>CM051235.1:11081250-13748750 GCA_027917425.1 Gastrophryne carolinensis | reverse complement strand
GCGGGCCTCTGGAGATTTCAAGAGGATGTTGCATGTCAACAAGATCAAGGTGAGTATATAGGAGAACCAACGGGTTTGATACTGTGGGGCATCCCAAATCCCTTAATGGAGGACCAGCTCATTTATTTGAGATTTTGTCCACATTAAGAAATATAGATGGATACTCCATTTAGCAATCAAAAGCTCTGGACAATGACAGGGTTTCCTACGCCAGCCCTGGCTTTTGTATAATCTTCCAAGTAGCTACTACAGTAGACTCATGGGTGCTTTTGCTCAGCACCTCCTCGTGTGGTCTCTCCAACATTGTCACTTTTCCTGAAGGAGAAGTCCTCTTTGCTCTCTCGATCCCGCTCAACAAATACAGTTCTTCCAGCTTCAACAAGACAACCACAGGTACTTGTTGAATTGTGCACACAGGCCGGCGCCGAACAGTTTGGCCAAACCTCATGAACAGGAACATCCACTGGTCCAGTCATTCCTACTCAAGACTTTTGGTGAACATTTAGTACTCCCTGTGTATCTGAGTTGAGGTAGCGTGTAGGGTTTGACAGTTGAATTTTGTGTTGTCACTGTAGACCTAAGTTAAGTGCAGCCAGAGCAGAATCTGGAGCAACATAGGCGAGAGAATGAAACATGTTAACGTATGCTTCCTATACTGTGTGATGTGTCTTGCCGTCTTCAGGGAGTATGTAGGAGCCCACACGTCCACTTCTTTTTCAAAGCAGTGAGTCGGTACTTGATGTAATAATCAGCACCGTGCAATGCTGTGCATTACATTATAAATTGTAATTATCACCGGAGAACAAGCCGAGCCACCAGTTTCTAGGTGCATTAAGAGCCCACGGGGGCCAATCGTTTGCAAATCCCAGAGCAATCTAGGCTGAGAACGAGCCAAGCCTGTGAGGGGGAAAGGGAAGCTCGCAGGTAGAAACGTTCTCAGTATGTTAAATTCATTAGAAAATCCTAGAAAGGGCTGTATCGCCTCAGTGACTTCAAAGAGACTTGAAGGCAGCATGTATTAGACATGGTGCCTCGCAGATCAACCTCCTTTTTATTCCAGTAATAAAACCGCTATTTTTAGGAAACGACATAAAAAGCCTGAAGACCAGAATTCTCTATCATTTGGACAAGTGGGAGAAATGGTGTGTTCAGATATTATTCTGTACGTGGCCCAGAAGGAGCAGGTTTTTAAGAGCCCCTTCAGACAGGAAGGAGGCCACGCTGATGCCTAGAAGAAATTGGTCGGAAATTCGCTTTTACCGTCCCTGAATAATGGAAGAAAGTCTCCATAAAGATGTCGATTGAACAGTGACCCTATTTAGGCCAAAATGGGTCACCGATTATAGGAATAACATACAGTACATCTAATGGCATTTAAATTGGAATCCTCAGATTTCTATGCTTTGGATAGGGCTTCTTCTTGTAACCAGGCACATGGACTCATGGTCTCTCTAGTTATTGGCCCAAAAGCTATTGCTAAGGTGATGGTGGCTGGGATGGGAGAAAAACCTAAACACAAACGTTTCTTTACTTCTAAGTTAAATTTAAACTTGGCGGTGTGTGGACAGGGTGCATGATATGTTAGCAATAGCAACCAAGAGATCCGAGTGAAACATGACAAGAGTTGGGCTTTTCCAAAATAAATATACCTAGTGCACTTGTCTTGTAAAATTATGGTTCTGAAGGTTCCAGAGTCCCAACGTTTCTGGGCTTAAAGGGACATTCCAGTCTTAATAACTCATGTGGTTCATGAGCCACAATAGGATTACTGCAGCATGCCGCCCAATTATCTTCTATTGAAACGTACTAGACTAGGCACTCCACCATCCTCTCAGTAGAAGTCAATAGGCGGCCAAGCCATCTCATCATGGCTGCTCCCATGAACCACAAGAGTTATTTAGACTGGAATGTCCCTTAAAGTTGATCCCCATTTCAGGTTCAGAAAGAGATGGGGTTAAGCCACAATTCAAAGCTTGCTATAGACATTTTCTAAGGATAGATAGATAGATAGATAGATAGATAGATAGATAGATAGATATGAGATAAATAGATAGATAGATAGATAGATAGATAGATAGATAGGAGATAGATAGATAGATAGATATGAGATAGATAGATAGATAGATAGATAGATAGATATGAGATAGATAGATAGATAGATAGATAGATAGATAGATAGATAGATATCTGATATATGGATAAATAACAGATGATAGATAGATATTTCCATCTGCGACTGGGGGGGGGGTGGGGGTGTACACTGGCGCCGCTCTGTTTCCGGCGCGGGTGCGGCTGCCAGCCGGGGCCGCCACGTGCGCCGGGGGGGGGGGGGGTTTGATGTGCGCTTCCGTCCCCTCCACTATAAGGGTAGGGGCGCAGACTACACCACATCAGAGCACCTTTAAAAAGTGGCATATTGTCACGGAACGCGTGGGTGTTTTGCATATTCTCTCAGCAGGAGGTGATTGCCGTTTACATTGAGGTGAATTTATGTTGATTAAGGTTTTGTTTTCATATATTTATGGATCATATTTTGCACTGGGCACTTTAATCTCGTGATAGAGATTTATACTGGGGGGGTTATTTGGGATCATATGGTTGGTATGGGTTGTGTAGGTCGCTCCTGCTGAGGCTATGTTTTGTATATATGTTTTTAAATGTATGTAATTGTGTTGTATGGTCTTGATGTGTGTTTTTAAAAATAATTGATGAACTGATTAATTAAAATGAACACTAAGATCAGTCGGTATTATTGATTGATTTATTTGGGGTGAGAGTGGTGCTTTCTGAATAACTGTGTTTGTCTGTGGATGGCTGGAGCCACAGAAAATTTCTTGTATATTGTAGTAGCAATTTAAGTTACAGAATTGGCACACTCCCTTCCCCTGAATTTGGATTGTTTATGGTGGTGCTTAACAGGGTGTCTCTTTTTTGTAGAAGATAGATAGATAGATAGATAGATAGATAGATAGATAGATAGATAGATATCTGATATATGGATAAATTACAGATGATAGATAGATAGATATGAGATAGATAGATAGATAGATAGATAGATAGATAGATAGATAGATAGATATGAGATAGATAGATATGAGATAGATAGATAGATAGATAGATAGATAGATAGATAGATAGATATGAGATAGATAGATATGAGATAGATAGATAGATAGATAGATAGATAGATAGATAGATAGATAGATATGAGATAGATAGATAGATAGATAGATAGATAGATAGATAGATATGAGATAGATAGATAGATAGATAGATATGGGATAGATAGATAGATAGATAGATAGATAGATAGATAGATAGATATGAGATAGATAGATAGATAGATAGATAGATATGAGATAGATATATATGAGATAGATAGATAGATAGATAGATAGATAGATATGGGATAGATAGATAGATAGATAGATAGATAGATAGATAGATAGATAGATATGAGATAGATAGATAGATAGATATGAGATAGATAGATAGATAGATAGATAGATAGATAGATAGATAGATATGGGATAGATAGATAGATAGATAGATAGATAGATAGATAGATAGATATGTGATAGATAGATATGAGATAGATAGATATGAGATAGATAGATATGAGATAGATAGATAGATAGATAGATAGATAGATAGATAGATAGATAGATAGATATGAGATAGATAGATATGAGATAGATAGATAGATAGATAGATAGATAGATAGATAGATAGATAGGAGATAGATAGATATGAGATAGCTAGATAGATAGATAGATAGATAGATAGATAGATAGATAGATATGAGATAGATAGATAGATAGATAGATAGATAGATAGATAGATAGATATGAGATAGATAGATAGATAGATATGAGATAGATAGATAGATATGGGATAGATAGATAGATAGATAGATAGATAGATAGATAGATAGATAGATATCGGAGATCGGAGAGACGGGGTTAAGCCACAATTCAAAGCTTGCTATAGACATTTTCTAAAGATAGATAGATAGATAGATAGATAGATAGATAGATAGATAGATATCTGATATATGGATAAATAACAGATGATAGATAGATAGATAGATATCTGATATATGGATAAATAACAGATAGATAGATGGATAAATAACAGAAGATAGATAGATAGATAGATAGATAGATAGATAGATAGATAGATAGATAGATAGATAGATGTGTAGCAACTCTGCAGTGCTTAAAGAAGCATTATCACGAAATTAATTAATATTAAAATTCATATAAACAATGAGAGGAGGGGTCACTTATACACTTGAATTGAATAAAACTCCCACCAACCTTGTGGTTTATTCTCTCATGGTAGAAATAAAATCCAGGGATGACAGGATTAGTGTATCAGGGGTGACAGTACCTGTCACCCCTGATTTCCTCTTCCTTCCATTAAAATAGAAAAGAAAAAGCCTGGCTGGATATTTCTTGATACCAGGTGTATAAGTGATCCCTCCTCCCTCCATCCAGCACATGTATATGGATTTTTATCATTGTGCCATTTTTTGCAATAGTGCTTTTTTAATGTCAAGCAGGGACTGGCAGATTTTATCCCAGAAGGCACTATAACCCTGGCCCTTGGACAGAAGATGCACTCTACTTTGGAGGACCCTATTGGGCAGTATCTCTGGCCCTCTTCTATTGAATCTTGCCCCCCCCTCTTTTTTGTGGCCTTCACCAATTACACCATCTGTCAGCTTGCACCTCCTTTCTGTGCTCTGCAGCTTTTTGCCAGTCTCTTTATTCTTTCTTTTTAATTCTCTGTAGCCTTTCATAACCAGAGTTGAGTGAACCAGGCCGAACGTTGAACAAAAACTTGGTTCAGGTACCAAACTTGACCTGAACGTGAAACCGAACTGAGTCTACATTGAAATCAATGGTGGATCCAAACTCCATGCAGAGTGTGCAAAATGTCAAATCTCCTCTGTCAAAATGGCCATGGTCGGGGCTTCAAAAAGATGGCCGTCCCCAGCTCTAGAAGTGCTGCTAGCTACTAGCTTGTGGTTTATTCTCTCATGGTAGAAATAAAATCCAGCGGTGGTAGGTTTAGTGTATCAGGGGTGACAGCCGCTCTTCCCTTTACTTTGGTCTTCATCTCTCTGTCTTCTTTTAAGCCCCACACCATTGAGGACAACGGTGCACCTCATAGCTTCCATGGAAAAGTAGAAAATGAGACACCATGGGATTGATTCAGAGCCTGGTTTAAATTCTTAAACACTTTTTATAGGAGAGAAAACTGCTATTGACTTTCATTGTCTACGTTGAGGCTAATTCAAAGCCAGAAAATGTACACATTCCCGTTAGACAATGAAAGTGAATGGCAGTTTTCTCTCCTAAAAAAAGGAGTGAGAATTCTCACATGGCTCTGAATCAACCCCCATGTAACTATTCACGAGGTGTCAAACAAGCCCGACCTTGAGTCACAAGAACTGGTCTGGAGGGAGAGCGCTCCTTTGCCCCCTGAAGCAGTACTCTCCTACCTAATGCAGAGCAGTAGCTAGGCTTTCTGGCACCCAGGACCAAAGATTCAAAATTACACCCCCTATCGGTGCTCAGGCCCCCTTTGCCGCCTCCTGACCTCGTGCACCTAGGGCAGGTGCCCCTCCTGCCCCCCCAGCTATGCCCCGTCTAATGCTCTGTGAGTTAACTCATTTTCAACATTATTGGAACCAAAGTTAAAACCAGAAAGATTATGGAGGTGCCATCAAGTAAACATCCAGGTGTTACTTTCAGCTGTTGTTGCCCCCCAAACCATTCTATCACGTTTCTTCAGGGTTGGCAAGATGGCTTCTTCTCTTCTCTTACTACTAACTCTTTAATGTGAGTTTTTATGATTTAATGATCCTTTGAATCCACGCAATGAAAGCTAAAGGGCTGTTTAAGTAAAACATTCATGTGTTATGTCTTAAGAAACATATTTCAGTATTTGCATTTTGCCACCTTCAGTTGGGAAATCTTTCCCAAGGCGCGAGAGCTGAAGCCGGCAGGCTGCAAATGTATTTCCTCTTCTGGTTCACACTTTAAAGTCTAGAAAATTTTTTTACCTTCTTACCAAATGTTTTGTGTTTTAAGAAAAAGACGCAACTATGTTGTAGAAATATACGCTGGGGGTTATAGAGTCTCAATTCGGAGCCCTTCGTGCTTTATGGAGACAACTGTCATTCATTAAGGTCATGATGTACATTGCCCATGAATGTCACAGCTATGGTGCTCAGGGACACAGTCACATGCCTTATTGAACAGGAAAACTAGCTCTTTAGACCTTCTAGTGGTTCACATAAGAAGTTCATAAACAATACTATAGAATGGGTGAATGAGGAATTCTAGTTTCTACAGAAAACTATTATTGGGTTTGCAGGTACTTTGTATAACAGTTCTTGGCTTCTGTAGGCCCACAAGGATAGTGGAGGGGGTGGTACATTCACTTTCGCCAGGGTCGGAAGATGACTTAGAGACAAGTTTTCCAAAAATTGTACTGTAAAGGAGCATTATCGCAGAAAATGGCCCAATGATAAAAATCCATATAAATATGCTGGATGGCGGGGGGAGGAGGGGTCACTTATCCAGCCTGCATCAAGAAATATCTAGTTCATAAACAATACTATAGAATGGGTATCCGATGAATGGCTGAATGAGGCATTCTAGTTTCTACAGAAAACTATTGTTGGGTTTGCAGGTACTTTGTATAACAGTTCTTGGCTTCTGTAGGCCCACAAGGATAGTGGAGGGGGTGGTACATTCACTTTCGCCAGGGTCGGAAGATGACTTAGAGACAAGTTTTCCAGAATTTGTACTGTAAAGGAGCATTATCGCAGAAAATGTCCCAATGATAAAAATCCATATAAATATGCTGGATGGCGGGGGGAGGAGGGGTCACTTATCCAGCCTGCATCAAGAAATATCTAGCCAGGCTTGTTTCTTTCTTTCAATGGAAGGAGAAGAACATCCAGGCTCTGTCACCCCTGATAGACTAAACCTGTCATCCCTGAATTTTACTCCTACCAGGAGAGAACAAACCACAAGCTTGGCGAGAGTTTTATTCAGTTCGAGTGTATAAGTGACCCCTCCTTGCATTAGCCAACTTGTTTATATAGATTTTTAATATTACACAATTTCGCGATAGTGCTCTTTTGACAAACACAATCTACTCACTTACTCACTTCGCTTTGATGGTGTCAAAAGGGGCCCTCTGTTTTTGCTTTTGATTTTCTCCTTAGTCTTTCACTATAGGCCCAAGGAAATAGAGGATGACCTGAGTCAGCAGCCTCAAGATCTAGGTCGAACAAGTTTAGGGTGGAATACTCCCCTTAACACTTACTGTCTTGTATCAAAGCAAAGGATCCAGAGCTTTTTAGGTTCTAATCATGATGTTCCTTGACTACCTGACACGATTTGGAATATTAGACACAATCCAAAGTCTACTATATTTATTTGCTAGCTAAATATGGAAGATAGAGAGAACTACACTGTATGAGGACTGAGGTAGTAACATCCCTTGAATAGTAAGCACAGTCTACACGTGAGTCTTATCTACATGCACTGCCTCATTCCATGATGTTGTCCTGCTAAGCTGTCGTACGTATGTCAAGTCTGTATACAACTTGCTACCTTTACCTAGATCAAATATTAATTGGACCTCTACCAGTTAATATGGAGAAGGTATCACATTAACATCACAATTTGTTGGTCAAAAAAGAAGGTATTACAGAAAAGATTTAGTAGAGTTGAGGGCTCCTGTGAAGGAAGAAACCTTATCAAGTTGAGGGGGGGAGGGGGGGACTCAGGGGCGGACAGTAGAGACCATTGGTATAAAGCAGGTATGTTGATTTTATGGCAAACACATGTTCATACTCATAGTTCAAAACTATACTTAGTTTATGTGCTATGTATGTAACATTATCCAATAGAATTCTGAGATCCAATAGGGATAGTAATTCCATGTGGCATTTGTATGGGCAGACCGGCCATCAAAACGAAAGGGAAAAATCCCAGTATGCCCCCACCTCCCCCACACTGGCCGCCTGCCAGTACCATAGTTTAATGTCCTAACATCCAACTAGGATACTAATTCCAGGTGTCCTTTGCAGGGGCGGACTGGCCATCGAAAGCAAAGAGAACCATAGTTTAATTCTGGCTCTGGCAAAGCTTCTTGTGACGTGCCAGGAAAATGGAAGCTGTTGTCGGCCACCGGCCTATAACAGCGGATGTCTCCCATTCAGTCTTCCTTTCACCTGGCCTGCCGCAAGAAACAATTGCAGCATTTAACTATGGGACTGGTCGGCACCTCGTTTGGTGGAGGTGATGGCTTACCTATGATGGCCAGGTGGTTGAGAGCACCAGCATCAGAGTTCTACGGCCAGCCCTTGGTATAACACTGTGTGTAGAGCTCTAAGGGTTGCAAACAGCCGGAACTCTCATGCTGATGCTGTGTTGCCTGGCCAAGAAACATTGGCAAATAGCCGGAATTAAGCTATGGGACCGATAGGCGCCCAGTTTGGTGGAGGACGCGGCTTAGCTATGATGGCCAGGTGGCACAGAGCTCCAGCGGCTCTATGGCCAGCCCTTGGAGCTCTACACAGTGTTATACCAAGGGTTGTATACAGAGCCGGAACGCTCATGCTGATGCTGTGTTGCATAGCCAAGAAACATTGGCATATAGCCGGCATTAAACTATGGGACCGATAGGCGCCCAGCTTGCTGGAGGCCGTGGCTTATCTATGATGGCCAGGTGGCATAGAGTTCCGGCTCTAAGGCCAGCCCTTGGAGCTCTCTACACGATGTTATACCAAGAGTTGCACACAGATCCGGAACTCTCATGCTGATGCTGTGTTGCCGCGTGGCCATCAAAGGGTGGTGCACAGAGCGTCGGGAATCCCATTCCACGTCCCTCCCCTCCGGCGACATCATTAGTCACATGGGTGTTCTATAATGTCTAGTCTACTCCTCTGGCGTATAAAAGCCTCCATGCCCCAACCGGTCTTCTAAAGGTTCTGCTTGTGGGGCAGGGGATGCAGAAGATATTAATTTGAAAAGGTTGATTTCAACTTTGCCTTCCAACTTTGCCTCTTAACTTCCAAGGCGGCAATCTGAGGGCCCAAATATTTAGTTCTACGCCCTTTTTTATTGAATAGACTTCTGGAAATTATATATATATATATATATATTATATATATATATATATATATATATATATATATATATATATAATCTCATACAGATGTGGTTAACAGACATCCTCTCTCTTGCAGGAGGCCGTCAAAGAGAACAACAAGAGACGAGAAATGGAAGAAAAGATGAAACGCGCCAAGATAGCGAAAGAGAAAGCCGAGCGCGAGAAGATGGAACGAATGCAGAAGAAGAAGCAGCTTATTGATATGAATAAAGGTAAGAACGCCGGAGACAATATGCCGCCGCGCTTGTATTACACCGCCTTCAAAGCACATCTCGCACATTTCATTACCGTATGCAGATTGGCCAATGCGCGAACCTGTTTATTTCCTCTCCTTTATCCGCTCCGCACATTAATCATTACCTCATTATGCCGCCGAAACATCCGCGCATCTGTTGCACCTGACCCCATTTGTTAGCGCACTTCCGGGACAGCGCCGGGCGTTTTATTTATTTTAGTATTTTATATTCTAAAGGGAGTCCTTAGCACTTTTCCATCAAGTTTCGTTGTTAGTCATCGCGTTGACTTCATTACGAGTTACTTTTGTGTCGTCTGAGTGAGAGGAGTATTATATTAATATGCTAATTTGGATTGAATGCTTATAACCTAGAGAGGCTGCAGAGGCCCCAGGTACAGCCACGATGTACTGCAAGAGATCCAAGCCTTTGTTTGTGTGCAAGCCACGGCCACCGCACTTAATGGGCATCTGCATGCAAATAATCTTCATGCATATTTAAAGTGGACCTTCACCCTGAAAAAGAGCCTATCTTGTATGTCCCCCCCCCGTACATACAGATTGCCCACATAAATCCGGACCCTCACTCTGAATAAGAGCCTATCTTGTATGTCTCCCCCCCCCGTACACACAGATTGCCCACATTAATCCAGACATTCACCCTGAATAAGAGCCTATCTTATATGTTCCCCCCCTGTACATACAGATTGTCCACATTAATCCGGACCCTCACCCTGAATAAGAGCCTATCTTATATGTTCCCCCCCCGTACATACAGATTGCCCATATTAATCCGGACCCTCACCCTGAATAAGAGCCTATCTTATATGTTCCCCCCCCCGTACATACAGATTGCCCATATTAATCCGGACCTTCACCCTGAATAAGAGTCTATCTTATATGTTTCCCCCACCCTGTACATACAGATTGCTCACATTAAAAATCATCCTACCTGCACCTAGTGCATTTCTGAGCCTTTAAACATCCAAGATGGCAGCCCATTGGCTCTCAGGTGACTAAAAATATAAAATATATTAATTTTAGATGATAGGGAATAGTTTTTGAAGGGTTTGGGCTTTTCATTTAATGATGCTGAAGGTCCGGTTTAAACCCCCCTCCCTGATCCTAGTTAAAGCAGGACAAAAGTCTTGAAAAAAAAATCACACTTAAATTGGTGCCCCCAGGGAACCCCAAACGGCGATGCCCCGCTGTGTTAAACCCCCCAGGTCACCCGATCTGACTCTTCCCCGGAATGGCCGCTTTCCCCATGATGAAGGGGCTCGAGCGTATTAGAGCGCCCTGATTGGACGAGCGGTCGCGCATGCGTGGTAGGAACGGGATGAGGTGAGATGTTCGGTTGACCTGGGGGGGGGGGGGGGTTCACACAGCGGGGGCAAACCCCAATCAAGGTGCCCCGGGGGCAAGGATCAAATCCTAGGCTAGTCAAAATCCTGGGTTTTGGTCCACTTTAAACTGACCCTCTGAATTCAGGGAAGTATCTTATTCTGACCCTCTGAATTTGGGGGTATTTCTGACCCATTGAGCTATGGCGAATGTCTTATACTTACCAGGGCTGGCTTCAGGTTTGTGGGGGCCCTTGGGCAGGAGAGTCTTAGTGGGCCCCAAAGTAGTGAGTCACATGATGTCACCTTTTAGCTCTGCTGCCACAAATTGGTCATCTTCTGCTGCTGATCACCCTCCAGTCCTTATTGCCTTCCCTATAGCCACCAATCACCCTCCAGTCCTTATTACCTTCCCTATAGCCACCAATCACCCTCCAGTCCTTATTGCCTTCCCTATAGCCACCAATCACCCTCCAGTCCTTATTGCCTTCCCTATAGCCACCAATCACCCTCCAGTCCTTATTGCCTTCCCTATAGCCACCAATCACCCTCCAGTCCTTATTGCCTTCCCTATAGCCACCAATCACCCTCCAGTCCTTATTGCCTTCCCTATAGCCACCAATCACCCTCCAGTCCTTATTGCCTTCCCTATAGCCACCAATCACCCTCCAGTCCTTATTGCCTTCCCTATAGCCACCAATCACCCTCCAGTCCTTATTGCCTTCCCTATAACCACCAAGAATCCTCCAGTCCTTATTGCCTTCCCTATAGCCACCAATCACCCTCCCGTCCTTATTGCCTTCCCTATAACCACCAAGAATCCTCCAGTCCTTATTGCCTTCCCTATAGCCACCAATCACCCTCCCGTCCTTATTGCCTTCCCTATAGCCACCAATCAACCTCCAGTCCTTATTGCCTTCCCTATAGCCACCAATCACCCTCCAGTCCTTATTGCCTTCCCTATAGCCACCAATCACCCTCCAGTCCTTATTGCCTTCCCTATACCCACCAATCACCCTCTAGTCCTTATTGCCTTCCCTATAGCCACCAATCTCCCTCCAGTCCTTATTGCCTTCCCTATAGCCACCAATTACCCTCCAGTCCTTATTGCCTTCCCTATAGCCACCAATTGCCCTCCAGTCCTTATTGCCTTCCCTATAGCCACCAATCACCCTCCAGTCCTTATTGCCTTCCCTATAGCCACCAATCATCCTCCAGTCCTTATTGCCTTCCCTATAGCCACCAATCACCCTCCAGTCCTTATTGCCTTCCCTATAGCCACCAATCATCCTCCAGTCCTTATTGCCTTCCCTATAGCCACCAATCCCCCTCCAGTCCTTATTGCCTTCCCTATAGCCACCAATCACCCTCCAGTCCTTATTGCCTTCCCTATAGCCACCAATCATCCTCCAGTCCTTATTGCCTTCCCTATAGCCACCAATCTCCCTCCAGTCTTTATTGCCTTCCCTATAGCCACCAATTACCCTCCAGTCCTTATTGCCTTCCCTATAGCCACCAATCGCCCTCCAGTCCTTATTGCCTTCCCTATAGCCACCAATCACCCTCCAGTCCTTATTGCCTTCCCTATAGCCACCAATCATCCTCCAGTCCTTATTGCCTTCCCTATAGCCACCAATCGCCCTCCAGTCCTTATTGCCTTCCCTATAGCCACCAATCACCCTCCAGTCCTTATTGCCTTCCCTATAGCCACCAATCACCCTCCAGTCCTTATTGCCTTCCCTATAGCCACCAATCATCCTCCAGTCCTTATTGCCTTCCCTATAGCCACCAATCATCCTCCAGTCCTTATTGCCTTCCCTATAGCCACCAATCACCCTCCAGTCCTTATTGCCTTCCCTATAGCCACCAATTACCCTCCAGTCCTTACTGCCTTCCCTATAGCCACCAATCGCCCTCCAGTCCTTATTGCCTTCCCTATAGCCACCAATCACCCTCCAGTCCTTATTGCCTTCCCTATAGCCACCAATCATCCTCCAGTCCTTATTGCCTTCCCTATAGCCACCAATCACCCTCCAGTCCTTATTGCCTTCCCTATAGCCACCAATCACCCTCCAGTCCTTATTGCCTTCCCTATAGCCACCAATCATCCTCCAGTCCTTATTGCCTTCCCTATAGCCACCAATCATCCTCCAGTCCTTATTGCCTTCCCTATAGCCACCAATCACCCTCCAGTCCTTATTGCCTTCCCTATAGCCACCAATTACCCTCCAGTCCTTACTGCCTTCCCTATAGCCACCAATCACCCTCCAGTCCTTATTGCCTTCCCTATAGCCACCAATCATCCTCCAGTCCTTATTGCCTTCCCTATAGCCACCAATCATCCTCCAGTCCTTATTGCCTTCCCTATAGCTACCAATCACCCTCCTGTCCTTACTCCATCATTGCTGTCAGTTGTCACATGGTTCTCGCCAACTTCTGAGCTTCCATCAGTTGCCCTCTATTCCAGGCCACCTTCTCCATTGTTGCTGACCATCCCCTGTAGCTGAGGCCAGCCATGAGTAGGTTTGCACACAACACCCGGCATTCGGTGGTTCGGGTCCACTGTAAAATAATACCATGGTCAAGTGTGAGCCTGAGTGGGCACCTGAAGATGCCAGGGGCCCTGGTAATTGCCCAGGTTTGCCCTGTGCTGGCGCTGGCCCTGATACTTACCCGTCATATTCAGGGAAACTTCTCATGCTGACCCCCTTGAGAGCCAGAGAATTGCTTGCGTTTAGGTTGGTGCGCGCGATCCCTCGGGGCAGCGTGGCTCTGTGTAGTCCTGCCCGAATTAGACGCGTCCCCACCTCATGTTATTTTATTTTTTTTGTTGCCGTGCCTCGGATGTGGGTAACACAATGAACAATGCAGCGTTATTAGGTTTCCATATCCCGGCGCCGAGGAGTCACTTTGTCATAATGACAGCTTGAGGAAATCAGTGCGCAAGCTTTCTCCGGCCCGTGTGTCATATTTACTTAGTTTGGCCAGAAATAAGCTGCGCGGTGATTTTTTTTTCTCCGCGCGCTGCCGTCGCTTTCCTTTATGAGATGGCGCCTTGTTTTTATTTTTTTTTATTGTGAATCTTGTTGCAATTTAGCCAAGAGAATGATTCGAAAATCTGATCAACGCCGTTGAGCGCTGACATGAGGTTTATGTTCCTCTCATAATAAACCGCAGATCCAGGAAACGAAGGCAGTGATGGAGCCGAAGCAGGTGAAGCAACCTCTCTCCTATTCTGTTCATTTTTTTCTTTTTTTCTGTTTTTTCTGTTTGTCAGGAAAAAAATACCAAGGCCCCGATGGCTTCCTCTAAAGAGGCAGCTTCATCATTTCAAAGTGGACCAAAACCCACCATGATCGGCCTGGGATTCTTACAGAGTAAAAAAAAATGAACAGAATAGGGCAGTGGTGTAGGCTTGCCCCGCTTCCGCTCCAGAGCTGCCTTGGTTTCTGGATCTGTGGTTTATTACGAGAGGAACACAAACCTCATGATCGATTCTCTCCCCTAGGAAGGGAATGCCGGCTGTGTGAAACCCCCCCCCCCAGGTTGCCCCATACACTTACTTTGTTTCCCAGTCCAACGGAGCATGCACAAGCCACAGACGCATTCCCGCTATCCCTCTAGCAGGGCATTTGTGAATGGCCGGCACGGGCATGCTCCCTGTTAGAAGGTAGTGGGGGATGCGGCCAACAGCGCGCTCAGAGCCACTGGCCGCACCATTGGCTCCGAGCGTGCTGCGCCCACACATGCGACATAGGACCATGGTGAGGTGAGCTGATGCAGGAGATATGGGGGATTTCACATAGCCGGGCACCCCCGATCAGGGTGCCCCTGGGGGAGTGGACCAAAATCCTGGGTTTTGGTCCACAGAGGCAGCATCATCATTTTAAAGTCGACCAAAACCCACCGCGATCAGCCTGGGAATCTTATAGAATAAATAAAAAATGAACAGAATAGGACAGTGGTGTAGGCTTGCCCCGCTACTGCTCCAGCGCTGCCTTGGTTTATGGATCTGCGGTTTATTACGAGAGGAACATAAACCTCATGATCGATCCCCTCCCCTTGATGCATCCAAAATCGTAATGCCCCGATGTGTGAAACCCCCAGGTTACCCCATACATTTACCTTGTTTCCCGGTCCAACAGCACATGCGCAAGCTGCATCCCCGCTATCCCTCTAGGAGGGTGCGTACCCGCGCCAGGCATTTGTGAATGGCCGGCGTGGGCATGCTCCCTATTAGGAGGTAGCAGGGGATGCGTCCGCCAGCTTGTTAGGAGACGCTGGCCTTAGACAAAGGCTTAGACAACGTGATGTCAGCTGCTGCGAGCGCACTGACTGGACGAGCATCCGCACATGCGCGGTAGGACTGGTAAGAGGTGGGTTGGGCTTGGCGATCTAGGGGGGTCTCAAGCAGCAGAACATCCCCGATCAGGGTGCCCCAGGGGAAAGGACTAAGACCCAGGATAGTCAAAATCCTGGTTTTGGTCCACTTTAAGCGTTGCCAATTTTTTTCCCCTCAATTTGGATAATACTTAAGCTTCAGAGTTTCTAATATAATATCATACCTACTAACTTTTCAGGGTGGGAAAGGGGGACATTTGTTAAATTAGGCCACACCCCTTCATTGAGGGATAGATAGGAGAAGACATGTCCTTTCATTGAGGGATGGATAAGGGAAGACACGTCCCCTCATTGAGGGATGGATAGGAGAAGACACGTCCCCTCATTGAGGGATGGATAGGAGAAGACACACACCCTCATTGAGGAATGGATAGGAGAAGCCACGCCCACTCATTGAGGGATGGATAGGGGAAGACACGCCCCCTCATTGAGGGATGGATAGGAGAAGACACGCCCACTCATTGATTGATGAATAGGAGATAGGGTGTAACAGTTAAATCAATATAAACACTTTCAATAGGCAAATGAATCATTTATTGCTGCAGATCTGCATGTTACACCTCAAAGAGGGACAAATGAGAACAACAAAGGAAAGGGGGACATGGACTAAAAAGGAACAGTCCCTCCAAATCCGGAGGGGGCGTAGCTTAATTTAACAATTGACCCTCTTTCCCACCCTGAAAAGCTGGGAGGTATGGGGAACCTTTTAAACCAGAGAGGTGCAGTGTAAGGGATGCAGGAGCCATGTGAGCAAGGGGAGAGGTAAGAGATGGGGATTCCTGGTGGTTTAACATATTCTGATTTGGGATACCCCATTTGAAGGGGGCAAAATGTTTTGGTCTGCTTTAAAGTGGTGTAACATATAAGCAGGGCTGGATTAAGTGTGGTGGAGGCCCCTGGGCACAAAATCTGGTGGAGGCCCCAGATACAGTATTTTTTTTCCTTTAAAATAATAGTCCAGCCAAGTAACTGATTGATGGTTGTCTGGCACCCGCCTACTTACTGGAAGGTCAGATGGAGTCCCTTGTGCCCCCCTTGTGCGGGTGCGTGCTGCTCGGGAACTCCTGCTTTGCCATTCTGGGTGGGGGGTAGTGTAGTCACCCGGCTGGTTCCCTGCATTGAGCTGCCAGCGGCTGTGCTTGGTGGCTTATGTGCAGTGACAGCTCTGCACCCATCACTGTAGCGTTGCTGGCGGCGGCTTTGCTGCTCTAGATTCCCCGTCCTGCCCTGTGGTGGCATTGGCTGCAGGTTTGCAGGACTTGTCAAGGTGCCTCCACTGCCACTGATAGCTTCTAAGCCGGCCCTGGACCAGACCATAACCCAAGTTGGTGGAGGCCCCATTTGCAGGTCAAGTGGTGGAGGCTCTGGGTGCGCCCCCTCATAATCCAGTACTGCATGTAACCTAAAGCTCCCCCTATAAATTGCAAGTAAATATTTCATTTTTTTTAGGTTTTTAGCTGTTTTTGGCTTGTGAACCCCCCATAAAATCTGCAACTGCTTTATTTTATAGGAGCGCTACAGAAGGCAGCGGGCCATACGCAGCTGCCTGGGTCACTTGGGCCATGGCCCAGCTGTGCCAGCTGCTATGAAAAACGTTAACAAATATGGAAAAATAAGTCGGGTCCGTCGGTCGTTCAGCGGTCCTGGGGAGCTTCTCCAGGGGCCCCGGGACAGGCACGAAAGCCCATAAAATCCGTAAGCGATTACATAGGAACAGTCGTAAAAATACGTAGCGTCGATCAATCACGGCGGCGGGCTGATAAAAGGGCATCTCATTTTGCATTCAGAGCCAGCTGTTCGTCAATTATACTTGAGGGAGCCGGCGCGATGTCAAGCCTGTGCGAGATGTCGGGCCTCTGCAAGCTTATTTGTCAATGCTAACTGCCTCCACACAACAGCCAGCAGGTTAACACACAACAAAGGAGGAGATAAAAAAGAATTTTAAAAAGTTTCCGGGCCTGAGCTACAGAAGCAGATTCCTAACAGAGAGGTCTCGCAGAAGTCACTTTGACAAGTTCCTTGACGTCACTCCGGCAAGAGTCTTCATCAACCCTAAGAGAGATGATTCTCTTTTCTGACTGACCTAGTGACTTTGTATCACTTTATAACAATAATGATTTAGTGGTAACATATTCCGCTTTGAGGTCTGAGATTTGAGGTCTGAGCTACAGAAGCGGATTCCTGACAGAGAGGCCACCCCTAAGAGAGTTGATTCTATTTCGCAGCTAGGACGCTATTCTGACTGACCTAGGGACTTAGTATCACTTTATAACAATAATGACTAGAGATATACGAATTTTGGAAAGATTTTATTGTTTCGGTCCATACTTATTCTTAGTATACAGTACGTCCTGCTCCAGATAAGAATCATTACAATTGGGTATTACTCCGCCAGATGGCGCTGGACTGCAGAGACCGCGAAATTGGCTCCTTCCGGCCCCTCAAATACCCGGGACCTCCCACAAATCCCCAGAATTTCTCTGCAGTCTGGACTGTGAAGGACAAGAAGATGGCTCTTTCTTCTCCCAGGTGAGCGGGGCTATTAGCCTGCGGCCCTGTAGGACTATTCCCACCCGTTCCGTTTTTAATGTGCCTCCCAGCCTAGGCTGCGCTGGTCCGGGTGATGGTAGGCAGCACCGCTGTCAGGTGCTTAGGAGTGCTACTCCACCGCAATCCCCCACCAAAGGGTAGGCGGTATAGGCATACGGTGAGCCTCTGTGGGATGCCCCTCCCGCCCTATTGCCCCTTGCCCCTGTCTATCGGTGGGCCCTATGTTAAGTGGTCGCTGCCCTCCCTCGATCTCCCTTGTAGCTCTGAGGGGGGTGTGTCTGTGTGTGTATATGCCTTGGTGCTTCACTGTATTATGTGCTTCTGGTTGGTGGCAGTCTCCGAGCTGACTTAGTTGTGCTGGTTGCATTTTTGAATATGCCGCCGCCCCCGCGCGCGCTTCCACTGTGTTCCATGGTTGGCGGCGGCATTACCTTAGGCGCTGGTGCGCTGTTATTGGCTGCTTGTCACATGTGCTGCTTTGCGCTCTTTGGGGGGGCGGGGCCCGCGGATGGCGCGTTCCGCGTCACTGTCTCCGTGGCCCGCCCCTCGAGGTATACCCGGCGCCATTTTTCTCTGGATTTGGATGCTGCGTGGTTAAAGGCATCTACATACCGCGGTCCGTGAGTGCCCTCGCGGGCGGCTTTATTTACCCTATGTCATTATACATGTCACTTATGGGGTTCTCTTCGCTTATGTGTTTCAGACGGGTCGAACTCTATTGGTTTCTCCCGGCCCTACTCCCTCTATTTAGTTATTAAACTTGTGAGGCCTAGTGTGTAAATTACTCTCACTTCCCTAGCGGGCTATTGGGGCATCCCGGGTTGCTTTTATAGCGTGAATCCCTATCGGCCTATTGTGCCGCTATAATCACCATATGGAGGCGTCTCAGGATAATGTGCTCGGGGGGTTCCTTCGGGACAAGCCCGGCTGTGTGTAGCTTGTGGGTTGTCCCCTACTAGTGCTGTCAATGTGCGGGTCTGTATACCTTATGCCCAGCAGGTGCTTGCGCTGCAGCCTGGTTTACCAGTAGCTGGGCCTGCTCCGTGTATGGCGTCACCTACTCCCTCAAGCTTAAATTTGATACCCATTGAGTTGCATACAAGTGGGGATTCTCAGCCTGATGTGTCTTCTAGACTGGCTAGTGTTGAGAAGTTGCTTGCTAATGACTTGGCGCGTAAGGCCTCTGCTAAAAAGCGGCGCTTGATGCCTGATGTCACTCTTTTCCCTATGGAGGCTAATGAGTTCTTGGAACTGTCTGGTTATACCCCCTTGGAAGAAGGGGAGTTATTCTCTGACTTGGAGTCATCTGATGATAGGCCTAGGGGTAATGATGATTCTGGCTCTGACCCCTAGGCCCCAGATGATACTGATAGGCTGTTGGCTCAGATTTTTGAGGTACTGTCTATCTCTCCCCCGGTTGCGGCCCCCAGGCAGCAGGGGGAATTGTTTCATACTGCTAAGCCACGTTTAGAGTTTCCTGAGCAAGCCCATTTTAATAATCTCGTACTCAAGGAATGGGAGCGTCCCAGCAGGCTTCCCGGTGTCCCTAAGAGTTGGGATAAGAGGTATCCCTTTCCTGCTGATGTGGTGAAGCGTTGGTCATCCCCTCCAGAGGTGGATGCCCCGGTCCTAGGGTTATCTAACGCCTCTGTCATGCATTCCGCTGACTCTACTACGCTGCAGGATAGTGAGGACCGGCGAATTGATCAGCTGGCGTCCCATGCCTTTGCCTGTGTGGGGACGGCGCTGCGCCCGGTCTGTGCCTCTCCCATTACGGCTGTGGCTATTAGGACCCTGCTTAGAAGTGTCCTAGAGGAGTTTAATGCACTCTCTCGTTGTGAGGTTTTTGTGACTTATGTCCTCTCTGCCTTGGATGATACCATTAGGATGTGTGGCAGAGCCTCTGCCCTAGTGTTGGCTATACGCCGCTCGGTTTGGCTGCGCCAGTGGGCTGCTGACAACGCTGCCAAGAAAGCTCTCACTGGGTTTCCCTTCAAAGGACTACACCTGTTTGGGGACTGCCTGGACCTGTTTACTAAGGGAGGCAGGTTACCCCAGCGCAGGCGGCAGTCCCGGCCCTTTTGGGGACAGGGCTCCTTTTCTTCCCCCTACCGTGGAGCCAGACAGAGGAGGGGGGTCTCCCTTACCGGGGCCAGAGGAGATTTCTAGGGTAGGGGCAGAGGACGTGGACGCCCTGGCTCATCCTGGGGCTCCAAGCCTAAGTCTTCTCCCAAACCCCCTCAGGCATGAAGGGGCACCCTCACCCATCCGGGTGGGGGGACGGCTTCAGCATTTTGCTCACGTCTGGAGGCTTCATGTCTCAGACCAGTGGATTCAGGAGGTAGTGTCCTCCGGTTACAAGATAGAGTTTGCTGCCTGGCTGCCCCCAAGATTCATCAGATCCCGGATCTCTCAGGACCCTATGTCAGCTCAGGCTCTAGTTCTGGCGGTGCAAAGCCTTCTGGAGCTGGGGGTCATCTGTCAGGTCCCCTTACGAGAAAGGGGCAAGGGTTTCTATTCCAACCTTTTCACCGTGCCCAAAAGAGATGGGTCAGTCAGGCCCATCCTGGACTTGAAGATCCTCAACAAATTTGTCAGGTGCAGGCGTTTTCGCATGGAAACTTTGCGCTCTGCCATCAGTTCCCTGTGTCCAGGGGACTTCATGACCTCTGTGGACATCAAGGATGCTTACCTTCATATTCCAGTTTTTCCAGGTCTTCAAAGATTCCTCAGGTTCGCTCTGGAGGATCAGCACTACCAATTTGTGGCAATGCCCTTGGTCTCACTTCAGCTCCCAGAGTGTTCACCAAGGTGCTGTCAGGAGTGATGTCTCTGCTCAGGTCTCAGGGCATTCGCGTGCTGCCCTATTTGGACGACATTCTCATCACTTCTCAGTCCCTCCATCAGGCAGAGCTGGATACTCAGCTAGTAGTGTCCACTCTGGAGTCATTTGGCTGGGTGATCAACCATCCCAAGTCTTCCCTGTCTCCCTCCATGGTGACACCCTTCCTGGGAATGATTCTGCATACAGTTCAGGTTCCTGCTATCTTGCCCTCATCCCTCCATCAGGCAGGGAATGCAGCTGGTGGGCCTGATGGTGTCGTGCTTCGATGCGGTCCCTTATGCCCAGTTTCACATGAGGCCTCTGCAACTCCACCTTTTGTCAGTATGGGACAAGGATCCTGCGTCCCTGGACCAGGTCCTTGTTCTGTCCCCCCTAGTCAGGCGGTCCCTCTCGTGGTGGCTACACTCCAGGAATCTGTTGGTGGGCAGATCCTTTCTGGCCCCCTGCTGGCAGACGGTCACCACGGATGCCAGTCTGACAGGTTGGGGGGGCTTCTGGAAGTCCCTGCAGTTCCAAGGGTGGTGGGGCCCTCAGGAGGCCCACACACCTATCAACATTCTGGAACTGAGGGCGATCAGATTGATTCTGAATCACTTGACCCAACACATTCAGGGCCTGCCTGTTCAGGTACGCTCGGACAACCAGACGGCGGTTGCCTACATCAATCATCAGGGAGGGACCCGGAGCAAGGAGGCCCTCAAGGAAGTGTGTCTGATCCTGGCCTGGGCGGAGGACAATGTTCCCTGCATATCAGCTGTGTACATTCCGGGGTTGAGAATCTGCAGGCAGACTCTCTGAGCAGGGGGGCCTCTCGCCTGGGAGAATGGTCCCCCTGCGACAGGGTGTTTCAATCTCTGTGTCACCGTTGGGGTCAACCAGATGTGGATCTGTTTGCGTCCCGTCACAACCACAAGCTCCCGGCCTTTGTCTCCCTGTCTCAGGATCCTCTGGCCTTGGCCACGGATGCCCTAGCAATGTCATGGCAGGACTTTCAGCTCCTGTATGTCTTTCCCCCATTCCCCCTGTTGGGCAGGGTTCTGCACAAGATAGCTCAGGAGGGGGTGACAGCAATCCTGGTGGCCCCCAGGTGGCCAAGAAGAGTGTGGTTTGCAGATGTGGTGCAGCTGGCAGTAGATCAGAACGCTCTGCCCAGGGTGCCAGATCTGCTCACTCAGGGTCACTTACGCCATCCCAATTTACAAACTCTGGCTTTGACGGCCTGGCTGCTGAAACCTCCACCTTGATGGCTGTCTGCCTCTGTTGTTGATACCATAATAAAGGCTAGAAAGAAGTCTTCATCTTCCATTTACTATAGGGTTTGGCGTGCCTACATTGACTGGTGTGAGTCTAGGTCTCTTCCCTGTCGTGTGTTCTCTATTCCCAGGATCCTGGAGTTCCTGCAGCAGGGGTTGGAGATGGGGCTCCAACTCAGTACTCTGAAGGGTCAAGTTTCTGCCCTGGCTGTTTTCTTTCAGAAGTCCTTTGCCCAGCATTCTCTGATCAGGACTTTTTTCCAGGGGGTTGCTCATGTGCGTCCCCCACGTAAGCCTATGTTGCCTGTTTGGGATTTGAACTTGGTCTTGTCTGCCTTGCAGGGTGCTCCCTTTGAACCTGTTCAGGAGGCTGCCTTGGCCATTCTTACTCTCTAAGGTTGTCTTTTTGGTGGCTATCACCTCTGTTAGGCGTGTGTCTGAGTTGGCAGCGCTTTCCATCCAGCCCCCCTACTTTGAGAGACACCAGGACAAGGTGGTGTTTCGCTTCAAGCCAGATTTTCTGCCTAAGGTCGTGTCTGCCTTTCATCTGAATCAGGATATTGTTCTCCCTTCCTTGTGCCCTAATCCTAGTAATGCTAAGGAGAGGGTTTTGCATTCCTTGGATGTGGCTAGGTGTCTGAAGTACTATCTGGTGGCTACTGCACCTTTCAGGAAAACTGATGCTCTTTTTGTGGTCCCTTCTGGTCCCAGGAAGGGTTTGGCTCCTGCTAAATCTACTATCAGCAAATGGATCCATCAGGCTGTGATTCAGGCCTAGGGAATCCTCCCTTCCGCCTTACTGCTCATTCCACTCGTGCTATTGGTGCCTCTTGGGCTTTTCAGCATCAGGCTTCTGTTGAACAAGTTTGCAAGGCAGCTACTTGGTCTTCTGTTCATACTTTTTCAAAGTTTTACAAGGTTGATGTTAGGGCCTCAGCTGATGCTGCTTTTGGCCGCAAGGTTCTGCAGGTGGCAGTGGTCTGACCTGTCTGTTGTTACCTTTGGAGATCCCACCCTACTTTATGGACACTGCTATTGGATGTCCCAAGTGCAATGATTCTTATCTGGAGCAAGACGTACTGTATACCAAAATAATACAATTCTGTGATTACTCACCTGTAGAATTGTTATTATGAGTATACAGTGCGTCCTGCTCCACCCCACCCTTGGTTTTGCATTATCCTAAGATCCCCTGTATGGTGATTGTTATCATTGTTATAGTTACTGGTTGGTTCTGTTTTCTTTCTCCCGGCTTCTCGTTAACTGCTTTTCAATGCTGGGGATTTGTGGGAGGAGCCAATTTCGCTGTCTCACCACGGATGCCAGTCTGACAGGTTGGGGGGGCTTCTGGAAGTCCCTGCAGTTCCAAGGGTGGTGGGGCCCTCAGGAGGCCCACACACCTATCAACATTCTGGAACTGAGGGCGATCAGATTGATTCTGAATCACTTGACCCAACACATTCGGGGCCTGCCTGTTCAGGTACACTCGGACAACCAGACGGTGGTTGCCTACATCAATCATCAGGGAGGGACCCGGAGCAAGGAGGCCCTCAAGGAAGTGTGTCTGATCCTGGCCTGGGCGGAGGACAATGTTCCCTGCATATCAGCTGTGTACATTCTGGGGGTGGAGAATCTGCAGGCAGACTCTCTGAGCAGGGGGGCCTCTCGCCTGGGATAATGGTCCCTCTGCGACAGGGTGTTTCACTCTCTGTGTCACCGTTGGGGCCAACCAGATGTGGATCTGTTTGCATCCCGTCACAACCACAAGCTCGCGGCCTTTGTCTCCCTGTCTCAGGATCCTCTGGCCTTGGCCACGGATGCCCTAGCAATGTCATGGCAGGACTTTCAGCTCCTGTATGTCTTTCCCCCATTCCCCCTGTTGGGCAGGGTTCTGCACAAGATAGCTCAGGAGGGGGTGACAGCAATCCTGGTGGCCCCCAGGTGGCCAAGAAGAGTGTGGTTTGCAGATGTGGTGCAGCTGGCAGTAGATCAGAACGCTCTGCCCAGGGTGCCAGATCTGCTCACTCAGGGTCACTTACGCCATCCCAATTTACAAACTCTGGCTTTGGCGGCCTGGCTGCTGAAACCTCCATCTTGATGGCTGTCTGCCTCTGTTGTTGATACCATAATAAAGGCTAGAAAGAAGTCTTCTTCTTCCATTTACTATAGGGTTTGGCGTGCCTACATTGACTGGTGTGAGTCTAGGTCTCTTCCCTGTCGTGTGTTCTCTATTCCCAGGATCCTGGAGTTCCTGCAGCACGGGTTGGAGATGGGGCTCCAACTCAGTACTCTGAAGGGTCAAGTTTCTGCCCTGGCTGTTTTCTTTCAGAAGTCCTTTGCCCAGCATTCTCTGATCAGGACTTTTTTCCAGGGGGTTGCTCATGTGCGTCCCCCACGTAAGCCTATGTTGCCTGTTTGGGATTTGAACTTGGTCTTGTCTGCCTTGCAGGGTGCTCCCTTTGAACCTGTGCAGGAGGCTGCCTTGGCCATTCTTACTCTCTAAGGTTGTCTTTTTGGTGGCTATCACCTCTGTTAGGCGTGTGTCTGAGTTGGCAGCTCTTTCCATCCAGCCCCCCTACTTTGAGAGACACCAGGACAAGGTGGTGTTTCGCTTCAAGCCAGATTTTCTGCCTAAGGTCGTGTCTGCCTTTCATCTGAATCAGGACATTGTTCTTCCTTCCTTGTGCCCTAATCCTAGTAATGCTAAGGAGAGGGTTTTGCATTCCTTGGATGTGGCTAGGTGTCTGAAGTACTATCTGGTGGCTACTGCACCATTCAGAAAAACTGATGCTCTTTTTGTGGTCCCTTCTGGTCCCAGGAAGGGTTTTGGTTCCTGCTAAATCTACTATCAGCAAATGGATCCATCAGGCTGTGATTCAGGCCTAGGGAATCCTCCCTTCCGCCTTACTGCTCATTCCACTCGCGCTATTGGTGCCTCTTGGGCTTTTCAGCATCAGGCTTCTGTTGAACAAGTTTGCAAGGCAGCTACTTGGTCTTCTGTTCATACTTTTTCAAAGTTTTACAAGGTTGATGTTAGGGCCTCAGCTGATGCTGCTTTTGGCCGCAAGGTTCTGCAGGTGGCAGTGGTCTGACCTGTCTGTTGTTACCTTTGGAGATCCCACCCTACTTTATGGACACTGCTATTGGATGTCCCAAGTGCAATGATTCTTATCTGGAGCAAGACGTACTGTATACCAAAAATAATACAATTCTGTGATTACTCACCTGTAGAATTGTTATTATGAGTATACAGTGCGTCCTGCTCCACCCCACCCTTGGTTTTGCATTATCCTAAGATCCCCTGTATGGTGATTGTTATCATTGTTATAGTTACTGGTTGGTTCTGTTTTCTTTCTCCCGGCTTCTCGTTAACTGCTTTTCAATGCTGGGGATTTGTGGGAGGAGCCAATTTCGCTGTCTCACCACGGATGCCAGTCTGACAGGTTGGGGGGGCTTCTGGAAGTCCCTGCAGTTCCAAGGGTGGTGGGGCCCTCAGGAGGCCCACACACCTATCAACATTCTGGAACTGAGGGCGATCAGATTGATTCTGAATCACTTGACCCAACACATTCGGGGCCTGCCTGTTCAGGTACACTCGGACAACCAGACGGTGGTTGCCTACATCAATCATCAGGGAGGGACCCGGAGCAAGGAGGCCCTCAAGGAAGTGTGTCTGATCCTGGCCTGGGCGGAGGACAATGTTCCCTGCATATCAGCTGTGTACATTCTGGGGGTGGAGAATCTGCAGGCAGACTCTCTGAGCAGGGGGGCCTCTCGCCTGGGAGAATGGTCGCTCTGCGACAGGGTGTTTCACTCTCTGTGTCACCGTTGGGGCCAACCAGATGTGGATCTGTTTGCATCCCGTCACAACCACAAGCTCGCTGCCTTTGTCTCCCTGTCTCAGGATCCTCTGGCCTTGGCCACGGATGCCCTAGCAATGTCATGGCAGGACTTTCAGCTCCTGTATGTCTTTCCCCCATTCCCCCTGTTGGGCAGGGTTCTGCACAAGATAGCTCAGGAGGGGGTGACAGCAATCCTGGTGGCCCCCAGGTGGCCAAGAAGAGTGTGGTTTGCAGATGTGGTGCAGCTGGCAGTAGATCAGAACGCTCTGCCCAGGGTGCCAGATCTGCTCACTCAGGGTCACTTACGCCATCCCAATTTACAAACTCTGGCTTTGACGGCCTGGCTGCTGAAACCTCCATCTTGATGGCTGTCTGCCTCTGTTGTTGATACCATAATAAAGGCTAGAAAGAAGTCTTCTTCTTCCATTTACTATAGGGTTTGGCGTGCCTACATTGACTGGTGTGAGTCTAGGTCTCTTCCCTGTCGTGTGTTCTCTATTCCCAGGATCCTGGAGTTCCTGCAGCACGGGTTGGAGATGGGGCTCCAACTCAGTACTCTGAAGGGTCAGGTTTCTGCCCTGGCTGTTTTCTTTCAGGAGTCCTTTGCCCAGCATTCTCTGATCAGGACTTTTTCCAGGGGGTTGCTCATGTGCGTCCCCCACGTAAGCCTATGTTGCCTGTTTGGGATTTGAACTTGGTCTTGTCTGCCTTGCAGGGTGCTCCCTTTGAACCTGTTCAGGAGGCTGCCTTGGCCATTCTTACTCTCTAAGGTTGTCTTTTTGGTTGCTATCACCTCTGTTAGGCGTGTGTCTGAGTTGGCGGCGCTTTCCATCCAGCCCCCCTACTTTGAGAGACACCAGGACAAGGTGGTGTTTCGCTTCAAGCCAGATTTTCTGCCTAAGGTTGTGTCTGCCTTTCATCTGAATCAGGACATTGTTCTTCCTTCCTTGTGCCCTAATCCTAGTAATGCTAAGGAGAGGGTTTTGCATTCCTTGGATGTGGCTAGGTGTCTGAAGTACTATCTGGTGGCTACTGCACCATTCAGAAAAACTGATGCTCTTTTTGTGGTCCCTTCTGGTCCCAGGAAGGGTTTGGCTCCTGCTAAATCTACTATCAGCAAATGGATCCGTCAGGCTGTGATTCAGGCCTAGGGAATCCTCCCTTCCGCCTTACTGCTCATTCCACTCGTGCTATTGGTGCCTCTTGGCCTTTTCAGCACCAGGCTTCTGTTGAACAGGTTTGCAAGGCCGCTACTTGGTCTTCTGTTCATACTTTTTCAAAGTTTTACAAGGTTGATGTTAGGGCCTCAGCTGATGCTGCTTTTGGCCGCAAGGTTCTGCAGGTGGCAGTGGTCTGACCTGTCTGTTGTTACCTTTGGAGATCCCACCCTACTTTATGGAGACTGCTATTGGATGTCCCAAGTGAAATGATTCTTATCTGGAGCAGGACGTACTGTATACTAAGAATAATACAATTCTGTGATTACTCACCTGTAGAATTGTTATTATGAGTATACAGTATGTCCTGCTCCACCCCACCCTTGGTTTTGCATTATCCTAAGGTATGGTGATTGTTATCATTGTTATAGTTACTGGTTGGTTCTGTTTTCTTTCTCCCGGCTTCTCGTTAACTGCTTTTCAATGCTGGGAATTTGTGGGAGGAGCCAATTTCGCTGTCTCTGCAGTCCAGTGCCATCTGGCGGAGTTATACCCAAGTGTAATGATTCTTATCTGGAGCAGGACATACTGTATACTCATAATAACAATAATAACAATTCTACAGGTGAGTAATCACAGAATTGTATTATTTGCAGCACATCGCTATTAAAAACGGCTATTTCTGGCCTACAAAGAGACTCAATAGGGTTGTAGAACACTTTGCCTTGCTGTAACACGCATAGGGTGTGTGCTGGGTTAGTGAAATTATACTGTTATTCAGTATGACATACAGATCAGAGGAGTCGCTATTAGAATCATTGGCCCAGAGCTGCACAATGACAGAGCGTTTGGTTGAATGACACAGCGTTGAGGTAGCAGCAGCATGAGGAGACCATATAGTGCCTGAATGACACAGCCTGGAGGTGGCAGCAGCAGCATAAGGAGTCGTATGTGGTATGCACTTATGAGGGGAGTTCAATGTGCTCCAGTATGCTTAAAAGACTATTTGTCTACAACAGCAGCCGAGGTGTACTTTTGAGCAGGTGTGTAATTTTGTCTGGCCTTTCACACTAACTAGGCCCTGAAGACTGAAGACTAACAGGATCGAAATGGTACAACACTTAGATGTACGCAAGGGGTTACGCTTAATAGTGGACAATACGCTTTTAGTGCTTTGCTCACCCTTATTGGCTGGCTACTATTAGCTTTTCAGTTGTTGTACACACCAGTGCTGCAACACACTGCCACTGTGTACTATACACAAAATTGCACTTTCTCTCTCGATCTCACTCCCTTCCCTAACTGTGCTTCTGTGCTGGAATTGCTGTAAAAATGCTTTTCTGCGTCTCTCTGTCCCTTTATTATTATATAGGGCTGTGACATCACCGGGGTGGCTGGCTGCTGATAGGCTGACCTTTATTTATTTAGCAGCAACATATTCCTCAGCACAAGCAGGGGGTGCACATACAGAGTAATAAATTAAATTCTAAGCAATTGAAACAAAAGCAATGTGGTCCCTGCTGGCAGGCTTGTAATATAAAGTAGATCTTTAAAGTGAATGATCTAATCCTGAATCGATCTTGTGAGACCACTTAAAGTGGACCAACCAAAACCCACATTTTTAACTAGCATCCCCTGAATTGCTCCCCCCATGAGGAGCACCTTTTGCCAATTTTTAGTGCTCCTGCTTCACTCTAATGCCAGATAATGGCGCCTTCTTTAGCAGTAAAGCTCCGCCTCCTCCATTCATTGCAATTGTTGTGTGTGACAATGATGTCATCGCCACACTTATGCAATTACTGATCATCTCACACCGAGGGACAGCAAAAAAAAAACAGTGTTCCAGGACTATCTGAAAAGAAAAAATATCCATTTTTAGTTCTACACCCTAAGAAGGGAGTATCGGCCAGGGCTTTGGCCAAATCTGTTTGACAAGTTCAGTGGGTTTTGGTCCGCTTTAAGTCATGTTCCAGCCAGGAGTTAGACCTGCAACTCCCAGTCTCTGCTTGTCTCTCCACCCCCCCACTCCCGCCATGCTCTTGGTCCTCTTTACCTACTGCTGCTGCTAACTCTCCGACGGCACTGGGTCCCTCATCACCACCATTACATGATGATTTTTAGGATGACTTCCTCAGGCACCCCTAATTTCAGCCTGACCTCTGCAGAGAAGCGCAGTAAAGCTGGCAGCAGTGGGGGAGGGGATACAGGAGGATTTTAGAAGTGGGGAAGCCTGTGCCATTGCATTTTTGCAATGAACTGAATTTCCCCGCAATTTTTTTGTCTCCTTTTTCCTATAGCTGTTGATTTTTGCAATGAACTGAACTTCCCCGCAATTTTTTTGTATAGGTTTGAGTTTCGCTAGGGCACTCGGCGTTTGCTGACCCTCGACCTCTCAGTTTACGATAAATAGGAGATATAAGTGATGTCACAGCCTCCTCATTATGACAGTGCTCAATGTCCCGGCGGTACAGCGCTCCCGTCATGTCGCAGTTTGTCACTTTTCGCATGTGAGGACTGTGGCTCATTATGTGACACGCACATGGCCATGGCACATCCCCGCCATCAGACGATGGGCATCCAAAGTGCATAGAGATGAGATGAGCCATGGCCGGGCAAATCTGAGCTGACAGGAGACAGGATCGCGGAAAGTCTGCGTCGGGATCCAAAAAAGTCTCCCTGAGAGGGGCTGTGATGCCGAAAAAACTGTCATGCTGACGGAAGTCTATTTTTAGCATGGAGGACGGATAGCACACAGGGCGGCTCCAGGTTTATGTGGACCCTTGGGCGGCATGGTCTCAGGGGGCCCCTTTGTGGTGAAGAGTCGTGTCACATCACCGAGGGACGTCCCAAATCTGAATGCCCCCTAAGGATCATGCTATTTGGAGCAAAACTCTAGTTTTGGTCTACTTTGAAGAGCACCAAATCCTTTTAAACCTGACCTCGGAGTCTAAACGAATCTAGACTCTCCTGATTTTGGATGCCCTTGTGTGTAACCCCTCCCCCCTCCTTTGTTCATTACTTTCCTCGAACTGGTGAATGTGGGTCAAACCAGGGGGGGTTCTTTCACAAACAGGGGCATCCCAAATTGAGATGCCCAAAACTCAGGGGTGCAATTGCTTACATAGTGGGTATGTCAGCGATCCCAGGGGGTTTCACACAGTAGGGTATCACAGATTGGGATGCTCCAGGGATAGGAAATTAGCTGAGGTGGGCAACTTAAAAGCAGAACAAAACCCAGCACTTCCTCCCCTGGAATCTAAATCGAGATGCTCCATTGTGTAGAACCCCACCATTGGAGGAGATGTGGCCACCAGCTGTGGCGGAGCCCTCCCAGTCCGCCGCCGGTCAAGCACCGTCGCACACCCCAAAGGCCGGTCCTGTCAGTGGGCCCTCCCAGAGGATGGGGGCCCCCGGAAGCTTACCCGCCTTGCCAGGTGCTGACGCCGGCCCTGGTGGCACCCCACCAAGGGAGGGAAACGGGGTCTTATTGTTTGATCACCCGGCCTTCATGGCTCCATCCAGTCCCATCCCTGAGCTTATCTCGGATTGTTATATGGAAGAGCTGACCAGGAGTTCTGGGGGTTAGTCCCAGTGGTGGGCCCTTAGCAGGGGCAGACTGGCCATAGGTAGGATTCCCAGTGGGCCACATTGCTTTGGGGCCAACTGGGCTGGCACATCATTGAGACCCCTTGCCAAAATCTATCTAGTCCTCTTCTAAAACCCACCTTAGGTCTCCACCATCCAAGTCTTCACCTATCATGGACCCTTATACCTCCCTCCAGCCAAGAGATCACAGATTAGATTGTATACGCAGAGAGATCACAGAATAGACCGTATACGTAGAGAGATCACAGAATAGACCGTATACACAAAGAGATCACATAATAGACTGTATACACAGAGAGATCACAGAATAGACCATATACACAGAGAGATCACAGAATAGACTGTATATACAGAGTGATCACAAAATAGTCTGTATACACAGAGAGATCACAGAATAGACCGTATACGCAGAGAGATCACAGAATAGACCGTATACACAGAGAGATCACAGAATAGACTGTATATACAGAGTGATCACAAAATAGACTGTATACACAGAGAGATCACAGAATAGACCGTATACACAGAGAGATCACAGAATAGACCGTATACACAGAGAGATCACAGAATAGACCGTATACACAGAGAGATCACAGAATAGACCGTATACACAGAGAGATCACAGAATAGACCGTATACACAGAGAGATCACAGAATAGACCGTATACACAGAGAGATCACAGAATAGACCGTATACACAGAGAGATCACAGAATAGACCATATACACAGAGAGATCACAGAATAGACTGTATACACAGAGAGATCACAGAATAGACCATATATGCAGAGAGATCCAAGAATAGACCATATATGCAGAGAGATTCAAGAATACAGAGTGATCACAAAATAGACCGTATACACAGAGAGATCACAGAATAGACCGTATACACAGAGAGATCACAGAATAGACTGTATATACAGAGTGATCACAAAATAGACTGTATACACAGAGAGATCACAGAATAGACTGTATATACAGAGACATCACAGAATAGACCGTACACACAGAGGGATCACAGAATAGACCGTACACACAAAGGGATCACAGAATAGACCGTACACACAGAGGGATCACATAATAGACCGTATACACAGAGAGATCACAGAATAGACCATATACACAGAGAGATCCAAGAATAGACCATATATGCAGAGAGATCCAAGAATAGACCGTATACACAGAGAGATCACAGAATAGACTGTATATACAGAGAGATCACAGAATAGACCGTATACACAGAGAGATCACAAAATAGACTGTATATACAGAGAGATCACAGAATAGACCGTATACACAGAGAGATCCAAGAATAGACCGTATACACAGAGAGATCATAGAATAGAGTAGATGGTACTCAGAGTACCCCCCACCCCAATTAATAGGCAAAATATTGCATACTCACCATCCCCCAAGCTCCCAATTAATGGGCAGAGAAGTGCAGCATCACCCCTCAAAAACCACAAGTCGGGCAGAGGGTGCAGAGTTCCCACACTAATGAGTCACGGGGACAGGGCTTGGTGAGTGACTGTGAGAGGGGAGACTGTGTGCAATGTAAGCTGATATGCAGCTGTAGCACCTAGAGTAACACTGCATATAGTATGTCAGCAGTTCCCCATTCAAATGAGGTTGCAGCTACGAACATGCAGATCATTGTGCTATAGTATGGGAGCTTCTCCTGCTGATTATTCTGCAGGGGAACTACAAGAACCTACAATAAGTGAATTAAAGGGAAAAAGTTATATATATTTCCTTCTCCCCCTCCCCCACAGTATTAAACTTTGTAGATATGGATGAAAGATACTGAGAGAGATAGGAGGGAGCTCTCCATTTCCACCCGGGGAATAGAATCTGACCCTCTCTAGCAACTTACTAGCAACCAGGTAAACAAAAGCGGTCCCCCTGTATGGGGTCTATTTTTGAGTATAACACAAATACCTGTTCCATATGGTGCACAATAGATTTTGTAGTGTATTACAATGAATTTTGAATTTGGAGAAATATATGCTTCTTAGGGATATGCAATTTCATTGACTTAATGTTCATTCATCTTTAGTATACTAAAAATATATCCCCTCTCTTCTTTGATAGATTAATAGGGCACTGAGGAAGCCTACATGGCGAAACATGTCTGCCCTTTCTGGCCAACCAACGGACCAGTAAGAGTAAAATAGCAAATAAGGCATTAAGACCTTATAATGTATGGTTTTACTACTTGCATGTATTTTATGGGAAAGCAACCATGTATAGGAGGGATCTGATGTAATTAGAGGATGATCATTACATGAATGGACTGATTATAGAATATTGAATATCTTAATAATGATGCAATGATCTGTTTTTATCATGTATATACATTTTTTTCTACAATAAAGTATGAATTAGTATGAACTAAACAGTGTATAGAGGTGTGGTAGTGATGCTGGGTCTGATTGCTGCACAGTAGGACTAGACCTGGTCCTACAACTTTGGTATTCAACTACAAGAACCAGCATGACCTGTAATCCAGGACATATCAGCGGTGCAGCAGAACCATGGTTGAGGCAGGCAGCAGCGTTCAGTGCAGCAGGCAATGGCGAGGTGCAGGGATAGTACTGCAAGGAGCGCTGACACCTCCACAACGCAGAGGCAAATGTTATTTAATCAGGGAGCGTTTTCTCTTCATTAGATCTGATTACCGGAACAATTAGAGGCAACTTTTTAGTGGCGGTCGGGGAGGCGGGAGCCCCGCGCTCACATTTACTGCACAATTAATTGTTTTAAAGAATGATAATGGCACATGAGCCAATCAGTGCTGGGGTCTCATATCCTCCCAACTATAGATAGATATAAACAGTAGATAGATAGATAGATAGATAGATAGATAGATAGATAGATAAATAGATAGATAGATAGATATGAGATAGATAGATAGATAGATAGATAGATAGATAGATAGATATGGGATAGATAGATAGATAGATAGATAGATAGATAGATAGATAGATATGAGATAGATAGATAGATAGATAGATAGATAGATAGATAGATATGAGATAGATAGATGATAGATAGATAGATAGATAGATAGATAGATAGGAGATAGATAGATAGATAGATAGATAGATAGATAGATAGATAGATAGATATGAGATAGATAGATAGATAGATAGATAGATAGATGATAGATAGATAGATAGATAGATAGATAGATAGATATGAGATAGATAGATGATAGATAGATAGATAGATAGATAGATAGATAGATAGATAGATAGGAGATAGATAGATAGATAGATAGATAGATAGATAGATAGATAGATAGATATGAGATAGATAGATAGATAGATAGATAGATAGATGATAGATAGATAGATAGATAGATAGATAGATAGATAGATAGATATGAGATAGATAGATGATAGATAGATAGATAGATAGATAGATAGATAGATAGATAGATATATAGATAGATAGATAGGAGATAGATAGATAGATAGATATGAGATAGATAGATAGATAGATAGATAGATGATAGATAGATAGATAGATAGATAGATAGATAGATAGATAGATATGAGATAGATAGATAGATAGATAGATAGATAGATAGATAGATAGATATGAGATAGATAGATAGATAGATAGATAGATAGATAGATAGATATGAGATAGATAGATAGATAGATAGATAGATATGAGATAGATAGATAGATAGATAGATAGATAGATAGATAGATATGAGATAGATAGATAGATAGATATGGGAAACTGGTGGCGCAGCCACTCCTGCTCTCTTTTTAACAGGGCCCTATGCCTTGCATTATAATATGTGCGACATTCAGAGCTTATTGGAGAGCCCACAGAAAGGTGAGTTTTTGGGCAAACTGAGGGGCTTTAACGTAGCGGGGCATCCCAAAACGGGTTTGATCTGCTTTAATAAGTAATATTTGATTGTGATGTAATCAGGATGCAGGGTCCCCTATCAATATGTAAGCAACAAGCGTTCGCCTGCATCACCGCAATGCGCGTATCTTTCCGCGCATCCAAGCTGTGGTCATCTGTCAAGTTGCCCGAAGTCATTATCCCACTCCCAGCAACAATTGGGAGAAACATGTTTTTTTTTCCGGAGTATTGTCCGCCAATATCTGTTCTGCGCTGACAATACCTCAGCAAGGAGCGAGCTGAAATTGGAGACGCCGCCGTTGCCGTGTGATGACAGTTTTGAAGCTTTCTTTGGTTCTTTCTTTTTTTTTTTTTCAAATTGCATTTACGGCTCCACAGTAAAAGAAGAGAGTCCATTAATGTCAGGTGATATAGCTTCTCCCATGCAGCCGTCCCGCATTTCTTATAATTGATCTCAGAGTCGTGGGGACATAAAGAATGGCTCCGCAGCCTCAGCCAATTTCGCCTCGTAAAAAGAGAGGTAAAAAAAAAAAAAAGTTCCCGTTTCTTTACTGTGAAACTTTGATGACATTTTCTCTTTCATTAGCTTGAAAAAAAAAAAGAAGCGTTTCAATGTTATCTAGCTTATGGATAGCAAAGGAATTTTAAAGGGGAACTCTAAAATATTTAAAAGGGCTGTAAACCCAAAGGCAATAATAGGGCAGCAAGGAACTCACCCAATGCCTGTCCCGGGGGCTTCTCAATTTTCCGCAGCACTGGGTAGAAGCCGCAATTTTTGCCCCGCCTCCTTTCAATTCCATACAACTCTCTTTTACATGAAAATGTTTAGAACACAGCAGGGCAATTATACTAAAACTGAATCACAATACTCTTATCACCAACAATCAGGTTTATACACTGAAGAAGCTGCTTAAGGCGAAACGTGTCACACAAAGTGACTTGCTACAAACAAGGTCAGCGATTCACTGCAACTGTGGATACCCACTTGCTACAAACTGTGGAAACCTAAGAGACAGTACACTAAAACCGGGTACATATAAGGCGGCATACCGGCCGGAAACTACAAAACCTGTGAATCTAACAGGCATCATTTAACTTACCTTGGTCACAACCCAGGACCAATAAGAACTTATTTTTTATTTATAAAATTATAAATAAAAATTAGTTCTTTTTGGTCCTGTTTACACATTGTAAGAATGAATGTTTTACTTATTAACTACTTGATGTTTATTGTAAAAGAATAAACACTTTTTTTACCCACACAAGATTTTGGAATACGTACATTAGATCCACAAAAAAAAACCCTGGGGCATTCCATTTCCCAAGAAGAGGTTGTAGCTCTCTTCTCTCCTTTTCTCTAAATTTAAGGTACCCCACCACCACTATATTGAATACATTCAGCCTCCCCAAACAACCCACCCCCCTCCCCCCGGGAAAAGCTTTAATGCTCACCATCACTTTTCTTGGATTAACACTTTCAGGCTGATTCATCACTAACGCCAGGTAGCGACAGATGAGCGTCCGCAGCAGGCATTTTCAGAGCGCCCGCTAGTAGTCGCTATGCTTGGCCATTGTTCGGTTGATGATAGCGACTGAGTCGGTGTGCAGTAATGTTGAATACGGAGTGATGAGTCGCTATTTGACAGGTACCGCGATGTATGGGTGCGCATGATAGCGACTAGTCAGAGCGACCGGCTCCCACCACATTCATCAAAAAATCACGCTCCAAAAATTATCGCGCTGTGAAATGCATGTTTAAACCCCAGAGCGCTGGCGGCGATGGGTTAAAAGTAGTTTTTTAACCCCCAAACCACCATATTTTTGGAAACCAAAAAACAAGTTTTTAATTACATTTTGTAATATGAATACATTAATATCAGACCTGTAATATCAATTCTGCACAAAGTTTTTTTTTTTTTTTTTTTTTTTTTTTACCTTAAAAAAAATATCTAACATGGCAGTAGTGGTCACAGAAATTTTCACATTTAAAAAAAAAATGATTTAATTATGATTATTTAAAGATTGTTCCATTAAAATGCATTGGAGAGCGCCAGGTAGCGAGAGGTGATACCTGTCGCTGTTCAAGGTCGGACGCTGGCGCTGTGGGCTGAGGCTGGAATAATGATGAATGAGTCGCTATCTGGCGCTATCTCAGTCGCTAAGCAGGATCGGCTTGATAAATGTGTGATTGTGGTGGGGAGCCGGCGTTCTCGTGGCGGTGCCCGTCATTACCGGTCGCTTACCGGTCGCTCACCAGGCGCTACCTGGCGCTATCCCTTGTTAAATAAGGGCCTTTGTCTTACTGAAGGGGAAGGGAGAGTAAATACCTTGGTCACACTATCCAGTGAGGTTCCACTTTGTCTTTTATCTTTAAAAAATGGAGGGTCGGCAGTTTGGGGTGGTGTAATATAGGGTATAGGGGTACTGGGGCAGTTTCACTGGTTCACAGGTTAACCATTAAATAGTAGAATTCTCCTACATGGGGTCTGCAGGGTAACATTGGACCAGTTGGCCATTAGATTAGCATGGAGCTTTAGACGGGATGGGTCAGTGCTACAGGGGGGTTCAAGAGGGAAAAGGGCCAGATTTAGCCTACAGAATGCCCAAGCTGCTGCTCCTCTGACCTTAATTTTCCCAAACCCTGGAAGATACTATCTAGCATTTGGACAAGCTGTAATGCCTCCCATCACTTTTCTTGGGTTAACACAGGAAAGGAAGGGTAACTTTTCCCTCTAAAGACCCTTGTCCACCCTATCCAATGAGACTCCAATTTTTCTTCTATAAGTTGCTCCTATTTTGATCTTCATAAGACACCAGTGGCTAGATCTCCATTATTAAAATTTCATGATGGGCAGTTTGGTGTATTACTGAAATACACCCGGAGTGAGGGCCCTGCCCCAGGGGTGTATCTGGGGGCGTAGGCAAAACCTGTGAATCTAGCATCATTTAACTTACCTTGGCCACAACCCAGGACCAATTAGAACTTATTTATTGTCTTCATAAGACACCAGTGGCCAGATCCCCATTATTAAAATTTCAGGACTGGCAGTTGGGGAGCTCTGATTTATTTTTACCAACCAAAAAAAAAAGCTTAGGGATTATTTGACAGCCCCTATCCCCCGCCAGGAACATGACATTTCAGGATATTAAATAGTCGCAGGCGGCTCTGATATAATTGGAGTATTTACAACAGGAGCCCGGCGGAAATAAACTTCGCCGTACGATCATGCGAGGATTGATTTCATTAGATTATGTCATCAGCGTCCTGATCGGGGAGCCTCTGGAAAGGGAATGCCGGGGCGCCAAATTGGTAGAGACTTATTAGCTGTGTTTTTATGAAAAGCACGACAGGATCTAAATTATCCCAGAGACTAGGAGAGAGGGGACCGCTCGTGCTGCGGCAACGATGGGGCAAGGAGCGAGTTTTTTTTTTTGCTTAATAGCGTCTCATAAACGGAGCCGGTGTGTGGCCTGCCCGCGCTGACAGGCCTCCGAATGCTACGACTGATCTATGTCTTTAATTCGATTGTTTTATGAAAATGTGACTGTTGACGTGCGCGCCTTTTGTTGTCCAACTTTAATTGCGCGGAGATTAATTTTGCCTTGTCTTTCCTTCTTTCTTCACAGAGGGCGACGAGACAGGAGTGATGGATAACTTGCTGGAAGCCCTGCAGTCAGGCGCTGCGTTCAGAGATCGGAGGAAGCGGACTCCCAAATCCAACGGTGAGTGAGCCTCTCCTGGCGCGCCCCATCTCCCTCACTTCCACAAAAGTGTCGTTGGGCGGTTTGTTTCCCGTAGACGAGGATGCTACAGGTTGTCTTTTTTTCATTCAGCTTTTGATGGAGTAAGGAAACTATCTGAACTAATCTAATATTTTTCGGTTGAAATTTTGATTATAGTTCAATTGGCACCAAGTGGGATTTTTTCTTAAAGTGGACCAAAACCCACAGAGATCAGCCCAGGAATCTATAAGATCCCAGGCCGATTGATCCCCTCCGCCAAGACCACTCAGACTGGGGATGCCCCGCTTTGTGATACCCCCCCAGGTCAGCCATAAACTCTTGCCTTCTTGCCTGGTCCAACGGCGCATGTGCGAGCAGCGGCCGCATCCCCACTTTCCCCTTAGCAGTGGGTGCCTGTGTCAGGCATTTGTGAATGGTCGGCACAGGCACACTCCGGGGGATGCGGCCATCAGCGCGCTCGAATCCGCTCGTATTAGTTGGGCTCCTGCGTCCGTCTTCGATCGTGCTGATTGGATGAGCGGATGCGCATGCGTCATAGGACCGGGAAGAGGTGAGTTTGTTTGAGTGACAGCGGGGCACACCCGATCGTCAAAATTCTGGGTTTTGGTCCACTTTTTTCAAAGCTCATTATTATTGTTTATTTATTAAGTGCCATCAACTTTCATGGTGTAAAATCAAGAAACTTACAATACATGAGAATTATGTTATACTGAAATACACAAGGAGTGTGGGCCCTGCCCCAGGGGTGTGGCTAGGGGTGTTGGCAGTGTTGCACATGCCCTGGGTGTCCCCAGGTCAGTGGGGCGCCAATGGGGGGCCTGAGAACAGGTGGGGGGCACCATTTTGAATCTTTGCTCCGGGTACCAGAAAGCCTTGCTACTCCTCTGCCCTGCCCTTACGGGATTACAAGGATATGCGGTGGAGACAAAAGGTATGTCACGAGAAAGTATGAAGAAGTGCTTTGGGCTGTAAGTTATTTAGGCCATATGATCGGCTTGTCTGACTTGGTGGGTTTTGAGAATACTCATGAAGGCTTGGGGAGTGGTTACTTGTATAGGGGAGGGTATTCCAGAGTAATGAGGTGGCGCATGTGAAGTCATGGGTGTGGGAAACCAAGGTAATAAATGAAGTGTGGGGACTAGAGGAACCTGTGAGATTGTCAAAGTTAGGTTTATTTAGTTTGAAAAAGAGACATATGAGGGGGGATTTAATAACTATGTATAAATATATTTGGGGTCAATACAAAGATCTGTCCCACAATCTATTTATACCCCGGAGTGTAACCATAACCCTAGGGCATCCACTAAGGTTAGAGGAAATGTGCTTTCTCCATCGACATAGGGATTCTTCTCAGTTAAGCAGTGACACTATGGAACTCGCTGCCAGAGTAGTTTAGTTATGAAGGATATAGTAAAAAACGTTCAAAAGTGGCCTGGATGCCCTCCTGGCATGTAATAACATTTCCAGCTATGGCTACTAGACCACTGGAAGAAGATCTATAGTGGCCGGGATGCCCTCCTTGCATGTAATAACATTACCAGCTATGGCTGGTAGGCCACTGGAAGGAGATCTATAGTGGCCGGGATGCTCTCCTTGCATGTAATAACATTACCAGCTATGGCTACTAGACCACTGGAAGGAGATCTATAGTGGCTGGGATGCCCTCCTTGCATGTAATAACATTACCAGCTATGGCTACTAGACCACTGGAAGGAGATCTATAGTGGCCGGGATGCCCTCCTTGCATGTAATAACATTTCCAGCTATTGCTACTAGGCCACTGGAAGGAGAACTATAGTGGCCGGGATGACCTCCTGGCATGTAATAACATTACCAGCTATGGCTACTAGACCACTGGAAGGAGATCTATAGTGGCCGGGATGCCCTCCTTGCATGTAATAACATTTCCAGCTATGGCTACTAGGCCACTGGAAGGAGATCTATAGTGGCCGGGATGACCTCCTGGCATGTAATAACATTACCAGCTATGGCTACTAGACCACTGGAAGGAGATCTATAGTGGCCGGGATGCCCTCCTTGCATGTAATAACATTACCAGCTATGACTACTAGACCACTGGAAGGAGATCTATAGTGGCCTTGATGCCTTCCTGGCATGTACTAACATTACTAGCTATGGCTACTAGACCACTGGAAGGAGATCTATAGTGGCCGGGATGCCCTCCTTGCATGTAATAACATTACCAGCTATGGCTATTAGGCCACTGGAACTATTGCTACTATGATCTAATCCTTTATGAAGCTTCAGGCAGGCTGATGCCATATGTAGCACAAGTGACCTGAGGGGTTAACATTCAGGCATGTACAGAGTGAGTTTGGGATGCTGAGCTCTGTGGGCCTCATGCAGAGGAGTAGCTAGACTTTCTGGCACGGGGCAAAGGTTTGAAATGGTGCCCCCTACCTGTGCTCAGGCCTTCCTTTGGCGCCCCCCTCTGACTTGCTGCACCCAGGGCAAGTGCCCCCCCCTGCTCCCCCATGGATGCAGGTGTTGGTTGGTCCGCTTACCATCGAGCATGCCCCCCGGGGTGCGATGTTTAGTTATTTTTGACTGGCAGTCCACTTTATGAAGCAAGTAGCAACTTGCTTCAATTAACTTATTATGTGTATAGTAAAGTCCTAATTTGCATATTAAAGCAGCTGCCCCCCATTGGCAGCGACTGCGTGATGTCACGAGAGATGTATGAGATGTGATCTCACTTCTTTGCTTAAGTGGAAGCCATCACTCAGCCGGTCTGGGTAAAACACGGCTTAATTTTAATCTGATGGCATCCTTAATGCACTGGCAATGAATATGGCAGCTTTATATTAAGCCATTATCCCGGAGCCGCCATCCATCACCAGCTTCCTGTGCTTCCGCTCGCTCGGTAGCATCTTCCCTGCTCCGCCGTCGCCCCGGAAATCTCCATTGTAGAGTCCAGGTAATGTTTAGTACTCCCTTGGCACTGCTTGAAGTTCTGTAATTAATGGCGGCTCGCCTTCTCCATTTGACGTTGTTAAAATTTGCTCTTAAAGAAACAGAGTTGACAAACCAGGATGGGTGTAGGCCGGAAAGATTCATTGCATCTGTGAGCACACAAATATCATTACGCTTAAAGTGGACCACAACCCAGGATTTTGACTATCTTGGGTTTTGGTCCTTACCCCCAGGGAACCCTGATCGTAGGGTGCTCCTCTTTGTGAAATCCCCGTATGTCGTCCGAACAAACTAAACTCTGCCTGGTCCTACGACGCATGCACGCCCGCTCGTCCAATCAATATGCTCGGACCCGCCCGAGCCCCTTGATCCAGGAGCTCATCTAATGTGAGTGCATCTGATCGCACTGGCAGCCGCATCCCCCGCTATCCTCTAACAGGGAGCGTGTCTGCGCCGGCTATTCACAAATGCCTGGCACGGGCACAACCCCTGCTAAAGGGATAGCGGGGATGTGGGCACAGCTCGCACATGCACCTCTGTACCGGGAAAGATAGTGAGTTTCTGGGCGACCTGGGATTTTACACAGCGGGCAACGCAATCCCGGATGCCCTGGGGTGGGGGAATACAGTGGCCCTGGAATATTATAGATTATAGAACTGATGGGGCATGGGTTTTAGTCCTCTTTAAAACGAACCTAGAGTAAATAATGGTTCCTTTTAACTCCTGCCCCTTTAATTTAAGATCTCAAGGAAGCCCAAAATCTGACAGGATTACTAACCTGTGGGCCGAACATGCGCAGAGCACCAGGAGCAGGTGATAGGTTTGGGATTGGGGGATTGTGAGGGGAGAATAATAGTAAAAGGTCTAAGAAAATGGAAAGGGAAAATTATAGGATTTCCCAAACACAGGAACCACCTGCTCTGGCCACAGTTTCCAGTTGCCACTTCCTGACCTGGGAAGTGAAGAATAGGCCTCAGGTATGAGTAGAAGGGTCAGGAGAAGGAAATAAGTATATGATTTAGAGTCCCAAGCCACAGTTTCCGATTGCCGAGGAAGTGGATAATACAGTAGGTAGTAGGGCCTGCAATAAGAATTGAAATTCGAGGGTCAGAAATAAGTAGAAGGACCAGGAGAAGTAAGTATGGCCAGGATTCAGAGATTGGAGGAGTAAAGTTTGGAAAGGATAAACAAATAGATGATAGGAAGAAAATTTAGTTCTCCCAAGATACAGGAACTGCCTGCCCTGACCACCATTTCTAGGTGCCACTTGAATCCTGGCTTGGGAATGAATAATAAGCAGAATTGGTAGAAGAGTGCCAGGTATGGGTAGAAATATCGAGTGAAGGTATTGGGATTTAGAGGTTGGAAGTAGAGAATGTTGAAAAGCATGGATGGAGGGACATGGAGGCTTTCAAAGACATAGGAACTGCCACCCTTTGCAGGTGCCACTTGGAAGGATCATGGCCTGGAAAGTGAATAATAGTTAGCATGGTAGAGATTGAGAAATTGAGGCGTGAATGATGGTAAGGGATGAGATTGGAAGGTTACAATGTAGGGATTCCCCTGACTTGGGAACTACCTGCCCAAACAGCCATTTCCAACTTGGAGGAGTCGGGGTCCAAGGTGTTGGGGGTAACTCAGACCCTGATAAGTCTATGGTCTCTCTCGCTCAACCTCTATATCCTTCTCCCTTAGCAACCGGTTGGAGACTCATGAAATAAACTGAGAGACATACGGCATGGAAAGTTCACCACATGAATCTTCTTTATTCAAAACCAGTTTGCATCGTATATGCACAGAATGGGAGTGCTTTGTGACATAACTAAACACCTTCACACAGAAAGCTGGCAATACATTTCGTGGTTCCTGCATGAGGAATTTTCCTATAAGTCTACTGATAACGGAGTTCAAGGAATTTCCATGAACTACGTCTATATAAATCACTGAAAGACATTCCTACACACTAAAACGTCTGTTGGCTTCATGCCCAGAACTTAACATATGACATGTATATCTATATAACTATATAATATCAGAGTACAGAATATGAAATGGAGCCTTCTTTTTAACATGGTCGTCATAAGGCTAAGCATTTCAACCTTCACAGGGAGTGGCCTTTATTGTGGGACCAGTTGATTCACATTAAGTTGAGAGGATATTTAAGAAAAGAATAAAGATTCCATGAACCTTCCTCCAGGCAGCCATTCCTCTACCCCCATAGCTGCCCATACAGTGACTATAGGGCTCAGGGTCTATGGGGCATAGTCCAATTAATCCATTGCCCTTTATTATCCCAACTTGGTATCCTGGGGATTCTCTTCTGACACCATTTCTGATCAATATGCTCTTCCGTTGACCTATTGACAACATTGTTACTGTAACACAGTGGCCATACATTGTTTGGGGAAGCAGATCCAGACTGTAGTCATATAGACATTGTTATGGGCTGTCAGATATATTGTTTTTCTGGGTCGGAGGCCTCCAACAAATTTAGAGAGCTCCTTCCTGCTTGATGAGCTTCCCGAGCTCAATACTCAATCAGATGTGAGGGATTTAACGATAACATTTTAATTAGTTTAACTATTGTTCCTAGTAGAAATATACCCATTATCATCCTATTTATTTTATGAGGTTTTATGAGGTTGTTACATTTAGTAGATCAGTTTTCTCTCAGCTCTGCTTTCCTCTGGCATTGTTTGCTTTCTGGGAAAAAAAAAATACTTGTTGCTGAAGAAACCAATATCCTGGCTCTACAGTTGTCAGCAGAACAAACTATTCTGACGAAGCCAGAAGCCTCCCGTCCCCCAGACACAACTGTTTACAGATGAAACATAACAGATGTGATGCGTTGCTCTACCGTTCTGCATGTACTCACCAGGAGCGGCGGGCCTGGGTGTTATATAATGCAGTATTATAGAAAAACTCCAAATAATGCCAATATAGAGTTGACTAAAGAATAGGGCCACCTGGTAAACTAACTGCAAAACTTCAGGGAAACATCATCTTACAGTGAATAAAAAGCCAACCCTCCACTCTCTGTGCTTGATAGGCTGGATAGCACACTATTGCTTATGTGTTGTGTTTCATATTCTTTAATTGTATGAATCAAGCCAAAAATCAGCCCAGAGTCTTACTGGTCCCTGGCCAGCCCATAACTGGCCTGCAACATTCCCATTTAGCTGTCAAAGAGCATGCTCCAAGCCTGAGGCTATAGTATTGCAGGGACAGATTGTGAGCAGGGTCACTCTTAAACCGTATCACTGCAAGAAAGCTTAAACCGGACCTTCAGCATGATTTAATGAAAAGCCCAAACCCTTAAAAAACTATTCCCCGGCATCTAAAATGAATATTAAGTTTTTAGTCTTATTATTCTTTCCCCCACTGGGCTGCAACTCTGTTCAAGACTCTAGGATACGGGCGCCGCCATCTTGACTCAGAAGCATCACACATACTGAGAAAAGAAGAGTGGGGTTATAGCTGTGCTTTACACAGACAAAGCAGAGCTGGGGTCAGAATGCAGAGCGACAAAGTCAAAAGACACTTCCTGCTTGAAGGCTGCCTGATGCTCCATGAGCCGCCATCTTGGATTTTTAAAGGCTCATAACATGCAGTAGCTGCAGGTAGGATGATTTTTAATGTGAGCAATCTGTATGTACAGGGTGTGGGAAACAAATAAGATCTTATTCAGGGTGAAGGTCCGCTTTAAGTACCACTGGTGGTGCAAGTACCACTGGTTGGGAACCCCTAATAGAGAGGAAACAGGGTTGTATATGATATCCGTGGCAGCATAGGTGGGCCACAAGCAGGGCATTTTCTAGCCAAAATAGCACTCAGTGTGGGAAGGAAAAGGTCTACCCCCTCCCCACCCATCCTATGCTGCTGTCCTATACAGGTATCTACTATGTTTTGTCTCTACCATAACAGCAGGCTGTGCCCCCTCAAAATGTGGGTGAACGAGGGGGCCTGTCTTATGGGTTGTATGTGATATTCATGGCAGCTTAGGTGGGCCACAGGCACGGCAGTTTCTAGCCAAAATAGTGCTCAGTGTGGGAATGAAAAAGTCCACCCCCTCACCACCCATCCTATGCTCCTGTCCTATACAGGTATCTACTATGCTTTGTCTCTACCATAGCAGCAGGCAGTGCCCCCTCCTAATGTGAGGGAATGAGGGGCCTGTCTTATGGCCTGCACCACTATTAATTGCCATCACTCATCTGCAGAAAACATGATGGCTGGGATAAAGGCACCCCCAAGGGCCTTGGCGCCCATGGCGATCGCCCTGCTGCCCCCCCCCCCCCCCCCCCAAGAAACAGCCCTGGCCACAGGGTGGTGTGTGATATCCTAGGATGGTCCAGTTGAGCCACACGGGGTATCTGATGCTCTTGAATAGTAACCTAATTTTTTTGTTGAATACTATTTCATTGTGAAAACGCTAGGGTGATGTGTACCTTGCTTGGTATAGATCAGCAACAGGGTGAAATATACACCATCATTAATAGGATAAATATCTTGAATAGTGAGTACATGAGTAGTGTGTAATACCCTCGGCTAGTAAAGATGGGCCTCGGTGTGGTGTGTGATACCCTTGTATGGTGTAGTTTGGCAACAGGGTGATATATATATCCATTAATGATACAGATGACTTTAATAGTAATGGTGGCCACAAGTGATGTGTCATACACTTGGTTAGTAAAGGTGGGCCTCAGGGTGGTGTTTGAGAATACTAAAGTGGATCACATGGTGATATGTATTGCCCTTGGATGGCAACGTGGGCAGAAGTTTATAGAGATGGTAGATATCATATTGGAGTTCTGGAAATAGGTGAAGGTACAGATAGGGCCTCGTAGTCCTTGACAAGGTAGCTGTATAGGCCTCAGGAATAGGAATCCTTGACAAGGTAGCTGTATAGGCCTCAGAAATGGGAGTCCTTGACAAGGTAGCTGTATAGGCCTCAGAAATGGGAGTCCTTGACAAGGTAGCTGTATAGGCCTCAGTAATGGGAGTCCTCGACAAGGTAGCTGTATAGGCCTCAGAAACGGGAGTCCTTGACAAGGTAGCTGTATAGCCTCAGAAATGAGAGTCCTTGACAAGATAGCTGTATAGGCCTCAGAAATGGGAGTCCTTGACCAGGTCACTGTATAGGCCTCAGAAATGGGAGTCCTTGACAAGGTAGCTGTATAGGCCTAAGAAATAGGAGTCCTTGACAAGATAGCTGTATAGGCCTCAGAAATGGGAGTCCTTGACAAGGTAGCTGTATAGGCCTAAGAAATAGGAGTCCTTGACAAGGTAGCTGTATAGGCCTCAGAAATGGGAGTCCTTGACCAGGTCGCTGTATAGGCCTCAGAAATGGGAGTCCTTGACAAGGTAGCTGTATAGGCCTCAGAAATGGGAGTCCTTGACAAGGTAGCTGTATAAGCCTCAGAAATGGGAGTCCTTGACCAGGTCGCTGTATAGGCCTCAGAAATGGGAGTCCTTGACAAGGTAGCTGTATAGGCCTCAGAAATGGGAGTCCTTGACAAGGTAGCTGTATAGGCCTCAGAAATGGGAGTCCTTGACAAGGTAGCTATATAGGCCTCATAAATGGGAGTCCTTGACAAGGTAGCTGTATAGGCCTCAGAAATGGGAGTCCTTGACAAGGTAGCTGCAATGGGCCTAAGAAATAGGAGTACTTGACAAGGTAGCTGTATAGGCCTAAGAAGTAGTATTTCTGTACCTTGATGTGATTAAATAAGAACCTTCCAGTAGTTAATTGGTTATAGCTATGACGGTGAGAGCAGTTTCACAGAAAAAAATTCCATTCACCCCTTGACTTCTACCACCAGGACACATCTGCGATTCCGCTTTGTCAGTGGGGAGATAACTATCACGCCACCCTTTATTATCGGAGAACCAATTAAGAGTTTATACCCGCCTATGCCGCCTCATTATCAACGAGCTTTTCAGCTGGGCCATTCGCCTGTATGCAAAGACAAACGGCCACTTAAAAGTTTTATAAAGTATTGAGGAGCCAATAACTTCAAAAGCACTTAGGGCAGCAAATAGCGAAACGACTGTGCTTCCAAATTGCCGGTCGTACAAAGCACGCTTAAATTAATTCATTTTTGATGAGCCTTTCTTTTTTTTCTTTATTTATTTTTTTATTATATCTCCTAGCAAATTATGAAAAACACAATATAAAACATAAATTATGTATGTATCATGTATATACATCAGAAAATCCTAAAACAAATATGATTACTAATCAATCCAGAGCTCGTCAGGACAGATGTACTGGTGGTCAATATGTGTACAGGAGGTCAGGGTAGGAAGCAAAGGATCAGTGGATGTAAATGCAGTCAGAGATATAAAAAGGTCAGCAATTATCCTTCGTTGTTGGAATATGGCCGGAGCGCAGAAAGAATGGAATCAGCAATAGTAGAACTTGTGATGTCACAGAAATGCTTGTTGAACACATCCAAAAGTTCTAATACAGGATTGATGGCCAAAGAATTGATGGCAAACGGTTAAACACCTATGGTGGAAGTGTAGCCATGTAAAACCTCTTTGGAACATTACTAATCAAATCATACAAACAATAAAAGCAGATATAACTAATACTGTCCAGGGGACTCTTCTTATCCTTTTCATACTCCCAAACTACTCAAAACAACTCACCTCAAATAGAAGAAAGACTAATCTCCCTAATTAGGTTGATAACAAGAACGAGCATAACAATTAAATGGAGAGAAACCGAACCTCTAGACCTTATGGAGTGGAAAAGGCATATAATTCAACAAATAAAAAACGAGGCTACCTTAACAACAGATCTCAAGTATAGAAATGCAGTAGGACTGAAAATAATTCAGGAAATAAAAATCTAATAAAGATCACTAAACATGATAAATATTATACACCTATAAAGGAAGAATAAGAGATGGAAGCTGACAATAAATAAGAAAGAGACCTGCACGTATCGGGGGGGGGGGGGGGGGGGGGGGGCAGGGTTGGGGTATTTAGTGGGGAAAGAGAGACAGTGAAAATAAGGTAAATCTTTTATCTAGGTAACATTAGTAAAGAAGAGAAAACGCGAAAGTAAGCACCGACAAGCCGGCACATATATGAGCTAGCATATTTCTTTTAGAAACAGAATGGCAGCTCATGCATTTGTAGGCAGCCTGCAAACAGGAAGTGGTGCTGAGCTTCCTGTTACTGTGCATTGTCAGTTGAATCCAGGCGGCAGCATGGCTGTGATGCTGGGAGATGGGAGAGGAAGCTTAAAAATGGCCGCTATCTTTCTTTTCCTACTGTGCCAGGCTGTTGGTCCGGTTTAAGTCAAGACACAAATCAGAATATAGCTTGTTACTAGGAATCTACTAGAAAAAAACAAAGTTCAGCCAATGGATAATGTGGATAATAATGGCCTGCTTATGTTTCATGGAGAGCTGGTCTTTTTGGCCCTGCCGGCCAATATAATTAGCAGTTGGACCACTCCACCTGTACAGATATGTCAACCATTACCTTAGATTGAGTGCCCTTACTAAAGACACCTAACCCCCTAACTGCTCTCCAGGCACCCTGGTTTTGACAGCCCACCGGTTTGGGTAGGTGTACACTCACTGCCCCCTACTGTGGTTCACTTCCATGTGTACACTGGGTTGTGTTGTTCTGGCTGCACTATTTTAATAAAGGCGATTTACTAAACGATTCGCTGGCCAATCATTGCTCCGTTTTTGCTGGATTTACGTTGAGTTCATTTAGCACATCGCATGCTGGCGAATACCTTTTCTGTTCACCAGCTTTAAACCGGACCTTCACCTTGAATAAGAGCCTATCTTATATGTTTCCCCCACCCTGTACATACAGATTGCCCACATTAATCCGGACCCTCACCCTGAATAAGAGCCTATCTTTTATATTTCCCCCACCCTGTACATACACATTGCCCACATTAATCCAGACCCTCACCCTGAATAAGAGCCTATTTTATATATTTCCCCCCCCCTGTACATACAGATTGCTCACATTAATCCGGACCTTCAGCCTGAATAAGAGCCTATCTTATATATTTCCCCCACCCTGTACATACAGATTGCCCACATTAATCCGGACCCTCACCCTGAATAAGAGCGTATCTTATATGTTTCCCTGTACATACAGATTGCTCACAGTAAAAACCATCCTACCTGCATCTACTGCATTTTATGACCCTTTAAACATCCAAGATGGAGTCTCAGGCTGCCTGCAGACAGGAAGTATCTTCTGACTGTGCTGCTCTGCATTCTGGGATTGCTGTCCTTTTACTGACCCCAGCTCTGCTCTGTCTGTGCAAAGCACAGCTATAAACCCGCCCCCTGTACTTTTGCCCTTATCTCCTCTCCTTCGGTAAGTGACTGAAAACTTAAAATATATTATTTTATTTTTAAAAGTTTGGGCTTTTCATTAAATGATGCTGAAGGTGAGGTTCAAGCAGCGAATCCCATATGAATCAATGTTAATTACGGCGAGAATGTCTTTTTATGCCTTATAAGCAACTTATTTTTAAAACATGAATGTCAGATAGTTAACCAGTATGTGAAAAACCACTAATGAAAAACCACTATGGAATGGTGTCATCTGTCCTGCCCATAAAAGGCAGGGATAGAGGCAGCAACGGCAGAATCAGGGGGAGGGGGCCTATCTTGGGCCCTCTCCTCATGGCAGAAGAGCCTGGGGGGAATGGAGGCCCCCCTGGATGAACAGACCCTCTCCTGCAGCTTGAGAAGCCGGTGGGGGGGAATTGGAGGCTCTCTGGGTAAAGAGAAGTCCTGGCCTGATCGATCAAGGTGGCAGGTAAATTTTTGACTTTTGTAGTTTTTTTTTTTTTTACAGCCCTGGAAAAACTCATGAGTCTCTGGCACTTAATGGTTGGAGAGGCAGCCATGTGAGACTCATGTATCTGGCACTAAAATCCCATGAGCCAGCTCTTCTTCCTTTCTTTCTTGACCCCGCACAGTCCGTCCTCCAGTATCCAGGGCAATCTTTGGCTGGTGGATGACTGCCTAACTCCTCCCTTTCACAGTGAGGTGAAGGAAATTTCATTGGGGCCACGCCTTTCAGGTGTAAATGTATACCTGGGCATGGCCCACCGTCATTACCCGACAGCGGGACATGGATTAAAGATGGAAGACCTTCTTCTTCCTGTGTGTAAATTGGCCACAACCTGTCAGTTAATAAGCTACCACGCACCATCCAAAGATGATCGAGGACTGCGCTGGTCACCAGAGGATGGCTGGGTCAAGAATGAGGAGGAGCCAGCTCGCTGGATGAAGAGGAGTACACCAGAGCTGCCGCCACCAAAGCCAGGACGTGACCCAATAGACAATGAGGACATCACCTGGTGTTGTAAAGAGGTAGAATGTGAGTTTTTTCATTCTTACTTTTGAGGTTTCGTTTTTTAACATGACATTCAAGAAAACTAATTTTCCCTGAAATTCGGGTGGAATTCTGATTCTGACGGATTTGCTCATCCCCTAATCACGACAATTGTTTTTAGTAGGAATTAAGTTGGATGAACTGGCAAACATAGTTTAAAATAATGTATCAGATTCAATAGCATCTGATAAGGAAAGTAATTTTGGGTCCAAATTGGTTCACCCAAAGGTTGGTATTTATGGTATTTCAAAACTGAAATTTTAGGGTATTTGGACCAAATTTGATTCTGTCCAAATTGAGTTGCAAATCCAGAGGACTGACCAGCCTAGAATCCTCCAGGGGTGGCAAAATGTTCTCTTGTAATCTGACATACCTCATACTTTTGGCCATGTTTACGTTATATAAAACCTCGAGTTGCCTGATCTTTCAACACAAGCCCTTTAAAATGGGAAGAAAAAAAAAAATCAGTGCCGCCGAGATGTGTTCAGACATTGATTTCCCCAGTTTCATGCTGCAGAAATACACAACGGGGTGCTGCGTGAACGTAATTGCTTTGTGGCCTAATTATGCTGGGCGATGTATGACATGTAACCAGTCAAAAGTCCCTGCAAGTCCGGACGAGTCACCGAGCGTTGAAGAAACAGAGAAGTCATAAAGAAAAAGGAACGTTTTCCTGACCTCTTTTTTTCATGGCAGCTTTATCCTCGCAATTAGCATTTATATAGCAACAACATCCAACACAGTTTACGGCAACATGGGAGTCGCAATATCACAAGTTCTACATGATAACATCTGGGTTGAGTACATAATTAAATAGCAGTCTACTGCTTCAATGACAAAGTGTGGCAGATGGATTTAAGTTAAAAAGAGCACAATGGGTCTGGGCACGTACACCTGGGGCATTTACGTGACCTTGTGAAATGTCAGTAGAGCAACAATTAACAGTACGAGAAAACACTGGCACACAGTGCTATAGTAGAGCAGGATGATTAATGCACAATAGACAGCCCCACTTCCCTGTTCCCTTGACACATCTCTAATGTAGATTTACAGAAGCACCCCAAAATGCACTTCCTAACCTGAGAAACATTAACATAAAATACGAAAGGTAAGTTCAAAGTATCTTGTGGTCCTGTATAGGTGTTTGTATCTGTATGCCTTGTTTCTCCCATTAGGGTGCATCTCTATAAAGCTAGTGTTACAGCCAAGCGTTTACCTGTCCGCTCTCTTCAGAGTATTAGAACACCATTGCGGAAACACGGACTAACACGTTTAGGGGCCCGCGCCTCATATGCCTTGCGGCGGTGTATTGCGGCTCGCTGTGGTTAGCGAAAGGGTTAACTCAGAGGTTCTGTCTGGCTCACCGGGAGTAGAGTGTCAATTAAGCAACTGCCGTGCAGCCCGGTCTTCCAACCTTCCATTGGTCAGCAGTCACATAAAGCTGTCCAGGCTTCAGCACACACTGGCCTTGATTCACAAAGGGTAGAAAAAAACTCAACTTGTAGTAAAAAATTCAATTCATGAGAAAAAAGCTTGAGAATTTCACTGTTAGTGAATCACCAGATAGGAAGACAATGAAAGTCAATGGCACTTTTTTACTCCTGGAAAAGAGATTGAACTTTTTACTCCCCTTTTACCTGTAGTAAAAAGTGCCATTGACTTTCATTGTATTCCTATCTGGTGATTCACTAACAGTGAAATTCTCAAGCTTTTTTCTCATGAATTGAATTTTTTACTACCAGTTGAGTTTTTTTCTACCCTTTGTGAATCAAGGCCACTGTCTGTGATAGCGTCTAGCTTGTGGTATGTTTTGCTGTTAGTTTACGTCCTGCTGACCCGATTAGTTTGCCTTGCATCTCGACTATGCTTTTTGCCTGACCCTTTGGATACTGCGACCCTCTGATTTACGGCTTTAACCTTTGGCTTTCCCTGGACTTCAGCTTTGTTTACTCCTTTTGTCAAGACACTGGTAGGACTGATAATCTGTTGCAGACCCGGCTATCTCTGACTTCCCCTGTGTACTGTTTTTCCCTGTTGCACATCAGCCTTTGTGGCCTCAGTTGTCATCCTTTGTGCTCTTAAGTCCTGGGGGCAGCCGTGTTCGGGCAGGCGTGTAATTTCTCCCGGCAAACGGGGGCTTGTCTATAGGTGAAGGCGGCGGTGTTAGATTGAGGCTTGGCACGTGAACTTAGGCTGGTGATCAGCTGAACTTACAGCTAGGTTATGTATTATATGTGACTAAAACTTTAAAAACATCACAGGGAATCTTTGTAATTGGTATTACATCAGGGGGATTCCAATGTTACAGTTAACATATTTTGGGGTAACACCTAGCTGTTTCTATCTGTATGCCTTGTTTTGCCCATTGAGGAGCAATCTTCAGCAGTCTAGGTAATGTAGGTAACTAGAAAGGGTAAGAGAGTATCTTGTATATTGTAATAGGTTAGGTATTACACATCAGGGTAATTCCAAAGCTACATGCAAAGTATCTTGAGAGGTCTCACACAGGGCCGGATTATAGGCAAGATCCTGGAGGTGTGCACCCCAGGCCTCCAGCATTTTTGGTTTCAAGGGGACCTCTATTGGTCATCTGGAGACAGAGAAATAGGTTACTGGGGTCATACCTACATCAGTAAAACTGTAAACATCGACTCACAGTGAAGGTAAGAAGGGGCACCTACTTGCAGTCCTGGAAACTGGTTTCCACGCACAGCAGCAAGATCATCCCAGATCGCAATGATGGGGCAGGGATCGACAGTAGGGACTTTTCTAGCCAGGTATGGAGTGTGCAGGGGGCCAGCAGTGTGGCAATACTTGTGGATTGTAGACCCCACCCACATAGAGGGAACAGCGGAAATAAGCTACGAGCATCTCTTCAGCCAGAGGGAGGAGGATTGGACATGAGGATGAACACCCAATCCAAAAGAGGTGGAGAAGAAGAGGTGCAACTGCAAGGGGCAACAGGATTCCCCAGATTAGCGCAAACTAAATGACAGGCGGCAGGTGGCAACCATGGCATGCGTATTCAGAGAGTGCCAACAATTGTTGTTAGCAATGGACTATTGCACTGGACTACTATGGAAAAAGTACTCTATCAGGTGCCTCCACCAGATTTTCTGCCCAGGGGTCTACACCAGCCTTTACCCAACCCCGATCCCACATATGTAGATACTCAATTCTGGATGCATTTACATCTTTGGCCCATAAGCAGGCATCTTCAGAATGCTAAAGTAATGTATGCGACCAGAACTCTGAAAAGGTCTGATTGCCATAGGTGGGCCTTGTTGTTCCCCAGGGTTGCTTCCACATTGTCTAGGGCTTATGAAGTTTGATTTTTAGAGTTGTAAGGGGGCTCAGAGATCAGTCCATCATCATCCTTGGAACTCATTCAGTCTTTCTCATGGGCCTCAACTACTTCCCTTACAGTAGGTGTGGGTATAGACTCCTAGATCACAAGTTTGGTTTTTGAAGTTGTAAAGGAGCTTAGGCTTCCAAGATCCCCCCCCCCCCCCGGTGCTCTTGGAACTCATTCAGTCCTTCTTATGATGAACCTAAACCTCTTCTATATAAGATTTCTTTATTTCAATTTGCGACTAGGCGAAGAAGCCAATTCTGCTTTCATATATTATGCACAGTTTGTTGGAAACATAGCTTTGTTCTGCTTAATGTTTACACCTTTATCCTTTTGCTCTCTGTGTGCGACCAAGAAAGCCAAATCCATTGAAATGAATAAAACATCAGTGAGGACGGAACTAACACATATTTCATTTTCACGAACTCTAATTGTTTTCCACTTTCCACCGCCTGTAAGAAAATCTGTTGTATTAAACGCTCTCCCCCATCACAGCAGCACAAATCCATCACATTACCGGGCTATTGATATGCAGGATTTCCACTTTCATTTTCCAAAAATGACACCTTCTTGGACGATTCTCGGCATATTACGCTTTTATCACCGCCGTAATGTACATCAATTACCAGTAACAAGGTTCTGGCAGCATATTCTGTACCTTTAAAAAGAATCCTCACTTCTTCCCTCTTCTGTAAATTGGCTGTTAAAACTGGAGCGCGGAAAAAATAAGGAATTATGTGCCTTGCGTTCAGAATTTTCTTTAAATGTTTTTTTTTTTTGTAACTCTAGTATTTTCTTTACTTCTGTACTAGATTGTCGACCTCGTTTCATTGGAAAGGACCATCGGTTAAGTGACATCCATCAATAGGTAGCTTAAGCCCAGCCTATACTCTGCCAATTAAATGCGACCTTTACGTCTGGCCTCGGGATGTAATAAAGGCAACTTCTCCTCAACCTGTTCTGCCCAATGCTAGTTAAAGCAAATTTATTTTGAAGCTTTATCTGTTTCCAAGCCTTTTTTTTTTCTTTCTTCCTCTATTAAGCTGAATTTGCTAAATCTTGGCAGACAAAATGAAACGTTATATTTTTCAGAAGTCCATAATGGCCTGTGCCCTTTACAAAGTGTCCTGCTTCAGATATATGGCCGCTGCATTCGATTGTGTCCTTTTACCCTAATGACTGCCGGGGAACGATACGTTTTCTGTATCTCGGCTGGTCGGGAGAAAATGAAGATTTGCTTTTTAGAGAGCGCAGACATTCTTTACCTGGTTACTTTCTGTGGGCATATATTTCACATATATTACACGTCATATGAGTCGCTTGCCGGTGGCTAAAATATATTTCCCCATTCGAGATATTGCATTGAAATGAAATCAGACCCCACTTTGGATAATGGGCCTTCCTACCATAAGAGACTCATATGACTTTCTCCGCTCTCCATATTTGATTTATATTTTTTAGGTGCAAACATCACTTTGTCAGACATAACGATCAGTTAATCCCTTTTTTTTATTGTCCATCTTGGAAGCTTGTACTATAATTGCTTATAGGTCATTTTACATCCAACTCACCTATACAACCTATACAACCCAGCAGGGATTGACTGACCGTAGGGACAATTTCTGTTGGGCTGCATTGATTTAGAGCCATTATTATTATTAATATTATTATTGTTTATTTATATAGCGCCATTATCTTCCGTAGCGCTTTACAAAGTAGTAATTACGGACAGGGTAGAAACAAAACCCAAGCCAGTGGTTCCAGCAACCACAAAACACAACAGCTACTTGTGAAGGCACCAAACACTCCCAATAAGCTGTCTCAATTCATTCAGCATAATTCCATTTATTTAAAAAAATGTACATAATAAAACCAATTCCCTCAAGGGGGCATCCCAACTGAGCATCAATAGTGACAATCCAGAAAATAAAATATAAAATAAATATATTATAAATACCACAAAAAGATTTGATTTATATTCAGTGGTAATAATGTGATAAAGTGCTATCTATAGTGCTAATGAATAAATAGACATAAGAACCAAACATAGTGAATAAGCTGTACCCCCAAAAGTATATATAAATATAAAATATATATAAAAATATATATAAAATATATAAAAATATATATAAATAGTGATGCAAAGGAAGCAGTTCACCTCTAAAGTGCCACTCAGCTGGGGCGGGCTGGCCATAGGGCATACCGGGCAAAATCCTGGTAGGCCAATGGCAGGGAAGGCCGCAGCTGGGCGACAGTCACAGATTGGTTCAGCTTGTCCCACTGTTGCGCCCCCCACTAGAAAGGTGCCGCTGGAGCAGCGGCCGAGCACAGGGCTGCAGGAAGCCGAGTGAAACTGGTGCTGTGTGCTGGCCATTTTTTATTCTGTAACGTTGTTTTATTCTGTACCCCGGCCTGGGTACACGATCTCGGACACCCTCCTCCCAGAATGCACGCACGTGCTCCCCCACCCCAGCCCGCCCGTGTTGTCATCCGCCGCAGCCTGTCTCCTTAGCACAGAGCGGAGCCGGCTAGCCGCGGAAAGTGAAGGGGTGTGGTCCCAGACGCGGATCCACCAATGGATGAGGCAGCATAGGCTGAGGGCTTTCTAATCTCCGCCCCATCGTACAATCGCCCACCGGAACACATGACTGACCACCGGATCGCCCACACTGGCTGTGTCTGCTTGCCTTTCCTCTAAAAAGTGTGAAGTTTAAAGCAGAACAAAACCTGGGATTTTTTTATGTACTTAGATTCCAGGGCTGTTTTACAAGGGTTCGTTTTAAAGTACACCAAAACAGGCCATTGTCCCTTCCCTCAGAGCATCCAGAATTGGGATGCCCTGCTGTGTGAAACCCCCAGGTCGCCTGGTATACACACCTTCTCCCCCGGTTCAACGCTGCATGCGCGAATAGCTATTCCTTTAGTTGGGCATGTGCCAGCGTCAGGCATAAATACCCCTCCCCAGCTTACACACCCCATGGGTGTGAGTTTGTGTCGATGGGTGGGAAATTTGGCGTAGCAGGGGGCTTGGTCAGGGACGTGGCTAGAATACAAAATAATTGGCCCTCTTTGGCATCTTGATAAGTTGGGAGGTTATGCATGACGTGGGAGGGTAGGTGGCAGCTGGTCTGCCAGACGCTGCTGCTCCCCGGCCGCCACACAAACACACACACACACACACACTTACCGGCACTTCCTGGTTGTTGCGCACTGGTCAGTGGGCGTCTGTGGGCAGCGTCCATTGGGGGCTGTACTGAGGGATACCCCTACTGGCTGTACTGAAGGATGCCCCCACTGGCTGTACTGAGGGATACCCCCACTGGCTGTACTGAGGGATATCAGCACTGGCTGTAAAGAGCGATACCCCCACTGGCTGTAATGGGTGATGCCGCAACATGTGCCTGTGGGATGCCCCTCACTCGCTGTAATGAGGGATAACGCTCACTGCCTGTAATGAAGGATTCTGCACACTGCCCGTAATGGGGGGGGGGGCTAAGCACACCATTTGGTTCAGAATATTTTCTTTCTAATTTTTGTCCTCTAAACCCTGGGTGCGTGTTATGGAACGAAAAATAGGGTGTATATAAAATGTGACATTAAGATACTATACTGGGCCAGGAACAGTACAGCAGGGCCGCTGTGCCCCAAAAAGTCCTGGGCCGTTTTTTAGCCCCAGTCCGCCCCTGCCACTCAGGATGGTGTCCCTGCCATTGGTTATACAGAGGGAAGCTATTTTCTCACACGTTCCATGGTCCAAAGCCCCGGACTGCTTACTCATGGTGCAATCAGTGTACAGACAGGGTAGAAACATACAGTAAAAGTCAAATGTTGCCAGCCTCCACTCCCTGGACAGAGACACACACCCGCTGCCGGCACGGCATAAGGAGCTCACCCAAATGCTGGAGACGATCCAAAGACAAGACGAGCCAGCCCGCAGCCGAGGTGGTTAAAAATTATCCATTCTTTATTTCTTGCATAAAAACAGCACCGCAGCTAAAACAGCATTGAGAGCATATTCAGGCAGACATCGCGTCGACGCGTTTCGAGCCTCCGCTCTTAATAACATACAGTAAATAGACTGAGCTGCTTCTTGTAACACCCTCAAACATCCTGCCTTCATGGAGTCTTCCAAGCCCTCCTTTACCTAGCACCATGTTACCCACCCCAACCAAAATACCCAACCCATATTATACCCACCCATGCTACAGACTTAACATCATACCTAGCCTATACTAAAACTTCAGTACCTTGGCTTTAAGAGTGGCCATATCCATCCCTCCCCCTGTCTGTTTCTGCAATGATATAGCCTCAAATGTGGGGCGCAGTAGATGGACAATGGGTGTGTAGCTCAGAGGGGATTTCACAGTCTGGTCACCTAGGTCAGTAAAATCTTAAGCTTATTATTGGCCCCAGTTCAACACTCCAACACAGTGCATGTTTTAAATTTCTGTGTGCTGCCTGTACCTTCCAAGAATCTGCCCACTCTCCCAAAATCACCTTTAAACCCACCCATAAAGCCTATACAGCCTGGGGCAGTGATTCTGTACCTCTTTATGTCAAGTTCCAACCGAGCACCCAAGGAAGGGGATTGGTTATAAATGGTTAATGTTTATAAATGCAGCCCATTGAATAAATCTGAGTGACGAAACGTGTTGGGAGGAGCTAGCGCATCATGCGAACTTGTACTTCGTTCTTTTGAATACTGCCGAATCCCTCGGCCAGGGAAGTGGAGAAAGGTGACACAATGTTGGCTTAAACAGAGATCAGAGGGCGAAAGGCTTAGCCCAATCTTTCCTCATTGAGTTTTACTGGATTATGTGTTAATTTTCATTGGCATTTGGTAAGAGGCTTTTAATTAAGGGCCGAGCTGAGTGCGTTTTTATAAACAGCATTACACTATTGCTTGTTTTTATTTCCTCTCTATGTTTGATCACCAATAAAAAAATGGAAACTAACCGAATATATGGTTGAGAGTATTTGATTTAATTCTCGGGACCGAAGAAAGAAGTAGATTAAAGAAAACCTAAATGAAATGGTTAAGACGGGACTATTTTTCCTTTGTGATCTGGTACTTTTTATCCCACTGGGTGAAAGATTATACACTGAATTGAAGGAGTGTTGAGCACTGGTGTTGGAGTTTAAAAGAAGTTACTTGGACTTTTAAGATTTATCGCAGAGTATTATGTTATAGACGTGTCTATAATCTATTGCTTACCAAAATATAGTAGGTCACAGGCCTCGTGGCAGGAATAAGAACTTCCTGTTTCCTTCTTTCGTTCAATAAGTTTTTATTGCACAAGCTACAGTACAGAAATACACATTATCAATTAGTAGTACAATATCAAAATCAACACCTCAAGATACCTTGAGTAACAATATAAACTTATAATCTTGTAGAACTGAGCTAAACATTCTTCTTACACAATATAGGGGACGTATAAGCTCAAAATATCAGCTCTCAGCTTATTTTATAAGTCCCACTCCAAACATAACATCTCTACATAACCAGAGAACTCAATAAATTCTTGCAAATTTCAGGCTAAATATTCAAGTGAAAGAATTGAAGAAAATGGGGACATAACAAAAACAGAAGAAAATAAAAAAAAAATAAAAAAAAAAAAAGAGAAAAAAAAAAAAAAATAAAAAAAAAATAAAAATAAGGGGGGGTAGAGAAGAGGAAGGAGAGGGGAGGTAGGGAGGAAGGGGAGGGAAAGAATAAGGGAAAAGGGGAACCAATGTGGAGGCGCATGTTAATGTGCATCAACATTCAGATGCTCAAAAGGTTTTCATCAAATGCAACAGGGAAAACTTCCTTTGTCCAAGGGGTCCACACCTCTCGAAACTCCCCCAACCTATCCTCGTGAATGGCCGATAACTTTTCCATTGCCATAATATTACTTACTCTATTCTTAAAATCCCTAAAGCTTAATGTTGTTGTTTTCCATGCCTTGGCTATTACCATCTTGGCACAGGTAAATATATGGTATAATAGTTGTCTTTCTTTTACCGAACTACCCAATAGGGGTTCATTTAAGAGCGCTACCCAGGGGTCTGGACTTATATTTCTTCCAAAAATTCTTCCCAGCATATTATATCCTGTTTCCTTCTTATATAACATCTGGTTCCTTTTTACCAATAGTGCATTAAAGTGCATTAAATGCACATAATTGCCACATAAACAGTGTGTATCACCATTTAGAGCAGTTTTGTATTTATTGGGTAAATCAGTATAGTATAGATGGCATGAGACAAGGTTTGGGTATAGGTCAGTGTGCAACCTCTCTGAGTACCACCTGAAAGGCTCCTGGGTACCACCAGTGATACTCGTATCATTGGTTGGGAACCCCTGCTATAGAAAATCAGCTGTAACGGATATTAAACCAGACCAACACCCATTTTTTCTTTAATGGGTGTCGGTCCTACAGACAGCAAATAGGAACAAGCTTGGAGGGGGGCATCCAGAATGCTGGAGCACATAACCCGGTCAGAACACCTAATATCCTTAACTTCACCTCAAGCCAGCACTGGAAAAGGAATTCCGCCGAGGACGCTAACATGGCCCACGTGACCGCTCGGTGGCCAATCGCTGCTCGGTTCCCCATGTTGGCCCGAGGTGAAGGTAAGGATATGTTTGGGGGAGGTTCCAGCATTCAGCATTCTGGCATTCTGAATTATTCTCTGTCTGCGGGAACCAACACCGGTTAACAAAATAAAAAGTAGAGTAGGTCACAGACTCGTAGCACTTTTAAAGCAGGAATGAGAACATCCCATTTCCGTCTTATCTAATATCTGGTTCCTTTTCTTTTCACTTACCCCTTCATATGGTGCCTTGGGATTGGCTGCATGGAAAGCGGCTCCTAATACTGATTCCTAAACCTGGTTCCACTCTCTTCCATATATTACCGTATATACTCGAGTATAAGCCGAGTTTTTCAGCCCACTTTTTGGGCTGAAAAAAGCCGCCTCGGCTTATACTCGAGTCAGTGGCCGCTCTCACACACACTGACACTTACTGGCTGTTGCGCGCAGGTTGGTGGGAGGCATCCATTGTTTCTATTGGACGCCGACCACATGGGGCACGCCCACCAACCGGCACGCAACAACCAGGAAGTTCCTGCGCGCGTTTGTGAGAGCGGCGGCGGCGGCGGAGGCAGTGGCGGCGGCGGAGGCAGTGGCGGCGGCAGAGGGAACGGAGGTGGCCAGCGTGCAACAACAGGTAAGTGTGGGGGGGACCACTGGGTTTTTATTTTTAATTGTTGTTAACTGTTAATGATGCCAAGTGAGCACACATATGATATCCAGGGCCAACCTGAGGAGAAGAAAAGATGGGAAAAAGAGTAATACTTCCAAAAGTTGGAACAAGAGATGGACAGAATATGGAAAAGAGAATTTAAAAAGTAGTAAAGTAGTAAAGAGTGAATTTAGAAAAGGGAGAGAGGGGTAATGAGGAAACATGAAGGAAGAGAAGGTGATAGAAACCTATGTGTGACGGCCTGGCCCCTAGTTTGAATTGGGCCCCAGCGCAAACCAGCCTGGGGGGGGGGGGGGCACTCTCATTTATAAGCAACACCAGCAATAATAGTGTGGCAACCTGCATGTCTCAGGTCAGAGTGGCCATTATTAGGGCCACCTAGCCGGGCCCCTTTCATCCCTTGGACCCCTATACCTGAGTCCCTAATGGCTGCTGTCATCACATCCATAGCCTGCATTTCCCACCCTAGGCTTATACTCGAGTCAATAACTTTTTCCAGTTTTTTTGTGGTAAAATTAGGTGCCTCGGCTTATATTCGGGTCGATCTATATTCCCATAATTTTTCCTCATAACTAAGATCCTTCATTCCTCTTATTAGTTTGGTGGCTCTCCTCTTCATCCTTTCCATAGTCAGAGGGTCCTTTCTATGAATGGGTGCCCAGAACTGGATGGCATATATATATATTACTCTTCTAATGCTGGCTTTATCAATGTTTAGTTTCCTGCCCATTGTACACCCTGCCACAATGAATTTCCAGTATGTAGGGCTGTATTAAAGGAGAGACAATCCATGGCTCCCACCCCAGGCATCCACCACAAGGGAAGCGACTGATCTACAGTTACTTAGGTGGGGCCTCCACTAGAGTTTCTACCGAGGGAGCCACACCACACTTATTTTGGACCTTTACAGTATGTAATATATATACCTGGCAAAATAAATTTGATTCTCATTCTGATACACTTATATACACTTGCCTATCTATACAATTTGTTCTTTTCATCTAAGTGTTACAGAAAGCATAATTATTAGTGCGCTTCCTCAACCAAGGAACGAGACGGACAGGATGTGATATGATTTCTGCCAAACTCATCATAATTCCTCTGGTCTTGCAGGAGGTGCCGTCTTGTCTAAGCCTCTGGACACCACAACCAGATCAATAAAATCTCGGTACACTCAAGGCCTGCGCTATAACATCGTAAATTGTCTTTGCAGGAGCTGTAAACTTTTATTAACTTTGGACACATACACAGTTTGACACACCAAGTCTACCACATGACCCACGACCCACCATTTTTTTTTTTTTTTTAATTTCTTATTTTTTTTTAGCACCTATTCTGCCAAATTCCAGTTCCTTGTCTGTAGAGTTTCTGCTTATAACAGCGAAGTCACAAAGCCTAATGAGTGATTTACTCATATCATCGAGGCACTTGAGAGCCATCCCAAATCTAATAGCCAGAGATAAAGTCAGGATCGAAGATAATAAATTCGCCTCGCTCGCTGTGCCAAAGCGTTATTACAAGACTCACGTCTCTGCTTTTATTGATAAATAGAAAGAAGGGGGTTATATAAAGAAAGTCTATTTATAAAGGTGCACAAATAAGATTTGGGTAATCTCGTTTAAAAGAAAAAAATTAAAAAGTAAGCTTTGGACATTGTCCCCAGACAGGAGGGGTTTTTAGATAATCTGTTTTTTATTACTTCTTAGTCTTGTTTTATGTTTTTTCGTAATTAAAGTAATAAAATTTCATGCTGCGCCTCTGGTAGAGAGACCGGCGGTAAATATTAATCGCAACGTGTCAATAAGGATATATTGCGTTGTGGTCATACCGGGGTCAACTTGGCTATTGAACTCTTAGTCCCAGAAGATTTCAACTGACATGTAACCCTGTAGCCATGGAAAAAAATAGCAAAAACCAAACTGATACCTTTGCTTGCCCACACCTCTATAGACCAGGGGGTCGGGGTTCCCGACCCTTTTTCATCAAGTACCGTTTTCTAATTATCTCATGAACCACCTGGGTGGTATGTGAGGGTTGTCACTTACCAGCCATTTAAAGTGTGGTAAATGCACATAATTGCCCCATAAACAGTTTGTACTGCCATTTATAGCAGTTTTGTAATTATTGGGTAAATCAGGTTTGAGTATAGTATAGATGTCAAGACACCAGGTTTAATCAGAGGTCAGTGTGCAACCTCTCAGAGTACCACCTAAAAGGCTCTTGGGTACCACCAGTGGGTACTTGTATCATTAGTTGGGAAACCCTGCTGTAGACAATCAGCTGTAACTGATATTAAACTTGAAGAGCACACAATTTTTGTTGGTCCCACAGACAGCAAATAAGAACAAGCTTGGGGGGGGGGGGGGGGGGGGTAAGCATCCAGAATTCTGGAGCCCACCACACTTAACCCCCTCAGTACGCCGGGAAAGTCCCGTCGAGGACACAATCATGGCCCATGTGACCTGATCACAGGACTCCTTTCCTGGCGCTGGTTCGAGGTGAAGGTAAGGATATGGGGCATTCTGGGGCTTTATGTTCAGGGGTGGCTCCATTCTGGATTACTGACCTTTTCCTGACCCCAGCTCTGTCTGTGCAAAGCACAGCTATAACCCCGCCCCCTACACTTTGCCCCTTCCTCTCCTCTCCTCAGTATGTGATGATTCTGAGTCAAGATGGCGGCGCCCGTATCCTAGAGTCCTGAACAGAGTTGCAGCCCAGCGGGGCAAAAATAATAAGTAAGTGACTAAAAACGTAAAATATATTAATGTTAGATGCTGGGGAATAGTTTTTAAAAGGTTTGGACTCTTTATTAAATGATTCTGAGTAGTGGGATGCAGGTTACAGGTGCAGTGAGTTACAAGCAGAGAAACAACATAAAGTCAGATTACCTTAGCAGGATGAATGATCTGTATGGAGCAGGGCATCCAGGAAGCTTGGAGCCAGCCCTGTTTCTGGGGCATAGCTAGGCTTTCTGGCACCCAGGGCAAAGATTCAAAATGGCGCCCCCCACCTGTGATTAGGACCCCGCTTTTGGGTCCCTCTGACCTGCTGCTCACAGAGCATGCCCCCCCTGCCTCCCTTAGCTATCCCCCTGGCTGGTCCTATCTAGGCACGAATAGTGACCAAATCCGCTCAGGCCTACTCTTATGCTCCAGTCTCTGCCCCTTGCTCTCTACCTCCTCCCAGACATGAGCTATCACACATCCCCAGCTAAGGAGGATGCTGGCCCCTCGCTATCTGACAAAGGAGCTAGCGGAGCCACAGGGGGGCTTTAAACCTGGAACTGAGTTTCATATCCTTATGCCCATATAAGGACTTCCTTTTCCTGCCAGGCTTGTAAGGGTGACATTTGCTAAGAACGCAGAATCTTAAAGGGAGGAGCCGGGTATCAGCCATAAAAAGAAATATATTATTTACCCTATTCCTCACACTAACGAAAACCCAGCGGATGGCTTTGTGAATTCCTCCCTGTATATTAAAGCAGACCAACAGTCAAAAATGACTTAAAGTGGAGCAAAACCCACCCTGGAGTCTATGAGACATACTCGCTCCCACTCCCACGCTCCCACTCCCACTCCAGATTCAGGATGCCCCACTGTGTTAAAGCCACCAGGTTGCCCAAAGACTCAGCTTCTTTCCCGGTACAACACATGCGCGAGTGGTAGTAATTTATGAATGGCCAGCACGGACATGCTCACTGTTAAAGGGTACCAAGAGATGCAGCCGCCAGCGCGCTCGGATCCGCCATAGGACCAAGGAAGGATGAGTAAGATCGGGCGACCTGGGGGGTTTCACACAGAGGGGTACAGAGTGCTCAGGGGGCAGCGACCAAAACCCACGACAATCAAATTCCTGAGTGTTGGTCCACTTTAAAGGGGGGAAGCCGGGTATCAGCCATACAATGAAAAACATTTGCCCTATTCATCACACTAGCAAAAACCTGGCAGATGCCAGCGAATGGTTTAGTAAATTACCCCCTGTATATTAAAGTGGACCAACAGTCAAAAATGTCTTAAACCAGACCAACATAGTGAGCAGTGCTCATATGCATCCCTCCCCGGGGCAATTTAGATTTCTGCACATAAAAATGTATTTACCTTTTTCTAACTGCTGTAGTAAATGTTGGCGGCTCATGCATTTGCAGGCCACCCACAAACAGGAAGTGCTGCTGGGCCTCCTGTTACTGTGCATTGTCAGTTATGTCAGTTGAATCCAGGCAGCAGCATGGCTGAGATGCTGGGCGAGGAAGCTTCAAAATGGCCACTACCTTTCTTTTTCAACTGTGCCAGGCTGTTGGTCGGCTTTAAATCTTAAGAAAAGCATCTTCTCCTATTCAGCCAGTTCCGTATTGTCGCAGGAAGTGCTGTCACATCTCCTGCTATGAATCTCAGTGTGGTCAGTGGGAGTCTCCTCCAGACTCGGCCTATTAGAGTGTCAGGAGTAGTCTAGAGCCGCTAATTAACGGTCAATACTGGAGGAGCGCGCCATGAGAAGGCATGGCGGCCAGTTAGAGCTCCAAGGGCGGGGGGGTGGGAGTCAAGCTTACAGACAATGCTATGAATCTGTGATTGAGGAAGGAGGTAATGGAGGGCGTCTGTGACAGTGACAGTATCACGGCAAGTTACAAGGCTCGGCGTTGTAAAGAATCCATCAACATTGCCGCCTGCGCATAATCATTGGCCGAGCCAAGACCGTACAACGGAGGAGTAGCCGGGCTTTCTGGCACCGGGGATAAAGACTCGAAATGGCGCCCCCTATTTGTTCTCAGGAGCCCCTTTGGCGCCCCCCCCCCCCCCCCCCGACCTGCTGCACCCGAGGCACGTGCCTCCCTGCCTGTGTTAAGGATCCTGCTGTGGTACATTGTATATACTGTGAGCATTTGGGGTGAACGGCAGTGACACGGACAACAGTTCTTCAACAGCAAAACAGGTTTATTGAGAAATAAAGTGTTCAAAAGCAAAATACCTCTCACTTCAGAGGTTGCAGCAACAATGCAATAAATCAAAGTGGTTACTTCACCAATTCAATGGATACTCCAGCAAGCTGCAATTCCAGGGTAAGTCAGGTCCACTTTTCAGAGCATGCAAGCCCTCCGCTGCTTATCCCCACAAGTCCAAGTTTAGGGGGCACAGAAGCCAAGTCCTTCGTCTTACGTTCAGTTCTTTTGTTCACCACTTGTGCAATGCAGCCTGGGCTCCTTCCTACAGGCTGGTCAACAGACAACTAACAGGCTCAGCTGCCCCTTTTATTCAGGCTTCCCCTGCAATCAGCCTGACCACCAGTGCAAGACCTGAGATCAGGGAACAAACCTGTAGAGGACTGGGAAATGTGACCTGGGTCCTGAAAACCCGGCATGGATCATGCCTGATACAGCCTAGCAGGGGAAAAATACACACCCTTTATGGCATTTCCATACACTTTAACACAATACACAGTCATACTGCTTTTAAAGTGGACCAAAACCAGGGTTTTGGTCTTTGACCCTCGGCCACCCCGATCGTGAATGCCCCACTGTGTGAAACCCACCCCTGAAGGTCGCCCGATCTCACTCACCCTTCCTCGGTCCTACTGTGCATTAGCAGCCTCTCGTCCAGTCAGCAAGCTTGCTACCCTTTAACATGGAGCGTGCGCGTACAGACCATTCACAAATGGCTGACACGGGCACACACCCTTTTAAAGGGCTAGCGGGGATGAGGCCGCCAGAGTGCTCATATATATGCTCCTCTTAGACGAGCTCTAGGATGAAGAGGTGGGAGCAAGTGGATCCGAGCGTGCGGCCGTAGTGTATGCGGCCGCTACTCGCACACAAGCGAGTCACCATGGTACAAGGAATGAAAGTGAGTTTTCGGGCGACCTGGGGGGGTTGAGCCAGTGGGGCATCCCGAATCTGGATGATCTGGGGGGGGGGAAAGTATGCATACTCTGGAGCCCCAGAATCCAGGGGGGGTTTTGGTCCACTTTAGAATGTAAATATCTCACAGCTTTCTGCCATGTGTGAGTGTGTTTTCTGTTTTTTTAGTTTACAATGAAGAAATGAGGAATACTACATCCCTACATCCATATGAGGGGGAGCGAGTATGCCTGCCCCGGAGTCTCATAGACTCCAGGGTGGGTTTTGGTCCACTTTAGAATGTCATCTCACAGCTTTCTGCCATGTGTGAGTGTGTTTTCTGTTTTTTTAATTTACATTGAAGAAATGAGGATACTACATCCCTTCATCCATATGAGGGGGAGCGAGTATGCCTGCCCCGGAGTCTCATAGACTCCAGGGTGGGTTTTGGGCCACTTTAAAACGTAAACGTCTCACAGCTGACTGGAGTTGGTCCTGCTAATTATGCGCCAACGCATTGTGCTGCACTGCTGGGTATATCATGTCCCAGATTTTTCCGGCAAGCCAAATTAAAATAAATTGCGAACAGCTTTAAAGTGGATCAAAACCCAGGATTTTGACTATCCTGGGTTTTGGTACTTTCCCCATGGGCACCCTGTGTGAAAGCCCCCCAGATCGCCGCAGCCAACTCACCTTAGCCAGATCCCACGGCGCATCTAAGAGCAGCGGCTCTGACGGCCGCATCCTCCGCTTCCCTCTAGCAGTGCGCGTGCCCACGCAGGCATTTGTGAATGACTGGCGCGGATACGCTCCCTGTTAGAAGGTGGCGGAGGATGCGGCCGTCATAGCCACTTAAACGCGTCATGGGACCAGGATAAGGTGAGTTGCTGCAGCGATCTGGAAGGTTTTAACACAGCGGGTCACCCCGAATCTGAATGCCCCAGGGGGTGAAGAGTGAGTATGCCTGCCCTGGAGTCTCAGACTCCAGGGTGGGTTTTTGTCCACTTTAAAATGTAAACATCTCACAGCTTACTCACAGCTTTCTGCCATGTGCGAGTGTGTTTTCTGTGATTTTGAGTTTATAATGAAGCATGCTACATCCATATGGGACATGTGGCGTGACACTAACACTCTCATGCCCAAGGGCCCACCTATACCTGGAGCTGGCCCTGCTGATGTACGCCAACGCATTATGATGTACCGCTTGGTATATTGGGTCCCAGATTTCTCTGGGAAGCCCAATTCAAATAAACTGCAAGCGCAGGTGCGCGTCTTTAAATAAGAATATACACGGCAACAGCAGAGGTTTGGCTTTATCGTTGTGGTGAGAAAGCAGCTGCCACAACGAGCACACAGTGTTTTGTGTAACATTGGCCCCTATTTTTTTTTTTTTGTATATACAAAAATTCAGCCGCAATAAAAAAGTTTGTCATTTATAAGAACAGCTTTGTCCAGGTGCGCGGTCTAAAGCAGCAGCAGCGTTTTTTTTTTTCCCGCCAGTGTTACATTGTAGCGCCTTTGTCTGTTTACACGCCGGCTACAGATGTGTTTGTCGGAAGCAGCAGCTGATTGCCGTGATATTTATATAAGAAGCGCGGCTGGGTGTTTATTGTCGAATAGCGCTGTAAACACTGGCAAGTGCGCCGACGTGTTTCCGTAGCGAAAAAAAAGGAAAGTGTAAAAAGATGCAAATGAAACGCAATTCTAGTTTTGGAGAACGCAGTTTGTAAGATGGCGGCACCCATATCCTAGAGAGCTGAACAGAGTTGCAGCCCAGAGGGGGAAAGAATAATAAGTAAGTGACTAAAAATATTAAATATATTCATTTTAGATGCTGGGGAATAGTTTTTTAACGGTTTGGGCTTTTCATTAAATCATGCTGAAGGTCTGCTTTAAGAAATCTTACAATTACATTAAAGAAGAACATCAGAGGCCCTGGATGGCCCTAAAAGACTCCAGGGCCATCCGAGTTCCACTTCTTGGGGGATCCTGAATTGGGATGCCCTGCTGTGTAAAACCCCCCACTAGCCCCGTCTCATTCACCTTGTCCCGGTGCCCCTGCCGCGTCTCTGCGCCGTGGCCGCATCCCACTCACCTATAGCCGTGCCCATGCCCGGCCATTCTGATTTGGTGGCATGTTTGCAAGCCCTTCGGCGCCGCTCAGCTGCTTAGCTGTCCAGGTGACTTACCCATCAGCAGTGGCGAAGAGAGCCGAGTGAAAGCAAGCGCGCTGATTGGTTGAACAGGCCGCTCAGCCAATCAGCGTGCTCATTCTCGCTCGAGTCTGCGCCGGGAGAGCGCCAGGAAGGTGAGTGACTTACACACCGATTCTGGATGTCCCCACTAGGAGGAACAACACCCCAAAAGTGAAAATATGTGTGTTGTTCCTCTTTAAAGAGGACCAAAACTTACGCCGCGTTGGCCCTGAAATCTATAAGATTCCAGGTCCGCTGGATTCCCTCCCCAGGGGCTTCCAGAACCGGGATGCCCCACTGTGCGAAACCCCCCAGGTCGCCCGGAAACTCACCTTCTTTCCCAGTCCAATGGCATATGTGTGAGCAGCGGCTGCATTCCCACTATCCGTTAGAAAGGCGCGTTCCCCAGCCAGGCATTTGTGAATGGCCATCGTGGGCACGCTCCCTGTTAAAGGGTAGGGGGGGATGCGGCTGCCGGCGCCCTCGGATCCGCTCGGATTAGAGGAGCTCCTGGACAAAGGGGCTTGAGCAGACCACAGCGCGCTAATTGGACGAGTGGCCGCGCATGCTCCGTAGGATCGGAAAGAGGTGAGTTCGTTCAGGCGACCTGGGGGGTTTCACACAGCCGGGCACCCTCAATTGGTACCTGGCTCTGGTTTGCTAAGGCTTACTCCCTTCCCCGGGGGGCATCCCAAACTCACCTTTCCCCCCGAGCATACGGTTCCTACGCGAGGGGCGCTGGCATCACTCGCTCCCCTCCTGGGCTGTGCGGAGCCATGCACAGCTGAAGGGAGCCAAGTGATGCCGGCACCACTTTCAAGTGTGGCTGGGATTGGACCCGGCTGGCCACAAGGACCATAGGATAATCAGCGGCAGCAGAGAAGGTGGCAAGGACCACTGGTGGAGGCCACCTGTGACCAATCACATTTGCCCGGTTAACCACATTGGCTATCGATGTTGTCGATACCCCTGAATGTGATTAAAGACTATAAGGGGGGTGGGTTCAGGGGCAGAATTATTTGGTTGTTTTGCTCCTTTTTTCCTTAAATAATTGACCAGGTGGGTAAGGAGATCCCTCTGATAAACTGCACATCTGTACCAACAGCAAAAGTAAAGGTAGTGGGTCCGCACTCCTTAAAAATCCAATGCTTTAATTATTAAGGTTAAAAACATCTCCATCCAATAAATTTCTTGGATGGCACGGCCGCCCGGCCCACGATGACAACACTGCCTCCTCCATGCTCGGGGCTCCCGATGGCGAGAAGGAACATGGAACTACAGGGTAAGTTTCACTTTACTTTTTACTATAAAAGTGTCATTTATGTGCAGATCCTTATCTATGATTAAGGATCAATAGTGTCCGAAACACGGCAGAGGACTGCACCATCACGCTGGTCTGGGTCTGGTTATCATGTTTTTATGGCTTTAGCACGACATTTATTGGATGGAGATGTTTTTAACCTTTATAAATAAAGCATTGGATTTTTAAGGAGTGCAGACCCACTACCTTTACTTTTGCTGCTGCTGTGGGGCTGAGGGACTGGCCTGGGTCAAGCACCCTGCTAACTTGTTACCGGTGTGAATAAACCTTTTTCTACATTTCAGCACGTCTGTACCAACCCCTATTCCTCTCAGCAAAGGTCCAATGCTCTGCTAGTGGGTGGCCACTCCTGAAAGCGCATAGGGCCCATGACGATGCACTGGGTGTATGAGCTCCCCAGATAATCAGCTGCGGGTAATGGGGCTTTGTATCATCTATCCACCCACTACATGTAAGGGACACTTCTCTTTGAACTAGTAAAGAGGGCGCTGTACTTGTGCCAAAGGGCTGAGGCCTAGCTAGGTTTTCTGGCACTACGGGCAAAGATTTTAAATCCCCCCCCCACCTGTGCTCAGGCCCCCCTTTGCCGCCCCCCTGACCTGCTGCACGTGCCCTCTCTGCCCCCCCAGCTACGCTCCTACCCTCCCTAGCTATGCCCCTGCCAAAGGGCATAAGGGCTGGTGTGCTCCGGAAAATGACTGGAAGCCTGTATACACCTCCACCGCCAGTGAAAAGGAAGCTCGGGAATTGGGCAAAATAATTCACTGGGTGTGTGCTTCTGCACCTCTCAAGTGTCCCATGTGACTTCCAGTGACTTCCAGTGGCGGAACATGGGGGCGGTATGGGTTTGCATATACCAGACGGTATGGCCTTGAGTCATTCAAGGAAGGGTAGTTATTTTACCCAGTTTTAGGCTTCCTTTTAACTTTTATAAGGATGCCTAAGTAGCCCCGCAGTTCATTTTGACTCCCAGTATAATATATAGGACGGGCAACTTGGATGACCAGTATAGGAGAAACCCAAAGACATGCCAACATCCAAGTAAGGGGCCACAAAAATCAAGGGGGCCCTTTGTATATATATATATATATTGTCAGGATCTGGGGCCAACGGCAATGACTCTGAAGACAGTTCCAAAAGTCCAACAGGCAAAATCTCTTAACTTCAGAGTAGAAAGCGGTTACCCCAATGTCCAGTGTATGATAATTAAAGCGTATTTTAATTCCTGGATATCACAGGTCCTCTTTCGGGGGCATACAAGTCCAGGCTGTTAATCCACAGGTTCCAAGAACAGATAACACATAAAGTCCTTTGGATGCAATTCAGCACTGTCAGTATTGGGAGCAGCAAGGCACAGGCTCCTCATCCCAGTCTCTCCATCTCCACACTGAAAGCCTCAGTGGCTCCTTTTATAGGGCTAACTTTGCAATTAGACTCAGCACCTGTGTAAGAACTGGGAGTAGGGGAAAAACATTTAGGCCTTTATTTATGAAGGAATAGCGACAGGTAGCGACTGGTGAGCGGCCGGTAATGACGGGTCCCGCCACGAGAACGCCGGCTCCCCACCACAATCACACATTTATCAAGCCAATCCTGCTTAGCGACTGAGATAGCGCCATATAGCCACTCATTCATCATTATTCCAGCCTCAGCCCACAGCGCCAGCGTCCGACCTTGAACAGCGACAGGTATGACCTCTCGCTACCTGGCGCTCTCCAATGCATTTCAATGGAACAATCTTTAAATATTAATAATTAAGTGTTATTCATTTTTTTTTTTTTTTAATGTGAAAAATTCTGTGACCACTTCTGCCATTTTTTTAAGGGAAAAAAAAATTGTACAGAATTGATATTACAGGTCTGATATTAATGTATTCATATTACTAAATTATTTAAAAAACTTGTTTTTTTTTTGGTTTCCAAAAATATGGTTGTTTGGGGGTTAAAAAACTACTTCTAACCCATCGCCGCCAGCGCTCTGGGGTTTAAACATGCATTTTACAGCGCGAGAATTTTTTGAGCGTGATTTTTTAATGAATATGGTGGGAGCCGGTCGCTAGGGCCAGTCGCTATCATGCGCTCCCATACAACGCGGAACCTGTCAAATAGCGACTCCTCGCCCAATATTCAACATTACGACAAACCGACTGAGTCGCTATCAACTACCGAACAACAGCCAAGCACAGCGACTACTAGCGGGCGCTCTGAAAATGCCGCTACAGTCGCTCAACTGTCGCTACCTGCCGCTATTAATGAATTGGCCTCCCCGAGGACTGGGAATGTAGACTAGGGTCCTGTAAATCCGGCATGGATTGTGCCTAATTGAGAAAAGCAAGGGAGAAATAGACACCATCCAGCACTTTTCCATACACTTTACCACAATATATATATATATATATTTATTTATAGTTTTTTATTTACTTTTTGGGTTTATTCTGCACTCACCTTGTAGCCGAGAGGGTTGCGTACCTTCAGAAGCGGCTCCTTCCTTTGATGTAACCCTTATATTCTATCCCAGCAAACAGAACACATAAGAAAACAAATCGATAGACTGCATTTATTATGTATCTATTTTGTAACTTTTATTTGCAGTCAGCCTCACAGCACCTGGTCCTCGGCGTGCGCACTTCGTCTCTCTGGGAAACGAATGGAACGTCTTCCCATAATTGGCCTCGCTTGGCATTAAGCCGTGACTATGAAAATAGCGCAAATGCTCCACTGTCTGCATCCGGAGCTTGGCCGTCCCCCGCTTTTAATATTTATAATTTGCAATAAAATGTTGGTGACCTTTTGGTCAGTTCAAATGCTGGCAACAAAAGAAAAGGCCCTGAAGGCAACATCGCCGTGTTAAATAATACATTAGCGAATAGATTCCTGAGCGTCTCGATCAACGGAGAAATGTCTTCATAAACCCTGATTCCTCTACTCAGCTTAAGTCTCATTTCAATATATGGCATAAAGGTTTAGAGGGGACACTAAAAGACCACAATGCCCCAAATTGACACCCCAGGAGGGGTTATCCCTGGACTTATTAAACCGCCCTGGTGCTATTGCGCTGCACCAATGCTGCATGTACTGCATAATAACTATAAATATTCACCACCAGGAGCTACCATGGGGGTGGGCCTGGCTTTTCTCAAATCCACTGTAACAGAGGGTGGCCTTTGGAAATTGAAGGGTCATTCCAGAAAACAGGGACGTTCCTTCTTACCTCTAGATTTGTGGGGGCCCTTGAGCAAGAGAGTCTTAGTGGGCCCCAAAGCAGTGAGTCACATGATCTCATTTTTCACCTCCCCTGTCACAAATGGGTCATCTTCTGCTGCTGATCACCCTCCAGTCCTTATTGCCTTCCCTATAGTTACCAATTGCCCTCCCGTCCTTATTGCCTTCCCTATAGCCACCAATCACCCTCCAGTCCTTATTGTCTTCCCTATAGCCACCAATCACCCTCCAGTCCTTATTGCCTTCCCTATAGCCACCAATCACCCTCCAGTCCTTATTGCCTTCCCTATAGCCACCAATCATCCTCCAGTCCTTATTGCCTTCCCTATAGCCACCAATCATCCTCCAGTCCTTATTGTCTTCCCTATAGCCACCAATCATCCTCCAGTCCTTATTGTCTTCCCTATAGCCACCAATCACCCTCCAGTCCTCATTGCCTTCCCTATAGCCACCAATCACCCTCCAGTCCTTATTGCCTTCCCTATAGCCACCAATCACCCTCCTGTCCTTATTGCCTTCCCTATAGCCACCAATCACCCTCCTGTCCTTATTGCCTTCCCTATAGCCACCAATCACCCTCCAGTCCTTATTGCCTTCCCTATAGCCACCAATCTTCCTCTAGCCCTTATTGCCTTCCCTATAGCCACCAATCATCCTCCAGTCCTTATTGCCTTCCCTATAGCCACCAATCACCCCACTGTCCTTATTGCCTTCCCTATAGCCACCAATCGCCCTCCAGTCCTTATTGCCTTCTCTATAGCCACCAATCGCCCTCCAGTCCTTATTGCCTTCTCTATAGCCACCAATCACCCTTCAGTCCTTATTGCCTTACCTATAGCCACCAATCACCCTCCAGTCCTTATTGCCTTACCTATAGCCACCAATCACCCTCCAGTCCTTATTGCCTTCCCTATAGCCACCAATCACCCTCCAGTCCTTATTGCCTTCCCTATAGCCACCAATCACCCTCCAGTCGTTATTGCCTTCCCTATAGTCACCAATCGCCTTCCAGTCCTTATTGCCTTCCCTATAGTCACCAATCGCCTTCCCTATAGCCACCAATCACCCTCCCATCCTTATTGCCTTCCTTATAGCCACCAATCTTCCTCTAGTCCTTATTGCCTTACCTATAACCACTAATCGCCCTCCTGTCCTTATTGCCTTACCTATAGCCACCAATCGCCCTCCCGTCCTTATTGCCTTCCCTATAGCCACCAATCACCCTCCAGTCCTTATTGCCTTCCCTATAGCCACCAATCACCCTCCAGTCCTTATTGCCTTCCCTATAGCCACCAATCATCCTCCAGTCCTTGTTGCCTTCCCTATAACCACCAATCACCCTCCAGTCCTTATTGCCTTCCCTATAGCCACCAATCACCCTCCAGTCCTTATTGCCTTCCCTATAACCACCAATCACCCTCCAGTCCTTATTGCCTTCCCTATAGCCACCAATCACCCTCCAGTCCTTATTGCCTTCCCTATAGCCACCAATCACCCTCCAGTCCTTATTGCCTTCCCTATAGCCACCAATCATCCTCCAGTCCTTGTTGCCTTCCCTATAGCCACCAATCATCCTCTAGTCCTTATTGCCTTCCCTATAGCCACCAATCATCCTCCAGTCCTTATTGCCTTCCCTATAGCCACCAATCATCCTCCAGTCCTTATTGCCTTCCCTATAGCCACCATTCATCCTCTAGTCCTTATTGTCTACCCTATAGCAACCAATCACCCTCCAGTCCTTATTGCCTTCCCTATAGCCACCAATCATCCTCCAGTCCTTATTGCCTTCCCTATAGCCACCAATCACCCTCCAGTCGTTATTGCCTTCCCTATAGTCACCAATCGCCTTCCAGTCCTTATTGCCTTCCCTATAGTCACCAATCGCCTTCCCTATAGCCACTAATCACCCTCCCATCCTTATTGCCTTCCTTATAGCCACCAATCTTCCTCTAGTCCTTATTGCCTTACCTATAACCACCAATCACCCTCCCATCCTTATTGCCTTCCTTATAGCCACCAATCTTCCTCTAGTCCTTATTGCCTTACCTATAACCACCAATCGCCTTCCTGTCCTTATTGCCTTACCTATAGCCACCAATCGCCCTCCCGTCCTTATTGCCTTCCCTATAGCCACCAATCATCCTCCAGTCCTTATTGCCTTCCCTATAACCACCAATCATCCTCCAGTCCTTATTGCCTTCCCTATAGCCACCAATCATCCTCCAGTCCTTATTGCCTTCCCTATAGCCACCAATCATCCTCCAGTCCTTATTGCCTTCCCTATAGCCACCAATCATCCTCTAGTCCTTATTGCCTTCCCTATAGCCACCAATCATCCTCCAGTCCATATTGCCTTCCCTATAACCACCAATCACCCTCCAGTCCTTATTGCCTTCCCTATAGCCACCAATCATCCTCCAGTCCTTATTGCCTTCCCTATAGCCACCAATCATCCTCTAGTCCTTATTGCCTTCCCTATAGCCACCAATCATCCTCCAGTCCATATTGCCTTACCTATAACCACCAATCGCCTTCCTGTCCTTATTGCCTTACCTATAGCCACCAATCGCCCTCCCGTCCTTATTGCCTTCCCTATAGCCACCAATCATCCTCCAGTCCTTATTGCCTTCCCTATAACCACCAATCATCCTCCAGTCCTTATTGCCTTCCCTATAGCCACCAATCATCCTCCAGTCCTTATTGCCTTCCCTATAGCCACCAATCATCCTCCAGTCCTTATTGCCTTCCCTATAGCCACCAATCATCCTCCAGTCCTTATTGCCTTCCCTATAGCCACCATTCATCCTCTAGTCCTTGTTACATTCTCTATTGCCACCAAGCACCCATCAGCCCTTACTGCTTACTCCGCTTCCACTAAAGACTTCATCATTGCTGTCAGTTGTCACCTGGTGCTCAGCACCTTCTGAGCTTCTATCAATTGCCCTCCATTTCATGCTCCCTTCTCCATTGTTGCCGATCATCCCCTGTTGCTCAGGCCAGCCATTCGGTGGTTTGGAACCACTGTAAAATAATACTATGGACGAGTGTGAGCCTGAGTGGGCCCCTGAAGATGCCAGGGGCCCAGGTTTGCCCTGTGCTGGCGCCGGCCCTGGCGGGCTGTACCCTTCTAGCCGATGAGGACAATTTGGAGCCTAAATCAACAAACACAAGGACATGGTTATTTGTGAGATCGGCACAAGGAATGGGCAGAGGCCACATTGCCATACAAACATGAATATAAATGTATTTACCATCAAATGCACAGATTATGGCATATATATATATATATATATATATATATATATACCCAAATCCCCCATACACCCATTTAAAGGCCACGTAGCCTGAACTATAAAGAACTTAGATCTAATTCAGAGCCTTGTGAGAAAACTCACTTCTTTTTTTGAAGTGGAGAGAAAACTGCTATTCACATTCATTGCTTGAATGTAAATTGTCACCTGGCTCTGAAATCAGCAACAAGGTAGACAATGAACGTAAATGGCAATTTTCTCTCCTAAAAAAAGAATCTCCAGGCTTTGATTTGACCTCAATGGGTTTGAAGCAGGCCTAGAATACAACTAAATGCCTTCAAAATTGTATGGAAAGACCACCAATGCATGGGGAACAAAACCCAGTGCGCTCTGTCCTGGAATCAAAAATATGGCCACTGGCATTCGGGATACCCCACTGTGTGAAATCCCCCATTAGTTATGCATGGCAAATGGCTCTGATTGGACAAGAGTCCGCGCTGTATACAGAGGAAAGGTGAGTTTTTACTGGACAATCTGGGGAGTTTCACACAGTGGGGCATCCCAAATCGGAGCCCAGCCTATCCAAGAAACCTATTTTTAAAGTGGAAAATATCCCTATAAACCACCCTTCAGACCGCTTGACCGTTCACCCACAGAGTACCTTAGGCGAAGCCACTAGCTTTGCGATAGCTCATTTTACCTGTTTTTTCGCCACCATAGTCATACCCAGATAGCAGATTTGAGATCACTGATTGGCTGCATCCCTGGCTTCCCTCTAGTTTGAGGTGCTCCTGCCCCCAGCCTATCTGGTCCTCAAAAACGCATCCTAAATTGGAGCCCGTCCTATCCAAGAAACTATCCAAAAATCCAGACCCCTTGACCAACCCCCACATGCTACATGCGCTGTAGGAACGGGGAAAGGTGAGTTTTTACAGGACAATATGGGGAGGTTCACACAGCGGGCAATCCCAAATTGGAGCCCGGCCTATCCAAGAAACTTGGTTTTATTTTTAAAGTTGAAAAAATCCCTATAAACCACCCTCCAGACCCCTTGACCGCTCAGCTCTGTGATAGCACAGGCTTAAAAAAAACTGCTTTTTCACCACTATGGCCACGCCCATGAAGTAACAGAAAAGCCAGCGCTCCTTAGTTCACGAAAGCTTGTATTATGCAAAAGTCCATTCAATAAATGCAAATCCATAAGTTGGAATGCACTGTTGCTTGTCAGTAAGTCCAACGTTTCGGGGCTTTAATGCTCCTTCTTCAGGGACCAACACAGCAAGACAAGATAGCAACAAACAAGCAGAGTGTACAGCCCGTAGAGTTTAAATGGTCAAAGGTCAACCAAAAATGACATCATCAGTGATGTCAGAGGGTCACTAAACATTTACCCATAGTGTCAGTAATATACGAAGAGGAGGTGCGCCCCAATTACACCTCCTCTTTATTACTTGTATACATTTATTACTTGCATGCTTTTCTACTGTTTGACTGTGTTTGTATATTACTGACACTATGGGTAAATGTTTGGTGACCCTCTGACATCACTGACGATATAATTTCTGGTTGACCTTTGACCATTTAAACTCTATGGGCTGTACACTCTGCTTGTTTGTTGCTATCTTGTCTTGCTGTGTTGGTCCCTGAAGAAGGAGCATTAAAGCCATTAAACGCTGGACTTACAACGGTGCATTACAACTTATGGATTTGTATTTATTGAATGGACTTTTACATAATACAAGCTTTCATGAACTAAGGAGCGCTGGCTTTTCTGTTACATCATGGATAAGCGGTGCCATCAGTAGCCATTGCACCCGGACATAATACTTGGTAAGAGTGCCTCTACTGGTACATATTTGTATGGCCATGCTCAGATAGTAGATTTCAGATAGCTGATTGGCTGCATCCCTGGCTTCCGTATCCGAATGGCTTGGGGCAGGACAACTAATGAAAATTCAAGGTGGTCCTCAAAAACGCTTCCCAAATTGGAGTCCGGCCTACCCGAGAAACGTTGTTTTAAGTGGAAAAAAATCCCTATAAACCACCCTCCAGACCCCTTGACCGCCCCCCCCCACCCTCCACCTGAGTAGCTTAGGCGAAACGGCTAGCTCTGCGATAGGTAAGGTACTCAATTGGGCGAGGGGGGTCAAGGGGTCTGGAGAGTGGTTTATTGGGATTTTTTCCACTTTAAAAATAAAACTAAAGTTTCTTAGCTGAGGCACACTCCTGACCCCAGCCATTCAGACAGGAGCACCTCAAACTAAAGGGAAGCAAGGGATGCAGCCAATCAGTGCTTTTTCACCACTATAGCTACGCCCAGATAGCAGATTTGAGATAGCTGATTGGCTGCATCCCTGGCTTCCCTATCTGAATGGCTTGGGGCAGGAGCGTGCCTCAGCTAAAGAGAATTCAAGGATCAGGGCCGACGCCAGCACCCGACAAAGTTGGTCAGCTGCCGGGGGTCCACTGACAGCTGGCACTATGTGGTTTTGGCCATTAACATTGCATTGGGCCCCTGCGCCACCTCCTCCTAGTGAGCCGGTCATCACTTAGAGCTACACTCTCTTTCATTGGTGGTGCATTTGCTCCGCCCCTTAACCTCTGCTCAGCCCTGACAGCCCTGCACTCGCTTGTGTGTTGATCTATGATCAGCGCTGTCCCATAGAGCTGAGTCTCCTTGCAAGCCCCGCCCCCAGAGACGTGTCATCACACTGCTCCCTGGCCCCAGCATTGCAACAGGGAGTACTGCACAAGCTGTAAGAAGGAAATTGAAGGTACACAGTGCACACACTTTCTTTCTCTGACTTTCTGCCCCATCCATCCCTGTCCCCTCATCTCTGCCCCATCCATCCCTGTCCCCTCATCTCTGCCCCATCCATCCCTGTCCCCTCATCTCTGCCCCATCCATCCCTGTCCCCTCATCTCTGCCCCATCCATCCCTGTCCCCTCATCTCTGCCCCATCCACCCCTGTCCCCTCATCTCTGCCCCATCCACCCCTGTCCCCTCATCTCTGCCCCATCCATCCCTGTCCCCTCATCTCTGCCCCATCCACCCTGTCCCCTCATCTCTGCCCCATCCACCCTGTCCCCTCATCTCTGCCCCATCCATCCCTATCCCCTCATCTCTGCCCCATCCATCCCTGTCCCCTCATCTCTGCCCCATCCATCCCTGTCCCCTAATCTCTGCCCCATCCATCCCTGTCCCCTCATCTCTGCCCCATCCATCCCTGTCCCCTCAGCTCTGCCCCATCCATCCCTGTCCCCTCATCTCTGCCCCATCCATCCCTGTCCCCTCATCTCTGCCCCATCCATCCCTGTCCCCTCATCTCTGCCCCATCCATCCCTGTCCCCTCATCTCTGCCCCATCCATCCCTGTCCCCTAATCTCTGCCCCATCCATCCCTGTCCCCTCATCTCTGCCCCATCCAACCCTGTCCTTCCTGTTATGTCCATCCCTCTTCCTCAATACTCTACCCATTCATGTGGGACCAAACTAAAAAACAGCTCCAATAGGGGGTTGGAGGGCAAGCAGTTTTAGCCATGGAATTTATAGACCCCAACCCATGACTCTCCATCCCAATAGGGGCCCACTGAGACCATGCCGCCCGAGGGCCCACATAGCCGGCCCTAAAAAACGCAACTGGAGTCGGGGGGTTTCACATAGCCCTGTGGACAGCCCTGCAGTCTTTTATCTTAACTTTTAGCCGCTTTAAAAATACAAAGAAATAATTATAAAAAAAAAAAAAAGAGCCCGCAGTCAAGTGGGATCGCAGGAAGCGACGGGGAGCGTTAATAGTATTTTTCTACATATAGATATTGTTATTCTCATGCCGTCATCCATTACTGGTGATAAATAGATTTTGGAGGATTACGGGACGGGAAGCGTCGGTGAATACCTTGACTCCGTCAGGAGCTCCTCATACTTAAATTAATATTTTAGTTTTCTATTTGCTTTCCACGCAAGGTATAATCACAATCTATCGGTTTCCCGTGGCTCGCTGGAAATGAGAAATACAGGAGGGCTGGGAAAATAATGCCTTGCTTTGGGCAGAAATGATCCGAAAGGAACCCGTCCACTCCAGAAGAAAGCCATCTCACTAAAGGATCATTATCTGCAGACGCCTGGGGTCCATGACTTCTTGATTCCTTTTTAACGATACAGCTATGAAGTTATTCTATTAAATTGTATTACCAATGATGAATGCTTTTAGACAGCTTAAGAAAATGATTTGCTTGGACGCTTACCTCTGGGGCTTTGGAAAGAGTTTTCACAAGGAGTTAAAAAGGGGAAAAAAAAAAGGAATCTAACATGAAAGCCAAAGGCATAGCTCGGAAGAAGTTGAAAAAGTTGAAATAAACGCTTTATGCAAATAATTAAGGGGAGTTAAAATGGGCTTGAAAATATTTTATCAGGAGGAAAAATGGTCGCGGCTTTTTAATCTGCCGTCCAAAGGCTTGACTATGGGTCGTGTACTATTCTTAAAAACAAGCTGTAGGCTGAGAACCACAGCTCGGCAAAATTAGAGCTTCTTGGTTTGTTTTTCAAAGTTATTTATAATAATAATTAGGTGGTGCCCTGGTGAAGTGACGGGTGACGTCACGCAACGCGTCGGCGTCTGTGCGAGTGGAGGGGGGACTGATCACTGGCCGTCTTGAGAAGTAAGCTGATTGATCTATTATATATGTTTCTGCTTTATCTTCCTACCTGGCTGTCCTTGGGTAGGTAGCTTACACTTTTGCACTTAGCACTTTATATTACATGGGCCCTTATTTTTGAAGGAATAGTGACAGGTAGCGACTGGTGAGCGACCGGTAATGACGGGCACCGCCACGAGAACGCCGGCTCCCCACCACAATCACACATTTATCAAGCCAATCCTGCTTAGCGACTGAGATAGCGCCATATAGCGACTCATTCATCATAATTCCAGCCTCAGCCCACAGCGCCAGCGTCCGACCTTGAATATGACCTCTCGCTACCTGGCGCTCTCCAATGCATTTCAATGGAACAATCTTTAATGTTTTTTTTTTTTTTTTTTAAATGTGAAAAATTCTGTGACCACTTCTGCCATGTTAGATTTTTTTTAAGGTAAAAAAAAAAAAAATTGTGCAGAATTGATATTACAGGTCTGATATTATTGTATTCATATTACTAAATTCTTTAAAAAAATTTTTTTTTTTTGGTTTCCAAAAATATGGTGGTTTTGGGGTTAAAAAACTACTTTTAACACATCGCCGCCAGCGCTCTGGGGTTTAAACATGCATTTTACAGCGCGATAATTTTTTGAGCGTGATTTTTTGATGAATATGGTGGGAGCCGGTCGCTCTGACCAGTCGCTATCATGCGCACCCATACATCGCGGAACCTGTCAACTCGTCACCCCGTATTCAACATTACTGCACACCGACTCAGCCGCTATCAACAACCGAACAATGGCAAAGCACAGCGACTACTAGCGGGCGCTCTGAAAATGCTGCTAAAGTCGCTCGACTGTCGCTACCTGCCGCTATTAATGAATCGGCCTCATTGTTTTGCACATATAATTAAATACCTTTTTTATTATATCAATTTAAATTTAACACTTTTTAATTACTATCAGCTAGGTTGGGAGTAGCGGTGACACGCTTTGTATCCATATTTTATATTGGTATTACGGCTTCAGTGCTCATTACCATCTGGGGGGTGTGTTTATGGATTTTTGAACCCCCCCCCCCCTCTTCCCACCTCCATAGTCTGTATATATATGTATTTTAATTGGTTTTAATTGTATGTACATTGTATAGATTAAAAAAATTTCTGAATATCAATAAAGTAATTATTAAGATTTAATTACATAAGTGAGTGGTGCCATTGTTTGGGAATACAGATTTGGGAGTGGTGGGACTCTCTTTCTTTTGAGTACTGGTTGTATATATGCACAATTGTGCTTCTGTCACCCTTATGTGCACACTCCATTAGATCAGGGCTGGTGCGGTTTTGGTTTTTTGTTGCTTATTTATAATAAGAGTTGCTGTTTTTTTTATTCAGGTGAAAGCTAAATTTGCAATTTTATTTGGTTCCACCAGATCCTAAAGGGGCCACATCAACGCTGTTAGCTAGCACTAGGGATGAGCGAGCCGGTTCGGACGAACCGGAATTCGCTCCGAATTTCAGGGAAAATTCGATTCGGCACGAACCCGAATTTTTTTTGGTTCGTGCCGATCGAATTTTCCCTGAAATAAAAAAAAAATAATGCCGGCATGGTGGGAGCAGGCAGGCCGGCTACGCTGTCAGCGGGCAGCGGAAGCCTGACAGCGCAGCCGGCCTGCCCGCTCCCACCATGCCGGCATTTGTTTAATAAGCAAACACTTACCTGCATGGTCGGAGCGTGGAGGCCGGCGCCGCTCTCAGACGCCCTCTGATGACGCGCCCTCTGATGACGCGTCCTCTGATGACAGATGAGATCAGCTGTCATCAGAGGACGCGTCATCAGAGGGCGCGTCATCAGAGGGCGCCTGAGAGCGGCGCCGGCCTGCCCGCTCCCACCATGCCGGCATTTTTTTTTTCAGATGAGCGATTCGTGAAAGTTCGATTCGGGCGAACCCGAATTTCTTGGGGAAATTCGGCGAATCGCCCGAATCGAACTTTCAAGAAGTTCGCTCATCTCAAGCTAGCACCCGTCTCTAAAATCTGGTTAAAACAGAGGATTTGGTTGGCACACATCGGCAGATGTATGTTAAAGCTGCACCACCAAACACCAAGGCTAGAGGGGGTTTATTCCTGGTGAAGCATGTAAAATCCTGTCCCATGTTATCAGGAGCAAAAATGGCGGCTGCTTTTTCATCTAGCACCCGAGGGCTTGACTATGGGCTGTGTGCTATTCCTAAAAATGAGCTGTAGGCCAAGAATCACTGCTCGGCAAAATTAGAGCATGACATGTTTACATGATTGCATTGCGGCTTCTTGGTTTGTTTTTCAATGCTGTTTATAAAAATAGTTGCTGCTTGTATTTAGGTGAAAGCTACATTTGCAATTTTATTTGGTTCCACCAGATCCTAAAGGGGCCACATCAACCCTGTTAGCTAGCACCTGAGGAGCACAGAGGATTTGGTTGGCACACATCGGCAGATGTATGTTAAAGTGGACCAACACCCAGGATTTTGACTATCCTGGGTTTTGGTCCACTTCGGCGGGGCACCCCGATCGCGTGCACGCACACGTCTAGAGGGGCGTGCGGGAAGCGGCGGCGGTGGAGGCGGCGGCGGATCAGGTAAGGAGTTTGGGTTTTTTTGGGGGGGTTTCACCCCGCGGGACATCCCGATCTCGGATGTCCCGTGGTGAGTGAGGTAATCGGCCCGGGAATCTTATAGATTCCCGGGCCGATCACCCCTGGGTGTTGGTCCACTTTAAGCCAGACCTTCAGCATGATTTAATGAAAAGCCCAAACCCTTAAAAAAACTATTCCCCAGCATCTAAAATAAATATATTTTACGTTTTTAGTCACTTATTATTCTTTCCCCAACCGGCTGCAACTCTGTTCAGGACTCTAGGATACGGGCGCCGCCATCTTGCCTCAGAAGCATGATACATACTGAGGAGAGGAGAGCGGGATAAAGTACAGGGGGGTGGGTTATAGATGTGCTTTGCACAGACAGAGCAGAACTGGGTTCAGGAAAGCTACAGCAATCCCAGAATGCAGAACGACACAGTCAGAAGACACTTCCTGTTTGCAGGCTGCCTGATGCTCCATGAGCAATCATCTTGGATGTTTAAAGGCTCATAACACGCAGTAGATGCAATTAGGATGATTTTTAATGTGGGCAATCTGCATGTACAGGGTGTGGGAAACATATAAGATAGGCTCTTATTCAGGGTGAAGGTCCGCTTTAAAGCTGCACCACCAAACACCAAGGCTAGAGGAGGTTTATTGCTGGTGAAGCTAGTAATATCTGTCCCATCACATCGCCAACCGGTTTCATACAAATAACAAACATTCTCGGGCTTTTGCTTACTCGAAGGGAAAGGGTGAAAGGACGTCACAGTTAGGTTGTTGCCGGCTCCTATTTTTCTTTATTTTGGTCTCGACTCCCTGTTGTAATATTATGGAGGGGGGGGGGTTGTTCGCTCCTCCGCTACTCATTAACAGGGAGTGTGCCATTCCCGGCCATTCACAAATGCCGCGGGCGCTGGATTGCGGGGATGTGACCGCTGCTCATGCACGCGCCATTGGATCGGGGATGAAGGTGAATGTTCGGACAACAACGGGGCATCCCAATTCTGGATACCCTGAGGGGAGGGAATCCAGCGGCCCTGGAAGTGATAGATTTCTGGGCCGTTGGGGAGTGGGTTTTGGTCCACTTTAAGATTGGTTCTAAAAGTGGTTAGAGAATGATGTTCTGAAAGCGATTGGAGAGTGATATTCTTCACATCAGAGTAGTTTCAATCTTAGTATATACAGTCATAATATAGGAAATTCTGTAAAGTTCAAAATCAAGTGCTTTTTAATCATCTGCTTGTTATAGTTTGTAGCAAGTGATTTCCTCAGCCGTTGCAAGCAGATCCTTTTCAGCTGTAGCAAGCATAAAGTGTAGGCGCGTTTCGCATGTTAGCGCTTCCTCAGTACACGGTTGGTGTCAAGACGCAGTTACCTTCGGTCCAGTCCTGCGGAGTCCTCGGGCTGGCCGGGGTTCCCTGCAGCCGCACCAACAGAAGACATCTGCTTGAGCAGCATCTGCTCGAGCGGCACCAAGCGCTTCAGCCTCCTTCTCTCCCCGCCACATCCCCTGCTCCTCTGCTCGTGCACTCGCTCGCATGCGAGCATGGTTGGTTTACGGTCTCCGGCAAGTGTAGACGCATTTCGCATGTGAGCGCTTCCTCAGTACAAGGTTGGTGTCATGACGCACTTACCTTCGGTCCGGTCCTGCGGTGTCCTCGGGCAACGCGGGCTCAGGCGGCTGGCCGGGGTGCCCTGCAGCCGCACCGACACCAGACATCTACTTGGGCAGCGCTGGCTCGAGCGGTGCAGAGGTCCAGTTCCTCTGCTCGTGCCCGTGCTGGCACGTGAGCACAGTTGGTTTACGCTCTCCGACAGCACTGCACACTGCATGGCCACCGAAGGTTAGTTTAAAGGCCCATTGAAATCTAGTAATACTGATGGGCGAAACACCCTATTTATGATTTCGGCAATCAGCCCATAGTTTGTAGCTGGGCCAATGAGCCCAAGTGTTTCCCCTGACCAATCCTGTCCACTTCCTTTCTATAAAAGTGTTCCCAGATCATTCTCTCACGGCCTGTGATAGCGTACTGCTGGGTGTTCCTGAGACTTTTGATTGTTATCGTTGCCGACCTAGCTTGCCTGACCATTCTGTGCCCACTGCCTGAACCAACCTCTGCCTGGATCCCGACTACGAACCTGTCTCATCCCTTGTACTACAAACTCTCTGATTACTCGGCTTGACCCTTGGCTTGACCTTTGACCCTTCTTGTGCTTCTCCCTTGGTGCTGCGTACCGTGAGGACTGTATGACCCCGGCTTGCCCGACATCGCCCAGTCTTACCTCTAGTTCATCGGTCTTCACCCCTGTGAGTTCACAATCTTTGAGCTATCAAGTCCTAGGGGCAACCGTGTCCGTTGAGGTGTTTAAAGCACCCCCAGCTTGTCTATAGGTGAAGCTAGCTGTGGAGATTGGGGGTTGTGAAACCACCTAGAAGGTGGGTGTCCTCAGGGTTTGACAGTTGGTTTTTGCTTACTCTTCTTGAATCCTAAATCCCACACCCCAATTTTTCCATTTGCCCTTCACTTTCTTAATGCTATGGCCTATAACTTACCTTTCGTTCCATGTTCTATATGCCCGGGCTCTTGTGAGGCGTTTAAAGTGGACCACCACCCTCCCGTGATCGGCCCGGGAATCTATAAGATTCCCGGGTCGATCACCTCCCATCCAAGATCGGGATGTCCCGCGGGGTGAAACCCCCCCAAACACCCCAAATCCCCTTACCTTGCCGCCGCCGCCTCCCTCGCGCCCCTCTAGACGTGCGCGCGTCTGTGAATGGCCGGCGCGCACATGTCAAGAGTGACGCGCAGGAGGCGGGGCGGAGGAGCCGCTTGTCCGTTGCTGTCAGATCGCTTGTCCGTCCGCGCTGATTGGACAGCGCGGCCACGTGGGAGCGGGAAGAGGTGAGTTTTCCGGGTGATCGGGGGGGTTTCACACAGCGGGGCACCCCGATCGGGGGTGCCCCACCGAAGTGGACCAAGACCCAGGATAGTCAAAATCCTGGGTGTTGGTCCACTTTAAGGCGTCCCCAGCTTGTCTATAGGTGAAGCTAGCTGCGGACATTGGGGGTTGTGAAGTCACCTAGAAGGCCGGTGTCCTCGGGGATTTGACAGTTGTTTTTTGATGATTCTTCTTGAATCCTAAATCCCACGCCCCAACTTTTCCCTTTTCCCTTCACTTTTTCAATGCTATGGCCTATAACTTACCTTTCGTTCCATGTTCTATATGCACGGGCTCTTGGTGCCATTTCATTTATTACGCCTTACAGATAGAAATGTGTTAGTTGATATGTTGAGTATAAGAATGTAGAATTGTCATCTTCTAGAGCTAGTGAAACTTTAGTCGTCATGGGAAACATCATCGGGCCCTCCCGCCGAGAGCTTTCCCAATGCCGGGAGAATCTCAGGAGACCTGGGAGTTACCTCCTTTGCCAGAGCTGGTGTTTGTCGCTTATGGCTGGACGTGCTCAGCTTTAGAACTGGAGGGCTCATTAGGTTCACCGACAATGGATGTCACTCAACACAGACAGCTTGAGGATTGTTAGCGGAGTTTGTGAGACCTCCGGCATCAGCCCCCCGCCGTCACAGCTGCTGTGCGGAAAATTCTTTATTTCTCGGGGACAGAAGGCGAAGATTTACCGGCTTCTATATTTCATGCTTTTCCGCTGACTGACGGCTCGTGCGACCTTCATTCGGCACAAAACTCTTTTACTTTCTTGGCAGGCTTAATTGTTTGGCATCAACATATTGTGGCTGATTCCTGCTCCCGTACTCATTCAAGTCATTATATTATTTTCATGTCTTCCTTGTCATTTCCAGTTTAGATTATTGTCTAGCAGATGGAGGGAAGGCCTGAACTGGGAAAGAGCCAAATTTCACAGCGGAGGTGCAAGTGATTGGATGGGTCTTATGTTTAACGTGTTACTAAACAGGAAACGGCATGGGTGTGCACCAAGTGGGAAAGGTCAAAACTACAAAAAAAAATGTAAGTGGACCAAAACCTAGGATTTTGACTCTCCTGGGTTCTGGTCAAAATCCCGATCGGGGATGCCTCACTGTGTGAAACCCATCAGGTCACCCGATCTCACTTACCCTTCCCTGGTCCTGCTGCGCATGCCCTAGCCTGGGTTTTGGTCCTTGCCCCCCGGGCACCCCGATCGGGGGTGCCTCACGGTGTGAAACCCATCAGATCACCCAATCTTACTTACTAAAAGCTTAAAGTGACTGGCAAGTAAAAAGTTAAAAAATAAATATCAGTAGCTTGCCTTACATTAAGTGGCTCGAGCATTGTGCTTCCTCTTCTCTCTGTCTCATTAGTTAGGAAAATCTTCCTCATTCAGCTTCCAGCCACCAACCCGCTGACCTGGTCCTTCAATCAACCTTCAGTGGACCAAGAACTAAAACGTTCCCCACTCCCTGCCCAGACGTCCTGATTGGCTCTCTCTGCGGCTCTGAAACCCCGCCCTCCTCTCACACTTAGGCCCTTATTTAACAAGGGATAGCACCAGGTAGCGAATGGTGAGCGAACGGTAATGACGCTCATCGCCACGAGAACGCCGGCTCCCCTCCGCAATCACACATTTATCAAGCCGATCCTGCTTAGCGACTGACAGAGCGCCAGATAGCGAATCATTCATCATTATTCCAGCCTCAGCCCACAGCGCCAGCGAGCGACCTTGAACAGCGACAGGTATGACCTCTCGCTACCTGGCGCTCTCCAATGCATTTCAATGGAGCAATCTTTAAATATTCATAATTAATTGCTATTAATTTTTTTTTTTTTTTTTTAAATGTCAAAAATTCTGTGACCACTTCTGCAATGTTAGATTTTTTTTTTAAGGTAAAAAAAAAAAAAAAAAAAAAATTGTGCAGAATTGATATTACAGGTCTGATATTAATGTATTCATATTACAAAATGTTTTGAAAAACATGTTTTTTTTTGGGGGGTTAAAAAACTACTTTTAACTCATCGCCGCCAGCGCTCTGGGGTTTAAACAAGCATTTCAAAGCGTGAGAATTTTTGGAGCGTGATTTGTTAATGAATATGCTGGGAGCCGTTCGCTATGGCCGTTCGCTGTCATGCGCTCCCATACAGCGCGGAACCTGTCAAACAGCGACTCCTAACCCCGTATTCAACATTACCGCACACCGACTGAGTCGCTGACAACGCCCAAGAACAGCGAATACTAGCGGGCGCTGTGAAAATAACGCTACTGTCGCTCATCTGTCGCTACCTGGCGCTATTAATGAATCGGCCTCTTATTGTGTCAGTCTACATGTTGCCCTGTCCTAAACTTCAATCTGTTTTTAAAAATATCCTGTAGTTACTTAGTTATCTTTAAAAGTATTAGAGTGTTGGAGATGCAGAGAAAAAATGAAGAGAAATAGCGGTTGTGGCAACGGAGATGTGATGTAAACACACTGTGATGCCATCGCTGTTGCCACACCCACTGTTTCTTCTTTTTTTCTTTGCATCTCCAATGTTCTAATACTGTTAAAGATAACTTAGGAACTGCTGGGTCTTTTGGAAAGTGGATTGAAGTTTAGGACAGGGCAACATGTAGCTCGAGAGAATGGGACAACAATCGGGTGTTGCCTTTAGTATAACTTTAACTCACTCTTTTAGTAATCCCACTGCAGTGGAGGTATAACTTATGCTCAGACTCAGACTTCATTGTGTCACCGTAACAAAGTCCTCAGGCGTACAGTAGTTCATTAAATAAATTAAGTAAAATGTTTCTGCAGGATCTGTCCATGACCAGATTAATGTCCCCAATTACTAAATACTAAATTCCCTGTGCAGGTGAATATTTATCTGTTGTGTCCAGGCACCGCACAGCACCCTAAGCTCCTCACTCCATGCCCCTCCCTTTTATTAAAATACAGAACAGAAAACAAAGAAACTGTACATTTCCAATTCAGACTATTACATAGCAATGGCAAAACCTTCCCTTTGCTGATTTCCAATGTTACCATATACAGTACTGTGGTCTAAAAAGTAGACCTCTTCATTTACAAAACATGCTTAGCTTTGGATTTGGGTAAAGTAAAGGCAAAGTATATAAACTCTGATTTATCAGATTAACTCCTCATGGCTGCAGCAGCACCTGGAAGCAGAAACCAGGCCCTGTGTTGCGGCATTCCTCCTGACAATACAATCATAGGGCACGACTGGTGGTCTATAGCTCCACCCTCTTGCTCTACTGCTTGAACTTACAATGTGAGTCCTGTTCATGCCTTTCACACTCGATGACACTGCATCTAATTAGCATATGAATATCCTGCATCTGTCTGTGTCACTATCACACCTCCTCGCTTCTACACAGCATTACAGTGTCCTGGCCACTCCCACTAGGCTGGAAATGAAGGTAAAAGTTTAAACCTTCAAATTTCTTTAAGTAAAGTGGCCCAAAACCCAGGATGTGCAGTGCCTCTCCTACCATTGAGTGCTAGTGCCATAGATTCTACGTGGCTGGCATTTTGTCACACTAGCAAGAAAAATGAAAGCTCTCAACTCGCTCCTGGATCCCGTCAAGGGAATAGGAAAGGCCCGGCTGGCCTCTGAAAGCGGGACAGCTGTCTTTCATGGGACAGAGAACGCCCCTTCCCTGCCCAAAGTGAAGGCTACTGACAGCACCCCAGATGCCGCAATGAGGGGCCATTTATTTGGGAGTGAGATGATGTCATCTCACTGACCTGCTATAGAAGGCCACTTACGGCAGTGGCCTTAAAGTGGATCAAGACCCAGCACGATTGGCCCAGGAATCTATAAGATTCCCGGGCCGATCGATTCCCTCCCCCTGAGGCATACAAAATCGGGATGCCCCGCTGTGTGAAACCCCCCAGGTCGCCCCGTACACTTGCCTTGCTTTCCCGGTCCAATGGCCCATCCCCGCTATCCCTCTAGCAGGACGCTTGTCCGCGCAATGCATTTGTGAATGGCCAGTGGGGGTACGCTCCCAGTTAGGACGCGGGAATGCAGCCGCCAGTGTGTTCGGCATTAGACGCTGGCTTAGATGGCGTGACCTTAGCGGCTCTGAGAGTGCTGATTGGAGGACCGGGAAGAGGTGAGTTGCGTTTGGCCATCTGGGGGGTTTCACACATTGGGGCATCCCCGATCAGGGGGGACCAAAACACAGAATAGTCAAAATTTGGTCCACTTTAAGCCAGGAGTGATCGGAGAAACCTGTGCAAGGGGCTGTCTGTCTATGCATATATGGTACCGTTGCAATTGGGAGGAATGGGGCTTGTACATGCATTGTGATTTTTTATTTTAAAGCGGACCAAAACCCACATTTTTTACTAGCGTCTCCTGAAATGCTCCCCCCATAAAGAGAACCTTTTTCCAACTTTTACTGCTCCTGCATCACTCTAATCACAGATAATGGCGCCTGTTTTAGCTGTAAAGCTCCGCCTCCTCCATTCATTGCCACTGTTGTGTGTGGCAATGATGTCATTGCAATCATGCAATGACTGATTGCCTGCTATCTTACAGACAGGGACAGCCAGAAAATCAATGTTCCAGGTTGATTTAAAAAGCTAGAGTACCCATTTCTAGTTCTACACCCTAAGAAGGGAATATCGGCAGGGGCTATGGCCAAATGTATTTCACAAGTTCGTTGGGTTTTCGTCCACTGTCAAATTTCTTGTTACCCCAAAAATAACATTTCATTTTAAAGGCCAAACCGTGCCAAAAAAAACAATATATCATTTTCCCGGAAATTCCTGCAAAAATCACAGTTAAACATGGTGAAAAAATGGTGAAAAAATTATCTGGCAACAGAGGGTGACAAAATGTCTAGGTAGGCTGGCACTGACAGTGTTAAATATGATTTTGCTCCATTTTAAATCTGTAAGCGGTGAGCAGGCCCAAAGTGGGTCCTCTTGTAGAATCAATTTGTCCTCCTACCAAAAGCATTTTACAGCAGGGACCACTGCGTCCCAAATATTTTCCTTCTTTTTCTGGCACATTTTCTTTCATATTTCAAACCCTGTAACATTTATTAATCCCGGCAGCCACATTGTGAACCTCAGTTAAGTGCGTCTGTGCTCGCTGTTTGCCAGTTTTTCGCTCGCCGGCAGCTGCAAGGGGTTAATTATATGTGTCTGAGCGGCTGTCTAAGGGCTCGCTGTGAATTCAGCCTGAAATGTGTTTTTGTGCAGTGACCAGCAGAGTAAATGGCTGGAGATGCTTGGGCTCCGGCTTTTTTTCTTCTTGATTTATATAGATTTTTTTTTTCCTTTTTTTTTTTTTTATTTTAATTTTTTTATTTTAACTGCATTAAAGTTTTGATTCATTCCGAACAAGTTTTCAAGGTTATTCCAGGAAATAGTCCATACTGCAAAGAAGCCGTTTATGTGTCCGCATCTGAAGGTCAGCTCTTAAGTCTGTGCCGCTATTACCAGAGCAGAGACCAGAAGACAGATGTGAACTTTTGGACTTTTTTTAATGTGAATAAGTAATGCGAATCGTGATGCCATAGTAAAAATACCACCACTGTCTGGTTTATTTAGAAAGGTCCCTGCTGAGACCCCTGAACCTGATGGCTACCACTTGATCCCATAAAGAAAGTCTTCAAAATATATATATATATATATATATATATATATATATATATATATATACCGTATTTATCGGCGTATAACACGCACCGGCGTATAACACGCATTCCCCATTTTAACACAAAAATTTGAGTAAAAATTTTTTTCATTAAAAATAAATGTACCACCTAATATCCCCCTGTACCACCTAACCCCCCCCCCCCCAGATCCACCTGTACAACCTAATCCCCCTGTACCACATAGTCCTGATACCACCTGTACCATATAACCCCACCCCCCATATCACATACTCTTTCCCCCTGCGCCACATAACAAGCCCCCCCACATAAACCCATATTTCTTTATGTTTTTGTTTTCACCACAGTACCTGGCCTGTGTCGCTAGCAGGCTCAGGTCACTCTTTAATTGCGCTGACGAGTAACGTCCTCAGCGTAACGTCAGGGACGTCACTCGTCAGAAGTACGGTGGCCTCGGAGGGTCCTGAGGAGCAGCTTTTAAAACAGCAGCGCGGGCGGCTGCGGACTCACAGCTGATTGGGAGAATGCCGGCGCGTACACTTGGGACCAGAGAGCAGGCGGGCGAAAAGGTAAGCACCCGCAATGATGGAGAAAAAATACAGGCAGCGGGCGGCTCTATGGCCGCTGCGAGCCGCTGCTGCTAGGATGGGGTTAAATCAGGCAGCGGGCGGCTCTCCAGCCGCCGCTTGTTCAATGATTGGTTTAAAGCGAACAGCAGGTGGCTGGAGAGCTGCCGCCACTGCTGCAAGGTAGGGGTTATATCAGGCAGGGTAGCTAGAGAGCCGCCGACGCTGCCATGAAATGGATGCTGCACTTCTATGAGTATCATGGGCGCCGGTGAATCAGCTGGAGCAGGTAGTTTGGGACCCGGCGTATAACACGCAGTATCGGCGTATAACACGCAGGCAGGGTTTAAGCTTGCAATTTTAGTTTTAAAACTGCGTGTTATACGCCGATAAATACGGTATATATATATATATATATATATATATATATATATATATATAGCAAGTACACAAGCCCACTTAATCCCCAAACTCACGGCAGCCTATGCTCTGCACTGCCTCCAATGACACAGTTGCACATTAGTTTTATATGGAGAGACCCCCAAAATTACCAGGCAAAAACTTTAGGAGGCAGAACTTTGATCCACTTAGATTATAATTTCTGTGACAAGAAACACATCTGCACGGCTCTAACCCTTCAATGTAGACCTTGACCTTGGGCCCATATAAAGCCCCAAAAATGTTGATTAAAAATGTTCAAGTGCTCATGGTGCTCTTAATTACACGTGTGTTAAAGGGCAAAGGTGTCTATAGTAAACAGAAGATTATATTCACACTGCCAACAATGTACCTCAATAGCTGAGGTGTTTTCTGGGCTGCAGCTCATTTCCTCTTGAAACGGAATCCTCAAATTCCTAATTAGGTTGGACACAGACGAGACATTCAAATAAACATTAGACACAATGGATGTTATTTATGAGGAGTGATGTAACTCATGATATATGACAGTTATGAGCAGAGAGAGTCTAATTCAGGATATTAAGACCTTTCATTTGATATCAAACATGACATATGTGTATTGGCCAGAGACTGATAATCCACATAGTATCAGACTCTATATGATATGTAGTTGGTGTTTGGGTTCATTTAACTAAGAAATTAATGGGGATCATGAATTTCTTGGTTACAATATGATAACATGTATATTGTGGGAGTTAAATTACTTTATATAATGTTTATCGAATCTCACAGGTGTCTATAGTAAACAGAAGACTATATTCACACTGCCAACAGCATACCTCAATAGCTGAGGTGTTTTCTGGGCTGCAGCATATTTCCTCTTGAAAAGGAATCCCTGAATTCCTAATTAGGTTGGACACAGACAAGACATTTAAGTACACATTAGAAACGAACACTGGATGTTATTTATGAGGAGCGGTGTAACTCCTGAAATATGATAGTTATGACTATATTAATGAGCGTTTATTTCAGAATTATAAGACCTTTCATTTGATATCAAACATGGCATATATGTATTGGCCAGAGACGGATAATCCACATAGTATCAGACTCTATATGATATGTAGTTGGTGTTTGGGTTCATTTAACTAAGAATTTAATGGGGATCATGAATTTCTTGGTTACAATATGATAACATGCATATTGTGGGAGTTATATTACTTTATAGAATAGTTTTCTAATCTCACAGGGCAATGCAGACGCACCATTTTCATTTATACATCTTACTGTGTGTGTGGTGGATAATTTCTCACACAATAGATTGCATGTGCAAAGTATTTGAGGGAAGTTAATTCTTCTCAGGACATTTCACTGGATGTATGAGGACAGCCTCAGCGACCATTGGTTTGTATCAGATTGATGGCCACTGGGCTGATATAATTATTAGTATTTGTGATATTTATATTATTAATCTCTAGTAGAAATATTGGCGATTGATGTGCAGTGAATATTTATTTAGTCATGTTTTCCTCTTACAACATGACTATGAGCGCCATGTGAGCTTGAAATATGTCGTCATTATGATTTGTAAATCATAGGTGTCTTAGATGTTATGTGTGTAGTGTAATATTTACATGGCTTCATAAATGGACCAATAAAAGGACACCTACCCACTGAGCTGGCATCAACCTTTTTTGGACCACTTGGAATGACTGAGTTAAGAGGGAGCTCATCTATTACCCTCATCTTCTTACTTAAATATTTGTATTACGCTGAATAGCAGATCGAAGTACATACCACTATTGTATTGTCTGTGCTGATAATCTGGCACTTGTGTGCTTTCCTGAACTTTCCCCAGGTGTTGGTCACCTGTAAAGAGAATCTATAGATAGTCGGACATTATTAGGTCTTGTATAATGAAAGTAGATGCACTGGAAGGTCCCCAGAGATGAGGCTTCCTGGCCTGCTGTATATATCTCTTGTCAGCCGGCTTCCCCGTGTGGCAGAATAATTATGGGAAGTGGCCGTACGCAGTGACTTATTGATGTTTACATATATAAACCTTCAATGGCCGCAATAGTCCTTATCAGATGGTTTCCTGGTTACATATACCATGTGTGCTTATGAGGAACATTTACACCTTGCATAGGCCAAATTCTCCTATGCTAAGGGGCTTAAGTAGTAGAGAGTCCTAGATTATTATGGTGGACAATATTTTGGAAACTAAATTAATAAAAAAGCTAAAGCAACTGGACTTGCTGTGTTTTTCTTGAGGACCTGCCATCAGCCAGTCAAATGGTTCAATCTCAAGTAGTGTTGGGGGAACCCCTTGAAGTTCGAACAGTGCCAAACTTGACCCAAATCCGAACCAGATTTCAATGGGGACCCAAACTTTGGGACATACAAATGGCCCAAATTGATGGTGGACAATATTTTGGAAACTAGTAATAAAAAAGTAAAAGCAACTGGACTTGCTGCGTTTTTCTTGAGGACCTGCCATCAGCCGTTCAAATAGTTCAATCTCAAGTAGTGTTGGGTGAACCCCTCGAAGTTCTGGTTCGACAAGTGCAGCCAAACAGTACTGAACTTGACCCAAATCCAAACTAGATTTCAATGGGGACCCAAACTTTGGGACACACAAATAGCCCAATATGATGATGGACAATATTTTGGAAACTAGTAATAAAAAAGTAAAAGCAACTGAACTTGCTGTGTTTTTCTTGAGGACCTACCATCAGCCGTTCAAATAGTTCAATCTCAAGTAGTGTTGGGTAAACCCCTCGAAGTTCTGGTTCGGCAAGTGCAGCCAAACAGTACTGAACTTGACCCAAATCCAAACCAGATTTCAATGGGGACCCAAACTTTGGGACACACAAATAGCCCAATATGATAATGGACAATATTTTGTAAACTAGTAATAAAAAAATCAAAGCCACTGGACTTGCTGTGTTTTTCTTGAGAACCTACCATCAACCGTTCATATGGTTCAATCTCCTGTAAAGTTGGGCGAACCCCATCGAAGTTCTGGTTCGGAAAGTTCAGACAAACTGTACGGAACGTGACCCAAAGCTGAACCAGATTTCAATTGGGACCCAAACTTTGGGACAAACATATGGCCCAATATGATGAAGGACAATATTTTGGAAACTAGTAATACAAAATGAATAAAAAAGGCAAAGCAACTGGACTTCTTTTTCTTTTTTTTACTGAACTTGACCCAAATCTGAACCAGATTTCAATGGGCACCAAAACTTTAGGAACCACAAATGGCCCCATTCTGAGAGTATAGCAGCAGGAAGCTGCTATACAACTTACCTGAGCTTCGTGATCCGGTCAGCATTCTTTCCTCTGTCAAAATGGCCATGCCCGGGGCTATGAAAAGATGGCCGCCCACATGAGTGAGGACACTAGCTGCTGCCAGTGTCCTCATAGCGTTAAAGAGGAGCCCTGACAATTTTCCTAAATGGGGTCCAAAATCATGATTGCAGCCCTGCACCAACCCACTCCATGTCATTGTTTAGAAATGGGCGTTCAAAGGAGAGCCCTGATGGTTGCGTTGAGCCAAGAAAACATTCCTAGCAGTGGCCCTGTTTTATGACACCACTTCTCAGCAGCCCATAAAAAAAAATGTCTTGAATTCTATAATAAAACTCAACTCCGGGTTGAAAAACCACCGAGTCAAAAGGTCAGTGTGAAAGATTTTCCAGATGTAACTGCCGCAGCTTCATCTTCCTGCTACAATTTTGACTCAGCAAAAGGAGAAGCGTTCCCTTAAATTATCTGACAAGTTGGCCGCACGCGGCAGGTGAGGAGGTGACCATACTGCCGATGTAGATGGGAAATATTTCAGTTCAAGAAAGGACGAGGAATTAAAAAACAAAAAAAAAAAACAGAGGAAAGAAAGGAGGTGGTGAAAGGTTTCCATCCACAATGACAAATCAAAGCTGAACGTTTGCTGCGCCTGTTGTCATTCATTGCCGGTCATATTCAGAAAATCCACCGCCGTGATAATTGATTTGATGGTCCGGCTTGTGTGGAAGCACTTCTGGGCATAACCGGCCTCGGCGATGCCAAGAGAAAAAAAAAGGAAGGTGGGAACACAGTAATGTTTCTACTTCCTCCTGAGAGGCATGTGGCCCACTTTTGTCAACGACTGAAAACATGCTTTTTAGAGAAGAAAATAAAATAGAATAAACACAAGCGAGAAAATATTACAAAAAGGAAAAAAATAAACACAACCAGGAAAATATTACAAAATAAATACATCAACAATCAGTATTTATAAAGTTTGAAAAAAAAAAAAAAAAAAAAAAAAAAAAATATATATATATATATATATATACATATTATTATTATTATTATTATTATTATTATTATTATTATTAATAATGATACTAATAATAATACTAATAATTAGTTAATTAATTAACACATTTTAAACGATTTTTAAATGCATTAAAAGGCCTTTAAAGTCAAAATAAATTAAAAAGATTTACTGACCTCCCCTGGGCTAAATTCCAGACCACATTCTCCCTCTCAGGCTTCAGTAAGCACCACACGTTATTAACATTAACGTCTCCAGTGTCTACTAAAGCAGACCAAAACCCTGCAATCCTGGCCCTAGAAAGACTGAAAGCCCTCGGGGCATTCTGACTTGAAAGGCACGTGGCCCACTTTTGTCAACGACTGAAAACATTCTTTTTAGAGAGGAAAATAAAATAGAATAAACATAACCAGGAAAATATTACAAAAAGAGAAAAAATAAGTCAACTAAATATTTATAAAGCTAGGAAAGAAAAGGAAAAAAAAAAAATATATATATATATATACACATATATATATATATATATATATATATATATATATCCGTATATACTCGAGTATAGGCCGAACCGAATATAAGCCGAGGCACCTAATTTTACCACAAAAAAAATGGAACAAGTTATTGACTCGAGTATAAGCCGAGGCGGCTTTTTTCAATTGGAATTGGAGTTGACACACAGAAAGAGAGACACACACACACACCATACCACCCAAGTGTCCCTGATTTGGAGGGACTGTCCCTCTTTGAAGCTCATGCCCCCATGTCCCTCGTTGTTCTCCTTTGTCCCTCTTTGAGGTGTAACATGCAGATCTGCATTTATAAATGATTCATTCCCCTATTCAAAGTGTTTCTATTGTAAGTATTACACCCTATCTCCTATACATTCCTTAGTGAGGAATGTTCCCTCAGTTAAAAATTGTCCCTCTTTCCCACCCTGAAATGTTGGAAGGTATGCACACACTGTGGGTACCTGCTGCCGCCGCCGCTCTCAGACGCGCAGGTGTCGGGGGTCAGGGTTTGGCCGAGGTTACCCTTCTCCCCTCCTCCGTTCCTCCGCAGCCGCCAGCCGCCGCCGTTCTCACACACACACCAGCACTTCCTGGCTGTTGCGCGCTCGTCGTCGGTGGGCGTGCCCCATATGGCCGGCGTCCATATGGCCGCCCCTGGACTCGAGTATAAGCCGAGGCGGCTTTTTCCAGCCCAAAAAGTGGGCTGAAAAACTCGGCTTATACTCGAGTATATACAGTATATATATATATATATATATATATATATATATATATATATCATTATTATTATTATTATTAATAATAATAATAATAATAATAATAATAATAATAATAATGAAAAATGAATTAATTAACACGTTTTAAACATGCTAAAATGCATTAAAGGGCCTTTAAAGTCAGTATAAATTAAAAAGATTTACTGACCTCCCCTGCGCTCAATTCCAGACCACATTCTCCCACAAGCACCGCACGTTATTAACATTAGAGTCACCAGTGTTTGCTATCGCAGGCCATAACCCCGCAATCCTGGCCCTTCTAGGCATAACCGACCTCAGCGATGCCAAGAAAAAAAAAAAGATAGGTGGGAACGCCATCATTTTTCTACTTCCTCCTGAGAGGCACGTGGCCCACTTTTGTCAACCACTGAAAACATGCTTTTTAGAGAGGAATATATAAAATAGAATAAACACAACGAGTTAAATATTACAAAAAGGAAAAATATAGACACAACCACAATAGACACAACAATATTACAAAAAGAAAAAAAATAAATCAACAATCAATATTTATAAAGCCTGAAAAAAAAAGAATATATATATTTATTTATAATTTATCATTATTAATTATTAATTAATTAACAGGTTTTAAACACTTTTGAATGCATTAATATGCCTTTAAAGTCAAAATAAATTGAGAAGATTTACTGACCTCCCCTGGGCTAAATTCCAGACCACATTCTCCCTCTCAGAGAGACTGACAGCCCCCCCCCCCCGAGCCTTCTTATTTGGGGTGTCCTGTTTTGTGAACCCCCTTGGAATCCTTATTTTCCTATATTGATTCACAATCCGATGCACCTGCTCCCAGTAACATACCTGCACTACAGGTGTGCCACGGCAGGCAGAGCTGATTGGCTGCCAGCAGGTTTGCCTAACACTAACAGAGCTGGGATGCCACCTGAGGCTGTGGCAATGATGAGCGCTCAGTGCCATGTGAGTGAGGATCAAAGTAAAAAAATGGAGTGGTTGCAGGTAGGATGATTATTAATGTGAGCAATCTGTATGTACAGGCCAGGGGAAACATACAAGATAAGCTCTTATTCAGGGCGAGGGTCCGGATTAATGTGGGCAATCTGTATGTACAGGGTGGGGGAAACATACAAGATAGGCTCTTATTCAGGGTGAGGGTCCGGATTAATGTGGGCAATCTGTATGTACAGGGTGGGGAAACATACAAGATAGGCTCTTATTCAGGGTGAAGGTCCGGATTAATGTGGGCAATCTGTATGTACGGGGCAAACATAAAAGACAGGCTCTTATTCGGGGTGAAGGTCCGAATTAATGTCAGCAATCTGTATCAACAAGGGGGAAACATACAAGATAGGCTCTTATTCAGGGTGAAGGTCCAGATTAATGTGGGCAATCAGTATGTACGGGGGGGGGCATACAAGATAGGCTCTTATTCAGGGTGAAGGTTCGGAATTATGTGAGTAATCTGTATGTACAGGGGGAAACATAAAATACAGGCTCTTATTTAGTGTGAAGTTCCAAATTAATGTCAGCAATCTGTATCTACAGGGGGGAAACATACAAGATAGGCTCTTATTCATGGTGAAGAATCTGTTTAGCGACTGGGATAGCGCCATGTAGCGTCTGATTCATCATTATCCCAGCCTCAGCGAACAGCGCCGGTGTTCAGTCTTGCACAGCGCCAGGTATGACCTCTCGCTACCTGTCGCTCTCCCATACATTTCAATGGCCGATCCTTTTCTTCTCTTTAAACAGGGTTTTTGTTTTTGTTTTTACCCAAAAAATCACAAATAATTCTGTGACCTCTTCTGACATTGAATAAGCAGTTTTTTTAAAATTTTTTCATGTTTTATATATTTCCTCAGAAATGACATTATAGCTCTGCCATTAAAGTGTTCATGTTACAATGTTGTTACAATGTAATTCCATATGTTTTCGCTTTGTTACTGGTGGATAGATGCTGAAAACAGACTTTAATCACACAGCCTCCTGCGCTCTGGGCTTCAGAGAAGCATTTTTCAGCGCCAGAGATTTGTGAGGCTGTTTTTTTGCTGAATATGGTGTGAGTCGGTCGCTATGAGCAGTCGCTAACATGCGCTCCCATACAGCGCTGTACTGGTCAAATAGCGACTCCTCACAATGTATTCAACATTGCTGAACAGCGACTCAGTCGCTATAAACTAGCGACTCACGGCCGAGCACAGCGACTACTAGCGGGCGCTCTGAAAATGCCGCTACAGACGCTCATCTGTCGCTACCTGGCGCTAATGATGAATCAGCCTGTCCGTCGCTCTGTAATAGTGACTTAAGGCCGATCAGAGCGACCACTAGCACTCGCTCTTAGCGCGGCTGTACAGACGCTCATCTGCTGTTACCTGGCGCTAGAAATGAATCAGCCTGACCGTAGACTGACATTCATCACTAACGCCAGGTAGCGACAGATGAGCATCTGTAGCGGCATTTTCAGAGCGCCTGCTAGTAGTTGCTGTGCTCGGCCGTGAGTCGCTAGTTTATAGCGACTCAGTCGCTGTTCAGTAATGTTGAATACATTGTGAGGAGTCACTATTTGACCAGTACAGCGCTGTATGGGAGCGCATGTTAGCGACTGCTCATAGCGACAGACTCACACCATATTCAGCAAAAAAAACAGCCTCACAAATCTCTGGCGCTGAAAAATGCTTCTCTGAAGCCCAGAGCGCAGGAGGCTGTGTGATTAAAGTCTGTTTTTCAGCATCTATCCACTAGTAACAAAGCGAAAACATATGGAATAACATTGTAACAACATTGTAACATGAACACTTTAATGGCAGAGCTGTAATGTCATTTCTGAAGAAATATATAAAAAAATGATAAAATTGTGAAAAAAACTGCTTATTCAATGTCAGAAGAGGTCACAGAATTATTTGTGATTTAAAAAACAAAAACAAAACATAAACCCCGTTTAAAGAGAAGAAAAGGATCGTCCATTGAAATGTATGGGGGAGCGACAGGTAGCGAGAGGTCATACCTGGCGCTGTGCGAGGCTAAACGCTGAGGCTGTGAAAATGATGAATCAGACGCTACATGGCGCTATCCCAGTCGCCAAACAGATTCTGCTTGATAAATGTGTAATTGCGTGCCGTGTCCGGCGTTCACCAGTCGCTACCTGTCGCTACCTCTCATTAACCAGCCGCTACCTGACGCTATCCCTTCATAAATAAGGGTCATAGCAGGAAGGAGAGCACTGGAGGGGCTCGATATAAGAAAAGCTTCTGACATTTCGTTGTTACCTTTCGGCCTGCCAATCACTGTAGCGACTCTCGCAGAGTTTTTCTTTAATCACCACTTAATGCGTTCAAAACTTTTTTTCCACGAGTCCTTTACCTTATTTGTATTCTTCATCCGCCCGTCAGTCATGTTTTAATAGCGCCCTGTCTCTTTCCTCAATGTAATATTTAAAGTTTTGCGCGGCTCAGACAATTTATATTAAAAAATCATTTGGTATTGCTGGAAATAAATGGCGGCATCAGGCGGAGGAGGAAGCCATGCTTAAAATAAAAAAACGAAAGAGAGGGAGCAGGAGCCGCATATTAAGCCGAGGAGCCGTCTCCAGACTTGTGTTTAGTCGGAATAGTAGATCACGCAATCCTCCGAGAACTAATTACGCTGTTTCAGATGAATTACAAATGCTTCATTTAGCTGTTTTATCACCGCGCCTGTGTCATTTATAATAAATCTGAGAAGAGCACCAAGGAAAAAAATATATATAAAAAACAATCCTAACGCCATTGCTGATATTTCACAAGTAGTTTAGAGAACTGGCTTGAAGTGTCTGTCTGGGACAAACAACAAGCGGATTCATCACTAACGCCAGGTAGCGACAGATGAGCGTCTGTAGCGGTATTTTCACAGCGCCCGCTAGTAGTCGCAGTGCTTGGCCGTGAGTCTCTACTTTATAGCAACTAAGGCCCTTATTTAACAAGGGATAGCGCCAGGTAGCGAATGGTGAGCGAACGGTAATGACGGTCACCGCCAAGAGAACGCCGGCTCCCCACCACAATCACACATTTATGAAGCCGATCCTGCTTAGCGACTGACAGAGCGCCAGATAGCGAATCATTCATCATTATTCCAGCCTCACCCCACAGCGCCTGCGAGCGACCTTGAACAGCGACAGGTATGACCTCTCGCTACCTGGCGCTCTCCAATGCATTTCAATGGAGCAATCTTTAAATATTCATAATTAATTGTTATTAATGTTTTTTTTTTTTTTTTTTTTTTTTTTAAATGTCAAAAATTCTGTGACCACTTCTGCAATGTTAGATATTTTTTTTAAGCTAAAAAAAAAAAAAAAAAAAAAATTGTACAGAATTGATATTGCAGGTCTGATATTAATGTATTCATATTACAAAATGTTTAGAAAAACATGTTTTTTTTTTTCTTCTAAAAATATGGTTGTTTGGGGGTTAAAAAAACTACTTTTAACCCATCGCCGCCAGCGCTCTGGGGTTTAAACAAGCATTTCACAGCGCGAGGATTTTTGGAGCGGGATTTGTTAATGAATATGCTGGGAGCCGGTCGCTATGGCCGTTCGCTGTCATGCGCTCCCATACAGCGCGGAACCTGTCAAACAGCGACTCCTAACCCCGTATTCAACATTACCGCACACCGACTGAGTCGCTGTCAACAGCCGAACAACGGCCAAGCACAGCGAACACTAGCGGGCGCTGTGAAAATAATGCTACAGTCACTCATCTGTCGCTACCTGGCGCTATTAATGAATCAGCCTGCCAGTCGCTGTGCAGTAATGTTGAATACATTGTGAGGAGTCGCTATTTGACCAGTACAGCGCTGTATGGGAGCGCATGTTAGCGACTGCTCATAGCGACCGACAAACACCATATTCAGCAAAAAAACAGCCTCACAAATCTCTGGCGCTGAAAAATATTTGTTTGAAGCCCAGAGCGCAGGAGGCGGTGTGATTAAAGTCTGTTTTTCAGCATCTATCCACCAGTAACAAAGCGAAAACATATGGAATTACATTGTAGCAACATTGTAACATGAACACTTTAATGGCAGAGCTGTGATGTCATTTCTGAAGAAATATATAAAACATGAAAAATGTGGAAAAAAACTGCTTATTCAATGTCAGGAGAGGTCACAGAATTATTTGAGAATTTTTGAACAAAAAAAAACAAAAACCCTGTTAAAAAAGAAGAAAAGGATCGTCCATTGAAATGTATGGGAGAGCGACAGGTAGCGAGAGGTCATTCCTGGCGCTGTGCAAGGCTGAACGCCGGCGCTGTTCACTGAGGCTGTGAAAATGATGAATCAGACGCTACATGGCGCTATCCCAGTCGCTAAACAGATTCTGTTTGATAAATGTGTAATTGCGTGCCGTGTCCGGCGTTCACCAGTCGCTATCTGTCGCTACCTCTCATTAACCAGGCGCTACCTGACGCTATCCCTTCATGAATAAGGGCCTCAATAAACAATACAATCTGACATCTACAATCTAGTCTCTTAGAGGCTGATTTATTAATAGCTACATGTAGCGACAGTTGAGCGACTGTAGCAATATTTTCACAGCGCCCGCTAGTAGTCGCTGTGCTTGCCCGTTGTTCGGTTGTTGACAGCGACTCAGTCGGTGTGGCGTAATGTTGAATACAAGGTTACGAGTCGCTATTTGACAGGTTCCGCGCTGTATGGGTGCGCATGATAGCGACTGGTCAGAGCGACCGGCTTACACCATATTCAGCAAAAAATCACACTCAAAAAATTCTCGCGCTGTGAAATGCATGTTTAAACCCCAGAGCGCTGGCGGCGATGTGTTAAAAGTAGTTTTTTAACCCCCAAACAACCATATTTTTGGAAACCAAAAAAAAAGTATTTTAAATAATTTAGTAATATGAATACATTAATATCAGACCTGTAATATCAATTCTGTACAATTTTTTTTTTATTTTTTTTCCCTTAAAAAAATTATTTAAAATGGCAGAAGTGGTCACAGAATTTTTCACATAAAAAAAAAAAAAAAACTATTAATAACAATTAATTATGAATATTTAAAGATTGTTCCATTGAAATGCATTGGAGAGCGCCAGGTAGCGAGAGGTCATACCTGTCGCTGTTCAAGGTCGGACGCTGGCACTGTGGGCTGAGGCTGGAATAATGATGAATGAGTTGCTATATGGCGCTATCTCAGTCGCTAAGCAGAATCGGCTTGATAAATGTGTGATTGTGGTGGGGAGCCGGCGTTCTCGTGGCGGGGCCCGTCATTACCGGCCGCTCACCAGTCGCTACCTGTCGCTATCCCTTGTTAAATAAGGGCCTGAGTCTCTATAAAGTAGCGACCGATGGCTGAGCACTGCGACTACTAGCGGGCGCTCTGAAAATGCCTGCTACAGACACTCACCAGTCGCTACCTGTCGCTATTCCTTCATAAATAAGGGCCTTAGACTTGGTGGATTTCGGTCCACCTTAAGCTTACCTAGGATGACCCTTATATGTAAAGAAGTTAGTGAGAATCTTTTAGTTGATTAGCATTGTCCAAAGTTTGATGAAAATCTTCTGATCGCCATTTGTGACGCAATGATGACTCAGATCTTGGCTAACTCGACGTCTCTGCATCTGCCTCACGTTTTTTATTTTTTTTTTTTTTTTTTGTGTCTATTGAATTTAGTGGAAATGTAGAAGGTAAAAAGTATATGAACTCCCCTCCGCACATTAGCGCTCCGTCCGGGATGGAACTATCAGGAAACAAGAAATATGAGTTTTAGCGCTGGAAATAATGAGACTGTTAGTCGTCCTCATTAGCGATCTGCCATAAAGGAGGAAATTTTAGAAAGTGAGCTTCATAATGTATAATGACACTTTGCCATATAAAGAAGATAAACCTTACAACTCAATTAACCAAATGTCAGAGACGGGCGAGAGCGGCGCATCAATCAGTTCAAGAAGGACCACAGGTTTTTTTCCCCCTGTTAAATAAGAGGCGGAGTATAGACAAGAGACAAAAATTCTATTTGCTGAATGATTTATAGATAGATAACATTACACAATGGCTAAATTGATTTTTATTTTAAATAAACTTAAACTTTTCTAATATCAATTTGTATAATAACTATTGTTCCTACATGGGGAGGCTGATTCATCACTAGCGCCAGGTAGCGGCAGATGAGCGTCTGTAGCAACGTTTTTAAGACCGCCCGCTAGTAGTCACTGTGCTCGGCCGTGAGTCGCTAGTTTATAGCGACGGGCAGGCTGATTCATCACTAACGCCAGGTAGCGACAGATGAGCGTCTGTAGCAGCATTTTCAGAGCGCCCGCTAGTAGTCGCAGTGCTCGGCCGTGAGTCGCTAGTTTATAGCGACTCAGGCCCTTATTTAACAAGGGATAGCGGCAGGTAGCGAATGGTGAGCGAACGCTAATGACGCTCACCGCCACGAGAACGCCGGCTCCCCTCCGCAATCACACATTTATCAAGCCAATCCTGCTTAGAGACTGACAGAGCGCCAGATAGCGAATCATTCATCATTATTCCAGCCTCAGCCCACAGCGCCAGCGAGCGACCTTGAACAGCGACAGGTATGACCTCTCGCTACCTGGCGCTCTCCAATGCATTTCAATGGAGCAATCTTTAAATATTAATAATTAATTGCTATTAATGTTTTTTTTTTTTTTTTAAATGGCAAAAATTCTGTGACCACTTCTGCAATGTTAGATATTTTTTTAAGGTAAAAAAAAAAAAAAAAAAATTGTGCAGAATTGATATTACAGGTCTGATATTAATGTATTCATATTACAAAATGTTTGTAAAAACATGTTTATTTTTTTTCCAAAAATATGGTTGTTTGGGGGTTAAAAAACTACTTTTAACACATCGCCGCCAGCGCTCTGGGGTTTAAACATGCATTTCACAGCGCGAGAATTTTTTGAGCGTGATTTGTTAATGAATATGCTGGGAGCCGTTCGCTATGGCCATTCGCTGTCATGCGCTCCCATACAGCGCGGAACCTGACAAATAGTGACTCCTAACCCCGTATTCAACATTACCGCAAACCGACTGAGTCGCTGTCAACAGCCGAACAACGGCCAAGCACAGCGACTACTAGCGGGCGCTGTGAAAATCACGCTACTGTCGCTCATCTGTCGCTACCTGACGCTATTAATGAATCGGCCTCCCCGTCGCTGTTCAGTAATGTTGAATACATTGTGAGGAGCCGCTATTTGACCAGTACAGCGCTGTATGGGAGCGCTTGTTAGCGACTGCTCATAGCGACCGACTCACAACATATTCAGCAAAAAAACAGCCTCACAAATCTCTGGCGCAGAAAAATGCTTCTCTGAAGCCCAGAGCGCAGGAGGCGGTGTGATTAAAGTCTGTTTTTCAGCATCTATCCACTAGTAACAAAGCGAAAACATATGGAATTACATTGTAACAACATTGTAACATGAACACGGGGAGGCCGATTCATTAATAGCGGCAGGTAGCGACAGTTGAGCGACTGTAGCAGTATTTTCACAGTGCCCGCTAGTAGTCGCTGTGCTTGCCCGTTGTTCGGTTGTTGATAGCGACTGAGTCGGTGTGCAGTAATGTTGAATACGGGGTGACGAGTCGCTATTTGACATGTTCCGCGCTGTATGGGAACGCATGATAGCGACTGGCCCTAGCGACCGGCTCCCACCATATTCATCAAAAAATCACACTCAAAAAATTCTCGCGCTGTGAAATGCTTGTTTAAACCCCAGAGCGCTGGTGGCGATGGGTTAAAAGTATTTTTTTAACCCCCAAACAACCATATTTTTGGAAACCAAAAAAGAATTTAGTAATATGAATACAATAATATCAGACCTGTAATATCAATTCTGCACAAATTTTTAAAATCTAACATGGCAGAAGTGGTCACAGAATTTTTCACATTTAAAAAAAAACAAAAAAACATTAATAACAATTAATTATTAATATTTAAAGATTGTTCCATTGAAATGCATTGGAGAGCGCCAGGTAGCGAGAGGTCATACCTGTCGCTGTTCAAGGTCGGACGCTGGCGCTGTGGGCTGAGGCTGGAATAATGATGAATCAGTGGCTATATGGCGCTATCACAGTCGCTAAGCAAGATTGGCTTGATAAATGTGTGATTGTGGTGGGGAGCCGGCGTTCTCGTGGCGGGGCCCGTCATTACCGGCCGCTCACCAGTCGCTACCTGTCGCTATTCCTTCATAAATAAGGGCTTCAGTCGCTGTTCAGTAATGGTGAATACATTGTGAGGAGTCACTATTTGACCAGTACAGCGCTGTATTGGAGCGCATGTTAGCGACTGCTCATAGTGAATGACTCACACCATATTCAGCAAAAAAACATCCTCACAAATCTCTGGCGCTGAAAAATGCTTCTCTGAAGCCCAGAGCGCAGGAGGCGGTGTGATTAAAGTCTGTTTCTCAGCATCTATCCACTAGTAACAAAGCGAAAACATATGGAATTACATTGTAACATGAACACTTTAATGGCAGAGCTGTAATGTCATTTCTGAAGAAATATATAAAAAATGATAAAATTTGGAAAAAACTGCTTATTCAATGTCAGGAGAGGTCACAGAATTATTTGTGATTTTTTGAAAAAAAACAAAAAAACTGTTTAAAGAGAAGAAAAGGATCGTCCATTGAAATGTATGGGAGAGCGACAGGTAGCGAGAGGTCATACCTGGCGCTGTGCAAGGCTGAACGCCGGCGCTGTTCGCTGAGGCTGTGAAAATGATGAATCAGACGCTACATGGCGCTATCCCAGTCGCCAAACAGATTCTGCTTGATAAATGTGTAATTGCGTGCCGCGCACCTGCCGCTACCTGTCGCTACCTCTCATTAACCAGGCGCTACCTGACGCTATCCCTTCTTAAATAAGGGCCTTAAGATATTGCCAGTGCCAAATAATGGCATTGTCATGCACCACAGATATAGGACCGCCAAGCTGAGTAATGTAATGAAAGGCTAGGCTGATTTATTACTAGCGCCAGGTACCGGCAGATGAGCATCTGTACAGAGGTGTAGTGGTCGCTCTGATCATCCGTGAGTCACTATTACAGAGCGCCTCCGTCGCTGTAGTAACATTGCCGGCATTGATGAATTTGATGTGTGATTCGTTCTAACTCCAGTACAGTGCTATATGGGAGCGAATGGTAGTGACTGGTCAGTGTGAGCGACTCAAACCACATTCATCAAAAAAACAGCCTCACACAGCGCTGGCGCTCAAAATTATGACGCTGTAGCATAGAGCGCCACACGCTGTGTCATTAAAGTCTGTTTTTAAACACATATCGACCAGTAACAAAGCGAAAACACACGGAATGACATTGTTATAACACTGTGACAATAACACTTTAGTGCCAGACCTGTAACGACAATTCTGCATAAAAAAATTAAAAATCTAAAATTTTAAAAAATGACTCTTTCTAGGCCAGGAGACGTCACACAGTGATTTGATACAAAACAAAAAAAATAAACCCTGTTTAAAGTGGACCAACACCCAGGGGGGATCTATAAGATTCCCGGGCCGATCAGATCCCTCCCCGCGGGGCATCCGAAATCGCGATGTCCCCCAGGAAGCCCAGAAACCTAGCGTTGCGTCTCGCGCTTCTCTCTAGCAGGGCGCTCCGTTTGTGAATGGCCGGCGCGGGCGCGCTCCCTGTTAGAGGGAAGCGCGAGACACGGCCTCCAGCGCTCAGAGCCGCTGTGGTTGGACGCCGCTTGTACGTGCATACCACAGCGTCTCTGAGCGCTCTGATTGGACGAGCGCCCGCGTAGGAGCGTGGGGAGGTGAGTGTTTACGGGCGTTGTGGGGGGTTTCACACAGCGGAGTGGACCAAAACCCAGGATACTGAAAATCCTGGGTGTTGGTCCACTTTAAAGAGAAGAAAGGGAACGGCCATTGAAATGTATGGGGGAGCGACAGGTAGCGACAGGTAATACCTGGCGCTATGGAAGCAAGAGCGCCGGCGGGATCCGCTGAGCTGTCTGTGATGATGAATCGGACGCTACGTGTCGCTGTAAGAGGCGCTCAATAGAATAACCTTCATTAATGTGGTATTGCGTGCCGCGCCTGGCGTTCACCTGACGCTACCTGTCGCTACGAGGCGCTACCTGCCGCTATCCCATGATGAATAAGAGGCCGATTCATTAATAGCGCCAGGTAGCGACAGATGAGCGCCAGTAGCGTGATTTTCACGGCGCCCGCTAGTATTCGCTGTGCTTGGCCGGGGTTTGCTTGTTGACAGCGACTCAGTCGGTGTGCGTTAATGTTGAATATGTGGTGGGTTGTCGCTGTTTCACAGGTTCCGCGTTGTATGGGTGCGCCTGACAGCGAATGGCCAGAGCGAACGGCTTGCTGCAGATTCATTAACAAATCACGCTCAAAAATTTCTTGCGCTGTGAATTCCTTGTTTAAACCCCAGAGCGCTGGCGGCGATGTGTGTAAAGTAGTTTTTTAACCCCCAAACAACCATTTTTTTTTTATGTAAAAATTATACAAGTTTTTCTAAACATTTTGTAATATGAATACATGAATATCAGACCTGTAATATCAATTCTGCACATATTTTTTTTTTTTTTTTTACCTTAAAAAAAAAATCTAACATTGCAGAAGTGGTCACAGAATTTTTGCCGGAAAAAAAAAAAAAAAAAAAAATATATATAAACTCAATTAATTATGAATATTTAAAGATTGCTTCATTGAAATGCATTGGAGAGCGCCAGGGAGCGACAGGTCATACCTGGCGCTGTGATGGGATTAGTAGCGGCGCTGTTCGTTGCAGTCGGCTACATGATGAATCCCGCGCTAGCTGTCGCTCTCGCCGGCGCTAGCCTCATTTAGTGTGATAAATGCGTCATTGTGACCGCCGCCGGGCGTTCTAGAGTCGGTAGCCGCCGTTAGCTGCCGGTACCTGGCGCTCGTCAGACACTACCTGGCGCTAGCCCTTGATAAATAAGGGCCTAAAGCCCTTTGTGTGTGCGCTATTTATTTATTTATCTGTGATTAGTTGTAAAAAACCAAACAAAAGTAAACCCCCGTTGGATATAGAATGAGAGCAGACAAGGTCAGCCGGGGTCAGGACCCCTTTTGGGCGCCGTTCAGGGGCAGCGCAGTTATATCCCTCTTCGTATGCTCGCTATTTTTTTTTCCTTGCGGCAGCTCAGCCATCTACAGAGACAGGAAATAAAACATTTCAGCCTCCTTTTATATACCTCTCTATGATTACACCAAGGACGACGTAATAAAATATGTTTACTTAAGTGCCGCGGCCGCTCCTTTACGTCGTCTTTTCAAACAGCCGACCGCCGGCTCCTTTTTTTGTTTCAGCCGTAAAGAGTTGAGGCGCGCCCGGCTGTAATAAAAGGCGCCGCTGTAATGGCCCGGCTCCCGCTCACGCGTGGCTCTTTAACTGGAGCCTAGCCCCGCTTTCACCCCATTTGCAGGCAGACTTTATTAGCTGGGAGCCTCTATGGCGAAACGCGAGGAGCAGACATCGCTGGACTTCCTCCAAGAAGCCGATGACTGGAGGGAGCGCGCGCGCTCGCGGAGAGCTGCCTGCTCTATAAATATTTGCCTGTTCTTAGCTGAAATGCTCCACCATCGCCAGAGACTATGCGTGGATGGTTGACCTTGTGTAAACCTCTATGGCAGAGAAAGTAGACATAGTAATATAATAAGAGAATCCCGAGGATCGTATATTACAGGGTCAGTCTGCCGCTGTGCAGCGCCATCGGAAATCCCTCCATAGGTTTGCTTTACTTTGCTGCGCGGCCCAAACTATTGTATATCCCATACACGGCATGTGCGGGGCAACCACACAGGGCGCCGCCATCCGAGGGGCAGCAGACACTCTCCACTGAGTTATTGGTATAGAGCAAAAACATATTTCTCTCTTCTCCATCCTCCAACTTTTTTTTCTAATTCTTTAACTTTTTGATGTTCACTCCATCCTTCTCTCTTTTTTTTCACGTACCCTCCATCTTTCTGTTTCATATTTCTTCCATCTTTTTTTCTTTTTCACATTCCCTCCATATTCATCAATTATTCACATTACCGCCATCTTTCCTTCTTTTCCAGATTCCCTCTGTCTTTTTCGCTTTTTCACATTCCTTCCATGTTCATCACTTACTCACATTCCCTCCATCTTTCCCTCTTCTTCACATTCCCTCCATCTTTCTCTCTTTTTTACATTCCCTCCATCTTTCTCTCTTTTTCACATTCCCTCCATATTCATGTATTAGTCACATTCCTTCCGTATTCATCACTTACTGACATTCCCCCCATCTTTCCCTCTGTTTCGCATTCCCTCCATCTTTCTCTCTTTTTCACATTCCCTCCATCTTTCTCTCTTTTTTACATTCCCTCCATCTTTCTCTCTTTTTTACATTCCCTCCATCTTTCTCTCTTATTCACATTCCCTCCATATTCATCTCTTATTCACATTCCCTCCATCTTTCTCTCTTTTTCACATTCCCTCCATCTTTCTCTCTTTTTTACATTCCCTCCATCTTTCTCTTTTTTTTACATTCCCTCCATCTTTCTCTCTTATTTACATTCCCCCCATCTTTCTCTCTTTTTTACATTCCCTCCATCTTTCTCTCTTTTTTACATTCCCTCCATCTTTCTCTCATATTCACATTCCCTCCATATTCATCTCTTATTCACATTCCCTCCATCTTTCTCTCTTTTTCACATTCCCTCCACCTTTCTCTCTTTTTTACATTCCCTCCATCTTTCTCTCTTTTTTACATTCCCTCCATCTTTCTCTCTTTTTTACATTCCCTCCATCTTTCTCTCTTTTTTACATTCCCTCCATCTTTCTCTCTTATTTACATTCCCCCCATCTTTCTCTCTTTTTTACATTCCCTCCATCTTTCTCTCTTTTTTACATTCCCTCCATCTTTCTCTCTTTTTTACATTCCCTCCATCTTTCTCTCTTTTTTACATTCCCTTCATCTTTCTCTCTTTTTTACATTCCCTTCATCTTTCTCTCTTTTTTACATTCCCTTCATCTTTCTCTCTTTTTTACATTCCCTTCATCTTTCTCTCTTTTTTACATTCCCTCCATCTTTCTCTCTTTTTTACATTCCCTTCATCTTTCTCTCTTTTTTACATTCCCTCCATCTTTCTCTCTTTTTTACATTCCCTCCATCTTTCTCTCTTTTTTACATTCCCTCCATCTTTCTCTCTTATTTACATTCCCCCCATCTTTCTCTCTTTTTTACATTCCCTCCATCTTTCTCTCTTTTTTACATTCCCTCCATCTTTCTCTCTTTTTTACATTCCCCCCATCTTTCTCTCTTTTTTACATTCCCTCCATCTTTCTCTCTTTTTTACATTCCCTCCATCTTTCTCTCTTTTTTACATTCCCTCCATCTTTCTCTCTTTTTTACATTCCCTCCATCTTTCTCTCTTTTTTACATTCCCTCTATCTTTCTCTCTTTTTTACATTCCCTCCATCTTTCTCTCTTATTCACATTCCCTCCATCTTTCTCTCTTATTCACATTCCCTCCATATTCATCTCTTATTCACATTCCCTCCATCTTTCCCTCTTTTCATATTCCCTCCATAGATGCAGAGAAACAAATAAGGCCAGTAAAATCCTGGGCTGATTTTTGGCCCCAGTTCTGCCACTGCCTATGACCAGTGTGTCCCTGATCGGGGCCGGCAAACCCGGTCAGCTGCCGAGGGCCCCCAACACCCAGGGGGAGCCACTGACAGCTGGCACAATGTGGTTAAAAAACTTAAACTTTTTTTGCCACTAACATTGCATCGGACCCCTGAGCTGCCTCCAGCTCTGCTCCATCCATCCCTGTCCCCTCAGCTCTGCCCCATCTATGCCTGTCCCCTCAGCTCTGCCCCATCCATCCCTGTCCCCTCAGCTCTGCCCCATCCATCCCCGTCCCCTCAGCTCTGCCCCATCCATCCCTGTCCCCTCAGCTCTGCCCCGTCCCCTCAGCTCTACACCTTTCCATCCCTGTCCTCCCAGCTTTGCCCATCTCCCCCTCTTTCTTCCAGTTCTGCCCATCTACCCCCCCCCACACCCCAGCTCTACCCGGCAATTCCTGTGCTCTTCATTTTGCCCACCCATCCCTCTTCCCCCCATCGCTCGCCATCATCCATCCATTCCTGCACTTCCTGTTATGTCCATCCCTTTTCCTCAATACTCTGCCCATTCATGTGGGGCCAAACTAAAAAACAGCTCCAATAGAGGGTTGGAGGATAAGCAGCGCTTCTTAGTTTTGTCCATGGAATTTATAGACCCCTGACCTGCGACTCTCTACCGCAAAGGCATGCCTCCCGAGGGCCCACATAAACCTGGAGCCAGTCCTGTCCCTGATCATTACGCACCTCTATCATTCTGAATGTGGTTCGCATGATGACGGCCCCTCCTCTCAACGCTGTAGAACCTCACGTTATGTAACTATTTATGTTGGCTACTAAACGGCGTCACATCGCAGTATGTTTCCGCGACATTGTGATGGTTTATCCAGTTTTATGCTCTGCTGTAGAACTCTACGGTAACTCTCTTTTGATGAGCAGAGTAAAACAACCCCTGACCTGCAACTCTCTACCGCAAAGGCATGCCTCCCGAGGGCCCACATAAACCTGGAGCCGGTCCTGTTCCTGATCATTACGCACCTCTATCATTCTGAATGTTGTGCACCTGATGAAGGCCCCCTCCTCCCCGATGCTGTAGAACCTTGCGTTATGTAACTATTTACGTTGGCTACTAAACGTCTTCACATCGCAGTATGTTTCGGCGACATTTTGATGGTTTATCCAGTTTTATGCTCCACTATAGGATTCTATGGTAACTCTTGTTTGATGAGCGGAGTAAAACGGGCCCGGCCTACAAGAAGAACTCGAGCAAAGCCGAGTCTTTTCAAGATAACACAGGGGTGTTTAAGAAATGCGCCCCATTTGTACCAGCTCTGCCCGGTCATTCCTGTGCTTTTAATTTTGCCCATCTGTCCCTCTTCCCCCCAGCTCTCTCCATCATCCATCCATTCCTTCCCTTCCTGTTATGTCCATCCCTTTTCCTCAATACTCTGCCCATTCATGTGGGGCCAAACTACAAACAGCTCCAATAGAGGGTTGGAGGATAAGCAGCGCTTCTTAGTTTTGGCCATGTAATTTATAGACCACTGACCTGCAACTCTCTACCGCAAAGGCATGCCTCCCGAGGGCCCACATAAACCTGGAGCCAGTCCTGTTCCTGATCATTACGCACCTCTATCATTCTGAATGTGGTTCGCATGATGAAGGCCCCCTCCTCCCTGATGCTGTAGAACCTCACATTATGTAACTATTTACGTTGGCTACTAAACGGCGTCACATCGCAGTATGTTTCCGCGACATTTTGATGGTTTATCCAGTTTTATGCTCCACTATAGAACTCCACGGTAAATCTCTTTTGATGAGCAGAGTAAAACGACCCCTGACCTGCGACTCTCTACCGCAAAGGCATGCCTCCCGAGGGCCCACATAAACCTGGAGCCGGTCCTGTCCCTGATCATTACGCACCTCTATCATTCTGAATGTGGTTCGCATGATGAAGGCCCCCTCCTCCCCGATGCTGTAGAACCTCACGTTATGTAACTATTTATGTTGGCTACTAAACAGCGTCACATCGCAGTATGTTTCGGTGACATTTTGATGGTTTATCCAGTTTTATGCTCCACTATAGAACTCTACGGTAACTCTTGTTTGATGAGCGGAGTAAAACGGGCCCGGCCTACAAGAAGAACTCGAGCAAAGCCGAGTCTATTCAAGATAACACAGGGGTGTTTAAGAAACGCGGCCCATTTGTTCAGAAATAAATTCCTTGTGATAACAAGTTCCTGTTTATTATTCTCAATGGCGGAAAATCATTTTGAATAGCGGGCAAAACAAAGCTTTGCTCGCAGGATGAAAAGGATGCTCTGAAAGTGTCTTGAGAAAAGAAGTCGCAGGGAAGGAGCCCACGGAAGACTGCGCGCGCTTTCAAAGGATCTTCAAGCCGTGGTGTTTCAAGGGCATTTGGTTGTGTTTGTCTCTCCGCCGTCATCTCTCTTGCATATATTTTCATGTTGAGTTCAATGGGAAGAATTCGAAACCTTTCATGGGCAGCTGTGATTATTTTTTTAGACTATTTGTCAAGGTCTCCCCGGCAGGATGATGAGACACAAGCAGCGAACAACAAAATGGGCCTTTTATACTTTATCTATATTTTATTTTACGCTATAGAAATGATAATCTAGTCCATGGCTTTATTATGCCTTATAGTTCTTTTATATACAAAATCTAACCGAAGTTAGTTGGCCTCTGCTGGTCTCACTGTGAAGGCAAACTGATCTCTTTTTTTTTCTGTTAGAAACTTCCTCTCTCCCTGGGCCAAACCCAAAAAAGGTCCCTGGAAGGAAATACAAGATGGTCATGGTCAAGATTGTCATGGCTCCATTTTAGAAGTCCCTACAGATTTTCTCTACTATTGCAGCACAAAACCCTGCATGGTCAGCCCTGGAATCGAAAAGATGTTGGGATGCCCCACTGTGTGAAACCCCCCTTCCCGAACACAGAATCATAGAGGGAGGCACTCAAAAATATATTTTATTCCATATCACTAAATTAACCACTACACAATTAAAATCCCTTAAAAAACACATAATGAGACAATACATATAAGACAAACCAACATGGAAGTGTGTAGGTGATGGGGAGAGCACTGGCACACACAAATATCAATCAGCATCTATATATAAAACACATAAACACAAGTGATCTAATCAGTGCAAATAACAATGTGCAAATCCTGCCTATGATCCGGATCCTACATCAAAGTGCAAAGTGCAACCAATCAATAGATACAAATACAATATATAATTACAAATAGAACCTACATAATTACCCAATACCTAAATGCCCTATAAGAAATATAAAAATGACCACAAAATACCTCACCAATATAGATGCTAGTATCAATCAACCATTAAGTACCAAATACAACGCAAAAATTCACCCAACCAAAATATACTCAAGGTATCACAGGTATGCCAGTAAAGGGTCTCCCCACCGCCTACAGCACTAGGAGCCACGCGTTCCGTGGGTGTATCCCCCACTTCATCAGGCTACATGAATGCTGGCTGAGCAGAACTTAAATACAGCAACCCCCCATCCCGGGTGCCGGAAAACTCTCCTCTTTCTCATTCCTACGGCGTCTCCTGCATCATCGGGCTGTGTGTGTTCTCCAGCCCCAGACATTCAGATAGGCTCTGATTGGCATGCATGTACTGCAAGGTCGCGGAAGAGGTAAGTTTTTTCCATATTTCTATCTTTTCACATTCACTCCATCTTTCTCTCTTTTTCACATAGCTAGGCGGGGCATGTGCCTCGGGTGCAGCAGGTCAGTGGTGCGCCAAAGGGGGCTCTGAGCACAGGCGGGGGGCGCCATTTCAAGTCTTTGCCCCGCTTGCTAGATATGCCTCTGGCCACAGGTGCCGGTAAACCCACCTGTTTCTCGTTCCTGCGGCGCATCCCCTGCATTCTCCAGCCCCAGCCATTCAGACAGGCTGGAGAGGGAGCACACAAATGAATGGCAAATGAATGGCTCTGATTGGCTGCACGCCCATGCATGTGAAGAGGTGATTTTTTCTCAGGGACGGGGTTTACACAGCGGAGCACCCCAATTCGGGAGGCCCCCAGGGCACAGATAAAACACAGTAAAGATCCCTGGTTTTGTTCCGCTTTAAAGAGGACCAAAACCCACTCCCCATTGGCCCCTGAAATCTATAAGATTCCAGGGACGCTGGATTCCCTCTCTCTGGGGCATCCAGAATCGTTCTTTAGCAGCCGCGTTCCCTGAATGGCTGGCCCGGGCACGCTCCCTGTTAGAGGGTAGCGGGGGATGCAGCCACCAGCGCACTCGGATCCGCTCGCCTTAAACGAGCTATTAGACAGCTGCATATGCGCCATAGGACCGGGGAAGGGTGAGTGAGATAGGGCGACCTGGGGGATTTCACACAATGGGCCAACCCTCGATCGGGGTGCCCCGGGGGCAAGGACCAAGACTCAGGAAAGTCCAAAACATGGGTTTTGGTCTACTTTAAAGAGTCTAAAAAGTTCTTCTGCAATCTCTTCCATTTATAGCAGCTCTGCCATGACACAAGTCCGGTTTGCCATGTCTTTTTCTGGACTCTCATAGAGGCCGATTCATTAATAGCGCCAGGTAGCGACAGATGAGCGACAGTAGCGTTATTTTCACAGTGCCCGCTAGTATTCGCTGTGCTTGCCCGTTGTTCGGCTGTTGACAGCGACTCAGTCGGTGTGCGGTAATGTTGAATACGGGGTTAGGAGTCGCTGTTTGACAGGTTCCGCGCTGTATGGGAGCACATGACAGCGAACGGCCATAGCGACCGGCTCCCAGCATATTCATTAACAAATCCCGCTCCAAAATTTCTCGCGCTGTGAAATGCTTGTTTAAACCCCAGAGCGCTGGCGGCGATGGGTTAAAAGTAGTTTTTTAACCCCCAAACAACCATATTTTTAGAAAAAAAAAAAAACATGTTTTTCAAAACATTTTGTAATATGAATACATTAATATCAGACCTGTAATATCAATTCTGCACACATTTTTTTTTTTTTTTTTTACCTTAAAAAAAAAATCTAACATTGCAGAAGTGGTCACAGAATTTTTGACATTAAAAAAAATAATAGCAATTAATTATGAATATTTAAAGATTGCTCCATTGAAATGCATTGGAGAGCGCCAGGTAGCGAGAGGTCATACCTGTCGCTGTTCAAGGTCGCTCGCTGGCACTGTGGGGTGAGGCTGGAATAATGATGAATGATTCGCTATCTGGCGCTCTGTCAGTCGCTAAGCAGGATCGGCTTGATAAATGTGTGATTGCGGAGGGGAGCCGGCGTTCTCGTGGCGGTGAGCGTCATTACTAGAGATGAGCGAACCGGTTCGGACGAACCGGAATTCGCTCCGAATTTCAGGAAATATTCGATACGGCGCAAACCCGAATATTTTGTGGTTCGTGCCGATCGAATTTTTCCTGAAATTTTAAAAACAAAATGCCGGCATGGTGGGAGCGGGCCGGCCCGCTCCCACCATGCCGGCATTTTTGATGGGGAACTTCGTAAAAGTTCGATTCGGCCGAACCCGAATCGGCCGAATCGAACTTTTCAAAAGTTCGCTCATCTCTAGTCATTACCGTTCGCTCACCATTCGCTACCTGGCGCTATCCCTTGTTAAATAAGGGCCATAGACTCCAGGGTGGGTTTTGGTCCTCTCTTTTTTTGCCAATAATTTTTATTGAAAGAATAAAGGACATGTGCCAAAAGACAACATCCAGTGTTTTTGTACAAAAAGAAAAACATAGCCATCGAGGTGTACAAAGCTCACAAAAGCATAAATCCTCCATATAATGAACATGACATAAAAGCATGTAGGAACCCACCCGGACCACCCCCCTCCTCTCTCTCTACACAAAAGCCCTGAGACCCGGATATGGGTGGAAGGGCAAGCCCCCCATCATACCCCTAATACAGAGAGGAGAGGACCTGCGGCTACTGCACAAAGGGCAGAATGAAAGATATCTCAAGGAAGAAAGAAGAAGGAATGAAAACAGAAAAGAGAAAAAAAGGAAACGGAGAAAGAAGAAAAGAGAAGAGATGGTTTCCATGCCTTCACTTAACTGACGAGCGGCTGGGTTAGCACTCTAAATTGGAGATTTCGGAAAATGGGCCATCCATCCTTCCCAAGTATCTAGGAAGGGGGCAAAATCTCCCTGCATGGAAGCCCCCGGGTTTGGTCCTCTTTAAAGCGGACTTTCACCCTGAATAAGAGCCTATCTTGTATGTTTTCCACACCCTGTACATACAGATTGCTCACATTAATCCGGACCTTCACCCTGAATAAGAGCCTATCTTGTATGTTTCCCACACCCTGTACATACAGATTGCTCACATTAATCCGGACCTTCACCCTGAATAGGAGCCTATCTTATATGTTTCCCACACCCTGTACATACAGATTGCTCACATTAATCTGGACCTTCACCCTGAATAAGAGCCTATCTTGTATGTTTCCCACACCCTGTACATACAGATTGCCCACATTAATCCAGACCTTCACCTTGAATAAGAGCCTATCTTATATGTTTCCCACACCCTGTACATACAGATTGCTCACATTAATCCGGACCTTCACCCTGAATAAGAGCCTATCTTGTATGTTTCCCACACCCTGTACTTACAGATTGCTCACATTAAGCCAGACCTTCACCCTGAATAAGAGTCTATCTTATATGTTTCCCACACCCTGTACATACAGATTGCCCACATAAAAAATCATCCTACCTGCATCTAATGCATGTTATGAGCCTTTAAACATCCAAGATGGAGGCTCATGGAACATCAGGCCGCCTGCAAACAGGAAGTGTCTTCTGACTGTGCAGTTCTGCATTCTGGGATTGCACTCCTTTCCCTGACCCCAGCTCTGCTTTGTCTGTGCAAAGCACAGCTATAACCGCCCCCCCCTCCCGGACTTTTTCCCCCTCTCCTCAGTATGTGATGCTTCTGAGGCAAGATGGCGGCGCCCATATCCTAGAGTCCTAAACAGAGTTGCAGCCTGGTGGGGGAAAGAATAATAAGTAAGTGACTAAAACTTAAAATATATTAACTTTAGGTGCTGTGAAATAGTTTTTTAAGGGTTTGGGCTTTTCATTAATTCATGCTGAAGGTCCGGTTAAAGTGAACAACCGGAAATCAGAAAAATGACGTTATTCCAAATAAAGTCGGGCTTTAAACTCCTTACCTAGAAAATCTCTTTAAGTTTAATTAGCTCACTTCTACTTCAAAGTGACCTGTTTTACATGTTGTGACCCTAGGCACATGCAAAAAAAAAAAAACGCCAACCCAGCGGTGCAACAAACGCCACCGCCAGATCCATCAGCCGCTAAAACATCCTCATACGCTTCCTTTGTGAAAAGCTGCGAGCTCGCCGTTTCCCGAGCTTTACCCGCAAAGGAAGCACAAAGAAAGCCGGCGATGTCTCGCAGCCAACGCCGCACGCTGAGCATCCAGACAAGGAGCATCAATAAATAAAGAGGCTGATTGCCATAAAGAGTGCTTGAGCTGATTGGGTTTGATTAGATTGAGCTACGGCGGAGTGAGATGGACCCCTGGGGGTGCCGGGAGCCAGGTGAGCCATGTTCAGGAGGCAGTATCATTCACCCGGGTAATAGATTTTGGAAGAACTACCAGCAGGCCAAGAGAAGTTCATCTATGTGAAGAGAAAAAAAAAAAATAATTAAAAAAAAAGTTAGCAGTGCTTAGCCTGATGAATCGCATTTCAGTCCGGAAAATGCTATGGTCGTATTTTACTTAAAGGTATACTGTAAAGGGCAGCTACACTTTGCCCAAAACTGGCATTAAAACTATTCCCCTTGCCCAACACCACCCTGGAGTCTATGACTCCAGGGCAGGCATACTCGCTCCCCCCGGGGTACCCAGATTCGGGATAGCCCACTGTGTAGAACCCCCATGTTTGCTGATGTTGACTTGAAGGCTCGACATAATGCTATGCACATGGCCCAAAACTGCTATTCAAACTATTCCCCTTCCTAGGCCCTTAATATGGACCAAAGCCCACCCTGGAGTCTATACAGGCATAGCAGGCATGCTCGCTCCCCCCCGGGTATCCACATTCGGGATGCTGCCCTACTGTGTAAAACCCCCGGGGTAGCCCGGAAGCTCGCCTTCTTTCCCAGTCCAACGGCACATGCGCAAACAGGCCCGTTCGTCCAAGAGCTCGTCTAAGGCGAGCTGATCCGAGCGCGCTGGCGGCTGCATCCCTGTTATCCCTTTAGCAGGGCGCGTGCCCACGCCAGGCATTTGTAAGTGGCCGGCACAGACACGCTCCCTGTTAAAGGGTATCGGGGGATGCGGCCGCCAGTACGCTCAGATCAGCTCGTCTTAGATGAGTTCTTGTACTACACAAAAAAGACAAGACCGCACCAACTAACAAAAACCTATACTGAGTGTGCTACATTGAAGGGTAGGTACAGACCAACATATGGCATCAATACAATCGAGTGGAGGTCCCACAAACCCCCCAAAAAACAAAAAAAAAAACAGCGGCAGCACTATCTCTATCAAAAAATATACAAAGCTTTATTAATATACATAACATGGTTCAACAGATTGCACAGTTTAAAACTTAATTAAAAAAACACAGAACAATATACAACAAGAGGGGAGAGGGGCCCCAGGATGGCGCAAATGATGCTCAGTTTATATCCAAAACATGATTATGCATACTGTATTATATGTAATTGCCCCAAGCTGGAAACTATTCCTACACCACAATTAATAACCAGTGAAATACAATAAACATAGAAAATATATATATATATCCTTCCAGTAATATACAAAAATCCCAACCTATCTACACACTCTACACTACCTAATGATCTAATAACCTGAATCTACAGGTGACGCTGTGACGTCACGGAACGCGTCGGCGGTGAGGTGGGGGGGCATTGTGGTGGCTCTGCTTTGGATATGTGAGTTCTATGTTTCACGTTGTATGTCTGTATTGCCCTTGGCCCAGCTGGTCCTGATGATTACTATTGCACATAAGTTTTGGCACATGGCACTTTCTGTAGATTCAGGTTATTAGATTTGTGGGACCTCCACTCGATTGTTAAATGAGTTCTTGGAGGAAGGGGCGGAATTGAATCCGAGTACGCTGACTGGACAAGAGGCTGTGCATGCACCATAGGACGAGGATCGGGCGACCTGGGGGGGGGGGGGGGTTCAAACGATCCCGAATCGGGGTGCCACCAGGGGGCAAAGATCAAAGCCCAGGATAGTCAAAATCCTGGATTTTTGGTCTACTTTAACTCCAATAGGCTTCAAATAATGAACTAAGTTTTGCTAACTAACAGGGAGCTGGCAGCTTCCTCATACAAAGAACAGGCCATGCAAATATTCTACAATTGAGCGATTGTTCAGACGGTGAGGATTTGTTGATTAATCGCTAATATCCCGTATAGGTATGTGCCATGCTGTGCCTCTGCCATAGCAGCAGGATGTGCCCCTTCCCCATGACTGAGACCTATATGGTTGATAAGGGGCCTGTCTTTATGGCCTGCACCACCAGCAGCCTGGACTCATCTGCAGAAAACATACATGGCACCACTCTGACCCTACCACACATAGGTATGTGCCATGCTGTGCCTTCCCAGGATCCCAGGATGGCTGGGATAATGGGGCCCCCAATAGTCTTGGCATTCAGGGAGTTCGCCCTGCTCACCCTCCTCTAGCAACAGCCCTGATCCAAATGGAAGTAGGCTGTCATTCATAATGGGTTCTACTTTATGGATTTGTTTAGAATCGTCTTATAACCTTCTACATAATAGATTGCATGGATAATCCAATAATTGTCTATTGCAACAGTCATGGCAGGAGGTTGGGCTTCCAGTGGCACCGTAGTGGTGGTGGAGCTTCCACCTTCCTCGACCCTGCCACCAATTTATGGTTTTGTGATTTTGGTGTAGCACAAAGTGGAATAAACCCCCGGCGTGCCAGCCTTGGAGTCCAAAAGAAGAATTGTTGATCAGTCGCTAGAGCGGTTGCTGATGCAATTGCTTGTGTGCTTGTGTGCGCAGCACCCACCCGCACAAGGGTGGCACAAGGGTCTCGATCTGATGTTCTATTTTTTTAATTATTTTAAAGGGAAAAAAATACTGTATCAGGGGCCTCCACCAGATTTTGTGCCCAGGCGCCTCCACCGCACTTAATCCGGCCCTAAACCCTAGGTGTTAACATTCCAATTTTTGTCCAATGTTTTATGACCCAGCTTTACGAATCCTCTGGGCAATCCTGCTCGCCCTCACCATTGCATGAAAACAGTACAAAGTACAAGGGATAAGCAATATATACATATATATAATATATATTCTTGCTACAGACAACTACTAGTTCCATAGAAATTTCCGGATTTAGGGCTCTATTTTCCCCTCCGGTTTATATTTCGGCGATATTGTGAATGAATACACCTTGAACAGCACAAACTTGTATTTACTGCGCAAACAACTCCAGGAGCTGAGCGCGTATAATTCACTTTGTGGGCTGAACTTTATTCGAGAAATGAAAGGCTAAAGCAACCTTCAAGCTGCTCCCTGCTGCTTGTGGTAATAGCTGAACGCCCCACGGCTTAAAATAAAGATAAAAACGGTCCACTTACTGTACATTGGGTAAAAGAAAGGTCCAGCCCACTCATCTCAGACCTCTAATGTGACATTGTGATACCCCCGAATGCAACTGTCAGACCGGATACTTGAGTGGGACCAATACACGGCACCACTCTGACCCTACCCCACATGGAGCTTTTGTCTTGAAGATCAGGGCATCAAAATCAGGGTAGTTTCTAGGCCAAATAACGGGCCAAGGCCAAGTCCCCTTCTCCTATTCTAGGTTGCTGCTACTGTCCCGTATGAGTATGTGCCATGCTGTGCCTTTACCATCCCCGTGACTGAGACCTATATGGTTGATAGGGGCCTGTCTTATGGCCTGCACCACCACCACTGCAGAAAACATTCACGGCACCACTCTGACCCTACCCCACATGGAGCTTTTGTCTTGAAGATCAGGGCATCAAAATCAGGGTAGTTTCTAGGCCAAATAACGGGCCAAGGCCAAGTCCCCTTCTCCTATTCTAGGTTGCTGCTACTGTCCCGTATGGGTATGTGCCATGCTGTGCCTTTACCATCCCTGTGACTGAGATCTATATGGTTGATAGGGGCCTGTCTTATGGCCTGCACCACCACCACTGCAGAAAACATACACGGCACCACTCTGACCCTACCACACATGGAGCATTTGTCTTGAAGATCATGGCATCAGGATCAGGGTAGTTTTTAGGAAAAATAACGTTCAGTCTGGGAAGAAAAAAACTTCTGCCCCCCCGTGTTACCTATTCTAGATTGCTGCTGCTGTTCCGTGTGGGCATGTGACATGCTGTGCCTCCACCATAGCAGCAGGCTTGTGCCCCTTTACCATGACTGAGACCTATATGGTTGATAAGGGGTCTGTCTTATGGCCTGCACCACCAGCAGCCCGGACTAATCTCCATAAAACTGGATGGCTGGGATAATGGTGCCCCCAATGGTCTTGGCATCCAGGGAGATCGCCCTGCTCGCCCTCCCCTAGCAACAGCTCTGATCAAAATGGACATCCGTAATGGGTTCTATTTTATGGATTTGTTTATAATCTTCTTATAACCTTCCATGTAATAGATTGCATGAATAATTCAATAACTGTCTATTGCAACAGTCATGGGAGGAGGTGAGGTTCCCAGTTGCACCACCATCCTCGACTGTGCCACCAATTTATGGTTTTGTGATTTTGTATCTTGTATCCTGTGTCCCTTCCCCATGACTGAGACCTATATGGTTGATAGGGACCTGTCTAATGGCCTGCACCACCACTACCACTGCAGAAAACATACACGGCACCACTTTGACCCTACTACACATGGAGCATTTGTATTGAAGATGGGGGCATCAAAATCAGGGTAGTTTCTAGGTAAAATAATGTTCCCTCTGGGTAGGAAAAACTTCTGCCCCCCCACCTCACTTATTCTAAGTTGCTGTTGCTGTCCCGTATCGGTATGTGCCATGCTGTGCCTCCACCATCCCCATGACTGAGATCTATATGGTTGATAGGGACCTGTCAAATGGCCTGCACCACCACTACCACTGCAGAAAACATACACGGCACCACTTTGACCCTACCACACATGGAGCATTTGTATTGAAGACTAGGGCATCAAAATCAGGGTAGTTTCTAGGCAAAATAACGTTCAGTATGTAAAGATAAAAATTCTGCCCCCCCCCCACCTTACCTATTTCAGGTTGCTGCTGTCCTGTATGGGCATGTGCCATGCTGTGCCTCCACCATAGCAGCAGGCTTGTGCCCCTTCCCCATGACTGAGACCTTTATGGTTGATAAGGGGCCTGTCTTATAACCTGCACCACCAGCAGCCCTGACTCATCTGCAGAGAACATACACGGCACCACTCTGACCCTACCACACATGGAGCATTTGTCTTGAAGATCAGGGCATCAAAATCAGGGTAGTTTCTAAGCAAAATAATGTTCCCTCTGGGTAGGAAAAACTTCTGCCCCCCCCCCCCCCCCCCACCTCACTTATTCTAGGCTGCTGTTGCTCTCCCGTATCGGTATGTGCCATGCTGTGCCTCCACCATCCCCATGACTGAGATCTATATGGTTGATAGGGACCTGTCTAATGGCCTGCACCACCACCACTGCAGAAAACATACACAGCACCACTCTGACCCTACCACACATGGAGCATTTGTATTGAAGATTAGGGCATCAAAATCAGGGTAGTTTCTAGGCAAAATAACGTTCAGTATGTAAAGATAAAACTTCTGCCCCGCCCCTACACCTTACCTATTTCAGGTTGCTGCTGTCCTGTATGGGCATGTGCCATGCTGTGCCTCCACCATAGCAGCAGGCTTGTGCCCCTTCCCCATGACTGAGACCTATATGGTTGATAAGGGGCCTGTCTTATGGCCCTGACTCATCTGCAGAGAACATACACGGCACCACTCTGACTCTACCACACATGGAGCATTTGTCTTGAAGATCAGGTCATCGAAATCAGGGTAGTTTCTGGGCAAAGTAGAGTTCAGTCTGGGAAGAAAAAGCTTCCCCCCCACCTTACCTATTCTAGGTTGCTGCTACTGTCCCGTTTGGGTATGTGCCATGCTGTGCCTCCACCATAGCAGCAGGTGGTGCTACCCCATGACCTATATGGTTGATAAGGGGCCTGCACCACTAGCAGCCCTGACTCATCTTCAGAAAACAGGATGGCAGGGATAATGGCGCCCCCCAATGGTCTTGGCATCCAGGGAGATCGGCCTGCTCGCCCTCCCCTAGCAACAGCCCTGATCAAACTGAACATTCATGATGGGTTCTATTTTATGGATTTGTTTATAATCATCTTATATGCTTCCACGTAATAGATTTCATGGATAATCCTATAATTGTCTAGGAGAGGAGGGGAGTGCAGGGGGTGGCTTTTAGTTGTGCTTTGCACAGACAGAGCAGGGCCAGGGTCAGGAAAGGGACAGCAATCCCAGAATGCAGAGCGGCAGAGTCAGAAGACACTTCCTGTCTGCAGGCAGCCTGGAACTCCACGTGTCACCATCTTGGATGTTAAAAGGTTAAAGTGGACCATCACCCTCGGGTGATCGGCCCGGGAATCTATACGTTTCCTGGGCCGATCACCTCCCTCCCCGCAGGACATCCGAGATCGGGATGTCCCGCGGGGTGAAACCCCCCAAAAGCCCCAAACCCCCTGACCTTAGTTTCGGCGGCGGCCAGCCGCCGCCGCCTCCCTCGCGCCCCTCTAGGCGTGCGGAGGCGGCGGCGGAGGAGCCACGGACAAGCGGCTGTCAAATCGCTTGTCCGTCGGCGCTGGGAGCGGGGAGAGGTGAGTTTTTAGGGTGATCGGGGGGGTTTCACACAGCGGGGCACCCCGATCGGGGGTGCCCCACCGAAGTGGACCAAGACCCAGGATAGTCAAAATCCTGGGTGTTGGTCCACTTTAAATAAAATGCAATAGGTGCAGGTAGGATGATTTTTAATATGGGCAATCTGTATGCCAGGGGTGGGGGAAACATATAAGATAGACTCATATTCAGGGTGAGGGTTCGGATTAATGTGGGCAATCTGTATGCCAGGGGTGGGGGAAACATATAAGATAGACTCCTATTCAGGGTGAGGGTTCGGATTAATGTGGGCAATCTGTATGTACAGGGTGGGGGATACATATAAGATAGGCTCTTATTCAGGGTGAAGGTCCGGATTAATGTGGGCAAACTGTATGTACAGCGGGAGAAGCATACAGGATAGGCTCTTATTCAGGGTGAAGGTCTGGATTAATGTGGGCAATCTGTATGTACAGGGTGGGGGAAACATATAAGATAGACTCTTATTCAGGTTGAAGGTGCGGATTAATGTGAGCAATCTGTATGTACAGGGGGGGGAAACATATAAGATAGGCTCTTATTCAGAGTGAAGGTCTGCTTTAAGTAATAGATACATTAAAGGAGCACTATCATGAAATTGTGTAATATTAAAAATCCATATAAACATATAATATTATATATAATATTATAAACATATACATATAATCGGCTAATGAGAGGAGGGGTCACTTATACACCCAAACTAAATAAATCTCTCGCCAAGCTTGTGGTTTATTCTCTCATGGTAGAAATAAAACCCAGGGGGCACAGGTTTAGTCTATCAGGGGTGTCACACCCAATGTCCTTTTCTTTCTACTAAAAGAAAGAAAAACAAGCCTGGCTGGATGTTTCTTGATGTTGGGTGTATAAGTGACCCCTCCTCCCGCCATCCACCATATTTATCTCTTTATCAATCTTTTTATTGTGTATATTGGGAAAATTATTCTATTAGCATAATACTGTTCATACACAGAATTTAAAGATTACAGACAACTTATGTCACAATCAGAAGCTTATTCACTAGATACAAGAAAATCGAATAAGATTCAAAAGTTACATTCAATTCAAATAAATTTAAGAAAAGTAGCAACCCCTATGAGGGTGGGGGGAGATAATGGGGGGGGGGGGAATAAAGGAAGTGGTCGAGGAAGGATCAGATGCTCATTAGGTTTACATCAAAATCTGTAGGCAGAAAATTCTGAACCCAAGGATTCCAAACCTCCCTGAACAGCTCCAAAGTCCCATTGTGAATGGCGGACATTTTTTCCATGGCCATAATGCAGTTAACTTTGTTTTTAAAGGCGTTGAAGCTCAAGGTGGGGGACCTCCAAGCCCCAGCTATGACCAGCTTTGCCCCTGATAGGATATAATACAAGATGGGGGACCTCCAAGCCCTAGCTATCACCAGCTTTGGCCCTGATAGGATATAATACAAGGTAGGGGACCTCCAAGCCCTAGCTATCACCAGCTTTGCCCCTGATAGGATATAATACAAGGTGGGGGACCTCCAAGCCCCGGCTATCACCAGCTTTGGCCCTGATAGGATATAATACAAGGTGGGGGACCTCCAAGCCCCAGCTATCACCAGCTTTGCCCCTGATAGGATATAATACAAGGTGGGGGACCTCCAAGCCCCGGCTATCACCAGGTTTGCCCCTGATAGGATATAATACAAGGTGGGGGACCTCCAAGCCCCAGCTATCACCAGCTTTGCCTCTGATAGGATATAATACAAGGTGGGGGACCTCCAAGCCCCGGCTATCACCAGCTTTGCCCCTGATAGGATATAATACAAGGTGGGGGACCTCCAAGGCCCAGCTATCAACCAGCTTTGCCTCTGATAGGATATAATACAAGGTGGGGGACCGCCAAGCCCCAGCTATAACCAGCTTTGCCCCTGATAGGATATGCTTTTGCAGTCTAGAACTGTGGGGGATTGGGGCGTTGAGGAGAGCTACCCAAGGGTCTCTGACCACAGATCTACCACATACCTTGCTGAGAGCTCTAAAGATTCTTGGCCAAAATCCCCTAACTACTGGGCAATACCTCCACACATGCCAGTACGACCCCGCAGAGAGCATCCAGCATAATTATATGGATTTTTATCATTGGGCCATTTTTTCGCGACCTTCACCTTCAGAATGATTTAATGAAAAGCCCAAACCCTTAAAAAACTATTCTCCACCATCTAAAATTTTATATTTTAATTTTTTAGTCAATTATTATTCTTTCCCCCACCGGGCTCCAACTCTGTTCAGGACTCTAGGATACAGACGCCGCCATCTTGACTCAGAAGCATTGCCATCTTGAATGTTTAAAGGCTAATTACATGCAGTAGATGCAGGTAGGATGATTTTTAATGTAGGCAATCTGTATGTATAGGGTGGAAACATATAAGATAGGCTATTTTTCAGGGTGAGGATCTGGATTAATGTGGGCAATCTGTAGGCACAGGGTGAGAAACATATAAGATAGGCTCTTATTCAGGGTGAGGATTTGGATTAATGTGGGCAAACTGTATGTACGGGGGGGAAACATAGAAGATAGACTCTTATTCAGGGTGAGGGTCCGGATTAATGTGGGCAATCTGTATGTACAGGGTGTGGGAAACATATAAGATAGGCTCTTAAGTCAGCACTATACACAAGCTTACTTCTCCTTTAAGCATTACGATACATGAACTCCGCTACCGCTAGCTGATCTTGCACGCCGGGTCTTCGGCGGTCCGTGGTCAAATTGTATTTGACATCTAATTTATGAACGAAGTTACCTTAATCTTGAGCAGTAGTACAACATCCAGAGCAAAGTAATGAGGCCTTTCCATATTATTTTTGTTCTTCTTACTCAGGATAATTTTAGTTACCAGTAATTGGACATGTAATTGAAAGCATTTAAAATTCATTACTTTTGATAGTCAATTACGTGAAAACTTTAAACAATTTGTTGAGGTGCTGAGTTCTGGTGTTTTCATTACAAGTTCTACTGTCACAAAGTTCTACTGGGAAGAAATTAAAGCAATGCTCTAGACGGCAGACAGAACCCAATACAGATAAACCAAAGGGGAAAAAAAAGAAGCTGACGCGCTTTCGGTTCAGAATCCAATTAAGAATAGACTTTTATTTATCACCGAAGAGAACGCATTTCAAGGAGGTGTAATGCCTCTCCTTAGGCAGAGGTGACCGGGGACTCATCTACAGAATTATTCAAGGCGCAGTCATCCCTCATCAGACAATACTCTTCCTCCCAAAGAGTATTGTTATAGAATGGGTCACTCTTAGAGTTTGTTATATACCATATTTTCTCGCTATATAAGACGCACCTAGGAATTGAGGAGGGAAATAAGACAAAAAATATTCTCAACTAAATGTTGTGCTAAAACACCCCATTACAGACAGTTTGCACCCCCCCCCTCCCAGCCCATTTCCCAAATAGACAGTGTGACATTCCCCCCTTCCATTCCCCATATAGGCAGTGTGGCATCACCCCTTCCCATTCCCCATATAGGCAGTGAGGCATCCCCCCCTCCCATTTCCTATATAGGCAGTGTGGCATTCCTCCCATTCCATTCACCATGGGCAGTGTAACATATCCCCCTCCGATTCTCCATATAGGCAGTGTGACATCCCCCCTCCCATTCCCATAGGCAGTGTGGCATTCCCCACCTCCAGTCTGCTATGGAAGATGATGGGGGATATGTCACAGTCTGCTATGGAAGATTTTGGGGATATGTCACAGTCTGCTATGGAAGATGACGGAGAGCTCTGTCACAGTCTGCTATGGAAGATAATGGGGGCTCTGTCACAGTCTGCTATGGAAGATGACGGAGAGCTCTGTCACAGTATGTTATGGAAGATGATGGGGGCTCTGTCACAGTCTGCTATGGAAGATGACGGGGAGTTCTGTCACAGTCTGCTATGGAAGATGATGGGGAGTTCTGTCACAGTCTGCTATGGAAGATGATGGGGAGCTCTGTCACAGTCTGCTATGGAAGATGACGGAAAGTTCTGTCACAGTCTGCTATGGAAAATGATGTGGGGATATGTCACAGTATGCTATGGAAGATGATGGGAGCTCTGTCACAGTCTGCTATGGAAGATGATGGGGGATATGTCACAGTCTGCTATGGAAGATGATGGGGGATATGTCACAGTCTGCTATGGAAGATGACAGAGAGCTCTGTCACAGTCTGCTATGGAAGATGATGGGGGATATGTCACAGTCTGCTATGGAACATGACGGAGAGCTCTGTCACAGTCTGCTATGGAAGATGACAGAGAGCTCTGTCACAGTCTGCTATGGAAGATGATGGGGATATGTCACAGTCTGCTATGGAAGATGACGGAGAGCTCTGTCACAGTCTGCTATGGAAGATGATGGGGGATATGTCACAGTCTGCTATGGAAGATGACGGAGAGCTCTGTCACAGTCTGCTATGGAAGATGACGGAGAGCTCTGTCACAGTCTGCTATGGAAGAGGATGGGGGATATATCACAGTCTGCTATGGAAGATGACAGAGAGCTCTGTCACAATATATTATGGAAGATGATGGGGGATATGTCACAGTCTGCTATGGAAGATGACGGGAGCTCTGTCACAGTCTGCTATGGAAGATGATGGGGGATATGTCACAGTCTGCTATGGAAGATGACGGAGAGTTCTGTCACAGTCTGCTATGGAAGATGATGGGGGATATGTCACAGTCTGCTATAGAAGATGATGGGGAATATGTCACAGTCTGCTATGGAAGATAACGGAGAGCTCTGTCACAATCTGCTATGGAAGATGATGGGGAATATGTCACAGTCTGCTATGGAAGATGATGGGGAATATGTCACAGTCTGCTATGGAAGATGACGGAGAGCTCTGTCACAGTCTGCTATGGAAGATGATGGGGAAAATGTCACAGTCTGCTATGGAAGATGACGGAGAGCTCTGTCACAGTCTGCTATGGAAGATGATGGGGGATATGTCACAGTCTGCTATGGAAGATGACGGAGAGCTCTGTCACAGTATGCTATGGAAGATGACGGGGAGTTCTGTCACAGTCTGCTATGGAAGATGATGGGGGATATGTCACAGTATGCTATGGAAGATGACGGAGAGCTCTGTCACAGTCTGCTATGGAAGATGACGGGGAGTTCTGTCACAGTCTGCTATGGAAGATGACGGAGAGCTCTGTCACAGTCTGCTATGGAAGATGACGGAGAGCTCTGTCACAGTCTGCTATGGAAGATGATGGTGGATATGTCACAGTCTGCTATGGAAGATGATGGGGACTCTGTCACAGTCTGCTATGGAAGATGATGGGGATATGTCACAGTCTGCTATGGAAGATGACGGAGAGCTCTGTCACGGTATATTATGGAAGATGATGAGGGATATGTCACAGTCTGCTATGGAAGATGATGAGGGATATGTCACAGTCTGCTATGGAAGATGATGAGGGATATGTCACAGTCTGCTATGGAAGATGACGGAGAGCTCTGTCACAGTCTGCTATGGAAGATTTTGGGGATATGTCACAGTCTGCTATGGAAGATGACGGAGAGCTCTGTCACAGTCTGCTATGGAAGATGACGGAGAGCTCTGTCACAGTCTGTTATAGGGATGCAGGGGGTTGTTCTGCCACACAGTTTTCTTTAGGGAAGATTCTTTTGTTTTCTGTATTATTTTGAGTACTTTCCCTACCCCATTTTATGCAGGGCACTCGCCCTGGTGCCCCTGCCCCTGATTTGCAGCCCTCTAGCCCTTGCTATCCCCATTTTACAGCCATTTTTGGGCCCCCAAGTTCAGGTCCCCATTCACTTCAATGGGGTCGAGGACCCTGAACCGAACTTTTGCGGCACGCTCAGCTGAACTCAACGAACCCTAACTTCTACAGGTTCTCTCATCACTACATTTGAATTAAAGGTTACTGTTTAACTATGGGAACACACTTAGACTGGATTCATCTTCCCTTATTTTTTAGATCACCAGAGAGAGAATTAATTTCAAGACTGCATAATGTCCCTTCTTTGGGTTAGGTGACCAAGGGCTAATTTTTTGCCCTCGTCAGGCAATACTATTCCATCAGTAACTCAGGAAAAGTCAGTAGGATCATTACTCATAACATTTTGCTCCTCATTGTGTCACGTCGCCAAAGTCCTTGAGTTTGCCTTAAGTTGCCTTAGCTGGATTCTTAGAACATAATTAACAAAGTACAATATAAGTCTTTCTGCCAATTGTTTCCACTACAATAGTATGCCAATTATGGCAGCATTAACGCATTTTCTTAAACATCAAATTACGAAAAAAAAAAAAAATTTAATCAGAGAAAGAATGAATTTCAAGGCTGCATAATGTCTCTTCTTTTGGGTCAGATGACCAGGGCCTAATCTACAATTTTTTAGAGGCAGACACAAGCCCCCATTATCAGACAATACTATTCCTCGCTAACTCGGGGGAGTCAGTAGGGTCAGTGCTCGTAACATTTTGCTCCTCGTTGTGTCACGTCTGCGATGTCCAGGAGTTTTACGAATTGAATTGTTTGGGCATAATTAACTTGTAAAGTACAATAAGTCTTTAAAAAAAAATGTTTCTTCGACTCTAACAGTATTTTATATATTGCATCATTACTGCATTATCCTACAGATCAGTTTTACAAAGTTTGTTTTATATATCACCGTAAAGAAAAGACATTTCAAGGCTACATAACGTCTCTTCTTTGGGTTAAGTGTCTCCAAAGTCCTTGAGTTTGCCTTAAGAATTGGATTTGTTGAGCACAATTAACAAAGTACAATATAACTTATTTCACCAAGCATTCTTTGTACTACAATAGTATTTCAATAATAACATAAGAACTGTACTCGTAGCATTTTGCTTCTTGTTGTATCACATTAGTTTACAAATTTAATTTAGTGTAGACTTTTTTTTATATCACCAGAGAGAATACATGTTGAAGGCTTTACAGTGTCCTTTCTAGGTCATTTACAACATTCTAGAGGGGCAAATTTCTCTATCATCAGACAATACTTTTATACCAGTAACTTGGAAAGGTCGGTAGGATATATGGATGTAATATTTCACTCTTTACTGTGTCAAGTCAAGTATTTGAGTTTTCCTAAAGAACACAATTCTTTACATGTGCGGTAACATTTCATTCATTATATCAGCAGATAGAACCCTTTTCAAGATAGCTCTTTTTTGAGCGACTAGGGGGATCATCTCCAAAATCTTCCAGTCATGCTCCCTCATGCCAATACATTTCTACCAGCAACTTGGAAGAGTCGATATGATCTATGGTTGTAATATTTCACTCTTTACTGTGTCAAATCAAGTCCTTGAGTTTTCCTAAAGAACACAATTCTTCACATGTGCGGTAAAATTTCATTGATTATTATTCAGTCAAGGGTAGACATGGTTTATATCATCAGAAAGAACCCATTTCAAGGCCATGTATTGCCTCTTTTTTTGGGTTAGGTAACTAGGGGGATCATCTCCAAAATCGTTGAAGGCACGAAGCTCCCTCGTGAAAATACATTTCTATCTGGAGTTCTCAAGAGTCAATACGTTTGATAGTAGTAACATGTAACGCTGTCTTCTGCACAATTAACACAGTACTGTACAAACCAGGCCAACAAATTTATTTTATTTTTACTTTTTACTTTGTTTCAACATTTTTTTTAACATCTCCATTGGTGCTCAAGCAAAACAGTAGTTTTTTAAGGTGTTGTCCTTGGGGCATACTTTGCAGTTTTGACCCTTCTCATACCCTACTTCCCCTTCCTCATCACCCTGGATCTGTCGCCTCCACTCCCCTTAGTGTAAAGCCTGATTATGTTACCCTAGGATTCATTGCACACATTTGCAAATGTATGGGGAACTGCAGGGCCTTGGCACGACACCTCTTTTTCCTGCAGTCCTACTTTAAACCATGAGAGCTCCCCAATTTTCATTCATTGCTATGTATATCCCAAAAAATTAAAGAACTCTCACCGGTTAGAGTAGGACTATAAGAAAAAGAGGTGTTGTGACATGTCCCCGCAACTTCTTATACCTTTGCAAATGCGTGCAACAAAAACCTCTTTTTGGCAAATATAGAGAGATCACCAACTGTTCCCCCGGCTGCAACTCTATTCCACCAGCACTGTAACTCGGTAGAGTCACTAAGATCAATACTGGGAGCAGTTTTGTCCTTGTGTCACATACTGTATAGTTACAAATTCATTTAAGAATAGATATTATCTACAACACTTTCGGACCAATTCCACCTCCTCATGTGACACCATTGTCGTGCCAATAATTGTTCCCTTAGAACACAATTACTGAATGTGGCTTCTCACCAATTCTTCCATTAGCCATTATTTTAATGAAAGACATTGTATATAATAGAGAAATCCAGTTGCTTTGACTTGTCAGTACCGATTTACTCCCACCCATATATCTTATAACCTTCACATATGGAGAAAAAAAAAAGGATCGCTCAAGCTTTTTGCATGCGGAAAATACAGTTTGGACGGACACCATTAGCGGCGCCATTATTATGTTACATCTACATGCGGAGTCTGAAAACAGACCTAAATAATGACTTTTGTTTGTGGCCTGTCTATGATGTCACTGCATAGTATAGATCACGAAAGACCATTTTTTCCTTTTGTCCTTGCGAGTCTATTATCGCCTCCATAATGACTTTTCAATACCTATAGCAGTAATTTCCAAGCTGCCGCCATTGTGTTGGTTAATACAGCCCAAGGTTGCCGAGAGAACATGTTTTCTGTTAATGTACAATGATGTTCCAAGGCTTCTCTTCTTCTGTTCTGTTCCTTATCATTTGCCTCGTCAATGCGCATTACTTACCTAACAACTGTAGATCATGTGACTGGATGGAGAAAAGTCAAGAATGTAAAGCAAAATGCTTGACAGAATCTATAAATCCTGGAGGAAGCTCGGACTGCAGCTGATGCTTTTGAAGTTGACCTGAAGTCTCTCTAGTTAAAACAGGGGTCCACAACCCTCCTCCTCAAGTTCCACCAACAGGTCATGTTCCGTGGATCGTCTTAAAGCTGGCTCTGCTGCTGCACTGATAACTGCACCTGTACATGTGTTTGGAGATCCACAAAACATGGACCGTTGGCAGGCCTTCAGGAGGAGGGTTGGGGATAGAGATGAGCGAACTTCTTGAAAGTTCGATTCGGGCGATTCGCCGAATTTCCCCAAGAAATTCGGGTTCGCCCGAATCGAACTTTCACAAATCGCTCATCTGGAAAAAAAAAATGCCGGCATGGTGGGAGCGGGCAGGCCGGCTACGCTGTCAGCGGGCGTGGAGGCCGGCGCCACTCTCAGGCGCCCTCTGATGATGCGCCCTCTGATGACAGCTGAGAGCGGCGCCGGCCTCCACGCTCCGGCGCCGCTCTCAGCTGTCATCAGAGGACGCGTCATCAGAGGGCGCCTGAGAGCGGCGCCGGCCTCCACGCTCCGACCATGCAGGTAAGTGTTTGCTTTTTAAACAAATGCCGGCATGGTGGGAGCGGGCAGGCCGGCTACGCTGTCAGCGGGCGTGGAGGCCGGCGCCACTCTCAGGCGCCCTCTGATGATGCGCCCTCTGATGACAGCTGAGAGCGGCGCCGGCCTCCACGCTCCGGCGCCGCTCTCAGCTGTCATCAGAGGACGCGTCATCAGAGGGTGCCTGAGAGCGGCGCCGGCCTCCACGCTCCGACCATGCAGGTAAGTGTTTGCTTTTTAAACAAATGCCGGCATGGTGGGAGCGGGCAGGCCGGCTGCGCTGTCAGCGGGACAGCTTCCGCCGCCCGCTGACAGCGTAGCCGGCCTGCCCGCTCCCACCATGCCGGCATTTTTTTTTTTATTTCAGGGAAAATTCCATCGGCACGAACCAAAATAAATTCGGGTTCGTGCCGAATCGAATTTTCCCTGAAATTCGGAGCGAATTCCGGTTCGTCCGAACCGGTTCGCTCACACAGACACAGCTTCCAGGTGTCTAGAAACCTCCCAATTCTCGTCCTACATTCATCAACTGCATTAAAATAACGCTACGAACCATTAGACAAGCACTTTGGGTGTTTACCCCTCGCTCAGTCTATTAATGATGTCTTGTTTAATTGTCTCGTTTTCTCGTTTTCCATTCTTAACAATTCTAGTCATTTTTTTTTCTCCCCTCGCCGTGCTTATATTGCTTTCTGCACTTCATTAACGTAATGAAATCGGATTAATTTATTTGATTTAATTATTCCCTGCAGTGCTTAAGGAGTTAAAGTAATTTGCGTAACTTTGTTAAGAAAAGCAGCGTGAACATTGATTGCTGGGGGTAACACGGGCATTCTTCATGGAAAGGGCTCATTTTCCATTGCAATGGGTAAAATTTAAAGGTCAACTCCACCTAGGCTCGAGTGATCTGATTACTTGAGCATAATTATGCCAGTAGAGTACAAGCTTTACCACCAGTGCTACCCTCCGAGGAGGATTACTACTTGTCCCTGCAATGCTTATGAGGGTTATTTAAGAAGGGATAGCATCAGGTAGCGCCTCGTAGCGGCAGGCAGCGTCTGGTGAACGCCGGGCACTGTACGCAAAACCACATTTAAGAAAGCAAATCTGGTGAGCGACTCTAACAGCTCCATGTAGCGTCACATGTATTATTACAGGCGGATCAGCATATAGCGCCGGCACTCTAGGCTCAGGAGCGCCATGTAGTACCTGTCGCTCATTGTTGCTCACAGGGGGATACTCCTCCCCCTGAACTCCAAGGCTTTACCAAGTCTTCTGGGTGCGGTAGCCCACACACCTCCATGGATATATACCTCCAACCCTTCTTTCTCATCAAATCTCCAACTCAGCTCATCCAACTTTCCATTTTCCTGACTAGTACGGGGATAAGACTTGGGAGAAAGGATGTAAAAAATCTGTTGACTGTACCAGCACACGTGCACTACGATCTACTTACTGTGCCAATTCTAGTTAAAAATTGTGTATTTTGGTTTAATTTAAGTGAAACGATTGTGTAATAACTGCTGTCGGGGATCAGTGTTCTGCAATGGAGAGCGTGTTGGTCCTCTTTAGGTCTTTGTATCCGCGGGAAATACAATAGTAATTGTTAGGGATGAGCGAATCGATCCGGACGAACCCGGATTCGATCCGAATTTCAGGAAAAATTCGATTCGGATCGAATCCGAATTTCCCCGCGATTCGATCACTCGAAGTTTTCCTTTAACATCCATTCATTTACATTACAGGCATTCTAAGATGGCGGGCGGGACATGTCTGGACATGTATCCCGCGCCAGTGCAAGCTGGGGCAGTCACATGCAGCCTATCAGCAGCCAGCAAGCCCGGTGACGTCACACAGCGGTATTTAACGGCGGCCATCTTGCTTTTCCTCATTTCTCTATTGCATTCGTGACAGACAGACAGAACGCTGTGTAGCTGAGGCAGTTAGACAGGCTGGAGACAGGCTGGAGACAGGGACAGACAGGGACAGACAGGGACAGGCTGGAGACAGGCAGGAGACAGGCAGGAGACAGACAGGAGACAGACAGAAAGCCAGGGAAAGGTAGGAAAAACGGAGCTGGCTGACAGGGAGATTTTTTTTTTTTCATCCAGCCTTTGTTAGCGTTTTCAGGCTGCTTATAGTAACTAACTGTGCATATATACTGAACTGATCTTAAGTCTGCTGTGAGGCATCCCATTCTGTGACTAAAGCAGCCTCTATTTAATAGCATAATAAACATTTGCACTTATTCTCATAGAAATCAGGCCTGATAAAGACACTTTTGCTGTGCATGCTCTCTGGTTTTTGTGGCACTGGCATCCCATTCTGTGACTAAAGCAGCCTCTATTTAATAGCATAATAAACATTTGCACTTATTCTCATAGAAATCAGGCCTGATAAAGACACTTTTGCTGTGCATGCTCTCTGGTTTTTGTGGCACTGGCATCCCATTCTGTGACTAAAGCAGCCTCTATTTAATAGCATAATAAACATTTGCACTTATTCTCATAGAAATCAGGCCTGATAAAGACACTTTTGCTGTGCATGCTCTCTGGTTTTTGTGGCACTGGCATCCCATTCTGTGACTAAAGCAGCCTCTATTTAATAGCATAATAAACATTTGCACTTATTCTCATAGAAATCAGGCCTGATAAAGACACTTTTGCTGTGCATGCTCTCTGGTTTTTGTGGCACTGGCATCCCATTCTGTGACTAAAGCAGCCTCTATTTAATAGCATAATAAACATTTGCACTTATTCTCATAGAAATCAGGCCTGATAAAGACACTTTTGCTGTGCATGCTCTCTGGTTTTTGTGGCACTGGCATCCCATTCTGTGACTAAAGCAGCCTCTATTTAATAGCATAATAAACATTTGCACTTATTCTCATAGAAATCAGGCCTGATAAAGACACTTTTGCTGTGCATGCTCTCTGGTTTTTGTGGCACTGGCATCCCATTCTGTGACTAAAGCAGCCTCTATTTAATAGCATAATAAACATTTGCACTTATTCTCATAGAAATCAGGCCTGATAAAGACACTTTTGCTGTGCATGCTCTCTGGTTTTTGTGGCACTGGCATCCCATTCTGTGACTAAAGCAGCCTCTATTTAATAGCATAATAAACATTTGCACTTATTCTCATAGAAATCAGGCCTGATAAAGACACTTTTGCTGTGCATGCTCTCTGGTTTTTGTGGCACTGGCATCCCATTCTGTGACTAAAGCAGCCTCTATTTAATAGCATAATAAACATTTGCACTTATTCTCATAGAAATCAGGCCTGATAAAGACACTTTTGCTGTGCATGCTCTCTGGTTTTTGTGGCACTGGCATCCCATTCTGTGACTAAAGCAGCCTCTATTTAATAGCATAATAACCATTTGCACTTATTCTCATAGAAATCAGGCCTGATAAAGACACTTTTGCTGTGCATGCTCTCTGGTTTTTGTGGCACTGGCATCCCATTCTGTGACTAAAGCAGCCTCTATTTAATAGCATAATAAACATTTGCACTTATTCTCATAGAAATCAGGCCTGATAAAGACACTTTTGCTGTGCATGCTCTCTGGTTTTTGTGGCACTGGCATCCCATTCTGTGACTAAAGCAGCCTCTATTTAATAGCATAATAAACATTTGCACTTATTCTCATAGAAATCAGGCCTGATAAAGACACTTTTGCTGTGCATGCTCTCTGGTTTTTGTGGCACTGGCATCCCATTCTGTGACTAAAGCAGCCTCTATTTAATAGCATAATAAACATTTGCACTTATTCTCATAGAAATCAGGCCTGATAAAGACACTTTTGCTGTGCATGCTCTCTGGTTTTTGTGGCACTGGCATCCCATTCTGTGACTAAAGCAGCCTCTATTTAATAGCATAATAAACATTTGCACTTATTCTCATAGAAATCAGGCCTGATAAAGACACTTTTGCTGTGCATGCTCTCTGGTTTTTGTGGCACTGGCATCCCATTCTGTGACTAAAGCAGCCTCTATTTAATAGCATAATAAACATTTGCACTTATTCTCATAGAAATCAGGCCTGATAAAGACACTTTTGCTGTGCATGCTCTCTGGTTTTTGTGGCACTGGCATCCCATTCTGTGACTAAAGCAGCCTCTATTTAATAGCATAATAAACATTTGCACTTATTCTCATAGAAATCAGGCCTGATAAAGACACTTTTGCTGTGCATGCTCTCTGGTTTTTGTGGCACTGGCATCCCATTCTGTGACTAAAGCAGCCTCTATTTAATAGCATAATAAACATTTGCACTTATTCTCATAGAAATCAGGCCTGATAAAGACACTTTTGCTGTGCATGCTCTCTGGTTTTTGTGGCACTGGCATCCCATTCTGTGACTAAAGCAGCCTCTATTTAATAGCATAATAAACATTTGCACTTATTCTCATAGAAATCAGGCCTGATAAAGACACTTTTGCTGTGCATGCTCTCTGGTTTTTGTGGCACTGGCATCCCATTCTGTGACTAAAGCAGCCTCTATTTAATAGCATAATAAACATTTGCACTTATTCTCATAGAAATCAGGCCTGATAAAGACACTTTTGCTGTGCATGCTCTCTGGTTTTTGTGGCACTGGCATCCCATTCTGTGACTAAAGCAGCCTCTATTTAATAGCATAATAAACATTTGCACTTATTCTCATAGAAATCAGGCCTGATAAAGACACTTTTGCTGTGCATGCTCTCTGGTTTTTGTGGCACTGGCATCCCATTCTGTGACTAAAGCAGCCTCTATTTAATAGCATAATAAACATTTGCACTTATTCTCATAGAAATCAGGCCTGATAAAGACACTTTTGCTGTGCATGCTCTCTGGTTTTTGTGGCACTGGCATCCCATTCTGTGACTAAAGCAGCCTCTATTTAATAGCATAATAAACATTTGCACTTATTCTCATAGAAATCAGGCCTGATAAAGACACTTTTGCTGTGCATGCTCTCTGGTTTTTGTGGCACTGGCATCCCATTCTGTGACTAAAGCAGCCTCTATTTAATAGCATAATAACCATTTGCACTTATTCTCATAGAAATCAGGCCTGATAAAGACACTTTTGCTGTGCATGCTCTCTGGTTTTTGTGGCACTGGCATCCCATTCTGTGACTAAAGCAGCCTCTATTTAATAGCATAATAAACATTTGCACTTATTCTCATAGAAATCAGGCCTGATAAAGACACTTTTGCTGTGCATGCTCTCTGGTTTTTGTGGCACTGGCATCCCATTCTGTGACTAAAGCAGCCTCTATTTAATAGCATAATAAACATTTGCACTTATTCTCATAGAAATCAGGCCTGATAAAGACACTTTTGCTGTGCATGCTCTCTGGTTTTTGTGGCACTGGCATCCCATTCTGTGACTAAAGCAGCCTCTATTTAATAGCATAATAAACATTTGCACTTATTCTCATAGAAATCAGGCCTGATAAAGACACTTTTGCTGTGCATGCTCTCTGGTTTTTGTGGCACTGGCATCCCATTCTGTGACTAAAGCAGCCTCTATTTAATAGCATAATAAACATTTGCACTTATTCTCATAGAAATCAGGCCTGATAAAGACACTTTTGCTGGCCAAATCCCTACTGGACCCTGCCAGGTCGATTCCTGCCCGGGGCATCCCATTCTGTGACTACAGCAGCCTCTGTTTAAGACCATATAAGCATTTGCTCTTATCATATTTGAAATTAGCCTGATAAAGACACTTTTGCTGGCCAAAGCCCTACTGGACCCTGCCAGGTCCATTCCTGCCCAGGGCATCCCATTCTGTGACTAAAGCAGCCTCTGTTTAAGACCATATAAGCATTTGCTCTTATTATATTTATATTATAAGACACTTTTGCTGGGCATAGGCTTACTGCTGCCTGCCAGGTGCACTTCTGTTGAGGCATCCCATTCTGTAACATAGCATACCCCTCTTTATTTACACTAAGCAGCTCTCTTATTTACACTAAGCAGGCCTGTTGGAGGCTGAGTGTTACTGCTCACTTTTGGTGTGCATTATATTCTGTTTTATATAGACCCACTGCTGCCTGGGGGTTCTTAAAATATCACCTACTACCACGCCAGTTAGACTATGTCGGGCAGACAAGTGCCTGGAAGTGAAAAGAGGAGTGGCAGAGGCCAAGATTCCGCAGGCAGAGCTCGCATCAGACTGGGGGCCAGTAGCAGCAGGAGTCACGCTGAGAGACCTAATCTGCCAGTATCTGCTAGCGGTCGGGTCTCCACCAGTAACGCATCTGCCGTGGTAGATTGGCTGACGCGCTCATCAACAACATCATCACAACTTACATCTGAGACCCCCAGTCTAGGGTCGGTAGGTTCCTCTGACACAACCCTGAGTTGGCATGCCCCGAGAGCAGTCTCTGTCCTCCCATTGCCTCTGTCCTACGCCGTTCCCTCCCCCAGCGACGTATCCTATGCTTTGGGTTCAGCTCCACTCTTTAGTGAGGAGGACGATCAGATACAGGAGGACAGTCAGCAGCTACTGCCCAGCCAAGAAATGGAGGTGGCTTCTTTAGCTAGGCAGACAAATAGTGATGTGGACAGTGTCGTGGGTGCTGCGAGCGTTCCAGCTCCTGCGCCAGACACTGTTGACGAATCCACGAACATCAGTGACGTACAGCCACAACCCGGTGATGATGATGATGATGACGATGAAGCCGATCGCACTTGGGAGCCGGGTGATGAAGGGGCTTCATCGTCATCATCAGGAGAAGAGGGGCGCAGGTTGCCCCGGAGTCAGCAGCTGAGGCAGCAAGGTGGTAGCAGTCAGCATGGGGGCACAATTCCAAAGGCTGGAGCCGGCCGGGGCCGGGGCCGGGGTAGAGCACCTGCTGTGCGGCAGTCTACCTTATCGGGAGGTAGTGGAGCAGGGGTTCCTGGAGTTGGCAACAGCAGCAGTGAATCAGTGAGGCCAGGGGGTGGGAAAAGTAGCTACTCGGCAGTGTGGCAGTTTTTCCTGAGGCATCCGCAGGAGGGTAACATGGCCACATGCAAGATATGTAGGCAAAAGGTGAAGCGTGGCCAGGGTCCAAATGTTGGCACCACGGCCCTGCGTCAACATATGATGCGTCACCATAAAACGACCTGGGAGAACCGAGGCTCCCAAGGGGTGGTCCAGTCTGCTTCCTCACCAAGTGAGCTCCCAATTTCTGCCAGCCAAGGCTCCAGCACCTCAGCCGAAGGCAGCTGTGCGTCACACCCATCCTCTGTCGCTCCTGCTCCTCCTCCTCCTCCTCCAAGTCATGCATCCCGCCAGCAATCCATCAGCGAAGCCATGTCCAAGAGACAGCAGTATGCGCCCACTCATCCTACGGCGCAGAAGCTGAATGTGCTCCTGTCCAAGTTGCTGGTGCTGCAGTCGCTCCCTTTTCAGGTGGTGGAATCTGCACCTTTCAGAGAACTGATGGCTTGTGCCGAGCCGAGGTGGAGAGTCCCAAGCCGTCATTTCTTTGCCAAGAAGGCAGTACCAGCGCTGCACACTTTTGTTGAACAGAAGGTGGGCCAGTCCTTGAGCCTGTCGGTGTGTAGCAAAATACATGGCAGCGCCGACATCTGGAGCTGTAACTACGGTCAGGGGCAGTACATGTCGTTTACGGCCCACTGGGTGAATGTGGTCCCTTTGCAGCAGCAACTTGGACAGGTCACGCCGCTTCGGCCTCCGCGCTCTCTGCCCATTGGGCCTGTGACACCGTGCGACTCGGCCTCCTCATCCTCCGCCATCTCCTCACCCTCCACTGTAGGCTCAAGTCTCAGTGCCCCTCCAGTCTACCATGTGTGCAGGGCACGGAGGTGTCACGCAGTGCTTCACATGGTTTGTCTTGGCGAACGGAGTCACACAGGGGAGGAACTGCTTAAATGTATTCATCAGGAAATCCAAACATGGCTTACTCCGAGAAAACTTAAAATGGGAATCATGGTTACCGACAATGGGAAGAACATTTTGTCTGCGCTGCGCCAAGGAAGCCTGACCCATGCCCCCTGCATGGCTCACGTCTTCAATCTGGTTGTCAAGCGGTTTCTGAAGTGTTCCCCCCATCTGCAGGACATCCTAACAACTTCACGGAAACTTTGCATGCACTTCAGCCACTCCTACACCGCCAAACACACCCTTCTTGAGCTACAGCGTCAGAATGGTATCCCCCAACATAGTCTGATTTGCGATGTTTCCACCCGTTGGAATTCCACCCTTCACATGTTGGACCGATTATATGAACAGAGAAAAGCCATCACGGATTTCCTGATGATCCAAGCAGATAGGGGGACTCCCCTGTGTAACTTCAATGTCAACCAGTGGCAGCTCATACGTGACACCTGCCGTTTGCTCAGGCCCTTTGAGGAAGCCACTTTATTTGTCAGTCGGCAGGATTACGGGATGAACGACGTGATTCCACTGCTTCATGTACTACAGCACATGTTGGAAACCATGGCTGGTCAGGGCACTGGAGACATGGCGTTTACATCTTACGGCCACATGAACCCCGTTGGAGCTGAACTGGAGGAGGAGGAGGAGGAAGAGGAGGAGGAGGAGTTGCCCAGCGAAACACAGTTTAGGCTTGGTGAAATGGCTGGTTTATCTAGTCAGCGGACAGGAGAGGAGGAGCAGGAGCAGCCAGAGGAGCTAGAGGTTTTTGAGGAAGGAGAGACAGAGGACCCGGGCACACCGTGGCAGTATGCAGTGGAGATGGAGACAGGTAGTCCATCCGAGTCACTTGCGCAAATGGCACGAAGCATGCTCACATGCTTGCGTAGTGACCCCAGAATTGTTTCCATCTGTCGGCGGGATGACTTCTGGCTGTCCACCTTATTGGACCCTCGCTTCCGGCACAAAATGGGGGCATTTTTTAAACCCACCGAGAGGGAGGACAAACTCAACTACTACAAAGACATTCTACGTAGGCAGTTGGCCGATGCCTATCTGCGCCATGGTCCATACTCTCGCAGGTCTGACTCGAGGGGACCTCTGCGCTCACCTTCCACTGCCATGGCCGCTGGGGGGGTTGGCAGCAGCAGCAGCAGAAGCTCCATCAGCAGCAGCAGCCTCAGTCTTCAGTCGCTAATGAGTAGCTTTCTACACCCGCATAGTGAGGCTACTCATGAGCAGCAGGAAGACCTGGAGCAGGACCTGAACCAGCAGGTCATGTCATACTTTGACATGACCATGCCAACACACCTTGAGGATCCGCTGGACTTCTGGGCAGCCAAACTTGATTTGTGGCCGCAACTAGCAGAGTTTGCCCTGGAAAAGCTGTCCTGCCCGGCAAGTAGCGTGCCATCTGAGCGGGTGTTTAGTGCGGCGGGGGCCATAGTTACGGCGAGGAGAACTCGTCTGTCAACTAAAAATGTGGAGAGACTCACCTTTGTCAAAATGAATCAGGGATGGATCAGCCAGGATTTCCACCCACCAATGCCTGATGCATGCGACTAGATTCAGCATGGTGCCACGTTTTACACTTTACAAATGGTGCAAAACATATTTATGTCTTTAGGCCATTTTTTGGGCTCCTGCTGCTGCTACTGCCAACTTCTGCCAACTCCAGGGTGTGATTCATCCAATTTTTGGGCTCCTGAGGCCAACTCCAGTGTATATTTGGGCTCCTGCTGCTGCTACTGTCAACTCCTGCCAACTCCAGGGTGTGATTCATCCAATTTTTGGGCTCCTGAAGCCAACTCCAGTGTATATTTGGGCTCCTGCTGCTGCTGCTGCTGCCAACTTCTGCCAACTCCAGGGTGTGATTCATCCAATTTTTGGGCTCCTGAAGCCAACTCCAGTGTATATTTGGGCTCCTGCTGCTGCTGCTGCTGCCAACTTCTGCCAACTCCAGGGTGTGATTCATCCAATTTTTGGGCTCCTGAAGCCAACTCCAGTGTATATTTGGGCTCCTGCTGCTACTACTGCCAACTTCTGCCAACTCCAGGGTGTGATTCATCCAATTTTTGGGCTCCTGAGGCCAACTCCAGTGTATATTTGGGCTCCTGCTGCTGCTGCTGCCAACTTCTGCCAACTCCAGGGTGTGATTCATCCAATTTTTGGGCTCCTGAAGCCAACTCCAGTGTATATTTGGGCTCCTGCTGCTACTACTGTCAACTCCTGCCAACTCCAGGGTGTGATTCATCCAATTTTTGGGCTCCTGAGGCCAACTCCAGTGTATATTTGGGCTCCTGCTGCTGCTACTGTCAACTCCTGCCAACTCCAGGGTGTGATTCATCCAATTTTTGGGCTCCTGAAGCCAACTCCAGTGTATATTTGGGCTCCTGCTGCTGCTGCTGCTGCCAACTTCTGCCAACTCCAGGGTGTGATTCATCCAATTTTTGGGCTCCTGAAGCCAACTCCAGTGTATATTTGGGCTCCTGCTGCTGCTGCTGCTGCCAACTTCTGCCAACTCCAGGGTGTGATTCATCCAATTTTTGGGCTCCTGAAGCCAACTCCAGTGTATATTTGGGCTCCTGCTGCTACTACTGCCAACTTCTGCCAACTCCAGGGTGTGATTCATCCAATTTTTGGGCTCCTGAGGCCAACTCCAGTGTATATTTGGGCTCCTGCTGCTGCTGCTGCCAACTTCTGCCAACTCCAGGGTGTGATTCATCCAATTTTTGGGCTCCTGAAGCCAACTCCAGTGTATATTTGGGCTCCTGCTGCTACTACTGTCAACTCCTGCCAACTCCAGGGTGTGATTCATCCAATTTTTGGGCTCCTGAGGCCAACTCCAGTGTATATTTGGGCTCCTGCTGCTGCTGCTGCCAACTTCTGCCAACTCCAGGGTGTGATTCATCCAATTTTTGGGCTCCTGAGGCCAACTCCAGTGTATATTTGGGCTCCTGCTCCTGCTGCTGCCAACTTCTGCCAACTCCAGGGTGTGATTCATCCAATTTTTGGGCTCCTGAAGCCAACTCCAGTGTATATTTGGGCTCCTGCTGCTGCTACTGCCAACTTCTGCCAACTCCAGGGTGTGATTCATCCAATTTTTGGGCTCCTGAAGCCAACTCCAGTGTATATTTGGGCTCCTGCTGCTGCTACTGCCAACTTCTGCCAACTCCAGGGTGTGATTCATCCAATTTTTGGGCTCCTGAAGCCAACTCCAGTGTATATTTGGGCTCCTGCTGCTGCTACTGTCAACTCCTGCCAACTCCAGGGTGTGATTCATCCAATTTTTGGGCTCCTGAAGCCAACTCCAGTGTATATTTGGGCTCCTGCTGCTGCTACTGCCAACTTCTGCCAACTCCAGGGTGTGATTCATCCAATTTTTGGGCTCCTGAAGCCAACTCCAGTGTATATTTGGGCTCCTGCTGCTGCTACTGTCAACTCCTGCCAACTCCAGGGTGTGATTCATCCAATTTTTGGGCTCCTGAGGCCAACTCCAGTGTATATTTGGGCTCCTGCTGCTGCTACTGTCAACTCCTGCCAACTCCAGGGTGTGATTCATCCAATTTTTGGGCTCCTGAAGCCAACTCCAGTGTATATTTGGGCTCCTGCTGCTACTACTGTCAACTCCTGCCAACTCCAGGGTGTGATTCATCCAATTTTTGGGCTCCTGAAGCCAACTCCAGTGTATATTTGGGCTCCTGCTGCTGCTGCTGCCAACTTCTGCCAACTCCAGGGTGTGATTCATCCAATTTTTGGGCTCCTGAAGCCAACTCCAGTGTATATTTGGGCTCCTGCTGCTGCTACTGCCAACTTCTGCCAACTCCAGGGTGTGATTCATCCAATTTTTGGGCTCCTGAAGCCAACTCCAGTGTATATTTGGGCTCCTGCTGCTGCTACTGTCAACTCCTGCCAACTCCAGGGTGTGATTCATCCAATTTTTGGGCTCCTGAGGCCAACTCCAGTGTATATTTGGGCTCCTGCTGCTGCTACTGTCAACTCCTGCCAACTCCAGGGTGTGATTCATCCAATTTTTGGGCTCCTGAAGCCAACTCCAGTGTATATTTGGGCTCCTGCTGCTGCTGCTGCTGCCAACTTCTGCCAACTCCAGGGTGTGATTCATCCAATTTTTGGGCTCCTGAAGCCAACTCCAGTGTATATTTGGGCTCCTGCTGCTGCTACTGTCAACTCCTGCCAACTCCAGGGTGTGATTCATCCAATTTTTGGGCTCCTGAGGCCAACTCCAGTGTATATTTGGGCTCCTGCTGCTGCTACTGTCAACTCCTGCCAACTCCAGGGTGTGATTCATCCAATTTTTGGGCTCCTGAAGCCAACTCCAGTGTATATTTGGGCTCCTGCTGCTGCTACTGCCAACTTCTGCCAACTCCAGGGTGTGATTCATCCAATTTTTGGGCTCCTGAAGCCAACTCCAGTGTATATTTGGGCTCCTGCTGCTACTACTGCCAACTTCTGCCAACTCCAGGGTGTGATTCATCCAATTTTTGGGCTCCTGAGGCCAACTCCAGTGTATATTTGGGCTCCTGCTGCTGCTGCTGCCAACTTCTGCCAACTCCAGGGTGTGATTCATCCAATTTTTGGGCTCCTGAAGCCAACTCCAGTGTATATTTGGGCTCCTGCTGCTACTACTGTCAACTCCTGCCAACTCCAGGGTGTGATTCATCCAATTTTTGGGCTCCTGAGGCCAACTCCAGTGTATATTTGGGCTCCTGCTGCTGCTGCTGCCAACTTCTGCCAACTCCAGGGTGTGATTTATCCAATTTTTGGGCTCCTGAGGCCAACTCCAGTGTATATTTGGGCTCCTGCTCCTGCTGCTGCCAACTTCTGCCAACTCCAGGGTGTGATTCATCCAATTTTTGGGCTCCTGAAGCCAACTCCAGTGTATATTTGGGCTCCTGCTGCTGCTGCTGCTGCCAACTTCTGCCAACTCCAGGGTGTGATTCATCCAATTTTTGGGCTCCTGAAGCCAACTCCAGTGTATATTTGGGCTCCTGCTGCTACTACTGCCAACTTCTGCCAACTCCAGGGTGTGATTCATCCAATTTTTGGGCTCCTGAGGCCAACTCCAGTGTATATTTGGGCTCCTGCTGCTGCTGCTGCCAACTTCTGCCAACTCCAGGGTGTGATTCATCCAATTTTTGGGCTCCTGAAGCCAACTCCAGTGTATATTTGGGCTCCTGCTGCTACTACTGTCAACTCCTGCCAACTCCAGGGTGTGATTCATCCAATTTTTGGGCTCCTGAGGCCAACTCCAGTGTATATTTGGGCTCCTGCTGCTGCTGCTGCCAACTTCTGCCAACTCCAGGGTGTGATTCATCCAATTTTTGGGCTCCTGAGGCCAACTCCAGTGTATATTTGGGCTCCTGCTCCTGCTGCTGCCAACTTCTGCCAACTCCAGGGTGTGATTCATCCAATTTTTGGGCTCCTGAAGCCAACTCCAGTGTATATTTGGGCTCCTGCTGCTGCTGCCAACTTCTGCCAACTCCAGGGTGTGATTCATCCAATTTTTGGGCTCCTGAGGCCAACTCCAGTGTATATTTGGGCTCCTTCTGCCCCTCATAGTGATGCCACTTCAACTCTCTGCAATTGTGCCGCTCTGCGATTCTATTAGCGATGCCTCTGATCTGCATGTGATATTTCTTCAAAGTATTATTTAACAAACCCAGCACGCATCCTGTGCGTGTTACAGCAAGGCTGAATGGTTTACAACCCTATTGAGGCTGTAGGAGGCTCAGAAATAGCCGTTTTTAATAGCGATTCGTCGCGAATTTATTCGGGTCGAAACGATTTTTGTCGGAAAATTCGGCGAATCAGTCGAATCGAATTTTTCAAAAGTTCGCTCATCTCTAGTAATTGTCATCGCTGACATCGTTATTAAGTTACTTGTAAAATTAAAATCTGAAACCGTCAGGCGCGCTATTGTATAGATGGCCAAGGACTATTGTTCTTTTGACCTTGCAAGTCCCTTATTGTCGTCCCAATCACCGTTCAATAGGGATAGCTGTAATTTTCATGTTTGCCACCATTGTGTTGGCCCAAGGCTGCTGAAAGAATGCGGTTTCTTTCCCAGCACAATGGCGTTCCAAGGTTTCTCTTCTTCTATTCGGCCCCTTATCCTTCTCCCCATCAATGCACATTGTGGTCTTTTCTGTTTTATTTAAAACCCAACTAGCTCATGTGACTGAACCTTGCCATTCACCTTTTCTTTGTGCTTATCTATTCTTCAATAACTCCAATAATGTCGGGAATGTAAAGCCAGCGACCAAACATCGCTGAAGCTGGAGGAGGCCCTGTCCTTAATTTGTCAAAACAGGTATTTATATGGCACGTACAGTCCAAGGGTAACAGGATTCTCAGCAGAGCAATCTCATCATTGGATGGTTAGTAGAACATGTTCTTACTAAAGCTGAAATTTAAATATAATACCTTGCATCTTTAATAGAGAGCTTCTAGATCCCTTTAATCCATGAAATCAGTCGGTTGTGTGGCTGCAGGGACATCCGGACCAGCGCCAAAAGGTGAGTATATCTTCTGGGCTTGTTTTTGACTGTTGGCCTGCATTACAGTCTCTAGGTAACCTGCTGGGTGCAGCCATCTTGGAGAGAATGGCAGGTCTGTCCCCCAATCCCATGCAGCAGTGTGACTGTACTGATCCAATTGTCACTCAGGTCTCTGTCTGCCATTCAGAGTCCCTCCCCAGGGAAGGATTACAGTGATTCATTGAGGAGCTTTATTATTTTAACGCTCAAATTGGCCTTGGCGGAGGGGATGGGCGGGGTGGCTGCAGGGTTACAAGAAGCTCCTCCTTTCAGAAGGCAGTGGAGACTGGAGGGCAATCAGTGGCACAGTAGGACCTACCTGCCTCGGCCATCGGCTTCTGCCGGGCCAATGGTAGAGGCTCATGAGAAGCGAGGGGGGTTCTTGGACCTAGGGTAGGGCGACTCAGGTTGGTGGGGGATGAGGTGTACTTACTGCTCAACCATCGCTGGTCTCTAATCATGACATGTGTTGTAGCAAACACCGGTCTCTTTATTTGGGGCTTCCACCCAGCATCACAGCATATTCCATTACAGGTGATATTCTTCAGCAGTTACATCAAGCAGTTTCCACAGCTTCCAGTTACACCGCAAACTCTCCGGGTAACATTCACTGAATTCTCCCTTCACTGCTGCTCTTCTCCTCCACTACATCAACAGATTTTCCCCTCTTCACATCTAGAGCTAGAACCCGAGAACCTTCTGGAAGGGTTGAGTCCTCCCCTATATCTCCTCCTAAATGTTGCGACTATTAATTATATATCTAACCCCAACCAATGGCAGGGCAGGTGGTGGTGCCTCCTGTAAGTCCAGGTAGCTTAAAGTGGAACAAAACCCAGCAGAGAGGCATTTCTATTTGGGATGCCCCAGGGAAAGGCCAGTGGCCGGCCCTTCCCTGGTGCATCTTTTAGATTCCAGGGCCAGCCATTGGCTTTCCCTTCCCTGGTGCATAATTTAGATTCTGGGGCCAGCCACTGGCCCTTCCCTGGTACATCTTTTAGATTCCAGGGCCAGCCACTGGCCCTTCCCTGGTGCATCTTTTAGATTCCAGGGCCAGCCACTGGCCCTTCCCTGGTGCATCTTTTAGATTCCAGGGCCAGCCACTGGCCCCTCCACTGGCCCCACACTGACATTTAAAGTGGACCCTCATTCTGAATAAGAGCCTATCTTGTATGTTTCCCCCATCCTGTACATACAGATTGCCCACATTAATCCGGACCTTCACCCTGAATAAGAGCCTATCTTATATGTTTCCCCCATCCTGTACATACAGATTGCCCACATTAATCCGGACCTTCACCCTGAATAAGAGCCTCTCTAATATGTTTCCCCCTGTACATACAGATTGCCCATATTAATCCGGACCCTCACCCTGAATATGAGCCCATCTTGTATGTTTCCCCCTCTGTACATACAGATTGCCCACATTAATCCGGACCTTCACCTCGAATAAGAGTCTATCTTATATGTCCCCCCCCCCCCTTACATACAGATTGCTCACATTAATCATGACTTTCAACCTAAATAAGAGCCTATCTTATATGTTTCCCACACCCTGTACATACAGATTGCCCACATTAATCCGGACCTTCACCCTGAATAAGAGCCTATCTTATATGTTTCCCACACCCTGTACATACAGATTGCCCACATTAGAAATCATCCTACCTGCATCTACTGCATGTTATGAGCCTTTAAACATCCAAGGTGGTGGCTCATGGAGCATCAGGCAGCCTGCAAACAGGAACTGTCTTCTGACTGTGCAGCTCTGCATTCTGGAATTGCTGTCCTTTCCCTGACCCCAGCTCTGCTCTGTCTGTGCAAAGTACAGCTATAACCCCGCCCCCTGTACTTTATCCCCCCCTCCTCTTCTCAGTATGTGATGCTTCTGAGGCAAGATGGCGGCAACCGTATCCTAGAGTCCTGAACAGAGTTGCAGACTGAATAATAAATAAGTGACTAAAAATATAATATACTTGTCAGGATCTGGGGCCAACGGCAATGACTCTGAAGACAGTTCTTAGTCAAATTATAAACAATTTATTGAAACCAAAGTCCAACAGGCAAAATCTCTTAACTTCAGAGCATGATGCAGGATACAATGCAGCACAGCAAGCGGTTACCTCACCAACTTTAGCAATGTTCAGTGTATGATAATTACAGCGTATTGCAAGTCCTTGATATATAACAGGTCCTCTTTCAGGGGGATACAAGTCCAGGCTGTTAATCCACAGGTTCCATCAAGAGATAACACATAAAGTCCTTCGGCTGCAATGCAGCACTGTCAGTATTGGGAGCAGCAAGGCACAGGCTCCTCATCCCAGTCTCTCCATCTCCACACTGGAAGCCTCAGCAGCTCCTTTTATAGGGCTTCCTTCAAAGAGGCCCTTATTTATGAAGGAATAGCGACAGGTAGCGACTTGTGAGCGACCGGTAATGACGAGCCCCGCCACGAGAACGCCGGCTCCCCACCACAATCACACATTTATCAAGCCAATCCTGCTTAGCGACTAAGATAGCGCCATATAGCGACTCATTCATCATTATTCCAGCCTCACCCCACAGCGCCAGCGTCCGACCTTGAACAGCGACAGGTATGACCTCTCGCTACCTGGAGCTCTCCAATGCATTTCAATGGAACAATCTTTAAATATTCATAATTAATTGTTATTATTTTATTATTTTTTTTTTTTTTTTATGTGAAAAATTCTGTGACCACTTCTGCCATTTTAGATAATTTTTTAAGGTAAAAAAAAGAAAAAAAAAATGTACAGAATTGATATTACAGGTCTGATATTAATGTATTCATATTACTAAATTATTTAAAAAACTTGTTTTTTTTGGTTTCCAAAAATATGGTTGTTTGGGGGTTAAAAAACTACTTTTAACCCATCGCCGCCAGCGCTCTGGGGTTTAAACAAGCATTTCACAGCGCGAGAATTTTTTGAGCGTGATTTGTTAATGAATATGGTGGGAGCCGGTCGCTAGGGCCAGTCGCTGTCATGCGCTCCCATACAGCGCGGAACCTGTCAAATAGCGACTCCTCGCCCAATATTCAACATTACGGCAAACCGACTGAGTCGCTATCAACAACCGAACAACGGCCGAGCACAGCGACTACTAGCGGGCGCTCTGAAAATGCCGCTACAGTCGCTCAACTGTCGCTACCTGCCGCTATTAACGAATCGGCCTCTTAGTCTCATCACCCAGGAAGACCTGTGAGTAGGGGAAAAACCTGTAGAGGACCCGGGATGTGGATTGGATCTCTGATATCCCGGCATGGATCGTGCCTGCCTGAAAAACGTATGGGAAAAATAAACCCCATCCACCACTTTTCCATACACTTTACCACAATATATATATATGTAGCGATAACCTTTATCGGTGGAGGGCTTCCCCGCCAGAGACGTCCTTTTCCCAATGGTGAGAGGTGCTGCAGGAATCCCAGAGTCGTCCGTGAGGAACCAGGAATAGCCCTTACAAGGGCTAGTGAATTGTAATATAGCGTTTCCCCCAATAAGAGACAGAACTCAGTATTGAGGGTGAAGATGAACTGAACTTTATTAGTGCCACACTGGGCCTTATATGCAAGTCGCCATGCAAGGGGACCTCCCCCATGGACCTGATGGAGGACTGCATGACAAACACACAGACCAATGGGAGCAGGACACACAATCCCTCAACTCTGCCGGTAACACAATCAGCCACACAATGGCAGTCTGTAACACAATCAATCATCACAATGAAATTGTCTGTAACGCAATCAAGAGCATAATGACATCGTCTGTGAAATGCTCAAGAAAATGAGTCTATGCAAAAGTCCAAGGCAGAAACAATGCCTTTAAAATCCAAAAGGCATAGAGTCTGTCACAATATATATATATATATATATATATATATATATATATTAATTTTAGATGCTGGGAAATAGATTTTTAAGGGTTTGGGCTTTTCATTAAATGATGCTGAAGGTCCGGTGTAATATTTATGGGGAGGCTGAAAAGTGCAAATGAAGCCTTATACGTGACCTCTGAAAAGGTCCTTATAGAGCATGTGGGTCATTCGACAAGGAAAGTTGGTAGTGAATGACCGTGAGGCTGAGAAGTACAAACACATCACGGTTCCTCTCTGTCCATACACATCAATCAGAGGCAAACCTCTGAGTTCCACAAATTTATTTTCAGCCTCCGAAGCACTTAAGATTTCCTGAAAGCTCGGCTTATTCTTTCCCTTTGTAGTCTGTCAAAAGGCGGCATCTTTCAAGATGATATTTTTCCCTCATATCGGTAGACAACAAAAGCCCTGGGAGGACGCCCTGTCAGCGGGCCGGCGCAATGATTTGATGGAGGATCTCCAACCATCACATCCATAACTTTTTTTTTTTTTTTTTAACAAGACTCAGCTGTTATAAATAGATCAGAGTTTGCCAAACCACCATCAACCTTCTCAAACCAACCTTGCGGTCATTTTTCATACGACGGCCTCTAATCTAATCCTAATTCGTCTGACCCATGCTTGGCATTGCTGCTCGGTCCCCATGTAAACAACTGCTTTTTCTCCATTGCATGGTCTAGGGCAGGTGTCATGTCCCATGACTTACATTTCTTTCTACCCGGGGTAATATTTCAATATATGTTTATTTGCATAGGCTCAGCAGTGTGCCTTTAATTCCCCTTGTCCCCTCCAGGCTCTCTTGGTCTTGCTCTGATGCAAGTAACTCCTCCCTTCTTCCTCTCCCTTTCTGCCATTTTTACTCTGGCATCCAAGCAGTGCACATCTGCTGCTACCTTCTTCAGCTACAGTCTTTTTACCTGTTGTTGCTGTATGGATTACACCACAAGTTTCCAGCTTTATTGAAAGTACATGTCTGCTGTACCAAGATTCTGTACCGAAATAAAGCTTTTGAAAACGTATCACGTGATCTAACCAACAATTAAGTAAGCTATCTGCCAAGCCTTATGGAGTGAAGAAAACATCCAGCACAGACACACACAAGCAACCTGGTGAGTCAGAATAGCAGGGGTACTCAACCGCTTCTTGTAAAGGTCCATATACAGGCATCTGGTGAGAGGTGAAGGATCCAGGCAGGGGGTTGTCGTGGGTGGGTGGATAGTTAGAAATCAGCAGACTGGGGGGCTATAGACTCCACAGGCAAAAGTAAAAAGGCTGGGATAGATGGGGCAGAGATGAGGGGACAGGGATAGGTGAGGTTTGGATGTATGGGGCAACGCTGGGGGGACAGGAATGGATGGGGCAAAGCTGAGGGGGCAGGAATGGATGGGGCAAAGCTGAGGGGGCAGGAATGGATGGGGCAGAGATGGCGGAACAAGGATGCATGGGGCAGGGATGGGTGGGGCAGAGATGAGGGGACAGGGATGGATGGGGCAGGGAAGGATGGCGCAGAGAGGGCGGAGCAGGGATGGATGGGGCAGGGAAGGATGGGGCAGAGATTAGGGGACAGGGATAGGTGGGGTTTGGATACAGGGGGCAATGCTGGGGGGGACAGGAATGGATGGGGCAAAGCTGAGGGGGCAGGAATGGATGGGACAGAGATGGGGGAACAGGGATGGATGGATGGAACAGGGATAGATGGGGCTGAGCTGCGGCAGCAGGACAGGATTGGATGGGGCAAAGAGACAGAGACACAAAGTTTGTTTGCTCCTTGCAATGCCACTTCCTGCCCATGCAGTATTTCATAAAGCAATGTTAGGTGCCAGGGAGCCATGACACTGGCAGGAGACTAAGCACTACATCGCCCATCAAGGGGGCAGCTCTGAGCACAGCAACACAGAAGCAACTGAGTGCAGGGCTGTCAGGGCAGGGGTCCAGAAATCTGGCACCCAGGTCCGCATTCGGACCCCGGTCCGCCAGTTGAGTACCGCTGGTCTAGGGCTTTCATAGTGTTCACATGCATCTTATAACCTCTGGTCTGCTTCCCTGTATGCTCTGGTTCATGCGGTACTGGTGGTGTCCCCTATAGGTGCAGTTTAATTTGCATCTCCATGTGAATAGCCTGTGCACAGGGCCGGATTATGAGAAGGGCGTCCCGGGGCCTCCACCACTTGCCCTGCAAAGGGGGCCTCCACCAACCTTTGGGTTATGGTCTGCTCCAGGAGGCTTTTCAGTCTTTGATCTGATGGGCCGCAGTGCAGCAACAAAGCTATCGGTGGCAGTGGAGGCCCCCCGTGTCTGGGCAGCCAAAGCCACCACAGGGCAGGACGGAGAGTCTAGAGCAGCAAAGCCGCTGCCAGCAACGCTACAGTGATGGGTGCAGAGCTGTCACTGCACATAAGCCACCAAGCACAGCCGCTGGCAGCTCAATGCAGGGAACCAGCCGGGCGACTACACTACCCCCCACCCAGAATGGCAAAGCAGGAGTTCCCGAGCAGCACGCACCCGCACAAGGGACTCCATCTTATGTTCCAGTGAGTAGGCGGGGCCAGACAACCACCAATCAGTTACTTGGCTGGACTATTATTTTAAAGGGAAAAAAATCCTGTATCTGGGGCCTCCACCACACTTTATCCGGCCCTGACCTTCTTCCTCTTCCACTTCATTTCACCGCACCTCTTCCTGGAGCCTCTGCTCATCTTTTTTTTTTTTTGTGGCTCCTTAAACTGGACCTTCAGCATGATTTATTGAAAAGTCCAAACCCTTAAAAAACTATCCCCCAGCATCTAAAATTAATATATTTTAAGTTATTTTAAGTTTTTATTCTTTTACCTACTGGGCTGCAACTCTGTTCAGGACTCTTGGATACGGGCGCTGCGATCTTGCCTCAGAAGCTTTACATACTGAGGAGAGGAGAGCGGGATAAAATGCAGGGGGTGGGGTTATAGCTGTGTTTTGCAGAGACAGAGCAGAGTTGGGGTCAGGGAAAGGACAGCAATTCCATAATGCAGAGCAAGACAGTCAGAAGACAGTTCCTGTTTGCAGGCTGCCTGATGCTCCATGAGCCGCCATCTTGGATGTTAAAAGGCTCAGAAAATGCAGTAAATGCAGGTAGGATGATTTTTAATGTGGGAAATCTGAACAGGGTTTGGGAAACATACAAGATAGGCTCTTATTTAGGGTGAATGTCTGCTTTAATCTGGGCCTGACCTTTCCTCTTCAACTTCATTTCTCCGCACCTCTTCCTGTCGCCTCTGCTCACCTTTTTTTTTTTTTTTACGGCTCCTTAACGTGGAATAATATGTGTCCCCTAGACCAAAGAAAGCTTGTGCGCCCCTGCTCCAGATACAGTATAAAGTTTATATCTCCTTTATTTTATACTGAACCCTGGTAAAATACAAAAGGTACTTTTTTTCCAAACCTTTGCGAAGGTTCAGAATGAGCTCAGCTCTATTGTCTGATCAACAGCGAGACTTCAAAAGAAAGCGCTGCAGATAAACAGAAGAAGAATTCAAAGTGCTGATGGCTGATGAATATCAAAGACCTTGAAGGACACACCTGAGCCCGATAGAAGAAGCAGCTCCTAGAGAGCCCGTCAGACTCCATAGCGTCTCAGCACTCACAGCCGCTGCGGCTCCAAATATGCGGCTCACTGATCAGCATGTTAACTCATCATCACTGTTATTTGGGAGCTCGCTTAGTCCAACACAGAGCTTCCTCCTTATAGAAGGAGCTGTCTAATCTGCATGTGTAATGTACTGGAGAATATTACCCAAGACTCGCCCCCAACAGGAAACCAACATCTTTGGCTGGAGTTTAATGCCGGCGCGGTGAGGAATCCGATTTTTTTTTTGGCACAAGGATTTTCCTCTTTGACCTTCAATTTACTCTTTTTTTTTTTCTGGCCAATCTCAACTCAAGGAGAAACAATTCAAATTAAAGCATATTGTAAGGAAGTAAATGCAATAAAAGGGTTTAATTAAAGCGGAGCAAAACCCACAGCAATCGGACCGGGTGTGACAGACTCTCTGCCCCTTTGGACTTTACACAGGTTCATTACTTTCCTTTTCTTAAGCATGTTACAGACTGCCAGTGTATTGATTGATTACGTTATTCATTGTTCTGACTGCCATTGTATTGATTGATTACGTCACAGACAATGGCATTGTTCTGATTGAGTGTATTACAGACGTCTATTGTATTGCTGATTGCGTCACCGGCAGAGTTGAGGGATTGTGTGCCCTGCTGCTATTGGTCAGTGTGGTTGTCATTGCATGGAGACTTGTGTATATAAGGCCTAGAGTGGCACTAATAAAGACACTTCACCTTCACCCTCAATACTGAAGTTCTGTCTCTTATTGGGGGAAACGCTATATTACAATTCACTAGCCCTTGTAAGGGCGGTTCCTGTTTCCTCACGGACGACTCTGGAATTCCAGCAGCACCTCTTACGATTGGGAAAAGGACGTCTCGGGCGGTGAAGCCCTCCGGCGATAAGGGTTATCGCTACACCGGGAAATTCCCGGGCCGATCGATTCCCTCCCTCCAGGGCATCTAAAATGGGGATGCCCCGCTGTGTGAACCCCTCCCGGTCGCCCCATACATTTAACTTGTTTCCCAGTCTAACGGCGCATGTGTGAGCCATGGCCGCATCCCTGCTATCCTTCTAGCAGGGCCAGGCATTTGTGATTGGCCGGTGCGGGCACACTTCCTGTTACAGGGGAGCCGGGGATGCGGCCGCCAGCGCGCTTGGAGCCGCTGACCTTAGACAAAGGCCCTTATTTATGAAGGAATAGCGACAGGTAGCGACTGGTGAGCGGGCAGTAATGACGGGCCCCGCCACGAGAACGCCGGCTCCCCACCACAATCACACATTTATCAAGCCGATCCTGCTTAGCGACTGAGATAGCGCCATATAGCGACTCATTCTCGCCACGAGAACGCCGGCTCCTCACCACAATCACACATTTATCAAGCCAATCCTGCTTAGCGACTGAGATAGCGCCATATAGCGACTCATTCATCATTATTCCAGCCTCAGCCCACAGCACCAGCGTCCGACCTTAAACAGCGACAGGTATGACCTCTCGCTACCTGGCGCTCTCCAATGCATTTCAATGGAACAATCTTTAAATATTAATAATTAATTGTTATTAATGTTTTTTTTTTAATGTGAAAATTCTGTGACCACTTCTGCCATTTTAGATAATTTTTTAAGGTAAAAAAAAAAAAAATTGTACAGAATTGATATTACAGGTCTGATATTAATGTATTCATATTAATAAATTATTTAAAAAACTTGTTTTTTTTTTTGGTTTCCAAAAATATGGTTGTTTGGGGGTTAAAAATCTACTTTTAACCCATCGCCGCCAGCGCTCTGGGGTTTAAACATGCATTTTACAGCGCGAGAATTTTTTGAGCGTGATTTTTTTAATGAATATGGTGGGAGCCGGTTGCTAGGACCAGTCGCTATCATGCGCTCCTATACAGCGCAGAACCTGTCAAATAACGACTCCTCACCCAATATTCAACATTACGGCAAACCGACTGAGTCGCTATCAACTACCAAACAACGGCCAAGCACAGCGACTACTAGCGGCGCTCTGAAAATGCACTTTCTAAAGTATATATGATTATTTGGATTTTGAAATTTAAATTGATTGTTGACCATATGAAGGGGGAGTAGCCTGTTTTTAAACGTCTTGTGTTGTATATTTGTTGTATTTGTTGTATGTGCTTTTAGGATTAGCTATGTATTAATAAATTTGAATATTTTGAGGATATATTTGTGTACATATATATTATTATATTTTGGTGCTCCACATAGGGAGGGAGGTGTGGCCTTTCACGTCCACTCCCAACAGAGCTATTGTACCTTTCATGGGTGTGAGCACATAGTAGCAAATAGGTAGTGCACCCCACAATAACGATCGCTCTGAAAATGCCGCTACTGTCGCTCATCTGTCGCTACCTGGCGCTATTAATGAATCGGCCTCAAAGGCTTAGACACCGTGACGTCAGCGGCCGCACATGCGCAGTAGGACAAGGAAGAGATGAGTTGGCTTCAGCAATCTGGGGGGTTCCCGTCGGGGTGCCCTGGGGTAAGGACCAAAACCCAGGATAGTCAAAATCCTGGGTTTTGGTCCACTTTAAAGTGTAACAAAACCCAACGTGGCCGGATAACTTCAGATTGCAGAGCCGGCTGCTGGCCTTCCATATTGGATGTGTGAAACCTTTAAACTCGATTTTTCCGTTGGTCCCCTTGTCATTTTAAACAATGGGGACCAAGAGGCAGCACATCCCCAGCATATTTAGGCTCCTGTCCCCAGCTCACTGCTGCAGATGCGTCTGCTTTCGCTCTTGATTGCCGTAAACAGAGCCATTTGCTGGACATTAAATATTCATGCCAAACTGCTCTGATTGGACGAGAGCCCTCGCATGCGTCGTAGGACTGGGGGAAGGTGAGTTGTTACTGGATGAGGAGAGGGAATCAGGCAGCCTAGGAGTCCTTTTGATCCATGTTAATGAGAGCTTTTAGTTTAATACACCAGGGGCCACTAGGGGGAGCACTAACCAAAACTGCAAAATAAAACACCTAAAAATGGACCAAAAATCTGGATTTTGACTATCCTGGGTTTTGGTCCTTTCCCCTGGGGCCCCCCGATCGGGGATGCCCCGCTGCATGAAACCCCCCAGATCTCCTAAGTTAACTCACCTCTTCCCGGTCCTACGGCGCATGCGCAGCCGCTCGTCCATTCAGCACGCTCATCTAAGGGCCTTATTTATCAAGGGCTAGCGCCAGGTAGTGTCTGACTAGCGCCAGGTAGCGCCAGCTATCGGCGGCTACCGACTCCAGCGGCGGACACAATCACGCATTTATCACGCTAAATGAGGCTAGCGCCGGCGAGAGCGTCAGCTAGCGCGGGATTCATCATGTAGCCGACTGCAACGAACAGCGCCGCTGCTAATCCCATCACAGCGACAGGTATGACCTGGCGCTCCCTGGCGCTCTCCAATGCATTTCAATGGAGCAATCTTTAAATATTCCCCATTAATTGATTTTAATTATTTTTATTTTTTTTTTTTTAACTGTCAAAAAATCTGTGACCACTTCTGCAATGTTAGATATTTTTTTTAAGGTAAAAAAAAAAATAAAAAAATTGTGCAGAATTGATATTACAGGTCTGATATTAATGTATTAATATTACAAAATGTTTAGAAAAACTTGTTTAATTTTTTAATCCAAAAATATGGTGGTTTGGGGGTTAAAAAACTACTTTTAACCCATCGCCGCCAGCGCTCTGGGGTTTAAACAAGCATTTCACAGCACGAGAATTTTTTGAGCGTGATTTGTTAATGAATATGGTGGGAGCCGTTCGCTCTGGCCATTCGCTGTCAGGCGCACCCATACAGCGCGGAACCTGTGAAATAGCGACTCCTAACCCCGTATTCAACATTACCGCACACCGACTGAGTCGCTGTCAACAAGCGAACAACGGCCGAGCACAGCGAATACTAGCGGGCGCTGTGAAAATCACGCTACTGGCGCTCATCTGTCGCTACCTGACGCTATTAATGAATCGGCCTGTAAGCCTTCGTCTAAGGTCAGCGGCTCCGAGCGTGCTGGTGGCTGCATCCCCCGCTTCCCTCTAACAAGGAGCGTGCCCGTGCCGGCCAATCACAAATGCCTGGCCCTGCCAGAGGGATAGCGGAGATGCGGCCGCGGCTCGCGCATGCGTTGTTGGACCGGGAAGCAAGGTAAGTGTACGGGGCAAACTGGGGGCTTTCACACAGCAGGGCATCCCGATTTTGGATCGATCAACCCAGGAATCTTATAGATTCCCAGGCCGATTGGGGTGGGTTTTGGCCCACTTTAATAAATAGGTAATCAAATTAATGTACATGTTATATAATTAAACTATAAGGCAACTTTTTAGGGTAGGAAAGAGGGACAATTGTTAAATTAGGCCACGCCCCCTCATTGAGGGATGAATAGGAGGTAGTATGTAACAGTTACAACAATAGAGACACTTTGAATAGGAAAATGAATCATTTATTGCTGCAGATCTGCATGTTACACCTCAAAGAGGGACAATATGTAAATGAAGCCACACCCCCTCACTTGTAATAGGCAAATGAATAACTTATTGCTGCAGATCTGCATGTTACACCTCAAAGAGGGACAATATGTAAATGAAGCCACACCCCCTCATTGAGGGATGGGTGAAGCCACGCCCCCTCATTGAGGGATGGATAGGAGATACATTGTAACAGTTACAACAATAGAAACACTTTGAATAGGAGAATGAATTAATTATTGCTGCAGATCTGCATGTTGCACCTCAAAGAGGGACAAATGAGAACAACGAGGGACAAGGGGACATGGACTCAAAAGAGGGACAGTCCCTCCAAATCAGGGACACTTGAGAGGCATGTATAAGGGACAATTGAAGGGGGTGTTTTTTAAATGCAGTATTTCCTTTTTTGCCTACATTTGTCCTTTGTCTTTCAGCTTTAGTGTCCCCTGTTTTTATTTTACACTGATGTAACATAAGAAGCATGGCAGGTCTGACCCCGTTGTAAGTAAAAGGAGATTCGGTGCAGCAGTTTACTTGTCGCCGGCCTCTATTCCGGAGTCGGGGTTAAATATTAAAATGTCTGAGCTGATGCCGTTGTGTCCACGGTAATTCCATTCCTGATGGTGACTCACCTCTGCTATGCGGAGAACCGCTGCCACCGACTTAAAGGATCAGATCTGTCACACTGCTGACTGACAGCTGATTGATCCGGTGCCATACAGCGCCCGCCAAACAAGGGGAGGGAGACGCCACGCGAAATCTCCGATGAAAAATGACCGTGCTAAAAATATAGAATGCTTTACATATAAATATTACCTCTTAAAGGTCATCTGTTTCCAAACCTGGTTTGTGTCCACTATTAAATGTGGGTTTTTTATAGCTCTTGCATGCTCTAATAGTGAAATATGGCCGCCTCAAACCACTCCAGTCCTTATTGCTTCCCTATAGCCACCAATCACCCTCCAGTCCTTCTTGCCTTCCCTATAGCCACCAATCACCCTATAGTCCTTATTTCCTTCCCTATAGCCACCAATCATCCTCCAGTCCTTATTGCCTTCCCTATAGCCACCAATCACCCTCTAGTCCTTATTGCCTTCCCTATAGCCACTAATCACCCTCCAGTCCTTATTGCCTTCCCTATAGCCACCAATCACCCTCCAGTGCTTATTGCCTTCCCTATAGCCACCAATCACCCTCCAGTGCTTATTGCCTTCCCTATAGCCACCAATCACCCTCCCGTCCTTATTGCTTTCCCTATAGCCACCAATAATCCTCCAGTCCTTATTGCCTTCCCTATAGCCACCAATCGCCCTCCCGTCCTTATTGCTTTCCCTATAGCCACCAATAATCCTCCAGTCCTTATTGCCTTCCCTATAGCCACCAATCGCCCTCCAGTCCTTATTGCCTTCCCTATAGCCACCAATAATCCTCTAGTCCTAATTGCCTTCCCTATAGCCACCAATCATCCTCCAGTCCTTATTGCCTTCCCTATAGCCACCAATAATCCTCTAGTCCTTAGGCTGCATAGCTCGAGGCATCACCAGTAGGAAGAGGGAGGTTGTGATGCCGTTGTATAGAGCCCTGGTGAGGCCACAGCTAGAATACTGTGTGCAGTTCTGGAGACCTTACCTGCAAAAAGACATTATTCAAATAGAACGGGTCCAAAGGCGGGCAACTAAAATGGTGGAAGGACTTAAACTTAAAACTTATCAGGAGAGACTTAAAGAACTTAATTTGTACAGTCTGGAGGAAAGAAGGGAGAGGGGGGACATGATGGAGACCTTTAAATATGTGAAAGGATTGAATAAGGTTCAGGAGGGAAGTGTTTTTAAGAAGAAACTTAACGATAGAACAAGGGGGCACAACCTGAAGCTAGTCGGGGGGAAGATCAGGAGCAATGTTAGAAAATATTATTTTACAGAAAGAGTAGTAGATGCTTGGAACAAACTTCCAGCAGAGGGGGTTGAAACATCAACAGTCACTGAATTTAAACATGTCTGGGATAAGCACACATCTGTCCTAAGATAAAGAGTACATACAGTATACACATAAGGGCAGACTAGATGGACCGTATGGTCTCCTTCTGCCGTCAACCTTCTATGTTTCTATTGCCTTCCCTATAGTCACCAATCGCCCTCCAGCCCTTATTGCCTTCCCTATAGTCACCAATCATCCTCCAGCCCTTATTGCCTTCCCTATAGTCACCAATCGCCCTCCAATCCTTATTGCCTTCCCTATAGCAACCAAGCACCCTTCAGCCCTTACTGCTTGTTCGGCTGCCACTAAAGACTTTATCATTGCTGTCAGTTGTCACCTGGTTCTCACCACCTTCTGAGCTTCCATCAATTGTCCTCCATTCCAGGCCACCTTCTCCATGTCTCCCTTCCCCTGTTGCTGAGGCCAGCCATGAGCAGGTCTGCACACAACACCAGCCATTCAGTGGTTCGGAACCACTGAAAAATACTACTGTGAACAAGTGTTAGCCTGAGTGGGCCCCTGAAGATGCCTGGGGCCCTGGCAATTGCCCAGGTTTGCCCTGTGCTGGCGCCGGCCCTGGTTGTAGTCAAAGTTGGCAAAAAAGTTCCTGGTACTTCGTCACTTCCATGTATTTCAGGCTCATTTTTCTATTTTAGTCCTCCGCTGGTAAGTTATTTGATGTATTCTCCTATTGCGTTCCTTTCCTGCCTAATATCCTGCACAGTGTCTCTGAGAAGCTCCACTCGGGGTCCCTGGAGGGGACTCGTCTGTGTTTGTTTAATTTTTGCTCTAGAATAGAGAAGGGGAAAAAAATCGACTCTTTCTGTGGGCCCCTGGCAGGAAATTTAGCTTATTTATAAGCGCACTTGACATTTAAATCTCCTTTAACCTTATGAGTAGTAGTGATATATAATGACTGGAGCCAATTACGCGAGGAGTGTGACTTAGTCGCGGCAATAACTCCACAACAAGGGACTCGGTTGCGCGTTAGAGATTGTTCCCTGGTGGCGCAGACGAGAGCGTTCGCCATCCGGCTTCGCTTCTTAGTCAAACACTCGGCTGATCCGTCTGGTCTGACACGGTTGTGGAGCAAATCAATGTATTTATAGGTTGAGGGGGAGCGGAATATACTGACGCTAATAAACATTTACCATACACACCGGTGGTTTTAGAAGACGGACCTGAAGTGGACCAAAACTCACGCCCCAACGATCCTGAAATCTATACGATTCCGGGGTTGCTAGATTCCCTCCCCCCAGGGCATCTAGGCAGCCTGAGACTCCACAGGCGGCCATAGGGAAACCCGGGACAATGTCCGGTGGGCCGTTCTGCTTTGGGGCCACATTTAATCCCTGCCCCCTCGGTCTCCCTATCATCCCACTGTAGCCACAAGCCAAGGAACCCCAGTCCCCAATGCTATAACTCCGGTATCATGGTTGGGGGCCTCAGCGGGGATGACTCAGGCCGGCCAGGGGTTAATTTTTTGGCTCCAGTCCTCCACTGGTTGTAACTGTTACATCCTATCCATCCCTCAATGAGGGGGCGTGGCTTAATTTATGAAATTGTCCCTCTTTCCCACCCTAAAAAGTTGGAAGGTATGCTTTAAACCGGACCAGCAGCCCGACGCAGTTGTAAAAGAAAGGCAGCGGCCATTTTGGAGCTTACTCTTCAAACTGACATAACTGACAATGCACAGTAACAGGAAGCCCATCAGCACTTCCTGTTTGCAGGTGGCCTGCATGTCCTTGAACCCCCATCTTGATTTTAAACCGGACCTTCAGCGTGATTTAATGAAAAGCCCAAACTCTTAAAAAACGGTTCCCCAGCATCTAAAATTAATATATTTTAAGTTTTTAGTCACTAACTTACTATTCTTTCCCCCACTGGGCTGCAACTCTGTTCAGGAATTTAGGATACGGGCGCCGCCATCTTGACTGCTGTGCTCAGACAGAGGAGAGCTGGGGTCAGGTAAAGGTCACCAGTCCCAGAATGCAGAGCAGCACAGTCAGGAGGCACTTCCTGTTTGCAGGCTGCCTGATAAGATGGCGGCTTCCATAAGCCGCCATCTTGGATGTTTAAAGGCTCATAACATGCAGTAGATGCAGGTAGGATGATTTTTAATGTGGACAATCTGTATGTACAGGGTGTGGGAAACATATAAGATAGGCTCTTATTCAGAGTGAAGGTCCACTTTAAAATTGACTCCAGCAGTTAGTTAATTTTTCTGTGCAGAAATCTAAATTGCCCCGGGGAGGGACGCATATGTGCACTGTTTGTTGTGTTGGTCTGGTTTAATGTGGACCAAAACCCAGGATTTTGACTATCCTGGGTTTTGGTCCTTTCCCCCGGGGCACTCCAATCAGGGGTGCCCCACTGTCTGAAACCCCCAGATCGCCAAGCACAACTCACCTCTTCCCAGTCCTACGGCACATGTGCGGCCGCTCGTCCAATCAGCGCGCTCAGAGCCGCTGATGTCACAGCGTCTAAGCTTTCGTCTAAGGCCAGCAGCTCCGAGCGCGCTGGCGGCCGCATCCCCCTCTTCCCTCTAACAGGGAGCGTGCACGCGCTCTCTGCTAGAGGGATAGCGAGGATGCGGCTGTGACTCGCACATGCGCCGTTGGGCCGGGAAGCAAGGTAAGTGAATGGGGCGACCTGGGGGGTTTCACACAGCGGGGGGGAGGCAATCGATCGCACTGGGTTTTGGTTCACTTGAAGTCATTTTTTTTTCTTTCTTTTCCCATTCAGTGTTAATCTTGGTTTAGTAGCTCGAAAATCATTTCTTATCATAAGCTTCCAAGATCGTGATACATGAAACCTCATTATGGGAATAAGTCTGATTGCATATAGGTTTATGGTAGGTGTACGTACACTCGCTTCCCTTTCTTTAAGTTACTAAATAGAAAGATCCAACCCAAACCATTTTTTTTTTATATCCCTTCCTATTCCTTCCACTCCCCCCCCCCAACCCCTTTATGTGTTAAGCCTATTACGCTGCGGGGAGAGAGTGGGATAAGAGTTCTATTGATACCAGTAGTTTTATGTCGTCTCTGAGTCCTAAGAACCCCAAGAAATGCTTGAAATTGCTTTTCAGTATTTCCGGGTTTTAAGTTTACCAGTTCGGTTTCAGTAATTTTTGACTGTTGGTCCACTTTAAAGAGTAGTCACGATGGTGCCCTGGGCAAGCGCGCACCCCACACACCCCAAAGGCCAGCCATGCTCAGTAGAGTAAATACCCTCTCAGTCAATAAAAGCTCTTTCATCCACCCTTATACCTAATTAGCCCCTCATTCAGAAATCCAGTCCAAGCACAATCATGACTTGCGATGAGACAATTGTTCGACTAGCTGGGTCTGGATTAGTAAAGTTATGTTAAGCAATGGCCGTCCTTCCTCCCCAGCGCTGTCCTGGCGTCAGCTGACACAATCATGAATTGCGATGAGATAATTGTTCGACTAGCTGGGTCTGGATTAGTAAAGTTATGTTAGGTAGATGAGACAATTGTTCGACTAGCTGGGTCTGGATTAGTAAAGTTATGTTAAGGAGATGAGACAATTGTTCGACTAGCTGGGTCGGGATTAGTAAAGTTATGTTAAGAAGATGAGACAATTGTTCGACTAGCTGGGTCTGGATTAGTAAAGTTATGTTAGGGAGATGAGACAATTGTTCGACTAGCTGGGTCTGGATTAGTAAAGTTATGTTAGGGAGATGAGACAATTGTTCGACTAGCTGGGTCTGGATTAGTAAAGTTATGTTAAGCAATGGCCGTCCTTCCTCCCCAGCGCTGTCCTGGCGTCAGCTGACACAATCATGAATTGCGATGAGATAATTGTTCGACTAGCTGGGTCTGGATTAGTAAAGTTATGTTAGGTAGATGAGACAATTGTTCGACTAGCTGGGTCTGGATTAGTAAAGTTATGTTAAGGAGATGAGACAATTGTTCGACTAGCTGGGTCGGGATTAGTAAAGTTATGTTAAGGAGATGAGACAATTGTTCGACTAGCTGGGTCTGGATTAGTAAAGTTATGTTAGGGAGATGAGACAATTGTTCGACTAGCTGGGTCTGGATTAGTAAAGTTATGTTAAGGAGATGAGACAATTGTTCGACTAGCTGGGTCTGTATTAGTAAAGTTATGTTAGGGAGATGAGGCAATTGTTCGACTAGCTGGGTCTGGATTAGTAAAGTTATGTTAAGCAATGGCCGTCCTTCCTCCCCAGCGCTGTCCTGGCGTCAGCTGACACAATCATGAATTGCGATGAGATAATTGTTCGACTAGCTGGGTCTGGATTAGTAAAGTTATGTTAGGTAGATGAGACAATTGTTCGACTAGCTGGGTCTGGATTAGTAAAGTTATGTTAGGTAGATGAGACAATTGTTCGACTAGCTGGGTCTGGATTAGTAAAGTTATGTTAAGGAGATGAGACAATTGTTCGACTAGCTGGGTCTGGATTAGTAAAGTTATGTTAAGGAGATGAGACAATTGTTCGACTAGCTGGGTCTGGATTAGTAAAGTTATGTTAAGGAGATGAGACAATTATTCGACTAGCTGGGTCTGTATTAGTAAAGTTATGTTAGGTAGATGAAACAATTGTTCGACTAGCTGGGTCTGGATTAGTAAAGTTATGTTAGGGGGATGAGACAATTGTTCGACTAGCTGGGTCTGGATTAGTAAAGTTATGGTAAGGAATGGCCGCCCTCCCTCCCCAGCGATGTCCCGGCGTCAGCTGTTCATTAAATCTTGATTTTCTGTCAAAGGGAATTAATAATCTGATGGTCTGAGCGACTTGAGGCGCGGCGGAGGAATAAACACGCAGAAGCTGATTGGCCTCCCGAATGCAAATTGTTTTTCCAATTTTACACTAAGCCACTTGAGGAGCTGGGAGGGATTAATTTACCTTATTTCAAATCCTTTCCTTTTAGATTTGTTTCTGTTTACCGAGGTTAAAATGAGCAAACGCTCTGACAGTAAAAAATCTATTTTCATCTACTTTGCCGGAAAACATGGAGTCCTGCTTCATCCGAACGTATACAGAGGATCGGAGATTCTCCTTAATCCACTGATGCCCCTCGACAGATCAGAGAAAGTTTTGTTGGGTGACTAAAATACTTAAACCGGACCGTCACCCTGAATAAGAGCCTATCTTATATGTTTCCCCACCCTGTACATACAAATTGCCCACATTAATCCAGACCTTCACCCTGAATAAGAGCCTATCTTGTATGTTTCTCCCCTGTACATACAGATTGCCCACATTAATCCAGACCTTCACCCTGAATAAGAGCCTATCTTGTATGTTTCTCCCCTGTACATACAGATTGCCCACATTAATCCAGACCTTCACCCTGAATAAGAGCCTATCTTGTATGTTTCTCCCCTGTACATACAGATTGCCCACATTAATCCAGACCTTCACCCTGAATAAGAGCCTATCTTGTATGTTTCTCCCCTGTACATACAGATTGCCCACATTAATCCAGACCTTCACCCTGAATAAGAGCCTATCTTGTATGTTTCTCCCCTGTACATACAGATTGCCCACATTAATCCAGACCTTCACCCTGAATAAGAGCCTATCTTGTATGTTTCTCCCCTGTACATACAGATTGCCCACATTAATCCAGACCTTCACCCTGAATAAGAGCCTATCTTGTATGTTTCCCCCCTGTACATACAGATTGCCCACAGTAATCCGGACCCTCAACCTGAATAAGAGCCTATCTTATATGTTTCTCCTGCCCTGTACATACAGATTGCTCACATTAATCCAGACCTTCACCCTAAATAAGAGCTTATCTTGTTTGTTTCCCCACCCTGTAGATACAGATTGGCCACATTAAAAATCAACGTACCTGCATTGTCTGAACCATTAAACATATAACCCCACCCCCTTTTCTTTTGCCCACATCTCCTCTCCTGAGTATGTGAAGCTTCTGAGGCAAGATGGCGGCGCCTGTATCCTAGAGTCCTGAACAGAGTTGCAGCCCAGTGGGGGAAAAATTAATTTTAGATGCTGGGGAATAGTTTTTAAGGATTTGGGCTTTTCATGAAATCATGCTGAAGGTCCGGGTGTTGGTCCCGCAGACAGTGAATAGAACAAGCTGGGGGGGGGGGGCATCCGAAATGCTGGAGTCCCCCCAGCACATGACCCCTCAGAAAGCCAGTAATCCTCACCTCCCCACCGAAACAACCTGCGCTTGTAGCCGTCCACCTACCAATCGCGGGGCTTCGTTCCCAGCGCTGCCTCGTAGTGAATGTGAACATTCAGGCGTTCTGGGGAGGGAGGAAACTCCAGCATTCTGGATGCCGACCGAGCTTGTTTTCTTTACCCGGCCCTCCCTGGCGGGCATGGAATCTAAAAGATTGCAGGCCCAGTCTCTAACCTGCCCCCGGGGCATCCGACACCGGCTTTGCGAAACTAAAGTGCAACAGCCAACAAACACACAACACGCTTCCCCAGAGCGCTCTAAAGTAACTGACCCCTGGCCCTGCAGCATAAAGCGGTGCTTCACCCTGAATAAGAGCCTATCTTATATGTTTCCCACACCCTGTACATACAGATTGCCCACATTAATCCGGACCTTCACCCTGAATAAGAGCCTATCTTATATGTTTCCCCCACCCTGTACATACAGATTGCCCGCATTAATCCAGACCTTCACCCTGAATAAGAGCCTATCTTATATGTTTCCCACACCCTGTACATACAGATTGCCCACATTAATCCGGACCTTCACCCTGAATAAGAGCCTATCTTATATGTTTCCCCCACCCTGTACATACAGATTGCCCGCATTAATCCAGACCTTCACCCTGAATAAGAGCCTATCTTATATGTTTCCCACACCCTGTACATACAGATTGCCCACATTAATCCGGACCTTCACCCTGAATAAGAGCCTATCTTATATGTTTCCCACACCCTGTACATACAGATTGCTCACATTAATCCGGACCTTCACACTGAATAAGAGCCTATCTTGTATGCTTCCCACACCCTGTACATACAGATTGCTCACATTAATCCAGACCTTCACCCTGAATAAGAGCCTATCTTATATGTTTCCCCCCCCTGTACATACAGATTGCCCACATTAATCCGGACCTTCACCCTGAATAAGAGCCTATCTTGTATGCTTCCCACACCCTGTACATACAGATTGCTCACATTAATCCAGACTTTCACCCTGAATAAGAGCCTATCTTATATGTTTCCCCCCCTGTACATACAGATTGCCCACATTAATCCAGACCTTCACCCTGAATAAGAGCCTATCTTATATGTTTCCCACACCCTGTACATACAGATTGCCCACATTAATCCAGACCTTCACCCTGAATAAGAGCCTATCTTATATGTTTCCCACACCCTGTACATACAGATTGCCCACATTAATCCAGACCTTCACCCTGAATAAGAGCCTATCTTATATGTTTCCCACACCCTGTACATACAGATTGCCCACATTAATCCGGACCTTCACCCTGAATAAGAGTCTATCTTATATGTTTCCCCCCTGTACATACAGATTGCTCACATTAATCCGGACCTTCACCCTGAATAAGAGCCTATCTTTTATGTTTCCCACACCCTGTACATACAGATTGCTCACATTGAAAATCATCCTACCTGCATCTACTGCATGTTATGAGCCTTTAAATATCCAAGATGGCGGCTTATGGAACATCAGGCAGCCTGCAAACAGGAATTGCCTTCTGACTGTGCTGCTCTGCATTCTGGGATTGCTGACCTTTTCCTGACCCCAGCTCTGCTCTGTCTGAGCAAAGCACAGCTATAACCCGCCCCCCTGTACCTTATCCCACTCTCCTCTCCTCAGTAAGTGTGATGCTCCTGAGTCAAGATGGCGGCGCCCGTATCCTAAAGTCCTGAACAGAGTTGCAGCCCAGTGGGGGAAAGAATAATAAGCAAGTGACTAAAAACTTAAAATATATTAACTTTAGATGCTGGGGAATTGTTTTTTAAGGGTTTGGGCTTTTCAATAAATCATGGTGAAGGTTTGGTGTAACAGTAAGATTTGGAATTAAGTTATGATTGCACACCATAAATTTACATCATTGAGTTAAATATAGATAAATAAGGTGAGGGGTTCTACTAATAGCAAAGTGCGTCCACTCCTAAAGATACTCATACAAAATATCGGAAGGCTATTAATGAGCACCCAGGAAACGTAACTATGCAAAAAAGTTTGTGTATTTAATCCAAGTAACGAGATATTATAATCAAAAGGAGTCAAAATATTTATATGAACAGTATATACAATACTATGTTAATCTGGATAACAGGTATCTACACAAAAATCACTAGGTTACACATAGGGTATGAGCATAAAGAGGTACCAATAAGCTTACAAAGTAAATAATTCATAAAGAAACACAGGCCCTTATTTAACAAGGGATAGCGCCAGGTAGCGAATGGTGAGCGAACGGTAATGACGCTCACCGCCACGAGAACGCCGGCTCCCCTCCGCAATCACACATTTATCAAGCCGATCCTGCTTAGCGACTGACAGAGCGCCAGATAGCGACTCATTGATCATTATTCCAGCCTCAGCCCACAGCGCCAGCGAGCGACCTTGAACAGCGACAGGTATGACCTCTCGCTACCTGGCGCTCTCCAATGCATTTCAATGGAACAATCTTTAAATATTCTTAATTAATTGCTATTAATGTTTTTTTTTTAAGTGTCAAAAATTCTGTGACCACTTCTGCAATGTTAGATAATTTTTTTGAGGAAAAAAAAAAAAATAAATACATTTGTGTAGAATTGATATTACAGGTCTGATATCAATGTATTCATATTACAAAATGTTTGGAAAAACATGTTTTTTTTTTTTACAAAAAATATGGTTGTTTGGGGGTTAAAAAACTACTTTTAACTCATCGCCGCCAGCGCTCTGGGGTTTAAACAAGCATTTCACAGCGCGAGAATTTTTTGAGCGTGATTTGTGAATGAATATGCTGGGAGCCGTTCGCTATGGCCATTCGCTGTCATGCGCTCCCATACAGCGCGGAACCTGTCAAACAGCGACTCATAACCCCGTATTCAACATTACGGCAAACCGACTGAGTCGCTGTCAACAGCCGAACAACGGCCAAGCACAGCGACTACTAGCGTGCGCTGTGAAAATAACGCTACTGTCGCTCATCTGTAGTTACCTGGCGCTATTAATGAATCGGCCTCACAGTCTAATGGTCCTACAATATGCATAAATACCAAATAGCTCAAATGCATAGAACTGTGACGCAAGAAAGATATCATGTAGACTCTGTGAGTCACAAGTCAAAACATGAAACAAGGCAAGGCAGAGTACCTAGTGGATATATGACACCATGAGACACCCCCAACGTTTCGGTACCTAGACCTTCATCAGGAGGGCATGCTCCGGTTTTACAGTAACAAAAATACTGGCAATTACCAAAAACGTACCGGCAGGTTACCAAAAATATTGGCTGTGCCAGTAAAATACCGGTAAGGTGGACAAAGATGACAGACAGGCTCCCCTCTGCCCCTCCCTCTCACCCACCCACTGGGGCTTCTCGTGCTCCCTAGCCGCCCGCCATACCAGCACCACTGACGCGTTGCGTGGCAACCTCCTACTGCCACTTCATCAGACTTCATCAGACTCAGTAGCAGGTTGCCACGCAACGCGTCAGTGGTGCTGGTATGCTGGGCATTGTGGTGGATTAGGACTTTGTTATGCGGTAATGTAGACTGCTTTTGGATATTATTTAGAATCATGTTTAACTAATTATTATTGTGATAGTATTTCTGTTATTTATGCCCGGGAGTCTCTCACCTCTTCTTTGTTTCTTAGCACTTTCTTGCACTCAGCACTTTCACTTTACACATGCCTATATGGTATGGTGATATTAGTTTTTTATCACTGCTGTATCTAATTATTATTCTTTTATCACTGTATATATTCTCACTTTTTATGCACATATCACCAGCACAGCTCGAGAGTCAGACTCCGGGGCATTTTTGCAGACTTTGCAGGGTTTGCACATTATTGCCTAGATAAATGTATTATGTATTGCTGAATACTTATATTAGTCCGTCATGCATTCCCGCCCATGCACATGTTTTTTATTGATTTTAAATGTATGTGTTTTGGCTATTATTAATAAAGTTTTGAAATATTAATAGATTGGTATATCTGTTGAGCGGCTGTCTTTGGAGGCCCTGGGGCTTGTGCTGGCAGCCCTCCCTTTTGGCATCTTTCCTTGCTTAAAATACCTATGGCAGGGGCTTCAAAAAGATGGCTGCCGACACTGGCAGCCGGCATTAGAAGTGCTGCTAGCTACTACCAGTGTCCTCACTTATGGCGGATGGCCCCAGGTAAGTGCAGCTTCCTGCTGCTGCAAAACTAGTTTAAACTGGTTGATGAGCAGCTTCCATGTTCGGGCCGGACGCTGAACTGACCAATACTAGTTAGAAGCTATACTACAGGACAGGAAAGCGACTCCCACTGGAGCAACATAGAGTCACAGGAATATAGGAAACTTGGAAACAACATGTTGATAAATAAAGTCTGCGCACGTGATCCTAACACAAGTGTTTATTGTACATTCCAAAAGAGGAAAACTATAATGCCAAAAATATGCCAAAAGGAAGTTTTCCTCGAAGATATCGATTGCAGCATATCCGGTTAGGGCTCAGTCTGCAGCCGTGATAGGATCTCGAGTCCCACCAGTGATACTAGTTGGGGAACCCCTGCTCTTGACGAGGCCTCTACTCCAGGAAACCATGTCATCAGGGGGTATTGTTAGGTTCTGGCAGGGGTTGGGGTGGAGTCACTTTGGGGTTTATTCATGAAGGTCTAGCGCCAGGTAGCGCCTCGTAGTGTCAGGCAGCGCCTGGTGAACGCCGCGCGCTGTACGCAAAATGAAGGTGATTCTGGTGAGCGACTCTAACAGAATCGTCATTACAGGTTACAGTGTTACAACAATGTCATTCCACGTGTCTTCGCTTTGTTACTGGTGAATATGTGTTCAAATACAGACTTTAATCACACAGCGTCCAGATCCAGAGCGCCGATGCTGTGCGTGTGTTTTTTTTGTTGAATATGGTGTGAGTCGCTGAGAGTCGGTGGCACTGAGCTGGCGCTACCTTTCGCTCTCTGCAACGCTGTACTGGTGTTAGAACGCCCAATATACATCTTATTTATCAATATTGCTCTACTCCAGGTTACTCTACTCCAGGAAACCATGGGGGCCCCTTTACTCCAGGAAACCATGGGGACCCCTCTACTCCAGGAAACCATGGGGACCCCTCTACTCCAGGAAACCATAGGGACCCCTCTACTCCAGGAAACCATGGGGACCCCTCTACTCCAGGAAACCATGGGGACCCCTCTATTCCAGGAAACCATGGGGGCCCCTCTACTCCAGGAAACCATGGGGGCCCTCTCCTCCAGGAAACCATGGGGCCCCCTCTACTCCAGGAAACCATGGGGACCCCTCTACTCCAGGAAACCATGGGGACCCCTCTACTCCAGGAAACCATGGACCCCTCTACTCCAGGAAACCATGGGGACCCCTCTACTCCAGGAAACCATGGGGACCCCTCTACTCCAGGAAACCATGGGGACCCCTCTATTCCAGGAAACCATGGGGGCCCCTCTACTCCAGGAAACCATGGGGACCCCTCTACTCCAGGAAACCATGGGGACCCCTCTATTCCAGGAAACCATGGGGACCACTCTACTCCAGGAAACCATGGGGACCCCTCTACTCCAGGAAACCATGGGGACCCCTCTACTCCAGGAAACCATGGGGACCCCTCTACTCCAGGAAACCATGGGGACCCCTCTACTCCAGGAAACCATGGACCCCTCTACTCCAGGAAACCATGGACCCCTCTAATCCAGGAAACCATGGGGACCCCTCTACTCCAGGAAACCATGGCGACCCCTCTACTCCAGGAAACCATGGGGACCCCTCTACTCCAGGAAACCATGGGGACCCCTCTACTCCAGGAAACCATGGGGACCCCTCTACTCCAGGAAACCATGGGGACCCCTCTACTCCAGGAAACCATGGGGACCCCTCTACTCCCGGAAACCATGGGGACCCCTCTACTCCCGGAAACCATGGGGACCCCTCTACTCCAGGAAACCATGGGGACCCTCTACTCCAGGAAACCATGGACCCCTCTACTCCAGGAAACCATGGACCCCTCTACTCCAGGAAACCATGGGGAGCCCTCCCATGATTTTTCTCTGAAATGCTTTAGCCTAAGCCTTGTGCCTTGTTAACCGACCAGGGATTACAATAGGAGCCTGAGCCGGGAAGTTGCTCGCTGGTCATGTGCTGGTAAAATTCTGGGCTGATTTTTTTTTTGCCCCAGTCCGCCACAGACTAGGGGTAAGCAACTTCCTTTTGGCTTCATCGCCTGCCTCCTGCTTTCCTTTGGCGTGATGCTGATATATTATAATTTCTAGAGCTACTTATTTCAATAATTTACTCTCAACCCTCAAAAAGAAGAAAGAAAGGACATGCAAATATTGTTGACGCATAGTCGCGCCGCCTATTTTAACATTTTCACAATAATTCTTCGGCTATGTTATCACTTCGGCGCACCGCTGGGATCGGAACGCTACTGAAATGTCAGCGCCTTGCCAATAAGTCAGCTTTTCATTTTGTTTTCTCAATATTCTCGTTTCTTATTGAAATCCAGCGGATGACGAGGTCAGTGTTTATTGCCTTTTTTGCTCCCTTTTGGGACAATTCATATATATATATTTGTATTATTGACAACGCATGTTCTACATGGCTCGGGACATTTACCTGAAGAATGGCTGTTCCGAGCCCGGTTGTTATGGAATTTATTCCCTGCTATGTGCAGTTTATCATACTTACATATTATAATGCCACAGAGTGGGCTCGAATGAAAACATTTCTATCATTCTATCAAGTTTATCACTTCTAAAGGGGAACATTCACTCAATCACGGCAGATATGGTTGGGTTGCAACAACTGGAAAATATATATATATATAAAACTATATATATAATGTGTTAAAGTGTATGGAAAAGTGGTGGATGGTGTCTATATTTCCCTTGGTTTTTTCAGGCAGGCACGATCCATGCCGGGATATCGGAGCTCCAGTCCACATTCCCCAGTCCTCTATGGGTTTTCCCCTACTCCCAGGTCTTTCCAGGTGATTAGATTAATTGAAGGAAGGAAGCCTAATAAAAGGAGCTGCTGAGGCTTCCAGTGTGGAGAAGGAGAGACCCCGGGCGCTGTACGCAATACCTCATTTATGAAGGCGATTCTGGTGAGCGCCTCTTACAGCGTCACGTAGCGACCAATTCATCATCACAGACGGATCGACAAATCCTGGCGGCGCTCTGGCTTCCAGCCTGGTATTACCTGTCGCTACCTATCGCTCTCCCATACATTTCAATGGACGTTACTTTTCTTCTCTTTAAAGTGGACCAACACCCTCCAAAACAACAAGTCTCTGAACAGTTAAACATAAAAAGACACTTACCTTTTTATGCAGCCTTCTGTCCCTCGCAGCGCCTGTATTCTTCAAAAATCTTGGCCGGAAGTCCCGCCCTCCAACTCTTGTCCGTTCATTACCATCCTGTCCGTCTTGCTTGTCCGTCCATTTGCATGCTGTCCCTCTTCCTTGTCCGTCCATTTGCATGCTGTCCCTCTTCCTTGTCCGTGGATAAGCTGTCCTCCTCACTCGCGCAATTTCACTTTCTTCTGCTCTTCTCAACGTCATCGGGGGGCGTGGCCTCTGTCCTCTCTCGGGAGCGTGCACGTCTCCCTGGTCTAGTTCCTGAAAAAAAAAAAAAAAACATAAGTAAAAAAATAGAAAAATAAATCAATAACTCACCTATCACAGGCATATCCCCGACTTTCACTCCCTTGCGCGCTCACCTAAAGAAAAAAAAAAAAAACGCACATGCACAGTAGCGCCGCTTGCAACAGGAGCGAGCGGCGCTTCACTTTACCTATTATTATTATTATTATTATTATTATTTATTTATATAGCGCCATCATCTTCCGTAGCGCTTTACAGAGTAGTAATTACAGACAGGGTAGAAACATACGGTACATAGACATATTTCAAATGCAGTTTTACAGAGTTGACAGTGGATATTCTGAGTACAAGATACAATAGGGGAGAGAGCCCCGCCCCTGAGGAGCTTACAGTCTAAAGGAAGAGGGGTGAAGACGAGGGGGAAGGATCACAAACAGTCAGTATTGATCTTTGTGCCCTTTTAGAAGATTGGTTAGGCCAGATTATATGCTTGTCTGAATAAGTGAGGGCGCCTTTGAAGGTTTTGAGGGTTGTGGAGTGGCGAATTGGGTGGGGGAGGGCATTCCAGAAGATTGAAATTGCACGTGAGAGGAGGTGACCAGGGTGGAGGACAGGAGAAGGTCGGCAGAGGAGCGGAGGCTGTGTCTAGGTTGATACTGTTGGATTAGAGATGAGATGTAGGGAGGGGCCTGGCTGGAGAGAGCTTTGTAGGCGAGAGTTAGAGTTTTGAACAGGATTCGCTGTGGGACTGGCAGCTAGTGTAGGGATTGGCAGAGAGGCGCAGAACTGGAGGAGCGAGAGGAGAGATGGATGAGGCGAGCAGCAGAGTTCAGGATAGATTGGAGGGGTGCCAGTCTGTTAGTTGGTAAGCCACAAAGAAGGATGTTGCAGTAATCCAGACGGGATATGACCAGGGCATGCGCTAGCATTTTAGTGGTGTCAGGTGAGAGGAAAGGACGGATGCGGGAGATGTTTTTAAGTTGGAGGCGACAGGAGGTGGCCTAAGCGGCGCTACTGCGCATGCACGAGAATTGCAAGAGGAAGAGGTCAAACAATCTCTTCCTCTTACATGAAAATCAAAGATATATTAGTTTGGGGTGACCTCTACACCCCCTGCCAAAAAGCCCAACAGAGACTCACTATTGCACTCAAACAAACAATTTATAAATCCATTTTATTGTAGCATATTGTTTAAAACCAATTTAAAAACAATTTTACTGAACCATATGCATGGTAAGCCACCAGGGGGCGCACTCCCTCATTAACAATACAATCTCATATACATATAAGTAATTTCAAAGTGATTCTGTGCTAATCTATCAATAAATTCATATATATACAACTATTCTAAAACTTAATATACAATTCACAATTAATATCCTCACCCTAATAAAGTGCCAGTGCTTCCATCACAAATAATCCCTTGTGCAAAATATTTAAACCCATTCACAGAGAGCAAGGGCACACAGACAACACACAACAAACAAGTGCTTACTGTTAGTATGGTGACAGGCAGGCCCCCCTCAGGCGCAGACCAACGCGTTTCAAGCCCCCTATGGGCTCTTGCTCACGGTCAGTATGTGTGTGGGGACAGAGGGCCACAGCCCTCCTTAAATACATACCCTCCCGACCACTCCCACGCCTGGCCCCAGCTGAATGTGGTGATTACATACTCCGGCCGGAAGTACACAAATCACCACAACAGCACACACTGGTACTGGCCCCATCCCCCACACTGATAGGTGAGAGGTGGATGGTAATGGGCCAGATACAGCCAGGCGGGGGAGCCATCGTTCAGGAACACATTTAACCCCTTCCTCACTTATCTTTATACATTTCCTGCTACTTACTTAATCCAAAGTCTTGTTTGCACATAATCTATATTTATACTTAACGGCATCTAATATATACATCACATTTTATAGGTAAATACACTCTACAACTACCAGTCACAGTACAGCTGGATTTCCTCTGCATCTATTTATACAATTTCAATAACAGGAGCAGAGAGGGACAAAGATCCAGAGAAAGTTTTTTGAATCCACAGAATTTTTATCAGTTGGCTTCTTTCTCAATAAGGTTCCAGGTGAACTTTATCCCTCTCTCCCCCCTGTGCTTGGAGATGTACAAACATATATACAGATGTTTAATATTAGAACCTTATTGAGAAAGAAGCCAACTGATAAAAATTCTGTGGATTCAAAAAACTTTCTCTGGATCTTTGTCCCTCTCTGCTCCTGTTATTGAAATTGTATAAATAGATGCAGAGGAAATCCAGCTGTACTGTGACTGGTAGTTGTAGAGTGTATTTACCTATAAAATGTGATGTATATATTAGATGCCGTTAAGTATAAATATAGATTATGTGCAAACAAGACTTTGGATTAAGTAAGTAGCAGGAAATGTATAAAGATAAGTGAGGAAGGGGTTAAATGTGTTCCTGAACGATGGCTCCCCCGCCTGGCTGTATCTGGCCCATTACCATCCACCTCTCACCTATCAGTGTGGGGGATGGGGCCAGTACCAGTGTGTGCTGTTGTGGTGATTTGTGTACTTCCGGCCGGAGTATGCAATCACCACATTCAGCTGGGGCCAGGCGTGGGAGTGGTCGGGCCAGGCGTGAGCAAGAGCCCATAGGGGGCTCGAAACGCGTTGGTCTGCGCCTGAGGGGGGCCTGCCTGTCACCATACTAACAGTAAGCACTTGTTTGTTGTGTGTTGTCTGTGTGCCCTTGCTCTCTGTGAATGGGTTTAAATATTTTGCACAAGGGATTATTTGTGATGGAAGCACTGGCACTTTATTAGGGTGAGGATATTAATTGTGAATTGTATATTAAGTTTTAGAATAGTTGTATATATATGAATTTATTGATAGATTAGCACAGAATCACTTTGAAATTACTTATATGTATATGAGATTGTATTGTTAATGAGGGAGTGCGCCCCCTGGTGGCTTACCATGCATATGGTTCAGTAAAATTGTTTTTAAATTGGTTTTAAACAATATGCTACAATAAAATGGATTTATAAATTGATTGTTTGAGTGCAATAGTGAGTCTCTGTTGGGCTTTTTGGCAGGGGGTGTAGAGGTCACCCCAAACTAATACATTTGGTTTTTGGGTATTAACCCACAGAGCAGTGCACCTATAGAAATATTTACTGGTGCTGCCCACATTTCTTATCCGTAGCCCAAACGGATGTTTATTACTGGATGAAAATCAAAGATGGCGATGCGAAACAAAAAATGACGCGACGCCGCGCAGGATAATCGAAGGTACATTTTTTTTTTTATTATCTTTAACGGGTCCTGGGGCATGGCATGGGTTATTATTTGAATGAAAAAAAAAACGTCATGGTGTTGGTCCACTTTAAACAGGATTTTATTTATTTATTTTTTTTTTTATCAAGTAATTGTGTGACCTCTCCTGGCCTTGAAAAAGTCATTTTTCAAAACTTTATAGATTTTTTTATATTTTTATGCAGAATTGTCATTACAAGTCTTGGTATTAAAGTGTTAATGTCACAATGTAATAACAATGTCATTTCATGTGTTTCATGTGTTTCACTGGTGTATATGTGTTCAAAAACGGACTTTAATCACACAGCGTCTGGCGCTCTGGGCTACAGAGACCCAAATCTGAGCGCCGGCGCTGGGTGAAGCTGTTTTTTTTTATGAATATGGTTTGAGTCGCTCACACTGACCAGTCGCTCCCATATAGTGCTATACTGGTGTTATAGCGAGTCACACATCAAGCGACTCACGGCCGATCAGAGCGACCACAGCGGTTGCTCTTAGCGCCGCTGTACAGGCGCTCATCTGCCGTTACCTGGCGCTAGTAATGAATCAGCCTGTTATTCAGTTCCACAGATTCAAGAAACCAAGCAAAATAGAAAGTTTAGAGTTTGAATATTTTGCTCTTCCATAATATTTTCAGGCTGTAAATACAGCTACAAGGTAAAATGAAAGACATCGATCTACGAAGAAAGGCGAGCAGAGAAGGTGGAGGAAGAAACACATCATTAAAGCTCCTTGTTTGATGAGCGGGTGCAATTGATAGATGCCAGGGAGCCAGCCTGGGGAAATTAAACCAGGAGTTGATGATGAGAAACGCCGAAAAAAAAAAACGTCCAACATACAGCAAACAAGAAAAAGACTAACAAATTCGCATGTCTATGTGTGTGCGAGTGAACGCGGTACGACATCCGCCGGACCCCCGCGCTCAGCGTGGCGTCATTTTCTGAAGCTGTCTACGTGAAACCCACTTCAAAGTTTGATCGAATCCTCAAGTGATTGGGCGCGTTTAAATCTCGGTAAACAACGAGCAATGAAATGAGAAGAGACAGGACCTCATCTAACAAACCTCGTACACTGAGAAAAATAGAGATATAATGCCACGCTCTTGTGTTATACAGCAGGCAAAGTCTATTGTTACACTATTGTGTCGGGCTACGTTTGGCGCTGTCCTAAACTGTTTTCCGTTTTGAAATTGACGAAGAAATGTCCGAGATATTGGGGTTTACGGTTTCACCCATGAGTTATCTTTTGAAATATTTGGGCGTGGCCCTTGGCCCTGTGATGCAGCATAATAATCAACATAATGGGCGGGTTCTGTAAGATAGGCATCTCCCTGGCTGTTCTCCCTCTCTCCCAGTGTCCACAGTCTGATGATGTGGAGCTTTAGACCACCAGCTTAGCCCTATGATTGGTGGTCTATAGCAAAGGAATTCAGGGTGTGTGGCAGCTGCATTTGAGTGGGAGAAGGCAGCTATGATGAGGTGAGCTCCTGAATGCCAGTTTATGCACTTTGCCTACACAGTGCCTTTCATGTGGATCAAAACCCACGCCCCGACAGCCCTTTAAAGTGGACCAAAACTCATGATTTTGACTATCATGTTCTTTGGTCCTTGCGACCGGGGCACCACAATGTGGGATTCCACCCAGTTCGTGCACTCCAGCTCGTCTAGGCTTGTCTAGGCTCCAGCAGAGTCCAGCCAAGCGTGCCAGCGGCCGCATCCCTGCTACCCTCCAACAGGGCGTTTGCCCGCGCTAGCCATTCACAAATGCCTGGTGCTCGTCCTGCTAAAGGTATAAAAGTGAGTGGTCGCTCTCACTGGATCGTGGGAGAAAGTGAGTTTACCGGGCGACCTGGTGTTTTTACATATCCCAAATCTGGATGCCCCGGGGGGAGGGAATCTTATGGATTCCAAGAGCTTTCCAGAGCTCAATGCCAACTCGTCTAGGCTCCGGCCAAGCATGCCGGCAGCCACATCCCTGCTACCTTCCAACAGGGAGTGTGCCTGCACCAGCCATTCACAAATGCCTGGCATGGGTGCGCGTCCTGCTAAAAGCAAAGAGCAATCGCTGCTCACGCATGCGCCATTGGATCATGGGAGAAGGTGAGTTTACCGGGCAACCTGGTGATTTTCATGCATCCCGAATCTGGATGTCCCGGGGGGAAGAAATCTTATGGACAGGGCCGGCTACAGGTTTGTGGGGGCCCTTGGGCAAGAGAGACTTAGTGGGCCCAAAAGTAATGGGTCACATGATGTCCCCTTGGGTCATCTTCTGCTGCTGATCGCCCTCCAGTCCTTATTGCCTTCCCCATAGCCACCAATCACCCTCCAGTCCTTATTGCCTTTCCTATAGCCACCAATCACCCTCCAGTCCTTATTGCCTTCCCTATAGCCACCAATCACCCTCCAGTCCTTATTGCCTTCCCTATAGCCACCAATCACCCTCCAGTCCTTATTGCCTTCCCTATTGCCACCAATCACCCTCCAGTCCTTACTGCCTTCCCTATAGCCACTGTGAGAAGGGTATGGTTTGGGAGAACAGATATCTGCCCTTGAAATGGTTAAACTGTGAATGGTAAGCCTTGGGTGTGTCTCTGGTAACCAAAGGGTTAACACAGACACAGTATAAGCAGGATTGATAGTCTGTGTTGTCGATGTTGGCCATAGCTAACATAGACAGATTGTAAAATACGTACTGGGACCTGCTTGTTCTGGAGTGAGTGAGGTTGGTAGTGGGACGCTCACTCCACCCGGGGGGGTTCGGTCCGGGGCTTCCACAGCCCGCAGCTGTGGATCCTCGGGTCCTAATTTAAAGCTCACTGCAGATCTGAAGAGTGTGGCCATACCCGGAAGAGCTGCCTGCTGGACTAGAGGAGGTATTGAACGGGCCACACAATGCTTGTGATTGGTAACTGTGGGCCGGATAGCCAGTCCCACGTATAGCTAGGGATTGTTACATATTAGTGAGTTGCTTAGCCTAGCAGGATTTATTTTTGTTTAAGCCTGATGTTAAGGCCCTGTGGTTGTTGGAAGCTACAAGTGTGAAATAAAAACACTTGAATTGAACTGTATCCTGTCTGTGACCCTGCTTACTGCACAGCTACCAAGTATCTACCAGAGCGGTTCCCCACATATGGTGGCTTGGAGCGGGCACAGTGCAGTGAAACATACACTGGGTGCATGTCCTGGCCTTCAACAAGCAACAAGCCACAGCCATGGATGAGCTAATTAAACAGCTGGTTCAGTCCAACTTCCAGCAACAGAAGGCACACTCTGAGGCTATGCAGGCCCAGCAACAGGCCAACTTACAGCAGCAAGAAACTAACAGGCTGCTAGCACAGCAGATGACAGCACTGGCGGCTGCACAACAAAAGCTGGGTGCAGCGATACCGGAGCGGGATGCCAGGAGAGAAGTTCGGAAAGCCATGACAAAGATGACGTCAGAGGACGATGTAGAGGCCTTCCTAACAGGCTTTGAAAGAGTGGCCACCCGTGAAAGGCTGCCGCAGGAATACTGGGCAGAGGTTCTGGCACCCTTCCTCATAGCAGAACCACAGCAGGCCTATTTCGACCTAAGCGAGCAGGAAGCCCGGGATTATGCTACTGTAAAAGCGGAGATCCTAGCCCGTTTGGGAGTTGATATATACCTACGTGCCCAAAGAGTCCATAGCTGGAGGTTCCAAGAGGCGTTACCACCAAGGGCCCAGATGCACCACCTCATCCACCTGGTTCGCAAGTGGCTTCAGCCGGAGACATCAACCCCAGCCAAGATGGTGGAGAAGGTTGTTCTGGACCGCTTTTTGAGGGCCTTGCCAGGTGAGATACAGCAGTGGGTAGGACATGGGGACCCAGCTGACGCTAATACTTTGGTGGGGATGGTGGAGAGGTACTCAGCCACCCAAGCTCTGAGGAAAAAGGCCTCTCCCACCCCAGCCAGCCCCAAGTCCAGAAGGCCTATGGTACCTGCTAACTCCCGGGCCAGTGTAAATCCCTATGTTCAGGTGATGCCCCAGGGGAGGAGGAGAGCGGAGGCTCCTATCTGTTGGACCTGCCAGGAACCTGGCCATATTGCAGCCAAGTGTCCCCATAAACCTGAGCCCATGGACTGCAGCTCTGCCAGGAGGGTTTCCCTTTATGCGGCCCCGGTTTATACTGCTGCTACTCCAGACTCTATGGATGAGCGCCACCTCTGCCAGGTGACAGTGGCCGGGCTCCAGGTGCTGACGCTATTGGACTCTGGAAGTCGGGTGACTCTAATTAATGGATCCCATATTAACCCTGGGACTGTCACAGGCCACACAGTTGGGGTCCGGTGTATTCATGGGGACGTGAAAGACTATCCTACTGCCATTGTGACCATCCAGACCCCCTGTGGAGAAAGTCAACATGAGGTTGGGGTTGTCATGAACTTGCCCCATGACCTTATTTTGGGACGGGATTTCCCCTTGTTCTGGACTCTGTGGCGGGGAAATCAGAGGACGGGGAGACCACCCTTAAGAGTACAACCCCAACAGAAGAGTCAAGTCTTAGACCCGGAGCCCAATGACCCAGACTCTGGGGTCCCAGCTGTAGGGGTGACCAGTGATGAAAGTAATGTAAGCACTGTATTTCCCCTAAATGTGATGGCCGGTGAGACTGAAGAGTTAGTGACTGGGCCACAGTTTTCAGATTTGGAGGTATCCCATGACAACTTTGGCACAGCACAACTCCAGGACCCTACACTGGTCCGAGCTAGGGAAAATGTTGTGGTGGTGAATGGGGTGCCCCAGCACGCCAATGCTAATCAGATATTTCCCCACTTCATGGTTGACCAAGAACTTTTATATCGGGTTGACAAGATGCGGGGTGAGACCTGGGAGCAATTGCTGGTGCCCAAGCCTTATCGCCAAACCGTGCTGATGTTGGCTCATAAACATGTGCTTGGGGGACACCTAGGGGCCACAAAAACGTTGGATCGCATCCTGCAGCGGTTTTACTGGCCAGGGGTATATACTGAGGTTAAACGTTATTGTGAATCATGCCCCGAATGTCAGTTGCGTGCTCCTATGGGTCATTTTCGGAATCCATTAGTACCTCTTCCCATCATCGAGGTCCCATTTGAAAGGATTGCCTTGGACTTGGTAGGTCCGTTGGTTAAGTCTGCCCGGGGGCATCAGCATATACTTGTAGTGATGGACTACGCTACACGGTATCCTGAAGCCATTCCCCTGCGGCACACATCGGCGAAGCTGATAGCTAAAGAGCTATTCGCCATGTTTTGCCGGGTGGGCCTGCCCAAGGAGATCCTCACGGACCAAGGTACCCCTTTCATGTCTAAAGTCACCAAGGAACTGTGTAAACTTTTTAACATAAAACAATTACGCACGTCGGTATACCATCCTCAGACGGACGGATTAGTGGAGAGATTCAACAGAACCTTAAAGAGTATGCTGAAAAAGGTGGTGGACAAAGATGGGAGGGACTGGGATGTTATGTTGCCCTCTTTAATGTTCGCAGTCCGGGAGGTACCCCAAGCTTCTACGGGGTTTTCTCCCTTTGAATTAGTCTATGGCAGACATCCCAGAGGCCTGCTGGACATTGCAAAGGAGACTTGGGAACAGGAGCCCACCCCCCACAAAAGTGTTATAGACCACATCGCCAGTATGCAGGACAGGGTGGAAGCCATTATGCCCATCGTTAAGGAGCACATGGAGGCTGCTCAGAGGGCTCAAAGCCGGGTTTATAACAGGTCAGCCACAGTAAGGACCTTTAAACCTGGTGACCGTGTTTTGGTTCTGGTTCCCACAGTGGAGAGCAAGTTTCTAGCCAAGTGGCAGGGGCCGTATGAGGTATTGGAGAAGGTGGGTGAAGTAAACTACAGGGTACATCAGCCTGGTAGGAGGAAGCCTAAGCAGGTGTACCATGTCAATTTACTCAAAGCTTGGAAGGACAGGGAGAGTCTGCTTACAGAGAAGTCTCCGGTTAAACTCCCTTCTGTGCTACCCCCTCAGGCTACCGTTAAGCCTGCGGAGGTGGGGGCAGAAGTGACAATTGCAGATACCCTCACGAAAGGACAACGCCAAGAGGCTCTAGAGTTTGTAGCTAGGAATACAGACGTGTTTTCAGAGTTACCAGGGTACACGTCCGTAATCAAGCATGACATTGTCACGGAGCCTGGGGTGAAGGTTCGGCTAAGACCATATCGAGTCCCTGAGGCTCGTCGTCAGGCCATTGCAGAGGAGGTTAAGAAAATGCTGCAGTTGGGAGTCATAGAGGAGTCCAAAAGTGAATGGGCCAGTCCCATTGTTCTGATTCCCAAGCCAGATGGTACCCTACGTTTCTGCAATGATTTCAGAAAATTAAATGAAGTTTCTAAATTTGACGCCTATCCCATGCCACGTATAGATGAGCTTATTGAGAGACTGGGAGGTGCTCGATATTTCACTACGCTCGACCTCACCAAGGGATACTGGCAGGTACCCCTGACAGAAAGCGCTAAAGAGAAGACAGCCTTCATCACCCCTGAGGGCCTATTCCACTATGTCGTGTTACCGTTCGGGCTTCACGGGGCCCCCGCGACGTTCCAACGCTTAATGGACGTAGTGCTAAAGCCTCACAGGAGATACGCCTCAGCATATTTGGATGATATTATCATCTTCAGCGATGACTGGGAGAGTCACTTGGCCAAAGTACAGGCTGTAGTGAACTCTTTAAGGGCAGCCGGCCTAACTGCAAACCCCAAGAAGTGTGCGGTCGGGATGGAGGAGACACGCTACTTGGGGTATGTGATTGGACGAGGCATAATTAAACCCCAGGTCAACAAGGTTGACGCTATCCAGGAATGGCCTCAACCTGTCAGCACCAAACAAGTCAGGGCATTCCTGGGCATTGTTGGGTATTACAGGCGGTTTATACCCAACTTTGCCACGCTGTCAGCTCCCCTGACTGACCTTTCAAAAGGAAAAGGGTCCGTCATGGTGCGGTGGAATACACAAGCAGAAAGCGCTTTTCAGGCCTTGAAGTTGGCATTATGTGGATTCCCCATCCTCATTACGCCAAACTTCAAGAAAGAATTTATTGTGCAGACCGATGCGTCAGATGTAGGGTTAGGAGCTGTCCTGTCTCAGGAGGTGAATGGAGAGGAGCACCCAGTTACCTACCTGAGCAGAAAACTCACACCAGCTGAGAAAAACTACAGTATTGTAGAAAAAGAGTGTCTGGCGATAAAGTGGGCCTTAGAAGCACTAAGATACTACTTGCTGGGAAGACGGTTCCGTCTGATAACTGACCACTCGCCCCTCACCTGGATGAGTAGGTCCAAGGAGAGGAATGCCAGAGTCACAAGGTGGTTTTTGTCGTTGCAAAACTTCAGTTTCTCAGTGGAGCACCGAGCTGGGAGACTGCAAGGTAACGCGGATGCCTTATCCCGGACCCATTGTTTGATGTCAGAAGTTCGCCCCAGTGGGTCTGAACTGAGGGGGAGGGAGTGTGAGAAGGGTATGGTTTGGGAGAACAGATATCTGCCCTTGAAATGGTTAAACTGTGAATGGTAAGCCTTGGGTGTGTCTCTGGTAACCAAAGGGTTAACACAGACACAGTATAAGCAGGATTGATAGTCTGTGTTGTCGATGTTGGCCATAGCTAACATAGACAGATTGTAAAATACGTACTGGGACCTGCTTGTTCTGGAGTGAGTGAGGTTGGTAGTGGGACGCTCACTCCACCCGGGGGGGTTCGGTCCGGGGCTTCCACAGCCCGCAGCTGTGGATCCTCGGGTCCTAATTTAAAGCTCACTGCAGATCTGAAGAGTGTGGCCATACCCGGAAGAGCTGCCTGCTGGACTAGAGGAGGTATTGAACGGGCCACACAATGCTTGTGATTGGTAACTGTGGGCCGGATAGCCAGTCCCACGTATAGCTAGGGATTGTTACATATTAGTGAGTTGCTTAGCCTAGCAGGATTTATTTTTGTTTAAGCCTGATGTTAAGGCCCTGTGGTTGTTGGAAGCTACAAGTGTGAAATAAAAACACTTGAATTGAACTGTATCCTGTCTGTGACCCTGCTTACTGCACAGCTACCAAGTATCTACCAGAGCGGTTCCCCACACCACCAATCACCCTCCAGTCCTTATTGCCTTCCCTATAGCCACCAATCACCCTCCAGTCCTTATTGCCTTCCCTATAGCCACCAATCACCCTCCAGTCCTTACTGCCTTCCCTATAGCCACCAATCACCCTCCAGTCCTTATTGCCTTCCCTATAGCCACCAATCACCCTCCAGTCCTTATTGCCTTCCCTATAGCCACCAATCATCCTCCAGTCCCTATAGCCACCAATCACCCTGCAGTCCTTATTTCCTACCCTATAGCCACCAATCATCCTCCAGTCCTTATTGCCTTTCCTATAGCCACCAATCACCCTCCAGTCCTTATTGCCTTCCCTATAGCCACCAATCACCCTCCAGTCCTTATTGCCTTCCCTATAGCCACCAATCACCCTCCAGTCCTTATTGCCTTCCCTATAGCCACCAATCATCCTCCAGTCCCTATAGCCACCAATCACCCTGCAGTCCTTATTTCCTACCCTATAGCCACCAATCATCCTCCAGTCCTTATTGCCTTCCCTATAGCCACCAATCACCCTCCAGTCCTTATTGCCTTCCCTATAGCCACCAATCACCCTCCAGTCCTTACTGCCTTCCCTATAGCCACCAATCACCCTCCAGTCCTTATTGCCTTCCCTATAGCCACCAATCACCCTCCAGTCCTTATTGCCTTCCCTATAGCCACCAATCATCCTCCAGTCCCTATAGCCACCAATCACCCTGCAGTCCTTATTTCCTACCCTATAGCCACCAATCATCCTCCAGTCCTTATTGCCTTTCCTATAGCCACCAATCACCCTCCAGTCCTTATTGTCTTCCCTATAGCCACCAATCATCCTCCAGTCCTTATTGCCTTTCCTATAACCACCAATCACCCTCCAGTCCTTATTGCCTTCCCTATAGCCACCAATCACCCTCCAGTCCTTATTGCCTACCCTATATCCACCAATCGCCCTCCAGTCCCTATAGCCACCAATCACCCTGCAGTCCTTATTGCCTTCCCTATAGCCACCAATCGCCCTCCAGTCCTTATTGCCTTCCCTATAGCCACCAATCACCCTACAGTCCTTATTGCCTTCCCTATAGCCACCAATCACCCTCCAGTCCTTACTGCCTTCCCTATAGCCACCAATCTCCCTCCAGTCCTTACTGCCTTCCCTATATCCACCAATCACCCTCCAGTCCTTATTGCCTTCCCTATAGCCACCAATCACCCTACAGTCCTTATTGCCTTCCCTATAGCCACCAATCACCCTCCAGTCCTTATTGCCTTCCCTATAGTCACCAATCACCCTCCAGTCCTTATTGCCTTCCCTATAGCCACCAATCGCCCTCCAGTCCTTATTGCCTTCCCTATAGCCACCAATCACCCTCCAGTCCTTACTGCCTTCCCTATAGCCACCAATCTCCCTCCAGTCCTTATTGCCTTCCCTATAGCCACCAATCGCCCTCCAGTCCTTATTGCCTTCCCTATAGCCACCAATCACCCTCCAGTCCTTACTGCCTTCCCTATAGCCACCAATCGCCCTCCAGTCCTTATTGCCTTCCCTATAGCCACCAATCGCCCTCCAGTCCTTACTGCCTTCCCTATAGCCACCAATCTCCCTCCAGTCCTTATTGTCTTCCCTATAACCACCAATCACCCTCCAGTCCTTATTGCCTTCCCTATAGCCACCAATCGCCCTCCAGTCCTTATTGCCTTCCCTATAGCCACCAATAACCCTCCAGTCCTTATTGCCTTCCCTATAGCCACCAATCACCCTCCAGTCCTTATTGCCTTCCCTATAGCCACCAATCGCCCTCCAGTTCTTATTGCCTTCCCTATAGCCACCAATCACCCTCCAGTCCTTACTGCCTTCCCTATAGCCACCAATCACCCTCCAGTCCTTACTGCCTTCCCTATAGCCACCAATCACCCTCCAGTCCTTACTGCCTTCCCTATAGCCACCAATCGCCCTCCAGTCCTTATTGCCTTCCCTATAGCCACCAATCACCCTCCAGTCCTTACTGCCTTCCCTATAGCCACCAATCACCCTCCAGTCCTTACTGCCTTCCCTATAGCCACCAATCACCCTCCAGTCCTTATTGCCTACCCTATATCCACCAATCGCCCTCCAGTCCCTATAGCCACCAATCACCCTGCAGTCCTTATTGCCTTCCCTATAGCCACCAATCACCCTACAGTCCTTATTGTCTTCCCTATAGCCACCAATCACCCTCCAGTCCTTATTGTCTTCCCTATAGCCACCAATCACCCTCCAGTCCTTATTTCCTTCCCTATAGCCACCAATCATCCTCCAGTCCTTATTGCCTTCCCTATAGCCACCAATCATCCTCCAGTCCTTATTTCCTTCCCTATAGCCACCAATCATCCTCCAGTCCTTATTGCCTTCCCTATAGCCACCAATCACCCTCCAGTCCTTATTTCCTTCCCTATAGCCACCAATCACCCTCCAGTCCTTATTGCCTTCCCTATAGCCACCAATTGCCCTCCAGTCCTTATTGCCTTCCCTATAGCCACCAATTGCCCTCCAGTCCTTATTTCCCTCCCTATAACCACCAATCATCCTCCAGTCCTTGTAGCATTCTCTACGGCCACCAATTACCCTTCAGCCCTTGCTTGCTCCGCTACCACTAAAGACTCCATCATTGGTAATAGTTGTCACCTGGTTCTCGCCACCTTCTGAGCTTCCATCATTTGCCCTCCATGCAATGCCACCATCTCCATTGTTGCTGACCATCCCCTGTTGCTGAGGCCAGCCATGAGCAGGTCTGCACACAGCACCCGGCATTCGGTGGTTCGGTTCCAGTGTAAAATAATAACATGACCAAGTGTGAGCCTGAGTGGGCCCCTGGCACTTGCCCAGATCTGCCCTGTGCTGGCGCCGGTCCTGCTCATGGGGGGCCTGGGTTTTGGTCCACTCTAATGATCGACAGAGCTTAAACAATTAAAATGCTTTCCTACATTCTAAGTTTCAATGTTCCCAACAACATTTTTGATCTCTCATTTCATGGGAAATCAACAACAACCGCCTCGTGTCCTGCTGTAGACTATGAACTGTCAAATTCACGCTCTGCAAGCGGAAAACAAGTGAGGCGACCTTGATTTCCGAAAGACAGCAAAAGAACAGAAAACGACTGCACGCATCACCGTTATTACAGAACTACCTGTTCGGTGCCGCTAACCGCAGCTTATGGCAAATGATGCGCCCTCTAGCAATTTTAATTGGAAGCGGAGAACAGAAGTGGGTCAAGGCGGTGGTGGTGGTGGAGAGGTGCAACGTTGTCCTGTGGATAAATAATTAAGGCAAGGTGCCATCTGTCAGTTCTCAGCAGATGATCCACTTAGACTGTGTCTAAAAATCAAAGCTCTTACCGATTCCGGCACGCCAGTGCGTCGCAAACAGCCGCCGATACACCCTTCAAGGGCCGAGCTAAGAGCAGAGCTTTCGAAAAGAAAAGGAATTCACTTACAGGTTGATTCGTTACTAGCGCCAGATGAGCGTCTGTAGAGCGGATTTCAGAGCGACCGCTAGTATTCGCTGTGCTCGGCCATGGATCATTGAGTCAGAGCACCTCAGTCGCTGTCCGCATTGATGAATATGATATGTGAGTCGCTATGCTACGCTGTATGTGAGCAAGCCGTAACAACAGCTCAGTGCGACTGACTCACCTCTCATCAAAAAAAAAAGTCACAAACATCGGCGGCGCTCAAAATCATGTAATTGTAGCCCATAGTTCACCAGTAACAAAGCGAAAACATATGGAATGACATTGTTATTACACTGTAACATGAACACTTTAATACCAGACATGTAAGGACAATTCTGCATAAAAATATTACTAATCCAAAAAGTTTTCAAAAATGTAATTTTCTTGCCCAGAATACATGTCAGAAGGTTTGTGTTTTTTTTGGGGGGAAAAAAAAAATTGGGATCAGGAAAGGGATTTAAGGATCATCCATAGAAATGTATGGGAGAGCGACAGGTAACGACAGGTTAAACGTGGCGCTCTGCAAGGCTGAACGCCGGCGCTGTACGCTGAGCCTGGGATAATGATGAATCGGACGCTACATGGCGTTGTTCCAGTCGCTCACCAGATTCGGCATCATAAATTTGTAATTGCTGCCATGTCCGGCGTTCACCTGCCGCTACCTGCCGCTGTACAGGCACTACCTGGCGCTATCCGTTCATGAATAAGGCCCTAATTCACTAAAAAAAATGTCAGATAAGTTTAAATCAGACCAACACAACAAACCCCCCCCCCCAGGGCAAGTTAGAAAAATGTATATGAATTTTTATGTGCAACAATCTAACGCCTGCTGGGGTAAATTTTAAAAACAAGATGGCCGCTCATGAGCTTGCAGGCCACCTGCAAACAGGAAGTTGTGCTGGGCTTCCTGTTACTGTGCATTTCAGTTATGTCAGTTGGGATTGGAAGCTCCAAAATGGCCGCTACCTTTCCTTTCCAACTGTGCCAGGCTGTTGGTCCGGTTTAAGGCCTAAGTCCAGCTCCCACTTTTAAGGGTTAGGGGTAAAAAAAGAACTTGAAAGTTCTGTGAAAGCAAAATTCCAGCTCTTGGAGTTTCCTATAGATAGGGGAGAACGTTGACTTTGGATAGAGTAACCATTCTCGCTGTAATACTTTCTGGAGATAAGTAGTGATGTGCTAGAGTGGGTAGGGTTCAAAAGCCCTCTGGCCAAGTAGTCCCCAGTATCTGGGAAAGAGGGACAATCCCAGTATGTGCAGCAATTTTAAAAACAAGATGGCCGCTCATGAGCTTGCAGGCTTGAAGGCCAGTCGTGCTGGACTTCCTGGTACTGTGCATTTCAGTTATGTCAGTTGGGAGAGGAAGCTCCAAAATGGCCGCTACCTTTCCGTTCCAACTGTGCCAGGCTGTTGGTCCGGTTTAAGGCCTAAGGCCAACTCCCACTTTTAAGGGCCCCCAAAAGATGGGGGGGGGGGGGAAAGCAAAAGCAAAATTCCAGCTCTTGGAATTTCCTATAGATAGGGGAGAACGTTACAAGTTCAACCAAGGGAAGTTATTTTTTATTTAATTTTTTAATTTTTTTTTTTACTGATAACAGCTATAATGTTACTTTCTTCTAAATAAGCATCTAATCCTTTTTTGAAGCTGTCAGCGTTTGATGCTGTAACAAGCTTCTTTATTTATAGTTCTAATAGTAAAGAATGATTGTCACCTCCGGAGGCTGAATTTCATTTTTTCCAGTCGAAGGCAGTGCCCCCTTTGTCTTTAGAGAGGATTTTACATGAAATAATGTTCTCCCATATTTTTTGTATTGGCCATTTATATATTTATACAAGTTAATCATGTCTCCCCTCAATCGCCTCCTCCCAAGACTAAACAGATTTAATTCTCTTTCCTCATAGCTAAGATCCTTCATTCCTCTTATTAGTTTGGTGGCTTTACTCTGCTCCCTTTCCATAGTCAGAGCGTCCTGTCTATGTACGGGTGCCCAGAACTGGACGGCATATTCCAGGTGAGGGCGCACCAGTGCCTTGTAAAGAGGCAAAATTACTCACCTATCCCGTGATTCCATTCCTCTTAACGCATGATATTATCTCAGTGGCCTTGGAAGCAGCTGCTTGGCATTGCATGCTGTTATTTAGCCTGTGATCTACCAGAACCCCCAGATCCTTCTCAACAAGTGACTCTCCCAGTTTTACTCCCCCGAGGATATATGTGGCCTTCAGGCTGCTATAATACTTCTGGTGATAAGTAGTGCTGTAGGGGGTCTGTAGGGTTTGGAAGCCCTCTGGCCAGGTAGTCCCCATTATCTGGAATTCTGTGCTCCCGAATGGGTTTGGTTATTACAGAACTACCTGTTTGGTGCCGGTAACTGCAGCTTATGGCAAATGAATGCCTTGCTGCAATTTTAATTGGAAGAGGAGAACAGAAGTGGGACAAGGCGGTGTGGTGGACCCCTTGGTTCCTTGGGCCCCTTATCAGTTTACTAACTGCTAAAAAAAAAAAATCACCTTTCGGCCTCTTTCTTCTCCTGTTCCCCACCAGTTACCCATTTTCAGGTCCGCCAGGTCAGGGGCTCCCTCCTGGTCCGTCGTTTGATGCCAGGAAGCGGCTGTTGCAGCTAATGCCAGACCACCAGGAAAGTAACCGCAACTGGGCTTACAGAGGCCCTATGCCATACCTCCCAAGCGTTCCTGACTTGGAGGGACTGTCCCTCTTTGTAGTCCATGCCCCCCTGTCCCTCGTTGTTCTCATTTGTCCCTCTTTGAGGTGTAACATGCAGATCTGCAGCAATAAATGATTAATTTGCCTATTCAACGTGTTTTTCTATTGTTATAACTTTTACAACCTATTTCCTATCCATCCTTCAATGAGGGGATTTACAGCAGGAGGAACCTGCGAGCTCAGAAATGGGGAGCATCATCTCTGCCCTAGCCAATCAGACGATTAGCAAGCTAGAGTCAGGAAGGTGAGGCAGGCATGGCTTCATTTGACAATTGTACCTCTTTGCCACCCTGAAAAGTTGCTAGGTATGCTTATGTATGGGAGGAAAAGACTCATTGACATCAACTGCTTTTTGTCTAAACTAAAACGTCAGTATTAAAGTGGACCAACACCCTGAGGTGATCGGCCCGGGAATCTATAAGATTCTCGGGCCGATCACCTCACACACCGCGGGACATCCGAGATCGGGATGTCCCGCGGGGTGAACCCCCCCTGAACACCCCAAATCCACCTACCTGGTCTTCTAGGCGTGTGCGTGCCCGCGCTGGCCGTCTCTGAATGGCCGGCGCGGGCGCGCACACGTCAAGAGTGACGCGCGGGAGGCGCCGACGGGCAAGCTGCTTGTACGTTGCTGTCAATCAGCTTGTCCGTCGGCGCCGATTGGACGGCGCGGCCACGTGGGAGCGGGGAGAGGTGAGTTTTGGGGGCTTTCTGGGGGGTTTCACACAGCGGGGCACCCCCGATCGGGGTGCCCCGGGGAAGTGGACCAATAGTCAAAATCCTGGGTGTTGGTCCACTTTAAGGTTAAATTGCCATGTTGGCAGTAATGACCTCCCAGGGAGAGGATGCTGACAGCAACCCTTTAGGTACTGGAAGATGACATTGTGATCCCATCATCTGAAGAGGTTGATTTACAGCAGGAGAAACCTGGGAGCTCAGGAATGTGGAGCATCATCTCTGCCCTAGCCAACCAGATTATTAGCAAGTTAGAGCCAGGAAAGTGAAGGGGGTGTGGCTTCAATTGACAATCGTTCCTCTTTCCTGTCCTGAAAAAGTGGAAGGTATGCTTATGCATGGGAGAATATCATCCACTGACATCAACAGATTTTTTTTTCTAAATTAAAACGTCAGTATTCAGATTAAATTGCAATGTTGGCAGTAATGACTTCCCCAGGAGAGAAAGCTGCCAGTAACCCTTTAGGTTCTGGAAGATGACATTGTGGTCCCATCATCTGAAGAGGTTGATTTACAGCAGGAGAAGCCTGTGAGCTTCATCTCTGCCCTAGCCAATCAAACAATTAGCAGGAAGGTGACGGGGGTGTGGCTTCATTTGACAATTGTTCCTCTGTTCCACCCTGAAAAGTTGGAAGGACTTCAGTATTCAGGTTAAATTTCAGTGTTGGCACTTTGCGATAAACAAGTGGGATTTGGGTTGCAGTTTGGGCAATCATCCTCTAATTCGCCATCACTGGTGTATAGGATAGGGGTATAGCGCCCCCTCAAGCTAGCACAGGACTCAACGTTGATTGGGTTGTGCATCAAGGTTTGGTTGGACATTGAGACTTTTGATGGACCAGAGGTGTTAGTTACATTGTTTTCCCCTGAAAGCCGTTGGAGCGGTGACTCAGCGACCAGACAACAAATGCGGACACCTCGCCATCGCATCTAAATATGTCAGGTCACTTTTCTCTCTATAACTCCGGAAAATGAAATCAGGCGCTGAGCCCTGCAGGGCGCAGGTTAATTGCAACAGTAAACTTTGTGTACACAGCGCAGCATTTAAAAATACATTTGTGTTGTTTCTCGAGGCAAAGCTCTCTATTCCTGTCATAGACAAACCTTCCAGCTGTAGATAAAAATGTCCCATTGCATCCTGCGGAAAGTATCATCTTAGCAGTTCACATGATTATTTTGCAGGTTTATTTTCCTGCCGTGGAGCAGCTCACTGTATTGCTAATCAAGCAAGAAATCCAATTTAAATTGAAAAAAAAGGGTCAGATTAAGTGTGGTGGAGACCCCTGGACACAAAATCTACCTGACCATCTGTGCGGTGATCTCCAAAAAACATGAGCGGACAGTGGACCTTGTAGGAAAGGGTTGGGGTCATAGAAACATAGAAGGTTGACGGCAAAAGGAGACCATACGGTCTATCTAGTCTGCCCTTATGTAGCATCTACTACTCTTTCTGTGAAATAATATTTTCTAACATTGCTCCTGATCTTCCCCCCGACTAGCTTCAGGTTGGGCCCCTTGTTCTATCATTAAGCTTCTTCTTAAAAACACTTTTCTATTGTACTTCAACCCCCCCACAACTGTCCTAGTGAAATAGAAAAAGAAAACTCAAAATATCCCAAAAATGTTCTCCATTGGTAGAGGCAGACCCAGGCACATAATGCGGAGTACAGGGTCCTGACCATGCAGGGTCAGCAGTTTGCTCAATTAAACTTTAACTGGACCAACAGCCTGGCACAGTTGGAAAAGAAAGGTAGCGGCCATTTTGGAGCTTCCTCTTCCAGCATGCTGCTGCTTGGATTCAACTGACGTAACTGACAATGCACAGTAACAGGAAGCCCAACGGCACTTGGCCTGCAAATGCATGAGCCACCATTTTGTTTCTAAAATTTACTACAGCAGGAATTAGAAAAAGGCAAATAAATTATGTGCAGCAATCTAAATTGCCCTGGGGAAGGGGGCATATGAGCACTGTTTGTTGTGTTGGTCTGTTTAAGTAATTTTTAACCACTTTAAAAGTTCCTTTCATCAAAAGGGCAAAACAGTTAAGAGGTTAAAACAATAAAAATATTGAAATGTAAACAAGCATTGACATTTGGCCAGAACCTTGCGTTTTCCTGGTAACTCTATGGCTGGTATTATGATCTTGTTCTTCTCTAGACTCTGATGTTTTGCTCTTCACCCAAACTATACCTGCTTAAAAATTTTAGGCAACTAACTCCAGCCTCATTACAAAGCAATCTATTGCAGTCAGTTGCCCAAAATTTTTAAGTAAGTGAAGCCAAACCTTGTTCTTCTCTAGACTCCGATGTTTTGCTCTTCACGTAAACTCTACTTTTACGTGCTTAAAAATTTTGGTAAGAGTTAGGCAACTAACTCGAGTGGATTGTTTCATTACAAAGCAATCCATTGGAGTTAGTTGCCTAACCCTTACCAAAATTTTAAAGTACGTGAAGCCAAAACATCGTCTTCACGTAAACTCTACTTTTACGTACTTAAAATTTTGGTAAGTGTTAGGTAACTATCTCCAATGGATTGCTTTATAATGAAGCAATCCACTGTTGCTAGTTGCCTAACAGTTACCAAAATTTTTAAGTACGTAAAAGTAGAGTTTATGTGACAATGATGTTTTGGCTTCACGTACCTCTAAATTTTGGTAAGGGTTAGGCAACTAACACCAATGGAGAACAAAACATCGGAGTCTAGAGAAGAATAAGATCACAATACCAGCCGTAGCATTACCAGAAAAGCCTTCAGACAGTTTGACAGTCTCCTCGGTGTTCCGTTATTGCTTTGAGATTTGTTTGAAAACTTTTATTCCCTTCCAGTGGCAAAGAAAAATAATTGCTACAGTAACTCCTGGGGTTTCGCTTCTGATAAATCAGATAATTTACTCATCTCCTCCGACAATAAGAATTAAGGGAGCAGCTCTGATGATTTATCATTTCACTTAGCAAACATAAATTTAAATTATTGAAAAAATGTCACAAAAAATAATGGTAAGGAGTCTGTCTGAGCAAAAAAAAAAAAATTATGAAAAAAAAGGGAAAAAATATTTATCGTGCTGATAAGTGACAAATAGCTGAAAGCGAAAATTGGTGGTCTAATTTTCATGACAAATAACTGCATCAAACAACAGTTGTCACGCGGCATAATTTACAGCAGAGATTATTGCGTTGCCTTTGATTTATGCTTTTGTTGAGACTTGGTGTGTGCGCTTAAATGGATCGTTATAATTGTTTTTATATAATGATCACTGCTTAAACCACAAGAAGGGAAACTCGCACATAATAAGGCGATAAATTGATGCCAACGGGCCAATAATTTGCAGCCCATATGGTGGATTTTAGAAAGTAAAACTCAGACCTGTTTATAGAGGAAAAAGGACTGCCGGGTAGTGTTCTGGATCACATGACATGATTAATGTCAGAAAACTTTTCAGTATGCTTATGTGCTTTGTTTTCAATTTTGCCGGTTGCTAGTGTTGTATTTCAGATTTAGGTCATGGGACACATATCTTTAGAATGTGCGAGTATAGAATATCTAGACTGGGTAGGCTCTTCTGCAGTAGATCAGTTAGCAGTGTATTTTTGGGGGGCAGAGTGTCAGTTTTCATTGACTCTGTAGGCCAGAAATGTGTTCTTCTGTACTATTTTGGCAAAAAGTATATTCTTGTACTTTGTTAAAGGGGCCACTTTGATAATTACAAAGTGCTCTAAGGGCCTACAGCCTGTGATCTTGACAGTTTTAAGCCTTTGTAATATAGAGATTTCTGCCTCTACTAGGAAGTATCTGTAAGGAAAGCTACCTTACCTGACTCTCGTTCCCCCCGAAAGCTTGAGGCCAAGCGGCACTCTGCCAGCACTTCAGCTGCAGGCGCCAGCTTGGTCTCCTGCAGCCCTGGCCGCCCATCCTTTCCTCCCTCCCCGGGTGCCCATTTTTTGCTCTCCGGTATCTACGTGCCACCAGTAACAGGCAGCTCAGCTGCCAGGGGTAAGACCTTACCCAGGCCTCTTTAACTGCGACAACTCAAAGCCGAGCGGTACTCTGCCAGCACTTCAGCTGCAGACACCAGCTCGGTCTCCTGCAGTCATGGTCGGCCATGCTTCCCTCCCTCCCCGGGTGCCCATTTTTTGCTCTCCGGTATCTACGTGCCACCAGTAACAGGCAGCTCAACTGCCAGGGGTAAGACCTTACCCAGACCTCGTAACTGCGACAACTAAAAGCCAAGCGGTACTCTGCCAGCACCAGCTCGGTCTCCTGCAGTCATGATCGGCCATGCTTCCCTCCCTCCTCGACTGCTCGTTTTTTGCTTTCTGGTGGCTACGTGCCACCAGTAACAGGCAGCGCAGCCACCGGGGGCAAGTTTGAATGGGCCAATAAGCCCAAGGCTTACTTTATTGTAGGGTCATTAGCCCTTGTGATTGTGTTGGACTAATCATCCTTATAGGTATTTTGACCAATTAACCCCAGACAGCCTCAGTCAATGTACACTTACAGTAGCCCTCAGAGGCCTACACACCGTGTGCTCTTTAAAGGGGACCGAAACAAAATTAGCCAATCTTCCTGCCGATAGGCCCCTTCCTAGGAGTAGAATAATAAATCACTATTTTTCCATTTTTGGCATTCCTTTCCCAAACTGCTACATCATCAAATCTTGGCCTCGGACTAGAATTTCATACATAATGAAAGAGGGATAAGCACTGCCGGATTTGAACAAAGGCATGTTCAAAACCAGAGCCCCTGGTCCTGTCACTCAAACCTCCAGGCAATCTGTGACCTTGTCTGTGCCATCTATTGCTGGAAAAGGAGAGGACACAGTATGGTAAACAAATCCAAAAGGTGCCTGTGGTGTGGGGGATGCTGGGGATAGTAAAAATTTTTGGTTCTTTATTTTTTGTTTCCGAGGAACCCACTTCTGCTTTACTATACGGGTTCAAACTCTACAAGCAGACACCAGTCAATCCCTACTGGAGGTCTGCTCATATTTTCACCCTCAGGACATCACAATTTGGGATACTCTGACAGGTAAGAGAAAAAGGAAACCAAAAATATCATACCAGACCTGCATTCCTATCAATCAACCCACGTGCCATTGGAGTGAATGAGAATGCAGTGGCATAGGAGTAAGAACCAGGCGTAGCTGTTTTTCCAACTTTAGACTTAAAGTTATTATTATACTTTATATTTCATTAGTAGAGCACCTTTAAACTTGAATGCCCCTGGGGCTATGGATGTGACCTGTTCAGCACTGTGAAATGTGGGATCAGCTCTATTGTGAGAAATCAAAAGACATCACGTAGTCCATTGCTGTAGACAGACGTTGGAAAATGAGCCACCTTTCAACGCCCCAACTAATACAAAATGTGGCATCACCAATGGCGGTGGGGGCTTGCTGATGTGCTCGAGAATGAAAACCCAAGAGGCAAATGAGGGACATCTGTGAAATTATCCAAAAGGTAGGAGACAGGGGGAATTATCTGGACATTGAAAAATAGTGGGCCCCCCAAAAAAGTCTTAACCCCCTTCAGTAGTAAATTACCTGCAGTGGAGCTCAGAAACCGAGGACTTGGTTTATAAGTAGACCAATCAGTCAGAAACTGTGATCTGATTAGAGTTATAGGCAGAAGCGTAGCTAGGCTTTCTGGCACCCGGGGCAAAGATTCTGAATGGTGCCCCCGACCTATACTCAGGCCCCCCCTTTGGTGCCCTTCTGACCTGCTGCACCCTGGGCACATGACCCCCCCCCCCAGCTACGCCCCTGGTTAAAGGCACATGGGTGAGTTCCGTTTCTTTCTGGGATGCTTGTTTCCCCGACTTCTCTATACAAAAAGTGGCAGGGGCGAAAAAATGCGCTTGAATCGTGGTCATGCTCCCTGCAGAACATACGGCTCTTGCCCCCAGTGCTCCTTGTAGACAGCGTACCAGCACTGCATACTGATGTGATTGTGTTGGACTAAGCAGCCTTATAGGTATTGTGAGCAATTAGCCTCAGACAGCCTCATCCAATGTACACTTACAGTAGCCTATAAAGGCCCACATGCCTTGTGCTCTTTAAAGGGGGCCAAAACAAAAGTAGCCAATCTCCCTTCCTATAGGCCCCTTCCAGGGCATAGAAAAATAAATCACCATTTTTCCCATTTTTGCCATTGCTTTTCCAAACTCCTGCATTATCAAATCTGGGCCTCGGACTAGAATTTCATACATAGTGAAAGAGGGGCAAGCACTTCGAGATTTGAATAAAGGCATGTTGAAAACTCGAGTCCTTATTTTATTATTATATTATATTATTAATTATTATTATTGTTTATTTATATAGCGCCCCCATCTCCCGTAGTGCTTTACAAGGTGTGATTACAGACAAGATAAAACATATAGTACAGGAAACAATACAAAATTAGATGCCACGAGGTTTAAACTAAGTGTTGTGATCACAAGAGACAATAGGAAGGAGAGCCCTGCCCTTGTGAGCTTACAGTCTAAAGGATGGGGGTGGAGACAAAAGGTAGGGATCAAAAGTGGTAGAGCTTGAGTTGGGCTGCATGAGCCATTTGAAGGTTGTGGGAATTGCTTAAGCCAGGTCATATGCTTGTCTGAAGAAGTGAGATTTGAGGGCACATTTAAAGGCTTGGAGTGATGGAGAGTGACAGATTGAGCAGGGAAGTGCACGGGAGAAGTCTTGAAGGCGAGAGTGCAAGGAAGTAACCAAGAAAGAGGACAGGAGAATGTCAGAGCGGAGGTTGCACTTGGGTTGGTATCACTGGATCAGAGATGAATTGTAGGAGGGGGCCTGGTTAGAGAGAGCTTTGTAGGTAAGTGTTAGAAGTCTGAACTGAACTCAATGGGAGACAGGTAACCAGTGGAGGGATTGACAGAGAGGGGCAGCACTTGAGAAACGAGAGGAGAGGGGGATGAGGCGAGCAGCAGAGTTTAGTACAGATTGGAGGGGAGCCAGTCTGTTTGTTGGCAAACCACAGAGGAGGGTGTTGCAGTAGTCCAGGCGGGAGATGACCAGGCAATCTGTGACCTTGTCTATGCCATCTATTGCTGGAAAAGGAGAGGACTTCTCCCCCACTTCTCTATACAAAAAGTGGCAGGGGTGAAGAAATGCGCTTGAATCTTGGTCATGCCCCCTGCAGAACATACGGCTCTTGCCCCCAGTGCTCCTTGTAGACAGCGTGCCTCCACTGCCTAGTCCCATGCTGTTGCCACTGGTGCTGCAAGGTGGGGGCAGTTTGCATTGTATGAGTTGCCTTTCTGGCCTCTATCGTATGTAGGCCCATGTCACAACACATGTGTTTGTCCACTTTTAATCCAAATGCTGTTTTTTTCCATTTCGAACAAAGAAAGACAGCGATATTATAAGCGATATTATAATAATTCATGTTGGGTCATGTGTCGTCGTGTCGTGATTCAAAGGTTCAGCATCCAAACCAATTCAGTCTCGCCAGGCATGCTCCAACAGGCTCTGTATAAGTATTCAAATTTCCAGAAGGTCAGAATTTCTTTTAATAGCTTTTGCCAATGATTTTTGAAGTTCACAATCTGTATGGGCCCGAGACGCAACAAATTAACGCGTACATGCTGTCCTCTAAATCTCGAGCGGTTTCGAAGCCAGTGGCTGGAACTCATGCTCAGTCCATTAATGTCACAGAGCCAGAGCCCCCTGGCACCTCGTTTTTGATCAGAGAAGCGTGATATTTTATTTCCCCCTCAGAATTTAAGATAGGCTGCTGCAGCCGTAATATATGCAAGTTCAATTTATGCAAAGCTAAAGTTGGGGATGACAGAAATCTAAACTGAATCCGCCGCTTCATTTCTTAAAATATACAGAGAGAAAATGTCGGATTGGGCTGCACTAAATTTTTTTTAATAGTTTGTGTGCATTGAATTAAAAAAAATAATCATATACTCAAATCCACATTCAAGATGTTGATAAAACGTGAACGCTGGATGTGAGCCAAGTTAAAATTAGCCTGAATTTTGTGTATATCAGCGCTTGGAAATTTGTGTTTTAGCTGCACCTGTTGGGAGTTGACCAATACTCCCTAGATTGGGTATGTTGTACAATTATTTGAGCTGTGCCCTAAGTATCAAGGTCTAGGGTTAGGAAAAAGTAGAGACAAGTGCGCTTCAAGGAGTGAAATGGTGCGGGTTGACCAGTTGTGAGAGAATTAGATTGGGGTCTATTTTTGAAAGGCAAGTAATTTGTTAAATCTGTGTGTCGCTGAAAAAAAAAGTAAGTAATTTGTTAGATCCGTGAAGTACTAATCACACTTCACTGGGCATTACAGTCAAAAAAGCATCCTGGGGGCATTTTAACATACCCCCGGACACTGTGCCATTTTGCCAAGAAAAAACAAAATATAACTTACGTTTACTCAGATGGGCCCCTTGCGGCCTAGCCCTTAGGCTTCTCCTGTCCCACAGTCGCCATCACCATAGGGGTCCATTGTATTGCATAATCTGCCTATGAGGCTCGGCTCTTTTCGTCTCTTTCCGTCCAAAATCTCGCCTCTTGCAAAATTCTGGGTGGTTCCCCAGGCTTAGCCAGGTGGCAGCCTCCTCCCCTCCTTTCTGCTGTAAGACCTTCCAGCCTCATCGAAGGGGTGCATCCGTCCTCGTGCATGCGCCCATAGCGACGAGTGCGCACAACTACACTAAACGTTTCATAGGTGTTAGGCTCTCGTAGGGGCCCTGGGAGTAAAGCAAGATGGAGGCGATCGTCTAGGAGAAAGAAAGGGTCATGAACACCTGCAGGGGAAACTAATTGATGCTAATTGATGCAGGTGAGTTGCCTTTTTTATTAGGGGCTCTGTGCTTGTTGTAGTGAAAGGGAAAAAGACCATCCCTGTTTATATGGAATTCCACTTCAACAAAGCAAGGACATTGTTCCACCTTTATTGAGGTAGGAAAAGTTCACCAGAACATCAGCAAGTTTACCATAGTCAAATATCCTCTTTCCTACATATGCTTGCAGATTCCCTAAACCAGGTGTCCCCAACTCTCCTGCTTGAGACCCACCAACAGATCATGATTTGCAGATCTCCACACAGATGTAGAGGTAAAGTAATTAGTGCAGCAGCAGAGCTATAGAACCAGCCATTGGAGATCCATAAAACATTACCTATTTTTGGGCCTTGAGGAGGAAGTTTGAGGACCCCATGCTCTAGACCAAAAGACCAGTTTAGCCGTGCCTGTTCCAGCTAGAAACCCAATTTTATCAGCTGTAGACTCCTCACCAGTTCAACTATGGCCCATAACAGACATCCCAGCTGTGCCGCTACCCACCCTATGTAAAATACCACCCCTTCAATGCATAGTTACAGTTAGGTTTGTTCTTGTCTGGAGTTCTACTAAATGATTATTTTTCAGGGTTTTTTAGAATATCCACTACGTTCTAAAACATCTTTGACTTACCCTTACAACTCTTGCAAACATCTCTTAATAAGACACCCCCCACCAAAAGTCACAAGTACTTCAGATTAAAGGTTCTTGGAAGATGAAATGAAGAATCTGGTTGACCTTGGACAAGTCACATCGTCATCCGACACTGTTTTGGGGCTTTGAGAAGGAAGTTTGGGGACCCCTGCACTTGACCAAAGGGTCAGTTTAGCTGTGCCTGTTCCAGCTAGAACCCCAATTTTATCAGCTGTAGAATCCTTACTAGTTCAACTAACAGATATCCCAGCCCGGTCTGCTGTGCCACCATCCACCCTATGTAAAATACCAGCTCTTCACTGCATAGTTACAGATTATCCACTAAGTTCTAAAACATCTTTGACTTACCTTTACAACTCTTGGGGCTTAGTGGAGGAAGTTTGGAGACCCCCGCACCAGACCAAAGGGCCCGTTTAACTGTGTCTGTTCCAGCTAGAACCCCAATTTTATCATCTGTAGAATCCTCACCAGTTCAAATATGGCCCATAACAGATATCTCATCTCAATCTGCTGTGCCACCATCCACCCTATATAAATAACCACCCCTCAACTGCATAGTTACAGCTAAGTTTGTTCTTGTCTGGAGTTCTACTAAATGATTATTTTTCAAATCTAGCAAACATCTCTTAATAAGACATCCAAAAAGAAAAAAATCGGAAGCACTTCAGATGAAAGGTTCTTGGGCGAAGAAATGTTGAATCTGGTTGACCTTGGACAAGTCAAATTATCATCCCGACACTGTTTTGGGGCTTTGAGGAGAAAGTTTGGAGACCCCCGCAATAGACCAAAAGGCCCGTTTAACTGTGTCTGTTCCAGTTAGAACCCCAATTTTATCAGCTGTAGAATCCTCACCAGTTCAACTAACAGATATCCCAGCCTGGTCTGCTGTGCCACCACCCACCCTATGTAAATAACTACCCCTCCACTGCATTGTAACAGCTAAGTTTGTTCTTGTCTGGAGTTCTACTAAATGCTTATTTTTAGGGACTTTTAGTATATCCACTACGTTCTGAAACATCTTTGACTTACCCTTACAACTCTTGCAAACATCTCTTAATAAGACATCCAAAAAGATAAAAAAATCAGAAGCACTTTAGATAAAAGGTTCTTGGAAGATGAAATGTCGAATCTGGTTGACCTTGGACAAGTCACATCGTCATCCCGACACTGTTTTGGGGCTTTGAGAAGGAAGTTTGGGGACCCCTGCACTTGACCAAAGGGTCAGTTTAGCTGTGCCTGTTCCAGCTAGAACCCCAATTTTATCAGCTGTAGAATCCTTACTAGTTCAACTAACAAATATCCCAGCCTGGTCTGCTGTGCCACCACCCACCCTATGTAAATAATCACTCCTTCACTTCATAGTTTCAGCTAAGTTTGCTCCTGTCTGGAGTTCTACTAAATGATTATTTTTCAGGGACTTTTAGAATATCTACTAAGTTCTAAAACATCTTTGACTTACCCTTACAACTCTTGCAAACATCTCTTAATAAGACATCCAAAAAAAAAAAAAAAGAAAGAAAAATCAGAAGCACTTCAGATGAAAGGTTCTTGGAAGATGAAATGTCGAATCTGGTTGACCTTGGACAAGTCACATCGTCATCCCGACACTCCAGGCAACATTCAGACAGGTTGCAAAGTCTGTGTTTTGCGGACGGCTCCAGCTACGCCTCCGTGAAAGCTATTAAGACTGCAAAGCACGGGAACATAAAAATGATCATATTTAGACATATGCAGAGCAAAAACTACCTCCAATAATGCGCAAGCTGTGCGATTCTTTCTGGAGTCAGTATGTCGTCGAGCTTACCTCTCGCAGGGAAAATCAAAAAGTGTTGTCATTGATTTGTTTTAACCTTCACAATCTCCCCACCTCTTTCTTCTGGAAGCCACATGTGACCGCTGAACATCATTTTCAAGTCTTTCTTTTTTCCCATCATCTCCTTTATGTTGTATGGCCTTTTTATATTTTTTGGATGAGGCGAGCCTCCTCTGGCCTTTTGTTCAGGAAGCTTGTCATAAAAAGATTGTGAAAAGTCACCCCCGTATACTTTTTGTTATTGAAGAAATAAATCCATCTTTAAAATCTGATATAATTACCAAGTCGTTACCATCATATTCTTGCGTAAATCAGTCATAAATTGCCAGGCGGTGAATGATTATAGCCAGGGCACCAAACGGGTCTTTTAGGTTCCATATACAATGGGGGAAGGTAGATTTGCCTTGTATTTCAGATCCGCCCCCCTACCTGTGACTAATAACACCTAACCTCCACCTCAACACTTATTAGGAATACAGTAGGGACTACTAGTGAAGGGTCAGCCAAGTAGGGTAATCTACCCCTCTCTATCCCCCCCCCCATTTAATTCCACATCGTTAAGTCAGCTCTAATTACTACAACTTAGAATCCAAGGGCTCCTAAAGGTGGGTATATAGCTACATGTTGGTGTAAGGGAGATTTGCCTTGTATTTCAGGTATACCAGGAGAAATAGTCACTTTATTCCTCCTTGTACCACCTTTTAGGTGTGTAGAATAAGGTGGCTATTGCTCCTGGTCCAAGGGAAATCCCCCTCCCTCCCACATGTGACTAATAACGCCTAACCCCCACCCCGACACTAATTAAGAACACAGTAGGGACTACTAGAGAAGGGACAACCAAATAGGGCAGGGGTACTCAACCCTAGTACGGGCCCATTTAAAGTCATCCGGTAAAAGGTGAAGGTCTGGGCTGGGGGGAAACGTAGTCGGGACATCAGCACACTGCGAGAGGGGCAATAGATTCCCCAGGCAAAACTAAAAAAGGCTGCTTGCCCCCTACCCCATGGCCAGAGCTGGAAGAAAGAGTAATGGCTTGGCAAAGCTGAGAGGGCAGGGATTGGATGGGCAAAACTGGGAGGACATAAATGGATTTGGCAGAGAGACTGGGCTGGATGGTGCAGAGCTGCAGAGACTGGGCTGGATGGGGCAGAGCTGGGGGAAGAGATGGTGGGACAGGGATGGATGGGGCAGAGCTGGGGCGGGGGGGAAAGATTACATAGGGCAAAGAGACTGAGAAACAAAGTTTATGTCTACCTTTCAATGCCACTCCCCATCCGTGCAGTACTTATTGTCACGATCAACTCACCTGAGGAGCAGTCCCATGCTGTCTCCAGGAGGCTGGCTGGGCACGTCCTGCCCGGCGGCCGCTCCAAGCGTCTGCTTGAGCAGCATCTGCTCGTGCGGCGTCGAGCACAGCCACCTCCTCCCTTCACCGCCGCATCCCTGGCTTCCCGGAACGTGCTGCGCGCGTCTCTCTTGTAACCTCCGGCAGCGCTGTACATAGCACGCCCACCGGAGGCTGCAGTAAGGGCCAATGAGCCCAGAGTGTTCTGGGCGAAAACGCCTTTTTAGTTCAAACTGTCAATCAGCCCAAAGTTCCCAAAATGCACCAATCGCAGCCTTCTTCCATCCAATCCCGTCAGCTCCCAGCAATTAAAGGTTGTGTCCCAACACTTGGCCCTTGCCCTTGAAAGCGTGCTGCTGGGTGTGATTTTGTCTGAGACTACTGAATCATTGCTGTTGCCGACCTTGCCTTGTTTGACCTTCCCGTGATTGCCGCCTGGACTGACTGTTGCCCGTTTCCTGAGTACGAATTTGTCTCATCCCTTGTACAGCGTACCCATGACCTCCCGGCTTGACCCCTGGCTCGACTTTGACTCTTCTTCCGTCTCCTCCCTTTGGTGCTGCGCTATATTGGACTGACCACCGGTGCATGACCCCGGCTTACCCAACATCGCCCAGTCTTGCCCCGGGTTCATCCGCCTTCCCCCCTGTAAGTCCACATCCTTTTTGCTACGAAGTCCTGAGGGCAACCGTGTCCGGTGCAGCGTATAAAGCATCCCGGTAGACGGGGGCTTGGCTATAGGTGAAGCTAGCAGCGGAGATTGAGGATTGTGGACTTACCAAGAAGGCGGGTGTCCTACGGGGCCTAACATTTATATTGCAATGATAGGTGCCAGGGAGCCACGACACTGGGCCAATGACCTTCATACTGATACCTGCAACTATCATGACAACCCGCACTTGCCACTTCCACATACTAATCATCAGCAGCCTGCCTGATGGGATCACACATCAGTGGTGGAGGTCTTGTGGCAGGAGCCCCTTGTACCCAGTGCTTAATCAAGCCCCAACTATAGCGACCTCAGCAATACATTCTCCAATAAAGCTTCTGTTGTTTATCTTTATTTTTTTCCGTTTGAGTCATTAACAGCATGACCAAGTATATGTGACAAGTTCTACTCGACAAAAAGGAAAAGTAGGTGCCTAGCAAAAAAAAAGAAAAAAATAAGGAAACCTCGGAGCCTTCATGACATTTATAAAAAGTCAATGAAATGCCAGCTCCTGCAAAGAGCTAACAAGTTTTTATTTTGCAATGGAAGGAAAGGGGAATTGTTTTATAGTCGAGACCTTCGTTCATATCACAAGCGAAATCTGTAAATACACAGGAATAGATAAGACTAGAGATGAGCAAATCTTCTTAGATTTCTTTCGTACAAGTCGTCTGTATCTGACCGGGAGTTTTTGGTTTTGGTTCACATTGTTCTGGTTGAATCGGTCAAAAAAATGAAAAAGCAAACTGCGCGGGAGTCGCGGCTCCTGGGATAATGATCTGGTGCTCTTCCAAGAGTGCTATCGGAAAATGGCAACTGCTGGAAATGTACTGGGGTCAATAGATAAGGCTAGAGATGAGCACATCTTCTTTAGATTTCTTTCGTACAAGTAACATAGTAACATAGTATGTGCGGCTGAATAAAGACTTTAGTCCATCCAGTTCAGTCTGTTTATCTCCTTCCAGTGGTCTAGTAGCCATAGCTGGTAATGTTATTACATGCAGGGAGGGAACCCCGGCCACTATAGATTTCCTTCCAGTGGTCTAGTAGCCATAGCTAGTAATGTTATTCCATGCAGGGAGGGCATCCCGGCCACTATAGATCTCCTTCCAGTGGTCTAGTAGCCATAGCTGGTAATGTTATTACATGCAGGGAGGGAACCCCGGCCACTATAGATTTCCTTCCAGTGGTTTAGTAGCCATAGCTGGTAATGTTATTACATGCAGGGAGGGAACCCCGGCCACTATAGATCTCCTTCCAGTGGTCTAGTAGCCATAGCTAGTAATGTTATTACATGCAAGGAGGGCATCCCGGCCACTATAGATCTCCTTCCAGTGGTATAGTAGACATAGCTGGTAATGTTATTACATGCAAGGAGGGCATCCCGGCCACTATAGATCTCCTTCCAGTGGTCTAGTAGCCATAGCTGGTAATGTTATTACATGCAAGGAGGGCATCCCGGCCACTATGGATCTCCTTCCAGTGGTCTAGTAGCCATAGCTGGTGATGTTATTACATGTAAGGGGGGCATCCCGGCCACTATAGATCTCCTTCCAGTGGTCTAGTAGCCATAGCTAGTAATGTTATTACATGCAAGGAGGGCATCCCGGCCACTATAGATCTCCTTCCAGTGGTATAGTAGACATAGCTGGTAATGTTATTACATGCAGGGAGGGCATCCCGGCCACTATAGATCTCCTTCCAGTGGTCTAGTAGCCATAGCTGGTAATGTTATTACATGCAAGGAGGACATCCCGGCCACTATAGATCTCCTTCCAGTGGTCTAGTAGCCATAGCTGGTAATGTTATTACATGCAAGGAGGGCATCCCGGCCACTATAGATCTCCTTCCAGTGGTCTAGTAGCCATAGCTGGTAATGTTATTACATGCAAGGAGGGCATCCCGCCCACTATAGATCTCCTTCCAGTGGTCTAGTAGCCATAGCTGGTAATGTTATTACATGCAAGGAGGGCATCCCGCCCACTATAGATCTCCTTCCAGTGGTCTAGTAGCCATAGCTGGTAATGTTATTACATGCAAGGAGGGCATCCCGGCCACTATAGATCTCCTTCAAGTGGTTTAGTAGCCATAGCTGGTAATGTTATTACATGTAAGGAAGGCATCCCGGCCACTATAGATCTCCTTCCAGTGGTCTAGTAGCCATAGCTGGTAATGTTATTACATGTAAGGAGGGCATCCCGGCCACTATAGATCTCCTTCCAGTGGTCTAGTAGCCATAGCTGGTAATGTTATTACATGTAAGGAAGGCATCCCGGCCACTATAGATCTCCTTCCAGTGGTCTAGTAGCCATAGCTGGTAATGTTATTACATGCAAGGAGGGCATCCCGGCCACTATAGATCTCCTTCCAGTGGTCTAGTAGTCATAGCTGGAAATGTTATTACATGCAAGGAGGGCATCCCGGCCACTATAGATCTCCTTCCAGTGGTCTAGTAGCCATAGCTGGAAATGTTATTACATGCATGGAGGGCATCCCGGCCACTATAGATCTCCTTCCAGTGGTCTAGTAGCCATAGCTGGAAATGTTATTACATGCAAGGAGGGCATCCTGGCCACTATAGATCTCCTTCCAGTGGTCTAGTAGCCATAGCTGGAAATGTTATTACATGCCAGGAAGGCATCAAGGACACTTTTGAACGTTTTTACTGTATCCTTCATAACTACCTCCTCTGGCAGCGAGTTCCATAGTCTCATTGCTCTTACAGAGAAGAATCCCCTCCTATGTCGGTGGAGAAAGCACTTTTCCTCTAACCTTAGTGGATGCCCCCGGGTTATGGTTACACTCCGGGGTATAAATAGATTGTGGGACAGATCTTTGTATTGACCCTGAATATATTTATACATAGTTATTAGATCACCCCTCAATCGTCTTTTTTCTAGACTAAATAAACCTAACTTGGACAATCTTTCCGGGTACTCTAGCCCCCGCACTCCTTTTATTAACTTTGTTGCCCTTCTTTGAACGCGCTCCAGTTCTGATATGTCCTTCTTAAGCACAGGTGCCCAGAACTGTACACAGAACTCCATATGGGGTCTGACCAGTGACTTGTACAGGGGTAAAATGATGCTCTGGTCATGAGCACCTATGCCCCTCCTGATACACCCCATGATCCTATTTGCTTTGGCAGCAGCTGCCTGGCATTGATTACTACAGTTGATCTTATTGTCAACTAAAACCCCTAGGTCCTTTTCCATTGTTGTTTTACCAAGTGTTTCTTTATTTAGTGTGTAATCATGACACATATTTCTCCTTCCCATGTGCATAACCTTACATTTATCTGTGTTAAACTTCATTTGCCATTTAACTGCCCATGCTTCCAATTTATCTAAATCTGTTTGTAGCTGCCTGCTGTCCTCTTTTGTTTTAATTACTTTACTCAGCTTAGTATCATCTGCAAAGATTGAGACTGACTGAATCTGACCAGGACTTTTGGTTCTGGTTCACATTGTTCTGGTTGAATCAGTCAAAGAAATGGAAAAGCAAACTGCGCGAGTCCTGGCTCCTGGGATAATGATCTGGTGCTCTCCCAAGGATATCAAAGGATAGGGGGTTGCTGTATCTAATGTACACCCAACCACAATATAATGGTGACTGATTTAATAGTGTAGACAAAATATACAGTGAATCCAATTTGGTTACACAAACAAGGTATGTAACATTAGGGGTAAATCAATAAAGAGCTTAATTCTTGAATAGTTCCACTGGGGTTATGTCAAAAAGGAGGAAAGGGGGTATCCCCAATAGGTCATGTACATTGCATACAGATTAATAGAGAATTGCACAGTGGCCAACACATCTTTTATGGTGTTTTGTCTAGATTGTATGTTTTTAATGGTTTTAATTGTGTTTGTAAGCTGTATGTGAAACATGAATAAAGAATGGAATAAGGAAGATTAAGCAGTGGTGCGGTGCTCCCATTTGTGTGGCTGCGGGGAGCAGAGGCTCTCCCCACGTGGTGGGTTTTCATGTCCGGAAGTAGACGCTGCAAACATGGCTCTGGCTCTGTGACCTAGCTTTGCCGCTGGACAAGTGATGCTGTAGCGAACGACAGGTAGCGCCAGTGTAGAGCAGCCGATGCTAGGTGCCGAAGTCCATATTTAAGACCAAAAAACAAAACACCAGCATCGTTGCTCTAAAACTGGATGTTCTGGGGTCGAGCACCCGCCGCTATTCGAAAAATGTCTATTTCTCACAATAAAACCCCAGCCACAGAGCGAAACCACATTGTATGACATTGTTAACACACTGGAGCACTGGCCCTGCAATGGCAGAACACAAAATACAATCCTGCAGCCTAAACATAAAGTGCAAGGAAAGTGTTTTGTTGCACCCGGAGCCAACCAGGGGGCGTAGCTATGGGGGAGCAGGAGGGGCACTTGCCCTGGGTGCAGCCGGTCAATGGGGCGCCAAAAGGGGGCCTGAGAACAGGTGGGGGCGCCATTTTGAATCTTTGCCCCGGGTGCCAGAATGCCTAGATACTCCTCTGGAGCCAACACACTCATTGTATGAAAAAAATACAGAAAAATGTCATCCAAACTTAATTTCTACACAACCAAAATATACACCATTGAAGTGTATTGTAGAACGCAACTGAGCGACAGGCGCTAGGTGGTGCTGCACAACATACACAACCTAAATATACACCATTGAAGTGTATTGTAGAACGCAACTGAGCGACAGGCGCTAGGTGGTGCTGCACAACATGCACAACCAAAATATACACCATTGAAGTGTATTGTAGAACGCAACTGTGCGACAGGCGCTAGGTGGTGCTGCACAACATACACAACCTAAATATACACCATTGAAGTGTATTGTAGAACGCAACTGAGCGACAGGCGCTAGGTGGTGCTGCACAACATACACAACCAAAATATACACCATTGAAGTGTATTGTAGAACGCAACTGAGCGACAGGCGCTAGGTGGTGCTGCACAACATACACAACCAAAATATACACCATTGAAGTGTATTGTAGAACGCAACTGTGCGACAGGCGCTAGGTGGTGCTGCACAACATACACAACCAAAATATACACCATTGAAGTGTATTGTAGAACGCAACTGTGCGACAGGCGCTAGATGGTGCTGCACAACATACACAACCTAAATATACACCATTGAAGTGTATTGTAGAACGCAACTGAGCGACACGCGCTAGGTGGTGCTGCACAGCATACACAACCAAAATATACACCATTGAAGTGTATTGTAGAACGCAACTGAGCGACAGGCGCTAGGTGGTGCTGCACAACATACACAACCAAAATATACACCATTGAAGTGTATTGTAGAACGCAACTGAGCGACAGGCGCTAGGTGGTGCTGCACAACATACACAACCAAAATATACACCATTGAAGTGTATTGTAGAACGCAACTGTGCGACAGGCGCTAGGTGGTGCTGCACAACATACACAACCAAAATATACACCATTGAAGTGTATTGTAGAACGCAACTGAGCGACAGGCGCTAGGTGGTGCTGCACAACATACACAACCAAAATATACACCATTGAAGTGTATTGTAGAACGCAACTGAGCGACAGGCGCTAGGTGGTGCTGCAGAACATACACAACCAAAATATACACCATTGAAGTGTATTGTAGAACGCAACTGAGCGACAGGCGCTAGGTGGTGCTGCAGAACATACACAACCAAAATATACACCATTGAAGTGTATTGTAGAACGCAACTGTGCGACAGGCGCTAGGTGGTGCTGCACAACATACACAACCAAAATATACACCATTGAAGTGTATTGTAGAACGCAACTGAGCGGCAGGCGCTAGGTGGTGCTGCACAACATACACAACCAAAATATACACCATTGAAGTGTATTGTAGAACGCAACTGTGCGACAGGCGCTAGGTGGTGCTGCACAACATACACAACCAAAATATACACCATTGAAGTGTATTGTAGAACGCAACTGTGCGACAGGCGCTAGGTGGTGCTGCATAGAGATGAGCGAACTTTTGAAAAATTCGATTCGACTGATTCGCCGAATTTTCCGACAAAAATCGTTTCGACCCGAATAAATTCGCGACGAATCGCTATTAAAAACGGCTATTTCTGAGCCTCCTACAGCCTCAATAGGGTTGTAAACCATTCAGCCTTGCTGTAACACGCACAGGATGCGTGCTGGGTTAGTTAAATAATACTTTTAAGAAATATCACATGCAGATCAGAGGCATCGCTAATAGAATCGCAGAGCGGCACAATTGCAGAGAGTTGAAGTGGCATCACTATGAGGGGCAGAAGGAGCCCAAATATACACTGGAGTTGGCTTCAGGAGCCCAAAAATTGGATGAATCACACCCTGGAGTTGGCAGAAGTTGGCAGCAGCAGCAGCAGGAGCCCAAATATACACTGGAGTTGGCTTCAGGAGCCCAAAAATTGGATGAATCACACCCTGGAGTTGGCAGGAGTTGACAGCAGCAGCAGCAGGAGCCCAAATATACACTGGAGTTGGCTTCAGGAGCCCAAAAATTGGATGAATCACACCCTGGAGTTGGCAGGAGTTGACAGCAGCAGCAGCAGGAGCCCAAATATACACTGGAGTTGGCTTCAGGAGCCCAAAAATTGGATGAATCACACCCTGGAGTTGGCAGGAGTTGACAGCAGCAGCAGCAGGAGCCCAAATATACACTGGAGTTGGCTTCAGGAGCCCAAAAATTGGATGAATCACACCCTGGAGTTGGCAGAAGTTGGCAGCAGCAGCAGCAGGAGCCCAAATATACACTGGAGTTGGCTTCAGGAGCCCAAAAATTGGATGAATCACACCCTGGAGTTGGCAGAAGTTGGCAGCAGCAGCAGCAGGAGCCCAAATATACACTGGAGTTGGCTTCAGGAGCCCAAAAATTGGATGAATCACACCCTGGAGTTGGCAGGAGTTGACAGCAGCAGCAGCAGGAGCCCAAATATACACTGGAGTTGGCTTCAGGAGCCCAAAAATTGGATGAATCACACCCTGGAGTTGGCAGAAGTTGGCAGCAGCAGCAGCAGGAGCCCAAATATACACTGGAGTTGGCTTCAGGAGCCCAAAAATTGGATGAATCACACCCTGGAGTTGGCAGGAGTTGACAGTAGCAGCAGCAGGAGCCCAAATATACACTGGAGTTGGCTTCAGGAGCCCAAAAATTGGATGAATCACACCCTGGAGTTGGCAGAAGTTGGCAGCAGCAGCAGCAGGAGCCCAAATATACACTGGAGTTGGCTTCAGGAGCCCAAAAATTGGATGAATCACACCCTGGAGTTGGCAGGAGTTGACAGCAGCAGCAGCAGGAGCCCAAATATACACTGGAGTTGGCTTCAGGAGCCCAAAAATTGGATGAATCACACCCTGGAGTTGGCAGGAGTTGACAGCAGCAGCAGCAGGAGCCCAAATATACACTGGAGTTGGCTTCAGGAGCCCAAAAATTGGATGAATCACACCCTGGAGTTGGCAGAAGTTGGCAGCAGCAGCAGCAGGAGCCCAAATATACACTGGAGTTGGCTTCAGGAGCCCAAAAATTGGATGAATCACACCCTGGAGTTGGCAGAAGTTGGCAGCAGCAGCAGCAGGAGCCCAAATATACACTGGAGTTGGCTTCAGGAGCCCAAAAATTGGATGAATCACACCCTGGAGTTGGCAGAAGTTGGCAGCAGCAGCAGCAGGAGCCCAAATATACACTGGAGTTGGCTTCAGGAGCCCAAAAATTGGATGAATCACACCCTGGAGTTGGCAGGAGTTGACAGCAGCAGCAGCAGGAGCCCAAATATACACTGGAGTTGGCTTCAGGAGCCCAAAAATTGGATGAATCACACCCTGGAGTTGGCAGAAGTTGGCAGCAGCAGCAGCAGGAGCCCAAATATACACTGGAGTTGGCTTCAGGAGCCCAAAAATTGGATGAATCACACCCTGGAGTTGGCAGGAGTTGACAGTAGCAGCAGCAGGAGCCCAAATATACACTGGAGTTGGCTTCAGGAGCCCAAAAATTGGATGAATCACACCCTGGAGTTGGCAGAAGTTGGCAGCAGCAGCAGCAGGAGCCCAAATATACACTGGAGTTGGCTTCAGGAGCCCAAAAATTGGATGAATCACACCCTGGAGTTGGCAGGAGTTGACAGCAGCAGCAGCAGGAGCCCAAATATACACTGGAGTTGGCTTCAGGAGCCCAAAAATTGGATGAATCACACCCTGGAGTTGGCAGGAGTTGACAGCAGCAGCAGCAGGAGCCCAAATATACACTGGAGTTGGCTTCAGGAGCCCAAAAATTGGATGAATCACACCCTGGAGTTGGCAGAAGTTGGCAGCAGCAGCAGCAGGAGCCCAAATATACACTGGAGTTGGCTTCAGGAGCCCAAAAATTGGATGAATCACACCCTGGAGTTGGCAGGAGTTGACAGCAGCAGCAGCAGGAGCCCAAATATACACTGGAGTTGGCTTCAGGAGCCCAAAAATTGGATGAATCACACCCTGGAGTTGGCAGAAGTTGGCAGCAGCAGCAGCAGGAGCCCAAATATACACTGGAGTTGGCTTCAGGAGCCCAAAAATTGGATGAATCACACCCTGGAGTTGGCAGAAGTTGGCAGCAGCAGCAGCAGGAGCCCAAATATACACTGGAGTTGGCTTCAGGAGCCCAAAAATTGGATGAATCACACCCTGGAGTTGGCAGGAGTTGACAGTAGCAGCAGCAGGAGCCCAAATATACACTGGAGTTGGCTTCAGGAGCCCAAAAATTGGATGAATCACACCCTGGAGTTGGCAGAAGTTGGCAGCAGCAGCAGCAGGAGCCCAAATATACACTGGAGTTGGCTTCAGGAGCCCAAAAATTGGATGAATCACACCCTGGAGTTGGCAGGAGTTGACAGTAGCAGCAGCAGGAGCCCAAATATACACTGGAGTTGGCTTCAGGAGCCCAAAAATTGGATGAATCACACCCTGGAGTTGGCAGAAGTTGGCAGCAGCAGCAGCAGGAGCCCAAATATACACTGGAGTTGGCTTCAGGAGCCCAAAAATTGGATGAATCACACCCTGGAGTTGGCAGAAGTTGGCAGCAGCAGCAGCAGGAGCCCAAATATACACTGGAGTTGGCTTCAGGAGCCCAAAAATTGGATGAATCACACCCTGGAGTTGGCAGGAGTTGACAGTAGCAGCAGCAGGAGCCCAAAAAATGGCCTAAAGACATAAATATGTTTTGCACCATTTGGAAAGTGTAAAACGTGGCACCATGCTGAATCTAGTCGCATGCATCAGGCATTGGTGGGTGGAAATCCTGGCTGATCCATCCCTGATTCATTTTGACAAAGGTGAGTCTCTCCACATTTTTAGTTGACAGACGAGTTCTCCTCGCCGTAACTATGGCCCCCGCCGCACTAAACACCCGCTCAGATGGCACGCTACTTGCCGGGCAGGACAGCTTTTCCAGGGCAAACTCTGCTAGTTGCGGCCACAAATCAAGTTTGGCTGCCCAGAAGTCCAGCGGATCCTCAAGGTGTGTTGGCATGGTCATGTCAAAGTATGACATGACCTGCTGGTTCAGGTCCTGCTCCAGGTCTTCCTGCTGCTCATGAGTAGCCTCACTATGCGGGTGTAGAAAGCTACTCATTAGCGACTGAAGACTGAGGCTGCTGCTGCTGATGGAGCTTCTGCTGCTGCTGCTGCCAACCCCCCCAGCGGCCATGGCAGTGGAAGGTGAGCGCAGAGGTCCCCTCGAGTCAGACCTGCGAGAGTATGGACCATGGCGCAGATAGGCATCGGCCAACTGCCTACGTAGAATGTCTTTGTAGTAGTTGAGTTTGTCCTCCCTCTCGGTGGGTTTAAAAAATGCCCCCATTTTGTGCCGGAAGCGAGGGTCCAATAAGGTGGACAGCCAGAAGTCATCCCGCCGACAGATGGAAACAATTCTGGGGTCACTACGCAAGCACGTGAGCATGCTTCGTGCCATTTGCGCAAGTGACTCGGATGGACTACCTGTCTCCATCTCCACTGCATACTGCCACGGTGTGCCCGGGTCCTCTGTCTCTCCTTCCTCAAAAACCTCTAGCTCCTCTGGCTGCTCCTGCTCCTCCTCTCCTGTCCGCTGACTAGATAAACCAGCCATTTCGCCAAGCCTAAACTGTGTTTCGCTGGGCAACTCCTCCTCCTCCTCTTCCTCCTCCTCCTCCTCCAGTTCAGCTCCAAGGGGGTTCATGTGGCCGTAAGATGTAAACGCCATGTCTCCAGTGCCCTGACCAGCCATGGTTTCCAACATGTGCTGCAGTACATGAAGCAGTGGAATCACGTCGTTCATCCCGTAATCCTGCCGACTGACAAATAAAGTGGCTTCCTCAAAGGGCCTGAGCAAACGGCAGGTGTCACGTATGAGCTGCCACTGGTTGACATTGAAGTTACACAGGGGAGTCCCCCTATCTGCTTGGATCATCAGGAAATCCGTGATGGCTTTTCTCTGTTCATATAATCGGTCCAACATGTGAAGGGTGGAATTCCAACGGGTGGAAACATCGCAAATCAGACTATGTTGGGGGATACCATTCTGACGCTGTAGCTCAAGAAGGGTGTGTTTGGCAGTGTAGGAGTGGCTGAAGTGCATGCAAAGTTTCCGTGAAGTTGTTAGGATGTCCTGCAGATGGGGGGAACACTTCAGAAACCGCTTGACAACCAGATTGAAGACGTGAGCCATGCAGGGGGCATGGGTCAGGCTTCCTTGGCGCAGCGCAGACAAAATGTTCTTCCCATTGTCGGTAACCATGATTCCCATTTTAAGTTTTCTCGGAGTAAGCCATGTTTGGATTTCCTGATGAATACATTTAAGCAGTTCCTCCCCTGTGTGACTCCGTTCGCCAAGACAAACCATGTGAAGCACTGCGTGACACCTCCGTGCCCTGCACACATGGTAGACTGGAGGGGCACTGAGACTTGAGCCTACAGTGGAGGGTGAGGAGATGGCGGAGGATGAGGAGGCCGAGTCGCACGGTGTCACAGGCCCAATGGGCAGAGAGCGCGGAGGCCGAAGCGGCGTGACCTGTCCAAGTTGCTGCTGCAAAGGGACCACATTCACCCAGTGGGCCGTAAACGACATGTACTGCCCCTGACCGTAGTTACAGCTCCAGATGTCGGCGCTGCCATGTATTTTGCTACACACCGACAGGCTCAAGGACTGGCCCACCTTCTGTTCAACAAAAGTGTGCAGCGCTGGTACTGCCTTCTTGGCAAAGAAATGACGGCTTGGGACTCTCCACCTCGGCTCGGCACAAGCCATCAGTTCTCTGAAAGGTGCAGATTCCACCACCTGAAAAGGGAGCGACTGCAGCACCAGCAACTTGGACAGGAGCACATTCAGCTTCTGCGCCGTAGGATGAGTGGGCGCATACTGCTGTCTCTTGGACATGGCTTCGCTGATGGATTGCTGGCGGGATGCATGACTTGGAGGAGGAGGAGGAGGAGCAGGAGCGACAGAGGATGGGTATGACGCACAGCTGCCTTCGGCTGAGGTGCTGGAGCCTTGGCTGGCAGAAATTGGGAGCTCACTTGGTGAGGAAGCAGACTGGACCACCCCTTGGGAGCCTCGGTTCTCCCAGGTCGTTTTATGGTGACGCATCATATGTTGACGCAGGGCCGTGGTGCCAACATTTGGACCCTGGCCACGCTTCACCTTTTGCCTACATATCTTGCATGTGGCCATGTTACCCTCCTGCGGATGCCTCAGGAAAAACTGCCACACTGCCGAGTAGCTACTTTTCCCACCCCCTGGCCTCACTGATTCACTGCTGCTGTTGCCAACTCCAGGAACCCCTGCTCCACTACCTCCCGATAAGGTAGACTGCCGCACAGCAGGTGCTCTACCCCGGCCCCGGCCCCGGCCGGCTCCAGCCTTTGGAATTGTGCCCCCATGCTGACTGCTACCACTTTGCTGCCTCAGCTGCTGACTCCGGGGCAACCTGCACCCCTCTTCTCCTGATGATGACGATGAAGCCCCTTCATCACCCGGCTCCCAAGTGCGATCGGCTTCATCGTCATCATCATCATCATCACCGGGTTGTGGCTGTACGTCACTGATGTTCGTGGATTCGTCAACAGTGTCTGGCGCAGGAGCTGGAACGCTCGCAGCACCCACGACACTGTCCACATCACTATTTGTCTGCCTAGCTAAAGAAGCCACCTCCATTTCTTGGCTGGGCAGTAGCTGCTGACTGTCCTCTATCTGATGGTCCTCCTCACTAAAGAGTGGAGCTGAACCCAAAGCATAGGATACGTCGCTGGGGGAGGGAACGGCGTAGGCCAGAGGCAATGGGAGGACAGGGACTGCTCTCGGGGCATGCCAACTCAGGGTTGTGTCAGAGGAACCTACCGACCCTAGACTGGGGGTCTCAGACGTAAGTTGTGATGATGTTGTTGATGAGCGCGTCAACCAATCTACCACGGCAGATGCGTTACTGGTGGAGACCCGACCGCTAGCAGATACTGGCAGATTAGGTCTCTCAGCGTGACTCCTGCTGCTACTGGCCCCCAGTCTGATGCGAGCTCTTCCTGCGGAATCTTGGCCTCTGCCACTCCTCTTTTCACTTCCAGGCACTTGTCTGCCCGACATAGTCTAACTGGCGTGGTAGTAGGTGATATTTAAAAAAACCCCGGGCAGCGGTGGGTCTATATGAAACAGAATATAATGCACACCAAAAGTGAGCAGTAACACTCAGCCTCCAACAGGCCTGCTTAGTGTAAATAAGAGAGCTGCTTAGTGTAAATAAAGAGGGGTATGCTATGTTACAGAATGGGATGCCTCAACAGAAGTGCACCTGGCAGGCAGCAGTAAGCCTATGCCCAGCAAAAGTGTCTTATAATATAAATATAATAAGAGCAAATGCTTATATGGTCTTAAACAGAGGCTGCTTTAGTCACAGAATGGGATGCCCCGGGCAGGAATCGAGCTGCCAGGGTACAGTAGTGCTTTGGCCAGCAAAAGTGTCTTTATCAGGCCTAATTTCAAATATGATTAGAGCAAATGCTTATATGGTCTTAAACAGAGGCTGCTTTAGTCACAGAATGGGATGCCCCGGGCAGGAATCGAGCTGCCAGGGTACAGTAGTGCTTTGGCCAGCAAAAGTGTCTTTATCAGGCCTAATTTCAAATATGATTAGAGCAAATGCTTATATGGTCTTAAACAGAGGCTGCTTTAGTCACAGAATGGGATGCCCCGGGCAGGAATCGAGCTGCCAGGGTACAGTAGTGCTTTGGCCAGCAAAAGTGTCTTTATCAGGCCTAATTTCAAATATGATTAGAGCAAATGCTTATATGGTCTTAAACAGGGGCTGCTTTAGTCACAGAATGGGATGCCCCGGGCAGGAATCGAGCTGCCAGGGTACAGTAGTGCTTTGGCCAGCAAAAGTGTCTTTATCAGGCCTAATTTCAAATATGATTAGAGCAAATGCTTATATGGTCTTAAACAGAGGCTGCTTTAGTCACAGAATGGGATGCCCCGGGCAGGAATCGAGCTGCCAGGGTACAGTAGTGCTTTGGCCAGCAAAAGTGTCTTTATCAGGCCTAATTTCAAATATGATTAGAGCAAATGCTTATATGGTCTTAAACAGAGGCTGCTTTAGTCACAGAATGGGATGCCCCGGGCAGGAATCGAGCTGCCAGGGTACAGTAGTGCTTTGGCCAGCAAAAGTGTCTTTATCAGGCCTAATTTCAAATATGATTAGAGCAAATGCTTATATGGTCTTAAACAGAGGCTGCTTTAGTCACAGAATGGGATGCCCCGGGCAGGAATCGAGCTGCCAGGGTACAGTAGTGCTTTGGCCAGCAAAAGTGTCTTTATCAGGCCTAATTTCAAATATGATTAGAGCAAATGCTTATATGGTCTTAAACAGAGGCTGCTTTAGTCACAGAATGGGATGCCCCGGGCAGGAATCGAGCTGCCAGGGTACAGTAGTGCTTTGGCCAGCAAAAGTGTCTTTATCAGGCCTAATTTCAAATATGATTAGAGCAAATGCTTATATGGTCTTAAACAGAGGCTGCTTTAGTCACAGAATGGGATGCCCCGGGCAGTAATCGAGCTGCCAGGGTACAGTAGTGCTTTGGCCAGCAAAAGTGTCTTTATCAGGCCTAATTTCAAATATGATTAGAGCAAATGCTTATATGGTCTTAAACAGAGGCTGCTTTAGTCACAGAATGGGATGCCCCGGGCAGGAATCGAGCTGCCAGGGTACAGTAGTGCTTTGGCCAGCAAAAGTGTCTTTATCAGGCCTAATTTCAAATATGATTAGAGCAAATGCTTATATGGTCTTAAACAGAGGCTGCTTTAGTCACAGAATGGGATGCCCCGGGCAGGAATCGAGCTGCCAGGGTACAGTAGTGCTTTGGCCAGCAAAAGTGTCTTTATCAGGCCTAATTTCAAATATGATTAGAGCAAATGCTTATATGGTCTTAAACAGAGGCTGCTTTAGTCACAGAATGGGATGCCCCGGGCAGGAATCGAGCTGCCAGGGTACAGTAGTGCTTTGGCCAGCAAAAGTGTCTTTATCAGGCCTAATTTCAAATATGATTAGAGCAAATGCTTATATGGTCTTAAACAGAGGCTGCTTTAGTCACAGAATGGGATGCCCCGGGCAGGAATCGAGCTGCCAGGGTACAGTAGTGCTTTGGCCAGCAAAAGTGTCTTTATCAGGCCTAATTTCAAATATGATTAGAGCAAATGCTTATATGGTCTTAAACAGAGGCTGCTTTAGTCACAGAATGGGATGCCCCGGGCAGGAATCGAGCTGCCAGGGTACAGTAGTGCTTTGGCCAGCAAAAGTGTCTTTATCAGGCCTAATTTCAAATATGATTAGAGCAAATGCTTATATGGTCTTAAACAGAGGCTGCTTTAGTCACAGAATGGGATGCCTCACAGCAGACTTAAGATCAGTTCAGTATATATGCACAGTTAGTTACTATAAGCAGCCTGAAAACGCTAACAAAGGCTGGATGAAAAAAAAAAAATCTCCCTGTCAGCCAGCTCCGTTTTTCCTACCTTTCCCTGGCTTTCTGTCTGTCTCCTGTCTGTCTCCTGCCTGTCTCCTGCCTGTCTCCAGCCTGTCCCTGTCTGTCCCTGTCTGTCCCTGTCTCCAGCCTGTCTAACTGCCTCAGCTACACAGCGTTCTGTCTGTCTGTCACGAATGCAATAGAGAAATGAGGAAAAGCAAGATGGCCGCCGTTAAATACCGCTGTGTGACGTCACCGGGCTTGCTGGCTGCTGATAGGCTGCATGTGACTGCCCCAGCTTGCACTGGCGCGGGATACATGTCCAGACATGTCCCGCCCGCCATCTTAGAATGCCTGTAATGTAAATGAATGGATGTTAAAGGAAAACTTCGAGTGATCGAATTGCGGGGAAATTCGGATTCGATCCGAATCGAATTTTTCCTGAAATTCGGATCGAATCCGGGTTCGTCCGGATCGATTCGCTCATCCCTAGTGCTGCACAACATACACAACCTAAATATACACCATTGAAGTTTATTGTAGAACGCAACTGTGCGACAGGCGCTAGGTGGTGCTGCACAACATACACAACCTAAATATACACCATTGAAGTGTATTGTAGAACGCAACTGTGCGACAGGCGCTAGGTGGTGCTGCACAACATACACAACCAAAATATACACCATTGAAGTGTATTGTAGAACGCAACTGAGCGACAGGCGCTAGGTGGTGCTGCACAACATACACAACCAAAATATACACCATTGAAGTGTATTGTAGAACGCAACTGAGCGACAGGCGCTAGGTGGTGCTGCACAACATACACAACCAAAATATACACCATTGAAGTGTATTGTAGAACGCAACTGAGCGGCAGGCGCTAGGTGGTGCTGCACAACATACACAACCAAAATATACACCATTGAAGTGTATTGTAGAACGCAACTGAGCGGCAGGCGCTAGGTGGTTCTGCAGAACATACACAACCAAAATATACACCATTGAAGTGTATTGTAGAACGCAACTGAGCGGCAGGCGTTAGGTGGTGCTGCAGAACATACACAACCAAAATATACACCATTGAAGTGTATTGTAGAACGCAACTGAGCGACACGCGCTAGGTGGTGCTGCACAACATACACAACCAAAATATACACCATTGAAGTGTATTGTAGAACGCAACTGAGCGACACGCGCTAGGTGGTGCTGCACAACATACACAACCAAAATATACAACATTGAAGTGTATTGTAGAACGCAACTGAGCGGCAGGCGTTAGGTGGTGCTGCAGAACATACACAACCAAAATATACACCATTGAAGTGTATTGTAGAACGCAACTGAGCGACACGCGCTAGGTGGTGCTGCACAACATACACAACCAAAATATACACCATTGAAGTGTATTGTAGAACGCAACTGTGCGACAGGCACTAGGTGGTGCTGCAGAACATACACAACCAAAATATACACCATTGAAGTGTATTGTAGAACGCAACTGAGCGGCAGGCGCTAGGTGGTGCTGCACAACATACACAACCAAAATATACACCATTGAAGTGTATTGTAGAACGCAACTGTGCGACAGGCGCTAGGTGGTGCTGCACAACATACACAACCAAAATATACACCATTGAAGTGTATTGTAGAACGCAACTGAGCGACAGGCGCTAGGTGGTGCTGCAGAACATACACAACCAAAATATACACCATTGAAGTGTATTGTAGAACGCAACTGTGCGACAGGCGCTAGGTGGTGCTGCACAACATACACAACCAAAATATACACCATTGAAGTGTATTGTAGAGCGCAACTGTGCAACAGGCGCTAGGTGGTGCTGCACAACATACACAACCAAAATATACACCATTGAAGTGTATTGTAGAGCGCAACTGAGCGACAGGCGCTAGGTGGTGCTGCACAACATACACAACCAAAATATGCACCATTGATGTGTATTGTAGAGCGCAACTGAGCGAGAGGCGCAAGGTGGTGCTGCACAACATACACAACCAAAATATACACCATTGAAGTGTATTGTAGAACGCAACTGAGCGACAGGCGCTAGGTGGTGCTGCAGAACATACACAACCAAAATATACACCATTGAAGTGTATTGTAGAACGCAACTGAGCGGCAGGCGCTAGGTGGTGCTGCAGAACATACACAACCAAAATATACACCATTGAAGTGTATTGTAGAACGCAACTGAGCGACAGGCGCTAGGTGGTGCTGCACAACATACACAACCAAAATATACACCATTGAAGTGTATTGTAGAACGCAACTGAGCGACAGGCGCTAGGTGGTGCTGCAGAACATACACAACCAAAATATACACCATTGAAGTGTATTGTAGAACGCAACTGAGCGGCAGGCGCTAGGTGGTGCTGCAGAACATACACAACCAAAATATACACCATTGAAGTGTATTGTAGAACGCAACTGAGCGGCAGGCGCTAGGTGGTGCTGCACAACATACACAACCAAAATATACACCATTGAAGTGTATTGTAGAACGCAACTGAGCGACAGGCGCTAGGTGGTGCTGCACAACATACACAACCAAAATATACACCATTGAAGTGTATTGTAGAACGCAACTGTGCGACAGGCGCTAGGTGGTGCTGCACAACATACACAACCAGAATATACACCATTGAAGTGTATTGTAGAACGCAACTGAGCGACAGGCGCTAGGTGGTGCTGCAGAACATACACAACCAAAATATACACCATTGAAGTGTATTGTAGAACGCAACTGTGCGACAGGCGCTAGGTGGTGCTGCAGAACATACACAACCAAAATATACACCATTGAAGTGTATTGTAGAACGCAACTGTGCGACAGGCGCTAGGTGGTGCTGCACAACATACACAACCAAAATATACACCATTGAAGTGTATTGTAGAACGCAACTGAGCGACAGGCGCTAGGTGGTGCTGCACAACATACACAACCAAAATATACACCATTGAAGTGTATTGTAGAACGCAACTGAGCGACAGGCGCTAGGTGGTGCTGCACAACATACACAACCAAAATATACACCATTGAAGTGTATTGTAGAACGCAACTGAGCGACAGGCGCTAGGTGGTGCTGCACAACATACACAACCAAAATATACACCATTGAAGTGTATTGTAGAACGCAAATGAGCGGCAGGCGCTAGGTGGTGCTGCAGAACATACACAACCAAAATATACACCATTGAAGTGTATTGTAGAACGCAACTGAGCGACAGGCGCTAGGTGGTGCTGCACAACATACACAACCAAAGTATACACCATTGGAGTGTATTGTAGAACGCAACTGAGCGACAGGCGCTAGGTGGTGCTGCACAACATACAGCGCTGGAGCTTTACGCTGTACTGCGCCCAGCATTCACCTGACGCTACTTAAATAAGGCCCTATAACACTTGAATTATTTATTGCTGCTCATCTGCATGTTACACCTCAAAGAGGGACAAATGAGAACAACGAGGGACAAGGGGACATGGACTCAAAAGAGGGACAGTCCCTCTAAATCAGGGACACTTGGGAGGCATGACCACTCTGTGTACAGGGGATTGGAAACAGGGCCTGTGAGAGCACCTATCCAGGAAGATCAGCTCTTATTATTATTATTGTTATTTATATAGCGCCATCATCTTCCGTAGCGCTTTACAAGGTGTGATTACAGACAAGGAAAAACATATAGTACAGAGAACAATACAAAATTAGATGCCACAAGGATTAAACCAAGTGTTGTGAGCACAGGAGACAATAGGAAGGAGAGCCCGGCCCTTGCGAGCTTACAGTCTAAACGATGGGGGTGGAGGCGAAAGGTGGGGATCACAAGTGGTAGAGCTTGAGTTGGGCTGCATGTGCAATCTGAAGGTTATTGCTTGAGCCAGGTCATATGCCTTGTCTGAAGAAGTGAGTTTTGAGGGCACTTTTAAAGGCTTGGAGTGATGGAGAGTGACAGATTGAGCGGGGAAGTGCATTCCAGAGAAGTGGGGAGGCACGGGAGAAGTCTTGAAGGCGGGAGTGCGAGGAAGTAACCAAGGAGGAGGACAGGAGAATGTCAGAGGCAGAGCGGAGGTTGCACTTGGGTTGTTAACGCTGAATCAGAGATGAAATGTAGGAGGGGCCTGGCTGGAGAGAGCTGTGTAGGTTAGTGTTAGAAGTTTAAACTGAACTCTATGGGAGACAGATAACCAGTGGAGGGATTGACAGAGGGGGACAGCACTGGAGAAGCGAGAGGAGAGATGGATGAGGCGAGCAGCAGAGTTTAGAACAGATTGGAGGGGGGCCAGTCTGTTTGTTGGCAAACCACAGAGGAGGGTGTTGCAGTAGTCCAGGCGGGATATGACCAGGGCGTGCACTAGCATTTTAGTGGTGACGGGTGAGAGGAAGGACGGATGCGGGAGATATTCTTGAGTTGGATACTGAGAGAAACAAGTAAGCCTGAGCCCAGTTTGAGATGAAAAGAACTTTATGGAATGTGTCTGTGTGACCATTGTGGGGCTGTACTGCTATCAATATTTTGCTGCTGATTATAATCCTGCTATTACTGTCTGTAATAAAGCTTGGAAACCCTTAAAGTGAACCAAGGGTGCCCCGCGGAAGTGGACCAACACCCAGGATAGTGACAATCCTGGGTGTTGGTCCACTTCCGCGGGGCACCATGATCGGGGATGCCCCGCTGTGTGAAACCCCCCAGAAAGCCCCTAAAGTCTTACCTTATCGGCGACAGACAAGCGGCGGATAAGCTGCCACCACCGCCGCCGCCTCTTGCGCGTCCCTGCTAGAGGAACGCGCGGGAGGCGGCAGCTGCTTATTCGCTGCTTGTCCGTCGCCGATAAGGTACGTTTTTAGGGGTTTCTGGGGGGTTTCACACAGCGGGGCATCCCGATTTCGGATGCCCCGCGGGGAGGGAGCTGATCGGCCCGGGAATCTAAAGGATCAGGGGTGGGTGTTGGCCCACTGTAAGGAGGAACATCGGAGGCTTTGGTGTCTATAAGACTCCATGGCCATCTGAGTTCCACTCCCTGGTGCATGTGCCACTATATAAAGCCCCATTTCCACTGAATTGAAAGGGGGTTTGAGGGTCTGCATCAGAATTATTTTCTAGAAGTCATAGGAACCACACGAGCACGCTCCATTTTCCATCACGCAGTTGTACATTTTTGGTATTTTAAGAGAAAACCTTTTTATGGCTCATACTTTGGTTCAGCCACATTTTGGCCTCGGGATTATCTTCGTTTTGGCACCGACGTCTCTCAACGCTGATAGGAAATCATTATTCAAAAGTTACAAAGGAGGGGTGGCAGCCGCTCAGACCAATTTATAACTAACCTGGGAGGTGCACGTTAGCAGGGCAATTAGGATACACAAGTCTTAAAGGAGCCACAGCACTCAACCCTGTTAGCTTGCAGACCAACCTACAATCTGTCTCTAAATCTGGTTAAAAACAGAGGCTCGGTCACACACATCTGCAGAAGTATGAGAAGCTGCACCACCAGCGTCAAGGTGCCTCTGTGAGGTGCAGTCCTAACTCTAATCTCTGAGAGCCCCATTTGGGACATACAATGCAACAGATAAATTGGGAGCAGGCTTACCTGAGGTTGCCCTTAAACCTCGACTGCAGCCCATGGGGTGGAACGATCGAAGACCTCACAGTACACCCCTCCTTTGCTTTGTTTGAATCTGTGCAGCACATGGGATGTGGGGTCTAGGCTGTACTGCTAGGTCTTTGACTCTTCCACCCCATGGGCTGTACTCTAGGTTTTAGGGCAACCTCAGGTAAGCCTGCTCCCAATTTATCTATTGCATTGTATGTCCAAAAGGGGGCTCTGAGAGATTAGAGTTAGGACTGCACCTCACAGAGGCACCTTGGCGCTTGGTGGTGCAGCTTAAAGTGGACCAACACCCAGGATTTTGACTATCCTGGGTTTTGGTCCACTTCGGTGGGGCCCCCCCCGATCGGGGGTGCCCCGCTGTGTGAAACCCCCCAGAACGCCCGTAAACACTCACCTCACCACGCTCCTACGCGGGCGCTCATCCAATCAGAGAGCTCAGAGCCGCTGTGGTATGCACGTACAAGCGGCGTCCAACCACAGCGGCTCTGAGCGCTGGAGGCCTTCTAACAGGGAGTGCGCCCGCGCCGGCCATTCACAAACGGCCGGCGCGGGTGCGCGTCCTGCTAGAGGGAAGCGCGAGACGCAGCCGCGGCCCGCGCATGCGCCGTTGGAACGGGGTTAAGGTAAGGTTTCTGGGCGTCTGGGCGTCCTGGGGTTTCACACAGCGGGACATCCCGATTTCGGATGCCCCGCGGGGAGGGATCTGATCGGCCCGGGAATCTGATAGATTCCCGGGCCGATCCCCCCTGGGTGTTGGTCCACTTTAAGCATATCTCTGCAGATGTGTGTGACCAAGCCTCTGTTTTTAGCCAGATTTAGAGACAGATTTTCGGCTGGTCTGCAAGCTAACAGGGTTGAGTGCTGTGGCTCCTTTAAGACTTGTATATCCCAATTGCCCTGCTCACGTGCACCTCCCAGGTTAGTTATAAATTGGTCTGAGCGGCTGCCACCCCCCCCCCCCCTTCGTTTCTTTTAAATAATGAATTCCTATCAGCGATGAGAGACGTCGGTGCCGAAACGAAGATAATCCCGAGGCCAAAATGTGGCTGAACCAAAGTATGAGTCATAAATAGGTTTTCTCTCAAAATACCATAAATGTACAACTGCGTGATGGAAAATGGAGCGTGCTCGCGGGGTTCCCAGGACTGGATGAAAATAATTCTGATGCAGACCCCCGACCCACCTTGACTCTTGCTGGTGCTGCTTCAGCAGACTTCTGCAGATGTGTGTGACCAAGTCCTCTGTTTTTTTTTTTTTTTTTTTTTTGTATAATAGTTTTTATTAGAATAAGGGCAGAGAAAAACAGCATAGGACAACATTCAGGACATTATCTATATTGAGCCTGAGGCTATAGAAAAGCGCCAATAATTAGCAATCGTACAGACGGATATGACCATTATAAACAAATACAGACAAAAAAATAATTATCCAAAAAGATAAAAAGAACAATTCTCAGGCATCATCAAATGAAACGCTTAGAGAGAAAGTGAGAGATGTGAAATAAAAAGAAAGAAAGGGGGAAAGGGGGAGACAAGAAGAAGGGCAGAAGGTGGGTTCCAGGCCTCCGTTCTTACCACAAGGAGAGACAAGGCGGGGTTCTAAATTGTAAGGAGAACACAATTAAGTCCTCCCAGATGAAAGTGAGAAATCCAGCCTTCCCAGGTGGATAAAAAGGGGGCAAAATGACCCTTTATCGTGGCCGCCATCTTCTCGAACATCATGACTTCGTTAACCCGTGCGATAAGGCTTCCTCTAGGAATGACTGGTTTCTTCCACGACTGGGCTATAATCAATTTGGCTGCCGTAGTAATGTGCCTCATGAGGTCGAACTGAGTTCTTGTGCAATGAGGGGGTTTCAGGTTAAGGAGGAACAGCTGAGGAGATCGACCCAGCTTTAGCCCGGTGGACTTATTAATAACATAGAGGACTCTGGTCCAAAATTGATTCACAATCCTGCAGTCCCACCAAATGTGCATATAAGTACCAGGGAGCCCGCAAAGTCCTCTGTTTTTAACCAGATTTAGAGACCAGATTTTAGGTTGGTCAGCAAGCTAACAGGGTTGAGTGCTTTGGCTTCTTTAAGACTTTTGTAGGAAATCATTATTCGAAAGGAAATCCTGGGGTTAAATAGGATCGTTCCTGCCGGTTTTCTCGAGAAACCAAAAATAAAATACGACAGATATAATTATTTGCCTAATAGGTCTCCCGTGGCCCCAGAGGGATTATGACATTTACAGAGAGTAGGTTTACATCTAGGAGACATTTCAGGGCCTCTCTGGTGTCATCTCCAGCTGGGGTTTCCGCGCTGAAGCATTCGCAGAGAGCCGCGGTTATTAGAAATGAGCAACCGAGGGGACGGGAAAGGTTTGGGGAGTTCACAAAGGCTGGAGAAATAGAGAAGGCCTCGAGTTATACATTTAAATAGGATGACCTATTCAGCAATGTATTCAAACACCCGATTTGAATGGGTTCTCCACGAAGTTCCCAACTGCGAGAGACTTGACTTGTAGCTACTTTGGAAGAAGCTGGGTTTTAAATGAGCTCGGATCACATAATCGGGCAGATGGGAGGAGGGGTTATAAGGTTTTCAATTGTTTCTTTTTTCTACGTTAAACCAGACCTTCACCCTAAATAAGATCTTATATGTTTCCCCCACCCTGTACATTCAGATTGCCCATATTAATCCGGACCTTCACCCTGAATAAGAGCCTATCTTGTATGTTTCCCCCAACCTGTACATACAGATTGCCCACATTCATCCGGACCTTCACCCTGAATAAGAGCCTATTTTATATGTTTTGCCACCCTGTACATACAGATTGCTCACATTAATCCGGACCCTCACCCTGAATAAGAGCCTATCTTACATGTTTCCCCCACCCTGTACATACAGATTGCCCACATTCATCCGGACCTTCACCCTGAATAAGAGCCTATCTTATATGTTTCCCCCCTGTACATACAGATTGCCCACATTAATCCGGACCGTCATCCTAACAGGGTTGAGTGCTGTGGCTCCTTTTAAGACTGATGCTTAGTAATAGACCAACGAGAACCTCGCCACGCTCAGCACCACTACCACTTGTGCAAAAGCACTTGTGCCCCGATTTCAGGCTTGTTCTGCTTTGTAAGCCAATTCAATATACCACTGGGATGAGGGAAGGTTGATGTCCAGTCAAAATTGTGTATCCTAATTGCCCTGCTGACTTGCACCTCCCAGGTTAGTTATAAAATGGTCTGAGCGGCTGCCACCCCTCCTTTATTACTAAGCGTCCTTTGTTAACAACGGCGGTGAGTTGTTTGTCCTTGCAGACATTCTTGGTTATTAAACCTCCCTCGTGAACATGGAACAGGAAAAAAAAAGAAGCATTCTATAGAAAATGAACTCCATGTAGATCATAAAAAGCTACTTGGGCACGAGAGAAAAGCTGACCCGATCCTGGCGCCTCCACGCCAAGGAGAGACGACTCCTCCAGCGCTAGCAGCCCGTAAACAATTCCTTATTTTGTCTGTGCCATGACATACTATTTACAGGATTTAATGGGCCACCTTAGGCTGTATAACCTTTCCGTATTATTCCGCAGACCGCGCGGGGACCGAAAAAAACAGAAGGCCGGTGACAAACGATGGCGATATGCTTTACTGCTGAAATGAATCAAATTGCGTGTTCCTCTGCCCCCAGCCTTGCCGCATCGCCGTCGTCACCGAGTCCGCTCACGTTCCGAGGGGGTCACGGTGAAATTTGATACACTTTATTGACACGGGCAGGTGACTGATAATTGGTTTTGTCAATAAACCGAAAGGGAGGGGGGCGCGCCACAATCAAAGGAGAAATTGCGTTTAAAGCACCGGCGTGTGGCGTAGTAAACTTTCCAATGTCACCTTCAGAAGGAATATTTGTCCATTCCTTTCTTTCCTTCTGTTGCTGTTTGTGTTGTTTTCTGTTTTATGTTGTAGATTTTAAAGATGTGTTGAGTTTTTTATTATAGTTTTGGGATTATTTGACATATGTGACCAGTAAGTGGACCAAAACCCAGGATTTTTACTATCCTGGGTTTTGGTTCCTGCCCCCTTGGCACCCCCCAATCAGCGGTGCCCCGCAGTGTGAAACCCCCCAGGTTGCCTGATTGCACTCACCGTTCCTCGGTTCTACGGCGTATGCGCACCCTCTTGTCCAATGAGCACTCTCGGATTTACTCATGTGAGCTTGTCTAAGGCGAGCTGATCCAACCATATCCAACCATAGCCCCTGCTACCGCACCGGCCATTCACAAATGCCTGGCACGGGCACGTGCTCTGCGAGAGGGGTGTCGGGGATGCGCCCGCGGCTCGCACATGCGCAGTTGGACCGGAAAAGAAGGTGAGTGTATGGGCGACCTGGAAGGTTTCACACAGCGGGGCATCTTGATTCTGGATGTCCCAGGGGGAGGGAATCTTATAGATTCCTGAGCTTATCTCTGTGAGTTTTGGTCCACTTTAATGCTTGTGTACACATTGGATTTTTTTCTCTGCATTTAACCTGTTTGTGCAGTGGGACAAGGACAAGCAGCGAGTGCGCACATGCCCGGAGAGGTGGGCTGCCCTAGCAACAGTGCCCGGGGAGCAGTTAGGGGGTAAGGTGCCTTGTTCAAGAGAAATTCTCAAGATCGGTTCATTTACCACTAGGTCATTACTGCCCCCCTTAAAATTTTCAACCAGGATGGGATTGTTTCTAAAGGGGCAGTCATGGTCTATTGGTTATATGTATAGACTGGTGGGTTAGGTCCTTAATTGACTCTATTTTTTATTGGAAGCTTAACTTGCCAGGGCTCATTGCCCAAGCTCTTGGTACTTGGTCTTCTTGTCTCTCTCCCTGGCACTGCGACAGGACCAGCCAGGAATCGAACCTGCAACACGCAGGTCACACAATTGGTTCGGGTAAAATTCTCACCCAGGATGGGATTATTTCTAAAGAGGCAGTTGTGGCATATTGGGCATATGTATAAACTCATGGGCTGGGTCCTTAATTGACTGTTTTTTTATTGGAAGCTTGTCAGGGCTCATTGCCCAAGCTCTTGATACTTGGTCTTCTTGTCTCCCTTCCTGGCACTGAGGCAGGACCGGCCAGGACTCGAACCTGCAACATGCAGGTCACACAATTGGTTCAAGTAAAATTCTCACCCAGGATGGAATTATTAAAGAGTCCTTAATTGACTCTTTTTTTTATTGGAAGCTTAACTTGCCAGGGCTCATTGCCCAAGCTCTTGGTACTTGGTCTTCTTGTCTCCCTCCCTGGCACTGAGGTAGGACTGGCCAGGACTCGAACCTGCAACACGCAGGTCACACAATTGGTTCGGGTAAAATTCTCACCCAGGATGGGATTATTTCTAAAGAGGCAGTTGTGGCATATTGGGCATATGTATAAACTCATGGGCTGGGTCCTTAATTGACTGTTTTTTTATTGGAAGCTTGTCAGGGCTCATTGCCCAAGCTCTTGATACTTGGTCTTCTTGTCTCCCTTCCTGGCACTGAGGCAGGACCGGCCAGGACTCGAACCTGCAACACGCAGGTCACACAATTGGTTCAAGTAAAATTCTCACCCAGGATGGGATTATCAAAGAGTCCTTAATTGACTCTTTTTTTATTGGAAGCTTAACTTGTCGGGGCTCATTGCCCTAGCTCTTGGTACATGGTCTTCTTGCCTTCCTCCCCTGGTGCTGAGGCAGGACTTGGGGGATCTGAGTTTAACCTGTGAGCACACGTACCTGGAGTGGTGGGCTGCCCAAACAACGGTGCCTGAGAAATTCAGTAATTTCCTGCCCAGGACTCGAACCTGCAAAACGCAGGTCACACAATTGGTTCGGGTAAAATTCTCACCCAGGATGGGATTATTTCTAAAGAGGCAGTTGTGGAATATTGGGTATATGTATAAACTCATGGGCTGGGTCCTTAATTGACTCTTTTTTTATTGGAAGCTTAATTTGTCGGGGCTCATTGCCCTAGCTCTTGGTACTTGGTCTTCTGGCCTTCCTCCCCTGCTGAGGCAGGACTTGGGGGATCTGAGTTTAACCTGTGAGCACACGTACCTGGAGCGGTGGGCTGCCCAAACAACGGTGCCTGAGAAATTCAGTAATTCCCCGGCCAGGACTTGAACCTGCAACACACAGGTCACAAGATTGGTTCCTTGACCACTAAGCCATGACTGCCCCCATAAAAAAAAACAGGATGGGATTATTTCTAAACAGGCAGTCATGCCGCCCGCTCAATGAAGGTGAATGGCCGCGCCAAATTAAGGTAAATAACTCTGTCCCTCCCACCCACAGATGTGTGAGATTACAATGTGATAGTGTTGTATTTAAGTATATGTTCTGTAATTAGTTCTCTGTCATGCGTAAGGGTGTGAACCCGAAACGCGTAGACGTGTGAGGACACCTTGTTTATGCTGCTTTTATCTGTGCCGCTGTGACGGACTTTTAAACAGTATAGAATAAAAATGGACTTTTAATTGCTCTACTACTATGTGGCTGGCTTTTCCTATGGTTCTTGGACTACCACCAAGTTTTGAGGTGAGCTCTCTAGCCTTTGCCTGAGTGTGGGGCTGTATTCCCTGTTATTGAGCTGGCACTCTTGTCATTCAAGTCATGACCTATTGGTTATATGTATAGACTGATGGGTTGGGTCGTAATTGACTCTTTTTTTTATTGGGAGCTTGTAGGATCTCATTGCCCAAGCTCTTGGTTTTCTTTAACGGGTGTTGGTCCCTCCCCCGCACATAACCCCTCAGAACACCCGTAATCCTCACCTTCACTATGAGCCAGCGCCGGGAAAGTCCCGCGATTGGCCACCGGGCAGTCACGTGGGCCACCGTCGCGTCCTTGACGCTGGCCACCAGAATAACCTGCCCCAGTGACCACCCACCAGCCAGTCACGGGAATTCTATTCCCGGTGCTGGCTCGTAGTGAAGCTGAGGTTTATTGGCATTCTGGGAGGTTAAACCGGATCAACAGCCTGGCACAGTTGGAAAAGAAAGGTTGCGGCCATTTTGGAGCTTCCTTTCCCAACTGACATAACTGAAATGCACAGTAACAGGAAGCTCAGCATGACTTCCTGTCTGTAGGTGCCCTGCAAGCCTATAAACTGACATCTTGTTTTTAAAATTTACCCCAGCAGGCGTTAGAAAATGGTAAGTTATTTTTTTTTGTGAAGCAATCTAAATTGCCCTGGAGAGGGATGCCTATGAGTGCTGTTTGTTGTGTTGGTCTGGTTTAATTTATTTTTGACTGTTGGTCCACTTTAATTGTGGGGGGGCCCCCGAGCTTGATTTAATTAGCTTACTATGGGACCAAACTAAAAACGGGTGTTGGTCCGGTTTAAAGTGGACCAACACCCAGGGGGGATCGGCCCGGGAATCTATAAGATTCCCGGGCCGATCAGATCCCTCCCCACGGGGCATCCGAAATCTGGATGTCCCACGGGGTGAAACCCCCCAGGAAGCCCACAATCCTACCTTTTCCACGTTCCAGCGGCGCATGCGCGTCCGCCGCCGCCGCCTCCCGCGCGTCCCTCTAGCAGGGCACGCTCCCGCTCCGGCCGTTTGTGAATGGCCGGCGCGAGTGCGCTCCCTGTAAGAGGGACGCGCGGGAGGCGGCGGCGGACGCGCTCTGCTTGTCCGGCGCTGCCTCTCGCTTGTCCGCCAGCGGGGATTGGCTGCAGCGGTCACGTGGGAGCAGGGAGAGGAGAGTTTTCGGGGCTTTCTGGGGGGTTTCACACAGCGGGGCACCCCCGATCGGGGTGCCCCACCGAAGTGGACCAAAACCCAGGATAGTCAAAATCTTGGGTGTTGGTCCACTTTAAGGCCCAACAGTGGAAATCATTTTTGGGTCCAACTGTTATGATTATACTCCATGTTGCTTATTGGCTCATGTTGCCCCATCAGGTCGCCCCAGGAAGACTCCCATGACGGTGCGTAAACCGAAAAATTGGCGAGCAATTGGTGACCCACATCAAGTGCGCGACCAGACGTCACGCCACCACTCCCTGTTATGGGTGCAATGACCGGGCACTAATAGCTTCAGCCAACGTGACAATCTAGGAGGCCGGGCAGGGTTCAGCCTTCACACGAGCCGCACTTAGATCATACCTTCCAGCTTTTCAGAGTGTGAAAAAGGGACAATATTTAAATTAAGCCACGCCCCCTCATTGAGGGATGGATGAAGCCACGCCCCTTCATTGAGGGGTGGATAGGAGAAGACACACCCCCTCATTGAGGGATGGATAAGAGAAGACACGCCCCCTCATTGAGGGGTGAATAGGAGAAGACACACACCCTCATTGAGGGATGGATAGGAGAAGACACACCCCCTCATTGAGGGATGGATAGGAGAAGACACGCCCCCTCATTGAGGGATGAATGAAGCCACACCCCCTCATTGAGGGATGGATAGGAGATAGAATGTAACAGTTACAACAATAAAAACACTTTGAATAGGAATCATTTATTGCTGCAGATCTGCATGTTACACCTCAAGAGGGACAAATGAGATCAATGAGGGACAGGGGGACCTGGAGTCAAAAGAGGGACATTCCTTCCAAATCAGGAACCCTTGGGAGGTATGAGAGGGCAGTGCTGGCCACAGGTTGTGCACCCATGCTATAAGGTATTGTTTGTGTTATACTGTAAATGATGATATCACCTACCTTCCAACTTTTCAGGGTGGGAAAAAAAGGACAATTGTTAAATTAAGCCACGCCCCCTCATTAAGATATGAATAGGAGTTGGATGTAACAGATACAACAATAGAAACACTTTGAATGGGCAAATGAATCATTTATTGCTGCAGATCTGCATGTTACACCTCAAGGAGGGACAAAGGAGAACAACAAGGGACAGGAGACATGTATCCAAAAGAGGGACAGTCCCTCCAAATCAGGGACACTTGGGAAGTATGACTCATATAACATCTGTAACATCTGTGTGAAAAGCAAAATACTTCTGAGCTGTTCTCCCTTCCCATACCTACCAACTTTTCAGGGTGAGAAAGAGGGATATTTGTTAAATTAGGCCACGCCCCCTCATTGAGGGAACCAGTAGAAACCCTTTAAATGAGCAAATGAGTCATTTGTTGATGCAGATCTGCATGTTGCACCTCAAAGAGGGACAAATGAGAACAACGAGGGACAGGGGGGCATGGACTCAAAAAGGAGGTATGACGGGCAGGCTGATTCATTTCTAACGGCAGGTAGCGACAGATGAGCGTCTGTAGCAGGCATTTCAGAGCGCCCGCTAGTAGTCGCTGTGCTCGGCCGTGGTTCGCTAGTTCAGAGCGCCTCAGTCGCTGTGCAGCATTGATGAATAGGTTGTGGGGTGTCGCTATATGAGCAGTACAGCGCTGTATGGGAGTGAATGGTAGCGACTGGTCAGTGCGACCAACTCCCACCATATTCATCAAAAAAACAGCCTCACACACATCCGGCGCTCCAAAATGCTTCGCTGTAGCCCTGAGTGCCGGAGGCTGTGTGATTAAAGGCTGTTATTCAACATGTATCCACCAGTAACAAAGCGAAAACATATGGAATTCCATTGTTATAACATTGTGACATGAACACATTAATGCCAGACCTGTCATGTCAATTCTGCAAAAATATATAAAAAATAAAAAAAAGTTTGAAAAAATGGCTTTTTCAAGGCCAGGAGAGGTCACAACATTATTTGAGAATAAATAATAATAACAATAAAAAACCCCGTTTAAAGAGAAGTAAAAGAACGTCCATAGAAATGTATGGGAGAGCGACAGGTAGCGACAGGTAAGACGTGGCGCTGTGCAAGGCTGAACGCCGACGCTGTACGCTGAGCCTGAGATAATGATGAATCGGACGCTACATGGCGTTGTTCCAGTCGCTCACCAGATTCGGCTTCATAAATGTGTAATTGCTGCCGTGTCCGGCGTTCACCTGCCGCTACCTGTCGCTTAACAGCCACGACCTGACGCTATCCCTTCATGAATAAGGTCCTTAGATGCTTCACAGCAAACTAGTCGAAGCCAACCTAACCGTGAGCCGAGATTCCGGAATCTAGCGGAATAACAATATTGATACATTGCCGCCGCATTAAACACATCAGTGACTGGAAAGGTTACGCGCACGCCGCAGAAAATCCGCAAAGAGACGAAGCAGAGAGGCTGCGGCTAATGACGGGGGCGTTCCGGACAGGAAACATCATCAGCCTGATTATATAAAGTGACCTCATACGTATAAACAATGTCAGAGCCACAGACAGTAACAAGAACATGATCATAGAAGCGGAGATTCATTAAGGGCCAGATTTACTAAGAGCATAACCTCCCAAGTGTCCCTGATGTGGAGGGACTGTCCCTCTTTTGAGTCCATGTCCCCCTGTCCCTCGTTGTTCTCCTTTGTCCCTCTTTGAGGTGTAACATGCAGATCTGCAGTAATAAATGATTCATTTGCCTATTCAAAGTGTTTCTATGGTTTTAACTGTTACATCCTATCTCCTATCCATCCCTCAATGAGGGGGCGTGTCTTCTCCTATCCATCCCTCAATGAGGAGCCATGGCTTCTCCTATCCATCCCTCAATGAGGGGGCGTGTCTTCTCCTATCCATTCCTCAATGAGGGGGCGTGTCTTCTCCTATCCATCCCTCAATGAGGGGGCGTGGCTTCTCCTAACTATCCCTCAATGAGGGTGTGTGGCTTTTCCTATCCATCCCTCAATGAGGGGACGTGTCTTCTCCTATCCATCCCTCAATAAGGGGCGTGGCTTCTCATATCCATCCCTCAATGAGGAGGCGTGGCCTAATTTAACAAATGTCCCTCTTTCCCTCCATGAAAAGTTGGTAGGTATGACTAAAAGTGCTGGGTTATGGAAATAAAGCTAGTGTACATCTCGCTGGCCTGGGCCAGGGTAAAGTCTCGTTCAGGCATAGCGTGGAATAGGTCGACGCACAGTCTACATAAGGCATCTCATAGTAAATCTCACTTAAAGCGGGATTCTACATAACTGGGGAGGGTCCGCATTGTGATCAGGAGGGGGCATTCAGATTGCTGGGTCCCCCCCCCCCCGCACATATAACCCCACACCCTCCACAATCCGTAACTGAACCTCAATCAGTGCCCCTCTGTGGCTCCACGTCCATTATACATGAAAGTGGACCAAAACCCAACAGGATCCATTCCCTACCTGTGGGGCATCCAAAATCATGATGCCCCGCTGTGTGAAACCCCCCAGGATGCCCGCAAAGAGCGACATGTGTCCGCCAGCATGCTTGGAGCCACTGAGCTAAGACGTCGCTTTGACGCACATAGCTCAGCGGCTCCGAGCGCGCTGATTGGACGAGCCATGCGCCATAGGAGCGGGGTGAGGTGAGTTGATCTGGGCGTTCTGGGGGGTTTCACGCATCAGGGCACCCCCAATCGGGGTGACCGGGGGAAGTGGCCCAAAACCCAGCATAGTAAAAATCCTGGGTCTTGGTCCACTTGAAATAACTGTGAGACCGAAACCCACGGCGATCAGCCCGGGAATCTATAAGATTTCCAGGCTGATAGATTTCCTCCCCCCGGGCCACCCAAAACCAGGTTGCCCCACTGGGTCGTCCATACACTTACCTTCTTTCCCGGTCCTACGGCGCATACGCAAGCCGCGTTGACATCCCCGCTATCCCTCTAGCAAGACAAGTGTCCGTGCCAGGCATTTTTGAAGGGTAGTGGCGATGCGGCTGTCAGCGGACTCGCTCGTCGCTCGTCTTAGATGAAGGCTCAGACGACATGATGTCAGCGGATCCGAGCACACTGATTGGACGAGTGGGCGCACATGCGCTGTAGGATTGGGAAGAGGTGAGTTGGTTTCTGCGACCTGGGGGGGGGGGGGTTCACACAGCGAGGGGGTAAGGACCAAAACCCAGGATAGTCAAAACAGGTGACACTTTCTGGGGGGGGGGGGGTTCAGTAGGACGCGTGGCACACATGGAGCATGGCATCTGCTTTTCCCAGCTGCTGACGCGGTGAACATGAGAGTGTTCCATTGCAAGGGACGTCACTGGGTATTTTCCATGACTGTTGGGTGGCTCCTCCTCTTCCTCCTGAGATGTATCCTGAGCTCCATGAACTTACTGCTCCTGTATTCCACCAAGTCTGGGGATGGGTGTCCAGGCCCCTGGACTACCCCCTTGGCCGCTCCCCTGGGTTCTGTACCTTGGTTTACCCGCTACTATGTATGGTTTATCAGGCTGGTAGCCCAAAGGGCCCGGGCACACTTTTTTTTAATGTAATTGAATAAATTGGGAAAACAGCCACATTCTTTGACTGATTTTTCGCTCCTATAATCTCTAATGATTTGGGGCAATTATGAGTACCTAGGTACCAGGGACCAGCGGTGGGTGTTGATCCACTTTAAAGCGGACCTTCACCCTGAATAAGAGCCTATCTTATATGTTTCCCCCCTGTACATACAGATTGCCCACATTAATCTGGACCTTCACCCTGAATAAGAGCCTATCTTATATGTTTCCCCCCTGTACATACAGATTGCCCACATTAATCCGGACCTTCACCCTGAGTAAGAGCCTATCTTATATGTTTCCCCCGAGTACATATAGATTTCTCACATTAATCAGGACCTTCACCCTGAATAAGAGCCTATCTTACGCCACCACTGCTAGGGACTATTGAGCTGGATAGATCCCTGCCCAGCTCCTCATCAGTAATCAGTAACGTGTGGCCACCATAGTGGGTCCCGAATATTCCATCCACTTACCAAACCAAAACCAGCTGACCTGTATCCAATGACCTGTTTAGCAGCAGGAATTGTCCTGTAGTGCGTCTATAATCGGCACATGGCCAGTCTTGGCTTCCCCATCGCAGATTCCACTTTTCCGAAGCGTTTTTCGCAGCCAGACGCGAGCGTCCCGGAGGACCGCTGCGTAGTGTCACGGGCAGTGCATCCCGCTGATGTGCAGACTGATGGCTGACGGCACGATTTGCCCCGGAGGAACAAGCCGGTGCCGCTCTCCCACCGCTTCGCCGCGGCTTTTTTAAAGCGACGGGTCGGCTTGTGAATTGATGGCGATCGGAGTGGACACGGACGCAGTGATTGCCACTTCGGCAGATGCTACATATCATTAGCTGGAGAAGTCGAGGGGAGCTGGGACCGTTTTAATGTCACTTTAGTTTCTTTTTAAGAACAAACTCGAGAGGCGCCGAGGAATTACTGGTGTTAAGATTGTTTACCTCGGCTTTTAGCCACCAGTGACTTCCACGTGCAAAGTGAATTAGAAGGACAAGGCGGTGTAATACCCGGGAAGAAGAAAATAAATCACTGGACGTTTATAGAAGGTTTTAATCATCATCTATTTTCTATATTCACTTATAGTAACGTAAATAGGAGCAACCACCCTCATTGAGTCTATAAGACTTAAAGGGTGGTGGTCTTCCTCTTCAGGTGATACACGTGTCCATATAAATCTACTATATATGACAGTTGTTTGTCCAATAACATCTTTTCTTCTTATCTCCTTCCTGCTATGTGAACCCTGTAAGATCTGTCGCCCTCTGTACTTCAAGTGGACCAACACCCAGGATTTTCACAATCCTGGGTGTTGGTCCACTTCCACGGGGCACCACGATCGGCCTACTGTGTGAAACCCCCCAGAAAGCCCCTAAAATCGTACCTTATCGGTGGCGGACAAGTGACGGATAAGCCGCTGCCGCTGCCTCTCGCGCATCCCTCTTACAGCGCGTCCCTTCACAAACGTCTGGCGCGTGTGTGCGCCCTGCTAGAGGGACGCGCGGGAGGCGGCGGCGGCTTATCCGTCACTTGTCCGTCGCCGATAAGGTACGTTTTTAGGGGCTTTCTGGGGGGTTTCACACAGCGGGGCATCCCGATTTCAGATGCCCCGCGGGGAGGGAGCTGATCGGCCCAGGAATCTTCGGGCCGATCAGGGGCGGGTGTTGGTCCACTTTTGTGACACAGACATATACCTACTGCAGTTGCAAGTGCTGAAGTCAAAGGAGCACTATCGCGAAATTGTGTAATATTTAAAATCCATATAAACACGTTGGCTAATGAGAGGAGGGTCACTTATACACCCAAACTGAATAAAACTCCTGCCAAGCTTGTGGTTTTCTTCTAGTAGGAATAAAATCCAGGGGTAACAGGTTTAGTGTATCAGGGGTAACAGAGCCTGATTTCCTCTTCCTTCCATTAAAAGAAAAAAAATGCCTGTCCGGATATTTCCTGATGCCGGGTGTATAAGTGACCCCTCCCCCCACCATCCAGCATATTTATATGGATTTTTATCATTGGGTTATTTTTCGTGATAGTGCTGCCTTCTGACTGTGCTGCTCTGCATTCTGGGATTGCCGACCTTTTCCTGACCCCAGCTCTGCTCTGTCTGAGCAAAGCACAGCTATAACCCCGCCCCCCTGTACTTTATCTCGCTCTCCTCTCCTCAGTAAGTGTGATGTTTCTGAGCCGAGATGGCGGCGCCCGTATCCTAAAGTCCTGAACAGAGTTACAGCCCGGAGGGGGAAAGAATAATAAGTAAGTGGCTAAAAAGTATATTAACTTTAGATGCTGGGGAATCGTTTTATAAGGGATTGTGGTAGGCGAAACAGATGCACCATTTAAATGTCCATTTAAATCTACTATATATGACAGTTGTCTGTCCAATAACATCTTTTTTTTATTTCCTTCCTGTAAGATCTGTCGCCTTTGTACTTCATGACACAGACATATACCTACTGCAGTTGCAAGTGCTGGAGTCAAAGGAGCACTATCGCGAAATTGTGTAATATTTAAAATCCATATAAACACAATGGCTAATGAGAGGAGGGGTCACTTATACACCCAAACTGAATAAAACTCCCGCCAAGCTTGTGGTTTTCTTCTCCTGGTAGGAACAAAATCCAGGGGTAACAGGTTAAGGCCCTTATTCATCAAGCGATAGCGCCAGGCAGTGTCTGACGAGCGCCAGGTAGCGGCAGCTAACGGCGACTACCGACTCAAGTACGCCCGGCGGCGGTCACAATGACGCATTTATCAAGCAAAATGAGGCTAGCGCCGGCGAGAGCGACGGCTAGCGCGACATTCATCATGAAGCCGCCTGGACCGAACAGCGCCGCTGCAAATTCCCTCACAGCGCCAGGTATGAGCTGTCGCTCCCTGGCGATGTCCAATGCTTTTCAATGGAGCAATCTATAATTATTCCTAATTAATTGGTATTAATTTTTTTTTTTTTTTTTTAATGTCAAAAAATCGGAGAACACTTCTGGAATGTTAGGATTTATTTTTAAGTAAAAAAAAAAAAATTAAAAAAATATGTGCAGAATTGATCTAACAGGTCTGATATTAATGTATTCATATTACCAAATGATTCTAAAAACATGTATAATGTTACATTCAAAAAATATGGTTGTTTAGGGGTTAAAAACTAGTTAATACACATCGCCGCCAGCGCTCTGGGGTTTAAACAAGGAATGGACAGCGACAGCACATTCGGAGCGTGATTTGTTGATGAATATGAAGCTAGCCGTTCGCTCTGGCCATTCGTTGTCAGGCGCTCACATACAACGCTGGACCTGTGAAACAGCGACCCCCCAGCCCGTATTCAACATTACCGCACACCGACTGAGTCGCTGTCATCAAGCTAACGCCGGCCAAGCGCAGCGAATACTGGCTGGCGCTGAAAAAATCACGCTACAGTCGCTCATCTGTCGCTACCTGGCGCTATTAATGAATCGGCCTCTTAGTGTATCAGGGGTGACAGAGTCTGATTTCCTCTTCCTTCCATTAAAAGAAAGACAAGCCTGGCCGGATATTTCCTGATGCCAGGTGTATAAGTGACCCCTCCCCCCACCATCCAGCATATTTATATGGATTTTTATCATTGGGATATTTTTCGTGATATTGCTCCTTTAGCTTTATATTACTATAATGGCGCTGACAACAGAATGGAGTGTTCTGGTTTGTCTATTATACAGGAGGTTTTATTTCTAAGTTGCGTCAGGCCTAGATGTTAACCTGGTTTAGAGCTTGGGTGGCCTGTGGGTAAAAACTCGGCGTTCAGAATCCCCAGGGATTCCCAGGTAGGAGACTAATGATGTCACAGAAGGGGAGGGACATCTCTGAGAATCTCCCTCCATGTCCCTCCCTTCCAGTGATGTCGTTATTTACATGGGGGGGTTTCCACAGAGGCTCCTCCTCTTTGGTATAAAAGCCTCCTTGTCCTGGCATTAGCTTGGCAGGACGTAAAGGAGGAGGACACTGTTATCGCTGGTCAGGTGTCTCACTGTTTTTTTGTGTTAACTATTTTTATCGTACAGTCCTTGAAGATAATTTTTCAGGGACACAAAACTAATCTTAAAGCGGACCTTCACCCTGAAATATATTTTTCCCTTCTCTGTACATACAGATTGCCAACATTAAAAATCATCCTACCTGCATGTACTTCATGTTATGAGCCTTTAAACATCCAAGATGGCGGCTCACGGAACAAACAGGAAGTGCCTTCTGACTGAGGTGTACAGGGTGTAGGAAACATATAAGATAGGCTCTTATTCAGGGTGAAGGTCCGGATTAATGTGGGCAATCTGTATGTACAGGGGGGAAAACATATAAGACATAAGAACTCTTATTCAGAGTGTAGGTCCGCTTTATATTATCTTTGAGTGACTTACTTCTTTGAATTCACATTAGGCCTCACAACTATTAAACAGAAGAAAAAGGTCAGCGCGACACCACCAGCAGCGGCTCTCGTCCCCTGGGCGTCCGTTCATGTGTTCAAAGCTGACCCGAGAATTAGAGCTCGCTATAAGACAGGACGAGGCTTTGCCGTCGCCGGTGTCGTCATGTAGAGCCTGATTTTCCTGAGTGATTTCAGAGTTCGGCTACCCTTGGAGAAAAAAGGTTAAAGTAGATTGATTTGTGAAGAACCCCCCGGAGGCCGTTCTGTTAAAATGACTCGCTGATAGACAGCAGATTGGCTCTGGCTTCCATTTGCAGCACTGCCGCAGTGCTCGGGCGTAATGCGGGAAAAAAGTGCTTTTCTTTTCTTTTTTTTATGTTTTAGAGCTTTTTTATGTTTTAGTCGAGCTTTAGAGCCGCAATGATCTTCAAAAGACAATAATAAAAGTTGCGTCGTAGGATTTGTTTCCTGTAAGGAGTGCGGATGCTTTCATTGGTCAAAGAGTTAGACGAAATCTCGGAGAAGTGGTCCCATGCAAGAGGAATTTTACGCTAGAGATGAGCTAATCTTCAAAGATTCGTTTTGTGCTTATTCATCAGAATCTGACCCTTTCCTGACACCGTTAAAGTGGACCAAAACCGACGCAGATTGGCCCGGGAATCTATAACATCCCGATCAATTCCCCCCCCCCCCCCGGGGCATCCAAAATCTGGTTGCCCCGCAGTGTGAACCCCCCCCCCCCCCCAGGACGCCCCATACACTTAACTTGCTTCCCGGTCCAACGGCGCATGCGTGGGCCGCATCCCCGCTATCTCTCTAATAGGGCGCGTGCCCATGCCAGGCATTTGGGAATGGCACGCTCCCTGTTGGAGGGAAGCGGGGGATGCGGCTGTCAGCGCGTTCGGAGCCGCTGGCCTTAGACCAAGGCTTAGACAACGTGATACCAGCGGCTCCAAGTGCGCTGATAGGGACCAAAACCCAGGATAGTCCAAATTCTGGGTTTTGGTCAACTTTAAAGAGGAACATCAGGGGAGGTTTTAACTTCACCGATCTTCTGCCTCCCCCCCCCCCCCCCCCCCGCTATGGTTTTACCTTTGGGCAGTTTGTACTCACCTCACCGGGTGATCCATCTTCTGGGTCCCTCGGATTCCTTGCAACCTTCCGACAGGCGGCGCCATCTTGCTTTCCGCCTGTGCGGTGGCCATGAATGGGATGCAGTGGAGCAGCCCGAAATCCCGCAAGACTTTGCTGAGTGGTTCGCGACTTTTTATGCGGATAGTTTGGATAGTTTTTATGCCTTTTAGGCACTTTTGTGTTGCACTTCAAACCTGTGATTTGGGCCGTGAAAAAGCTGCGTCATGTCAGGTGTCCCCTTTGCTATTCCCGTTTTTGTGTATAGCCAAGGTACAGAATACACTTCTGGGAACTCTGAGGGAGAAAACAGGCAAAGTCAAATGTCATAGTTAAACCCAAGAGATCAGAGAGCTTCGCGGCACCAGGGATTAGACAGGTTCATAGTCCGGTGTGGAGAGCTTGCGGCAGGAGAGGACCATTTTCCTGCCCGTCAATTTGAGTAAGGTTGACTATCAGTCAATAGGTGCTAATTTTAAGTCGCTCATGTTGGTACATAATTCAACTTCAGGAGCCCCAACATCCTAAATGTGCCTTAGCAACCTACTGAAAATGGCATGACTGTATGAGAAACTGTATGAAGAATGACAACTCATGTTCTGTAACTGTTTATTTGTACAAGAACAAAATGTCATACTGTTTATTTTTTATACCCCCAAAAATTACAATAAAAAGATTGAAACAGACAGGTTCGTAGTCATAATTCAGGCTGAGGTCGGTACAGGCGGCAGTCAGGAAAGTCGGGCTAGCAAGGTCGGCAACGGATAAACAATACGGGAAGTCTTAGAATCAAACACACTGAGCTAAACGCTATCACGGGCAGTGTCAAAGTGAGGAGGTAAAACCTTTATAAGACTGGAATCAACGGGATTGGACAAGGGAATCATAGTGATTGGTGCTTTTTACAAACTTTGGACTGATTGCCTAGTTTAATCCTATAGAGTACCAGCAGAGGAGGTGGAGAAGTGAGGAGAGTAGGAGGCGGGCACACTCGGCGCCGCTTGAGCTGACGCAGCTTGAGCCGGCGTCCAGCGTGGATGCGGCTACCAGGTAGAAGGAGTCCCTGCCAGCAGTCCTAGCCCACACCGCTCAATGACGCTGTGGGACCGGGCTGGAGGTAAGTGAGCTGTGACACTGACCTTCCAATAGCCTGGGCCCCCCCTTTTGCAATGGGCCTGGTAAAAGCTTCCTCCGCTGGGTATGTACGCCCCTGCTTGAGTGTTAGAAACTGAATATAGTTCATTTTAGCGCAGGCCCTGGTTGAGAGGTGTTGCGTCTTGGGCGTCTTGGCCCAGGAGGCCCCAAAGAGTGTTCCCTCTGGCCAGTCCCCTTCATTTTTACCCTTCCCCTGTTTTCTCAGCCCAGTGCAATAGATGCGTGTAGTGACTACAGTATATATCTATATAATTATATAAATAAACTGTTATATATTCGCTCCAGTCTCTTTCTTGGTTGCTCCACCGCCGCCGTCATCACCAGCTACTTAAACAAAACAAGGACAGACACGGAACATGGTTGCCCTGTAATTTCCTTTTAATTACTGTGATTTATGGCGTCACATTTGGATGTGGCTGCCGGACTGGTAAATGTCATCATACGTGCGCGTTAACAGTCGGACTCTGCGCGTTAACTTATTTAATTGCCGGTTAAATGACTTACACAACAACAGTGTGACCCGCAGCCATCATTCTCCATCCAGCCACTCCGCCTTTGTTGCGCGACTAAAAATTAATTTGCGATGATGTCGCTGTTGTGAATCGATGCCTAATGCCGCCGGGGGTGCGAGCCGCTTAAAGATCCGGACGGAATGTCATTCTCGTCATTATCTCCTTTACAAAAACTCTGCTCCTGATGATATGATAATAAATAAAAAAAGGATGAGTATTATTTAAAGGACAGAGCTTAGATGGATCGAGGGCAATCCATTGGCCACATCCCTGCGTTTCCATATACCCGGGCCGCCATTCAGAAATGCCTGGCATGGGTATGCGCCCTAAGCCATAGCAAGGATGCTGCCTTGGCCTTCACATTGCAGGGTAGGAGTATTCTTGGAGATCTCCAAGGATTTAGCTGGTCATCCTAATTTGGGAGGCCCAACAAAAGGAGAGAAAAAGGGCTGTAATGATTCAATATAAATATCTTTATATAATATAAAGTTCCTGTTGCTTGGTTCTTTCCAGCTCTTAATCTAATGTGACCTCCCCTGTGATGAACAGCCAGGGTCTACCTTCCCCAGATGTTTCAACTCCTGGATGATCACTCCCCCTGTGATGGGCCTTGATCTTCCTGTTGCTTGGCTCTTTCCAGCACTTTATCCAGTGTGACCTCCCCTGTGATGAACAGTCAGGGTCTACCTTCCCCAACGTTTCAACACCTGGTTGATCACTCCCCCCTGTGATGGGCCTTGATCTTCCTGTTGCTTGGCTCTTTCCAGCACTTTATCCAGTGTGACCTCCCCTGTGATGAACAGCCAGGGTCTGCCTTCCCCAGATGTTTCAACACCTGGATGATCACTCCCCCCTGTGATGGGCCTTGATCTTCCTGTTGCTTGGCTCTTTCCAGCACTTAATCCGATGTGACCTCCCCTTGGTTGAGCAGTTAGAGTCTGCCTTCCCCAGAAGTTTCAACACCTGGATGATCACTCCCCCTGTGATGGGCCTCGATCTTCCTGTTGCTTGGCTCTTTCCAGCACTTTATCCAGTGTGACCTCCCCTGTGATGAACAGCCAGGGTCTGCCTTCCCCAGATGTTTCAACACCTGGATGATCACTCCCCCCTGTGATGGGCCTTGATCTTCCTGTTGCTTGGCTCTTTCCAGCACTTAATCCGATGTGACCTCCCCTTGGTTGAGCAGTTAGAGTCTGCCTTCCCCAGATGTTTCAACACCTGGTTGATCACTCCCCCTGTGATGAGCCTCAATCTCCTCCTCCCTGGCAACTGCCAGCTAAGATCAGTCATACATAATATGGGTCATAACTTTCCAATAAAATGCCAGAGACAGTTGGTTCTGGTGTCATTGGGTATGGCTGTGTCTCAGACCTTGCCCATTTCCTACCTTGCCCCCAACAAGAGTTCTCAGAAGCTCCTCCCCCTGGTGATCCCAGGACAGAGAGGGTCACACTGGGTTGCTTGTTTTGGTGGCCAAATCGTGAAAATGTAACTGGCTGGAATGCCGAGCAATGCCATAATCTCTTATAAAATTATGGCACAGCCACGTCTGCCTTGATGGCTTTGAAGCTTGCATAAGTATCAACGGAGGTTATTCCTAACTTTCTTGGCATCAGTCTGTCCCAGAGCACAACACTCTTTTGGTTCCACCTGGTTTCCCGCAAATGGGAAAAGGGAGCACATATATTCAGCCTTACAAATTGGGGCCCCCAAAGCAGGACGAAGGCTTTGAGACCAAATACCATTTCCTACCTGGCCCCCAACTTGAATTCTCAGTGGCTCCTCACCCTGGTGGTCTCAGGATGGACAAGGTCACAGTGGCTCCTCACCCTGGTGGTCTCAGGATGGACAAGGTCACACTGGGTTGCTTGTTTTGGTTGCCAAATCGTGAAAATGTAATCGGTAACTAGCTGGGATGCTGACCAATGCCATAATCTTTTATGAAATTATGGCACCGCTATGTCTGCCCTGATGGCTTTGAAGCTTTAATCAACGGGGGTTATTCATACCCACTCTGATTACATGAGGTGTAAATGCTATCAGTATGAGGTCTTTGAGGCTGAGGCCTCCTGTTGAGGAACTTTGCATGTTCTTTTGTTCCTAACTGGATATTTAATCGGGGGTAGTAACAAGCTGATCTTGGCCCACTTGAAAAAGGAAGGCTTTTATACATGAGGAAAGGTGCTTTCATGTAACCCCCATGTGACTAATGATGTTACTGTAGGAGAGGGACATAGAGGGGATCCCTATACCAGTTCACATGTTGTGTGGAGGCCGTAGCTGTTGCACCCAGCACGCTGGAGTACTGAATGTCGGATACTAGGGACTATCCTGCTGAAGGATTTCCGAACCAGATTGTCCCCTCTCCGGTTCATCACCACTTACCACTATCTCATTTTCTTTAAGGCTACCAATTATGTGACCTTCAGCAACAAGTTTGATGTGCGAATTCACCTTCTATATCTGACTGGTCACCAGTGGTCACGTGATTGTCAGCAATTAATCTTGGTTCACTGGCAAAGGGTGCACCGCCTAAATTAACTATACAATCTATCTGTGTGCTCACCTACATGAAATTAACTCTACAACACCTGGAGTGGACGTGCAGTATGCACACCTTCCTCCTAAAGAAAGCACCACCAAAAATTAAAAAACATATATACACCACAAGACAAATTAAAACCAATCGGTATGGCCAAAAACCTTAATCAATATAAACTGCCCCTAAAGGGCTATCCAATTAAATTCATGCCCATGGGTGAAAAACTATATATATTAAAAGGGTCCCTTACCCTTGAAGCAGCATGGGGGCTGCTCGCGCGGGTAGTTCGTATTGAGGTTGGCCTGACCGTTGCCCTGGGTGACACCATATCACGTGAGAGTTATTGGACATATTGTCTATCGGCACTTGTATTTTATTACATACTGTTTCTGTTTACATTTGAAGCCTGATAGGAATGGGTTCCTTGTGCAACACTAGGTGGGTTGAGGGGGTTTTCTTGTGATATTTGTATGCATTTGCACTTTCATTATATGAGTTTTTTGGTTGTTGTATGTGTATAGTATAGATAGGTATATTTCACTAATTAATTCATAATTTATTTTGGCACGGTAGTATTTTGTGTATATTTATATATATATATATATATATATATATATATATATATATATATATATATATATATTTGTATATTTTTTTATATTTATCCATATATAATATTTTTTTGTGAAGTGGTTGTTGATTTAGGATATGTATACACACATATATATGTTTAGTTAAGTTGTGTGCCGGCACAAAAAGATAGGTCATCATACTTTTTAATATATATAGTTTTTCACCCATGGGCATGACTTGAATTGGATAGCCCTTTAGGGGCAGTTTATATTGATTAAGGTTTTTGGCCTTACCGATTGGTTTTAATTTGTCTTGTGGTGTATGTATGTTTTTTAATTTTTGTACCAATAAAGCATTACTGTCAGGAATTCACTCACCGCATCCTCGCTCCCGCGCCGTCCCCGGGCAGCCGGCCGCGCAGCTTCCGGCGCGCGTCTCTACCAAGCTACGGCTCGGGCGGCGTCGGCTCAGGCAGCGCACGGCTCGGCCACGCCCCCCGCTCGCAGCTACGGCCCCGGCTCCTGTAAACGTGCTCGCGCGCGGGCGCGAGCACGTGTCTCTTATGCCCTCCGGCGGCGCTGCTCCCTGCGCGCCCGCCGGAGGAGAAGTTAAAGGGGCCAATCAGCCCAGAGGTTCAGGGTTGGGCCAATGAGCCCAGGAAGGGGAGGTGGTGACATTCGCCCTTTTGGTCCAATTGGACCAATCAGTAACAGTTTCATAGTTGCACCAATCACTTGCGCCCCTTCCCTTTTCCCAATCATGTTGGTCCCTATAAAGCCCTACCTCATCATTTACCCGGTGCCTGTTATAGCGCCTAGTCCCTAGCCATTGTTTATCCCAGATATTGATCTCCATTCCTGTTGCCGACCCTCGCTTGTTTGACCATCCTTGATCTCCATTCCTGTTGCCGACCCTCACTTGTTTGACCATCCTTGATCTCCATTCCTGTTGCCGACCCTCGCTTGTTTGACCATCCTCGATCTCCACTCCTGTTGCCGACCCTTGCTTGCCTTTGACCATCCTCGATCTTCACTCCTGTTGCCGACCCTTGCCTGTCCTTGGACTTCCACCGTACGCTCACATACCGGCTACCCGATTCCACTTCCAGCCGCGGGCTCTCCAGTACTCTGTACCGTAAGACCTCAACCTTTGAGCCATAAACTCCTGGGGGCAACCGATCCCGAGCACGCGTGTTCAGCGTCTCGGCAAGCGGGGGCTCCTATAGGTGAAGCTGGCTGCGGAGATTGGGGGTTGAGGTCCTTACCAAGGGAGCTGGAGTTGTCCAAGTGGTAAATTGTGGTTCCAGGAGCGTGACAATTACATTTTGAGTGAGATTTTTTAGTGGTGCTTTGTAGCGATAACCCTTATCGCCGGAGGGCTTCACCGCCCGAGACGTCCTTTTCCCAATCGTAAGAGGTGCTGCAGGAATCCCAGAGTCGTCCGTGAGGAAACAGGAACAGCCCTTACAAGGGCTAGTGAATTGTAATATAGCGTTTCCCCCAATAAGAGACAGAACTCAGTATTGAGGGTGAAGGCGAAGTGTCTTTATTAGTGCCACTCTAGGCCTTATATACACAAGTCTCCTATTGCATGACACACACACCGACCAATAGCAGCAGGGCACACAATCCCTCAACTCTGCCGGTGACGCAATCAGCAATACAATAGAGACGTCTGTAATACACTCAATCCGAACAATGCCATTGTCTGTGACGTAATCAGTTAACACAATGGCAGTTTATATTACAATCCAAACTACAATGACATTGCCTGTAACAGTATCAAAATACAATGACATTGTTTGGAACCTAATTAAGAAAAGGCCAGTGAATGACCCGGTGGGCAACTGAATAGTGATGACATCCAAAAGGCAGAGCGTCTGTCACATGCTTCCTTTAGGAGGAAGGTGTGCATACTGCACGTCCACTCCAGGTGTTGTATTGTCAGCAATTAAGGGAATGAAGAAGGGGCTGAACTGACTATAGTTCCACTTTAAAAAATCCTTGTAGGTTATTAAATAGATTTTAAATACATTAACTTAGCACTTTCTCTTACAGAAAAATCAAACCAAAGGCCATAACGTAGTGGGTCACACTTCTCTGAGGCCCGCAGGCCGTCCCCCCTTCCAACAAAGCCCACCTCACCCAGACAATGTGCCAGAATTCACTTTTAATTTAACACCCATGCAATGCTCAAATCTCAGCAACTCGGCTTTGGGGGCCATTGCTTCCCTGCAGCATTATCTGCCCCTACAACACTAAGGCCCTTATTTAACAAGGGATAGCGCCAGGTAGCGAATGGTGAGCGAACGGTAATGACGCTCACCGCCACGAGAACGCCGGCTCCCCTCCGCAATCACACATTTATCAAGCCGATCCTGCTTAGCGACTGACAGAGCGCCAGATAGCGAATCATTCATCATTATTCCAGCCTCACCCCACAGCGCCAGCGAGCGACCTTGAACAGCGACAGGTATGACCTCTCGCTACCTGGCGCTCTCCAATGCATTTCAATGGAGCAATCTTTAAATATTCTTAATTAATTGCTATTAATGTTTTTTTTTTTTTTTTTAAATGTCAAAAATTCTGTGACCACTTCTGCAATGTTAGATATTTTTTTTAAGGTAAAAAAAAATGTATTCATATTACAAAATGTTTTGAAAAACTTTTTTTTTTTTTTTTTATCCAAAAATATGGTTGTTTGGGGGTTAAAAAACTACTTTTAACCCATCGCCGCCAGCGCTCTGGGGTTTAAACATGCATTTCACTGCGCAAGAATTTTTTTGAGCGTGATTTGTTAATGAATATGCTGGGAGCCGTTCGCTAGGGCCATTCGCTGTCATGCGCTCCCATACAGCGCGGAACCTGTCAAATAGCGACTCCTCACCCAATATTCAACATTATGGCAAACCGACTGAGTCGCTATCAACTACAGAACAACGGCCAAGCACAGCGACTACTAGCGGGCGCTCTGAAAATACCGCTACTGTCGCTCATCTGTCGCTACCTGCCGCTATTAATGAATCGGCCTCTAACATTCCAGTACCATCAGTTTAAGAGCGATGAAAGGTTGATCAGCTAGAATGTTCCTTGGGGGTGGGGCTTAGCAATTCGTGGGTTGATCATGTGCTAGTAAATTCCCAGGCTGATTTTTGTCATCAGTCTGCCCCAGAGAGCATCATTCTTTTGGTTCCACCTGGTTTCCCACAAATGGGAAAAGCGAGCACATATATTCAGGTTTCCTCACAAATCGGGGCCCTCATAGCGCGAAGAAGGCTCTGGGCAGTTGCCCAGTTTTCCTCTCCCTACAGCAACCCTGCACATGACCTCATAGAAAACTATATTGGCCTCCAGGGGTCACATAAAGCATATTAAAATGTGGAGCAAGTAAACTTTCCTGGGGGATTAAGGTCAAATCAGATTCCTAGGTTAGCTAAAGGAGACACACCCTATCCTCTACAATTGAATGATTGGAGTTACAGGGTTTTTTTCTTATTAAAAGATGACAGATTTTGAATCGCTACGCCAGTCTTGAGCAGTCGATATTGTTTTTTTTTTTTTGCGTTTTGTGCTGCACCTTTTGACTTGCACAGCTTTGTGATAACAACACGGATATAATCCTTCAATCATAGCGCCGCTGTAGGGGGAGATTGGAGCAGAGCATGTGACCTGGCGCAACCTAACCACAGAACAAAGTCTTTACCTTCTAGCAGAGAAAGTTTATTTAACCCTTTCTGCTGAGAATAAGAACGCGATGACATCCAGAGAGATGTGGCTTTCAGGTTTAGGGGTTTGCTATTACATTCCAGCGTGTACATGAAAAAGATGTGCCTATGTCCACTAACTTTTGGCCGGGTGCAGTGTAAGAAGGAAGAGCTTACAATCTAATAGAGTATAAGGGAGGATACAGAAGGAGAAGAGCTTACACTCTATTAGGGTATAAGGGAGGATTCAGAAGGAGAAGAGCTTACACTCTATTAGGGTATAAGGGGGGATTCAGAAGGAGAAGAGCTTACACTCTATTAGGGTATAAGGGGGATTCAGAAGGAGAAGAGCTTACACTCTATTAGGATATAAGGGAGGATACAGCAGGAGAAGAGCTTACACTCTATTAGGGTATAAGGGAGGATACAGGAGGAGAAGAGCTTACACTCTATTAGGGTATAAGGGAGGATACAGAAGGAGAAGAGCTTACACTCTATTAGGGTATAAGGGAGGATACAGAAGGAGAAGAGCTTACACTCTATTAGGGTATAAGGGAGGATTCAGAAGGAGAAGAGCTTACACTCTATTAGGGTATAAGGGAGGATACAGAAGGAGAAGAGCTTACACTCTATTAGGGTATAAGAGAGGATACAGGAGGAGAAGAGAAGTTACATATGGATGAAAAACTTATAAGAAGAGCAAGCAGGGATGGGAGGATATCTTTTTACTTTGAGATATATATAAATGTATATATTTTCATTTATTTTTCACGGTTTATTCTGTGAATAGCTAAATAACAATAAAAATAATTTATAAAAAATACATGAACCTCTAATGAATTTAGTATAATAAGAAAACAAAACATTTAATACCTACCAAGAATGCATAACTCAATACAAAATATGTAAAATAAATGTATATATATATATATATTTATATATATATATATATATATATATATATATATATATATATATATATATATATTTACATATATATATATATATATATATATATATATATATATATCCATGCAAATATTATATATATATATATATATATATATATATATATACCGTATATATATACCGTATATATATACCGTATATATATACCGTATATATATATATATATATATATATATATATATATATATATATATATATATATATATATTTATATTTATAGATGGGAAATATATATATATTTTTTATTTATATAATTTATTTGCATGGAGCAAAAAGGAGAAGTTATATTTCTCTTTATAACAATTTTTATCTATTAGTTCTACATTTTTTCAATGCATTTTTATAGCTCAGATGTTTTCTTTGAACACTTTTCACAGTACAAACACATCAATATTCATTTCTACATATTTTGTTTATTATCCCTTAAAAAAAAAATGTCTCCTTGTCAAAGAAAACACATAAAATAACACATATGTTTGATCATTAAAACTCGGGGCTGTTTAAATACGTGCAATTAATCATCACAATACAAATCACCTGTCACTCAATTAATAAATCAGATTTATACATTAATCTGTTTATTTCTATGTTCTTATTAATTCATTGTGAGAATAATCTAACCAAACATTGCCCTAGGCGAATATAAAGTGATTTTTTTCTTTTGTTTATTTATAAAGCATCCTTATTAATGGGCCCCCGGACCTCGGAGTGGCAGCGCCAAGCCTGGCGGATGTCAGGCAGCAGCTAGGTGGCAGTGTGGCTTTAAATCACCTGCCTACGCGTCTCGCCTGGAATATCGGCTTCAATCCCTGATCCATAATGACATTCATTATTCAGCAGCGCTCACACTTTGTAGACAGGGATTTAACCCCTTTCTGGGCGGGTGATGGGTCGCGCAGCCTAAGCCCATCTATCAGCAGGGCTCCTCCGGCTGTCAAGCGGTTAATACGGATCGGCGGCATTGACTGGCGTGTCCTTAGTTAGGATTCAATAGCCTCTCCGGGGAGGATTGTATCGGAGGAGATTGTGCTCTGATGGAACATCCAGCAGAAGTTTCATCATCATCATTGCTAGCAGCGCCAGCCATCGGGTAAACAATCGATGCGTCACCCAACTTCTTGGTTATTCTTTAAAGGAAACCTGTCACGAGTTGAGCTCTGGGACTGACATTTCCGAACTCGGAAAAACAAAAAACAACAAGAGGCCGATTCATTAACAGCGGCAGGTAGCGACAGTTGAGCGACTGTAGCGGCATTTTCAGAGCGCCCGCTAGTAGTCGCTGCGCTTGGCCGTTGTTCGGTAGTTGATAGCGACTCAGTCGGTTTGCCGTAATGTTGAATATTGGGTGAGGAGTCACTATTTGACAGGTTCCGCGCTGTATGGGAGCGCATGATAGCGACTGGCCCTAGCGACCGCCTCCCACCATATTCATTAAAAATTCCCGCTCATAAAATTCTTGCGCTGTAAAATGCTTGTTTAAACCCCAGAATACATTAATATCAGACCTGTAATATCAATTCTGCACATTTTTTTTTTTTTTTTACCTTAAAAAAATTACCTAAAATGGCAGAAGTGGTCACAGAATTTTTCACATTTAAAAAAAAAATAAATAAATAAATAATAACAATTAATTATGAATATTTAAAGATTGTTCCATTGAAATGCATTGGAGAGCGCCAGGTAGCGAGAGGTCATACCTGTCGCTGTTCAAGGTCGGACGCTGGCGCTGTGGGCTGAGGCTGGAATAATGATGAATGAGTCGCTATATGGCGCTATCTCAGTCGCTAAGCAGGATTGGCTTGATAAATGTGTGATTGTGGTGGGGAGCCGGCGTTCTCGTGGCGGGGCCCGTCATTACCGGCCGCTCACCAGTCGCTACCTGTCGCTATTCCTTCATAAATAAGGGCCTATATATTAATATCTAGGCCATCTTTATGTTGCATACCTTCCAACTTTTCAGGGTGAGAAAGAGGGACAATTGTTAAATTAGACCACGCCCCCTCATTGATTGACAAATAGGTGATAGGATGTAACAGTTACAACTAGAGATGAGCGAACTTTTGAAAAATTCGATTCGACTGATTCGCCGAATTTTCAGACAAAAATTGTTTCAACCCGAATTTATTCGCGACGAATCGCTATTAAAAACGGTTATTTCTGAGCCTCCTAGAGCCTCAATAGGGGTGTAAACCATTCTGCCTTGCTGTAACACGCACAGGATGCATGCTGGGTTAGTTAAATAATACTTTAAATAAATATCACATGCAGATCAGAGGCATCGCTAATAGAATTGCAGAGCGGCACAATTGTTGAAGTGGCATCACTATGAGGGGCAGGAGCCCAAACATTGCTTTAAAGAGACACTGGAGTTGGCAGCAGCAGGAGCCCACAAATTGGATGAATCACACCCTGGAGTTGCAAGCAGCAGCAGCAGCAGCAGGAGCCCAAACATAGCTTGAAGGAGACACTGGATTTGGCAGCAGGAGCCCAAAATTGGATGAATCACACCCTGGAGTTGGCAGCAGCAGCAGCAGGAGCCCAAACATTACTTTAAAGAGACACTGGGGTTGGCTTCAGGAGCCCCAAAATTGGATGAATCACACCCTGGAGTTGGCAGCAGCAGCAGCAGGAGCCCAAACATAATTTTAAAGAGACACTGGAGTTGGCAGCAGGAGCCCAAAAATTGGATGAATCACACCCTGGAGTTGGCAGCAGCAGGAGCCCAAACATAACTTTAAAGAGACACTGGAGTTGGCAGCAGGAGCCCAAAAATAGGATGAATCTCACCCTGGAGTTGGCAGCAGCAGCAGTAGGAGCCTAAACATTACTTTAAAGAGACACTGAGGTTGGCTTCAGGAGCCCAAAAATTGGATGAATCACACCCTGGAGTTGGCAGCAGCAGGAGCCCAAACATAACTTTAAAGAGACACTGGAGTTGGCAGCAGGAGCCCAAAAATTAGATGAATCTCACCCTGGAGTTGGCAGCAGCAGCAGGAGCCCAAACATTACTTTAAAGAGACACTGGGGTTGGCTTCAGGAGCCCAAAAATTGGATGAATCACACCCTGGAGTTGGCAGCAGCAGGAGCCCAAACATTACTTTAAAGAGACACTGGGGTTGGCTTCAGGAGCCCAAAATCACACCCTGGAGTTGGCAGCAGCAGCAGCAGGAGCCCAAACATAACTTTAAAGAGACACTGGAGTTGGCAGCAGGAGGCCAAAAATTGGATGAATCACACCCTGGAGTTGGCAGCAGCAGCAGCAGGATCCCAAACATTACTTTAAAGAGACACTGGGGTTGGCAGCAGGAGCCCAAAAATTGGATGAATCACACCCTGGAGTTGGCAGCAGCAGCAGCAGGAGCCCAAACATTACTTTAAAGAGACACTGGGGTTGGCTTCAGGAGCCCCAAAATTGGATGAATCACACCCTGGAGTTGGCAGCAGCAGCAGCAGGAGCCCAAACATTACTTTAAAGAGACACTGGGGTTGGCTTCAGGGGCCCAAAAATTGGATGAATCACACCCTGGAGTTGCAAGAAGCAGCAGCAGCAGCTGCAGGAGCCCAAACATAGCTTGAAAGAGACACTGCAGTTTGCTGCTGGAGCCCAAAAATTGGATGAATCACACCCTGGAGTTGGCAGCAGCAAAGAGACACTGGGGTTGGCTTCAGGAGCCCAAAAATTGGATGAATCACACCCTGGAGTTGGCAGCAGCAGCAGCAGCCCAAACATTACTTTAAAGAGACACTGGGGTTGGCTTCAGGAGCCCAAAAATTGGATGAATCACACCCTGGAGTTGGCAGCAGCAGCAGCAGGAGCAGCAGGAGCCCAAACATTACTTTAAAGAGACACTGGGGTTGGCTTCAGGAGCCCAAAAATTGGATGAATCACACCCTGGAGTTGGCAGCAGCAGCAGCAGGAGCCCAAACATTACTTTAAAGAGACACTGGAGTTGGCAGCAGGAGCCCAAAAATTGAATGAATCACACCCTGGAGTTGGCAGCAGCAGGAGCCCAAACATTACTTTAAAGAGACACTGGGGTTGGCTTCAGGAGCCCAAAAATTGGATGAATCACACCCTGGAGTTGCAAGCAGCAGCAGCAGGAGGCCAAAAATTGGCTGAAAGGCACACCCTGAAGTTGGCATCAGCAGGAGGCCAAAAATTGGTTGGAAGGCACACCCTAAAGCTGGCATCAGCAGGAGCCCAAAAATTGGCCTAAAGACATAAATATGTTTTGAACCATTTGGAATGTGTAAAACGTGGCACCATGCTGACTCTAGTCGCATGCATCAGGCATTGGTGGGTGGAAATCCTGGCTGATCCATCCCTGATTCATTTTGACAAAGGTGAGTCTCTCCACATTTTTAGTTGACAGACGAGTTCTCCTCGCCGTAACTATGGCCCCCGCCGCACTAAACACCCGCTTAGATGGCATGCTACTTGCCGGCAGGACAGCTTTTCCAGGGCAAACTCTGCTAGTTGCGACCACAAATCAAGTTTGGCTGCTCAGAAGTCCAGCGGATCCTCAAGGTGTGTTGGCATGGTCATGTCAAGGTATGACATGACCTGCTGGTTGAGGTCCTGCTCCAGGTCTTCCTGCTGCTCATGAGTAGCCTCACTATGCTGGTGTAGAAAGCTACTCATTAGTGACTGAAGACTGAGGCTGCTGCTGATGGAGCTGCTGCTGCTGCTGCTCCTGCCAACTCCCCCAGCAGCCATGGCAGTGGAAGGTGAGCGCAGAGGTCACCTCGAGTCAGACCTGCGAGAGTATGGACCATGGCGCAGATAGGCATCGGCCAACTGCCTACGTAGAATGTCTTTGTAGTAGTTCAGTTTGTCCTCCCTCTCGGCGGGTTTAAAAAATGCCCCCATTTTGTGCCGGAAGCGAGGGTCCAATAAGGTGGACAGCCAGAAGTCATCCCGCCGACAAATGGAAACAATTCTGGGGTCACTACGCAAGCACGTGAACATGCTTCCTGCCATTTGCGCAAGTGACTCGGAGGGACTACCTGTCTCCCTCTCCACTGCATACTGCCACGGTGTGTCCGGGTCCTCTGTCTCGCCTTCCTCAAAACCCTCTAGCTCCTCTGTCTGCTCCTGCTCCTCCTCTCCTGTCCGTTGACTAGATAAACCAGCCATTTCGCCAAGGCTAAACTGTGCTTCACTGTGCCCCTCCTCCTCCTCTTCCTCCTCCGGTTCAGCTCCAACGGGGTTCATGTGGCCGTAAGATGTAGACTCCATGTCTCCAGTGCCCTGACCAGCCATGGTTTCCAACATGTGCTGTAGTACATGAAGCAGTGGAATCACGTCGTTCATCCCGTAATCCTGCCGACTGACAAATAAAGTGGCTTCCTCAAAGGGCCTGAGCAAACGGCAGGTGTCACATATGAGCTGCCACTGGTTGACATTGAAGTTACACAGGGGAGTCCCCCTATCCGCTTGGATCATCAGGAAATCCGTGATGGCTTTTCTCTGTTCATATAATCGGTCCAATATGTGAAGGGTGGAATTCCAATGGGTGGAAACATCGCAAATCAGACTATGTTGGGGGGATACCGTTCTGACGCTGTAGCTCAAGAAGGGTGTGTTTGGCGGTGTATGAGTGGCTGAAGTGCATGCAAAGTTTCCTTGAAGTTGTTAGGATGTCTTGCATATCGGGGGAACACTTCAGAAACCGCTTGACAACCAGATTGAAGACGTGAGCCATGCAGGGGGCATGGGTCAGGCTTCCTTGGCGCAGCGCAGACAAAATGTTCTTCCCATTGTCGGTAACCATGATTCCCATTTTAAGTTTTCTTGGAGTAAGCCATGTTTGGATTTCCTGATGAATAAATTTAAGCAGTTCCTCCCCTGTGTGACTCCATTCGCCAAGACAAACCATGTGAAGCACTGCGTGACACCTCCGTGCCCTGCACACATGGGGCACTGAGACTTGAGCCTACAGTGGAGGGTGAGGAGATGGCGGAGGATGAGGAGGCCGAGTCGCACAGTGTCACAGGCCCAACGGGCAGGGAGCGCGGAGGCCGAAGCGGCATGACCTGTCCAAGTTGCTGCTGCTGCTGCTGCAAAGGGACCACATTCACCCAGTAGGCCGTAAACGACATGTACTGTCCCTGGCCGTAGTTACAGCTCCAGACGTCGGCGCTGCCATGCACTTTGCTACACACCGACAGGCTCAAGGACTGGCCCACCTTCTGTTCAACAAAAGTGTGCAGCGCTGGTACTGCCTTCTTGGCAAAGAAATGACGGCTTGGGACTCTCCACCTCGGCTCGGCACAAGCCATCAGTTCTCTGAAAGGTGCAGAGTCCACCACCTGAAAAGGGAGCGACTGCAGCACCAGCAACTTGGACAGGAGCACATTCAGCTTCTGCGCCGTAGGATGAGTGGGCGCATACTGCTGTCTCTTGGACATGGCTTCGCTGATGGATTGCTGGCGGGATGCATGACTTGGAGGAGGAGGAGGAGGAGCAGGAGCGACAGAGGATGGGTATGACGCACAGCTGCCTTCGGCTGAGGTGCTGGAGCCTTGGCTGGCAGAAATTGGGAGCGGCGTGCCACTTGGTGAGGAAGCAGACTGGACCACCCCTTGGGAGCCTCGGTTCTCCCAGGTCGCTTTATGGTGACGCATCATATGTTGACGCAGGGCCGTGGTGCCAACATTTGGGCCCTGGCCACGCTTCACCTTCTGCCTACATATCTTGCATGTGGCCATGTTACCCTCCTGCGGATGCTTCAGGAAGAACTGCCACACTGCCGAGTAGCTACTTTTCCCAGCAACAGGCCTCACTGATTCGCTGCTATTGTCGCCAACTCCAGGAACACCTGCCCCACTACCTCCCGATAAGGTAGCCTGCCATGCAGCAGGTGCTCTTCCCCGGCCACGGCCCCGTTTGGCTCCAGGCTTTACAATTGTGCCCCCATGCTGCCTGCCAACCATGCTGCTAACACCTTGCTGCCTGAGCTGCTGACTCCGGGGCAACCTGCGCCCCTCTTCTCCTGATGATGACGATGAAGCCCCTTCATCACCCGGCTCCCAAGTGCGATCGGCTTCATCGTCATCATCATTATCACCGAGTTGTGGCTGTACGTCACTCATGTTCGTGGATTCGGCAACAGTGTCTGGCGCAGGAGCTGGAACGCTCGCAGCACCCACGACACTGTCCACATCACTATTTGTCTGCCTAGCTAAAGAAGCCACCTCCATTTCTTGGCTGGGCAGTAGCTGCTGACTGTCCTCTATCTGATCGTCCTCCTCACTAAAGAGTGGAGCTGAACCCAAAGCATAGGATACGTCGCTGGGGGAGGGAACGGCGTAGGACAGAGGCAATGGGAGGACAGGGACTGGCATGCCAACTCAGGGTTGTGTCAGAGGAACCTACCGACCCTAGACTGGGGGTCTCAGACGTAAGTTGTGATGATGTTGTTGATGAGCGCGTTAACCAATCTACCACGGCAGATGCGTTACTGGTGGAGACACGACCGCTAGCAGATACTGGCAGACCAGGTCTCTCACCATGACTCCTGCTGCCACTCGCCCCTAGTCTGCTGCAACCTCTGCCTGCTGAATCTTGGCCTCTGCCACTCCTCTTTGAACATCCTGGCACTTGTCTGCCTGACATTTTTATGTATTTCCTTATTTAGTATAAACAGATAGGGTTCAATGTGCAGTTTTGCGGTGCCCTGCGGCCTGGTTTATTAAAAGCAGTCAAAAACAAATGGGATGCCCCCACAGCAGACCTGAGATCAGTATATATGCACAGCAACAGTGTCTGAGCAGGCTCAAGCAGGCCAAATTACTTTAAATAACTGTGCAGCTTACAGTAAATACAGAGGCTAATGTGATGTTACAGAATGGGATGCCCCAAGCAGACTTGAGATCAGTATATATGCACACAGCAACAGTGTGTAAGCAGGCTCATACAGGCCAAATTACTTTAAATAACTGTGCAGCTTACAGTAAATACAGAGGCTAATGGTATGTTACAGAATGGGATGCCTAAAAGCAGACTTGAGATCAGTATATATGCACACAGCAACAGCGTGTAAGCAGGCTCATACAGGCCAAATTACTTTAAATAACTGTGCAGCTTACAGTAAATACAGAGGCTAATGGTATGTTACAGAATGGGATGGCCCCAAGCAGACTTGAGATCAGTATATATGCACACAGCAACAGTGTGTAAGCAGGCTCATACAGGCCAAATTACTTTAAATAACTGTGCAGCTTACAGTAAATACAGAGGATAATGGTATGTTACAGAATGGGATGCCCCAAGCAGACTTGAGATCAGTATATATGCACACAGCAACAGTGTGTAAGCAGGCTCATACAGGCCAAATTACTTGAAATAACTGTGCAGCTTACAGTAAATACAGAGGCTAATGGTATGTTACAGAATGGGATGCGCCAAGCAGACTTGAGATCAGTATATATGCACAGCAACAGTGTGTAAGCAGGCTCATACAGGCCAAATTACTTTAAATAAGTGTGCAGCTTACAGTAAATACAGAGGCTAATGAGATTTTACAAAATGGTAATGTTCCCACAGCAGACTTGAGATCATTTCAGTATATATGCATAGTAAGTGTATAAGCAGCCTGAAAACGCTAACAAAGCCAGTCAGCCAGCCAGTAACACTCAGGCTGGATGAAAAAAAAAAAAAATCTCCCTGTGACTGCCTCCAATTTTTCCTAACTTTCCCTGCTTCTCGCTGACTTCCTGCCTGTCTCCTGCCTGTCCCTGTCTGTCCCTGTCTCTCTAACTGTCTCTCCCTGACTACAGCAGCGTCCTGTCTCTCACGAATGCAATAGAGAAATGAGGAAAAGCAAGATGTCCGCCGCCACCGGGCTTGCTGGCTGCTGATAGGCTGCATGTGACTGCCCCAGCATGCACTGGTGCGGGGTAGATGTCTGGACATGTCCCGTCCGCCATCTTAGAATGCCTGTAATGTAAATGAATGGATGTTAAAGGAAAACTTCGAGCGATCGAAGCACGGGGAAATTCGGATTCGATCAGAATCGAATTTTTCATGAAATTCGGATCGAATCCGGGTTCGTCCGGATCGATTCGCTCATCCCTAGTTACAACAATATAAATACTTTAAATAGATATATTAATAATTTATTGATGCAGATCTGCATGTTACACCTCAAAGAGGGACAGTGAAGAACAATGAGGGACAGGGGGACATGGACTCAAAAGAGGGACAGTCCCTCCAAATCAGGGACACTTGGGAGGTATGATGTTGCCCTATGTCTGAATTATGTTGGGATGTCTGTTAAGGCAGAAGAATATTCCTCTGATTTGGGGACCGACTAGAGATCTTTGTAAATCCGTCCGGTAATTTCGAGGTCAAGTCGGGCGATGGCTCGTTTGAACCCTCAGCCGCTGATTTCAGGTCACAGACACGGGAGTCGCGCGACCCCTCCTCGTTCTATGACCGCTGCATAAAGCACAAGTTGTTCTTTTATTAATAAGACATTTATGCAGACAAGGTAGTTAATGTAAGCGCTGCCTGCCAATTTACTCGCTTTTATATTCAAATTATTTATAGTAACCGGCGGCGTGACTCATACAGACAATGCTGCCGAAAAGTTTTATAATTACAGGCAAGACCTTAAAGTAGGATTCCGGCTAAACTTTTTTTTTTATCTAAAAGTGAACCAAAACTCTTGGCTGACGGCCCTGGAATCTATACAATTCCAAGGCCGTCTGATTCCACCCCCATCCTTCAGACTGTAAGCTTGCATGTGCGGGGCTCTCCTTCCTATTGTCTCCTGTGCTCACAATACATAGGCCCTTATTTAAAGTGGACCAACACCCACTGCCGCTCAGCTCCCTGTCTGCGGGGCATCCCGCTGTGTGAAACCCCCCAGGACGCCCGCAAATCCTACCTGTTCCTCGTTCCAACGGCGCATGCACGGGCCGCCGCTGCCGCCTCTCGTGCATCCCTCTAGCCGGGCGCGCACCCCCATTCGCAAACTGCCAGCGCGAGCGCACTCCCTGTAAGAGGGACGTGTGAGACGCGGCGGCGGGCGCTCTCACCTTGTCCGTCGACGGACCTCGCTTGTCCGTCGGCGGTAATTGGTGGAGCGAGTCACGTGGGAGCGGGGTCAGGTGAGTTTTTGGGGCTTTCACACAGCGGGGTGCCCCGCGGAAATGGACCAACACCCAGGATAGTGAAAATCCTGGGTGTTGGTCTACTTTAAGAAGGGATAGCGTCAGGTAGCACCTGGTTAATGAGAGGTAGCGACAGGTAGCGACTGGTGAACGCCGGACATGGCAGCAATTACACATTTATCAAGCAGAATCTGTTGAGCGACTGGGATAGCGCCATGTAGCGTCTGATTCATAATTTTCACAGCCTCAGTGAACAGCGCCGGCGTTCAGCCTTGCACAGCGCCAGGTATGACCTCTCGCTACCTGTCGCTATCCCATACATTTCAATGGACGATCCTTTTCTTCTCTTTAAACTGTTTTTTTTTTTTTTTTTTTTAAATCACAAATATTTCTGTGACCTCTCCTGACATTGAATAAGCAGTTTTTTTACAATTTTTTTCATTTTTTATATATTTCTTCAGAAATGACATTACAGCTCTGCCATTAAAGTGTTCATGTTACAATGTTGTTACAATGTAATTCCATATGTTTTCGCTTTGTTACTAGTGGATAGATGCTGAAAAACAGACTTTAATCACACCGCCTCCTGCGCTCTGGGCTTCAGAGAAGCATTTTTCAGCGCCAGAGATTTGTGAGGCTGTTTTTTGCTGAATATGTTGTGAGTCGGTCGCTATGAGCAGTCGCTAACATGCGCTCCCATACAGCGCTGTACTGGTCAAATAGCGACTCGTCACAATGTATTTAACATTACTGCACTATGAACTAGCGACCCACGGCCGAGCACAGCAACTACTAGCGGGCGCTCTGAAAATGCAGCTACAGGCGCTCATCTGTCGCTACCTGGCGTTAGCGATGAATCAGCCTGCCCATTTAATAACAAGCCGACCGGAGGAAAAAAAAAAAACAAAAGCTTAAAACATTTTCCTCCAAATAAGACAATTTAAACGTCATTAGCGTTTTTTCTTCTCCTCCCATCTCGGCCCGGCGCATTATTCAGTGGGAGGAAGATAGAAAAATAATGATTTAAACACAATAATCATAAAACGTTTCTATAAAATGAAAAGAAAAATCCTTTTATTATGTTCAAAATATTTTTTTTTCCTGCCCGCTGAATATTACGTCCTTCAAAAAATATATTCATCCCACTAAATAACAAAGATTAAAAAAAAAAAAGATAATGGAGTTTCAAAAGGCCATTGTGTGCGCGGCTTCAGTCTGGGAACGCGATTAGGGTTCCATCAAGGACTCCTCTCTTTATCATTCGCCTAAAAGTCACTGGGAGAGTTCACGGCAACAAAACGCAAATCAGCGACTGGCTCGTAGGCAACGCGCTTCCAGCATTGTCTGCCCGCTCGCTTTCTGTTCCCGCTAATGACCAATTCTGCAAGTGTTTGGTGGGCGCTATTGTACAGCCGTCACAATAGGCTCAGGCTATTGTTGCGTTGTAGGGGGGTAGGTTATAATTCAATGTAACTAGAGTTTCCTTTATAGAGTGTGGCTCGTTTTGTTCGTATCACGTTTCCGCCGCCGCTACATGTGCAGTGCGTTATTTCCTTCCTTACAGAGGTATTTTATTTACTTACTTTTATTTTTGCCTAGAGAGGCAGTCGTGCAATAGCGCGATCACGCGTCCAGTGAGAGCCACCTGCTGGGACCGGCAGGCTGATTCATCACTAACGCCGGGTAGCGACAGATGAGCGTCTGTACAGCCGCGCTAAGAGCGAGCGCTAGTGGTCGCTCTGATCGGCCGTCAGTCACTATTACAGAGCGACGGGCAGGCTGATTCATCACTAACGCCGGGTAGCGACAGATGAGCATCTGTGCAGCCGCGCTAAGAGCGAGCGCTAGTGGTCGCTCTGATCGGCCGTCAGTCACTATTACAGAGCGACGGGCAGGCTGATTCATCACTAACGCCAGGTAGCGACAGATGAGCGTCTGTAGCAGGCATTTTCAGAGCGCCCGCTAGTAGTCGCAGTGCTCGGCCGTGAGTCGCTAGTTTATAGCGACTCAGTCGCTGTGCAGTAATGTTGAATACATTGTGAGGAGTCGCTATTTGACCAGTACAGCGCTGTATGGGAGCGCATGTTAGAGACTGCTCATAGCAACCGACTCACACCATATTCAGCAAAAAAACAGCCTCACAAATCTCTGGCGCTGAAAAATAGTTGTTTGAAGCCCAGAGCGCAGGAGGCGGTGTGATTAAAGTCTGTTTTTCAGCATCTATCCACTAGTAACAAAGCGAAAACATATGGAATTACATTGTAACAACATTGTAACATGAACACTTTAATGGCAGAGCTGTAATGTCATTTCTGAAGAAATATATAAAAAATGGAAAAATTGTGAAAAAAATGCTTATTCAATGTCAGGAGAGGTCACAGAATTATTTGTGAGTTTTTGAAAAAAAAAACAAAAACCCGTTTAAAGAGAAGAAAAGGTTCGTCCATTGAAATGTATGGGAGAGCGACAGGTAGCGAGAGGTCATACCTGGCGCTGTGCAAGGCTGAACGTCGGCGCTGTTCTCTGAGGCTGTGAAAATGATGAATCAGACGCTACATGGCGCTATTCCAGTCGCTAAACAGATTCTGCTTGATAAATGTGTAATTGCGTGCCGTGTCCGGCGTTCACCAGTCGCTACCTGTCGCTACCTCTCATTAACCAGCCGCTACCTGACGCTATCCCTTCTTAAATAAGGGCCTAAATCACGCGTCTCTCATTTCCAGATATTTTCTTAGGGCCTTATTCATGAAGGGATAGCGCCAGGTGGTGCCTGTACAGCGGCAGGTAGCGCCAGGTGAACGCTGGACACAGCAGCAATTACACATTTATGAAGGCGATTCTGGTGAGCGACTAGAACAACGCCATGTAGCGTCCGATTCATCATTATCCCAGCCTCAGCGTACAGCGCCGGCTTTCAGCCTTGCAGAGCACCACGTCTAAGCTCTCGCTACCTTGCGCTCTCCCGTACATTTCTATTATTGATCCTTAGATCCCTTTCCTGATCCCAATTTTTTTTTTTAACTCAAATATTTCCGACGTGGGCAAGAAAATGACATTTTTGAAAACTTTTTGCATTAATTATATTTTTATGCAGAATTGTCCTTACATGTCCGGCATTAAAGTCTTCATTTTACAATATTATAACAATGTCATTCCATGTGTTTTCGCTTTGTTACTAGTGGATATATGTTCAAAAACAGACTTTAATCACACAGCTTCTGGCGCTCTGGGCTACAGCGACCCGATTTTGAGCGCCGGAATTGTAGGAGGCTGTTTTTTTTTTTATAAATGTGGTGTATTCAGTCGCACTGAGCTGGCGCTACCATTCGCTCCCATACAGGGTAGTACTGCGAATCACATAACGTATTCAACAATGCCGGCCAGCGAGACTGAGGCGCTCTGAAACAACTAACCACGCCGAGCACAGCGACTACTAGCGGTCGCTCTGAAATCCGTGCTACAGACGCTAATCTGTCGCTACCTGGCGTTAGTAACGAATGTATGCTTGTACCAGCATGTATGCAAAGGGTTTGTCTTTGATTGTGTGTAAAAATATATAATAATAAAAATAATAATAATAATATATAATATTGGGCCTAGTGATTAGGAAATGTATGCTTGTACCAGCATGTATGCAAAGGGTTTGTATTTGATTGTGGGTAATAATATATAATAATAATAATAATAATAATAATATATAATATTGGGCCTAGTGATTAGGGAATTGATGATTGTACCAGCATGTATCCAAAGGGTTTGTATTTGATTGTGGGTAATAATATATAATAATAATAATAATAATAATAATAATAATAATAATAATAATAATAATAATAATAATATATAATATTGGGCCTAGTGATTAGGGAATTGATGATTGTACCAGCATGTATCCAAAGGGTTTGTATTTGATTGTGGGTAATAATATATAATAATAATAATAATAATAATAATAATAATAATAATAATATATAATATTGGGCCTAGTGATTAGGGAATTGATGATTGTACCAGCATGTATCCAAAGGGTTTGTATTTGATTGTGGGTAATAATATATAATAATAATAATAATAATAATAATAATAATAATAATAATAATATATAATATTGGGCCTAGTGATTAGGGAATTGATGATTGTACCAGCATGTATCCAAAGGGTTTGTATTTGATTGTGGGTAATAATATATAATAATAATAATAATAATAATAATAATAATAATAATAATAATAATAATAATAATAATAATAATATATAATATTGGGCCTAGTGATTAGGGAATTGATGATTGTACCAGCATGTATGCAAAGGGTTTGTATTTGATTGTGGGTAATAATATATAATAATAATAATAATAATATATAATATTGGGCCTAGTGATTAGGGAATTGATGATTGTACCAGCATGTATCCAAAGGGTTTGTATTTGATTGTGGGTAATAATATATAATAATAATAATAATAATAATAATAATAATAATAATATATAATATTGGGCCTAGTGATTAGGGAATTGATGATTGTACCAGCATGTATCCAAAGGGTTTGTATTTGATTGTGGGTAATAATAATAATAATAATAATAATAATAATAATAATAATATATAATATTGGGCCTAGTGATTAGGGAATTGATGATTGTACCAGCATGTATGCAAAGGCTTTGTCTTTGATTGTGTGTAAAAATATATAATAATAATATATAATAATATGTAATATTGGGCCTAGTGATTAGGGAACTGATCTTGTTGCAGGAGGGCTGCAGGTCCGTTTCCAGATGTGGTTCACTTGTGTGAATGCAAAGCACTAAATCCTATGTATGCACAAGCAGGCAATAGCAATATACACACTATATATATATATATATATATATATATATATATATATATATATATTTATTGATGAATGAAATACTCATGTCTTTTCTGCCCGTCCACCAACCACCTCTGTTTTCTTTTTTCAGATAACCGCCTACATGCCCTGGAAAGGTCACGCTCCAGACATCAAGGAAGAGCCATAGCTACATGATTGTCCCAGATGCCTAGTTGGAGCTCTGCCCCCCCCCAGGACCTATTTTTTTTTCCTGCAGAAAGGAACGGTGCTGATTGGGCATCGTACATTGGCTCACATTAGGAAACCTAAATTGAACAAAGCGACAAGCAAAGAAGAAGAGGCAACTTTCAAAACCCAAAAGACGCGTGCTCACATGCTAGTGCAAAAAGAGGAGGAAAAAAAGAAAAGAAAAAAAAGACTCTTAAACAGTGTTATAGTGATAATGGTTATATTAGAAAACCTGCTGCCCTTTGTCTGGGGTGATCACATGTGGCAGTGTGCCTAATTAAGTTGACCGCAACGCCAAGGGAATTTACTAAAGAGGGGGGGGGGGGGGGGTTGATACCAGTGCAGTGAACAATGTGAGCAAAGCCAAGCCTCAGAATTTAATAGGAGATTTCTAGATATTTTCTTTGTATGATTGGGACAGTTTGTAGTGATGTGCCTACTGGAGAACTGGCTACATAACATTTAAAGTGGACCAAAACCCAGGATTTTGAGTATCCTGGATTTTGGTCCTTTCCCCCAGGCACCTCGATCAGGGGTGCCCCACCATGTGAAAGTCCCCAGATCATTAATCCCAACTCACCTCTTCACCTGGCGCATGTGCGTCTGCTTGTCCAATCAGCGCTTCTACCAAACTTTGCGAGTTTGGGTTTCCGAACACGGACTTTAGCCAGAAGTCCCGAACACGGAAAAGCTGGTTGATGGGCTGCTGAGCAACTCATCAACCCGCTTCACCTAAGGATGCACTGCCAGCTGGAACTAGAAGTGTCCTCACTCATGGGAGCCGGCGGCCATCTTCCTGTAGCCCTGGCTGGAGCTGATTTCAAAGGAAGCTGACAGAGGATCACGGGGGCTGAAGTTACAGCAGCTCTTTCTGCTGCACACTCTGCACCCCCCCCCCCCCTCCTCTGCCACAGCCACCCCCCAAAGTTCGGGTCTCCAATTATTTCATTGCGGATCGGTTTGGGTCCCCGAACCCCATCATTTATTCAAAGCAGACCAACAGTCAAAAATGACCTAAACCAGACCGACAAAACAAAAAATGCTCATATGAATCCAACCCCGGGCCAATCTAGATTGCTGCACGTAATTAATTTACCCTTTTTCTAGCTCCTGCTGGGGTCAATTTTAAAAACAAGATGGTGGCTCATGCATCTGCAGGCCACCTGCAAACAGTAAGTGCTGCTGGGCATCCTGTTACTGTGCATTGTGAGTTATGTCAGTTGGGAGTCGAAGCTCCAAAATGGCCGTCATCTTTCTTTTCCAACTGTGCCAGGCTGTTGGTCCGGTTTGGCCGAACTTGCCGGTCCCGAACTTTGCGGGGATTCGCTCATCCCTAATCATAATGATAGAGGGGATAATCCCAGAGATAAAGCAGGAGCCCTAGTAATAATCCTGCCATTATGATGTCATTCCCCAAGGCTATACAGCTTGTTCCCTACATGACATCACGTCGCAATCCCAAAGATAAGGCAGGAGCTCTATGTTAACGTTCCGTCTTTTAGTGTGATGTCATCTCCAGGCTTGTTGTTGTCATGACATCACAATGACAGTCTGGGCATTCCTAAAGATAATACAGGAGCGCTCTGAATTTTCCATCCTGACATTATCTTGTCATTTTACAGCTAACGATAAACGGCTTGTTCCTGCCATGACATCACAGTGACGGATTGGGCGGACCCAGAAATAGGGCAGGAGCACTATAAATGTTTCATCCTGGCATTGTGATGTCATCTTCCAAATAAAGGATAAACAGCTTGTGCCATGACATCACAGTAATAGGAGCTCTAGACATTTCCCATCCTGTCCTTGTGATTTAATTTCTCAATTTAATGAGACTGTATATAGCTTGTTAGTGCCATGAAATCACAAGGGCAGAGTGGGCTTATCTCTGAGTTAGGACTGGAGCCTTATGGATGCTCCATCCTCTAATCGTTATATCATGTCCAAGTTTTCCAGGGCCATTTTGTCCCAAAATTCAGGCTGAAGTCACATGATCTACTGGACCTTATCCCCTGAAGAAATATGGGGCTGTCTCATAAACATGTAGCCCTGCACTAATAAGGAGCCTATGACCCATCACATGGTGGGACTCAGAGATTAAGGTCCACTAGACCGGGGGTCCCCAACTCTCCTCCTCAAGGTCCACTAATAGGGAATGTTTTGCAGCTCTCCACACAGATGCACAAGTGGAGTATTCAGGGCCGCAGCAGTTATAGAGCCTCGAAAAAAAAATCTGTATATGCGAGTTTCCCCTGGTAAATTGTGAGTCACAAAGTGCTCTGGGTAGGTATAATGGAGTTGCACTAACAAACAGTAGGTTATAGCTGTTAGATACAAGATACACAATCAAATGAAATTAGTGAGCTCCCAAAGAGATCTGCCCCTCCCCCCAAAAAACTGGTGGGCCCCAGATCGATGCTGTTGAAAATGTCAAATAGTGTTATAATGTAGTGTTATAAAAATGAATTTGTCATCCTTTTAAAATGATAAATGAATTTAGGAATAAATAAAAGGATAAATATAGGAATAGCTCTACAGCCTTGGGTTTCAGGACTCAACCCAGGCTTGTGTTGTGTCTTTATGAAATGACACTTTATTTGTAGGGATGCACACAGGGTGGGTAGTGGGTGGGGGAATATAGAAAGATCTTGAAAACATCCAAGGCCAAAGCCAAATTTAAAATCCTGGACTAGCGGCGCACGTTTCGTCATCTTGTGATTTTCTCCTTGTCCCGTTCCTGGTCTTTTGTGGCAAGACAGGCCAAGTTTTTTTTGCTGTAGTGGCAGCATCTAACAGAGACACACAGAGTGGAATCGGATCAGGAGGGTTGGAAGAAGGGCCGGAACCTTGAGGCTCTACAACCTTTGTCCTGATACGGAGCCTTCCTTTTGACCACTGCATAAACTACAAACACACAAGCCCACGTGAGTCCCGAAACCCTGGGCTGTGGTGGTGAGTCATTCCTATATTCATTCCTATAGTCTATTTCTCATTTTATAAGGATGACAAGACATTTTTATAACCCTACATTATAACACTATTTGGCATTTTCAACACTATCGATGTGGGGCCCAGCAGAATTTTATTTTGGGACCAAGGTCTCATTGGGAATGCGCTAATTTCATTTGATTGTGCAACTCAGCGCTATAGAACTGGCTATGTGAAGACTCACAAAACAAGACCTGATGCCTCTCACCCAAACCACGACGCCCCTCATCTTCAATCTACACAACTAAACAGTGTTGCCAATTGTCTAGCCATAAAATCCCCCTGAAGAACTTCCATGATGCCTCTTACCAAAACAATACCTATGACCTCTCCTCATCTTCAGCTTTCACCATCACCATCTTGACAAGAGTGACTCTCTTCCCCAACCATAAAGAATGAAATCAATGCAGACCCTGCAACTTAGCGCTATAGAACCGGCTATGTAAAGACTCACAAAACATGACCTGTTGGTGGACCTTAAGGAGAAGGTTGGGCATCACTGCACTAGACATGCTACTTCAGCCTCAAGACCAGTTTTTGAAAAAATAAGCTCCTCAAAGGAAACATACCTCCACAATGCCCTTAATTAATCAAACTGCAGCTATCCAATCAAAGGAAGTTCCAGCTCCTGCCAACAAAATCTAATAGGCTGCCTTGGCTAACTGCTAGTTATCACTGCTCTCATTGACTGGTATCAAACAATGTACTTTGACAGAGTTTGCCTTGAATTATTTTAGCTTGTGACAAAAAGACTTTATGTACCCTAAAATTGCCTAAGGTCAATATGTAGCTGGGAATTATATACAGAGATATTTAGGGGAAAAAATACGATGATAAGAGTTGTGGTTTATCTGAGATGCTGTTACATGTAAACCACAGCAGAAACTTGCCAATTCCGTGTTCTCGTCTACGCAACTATTGCACACAGCCAAACGCCGGCATCACACCAGAGGTTTTATTGTGCAGATAAGTGCTACTTAAATTTTTAGAATTTTATTTATTAATTCATTGTAGTTGTAGAAACCAGCTTAAGATTAATATTTATGATTGCAACACTGGAACGACACGACGGCTGATTGTTGAGTCTTTTAGGATCACGTGGGGCTTTATTTTGGAAAGTATCACCCAGACGGTTAGAAAAATGCCCCAAAGAAATGAACCAGAGGATGACACTCATCCTCAACAATGACCAACCTGAGCTACATCAGTGGTTCGACCAATGTCTTATTAAAACTAAAACAACACTATTGTCTACCAATATGCTATAAAAATTACCCCTATGATGATGACCATCTTACCGATGACCAATTTGAACTGTACTAATTGCAACACTATCTCTAATTACCCACGCCCACAACATTCTTCATCTCCACCCATAAACCTTTCCCAACCTTTGTCAATGCAGACATTCAACTCATCCCATGAAGAGAGACGAGCGAAAAGACTCGATTTTGGAAAAATAGCTCCATCCTGGGAGCCATCTTGCGTAAGCGCAGTGTATGCTATATGTCAAGGTCCACCACTGCACATACTCAAAAAAAAAAAATGAGAAACCAAATCCAGGGCTAGTGCATCATAATCTTATGGCATGCCAGACTTATAAAACGAAGTAATCTCCCAAAATAAAAATTATAGATTGAATAGAACAACCGTACACCCAACCCCTCTCATCCGGGTGTACTAAACGTCATATCCGGATTCAGCCACCAGAAGTGACATAGCGGAGCAATCCGTCTGCACAAAGATAAAACGTGCACCCTGAAGTTTAATATGGGTGTAGAAAGCTTTGGACCTATACTCTCCAGAAGTGTGGCAATCCTTCTAGCACTGGACGTGGGGTAAATACCGTATATACTCGAGTATAAGCCGAGTTTTTCAGCCCACTTTTTGGGCTGAAAAAAGCCGCCTCGGCTTATACTCGAGTCCAGGGGCGAACTGCCAGGGAAGGCCGCAACCCTGAACCCAATAGATGCTGGAGGGTGAGGGGCGGCCGCTGCGTGTCCCTGCTGTACCCGCTGCTGCCGCCGCCGCCGCTCTCATACACACAAACACGCACACACATTCACGCACTGACACCTGCGCGTCCGAGAGCGGCGGCGGCAGCAGCAGCAGGTACCCACAATGTGTGTGTGTATGTGTGTGTGTGTGTTTCTCTTTCTGTGTGTGTGTGTCTGTGTCTTTTTCTGTGTGTGTGTGCCTTTCTGTGTGTGCATCCCTTTCTGTGTGTGTGTGTGTGTGTGTGTGTGTGTGTCTGTGTCCTTTTCTGTGTGTGTGTCTCTTTCTGTGTGTGTGTCCCTTTCTGTGTGTGTGTGTCCCTTTCTGTGTGTGTCTGTGTCTTTTTCTGTGTGTGTGTCTCTTTCTGTGTGTGTGTGTCCCTTTCTGTGTGTGTGTCCCTTTCTGTGTGTGTGTCCCTTTCTGTGTGTGTCTGTGTCTTTTTCTGTGTGTGTGTCTCTTTCTGTGTGTGTGTCCCTTTCTGTGTGTGTCTGTGTCTCTTTCTGTGTGTGTGTCTCTTTGTGTGTGTGTGTGTGTGTGTGTGTGTCTGTGTCTGTGTCTGTGTCTTTTTCTGTGTGTGTGTCTCTTTCTGTGTGTGTGTCCCTTTCTGTGTGTGTGTGTGTGTGTGTGTGTGTCTTTCTTTCTGTGTCTCAACTCCAATTCCAATTGAAAAAAGCCGCCTCGGCTTATACTCGAGTCAATAACTTGTTCCATTTTTTTGTGGTAAAATTAGGTGCCTCGGCTTATATTCGGGTCGGCCTATACTCGAGTATATACGGTAATCCTGTCAAAATATAAACTTTACTAGTATAATTATCGTTGTTGGAATTTCAAAAGGAATATATTTAATACTGGATAAAATAAATCTAAAAAAGTTTTTTTATAATACAAAAGCTAAAAATATTTGGCTTTTAAAGAACCCATGATGCCTCTCGCTTCTACCAGCAACCCATCAAAACTAGACCTTTGAAGCCCTTCAACTTCATTCTACACCACTAATACAGTGTCACCAATTGTCTAGCCATAAAACTCCCATTAAAATCCCCCTGAAGAGCTTCTATAACTCCTCTCACCAAAACTATATCTATGATGCTCCTCATCTTAATTCTACACCACAAATAGTGTTGCTAAGGGTCTAGCCATACTATTCCAATTAAAACCACCCTTAAAGAACTTACATGAAGCCTCTCAGCAAAACAATAGGGATTCTTCCCCCAACTTAATTCTACACTACTAATACAGTGTTACCAAAGGTCTAACAATAATACTTTCTTTAAAATCCTCCCTAAGAATTTCCATGATGCCTCTCCCCAAATCTATACCTAGGATGCCGCTCATCTACATTCCACACCACTAATACAGCGTTGCCAATATTCTAGCCATACTACTCCCATTAAAGTACTCTAGCTTCACTGTGGGAAACTAGTAATTGGTAAGCTGGTAATTAAACCTTTCCCCAGCGGCTCCCACAATGCTGTGTTCCTGAGCCAGCAAATCGGCAATCTCGAAAGGTGCCGGGTGGGCAGGGCCTTGGCGGTGGAAAAACACGGTCTTCTGCATCGCTCAAGGTACTGGGGAGGGGGTAAAATTCCTTTCCATCCACTCTAAAACCCCCTGAAGAACCTTCATGATGCCTCTCACCAAAACAATACCCATGGCGCCCCTCATCTTCAATCTACACAACTAATACAGTGTTGCCAAAAGTCTAGCCATAAAATCCCCCTGTAGAACTTCCATGATGCCTCTTACCAAAACAATACCTATGACCCCTCCTCATCTTCAACCAAATTTGAAATGCCCAAAATTTAGACCAAATTCAATTTGACCTAAGTCTGAAAATCAAAACGTATTGATTTTGTCACACTGTCATAATAGGTAGAGTATTTCAAATATTGGCTACATGCACAGTTAAGAACCTCATTAACTCTTCTGCCCTCACAAATTGGGAGAGTGTTGCCAATGGTCTAGCCATAAAATCCCCCTGAAGAACTTCCATGATGCCTTTTACCAAAACAATACTTATGACCTCTCCTCATCTTCCGCTTACCTCACCAGTCCCACCTTGACAAGAGCGACTCTCCTCCCTAACCATAAACATAATGGAATCATTTGAATTTGACAGACCCCACAGCCTCACATACTTATTAAGGGACAGTCTCTAGGAGAGACACATCAGACATCCCAATAAAAACAGTAATGGTTGTGGAGCTGCTCTATGCACTCTACACACACTTCCCAACCTCCTTAAAAGCCAGACCAGGAATAATGAACACAAACAGGTCATAAATTACAAAGGACAAAGTTGATGATCTCACTAAAGAGCATCATAACTTTTATTAGTCTGGTCAATTTACCCTTCTCATGTCCCTTAAAGACCTGACAATCAGCAGATACATTATAATGTTCACCAACTCACCTTGGAACGTATCCTCTCCAGCATCGCGCACGACCAAAGCTAACCCATTAATATAGCAACAGAAGAAAAACATTTATTTGTATTTGATTTAAAGAAGTATCTATGGTATTTTCTAATTCTGCACTTACGATAATGTACTTTTTACAAGATTATTTTTGGAGAATTATTGCTTATCTTATTGCCGTATTTATGCAAGATTTTAGAAGATAATTGAATTTATATTGGTATTATAAAAACACATTTTATTCCATTTTCCCTTTATAGAATCCCTATTATCTCCTCTTATGCTGCAATTAGCTCAAATACGGTTGCATGCCTTTTTTTTTTTTTCTTTTTCTTAAGGGAAGACTTTGCGCTAAGAGTTTACGGGTAACTGATCTTTATTGTAGACTATATGTACCTAGAATCCTCTGCAATGTCAATGTAAACGCTTCCATTGATTGATTGTAATGTATTAAAAAAAAAAGCAATTTAAAACGAGTTTCCTTCATGTAAAAAAGGTGCTAATTTCGTTTACATATGAGTATATAAGAGCTTATGCAAGTGCAAAGGTACGGAGACTGGGAGGTGGTAACCTAGGGCTATGGAGTCGGAGTTGTGGAGTATGAATCAGAACTAGTTTTGGCTGAAATCAGTTGGAGTCGGAGCTGGTAGAAATGTTCCGACTACGGCTACAGCGTAGAGAAGAAAATCTCTTACTAATATTATACAATAAATGTAACTTTCATATAAAGTTTAGACATTTTAATCATAAATATTTTTTTTTTTATGTTTTCTCAATCTAAGGCCCTTATTTATACAAATCAGTGATAAGCAATATTAGGGTGTTCTAGTGGTGATAGAGAGTTCACCAATCTCCTCCGTCCCTTATACACAGTTCATGCTGCTCCAAGGCACTTAAGTACAATGGCTGAAAGTGGCAGGAATTTAAAGGAATTGTCCAGAATGAAACAAAACAAAACTTATATTACTCATCTTCTGTCCCCCGAAGCTTCTCCGTGCAGGTCCAGTGTTCCTGTGCAGCTCCTCTGTGCAAAACAGCATCTTCACATTTACAGCCTCTCATGGCAGCTTCCATAGAGCCTTGTTTATGCCCCCACATGCCTATTCCATTTATTGCGACAGAGGGGAGTGTGTCAAGGAGAGATTGGAATGCCTCACCTTGACCTTGATCTTTGGACAACACAAAATAGGAACAGTCATTCATGTCTACGGGGATGAGGGCTCACCTGTTATCGACAAAGGAATAACTACAGTTAAAGGGGTGATTCAAAATGGTCGAATAGAAAAACATCCAAAATTTAGACCAAATTCAACTTTGTCCTGAATCTGAAAAGCAATGCTAGTTATTGATTTTGCTACACTATCATGATATGTAGGATATTCCAAAACCACCTGCACAGTGAAGAACCCCTTTCTTTCTTCGTTAACTCGTTTCTACTCTCATGAATTGCGAGAGTTGAGCCTGAGTTTCACTAAAAATTTGCCAAAATTTAGAACAAATGTTATTATCTCAAACGGAGATGACAGAATTTGAAAAACGTCTGAAATTTAGACCGATTTTTCTTTGTCCCCAATCTGAAAAGCAATACTAAGTATTGATTTTGCCACAATTGCTTTCGATTTGAAAAACATTCTCATGGTAGTTGAAAATTCAAGTCATGAGAAAAAAGCCTGAGAATTTCACTTTTAGTGAATCACCAGATAGGAAGACAATAAAAGCCAATGGCACTTTTTGCAATTGCAATTTTCATAGTTAATCAAGGCCATTATCATAATATGTAGGGTATTCCAAAAATTGACCGTCTCGTCTGCACAGTTAAGAACCCCTTTTTACCCTCATGAACTCCTTACCTTTATGAATTGGCTGAATTGGGCTTGAGTTTCGCAAAAATTCAGCCAAAATCTTGACCAAATTTACTTAAAATAGAGATGGCCGAATTCGAAAAACATCCAAAATTTAGACCAAATTCAACTTTGACCTAAATCTGAAAAGCAAAACTAGTTATTGATTTTGCCACACTATCATAATATGTAGGGTATTCCAAATATTAACAAGTGAAGTGAAGAACCCATTTCGTCCATTAACTTGCTTCTTCCATCATGAATTAGGAGAATTCAGCTTGAGTGTTGCAAAAATTCTGCTGAAATTTAAACCCAATTTGCTTTTACCAAGATGGCTAAATTTTGAAAAACTTTTGAAATTTTGACCAAATTCCCAATCTAAAAAGCAATACTAGTTATTGATTTTGCCACAATATCATAATATGTAGGGTATTCCAAAAAATGCCTGCACACTTGAGAACCCCTTCTTACCCTCATGAACTCCTTTCTACCTCCAATTTGCCGAATTTGGTTTGAGTTGCACAAAAATTCAGCCAACATTTTGACCAAATTACCTTATTTAAAATATAGAAAAACGTCCAAAATTTAGACCAAATCTGACCTAAGCCTGAAAAGCAAAATGAATTATTGATTTTTCCACACTATCATAACAGGTAGGGTTTTCCAAATATTGACTAACTGCACGGTTAAGAACCCGTTTTGCCCCTCATTAACTCTCTTCTACCCTCACGAATTGGGAGAATTCAGCTTATGTTTTGCAAAAGTTCTGCCAAAATTTAGACCAAATGTACTTATTTATAATTCGAAAAAAACATCCGAGATTTAAACCACATGTAACTTTTTCCTAAATCTGAAAATGTGGTTATTGGTTTGCCACATTACTATAATAGATAGGGTATTCCAAATCTTGAACACCTGCACAGTAAAGAACATCCATTTTCAACTCCATTTATTGTCTTTGTTTCTACATTACTGATGCCTTTGTATCCTTTGCAATGACCCAAGTTTAGCTGTCAGATCCTAGCACTAGCCTTGTTTGCAGGTTTATATCTTGATTAGACACCCTCTAAAGTGCCTGTCATTTTCATACAATAACCAGGAGGCCACCTTTAGACTAGATGACCATCTTGCAACAGAGTTTTGCAATGACATTATTAACCATGAGTAAAGCTAAGGAATGACCCGTGATGACATTTTTGAGTAGGGTCCAGTGATTGGTGGTTGTGCATTTAGGACTAATTCAAACAAAATTACATCTGGCACAAGTAGCATATTGTTACCACCCTATCCATTCTCAAAGTACAATTGTTACTTTGTCTGCCCGCCTCCCATTACCAGCTACAAAGATGCTTAGTATCACTTGTGTAAACTGTATATATACGAGGTAATGCCAATTTTTTAACATAACAGTTTTCATTATTGTATTCAATCTAATAAATTAGCTGATAAAGTTCCCCCCCCCCCCAATGCTGTTTCACAGAGGTCCAGCTGTCTTATACTCGAATGTCCCCGTAACTTAGTCCCACACCCATTTACACAATGGGTGTGAGGTCACATTGTGGCAGTTTCGGGGGGGCATCCAGTTTGCTAGGGCCACCCCGCACATAGACCCACACAACCCCCAGCAATCTTTATCTGAAACACCATCTGCTGGCGAAATGCTTTTGGCCACTGCCATTCACGTGCAGGGCCTCATTTTGCCGGCAGATTGAGGATCAGGGAAGCTTCAAAGAAAGTTGCTGGGGTCTATGAACTACTGAAAAACAACTCAAAACATTAAACAAAACAGAGATCAAACTCTAGGTTATGGACCACTCTGGAGTACTCATGGCTAAGATCCTAAGTTGGCCAAATCATCGGAATCGATTCAGATCCAAAACAATTCTCACAGCTTTGGACGGATCAGAAAGGAACCAAATACAAATTGGACATCAGTTTCTTTCAAGGGTTTACAATGAAGGAGGTTCTTAACTAAGTAAAGTGCCTTCACAAATGGTACCATAAATTATGTGGTGGGAAGATGGAGAGGTGGGAGCAATATAAAAGCCACACATTCAGTTGAAGCCCACAATGGGGTATTTGCCTTGGAGGCTCCAAAAGATCAACACCAGGTGTCTTCCCAGAAATAATCCCCAACAGTTCTCTCTCATAACCTCAGGGTGGTCACAAAGGCTCCTCTCGCTGGCAAAGGTGGTTGCCTTTTATTTAGACAAGTTGGGGTCTGGGTAAGCTGACCATTTTTTAAAAGGACAATTTGGGATGGTTAAAGTGGCTTGAAACCCAGGGGGGATCGTCCCGGGAATCTATAAGATTACCGGACCGATCAGATCCCTCCCCGCGGGGCATCCGAAATCGGAATGTCCCGCGGGGAGGAACCCCCCAGGAGGCCCACAAACCTTACCTCAGCCCCGTTCCATCGGCGCATGTGCGAGCCGCGGCCGCGTCTCGCGCTTCCCTCTAGCAGGGCGCGCACCCGCGACGGCCGTTTGTGAATGGCCGGCGCAGGCGCGCTCCCTGTTAGAGGGAAGCGCGAGACGCGGCCTCCAGCGCTCAGAGCCGCTGAGCTGCTATGCCTTGGACCCGCATACCACAGCGGCTCTGAGCGCTGTGATTGGCTAGAGTGGTCACGTGGGAGCGTGGTGAGGTGAGTGTTTCTGGGCTTTCGGGGGGGTTTCAGACAGCGGGGCACCCCCGATCGGGGTGCCCCACCGAAGTGGACCAAAACCCAGGATAGTCAAAATTTTAGAATACCAAATTGATGGTATAAAATGTAACTAATGACAACCTTGTATGATGTGTGATCAATGTTGTTGCTATCGAAAATTAACCCAGTGATTTTGTTAAGCGCCCCAAAGTTGCCTCTCTAAAAATGTTCAGTTTAGGTCTGGGACCAAATTATTTCTACCCCTAGCTATACTAAGTGACCAGAACCCAGAGTAAACTACAGCAGGCCTTTTACATTTCCCTAGACTGTACCAACAATGGTAGGGCCTGCAACACATTTCCATGGTGATTAACCATCACCTGGTCCAAATCCAAAAAGGTTCTAGAGCAACACAACACTTTAGCAATCTGGACCAACCACTCATTTGTCCAGAGGACAGAAGAAACCCTCTTATCTAAACAGGAAACTATTAGTTGGGATCACATGAGAGTTTGGTGCAGCCCATTAATCAGAAAATTAGCACCTTTATTAGATGAAAGAATTGAAAAAAATCTAACACCTCTTCAGGAGCTTTGTATTCTAGGTTATGTTTGTTTTTATTGGAACTGCAATTTTGGGGAAGAATTTCTCTTCTTGCCTTTCGTGCTTTACAGTACAGGTGCTACATTAAACCCTTCAAACCCACAACCCATCTGTTATCCTCATGCTGGATATAACCTTTATATTCCAAAACATGAACAGCCACCCTTTGCTTGCATCCAAAACGTTGTGTCTGTAAATAAATACATATCCACTCAATGGTGATGGTGGTGCAGAAGGTGGTGGTAGTGGAAGAGGTGGTGGTGGTGGAGATTGTGGTGATAGTGGAGGAGGTGGAGGAGATGGTGGTGGTAGTGGAGAAGGTGGTGGAGATGGTGGTGATAGTGGAGGAGGTGGTGGAGGAGAGCGAGGAGATGGTGGTGGTGGTGGTGGTAGAGATTGTGGTGATAGTGGAGGAGTTGGTGGAGATGGTGGTGGTAGTGGAGGAGGTGGTGGAGATTGTCATAGTAGTGGAAGAGGTGGTGAAGGAGATTGTGGTGGTGGAGATTGTGGCGATAGTGGAGGAGGTGATGGAGACGGTGGTTATAGTGGAGGAGGTAGAGGCGGTGCTGATGGTAGTGAAGGAGGTGGTGGAGATGGTGATAATGGAGGAGGTGATGGTTGTAGTGGAGGAAGTGGAGGAGGTGGTGGAGATGGTGGTGGTAGTGAAGGAGGTGGTGGAGGAGATGGTGGTGGTGGAGATTGTGGTGATAGTGGAGGAGGTGGTGGTGGTAGTGGAGGAGGTGGTGGAGATAGTGATAGTGGTGGAGGTGGTAGAGATGGTGGTGGTGGTGGTGTATAACATGGCTTGTAGATATTGATGAACCAAGTGACATAAGCTTCTCTCAACATTCCGGTAACATCAAATACTCATCTGTTTATTTTCAGGAAATTACAATGTAAAGAGAAAAAAATGTTAATAAAATATTTGTCTTGCACAGAAGCCGGTATATTATTCTGAGTTGAATTATACAAACCAAATCTAACACAAATCCAAGTAGAACCTTTAAAGGGTAATTCCACTTTTGACTGCATTTTTAAAAGTTTGCATTATTGTGTGCCAAAGTGATGTCATCAAAGTGCTAAGCTTATCTGTGATTTTTCTTTTCTCTTTGTTTGCAACTCTGTGTCATAAAAGAAAAAGATTTTCTATAGCAAAAATAGGGTTGATTCATGGTTGTGTGCCCAAAACCCACAAACCATCCGCCAGTGCTTTTGCATGCAGAAACTTGCGACTCGGTGCCTGTCATACAACCAGGACTATTCCTATGATTTCCCAGCAGAGGGCGCCAAGGTTCCCCGTGAGCTCGCATTTTCGCAATAGAAATAGTAGGGGCAGTAAGCGCGCGAATATGCGCGCGCATTTGTGCATCATTTGAGCCAATGGATTTGTGCGCATGCTCAGGAGGCTTTAAATACTGGCGAGCCCTGAGCTTCATTGCCAGTTGCTCATTTCTCCTGCTTGTACCTGAGTTCCAGTCATCCATTCCTGTTTAATGACCTGGCTTGATCCTGACTACTCTCCTGTTCTCCTGACGACCTCTGCCACCTCTGCCGACTCCGATCCTGATCTGCCTACCCACGACCTTGGCTTGTTCTACGTTCCAGTCCAGCTCTGGTCTGCCTTCTACCCAGAACTTGGTAATACCCACTCCTAGGTTGCCTGACCTGGGGCCTTCCTGCAGCCCAGTCTATCCTCACCATTAGAGGCTCTAGTGAAAAGCAGGTTGGTCCTTAGATTCCAGGCTTCCCGGTCCAGAGGTGAGCCTGTTCTTAGTCTCCGCAATCAGGGTTCACACCCAGGTTAAGGTGGTCAAAGTTCCCTATGGCCCCCATCTTTCTCCCTCATCTTTACCATTGGTGATTTTGTCTCTCCAGCTACTGTGTTATAGGCGAATTTCTTTTCTCCAAACTGTAGTGTTTGCCCTGTGACATGTGTCTTCTCCTGGTTTTTAAGTGTAGAGTTTTAGTGGGCGATCTCCTTAATCCAGTTGCCCTCCAGTGTTTTGTTGCATATTTCCTCTGTATCCCTACCTCCCGCGTTTTCGGTGGGAGTGCATTAGTGCCTAATAATTGCATTAATAACGTATTGTTTCTTTAGGTTACTTTTTTTTTTAAAAAAACATTTTCGCTCAAATGTACACCTTTTTGGGTTTTTTTTTGCTTTGCACAGATGTCTGTTTTTCATGCAGCATTTTCCTAAAGCAAAAAGCAGTATATGACATGCTTATTTTACTCATAAAACACATGCTGGCTATTGCCAGCAATTGACACTTTAATTTATAAAACAGTTGCCGGCTATTGCTGGCTATTGACACTTTCATTCATAAAGCAGATGCTGGCTATTGACACTTTTATTCATAAAACAGATGCCGGCTATTGCTGACTATTGACACTTTCATTCATAAAACAGATGCCGGCTATTGCTGGCTATTGACACTTTCATTCATAAAACAAATGCTGGCTATTAACACTTTCATTCAAAAAACAGATGCCGGCTATTGCTGGCTATTGACACTTTCATTCATAAAACAGATGCCGGCTATTGCTGGCTATTGACACTTTCATTCATAAAACAGATGCCGGCTCTTGCTGGAAATTGCCACTTTCATTTATAAAATAGATGCCGGCTTTTGCCACTTTCATTTATAAATTGATGCCGGCTATTGCCACTTTCATTTATAAAATAGATGCCGGCTATTGCCACTTTCATTTATAAAATAGATGCCGGCTATTGCCACTTTCATTTATAAAACACATGCCGGCTATTGCCACTTTCATTTATAAAATAGATGCCGGCTATTGCCACTTTCATTTATAAAACACATGCTGGCTATTGCCACTTTCATTTATAAAATTGATGCCGGCTATTGCCACTTTCATTTATAAAACACATGCCGGCTATTGCCACTTTCATTTATAAAATAGATGCCGGCTATTGCCACTTTCATTTATAAAACACATGCTGGCTATTGCCACTTTCATTTATAAAACACATGCTGGCTATTGCTGCCAGTGTTATTCGCCACATTTGTAAAGTTTTAGAACTATTTTCAAATGTATTTTTTTTTTCAAAAAATGTTAAAAATGCATAGAAAAAAAGGATGAAATGGGCACAAAATAGCCGGCTTGTGTTTTATGAATGAAATTGTCAATAGCCGGCATGTGTTTTATGAATGAAATAAGCATGTCAGTTATTGCTTTCAGCTTTATGCTTTTTCCTCAAACCTTTCCCTCCTCTAAAAAAGCCATGAATTGCACGAAAATATACACTTTAGGTAAATTTGCGCATGAAATCTTACTACATCCCCCCAAAAAACATTACAAAAAATGGATTGCGTGTTAGGGAAAAATCATTACTCATGAAAAGTGTGCACAAATTACTTTACTCACATCCATGAATCGACCTTAATGTGTTTACCCTAGCAATGTACACCAACTAGTGTGTACCTGGCAAAAACTTTCTAACTTTGGCTTGCTTATAATCTGATTGGCTGAGGCAGAGATGCCGCTTCACATTCCTGAGCTCGCTTCCTTCTGTAGTTCAACCCGTTTAGGGGAGAAGATTGCAACATTTGTTCCAGTAGCTAAAGGGTTCTCATCTGGGGAGGTCATGGCTGCTGATTAATTTAGCCAAAGCTGCTCATGATTTCACCTGTTACAGTGGAAGGATTCTGGGACTTGTAGTGTGTAGTTTTTACTTAAGGCCAGCAACACAGAGCCACAGGAACATAAGAAACTTGGAAACCGCGTGCTGATAAGTAAATTGCAGGTCTGGGGGCACAATCCTAACAACTAATGATATTTTTACATTCCAGAGAAGGAAAACAATAAGGCAGAACACCAAACCTGACAAAAATTGAGTTTTCCTTTAAAGTGGACCAAAACCCAGGATTTTGACTATCCTGAGTTTTGGTCCTTTCCCCCAGGGCACCCCGATCGGGGGTGTCCTGCTGTGTGAAACCCCCCAGATCGCCGAAGCCAACTCACCTCATCCTGGTCCTACGGCGCATGTGCAGCTGCTCGTCCAATCAGCACGCTCGGAGCTGCTGACATCACGTCGTCTAAGCCTTTATCTAAGGCCAGTGGCTCAGAGTGTGCTGACAGCCACATCCCCGGCCATTCACAAATGCCTGGTGCAGGCACACGAAATGAAGGTAAGTGTATGGACGACCTGGGGGTTTTTTCACAGCGGGGCATAACGATTTTGGATTCCCGGGGGGGGGCGAGGAAATCGGTCACTGTGGGTTTTGGTCCACTTTAAGGGGTTTGTTCAGGTAAAAAAAATCATCGCTACCTTTCATACACCTCTTACCATAGGGGACCAATGGCCACCCTTCTGTATCAGTCACAGTGAATGGCCACGCCTATTCAACTAACTCTATTTGCCCTCATTGCACTGAATAAAGTGGGCGTGCTTGAATTACCGTTACTAAAGTGGAGGGGCAGTTATTGGTTCTTTGTGCCTCTGGGGACTGCAAATGCCCCGTAACTCGACCACCTGGGCCTGGTGAGTTTTTCAAACCGATTTAGCATGGGAGCACTGTGGGGGACTTTTATTTCATGCCTGGACAGATCAACTGGAGCAACAGTTAAAAAATGACTGATGGTCTAATTATTCGTGTGTGGGAGGGGCAATCTGACATGGTATACCCGCCAGGCATACCCCCATGCAAACTCAATACTGAGCCACCAAACTTCTTTTGCGCTCTCTCAACCCGGGAGGTTAGTATGGCCATATGCCCACCCCTGTTACTGAATTGGATTTGCAGCACCGGCATTGCGCGTCCATCCCCCTGCCGGCCCTGACTGAATGGTGGGGGTTATGTGGACTAGGAACAGTCCAGTCTCTGATAACCCCTGCCACCCTCCCACAATGCTGATGCAGGATGGGGGGGGGGTTACAAAGGCAAATTAGCCTTACCTTGCCCTGGATCCAGCACCGCTCCTACAGTGCTTTCGGGTCCTGGGTGCCACCATCTTGGAAAGCAAGCACAGAGCGGCTTCCCCTGCTCTGGGGTCAATTCAGAGCCAGGTGAGAATTTTCACTCCTATTTTTGGAAAGTACCATTCACTTTCATTGTCTCATTATTATTGTCATTTGACATGGTATACCCACCTTGCATACCCCCATGCAAACTCAATACTGAGCCATCAAACTTCTTATGCGCTCCCTCAACCCGGGTGGTTAGTACAGCCATATGCCCACCTCTGTTACTGAATTGGATTGGACTCTAGGTCGATGGTTGCTCCTCTTTAACAAGGGGCGAATAGGAAGCAGGAGAGGTTGGGTTAAGTTCCCTGAGAACGAGAGCCCTATGTGACACAGTGATCAAGTCCTGCTTTCCTCTTTCAAGAGTTTCGAGGGCTCAGGTTGAGAAATGATGATGGCACTTTGCTTTTCGGGTCAGGGGAGCGAGCGGCGAAGATATTTTCTAGCTCGTATCCTCCTATCACCGGAGCGGTTGGGTTAGGTTCCCTGCGAACGTGAGCCCTGTGCTTGCCAGGGTCAGCCATTCAGGCCCAAAGCAGGAGCATACGTGTTGTGGGCTTACCGGAAAAGTGATTCTGATGGCGATCCCTGGGTACTAAATTGTGATGCCTCAAAAAAGAGGGAGACCACTGGCACTAGAGTCTTATAGACTCTAGGTCAATGGTTGCTCCTCTTTAACAAGGGGCGAATTGGAAGCAGGAGAGGTTGGGTTAGGTTCCCTGAGAACGTGAGCCCTGTGCTTGCCAGCGTCAGCCATTCAGGTCCAAAGCAGGAGCACATATGTGTTGTGGGCTTACCGGAAAAGTGAGTCTGATGGCGATCCCTGGTTCCCCAAAAAAGAGGGAGACCACTGGCACTAGATCTTATAGACTCTAGGTCGATTGTTGCTCCTCTTTAACGAGGGGTGAATAGGAAGCAGGAGAGGTTGGGTTAGGTTCCCTGAGAATGAGGGCCCTGTGTGACACAGAAGTAAATGCCCAATATTAAATCATCAATTCCTGCTTTCCTCTTTTAAGAATTTCCAGGGTTTAGGTTGAGAAATGATGAAGGCGCTTTGCTTTTTCGGATCGGGGGGGCGAGCGGCGAAGATATTTTCTAGCTGGTATCCTCCTATCACTGGAGAGGTTAGGTTTCCTGAGAATGTGAGCCTTGTGCTTGCCAGCATCAGCCATTCAGGCCCAAAGCAGGAACACGCATGTGTTGTGGGCTCACCGGAAAAGTTAATCTGATGGCGATCCCTGGGTCCTAAATTGGGAGGCCCCAAAAAAGAGGGAGATCACTGGCACTAGAGTTTTATAGACTCTAGGTCAATGGTTGCTCCTCTTTAACGAGGGGCGAATAGGTTTGAATTATCGTTAATAAAACGGAAGGGCGGTTGTTGGTTCTTTGTGCCTCTGGGGCCTGTAAATGCCCCGTAAGTCGACCTCCGGCACCTGGTGAGTGTTTCAAACCGAATTGGTATGGGATCATCATGGGGGACTTTTATTTCAAGCCTGAACAGATCATCTGGAGCAACAGTTAAAAAAGGACTGATGGTCTAATTGGTCATGTGTGTGGGTGTGAAGCAATCTGACATGATATACCCGCCATGCATACCCCCATACTCAAACTCAATACTGAGCCACCAAACTTCTTTTGTGCTCCCTCAACCTGGGAGGTTGGTATGGCCATATGCCAACCTCTGTTACTGAATTGGATTTGCAGCACCGGCATTGTGCGTCCATCCACTTGCTGACCCTAATTGAAGGTTGGGGGTTATGTGGACCAGGAACAGTCCAGTCTCTGGAAACCCTGGTAAGCAGGGGCACATGTGTTGTGGGCTTACCAGAAAAGTGAGTCTGATGGCGATCCCTGGGTCCTAAATTGGGATGCCCCAAAAAAGAGCGAGACCACTGGCACTAGAGTCTAATAGACTCTAGGTCGATGGTTGCTCCTCTTTAACAAGGGGCAAATAGGAAGCAGGAGAGGTTGGGTTAGGTTCCCTGAGAACGTGAGCCCTGGGCTTGCCAGCGTCAGCCATTCAGGTCCAAGACAGGAGCGTGCATGTGTTGTGGGCTTACCGGAAAAGTGAGTCTGATTGCGATCCCTGGGTCCTAAATTGTGAAGCCCCAAAAAAGACGGAGACCACTGCCACTAGTGTCTTATAGACTCTAGGTCGATGGCTGCTCCTCTTTAACGAGGGGCGAATAGGAAGCAGGAGAGGTTGGGTTAGGTTCCCTGAGATGGTGAGCCCTGTGTTTGCCAGCGACAGCCATTCAGGTCCAAATCAGGAACACGCATGCGTTGTGGGCTTACTGGAAAAGTGAGTCTGATCGTGATCCCTGGGCCCTAATATGGGATGCCCCAATAAAGAGGGAGACCACTGGCACTAGAGTCTTATAGACTATAGGTCGATGGTTGCTCCTCTTTGACGAGGGATGAATAGGAAGCAACCTGGGTTTGGTTCCCTGAGAATGAGAGCCCCGTGTGACACAGATGGTCTGAGCCCACTTTAAAGTAAACGCAATAGTAAACCATCAAGTCCTGATTTCCTATTTTAAGATTTTCGAGGGCTCAGGTTGAGAAATGATGATGGTGCTTTGCTTTTCGGGTGAGGGGAGGCGAGCGGCGGAGATATTTTCTAGCTCGTATCCTCCTATCATCGGAGACGGCTCTCTTGGCTCGGTCATCTGCTTGAATGAGTCGTGTTTATGGAAATGGAAGAATCACACTTCATCCACCGCTGACCTTGCCCCGTAAAATGGCCTCTGAGCCGTTTGCTTTCACGCTTTATCATTTACATAATACAGGCCGTGCGCGGCGCCACAATGTGCCCTCTCTTCCCGAACCAAGCTGCTAATTGGTTTATGGCTCTTAATGTCTGTGCGTTTGTGCCAAATAAACGAAAGACGCATGCCGGCGTTTCAATCTAACAAGGGTCGGCGGGCGGCGAGTTTGGCTTCGCATCTAAACAAGCAGGATGCAAGAGACATATTGGAGTCAACTTTAACGATAGGCCAAGAGTTGAGCTAAGCACACAGATTTTTTGTAAGCATGAAAATACTGCAGCAACATTCTTCCCACAATGACTTTAACTATTTGCGAGTCATTTGCATTCTGAACAATTTCCGCGTCCAGGTTTTTCTACCTTCCATTTTTTTGTGAGCATTAGAGGAAAAAGGCAGTAGGAGATGCTGGAGAGGCGACAAAAGATTCAGCAGTTAAATAAAAAAACGAAATTTTGTCCCCTGCTAGTTCAGCAATCAGTAACTCCCCCAAAGCTGGATCCAAGCCCCCAACACAGCCGACGCATCCTGAGCCATCCGGGGCCAATACATCTGGTAGGGTTTGTGACCTGCCATCTGTCACAAAGCGCTGCCGGGGCCTTGCCATTAATTGCAATGGAGGGAGTATGCCGAGGCCTGACATGCACCCCCCATTGTAGTGATTGGAGAGGGCATGGATGCGCCCCTGTAAGTGATGGTGTGTGTATGACTAAGGACTTGAGGAACTTCGAAACGCGTCAGAGGATTTCCAAATTGCTGCTATGGGTCTCTGGTGAGCAGTTAAATAAAAAAAAACTAAATTATACTTATATTTTGTCCCTTGCAGCCAATCACTGCCAGTTCGGCGATCAATAACTCCCCCGATTGCTGGATCCAAGCCCCCGACACAGCTGATGCATCCTGCGCCATCCGGGGCATCTGGTAGGGTTTGTGACCTGCCATCTGTCACAAAGCCCTGCCGGACCCTCACCATTTTTTGCAGCGGAGAGTGTGCTGAGGCCTGACATGCCCACTCCCCATTGTGTGATTGGAGAGGGCATGGACGTGCCCCTGTAAATGATGGTGGAGGGCAAGACTCATCTATGACTAAGGTCCCAAGGCAATCCGAAACGCATCAGATGATTTCCAAATTGCTACTATGGGTCTCCGGTGATTCTGTCAGTATAACTTATGGTATCTATACCTATGAGAGGTTCCTTTGTTGCTGATGTGTACATACATAAATAAAAGCACTTACAATTTGAGTGTATCAGTCGTAGCAAAGTGGGGATTGTCCCTTGTGCCTAGAAAGCGGGGAAGATCTTGTCCTATCCTGGGTAAAACTCCCATCAGATGGTTCCCCAACTTTTTCGGTCCCCATTCTGCGGATGTTAAGAAGGGCAGCACAAACATTTTCCCCCCTGCGCCACACTAGCGTGTTTAAATGCGCTCCACGACTTGGAACGCATCCCTTTCCCTTCCTGTCCAAGCCCAGAAGTGGTAAAAACATGTCAGTCCAAGTCGGCTCAGATGAGGGCATTCCTCACTACGTAACTAAGTCGGCATCTGCCGATTTTAGAGGTTGTTTTTTCATTGGATGATTTGAATATTTCTAATAAACATTCTAATAAACATTCTAATAGACATTTTAAAACAAGTGCAGACCCCTCTTCCTTCCTTGGACTGATTGGGCTTGAGACAGACCGGGCTGAGCACCCTGCTTCTTTAACGGTTGAGCATTAACCCTTCAATTGCATTGGAGGGCAAGACCCAGCCCGAAAGTGCAGGTGAATAGAGTTTAGGCCCCGGGTTGGAGCAGAATGTGGCAACTGCGCCATTGCTCAGATCCTGATCGCGGGACAAGCATTGAGCAGCTGTGTGGAGAATAAAAGTAAGTACCCTTTTGCATACCTTCCACCTTTTCAGGGTGGGAAAGAGGGTCAGTTGTTAATTTAAGCCACACCCCCTCATTCATTGATGGATAGGAGATAGGTTGTAACAGTTACAACAATATAAACACTTTGAATAGGAGAATGAATCATTTATTGATGTAAATCTACATAATAAACCTCAAAGAAGGACAGAGAAGAACAATGAGGGACACAGAGACATGGGCCAGTCCCTCGAAATCAGGAAGAGTTGGGAAGTATGTCTTTTTCTTTGACTATTGAATGACTTAAAGGCCCATTTACAACAATGATTCTGGGTAGGGATGAGCGAAGCCAGACTGTAAACGAGCGGTTGGTGTCCAGGAACCAGAACACAAACCTTCTCCCAGAATCCAGGGTCCTGTTTGCAGTTCATATGCCAGACCAGGGTCCACAGTGGCAGATGAGCCAGCTGAGGTTGTCCTGTTCCAGGATAGAATGGGGCATAGACCTAGCATGAGTGATTTTCTCACAGCTGTACCCTGCTCCCCTCCCCTTAAGGGGGGGTTTAACATAGCAGGGCATTTCAATTCACTGAGGGAGCGTTGCTTCTCTTTAATAGCAGGCCATAAAGAATCGCAGCATGTATAGCTCTTGTTACAGTTGTAACAATCAGCCTTAGCCTGGCTGTTACAATGTGTTACACAGCAGGGAGCTAGCTGGATTTTACAATGTAAGAGGATAACTCATCCCTGCTTGTTACATTCTCAGCAGGAAGAAGAGACTTTGCAACATGGTGTACAATATAAATTTTGCATTGCCTCTCCATGTCTCCAATTAATGTGACATGATTTATCCTACCCTCCCCCCCTCCAAATTCTGAGAAGCAGCCTGAAGGGAGAGGGAGAAATTTCTTGTCAAAACAATAGAAGTCTCTGGCTGCGGCTGCCACGGCAACCTTATCTGTGGTCAGCTAACACTAATTATAGTTAGAAGACTTATATGTAATATATTGTTCAACATGTGTCAGTTGTTGGAGGAACTTTCATCAGAGCTTTAAGGGAAAGTCCACTTTCGATGGAATTCTTGAGGACAGATTTCCCCAAGAGGGGTTTAACACAGAGGGACATCCCACTTCAGGATGTCTCATAAAGAGGTAGACTGCCTCCCCCTAAGAGGGGTTTAACATAGCGGGGCATCTCAATTGACTGAGGGGGCGTTGCTTCTCTTTAATAGCAGACCATAAAGAATCGCAGCATGTTTAGCTCTTGTTATAATTGTAACAATCAGCCTTAGCCTGGCTGTTACAATGTGGTACACAGCAGGGAACTTGCTGGATTTTACAATGGAGGAAAGTCTACTTTCGAAGGAATTCTTGAAAGTGAATTTTTTTTTGTGCCAAATAGATGTCCTCAAGGTGCCGAGCTGATCTAGTATTTTTTTTTTAACTTTTTCCTATGTTATAAAATGTGTGTTTTATGGAAATGAAAGAAAAATGGCAAGCTGCTCTAAGAATTAAATAAGTAGTGTGGGAGGCCGCAATATAGGCCCACCCATCATTCTCATCTAAATATTAAGCACCAAGCATGTCTAGCTATGTGGAAAGACAGAGATTTGGTTGCATATATCTGCAGATACATGTGGAAGCCACACTGCCCCGGCAAGGCACTCTGTGTTTAGTGTGGTCCCTACTCTTAATTCTGAGTCCCCAAAGTTGGGACATGCAATGCAGACAAATATCTGAGAGCTACTCACCTGGGAAACAGCCAGCCTTCCTTTAGAACACTTCACAGGGAGAAATCCATATTGACTGAATTCCTCCCTGCTTGTGCTCATGGCAATTCAAATGAATAAAGGGGGGTGGGAGCAGCTCAATCACTATTATTTATACAAAATTATTATTATTATTCAGGGCCTGGGAACTAATTTACCGCCCAGTTTAACCCTCTCATCAACTAAATATCAAGCGACAAGCATGTCTAGCTATGTGGAAAGACAGAGATTTGGTTGCATGTATCTGCAGATACATGTGGAAGCCACACTGCCCCGGCAAGGCACTCTGTGTTCAGTGTGGTCCCTACTCTATATATATGAGCCTCATAATAGGGACATGTACTGCAGCTAGAAAAATAATCTTTGTTTTATGGAAACAAAAAAAAAATGTACTATCTGTAATCTGTCATCATCATTGGCAACATACACCAAGAAGCGAGATGTGAGTCCTGTACACACAGAACACTGGTGCTGGGCATGTGCAAGGTTGGGTGAGCTCCCTCATCTCAGCAGCGCCCATGGCTGCAGTGTTCTGTGTGTACAGGACTCACTACTCTCTTCTTGGGCCCTTATTTATGAAGGAATAGCGACAGGTAGCGACTGGTGAGCGACCGGTAATGACGGGCCCCGCCACGAGAACGCCGGCTCCCCACCACAATCACACATTTATCAAGCCGATCCTGCTTAGCGACTGAGATAGCGCCAGATAGCGACTCATTCATCATTATTCCAGCCTCAGCCCACAGCGCCAGCGTCCGACCTTGAACAGCGACAGGTATGACCTCTCGCTACCTGGCGCTCTCCAATGCATTTCAATGGAACAATCTTTAAATATTAATAATGAATTGTTATTAATGTTTTTTTTTTTTTTAAATGTGAAAAATTCTGTGACCACTTCTGCCATTTTAGATAATTTTTTTAAGGTAAAAAAAAAAAGAAAAATTGTACAGAATTTATATTACAGGTCTGATATTAATGTATTCATATTACTAAATTATTTAAAATACTTTTTTTTTTTTGGTTTCCAAAAATATGGTGATTTGGAGGTTAAAAAACTACTTTTAACACATCGCCGCCAGCGCTCTGGGGTTTAAACATGCATTTCACAGCGCTTGAATTTTTTGAGCATGATTTTTTGATGAATATGGTGGGAGCCGGTCGCTCTGACCAGTCGCTATCATGCGCACCCATACAGCGCGGAACTTGTCAAATAGCGACTCGTAACCTTGTATTCAACATTACTGCACACCGACTGAGTCGCTGTCAACAACCGAACAACGGCCAGGCACAGCGACTACTAGCGGGCGCTGTGAAAATACCGCTACAGTCGCTCAACTGTCGCTACATGTCGCTATTAATAAATCAGCCTCTTGGTGTACAGACCTGGTGTATGTTGGCAATGGCAACGGATTGCAGATAGTGAAAACTGATGCCGTAAAACACACATTTTATAACATAGGAATTTAAAAAAAAACACTGGATCAGCTCAGCACTTCCAGGACAATCTAATTGGCACAAACAAAAAATACAATTACAATACAAAAACTTCATGGAAAGTGGACATACCCTTTAAAGCGGACCAACACCCAGGATTTTGACTATCCTGGGTTTTGGTCCACTTCGGTGGGGCCCCCCCGATCGGGGGTGCCCCGCTGTGTGAAATCCCCCAGAACGCCCGGAAACACTCACCTCACCACGCTCCTACGCGGGCGCTCGTCCAATCAGAGAGCTCAGAGCCGCTGTGGTATGCATGTACAAGCGGCGTCCAACCACTGCGGCTCTGAGCTCTGGAGGCCGCGTCTCGCGCTTTCCTCTAACAGGGAGCGTGCCCGTGCCGGCCATTCACAAACAGCCGGCATGGGTGCACGCCCTGCTAGAGGGAAGCGCGAGACGCGGCTGCGGCCCGCGCATGCGCCGTTGGAAAGGGGGTTAAGGTAAGTTTTCTGGGCTTAATGGGGGGTTTCACCCCGCAGGACATCCCGATTTCGGATGCCCCGCGGGGAGGGATCTGATCGGCCAGGGAATCTTATAGATCCCCCCCCCGGGTGTTGGTCCACTTTAAGTAAATTTTTGACTAGCCTTCCTCTTTAACAGAGCTCAGTACCTGGCTGTGATTGTTGAATCATTATGAATTTAGACATAATCTCGCTATCGCTATTATGAACCTGGACGTAATAAACTGCCCGGGAGGCCGCCGAGCTGCTGATTCAGCCATATTGATTTTTTTTTTATTGTATTCCTTTTATTTATTTTTTTTAACAGAGCTCTTACTATAATGCCGCTGATTTTCTTTTTTTTTTTTATTTGTATTTATTTATTTACAGCTTTCCGACACACGTTCACTTAGTGCGTCCACAGAACTGCCCCTTTCCCGCAAACTGCTGGAAGCCAACATACTCCAGAAAGCTGGGACGGACTGGCCCTAGGCGGTGCAGGAAGAATTCCCGGTGGGTCGCACTGCTTTGGAGTTAAAGCGGACCTTTACCCTGAATAAGAGCCTATCTTATATGTTTCCCACACCCTGTACATACATATTTCCCACATTAATCCGGACCTTCACCCTGAATAAGAGCCTATCTTGTATGTTTCCCCCCTATACATACAGATTGCCCACATTAATCCGGACCTTCACCCTGAATAAGAACCTACCTTTTATGTTCCCCCCCTGTACATACAGATTGCCCACATTAATCCGGACCTTCACCCTGAATAAGCACCTATCTTATATGTTTCCCCCACCCTGTACATACAGATTGGCCACATTAATCCGGGCCCTTACCCTGAATAAGAGTCTATCTTATATGTTCCCCACCCTGTACATACAGATTGCCCACATTAATCCAGACCTTCACCCTGAATAAGAGCCTATCTTGTATGTTTCCCCCTATACATACAGATTGCCCACATTAATCCGGACCTTGACCCTGAATAAGTGCCTATCTTATATGTTTTCCCCGCCCTGTACATACAGATTGCCCACATTAATCCGGACCCTCACCCTGAATAAGAACCTACCTTTTATGTTCCCCCCCTGTACATACAGATTGCCCACATTAATCCGGACCTTCACCCTGAATAAGCGCCTATCTTATATGTTTTCCCCGCCCTGTACATACAGATTGCCCACATTAATCCGGACCCTCACCCTGAATAAGAGCCTATCTTATATGTTCCCCACCCTGTACATACATATTGCCCACATTAATCCGGACCTTCACCCTGAATAAGAGCCTATCTTATATGTTTCCCCCTATACATACAGATTGCCCACATTAATCTGGACCCTCACCCTGAATAAGCGCCTATCTTATATGTTTTCCCCGCCCTGTACATACAGATTGCCCACATCAATCTGGACCCTCACCCTGAATAAGAGCCTATCTTATATGTTTCCCCCTATACATACAGATTGCCCACATTAATCTGGACCCTCACCCTGAATAAGAGTCTATCTTATCTGTTCCCCACCCTGTACATACAGATTGCTCACATTAAAAATCATCCTACCTGCATCTATTGCATGTTATGAGCCTTTAAACATCCAAGATGGCAGCTCATGGAGCATCAGGCAGCCTGCAAACAGGAAGTGTCTTCTGACTGTGTCGCTCTGCATTTTGGGATTGCTGTCCTTTCCCTGACCCCAGATCTGCTCTGTAATGTGCAAAGCACAGCTATAACCCCGCCCCCCTGTACTTTATCCTGAACAGAGTTGCAGCCCAGTGAGGGAAAGAATAATAAGTAAGTGACTAAAAACTTTAGATGCTGGGGAATAGTTTTTAAGGGTTTGGGCTTTTCATTAAATCATGCTGAAGGTCTGGTTTAACTAGGCTAGACGCGGCAGCCCAAGTTTTACCTCGAAATGCTTAGAGGAAAAAAGACAGACAAACAAAGCAGGAAGCAGCTATTCCCCCTGCGCGCGCACACACACACACTCTGATACAAGAGGGGTGGAGAGAGGTCCGCCTCTCAATGCTCAACACAGAAAAGGTGGTTATAATGAAATAAAATCCCAAATAAATAGGGGACTAAATCAACAACAACAGCTTTATTCAGCAGCACACCGGGATGAATCCTCTGCGTTCCATGTAAGCAAACAATGATTTGTTTTTAGGCTTAGCACAGACAATGCCTTTAACCCATTAAAGTTTTGAGTTCTGGGTTTTGGTCCTTGCCCCCGGAACACCCCGATCGGAGGTGCCCCGCTGTGTGAAACGCCCCAGGTCACCCGAACAAACTCACCTCTACCCGGTCGTATGACGCATGCGCGGCTGTTCATCCAATCAACCCCTGGCCTTAAAGACTACAAGCCTACAGAGCTTAAATGGAACACTTGCTCTTCTGTGGGTGACTTGCCAGCCCCCTAACCTTTGGAACTGATATAGGGGTCGCATGGATGCCTTAGCAGCTCACAAGGTGCAGGGGGGTGCAGAAGAGTCCGGTGCCTATGTGGGCTGTTAACCTTTAGGGCCGGGCTAGACTGGTGCCCATATGGGCTGTTAACCTTTAGGGCCGGGCTAGACTGGTGCCCATATGGGCTGTTAACCTTTAGGGCCGGGGCTAGACTGGTGCCCATATGGGCTGTTAACCTTTAGGGCCGGGGCTAGACTGGTGCCCATGTGGGCTGTTAGCCTTTAGGGCCGGGGCTAGACTGGTGCCCATGTGGGCTGTTAGCCTTTAGGGCCGGGGCTAGACTGGTGCCCATGTGGGATGTTAGCCTTTAGGGCCAGGTGCCAGCTGCTCAGCCTCCTCGCCCTGGTCTACCAGCCTCCATAGCTGGTGCCCAGGCTGGTTTCGCTGGAGAGGGAGGCCCAACACCAATGTTTTCTTTTTATTCCCTTTTTTTTAAGGCTTTAACCCTTGATAGTGTGCATAGTAATTATATTTTATATGAAAATCTCATAAAACGCCCTTTTACGTTTGTTTATTTACACACCGCTGATCCTATGTCTCGCACCAATCCGATGACAGATGCCGGTGACTAGGTGTGGGGGGGGGGGGGGGCAGGAGATCAGAGTCCCCTGCCCTTCCATCCTCTCTCCCCCGATCACCGGCATCTGAGGACTCTCAGCGCCGGGAGCGGGATGATGTCACGGAATTATGCCATCCAACCCGCCCACAGAAGGTGGGGCTAGAGGTGCAGGGGGGTGCAGAAGAGTCCGGTGCCCATGTGGGCTGTAAGCCTTTAGGGCCGGGGGCCAGCCCTGTGCCCATGTGGGCTGTTAACCTTTAAGGCCAGTGCCCAGCCCGGTGCCCATGTGGGCTGTTAACCTTTAAGGCCAGTGCCCGGCCCGGTGCCCATGTGGGCTGTTAACCTTTAGGGCCAGGTGCCAGCTGCTCAGCCTCCATAGCTGGTCCCAGGCTGGTTTCGCTGGAGAGGGAGGCCCCACACCAATGTTTTCTTTGTATTCCCTTTTTTTAAGGCTTTAACCCTTGATAGTGTGCATAGTAATTATATTTTATATGAAAATCTCATAAAACGCCCTTTTACGTTTGTTTATTTACACACCGCTGATCCTATGTCTCGCACCAATCCGTTGACAGATGCTGGTGACTGGTGGGGGGCTGTAAGCCTTTAGGGCCGGGGCTAGAATGGTGCCCATGTGGACTGTTAGCCTTTAGGACCAGGTGCCAGCTGCTGAGCCTCCATAGCTGGTGCCCAGGCTGGTTTCTCTGGAGAGGGAGGCCCCACGCCAATGTTTTCTTTTTATTCCTTTTTTTTAAGGGTTTAACCCTTGATAGTGTGCATAGTAATTATATTTTATATGAAAATCTCATAAAACGCCCTTTTACATTTGTGCTGTCTCCTGGACAGGAATGGGCGTGATACATATGTGGGCCCGTTGTAACCGAGAGGAATGAGACTTCTACAAGTAATAGGATTTCCTTAAAAAAACGCACATTGTTTATTTAAAAAAAAAAATTATTTAAAATTTAAAAAATAGCTTCTAGCTTCTCTGCAACCGTGCACGCTACTGTACAGCCAGCCGGCTGCACCTCGTAACAGCAGCACTTTCGAGAGAGCCAATAGGTGCTTTAACACAACGCCGATTAGACTAGAGTTCCCCGCATATGAGGTAATTTACTAGGGGCAACCTACACAGCGGGTCACCTGAAATCGAGATGCTTCGGGGTAAGTACCAAAACCCCAGATAATGAAAAGCCCAGGTTTTTATCAACTTTAGGGGTTTATTCATCAAGGGATATCGCCAGGTAGCGCCTCATAGAGGCAGGCAGCGTCTGGTGAACGCCGGGTGCTGTACGCAAAACCATATTTATGAAAGCGAATCTGGTGAGCGCCTCTAACAGCGCCATGTAGCGTCACATGTATTATTACAGGTGGCTCAGTGTATGGCGCCGGCGCTCTAGCTTCCAGAGCCCCAGGTATTACCTGTCGCTACCTGTCACTTTCCCATACATTTCGTTGGACGTTCCTTTTATTCTCTTTCAACAGGGTTTTTTTTTTCTTTTTTTTCCCTATCAAATCATTGTGTGACCTCTCCTGGCCTAGAGTCATTTTTGAAAACATTTTAGATTTTTTAATATTTTTATGCAGAATTGTCATTACAGGTCTGGCACTAAAGTATTAATGTCCCAGTGTTATAACAATGTCATTCCATGTGTTTACTTTGTTACTGGTGGATATGTGTTCAAAAACAGACTTTAATCACACAGCGTCTGGCGCTATATGCTACAGTAACCAGTTTTATAGCGCCAACGTTGTGTCTGTTTTTTTGTTGAATATGGTGTGAGTCGCTGAGAGTCGGTTGCAATGAGCTGGCGCTATCTTTCGCTCTCTGCAGCACTGTACTGGTGTTAGAGTGCCCAACATACATCTCATTCATCAATGCCGGACAGGTTACTACAGCGCCCGATAGCCAATCACAGCGTATACTAGCGGTTGCTCTAAGCGCTGCTACACAGATGCTCATCTGCCAATACCTGGCGCTAGTAATGATTCAGCCTGCCAAATGCTTTAATCCTGCTTGAACCTAAGGCCCTTATTTAACAAGGGATAGCGCCAGGTAGCGAATGGTGAGCGAACGGTAATGACGCTCACCGCCACGACAACGCTGGATCCCTCTGCAATCACACATTTATCAAGCCGATCCTGCTTAGCGAATGACAGAGCGCCAGATAGCGAATCATTCATCATTATTCCAGCCTCACCCCACAGCGCCAGCGAGCGACCTTGAACAGCGACAGGTATGACCTCTCGCTACCTGGCGCTCTCCAATGCATTTCAATGGAGCAATCTTTAAATATTCTTAATTAATTGCTATTAATGTTTTTTTTTTTTTTTTTTAAATGGCAAAAATTCTGTGACCACTTCTGCAATGTTAGATATTTTTTTTAAGGTAAAAAAAAAAAAAAAAAAAAAAGCAGAATTGATATTACAGGTCTGATATTAATGTATTCATATTACAAAATGTTTGTAAAAACATGTTTTTTTTTTTTCCAGAAATATGGTTGTTTGGGGGTAAAAAAAACTACTTTTAACCCATCGCCGCCAGCGCTCTGGGGTTTAAACATGCATTTCACAGCGCAAGAATTTTTTGAGCGTGATTTGTTAATGAACATGCTGGGAGCCGTTCGCTATGGCCATTCGCTATCATTCGCTCTCATACAGTGCGGAACCTGTCAAACAGCGACTCCTCACCCAATATTCAACATTACCGCACACCGACTGAGTCGCTGTCAACAACCGAACAACGGCCAAGCACAGCGACTACTAGCGGGTGCTGTGAAAATAACGCTACTGGCGCTCATCTGTCGCTACCTGGCGCTATTAATGAACCGGCCTCTAAATAAAATCACTGACCTCGTTAACGTATAAAACTTACGTCCTTGCAAAATTTGAAACCTAAATCCACAATTTCCCGTATTTGAAGCCGATCCTCGAAATATATTATTTTCGAGTCGAAGTTATTATTTGAGAAACCTGGAACTGCAAAAAGACAAAAAACAAGACATGAAAGATGGCCCAAATTTCTTGCGTCTCTCGGTCTCCAGGGCGCAGGGGCGAGCACTTACCCGGACCAGGATTAATTGACACAAAAGTTGGTAAACTAGGGCAGGCACAATTAGGAAGTGGGCCACAGACGTTGCGCTCCCCTCTCTCGCTCCCTGACACCCTCCATAGCGGTGACAACCAGCCGCTGCTCCCGAAATGCCTAATTAGTTGTTCACACAGATGGCAGGAAATAAAACACAGCCCGGGCCAAGGCGGCCGGCTCTGCCCCACGACATTGAGCGATGGTGCTCATTCCAGGACTGATTGTCAGCTCTTCAGGAAAAAAACGATTTTTTTTTTTATTAAGGTTTTTCTTTTTTTTTTTTTTGTACAAACAAAGTTGTAAAAACAACAGGAACAGAGAAAAAAAAAGAAGTTACAATCAGGGAATACAGGAAAATGGCACAAATATATATATCAAACTGTGGAAACTAGAGCTTAACGTCTCTAAATGTAAAATCCAGCACTGTGTTATCAGAGATACAGAAAACATACAGTATACACATAAGACAAAGAGAACATACAGTATACACATAAGATACAGAGAACATACAGTATACACATAAGATAAAGAGAACATACAGTATATGCATAAGATACAGGGAACATACAGTATACACATAAGATATAGAGAACATACAGTATACACATAAGATACAGAGAACATACAGTATACACATAAGATACAGAGAACATACCGTATACACATAAGATACAGAGAACATACAGTATACACATAAGACAAAGAGAACATACAGTATACACATAAGATACAGAGAACATACAGTATACACATAAAAAAAAGAGAACATACAGTATATGCATAAGATACAGAGAGCATACAGTATACACATAAGATACAGAGAACATACAGTATACACATAAGACAAAGAGAACATACAGTATACACATAAGATACAGAGAACATACAGTATACACATAAGATACAGAGAACATACAGTATACACATAAGATACAGAGAACATACAGTATACACATAAGACAAAGAGAACATACAGTATACACATAAGATACAGAGAACATACAGTATACACATAAGATACAGAGAACATACAGTATACACATAAGATAAAGAGAACATACAGTATACACATAAGATACAGAGAACATACAGTATACACATAAGATACAGAGAACATACAGTATACACATAAGACAAAGAGAACATACAGTATACACATAAGATACAGAGAACATACAGTATACACATAAGATACAGAGAACATACAGTATACACATAAGATACAGAGAACATACAGTATATACATAAGATACAGAGAACATACAGTATACACATAAGATACAGAGAACATACATTATACACATAAGATACAGAGAACATACAGTATACACATAAGACAAAGAGAACATACAGTATACACATAAGACAAAGAGAACATACAGTATACACATAAGATACAGAGAACATACAGTATACACATAAGACAAAGAGAACATACAGTATACACATAAGACAAAGAGAACATACAGTATACACATAAGATACAGAGAACATACAGTATACACATAAGATACAGAGGACATACAGTATATACATAAGATATAGAGAACATACAGTATACACATAAGACAAAGAGAACATACAGTATACACATAAGACAAAGAGAACATACAGTATACACATAAGATACAGAGAACATACAGTATACACATAAGATACAGAGAACACACAGGATACACATAAGGTACAGAGAAAATACAGTATATACATAAGATACAGAGAACATACAGGATACACATAAGATATAGAGAACATACAGTATATACATAAGATACAGAGAACATACAGTATATACATAAGATACAGAGAACATACAGTATATACATAAGATACAGAGAACATACAGTATATACATAAGATACAGAGAACATACAGGATACACATAAGATACAGAGAACATACAGTATATACATAAGATACAGAGAACATACAGTATATACATAAGATACAGAGAACATACAGTATATACATAAGATACAGAGAACATACAGTATATACATAAGATACAGAGAACACACAGGATACACATAAGATACAGAGAACATACAGTATATACATAAGATACAGAGAACATACAGTATATACATAAGATACAGAGAACATACAGTATATACATAAGATAAAGAGAACATACAGTATATACATAAGATACGGAGAACACACAGGATACACATAAGATACAGAGAACATACAGTATATACATAAGATACAGAGAACATACAGTATATACATAAGATACAGAGAACATACAGTATATACATAAGATACAGAGAACATACAGTATACACATAAGATACAGAGCACATACAGTATATACATAAGATACAGAGAACATACAGTATACACATAAGATACAGAGCACATACAGTATATACATAAGATACAGAGAAAATACAGTATATACATAAGATACAGAGAACATACAGTATATACATAAGATAAAGAGAACATACAGTATACACATAAGATACAGAGAATATACAGTATACACATAAGATACAGAGAACATACAGTATACACATAAGATAAAGAGAACATACAGTATATACATAAGATACAGAGAACATACAGGATACACATAAGATAAAGAGAACATACAGGATACACATAAGATATAGAGAACATACAGTATATACATAAGATACAGAGAACATACAGGATACACATAAGATACAGAGAACATACAGTATATACATAAGATACAGAGAACATACAGTATATACATAAGATACAGAGAACATACAGGATACACATAAGATACAGAGAACATACAGTATATACATAAGATACAGAGAACATACAGTATATACATAAGATACAGAGAACATACAGTATACACATAAGATACAGAGAACATACAGTATATACATAAGATACAGAGAACATACAGTATACACATAAGATACAGAGAACATACAGTATATACATAAGATACAGAGAACATACAGTATATACATAAGATACAGAGAACATACAGTATACACATAAGATACAGAGAACATACAGTATATACATAAGATACAGAGAACATACAGTATACACATAAGATACAGAGAACATACAGTATATACATAAGATACAGAGAACATACAGTATACACATAAGATATAGAGAACATACAGTATATACATAAGATAAAGAGAACATACAGTATATACATAAGATACAGAGAACATACAGGATACACATAAGATACAGAGAACATACAGTATATACATAAGATACAGAGAACATACAGTATATACATAAGATACAGAGAACATACAGTATATACATAAGATACAGAGAACATACAGTATACACATAAGATACAGAGAACATACAGTATATACATAAGATACAGAGAACATACAGTATATACATAAGATACAGAGAACATACAGTATATACATAAGATACAGAGAACATACAGTATACACATAAGATACAGAGCACATACAGTATATACATAAGATACAGAGAAAATACAGTATATACATAAGATACAGAGAACATACAGTATATACATAAGATAAAGAGAACATACAGTATACACATAAGATACAGAGAATATACAGTATACACATAAGATACAGAGAACATACAGTATACACATAAGATAAAGAGAACATACAGTATATACATAAGATACAGAGAACATACAGGATACACATAAGGTAAAGAGAACATACAGTATATACATAAGATACAGAGAACATACAGGATACACATAAGATACAGAGAACATACAGTATATACATAAGATACAGAGAACATACAGTATATACATAAGATACAGAGAACATACAGTATATACATAAGATACAGAGAACATACAGTATACACATAAGATACAGAGCACATACAGTATATACATAAGATACAGAGAACATACAGTATATACATAAGATACAGAGCACATACAGTATATACATAAGATACAGAGAAAATACTGTATATACATAAGATACAGAGAACATACAGTATATACATAAGATAAAGAGAACATACAGTATACACATAAGATACAGAGAACATACAGTATACACATAAGATACAGAGAACATACAGTATACACATAAGATAAAGAGAACATACAGTATACACATAAGATACAGAGAACATACAGTATACACATAAGATACAGAGAACATACAGTATACACATAAGATAAAGAGAACATACAGTATACACATAAGATACAGAGAACATACAGGATACACATAAGATAAAGAGAACATACAGGATACACATAAGATATAGAGAACATACAGTATATACATAAGATACAGAGAACATACAGGATACACATAAGATAAAGAGAACATACAGGATACACATAAGATAAAGAGAACATACAGTATATACATAAGATACAGAGAACATACAGGATACACATAAGATACAGAGAACATACAGTATACACATAAGATACAGAGAACATACAGTATATACATAAGATACAGAGAACATACAGTATATACATAAGATACAGAGAACATACAGTATATACATAAGATACAGAGAACATACAGTATATACATAAGATACAGAGAACATACAGGATACACATAAGATACAGAGAACATACAGTATATACATAAGATACAGAGAACATACAGGATACACATAAGATAAAGAGAACATACAGTATATACATAAGGGCAGATTAAATGGAGCGTCAATGTCAACCTTCTATGTTTCTATGTTTCTATATATTTGTAGGCACATAAATACCAGGTAATAACACCTCTATATGTATCACCACCACGAGTGTCACTTCTCCTAACAAGTTCCTCCTATTTTCATGTAATTAATAATTAGTAATTAATAATGAATACATTATTGCACTATAATTATCTTTGAGTTATGTTGCAGAATATACTGTAAGGTCTTTCAGGTGAAAATAAGAATATATAGAAGGTGTACTTAAAGTGGATCAAAACCCAGGATTTTGACTATCCTGGGTTTTGGTCCTTGACTCGGGGCACCCCGATCGGGGTTGCTGTGTCAAACTGCCCAGGTCTACCGAGCAAACTCTGCTCACCCTGGTCCTAGGGCCTCTCGTCCAATCAGCGCGCTCAGATCCCCTCCCGTCCCTTTGTCTAGGCCTTTGTTAAAGGCGAACACCCTGGGGCATCCAGAATCGGGATGCTTCCCTGTGTGAAACCCCCCAGGTCGTCTGGAAACTCAACTTCTTACCCGGCTAAAGGTAAGGTGGGGATGCGGCTGCTGCTTGCGCATGCTCCGTTGGACCAGGAAAGAAGATGAGTTTATGGCGACCTGGGAGAATTCCTGGATGCTCCGGGGGCATCAAGTGGCCATGGAATCTTATAGACTCCCAGGCCGATCTCTGTGGGTTCTGGTCCGCTTTAAAGATGACCAAAACCCACACCCCATTGGCCCTGAAATCATTAAGATTCCAGGGTCACTGGATTCTTTCCTTCATCCAGAATTGGGATGCCCCGCTGTGTGAAACCTTCCAGGTCATCCAGAAACTCACCTTCTTTCCCGGTCCAGCAGTGCATGCGCAAGCTGTGGCAGTATCCCCGTTATCCCTCTAGTTTTTTTGAATGGCTGGTGTGGGCACACTCCCTGTTAGAGGGAAGCGGGGGATGTGGTCACCAGTATGCCCAGATCTGCTGGCATTAGACAAGCTCCTGGACGAAGGGGCTCGAGTGGATCCAAGCGAGGTGACTGGACGAGCAGCCGTGCATGCGTCGTAGGACCGGAAAGAGGTGAGCTTTTTCAGGCGACCTGGGGGGTTTCCCACAGGGGGCACCTCTGATCGGGGTGCCCCTGGGACCAAAACCAAGGATAGTATATAGGCTTGATTCTGTGCCTCCTCAAAACCCTGTCGTATTATGGCCGTTATGTGTATAATAAATTTTTTTCCCGTGTGCGCGTAAGCTTACCCATGAATCAGAGCCTCCATCGGAAGCCTTCCGTTTACTGTTCGTAGCTGCGTACGCCGGCGAGGATGCCATTTTCTGCCTCTCGTTGCGTTCTCTACAGGACGAGGCTAAGGTATACGTTACCCCGTAATCCTCATTTTTTGAACGTAGGTTTCCACTAAAATTTACCGTGTCCCGTTCTTCTGTTGGGAGGAAGATTCTGCATGCATCTTCCTCCCAAAATACGTCCAAGCGGCATTTTTTAAGGGAATCTGCTATGTACGCGTGCGCGCAGCTATTACCCCCAATCATGTCCCCGTCTCAACTATTCTCTCACTCACTTCTGCTTCCATACACTCGCGGTTCCTGTTTTAATGTTCTCCCATGCATAATGCTTACCTTAACTCACTCGCAGTTCCTGTTTTAATGTTCTCCCATGCATAATGCTTACCTTAACTCACTTGCGGTTCCTGTTTTAATGTTCTCCCATGCATAATGCTTACCTAAACTCACTCGCGGTTCCTGTTTTAATGTTCTCCCATGCATAATGCTTACCTTAACTCACTTGCGGTTCCTGTTTTAATGTTCTCCCATGCATAATGCTTACCTTAACTCATTCGCGGTTCTACTTTTTATCATCTCCCTTCCTTCATGCTTACCTTAAGTCTCTTGCGGGTCCACTTTAGAAGCTATTGCGCCATTCCTGCTTACCAAATGTTCTTCATGTTCTTAGTATTTTTGGTTTCCTTCTAGATTTTGTCTGGTGTTGTATTTTTTTTTGCCCTGTGTTCATGTCTAAATAGTGTTTAACTTTAACGAAAATAAACAGGAAACATGGTTAAGTTTAACTGCATTTATTATATTTTTTAAAATTATAATTTTTTTTAATTTTTAGTAAAGTTCTTTTTTTTGCCTTGTGTGTTGTTTTTTCTTTTTTTTCTTTAAACAAAATATGTTTTAAAATTTGGAATTAGATTTTTTATAAAAATGTATAAAAATTTTACAATAATAAACAAAGTGGCAGGCCCCAGGATTCTAGTCTTCACTGGTCCCCATGGAAGCAGCATTTTCCTGGATGTCGCCCACCAGCCGATACACCGTAGCGGTAATTTTTTGCAGTCTCTCCTGTGGGGTTTCTGTGTAAAGGAAGCAATAATTATTTCTAGGCATATACATGTTTGCTAGCTGTTGAATGAAATATTGGTAAGGTTACAGCAAAGGCATGAGGCCATAGGTCATTATGCTAAGGGATTAGGCTAGGGATCAGGCCATAGGTCATGCTAAGGGCTTAGGCTAGGGATCAGGCCATAGGTCATTATGCTAAGGGATTAGGCTAGGGATCAGGCCATAGGTCATGCTAAGGGCTTAGGCTAGGGATCAGGCCATAGGTCATTATGCTAAGGGATTAGGCTAGGGATCAGGCCATAGGTCATTATGCTAAGGGATTAGGCTAGGGATCAGGCCATAGGTCATTATGCTAAGGACTTAGGCTAGGGATCAGGCCATAGGTCATTATGCTAAGGGATTAGGCTAGGAATCAGGCCATAGGTTATTATGCTAAGGGCTTAGGCTAAGGATCAGGCCATAGGTCATTATGCTAAGGGATTCGGGCAAACTTTGTCAAGACCTGTGAACGAAGCTATGTTTAATGTACTTAAATAAGTAGTCACAAAACTTACCAGGCTGGTGGGCGACCTCTGCTTGGGGAACCAGCATTCCCTCTGGGGCCTGCCACTGACCAGGATCTGAGGCTGTAGAGGAAGGAAAAATATGTTTACTTGTAATGTCAGATTATGTCAAGCCAACATCGGTTTCATAATGTCAGTGTGACAACACCCACCTTCGCCATGCAGCTCAGGGGCGTCATCTGGTGGCCTCTCCAAGGACTCTCTCCACCCACTACATCGACATCTAAAAGAATAGAAGCAGGGAATGAGTGTGTGTTGAATGTGGAAGTACCTGTGTGTGCTTTAGTCTGACAAACATACCAGAGTATAGTCATTCCGCCATCTGGTACGACTCCCTGGCGACACGCTGTTGCCCCTCCTCTGTAGAGAGGTCTAGTGGCTGCTCTGAGCTGCCTACAGAGGAGGGGGAGGACCTTGGCTCTGGAGTGGCACCACCCTCACTACGCAGAGATCCATCCCACACTGGCCGGACTGCTCGCCTCCGGGTGGGTCTGATCCTGAAATCCCATTCGCTCACTAGAAGATAATACCATTCATAAGTAGAGGCCTAAATATGGACTTTTGGTTAGCTTACAAGTAATAGAAATGCTGAGCGAAGAATTGCCTCACCCGGGGCGTCTTCCTTCTCTTCAGGTCCAACCAGCGTTGGATGATCTGGGTGAAGGTGAAGGTGGTGCCGCTGTCGGCTTCTATTTTGGCCACAATCTCCAGGGCCAAGGTCCGCTTCAGGAAGTCATTTGTCGTACCTGGCCTCCATCATCATCTGAAAGATACAAGTAAAACACATAGGATTAGCCAAAACATCAGAATAATCACAATCACAGTTACAGCAGGTTGCTAACTTGCAGTCAACATAAATTTCTAGTGCTCATCTATCCTTCTAGCTGCCATTTTGTTGTTGCGCACATGTGCTCACTAACTTTTGGTTGGGACGCCGTTAAAATTTAAAATGTGCCCCCCCACTGTTTGGGCCTGCACTGGCTAATTGCATATGCATGCATTTCGCATGCAAATCAAAGTCCTGACCCCACACTTACCAGCATAATGGTGTCCTGCTGCTCGCGGGTGAAGAGCGTGGGTGCCATTTTGAAAGCCTGGATCACCAGATATGTTGGGCCCAGCGGTTTACTGGATGCGCACGTCCGTACGCACGCTTACGCGAAAGCGTCATACACAGTAATAAGTATTTAAAGGGTACTTGGAAAAACAGCTGAGTGTCTATACAGATATCGCTAAGCCAGCAAAGAAAGCTAGCCGCAAAACCCAAAAATCCTCTGAGCGCCATGAGCGTAGTGCCGAATAGCATGAAAAAACCTCAGCGACGCCTGCAACTAGGTCCCACAAAACCAGTGGCACTCACATTCAGCCAGAAAATCTAGTCGCCACAATAAGGATCCAGTGGAACACACTTCAGCCACCTCCCAAACTGCCCCATCTCGGAAGGCGAAGGAGACATCCTCAAGCAAGAATGCTCCCGGGCCCACAACTTCAAAAACCCAAAGGAGCACTACTAGTAAGGGCAAGGGTAAGACTCGCTCTAGAAGCCTTAGCCCCCCCCCAACCACACCCTCTCCTGCTCCTTCTCAATGTCAGGAATCGAACGTGGAGAGCCCCAGGCAGCTAATCGACAGTCACTTCTTTGGCCAGCCAGCCGATGACACCCAGCCCTCAGCAAAGTCCAGCACAATCCATCATAAGTGAAATTTCTGGCTATTCTACGCCTGCAACTGACACACGAATGTCACCCAATATTCAACCCACCCATGAAGAGCCATCCAGGGCAACCTTAAGGCGAAACCTGCGGCGTGGCATGTTAAGCGGACGCTTTAGTGAGCCCCACGGCAAGGGGTTTCGGACCACTTTCATTAGCTGTATGGCAGAAATTCTAAAGCCACCAGCAAGGTACGCAAGAACCAAATATGGGAGGAGATCAACAGACAGGTCAACTGTGTGGGGACTGAAAGGAAAGATGTAGAACAGATCTAGAGGAAATTTTCTGACCTAAAATATGCCGTGAGACAAAAGAGGAATAAGCAAAGGCTGCACGGGTACATATGGGTGTTGTGTTTTTTTTTGGGTGGGGTTGTTGTGCCCAACCTTGTCATTAATTGTGTACATTATTGTATTTTCAGGATGCAAACAGGAGGAGAATTCCCAACTAAACTGCAGTACACAGCAGCTGAGGAGCTTGTCCTTGGACTTATCCACCCATCGGCCCTACAGGGCTTATCCGGGGCCCAAGACGCTGACAACTTTGACATTTGCGAAGGTATGTATTGTAAGGATATTTCAAGAACATTTGTCTAGCATAATTTACATAAACCAACCACGAGACACGCACAAGCGTATCTGGTTTGAACCGGGGGGGGGGGGGGGGGGCCTCACAGGCTACAGTAGTTCAGGGTTGCGCAAAATTGAGTATGTAAAAGCACTGGTGGAGGCGATAGTTAAAGTTCCGGCTGCTTTAAAGGCAAGATAATCCTATGTTTATGCAAGTTCGGTTTATGTGTTAACTTGACTTTACTGTAACATTACAGCTCCTCAGAATTCTCAGCCAACTCTGCAACCCTCAACCTGTTTGCCCACTGCCACCACTTCACGGCAGCCAGTCCAAACATATTCAACACAGGACCAGCAGGATCTGGTAAGTGTACTGAGCAACAAATGGTGATGCATGTGCATTATGCTGACTACTTCGCTAAACATATATTGGCCCTAATATCTTACACAGGTTATTTTATATATCCCTCCAGACACCACCCCTAATGGATGCCTTCCACTATCTGGAGGAGGAGGAGATCATTAACCTGGCCCCACTAATGCCTACCCAGCCACATCAGGTGTCACTGCCCCAGCAGCAGCCGACAACAAATCCTCTGCAGCAGAGACTAGCACGCCCTCTGCCGGCAGACCACCATGGGCAGCAGCAAAAGACAGAATCAACTGTCCCACGTGCTATCTCTGCTGCAGAGGATTTGCCTACTACATCTGGCCTGGTTGCTAGGCCTATAGCTCCAGCATCTGCACACGCCCCAACCAGGGGAAGTGGAGGATGCCCTCAGGCACGTCGCCATGTCAGCCAGACGATGCGTGTGCAGATCCTGGAGACAGCATGGCGGAATGACAGCCGCAACTTTCGGGCAGTGAACCTAAGATTAAGAGAGGAGCTGGCTGCACATTTAGTGAACTTTAATAACAACTTCAAAACCCTGATTGAAGAAATTAGGAATATCAACAGCCAGACCAACAAGCATAGGGAGGCAATGCTTCAGCAGTGGCAAATTATGAATGCCACACAAGCACAGATGTTGGCCAAACATTTTTCCAGGCATTTCATTCTACATCTTTTATCAACATTCACACACCATTGACTTGTCTGGTGATCTCTAAACATATTTGCCCATTTGAGTCTATGCTGGTTGTGTAAGAATTTCGCCCATAAAGCTCATGATAGTGGTCCGAAACCCCACTTGGCCATGCCAGATTTTTGGGATCATTAAAGCGCCCGCTCAAGCTCACACGCAGCAGGTTTATGTCTAATGAGATCCTGCAAACATCATCGTGGGTGGGTGGAATATTGGTTAATGTAAGCATAAAGTATTTTTTTGCAGTTGCTTCGGGGCACGTTGTCATAGGCTGGCTGGCCCTTGAACTTGCAGCAGTTGAGCTGCACGGTGAGTTAGGGCTGCCTACATTGTAATGCAGAAATAGGGCACGAGCTGGAGAGGGTGTGGTTTGGGGAATAGGGATTCCAGCCATCATGGGCCCCTTGCCCTGAATAATAGTGCTCCCTAGGGGTCTGCATTTTCTGGAGCATTCTGCTTTGAGGAAGTGTCCTTGGACCTCGAGGGTGTTTGAAAATTAAGAGGGCACAAGATTGTGGCCAAATGGCTCCTTCCTTGGCATACTGGATGTCCGTGTAGGCTGCGATTGGACATCAACAAATAAGTTCTATATTGTGGAATGAATTGTGTTCCTGAGTTTGTTGTGTGCTGTGTTCTTATTACCCATGTCTTTATATTTATTATGACTAATTATGTTTATTGGGACAACAAATCTTGCCAAATTAAAATGCATTGTACGCAAATCTGTTTATATTTTTGGTTGCCTACATTAGGATGTAGAGTAGATGCTTGGAACATTACAGAAAGAGTAGTAGATGCTTGGAACAAACTTCCAGCAGAGGTAGTTGAGAAATCAACAGTCACTGAATTTAAACATGCCTGGGATAAGCACACATCTATCCTAAGATAAAGAGAACATACAGTATACACATAAGGGCAGACTAAATGGACCGTATGGTCTCCTTCTGCCGTCAACCTTCTATGTTTCTATGTTTCTATGTATTGATAAGCAAATTAAAGTATACATGACATATCATGGTTTTGTTACCAATCTATAACAGATATAATTACAAGCACATAGATTGTATGGTCATTTTTTTTGGTGTTTTGATTTAAAAAAAATAAAAACAACCCAACCTTTGGTTAAAAAAAAAAAAAAAACAACCCAACTTTGGGTAAAAACATAAAAAAATGGGCAAAAAGCAAAACCAGCTGGCAAGACCAATAAAAAAAATCACTCAAAAAATGAGGAAATTAAATGTTCACGGACAGCTTGTCCAGATGCACTCTGGGTGCCAGCATACAATTCCTCTGGAATGTCCGTGGTGGCTGGAGAGGGTGACTCTTCAACATACCAGGGGACCTGCTTCATTAACGCAAAGTTATGTAGGACACAGCAAGCCATTATGATCTTAAGCACCTTGTTGGGGGTCATGCTGCAGGGCACCCCGGGTATGATCCAGGCATCTAAACCTGGTTTTAAGCAGGCCGAAGGCCCTCTCCACCACAGCCCTGGTCTTGCGATGGGCCCTGTTATAGCCCTCCTGGGCCTGAGGGCGCAAGACGGGGGTCATCAGCTATGGCAGTAGTGGGTATCCTGTAAACACACAAAAAACATTTAGGGTCCACTTCTTAGCTACATTGGATATGATGTCCTCTGCAGCAGAGACTAACACGCCCTCTACCGGCAGACCACCATGGGCCGCAGCAAGAGACACAACCAACTGTCCCACGTGCTAGCTCTGCTGCAGAGGATTTGCCTACTACATCTGGCCTGGTTGCTAGGCCTCTAGCTCCAGCATCTGCACGCGCCCCAACCAGGGGAAGTGGAGGACGCCCTCAGGCATGTCGCCATGTCAGCCAGACGAGGCATGTGCAGATCCTGGAGACAGCATGGCGGAATGACAGCCACAACTTTCGGGCAGTGAACCTAAGATTAAGAGAGGAGCTGGCTGCACATTTAGTGAACTTTAATAACAACTTCACAACCCTGAAGGGCACCCCGGGTATGATCCAGGCATCTAAACCTGGTTTTAAGCAGGCCGAAGGCCCTCTCCACCACAGCCCTGGTCTTGCGATGGGCCCTGTTATAGCCTTCCTGGGCCTGAGGGCGCAAGACGTGGGTCATCAGCCATGGCAGTAGTGGGTATCCCGAATCACCTGTAAACACACAAAAAACATTTAGGGTCCACTTCTTAGCTACATTGGATATGATGTCATCAGAGGAAAAGAACAGCCATATGTTGATACAGGTTTAGAGGCAAAAGAAATATTAGTTTGACATCAAATCTAATGCTATTCATTCACCAAACTTACCAAGTAGCCAGCCACCAGACAATTCTCCTGATTGAAAATGACCATAGAGGCTCGAATTTCTCAGGATATATGCGTCGTGGGTGGATCCGGGAAACCCAGCCATCACACTCAAAAATCGAAGGTCAGGCCCAACCACAGCTTGTACGCTGATGGAATGACCAAGCTTCCTGTTCCTGAAAGAGCAGAAAGAGAGGTCATTAGTACAATAAAACTATCGCAAAATGTAACTAAAGACACAACACCAAATAAGGCAACCTTTTTAAATTTTAAACCCCTAACTATTTATACCAATAACATATTACAATAGACCAGTCGATGTGTAATCTGGTATACATGATAAAGACGAATTACGGTATGCATGAAATAAGGTCTTCCAGACAGACCTGATAATTATTATTTAAGGTATGCATGAGATAAGGTCTTCCAGACAGACCTGATAATTATTATTTAAGGTATGCATGAAATAAGGTCTTCCAGACAGACCTTATAATTATTAGTTAAGGTATGCATGAAATAAGGACTTCCACACAGACCCGATAATTATTATTTAAGGTATGCATGAAATAAGGTCTTCCAGACAGACCTGATAATTATTATTTAAGGTATGCATGAAATAAGGTCTTCCAGACAGACCTGATAATAGTTATTTAAGATATGCATGAAATAAGGTCTTCCAGACAGACCTAATAGTTATTATTTAAGATATGCACGAAATATGGTCTTCCAGACAGACCTGATAATTGTTAGTTAAGGTATGCCTGAAAATGATTGCTTTAAATATAACTTTGAATATAACGATAAACAATTCGTTTTAAAAATTCATAATGTGGACCTAAAATACTAACCTAAAAAGATATTCCCCATGTGCGAGATAACATGAATGAGCAAAATCATGGTTAGACTGCACGGAATACAAGATATAGAAGGGAGGTTTGGGCCTGAGAAAAAGAGTTGAGGGTCACCTGCATACAAATGATGTTGGAAGCCAAATGAGTCTATGAGTTGACTAAGACCATACTTAAAGACTGAGAAGAATAGAAAGTCAAAGGACTGATCATTGTGGTACCCCAACAGATCTACAAAACATGCCCCGAAGGTGGGTCTTGAAGAGAGGATTGGGGATACATTGTCAAGTTGGAGACGGGAGCAGAGTCGGGTGGTGGGAAAATGGCAAGCCCCGTTTAGTCCATGTTCAGTTTGGTGGTGCGAGATGACATGAATGAGAAAATAGCCTGGAATACAAGATAGAAGGGAAGACAGGTTTGGGCCGGAGAAAAAGAGTTTAGTGTCATCTGCATACAAGTGGTGTTAGAAGCCAAATGAGTTTATGAGTTGACCAAAACTGTACGTGTAGACTGAGAAGAGAAGGGGACCAAGGGCGAAGCCTTGTGGTACCCTGACAGATAAAGAACAAGGGGCGAAGATCTACAAAACATGACCTGAAGGTGGGTCTTGAAGAGAGGATTGGGGATACGTTGTCAAGTTGGAGACATGAGCAGAGTTGGGTGGTAAGAAAATGACAAACCCCATTTAGTCCATATTCAGTTTGGTGGTGCAATATGACATGAAGGAGAAAATAGCGGTTAGACTGCCTGGAATACAAGATAGAAGGGAAGACAGGTTTGGGCCCGAGAAATATAGTTGAGTGTCTCCTCTGCATACATGTGTTGTTGGAAGCCAAATTAGTTTATGGGTTGACCAAAACCGTATGTGTAGACTAGGGGACCAAGAATAGGGGACCAAGGATGAATCCTTGTGGTACCCCCACAGATAAAGAGCAAGGGGAGAAGATCTACAAAACATGATCTGAAGGTGGGTCTTGAAGAGAGAGTTGGGGATACGTTGTCAAGTTGGAGACGGCGGCAGAGTTGGGTGGTGGGAAAATGACAAGCTCCTTTGCACCAATGTTCAGACTGGTGGTGCGTCTGGAATACAAGATAGAAGGGAAGACAGGTTTGGGCCCGAGAAATGTAGTTTAGTGTCATCTGCATACAAGTGGTGTTGGAAGCCAAATGAGTCTATGAGTTGACCAAGACTGTACTTAAAGACTGAGAAGAATAGAAAGTCCAAGGACTGATCGATGTGGTACCCCGACAGATAAAGTGCAAGAAGAGAAGATCTACAAAACATGACCTGAAGGTGGGTCTTGAAGAGAGGGTTGGGGGTACATTGTCAAATTGGAGATGGGAGCAGAGTTCATCTGCATACAAGTGGTGTTGGAAGCCAAATGAGTTAACCAAGACCGTAAGTGTAGACTCAGAAGAGTAGGGCCTAGTAGACCAAGGACGAAGCTTTGTGGTACCCCAACAGATAAAATGCAAGGGGAGAAGATCTGAAGAAAACAAGACCTGCAGGTGGGTCTTGAGGAGAGGGTTGAGGAACACTTCTCTACTTGACCTTGTAGGAAAGTCTCAGTCCATAGTATGGTGGCTCTTGAGGAGAGAGTTGAGGAACACTTCTCTACTTGACCTCGTAGGAAAGTCTCAGTCCATAGTATGGTCAACTTTTCTTTTTGGAAACCAGAAACAAGTAGCCATTTTTAGAAAATAAAGTACTTGAGCTAAAGGATGTGCAGCTGGACAGTGTATCCGCACATAGCCCCAATAATCAAAACTAATTAAAAGTGAGAAGAAAAAAAAAATCAGCACAGAACTAATTTTATGCATTTCCACTGTCAGACAAGGCCCTCTTATTCCCCCCCTCCCCCCCAAGGACTCCAATTAATTACCCCCTAATACATATTTCGTGCACGCCTAAATAATCATCACACCACCTCATTATGCTATTTGGTGTACAGTAAATAAACATCGGTGCTGCCGGAAAAAAAAACAGAAAGACGCCGCCTGGATGGGAACCAAGAGCGGAATTAATGGGAACGTTCCGCAATATCACTCAGCGCCGTTATGCTAATTTAGATTAGAATCACAATTTCATTCCTATCTGTATTTGTCATTTATCCCCAACGCCGCCATTATTCAGAGGCACGCTAGGCTGCACCGAGGAGCGGCTGCCGAGTTATTTTGTACTTACACATAATGGAAGGTCACAATTAGATACGCATCTGGCTGGGTAGAGAGCGGAGGAGTTAAGGGAGAAAATAAACAACTGTTTGCGTTTCATTTACAGGGAAGTGTTCGGTGACTGACGGCAGAGTTTTCTCAGGTGCCGATTGCGTGTCTCGAATCCGAAACCGTAACTAGCACCTTAAAGACCAAAACCCGCACCCCGGTGGCCATGGAATCTAGATTCCAGGGCCGCTAGACTCCAAGGCCGCTAGACTTCCTCCCCCTGTGGAGGGATTGGGATGCCCTGCTGTGTGAAACCCCCCCCACAGGTCGCTTGGAAACTCACCTTCTTTCCTGGTGAGCAGCAGCCGCATCCCTGCTATCCCTATAGCAGGGCACATGCCCGTGCCAGGCATTAGTGAATGGCACACTCCCTGTTAGATGGTTGCACGGGATGCGGCCACCAGCACGCTCTTAGACGAAGGGGTGGGAACGGATCTGAGCGTGCTGAGTGAGAGGCCGTGTATGCACCGTAGGACCGGGAAAGGAGAAGTCAGATTGGACGACCTGGGGGGTTTCAGACAGTGGACCAAAACGCAGGATTTTCTGGGTTTTGGTCCACTGTATCAGCAAAAAGAAAGATAGGATGTGCTCATCCAGTCAATATATAGCAGTCAAGAGGTGCTAGAGGGGTGTGACCACACACTAAGCAAAAAAGAAAGTTAACCCTCTGCACACTCATAATATTGAAAAACCTAGCTAACACTTGTTAAGAACTTGGACTGTTAGTTAACATAGATTGCAATGAATGTAAAAGTGAGGTGGCGGCGCCAAGGCCGTCCAATTTGTACCCCGTCCCTAACATTACTAAGTTTAAATGTTTGTGCAGACATTGCTACTTCTTTAATTGTGTGTGCACAAGCAATGCAATACATGAATTAGCCTGTCTAAAGACATTGCAATAACTTAACTTGCTTGCACACACACAATGAAAAATGCTTTACATTTTTTCATTTTTTTTTTCCAATAGTATGAGTTTGCAGAGGGTTAACTTTCTTTTTTTTTTTTGGTCCACTGTATGAAACCCCCAGGTTGCCCGGAAACTCACCTTGCACGTGCCCGTGCCAGTTATTAGTGAGTGGCTGGCGCAAGCACGCTTCCTGTTGGAAGCCGGGGATGCGGCCACCAGCACACTCAGACCTGCTCACCGAGCTCCTAGAAGGAGGGGTGGGAGCTGATCTAAGTGCGCAGATCCGAGAGGCCGTCCATGTGCCGTGGGACCGGGGAAGGACAAGTCAGATCGGACGTACTGGGGGATTTCCCACAGTGGACCAAAACCCAGGATTTTGACTACCCTGGGTTTTGTTTTTTTCCCCCACAGCAAACCTTAACTAAAGTGGATCCATGCTCAGATGGCCTTGGAATCTATAAGATTCCAGGGCTGCTAGACTTCCTCCCCCAGGGCATCCAAAATCAGGATGCCCTGCTGTGTGAAACCCTCCAGGTAGCCCGGAAACTCACTCTCATTCCCGGTCCAACAGAGCATGCGTGAGCAGTGGCCGAATCCCCGCTATCCCTTTAGAATTAGATGGAGGGGTGGGAACGGATGTGAGCCCCGACGGCGCAAGCATGAGCAGCGTCTGCATCCCTGCTATCTCTTCAGCAGGACACGTGCCTGCGCCAGGTATTAGTGAAGGGCTGGCGTGGAAAGGCTCCCTGTTGGAAGGTAGTGGGGGATGGGGCCTCCAGTGCATTTGGATCTGCTCACCGAGCTCATAGACAGAGGGGCGGGAGTTGATCCGAATGCGCTGATTGGGTGAGAGGCCACACGTGTGCCGTAGGACCGGGGAAGAGTAAGTCAGATCGGGCAACCTGGGGGATTTCGCACAGTAGACCAAAACCCAGGATTTTGACTACCCTGAGTTTTGGTTTTTGCCCCCGCAGCAAACCTTAACTAAAGTGGACCCATGCCCAGATGGCCTTGGAATCTATAAGATTCCAGGGCCGCTAGACTCCTTCCCTCTGGGGCATAGGGATGCCCCTCCGTGTGAACCCCCCAGGTCACCTGGAAAGTCACGTTCCTTCTCAGTCTAATGATGCATGCGTGAGCAGAGGCCGCATCCCCGCTATCCCTTCAGCAGGCCGTGTGCCCGTGCCAGGTATTTGTGAATGTCCGGCGTGGGCACTCTCCCTTTTAGAGGGTAGTGAGTGATGTGCCCCCAGCGTGCTCTGATCCGCTTGCTGAGCTGTTAGACGAAGCGGCAGGAGCTGATTAGAGTGCGCCAATTGGGCAGGAGACCGTGCATTCGCCGTAGGAAGGATAAGTCATATACGGCGACCTGGGGGGTTTCACACAGTGGACCAAAACCCATGATTTTGACTATCCTGGGTTTTGGTCCTTGCCCCCTGTGGGGGTGCCCCAGGGGCAAGGACCAAATATTAGTCAAAATCATGGGTTTTGGTCCACTGTGTGAAACCCCCCAGGTTGCCCGGAAACTCACCTTCTTTCCCAGTCCAACAGCGCATGCGTTAGCAGCGGACACCTCTCTGCTATCCCTTCAGCAGGGCACATGCCTGCACCAAGTATTAGTGAATAGTTGGGGTGGGCACGCTCCCTGTTAGAGGGTAATGGGGGAAGGAGCAGCAAGTGCGCTTGGATCCGCGCGCCGAGCTCTTAGACAGAGAGGCGGGAGTGGATCAGAGCATGCTGATTGGGTGAGAGGCTGCGTATGTGCCATATTACCGGGGAAGGGTAAATCAAATCGGGCAACCTGGGAGGTTTCACACAGTGGACCAAAACCCATGATTTTGACTCTCCTGTGTTTTCGTCCTTGCCCCCGGGATAGTCAAAATCCTGGCTTTTGGTCCACTGTGTGAAACCCCCCCCTGGGTTGCCGGTAAACTCACCTTTTATCAGTGGCTCACATAACGCTGCGATCGCCGCCTGCTGTCTCCCCGTCTTCGCTGATTATCTGAATGGCTGGACGTGGGAGCGAGCACGCCGGTAGACAAAGGCAGTCAGCTGCACTTCGTCATTACGACACACAGCCAATCGTCAGTCTCAAAAGTGCCCCTGGGCGTGGCTTCAGCAGTAGCAAAAGCCAGTTTTATTTAAAAACTGGGTCACCCCCCAAGCCATCATCATCACCTGAGGTACTTGGGTGGGTAGGGCAGTCTGGAGGCCGGGGGGGTAGCAAAATGTGTTTCAATCCATTTTAAAGGAAAATTCCCTTTTGCCAGGTTGTTGGTGTTCTGCCTAATCATTTTCCTCTTTTGGAATATGTGTTAGGATGGTGCCCCCAGACCTGCAATTTACTTACCAGCATGTTGTCTCCTTAGTTTCTTATATTCCCGTGGCCAATACACTTGGCTGGTGAACTGGAAAATAAGTTCTGCTCTTCTTTACTGGTTCACTTTCTAATTAGCAAATTGTAAAACCGATGTCTTGTATCCTTGAGGACGCCTTGGGGAGAAACCTCTGCTCGAAACACTATGGCCAAGCTCAGAGCTGCACAGATCCAAACCTCCCAAGTGTCCCTGATTTGGAAGGACCGTCCCTCTTTTGAGTCCATGTTCCCCTGTTTCTCATTCTCATTTGTCCCTCTTTGAGGTGTAACATGCAGATCTGCAGCAATAAATGATTAATTTGCTTATTCATAGTGTTTCTATTGTTGTAACTGTTACAATGTATCTATCCCTCAACGAGGGGTGTGGCTTCATCCCTCCCTCAACGGGGGCATGGCTTCATTTACATATTGTCCCTATTTGAGGTGTAACATGCAGATCTGCATCAATAAATGATTCATGACACAATTGCCATGAGCACACACAGGGAGGAATTCAGTCAATATGGATCTCTCCCTGTGGAGTGTTCTAAAGGGAGGCTAGCAGCTTCCCAGGTGAGTAGCTCTGGCTGCCAGGGCCGGCGTCAGCTTCCGGCAAGGCTGGGCAGCTGCCAGGGGCCCTGGCCTCCAGGGGGGGCCACTGACAGGACCGGCATCCAGATTTGGGTGATGTGACGCGACTCTTCACCACAAAGGGGCACACTGAGAACATCCCGCCCAAGGGCCCACATAAACCTGGAGCCCGTCCTGCTGGCTGCATTGCATGTCCCAACTTTGGGGACTCGAAAATAAGAGTAGGGACCACACTAAACACAGAGTGCCTTGCCGGGGCAGTGTGGCTTCCACATGTATCTGCAGATATGTGCAACCAAATCTCTGTCTTTCCACATAGCTAGACATGCTTGTTGCTTGATATTTAGTTGATGAGAGGGTTAAACTGGGCGGTAAAATGGTTCCCAGGCCCTGAATAATAATAATTTTGTATAAATAATAATGATTGAGCTGATCCACCCCCCTTTATCCAATGATTCATTTGCCCATATACAGTGTTTCTATTGCTGTAACTGTTACATCCTATCTCCTATCTATCCCTCAATGAGGGGGCGTGGCCTAATTTAACAAATGTCCCTCTTTCCCACCCTGATAAGTTGGTAAGTATGGATATAAGTACTCTAGATAGGTGGGCACCCCAAGTTTACATATACCAAAAGGACGGCCGTGTCATTGTAAAGCTGTAGACTGTTAAATAAAGGATTAGTGTTTCTGTTCAGGTTAAGGAGATCCAAATTTTACAGATTTTTTTAAAGCGGACCAAAACCCACATTTTTAACTAGCATTCCCTGAATTACCCCCCGTGAAGAGAACCTTTTGACAATTCTCACTGCTCCCGCTTCCCTCTAAGCCCAGGTAATGGCATCTGTTTTAGCTGTAGCTTTAGCTCCGCCTCCTCCATTCATTGCCACTGCTGCGTGTGGCAATGATGTCATCACTACACCTAAGCAATGACGGATCATCTGGGGCAGGGAAAGCAAAAAATAAAGTATTCCAGGACAATTCAAAAAGCAAAAATATCCATTTCTAGTTCTACACCATAAGAAAGAAGCATCGTCAGAGGTTTTGGCCAAATGTATTTTGCAAGTTCATTGGGCTTTGGTCTGCTTTAAGTTCAATCAGGATTTTGGCAAATCTGAAGCTCTAATTCAATTTTTTTTTTAAATCTGCAGATAATAGCAGAGGCCAGATTTAGGCTGCTGTCCAGGAGTGTACCTGGCCTCTCTGCTGCCTCCCCCCCCCCCCCCCCCCCATCGTATGCCCATCTTATCGAATTGTAAAATACCAGCAATATCAAATAAATTTGAGAATATTCCATATATTCCATTTTAAAGGGGAACAAAACCGGGGATTTATCCGTGGCCTGGGGTCGAATTGGGATGCCCCGCTATGTGAAACCCCCCATATTGCCCAGTACTTCTCGTTTCTTCCCGGTCCAATGTATGTGCAGGCTCTAGTCCATTTGGAGTCGTTTTCCATTACCATGTAATTCGGCGGATGGCTCTGATAGGCTTCAATAGGAAGCAAGAGCGGCTGCATTCCGAGTGGAGCCTGCTCCTGTCCAGCCTATCAGAATGGCCGGGACGGGAGCACGCTCACAGCGCGAGGATGCAGGGTTTGAGGCCACTCTCATTCCCCATTGTAAGCAATCAAAGCAGTTTGTCGATTGATATAGGCACAGCAAACGGCTGTGATTGGACGACTGTTCTGTGCTGTTGGACCAGGGAAAGGTTAGTGAATACCGGCGCTCTGTGGAGTTTCACACAGTGGGGCATCCCAATGAGAGATACCTTGTGGAAGGTCATCGTCCGGCCCTGCATTTTGGTCCTGCTTCAATACCACTTACCCCCGTATATGCAGTTTTGGTCCGCTTGAACAGCTCACCATCCCCCGCCCCACGTGTATCCAGTTTTGTCCCAATTCCAAAACCTTCCCCCCACATATGCAGTTTTGGTCCACTCTTATACCTCCCTCTCCTCCAGATAGATTTACCACCCCCCCCCCCCCCTTTTCCATATGCAGTTTTGGTCCACTTTACCACCTCCCCCCCCACCATTCCCCCCAGATATGTTAAGACTCCAACAGATGGCCCCACCCACAAGCTGTAATGCTGCCTGCATAGCACCGCAGTGGTTGGAAGACTGTCACATGGTCTCCGGCGGCGGATGGGTTATGTCGATTCACAGGTCTCTCCCCTCTACCCCCTCCCATCTGTGGGACGGGTTGTCACCTCCCACTGTTCTGGAGCGTGCTTTAGCCCCTAAAACGCTTCAGGGGTTATAACTTTGGGCAGGGGGGTCGTATGGCTTTGGATGCAGCACCAAACGATTGGGCAGGATGCTGGGCATCCGATGAGTCCAGAAATGGGGTCCCTAAGTGGGTCAGAACCTTAGATCTCCTTTTTCCTGGTTTTCCTTTATTGCCGAGCCCGGAGTAACTACCTCCGGGTAAGGTTTTGTGAGTCGGTTCTGATTCTGTACCTGGCTTGGTGCTGGGACACATTGTGGCGCAGCTATGGTCCGATTTGTGTTAGTGCCGCTTGTCTGCAGCCCTCATCTTTTGATGTGACAAATTCACAGCCAGGGGTCCAACTAGCTGCAGACCCACTGGAGCCTTACCAGGCTGGAGGTGTGAGAATTGCCAGCGGGGAGTCTGTGATCTGCCCTGCTTAACCTGTACATGCTAATTCCTCTTCCTGAGGAGTTAAGGACCTGTGCATATTGATGAGTAAAAGCCTTAACCGGGAAGGGGGGGGGGGGAATAAAGGGGAACTCCAGACTTGTATATGTGAGTTTTCCGCACTTAAGCTGGATCGTTCCTTCACAATAATATTTAGCCCTTTCTTGTCTGCTACTACACCCCAAACTAATGTCAGACTGCATGTGAACAGAATGCAGGCCGGCTCCAGCCCTCACTAATTACGAGGAATCATCCTTAATAGAGCAGAACAGAAAGAAAGTCAACAAGACGAGGCTGACAGCGGCACAGATTGATGGAGAAGATTAAGAAGTGACGATTAACAGGTGGTCGGAGCCGTCACATTTGCTCACGGAGCATCAGCTCATTATCTACGCAAGATAATAGGGAGAAGAAAGCAAACAGCGGCCAGGAATCTGCTGCAGGTTTATTGACCTGGTAAGAAAAACCGTAACTCAAGTCTGATTGTTCCCAACAAATGTGGAGCGTTTGATAAATGAGTAACCTTTTGGTTTGCGCTCACTTCTCCCCGCATGCACGGCTAAGCCGCCGAGCACCGCAGGACAGAGAGGATTAAGTGCACATCTGGATGTCCATAAGGCACCGCGCATCACATATGCAGGTTTTTTTTTTTTTCTCATACAAGAATAAAAACAGGTCAGTGCACAGAGCACAAAAGGCATCTTCAAAGACCTCCTGGCAAAGCATTATTCAAAGTGGATTAGAAATGAGCTACGCGGCCTTATCAAGCCAAGACACAACCATCACTATTCCCCTCTCTGGAAACAGTTCAGCCAGTGATAATGTGTCCTTAAATATTTCGCATCCACCTTTGGTTGATGACTGGTAGGTATGCGGAGGCAGGATTAAGTGTGGTGGAGGCCCCTGGGCGCAAAATCTGGTGGAGGCCCCAGATACAGTATTTCTTTTCCTTTAAAATAATAAAAAATTAAAAAGTTAAAATAAATAATAGTCCAGGCAAGTAACTGATGGTTGTCCCTGGCACCCGACTACTTACTGGAACGTCAGATCGAGTTACTTCAGTGCTGGGCCCACTATTATTCAACTTGTTTATAAACGACATAGAAGATGGAATTAGAAGCACTGTCTCGATTTTTCCAGATGACACAGAGATATGTAGCACAGAGCAGTCTATTGTAGATGTTCACAAGCTTCGGGCTGACTTGGACACTTTGGGTGTCTGGGCTCCACTTGGCAAATTAAGTTCAATGTTGAGAAATGTAAAGTCCTGCACTTGGGGTCTAATAACCTGAAGGCCACATATGCCTTCGGGGGAGTAAAACTGGGAGAGTCACTTGTTGAGAAGGATCTGGGGGTACTGGTAGATCACAGGCTAAATAACAGCATGCAATGCCAAGCAGCTGCTTCCAAGGCCACCAAGATATTATCATGCATTAAAAGAGGCCTGGAATCATGGGATAGGGATGTCATTTTGCCTCTTTACAAGGCTCTGGTGCGCCCTCACCTGCAATATGCCGTCCAGTTCTGGGAACCCATTTATGGAAAGGACTCTCTGACTATGGAAAGGGAGCAGAGAAGCCACCAAACTAATAAGAGGAATGAAGGATCTTAGTTATGAGGAAGGATTATGAGAATTAAATGTGTTTAGTCTTGAGAGGAGATGACTGAGGGGGGACATGATTAACTTGTTAAAATATATAAATGGCCAATACAAAAATTATGGGGAAACACTATTTCAGGTAAAATCCTCTCTAAAGACAAGGGGGCACCACCACTAAGACTTGCCCGGGAGGGTGAAGGTCCTATACTGGCCCAAAAATGAAAGCTCCTCTGCCAGCAATGCCGTCATCATAAAGTGGACCAAAACCCAGGGTTTTGACTATCCTGGGGTTTGGTCCTTCCTAGGGCTGGATTAAGTGTGGTGGAGACCCCTGGGCACAAAATCTGGTGGAGGCCCCAGATACAGTAATTTTTTGTTCCTTTAAAATAATAGTCCAGCCAAGTTTGGCACCCGCCTACTTACTGGAATGTCAGATCGAGTCCCTTGTGCCCCCCTTGTGCGGGTGTGTGCTGCTCGGGAACTCCTGCTTTGCCATTCTGGGTGGGGGGTAGTGTAGTCGCCCGGCTGGTCCAGCAGAAAACAGTTCCCTGCATTGAGCTGCCAGCGGCTGTGCTTGGTGGCTTATGTGCAGTGACAGCTCTGCACCCATCTCTGAAGTGTTGCTGACGGCGGTTTTGCTGCTCTAGACTCTCCGTCCTGCTCTGTGGTGGCTTTGGCTGCAGCTTTGCATAAACAAAAAAAGGCTTGCCCAGGCCTGCCACCGATAGCTTTGTTGTCGGCCCCGCGGCCCGTCAGACTAAAGACTGAAAAGCCTCCTGGACCAGACCATAACCCAAAGGTTGGTGGAGGCCCAATTTGCAGGGCAAGTGGTGGAGGCACCGGGCTTACGCCCCTTGCGTCCTCCTCATAATCTGGACTTGCACAGAGGTATTCAGAAGCTGGAGACATGATTATCTTCAACAAAAATATTAAGATTTGTTTGTCCTGCTGCATGAGGCGAACTAGAGAATGGTGCCCCCACCCCGGGCCTGCCACAGAGCCACAGCCACTGAGTCACAAATAACTGACTGTAAAAACACCACAGCATACAGTGGTGCCCCCCACTTTCTGCTGAACCCCTAATGAGATAATAAATAATCAGAAAAATGTTCAGCAACTGCTGGCTCTCCCCTGCAGTTCTACCCCAGATGGCTGCCTCACATGGCCTCATTAAAGGTGCACCCCTGTTTAAGACACTCTGTCAAGGCTTCCATAGAAGAGGTCTTGATGACGTCTACATACAGTAACTATTGTAATGCTTGAATAGAGTTCTGTTCAGGTCATATGCAGTACAGACAAATTTGCCCAAAAGTTCAGAATTTGGATACTCCTGAATCCGAATTCCATTAAAAGCTATAGGGAAAATGTTTGTTCTTTATGGGTTTTTTTAAAGAAATAATGTGGGTTCCCCCCCAAAGTCTACTAGCTCTGCACACCATGTGTCATGGGACTTTAAGGGAAAGTACTACCTCAGAGGTAAAAATACCCTTCCTCCCTTTATTAGTATCTCTGGTTTACTATCTTGGGGCCAGCGAGAAGGGATGGGGGACTTGTTTCCATGGAAGAAGACTCTATAGATAATAGCTCCTCTTCATGCAGGTCTCAAAACCATGTGCCAAGCCCTAAAATTACAATTTATTCTGAGAAGATGCCAGGCCAAGCCTAGAAGAGTCAGATCCAAAGGAATGCCAGTTCGAACCCAGAAGATGCAAGGCTTAGCATAGAAGATGCAAGTTCAAGACCATAAGATGCTAGCTGAAGCCCAGATGTATACAAGGTCAAGCCCAGAGAGTTCTAGGTCAAGCCCAGAAAATGGCAGGTCAAGGCCCAAAGATGTCAGAGAATACTACCTGCAAGAAACATGTTGGAGCGACAGAAGACATCAAGGTCAATTAAATTCAATTACAATTAGATTTTTTACAAAACCACTGTGTCAAACCCACAAATGGTCTGTAAATTCTTGAAGTTTGCAAACCAAGCCTAAAAGATGCCAGGTCAGGCATAGGAGTTGCCAGGAAAAGCCCAGAAGATGCGAGGTCAAGCCCGAAAGCTGTCAGAACAAGCCCACAAGATGCCAGGTTAAGTCCAGAAGGTTCCAGGTCCAGACAAGAAGATGTCAGGTCAAGCCATGAAGGTTCCTGGTCAAGCCAACAAAATGCCAGGTTAAGTCCAGAAGGTTCCGGGTCAAGACAAGAAGATGTTAGGTCAAGGCCAAAAGCTGCCAGAGAATCTTGCAAAGCCTACAGGCAACAAACTGATGCCAGGCCAAGGCCAAAAGCTGCCAGAGAATCTTGCAAAGCCTACAGGCAACAAACTGATGCCAGGCCAAGCCCAAATGATGCCATAAATGCCCACAAAGCCTGCAGGCAACACATTGGATTAAGCCAAGAGTGTGGAGGCAAGTATCATAATGACGAGGATTGAGTTCAATTACATCTTGATAAAAAAAAAGTTTGAATGGGGCCAAGCCTAACAAAATGTCATGTCAAGCCCAGAGGACACCAGGTCAAGTCTAGAAGATACCAGGTCAAGCCAAACGATGCCAGGCTAAGTCCAGAGGAAGCCAAGTTAAGCCCAGAGGATGCCAGGTCAAGCCCAGAAGATGTCATGTTAAGTCCAGGAGGTTCCAGGTCAAGTCAAGAAGATGCCAGGTTAAGCCATGAAGGTTCCTGGTCAAGCCAAGAAGATGACAGGTTAAGTCCAGAAGGTTCCGGGTCAAGACAAGAAGATGTCAGGTCAAGGCCAAAAGCTGCCAGAGAATCTTGCAAAGCCTACAGGCAACAAACTGATGCCAGGCCAAGCCCAAATGATGTCATAAATGCCCACAAAGCCTGCAGGCAACACATTGGATTAAGCCAAGAGTGTGGAGGCAACTATCATAATGACGAGAATGACATCTTGATAAAAAAAAAAGTTTGAATGGGGCCAAGCCTAACAAAATGTCATGTCAAGCCCAGAGGACACCAGGTCAAGTCTAGAAGATACCAGGTCAAACCCAACGATGCCAGGTTAAGTCCAGAGGAAGCCAAGTTAAGCCCAGAGGATGCCAGGTCAAGCCCAGAAGATGTCATGTTAAGTCCAGGAGGTTCCAGGTCAAGTCAAGAAGATGCCAGGTTAAGTCCAGAAGGTTCCAAGTCAAGCCAAGAAGATGCCAGGTTAAGTGCAGAAGGTTCCAGGTCAAATCAAGAAGATGTCAGGTCAAGGCCAGAGAATCCTGCCATGCCTGCTGGCAACATACTGATGCCAGGCCAAGCCCAAAAGACACCAGAGATGCCAACAAAGCCTGCAGGCAACACATTGGATTAAGCCAAGAATGTGGAGGCAAGTATCATAATGATGAGGATTGAGTTTGATTACATCTTGATAAAAAAAATGTTTGAATGGGGCCAAGCCTAACAAAATGTCATGTCAAGCCCAGAGGACATCAGGTCAAGTCTAGAAGATACCAGGTCAGGCCCCTACGATGCCAGGTTAAGCCCAGAGGATGCCAGGTCAAGCCCAGAAGGTTCCAATTCAAGCCAAGAATGTGCCAGGTTAAGTCTAGAAGGTTCCAGGTCAAGTCAAGAAGACACCAGGTTAAGTCCAGAAGCTTCCATGTCAAGCCAAGAAGGTGTCAGGTCAAGCCATGAAGATTCCATGTCAAGTCAAGAAGATGTCAGGTCAAGCCAAGAGGACATCAGGTCAAGTCTAGAAGATACCAAGTCAGGCCCTACGATGCCAAGTTAAGCCCAGAGGATGCCAGGTCAAGCCCAGAAGGTTCCAATTCAAGCCAAGAATATGCCAGGTTAAGTTCAGAAGGTTCCAGGTCAAGTCAAGAAGATGACAGGTTAGGTACGGAAGGTTCCAGGTCAAGTCAAGAAGATGCTAGGTTAAGTCCAAAAGGTTCCAGGTCAAGTCAAGAAGATGTCAGGTCAAGGCCAGAAGCTTCCAGAGAATTTCTGCAAAGCCTGAAGACATCATACTGATTGGAAGACAGACTGCAGGAGCAATTCATAAGATGTCTAACACACAACACCCATCGCCACTATCAACATTTGAATGAAACTTTGTTGGTATTGCGTCTCCCCCCAGCCATGTATAATTGCGTTGTTTGTGAGGTATTATCAACATCTCAGTTGTATATTTATGTATGAACCGGGGTCACATTTTATTTTTTATTCTCTGCATGTAACTAACCAGGAAACTATTTTGCATAATTTGCATCCTTAAAGATTTGCAGATGCTTATTGTATCCCTCACTTCTGGGCACCTTGTTGACAACAATACACATTGTGATTAACATATTCATGGTGTGTCTGGGGGGTACTATTATTTCTTAATAGTATACCAAACAACTCTAATTTCAATTATAGTTCGGTCCTCAACCCCCCAATGCTCCGATTCTACACCTAAAGTGGAACTAAACTTTACTTTACAAAGAAGCATCTTGGCACACAAGGCAACTAAACTAAATTCATCTATCCCCTAAAACCACAATTGAGTCAAAATTTAAGAAGCAAACTCACCATTTCTTATCTCCATCTGATGAGGGACCAAGAAACGCTCAGTCTGACTGTAGGGGTGCTGCTGGGAAGCTTAACCTGTAGGGCCAGGCTTCCTTCTATTGGCTGCCAGCATGTAGGTAGCTTTAATGGCTGGACCTGCTCCTTAGTTGTAACCCCCGTTAAGGCCCATTAGGTGCAAATCTCGGGATGTTGATCACACAGGACACTCAGCTCAGGAGCGTTAAGAAGCTGAATAGTTATACCTGATTTGGGGCTTTGGACATCAGAGACCCTGAGGGGTAGAGGACTAGGGTAGACCCTGGGTGTCAACCCCCATTGGGCACCTAAAATCAAATGGCACCCTTGGTTGACAGAGGATGGCAATTCCAAATAAAATGTTGATGGATTAGTGGAAGCTGCAGTAGCCCTGGGAGGCTTATAAGTCCCTTTACTAGCTGAAACAGATCTTGGTGTAAGCCCAGTGAACCCCCAGTTAATTATGTCTGATTTTGGGGATTTTCAGGGTCAGGGTTTTGTAGATGTAGCTGCCCCGTGGAGTTTTAGGCTAAATCAGGGGGTTCCCAACCATTACCGAGCCGAAGCTTCCTGTCAGGTGGGCCGCAGCACTGCAAATGGCAACTTTAAGAGCTGGGTAGCAGCAGCAGCAGAAAAGGGCACTTACCGCCGCGACCCGGGGGTTAAAAAAAACTGACCTGGGCCCTTGAGATTTAACCACTCCTGAAATCAGATGCGGGCAGGAGGTTATATTGTTTAAATATATAAACTTTTAAATGCGAAAACAAAATAAAATAAGAGGCTGATTCACCACTAGCGACAGGTATTGCCAGATGTACGGCGGCGGTTAGAGCGACCACTAGTAGACGCTGTAAGTGGGTATCGGGCGCTGTAACAGAGCACCTCAGTCGCTCTAGTAACCTGGCCGGCATTGATGAATGTGATGTATGTTGGGCGCTGTAACAACAGTATAACAATGGAGTGAGCAACAGGTAGCGCCAGCTCAGTGCGTACGGCACTCGACGCTCCACACCATATTTAACAAAATACTACACCCACAGCGTCGGCGCTCTAAAGCTGGGCGCTGTAGCATAGAGCGCCAGACACTGTGTGATCAAAGTCTGTTTTTGAACACATATCCACCAGTAACAAAGCGAAAACACATGGAATTACATTGTTATAACACTGTGACATTAACACTTTAGTGCCAGACCTGTAATGACAATTCTGCATATAAATATTAAAAGTTTCTAAAAGTTTCTAAAAGTGTTTGTTTGCAGCCAGGAGACGTCACACAATGATTGGAGCAAAAAAAAATAAATAAATAAATAAATTGCCAAACACGCTGTTTATACGCGAAAGCCCATTGAAATGTATGGGAGAGCGCTACAAAGCGACAGGTACTACCTGGTGCTCTGGAAGCTAGAGCGCCGGTGCTATACACTGAGCCACCTCTAGTAATACATGTGACGCTACATGGTGCTGTTAGAGGCGCTCACCAGATTCACTTTCATAAATGTGGTTTTGCGTACAGCGCCCGACGTTCACCAGACGCTGCCTGCTGCTACGAGGCGCTACCTGGCGCTATCCCTTCTTAAATAACCCCCTAAGTTAAAATAAACAAAGTTGTAGACTGTATAATTAGTTGCAGATGCAGCCTCAGTTATTGTCTCTGATCTATGAGTCTCCTGCGGCTTCTGTAGAACAACGCGCGTTTCGTCCTTCGACATCCTCGGGTTCTGATTGGTTGAGCCTTGAGGTCGGTTTTTTTTGTAGAGCTTGCTTGCATCATCTGGGGATTATGGAGGATGTTAGAGCGCAGGCACGGCTTCTGTGCGGCTCTGAGCGGCTTGCTTTGTTTAATCTGTTTGTGTCTTCTTTCACTTAAAATATCCCACAAGAGGTTCAGTTCGGTTAGGATCTTCTATAAAGTCAATCTGAGATGCACATTTTTGGTAATCATTCTTGTTATTCTGTAACTACGACCCACAGCGCTGTTTTCCACTTCTAGATAAACGCTCACAACGTCAACAATCCATCACTCGATGTCACGGGAACACCAAGACCTTTGTTGTTTACTATAGCAGTAACAGGGCACGCTGCAACATCTCCTGCAGGTGGCCACCCTAGACACAGGCCTAGGGTTGTCTAACAGGAAATATGGCCCTGCCCAAATCTGGAGGTCCAGAGTGTAAAGAGATGAAGCAGACAGGGCCGGCGTCAGCACCTACTGACAAGGCCGGCCTTTAGTGTGTGCAGCGGTGCTTGACTGGCGGCGGACTGGGATGGCACCACCAAAGCTGGTGCCTACATCTCCTTGCGGTGCGCCAGTGATGACAGAGGTGGCGGTGCAGCTTTACAGGGGCATCTCAATTTGGGATGCCTCTGTTTGTGAACGAACCCCCCTGGTTTGGCCGTTCAAACCAGATGATCCCACAGTGCATTCGGCAGTTGGAGGAAAGTAATGAACGGGGGGGGGGGGGTCTCACACAGGGGCATCCAAGATCAGGAGAATCTAGACACGTTTAGACTCAGGTTTAAAGGGGTTTGGTGCACTTCAAGGTAGACCAAAACTAGAGTTTTGGTTCAAATAGCATGGTCCTTAGGGGGCATCCAAATTTGGGACGTCCCTCAGTGATGTGACGTGACTGCTCACCACAAAGACCATGCCGCCCAAGGGCCCACAGCTGGTTCTAAGCTGCAGGTCCCTTTAATAGTTGGGGCATAACATAGATGTAAGCTCAATGACCAACACTGCAAGGCAACACCCCCCAACACAATATGCTCTAGCGCAGGGGTACTCAACCACTTCTTGTAAAGGTCCATTTAAAGTCATCCGGTGAGAGGCGAGGGATTGGGCGGAGGGCTGTCACGGGGGGTGGATAGTTAGAAATCAGAACACTGGGGGAGGGGCTATAGATTCCCCAGGCAAAACAAAAAAAGGCTGCTTGCCCACCCACCCCACTTCAAAAATTCTATTGGGCGCCATAGAACCTACAGGCAAAGCTGGGAGGCCGCGGATTGGATGGGCCAAACAGGGAGGACAGGAATGAATGGGGGCAGAGAGACTGGACTGGATGGGGCAGAGCTGAGGGGACAGAAATAGATGGGGCAAAGCTGAGGGGACAGGAATGGATGGGGCTGAGCTGGGGGGGCAGGAATGGATGGGAATGGGATGGATGGGGCTGAGCTGGGGGGGACAACGATGGATGGGGTAAAGCTGGGGGGTCAGGAATGGATGGGAATGGGTTGGATAGGGCTGAACTGGGGTGGGGGGAAAAGTTTGGATGGGGCAAAGAGACCAAGAAACAGTTTGTGTTTACTTCACAATGCCACTACCTGGCGGTACAGTACTTGATATTGCAATGCTAGTTACCAGGGAGCCAAGACACTGGCAGGGAGACTAAGCACTAAATCGACGATCACGGGGGCAGCTCTGATCACGGCACCACAAAAGAAGAGTGCAGGGCTGTCAGGGCAGGGGTCCGGAAATCTGGTGCCGAGGTCCGCATTGAAGGGACTGGTCCGCCAGTTGAGTATCTTTGCTCCAGCGGCTGTTCCCTGTCCTGGCTGTTCCAGCTCAAATTCCTTTTTTTAACTTTGCATGACCTGTTTTATTGCCCAACAAAATAGCAAAATACCTAAATGTCCTGTCAACTGCGATCTAGTCAACGAGACGCAACGTAGAACCCAACGCTGACCCTGCAGCCGACACCTGTGATCTGGTCCCCCGGCGACATGTAGCTTACATAGTTTAGCAAGTAACAGTTAGCAGACTCTGTCAGAACCCATTACCATCAGCCGAGCCTCCCCTGCTACCCCCCCCCCCCCCAATCCTGACTCCATATACAGTATGTTATATAGCTTTCCCTTCTCCTGACCAGGCCGTTTGCGGCACGCTTTCATTTTGGGTCACTGGGCCAAGCTTTTTTGTTTGAGGATGTTTAGAGTTCAGCATCTGAAAAGCTCATCATGATCTTTACACAGATGTTCCAGCCAAGAGGGAAAAAGAGAAAAATAGGAAGGGGAGGGCGCGACGACTGCCGGTGCCACTTTGTAAACCGAAGCAGCCGGGCAGAAGGTGAAGCGACCGTGAATGGAGACTATGCGGCTTAGACTTATCTCCAAGGCTCTCTGACATTTACAAAATTGCTCTTTGGGCTTTTCGTAAATATAAAATGTATCTGTAGCGATAAATCAAAGAGCGTCCAGACCTACCGCGTGTTCTAGAAAATGTCTCAGCCCTTACCTGAGCGGCCTTTCGGTTGACGTGGTCTAGAAAATAAGCCGTTTGTGTTTGAGGATGACCCCTTTCAGCACACTCTTTTTAACCGGGAACAGTCTCTACTACGGCATAAAAATGTTGGAGTCTGAGGGGTCTCTCTGGTATATGGGACAGGGGAGCGAGGATGTACTCACTCAGGTCTCCATGTAGGTCCGCAGACAGGGTCCCAGATGAATGAAGGTCAGCTTGAAAGAACAATAGATTTCAGACACAGTCGATGTGATACTTTACGCATGGAGCCCCTTACTCACAGGGTTCTGCTCTGTGCCCACCATCAGGGCCGGCGTCAGCACAGGGCAAACCATGGCCATTGCCAGGGCCCCTGGCATCTTCAGGGGCCCACTCAGGCTCACGCTTGGCCATGGTATTATTTAACAGTGGGCCCAACCACCGAATCCTGTGGATGATCCTCAACAATGGAGAAGATGGCATGGAATGGAGGGCAATTGAAGGTGGCGAGAACCAGGTGACAGCTAATAAGGACTGGAGGGCAATCAGCAGCAGATGACCCATTTGTGGCAGCGGAACTGAAAGGTGACTCATGTGACTCACTATTTTGGGGCCTATTAAGACTCTCTTGCCTAAGGGCCCCCCACAAACCTGGAGCCGGCCTGGCCCACCATCACTGATTGGCCACTACCTGGTCCACCTTCCTTTCCCATGGCCGCCGATAACTGGTCTGGCTCCGGCCCATTACAGGGGGTACTTATCCAAGCTGACCTCCAGGATCCTCAAGATAGAAAGTTCCCATGGGGTATCTCTCTACGCACATAACAAAGTATCTAAGAGTGCTCCCTCCCTGGGCACTGCTCTCCAACCTTCCAGCCTCAGCAACAATTCAGCTTCAAACCCAACAACCACAACCTCTCCCTGGGTCTGTTTTATATACAGATCCAGGAACCAATCAGTGTTCGGATGTGCAGTTACCTAATCTTGTGTCTCTAAACATAACCCCCTGCAGCAGAAAGGAAATCTAGGCCTTTAGCTTCCCTGCTGCAGTCCCTAGGCCTAAAGCCTGGCCAACTACTCTACCAAAATTCTATTTATTTTAATAAGGGCGGCGGCTAGTATCCCCCCTCCCCCATAACAAAAGCAGACCTAGCACCAAAACTGGTGATAGGGACATTTTCATACCTCCCAACTTCTGAAAATGTCAAAGTGGGACAAGCAATGCCCCCGACCACACCCCTGTCACGCCCCGGCCACACCCCTGTCACACCCCAACCACACCCCTGTCACGCCCCGGCCACACCCCTGTCACACCCCAACCACACCCCTGTCACACCCCGGCCACGCCCCTGTCACGCCCCGGCCACACCCCTGTCACGCTCTCCAGCTCCAGCAATGTCGGCTGCCTTCACCCCTGCATGCGTAAGTTTTTTTAACCCCAACCCAGCATACCGCCCACCCACCCCCGTGCACCCGCCCCACTCTCTCACCCCACACGCCAGGAAGTTAGTATCTTCGCGCCGGCGTTGTTGCGGCCCTGGGCACACTGCCACGGCGCAGGGCGTCCCGGGACATTTGTTAATGTTCCAGGACCGCGGGATTCTTTGCGACAATCGGGACAATCCCGGGAAAATCGGGACAGTTGGGAGGCATGCATTTTATTCCACAGGCAGAGGAGTAGGCTTTCTGGCACCCAGGGCAACGATTCAAAATGTCGCCGCCTAATTGTGCTTCGGCCCTTTTTTGGCACCCCCTAACCTGCTTCACCTGGGGCACATGCCCTGCCCCCCCCCCCCCCCCAGCTACATCCCTGCCCATAGGCACCCTGATTTTACAATTGAATTTTCCTGGGAATACAAAGAATTGGGCGCCATACTTACCGTTATGCGACTATTGCTTTGTCTCCAACCAACCAGCGTGCTCACCTAGCAAACCTCATTGGCCACTGGCAGTCACATGTGATGTGCACAGGAACAGGTCCGACTTTCTGATTTTGCTCGTCTGGCCTGCACCCAATGTTGTGAGCCTAGTACGTGACTTCCATGGGCCTATGACAATTGTCAGGCAGGTGTGTGTGGTGTGATGATTGCACAAGTTGATCAGACCTTTGATTGTATATCTGATCAAATTGACCAGTCCCACCACATATGTGCCACTGCAATATTAGACAGTGGGGTCAATTCAGAGCCAGGTGAGCATTCTCACTCCTTTTCAGGACAGAAAACTGCCATTGACTTTAATTGTCTAGCGGGTGTACATTTTCACCTGGCTCTGAATCAGACCCAAAGTAGACAATGAAAGTCAATGACAGTTTTCTCCACTAAAAAAGAATGAGAATTGTCACCTGGCTCTGAATTGACCCCATTGTCTGATCAGAAGAACCTGTGAACAGCTGACAGTTTTAGACAGAGATAAGACAGAGTGTTTAACAAACCCCAAATTTATAAAGGAAATCCGGAAACTGGCAAAGTCCCCTAATTCCTAAATCTACTTTAAAAGAACATTAACTCAAATAACCTCTCTCCCCACCTGTCACACAACCTTGATGGCAACCAAAGTCCCTTTTAGCATGAGTGAGGAGTGTTGTAGAGTCACTTTGGATAGACTTTGTGGGGGAGCAAATGTGAGGAGTCAGAATAGTCATCGGGCAGGCTGATTCATTACTAGCGCCAGGTAACGGCAGATGAGCGCCTTTACAGCGGTGCTAAGAGCGACCGCTAGTGGTCGCTTTGATCTGCCGTGAGTCGCTATTACAGAGCGCCTCAGTCGCTTTAGTAACATTGCCGGCATTGATGAATTTGATGTGTGAGTCGCTATAACACCAGTACAGAGCTATATTGGTGCGAACGGTAGCGACTGATCAGTGTGAGCGACTCAAACCATATTCAGCAAAAAAACAGCCTCACACAGCGCCGGCGCTCAAAATTGTGTTCTTGTAGCCCAGAGCGCCAGACGCTGTGTGATTAAAGTCTGTTTTTCAACACATATCCACCAGTAACAAAGAGAAAACACATGGAATGACATTGTTATAACACTGGGACATTAACACTTTCGTGCCAGACCTGTAATGACAATTCTGCATAAAAAAATCAAAAATCAAAAAAGTTTTCAAAAATGTATTTAAATAAGCCAGGAGAGGTCACACAAGGATTTGATACAAAACAAAAAACAATTATCAAAAGAAAACCCTGTTTAAAGAGAATGAAAGTAACGTCCATTAAAATGAATGGGAGAGCGACGGGTAGCGACAGGTAATACCAGGCGCTCTGAAAGCCAGAGCCGTCTGTGATGATGAATCGGACGCTGTAAGAGGCGCTCACCAGAATCGCCTTCATAAATGTGGTATTGCGTGCCGCGGCCGGCGTTCACCTAAAGCTACCTGCCGCTACCCACCGCTTACAAGGCGCTACCTGTCGCCAGGAGCGGGCTGGCCATAGGGCATACCGGGCAGAATCCCGGTAGGCCTGCACATGGCAAGGCCACAACCTTCTCTGCTCATCGCCGACCATATGGGGCACGCCCACCAACCGGCGCGCAACAACCAGGAAGTGCCCGCGCCCGTGAGCCTGCGACCGAGAGGTTGAGGCAGCCTCAGAATTAAATGCTTCAGCGGCGCAGTTCCGGCGCCACAATAGAAGCAGCAGCTGCGTGGGGGAGGCAGCCCGGTACCACACGGCAGCAAGAGGGGACTGCAGGGCGCGAGCCGGACACGCTGCACCTCCGAGGTACCGTGTGCGCAGAGAGAGCATCTCGTTGACTCCCGGGGAAGGGAAGCTCATCAGCCTCTCGTATGACCACGGACAGTCCCGGGCAGGCCCGCGCTGTTTGAACCCCGGTGAGATGCCTTGTTAGCATCTGCAGCAGAAAGGTAAGAGCCGGCTGTGTGCGTTCTCCTCCCAGCAGAGACAGCAGCGCCCTCTCTGCCTGTAAATGTGGGATGCCCCTCTCTGCCTGTAAACACGGGGTGCCCCTCTCTGCCTGTAAATGTGGGATGCCCCTCTCTGCCTGTAAACATGTGATGCCCCTCTCTGCCTGTAAATGTGGGATGCCCCTCACTGCCTTTAAAGCAGGATGCCCCTCTCTACCTGTAATTCGGGAGGCTCCTCTCTGCCTGTAAATGTGGGATGCCCCTCCCTGCCTGTAAACACAGGATACCCCTCTCTGCCTGTAAATGAGGGAGGCTCCTCTCTGCCTGTAAAGCAGGATGCCCTTCACTGCCTTTAAAGCAGGATGCCCGTCACTTCCTGTAAAGCAGGATGCCCCTTACTTTCTGTAAAGCAGCATGCCCCTCTCTACCTGCAATGCAGGACGCTCCTCTCTGCTTGTAATGCGGGATGCCCCTCACTGTCTGCAATGGGAGATTCTGCACTAGTACTACCTCCAATGTGGGATGATGCTCACTGGCTGTAATGGGGTGATTCAGAGGGGGAGATTTTAGCACACCAATTTGTTCATAATATTTTCTTTCTTATTTTTGTCCTTTAAACCCTGGTAAACCATGGAACAAAATAAGGTGTGTGTGTGTGTGTGTGTGTGTGTGTGTGTGTGTGTGTGTGTGTATACATGAATATACTATACTGGGCCAGGAAAAGTGCAGCAGGGCCGGTGTGCCCCAAAAAGTCCCGGGCCGCTTTTTAGTCCCAGTCCGCCCCTGCCTGTCGCTATCCCTTGATGAATAAAGCCTTTAATATGTTGGGTTGCTCACAACCAGAATGAATCAACACGTTTAATGCAATACAGGAAATACAACATAGAAAGCAGAGAGACTACAGATATATATAAGTAAGAGCGCCATCTACTGTCCTATCAATAAACTGTAGTCCCTCCAGCACTATATATGTAATACACCTAGATGTATCTGAAGATGTATCTCCAACTAATGAATGGCTTGTTGGGTATAGAGATGGGATATCTCATTCCACAAGAAGTGATTGAAGTTCGGGTGAAGACAGAGGCATTAGTCGTGGTAAAATTTTGATTAACGATGAGGAGGAAGGACTACGGAAGGGATTCAGGTGACACTCGTAACAGTGCTGCAGATGTTTGGGGATTATGGCTCCCAGCGTGTGCACAGAGCGCCGCCCGAGGGGGCAACAAGAACTCTGCAGAGCAACAACATCATCACCTCTCGCATACTGAATTCTATAGCACTGGAGCTGGAACTTTTATTATATTCAATTATTTTATCGGTGGGCATCAATGTATTCTGATAGGATCCCTCCATTACGAGAGAAAGAGCTTACAATCTATTAGGATATAAGGGAGGATACAGAAGGAGAAGAGCTTACAATCTATTAGGGTATAAGGGAGGATACAGAAGGAGAAGAGCTTACACTCTATTAGGGTATAAGGGAGGATACAGGAGGAGAAGAGCTTACACTCTATTAGGGTATAAGGGAGGATACAGAAGGAGAAGAGCTTACACTCTATTAGGGTATAAGGGAGGATACAGAAGGAGAAGAGCTTACACTCTATTAGGGTATAAGGGAGGATACAGAAGGAGAAGAGCTTACACTCTATTAGGGTATAAGGGAGGATACAGGAGGAGAGGAGCTTACAATCTATTAGGGTATAAGGAAAGATAAGGAAAGATACAGAAGGGGAGGAGCTTGCGGCGCAGACTGTCATACATGTAAAAGGTTAGAACATAAAAGAACAGCGTGGCGCCGGCGAGAGGCAGAGTAATGTATCACAGACGATGGTTCAGCGCCAGATAATTATATTAGTCACCCGCCCTGCGCGTCTCACCTGACCGTGACGCATGAAGTGCGGCCTTATTAGCCAGAAAAAGGTCACGCAGATATTTTAGTGGTGGGAATTATTCTTTTTTTTTTTTGCTTTTTTCTGAGGCCGGGTGATTTATGTTCATTTTTCAGTAGCATTCGTTATATTTATATATAGAAATGCTAATGCAGAATCGCGCTCCCGTGCCACTGATCTTTCACATGCGCCCAGATGAAGAATCTCCCCAGCAGACCTAAAGGTAAGCGGTGCCGGGGCTGCCATCCCTGACCTTTAACTAAACCCCCCCCTCCCCCACCGACATAGTTTCTGCTGTGGTAAATTTAAAAGGGAACTCCGGAATTGGCAATAAAGTAGATCTAAAAAGATATTTAGACTATCCCAGATTTTGTTCCTTGAACCAGAGGCATCCTGAATTGAAACACCACAGATCGCCCAAAAAACTCACCTCTACCAGCTCCTATAGCTTATGCGTGGGCGTGCAGCCAATACCAAATCCGGATGCCCCGGGGAGAAGACATCAGGCAGCCCTGGAATCTTATAGACTCTAGGGCCATCTGAGATGGATTTTGCTCCACTTTAAGAAAGGTGACCCTATGGATGGGAAGTTGGGACCTTTCTACCAGTCTTTCTTGAGGAATCTGATCTCTATCCCTGTGTTTATCTAAAAAAAAAAACTTTCAAGAGTTGAGAACCCACCTCATTCAACAGGTTGGATAGACAGGTTGGAAAACCTTAGCCCCGCCCCTCAAGTTACCTAATGCTTGACAGACAGGCTGGAGGATATTGGCTGGAAAAATAAAAGACCCTTTCTTAACCGGCAGCTATCACCCTGCAGGAATCCTGTAGCCTTGATCACACATTTTTTCTTTTGAAATAAATGCTTTCGATGCAGCCAAGAGGCCGCAACACTGTTTCCCAAGGCCGTCTCTAGCTTAATGCGGGACCTTGGGCGATAGAGGCCCTTATTTATGAAGGAATAGCGACAGGTAGCGACTGGTGAGCGGCCGGTAATGACGGGCCCCGCCACGAGAACGCCGGCTCCCCACCACAATCACACATTTATCAAGCCAATCCTGCTTAGCGACTGAGATAGCGCCATATAGCGACTCATTCATCATTATTCCAGCCTCAGCCCACAGCGCCAGCGTCCGACCTTGAACAGCGAAAGGTATGACCTCTCGCTACCTGGCGCTCTCCAATGCATTTCAATGGAACAATCTTTAAATATTCATAATTAATTATTATTACTATTATTATTTTTTTTTTTATGTGAAAAATTCTGTGACCACTTCTGCCATTTTAGATAATTTTTTTAAGGTTAAAAAAAAAAAAATTGTACAGAATTGATATTACAGGTCTGATATTAATCTATTCATATTACAAAATTATTTAAAAAACTTGTTTTTTTTGGTTTCCAAAAATATGGTTGTTTGGCGGTTAAAAAACTACTTTTAACCCATCGCCGCCAGCGCTCTGAGGTCCTGAGGAAGTGACGCCAGTGAGGTCACGCAACGCGTAGACGCAGGGGCAGCGGGCAGGCGGTCGTATAGTCATGTAAGTTTACTCTCTCTCACTATTGGGGATTGCTTTCTTGGGTCCCCCCTGGCTTTGTCCTCACGGTTTATTTTTGAAGTTGTAAGTCTTTGCCTGGTTTAGGGGATTATACACCTTAGATATTTTATTGTTTAGGATATAAATGCACTGTTGATTTAGTTTACATTGATGAAATCTTTTGGGTGTTATTTAGCACATTGCACTTTATATTTCAGCCAGGAATATGACATCATGAATTGTGACCATAGTAATTAAAAAACGCCATTCCCATTGCCCCCATAAGTATTGTTCCCTTCCTGATTGTACTGTTTTGTCTTGAGTGTTTTTTAGCTATGTTTAGTGTTTGTGGATATGTGATTTTTCTACCAATAAAGTAATATTTTTAATATAGCAGTGGTGCTGTGGTTTGGTGGGTTTTTAGGAAGGAGTGGGACCTTCCTCCTTGTATATTTACTGAGGTTTAAACATGCATTTTACAGCGCGAGAATTTTTTGAGCGTGATTTTTTAATGAATATGGTGGGAGCCGGTCGCTAGGGCCAGTCGCTATCATGCGCTCCCATACAGCGCGGAACCTGTCAAATAGCGACTCCTCACCCAATATTCAACATTACGGCAAACCGGCTGAGTCGCTATCAACTACCGAACAACGGCCAAGCACAGCGACTACTAGCGGGCGCTCTGAAAATGCCGCTACAGTCGCTCAACTGTCGCTACCTGCCGCTATTAATGAATCGGCCTCAGAGTCTTACAGGCTGATTCATGACTAGCGACAGGTATCGGCAGATGAGCGTCTGTACAGAGGCGCTTAGAGCGACCGCTAGTAGATGCTGTAACAGAGCGCCTCAGTCGCTGTAGTAACCTGGCCGGCATTGATGAATGAGATGTCTGTTTTTGGCGTTCTAACACCAGTACATCGCTGCAGGGAGCGAAAGGTTGCGCCAGCTCATTGCGACCGACTCTCAGCGTCTCACACCATATTCAACAAAAAAACAGACTCGCACAGCGTCGGCGCTCTGGATCTGGTCGGTGTAGCATAGAGCGCCAAATGCTGTGTAATTAAAGTCAGTTTTTGAACACATATCCACCAGTAACAAAGCGAAAACACATGGAATGACATTGTTGTAACACTGTGACATTAACACTTTAGTGCCAGACCTGTAATGACAATTCTGCATAAAAAAACTAAAAAATCTAAAATGTTTTAAAAAATGACTCATTCTAGGCCAGGAGGGGTCACACAATTATTTGAGAAAAAAAAAAAAACCCTGTTTAAACAAAAGAGAAGGAACGGCCATTGAAATGTATAGGTGAGCGTCAAGTAATACAAGGCGCTCTGGAAGCCAGAGGCGCTATACGCTGAGCCACCTGTAATAATACATGTGACGCTACATGACGCTGTTACAGGTGCTATACACTGAGCTGCCTGTAATAATACATGTGACACTACATGGCGCTGTTAGAGGCGCTATACACTGACCTGCCTGTAATAATACATGTGACGCTACATGACGCTGTTAGAGGCGCTATACACTGACCTGCCTGTAATAATACATGTGACGCTACATGGCGCTGTTAGAGGCGCTATACACTGACCTGCCTGTAATAATACATGTGACGCTACATGACGCTGTTAGAGGCGCTATACACTGACCTGCCTGTAATAATACATGTGACACTACATGGCGCTGTTAGAGGCGCTATACACTGACCTGCCTGTAATAATACATGTGACGCTACATGACGCTGTTAGAGGTGCTATACACTGAGCTGCCTGTAATAATACATGTGACACTACATGACGCTGTTAGAGGCGCTATACACTGACCTGCCTGTAATAATACATGTGACACTACATGACGCTGTTAGAGGCGCTATACACTGACCTGCCTGTAATAATACATGTGACACTACATGGCGCTGTTAGAGGCGCTATACACTGACCTGCCTGTAATAATACATGTGACACTACATGGCGCTGTTAGAGGTGCTATACACTGACCTGCCTGTAATAATACATGTGTCGCTACATGACGCTGTTAGAGGCGCTATACACTGAGCTGCCTGTAATAATACATGTGACGCTACATGGCGCTGTTAGAGGCGCTATACACTGACCTGCCTGTAATAATACATGTGACACTACATGACGCTGTTAGAGGCGCTATACACTGAGCTGCCTGTAATAATACATGTGACGCTACATGGCGCTGTTAGAGGCGCTATACACTGTCCTGCCTGTAATAATACATGTGACGCTACATGACGCTGTTACAGGTGCTATACACTGAGCTGCCTGTAATAATACATGTGACACTACATGGCGCTGTTAGAGGAGCTATACACTGACCTGCCTGTAATAATACATGTGACGCTACATGGCGCTGTTACAGGTGCTATACACTGAGCTGCCTGTAATAATACATGTGACACTACATGGCGCTGTTAGAGGTGCTATACACTGACCTGCCTGTAATAATACATGTGACGCTACATGGCGCTGTTAGAGGTGCTATACACTGACCTGCCTGTAATAATACATGTGACACTACATGACGCTGTTAGAGGCGCTATACACTGACCTGCCTGTAATAATACATGTGACACTACATGACGCTGTTAGAGGCGCTATACGCTGAGCCACCTGTAATAAAACATGTGACGCTACATGGCGCTGTTAGAGTCGCTCACCAGAATCGCCGTCATAAATGTGGCTTTGCGTACAGCGCCCGGTGACCAGACGCTGCCTGCCGCTATGAGGCGCTACCTGCCGCTATCCCTTGATGAATAAACCCCTATGTGGGCCCCTATCGGTGTGTCATGATACTCCATACATGGTGATAAAGTTGCATGTATGGTGAATATTGCTAAACAATAGAAAGACAAACATAATAGAAATAAAGCATAAAAGGAATGACAGGGAGAAAGCGTAGTAAAGAATGAAAGAATAGAAAGAATGATAGAAGAAAAATGAAAGCAGGAAAGATAGAAGGAGAGAAAAGGAATGTTAAAAAAAGAATCGATGGAAAGAAATATACATATAAATCGGAAGAAACAAAGAAAGAACAAAAGCATAAAATGAATGACAGAAACTAAGGATGAATAAAAGAAATGACAATAAAAGCAGGATAGAGAGAGAAGGAATGGGAGAAAAAATATAAAATGGAAGAAGAAAAGAATTATATAGGTATTCATTTAAAAGGGACCTCTAACATTTATGGTGAAGGTTGCTATAGTTAAAGGGGGTTTCTTCTAGCTTTTTCCATTTTCGAATATATTAGTTGTCTAATAGTGACTTCTGCCCTTATCTATAGACACATTAAAGTGGACCAAAACCCAGGATTTTGACTATCCTGGGTTTTGGTCCTTTCCCCCGGGGCAGCTCGATTGGGTGTGAAGCCCCCTCAGTCCTTCTGGAGGAATCTGATCTCTATCTCCCTGTGATCTCCCTGTATGTATGTAAAAAACTTCCAAGCGTTGTGAACCCACCTCATACTACAAGTTGGATAGACAGGTTGGAAAAACTTAGCCCCGCCCCTCTAGTTACCCAATGCTTGACAGACAGGCTGGAGGATGTTGGCTGGAAAATATAAGACCTTTCATTAACTGGCAGCTATCACCTTGCAGGAATCCTGTAGCCTTGATCCCACATGTTTCTTTTTAAATAAATGCTTTCGATGCAGCCATGCGGCCACAACACTGTTTCTCAATGGGTCTCAATGGACCCCTAAAGTTGCTTGTATGGTGAATATTGCTAAAGAATAGAAAGGATAAAAATAATAGAAATAATGTATAGAAGGAATGACAGAGAGAAAGTGAAATAAAGAACAAAAGAATAGAAGGAGTGACAGAAAAATGAAAGCAGGAAAGATAGAAAGAGAGAAAAGGAAAAGTAGATGGAACGAAATATAAATACAAATGGGAAGAAACAAAGAAAGAACAAAAGAATACAATGAATGACAGAAACTAAGAAGAAATAAAAGGAATGACAATAAAAGCAGGATAGAGAGAGAAGGAATAGGAGAAAGAAGAAGAGATTGGAGGAAAAAATAAGGAAAGAATCCTTTCTTTTTTCCTTCAAACTCTTCTTTTTTTCTCCCATTCCTTCTCTCTCTATCATTAGGTTTTCATTTGAAAGGGACCTCTAACATTTATGGTGAAGGTTGCTATAGTTACTTTCGTATATATTAGCTGTCTAATGGTGACTTCTGCCATTATCTACAGACACATTAAAGTGGACCAAAACCCAAAACTTTGACTAGCCTGGGTTTTGGTCCTTTCCCCCAGGGCACCCCGATCGGGTGTGAAACCCCCCCCCGATCGCCGATGGCAACTCACCTCCTCCCGGTCCTACAGCGCATGCGCGGGTGCTCGTCCAATCAGTGCGCTCGGAGCCGCTGACGTCACGTCGTCTAAGCCTTTGCCTAAGGCCAGCGGCTCTGTGCGTGCTGGCGGCTGCATCCCCCGCTTCCCTCTAACAGAGAGTGTCCCCGACCCCCCATTCACAAATGCCTGGGCATTTGTGAATGCCCTAGAGGGACAGCAGGGATGCAGCCGCGGCTCGCGCATGCACCTTGGACCAGGAAACAAGGTAAGTGTATGAGGCGACCTGGGGGGTTTCACACAACCAAAATCGGGATGCCCAGGGGGGAGGGAATCGATCTGCCCAGGAATCTATAAGATCGACGTGGGTTTTGGTCCGTTTTAATGGTGTTAAAAATGTTTTTTTTTTAACCAAAAAACAGAGCTGGTCAAATTGGGTTCAAATGTTATCAATATATATATATTTTTTTTTTTTAACCAAATTTGTAATATTCTGATCAAATTTACCTTTGACCCAAATACGAAACCCAACACTGGTCTCAATGTACAGAACGTTCTCTATCCTTGATGGCAACAAATAGACTCCTCCGATCTTTTCGTCTCTTTTGAATTCATCAGACGTTCCACGTCCAGGTCATTTCCTGTGCTCAGGAGCGTTACTGGCCCGAGAAATGGCTGGTGCGCACTGCACACTACATTACACCTGCCATGCCGTCACTCAGTGTATGCTCATCATTGATTTTAGCTTTAGGTGAAGAAAATATTTTACCTAATGATTAGGAAGATAAACTGGGCGAGGATAAGCCGCTCGGCTTCCCGGAGCTGACTGAGCAGGAAATGGGGCTGCGTTCATGTCAAAAGAGGCTAGAAGCCTCCCCTCTTCCTATTTATTAATGTATAAGGGAGGAGAAGAGCTTACACTCTATGAGGGTATAAGGGAGGATACAGAAGGAGAAGAGCTTACACTCTATTAGGGTATAAGGGAGGATACAGGAGGAGAAGAGCTTACACTCTATTAGGGTATAAGGGAGGATACAGGAGGAGAAGAGCTTACACTCTATTAGGGTATAAGGGAGGATACAGGAGGAGAAGAGCTTACACTCTATTAGGGTATAAGGGAGGATACAGGAGGAGAAGAGCTTACAATCTATTAAGGTATAAGGGAGGATACAGGAGGAGAAGAGCTTACAATCTATTAGGGTATAAGGAAGGATACAGGAGGAGAAGAGCTTACAATCGATTAAGGTATAAGGGAGGATACAGGAGGAGAAGAGCTTACAATCTATTAGGGTATAAGGGAGGATACAGAAGGAGAAGAGCTTACAATCTATTAGGGTATAAGGGAGGATACAGAAGGAGAAGAGCTTACACTCTATTGGGGTATAAGGGAGGATACAGAAGGATAAGAGCTTACACTCTATTAGGGTATAAGGGAGGATACAGGAGGAGAAGAGCTTACAATCTATTAGGGTATAAGGGAGGATACAGAAGGAGAAGAGCTTACAATCTATTAGGGTATAAGGGGGGATACAGGAGGAGAAGAGCTTACAATCTATTAGGGTATAAGGGAGGATACAGAAGGATAAGAGCTTACACTCTATTAGGGTATAAGGGAGGATACAGGAGGAGAAGAGCTTACAATCTATTAGGGTTTAAGGGAGGATACAGATGGAGAAGAGCTTACACTCTATTAAGGTATAAGGGAGGATACAGAAGGAGAAGAGCTTACACTCTATTAAGGTATAAGGGAGGATACAGGAGGAGAAGAGCTTACACTCTATTGGGGTATAAGGGAGAATACAGAAGGAGAAGAGCTTTCAATCTATTAGGGTATAGAATAGATCCATTAGGAATAGAAGAGACGACCTGTGTGACGATTGCACGGGTTGATCAGACCTCTTGATCATTCATCCGATCAAACCGGCCAATCGTACTCCACGTGTGTCACCGCAACTTTAGACGTCGTTCAATTGGCAACACACGTGGCTATACAAGGCTGCCAACAGAATACGAAAAAAGTGGCGTATTCTCTACTATCTAAGCCACACACAACACAATCAGATTGACCCACAATCAATTCCAGGCGGGGCGATCGAGCGTCCTAGGCAAGTAATGTAGCCAGTGTGGGAACTAGTGTGGGCTTTTAGATCCTAAATTCAGAGCATCAGTGACCCTCTGCTGTATTTTCCGAATTTTTTTAAAAAAAACTTAAAAACATAAAAACAACAAGAAAAACTGTGCAAGGTGATAAAACAGGATTAACTATAAAACACAGTAAATAGCAATACAGATAAAAGAGAATATTTAAGAGTCTGTCTGGACTGTGGTTCAATCAAATCAACTGTCTCTCTGTCCTCACACGCTTTCTGGTCTTCTCCTTAAATGTTAAAAGGGAGCATGTGTCACTCTTGATGGTAAGATTCAAGTGTCTGGCCATTCTTGCCAGCCAAGCTTATAGGCCCCAGAACAGGGGGTCTTCCTGCCCCTCCTACCAGGGGGCTGGTGTTGTTATCACAGCCTGTCTCAGAATATTCAAATCCCATTTCTACTATATGATACCGACTGAACACATTCCAAAGGAGGGGGTGGGACAAGCAGGAGAGGGACCTTGCTGTCTCAATTTAGGATCTTTTTGTGATTGGTTTATTTTGCTTTTCCGAGAGTGGTTTTGTTACCCCAAAACCACTATGTATTTATTACTAGGTGGGAGGGGGGAGGAAGTGAGTTGGAGAGGACACATTTGAGGGGTTATCACCATTGACCTGGCATGTATGAGATAAAGGGTGAGATAAAGGTGAAACCCAAGTGGGAGGTGGGACAAGAAATGAGTGATTTACACCAAGCAGCTAAGGTCCATATACATGTTTGTTGCTAGGGGGTACCAGGTGTAAAAAGTTTGAGGACCACTGATCCAGAGCACCTCAATTCTATTGATCTATTCTGGCCATAGAGTCATTCACCACGCAACGAAGCTTGCTCCCAACACTGGGGTACAAAGGAACCCCTTTGAATAAATCTTCAAAGCCAGCCTATTGAATGGCTGAAGCAGAAAAGCACACAGGGACCAGGAACAAACAAATCGCCTTATATAAGTTTGCGCAAAACAAGTTTTACCAATTATGTCAAAGCAGTGAAATATATTTGGATACTTTATGTGACATTTACACTGTATAAAAGCAGTATCTAATCCATGGTAATAGGTGCGCATTATAGCTGGCGTCCTGGTAAGGCCGCTTATTGTAGACGATATTTTTAGTAGGTAAAAACGTTAAAATCCTCAATATTTCTTCCCCCTCAAAACCCGAAGCCGCAAATCTGCTACACTTAACTGCACTTTGTACCCCATGAAAACATGTATAACAATAAAGCTTCCATCCTTTGTTAAATCTCCCTTCACAACTCGTGGACAGATGGCGAGCATTAAAAACTCCGGCTAATTTTCCATTTTAGTGATTTCCTTCTTAAAATCATTTTTTTTTTGTTTTGTTTTTGTTTAGTTTTCTAGTGGCTGAAAAGCTCTGAGCTCCGAGCGCTGCTGCTTCCAAGCTGAAGGGTTTATAGGCGCTGCTCATCGTTTGCTAAGATTTTGCGTTGGCCTCGAAGGCAAAGGTGGTCATTTCTTTTACCCCCTTCATTGTTAGTTTTGTTAAATATTTTTTTAATTGGGCTTTTTGAGCTTGTTTTAAACAGGAAACTGCGAGTAGAATGACTGCTCACTGCACTACACAATGACGCTTGGTAAAAGAAGGAACCCTGGCATCATATATTACAAAAGATTTTTAATTTTAATAGGCAGCCATAAAAAAAGAATGTGCTACGTGTAATGTCCAGGTGATCACAGCACTGGCCTGCTCAACCACCAATCAGACTCCCTTTATTGTCGCCATGAACATACAAAGTATATACCGTATTTTTCGCCCCATGAGACGCACTTGTGGAAAATGTAAAAAGAGTAACAAAAAAAGTATACATGTCCAGGTGCTCCCACGCTGCGGCTTGGCTGCCACAGCCACCAGGAGACCTGAAGATCTAGGAGCAGTGGGCAGGCAGCGCAGCTGAAGCCTTACCAATTCTCCCTCCTGAGGACCCTTGAAAGGCCCTTTTTCTGGGTTTGTGAGGAGTGAGGGCAGAGGGGGGCAGAGGACCCCCCTCCACTCCCACTCCTCAACCACCTGGACGAAGAGGCTGTCAAGGGGCCCCAGAGGCAGAATCACCTCCCAAAGTTCGTGTCCCTATTGCTTTCAATGGGGTTCAGCTGAACTTTTCCGAACCAGAACAGTAGAGTACTTTTTTTTTACTGGACTTCCACTTTAAAGAGGAACTCTCTGATTTGATGATGATTTAGTATAGTTAAAAAGAGTTTTTTTTTTACCTTTTACTTTAGCTGACCAATCAGTTGTGAGTACCAACATTGCTTTATGTATTTGTCTTAATTTATAGTGGATTTTCATTGCTGGGATATTATGGTATTTGATCTTATATACTAACTGGGCATGAGAATACATCTAATATGGATAAATGTATATAATTAACCCTTTATGGATTTAATTTTGTCTCTGGTCTAATCTCATCCAGAGCCTATGGGATGTTAGTAGGTGCTCGTTTTTAACATTGTCATGTGTGTTTTTTCTTTATCAATCTTTTTATTGTGTATATTGGGAACATTATTCTATAAGCATAATACTGTTCATACACAGAATTTAAAGATTCCAGACAACTTAAGTCACAATCAGAAGCTTATTCACTGCATACAAGAAAATCGAATAAAGAGTTCAAGAGTTACTAAAGAAGTACAATTCAAATAAATTAAAGAAAAATAACAACCCCTATGGGGGGGGGGGTAAAGGAGGTAAGGGGGGGAAGTAAAGGAAGGGGTCGAGGAAGGATCAGATGCTCATTAGGTTTACATCAAAATCTGTAGGCAGGAAGTTCAGAACCCAAGGATTCCACACCTCCCTGAACAGCTCCAAAGTCCCATTGTGAATGGCGGACATGTTTTCCATGGCCATAATGCATAACCTTGTTTTTAAAGGCGTTCAAGCTCAAGGTAGGAGACCTCCAAGTCCCAGCTATCACCAGCTTTGCCCCTGATAGGATAAAATACATCATCCGCTTTTGCAGTCCAGAACTGTGGGGGATTGGGGCGTTGAGGAGAGCTACCCAAGGGTCTCTGACCACAGATCTACCACATACCTTGCTGAGAACTCTAAAGATTCTTGACCAAAATCCCCTAACTACTGGGCAATCCCACCACACATGCCGGTACGACCCCCGAGAGAGGCACCCCCTGGAAGCAGTTCCCCTGGAACTCAGTGGAAAAGTGTTTCATTGTCTCTGAGTCCATATACCATCTTGCCATTAGTTTTACATTAGCCTCGATTAAAGTCACAGATGCCGAGCAACCAAAGGAAGCGTTTCACATCCTCAGCCACTTGATCCATCTCCCTACCCAATTCATGGGTCCAATTTTTGGTATAGGATGGGCATGTATCCGTACCCCTTGAGGCCAAGTTATGATATATCTCTCAGATATATATCTCTCAGATTTCTACTCTGCCTCTGGGATCCCTACAGCAGCACATCTCAAAAAAAGTTAGTTTTTCAAACTCTCGTGTGTGTTTTTTAAATCTTGTGCTATGTTATCAATAAAGAGATTTATTTTTTGCTAATTTTGAGGCAGTGCCCTATGTAGAGGCTTTGGTGCCTATGTAAGTTTTTGGTTAAACGGGCCATAAAGAACAAGAAAGGGGCATTTCAAAATTACAAGGCTGAGCTCTCAGTAGTAACCTTTGAAGAGTTCAGCCGAACGTTGCAGAATAAGAACTTTTTGGGGTTCGTCCAGTACTACTTATGAAGAGATTTCCCATGCCTCTCCTCCCTTTGCATTGCCTTCTCCAATATCCCCCCCCGTTAATGTGTTATATGTATTTGATCATGTAACTTGCTTTCAACGGACAGCATTGTAACAGGTTTTTGCCACTTTCCTTTCCAAATGAAGCCTCAGAACTATTGTGAAGACATCCATCCCCCAACACTAGTGTATTAAAATTCAGTTTCAAGAATAACATAGATGCACATCCAGATTCTTCAATTTAGCATCTTCCGGAAAATTGAAGCAGTGTCGCTCCCTTGTGATATGGCGGTTATTTATGGCGCGTTGGATGAATAAAAATGTAAAGGGGGGAAATATATGTATATATCAGAAAGCCGGAGTGTGATCTACGAGGAACAGATGTATTGTCTGGGGAGGCCTCTGATTTAGGCAAGCTGTTAGATGGGATCATTACAGCTCATTTAGAACCATTCTGGAGGTGGACGTTCCGCTTATACCTCTAGGCGAATCCTTAAACAGGTGCGCTAAAGTGCTAAGCGCAGCAAAACTGCCTTTAAAGAGGCTCTCTAGGCAAAACATATTCTTTTAGATCTGGAGAATGCTCTGTTGAAATTGAAACCATTAGCGGAACATCTGTCAAACTATTAAGGCATCAGTTAATTAATTTAATAGATATGGAAAGCCCCCTCCCCCCAACATCCAGCTTCTATTACCAACCGAAAGCCGCTTTGTACTAATGTCAGGCTTGACAGCATGAGGTTACTCCCCTTTCTCCCGTTTAGACCTGAAGAACATTTTTTCTGAAACTGAAACCATTAGAGGAGCATTCGTCAAATTGCTAAGATGTCAGTTCTAAGGGAAGTACTTTAGTGTAGTTCAAATTGGAATATTGTGTTTATACTGCATTTTGTACTGTTAATATTTCCTTTCAAGGATCGCGTGTAAAATATTGCTAATAAGAATTCCTTGTGCTTGTGCAAATAAAGTATCCGTGTATCCTTGAATTTTTGAAGGAAGCTTTTGGATCAGCGCGAAACCCAAAAAGTTGAGATGTCCATCAAGAGGTACAGTATATTGATGCTGCAGGTACGGACCACCCTCCCCAAACTTCAGTTAAGGCTATAGTTTTCCTGATTAAGGCTTATTTCAGGCTTGACAGTATGAGATTACTACACTTTAACTTCTCTAGATCTGAAGACCATTTAGTTGCAATTGAAACCATTAGAGGAACATTCGTCAAATTGCTGAACTTTTTTAGTATAGCTCAAATTGGAATATTGTGAGTGTTTACTGCATTTTGTACTATTAATATTTCCCTTCAAGGATAAAGTGTAAAAAAATGCCAATTAGAATTCGTTGTGCTTGTGCAAATAAAGTGTCCTTGCATCCTTTAATTTTTGAAGGAAGCTTTTGGATCAGCTCGAAACCCAAAAAGTTGAGTTTTCCAGCAAGAGGTAGAATATATTAATGTTGCAGGTATGGACCATCCTCCCCAAACTTCAGTTGAGGTTATCATTTTCCAGTTTTACAGATTAAGGCTTTTGGACATATTTCAGGCTTGACAGTATGAGATTACTTCACTTTAACTTGTCTAGATCTGAAGACCATTTAGTTGAAATTGAAAACATTAGAGGAACATCTTTCAAATTATTAAGTTATCAGTTCCGAGGGGGCAAAATTTTTGAAGGTATTGCATAAAGCCCAATAAGAGTTGAGACGTCCAACATAAAAAGAAATGTTAATCATGTAGATATGGAAATCCCCCCAACTTCTATTACCAACCTAAAGGCTTTTTGTAATAATGTCAGGCTTGACAGCATGAGGTTACACTTCTTTCATTCATTTAGATCTGGATAAAGTTTGTAGAAATTGTAGAACATCTATCAAACTGTTAAAATATCAGGGGATAGAATTTTTAAATGAAACATTTGGACCTTTATCAAGCCCAAGAAAACTTGAGATGTGCAGCAGGAGATGGTATATTGATGCTGCATGTATGAAACCCTACCTCAAATTTGTTACAACCTAAAGGCTTTTGGATTCCTTTCAGACTTGACAACATGAGGTTACTCACTCAAGGGAATTATACAAATGTCGAGGGTCAGGCTGATTCACTAATAGCGCCAGGTAGCGACAGATGAGCGTCTGTACTGCGGAGATATGATCGACCGCTAGTGGCCTCCCCGATCAGCTGTCAGTCGCTATTACAGGGCTCCTCAGTAGCTACTTGCCGATAGTGGTAATCACGCTGCCAATGTTAAATATGATGTTTCAGATTTGCATTAGAGGCGCTGTTGAGTTGTTACACCTTATTCAATACTGTGCCTGAGCGTTTCTATGCTGTTGTGTAGAAATCAATCTGTAAATGTTAGAAATCTGCAATCACATAAGCAAAATAACACATGTAATCAGATATTTGTAATTAAAATACAAATATTTTTTATCAAACATATATTATTCGAAAAAATGTTGTTTCTTTTCAAAAGAAGTTGTCCCAATCTTCATGGTGCCTGAAATGGAGACAAAAGTGTTGTTATGTTGGGTTTTTATTTATAAATAATGTATTTTAAACACCCTAATGTGGGTTGTATTATTTATAAACCAACCACATTTTTTATTAAAAGATTATAACCCACACACTTTTTAGTTTACACTATGAGAAACCACCCACATATTTATATTAAGAAATTTAAGCTACCCTTTTTTTAAATCTAATTTTATACCACCCACATATTTGTTGGGTAATTTTTAATAGGCCCCTGTTGTACTGTAGTTGTATAGTTAAGGTGAGCTGACTTAAAAACGAAAAAAACAATGCAATCATGCTTTGGAGTCGCTCAAACCCAGTCTGGGTGTCCTCATTACTGTCTGCGGCCATGTTGTGGACTTCTGGCACCAGTGCTGTTTCCTTGGGGGGGGGGGGGTCGATTCGGTGGCATATGCAAATGTTGTGTAGAACACAGCAGGCGAGGATGATTTTGAAGACCTTTTGTGGACTGTACAACATCTCTCCTCCTGGGCGTGCCAAACAGAGAAAGCGTGCTTTCAGCAGGCCGATGGTTCTTTCCACAATGCATCTGGTTTTGCGATGTGCTGCGTTGTAGCGTACTTGGGCAGAGGTCTGTGGGTTTCTGACCGGAGTCATTAGCCACATTTTCTGCCCATATCCCTTGTCCGCTGTGGAATAAACAAAGTGAGAGTTAGCAATTAGTAAAGTACCTAGAACATAATGTATACATTAAAACTAGGCTTATATAGCTGTGTATTTTTTAAATCAAAATATTGTTATTGTTATTCTGTCAAGGATTACCCAGTAGCCATCCAGGTGGCATTTCATTGTTCTCAAACTCCCGGCACAGGACTGATTGGTGGAGCACATAAAAATCATGGCGTGAGCCTGGGAAGCCAGATCTCACGGCCCGCAGCTTCATGTCATGGTCACATACTACCATGACATTCATGGAATGGAATGGTTTCCTATTCCTATAATGCAGCTCATGTGCACGGGGAGGGTGGAAAGGGATATGTGTACCATCCACGCACCCTAGCACATTAGGAATCCTTCCCATGTGGTAGAACACACGTTTAATTTTGGCAACCTCCTCCTCATCCTCAGGAAATTTAATATATACGGGGATAAGGTCGCAAATAGCCAGGACTACCTTGTAAAATATGCGGCTCATTGTAGCCTGGCTGATCCCGCTGAGGAGGGCAGAGGTTGCCTGGAAATTCCCCCGTGCCACAATATTAAGCATGGCACATAGGCGAACTATGCCAGGGATGGATTGGGTGCGTCTGGTAGATGGATCGATTTTGGACTTAATCTGATCATATAGGGACTGTAGTGCTGCACGATTCAGACGAAATCTGCTTCTGATCTGCTCGTCACTTAAATCCCATACAGAGAGGCGGATGCCAAAGGATCGGGGTGCCCTAAGCCTCTAATCTCACAACACACACAAACAATCCACATACACAAACAATGAAAATCCTCAGACAACCACACAAATGCAGCTCACCACAAAACCAGATGTATGTATGTATTCAGCCTGCTAAAAGGGGTGTCCCCACCAATGCTGATCTGTATGAGTAAGGGCGCCAGATGCTGGAGTAATGTGCTGCAGGTCCAGCTCACCAAGTGTGATAAAACATAACATTTAATGTAACATTTTAAAATATAGCATGACCTGTGTGGAGTGGATATCCTGGGCTCCCCATTCAAAGGTAACGCGTTTCGGGGTTACCTCACCCCTTAATCCTACCTTGGATGCTGGAGGCCTACAGTCACCAACAGCCACGTGATAGACTCCAGGAGCGTGTTGCGGCGTTGGAAAAACAATCCCTGGTGGACCAACAACAAATACCTGAGTGACCTGAGGCAAGAGGTACGGGAGCTCCGAAATCAACCACAGGAAGAATTGGTGACTGCTATCAACTGCTCCATTGATCGGCAGGACCTTTGTTGTTGCTACATCAGCTAATACAGCAACAGTCTATTTTTTTACTGCACTGTTGGCCCCCAACACGGCCCCTACAGATGAGTCAGCCAAACAACCAAGGCCACCCACTGATTAAAAATTTGGGACGATTAATTTTATTATCCAAATTAGGGATGAGCGAACCGGTTCGGACGAACCGGAATTCGCTCTGAGTTTCAGGGAAAATTCGATTCGGCACGAACCCGAATTTTTTTTGGTTCGTGCCGTTCGAATTTTCCCTGAAATAAAAAAAAAGAAATGCCGGCATGGTGCGAGCGGGCAGGCCGGCTACGCTGTCAGCCTCCACGCTCCGGCGCCGCTCTCAGCTGTCATCCGAGGGCGCGTCATCAGAGGGCGCCTGAGAGCGGCGCCAGCCTCCACGCTCCGACCATGCAGGTAAGTGTTTGCTTTTTAAACAAATGCCGGCATGGTGGGAGCGGGCAGGACGGCTGCGCTGTCAGCGGGCCGGCTTCCACCGCCCGCTGACAGCGTAGCCGGCCTGCCCGCTCCCACCATGCCGGCATTTTTTTTTTCAGATGAGCGATTCGTGAAAGTTCGATTCGGGCGAACCCCAATTTCTTGGGGAAATTCGGCGAATCGCCCGAATCAAACTTTCAAGAAGTTCGCTCATCTCTAATCCAAATGATGGCACAATTTGAATTGTCTTTATTTTATTTAATAAAACTGTGTTAGCCTTTAAAAATGCGGGTATTGTACTTGATTGCATATATAATAACCCATACATGTAGACATGTCTATATCTATATTTGTGTATGTGTTTTGGAATTAACAACAGTAATAGGTTTGAACACATTCAAATGTTTCTATTATGTTAGGGGTAATAATGTGTTTCACATTCTAATAACTAATGGGTTAATGTTAACTTGAATAAGGTTTTCAAGTTAATGCTGGTCCACTCAGAAGCGGCCATCTATTGTCTGCTGCTTATTCAGAAACAGCAACTCTAGCCGTTGCAGGAAAAAACGCATGTATCAAAAGTACAGCGTCCCAGGCAGCGACAGGTAGCGACTGGTCATAGCGACTGGCCCTCGGTGCTGAAACCCAGATTCAACAAGAAATTTCTATGAAACAGCGTGGGCACTGTTTTTTTTGTGACTGTGGGATAGAGCGCCAGACACGGTTAGATTAAAGTGATTTTATGGACACAAAAACAACATTAAAGTTTAAAAAATCAGGGGAATGACATTGTGGTAGGGGTGTGACTTTAAGATTTTAATGGCAGACTATAAAAAAGATTTTTGCCAAGAAAAAAAAAAAAAATTTCAAAACATACATACAGTTCAGGAATAATGCCTAAAACATTTGTAGTTAAAAAAAAATAACAAAATGGGATGAGAAATGGGATTTGAGGATCTTCCATTGAAATGTATGGGAGAGCGGCAGGTAACGAGAGATAATAGGTGGCGCTTTTAAAGTGTGAACGCCGACGCTGTGCGCTGAAACCGGGATATGATGAATCTAACGCTACATGGCGTTATCCCAGTCGCTCAACAGGATCGGCTTCATAAATGTGTAATTGCGTGCTGTGGTCGGTGTTCTCTTGATGATACCTCTCGCTACCTGTCGCTAAATAGCCACTACCTGGCGCTATCCATTCATGAATAAGGCCCTACGTTTTTTTTTACTTTACATCCACTTTAAAGAGGAACTCCAGCAGTAAATACAAATGTTTTAGGATAGTTAAAGAGTTTTTTTCTAACTTTTTTTTTTACTTTAGCTGACCAATCAATTGTGAGTACCAAGTATTGCTATAGGAAACAAGTATAAGCAACTAAAATTAAATCCCTCCTGGCTGACACCTGCAGTTAAACGGCCAATAAAGAACAAGAAAAGGGCAATTTGAAAATTACAAGGCTGAGCTATCAGTAGTAACCTTTACAAAGTAGAATGTAATAAATAAAGCAAGTAAACAAGAAACAGAGTTAGCAAAAGCACAAAATTAAAAATATGTGACCAAAGGAAGCAAAAGCAAACCAAATATTTCTGTAAATATATAAACTCAAAGAAAATAAACAGGTAGGTGCTCTAATTAATGGTAATGGGGAATTGGTCACTGGGAATCAAGAGAAGGTGGAGATGATAAATGGGTTCTTTAGATCTGTTCACACAAAAGAGGAGCAATGTGCCACTATAGGCAATGCCACTGATAGAAATACCCCAAGTAAAATTATTAACTAGCTAAACATGGATATCAATCATCTATGACAGACTGAATCATTTAAATGGGAATAAAGCTTCAGGACCTGGTGGACTTCACCCAAGAATTCTCAAAGAACTCAGCTCAGTTATTTCAACACCTCTTGATCTTTAAAGTGGACCAACACCCAGGGGGGATCGGCCTATCTATAAGATTCCCGGGCCGATCAGATCCCTCCCCGCGGGGAATCCGAAATCGGGATGTCCCGCGGGGTGAAACCCCCCAGGAAGCCCAGAAACCTTACCTTAACCCCGTTCCAACGGCGCATGCGCGGGCGCTGCGTCTCGTGCTTCCCTCTAGCAGGGCGTCATTTGTGAATGGCCGGCACGAGCACACTCCCTGTTAGAGGGAAGCGTGAGACACGGCCTCCAGCACTCAGAGCCGCTGTGGTTGAACGCCCCTTGTACGTGCATACCACAGCGGCTCTGAGCGCTCTGATTGGACGAGCGCCCGCGTTGGAACGTGGTGAGGTGAGTGTTTCACATAGCGATCGGGGTGCCCCACCGAAGTGGACCAAAACCCAGGATAGTGAAAATCCTGGGTGTTGGTCCACTTTAAAGACTCACTAACAACTGGTATAGTGCCAAAAGATTGGCGAAAGGCAAATGTGATGCCCATTTTTAATAAGTCTCTCCGGGTACTTACAGACCTGTGAGCTTAACATCAGTTGTGGGGAAATTGCTTGAGGAACTCCATACAGGATTATGTAACTATGCATAATATTACAAATGACAGCCAGCATGGTTTTACTAAGGACAGAAGCTGCCAGACTAAGCTGATTGGTTTCTAAGAGGAGGTGAGTAGAAGCCTGGACAGACGAGCGGCTGTAGATATCATTTTTCTGGATTTTGCTAAAGCATTTGACACTGTCCCTCATAGACACTTATTGGGGAAATTAGAAAATACAGTTTGTGAGTGGACTGAAAACTGTATGAAGGACGGTGTGCAGAGAGTTGTGGTTAATGACTCTGAATGGTCCCGAGTTGTAAGCGGTGTACCCCAGGGTTCAGTGCTGGGCCCACTATTGTTCAACTTGTTTATAAATGATTTAGAAGATGACATTTCCAGAAAACACAAAGATATGTAGAAAAGAGCTAATCTTGAGAAAATCCAGCACAGCCAGTCGCCGCAGTGAAAAAAATGTTAAACTTAACTATTCTTAGTTAAAATCAGTAAGTGAAGTGCTTACATGGGGACACAAGGTCCCATTTCCCGTATCCTAAAACGACAAGGCGTTTCGGGGGGCTTCCCCTTTGTCAAGCAGACAATTGTCTATTGAAGATGTTCACAAGCTTCAGGCTAACTTGAACACTTTGAGTTTCTGGGCTCCACTAGGCAAATGAAGTTCAAAGTGGAGAAGAGTAAAGTCATGCACTTGGGGTCTAATTACCTGAAGGTCACATATGTCCTCGGGGGAGTAAAACTGGGAGAGTCACTTGTTGAGAAGGATCTGGGGGTACTGGTAGATCACAGGCTAAATAACAGCATGCAATGCCAAGCAGCTGCTTCCAAGGCCACCAAGATATTATCATGTATTAAAAGAGGTCTGGAATCACGGGATATTATTATATTATATTAGTAATATTTACTCTTTACAAGGCACTGGTGCGCCTTCATCTGGAATATGCCGTTTGGGCATCAGTTCATAGAAAGGACACCCTAATTATAGAAAGGCAGCAGAGGAAACACCAAATTAATAAGAGGAATGAAGGATCTTAGTTATGAGGAAAGATTATGGGAATTAAATCTGTTTAGTCTCAAGAGGAGACGACTGAGGGGGGATATGATTAACTTAAATATATAAATGGCCAAAACAAAGTACATGTGGGAAAACTATTTTAAGTAATATCCTGTCTAATGACAAGGAGGCATTCCCTCTGTCTGGGAAAAAAAGATTCAATCTCCAGAGGCGACAATCATTTTTTACCATAAGAACTATAAATCTGTGGAATAACCTCCCACAGAAGCTTATTACAGCATCAACCGCTGACAGCTTCAAAATATTTCTTAGAAGAAAATACCACTAACAATTATTATTACCTGTTATCAGTAAGTCCCTTGGTTGAACTTGAAGGACAAACGCAGGGCCAGATTAAGCATGGTGGAGGCCCCTGGGCACAAAATCTGGTGGAGGTCCAGATACAGTATTTTTTTTACCTTTAAAATAATAGTCCAGGCAAGTAACTGATTGGTGGTTGTCTGGCCCCCGCCTACTTACTGGAAGGTCAGATGTGTCACGGACCGGGTGGAGCGGACTCGGGTGTGGATCCGCTTTAACTGTGGAACCGATGGCGGGTACCGTGTCAGGGGAGCGGAGTCTAAGAGGCCACCGGTATTCACCAGAGCCCACCGCAAGGCAGGTTGGTCTTGTGCGGCGAGTGACCCCCAGGTCGCTACCCCCTAACAGCGGCCCAGTCCCACAGTCAGCGGAGGTTCAGTGAGGTACACAAGTGGCAGGCAAAAAGGCGTAGTAAGTACAGGCAGAGATCGGGGCTGGCAGCACAGGTTCGCGGTAAAGGTGAGTAGCCGAGGTCGGGGCAGGCAGCAAAGGTTCAGAGTCGGGGACAGGCAGAGGTCGGTACACGGGTGAGCAATCCAAGAATGTCTGACTTTCAACAAGCATGGAGAGACCAAGATCCGGCACTGAAGGAAGGAAGTGCCTGTTTAAATAGGGGAAGATGATGCAGGATTGGATGACATAAACACCAATCAGTGCTGTAAAGGCCCTTTAAATCTCAGGGATCCTGTGCGCTCGCCCTCTAGTGTACGGAGACGTGTGCGCACCTGACCATGCAAGGAGGAAGCATTGGGGGAAGGGCGGCAGCTGGAAGCAGCCCTGAGGGAAGATGGATGATGGCTGCATGCAGCCATGGAGGTAGGTGAAATGCTGTGAGACGGGCGTGCAGCGCTCGCCCTAACAGATGGAGTCCCTTGTGCCCCCCTTGTGCGGGTGCGTGCTGCTCAGGAACTCCTGCTTTGCCATTCTGGGTGGGGGGTAGTGTAGTCGCCCGGCTGGTCCAGCAGAAAACAGTTCCCTGCATTGAGCTGCCAGCGGCTGTGCTTGGTGGCTTATGTGCAGTGACAGCTCTGCACCCATCACTGTAGTGTTGCTGACACCGGCTTTGCTGCTCTAGACTCTCCGTCCTGCCCTGTGGTGGCTTTGCAGGGCAAGTGGTGGAGGCCCCGGTGCACAAGCCCCTTGCGCCCCCCTCATAATCCAGCCCTGGACATACGTCTTAACCATATTAACCATGTAACTAAATGGGAATCTTTTATTTTTATTTAAAACGCTGTTTTTAACAAACAGGTGAGTATTTATAGCTGCTGGTGGGAGAGTGCTTATGAGTGCATTTAGATCCTCTTTAAAGAGGAATTTGTCCCTTAACAATTACACATGGCCTATGGTGCTGCCCGCGTTATCGCTTTACCCTGCAAAACCTAGAGATCCTTTGCCTGGATGGTGCAGCAAAATGATAATATCCGAAAGACAATGGCGAATAATTGGAGCAACTGACTAGACAGAACGGCCATTCATTTTAATGGGCCACAGTAGCTGCCTCTCCATGATCACGCCAGCTTTATGAGCAAAGAAAATTATAAAATTTAACAGTTATTTTCACTCAAATTACCTCTGTTCTGGCTGCCATCTGCTCCAAAGAAAATGTTACACTTTTTAGGTAAACCCCGAGTCTTACTATCGCTGCCATCTCATCTGATAAAAATAAAAGAAGCATTATTACGATTCAGGTTACTTTGGCCTATAAACGTGTCAAGGGTGTAAAGATACCCTTTCACAGGGGAAAGAGTTAGCTTTATGTACAGCCGAAAAGAATTGGGCGAAACACAAGGGTCTTTCTTAGGCGGTGGTCCGCTTTTATTTTAACAGTAGAGAACAAGGACCTTGATTCAGTAAGAGTTTAACCCTTTAAATGCCAAGCAGGTAGTTTCTACGTGGTTGCTTCTCCTACCGTTAAGTGGCAAGCACGTAGAAACGACGTGCCTGGCATTTCCCCCTAATAGTTAAACAATATAAAAAAATAAACACTTACCTTTGGTACTGATGTGAAGCTGGGGGTCCCCTCTTCCTCTGAGGGGCTCCCGATCCCTCCCCCGTCATCCTCCGTCTTTAGGAGGGGCCCGAAACCGCCCCCCCTTCGACGTGCCTGGCATTTCCCCCTAATAGTTAAACAATATAAAAAAATAAACACTTACCTTTGGTACTAATGTGAAGCTGGGGGTCCCCTCTTCCTCCGAGGGGCTCCCGATCCCTCCCCCGTCATCCTCCGTCTTCAGGAGGGGCCCAAAACCGCCCCCCCCTTTCCAGCGCTGACAGTTCGGCTGTAAAGAAAAAAAAACAAACTGTCATTTACTCACCTATACCTCCGGTCTCCTCTTCACCGGGGAGGGGGTCCGATTCCCCCCCCCCCCCCCCGGGCTGCACAGGCTTCAGGTGAGGTTACTGAATCGAGGCCAAGGTCTTGTCATCCAGTGAAGTCAAACAGGGCTGCAACCGTGCCCATGCAATACACATTTGTCGGGCAAAGGGGAGGGTATAAGTACCCCTAGGTATTTTATAAACGAAGTGGCCCATTGAAGCGAGAACTTGTGGACATTGATCTAACTTTTAGATATAAGAGTTGAAAACAATTCACATGTTAGTAAAAAATTGAATTCATGAGAAAAAATCCTGAGGATGTCAATGTTGATGAATCACCAGATACAGCACTTTTTACTACAGTGTAAAAAGGAGTCAAACGTTCACTACTTTTCTCAGGAGTAAAAAAGTGCCATTGACTTTCATTGTTTTCCTAACTAGTGATTCATCAACATTGAAATTCTCAGGCTTTTTTTTCTCATGAAATTAATATTTTACTACCATGAGAATTTTTTTTCCACCTCTTGATGAATCGAGGCCATTGATTTTAAAATTGGATAGACAGCTGTAGTTCTGGTAAACTTTAAGTAGGTTCAGCAGGGATATCTCTGGGTTGGTTACGGTAAAACGCAGAGATGGTAGTTTGAAGTCACCACCACTTAAACCGGAACAACAGCCTGGCACAGTTGGAAAAGAAAGGTAGCGGCCATTTTTGAGCTTCCTCTCCCAGCATCTCAGTCGTGCTGCTGCCTGGATTCAATGGACATAACTGACAATGCACAGTAACAGGAAGCCCAGCAACACTTCCTGTTTGCAGGTTGCATGAGCCTCCATTTTGTTTCTAAAATCTGCTACAGCATGAGTTAAAAAAAAGGTAAATGAGCACTGTTTGTTGTGCTGGTTTAAGTCATTTTTGACTGTTGGTCCGCTTTAAACCAGACCTTCACCCTGAATAAGAGCATATCTTATATGTCCCCCCCCCCCGTACATACAGATTGCCCACATTAATCTGGACCTTCACCCTGAATAAGAGCCTATCTTATATGTCCCCCCCCCCGTACATACAGATTGCCCACATCATAATAATCATCCTACCTGCATTTTCTGAGCCTTTAAACATCCAAGATAGCGGCCCATGGCGTCTCAGGCTGCCTGCAGAGAGGAAGTTTGTTCTGATTGTGCCGCTCTGCATTCTGGGATTGCTGTCCTTTTCCTAACCCCAGCTCTGCTCCCTCTGTGCAAAGCACAGCTATAACCCGCCCCCTGCAGTTCCCCCCTTTCCTCGGTATGTGAAGCTCCTGAAGCAAGATGGTGGCGCCTGTATCCTAGAGTCCTGAACAGAGTTGCAGCCCAGTGGGGGAAAGAATAATAATTAAGTGACTAAAAACGTAAACTATATTAATTTTAGATGCTGGGGAAGGATTTGGGCTTTTCATTAAATTTAATGACTTTGTTGGCACAGATGGTGTAGATGGCAGCCAGAAACGTTTTAAAGGTAAGGATAAAGATAATAGGGGGCAGGGGGCATCCTTGTTGGGTACCATTGGAAATGGGAAATGGTGGTGAAAGGCAACCGTTTACAGGAACTGAAGAGGTGGCTGTGGAGTATAAGGCTCCAAGCCATCTCCGAAATTTGCCTCCCTGCCCCATATGGTCGATGGTTTCAAAATGGACCTTCACCCTGAATAAGAGCCTATCTTGTATGTTTCCCTTACATACAGATTGCCCACATTAAAAATCATCCTACCGGCATCTATGGCGGCCTGTTGAGACTCAGGCTTCCTGCAGACAGGAAGTGTCTTCTGACTATGCCACTCTGCATTCTGGAATTGCTGTCCTTTTCCTGACCCCGGCTCTGCTCTATCTGAGCAAAGCACAGCTATTACTCGCCCCCCCTGAACTTTTCACCTCTCTCCTCAATATGTGATGCTGCTGAGGCATCCTAGAGTCCTGAACAGAGTTGCAGCCCAGTGGGGGAAAGAATAATAAGTAAGTGACTAAAAACTTATATTAATATATATATATATATATATATATATATATATATATAATTTTAGATGCCGGGGAATAGTTTTTTAAGGGTTTGGGTTTTTCATTAAATTATGCTGAAGGTCCAGTTTAAACATAAATGACCAGGCCACGAAGTCGAAGGTCTTTTCGGCATGAAAACAGCAGGCTCTTGGCCAAGGCTTTAGCAAAAATATTCATGTCCACGTTAATTAGAGAAATAGTTTGCGGAGCATGCTGCGTCCTTCCCCTCCTTGGTTAATAGAGCTGCATTTATCAATGGCTGCTGCAGATACATGGAGGCGCATTGGTGCTGCCAGTGTCACCAGCTCCTTTCACAACTCTTAGCCGACCTGGCATTAGGTCAGCTAAGGGAAGTATGAGTGGAGTGTAAGCTGATTGGCCATGTGGTGTAGGACCTCCAGAACTTAAGCACACTATATGGCCATCGGGTGGTTTTATACAGCGGGCCATTCCATTTTGGACACCCCGCTAGAGAGGAACAACCTGGGAGAGTAAAAATCCAAGATGTTTGTAGGGCTGTTTTGGGTGGGGGGGGGGTGGTAAACACACCACTCAGGACAGGCTATGGCGCTAACCTGTTGGTAACAAAGAGAAGCTGTGCCTTCGCTGAGTGGAAGAGTGGGTTTAATGTTTGGTGTGCCTGTGCCTCCACCCAGAATAGGGCCCTTGCAACTGATAGGGAACACCTTTCTGGGAAACAGATCAAGTTGTCTAAGAGGCTGATTCATTAATAGCGGCAGGTAGCGACAGATGAGCAGGCATTTTCAGAGCGCCCGCTAGTAGTCGCAGTGCTCGGCTGTGAGTCGCTGTTCAGTAATGTTGAATACATTGTGAGGAGTCGCTATTTGACCAGTTCAGCGCTGTAATGGGAGCGCATGTTAGCGACTGCTCATAGCGACCGACTCACACCATATTCAACAAAAAAACAGCCTCACAAATCTCTGGCGCTGAAAAATTGTTGTTTGAAGCCCGGAGTGCAGGAGGCGGTGTGTTTAAAGTCTGTTTTCAAGCAACTATCAACTAGTAACAAAGCAAAAAAATATGGAATTACATTGTAACAACATTGTAACATGAACAATGCCAGACCTGTAATGTCATTTCTGAGGAAATATATAAAAAATGAAAAAAATATGAAAAAACTGCTATTTCAATGCCAGAAGAGGTCACAGAATTATTTGTGATTTTTTGGCAAAAAAAAAAAAAAAAACCTGGTTTAAAGAGAAGAAAGGTTCGTCCATTGAAATGTATTGGAGAGCGACAGGTAGCGAGAGGTCATACCTGGCGCTGTGCAAGGCTGAACGCTGGCGCTGTTCGCTGAGGCTGTGAAAATGATGAATCAGATGCTACATGGCGCTATCCCAGTCGCTAAACAGATTCTGCTTGATAAATGTGGAATTGCGCGCCGTGTCCGGCGTTCACCAGTCGCTATCTGTCGCTACCTCACATTAACCAGGCGCTACCTGACGCTATCCTTTCTTAAATAAGGGCCAAAGCAAAACAATACATTTGGAGCAGAGGGACTACTGCTCCCAGCAACCATTTACCTAAGTCACTCACTGACACAGTTAAGTATAACCATACTAGGAACCTGTAGTAAAGGTTAACGTGCAAGTATAAACTGAGCATACACAGTATAACAACACAATGAAATGCCCAGCTGGGGCTTTAGCTAGTCTGTGCACATATACCCGGGTATATATATAGTCTATAGCTAAATATCTCCGGGAAAAAGTCAACACAGAATGCAAACTGCAAGGGCCCCTGATGTTGACTCAAAGAGATGAATCACTTTTGACACGCAGAAGTCAATGAGGAGATATGCAGCAGCAGTTTAAGCTTCTCCACATGGCACCAGCAGCTGGACATGCAGGTGAATAGTGTAGCAGTCCGGGAAGTGATTCAGGCTCAATTCTGAAGCTGCTCCTGGCAGCAAGCCGTGTGCTCAGTTCTCCTCACCACACAGGAAGTCTGTCCTGTATATATATATATTTGATTCAACAAAGGTAGAAATAAATTCGTGTCACTAGAAAAATCGGATCGCATTCGTACATTTTTAACTTTTTCAAGTGATTCAGAAAAGGGGTTGAATTAAATACGTGCACTCGAAAATGTAATCGTAAAATCTCCGAATCACTCGTAAAATTTTCAAAATGCTCGTAAAAAGGCTGTCGCAAGCGAAAATTATTGGAAAATGTACTCTTTGTACTTTATTGTTTTCTGACTGCTGCATGATGTTGTAAGGTTTTTAATGGGTAAATGTAAATGCATAATTTTTTTCAACTTTTTAAGTTGCCTATGTAGCTGTATGTACATGGCTAACATTGTGGATACATGTAATAAAGAGGCAAGTACTAATTAAACAGTAGCATTTGTAAGAAGCATGTATGTTGTTTTTTTTTTTTTGGGGGGGGGTCGGTTGGATTTCTAGGGACCTGTATTAAAAATGTTTCCTTTAATGCAGAAATGTGGCCATTGTTTTCTATACAAAGCTTGCTCACATAGCACCACGTGTCCTTGGGTGCAGCTCTTTGCTAGCTTTAACCTCATGGTACGCCATTCTTATGCTTACACTATAACGTGGACCAAAACCCAGGATTTTGACTATTCTGGGTTTTGGTGCCCCGCAGTGTAAAAACCCAAAGGTCGACCACTCCCATGTACCTTCCCCTGTTCTTATGGAACTTTTTACTACTAGTAAAAAGGGGTAAAAAGTTCAATATTTTTTCAGGCGTTAAAAAGTGCCATTGACTTTCATTGTCTTCCTAACTAGTGATTCACAAACATTGGAATTCTCAGGTTTTTTTCCTATGAATTGAATTTTTTACTACAACTAGAGTTTACTACCATTGCAAAGAAAGTAGAAGGGCTCCATTGTGAGAAAGAGCAAAATGAGTTTTCTCCTGCTGAAAGCTGCATCAAAAAACTAATGTGAAACACTCTAATTTATATCATGTGTGCGGCTCATCAAGTCCACCTGAATCAGTAGTAACATTTTCGAATCGCAAAATGCAGTAGTACATTTTTCGATCCACTAATTTATTTCGCACTTTTACAATCACAATCGAATTTTATTCGAGTGACTCGTGTTTTACAATGATTCCAGGTTGCTGAATCACTCGTAAAAATAACTATCGCAAAATCGCAACTTTTTAAGCACAAAACACACGAAAAATCAATTTTCTACCTCTGTTGAATCGAGCCCATATGGACTGATGCAGAGCCTCCTCGTTCAGCTATCCCGTGCATTTTCCCGTTGTTTTTGGGCTGTGATCGGGTCAGGAAAGGGTGCTACGTTGCTTTTTGTGTGCGTGTATGCGCTCAGGTGTTTCTGCAGGCACCTTTCCGATTGACGGCTTGCAAGAGGCTGAACTCCGTGAAAACAGACTGGCCGTTGATTGTTCCATTTTTTTCATTGACTCAGAGCCTTGATTTCCGATTGAAAAAAGCCCAGTTTAAAGAGGGTGTCGACGCTTCACTTACGGGCAGTCTTAGCAGCCGTATTTGATCTTTGTGACTTGGAAATGCATTCTGCTGTGCGTGAGCATCAAAGGCGTCAGCTACGCGGCCTGGTTGTTTTGAGCATGGCAGGTCCAAAAAACATTAAGGAAAAAACTTAGCAAAAAATTAACCCTAAAAATGGACCAAAACAAAAAACCCCTAGATAAGCACAACATACTTACAAGGCAAAACTGATGATGTTTTTCATTCACAGATCAAAGAAAAGGGCAACAATGAGCACCAAGAAGAGCCTCCTGCCTGTGCTGTTCTTTAAAATGTTTTAAAAAAAAATTAAAATTTTTTTAAAAATTCTTTGACAATTTCTTAAAAAAAATGTATTTAAAAAAAAAACAAACAAAAAATTGTGGTGTGTTCTCTTTCCTGCCACTGTACGTTCTCACAACATAACCATACAGTTACATGTCCCAAAAGGTAAGTATATGGGACAAGGAATAGGAGGAAGAAGAAGGATAAGAAGAAGAAGGAGAAGAGATTAAGGTAAGCATTAAACACAGGGAAGAAGAAGAAGGAGAAGAGATTAAGGTAAGCATTAAACACAGGGAAGAAGAAGAAGGAGAAGAGATTAAGGTAAGCATTAAACACAGGGAAGAAGAAGAAGAAGAAGGAGAAGAGATTAAGGTAAGCATTAAACACAGGGAAGAAGAAGAAGAAGAAGGAGAAGAGATTAAGGTAAACATTAAACACAGGGAAGAAGAAGAAGGAGGAGAAGAGATTACGGTAAGCATTAAACACAGGGAGGAGGAAGAAGAAGAAGAAGGAGAAGAGATTAAGGTAAGCATTAAACACCGGGAAGAAGAAGAAGGAGGAGAAGAGATTACGGTAAGCATTAAACACAGGGAGGAGGAAGAAGAAGAAGAAGGAGAAGAGATTAAGGTAAGCATTAAACACAGGGAGGAGGAAGAAGAAGAAGAAGGAGAAGAGATTAAGGTAAGCATTAAACACCGGGAAGAAGAAGAAGGAGGAGGAGAAGACATTAAGGTAAGCATTAAACACAGGGAGGAGGAAGAAGAAGAAGAAGGATAGTAGTTTAAGGTAAGTTTTGGTGTGGCTAAAAGTGTCAGTTTGTTGTATGGTGAAAGCTTGAAGGAGGACTAGGGATGTGCGCTTGCGTGGACCCAGATTGTCAACAGGAAATCCATGGAAATGTAAGTATACACGGAAAAACAGTTGGAATCGGGGTGAAAACGGAAACAGATGGCAAGAAGCTACGTTTCGAAACGCAAGAAAAAGGAGCAAAAAACGGATCGTCCGTGTGAATGGCAACGGAACCCACGACCACACGGAAAGCACCCGAGAGGGGAAAAAACACTTCCCGATTGAAGACACATAAACGGATCAGTAACGGAGCTCTCCCGACGGCGGCTCTGAATCACATTTGAACCCCGAGACAAACAAAATGAAAACGGGACTTCAGAGAAACGGAACAAAATAAGGTCAGATCGGGGGAGGCTCTGCATCAGGCCAATAGTCTTTGATACCTCCAGATAGGGGCTGCAAACCCAACTTTGCAGGAGCCGGAAGTGTACCATCAGCAGCTAGAGAATGAGAGTGATTTGCAGCAAGCCCCATTCTCTATGGTCTCCAGTAGGCATGTAATGTTCCATTTGCAACTCCGTGGTAACTGAGCACTTCCCTACATGTTGTTCTTCTTCAGACTGGATTAGTATACTGAAATACAGGCTGTCACTGGCATATTCTGATTCAAAATGTGCCACTGTGTTAATGTAGAAAAGAATTCAGTCCAGCAAGTCCGCACACCAATTGCAATAAGTTCAAATGTGGGTGCAAAAAAATCCCTTTTAAATAAAGGTCCCTTTCCCCAATAGGACCAAACAATTCATAGAAATGATATTAGAGAAAATGCACACCATACTACAAAGGGTTGTGATTTGCAAAAAAGTGCTTAAACAGGGAGCGGGCCCGCTGGCCATTCACAAATGCCTTGAGGATAGCAGGGATGCGGCCGCTGCTCACCAATGTGCCGATGGACCGGGAAAGAAGGTGAGTTTTCGGGCAACTGGGAAGGTTTGACACAGTGGGGCATTCCAAATCTGGATGCCCTGGGGGGAGTGAGTAAGCCTGCCCTGGAGTCTCATAGACTCCAGGGTGGGTTTTGTTCCACTTTAAAGCGAGCTGTTGGCAAGCTAACAGCCTTGTATCTTTTTTGAACCTAAGAGGCCGATTCATTAATAGCGACATGTAGCGACAGTTGAGCGACTGTAGCGGCATTTTCAGAGCGCCCACTAGTAGTCGCTGTGCTTGGCCGTTGTTCGGTAGTTGATAGCGACTCAGTCGGTTTGCCTTAATGTTGAATATTGGGTGAGGAGTCGCTATTTGACAGGTTCCGCGCTGTATGGGAGCGCATGATAGCGACTGGCCCTAGCGACCGGCTCCCACCATATTCATTAAAAAATCACGCTTAAAAAATTCAAGCGCTATTAAACCCCAGAGCGCTGGGTTAAAAGTAGTTTTTTAACCCCCAAACAACCATATTTTTGGAAACCAAAAAAAAAACATTTTTAAAATAATTTAGTAATATGAATACATTAATATTAGACCTGTAATATCAATTCTGTACAATTTTTATTTTTATTTTTTTTCCCTTAAAATGGCAGAAGTGGTCACAGAATTTTTCACATAAAAAAAAAAAAAAAAAAACATTAATAACAATTAATTATGAATATTTAAAGATTGTTCCATTGAAATGCATTGGAGCGCGCCAGGTAGCGAGAGGTCATACCTGTCGCTGTTCAAGGTCGGACGCTGGCGCTGTGGGCTGAGGCTGGAATAATGATGAATGAGTCGCTATATGGCGCTATCTCAGTCGCTAATCAGGATCGGCTTGATAAATGTGTGATTGTGGTGGGGAGCCGGCGTTCTCGTGGCGGGGCCCGTCATTACCGGCCGCTCACCAGTCGCTACCTGTCGCTATTCCTTCATAGATAAGGGCCTAAGTAAAAACACTGTAAAAAAAAATTTAAAAACAAATTGTATAGCACGGGTGCAAACCCCTAATTTACAACCACAAAGAAAACAAGTAAACAAGAGCTGGTTACATGCTACAGGGATTGCAACACCTAAAGGCTTCTTATAAAAATCTGAAGTTTATTGTTACAAAATCACCAAAATATAAAACACATGAAATTAACAATGACCGACATATACAACAAGGCTTGAGATCCTCCTGACCAATCAATCTCATCTCTAGCTACCTAGTGTATATAACCCAGCAGACCAATACATCAAAAAGAGAGCCAATGCATAAAACACTATTGAATCACTAATACAAAAAGTCCCTCATTATAGAGCGGGTAAAGTGCTGGTGTATAGATATCAATATAAACCTTAAATAATGCAAAATAAACATTGGCCCTTATTTAAGAAAGGATAGCGTCAGGTAGCGGCTGGTTAATGAGAGGTAGCGACAGGTAGCGACTGGTGAACGCCGGACACGGCACGCAATTACACATTTATCAAGCAGAATCTGTTTAGCGACTGGGATAGCGCCATGTAGCGTCTGATTCATCATTTTCCCAGGCTCAGCGAACAGCACTGGCGTTCAGCCTTGCACAGCGCCAGGTATGACCTCTCGCTAATTGTCACTCTCCCATACATTTCAATGGACGATCCTTTTCTTCTCTTTAAACTGGGTTTTTGTTTTTTTTTAAAAAAAAAACAAATAATGTTGTGACCTCTTCTGACATTGAATAAGCAGTTTTTTCCAAATATTTTCATTTTTTATATCTTTCCTCAGAAATGACATTACAGGTCTGCCATTAAAGTGTTCATGTTACAATGTTGTTACAATGTAATTCCATATGTTTTCGCTTTGTTACTGGTGGATAGATGCTGAAAAACAGACTTTAAACACACCGCCTCCTGCGCTCTGGGCTTCAGAGAAGCATTTTTCAGTGCCGGAGATTTGTGAGGCTGTTTTTTTGCTGAATATGGTGTGAGTCGGTCGCTATGAGCAGTCGCTAACATGCGCTCCCATACATCGCTGTACAGATCATATATATATATATATATATACACTGAGTCGTCTGTGATGATGAATCAGACGCTACATGGCGCTGTTAGAGACGCTGACCGGAATTGCTTTGATAAATGTGGTTTTGCATACAGCGCCCGGCAGTCACCGTTCGCTACCTGTCGCTACGAGGCGCTACCTGGCGCTATCCCTTGATGAATAAACCCCTATGAATAAATGAGGTTAACAAACTGCCTGTATGATAAATTAAAGTGAATCAAAACCCACCCAAAATTTTTAAAGTGGACCAACACCTAGGATTTTGACTATCCTGGGTTTTGGAAAACCCCGAAAAACTCACCTCTCCTCGCTCCCACGTGACCGCCGCTGGGACAAGAGAGCGCGCCCGCCGCCGGCCATTCGCAAACGGTCCTGCTAGAGGGACGCGCGGGAGGCGGCGGAGGCAGCGGCCGCCGCTGGATCGAGGAGCAGGTAGGGATTTAGGGGTTTCTGGGGGGTTTCACACAGCGGGGCACCCCGATCGGGGTGAGCCGCAGTCAGGGGTCTTATTGGTCCAGAAATCTTATAGATTCCCGGACCGATCATGGGAGGGTGTTGGTCCACTTTAACTGGCATCCCCTGTATTGCCTCCCCCACGAAGAGCACCTTTTGCCAATTTAAAGTGCTCTTGCTTCACTCTAATCCTAGATAACTGCCCTTGTTTTAGCTGTAAAGCTCCGCCTCCTCCATTCATTGCCATTGTTGTGTGTGGTGATGATGTCATTGCCGCACCTATGCAATGACTGATTCCTGGCCGTCTTAAAGAGAAGGACAGCAAAAAAAAAGTGTTCCAGGACAATTCGAAAAGCGAAAAATATCCATTTCTAGTGCTACACCCGAAGAAGGGATATCGACAGGGGCTTAGGCCAAATGTATTTTACAAGTTGGCGGGTTTGGGTCCGCCTTAATTAAGTGCTCCCATCCATATGAATATGTTAATAAAACTCCAAACAGTCAGAAGATAATAGTAAATACTAGTCAAATAGAAACAATAGTTAAACATGATCGCCATGAAGAGTAAACAGAGCGCAACAAATGATCCAAAAAATTAGGCATGACCTGTGTGCTGTGTCAGGGGGAGTGTCTCAGCCACACTGCGCACTCCGTGGTTTCCCAAACCCCGGTGAGGGATAGAAAAAATAGAGATAACAAATACCACTGTTTTCATTTTTATTCCCATTGCTAGGTCTGGTTAAATAACTACCCCCTGGGGAATCCCAAATGTGGAGACCCCACAGTGTGAAACCTTGGCAGTTGCCCACATGGATGGTGGTAAAGTTTCCTTGCATCTTTCTCGGGCTTTGAGCAGCAATGCTCCCGATGGTGACCATGATTGCGGCTAAGTTCCCATTCAGTTTCTTTAGCCGCACATACGCGTGGCCAAAGAAGCTGACTGGAGCAGAGCCGCACCTGCGTTGTGGGAATGAGAACAAGTAGTGTTGGGCGAACTCCCCCAAGGTTCGTGTTCAGCAAGTTCGGGTTTGGGAACCTAAACCTGTAACTGAACCAGGTTCCCATTGAAACCAGTGAGGACCCAGGGATGACCTTGAATCCTTCATCCAGAGGGTGGAAGGCGCCTTTAAAAAGGATATCTCGGATCTGCAGCAGTCGGTGGGCAATCTTGACACCAGAGTCGACTCGCTGGAGCAGTTTCGAACCGCGACCACCCAGAGGTTGGAGGTGCTGGAGCGGGATCTGACCCATCAGAAGGCTGTCGCACAGGCGGCGGTTTTGCACCTGGATGACCTAGAGAACAGGAGCCGTCGCAATAACATCCGCTTCAGAGGTCTTCCAGAGGAGACGGGCCCAGACCAGCTTCATCCTACCATCATCGGCATTTCCAACGACATACTCCGCCGCCCGCCAGACACCGAGATAGTGATGGACCGCGTACATAGGGCCCTTGGTCCCAGATCTGCAGATTTATCCCGTCCACGTGATGTTATATGCCGTTTACATTATTACGCTGTGAAGGAGGACATTCTGGCAAAGGCCTGGGAGCAGGGTCGGATATGCTTCGATGGAGCCCCCCTACAGCTGTTTCCAGATGTGTCGCGTAGGTCTCTCGTGATGAGGCGAATCATTTGCTCTCCAAGATACGGGACTGTGGGGTTCCTACCGTTGGGGTTACCCCTTTCATCTTGTGGTCCGTAAAAACCAACGTACCTTCACCGTGAAAACCCATGCGGACCTCTCAGGCTTGTTCACCTTCCTGGACTCTCCCCCGATGGAGGTCCTGGATTGGAGAGACATCTCTCTTCCTTTGGGCCCCCCGCGGCCTCCAGAGAGACAACCGCAGAGGACTCGGCGGGTGAGAGGCGGAGTTGCGGCTCGCGGAGGACCTGTCGGTGGACCATCGAGAGACCCCCGCCGTTTGGCCAATGAAGATTAGGCGGGCTCCGTCGCCATTGGCGATATCCTTACATGGAGTGTTGCTTTGCTGACTAATTTTTAAGATTGTGTAGGCTGCACTTCGGGCTCATTGAGCGGTTCTCCGCTTGCTTAACTTGTTTGACGAGTGAGCAGTACGGGTGTCCGCGCTTGGGTGCTGTTTGCATCTCTAATGGGCTGACCCCCCTCATGCGGGGCTAGCTCCGGATGAGCTGGGGGTCACCCCCCGGGGCCGGTCCCGATGAGCCCTGAACTTGCTCCTTTATTGTTTATAGCGTGTTGCATGCTTAATTATGTTCCTCCTCATGGTGTTTGGCCGTGCAGGTCATTTCTCAAAATTCTTAGAATGCGTTTGCCTGCTCTGTCTGACTCGGGCTCGCTGGGCTGTTCTCCCGCCTACTCCGCCGGTTTGTGGAGTGCGGGGTTAGGACGTGCGCCTCCGGGCGTTGCGTCCATCTTCTCCTTCTTGATCGACCTACCGTGCTGGGCATAGTTTCCGGGTGCGGCGCGGCTCATCACATGGGGGCAGACCTGGCGAGTCACGAATCAGTTCCATATTTGTTTATACTGTACTGTGCTCGTGTGTAGTTCTGGTTGCTCATTTTCCTGTTTGTTTTGGTTTATCTGACCTTTGCTTGGACGCTTCTTATATCCGCTGCCGGGCTCCCCGTTGCTGGCTGTTAGGGCTGGATGTATTTAACTAATGACTTTGTATTCAACTAATGATTTAGAGTTATTGTGGGTATTATCCTGTGATGGGGACCTCCTCTGGCAGTATAGTCGGTGGTGGTTTCCCCTGTGGGTTGGAAGTAGGGATGGCCGGGGGACCCCCTCTACCTCTCAGACCCATTTCGCCCCGCCATAGGCCAGGACCCTGAGGCCCCCTGGGGTGGCGTTTTGATTGCCTCGGGTGCCTAGGGTTAGATTTTGGGAAAGAATGCATTCTTCCCGCTCTTAGATTCCCCTTGATTTGCCCTTATACGTAAGTTTCGCCCTTCACGTTTCAGTTGGGTGTTTGTCTCTCCTTTGTGTGTTTCCCTTTGTTTCGTGTGCCTGTCAGTCTTTGTTTTCCTGGTGTATTCATTGCCCTCCCCTTCACTTCCTCCCTCCCGTTCTTTCTTCCTCCTTTATTCGTCTCTCTTGCAGGCTTGGGACCCATTTCTCTCTGGTGCCCTTTACCGTTGAGTTAGGGGCTGCTTCTTTTGGTCTGACAGGACTAGGGTCCAATGTACTTCCTTGAACGTTAAGGGCCTGAACTCCCCTGTTAAGCGGTCTGCCGTATTGAGTGAGCTGAAACGATTGGGAGCGGGAATCGCCTTTCTTCAGGAGACTCACCTTAAGGAAGGGAGAGTGCACAATTTATCCAGCCGTCACTTCTACCACCAGTACCATGGCTTGTCCCCTGACTCTAAGTCAAGGGGAGTGGCCATCGTCCTGGCAGGTCACCTTCCCTGGACAATGGAGGAGACGATCCATGACTCTGAAGGTAGATACCATTTTGTAAGGGGTACTCTTTACGCTCAGAAGGTGACGCTGGCGACCTGCTACGGTCCAAGCTCGAACCAAACCAAGTTCCTGAGGTCTTCCTTGGAGAGGTTGGCTGAGTTCGCTACTGGCATTCTCCTTTTGGGAGGCGATTTCAACTGTGTTTTGGATCCTCAGCTTGACACCTCTAGGGGGACCTCTAGTATTCCTTATTCAGCTCTGAGGAGGATTAAAGTCCTCCTGTTTGAACATCAACTTTTAGATGTCTGGCGGATCGTGAACCCCAGAGAAAGGGACTACACTTACTTCTCCCCCCCTCATAATTCCTTATTCGCGTATTGACTGGTTCTTGGTCCCCCACAGATACGTGCATCTCATATCGCGGCCTTCTATAGGCTCAATTTCAGTCTCCGACCACGCTCCCATCTCTATCACTCTGTCGATCCCGGACTCCCCCCACCCATCGGGACACTGGACACTTAATGGTTCCCTCCTTCAGGACCCTGAGTTCAAGGCAGAAATTCGTTCGGCACCAAATTTTTTTCAGTAAATGACACCCCTGATGTTCCTCGGTTGTCATAGTGGGAGGCTCACAAGTGCGTGATTCGGGGCCTGTTGATTAGAAGGGGCGCTTACCTCAAAAAGGAGAGGGAGAAACAGACAGCTCACCTGTTGCAGGAGATCCGGAGTCTGGAGACTCGGCATAAACAATCTTTGGACCTCGCTTTGGGTGCAAAATTAGCTGAACTTCGGGAAGCCCTCTGGGATGTGAGCTTCGTGAAGGTTAAGGGCCAGATTGCTAGATGCCGTAGGTTTTTTTATGAATTTAGCAATAAAAGTGGCAGGGCCCTCGCTAGAGCCCTGCGGGGGCAGCGGGCCAGAGACTTCATCCCCAGCATACTTGATTCAGGTGGTAATAGGCATCATAACATAGGGGATATAGCTAAGACCTTTAGGGACTTTTATGCTGGCCTGTACAATCTGCCGCAAAATAAGTCTCAGGCTCATCAACAAAAAATCAGGGCCTATATTCAGAAATCGGGCCATCCCCAGCTCAAGCAGAGTGTGGTGGAGGCTCTCGAGGAGGAGATTGACATGGGGGAGTATTTAAAGGCCATCGGGGACATGAAACCTGGAAAGGCTCCTGGCCCTGATGGCTTTAGCCTGGAATACTATAAGGAACTGGCGGGTACTTTGGGCCCCCATTTTATTTCGTCCTTTGGCTCTTTGAGCGATGGATTTCCCCCTGCACGGGACACTCTCCGCGCAAGCATTGCAGTTATCCCTAAACCGGGTAAGGACCCAGCACAATGTGGCAGTTATAGGCCTATATCCCTGTTAAATTGTGATCTCAAGATTTATAATAAAATCCTGGCGGACAGAATAGCCCCCCTCCTCTCGGACCTCATACATTGGGACCAGGTGGGCTTTGTCCCGAATCGCGAGGGGAGAGACAACACGATAAGAGTTATGGGGGTGATCCATCACGCGCGACAGATGGGGGAGGCTGCGTTGCTTCTCTCCACGGATGCCGAGAAGGCTTTTGATAGGGTGAGCTGGGCTTTCCTTGAGGAGACCCTTAGGCACATCGGGCTGGGCGACAGGATGCTTCTCCGGGTCCTGGCTTCATACACCTGCCCCTCGGCATCCGTGGTGGTGAATGGCCTGCCTTCTCAGGCTTTCCAACTATTTAACGGGATGCGGCACGGCTGCCCGCTTTCTCCGCTTATTTTTATCATCTCGCTAGAGCCATTCCTTCGGTTGGTTAGACAAAATGTGGATGTTGCGGGCGTGAGGGTGGGCGGGACTGAGCACAAGGTAGCGGCGTATGCCGATGATTTGATGTTCTTTGTCTCGAAGCCGGAGATTACCTTGCCAAACCTTCTTGCAGAGCTTAGGAGTTTCCAGGAGGTCTCCAGTTATAAGATCAACTTCCAGAAGTCCTCTGCTTTGAACATTAATGTCCCCGCAGAGAGACTGCGCCACATCACGAAAAATTTTCATTTTAACTGGGAGCGGGAGGCTGTAACATATTTGGGTACACAAATTCCTTCCAAACTGCAAGAAACGTTTGCATTAAATTTCCCTCCATTGTTAAAAAGGTTGGAGGAAGACCTCCTGAAATAGAACAGGGGAGTCTTTTCTTGGTTCAGAAGGGTTAGTGTCGTCAAGATGAACATCCTTCCCACGGTGCTGTATTTATTCCAGACCCTCCCAATAGACATTCCTTCTACCTTTTTTTAAGCAGCTTACAGGAATGTGCACTAGGTTTGTCTGGGCTGGTCGCTCTCATCGTATGGCGGCTTTTCTTTTGACAGTCTCTAAATCTAGGGGGGGGGGGTTGGGTCTGCCGGACTGGAGGTGCTATAATGCAGCGGCTCATTTGAGCCGGGTTATTGACTGGTGCCGACACTCCGCTCTGAAACAGTGGGTCCAGTTGGAACAAGTTGCCTCCCCTTGCCCTCTCCCGGGTTTACCATGGGTCCCACTAAATAGACTTCCACAGCTGAACAAACACCCCACAATTGGCCCGTCCAGGAGAGTGGTGGATAGATTTTTTCCTAGGCCGGGTCTCTCCCCCGGGCAGTCCCCCTTGGCGCCTGTTCTGGGCCACCCTGACTTCCCGGTGGAGGTAACTGGGGGTCCTTTTAAAGCTTGGATCCAGCAGAACTGTTTCAGGAGACTCCACATGCAGGTTGGCGGCGAGTGGAGGAGGTCGGAGGCCCTGGTTGATGATCTTGCCCTCAGACCCATTACGCAGTTACAGACTCTTCAGCTTCAGCGGTCGGTCGAGTTCACGGCTGATGCATCAAGGCGGCCAACACAATTTGAACGAACCTGTCTGGGGGTCGGCCATTTTTGGGGAGCCCTGTCATACTCGTATTCGTTACTGGTGGAGCCTCCGGATAACTTTGTTCCACCCTACGTGAGGGGATGGGAGAAGGAACTGAGCAGAACCTTTACGGATGAGCAAAGGCTTGCCATGATTCAGTTGGCGCATAAGAGCTCTATCTCCTGCAAATATCAGGAGACTACTTTCAGACTTTCTCCTTTATCCGTAACATGGCCTGGGCAGGCTTCTAGTGGGATGGCCCCTTCGCTCCTCTCCTCTTAGTCCCCACACTGTACATTCCCTCCCGCTTCTTCCTTGAGTGTGTCTGTCCTGTCTCTCCCCCCCTTCCCCCCTTATTACTTATTTCCGGAATGGTTTGTATATGCTTTGTTGCTTTACCCTTTGAAAAGAAAGTTGGAGGCGTGGGTTGCAGTAGCTAAAGTAAGCTCTGAACGGGTTTGCTACCTAGAGTTGTGGGGAGTGGGAGAGTCAGAATCGGGGATGAAAAAATAAATTGTGATGGTGGGTTTGTTGGGGGAGCGCATAGTTTGCAGCAACAAGCTCTGGTTTAACTCACCTGACCCCTGATCCAGTCCCTGGTTGCGTTCGCTGTTCCGTTTAAATGGGCTTCTGCCGGGGCCACATCTGCTTCCACTAGGTTACGGGAACCTGGTTCAGTTCCCGGTTCATGGGAACCTGGTTCAGTTACGGGACCTAAACCCGTAACTGAACCAGGTTACCTGACCCCTGGTCCGGTCCCTGGTTCCCTTCAACGTTCCATTTAAATGGGCTTCTGCCGGGGCCACAGCTGCTTCCACTAGGTTACGGGAACCTGGTTCAGTTCCTGGTTCATGGGAACCTGGTTCAGTTATGGGACCTAAACCCGTAACTGAACCAGGTTCCCATTAAAACCAGAGGGGACCCAAAATTCTGGGGGTGATTCTGCCTCCTCACCCACACGGGCCGAGGGGGCCCTCTGTCAAGGGGCCCTCAGAGTCAGACTCGGGGGTGAAAAAATAAATTGTGATGGCGGGTTCGTTGGGGGAGCACATAGTTTGCAGCAATAAGCTCTGGTGTAACTCACCTGACTCCTGATCCGGTCCCTGGTTGCGTTCAACTTTCCGTTTAAATGGCCTTCGGCCGGGGCCACATCTGCTTCCACTAGGAGTGTCCTCAATTATGGGAATGGCGGCCATCTTTCTGTCTTCTCCGGCAGTAGCACATTTGAAAGCAATGCAGACGGGAACGGGATTGCGTGGCTCAGGTAAGTTGTACAGCATCTTCCTGCTGCTGCACACTTACCAGCCGCTCAATACGCTTTACCATATTTGGGCCGAATACGGAACTCGAACACGGCCTTCTGCCTGAAGTCCGTGCTAGGGTTTGGGAACCCAGACTCACAAAGTTTGGTACGAGCCCAAAACGTTGAAGTGTTCACCCAACACTACCGTCGAGGTAAGTACTTTCAGAGCACACTAGACAAACTACATACACACAATGAATAGAGACATATAGAAACAGGTCAGAAAGGCAAAAAAGTGGGTAGTTACAGTTAGAATTGAACAGAGAAAATGTTTGTCAGTTACCTCAGTGGAGACAAATGTTAGACAGTGGTGCAGGTACTTCACACATCAGGGCATAGCAAATTGGGATGCCCCAGGGGTACGGACCAAAACCTGAGACAGTGAAAATCCAGAGTTTTGGATCAATTTAAGCAATTAAGTAAAGCACGTTTCACACCGAACATACAAAAACAAAACAATAAAAGATGGTAGATTGTGAATCCAGCAGCTTAAGATGTTTCTTTTACCAGCTGCCATTTATATCCAGCCGGAGGCCCCTTCTGTCTGGGAATCTGCTGATATTTTCTCCCCTGTAAGTTGGATGCTCAGCTGTATACAAAGCGCCTCACGGCGCTAATCACGTACCGGCCGAGGAAGAAGGAGAGAGCGTCCGTGGGGTCTTCCTGCCACGGAGGAGGCTTCCGCCCTCTAACTTACCTTCCAGACTCTTCTATCCACACAGGAGCACCATTATGGATCGGCATAGACAGGCACAAAGGCTGTTATATATATTTTCAGGGTCTTTTGTGTGGTATTGACCTGACAAAGAAGATCACATGGGGGATCTTCTGGGGGAATCCCTATCTATCTATGAAGCCCACAATTTGAATCAGAATCACTATATTCACTAAGAAATTATTTTCAGCTAGATATTGAAGTTCTTACTAAAACAAAAAACTACAAAAGTTGAGAAATAAATGATAACTAATAATATAGATATATATTAGGGAACTGTATAATGATGGGTGAAGCCCCGCCCCCCCATTCAGTGATGGATAAAGCCACGCCCCCTCATTCAGTGATGGATGAAGCCACGACCCCTCATTCAGTGATGGACGAAGACACGCCCCCTCATTCAGTGATGGATGAAGCCATGCCCCCTCATTCAGTGATGGATGAAGCCATGCCCCCTCATTCAGTGATGGATGAAGCCATGCCCCCTCATTCAGTGATGGATAAAGCCACGCCCCCTCATTCAGTGATGGATGAAGCCATGCCCCCTCATTCAGTGATGGATGAAGTCACGCCCCCTCATTCACTGATGGATGAAGCCACGACCCCTCATTCAGTGATGGACGAAGACACGCCCCCTCATTCAGTGATGGATGAAGCCATGCCCCCTCATTCAGTGATGGATGAAGCCATGCCCCCTCATTCAGTGATGGGTGAAGCCCCGCCCCCTCATTCAGTGATGGATAAAGCCACGCCCCCTCATTCAGTGATGGATGAAGCCACGACCCCTCATTCAGTGATGGACGAAGACACGCCCCCTCATTCAGTGATGGATGAAGCCATGCCCCCTCATTCAGTGATGGATGAAGCCATGCCCCCTCATTCAGTGATGGGTGAAGCCCCGCCCCCTCATTCAGTGATGGATAAAGCCACGCCCCCTCATTCAGTGATGAATGAAGCCACGTCCCTCATTCAGTGATGGATGAAGCCACGCCCCCTCATTCAGTGAGGAATGGAGCCACACCCCCTCATTCGGCGATGGATGAAGCCATGCCCCCTCGTTGGGGGATGGTTAGGAGACACATTGTAACAGTTATAACAATAGAAACACTTTGAATAGGCAAATTAATCATTTATAGCAGCAGATCTGCATGTTACACCTCAAAGAGGGACAAATGAGAACAACGAGGGACAGGGGGACATGGACCCAAAAGGAGGGATAGTCCCTCCAAATCATGGACACTTGGGGGGTATGCTATCATGTGTTTTGGCCCGGAGCATCCTGAATTGGGATGCCCCACTGTAGGGCATCCCCCGAGTCCCCAGTAAAACCTTACCTGATCCAATGGCGCATGCACTGGCCGTGGCCGTACTACACTATACTGTGCCTGGCATTTATGAATGGCAGGCGCATACACACCCGCTGTTGGAGGCTAGCGGGGATGCGGCCATGGGTATACCAGGCTCCATTCAGCTGCTTTTGGCTCCATTTGAGCCTTAGCTGCTTCTGAGATGGAACTGACGAATGGAGCCAAGCGCGCTCATCAGCTGCTCGCCCCCCGCATGCACCATAAGAATGGGGAAAGTTGAATTTTTATGAGCGACCTGAGAGGTTTCAAACAGCGGGCATCTCAAAAAGGGGGTGCTCCGATGACCAAAGAACCAAAACACAGAATCCAGAGTTTTGGGCCACTTTAATAGAGCATTTTGCTTTTGGAAGGCCCCAAAGTGCTCTATTTGGGGAAAACCTACAACAGGAAAAGATTAGAGGTGATGATACAATATCCTATAGCAGGGGTACTCAACCCCTTCTTGAAAAGGTCCATATACAGGCATCTGGTGAGAGCTGAAGGTCCGGGCAGGGAGCTGTTGCGGGGGTGGGGGGGGTGGGGGGGGGGGATGAATAGTTAGAAATAAGTGCACTGGGGGGGGGGGGGGCTATAGATTCCACTGGCAAAGCTAAAAAAGGCTGGGATGTATGGGGCAAAACTGGGCGAACAGGAATAGATGGGGCAAAGCTGGAGCGACAGGGATGGATGGGGCTCAACTGGAGCAGCGGGACAGGATTGGATGGGGCAAAGAGACCAAGAAACAGAGTTTGTGTGCACCTTGCAATGCCACTTCCTGCCCGTACAGTATTTCATATTGCAATGCTGGGTGCCAGTCATGACACTGACAGGGAGACTAAGAGGCATATTTATTAATAGCGACATGTAGCGACAGCTGAGCGACTGTAGCGGTATTTTCACAGCGCCTGCTAGTAGTCGCTGTGCTTGCCCGTTGTTCGGTTGTTGACAGCGACTCAGTCTGTGTGGCGTAATGTTGAATACAAGGTTACGAGTCGCTATTTGACAGGTTCCGCGATGTATGCGTGCGCATGATAGCGACTGGTCAGAGCGATCGGCTTCCACCATATTCATTAAAAAATCACGCTCAAAAAATTCAAGCGCTGTAAAATGCATGTTTAAACCCTAGAGCGCTGGAGGCGATGCGTTAAAAGTAGTTTTTTAACTCCCAAACCACCAAATTTTTGGAAATAAAAAAAAAAAAGTATTTTAAATAATTTAGTAATATGAATAGATTAATATCAGACCTGTAATATCAATTCTGTACAATTTTTTTTTTCTAATCTAAAATGGCAGAAGTGGTCACAGAATTTTTCACATTAAAAAAAAAAACACATTAATAACAATTAATTATTAATATTTAAAGATTGTTCCATTGAAATGCATTGGAGAGCGCCAGGTAGCGAGAGGTCATACCTGTCGCTGTTCAAGGTCGGACGCTGGCGCTGTGGGCTGAGGCTGGAATAATGATGAATGAGTCGCTATCTGCCGCTATCTCAGTCGCTAAGCAGGATCGGTTTGATAAATGTGTGATTGTGGTGGGGAGCCGGCGTTCTCGTGGCGGGGCCCGTCATTACCGGCCGCTCACCAGTCGCTACCTGTCGCTATCCCTTCATAAATAAGGGCCTATGCATTATATCGCCTATCAAGTAAAGGGGGCAGCTCTGAGCACGGCAACACAGAAACAGGGCTGTGAGGACGGGGTCCAAAAATCTAGTGCCGAGGTCTGCATTTGGACCCTGGTCCGCCAGTTGAGTACCTCTGTCCTATAGGATGGTCAGAATATAACATGTATTAAAGGGACAGTTCAGTCAATGGCAATTATAAGGTAGCAAGGAGCTCACCTGAAGCCTGTCCCATGTGTCTCTCTTCCATTTCCTGCAGTGCACTGTAAACACTGTAGCAGGTTTCCAATGTTTGCCCCTATAAAATAAGAAGAAACAAGAAATTACTAGACTCATATAACCAGGTGCTCACTGGTCAAAGGGAGCACAGAGAGAATTCATCCAGACCCTGTGTTAGAATCTACTCGGTTCTCTTCTTACAGCCCCCTCCCCCAGGTCCCTGCCCCCCAAGTCTCCAAACCCCTAATAACTGGTCCCATTACACCCACAGCCAGGGGTGAACCTGTAATAAGGCCATGTGAGGCAGCCGCCTCAGGTGACACTGTAGAGGGGACGGCAATTGCTGGACCTGTTTTTTGTCTATTATGTTTACTATCTCATTAGTGGTTCAGTAGAGATCAAGGGCACCACTGCCCACTGTCACATTGTTAAAGTGGACCAAAACTCAGAGTTTTGACTACGCTGGGTTTTGGTTGGTGCCCTGCGGTGTGAAACCCCCCAGGTTGCCCGATCAAATGCACCTATGGCGCATGCGCGGCCGCTCGTTCAATGAGCGCGCTATGATCCGCAAGAGCCCCTTGTCCAGGAGCTCATCTAATGCGAGCGTATCTGAGCGCACTGGCGGCCTTATCCCCCGCTACACTCTAACAGGGAGCATGCCCTCGCCGGCCATTCACGTCTTCTATGTGTCATGGTTCTTCTACATGCCATGGTTTTAAACACAGACCAACACTATGCTGGGTCATTGACTCTACTACATCTTCCATATGTTATGGTTGTAAGATCGGACCAACAGCAAACTGAACCATTCACTCTACTACATCTTTACATGCCATGGTTGTAAGGTCAGACCGACACCAAGCTGAGTCATTCAATCTACTTCATCTTCTATGTGCCGTGGTTGTAAGCGTAGAACAACACCATGCTGGGTCATTCACTCTACTACATATTCTACCCAGCATAGTGTTGGTCTGTGTTACAACCATGGAATGTACAAGATGTAGTGGAGTCAATGACCCAGCATAGTGTCCGTCTATGTTAAAACCATGGAATTACAACTATGCTGGTCAGACAACACCAAGCTGAACCATTCACTCTACTACATCTTCTACATGCTGTGGTTGTAAGGTCAGACCAACACCAAGAGTCATTCTCTCTACTACATCTTCTATGAGTCATGGTTGTAAGCGTAGAACAACACCATGCTGGGTAATTCACTCTACTACATCTCCCATGTGCCAAGGATGTAAAGGCAGACCAACACCATGCTCATACTCAATCTACTACTTCTTCTACATGTCATGGTTGTTGTTAGACTCTTACCTGCTCGCCGTTCCGGGTCCCGCGGCGCACCGTTGAGGGGGCCCCAGCGGGCCTCTGCTCGGCCGTCCCTGGGTCGTCCGTCCCCTCGGCGCCCCTGTGAGGTCCGGGGGCTGTCGGCGCAGCAGGCGGCTGATGGCCGCATCCCGGCCCGCTCCGCGCGGCTGCCCCGGCCGGCTGGGCTTCCGGGTAGCGTGACGCTGCCTCCTCCGGGCGGGGGCGCGCCTGGCTCACGTCGTGCTCGCGCGCGCGCGCGAGCACGTCTCTCTTATGCCTCCCGGCGGCGCTTCCTCCAGCGCGCACGCCGGGGGCGAGTGTTAAGGTAACCTATGGGCAGCCGGATCCTGGGATCGGGCCCAGGGACTGGTCGGCCTGTCTGGCCTGGGCCGTCCAGCTCCTGGGGCCTATCCCATTTCAGATTGTACGCACCAATCACTATTGTTCCCTCCGTTTCCCCTTTTCCCCACTGGCCAGTACTCCCTATAAAGCTGCACTGCTCCAGTATCCCAGTGCCCGTTATAGCTTCTGGGTTCTGGATGTGCGTTGCTGTGTCTTTGTGAACTTTTGGATTTTGGACTTTGACTACTCTTGCTTGCTGCCTGCCCTGACCTCCTGCTTTGCCCGACCACGCCTTTGCCTGACCCTTCTGTACCTCGCACCGTGACCTCCTGGATTTGACCTCGGCTAGCCTCGACCATCCCTTCGTTACCTCCTTTGGATACCACGCCCCGTGACCTCCTGGTTTGACCTCGGCCTGTAATTCGGACTCTGCCTTCCGGCATCCTCATTCGGGATTCCCTGCCTAACATCTTTCTGCACCTTAAGCTGGTATCCTTTGCGCCTTATAAGTCCTGGGGGCAACCGACTGGGAGAGGCATTACCCGCGTCTCCTACAAGCGGGGGCTTGTCTATAGGCAGAAGTGGCGGCGGAGATTGGGGGATACCAGTTCAAGACAGACGGGTGTTTGGTACAGTCCTGACATTATAACGGGCCAGAAGAATGGACCAAATCCTGGAGCAGGTGCAAGCCTTGACAGCGGCAGTGGAGCACCTGGCTCATCGGGTTGCGGCTCAGGAGAACCGTCCTGCTCCTGTTGTCCCCAGTCCTCAGGGGACTCCGGCCGCAATGTTTGTGGAACCTAAGATCCCACTTCCTGAAAAATTCCACGGCGACAGGGCAAAATTTGCCAACTTCCGGGACTCTTGTAAATTATACTTTCAGCTTCGTCCTGTCTCCTCAGGGTCACAAGAGCAAAGGGTCGGCTTGATTGTTTCCCTTCTTCAAGGAGATCCTCAGTCCTGGGCCTTCAGCTTATCAGCTCAGGACCCAATCCGTCTCTCTGTGGATAGTTTTTTTTCTGCGATGGAGGTTCTCTATGATGATCCCGACAAAGGGGCCACAGCTGATGCCAAGTTACGTACTCTTCGCCAGGGACGCCGTCCAGCCGAAGACTACTGCTCAGAATTCCGGCGCTGGGCGGTAGATTCCCGTTGGAACAATCCTGCCCTTTGCGGCCAATTCCGACTAGGATTGGCCGATACCATTAAGGACACCTTGGTGAACTACCCGGAACCTCAGACCCTAGACGAATTAATGCACCTTGCCATCCGCATTGATCGTCGGCTTCGGGAGAGGCGCCTAGAAAAAGGGTCGCATGTCGAGTCTGCTTCAAGGTCTGAGGTCCCAGTCATACAACCTTCGGATGAGCCCATGCAACTAGGTGCCACAAGGCTCACTGAAGGCGAGAGGCGACGACGTCTATCCGAGGGGCTTTGTCTGTATTGTGGTGGAACCGGCCACATGGTCAGACTTTGCCCAAAGAAGCCGGCGGGAAACTCCAGAGCCTAGGGGGTTTCGAGGGGGCCCTCCTAGGCTGTAAGGTATCTCCTCAAGTATCGTCTCCAGTTCTGATTCCAGTTCAGATTAAGATTAATCTTAAGTGTTTGAATCTTAAGGCTCTCCTAGATTCAGGAGCAGCGGGGAACTTCCTAGACTCCGATCTAGCGCGGACTTTAGGAATTATGGTCCAGCCCTTGCCGACTCCCATCCGGGTTTCAGCCATTGATGGCACTCCTGTGGCCGGGGGTTTAGTTCGGTTCCAAACCCCTCCTATACAAATCAAAGTGGGAGCCAATCATTCTGAAGTTATCAGTTTTTTGGTATTAAGTATGCCTAGTACCCCTTTAATCTTGGGATTGCCATGGCTGCAGGAGCACAATCCCCAAATTGATTGGGTCTCAGGGCAAATCACTAAGTGGGGTAGCCAGTGTTTTCAGAGCTGCTTAGAGTTTCCACTCAGGGTCGCGCATCTAGCACCGGTTGGGGTCCCCACTCCATACTTAGAGTTCGCTGACGTCTTTTCTGAAAGGGCGGCAGACAAACTTCCTCCCCATAGACCATGGGATTGCCCTATTGAACTTCTCCCCGGTACCATGCCTCCCAGAGGGAGAATATTTAATTTGACCCGAACGGAAACCCTTGCCATGCGGGAATATATTGCCGAGAACTTAGAGAAGGGGTTTATTCGGCCTTCATCTTCCCCAGCAGGGGCAGGGTTTTTTTTCGTGGAGAAAAAAGATGGGGGACTTCGCCCCTGTATTGATTATCGGGGCTTAAATAACATCACGATAAAGAATAAGTACCCCCTACCACTTATTGAGGGTCTGTTTACACAGGTGGTTGGGGCACAAGTCTTCTCTAAACTCGATCTCCGGGGGGCCTATAACCTCATTAGAATTAGGCAGGGGGACGAGTGGAAGACGGCCTTCAATACCCTTGAAGGGCATTATGAGTATCTAGTAATGCCTTTCGGCCTGTGCAACGCCCCCGCGGTCTTCCAAAGTTTCGTTAATGAAATTTTTAGAGACTATCTCGGCCGTTTTGTGGTCGTTTATTTAGACGACATTTTAATTTTTTCTTCGTCCATTGAGGAACATCGCAAACATGTGTGTTTGGTCCTGCAAAAACTTAGAGAAAACTGTTTATATGCTAAGTTAAAGAAATGTCAATTTGAAGTGTCAGAGGTTCCGTTTCTCGGTTATATTATCTCCAAATCTGGTCTATCCATGGATCAATCTAAGGTGAAGGCCGTCTTAGAATGGGAACAGCCCAGGGATCTAAAGGGCCTGCAAAGGTTTCTGGGCTTTGCGAATTTCTATAGGAGGTTCATTAAAAATTTTTCTGCCCTTGTTACACCACTAACCAATCTGACCAAGAAAAGCGGGTACCCCTCAGTATGGCCTGTTCAAGCTGTCCAGGCCTTCGAGAATCTTAAAAGGGTGTTCAGTGCCGCTCCCGTCCTAGTCCACCCTGATGAGCAACGACCCTTCCTTGTGGAGGTAGATGCCTCCGAAGTCGCAGTTGGGGCAGTCTTGTCACAGTACTACGGCTCACCTGAACGCCTCCATCCATGTGCCTTCTTTTCCAAGAAATTCTCAGCAGCCGAAAGAAATTACGATATCGGCAATAGAGAATTATTGGCCATTAAGTTAGCCTTTCAGGAATGGAGACACTGGCTGGAGGGGGCTCAGTATCCGGTCACGGTCTTCACGGATCATAAAAATCTAGAATACATCCAATCTGCTAAGAGATTAACTCCTAGACAGGCTCGCTGGTCCTTATTCTTTTCTCGATTTAACTTTTCCATAACCTATAAGCCTGGATCCAAAAACATTAAAGCAGATGCCCTGTCTCGGAGTTTCTCCCCTCCCGACTTACCTGAAAGGTTGGTTTCTCCCATTTTACCCCGCTCCCTAGTGGTAGCCGCTATCCAACCCCAACTTCCTGACCTTACTCAGTTCCAGGCCCAAGCTCCTCCTGGGAAACCTGACTCCGCCCAGTTTGTGCCTTCTACTTACCGGACTGACTTTTTGTCCCATTTTCATGATACCAAAACAGCGGGTCATCCAGGGGTTAAGAAAACCATTGCTTTATTAACGCGCCAAGTTTGGTGGCCCTCTCTCAGGAGGGACGTTCAAAGATTTGTCTCCACTTGTAAAGTCTGTGCCCGAAGTAAATCTTTAAGGCATCCTCCTGAAGGCCCACTCCTTCCATTATCCATTCCCGCCTCTCCGTGGACCCATTTGGCCATGGATTTCGTTACTGACCTTCCCCCTTCCCAGGGATATACTGTTGTTTGGGTAATTGTGGACCGCTTTAGCAAGATGGCTCATTTCGTTCCTTTAAAGAAACTCCCCTCAGCTCAGACTTTAGCTCAACTCTTCATCACTCACATTTTTAGGATCCATGGTATTCCCATAGATATTGTTTCAGATAGGGGGGTCCAGTTTGTCTCCCGGTTTTGGAGGGCTTTCTGTGCCAAGTTGGGTTTCACTGTCTCTCTTTCCTCGGCTTTCCATCCGCAATCGAATGGACAAACCGAGAGAACGAATCAGTCCTTGGAACAGTATTTGCGTTGCTTTACGGCTGATACCCAAACTGACTGGGCCTTCTTCTTACCATTTGCAGAGTTTGCATTTAACAATGCTGCACATTCCTCCACGGGGGTCTCTCCCTTCCATTGTGTTTATGGTAAGGACCTGAAGTTTTCTGCCCTTCCGGATCAACCCTCTAGAGTTCCCTCCGTGGATGAATGGGTTTCCAAATGGCCAGAGGTATGGAATAAAATCCAACAGCATCTAACTAAAGCCGCTCTTCAGCAGAAAAAATTTTCAGATCGCAAACGTTCCTCTAACCCTAGTTATAAGGTGGGAGACTGGGTTTGGCTTTCAACTAAGAACCTGGCACTACGCCAGCCCTCCGCTAAGTTAGGACCTAAATTTATTGGTCCCTTCCCCATAGTACGAAAAATTAATCAGGTCACGTTTCAGTTGGCCCTCCCTTCGTCCATGAAGATTTGTAGGTCTTTTCATGTTTCTCTTCTTAAATCTGCTAGAAACCATGAACCCGATAAGCTTCCCGGTCCTGAGTTAGTCGATGGTCATCAGGAATTCGAAGTCGCCCGAATTCTTGACTCCTGCCTTTTTAGGAACTCTCTTCAGTATTTAATTGACTGGAAGGGGTACGGCCCAGAAGAAAGATCTTGGGTTCCAGCCAGAGAGGTTCATGCGCAGAATCTGGTGAAGAGATTTCATAAGGAGAATCCATTGAAACCTAGCTTGGAGGGTCCAGTGGCCCCTCCTCAGGGGGGGGGGGGTAATGTTAGACTCTTACCTGCTCGCCGTTCCGGGTCCCGCGGCGCACCGTTGAGGGGGCCCCAGCGGGCCTCTGCTCGGCCGTCCCTGGGTCGTCTGTCCCCTCGGCGCCCCTGTGAGGTCCGGGGGCTGTCGGCGCAGCAGGCGGCTGATGGCCGCATCCCGGCCCGCTCCGCGCGGCTGCCCCGGCCGGCTGGGCTTCCGGGTAGCGTGACGCTGCCTCCTCCGGGCGGGGGCGCGCCTGGCTCACGTCGTGCTCGCGCGCGCGCGCGCGAGCACGTCTCTCTTATGCCTCCCGGCGGCGCTTCCTCCAGCGCGCCCGCCGGGGGCGAGTGTTAAGGTAACCTATGGGCAGCCGGATCCTGGGATCGGGCCCAGGGACTGGTCGGCCTGTCTGGCCTGGGCCGTCCAGCTCCTGGGGCCTATCCCATTTCAGATTGTACGCACCAATCACTATTGTTCCCTCCGTTTCCCCTTTTCCCCACTGGCCAGTACTCCCTATAAAGCTGCACTGCTCCAGTATCCCAGTGCCCGTTATAGCTTCTGGGTTCTGGATGTGCGTTGCTGTGTCTTTGTGAACTTTTGGATTTTGGACTTTGACTACTCTTGCTTGCTGCCTGCCCTGACCTCCTGCTTTGCCCGACCACGCCTTTGCCTGACCCTTCTGTACCTCGCACCGTGACCTCCTGGATTTGACCTCGGCTAGCCTCGACCATCCCTTCGTTACCTCCTTTGGATACCACGCCCCGTGACCTCCTGGTTTGACCTCGGCCTGTAATTCGGACTCTGCCTTCCGGCATCCTCATTCGGGATTCCCTGCCTAACATCTTTCTGCACCTTAAGCTGGTATCCTTTGCGCCTTATAAGTCCTGGGGGCAACCGACTGGGAGAGGCATTACCCGCGTCTCCTACAAGCGGGGGCTTGTCTATAGGCAGAAGTGGCGGCGGAGATTGGGGGATACCAGTTCAAGACAGACGGGTGTTTGGTACAGTCCTGACAGTTGTAACACAGACCAACACTATGCTGGGTCATTGACTCTACTAAACCTTCTGCATGGCATGGTTGTAAAGGCAGACCAACACCATGCTGGGTCATTCGCTCTACTACATCTTCTATGAGTCATGGTTGTAAGCGTAGAACAACACCATGCTGGGTAATTCACTCTACTACATATTCTATGTGCCATGGTGGAAAGGGCAGATCAACACCTTGATGCATGTCACAGGCAATTTTCAGTTGATCCATGCTGCATCATTCATGGTTGTAAAAGCAGACCAACACTATGCTGGGTCATTGACTCTACTACACCTTCTACATTCCGTGGTTGTAACACAGACCGAAACTATGCTGGGTCATTGACTCCACTACATCTTATGCATGGCATGGTTGTAAAGGCAGGCCAACCCCATTCTGGGTCATTCTTCCATGTGGCGTGGTTATAAGGTCAGACCAACATCAAGCTGAACCATTCACTCTACTACATCTTCTATGTGTCATGGTTGTAAGTGCAGAACAACACCATGCTGGGTCATTCAATCTACTACATCTTCTACATGCCATGGTGGTGGGCCAGACCAACACCATACTGGGTCATTCACTCTACTACATCTTCTACATGCCATGGTTGTAAGGTCAGACCGACACCAAGCTGAGTCATTCAATCTACTTCATCTTCTATGGTGGTGGGCCAGACCAACACCATACTGGGTCATTCACTCTACTACATCTTCTACATGCCATGGTGGAAAGGGCAGACCAACACCTTGAGGCATGCCACAGGCATGTCAGACCTTTGCAGGCTGTGAAGGCCCTTTGCTGCTTGGTTATGCCATTGATGAATGTACCTTCTCAAAAACTCTATCATAGTTGTAAGCTGCCTATTTTTCTTGAAGGAACTGCAGGGGCAAAAATAAAAAAAGGATAGATACTCAACAATAATACCGCACAGCTGATTGCCCATATACCAGGAGTTTGATACAAACCTGCCTTGGAGATCTAGTTTGCGGCTCATGATCACTGCATGTAGTCAGCTGGTTGCCTACTCGCATCACTCATGACATCTAGCCACACCTGCTCTACACAAGGAAATGGCCGCTTGGCTCCAGGCCACTGGGATGTGGGGTTGAGAACACCCGTGCCAGTAAGTTTCAGACCACCACTATAGTCTAAGTCAGCTGCGTGTGACTTCCGAGGAAAATAACAAAGAAGCCATCACTCCTTTATCCAAATGCTTATATTGTGCAAAAATCAATTCAATAAACAAATTCAATGAGCAGAATTGCGCCAATGTCTGTCTGTCTGTCAAAAATGTTGTATATGGTGCACGCAGTGTGCTTGTGACAAGTTGTTTACGTGACCCACTTTGAACATTTAAACTCCAATGGATGGACATTCTGCTTGTTCTTCTCTTGTTCTTTCCTGTTGGTCCCTGATGAAAGGGCGCGGAGGCCCCGAAACGTCGGACTTATTGACATACATTAGCGCAATTCTGCTCAAGGAATTTGTTTATTAAACTGATTTTTGCACAGTATAAGCATTTGGATAAAGTCACACGCAGCTGACTTACACTATAGTGGTGGTCTGAAACTTACCAGCATGGGTGATCTCAACCTCACATCCCAGTGGCCTGATTTTAAATAGATTTTTGCACAATATAAGCATCTGAATAAAGGAGTGCTGACTTCTTTGGTATTTTCCGGATAAGTGGTGCCACCGCTAGCCATTGCATCCAGGTATACTACTAGGTAAGAGTGCCTCTACCATTACACATTGTACTCACTTCTGATGAGTATACAGTATATTGTTTTTTTACTTTTGCCCGGACGTGGATTTTAATCCTTCCATGTATTTTTTTAATGCTCAATAGAGTTGGTTGTAAAAATGACAATAATGGGAACAATGGGAAGGGCAGACCAACACCAAACTGAGCCATTCACTCTACTACATCTTCTACATGCCAAGGTTGTAAAGGCAGACCAACACTATGCTGATGCATTCTCTCTACTACATCTTTGTGATTATAAGTGCCGAACAGCACCATGCTGGTTCATTGACTCTACTACATCTTCTGTAAAGGCAGAACAACACCATGCTGGGTCATTGCCTCTACTACATCTTCCATGTGTCGTGGATGTAAGGTCAGACCAACACCAAACTCAGCCATTCACTCTATTACATCTTCTACATGCCAAGGTTGTAAAGGCAGACCAACACTATGCTGACGCATTCTCTCTACTACATCTTTGTGGTTATAAGTGCAGAACAGCACCATGCTGGTTCATTGACTCTACTACATCTTCTGCGTGGCATGGTTGTAAAGGCAGAACAACACCATGCTGGGTCATTGCCTCTACTACATCTTCCATGTGTCGTGGTTGTAAGGTCAGACCAACACCAAGCTGAGCCATTCTCTCTACTACATCTATGTGTCGTGGTTGTAAGGTCAGACCAACACCAAGCTGAGCCATTCTCTCTACTACATCTATGTGTCGTGGATGTAAGGTCAGACCAACACCAAACTGAGCCATTCACTCTACTACATCTTCTATGCGTCGTGGTTGTAAGGTCAGACCAACACCAAGCTGAGCCATCTATGTGTCGTGGTTGTAAGCTTAGAACAACACCATGCTGGGTCATTCACTCTACTACATATTCTACATGCCATGGTGGAAAGGGCAGGCCAACACCTTGAGGCATGTCACAGGCATGTCAGACTGTTTCAGGCCGTGAAAGCCATTTGCTGCTTAATTATTTGAGTATACAGTATATTGTTTTCTATTTTTGCCAGGACGTGGATTTTAATCCTTCCATGTATTTTTTTTAATGCTCGAAAGCGTTGGTTGTAAGAATGACAATAAAGGGAACAATGGGAAGTAGAGTCATTTTTTTGAGAAATGAGTCCTGGGCTCATTGTTATGAACAGTTTCCATTCCAGCTCTGTTGGAGTTTAAAGTTCAAATCCATAAAAAAAGTTTAAAAAAAATGCAGATACTCCAGCGAACCTGACAAATAGTCGCTCTTATTCGTAACTGATTTTTAATGAGGTGCACAACAAATCCTAATTGCGCGAGCGACTATTTATATCTGAAGTACATCAGACGGGATGTGGCCGCTCTTGCTCAGATGTCACGGCTATGACTGTAATAACAGAGTCCCTCCGCGGCAGGGGGTGCTTAATTACTGGGGGGATTGGATGAAAAGCAGAGAGTCGTCTTGATTTATCTACTGGTTCAGGCAGGGTGATTTTTTTTTACCCGAATGTCCTCAAATCTAGCCAATCATTCTATTTATATTTGGCACGTTGCAAAAATTTCAGCCTCGAAAGAAAAATATTTAATGTTTTTTTTTCTATAGAGCTCATTACGAAGACACAATGTGCCCACCAAATCTACATACTGCATTACAATATAGAATTAAAATTACAAAGTGTTGTTGTGAGGGCATTGTATCTTGTAGCTTTGACTGACGTAGCTGACACCGAGATCATGCGGCATGGTTCCTTGAAACAGGCCTTTAAAGTGGACCAAAACTCAGGATTTTGACTATCCTGGGTTTTGGTCCTTTCCCCCGGAGCACTACATGAAACCCCCCAGATCGCGCGAGGAAACTCATCTCATCCCGGTCCTACGGCGCATGCACGGCCGCTTGTCCAATCAGCGTGCTCGGAGCTGCCGGTCCCATGCCCCGCTTCCCTCTAACAGGGAGCGTGCCCGCAGTGGCCATTCACAAATGGCTGGTGCGGGCATGCACGCTGCTAGAGGGATAGCCTCAATGCGACTGCGGACCCCGCATGCGCCGATGGACCGGGAGGTAAAGTAAGTGTAGCAGGTGACCTGGGGGGTTTTACACAGCGGGGCTCCCCGTTATTGAACGCCCCGAGGGAGGGAATAGATCGGCCCGGGAAGCCAATCACGCTGGGTTTAGATCCACTTTAAGACCCTGACATGGCGTGGGGCCTTTTCACTACCATCATTCAACAGAACCCTGCTAGCCACATAGAAAGCTGTTTGATGTAGCCCCGGTCTGTTAATGGGATTATATTGGGTCAGAAGCCTTCCAGGTAGTGTATAATATAGCCGAAAGCACAGAGGAGTGGGTTCGAGATCAAGATAACAGAGCAGCCCAAGATTAAAGTGGACCAAAATCAAGGATTTTGACTATCCTGGGTTTTGGTCCTTTCCCCCGGGGCACCCCAGTCACTGGCCATTCTCAAATGCCTGACGTGGGCATGCAACCTGCTAGAGGGATAGCGGGGATGCGTCCACGGCTCACGCATGCGCCGATGGACCGGGAAGCATGGGAAGTGTATGCGGCAGCATGGGGGGTGTCTCACAGCGGGGCATCCCGATTTTGGATGCCATGGGTGGAGAGAATCGATCATCCCAGGAATTTTATAGATTTCTGGGCTGATTGCAGTGAGTTTTGGTTCACTTTAAGTGCTTTAAGAGCACACTAGACAAACTATATACACACAATGAATAGAGACATATACAGGCCAGAATGGAAAATAAAAGTGGATAGTGACAGTTAGAATTGTACAGAGAATATGTATGTCAGTTACCTCAGTGGAGACATGTTACACAGTGGTGCAGACAGCCACAGGGGGTATGTAGAGCCTGCTGGATCCTGCTCCCCCTCCACACGTCACACATGACTCCCACAGTAAAGATAAAAGGGTCTGGGCTCTTCAGACCTTTATAAACAGGTACAGACCTTTGTACACCCCCCCCCCCCCCTCGGATATGAGCCTTGGTCTCCGCCTCTTAGCAGTGGCTAGCTAAATCTTAAAGGCCTTATAACTTTAAGTCAGAAAGTCCTAGAAAGTTGGTACTGGTGCCAACAAACCCAGTCGAGTGCTGCATGCACTATGAGCTGGGCCACCATCGGGGCAGAGGGAAGGGGGTGGTGTACTGGGCACCGGCTCTAGTGGGGGGCTGGATAAAACCCACCTTGATGGTCTAGGATCCCCACCATTGGCAGGCAACAGCAGCAGGCGGTGGACGGACGCAACGCGAGAGGCAGGTGCTGGGCGGGCTGGCGGAACAAGAGGCGTACGCCGGGCGGGGCCGGCAGCGCACATGTGAGCTTAGGCAGAGTGCTCCGCGCAGTCACCGCTGCCTGATTTGGGATGCCCCGCTGTCTGGAACCCCCCTGGTATATTTACCTCACCAACGAGCCCACGGCACATGCGTGTTGGGAAATTCCTGGTGGGGACAAAGGAAGTTGGGTAGCTGAATGGTAAAAGAAGGGAAAAGGACAGACAACCCGCCTGCGCCACCAAAGAGGAAAGCTGCCGACCACCCGGGGCGAGGGTGGTCTGGTACTCGGGGAGCCCCTACTCCACCCAGTTCTTCAGCAGTTCCCCTGAAGATGGGGATGCGCAGGCCCCGGATAGTCCCTTGGTGGTTGCAGACTTGGGAAGGGGGAAACACAGGGCAGATGTACACAAGACATAAACAGGGCCCCAGTGCAGGCTTGTAGCGGAGCTGGGCCCCAGTGCAGGCTTGTAGCGGAACAGGGCCCCAGTGCAGGCTTGTAGCGGAGCTGGGCCCCAGTGCAGGCTTGTAGCGGAGCTGAGCATCAGTGCAGGCTTGTAACAGAACAGGGCCCCAGTGCAGGCTTGTAGCGGAGCTGGGCCCCAGCGCAGGCTTGTAGCGGAGCTGGGCCCCAGTGCAGGCTTGTAGCGGAGCTGGGCCCCAGTGCAGGCTTGTAGCGGAGCTGGGCCCCAGTGCAGGCTTGTAACGGAACAGGGCCCCAGTGCAGGCTTGTAGCGGAGCTGGGCCCCAGTGCAGGCTTGTAGCGGAGCTGGGCCCCAGTGCAGGCTTGTAGCGGAGCTGGGCCCCAGTGCAGGCTTGTAGCGGAGCTGGGCCCCAGTGCAGGCTTGTAGCGGAGCTGGGCCCCAGTGCAGGCTTGTAGCGAAGTTTGGCCCCAGAGCAGGCTTGTAGCGGAGCTGGGCCCCAGTGCAGGCTTGTAGCGGAGCTGGGCCCCAGTGCAGGCTTGTAACGGAGCTGGGCCCCAGTGCAGGCTTGTAGCGGAGCTGGGCCCCAGTGCAGGCTTGTAGCGGAGCTGGGCCCCAGTGCAGGCTTGTAACGGAACAGGGCCCCAGTGCAGGCTTGTAGCGGAGCTGGGCCCCAGTGCAGGCTTGTAACGGAGCTGGGCCCCAGTGCAGGCTTGTAGCGGAGCTGGGCCCCAGTGCAGGCTTGTAGCGGAGCTGGGCCCCAGTGCAGGCTTGTAACGGAACAGGGCCCCAGTGCAGGCTTGTAGCGGAGCTGGGCCCCAGTGCAGGCTTGTAGCGGAGTTGGGCCCCAGTGCAGGCTTGTAGCGGAGCTGGGCCCCAGTGCAGGCTTGTAGCGGAGCTGGGCCCCAGTGCAGGCTTGTAGCGGAGTTTGGCCCCAGAGCAGGCTTGTAGCGGAGCTGGGCCCCAGTGCAGGCTTGTAGCGGAGCTGGGCCCCAGTGCAAGCTTGTAGCGGAGCTGGGCCCCAGTGCAGGCTTGTAGCGGAGCTGGGCCCCAGTGCAGGCTTGTAGCGGAGTTTGGCCCCAGAGCAGGCTTGTAGCGGAGCTGGGCCCCAGTGCAGGCTTGTAGCGGGCCCCAGTGCAGGCTTGTAGCGGAGCTGGGCCCCAGTGCAGGCTTGTAGCGGAGCTGGGCCCAAGTGCAGGCTTGTAGCGGAGTTGGGCCCCAGTGCAGGCTTGTAGCGGAGCTGGGCCCCAGTGCAGGCTTGTAGCGGAGCTGGGCCCCAGTGCAGGCTTGTAGCGGAGCTGGGCCCCAGTGCAGGCTTGTAGCGGAGCTGGGCCCCAGTGCAGGCTTGTAACGGAGCTGGGCCCCAGTGCAGGCTTGTAGCGGAGCTGGGCCCCAGTGCAGGCTTGTAGCAGAGTTGGGCCCCAGTGCAGGTTTGTAGCGGAGCTGGGCCCCAGTGCAGGCTTGTAGCGGAGCTGGGCCCCAGTGCAGGCTTGTAGCGGAGCTGGGCCCCAGTGCAGGCTTGTAGCGGAGCTGGGCCCCAGTGCAGGCTTGTAGCGGAGCTGGGCCCCAGTGCAGGCTTGTAGCGGAGCTGGGCCCCAGTGCAGGCTTGTAACGGAAAAGGGCCCCAGTGCAGGCTTGTAGCGGAGCTGGGCCCCAGTGCAGGCTTGTAGCGGAGCTGGGCCCCAGTGCAGGCTTGTAGCGAAGTTTGGCCCCAGAGCAGGCTTGTAGCGGAGCTGGGCCCCAGTGCAGGCTTGTAGCGGAGCTGGGCCCCAGAGCAGGCTTGTAGCGGAGCTGGGCCCCAGTGCAGGCTTGTAGCGGAGCTGGGCCCCAGTGCAGGCTTGTAGCGGAGCTGGGCCCCAGTGCAGGCTTGTAGCGGAGCTGGGCCCCAGTGCAGGCTTGTAGCGGAGCTGGGCCCCAGTGCAGGCTTGTAGCGGAGCTGGGCCCCAGTGCAGGCTTGTAGCGGAGCTGGGCCCCAGTGCAGGCTTGTAGCGGAGCTGGGCCCCAGTGCAGGCTTGTAGCGAAGTTTGGCCCCAGAGCAGGCTTGTAGCGGAGCTGGGCCCCAGTGCAGGCTTGTAGCGGAGCTGGGCCCCAGTGCAGGCTTGTAGAGGAGCTGGGCCCCAGTGCAGGCTTGTAACGGAGCTGGGCCCCAGTGCAGGCTTGTAGCGGAGCTGGGCCCCAGTGCAGGCTTGTAGAGGAGCTGGGCCCCAGTGCAGGCTTGTAACGGAGCTGGGCCCCAGTGCAGGCTTGTAGCGGAGCTGGGCCCCAGTGCAGGCTTGTAACGGAACAGGGCCCCAGTGCAGGCTTGTAGCGGAGCTGGGCCCCAGTGCAGGCTTGTAGCGGAGCTGGGCCCCAGTGCAGGCTTGTAGCAGGCCCCAGTGCAGGCTTGTAGCGGAGCTGGGCCCCAGTGCAGGCTTGTAGTGGAGCTGGGCCCCAGTGCAGGCTTGTAGCGGAGCTGGGCCCCAGTGCAGCCTTGTAGCGGAGCTGGTCCCCAGTGCAGGCTTGTAGCGGAGCTGGGCCCCAGTGCAGGCTTGTAGCGGAGCTGGGCCCCAGTGCAGGCTTGTAGCGGAGCTGGGCCCCAGTGCAGGCTTGTAGCGGAGCTGGGCCCCAGTGCAGGCTTGTAGCGGAGCTGGGCCCCAGTGCAGGCTTGTAGCGGAGCTGGGCCCCAGTGCAGGCTTGTAGCGGAGTTGGGCCCCAGTGCAGGCTTGTAGCTGAGCTGGGCCCCAGTGCAGGCTTGTAGCGGAGCAGGCTATGGGACCGAGAATGAAGGACTGTAGGCCAAAGACTGTGGTGAAGCACAAAGCCCAGCTCATGCAGCACAGACAAAGACATGAACTATGAAGGGCTGTGAGCCCCAGCACAGATAGAACATAAACTATGAAGGATCACAAGGCCCAGCAAGGACAAGAAGGCGATAGGCCCAAAATCACAAAACAAGAAGGCCCGAAGGCCCCACAAGGACTAGGAGGTATCAGGAGGGTTGGAGAGCACAGCTAGGCTTCAAAGACAAAGCAATGATGCTGTGGATATCGCCTATCTGGATTTTAGCCTTTGACACTGTACCACATAAGGAGCTCATAGATAAGTTATTGAAGGTAGGACTCAATCCCTGGATAGTTCAGTGGATTTCCAGTTGGCTGAGGGATCGGTATCTGAGTGTTGTTGTAAATGGCGTGCAATCTGAACAAAGGCGAGTTACAAGTGGTGTGCCGCAAGGCTCTGTCCTGGGCCCCATTCTTTTTAATATATTTGTAAGTGACATAGGAGAAGGCTTGGTAGGAAAAGTTTGTCTGTTTGCTGATGATACAAAGGTTAGTAATAGGGGGATATTCCTGGAGGTGTCTGCAACATGGAAAATGATTTAGCTTTACTGGATAAATGGTCAAAACTGTGGAAACTAGAGTTTAATGTCTCTAAATGTAAAATCCTGCACTTGGGTAGAAGGAATCCCTGCTCTGAGCACCGTATGGGCAGTACTGTGTTAGCCAGGACCTCGGAGGAGAGAAATTTAAGGATACTGATTACTGATAGCTGCAAGATGATTGGACAGTGTAGCCAGGCAGGGGGAAAAGCAAGCAGGATGCTCGGCTGCATAGCTCGAGGCATCACCAGTAGGAAGAGGGAGGTTGTGATGCCGCTGTATAGAGCCCTGGCGAGGCCACAGCTAGAATACTGTGTGCAGTTCTGGAGACCTTACCTGCAAAAAGACATTATTCAAATAGAACGGGTCCAATGGCCGGCAACAAAAATGGTGGTAAACTTAAAACTTATCAGGAGAGACTTAAAGAACTTAATCTGTACAGTCTGGAGGAAAGAAGGGAGAGAGGGGACATGATGGAGACCTTTATATATGTGACAGGCTTCAATAAGGTTCAGGAGGGAAGTGTTTTTAAAGTGGACCAACACCCAGGGGGGGTCGGCCCGGGAATCTATAAGATTCCCGGACCGATCAGATCCCTCCCCGCGGGGCATCCGAAATCGGGATGTCCCGCGGGGAGGAACCCCCCAGGAGGCCCACAATCCTTACCTTACCGGCGATCCAACGGCGCATGCACGAGACGCGGCCGCGTCTCTCGCTTCCCTCTAGCAGGGCGCGCTCCCGCGCCGGCCGTTTTGTGAATGGCCGGCGCAGGCGCGCTCCCTGTTAGAGGGAAGCGAGAGACGCAGCCAATGACAGCGCTCTGGTATGCGCGTCCAAGCAGCTTTGGACGCGCATACCAGAGCGGCTCTGAGCGCTGTCATTGGCCGGACGAGGTCACGTGGGAGCGGGGAGAGGTGAGTTTTTGCGGCGATCGGGGTGCCCCACCTAAGTGGACCAACACCCAGGATAGTCAAAATCCTGGGTGTTGGTCCACTTTAAAAAGAAACTTAATGATAGAACAATACATCTCTAGGACCCAGGGAAGCACCACTCTAGCAGACACACATCCATAACACCACAGCAGATAGCACAATGGCTAAAATAGTGGACTTGTGTTGATTGATGGCGCATTGCTGGTTTAAGACCCCGTCCATGCCAGTCCTGACACGCTGTATGATATATGCTGCTGCAGGGCATGAGGCTGGAGATCTGCCAAAGTATACCGTGGATGCAGGGCCGGATTAAATGTGGTGAAGGCCCCAGACTCTCCGTCCTGCCCTGTGGTGGCTTAGGCAACAGGCTTACAAAAACAAAAAAAAAGGCTTGCGCAGGAGGTCCCACTGCCGCCAATAGCTTTGTTGCCGGCCCTGCGGCCCGTCAGACCAAAGATTGAAAATCCTCCTGGACCAGATTATAACCCAAAGGTTGGTGGAGGCCCCCTTTGCAGGGCAAGTGGTGGAGGCCCCGGACATCCCCCTCATAATCCGGCCCTGCTGCTGACGGTTAAGCCGTAGGGAGTCGAGTCGCATCCCCCGCTCACCTTGCAGCCCAGATGTGCCCCCTTTGCTCATCCAGAAAGGCCAGGGACGCACGCACAGCTAGAGGTGTCTAGAGATGCAGCCACGGGGCAAATATGCGATGAGGGCTCGGGAAAAGGTGTGGGCATCTGGGGGGGCCTTCACACTGTGGGGTATCCCAATTCTGGAAGCCCCAAGGACAGGAACTCGGATGGTCCAGGAGTCTTTTAGAAAAAACGTCTGTGTATGTCTGCACCCATTTGTTCCGCGGAGCTCCCATCCGAGCTATTCCCATACTGAGTACATCTCCCGAGGGCATGATATAGGAATAGCAACATATACCCTCCTTAAATAAAATCCAATGTTATCATTTGTGTCCCGGGCCCTGGCAACCCATAAATTGTTGTGCATCATTCATAATTTATGCAGAAGAAAGAACGCATTTTATTTTACAGATTTTGTATATATATATATATATATATATATATATAAAAATCTGTGAACTCTGCAAATTAAGGGCTCCAGTTTCCAGTTTCGGAATTGTATTTGCAAACTTGTTTAAGGTTTTGCAAAAAAAAAAAATCTGCCAGTGTGCAAAACTGCCACCATCCGAAATAATTGCATTCGCTGGGAAAAAAAGAAGTCACAAAGCCATGTTGCTGCCAACTACCCGGCTCTGCTATTCCTGGCAGGTTTCATCCCGGTATTCCAGGCCAAATTTATTTTGCACTTGTAGAAATCTCGTTTTTATTTTTGTTTTTTTTTTTGATCATCTGGGATTAACTTTTTGTTCTCCATTGACATTGATACCAAACACATAATGAAAAAAAAAATCTGATAAAATAAAACAATTGTATCTTTTCCATTGTGTTTTGCGGACCCCGAGAAGATGATAAAGGTTTTGGGTTGGAATTAAATATTCATGATGTATTATCCAGCGTGTAGTGAAATAAGTGTGTTTCTACATACAGTGCACTTATTATTTTATTTGCTGAGGCTGCTAAACTTTCTTTCTTCTTCTTTTTTTTTTTATTTAAAATTTAATCACTTGTTTGTATGGACAACTGGAGAAAATCCCCAAAATTTGTCATTCTTTACATAGAAAAACATTACTATTGTGCAGGCTTGGACTGGCCCATAATGGAACATGGGCGTGGTGGGCCTTTGAACACTTGGGTTGCCACCCTGGACTCCTTTATTGGTGCCAATAGCCCTGGTGCTGTCATCGGTCCACCAGAAATGTTAAACTGTACATGCACCGGATGGAGTGCAATGTGCATGTGCAAGGTTCTGTGCAACAACTTTTGCACCCAGTGCAATGCAAAGATGGTACATGTGCATAAGGTACGAAGAGTCTAAGACCAATGGTCACCCTCTTTGCGGGACCTACCGATGGTTGCCTCTGCTGTGTGAATCCCTGGAAGTTGCATGGAAACCCATCTGTGACCAAACCGGTAATTAATGTCTCTCTCTCTCTCTCTCTCTCTCTCTCTCTCTCTCTCTATATATATATATATATATATATATATATATATATATATATATATATATACACCTTGGCTGCTTGGTGTAGACCATTAATTTTTTGTCCCCTCCTCCCACTTGGGTTTCACCTTTATCTAGCCCTCACAAATATACATGCTAGGGCAATGGTGATAACCCCTCAAATGTGTCCACTCCTACTCACTTCCTCCCCCCCCCTCCCACCTAGTAATAAATATGGACTGGTTGGGGATAATAAAACCCCCAGTGTGGAAACCAAATAAACAACATTTCACAAAATCCCAAAGTTCCTTGCCTGCTTGTGTCCCCCCTCCCTGTGGAATCCCAGGACAGATGGGGGATGTCATATGGACCAACTTTCAGGTACTCAAAGATGAAGAATCCCAGATGCACCAATCAAACAGTGGGTGACTCCAATCACTCTGCCCATTGGTTGGAGGGAAACTGACTGGTTAGAGGGAATAAGGTGAGCTTCAAAATGGGGACAGACACTCTAATCTTACCACCACGCTCCCTGTTAACATACAAGGAGGACAGCAGGAAATCATTGGGAGACGTGTGAGGACTGAGGGATTGAATTGATTGGATCGTAACTCAGCCCAGACAGACTCTTTCAATGTTTTTGTTTTTTTTTCTGTATTGCTATTTATCTAATTTACTGTGTTTTATAGTTATTTCTGATTTTATCACATTGCACCTTTTTCTTGTTGTTTTTGTGTTTTTCTGTTTAAATAAATTCGAAAAATACAGGGTCACTGATGCTCTGAATTAAGGATCTAAAAAGCTCTTGCTATTTCTGAAGAGCCTGGCTACATTACTTGCCCAGGACACTCTGATTGTTTTGTGTGTGGCTTATATAGAGGTAAACACTGTTTGTGTTCTGGTGGCAGCAGTTTATCGCCACACGTGTTGCGGTGACACACGTGGGGTACAATTGGACGGTTTGATCGGATGACTGATCTAGAGGTCTAATCAACCCGTGCAATCGTCACACCATCCTCAGGCTGCAGTGGCATCCCAGGTATCTCTCCAGCTGATGCCAGACAGGAGCACGCACAGCCAGAGGGAAGTGTCTGTGAAGGTGCCTACTGCTCCTTTTATCTTTCCATTTCGCTCATCAATATTCATGGGAAAGAAAGGTGATTGGAGGAGGGCCTGCACATGTGTTGTATGATTGCTGGCAAGGTAAAAATAAGGTAAAAGGAGCAAAACTTCAGAAAAAAAAAATGATGAGGCAACAAGATGCAACCAGAAGATCTTGTGAGGATCCTTTCTAGCCATGCCTTTGTTCTTGTTCCAAAGGGACCATTTAACCTGATCTTGCTTACCCATTGCCACCTTCACCTGGATTTCTGACCAGGTTTCTTGCTGCCCACAACCTTAAAGGAGTGCTATTTCTAAAAAATGGCCCATTAATAAATATCCATATAAATATGCTGGATGGGGGGAGGAAAAGTCACTTATACAACTTGCATCAAGAAATACCCAGCCAGGCTTGTTTTTTATTTTTATTAATGGAAGGAAGAGGAAATTGGGTGACAGGTTCTGTCACCCCTGATACACTTAACCTGTCACCCCTGGATTTTATTCCTATCAGAAGAAGAAAACCACAAGCTTGGTGGGAGTTTTATTCAGTTCGGGTGTATAAGTGACCCCGCCTCTCATTAGCCAACGTGTTTATATGGGTTTTAATATTACACAGTGCTCCTTTAACCTGGAGTTGGGACCATGATTACAGGCTTCTGTCTGCCAATTACCTTCAGGTTATGCCTGACCCTGTCTTTGCCATCTATCGGTGTCAGAGAATTTCTAGGGTTTCATTTCATATGCAGCCATGCCTATTCTCCCTTGCAGGGGGCTCTAGTGAAGTACAAAGTAGACCTTACTTGATGGGTCAAGTCTTGGGTCCTGGAAAGTGTTCTCCAGTGCTCACCTTACTTTCAGTGTGACTCTGGTGGCTCAGACCGTGAATGTGATCACACTTAAGGCTCGATTCAGAGAGACAAAAAAATACTTCAGTTTTTGTGCAGATTTCGTATTACTTTCAAATGTTCCCACTCTCATATGAGTGTGCGAGCGATTCTATGCATGCATTGCAAACCTACTGTAAAGTTTCCGTCCGTTCGTATGCCAGAGTACGAGTACGAGGATTTCACTTTCCATCGTGACTTTTCTGTTTCATTTTCTCATGTTACAACATAGGCTTTCGATTTAGCCATTTTCCCATCGTCTCCTCCCACGAATCCTTTACGTTTCCTGATAGATTCTGTTTCACTATTTCCAAAAATAATCGTCCAGATGAAAATCCTTACGATCTTGCGCCTGCGCACTACAAACTTAACTCATTAAAGTGCTCGCCTACATATTTGACACCCTCACTCCTACTACAATGTTTAGCTAAACCACTTAGCACTGTCCTCCATCTTCCCTTTTGGATCCTTAAAGCTCACCCAAACCACTTAGCGCTATCCTCCATCTTCCCTTTTGGACCCTTAAAGCTCACCCCAACCACTTAGCGCTATCCTCCATCTTCCCTTTTGGACCCTTAACCCTTTTGCTGCCAGCCTACCTGCAGCTTTTGTCGCCCTCTGTTGCCAGACCATGTTTCACTATTTTGCTCTACACATGTTCAACTGTGATTTTTGAAAGGGTTTCCAGGGATTTCCCAGGAAAATGATATATTGTTTTTTTTCAAGAAAGTCTATCTTTTTTTAGTGTATTCTCAATACTTTTTGGTGAAATATGTGCAAAAAAAATAAAAAAAAATCTATTTTTTGCAATTTGTAGTGTTTTTTGGTAATAAAAAATATATTTGTCAATAACATTTTATTGTGTGCGAAACCCTAATTTCTCCCAGTCACAGCGGTATCACATGTGTATTGATAGACACACTTTCCTGCCCAGGAGACTCCCCCAAACAGAGCTTTAGGAGATCTTCAGATAAAATACAACTGCGCTATGCGCTATGCGCACCTTGCAGTTTTTCCAGAAAAACAACCATTTACTATTAAAATACCCCCCACAAACTATATATTCTCTGGAAGTACACACCTCAAGCTTTCTAGGCGTACAAAGCTTGTTTATGTGGGCTTAGTAAAGTAGTAGTAATCCCTCAATGTATTCTTTGGTTGCACAAAGTTTCCGTAAAAAAGAATAAAAAGGAAGAATCAAGCCACATTTTTCTAAAAAAAACTATATGCAAACAAGAAAAAACAAGTAAAATCTCAAAAACATGCCCCGAACAGAACGATACCCAACATGCATAGGTACTGTCAAAGGAAGAGTTGGCAAACACCCCAAAGTAAAGCATGCACATAACAGTAATGTTACTTAAAAATTTCAGCTCTGCAGACAAAATGTGCACCTTGCAATTTTTCAACCAAAACAACCCTTTACATTTGGAATATCCCCTATAAACCATATATTCCCTGAAAGTACACATGTTAAGCTTTCTAAGAGTACCCAGATTGTTGTAGTAGGCTCACCTTTCTGGAAGTAATCCCCCAAAGAATTCTTAGGTTGCACAGGGTTTCTCTACAAAAATGAATAAAAAAACTGAATAAATCACGTTTTCCTAAAATATAAATATGCAAACAAGAAAAAACAAGCTAAATCTGAAAGAGCAAGGTCCTCTGAGCAGAATAATACCCAACATACATAGGTACTATTAACCCTTAATTGCCAACCTACTTGAAGTTTTGTCACCCTCTGTTGACAGGTCATTTTCCCCCATCCTGCGTCATGTTTAACCGTGATTTTTGCCGGAATTTTCAGGAAAATTATAGATATATATTTTGCAGCAGAGTTTAGGCTTGAACATGAAATGTCTTGTTTGTAATTTTTCTACTGTTTTTTTTTAATATTTTTGTGTAAAAATAAATATATAATTATTTTTTAGACAATTGTCTCCTTTATTTTAAATAAAACATTGACTTTATTAGAGAAAACCATATTGCATGTGAAAGCCCAATTTCTCCCGATTACAACGGTACCACATATGTATCGGTAGCCCCCCCCCCCCATTCTTGCCCAGGAGACCCCCCCAAACTGAAAATAGCACTTTATAACATTTACAAATAAAATACTACTACTATCCACACTATAAACATAAGGGGTTCATGAAAAAAAAAATCACATAGGGTCCCTTCCGGGGGGACCCCATTTTTTGGGTCATTTTAAGGGTTAAAAAACGGGGTCCCCCTTACCCAGCATTACTAGCCCGGGACCAGCTATGGGGGCTTGTAGGAACAGAGTGGAGGGCCCAGCTTTTGTGGCCCCCCACCCTGCAGCCTACAAGCCCACATAGCCTATGTGGGCCCGGGCTCTTCTGCCCCCCCACCTGGGCTTTGGGGAGGCAGGTAATTGGGGGTGCGGGGGTTAACGGCAAGTCACCTACTAGTGGCAGGTGACTTGCCAGCCCCCAGCCTTGTGAACTGGTATAAGGGGTCTCATAATGGGTCTCATGGACCCCTTACCAGTTCACAAGGGGTTAAGTGTAAAAAAAAGACACAGACACATAAGAAAAAATATTTTATTATTATTTTTTTTTAAACTTTTTAATACTTACCTCCCATCCATCCCTGTGTCCCACGCTGATCAATCTGGCTTCCTGCTCTCCTGCTGCAGCTGGAAGCCTTTTATAGCTGCTGGGCGACAGAACATAAGGGGTTAATTTAAAAAAAAAAAAAAAATGACATGGGGTCCCACCTCCCGGGGGGGGGGGGGGGGGGACCCCATTCTTTGGGGAATTTTAAGGGTTAAAAAAAAAAAAAAAAAAAAAATTAAATGGGGTCCCCTTACCCAGCATTACCAGCCCGGGACCAGCTATGGGGGCTTGTAGGCACAGAGTGGGGGGGCAGCTTTTGTGGCCCTCCACTCTGCAGCCTACGAGCCCACATAGCCTGTGTGGGCCCGGGCTCTTCTGCCCCCCCCTGGGCTTTGGGGAGGGGACAGCTACGGAAGTGCAGACGAATGTGTCTCTGAATCGAGCCTTTAGTCTATTGAGTGCTGGAGAAAAACATGTCTGGAACTTTCTTAGTTTGAACCCGATGTGCAGCCAAGCACTCAAATGAGACGTAGTAAGCAATGGCATATGCTAGTGTTATAGAGCACAAAACAGTTTGGCTTAATATCTGTGTGATTAAGCCTTAAAAATATACAGGTTTTATTTGTACTTGACTATATGGTGAGCTCCAGGAGTCATTTCTAGTGGTTGGGCCCAAGACACACCAGTCCAACACTGCCATCCCGATTTTGGATACCCCGATGGAGGGAATCGATCGGCCCGGGAATCTTATAGATTCTCGAGCCGATCGCCGCGGGTGGACCAGGTGATGACCCAGCACAGCCCAAAGTGGTAATTTGACCCTATTTGTCAGGGCCGCGGTGTGAAAGTCCAACTGTCGAATAAGTCCTTCATAAAATAATAACACAAGAAAACTATCCAACTACATGATAATGTGGCACACAGGAGAATGCATAACGGGTTGTTATGAGCTTGTACGCCTGAACAAATCCAGCAGAATGTGGACATGCATGCTCACAACTACAGTGTTTTCATTAAGAACGACTGGGGTCCCTGCAAGTGAATTCAGGGAAAATGGCAGAAAGGCACATGTATGAACAGCACAGCGCAGCACAGCGACGCTAGCGCCGCCACATAGCGAATCAAAACAGCGACTGCACAAACTCTGACCACCACAGATTCATCAAGGACAGGGCTGCCGAATAGCTTGGGCGCTGACAATTTCAATGAGCGAACGTGAGCGCCAAACATGACTGACTAAAAAGTAGCTTTACAAGCCATGGGTGTTCTGAAAGCAAGCTAATTTGAGGCTAATGTGTTTTGTGGGAGGAGATGCATTTTAGATTTCACGCACAACATTCCAGTGTAAAAATTACATCTTTCATCAAAAAAACTATAAAAAAAGACAGATTAATCAAACATATCCGAAACAACATGTGTTGAATTTTTGCCAAAAGACAAGAACACAAAAACCACTTTAAAAAATCATTGCAGTGTCTGCCATTGAAATGTATGGGAGAGCGCCAGGTAGCGACAGGTCATACCTGGCGCTGTGATGGGATTAGCAGCGGCGCTGTTCGTTGCAGTCGGCTACATGATGAATCCCGCGCTAGCTGACGCTCTCGCCGGCGCTAGCCTCATTTAGCATGATAAATGCGTGATTGTGTCCGCCGCCGGGCGTTCTAGAGTCGGTAGCCGCCGATAGCTGGCGCTACCTGGCGCTAGTGAGACACTACCTGGCGCTATCACTTGATGAATAAGGGCCTAAACAAGCCTTGTTTGCAAGTTAATGGCTGTGCCTATTACAGATCTTAATATTTCAGGGGCCCTGCAGGATGATCCCTCCTGGTAACTGAGTGAGTACCACATCTACCATGAAACTGGGCCCAGGAAAAAGTCCTCTCCCAAAGTGGCCCTGTCTAGGGGTCATCCTAAATAATATAAGTTAGCCCCTTTCTTTGCCCCTACAACCTGACTATTCCATCACTGTTCTTTGATAGCTCATCCACCTCTGACCTTCCGGCTCATTTACCCCCAGCTTGTTTCTCAATACCACTTGTGCTTCATCCTACTGCTCAACATCTTTGAGCCATAAGTTGACTACTAAAACAGTCAACAATGTTAATTCGATCCATCAGACTCCATCCTTCGTGCTTAAAAATAGTATGGGGTGCAAATATGTCTGGGTAAGCATATAGTATGGGGTGCAAATATGTCTGGGAAAAAAGGGACTTGTCTAAAGGCAGAAGCAAGATTGGCAGTTGACTAGCGACTATTGATGGATGAACCCAAACTGCAAAGTTTGGGATCGTACCGAACTTTGTGAGCTTAGGTTCCCAAACCCAAACAGAAGTCCATGTTCAAGTTTGGCGACCCTCCGGAACACAGAAAAGCTGGTTGATGGGCTGCTGAGCAACCTATCAACCCACTTCACCTAAGGGTGCAGCAGCAGGAAGCGCTGCTGTAACTTACCTCAGCCCCGCAATCCTCTTCCTGTCAGCGGCGGCATCCTTTGAAATCGAACCCAGCCAGGGCAACAGAAAGATGGCAGCCTGCTCCCATGAGTTGGGACACTCCTAGTGATAGCACTGCCATTTCTAGTGTCAGGAAGAGGATCACGGGGCCAAGGTAAGTTACCCGAGCCCGAAAATGTATTCAAAGGTTGGCCGAACCAGAAGTTTGAGGGGGTTCGTGCAGTGACCATTTGTACCGAACTTTGTGAGTTTGGGTTCAAAACCAGTCCAGACCAAACAGAAATCCGTGTTAAAATTTGCCGCCGGTCCTGGACACGGAAAAGCTGGTTGATGGGCTGCTGAGCAGCCCATCAACCCGCTTCACCTAAGGGTGCAGCAGCAGGAAGTGCTGCTGTACCCTACCGCAATCCTCTTCCTGTCAGCGGCGGCATCCTTTGAAATCGAACCCAGCCTGGGCAACAGAAAGATGGCCACCTGCCACAATGAGCTGGGACACTCCTAGTGATAGCACTGGCATTTCTAGTGTCAGGAAGAGGATCACAGTGCCAAGGTAATTTACCCGAACCCGAACATTTATTTAAAGTTTGGCCGGAACTTTGGGGCGGGGGTTCACACAGTGACCATCTGGTCAGTACAATTAGTAAATAAGAAAGATGGAGGGCCAGGATTTGTACATGCACCTTGTCCTTTAGCTACACCAAAATATTTGTAATGTGTCTTTTTATTTAACTGTACTCATAACAAAAGTTAATGGAAGATTTGTTGTTGGCCCATCACTGCAAGATGTGAGAATTACCAGCAGTAATGCGTTGCTTGGCGTAGGCGGCAGGATGGCCTCACACCTGCGAGCAGTGACTCACGGCAAGGGTAGATGTGTGTTTATAAACAGAGAGCCCAAATAAATAAACCAAACTGATAAAACAACGCGCAAAAGAGCAGCAAACAGTGCGCAAGGCCACATCTTAAAACCAATTTAAAAAATTGACTGCCCCAGTTCTGCCCGAGAAATCAATGCGGAATAATGTCGTTCGACGGATGTAAAAAGTGGACCTACTCGACTTTGTTACTGATGAAAAGAAACGACTGACACCAACATTGTAACTAGCAACTAGGAGGGAACCCTAGAAATGGTAACGCGGGTTTAAAGGAAACCACAAAGCTGATCAATATCTCACGTTAAAAAAAAATCTAACGAGAGGAGGGCCGCCAGTCTCTGAGAACAAACGCGAAAGACTCAGAAAGGAGTTTTGCACGAATGGCAGCAAACAATTGTTTGAACACAATGTGACAGTATTGAGAAGACTTATTACGTATCTAAACTGAAGACAAAAAAATGACTAGCCGCAGTCTCAATAAATTGTTATGTTGGGGAACAGACAAGTCCAATTGAGGAGAGCCGCAGGAATACCAAACTCCACATGTGCCAGTTGTCATGTCTCGGGGACACCCATCTTCTTTGCGAGCCTACAATCCCCAAACTCCACAGCCAGCTTCAACTTTAGCCAAGCCCCCGTTTGCCGGGACGCTTTAAATGCCTCACCGGAAACGGTTGACCCCAGGACTTAAACTGGACCAACATCCTGGCACAGTTGGAAAAGAAAGGTAGCCACTATTTTGGAGTTTCTTCTCCCAACTGACATAACTGGAACTGGAATAACAGGAAGCCCAGCACGACTTGCTGTTTGCAGGTGGCCTGCAAGCCCATGAGCGGCCATCTTGTTTTTATGTATCACAGTAGGTGTTAGAAAAAGGCAAATTATTTTTTCATGTGCAGCCATCTAAATTGCACTGGAGAGGGATGCATATGAGCACTGTTTGTTGCGTTAGTCTGATTTAATTCATTTTTGACTGTTGGTCCACTTTAATGGCTCCAAGGATGTAAGCGCACCGGGGTGAAGACGGATGAACCGAAGACAAGACTGGGTGTAGTCGGCAGTAGGTAAGTACTGGAAACAGTTCGGGTGCTCCAGAGGAGAATACAAGCAAGGTCAAAGGTCACGACATCTGTCAGGACTTTTCATTCACTCCCCACGGCCGGTCAGGGTCATAAAGACCTGTATTACAGAAAATGTAGCGCGTGATCTTGGAGACAGTAAAGTCGACCAGGGCCACGTGATACAGGTTTCATCACAACCCCTCAAGTCTTTTATTATGTAATTTCTATGGTCTTGTTTAGAGATGAGCGAACTGGTCCGTCAAAACCCAAGTTTGTTCCGAATCATAGGAAAAATTCAATTCGTCACGAAACCAAATTTTTGGGGGTTCGTGGTGACCGAATTTTCCCTGAAATTCACTGCCACCTCGGGCGGTGGGTAAAAAAAATAGAAACTCACCACCAAACTCACCACCAACCTTGGATCCAGTGTTCGCTGCGGAAGCCGACTTGCACAACTGACAGTGCCTCCCCCCGCTCCCACCGTGCTGTGTGTATCGCACATTCCACTAGAGATGAGCGACTCTCAAAGGTTCGTTTCGTACAAACCCGAATTACTTAGAGAAATTTGGCGAATCACCGAATCAAATTTTTAGGAAGTTCTCTAGTCTTGTTATATGCTGTAGCCGATATATCAATACATATCAACCCAAAACATAGGAGCTGTTATTGCATAAAAGTGACCGATTTTTGAACATCCAGGTCTGGGGGGGGCGGGGGGTTTGGTTGATGGTTATGGATGGAGCCAAATTTGCCCTTTTCCTAGTAAGGGAAAGATGATCTCGATAGTTCAGTGGATTTCCAGCTGGCTGAAGGATCGGTATCAGAGAGTTGTGATTAATGGTGTGCAATCTGAACAAAGTGAGTGAGTTACAAGTGATGTGCCGCAAGGCTCTGTCCTGGGCCCCATTCTGTGTAATATGTTTGTAAGTGACATAGGAGAAGGCTTGGTAGGAAAAGTTTGCTGTTTGCTGGTGATACAAAGGTTAGTAATAGGGTGGATATTCCTGGAGGTGTCTGCAACATGGAAAATGATTTAGCTTTACTGGATAAATGGTCAAAACTGTGGAAACTGGAGTTTAATTTCTCTAAATGTAAAATCCTGCACTTGGGTAGAAGGAATCCCTGCTCTACAGTATGGGCCGCTCTGTGTTAGCCAGGACCTCGGAGGAGAGAGATTTAAGGATACTGATTACTGATAGCTGCAAGATGATTGGACAGTGTAGCCAGGCAGTGGGAAAAGCAAGCAGGATGCTCGGCTGCATAGCTCGAGGCATCACCAGCAGGAAGAGGGAGGTTGTGATGCCGCTGTATAGAGCCCTGGTGAGGCCACAGCTAGAATACTGTGTGCAGTTCTGGAGACCTTACCTGCAAAAAGACATTATTCAAATAGAACGGGTCCAAAGGCGGGCAACAAAAATGGTAGAAGGACTTAAACCTTATCAGGAGAGACTTAAAGAACTTAATCTGTACAGTCTGGAGGAAAGAAGGGAGAGATGGGGGACATGATGAAGACCTTTATATATGTGAAAAGATGAAATAAGGGTCAGGAAGGAAGTGTTTTTAAGAAGAAATTTAATGATAGAACAAGGTGCCCAATCTGAAGCTAGTCGGGGGGAAGATCAGAAGCAATGTTAGAAAATATTAGTTTACAGAAAGAGAAGAAGATGCTTCGAACAAACTTCCAGCAGAGGGGGTTGAAAAATCGTCAGTCACTGAATGAGCACATGCCTGGGATATACACAGTATACACATAAGATACAGAGAACATACAGTATACACATAAGATACAGAGAACATACAGTATATACATAAGATACAGAGAACATACAGTATATACATAAGATACAGAGAACATACAGTATATACATAAGATACAGAGAACATACAGTATACACATAAGATACAGAGAACATACAGTATACACATAAGATAAAGAGAACATACAGTATATACATAAGATACAGAGAACATACAGTATACACATAAGATAAAGAGAACATACAGTATATACATAAGATACAGAGAACATACAGTATACACATAAGATACAGAGAACATACAGTATATACATAAGATACAGAGAACATACAGTATACACATAAGATAAAGAGAACATACAGTATACACATAAGATACAGAGAACATACAGTATACACATAAGATACAGAGAACATTCAGTATACACATAAGATACAGAGAACATACAGTATATACATAAGATACAGAGAACATACATTATACACATAAGATACAGAGAACATACAGTATATACATAAGATACAGACAACACACAGTATACACATAAGATAAAGAGAACATACAGTATACACATAAGATGCAGAGAACATACAGTATATACATAAGATACAGAGAACATACAGTATACACATAAGATACAGACAACACACAGTATACACATAAGATAAAGAGAACATACAGTATACACATAAGATATACACATAAGATACAGAGAACATACAGTATACACATAAGATACAGAGAACATACAGTATACACATAAGATAAAGAGAACATTCAGTATACACATAAGATACAGAGAACATACAGTATATACATAAGGTACAGAGAACATACAGTATACACATAAGATACAGAGAACATTCAGTATACACATAAGATACAGAGAACATACAGTATATACATAAGATACAGAGAACATACATTATACACATAAGATACAGAGAACATACAGTATATACATAAGATACAGACAACACACAGTATACACATAAGATAAAGAGAACATACAGTATATACACATAAGATAGAGAACATACAGTATATACATAAGATACAGAGAACATACAGTATACACATAAGATACAGAGAACATACAGTATACACATAAGATACAGAGAACATACAGTATACACATAAGATACAGAGAACATACAGTATACACATAAGGGCAGACTAGATGGAGCGTATGGTCTCCTTCTGCCGTCACCCTTCTATGTTTCTTCCCAACTCTTACACAGTTAGTGACCCAGTGGAATTTATGGGGGGCTGGTAACCTTATTAGCCTGTGTAACCCCATCCCTGTGTGGGTCACTGCCCCCGTTGTCGGAAGACAGATGCATAGACAGTACACAGTGATAACCAGCGAGGCAAGGCGCAGACGTTAAACCGTGGAACGTAATTTTGTTAGTATCCCGTTGAATACCCCGTAGCAATATAGATTTGTCTTTTTAATTTCGGTGTGCATAATTCAGGAGGTGCCTCTTAGACATGTTTAAAAATATTTCAAGTTTAATTGATTCGCTACTTGTTATAATAAAGTCTCAGTTCATTCAGATTGGATTCTCTGCTAAAATCAAACTAATTGTATCCATGCGACTAATAACGTCTTGTTAGAAGCAAGCCAGGGTGTGAGGTCCTTTTCACCGACCAGATTATGAAGGGGCGCAACGGGATCGCTCCCTGGGGCCTCCACCACTTGCCCTGCAAAGGGGGCCTCCACCAACCTTTGGGTTATGGTCAGGTCCAAGAGGCTTTTTGACAGGCAGCGGGGCCGGCATGGAAGCTACCAGCGGCAGTGGGGGCCCCCATGTCTGGGCAGCCAAAGCCACCACAGGGTAGGACGGAGAGTCTAGCGCAGCAAAGTCACTATCAGCAATGTTCCAGTGATGGGTGCAGAGCTGTCACTGCACATAAGCCACCAAGCACAGCCGCTGGAAGCTCAATGCAGGGAACTGTTTTCTGCTGGAACAGCTGGGCGACTACACCCCCCCCCCCCCCCCACACCCAGATTGGCAAAGCAGGAGTTCCCAAGAAGCATGCGTCCGGCACAAGGTGAGTTTGTTCGGGCGACTTGGGGGGTTTTGAAAGCACGTAAAAAATACAAGCAAGACATGTCATATTACAGCCCAGAAAAAAAAAATGTAATTTTTCTGGAAATCCCTGAAAAATCCTACAAAAATCACAGTTAAACATATATAGCGCAAAATGGTGAAAAAAAAAAAGTATTTGTCAACAGAGGGTGACAAAATCTCAAGTGACCTGGCACATCAAGGGCTAAAAGTAGCTGTGCATGTTGGGTACTTTTCTGTTCAGGGGACCCTGTGTGCACTTTCAGATTTAGCTTGTTTTTTGCATATTGATATTTTAGGAAAATATGTTTTTTTTCATTTTGCCTTTTTAATAATTTTTTAGGGATACGCCGTGCAACCAGTGAATATACCCATAAAACTGCGCACACCACAATGCCTAGAAAGCTTGAGGTGTGTACATGACAGTTTACTTAGAGGCCGATTCATTAATAGCGGCAGGTAGCGACAGTTGAGGGACTGTAGCGGCATTTTCAGAGCGCCCGCTAGTAGTCGCTGTGCTTGGCCGTTGTTCGGTAGTTGATAGCGACTCAGTCGGTTTGCCGTAATGTTGAATATTGGGTGAGGAGTCGCTATTTGACAGGTTCCGCGCTGTATGGGAGCGCATGATAGCGACTGGCCCTAGCGACCGGCTCCCACCATATTCATTAAAAAATCACGCTCAAAAAATTATTGCGCTGTAAAATGCATGTTTAAACCCCAGAGCGCTGGCGGCGATGGGTTAAAAGTAGTTTTTTAACCCCCAACTAAGTTTTTTAAATAATTTTATAATATGAATACATTAATATCAGACCTGTAATATCAATTCTGTACAATTTTTTTTTTTTTTTCCCTTAAAAAAATTATTTAAAATGGCAGAAGTAGTCACAGAATGTTTCACATAAAAAAAAAAAAAAAAAAAAAAACATTATTATGAATTAATTATGAATACTTAAAGATTGTTCCATTGAAATGCATTGGAGAGCGCCAGGTAGCGAGAGGTCATACCTGTCGCTGTTCAAGGTCGGACGCTGGCGCTGTGGGTTGAGGCTGGAATAATGATGAATGAGTCGCTATCTGGCGCTATCTCAGTCGCTAAGCAGGATTGGCTTGATAAATGTGTGATTGTGGTGGGGCGCGTCATTACCGGCCGCTCACCAGTCGCTACCTGTCCTTCATAAATAAGGGACTTAATCACTGTATTTTATTTAATTGAAAAAAAAGCCATGCAAATATTTTTTTTTTATTATTACTACAAATGTAAAAAAAAAGTGTGCTCCCCTCTCCTGAGCCAACTAGCCCTGGCACCAGGCATAAGAGCAGGTAATCCAGGACTCATAGACCGCCTGGCCAGGCCCCTGGCTCTGCCAGCATACCAACCCTTATGCCCTTTGGTATGGACTCTGCTGCTCATTGGAATCATTTTGAAAAATTAGCCCCTCTAAATCTTTTTGAAAAATTTGCCCCTCTCAAGCTTACCAACTCGGCAAAACCAAGCATAGGGCTGGTAATCCCAGGGCTCAAGGGTCAAACTGGCGACCCCCAGTCCTAGATATTACCAGCCTTTATGCCCCCCTGCACTACAGTTCTGGTGCTTAGCATCCGACTGATATAGGGGTACTTGAATACCCTTACTAGTTCAAAAGTAAAGTTAAAGTAAAAAAAGTTTTTTATTATTATTAATTAACTTTACCCTTCTTGTGTCCAGTACTGGAAAAGTAGTAGACGATCTGCTGGCATCTGTAAGGAAAAGGGGACACAGATCCCCCTCCTTCTATCCTGGCTTGCAGCCAGCAGTAATTTCAGTTGTTCAGTTGGCGGGGAGGGAAGCTTTTATATAGAGAGGTGGAGCCTCTCTGGAATCTCCCCCATGTGATTTATACATCACAGGAGGGGTGGAGTATGTGGTATAGGGTTTCGCCAGGAAATCCCCATCCATACCACTCCCACCCTGTGATGTATGAAGTGAATCCACTCTCCCGCCATGGTAAGTGGGGGGAAGCAAGGGGGACCTCGTTCCTCCCTTCATGTAAGAAGACAGGAGCCCCAAAGAGCTCTGAAGATGTGGGAGAGTGAGGCCTGATGGGTAACAGAAGAAAGAAGGCGTGGACCAGTAAGTAGTGAAATTTAGAGTATTTCCTTTTTTGTGTGTGTTTTTAATCCTTTGGGCAACCTAGTAATGGGACTGTGGACCCAGCTTAGCGCTCAGCCATCTTACTGCCTGGTGCCACAATCTAGATCTTCTGCATTATTTGACTAAAACCCCGGGCTATTATTTATAGGGTAAGTCTACTTTGGATGAAACTTTTTAAAGTACATATAAAGCGTCCAGAATGACCTGCCCCGGGCAAAATAATTGGGCGTCTGCACCTGTCCTTGGCTAAATTATTCTAGAAACATAGAAACATACAGTAGAAGGTTGACGGCAGAAGGAGACCATACGGTCCATCTGTGTCTGTAACCATACATTTGAATGGTCGTGCTTCCATTTTGTTTTTCGTCTGTTGTTAACCGGCCCTTTGAAGGCGACCAGGCTGCTGATGTGGCCCTCCGTGAAAATGAGTTTGACACTCCTGCTCTAGACGGTTTCCCTCAACTGATGTCAGTCTCTCAACACATCTTCCACAGTAAAGAAACTACTATATGCTTAACTCCGAAGATCATTTTCATGGGCCACCGGCACCTCAAGTGTAATCAAACTCGTTCAGTAACAATCAGTATCCTTCTGTGTAGGTTTGGGATGCCCCGCTGTGTATAAGTGCCGTCCGTCCCATCACAGCGCTGACACGTTTCCTTCATAAATTGAACTTTTTCAAAGGTTGCGGGGCATGGCTAATAGTTAAACTTAGCTTTCAAATGAGGTAGTAGTATTGACTACAAAGTGCCAAAACTGCAACACACAACTTGGACCAAAACCCACCTATAAGATTACCAGGCCGATCGTTTCTTTCCCCCCAGGGCATCCAAAATCTGGATGCCCCGCTGTGTGAAACCCCCCAGGTTGCCCAGTACCTTGCTTCCCGGGCCAATGGCACATTCACGAGCCAAGGCCGCATCCCCGCTATCCCTCTAGCAGGGGGTGTGGACACCCAGCAGGCATTTGTGAATGGCCGGAGCGGGCAAGCTCCCTGTTAGAGGGAATGCAGGGGATATGGCCGCCAGCACGCTCCAGGTGTGCTGTTTGGATGAGAGGCTGCACATGCACTGTAGGACCAGGAAAAGGTGAGTTGCACTCGGCGATCTGGGGGGTTTCACACAGGAAAGGACCAAAACCCAAGATAGTCAAAATCCTGGGTTTTGGTCGCCACGCAAGCGCCGTAGGACCGGGATGAGGTGAGTTGCGCTTGGCGATCTGGGGGGTTTCACGTGGGAAAGAGGGAAGGGACCAAGCCCCAGGATAGTCAAAATCCTGAGTTCTGGTCCACTTTAACAGCGGCCTGCTTTTTGCCTTGTAAAAATGCTGTTTTCATAACAGCCTCAAGTCAATAGAATTTAAAGCGCAATAATGATCGATGACAGGCGATCAATAGTAATGAACCTAGCGTCCAGATCGCTGTAATTATGGCTGAAATGCGCGCTTGTCAATTAAGTACAAATCTATTTTGTAGAACAAATACATATTATTATTTTATTTTTCTGGAAGAAATCCATTTTTTTTTTTAACCAGAAGCCCGGTAACGCGCCCGCTTCCCTGGAAATCGACTTTAATTTTTTTCTCTCATCATTACCAATGAGCCCGGGCATTGGCTTTATTGCTATGCTAAGGGGCAAGCTCATTTAATTAAAGCGAGGATATATTGTCTTGTCGAGGAAAAAAAAATAAAAAAACAAGGAGCCTTGATTGATTTACCAAGAATATTCTTCTTATAGAATCTTGCGGCCCATCAGCTCCGATTTATTAAACCCTGTAAGGGACGTGATGATATTAAAACGCTCATTGTTCAGTTGAATAAAAAGTTTAGTGGGTCTGCTCGGTAAAACAAGGCAAGGAACAAAGAGGATGTTCTGTACTGACAGCAGCCAATCAGAATCCAAGCAGAGGCGCATGGGAGCTAAAAATAGATTCCAGGAACTTATTAAGCTAGTACAGCCCATGAGCTGCTGAGCCCCGCCCCCAGGGTGCTTTTGAGACAGTGAACGAGCTGAGGTTGTAGCACTGCAGGGGCAGATTATGGAAGTGACCAAAACCCAGCGTGATCGGCCCAGTAATCTATAAGATTCATTAAATATCCTTGTAAGCCTACCATAGATCTGAAGTCCTATCTGAGGACCTCAAAGCCATCCTGGCTTCCAGCCGGGAGTAGATTCGGTTGGCGGGGAGGGAAGCTTTTATATCGAGAGGTGGAGCCTCTCTGGAATCTCCCTCATGTGACTTATACATCACAGGAGGGGAGGGGTATGGCGGTGGGGTTTCGTAAGGAAATCCCCATCCACACCACTGCCACCCTGGGATGTATGAAGTCACATGGGGTGAATACACGCTCCCAGCATGCCAAGCTTTGGGGAAGCAAGGGGGACCTGGTTCCCCCCTTTCCCCCAGCTCTGATTTATTAAACCCTGTAAGGGACGTGACGATATTAAAAGGCTCTTTGTTCAGTCCAATAAAAAGTTTAGTGGGTTTGCTCGGTAAAACAAGGCAAGGAACAAGAGTGGATGTTCTGTACTGACAACAGCCAATCAGAATCCAAGCAGAGGCAGACGGGATCATAAAATAGATTCCCGGAACTTACTGAGCTAGTACAGCCCATGAGCAGCTGGGCCCGCCCTCAGGGTGCTTTCGAGATGAGCTGAGGCTGTAGCACTATAGGGGAAGATTATGGAAGTGACCAAAACCCAACGCGATTGGCCCAGGAATCTATAAGATTCCCGTGCCGATCGATCCCCTTCCCCTTTCATGAAATATCCTTGTAAGCCTACCATAGATCTGAAGTCCTAACTGAGGACCTCAAAGCCATCCTGGCTTCCAGCCGGGAGTAGTTTCGGTTGGTGGGGAGGGTTTTATATAGAGAGGTGGAGCCTCTCTGGAATCTCCCCCACGTGACTTATACATCACAGGAGGGGAGGGGTATGGCGGTGGGGTTTCGTCAGGAAATCCCCATCCACACCACTCCCACCCTGTGGTGTATGAAGTCACATGGGGTGAATACACGCTCCCAGCATGCCAAGCCTTGGGGAAGCAAGGGGGACCTGGTATCCTTGTAAGCCTACCATAGATCTGAAGTCCTAACTGAGGACCTCAAAGCCATCCTGGCTTCCAGCCAGGAGTAGTTTCAGTTGGCGGGGAGGGAAGCTTTTATATAGAGAGGGGGATCCTCTCTTGAATCTCCCCCGTGTGACTTATACGTCACAGGAGGGGAGGGGTATGGCGGTGGGGTTTCGTCAGGAAATCCCCATCCACACCACTCCCACCCTGTGATGTATAAAGTCACATGGGGTTAATCCACTCTCTTGGCATGCCAAGCAGGGGGGGAAGCAAGGTGGACCTGGTTCCCCCCTTTCCCCCAGCTCTGATTTATTAAACCCTGTAAGGGACGTGAAGGAAAAAGTTTAGTGGGTCTGCTCGGTAAAACAAGGCAAGGAGCAAAGAGAGGATGTTCTGTACTGACAGCAGCCAATCAGAATCTAAGCAGAGGCGGACGGGAGCTTACTGAGCTAGTACAGCCCATGAGCAGCTGAGGCTGTAGCACTGCAGGGGCATGGAAGTGGCTATTTTTCAAGAGATGGTAATTAACTTTTAGAATTGTAGGGGCAGGGCCGGATTAAGTGTGGTGGAGGCCCCAGATTATTTTTTACCTTTAAAATAATAGTCCAGCCAAGTAACTGATTGGTGGTTGTCTGGCATCCGCCTACTTACTGGAACGTCAGATCGAGTCCCTTGTGCCCCCCTTGTGCGGGTGCGTGCTGCTCGGGAACTCCTGCTTTGCCATTCTGGGTGGGGGGTAGTGTAGTTGCCCGGCTGGTTCCCTGCATTGAGCTGCCAGCGGCTGTGCTTGGTGGCTTATGTGCAGTGACAGCTCTGCACCCATCACTGTAGCGTTGCTGGCGGCGGCTTTGCTGCTCTGGACTCTTCATCCTGCCCTGTGGTGGCTTTCGCTGTGGATTTGCAAAAACAAAAAAAAAGCTTGCCCTGGCACGGGTGAGCCCCACTGCTGCTGATAGCTTTGTTGCTGGCCCTGCAGCCCGTCGGGCCAAATACTAAAAAGTCTCCTGGACCAGACCATAACCCAAAGGTTGGTGGAGGCCCCCTTTGCAGGGCAAGAGGTGGAGGCCCCGGGGCGCGTGCCCCTTGCACCCACCTCATAATCCGACCCTGTGTAGGGACAGATACTGTTTTAAGGGGCATGGCCACTGCATCCATTAGTGCTAGGGTGCCTTGGCTACAATGAGGCAACAAATGGAGGAGATATTTGGGAAGCATGGACCTAAGGGGGGATGTCAGAGGATGACTGAATGAATTCAGACACAGGGTCTGGTGCCAGCTCAATTGGTCAGTATATCCCTGAATTCAAAATACTGTATTGCCATGGTTCTTAGAGTGGACCAAAACCCAGGATTTTGACTATCCTGGGTTTTGGTCCTTACTCCCCGAGTGGGAGTGTTCCGCTGTGTGAAAGGTCGCCCCCCAGGTCGCCTGAACAAACTCACCTCTTACCGGTCCTACGACGCATGCGCGGCCGCTCGTCCAATCAGCGCGCTTTGATCCACACAAGTCCCTGCATGCAGGAGCTCATTTAAGGTGAGTGGATTTGAGTGCGCTGGTGGCCACATCCCTGCTTCCCACTAACAGGGAGTATGCCCACGTCGGCCATCCACAAATGCCTGGCGCGTGCACGCTAGAGGAATAGCAGGGCTCGCGCATGTACCGTTGGAACGTGAAAGAAGGTGAGTTTAGGAGAGACCTGGGGGGTTTCGCACAGCAGGGCATACTGATTTTGGATGCCCTGAGGAGAGGGAATTTATCTCCGTGGGTTTTGGTCCACTTTAAGTCCTAACTGAGAGCCCTAAAGCAGTGCAGCCCATCTGAAATTTCCCCTGTGCTCCCTATGACCAGTGCACCCCTTAATTTAAAATATCCTTGTAAGGCTGCCATCACTCTGAAGTCCTAACCAAAGGCCCCAAAGCAATGCAGCCCATTATAAATTGCCTATGGTCAGTGCACCCCTGATTTCAAAATATACTTGACCCAAGGTTTGGGTCCGATAGGTTCAGTCGAACATTGAAAAAATGTTCGGATCGGGCTCACCTCAGCCCGCTGGCAGTGCTGGCACTAGAAGTTTCCTCGCTCATGGGAGCCGGCGGCCATCTTTTGTAGCCCTGGCTGGGGCCAAATCCGAAGGCCTGGCCGGTCACCCCTGAAAGACACCAGGCCCAGGTGCCGGGATGTTTTACAACTTTATTAGCCCTTTCTTGCTTTGTCCAATCACAGTATATGGTCCCTTCCTGCCCTGTCCCTCCTGTGAGCTCTTCACACTGAGTCATAATGGAGACCACTAGTCCAGTCAGTCCTGGCATCGCTGAGCCCATCATTGCTGCGAAACTGGACCGAAGGCCCCTCAGCCCAGGACACTAAATGAGTCTATGGAGGACCCTGGACTTCTACCTCCACTCGAGTTGAACCTGGCACAACCCAATCATCATCCTGGGGCATGATGAGATACCTCATCCATTTTACATAGGGTTATCTCTCGACCACCCGTCCCCCCTAAACATGAAAGGGCCTTTGCTTTCAACCAAGAGGTGGCCATCTGGGGCCCATTTAAGTCTATTTATCTTTCTATCTGGGCAAGGAGACATCTGAGCCAGGATCTATCCTAACCATCCTAATCTGCTTTCACATTGTAAGGAGGCTTCCAGAGGATGAGGACCACGCTGGGGTCCCAATACTCCTTCCCGTGGATCCCCAGGTTTTTGCTGCTATAGCGGATATCCAGTAGCCACCTCAGGACTGTCCTATTACCAAGGCCTTTTGTGGTCCGGGAAAGTAGGAGACCTTCATGCCCAGTTCCCACTGTCCTATCTAACCCAGCCTTATTTCTCCTTTCCTTAGGGGTTTGACCCTCTAAGGCATGTGACAGCCAGTGGAGGGTGATAGCAGCAGCAGGTTTATTGAGCTCCTAAAGGTCTGTGACAGCAAATGGAGTGGGTAACAGCAGCATATGCAGTCCCTCTGAGCCCCTAGGGCTTGTGACAGCCAGTGGAGGAGGGTAACAACAGAAGCAGTCTCTCCAAATCCTTAAGGCCTGTGACAGCTGGCGGAGGGGGTAACAGCAGCAGTCTTTCTAAAGGCCCTAAGGAGGAGGCCCTGGAGGAAGGTTACAGCACAAACAGAAGCAACAGTCTCCCTGAGCCCATAAGGCCTGTGAAAGCCAGTGGAAGAGGGTAACACCAGCAGCCTGTTTGAGGCACTAAGGCTTGTTAAGGCCAGTGGAGGAGCATCACAGCAGCAGCAGTCTCTCTGCATCCTTAAGGCCTGTGACAGCCGGTGGAGGGGAGTAACAGCAGCAGTCTTTCTAAAGGCCCTAAGGAGGAGGCCTTGGAGGAAGGTTACAGCACAAACAGCAGCAGCAGCAGTCTCCCTGGGTCCCTAAGGCCTGTTAAAGCCGGTGGAGGAGGGTAACAGCAGCAGCTTGTTTGATGCACTAAGGCCAGTGAAAGCCAGTAGAGGAGCATGACAGCAGCAGCAGTCGCTCTGAATCCTTAAGGCCTGTGACAGCCGGTGAAGGGGGTAAGAGCAGCAGTCTCTCTAAAGGCCCTAAGGCCTGTGACGGCCAGTGGAGGGAGGTTACAGCACAAACAGCAGCAGCAGAAGTCTACCTGAGCCCCTACTAGCAAGCTATTTAGCTTCCTTAGAATGTCATTTGTTGCATTGGGGTCAAAGCTCATTAACAATCTCTAAAAAAATTCTACAGGATGAAATCAAACTCTTGTTAAGGATGCGTAATATCACTGTAGTTGTCGAAATATTTTCAACCCGGGTCTTGGAGAAACAAACCAAGGTCGACAGCAGCAGTATGTTTTTTTATCTCCCTTGCGACCTTACAATATTAACATTTTGCAGTTTGCATAATTCTCCGGATTACAGAGCACTCATCTCAGGTTCCCGAGAGTTACCATCATTTTTCATGCATGAAAAATTATAGGAGGAGGAAGTCATTTTACGGGCCGACATCAAATAAATATTTTTTTCCCATTGTTAAATGACACACGATAAAGCGAAAAAAGACACTTTACTGTCCCAGGGGCGCACTAAGGACATGACGCGCGGCCCAAATTCTCTTCGTAAAAAACCCGTCTGGATTAATTCGCTGTGGCAGCAGGACCGCTGGTCAGAATTCCGTCCCTCGGGTTTTCCCTGAAAATGAGCCTCGCTGCCTCTGAGTGGGTCTCTCTGGGCTCGCAGTCTGAAAAGTGCTTTTGCTAATGGATGGAAGTTGCAAAAAGTTGTTACACCGTGGAAGATGATTGATGCCTGATGTGGAAGCCTCTTCGTGTAATAAAATAAAGCAACGTTTTCTAGGCTAGATTCGAGACTTGAGATAAATGACGCGTACAAGGAATGCAATATGTTTTTTTTTTCCATTCCACAAAAACAACGCGCCCGACAACTGGTGGGACTAGTTGTTTCTGGTTAAAATGGTCACGTACCGTAGATCTTTAACTTGATTGCTAAATGACCCAATCTAACCATATATGCAAATAAATCAAAGCAGACTGGCAGCCAGTTCGAGGGATAAAGTCTCTTCAGCGCGGTCAGAATTGCTTTTTCCAGGGTCCCCCTTTGTCCCCAGTTCAAACACCAGTTCACAAATAATAAAGGTCCCCTTCCTTCCATACTGGCTCCCAGGCAAAAGTTATGTCGTCTGCCTCGGAGGAATGCTGTAGAATCCCCCTATGTAAACATTTTTGCAGAGTGTGAGTGCTGGGTGCAGCGGAGTTGTAGTCCAGATAGACAATAGTGGTATAACAGGAACTGGCTTTACTTAGCATGAATGCAGTAAGAGAATGTCACCTTACATGGTGGCTTAGGAAAAACAACAAGACAGGAAGAGAAGCACTTGCAGTGATAGATTACAGCTCCACCTGCAGGAAATAACAATACAGTAGAAAAATACAGTTGCAAATTGATAACAGCGCCATCTAATGTCATAACCTGCAATAGCTGCAAACTACAATAAAACATAGCAAAAGTCATTCTAGCATTGACTAAGCTGTAAGTCTGTTGTACAGTTTCTTCAACAAACATTTATGCATGAAGAATTTTTCCCTGGGGTATTCCCATCCTTGTCCTTCCCCTCCTGTGATGTAAGAGTCACATGGCGGATAGTCCACAAGTTTAATTAAAAACCTTGAAACAAGCCTACTAACGGAATGTGGGAATCAGCAAAGAAGGATTATACTGATGTATACTTACAACTGGTATATAGGAATGGACCAAAAATAAATATAGATATTATGTTAAATGCCTGATGTATCGGTTTAAATACCACCTCTGTAGTATAAACGTTTCGCTCCCCTTTCTCACATCTATTGTTGAGATGCCAAAGCAGGAGGAGGGGGACCTGCCCAGGGGACCCTTACACCATTTTACAGGTCAGGTGGGCCAGCATGCCACCTGACAGGATCAGTGGATGGCATGCATGTACCACCGCCCTATTACCTGTACCCATTATTGAGCATTGGGGAAGAGCCATTGTTCCTCCAGGAGTGTGCCCAGTACTTCTGGAAGAGCACTGGACCTGAACAGAAGGTCATAGGAGTTGGTTAAAGTGGACCAACACCCAGGGGGGGATCGGCCCGGGAATCTATAAGATTCCCGGGCCGATCAGATCCCTCCCTGCGGGGCATCCGAAATCGGGATGTCCCGCGGGGTGAAACCCCCCAGGAAGCCCAGAAACCTTACCTTAACCCCGTTCCAACGGCACATGCGCGGGCCGCGTCTCGTGCTTCCCTCTAGCAGGGCGCGCACCCGCGCCGGCCGTTTGTGAATGGCCGGCGCGGGCGCGCTCCCTGTTAGAGGGAAGCGCGAGACGCAGCCTCCAGCGACCAGAGCCGCTGTGGTTGGACGCCGCTTGTACGTGCATACCACAGCGGCTCTGAGCGCTCTGATTGGACGAGCGCCCGCGTAGGAGCGTAGTGAGGTGAGTGTTTCCGGGCGTTCTGGGGGGTTTCACACAGCGGGGCACCCCCGATCGGGGTGCCCCACCGAAGTGGACCAAAACCCAGGATAGTGAAAATCCTGGGTGTTGGTCCACTTTAACACACGAAGCTGGGGGCGGCCATCTGGCCTTTGAGCCCTTATGCCTGGTGCCCGGGCTGGTTGTGCTTGTGGGAAGAGGGGGGTTACACATGTTCATCTTTTAATAAAACAAGGGAAATATGGCCAAATACATTGGCATTGTTAGTGCAAAATGTTTATTATATATATATTTATTATTATTAGAAAGTCTGTTGAGCCACAGACTTTGGTTATAGTATTATATCACCAGTCGCCTCAACCCTGTGGAGCTTATAGAGGGGCCCCTGCTAAGCCTAAATGAAACAGCCCATGAGCAGAATCTCCAGTCCAAGCTCTTTCCCCTTCCCCTTGCTTGCCCACTGTTGCTTGTGGGGAACCCAGTTGGTCTCCCATTAACCTCCCCCTTTTTCCAATACATTTTTTTCCTCGCTTTCATGCCAAGGCAGGAGGAGGGGGGCCTGCCCAGGGGACCCCTATACCATTTTAGAGGTCAGACGTTCCAGCATTCCACCTGTCAGGATTGGTGGGTGGCATGCATGTACCACCGCCCAATTACCTGCACCCTCCCTCTTGGGCATACTTTAGTTATAGTATTATATCACCAGTCGCCTCGCCGCTTATAGAGGGGCCCCTGTTCAGCCTAAATGAAACCAGCGGATGACCAGAATCTCCAGTCCATGCTCTTTCCCCTTCCCCTCACTTGGCATTGCTAGTGCGAGAATTTTATTATGAGATATTTTTACATATGCGTTTTTTGTACTGTGGCTCTAAATACCCTCAGACCACAGGAATTAAATTCAGATTTGATTAAAATTCACCCCTTGGTGCCAACAATTTCTACAAGTACTGAATAGAGCCTGTAGTACCTAATCACATCCTAGTTTTGAAAAGTTCAGGCGCTGCATTCTACAAAGTAATCTCTACATAACAGCACTAAAATGGGAGAGATGACTCACACATTACAGAAAGCTGTGAGTCATATATGAGCTGTTTACATTTCAATAACTGGCTCGTGTATTTTGTGACCCTCAGGGGGCGTCCCGTGCCCCACTGTAATTAGATTAGTACCGTTATATTGTAATTATTTTCATGCAGAACACATATATGCGTAAAAAAAAGTGTGTTTTAATGCATATAGTAATTACAATACTATAACAGTACTAATTTAATCACAGTGGGGCACGGGACACCCCCTGAGGGTCACAAAAGTCTCCCTAATTAGGTTTCCTCCCTAAATACCAGACCCCCATCCGACCATACTTGGATGGAGTAAAGGGATTCTGAGAACGGGAAAACCTCCCCCCTAACCCATTATGGCAACACCACAAAAAGAAGCTTGTGATATTTTTCCAGATCACACACCATTTTTAGGAGTCAAACAGTTCAGGGAAAGTTTTCAGAAGAGACTCCGAACTCTTTCTTTCTTACTTTCCGTCTTTGTTATAGGCCCGCAAGTCTTTCCAGGTTAACAGCGTTCGACACCTCGAATCCGAGTTATCTTTTTATGCTTCATACATTTTTTTTCCTGTATGATATGTGTTTTCAGCCGCAAAGCCATTGATTCTGGCCTGATGGTCTCCTGTTGTGTTTCCTATTTCAGAAGCTGATGGAACATCTTAGCAGTTACATTCCCGGGCGACATTTACCCGAGAAGCTGTCCGCACAGTTCTACAAAAGGTCAGTCTTCTGCTTCTGTAATGCGTTCATTTTCTAGGCCGCCCGAGCTTGGACTTGTACTGAAGTGCGTTAACTAAAGAGACAAACAGAGAACTGCGAAAAAAAAATTACTGAGAACCTGAGCAAAAAATAGGGCAGAAAATAGGACTAAAAACTCTCTGAGGCCATTCAGCAAAGTGCAGCCAAAGGCATAGCGGTAATTTCATTCAACACAATACTGTCAATACTATAAAAAGGACGGATACATCAAAGAGCTTGAGCAGGCAAGAGGAGGGCAACCAAAATAGATGGTTCACTTAGCCAAATGATTTTATTATTCTTTTTTTAAGGCTAGCCCACTTCTGTAGACATTTCCCCAATCAGAAATAGCCTTTGAAGCATGAGTTAACAAAATTATACTGAAGAAGTTCACATTTGGAAACAATACATTTAGGTGATGGACACAAAAAAAACTGCATTTAGCGGTAGGGCTGAATTAAGTGTGATGGAGACCCCTGGCCACAAAATCTGGTGGAGGCCCCAGATACAGTATTTATTTTCCTTAATAATAGTCCAGCCAAGTAACTGATTGGTGGTTGTCTGGTACCCGCCTACTTACTGGAACGTTAGATTAAGTCCCTTGTGCCACCCTTGTGCAGGTGCGTTCTGCTCGGCCATACTGAACGGAGGGTAGTGTAGTCGCTCAGCTGGTCAAGTAAAAAGCAATCCCCTGCATTGAGCTGTGCTTGGTGGCTTATGTGCAGTGTCAGCTCTGCACCCATCACTGTAGCGTTGCTGATGGCGGCTTTGCTGCTCTAGACTCTCCGTCCTGCCCTGTGGTGGCTTTGGCTTGCCCAGGCATATCCCCACTGCCGCCGATGGCTTTGTTGCTGGCCCCGTGGCCCATAAGACCAAAGACTGAAAAACCTCCTGGGCCAGACCATAACCTAAAGCTTAGCCGGAGGCCCCCTTTTGCAGGGCAAATGGTGGAGGCCCCCTTTACAAGGCAAGTGGTGGAGGTCCCCTTTACAAGGCAAGTGGTGGAGGCCCCAGGTGTGCACCCCTCGTGCCCCCCTCATGATCCGGTCCTGTTTAGCGGCACCACCTCTATTGGGTGTAGGGGGGAGCAAAGACTGAAAATGCTCCTGGACCAGACCATAACCCAAAGGTTGACGGAGGCCCCTTTTGCAGGGCAAGTGGTGGAAGCCCCCTTTACAGGGCAAGTGGTGTGTACCCCTCGCGCCTCTCTCATGATCCGGCCCTGTTTAGCGGCACCACCCCTATTGGGTGTGGGGGGGGGGCAGCAGAAAAAATGGACGGCGGTAAGAGGGCCTTTTAGCTACAATCCAACATACTGTAGCTCAGGACCTCCCAAGTAATACCCGATTGGCTTAGTTGAGCAACTACCCTCTGGGCAGTGACAAATTTTTCCCTGAGCAACTACCCCCAACATCCCCTGCTCACTTCCGCCCCCTTCTTTGGTCCTCCTTTGTCTGTTCACTTATTTTGACCTCTCAAATGATAACGGATGCAGACTAAAGTATCTACCTTATGTCTTACCTTTTAACCTTTTACCTGTGCCTTGATCAGTTAAAAGTAGTGTTGGGCAAACCGGAACAGCAAAGTTCGGGTTCGTACCGAACTTTACACGTTCGGGTTCCCAAACCTGAACACAGATTTTAACCAGAAGTCTGTGTTCGAGTTCAGCATTTGGCCCGAACCGGGAAAAGCTGGTTGATGGGCCATCAACCCACTTCACCCAAGGGTGCAGCAGCAGGAAGCCTACCTGAGCCGGGTGGGGGCTTCACTCTGCCCTGCTGAAGTGGATTTGTCCACGCAACGCGTCGGCTGGTCGCTGCCCCGGGGGAACCCAAAGGCTTGTTTTTTCAATAAAGGGTGATGTACAATTATTTCTTTGATTCTTGTATACCTTACTAGCAGGTGCCTGTTACATGAAAAGATGGCTGCCGCTCCCATGATTGGGGACACTGGCAGCTGGCAGTAGAAGTGCTGCTAGCTACTGTCAGTTTTGTCACACATGGGAGCAGCGGCCATCTTTCTGAAGCCCCGGCTGTAGCTTATTTAACAACCGAAAGAATGCCGATGGACTGGGGTAAGTATACAGCTGCTTCCTACTGCACAATCTCCATTAGTTTAAAGTTTAAAGCCTCACAATTGTGCCTCTGAGGGGCCGCCAAAGTTCGGGTCCCCATTGATTTCAAAAATTGATTTTGATGTGGACCGGGTTATGGTATCCAAAAGTTTTGTCGAACTTGCCGAACCAGGTTTGCCCAAAAGTAGTTACAAGTTACCTGTAGGTCCTCTTTTTTTCTATTAATAATATATGTAATTTAGTCTCCTACATCAGTAAAATTACATTGGTTATAAGTCATCGGTTGATTTGCAGGTCTCCGATTTGTGGTGGTGATTACCGATGGATACTTACCCAGTTGTAAAAGTCACTGATCACATCTCCCAGCCTTACTGTGGACAGCGCTCACCAATGTTGCCTCGCAACTAGCAGTGTTTGTACATGTCACGGGGAGCTGTCCTCCTTCATCTTTCCTCTGTCATGTTCTCTCCAGCTGTGGTTACATCGGGCGTCTCTCTGTTGACTGGCTCACCGAAGACCAAATTGTCAAGTGTTTAGTGTTGCCTGCGAGCTCTAGCTGCTGGCTTTGGGTTAACCCTTGGTTTGCAGAAAAATGTACCTTGGGAGATGGTAAGTATTTCATCCGTCAGTTTTAAAACAGGACTTCAGAAAAGAATTACAGCTGGGCAGGGGACTAATTGGTTTGGAAGAGCTCCGCCTAGATAGTCCCCAGTATTCAAGTCTGCTCTTTTTTAAATGTGCCACCCCCCAAGACTTTGATCTATGAATAAGGACCAGGTGGCGTCCGAAACGCGTAAGAGCTGCACCATTTAGGATTGCTGTTAGGTTCTGGTAATGGTAATGTTTTTAAGGCTGGTCTACTATGTTACATTTTTTAAATGGACTTTAATAAAATGTAATTTTTTTATGGAGTGCTGACCCTAGAACTGTTTTTCTCAGCCCCCCTAAGACTACTCACCTGGTGCACCAAGCATTGGGGCTGGCAAGCCAGGCTTATGCCCTTTGGTTCAGGTCTGACCTGGGACACCCGTGGAAGAACATTAGGCCCATACTGATGGAAACCGGGCTTTTCTGCACCTCCCTCCTGTGCCCAGTGTCACCAGTGCTGGCAGGATGCATGATGACCCCTTACCCTTTAACCGGTATAGGGGAGTCCCCCTTTTTTGTGTGTTTTCCCTCTCCCCTTGGGATACTTGCCCCACTTGCCATGCATAGGGGCTGGCAACCCAGGGCTCTACGGCCAAACGATTAGCCCCTGGACCTGCCAGCCCCTATGTCCTTAGTTCCCCTAAGGCCCCTGGCAGAACACAGGGCCCTACTGATGGGCATGGGATCTCCCAGGCAATGGTGGGGGGTAGAAGAGCCCGGTGCCCATCTTTATGTGCCTGTGTTCTTCCAAGTATACAGAAGAGTCCTAGAAAATCATAAAATGTGACTTGCAAAAAAAAATGGACAATTTATACATATTTGACTTTTAGTCTGATTTTCATAATTCCTAGAGGGCATCCCAATTAGAGACGTCCCACTGTCCAAATCCCTGCCTTTTCCCCATGAGGTGCTTTTATCCCAGCCATCCTATTTTCTACAGATGAGTCAGGGCCACTGTTAGGGGACTATTTGGGTTGGAAGCCCTCCAAAATAGTCTAGCCTAGATAGTCCCCAGTCCGAAAAAGCCTAGATAGTCCCCAGTACTAAAGTTTGCCCTTTTTTTTAAATGTGCCACCCCCTAAGACTTCTTGCTCGGTGCACCAAGCATTGGGGCTGGCAAGCCAGGGATCCTGGCCCTGTCATCTCTTTGGTTCAGGTCTGACCTGGAACACCCGTGAAAGAACATCAGGCCCATACCAAGGGGCATCGGGCTCCTCCGCCTCCGTGCCTGGTGTCTTGCCACCTGCCAGTCCCGGCAGGATGCATGGCGACCCCCTACCCTTTAACCGGTATAGGCAGGGCTGTATTTAGAGTTCATGCTGCCCTAGGCACTATTTGTGCTTACGCCCCCCCTCAGCTAAGTGCACCAGGGGCATCCCTTTTAGGAATGCCCAATGTGTGAACGCCCACATCCCTGCAGCTGAGGCGATTCAGATATGCTGGGCATGGCAGCGCACCTTACACTGCAGAGAAACCTGCGATGTGACCGTTTCCTATGGTGATGCTCAGTCCAAAACAATGCTTTATGCAGTGCATTAGTATGTACACTATAAAGCAATGATTGGACAAGAGCCTGAACATACGCCATGGGAACAGCAGAAAGGTAAGTTAAGTTTTGGGTGATCTCGGGGTTTCACACAGTCAGGCATCAAAAATCAGGATGTCATGGGGAAAAAAAAACCCTTCAACGGCCGACCTAGAATCTAAAAGATTGCAGGGCCAGCCGTTGGCTTTTTCCCAGGGCATCCCGAATTGTGTTGGGCTGCTGTGTAAAACCGCCCAGGGCACTAGTAAAACGTACCTTTTCCCCAGGTCAACGAAGCATGCACAAGCTTGTCTCCAAACGGCTCTGATTGTTTTCTATGGGGAGCTGCACTGCCCCATTCCCGGTTACACCTAGTGGCAAGTGCTCCTGTCCCAAGCCTATCCCCATAGAAGTTAATGGGAGCTGTTTTTCCAAAGGAGTAAGCAGCTCATATTGGCTTTGCGCATGCGCATTCGCTGTGGGAACGCATATGGGGTGTGTTTTTGGGAGATTTCTGGGGGGGTTTCATACAGTGGGGCATCCCAATTTGGATCTGAACAAAAACCAAGAAGTCAAAATCCCTGGTTTTGTTCCGCTTTAAGCAACCCAAAACCAGGGGGCAGTAAAACTGGCTTTTGGTCCATTTTAACAGGGACTATGGCCAGTGGCGTAACTATATGTGACTGGGCCCTAGTGTGAACATGAAATGGGGCCCTTTCAAGACTTTTTCCAGACTTTTCATTCAATTGGATGCAGCTAGACAACTAAACCAAGAGATATTAATGGAGCTTCTGTTCTCAAGATGATGCCAAGTAAGCACAAATCTGATAAAGAGGGAAGAGGGGTGACACTGATGGGGCCCCCTTGGTTTATGATGTGGTTGCACCCCCTATGGTTACTCCCTGGTAGATGCCATCCTTGGGGCATCCCAAATTGGGATGCTCCACTGTGTAAACCCCTCTCCCGGGAACACTCACCCCCTCCAGGAGCCCTTGGCGAATCTGTGCATTCTGGCTGCATCCCCGCTCACCTGTAGCCCAGCATGCACCCGACCTTCCTGAATGGGCGGCGTGGTCACACTACGGCTGCCAGGTGGGCTGGGGATGCGGCTGGCGGTGCCGCTCGGCCAAAATGAGCCAAGTAACAGCGAGCCTGCTGATTGGCTGAGCGAGCCGCTCAGCCAATCAGCGCATTCACTCTCGCCCGAGTCTGTGCTGTGGGGGTGGAAGGAAGGTGAGTGAAACAGGGCGACCTGGGGGGGGGGGGTACACACAGCGGGGCATCCCAATTTGGTATGCTGCTGCTGCAGAGAGGAACAACACACAGGAAAGTAAAATTCATGTGTGTTGTTCCTTTTTAACATGTTTGCTGGTACCTTGTTCTGCTGCTGGAAATCATGGAGGGCTGAGCGCTGCGCACAGGAGGAGGATGATCTTCGAGCTGCAGTGTAGCCGGAAGCCCACACTGAGCTGAGGGGAGGAGGAGGAGGGAAAGTGCCACTATCACACTGCTCCGACCATACTTGCTGCTGAGGGAGGGGGCGGGGCCACTCTGCTGAGAGCAGGGGCGGGGCGGGGCGGTGCTGGGGGATTGCCTGTACAGTTGCGTCAGCTGCCCATTGTGGGGCAGCGAGGCAAACAGCAGGAACGGGGGCACGCTGGCCACCTTCTCCGCATCGCCGGGGGGCACCACTGCATGCAAGTTTGTTTTTTTTTATTAAATTGTTGCTGGTCTCTGCCCCTTACCCGCCCCTGTCTGTAGCTCCGCCCTAGGCACGTGCCTTCCTCTTCCTAGTGGCAAATACGGCCCTGGGTATAGGGGGTCCCCCCTTTTTTGTGTGTGTTTTCCCTCTCCCCTTGGGATACTTGCTCCACTTGCCAGGCATAGGGGCTGGCATCCCAGGGCTCTATGGCCAAACGGTTGGCCCCTGGACCTGCCAAAAAAAGCCCCTATGTCCTTTGTTTAGGTCCGGCCTAAGGCACCCCTGGACGAACACAGGGCCCCACTGATGGGCACTGGGACCTTCCAGGCAATGGTGGGGAATAGAAGAGCCCAGCGCCCTTTATGTGCCTGTGTTCTTCCAGATATAAAGAAAAGTCATAAAAATTGACATGCAAACAAATGGACAATTTATTTATCATATTTGACTTTTTGTCTGATTTCCATGATTCTTAGAGGGCATCCCAATTTTAGATGTCCCACTGTCCAAATTGCTGCCTTTCTCCCTTGAGGTTCTTTTATCCCAGTCATCCTATTTTCTACAGATGAGTCAGGGCCACTGTTAGGGGACTATTTGGGTTGGAGGCCCTCCAAGATAGTCTAGCCTAGATAGTCCCCAGTCCCTAGAAGCCTAGATAGTCCCCAATATTAAAGTTCACCCTTTTTTAAATATGCCAGCCCCCAAGACTACTTGCCTGGTGCACCAAGCATTGGGGCTGGCAAGCCAGGGCTCCTGGCTCTGACTTCTCTTATGCCCTTTGGTTCAGGTCTGACCTGGAACACCCATGAAAGAACACCAGGCCCATACCGATGGGCATCGGGCTCCTCCACCTCCGTGCCTGGTGTTTTGCCACCCACTAGTACCTTTAACCGGTATAGGGGGTCCTCCTTTCTTGTGTGTTTTCTCCCTCCCCATAGGGTGCTTGCACCACTTGCCAGCCATAGCATAGGGGCTGGCAACCCAGGGCTCTACAGCCAAACGGTTGGCCCCTGAACCTGCCAGCAGCTATATCCTTTGGTTCTGGTCCGCTCTAAGAGACCCCTGGAAGAACACAGGCCCCTACTGGTGGGCATTGGGATATCTCTGGCAATGGTGGGGGGCAGGGGCGTAGCTAAAGTCTTGTGGGCCCCGATGCGAGGAGTCAAACTGGGCCCCCCCCCCAATATTTTTTCCCCCTACCACCACCAGTCGGCGAGCCCTACGCGGCCAATGTGGGATTAACCCCCAGTACAATAAAACCACAAACTCACCATGTACACATAAACATTCTTTTATGACAAATTTCTCAAAGTATTAACACTCAATAGTGAATCTATAGTGACTCACCTTCCTATGTTCCCCTGTTGCTCTGATGTCAGCTGCGGCTCCTCGGCTGTGATCCTTTCTTCCTGGGGACGATGACATCACAGTGCCGTCAGTCTATCACTGGCTGCAGCAATGTTGCGCCTTGGCTGGGGATAGGATGAGCGAACTGCCAGGTAAGGAGCCGCCAGAGCTCCTTACATGACAGTTCACTAGCCTATCAACGGCCAAGGCACAACATCGCTACGGCTCCCGCCCCCCCCCCCCATCATCAGTGACAACGACCTACCTTATAATGAGCGGCGCCGGGGCGCCGGCTCTCCGTGCTCCAGTCTGGCAGTCCCCTTCAGAGTGAATCCGCGGGCGCAGGCGCTCCCCCGTGTAGCTGCACGTGCTCACTGTGCGCCGGCGCGCCGCCTGGGAGGCGCCACCGACAGCCTCCTGCCAGTGAGCCCGTGACGTGACCTGACCTTCTCATTCCTCCAGCCCCGCCCCACCAGACCTTCTGTCTCTCCTCCGGGCGGCGGCGCTGTCAGGGAACAGTGGGCAGGGGGGGGGGGGGGCCCTGCCACCAGACCTCCTGTCTCTCCTCCGGGTCCCGCCCGACCTGCGGCGGGGCCCAGTCGCAATGGCGACCCTTGCGACCCCTATAGCTACGCCCCTGGTGGGGGGTAAAAGAGCCCGACTCCCATCTTTATGTACCTGTGTTCTTCCAGGAATACAGAAGAGTCCTAGAAAGTCATAAAAATTGACTTGCAAAAAAAAAAAAATGGACAATTTATTCATATTTTACTTTTTTTCTGTTTTTCATTATTTCTAGAGGGCATCCCAATTTGAGTCGTCCTACTTTCCAAATCGCATCCCCATGTGGTTCTTTTATCCTAGCCATCCTATTTTCTACAGGTGAGTCAGAGCCACTGTTATCGGTTCAAGCCATAAGACAGGCCCTTCATCCCGTCATATTGGACTCCATGGGGAGGAGGCACTGCCTGATGCACATGGCACATACCTGTATGGACAGCAGCAGCACCAAAAGATGTGGAGGATGGGAAGAAAAGCAGCCAATGCAGATTTCTTTTTTTAAATAGGAAAAATATTTTTTCTTGAGTAGTGTTACAAACCTACTGTATAATGAATATTATGAGAGATGTAAATAAAGAAGTCTGCCATATCCATCTGAAAAAGTGTTCGACAAATATACGGTGCATGTTGATTCATTTGATATGATGCATATTGACTAATGCAATGCATAAATTATACACAAACAATTTGCTACCCTGCTAATATAGTGAATGGATAAATAAATACAAGACATCAAATAAATTGTGTGGATAGTGATTTTAAAATATGATAATGATTCTATCCTGAATTAAAAATTGCTGCGTTTTTAACGCAAATCAATTAAATAAAATGTGGGTATTTTTTAACCATTGCACATTAAATAATAATGATTTCAATAAACATGATCGTAATTGAATTACCGTAAATGTAGATCAAGTGATTTTAAAATATGATAATGATTCTGTCATGTAAAGTAAAGTAAAAACTGTTGTTATTTGTAACACAAATCGATTAAATAAAATGTGGGTATATTTTAACCATTGCATATTAAATATCAATGATTTAATTAAACATGATCATAATTGAATTACCGTAAATGTAGATCAAGTGATTTTAAAATAAGATAATGATTCTAACATGAATTAAGAAGTGTTGTTATTTGTAACACAAACCGATTCAATAAAATGTGGATATATTTTAATCACAGAATATTAAATAATAATGATTTTATTAAACATGATTTTAATTGAATGTAATATACTGTAGTTCAAGTGATTTTAAGATTAAATATAAATTAACACTCGGCTTGCCACATTCTTTGAACTTAGGTAGTGCTAGCGTAGAAATGTCAACTATAAAGTGGACCAAAACCCAGGATTTTGACTATCCCCCCCCCCCCCCATATCGCAGCAGCCAACTCATCTCTTCCCGGTCCCCGGTCGCGCGTCTTAGAGCAGTGGCTCCAGCTTCCGCATCCTCAGCTTCCCCCTAGAAGTGCGTGTTCCCGCACGGGGCATCTGTGAATGTTAGAGGGAGGCAGAGAATGCGGACGCTGCTCTTAGACGCATCGTGGGGCCGGGAAGAGGTGACTTGGCTGCGGCGTCCTGGGGGGTTTCACACAGCGGGGCACCCCGATCAGGGAGCCCCCGGGAAAGGACCAAAACTCAGGATAGTCAAAACTATTGACTATCCTGGGTTTTGGTCCACCAAGTAAATTTTGTTGCCTCCAGGTTATCGTATAGCATGCATATACTGATTTTTTGAAGGCCTCAAAGTGGAAAAGCATAACCCAATTTGTGGGTGACAGGAATGGAGACATGGGGTTGAAAGATGTGGACTATTTATAGGAGGAACACATGTCCACAGAATTCAATGCTACTCATTTGTGTAAGTAGGTGCATCCTTGCCTTAGGTCACATGCTCCAGAGATCTTCAGTCCATAAAAAATGTTGGTGATCAGTGGTGGCCAAAATGCAGCCTGGGATTTTCCTGACCCGCCCAGCCTATGGCATCTGCATGGAGCCTGAGTGTCCTGCAAGGTGGAGGCTATAGCACTGCAGGAATAAGTCAAGAGCAGGGATGGATATGGTCAACTCAATGGTATTGAAGCTTTCGTATTGTAGGGACAGGTAATGTGGCAGGGGTGGGTATGAGTCTAAAGCATTGGGGCAGAACATGGGCTAGGGTTTCTTTGCTGGAAGCCTAAGGTGGGGCCAGGTACAGGGATGCTTGTAGGAAAACTAGGGAGACAACAATTAGATAGAGTTGTAAAAATTAGCAGCCCAATCAGGCCTCAAAGCTTTGAATCCTCCCTAAGCCCAGCCCGCCCTTGTTGGTGATTAAGCCAATGCTCAGCCAATCCATGAATTCCACTACCACCATTTAGCCAAAGAGTGAAATGCATCGACGAGACATTCGGTCTAACGGTCTTTCCCAAAATGTCAGCAAAGTAGGACATTTAGAAGTGCCCAGAGTTTTTGGGAAAAAAAGCCACAAAGTGGAACCATCCCACTAAGATTGGGGCATCTGGTCAGTATAAGCATACATGACTGTCAACACAATAATTCTGGATATGGAATGTTGAGGGTCTTTGTCATGGGAAGCACTGCGGAGTTATCGGTTAGTTGAATGTGGAAATTTAGCGTGAGAAGTCCTTCCTAGTTATAGTTTTTGGCACCAGAAACTTAAGACTAAAATCACTTAGCAGGTATCATTGTCTGGACATTGGACAGTTAGGGGTGGCCAGAGTTTTTGGGAGCACAGCGGGAAAAAATGCCACAAAGTGGAACCATCCCACTAAGATTGGAGCATCTGGTCAGTATAAGCATGAATGACTGTCAACACAATAATTCTGGACATGGAAGGTTGAGGGGTTTGTCATGAAAAGAGAAGCACTGCAAAGTTATTGTCATGGCAAACTTACCTTCTGTCTCGTCCCTTGTCTGCGGGCAGCGTGGGCTGACGGGTTCTCTCTCCTCCCGGCAGCCGCATCCTCGGCGAGCGTCATCTCGAGCGACGCCGAGTGTGCCCGCCCCCTCCACTCATCACAGCTTGACTGTGTGTGAGCACGGCTTTCTAATGACCTCCACCGGTGCTGCAGACAGCACGCCTGTCGGAGGTTAGTTTTAAAGGGCCAATGAGCCCAGGGTTTGCTCTGGGCGAAATGCCCTTTAGAGTTAACTGGGCAATAAGCCCAAGACTTAGCACCAATCAAACACATTTCCCTTGTCCAATTCCGTTCAGTTTTACCCTATAAAGGTTTTACTCCTCCAGTGTGTCAGTGCCCAGGAGATTCTTGATTCCATTCTGTTCGCGACCTTGCCTTGTTTGACCTTCCCGGGATTGCCACCTGGACTGACCCTTGCTTGTTTCCTAACTACGAATCCGTACTGTGTACCCGTGAACTCCCGGCTTGACCCCTTGCTCGATCTTGACTCTTCTCCCGTCTCTTCCCTTTGGTGCTGCGCTATATTGGACAGATTACCCATGTATAACCCCGGCTGACGCGACATCGCCCAGTCTTGCCCAGGGTTCATCTGCCTTCCACCCTGTAAGTCCACATCCTTTGTGCTACTAAGTCCTGGGGGTAACCGTGTCCGGTGTAAAGCGCCCCAGAAAATGGGGGCTTGGCTATAGGTGAAGCTAGCAGCGGAGATTGGGGGTTGTGGACTTACCTAAGAGGCGGGTGTTCCACGGGGCTTGACAGTTACCGGTTGAGTTGTGGGAATTTAGCATGAGAAGTCCTTCCTAGTGGTAGTTTTTGGCGGCAGACTCTTTGCGTGTATCGTTGTCTGGTTAAAATTGTGTCTCGTTGTTAAATTTTAATGTTTTGCCTTTAAAAAAGAACATTTGTCAAAGCAATCAGCATATATTAGAAGACATTACATTTAATTACTTTTGAAACGAAAACATGGTTTCGCTTTCTGCTAGAATACCTTTATTTTTTTAACAAACAGCATGAGGGGAAAAACACTCAGTTTCTGCTTGGATGGAAAACCCAGATATGGTAACTTCCTAATTGGCAAGTGCTGCGTAAACACGAGAAGAGTTTTGTAACAGAAACATGAAATTAATCAATTACTCCAGACAAGGCCATAATTACAAGTTACACATTTTCTTGTTTTAACAAATGAAGCAAGTTTGAGACAAGTTTTAATTTGTTGGCGGATCTTTATAGTAACAAAAAAAAATAACTGTGTCCAAATATTGGTCAAGAAAATGTATATATTCTTGTGTGTGTTATAATGTCTCGGGAATAGACCCTTGGACCATATGTAATGCCCCGCATGACACCTGCCTTTGGGTGAGCTGACAATCCCCAATCTCCGCTGCTTCTGCCTATAGACAAGCCCCTGTGTGCCAGGACGCTGGGTGCATCTCAAGGGACATTGTTGTCCCCAGGACTTAGGTAGCGCAAAGGATGCCAGCTTACAGGTGAAGGAAGGTGAACATAGGGCACACATGAGGATGTTCAGGAAGCCAATGTCATATATGGGATATCAGTCCAATCAACGTCACAGCACAGGGATGGAGCGGATGGTCAGGGATAGTCAAAGGTCAAACCGGGGAGTCAGAGATCACGATGAGTCCAAGGGATTAAGCAGAATCATAGTTAGACGGGCAGAGGTTGGTTCAGGCAGCAGACAGGGATGGTCAGACGGAGTCAGCAACAGGTAGTAGTTCACAAGAGACACAGCACACCCTTAGCACAGAACGCTATTATGGGCATTGTGGCTCAGGCCTGATTCATATTTAAGGGGAAGCTGGGATAGGGCATCAGCCTTTACATCTTTAGTTCCTGGAAGCTGTGGGTGGTCAAACTGGCGATGGGGAGTGATTGGCCAGCCCAGGATCCCTTCCCGGATTGGCCATAACTTTCCCAAGGGCTGGTCAGCTTTGGCCAGTAAGGACTCGAGAGTGCCAAAAATGTAAGATTCTTACCAAACACACAACGACAGGATGATGCACCTGTGGAAGAATTGATTATGTTATTAAAAGCAAACTCAGCAAAAAGAAGATATTTAGACCATTCAGTCTGGGCATCAGAGACAAAACAATGAAGTAACTGTTCTAGCAACTGTTCTAGCAACTGATTGGTCCTCTCTGTCTGACCATTTGACTGAGGATGGAAGGACAATGAAAGGGAGACAGAGAAGCCCAGTCAGGTGGAGAAGGCTCTCCAGAAATGTGAATCATTCCTGGAAAGCCTTCTGAACTTCTCTATCTGAGACTACATTCTCCGGAATTCCATGGAGACGGAAGATGTGATCCAAGAAGAGCTCCTCAGCAGTGGGAAATGTCTTTAATGGGATAAAATGAGCCATCTTACTGAACCAATCTACCACTACCCAGACAGTAAACCACTGAGACAATGGCAGATTGGTAATTAAATCCATTGACAGGTGGGTCCAAGGCTGGGATGGAATAGACAGTGGTACTAAGGGCCCTGCAGGGGCAGACCTGGGTGTCTTATGGCAGGTGCAGGTCTGGCAAGCCCAAACAAAGGCCTGGGTATCTTCCCTAAGAGAGGGCCACCAAACTCGACAAGACAAAAGAGCCAGAGCTTTCTTAACTCCTGGATGTCCCACGGTCTTAAAGTCATGAAAGAGCTTCAACACTGCAAGACAGTGGGAAAGTGGCACAAAAAGAAGGTTATCAGGTTTCCTTGGAGGACAATCAGATTGAAACAAATTGACTTAATTCAACCAAGAGGTCAGGCTGAATGGCTGCAATCACTCGATGACGTGGAAGAATGGGATCTGAGTCCTCCAGAGGAATTTTAATAACCAAGAAACTACGGGATAGGGCATCAGCCTTAACATCTTTGGTTCCTGGCTTGTACGTAATAGTGAAATTGAACCTCAAAAGGAAAAGGGACCATCGGGCTTCCTGAGGTCTCTTAGCAGACTCTATAGTATAGAGCAGGGGTGGGCAATTATTTTTTCCATGGGGCCACATGAGAAACTAAAAATATTGTGGAGGGCCGCTGAGCTATGGGCGTCTAAGCGACGTCTAAGCTCAGCGGCTCTGAGTGCGCTGGCGGCTGCATCTCGAGCTTCCCTCTAACAGGGAGCGCGCCCGCGCTGGCCATTCTCAAATGGCTGACACAGGCACGCGCCCTGCTAGAGGGATAGCGGGCATGCGGCCGCAGCTCGTGCATGCGCCGTTGAACTGGGAAAGAAGGTGAGTTTATGGGCGACCTGGGGGTTTCACACAGCGGGGCATCCCGATTTTGGATGCCCCGCGGGGAGGGGATCTATAAGATTCCCAGGCTGATAAAGCAGGGTTTTGGTCCACTTCAAATGTTCTGATGTGATAATTTCCCAGCCAATCAGAGAAGCCCTTGGCTTCTGGCAGTCTGGAAGGAGAGCTCATATCAGCTGGGGCAAAGTGTAAGAATGGTGGGCAGCAGGAAGGGGGCATGGTGAGAGCATGATGGACAGCAGGAAGGGGGCATGGTGAGAGCATGTGGACAGCAGGAAGGGGGCATGGTGAGAGCATGGTGGGCAGCAGGAAGGGGGCATGGTGAGAGCATGGTGGGCAGCAGGAAGGGGGCATGGTGAGAGCATGTGGACAGCAGGAAGGGGGCATGGGGAGAGCATGGTGGACAGCAGGAAGGGGGCATGGTGAGAGCATGGTGGACAGCAGGAAGGGGGCATGGTGAGAGCATGTGGACAGCAGGAAGGGGGCATGGTGAGAGCATGGTGGACAGCAGGAAGGGGGCATGGTGAGAGCATGGTGGACAGCAGGAAGGGGACATGGTGAGAGCATGGTGGACAGCAGGAAGGGGGCATGGTGAGAGCATGGTGGACAGCAGGAAGGGGGCATGGGGAGAGCATGGTGGACAGCAGGAAGGGGACATGGTGAGAGCATGGTGGACAGCAGGAAGGGGGCATGGTGAGAGCATGTGGACAGCAGGAAGGGGGCATGGTGAGAGCATGGTGGACAGCAGGAAGGGGGCATGGTGAGAGCATGGTGGACAGCAGGAAGGGGACATGGTGAGAGCATGGTGGACAGCAGGAAGGGGGCATGGTGAGAGCATGTGGACAGCAGGAAGGGGGCATGGTGAGAGCATGGTGGACAGCAGGAAGGGGGCATGGTGAGAGCATGGTGGACAGCAGGAAGGGGACATGGTGAGAGCATGGTGGACAGCAGGAAGAGGGCATGGTGAGAGCATGTGGACAGCAGGAAGGGGGCATGGTGAGAGCATGTGGACAGCAGGAAGGGGGCATGGTGAGAGCATGGTGGACAGGTACATAGTGAAAAAGAGACAGCAGGCAGGAAGGGAAAACACAAGCAAACTACATAATCTTTCTGAGCAGACTTACTGATGCTCTGGAGCCCCTACTCTGTCCTTCCAAAGTCCCCAGGTCTCTATCAGCTGCTCATCGGGTCTGGCTTCCTCAGAGGAAGGGAGAATGTGCCAGACCCGACGAGCCGAGCGGCCGATCAGCTGCTGCTTAACCTAAGCCTCTCACACTGTACACAGGCGATCACCTAAGTTAAGCAGCAGCCGATCGGCCACTCGGCTCGTCGAGTCTGGCATGTTTTCCCTTCCTCTGCGTCTCTTACTGGCCAGCTCAGCCCGGGCCGGTAAGAGCCTAGCAAAGGGCCGTATACGGCCCGCGGGCCGTACATTGCCCAGGTCTGGTATAGAGTGTCACAGGAAACTGGGCCCCTTCTAGCAAGTGCCTCCATTCTTGAAAGGCCAATTTCGCTAGGAGCTCCCGACTATCAATGTTCCTCTCAGCTGAGCTAAACTTCCTGTAGAAAAAAAGCACAAGGATGCAGATGCTCAAGAGACCCACTATACTGAAAAAGGACTGCCCCCACCCCCAGCTCAGAAGCATCCACCTCTACAAGAAATTCCAGCAGGCTATCAGGGTGGACTAGTACGGGGGCTGGGCTAAAGGCAGTTTTTAACCCTTCAAAGGGTTTGAGGGCCTGAATTGACCAAATGAAGGCTCCCTTCTTAGTAAGGTTAGTCAAGGAAGTTACCAAGGTGGGGTAGTTCTGAATAAATCCCCTATAAAAATTGTCGAAGCCTAAAGATCTCTGCAGCCCTTTCAGATCCTTGGGTTGTTCCCATTGGAGGATGGCAGAGACCTTCGCCTGATCCATGGTCAACCCAGTATTAGAAATGATGTAACCAACAAAAGGGACTTGGGATACCTTAAAGACACACTTCTTGAGTTTAGCATTAAGGCAATTCTCCCATAATTTATGGAGAAAATTGTCGGACGTGCTTCGTATGCTTGACAAGATTGGGGGAGAAAATCAGAAAGTCATCTAAATAGACAACAAAGCGACCCCAACTTTTTCTGAAAATCTCATTCTGAAAATCATGGAAGATGGTTGGGGCATTACAAAGGCCAAATGGCTTCACACAGTACTCATAGCCCCCATCCATGTGAAGCGGTCTAGAACCACGCAGCGCGTCGGTGAGAAGGTAAGTGGGGAGGACAAAAGGGCTATTGATACAAAGGTGGATTACTAAATTGATTATTGTTGTCTCATTATGGCATGTATTTTCTGATGCTCGATGTTATGAATAGGCACTATGGCAGTTTGAATATATTTGCATGGAAGCACTTAGCACTTTCAAGCACTTTAAATTTTTAACTTGCACTATTATTATAGTTTATATATAGCAGTACTGCTCAGTAGCACTGTTTAATTATTGTTAATTTAGTTCATGATATTGCCAATAGGATTGCACAAGCACTTTATAATTCGTGGCATGAGCGTCGGTATATATATGGTTATATTGTGAGAGCCTTTTTTATACCAATAATTAAATTAAATTAAATGAGTGGGGGAACACTGGAATTTGAGTATCCTGCAACATTAGCCCTGATAGTTCCTCCCCACTTGAGGGTTTTTTTTAAATATATGTATTTTATTATGTTGTGTGTTGTTTTGTCCTATGTATGATCAGTGTATAGATATTTGCTGATAAATTAATATTTGACATTTTAATTAAGTGGTGTGCAGCCTAATTAGTAGGGACATTGAGGTGGGCTAGCCCTGGAGCCCCACCTAAATCACAGTGCCCCATCCTCAGTCTTTTGTAATTTATTTTCATTAGTGACTCTTCTCTGCCTCTCAGCTGATAAATCCATTACTTCTACTGCAGGGGAAACTTAGCATCAATGAGTAGCATCCATGAAAATGAAATGCAAGCCGCTGAGCGCCTTGCGATTGTGCCGTGGGAGCTAAGGAAAGGTAAGGTCATGGTGATTCTGGGAGGATACACCTATTGGGGGATCCCAAATTGGAATGCCCCAGGCAGGAGGAGCAGGACCCAGCATAATGAAAATCCTGTGGTTTATTACTTTTTAAACTAAAACAAAATATGTGCAGCTAAAACAAGTAATCTTCCTCTTCATATAGCTCCCCCCACGATTGGCTGCTGCAGTGTTTCGCAGGTCTCTCCCGAATATCCATCCGCCAGCGACCATGTGACTGCAGTGGTGATTCATGGGTCTCAATTTTGCTGGGGAAGCAATTTGAAAGTTAAGATTATTTGTTGCCCTACCAGCTCTGCACAAGGAACCTCACCCAGTTTAGGCCCTTATTTATGAAGGGATAGCGACAGGTAGCGACTGGTGAGCGGCCGGTAATGACGGGCCCCGCCACGAGAACGCCGGCTCCCCACCACAATCACACATTTATCAAGCCAATCTTGCTTAGCGACTTAAATAGCGCCATATAGCGACTCATTCATCATTATTCCAGCCTCAGCCCACAGCGCCAGCGTCCGACCTTGAACAGCGACAGGTATGACCTCTCGCTACCTGCCGCTCTCCAATGCATTTCAATGGAACAATCTTTAAATATTAATAATTAATTGTTATTAATGTTTTTAAATTTTTTTTAAATGTGGAAATTTCTGTGACCTCTTCTGCCATTTTAGATAATTTTTTTAAGGGAAAAAAAATTAAAAAAAAAATTGTACAGAATTGATATTACAGGTCTGATATTACTGTATTCATATTACTAAATTATTTAAAATACTTTTTTTTTTGGTTTCCAAAAATATGGTGGTTTGGGGGTTAAAAAACTACTTTTAACCCATCGCCGCCAGCGCTCTGGGGTTTACGCATGCATTTCACGGCGCGAGAATTTTTTGAGCGTGATTTTTTAATGAATATGCTGGGAGCCGGTCGCTAGGGCCAGTCGCTATCATGCGCTCCCATACAGCGCGGAACCTGTCAAATAGCGACTCCTCACCCAATATTCAACATTACGGCAAACCGACTGAGTCGCTATCAACTACCGAACAACGGCCAAGCACAGCGGCTACTAGCGGGCGCTCTGAAAATGCCGCTACAGTCGCTCAACTGTCGCTACCTGCCGCTATTAATGAATCAGCCTCCCCGTCTAATACCGGCCCTGTGCGTGGCCAAAGTTGCCATTCAGACGAAAAGGTATTCAAGTGAAACCACTGCCGACTGAGCATGCACCATGGGCTCCTGGGCCAGGTAAGGGTATTGGGCGGCTGCGGGGGAGGTTCACAGAGTGGGGAGTGGGAATCAGTCAGCCCAGAAGACTCCAGAGCCGGTTTTGATCCACTTTAAAAAAAAATAAAATTTGAGTCATTACTCATTCACCTTAGGGCACTATCTAGTTATTAAAACGGCATCTTGAAATTATCCAGAGCCTTCCTGCTAATGTCTGTCTATGATCTGAAATCCCGCTAATACGGCGTGATGCGCCGCCGCAACGTTTCAAATAAACATCAGCTGCCTTCGGAGGATCAAGACACCGGGAAGAGCTTTGGAAATTCTTTTTCTGCAGGAGCTGACACATGCAAAGCGCCAACTAATCTTATTCATCTCGCACAATATTCCAAATAAATATCAAGCGTGTGTGACGGGCTTCACCAGGAGCTTCTCGGAGAGATTGCTTCTAATGAAGAACAAGAAGGATCAGATTGTAGGAAGGTTTCTTAGTACAGAACTTTCTTAGGGGGTTATTTAAGAAGGGATAGCGGGCGGTAGCGCCAGGCAGAGTCTAGTGAACGCCGGGCGCTGTACGCAAAACCACATTTATAACTCCCTAACAGCGCCATGTAGCGTCACATGTATTATTACAGGCAGGTCAGTGTATAGCGCCTCTAACAGCGCCATGTAGTGTCACATGTATTATTACAGGCAGGTCAGTGTATAGCACCTCTAACAGCGCCATGTAGCGTCACATGTATTATTACAGGCAGGTCAGTGTATAGCGCCTCTAACAGCGCCATGTAGGGTCACATGTATTATTACAGGCAGGTCAGTGTATAGCGCCTCTAACAGCGCCATGTAGCGTCACATGTATTATTACAGGCAGGTCAATGTATAGCGCCTCTAACAGCGCCATGTAGCGTCACATGTATTATTACAGGCAGGTCAGTGTATAGCGCCTCTAACAGCGTCATGTAGTGTCACATGTATTATTACAGGCAGGTCAGTGTATAGCACCTCTAACAGCGCCATGTAGCGTCACATGTATTATTACAGGCAGGTCAGTGTATAGCACCTCTAACAGCGCCATGTAGTGTCACATGTATTATTACAGGCAGGTCAGCGTATAGCGCCTCTAACAGCGTCATGTAGCGTCACATGTATTATTACAGGCAGCTCAGTGTAAAGCGCCTCTAACAGCGTCATGTAGCGTCACATGTATTATTACAGGCAGGTCAGTGTATAGCACCTCTAACAGCGCCATGTATTGTCACATGTATTATTACAGGCAGGTCAGTGTATAGCACCTCTAACAGCGCCATGTAGTGTCACATGTATTATTACAGGCAGGTCAGTGTATAGCACCTCTAACAGCGTCATGTAGCGTCACATGTATTATTACAGGCAGGTCAGTGTATAGCACCTCTAACAGCGCCATGTATTGTCACATGTATTATTACAGGCAGGTCAGTGTATAGCACCTCTAACAGCGCCATGTATTGTCACATGTATTATTACAGGCAGGTCAGTGTATAGTGCCTCTAACAGCGTCATGTAGCGTCACATGTATTATTACAGGCAGGTCAGTGTATAGCACCTCTAACAGCGCCATGTAGTGTCACATGTATTATTACAGGCAGGTCAGTGTATAGCGCCTCTAACAGTGCCATGTAGCGTCACATGTATTATTACAGGCAGGTCAGTGTATAGCGCCTCTAACAGCGCCATGTAGTGTCACATGTATTATTACAGGCAGGTCAGTGTATAGCGCCTCTAACAGTGCCATGTAGCGTCACATGTATTATTACAGGCAGGTCAGTGTATAGCGCCTCTAACAGCGCCATGTAGTGTCACATGTATTATTACAGGCAGCTCAGTGTATAGCGCCTCTAACAGCGCCATGTAGCGTCACATGTATTATTACAGGCAGGTCAGTGTATAGCGCCTCTAACAGCATCATGCAGCGTCACATGTATTATTACAGGCAGGTCAGTGTATAGCGCCTCTAACAGCGCCATGTAGTGTCACATGTATTATTACAGGCGGCTCAGTGTATAGTGCCTCTAACAGCGTCATGTAGCGTCACATGTATTATTACAGGCAGGTCAGTGTATAGCGCCTCTAACAGCATCATGCAGCGTCACATGTATTATTACAGGCAGCTCAGTGTATAGCGCCTCTAACAGCGCCATGTAGCGTCACATGTATTATTACAGGCAGGTCAGTGTATAGCGCCTCTAACAGCGTCATGTAGCGTCACATGTATTATTACAGGCAGGTCAGTGTATAGCGCCTCTAACAGCGCCATGTAGTATCACATGTATTATTACAGGCAGGTCAGTGTATAGCGCCTCTAACAGCGCCATGTAGCGTCACATGTATTATTACAGGCAGGTCAGTGTATAGCGCCTCTAACAGCGCCATGTAGCGTCACATGTATTATTACAGGCAGGTCAGTGTATAGCGCCTCTAACAGCGCCATGTAGCGTCACATGTATTATTACAGGCAGGTCAGTGTATAGCGCCTCTAACAGCGCCATGTAGCGTCACATGTATTATTACAGGCAGGTCAGTGTATAGCGCCTCTAACAGCGCCATGTAGTGTCACATGTATTATTACAGGCAGGTCAGTGTATAGCGCCTCTAACAGCGCCATGTAGCGTCACATGTATTATTACAGGCAGGTCAGTGTATAGCGCCTCTAACAGCGCCATGTAGTGTCACATGTATTATTACAGGCAGCTCAGTGTATAGCGCCTCTAACAGCGCCATGTAGCGTCACATGTATTATTACAGGCAGCTCAGTGTATAGCACCTCTAACAGCGTCATGTAGCGTCACATGTATTATTACAGGCAGGTCAGTGTATAGCGCCTCTAACAGCGCCATGTAGCGTCACATGTATTATTACAGGCAGCTCAGTGTATAGCACCTCTAACAGCGCCATATAGTGTCACATGTATTATTACAGGCAGCTCAGTGTATAGCACCTCTAACAGCGTCATGTAGCGTCACATGTATTATTACAGGCAGGTCAGTGTATAGCGCCTCTAACAGCGCCATGTAGTGTCACATGTATTATTACAGGCAGGTCAGTGTATAGCGCCTCTAACAGCGCCATGTAGTGTCACATGTATTATTACAGGCAGGTCAGTGTATAGCGCCTCTAACAGCATCATGCAGCGTCACATGTATTATTACAGACAGGTCAGTGTATAGCGCCTCTAACAGCGCCATGTAGCGTCACATGTATTATTACAGGCAGGTCAGTGTATAGCGCCTCTAACAGCGTCATGTAGTGTCACATGTATTATTACAGGCAGGTCAGTGTATAGCACCTCTAACAGCGCCATGTAGCGTCACATGTATTATTACAGGCAGGTCAGTGTATAGCGCCTCTAACAGCGCCATGTAGTGTCACATGTATTATTACAGGCAGGTCAGTGTATAGCGCCTCTAACAGCGCCATGTAGCGTCACATGTATTATTACAGGCAGGTCAGTGTATAGCACCTCTAACAGCGCCATGTAGTGTCACATGTATTATTACAGGCAGGTCAGTGTATAGCACCTCTAACAGCGCCATGTAGTGTCACATGTATTATTACAGGCAGGTCAGTGTATAGCGCCTCTAACAGCGCCATGTAGTGTCACATGTATTATTACAGGCAGGTCAGTGTATAGCGCCTCTAACAGCGCCATGTAGCATCACATGTATTATTACAGGCAGGTCAGTGTATAGCGCCTCTAACAGCGTCATGTAGTGTCACATGTATTATTACAGGCAGGTCAGTGTATAGCACCTCTAACAGTGCCATGTAGCGTCACATGTATTATTACAGGCAGGTCAGTGTATAGCACCTCTAACAGCGCCATGTAGTGTCACATGTATTATTACAGGCAGGTCAGTGTATAGCACCTCTAACAGCGTCATGTAGCATCACATGTATTATTACAGGCAGGTCAGTGTATAGCACCTCTAACAGCGTCATGTAGCGTCACATGTATTATTACAGGCAGCTCAGCGTATAGCGCCAGCGCTGTAGCTTCCAGAGCGCCAGGTATTACCTTTCACTCAGGCCGTTCATTTGCTTGTGTATAAATAGCACCTTTGGCAAAATTTTTTTATCTCCAATCATTGTGTGACGTCTCCTGGCTGCAAACAAACACTTTTAGAAACTTTTTGGACTTTTTCTATTTTTATGCAGAATTATCGTTACAGGTCTGGCACTAAAGTGTTAATGTCACAGTGTTATAACAATGTCATTCCATGTGTTTTCGCTTTGTTACAGGTGGATATGTGTTCAAAAACAGACTTTGATCACACAGCGTCTGGCGCTCTATGCTACAGCGACCAGATCCAGAGCGCCGACACTGTGTGTGTGTCTTTTTTTGATAAGTATGGTGTGAAGCACCGAGAGTCAGTCGCACTGAGCTGATGCTTCCTCTCCCTCCCTGCAGCGCTGTACTGGTGTAACAGCGCCCAACATACATCACATTCATCAATGCCGGCCAGGTTACTACAGCGACTGAGGCGCTCTGTTACAGCTCCCGATACCCACTTACAGCGTATACTAGCCGGTCACTCTAAGCGCCGCTATACAGACGCTCATCTGCAGATACCTGGCGTTAGTAGTGAATCAGCCTTCACGATTCTATTGGTGCACCCAAAAAATAACATCACCAAAACTCACTTGGCCATCTGCATGCATGTTACTGAATTATTGTCAGCACTTACATTTGCTCCTGCATCTACTTAAAGTGGACCAAAACCCACGCCGAACTGCCCGGGAATCTATAAGATTACCAGGCCGATCAATTCCCTCCCCCCGGGGCATCCTAAATCGGGATGCTCCACTATGTGACCCCCCCCAGGTTGCCCCATACACTTACCTTTTCTCCCGGTCCAAAGGTGCATACGCGAGCAGTGGCCTAGCAAGGCGCAGGCACACTCCCTGTTAGAGGGAAGCGGGGGATGCGGCCGCCAGAACGCTCTGAGCCGCTGGCCCTAGACGAAGGCTTAGGCGACGTGACGTCAGCAGGTCCGAGCGCGCTGATTGGACGAACAGCTGCGCATGAGCCGAAGGACTGGGAAGAGGTGAGTTGGCATCAGCGATCTGGAGGGTTTCACACAGAGGAAAGGACCAAAACCCAGGATAGTCAGAATTATGCGTTTTGATCCACTTTAAAGCTAAAGCGTTGCCTCACCAATTTTTTCCTGATCGCGACCATCTTGGAGCATCAGGGGACCTTCTTCTTATCCCATCGCATTGCAACCTGCACGTAACCGGCGTAACCCACAATGCAAAGAATCAGAAAAGCCAGCGGCCCTTCCTATTTGCAGGCCACTGACGGATCCATAGGACACAACTGAGGGAGGGATATCGACCATGGCAGGAGGTACAAAAAAATCTATTATTTTTTGTTCATGTCTATGAGACTAATGTATAGGGCACTAGTTAATAAACTGAAGATTGGATGTGTCTTTGTAATATTTTGCCATTATTTATATAGTAAAAACTGGAGATTTGTCTATCTCTTATTTATTTGGATATATTTTTTCCATATTGTTTTTGAAATAAGGTGTGGATATATAGAGGCCTCATTAAATATACTGCACTGGCACTTTGGCCCTTATTTAACAAGGGATAGCGCCAGGTAGCGAATGGTGAGCGAACGGTAATGACGGGCCCCGCCACGAGAACGCCGGCTCCCCTCCGCAATCACACATTTATCAAGCCGATCCTGCTTAGCGACTGACAGAGCGCCAGATAGCGAATCATTCATCATTATTCCAGCCTCAGCCCACAGCGCCAGCGTCCGACCTTGAACAGCGACAGGTATGACCTCTCGCTACCTGGCGCTCTCCAATGCATTTCAATGGAACAATCTTTAAATATTCTCAATTAATTGCTATTAATGTTTTTTTTTCTTTTTTAAGTGGCAAAAATTCTGTGACCACTTCTGCCATGTTAGATATTTTTTTTAAGGTAAAAAAAAAAAAATTTGTGCAGAATTGATATTACAGGTCTGATATTAATGTATTCATATTGCAAAATGTTTGTAAAAACATGTTTTTTCCAAAAATATGGTTGTTTGGGGGTTAAAAAACTACTTTTAACCCATCGCCGCCAGCGCTCTGGGGTTTAAACAAACATGTTACAGCGCGAGAATTTTTTGAGCGTGATTTGTTAATGAATATGCTGGGAGCCGTTCGCTATGGCCATTCGCTGTCATGCGCACCCATACAGCGCGGAACCTGTCAAACAGCGACTCCTAACCCCGTATTCAACATTACCGCACACCGACTGAGTCGCTGTCAACAGCCGAACAACGGCCAAGCACAGCGAATACTAGCGTGCGCTGTGAAAATAACGCTACTGGCGCTCATCTGTCGCTACCTGGCGCTATTAATGAATCGGCCTCCTAGTCTTATTCATTTATTTGGATATATTTTCTATATTGTTTCTGAATTAAGGTGTGCATATACAGAGACCTTACTGAGGCCTTTGTAATATTTTTCTATTATTTATATAGTTAATGCTGGAAATGTGTCTTTGCACTAGCACTTCACTTCTATGTGGATATATATATATATATATATATATATATATATATATATATATATATTTTATTATATTATTTAATTTTTAATAATTTTAATATTATTATATTTTTTAATTAAGTGGTGCATATGTAGAGGTCTTTTTGAATAGACAGCACTGGCACTTGTCTTATCCATTTATTTGGATATATTTTTTCTGAATTAAGGTGTGCATATATAGAGACTTCATTGAATAGACAGCACTGGCAATTTGGCCCTTATTTAAGAAGGGATAGCGTCAGGTAGCGCCTTGTTAATGAGAGGTAGCGACAGGTAGCGACAGGTGAATGCCGGACACGGCACGCAATTACACATTTATCAAGCAGAATCTGTTGAGCGACTGGGATAGCGCCATGTAGCGTCCAATTCATCAATATCTCAGCCTCAGCGAACAGTGCCGCGTTCAGCCTTGCACAGCGCCAGGTATGACCTCTCGCTACCTGTCGCTCTCCCATACATTTCAATGGACGATCCTTTTCTTCTCTTTAAACTGGGTTTTTGTATTTGTTTTCTTTTTTTTTTAAACTCAAATAATGTTGTGACCTCTTCTGGCATTCAAAATGCATTTTTTTTTCAAAATGTTTTCATGTTTTATTTATTTCTGCAGAAATGACATTACAGCTCTGCCATTAAAGTGTTCATGTTACAATGTTGTTACAATGTAATTCCATATGTTTTCACTTTGTTCCTAGTGGATAGATGCTGAATAACAGACTTTAAACACACCGCCTCCTGCTCTCTGGGCTACAGCAAAGCATTTTTCAGTGTGAGGCTGTTTTTTTTAATGAATATGTTGTGAGTCGGTCACACTGACCATTCGCTAACATGCGCTCCCATACAGCGCTGTAGTGGTCAAATAGCGACTCCTCACAGTGTATTCATCATTGCTGCACAGCGACTGAGTCACTATAAACGAGCGACCCACGGCCGAGCACAGTGACTACTAGCGGGCGCTCTGAAAATGCCTGCTACAGACGCTCATCTGTCGCTACCTGGCGCTAATAATGAATCAGCCTGCCATCTTATTCATTCATTTATTTGGATATATTTTTTCTGAATTAAGGTGTGCATATATAGAGGCCTCATTGAATAGACAGCACTGGCACTTTGTCTTATTCATTTGGATATATTTATTCATATATGGATATATTTTTCTGTATTGTTTCTGAATTAAGGTGTTTATATACAGTGACCTTACTGAGGTTCAACTGTATCTCTCTCTCCACTCACATGAGGGTTGATTCAGAGGGACATAAAAAGACTTTCGTTTTTGAGTTGATCTGTTTATTTTTTTTTAATTTTCCCGTTTGAGTATGAGTGTACGAGTGATTCTAAGCATGCATGGCAATCCTTCAGTAACGTCTTCGTCCATTCGTATGCCAACGAGAAAGTCATTTTTCAGCTTTCATTTTCCGTTTATGTTACTCATGTTACAACGTAGGCTTTCGACCTTTTTTGCCCTTTAACATTTCTCGTTGGATTCTGATTTCCTTTTTCTATAACTAATCGTCCAGACGAAAATCGTTACGACCTTACGTCTGCGCACTTCAAAATTAACTCATTAATGTGCTCGTCTACATATTTAGTTCACTCACTTCTGCTACAATGCTTAGCTAAATCACATCGCAGTCTGTATATTCTTCCATTTCCCGCACCTAAAGCTTACCTTAATCACTTAGCGGTCTCATTCTTCTTCCATTGACGCACCCAATGCTTACCTAAATCACTCCGTGGTCTGGCGAATCTTCATATCTAAATGTTGTGTTTTGCATTCGTTTTGTGGTAACCAGCCCTTAATGAATGAATTAATGTATGAGGTAAATGACACAGAAACAAGTTTTTGTTTTTTTTTGGTTCACTCATAAGTGGCATTTTTCGAGTCCCTTTTTTTTTTTAATTTTGGAAAAATGTACAACTTTGAAACTTTTTTAAAATATTTTTTTTTTAAATGCAAAGTGTTAAAATCTTTAACATTTTTGGTTATAAAAATAACAAATATAAAAATATTTACACAGCAACGGCAGGCCCCAGAAAATTATTCTTCATCTGTGGTCCCCAACGAATTGCGCAGCTCCTGCATCTCCCCACCAACTGAAGCACCATGGCATTGAGTTGTGCCAATCTGGCACGTGCGGTACCTGTAAAGAAAAAAAATATTTTTTAGCAATCCAAGGTAAACTACTCAAACAATAACTCCTAACACCATCAAAAAACATGTTGTACAATCCAAATAACAGTAACTAAGTACATAAGTAGTTTTAGTAACAAAGATCATATGTATGTGGGAGAAAATAAAGATTTACATTCTAATGACTAATTAAGGTCAGCATTAAAATGTTTTGATAAGGCCTACATTAAAGTGGACCAACACCCACCTCTGATCGGGCCGGGAATCTATAAGATTCCCGGGCCGATCAGCTTCCTCCCCACGGGGCATCCGAAATCAGGATGCCCCGCTGTGTGAAACCCCCCAGAAAGCCCCTAAAAACGTATCTTATCGGTGACGGTCAAGCGACGGATAAGCTGCCGCCGCCGCATCCCACGCGTCCCTCTAGCAGGGTGTGAACCCGCGCCAACCGTTTGTGAATGGCCGGCGCGGGTGCGCGCCCTGTAAGAGGGACGCGGGAGAGGCGGTGGCGGCGGCTTATCCGTCGCTTGTCCGTCGCCGATAAGGTAAGATTTTAGGGGCTTTCTGGGGGGTTTCACACAGCGGGGCACCCCCGATCGGGGTGCCCCACGGAAGTGGACCAACACCCAGTATAGTGAAAATCCTGGGTGTTGGTCCACTTTAAAAAAAAATGATGAAGGTATACATTGGGAAGGGTTTCACAGGGACACTTTACAAGGAGGGATTAAGGTATACACTGTAAACTGGTTCACAGGGACACTTTACAAGGAGGGATTAAGGTATACATTTTAAACTGGTTCACAGGGACACTTTAGGAGGAGGGATCAATAGATAGTTACAATGCAGTTTGCCTAAACTATATAACAATCAGCTGCGGGAGGGACCAATGCAAGGTGGGTGCAATCGATCACACCCATGACGTTGGGCATGTCGGCGATATTAAAAAAACCCAACTTAAGGAAGTTCCAGGCTACCATGTCGTCCGGAAAGTAAATATATTTTGGACTATGGTAGCCATGGATAGCCAAAAACTTGGATAGCGCGCGGCTCAGCGTAGGCTGGGACATCCCCACGGAGAGGGTACGCAGCCTCTGGAACGAGCCGTTCGCCAAAAATTGCAGGAAGCCAAGCATCTTGGTCATACCTGAAATTGCTTGCGCCTTCCTTGTGGTGCAGGCTAACCATGGCAACAACTAATGGAGGGAAGCGCGGTTAAGTCGGGTCAGCTCAAACAACTCAACATCATGCATGCGATCGATATGCTTGCGTCGCCGGTGCAATCTGGCCTCGGCCCTGCTGACACATGCAATGCCCTGTAGCTGAAGGTGCTCATATTCCTCCCCAAAGCCGCAAAACATGGTCAAAGCAAGGTAGCCGAGTGCAAAATGGTCCCGTAAGTGGATCGCAAAGGATACGGTTTTATAGGGCGGTGGTCCCTCGGCAATCAGCTCTCTGAATCAGACGCAAGCCCATCCCAATAACGTAAGTTGTCTGAGCGAACGCAAAATATCATATTTAGATGCAAAAATGATCCGAACTAACGCAAATGACGAAAGCGCATATATGCATTAGCGGGAACGAACATACGCATGGAAAAAGGAACGTAAAAAACAAAAAAAAAGGCCAAACAGACACAAAAACATACACAGACACATACGAAAGTCCAGACGTATCTGTCTCTAAATCGAGCCTATGGAGTGAAATCGATAGCGATGTGCCCTCTGGATGCTGCTGGCAAGGAGCAAACGCACAAAGCATATGCGAAACAAGCCTTACTGTACGTAAGTGTTAATGTTATCTTTTAATGTTAAGATTACGATTAAGGCCTTGATTCAGTAAAGAAAACAAAATAATTCTCTTGCTAGTAAAATTCACGTTAGGAGAAAAAAGCATGAGAGTTTCTGTTGCTGAATCACCAGCTAGGAAGACAATGAAAGTAAATGGGATTTTTTACTACAATATAAAAAGGAGTAAAAAAGTTCACAACTTGAGTAAAAAGTAGCAATGACTTTCATTGTCTTCCTAGCTGGTAATTCAGTAACGTTGAAATTCTCAGGCTTTTTTTTACTACCAAGATTTTTCCCAACTCTTTCTGAATCAAGGCCTATATGTGCTTAATTTTGTGCCCTCTCCTTTGGGTCCCAAACTGTCCTTTAAGACCTTCAACATTGTATATGGAATTATGGAACTAAATATATATATATATAAATATATACAAATGGTGGATTTTCTACGTAACATGAACAACACATCTGCCCTTCAAACAATTACCCACTCTGGGAAAAATTTTTAAAACTCTAATTTTCAAACTTCTGATCTGCCTTTAGTAGTTTTACAATTGTACGAATAAATTAGTTGCTGAATCACCAGCTAGGAAGACAATGAAAGTAAATGGCATTTTTGACTACTATATAAAAAGGAGTAAAAAAGTTCACAACTTTTTTTATGAGTAAAAAGTCACTGACTTTCATTGTTTTCCTAGCTGGTAATTCAGCAACGTCAAAATTCTCAGACTTTTTTCACCTAAAATAAATCTTTTATTACCAAGAGAATTTTTTTCTACTCTTGCTGAATCAAGGTCTTCATGTGCTTGATCTTGTGCCCACTGGAGCCCTTTCCTTTGGGTTTCAAAGTGTCCTTTAAAGTGGACCAAAACTCAGGATTATGACTATCCTTGGTTTTGGTCCTTTCCGATCGGGGGTGCCCCGCTGTGTAAAACCCCTCAGATTGCCGCAGCCAACTCACCTCTTCTCAGTCCCAGCGGCTCTGACGCCTGTATGCTCCGCTTCCCTTTAGCAGTGCACATGCCCGCGCCAGTCATTTGTAAATGACCAGCATGGGCCCGCTTTCTGTTAGAGGGAGGCGGAGGATGCAGCCACCAGAGCCACAGCCACTTAGACACGCCATGGGACCGGGAAGAGGTCATTTGGCTGCGACGATCTCGGGGGTTTCACACAGCGATCGGGGTGCCCCCGGGGAAAGGACCAAAAACCAGGATAGTCAAAACTATTGACTTTCCTGGGTTTTGGTCCTTTAACATTAACCAAGGATAGTCAAAACTATTTACTATCCTTGGTTTGGACTTTAAGGCCTTCAACATTGCATATGGAATTATGGAACTAATTATGGAATATATATATAGAACTATAATAAATATAAAATAGGTTCCAGTGGATTTTTCTACATAACATGAGCTACACATCTGTCCTCATCTCTTTCCACCTCCCACCTGAATATCAAACAATTACCCACTCGGAGAGAATTACTTACAACCCTCATTTTCAAACTTCTGCTCAACAGGTGGGCTTGATTTATAGACTGCTACAATTTTGAAACATGGTCATCCGTAGTTTATTTACTGAAGAGTCAAAGATTTGATCGGCTTTGCTCGCTGCATGAACGCGTTTTCGAAGAAGCCGAAGCCAAAGAAAAGTCTTAAACATCGCCATCTTGGCCACAGGCTACCAGCAGGAAGTCCATGTCTGGAACGAGTTCTGCAGTTAACCTTTCAAAATCCTCCTTACTCCTAATTACTTGCCTGCTTCTGCCTCGCGTGTGTTTGCTTGTCCAAGCAAAAAAAAAAAAAAAATTGTTCGGCAATAAATTATCCATGAAAATAATAACTTTCAAGACTTCACAATCTTTCAAAAGGCAGTAATGCAAAGAATCACACAAATTAATTAAAACTATGTGGAGCATTTCCCTCTCAAAGTAATTATCACACTTGAAATCCAGAAGGCCTCTAGGCAAAATACAGTCGGTTGTGCTGTTTTAAGCTTGTTCCATTTATCGAGCGTTATTTATCCGGCAAGAGAAAGAGCATTTGTGGAGATAGGCTTTAAATACGCTTATGGAGTTTCACACTTTTTTTTTTTTTTTTTTTTTTTGCAGAGGTCAAACAGTAATCCAATGAAATCTGTTGGTTTAGGATGGTTGCCAGCCTTTCCAAGTCTTTTTTTATTATATTTTGCTAGCTATCATTTTGATTTTTATTATGAAATAAAGATTAAAAATGAAATTGATAATGAGATGAATGCTTATTTATTTGGCTATCCCCCTATTTTTTCAAATAGGGGAGCCTGTACCTTAGGAGCGTACAACCGCCACAAAAAATAAAATACAGATATTTTGCCACTGGTCCTTCTCTTTCTCTTATTGAGTGTAGGGATGAGCGAATCGATCCGGACGAACCCGGATTCGATCCGAATTTCAGGAAAAATTCGATTCGGATCGAATCCGAATTTCCCCGCGATTCGATCGCTCGAAGTTTTCCTTTAACATCCATTCATTTACATTACAGGCATTCTAAGATGGCAGACGGGACATGTCCAGACATCAACCCCGCGCCAGTGCAAGCTGGGACAGTCACATGCAGCCTATCAGCAGCCAGCAAGCCCGGTGACGTCACAGCGGTATTTAAGGCCGGCCATCTTGCTTTCCTGCCTCATTTCTCTATTGCATTCGTGAGAGACAGAACGTTGTGTAGCTGAGGGAGAGACAGTTAGACAGGCAGGGACAGACAGGGACAGGCTGGAGACAGGCAGGAGACAGACAGGAGACAGACAGAAAGTCAGCGAAAAAACAGGGAAAGGTAGAAAAATCGGAGGCTGTCAGCCTGTCACAGGGAGTTTTTTTTTTTTTTTTTCATCCAGCCTGACAGGCTTTGTTAGCGTTTTCAGGCTGCTTATACTAACTAACTGTGCATATATACTGAACTGATCTTAAGTCTGCTGTGAGGCATCCCATTCTGTGACTACAGCAGCCTCTGTTTAAGACCATATAACCATTTGCTCTTATTATATTTGAAATTAGCCTGATAAAGACACTTTTGCTCGGCATAGCACTACTTGTCCCTGCCAGGGCATCCCATTCTGTGACTACAGCAGCCTCTGTTTAAGACCATATAACCATTTGCTCTTATTATATTTGAAATTAGCCTGATAAAGACACTTTTGCTCGGCATAGTACTTCTGGACCCTGCCAGGGCATCCCATTCTGTGACTACAGCAGCCTCTGTTTAAGACCATATAACCATTTGCTCTTATTATATTTGAAATTAGCCTGATAAAGACACTTTTGCTGGGCATAGCACTACTTGTCCCTGCCAGGGCATCCCATTCTGTGACTACAGCAGCCTCTGTTTAAGACCATATAACCATTTGCTCTTATTATATTTGAAATTAGCCTGATAAAGACACTTTTGCTGGGCATAGCACTACTTGTCCCTGCCAGGGCATCCCATTCTGTGACTACAGCAGCCTCTGTTTAAGACCATATAACCATTTGCTCTTATTATATTTGAAATTAGCCTGATAAAGACACTTTTGCTGGGCATAGCACTACTTGTCCCTGCCAGGGCATCCCATTCTGTGACTACAGCAGCCTCTGTTTAAGACCATATAACCATTTGCTCTTATTATATTTGAAATTAGCCTGATAAAGACACTTTTGCTCGGCATAGCACTACTTGTCCCTGCCAGGGCATCCCATTCTGTGACTACAGCAGCCTCTGTTTAAGACCATATAACCATTTGCTCTTATTATATTTGAAATTAGCCTGATAAAGACACTTTTGCTGGGCATAGTACTTCTGGACCCTGCCAGGGCATCCCATTCTGTGACTACAGCAGCCTCTGTTTAAGACCATATAACCATTTGCTCTTATTATATTTGAAATTAGCCTGATAAAGACACTTTTGCTCGGCATAGTACTTCTGGACCCTGCCAGGGCATCCCATTCTGTGACTACAGCAGCCTCTGTTTAAGACCATATAACCATTTGCTCTTATTATATTTGAAATTAGCCTGATAAAGACACTTTTGCTGGGCATAGCACTACTTGTCCCTGCCAGGGCATCCCATTCTGTGACTACAGCAGCCTCTGTTTAAGACCATATAACCATTTGCTCTTATTATATTTGAAATTAGCCTGATAAAGACACTTTTGCTGGGCATAGTACTTCTGGACCCTGCCAGGGCATCCCATTCTGTGACTACAGCAGCCTCTGTTTAAGACCATATAACCATTTGCTCTTATTATATTTGAAATTAGCCTGATAAAGACACTTTTGCTGGGCATAGTACTTCTGGACCCTGCCAGGGCATCCCATTCTGTGACTACAGTAGCCTCTGTTTAAGACCATATAACCATTTGCTCTTATTATATTTGAAATTAGCCTGATAAAGACACTTTTGCTCGGCATAGTACTTCTGGACCCTGCCAGGGCATCCCATTCTGTGACTACAGCAGCCTCTGTTTAAGACCATATAACCATTTGCTCTTATTATATTGGAAATTAGCCTGATAAAGACACTTTTGCTCGGCATAGTACTCCTGGACCCTGCCAGGGCATCCCATTCTGTGACTACAGCAGCCTCTGTTTAAGACCATATAACCATTTGCTCTTATTATATTTGAAATTAGCCTGATAAAGACACTTTTGCTGGGCATAGTACTTCTGGACCCTGCCAGGGCATCCCATTCTGTGACTACAGCAGCCTCTGTTTAAGACCATATAACCATTTGCTCTTATTATATTTGAAATTAGCCTGATAAAGACACTTTTGCTCGGCATAGTACTTCTGGACCCTGCCAGGGCATCCCATTCTGTGACTACAGCAGCCTCTGTTTAAGACCATATAACCATTTGCTCTTATTATATTTGAAATTAGCCTGATAAAGACACTTTTGCTGGGCATTGCACTACTTGTCCCTGCCAGGGCATCCCATTCTGTGACTACAGCAGCCTCTGTTTAAGACCATATAACCATTTGCTCTTATTATATTTGAAATTAGCCTGATAAAGACACTTTTGCTCGGCATAGCACTACTTGTCCCTGCCAGGGCATCCCATTCTGTGACTACAGCAGCCTCTGTTTAAGACCATATAACCATTTGCTCTTATTATATTTGAAATTAGCCTGATAAAGACACTTTTGCTGGGCATAGTACTTCTGGACCCTGCCAGGGCATCCCATTCTGTGACTACAGCAGCCTCTGTTTAAGACCATATAACCATTTGCTCTTATTATATTTGAAATTAGCCTGATAAAGACACTTTTGCTGGGCATAGCACTACTTGTCCCTGCCAGGGCATCCCATTCTGTGACTACAGCAGCCTCTGTTTAAGACCATATAACCATTTGCTCTTATTATATTTGAAATTAGCCTGATAAAGACACTTTTGCTGGGCATAGCACTACTTGTCCCTGCCAGGGCATCCCATTCTGTGACTACAGCAGCCTCTGTTTAAGACCATATAACCATTTGCTCTTATTATATTTGAAATTAGCCTGATAAAGACACTTTTGCTGGGCATAGCACTACTTGTCCCTGCCAGGGCATCCCATTCTGTGACTACAGCAGCCTCTGTTTAAGACCATATAACCATTTGCTCTTATTATATTTGAAATTAGCCTGATAAAGACACTTTTGCTGGGCATAGCACTACTTGTCCCTGCCAGGGCATCCCATTCTGTGACTACAGCAGCCTCTGTTTAAGACCATATAACCATTTGCTCTTATTATATTTGAAATTAGCCTGATAAAGACACTTTTGCTGGGCATAGTACTTCTGGACCCTGCCAGGGCATCCCATTCTGTGACTACAGCAGCCTCTGTTTAAGACCATATAACCATTTGCTCTTATTATATTTGAAATTAGCCTGATAAAGACACTTTTGCTCGGCATAGTACTTCTGGACCCTGCCAGGGCATCCCATTCTGTGACTACAGCAGCCTCTGTTTAAGACCATATAACCATTTGCTCTTATTATATTTGAAATTAGCCTGATAAAGACACTTTTGCTGGGCATAGCACTACTTGTCCCTGCCAGGGCATCCCATTCTGTGACTACAGCAGCCTCTGTTTAAGACCATATAACCATTTGCTCTTATTATATTTGAAATTAGCCTGATAAAGACACTTTTGCTGGGCATAGTACTTCTGGACCCTGCCAGGGCATCCCATTCTGTGACTACAGCAGCCTCTGTTTAAGACCATATAACCATTTGCTCTTATTATATTTGAAATTAGCCTGATAAAGACACTTTTGCTCGGCATAGTACTTCTGGACCCTGCCAGGGCATCCCATTCTGTGACTACAGCAGCCTCTGTTTAAGACCATATAACCATTTGCTCTTATTATATTTGAAATTAGCCTGATAAAGACACTTTTGCTGGGCATAGCACTACTTGTCCCTGCCAGGGCATCCCATTCTGTGACTACAGCAGCCTCTGTTTAAGACCATATAACCATTTGCTCTTATTATATTTGAAATTAGCCTGATAAAGACACTTTTGCTGGGCATAGCACTACTTGTCCCTGCCAGGGCATCCCATTCTGTGACTACAGCAGCCTCTGTTTAAGACCATATAACCATTTGCTCTTATTATATTTGAAATTAGCCTGATAAAGACACTTTTGCTGGGCATAGCACTACTTGTCCCTGCCAGGGCATCCCATTCTGTGACTACAGCAGCCTCTGTTTAAGACCATATAACCATTTGCTCTTATTATATTTGAAATTAGCCTGATAAAGACACTTTTGCTCGGCATAGCACTACTTGTCCCTGCCAGGGCATCCCATTCTGTGACTACAGCAGCCTCTGTTTAAGACCATATAACCATTTGCTCTTATTATATTTGAAATTAGCCTGATAAAGACACTTTTGCTGGGCATAGTACTTCTGGACCCTGCCAGGGCATCCCATTCTGTGACTACAGCAGCCTCTGTTTAAGACCATATAACCATTTGCTCTTATTATATTTGAAATTAGCCTGATAAAGACACTTTTGCTGGGCATAGCACTACTTGTCCCTGCCAGGTGTACTTACTGCTGGTTTTTAGGGCATCCCATTCTGTGACTACACCAGCCTCTATTTAAGAACCTAACCATTTGCACCTATTCTAATTGAAATTAGGCATGATAAAGACACTTTTGCTGTGCATAGTCTTACTGCTGCCTGCCAGGTGCTCTCTGGTTTTTGGGACATCCCATTCTGTAACATACCATTAGCCTCTGCATTTACTTTAAGCTGCACAGTTATTTAAACAAATTTGGCCTGTATGAGCCTGCTAACACACTGCTGCTGTGTGCATATATACTGATCTCAAGTCTGCTTGGGGCATCCCATTCTGTAACATACCATTAGCCTCTGCATTTACTGTAAGCTGCACAGTTATTTAAAGAAATTTGGCCTGTATGAGCCTGCTAACACACTGCTGCTGTGTGCATATATACTGATCTCAAGTCAGCTTTGGGGCATCCCATTCTGTAACATACCATTAGCCTCTGCATTAACTGTAAGCTGCACAGTTATTTAAAGAAATTTGGCCTGTATGAGCCTGCTAACACACTGCTGCTGTGTGCATATATACTGATCTCAAGTCAGCTTTGGGGCATCCCATTCTGTAACATACCATTAGCCTCTGCATTTACTGTAAGCTGCACAGTTATTTAAAGAAATTTGGCCTGTATGAGCCTGCTAACACACTGCTGCTGTGTGCATATATACTGATCTCAAGTCAGCTTTGGGGCATCCCATTCTGTAACATACCATTAGCCTCTGCATTAACTGTAAGCTGCACAGTTATTTAAAGAAATTTGGCCTGTATGAGCCTGCTAACACACTGCTGCTGTGTGCATATATACTGATCTCAAGTCAGCTTTGGGGCATCCCATTCTGTAACATACCATTAGCCTCTGCATTAACTGTAAGCTGCACAGTTATTTAAAGAAATTTGGCCTGTATGAGCCTGCTAACACACTGCTGCTGTGTGCATATATACTGATCTCAAGTCTGCTTGGGGCATCCCATTCTGTAACATACCATTAGCCTCTGCATTAACTGTAAGCTGCACAGTTATTTAAAGAAATTTGGCCTGTATGAGCCTGCTAACACACTGCTGCTGTGTGCATATATACTGATCTCAAGTCTGCTTGGGGCATCCCATTCTGTAACATACCATTAGCCTCTGCATTTACTGTAAGCTGCACAGTTATTTAAAGAAATTTGGCCTGTATGAGCCTGCTAACACACTGCTGCTGTGTGCATATATACTGATCTCAAGTCTGCTTGGGGCATCCCATTCTTTAACATACCATTAGCCTCTGCATTTACTGTAAGCTGCACAGTTATTTAAAGAAATTTGGCCTGTATGAGCCTGCTAACACACTGCTGCTGTGTACATATATACTGATCTCAAGTCTGCTTGGGGCATCCCATTCTGTAACATACCATTAGCCTCTGCATTTACTGTAAGCTGCACAGTTATTTAAAGAAATTTGGCCTGTATGAGCCTGCTAACACACTGCTGCTGTGTGCATATATACTGATCTCAAGTCTGCTTGGGGCATCCCATTCTGTAACATACCATTAGCCTCTGCATTTACTGTAAGCTGCACAGTTATTTAAAGAAATTTGGCCTGTATGAGCCTGCTAACACACTGCTGCTGTGTGCATATATACTGATCTCAAGTCAGCTTTGGGGCATCCCATTCTGTAACATACCATTAGCCTCTGCATTAACTGTAAGCTGCACAGTTATTTAAAGAAATTTGGCCTGTATGAGCCTGCTAACACACTGCTGCTGTGTGCATATATACTGATCTCAAGTCTGCTTGGGGCATCCCATTCTGTAACATACCATTAGCCTCTGCATTAACTGTAAGCTGCACAGTTATTTAAAGAAATTTGGCCTGTATGAGCCTGCTAACACACTGCTGCTGTGTGCATATATACTGATCTCAAGTCTGCTTGGGGCATCCCATTCTGTAACATACCATTAGCCTCTGCATTTACTGTAAGCTGCACAGTTATTTAAAGAAATTTGGCCTGTATGAGCCTGCTAACACACTGCTGCTGTGTGCATATATACTGATCTCAAGTCTGCTTGGGGCATCCCATTCTGTAACATACCATTAGCCTCTGCATTTACTGTAAGCTGCACAGTTATTTAAAGAAATTTGGCCTGTATGAGCCTGCTAACACACTGCTGCTGTGTGCATATATACTGATCTCAAGTCTGCTTGGGGCATCCCATTCTGTAACATACCATTAGCCTCTGCATTAACTGTAAGCTGCACAGTTATTTAAAGAAATTTGGCCTGTATGAGCCTGCTAACACACTGCTGCTGTGTGCATATATACTGATCTCAAGTCAGCTTTGGGGCATCCCATTCTGTAACATAACATAACCTACCTACCATACTAAGCAGCTCTCTTATTTAAACTAAGCAGGCCTCTTGGAGGCTGAGTGTCCACTTTTGGGTGTGCATTTATATTCGGTTTCATATACAGTGGGGTATCCCAATTTGTAAGATAACCTACCCCAACCATGTAAACTAAATAGGCCTGTTGCAGCCTGAGTTTCTCTGCTTGCGTATGGCCTGCATTACAATCTGTCTCTTTCAATGACACTGCTGCCTGGGGTATCCCAATTTGTAAGATAACCTACCCCAACCATGTAAACTAAAGGTTACGTCCTTCCAGAAGGAAAACTTATGCCGAACACTATTTTTGTTAGGGGCAATGACCTTTGGATTGATCGGCATGAAATTAATTTTTTTTTTTCAAAGTATGGCGCTGTAAAGAAGGTCAAAATGATGTCTCATACTTGGATTATTGTTACTTTTTGTTCAGCTTGAAATATAACAGGCCACACGGGCATCCCATGGCACATGCTATTTTAAACCTATCTGTTATACAACATAAGCGTTGATCAGGCTACTTCAGTTTGCACTTGTTTTTGACTGCTTTTAATAAACCAGGCCGCAGGGCACCCCAAAGCTGCACCTTGCACCCTATCTGGTATACAACATAAGCGTTGATCAGCATCAGCTTCATTAAGCTACTTCAGTTTGCACTTCCTTTTTGACTGCTTTCATTTAACCAGGCCGCAGGGCACCCCAAAGCTGCACCTTGCACCCTACCTGTTTATACTAAATAAGCATCTACAGCCTCAGCTTTATTAAGTTATTGCATTTTGAATTGGTTTTGGTCTGCTTTAAATACACCAGGCCGCAGGGCATCCCAAACCTGCATGTTGCACCCCATCTGTTATACTAAATAAGCGTTGATCAGCATCAGCTTTATTAAGCTATTGCATTTTGCATTGGTTTTTGTACTGCTGCCAAAACACTAGCCCATATGGGCATCCCAAACCAGCACATGTCACCCTATCTGTTATACTAAATAAGCTTCTACAGGCCCTTTTTTATTTATTTATTTTTATTTATATAGAGCTGCAATAGCTTATATTGTGAGGTTAATTTGCCATTTTGCAGCATAATATAGAGCAGCCCCTGTGTAAATCTGAGGGGCAATAGCTTATATAGTGAGGTAAATTTGCCATTTTGCTTCGTTATATAGAGCAGGCCCTGTGTAAATCTGAGGGGCAATAGCTTATATTGTGAGGTTAATTTGCCATTTTGCAGCATAATATAGAGCAGCCCCTGTGTAAATCTGAGGGGCAATAGCTTATATAGTGAGGTAAATTTGCCATTTTGCTTCGTTATATAGAGCAGGCCCTGTGTAAATCTGAGGGGCAATAGCTTATATTGTGAGGTTAATTTGCCATTTTGCAGCATAATATAGAGCAGCCCCTGTGTAAATCTGAGGGGCAATAGCTTATATTGTGAGGTTAATTTGCCATTTTGCTTCGTTATATAGAGCAGCCCAGTTGCCATCTAAATCAACTACTGTCCGGCCAGTACAGCTTTTCCAGGGCAAACTCTGCTAGTTGCGGGCACAAGTCAAGTTTGGCTTCCCAGCAAATCCAGTGGATCTTGAAGGTGTGTTGGCATGGTCATGTCAAGGTATGACATGACCTGCTGTTTGAGGTCCAGCTCCAGGTCTTCCTGCTGCTCATGAGTAGACTCACTATGCGGGTGTAGAAAGCTACTCACTAGCGACTGAAGACTGAGGCTGCTGCTGCTGCTCCTTCCACCCCCCCAGCAGCCATGGCAGTGGAAGGTGATCGCAGACTTCCCCCCGAGTCAGACCTGCGGGAGTATGGGCCATGGCGCAGATAGACATCGCCCAACTGACTACGTGGGATGTCTCTGTAGTAGGTCAGTTTGTCCTCCCTCTCAGTGGGCGTAAAAAATGCCCCCATTTTGTGCCGGAAGCGAGGGTCCAATAAGTTGGAGAGCCAGAAGTCTTCCCGCTGACAAATGGAGACAATTCTGCGCTCACTAGTACGCATGCATGTGAGCATGCATCGTGCCATTTGTGCAAGTGACTCGGAGGGACTACCTGTCTCCATCTCCACTGTAAACTGCCATGGTGTGTCTGGGTCCTCTGTCTCGCCTTACTCACAACCCTCTAGGTCCTGTGGCTGCTCCTGCTCCTCCTCTCCTGTCAGATGACTAGATAAAATGGTCATTTTGTGAAACCTAAACTGTGGTTTGCTGTGCCCCACCCCCTCCTCCTCCTCCACTTCAGCCCCCACAGGCTTCATGTGGCTGTGAAATGTATGTGCCATGTCTCCAGTGCCCTGACCAGTCATGGTTTCCAACATGTGTTGTAGTACATGAAGCAGTGGAATCTCATCGTTCATCTCATAGTCCTGGCAACTGACTAATAACGTAGCTTCCTCAAAGGGCCTGAGCAAACGGTCGGTGTCACGTATGAGCTGCCAATGGTTTACATTGAATTTACACAGGGGTGTCCCCCTATCCGTTTGGATCATCCAGAAATCCGTGATGGCTTTTCTCTGTTCCTATAGTGCAGTGGTCCTCAACCCTGTCCTCAAGGCCCACCAACATGTCATGTTTTTTGGATCTCCAAATAGCCAGCTCTATTGCTCTGCAGCTGCACTAATTACTCCACCTGTGCATCTTTGTGGAGATCTGCAAAACCTGGCCTGTTGGTGGGCCTTGAGGACAGGGTTGGGGACCACTGCTATAGTGGATCCTGCATATGGAGGGTGGAATTCCAACGGGTGGAAACATCGCAAATCAGACTATGGTGGGGTACACCGTTGTGACGCTGAGGCTCAATAAGGTTGTGCTTGGTGGTGTAGGAGTGCCAGAAGTGCATGCTAACTTTCTTTCCTGTTGTTCTTTCAGATGGGTGCAAGACTTAAAAACTAGACTGAACACGTGTGCCATGTCAGGACGCATGACTCTGGCTTCCTTGTCGCAGCGCAAACAAGATGTTCTTCCAAGTGTAATGCAGCAGGCTGGACTTATGGTGACGCTGTCTGAGAGGAGAAATCCCTCAGACATCAAGATTAAAAATTCCAAGAATTTTTGAGGGCTAATTATTCAGAGGCAAATGATAGCTAGTTGTTTCTGATTTAATTACAAGGTGGAAACACACCCTCAAACAAAACTTCACTTTGGCAATACTATTGCATTTGTCTATTCATAATTTTATGTATATACACTAACTAACCTACTTTTTCTCCACAGGATGCTGCATGAAACACTGCCACATCGCTGAGTAGCTGATTTTTCCGAACAACAGTCCGCAATAATCTGCTGCTGCTGCCGCCGCCACCGCCGCAGACTCCAGGGACCCTCTTCCACTACCTCGGCTTGCAACACCTCCTCCCACGACACTCTCCTCATCACTAATTGCCGGCTAGTGGAAGAAGAGGCGAGTGTCTCCTCCACTTCTTGGCTGGGCAGTAGCTGCTGAATTTTATGATTATCAGATCTTCATCAATGGATAGTGGAGCTGAACCCAAAGCATAAAAGACAGACAACAGACAGTTGACTGGGGGTGTCAGATGCCACTTGTGATGCAGTGGACTGCTTTTGCAGCACTTCCAGACAAAGTTGCTTCATTGGCTGACACAATGACTGGTAAAGCTGTGGAACATATGGTTTAAAAGCAAAAATAACCATTTGTTTTTATATGAAAAAGACCCTGGTTTATACATAGTTTTTTTTTTCCAGAGACTGCCCTGCGTGGAAATGAATGGCGCATGGATCATCCAAGCTTTCCTCCCAACAATGCCTGATGTATTCCAGTAGATTGATGACGGGGCCAGACCTACACTAAAGAAAGATGGATCGTGCAAAACAGATTTAAGGCGCTGCTCTCTAGTTACAGACATTCCTCCGCATCGGACCACAAGTAAGTATTAATAAAAAATCCTTTACGTTACTCTTACTTTTTATTAATATTCTTCGGATAAGACGGATCAGACATGATTCCAGATTAAAAATTCCAAGAATTTTTGAGGGCTAATTAGTCAGAGGCAATGATACCTTCTTGTTTCTGATTTAATTAAAAGGTGGAAACACACCCTCAAACAAAACTTCACTTTGGCAATACTTTTGCATTTGTTTATTCATAATTTTATGTAGATATTACTAACTAAGCTACTTTTTCTCCACATGACTCTCCACAGGGTGTGATTCATCCAATTTTTGGCATCCTGAAGCCAACCCCAGTGTCTCTTTAAAGTAATGTTTGGGCTCCTGCTGCTGCTGCCAACTCCAGGGTGTGATTCATCCAATTTTTGGGCTCCTGAAGCCAACCCCAGTGTCTCTTTAAAGTAATATTTGGGCTCCTGCTGCTGCTGCTGCCAACTCCAGGGTGTGATTCATCCAATTTTTGGGCTCCTGAAGCCAACCCCAGTGTATATTTGGGCTCCTGCTGCTGCTGCTGCCAACTCCAGGGTGTGAATCATCCAATTTTTGGGCTCCTGAAGCCAACCCCAGTGTCTCTTTAAAGTAATTTTTGGGCTCCTGCTGCTGCCAACTCCAGGGTGTGATTCATCCAATTTTTGGGCTCCTGAAGCCAACCCCAGTGTCTCTTTAAAGTAATATTTGGGCTCCTGCTGCTGCTGCTGCCAACTCCAGGGTGTGATTCATCCAATTTTTGGGCTCCTGAAGCCAACTCCAGTGTATATTTGGGCTCCTGCTGCTGCTGCTGCCAACTCCAGGGTGTGATTCATCCAATTTTTGGGCTCCTGAAGCCAACCCCAGTGTCTCTTTAAAGTAATATTTGGGCTCCTGCTGCTGCTGCTGCCAACTCCAGGGTGTGATTCATCCAATTTTTGGGCTCCTGAAGCCAACCCCAGGGTCTCTTTAAAGTAATATTTGGGCTCCTGCTGCTGCTGCTGCCAACTCCAGGGTGTGAATCATCCAATTTTTGGGCTCCTGAAGCCAACCCCAGGGTCTCTTTAAAGTAATGTTTGGGCTCCTGTTGCTGCTGCTGCCAACTCCTGCCAACTCCAGGGTGTGATTCATCCAATTTTTGGGCTCCTGAAGCCAACCCCAGGGTCTCTTTAAAGTAATATTTGGGCTCCTGCTGCTGCTGCTGTCAACTCCTGCCAACTCCAGGGTGTGATTCATCCAATTTTTGGGCTCCTGAAGCCAACCCCAGGGTCTCTTTAAAGTAATATTTGGGCTCCTGCTGCTGCTACTGCCAACTTCTGCCAACTCCAGGGTGTGATTCATCCAATTTTTGGGCTCCTGAAGCCAACCCCAGGGTCTCTTTAAAGTAATATTTGGGCTCCTGCTGCTGCTGCTGCCAACTCCAGGGTGTGATTCATCCAATTTTTGGGCTCCTGAAGCCAACCCCAGTGTATATTTGGGCTCCTGCTGCTGCTGCCGCCAACTCCAGGGTGTGAATCATCCAATTTTTGGGCTCCTGAAGCCAACCCCAGTGTCTCTTTAAAGTAATATTTGGGCTCCTGCTGCTGCTGCCAACTCCAGGGTGTGATTCATCCAATTTTTGGGCTCCTGAAGCCAACCCCAGGGTCTCTTTAAAGTAATATTTGGGATCCTGCTGCTGCTGCTGCCAACTCCAGGGTGTGAATCATCCAATTTTTGGGCTCCTGAAGCCAACCCCAGGGTCTCTTTAAAGTAATATTTGGGCTCCTGCTGCTGCTGCTGTCAACTCCTGCCAACTCCAGGGTGTGAATCATCCAATTTTTGGGCTCCTGAAGCCAACCCCAGGGTCTCTTTAAAGTAATATTTGGGCTCCTGCTGCTGCTGCTGTCAACTCCTGCCAACTCCAGGGTGTGAATCATCCAATTTTTGGGCTCCTGAAGCCAACCCCAGGGTCTCTTTAAAGTAATATTTGGGCTCCTGCTGCTGCTGCTGCCAACTCCAGGGTGTGAATCATCCAATTTTTGGGCTCCTGAAGCCAACCCCAGTGTCTCTTTAATGTAATGTTTGGCCTCCTGCTGCTGCTGCCAACTCCAGGGTGTGATTCATCCAATTTTTGGGCTCCTGAAGCCAACCCCAGTGTCTCTTTAAAGTAATATTTGGGCTCCTGCTGCTGCCAACTCCAGGGTGTGATTCATCCAATTTTTGGGCTCCTGAAGCCAACCCCAGGGTCTCTTTAAAGTAATATTTGGGCTCCTGCTGCTGCTGCTGCCAACTCCCGGGTGTGATTCATCCAATTTTTGGGCTCCTGCTGCTGCTGCTGCTGCTGCCAACTCCAGGGTGTGATTCATCCAATTTTTGGGCTCCTGAAGCCAACTCCAGTGTCTCTTTAAAGCAATGTTTGGGCTCCTGCCCCTCATAGTGATGCCACTTCAACTCTCTTGAATTCAATTGTGCCGCTCTGCGATTCTATTAGCGATGCCTCTGATCTGCATGTGATATTTATTCAAAGTATTATTTAACTAACCCAGCACGCATCCTGTGCGTGTTACAGCAAGGCAGAATGGTTTACAACCCTATTGAGGCTCTAGGAGGCTCAGAAATAGCCGTTTTTAATAGCGATTTGTCGCGAATTTATTCGGGTCGAAACGATTTTTGTCGGAAAATTCGGCGAATCAGTCGAATCGAATTTTTCAAAAGTTCGCTCATCTCTAATTGAGTGATAAGCCTTATAGGGGTCAGTAGCCATTTGACCAGATACAGCAGTGTCTGGCATTCGCCTTTGGTATTCTGGATAGTGTGTGGAACAGTGGGTGCAGTTCAGTCGAGCAAAATCTTATGCCTAGTTACTTCAGTTTACTCTGGGATTAATTTGAGTGTAATTCTTCTTAGCACTTAAAAAAATTCACACTTGGAAAAATTCTGCTCCATGGCTGTCCATGCTGCCCAGCCAGCAAAACTGAGTATATACTAGTAGTGACATGAAACCTTTATTGACCAAGAAGAGAGATCAGGAGGAGGGGAAGAAGAAAGGTTATTGGTCGTATCAATGGTTTTTCATCAGAGTATTTGAGGTATAATCGGCCCGTCTTGGGCACGAGTTAATAAGCGGAGAAGGGGGGGGGGGGTTGTTCCCTTTGGGCCTCTCTGGATACCCTGTTGGGTCCCTGTAAGACAGGGATCCTGTGTGGGACCTGTGGGGCCCAAGGAGAAGCAAAAAAAAACCTCAATATTTTGCTCTGAATAATTTCAGTAAAAAGGTACTATTAAGTACTTTCTGCAGGATAGTAGTTACTCAAAACAATCCTAGTGCAGGTTTTGCAAAAGTATTACCATCTATTGTTATCATGCAAAATATTTTTAGCCAGTTTGGCTCAAATGTCCAAAATTTGATAATAGTGAGTCTCTGTTAAAGGTTACAGGGGCTTGGTTACTTGCCCATCCGTATATGGTCCGTATATGGTGTTCTCCTCAGTTTGTAGCAAATTGATGAGTATTTTTCCTCAGTTTGTAACAAGCTGTTTTTCCCTCAATAGTTTGTAGCACAAATTGGGACTCCTTCACAGACGTGTTTCGCCTATGGCTTCCTCAGTGTGAGAGTCCATGGTCTCTATAGGTAGCATATGTTTATATATAGGGATGGTTATACATGAGTGGTTCAGCATTGTACAGAGAAAAAAAAATGTTTTGACAAGTAAATTTGACTTACATGACTGGCAGATGAGGGTACCTCGGTGCCTGGAGTTCTGGCATGCTGAGGCGCTCTCCTTGTTTGGTTGTAGTATTGCTGTGTGTAAAAAGGTATGTGTTGGTGTAAGCCGGAAGGTGGTGTCATCTTAGGTGGTCTAGAAGTGACAGATATGTCATAATGGCTGACAAGTGCTTACCCCGATTAATGAGGGTGTTCCTTCTGGAGATCAGTCCCCTCCATATCCTCTGGGTAGTGGAGGGTAGCGCTGTCCTTAGTGATGCGCTTGGTTGCTGGGTGACCAAGACCTGCTAACTGGGTCAGGGCTGGGGTTACAAATTGGGTATCGTTAAACAAGAGACCTCACTGACCCCAGGAGAAAGGCCAGAGATAGTATAAAAAAGTAGAGGTGGTTGTAAAAAAACGTTAATCTTAAGCAGTCTCTCAGAGGAAGCCTCAATAGAGATCTGTATTACACCCAGATTTAGAAAAAATAAAGCAGGAAGCAAAAAAAGTTAAAACTCATCACTGCAGATGGAGAAATCAGCTTCAATCGGTTTCAAAGAAGACAAGAAGAGAAAGCTGTAGCATAGCTGTTGGAGAGCGAGAAGGGTGTGCCTATGCTCTTTTGCATCCCTAGTGCCCTGAAAGGTGGATAATTGGGCCTGTCACATGCTGGAGTCGAACTAAAAACTTGCTAGCAAAACAGCACCCCTAACCCACAAGCAATGGTCTGTGGCAGCCCCAAAGACTTTCCTCAGCACTGTCTGAGGTGCCTTCAGTGGCAGTCTATGGTGTTTGGTTCTCTGTGGGACTCAAGTAAACTCTGACATTCTATAGAGAAATAAAGTAACAATGCTGGGGGGATAACTTTAAACTCAGAAGGCCGCAGCCAAAGAAGGCAGCAGAGCTGCCAGAGCTCGGGGACACCACTGGAGGAGGATGTTTTTACTGTTTTACAAGAGGAATCTACAAACACATATAGAGGATGCACCGCAACAGTATTTAGATGTAGGTGCCAGCCATAAGGGAGACCAAAAAGCCTGAAGTGCACAATAGGAGGGATCCTAGACTAATCCCCAAGTCCCTAGTGAAGGCCGCACACTAATTATGAGAATATAGAATTTTAATGAATATAATGTACATAAAAAAAGACACTCATCTACATACAAAGTTAAAAAACATAAAAGACACACGCAGGGGGGATCCAATATGTAGTGACTAATATACATATAATTTAAATAATGCCGCCATGATGTGGTATTATAAATGACTAAAAAATGATGGTGTGCCCAGATATGGCAACTATGGATAATAAATGTAATAGCGTGACAGGTAAATATGCTGAAAGAGTGAATGAAAAAAACTGGAGTGAAGAAAAGAGATATTAAGTGTATGTGCTAAATCAACGTGAATAAATGCAGATGAATACAATCAATATGTGCAAAAATACCAACAATATGTGAGTATGTGCAAAATAACAATGTGTGTCAAGTAACAATTGTGCAAAAATAGCAAGATGCAAATATTCCTAGGGCTGTGTGTGCAGCCCAACACTGTACAATGGAGAGTGCTGATGCTAAGCAAAATAAATAAACAGGGACAAGCAGGCTTTGTGATGAATGAAGCCCCGCTGGGCCGCCAAGCAAAAGGATACTAAATAATAAGTAGCAGCAACAACATCAAAAATAAATAAACATTCATTTACGTCACCGTGTCACAGAGGATCCCCCACCGCAGCCGCCACCGACGCGTTGCGTGTCGCTAGGACACTTCGCCAGGGGGTATTTTTGCACAATTGTTACTTGACACACATTGTTATTTTGCACATACTCACATATTGTTGGTATTTTTGCACATATTGATTGTATTCATCTGCATTTATTCACGTTGATTTAGCACATACACTTAATATCTCTTTTCTTCACTCCAGTTTTTTTCATTCACTCTTTCAGCATATTTACCTGTCACGCTATTACATTTATTATCCATAGTTGCCATATCTGGGCACACCATCATTTTTTAGTCATTTATAATACCACATCATGGCGGCATTATTTAAATTATATGTATATTAGTCACTACATATTAGATCCCCCCTGCGTGTGTCTTTTATGTTTTTTAACTTTGTATGTAGATGAGTGTCTTTTTTTATGTACATTATATTCATTAAAATTCTATATTTTCATAATTAGTGTGCGGCCTTCACTAGGGACTTGGGGATTAGTCTAGGATCCCTCCTATTGTGCACTTTACTGTTTTACAATGCTTGCAAACTGGTTAGGGGTCCCAAGGATCTCATATTAGATCAAAGGGTAGGAAAGTCAGTAAGGAGCCTGACCATCATGTGGTGGGAGGTGTGGTGATACCCCGTCTGACTATATTGGGTGCATATGAGCCTAGTTTACACCAACATAGGCCCTGGGAAACCCTAGAAGAGCAACTGACCCAACGATAAAGGGCATTGGGATGATATTCTGCCACAACTAGAGGCTTGAGCAGTGTCTAGGCAAAATAATGGTATGTGCATGATGGAAAACATTCTGCCCCTTCACCCATCCTATGGTTCTGACTAAAGATGAGCGAACTTCCTAAAAATTCCATTTGGGCGATTTGCCGAATTTCACCAAGAAATTCGGGTTCATCCAAATCGAATCTTTGAGAATTGCTTACCTCTGGAAAACACACTGCCCAGTGGGAGCGGGGGAGGCCGGCTGCACAGCTGACAGCACAGCCGGCCTCCCCCGCTCCCACCTTGCGGTGTGTAGCTTACCTACATGCCGGCACGGGAGCGGAGGGAGCGGAGGAGGGAGTGGGAGCGGAGGAGGCCGGACGCACTGTCAGCGGGAGGTGGAAGTCGGCTTTCACAGCTGACAGGGCAGCCGGCCTCCTCTGCTCCCACCGTGCCGGCATCTAGGTAAACTACACGCCACACGGTGGGAGCTGAGGAGGCCGGCCGCACTGTCAGCGGGCGTTGGAAGCTAGGTTGCAAGTCGGCTTCTGCCGTGAACACTGGATCCAAGCATGGTGCTGGAACGAGAATGGTGGTGAGTTTTTTTTCTTTTTCTACCCTCCACCCAGTGAATTTCAGGAAAAATTAGGTCAGCACGAACCCCCAAAAATTTGGTTTAGTGCTGAATTTAATTTTTCCTGAAATTCGGAACGAGCTTGGGTTCTGACGAACCAGTTCCTTCATCCCTAGTGCTGATACTGTTCCATAGCATGCTGTGCCTTTAACATAGTAGTAGGCTGTGCTCCCTCCACATGACATATCCAATATGACATGATGAGGGGCCCGTAGTATGGCCTGCACCACTAACACTGTCCCTGACTTAACTGCAAAAAGAGGATAGCTGGGATAATGGCGGCCCTAATAGCATTAGTGCCCAGTGCGATTGGCCTAATCGCCCTCTCCTAAAAAATTACCCTGCGTGGAGACCTCAGGGCTCTGTGAATACCAGCCCCTATACCAGGTGTGCTGGGAATTTCAAGCAGCCCTACAGGGCCCATGCCACTGCAGCAGGAAACCCCACAAACCCTGATCTTGTAGCCGCAAATTTGATTGTGAGTCAGATCCCGCATTTGCCTCTCCGCCCCTTGGGGCTGTGAGCACACTCCCACCCCAGCCATTCAGATATCCCGAAGACAGGAGCGTGCACTGCTGGGGATGCGGCTGCTGCTCTCCCGATTTCCAACCCCAGCCGTTCAGCTAGGCCAGAGGCAGGGGCTTGCACTGCTGGGGATGCCGCTGCTGAGCTCACCATTGCCAAAGTCCTGCATGTAAACCATGTAATTTGCCGATCAGAGCCAAGAGCCTGCGCATACAACATTGTTCCAGGAAGAGGTTCGTTTTTCTGGGCATTCTGGACGCCCTCCCCCCAATTCAGGATGCTCCCGAGGCATGGAACAAAACCCAGGATAGTAAAAATCCTGGGTTTTATTACATTTTAAATTAATACAATCTTTACAGAAGTGAATGTACTGTACATGAACATTTTTGTCATGCTCTTTGACTATATTATAGTTTGGCGTAGTCAGCAGGATTCAAAACAGCGTTGGAAAACCCCAATTCAAAAGCTATTTCTACGGCATGTTCTGGCAAAAGCCATGTGAATACAATGGGAAAAAATGATTAAAGAGATACCTTGTTGGATGTGCACCTTCAGACAGCAGCTGCTAAGTGACAGCCAATAGGAGTGCGCGGTGCTCTCCATGTTTAGGAGTAGAAAAGGCCCGCTGGACTCAGCAAGATAGAGCCTGTGGGAGATCAGATAAGATACACAGAAAATACCGCGTTATGAAACAGTTTAAATGATCTCAAATGGTTAATTAAATGTTTTTTCAACAGAGGGGTGCTCAACGTGCAAAAACACCCCAATTCTCAAAGTGTTCAGCAAAATATTAAAAATAGGCACAGAGCTCCCTGAGAAATTTGGACACAGTTCTTAATTCACTCCCACGGTGTATGCACTTCAATCCGGATGTGACAATGTATCCTTCACCAAGCAATAAAGCCTCTTACCAGCTCACAGAGAATATCTGCACGTCACATGTAGATTTTACTCCAAATATGTATTAGAGAAGTTCCATTAGATTGCTTCCCATCAGGAGAAAATTCCAATGTATATATTGAACAATCCACGATAGCACGGTTCATACACCCACACCAACAGAAGAGAGAAAAAACAGCACATCTAGTGTGATACTGTATAACAAAGTCAAGTTTAATCCTAAAAAATTGCACTCACATAAAAACATGTACGTATCGCTTTAAGAACACTGTGGTGGTCTCACCGACTCCAACAAGACAAAGACCTGGCCAGATCCAAAAAAATCATTCAAAGAGGTAGATGCCGCCTTCCGCCGCCGACGCGTTTCGTTGCCCTTGGCAACTTTTACGAGGCTGGATATATATTTTGTCTCTAATTTAAGCCAATTTGATTAGGACACAAAATTAATCTTGCAGTCTTTGCAGAAGTAAATAAACATTTCTTTCAAGCTCTTGCTTTTACATTTTGCAATAGTCGGCAGGATACAAACCAGCACTTGGAAAACCCAATCCAGAGAATGTCTTGGCAATGCACTGAATACAGTCAATATTCAATAAGACACAGAGCTTGCTCACAGTGGATTATGATATCAGTATGGGGTGATCCCAACGCACATGCTCCTCCACCATCTGTGAAATCCGCCACCAGTGATATTTGGACTCTTACCAGATAAAGCAGGATAAACTGCAAAAGAGAATCAACTTCCCACAGAATAATCCAAACATCCAGTGGTCAGGTCTGGAGGTCGAATCCAAAGGTTTCCAAAAATCTTGCACAGTGGCCAATTCTTTTGCCAGGAAGGTCCTGGCAAAATTCGCTGCGGCGATGAAACACGTCAGATGAGCTTGGTTTCTCCCGCACTCTAGACTTATACCTGGGTGAGATTGATGAATTAATTGGTGGGATCCCTGGCGGTGAGAACTGTTGGATATTTCCTGACCATGTACAGCTTTTTTATGCGCTTCTGATTTTAAAGTTTGTGAGTGTATTTCCTTCTTTTATTAAACTTGTGTGTAGTACAAAAGACGTTTTGCACTAGATGTGTTCTTTTACTTTCGCATAGTAATTTGCCACATATGGACTATACCCTAAGAATTGGCCACTGTGCAAGATTGCCTTTGGATTCGATTGAGTTTGGAGACCTCGAGACCTGACCACTGGATGTTTGGATTATTCTCTGGGGACTTGATGCTCTTTTGCAGTTTATCCTGCTTTACTTGGTAAGAGTCCAAATATCACCGATGGCTGATTTCACAGATGGTGGAGAAGCATGTGCTTTGGGATCACCCCATACTGATATTGACTGTTTTGGATTGAGAGGAAGGACTCTACACATGTCGAGCTTATTACATGATTGTGCAGTGCAGTATTTTTGTTATATATCAATGCACTGAATACACTGTGAATACACTGAGAGAAGAGACATAGACATCACAGAGAGATCACGTTGTACAGAGGAGACAATCCTTCATACATCCATCCAATCCAAATCAGCCATCGGTGATATTTGGACATAGGAGAAGGCTTGGTAGGAAAAGTTTGTCTGTTTGCTGATGATACAAAGGTTAGTAATAGGGGGGATATTCCTGGAGGTGTCTGCAACATGGAAAATGATTTAGCTTTACTGGATAGATGGCCAAAACTGTGGAAACTAGAGTTTAATGTCTCTAAATGTAAAATCCTGCACTTGGGTAGAAGGAATCCCGGCTCTGAGCACCGTGTGGGCAGCACTGTGTTATCCAGGACCTCAGAGGAGAGAGATTTAGGGATACTGATTACTGAAAGCTGCAAGATGAGTGGACAGTGTAGCCAGGCAGTGGGAAAAGCAAGCAGGATACTCGGCTGCATAGCTCGAGGCATCACCAGTAGGAAGAGGGAGGTTGTGATGCCGCTGTATAGAGCCCTGGTGAGGCCACAGCTAGAATACTGTGTGCAGTTCTGGAGACCTTACCTGCAAAAAGACATTATTCAAATAGAACGTGTCCAAAGGCCGGCAACATAAATGGTGGAAGGACTTAAACTTAAAACTTATCAGGAGAGACTTAAAGAACTTAATCTGTACAGTCTGGAGGAAAGAAGGGAGAGGGGGGACATGATTGAGACCTTTAAATATGTGAAAGGATTGAATAAGGTTCAGGAGGGAAGTGTTTTTAAGAAGAAACTTAATGATAGAACAAGGGGGCACAACCTGAAGCTAGCCGGAGGAAAGATCAGGAGCAATGTTAGAAAATAGTATTTTACAGAAAGAGTAGTAGATGCTTGGAACAAACTTCCAGCAGAGGTAGTTGAAAAATCAACAGTCACTGAATTTAAACATGCCTGGGATAAGCACACATCTATCCTAAGATACAGAGTACATACAGTATACACATAAGATACAGAGAACATACAGTATACACATAAGATACAGAGAACATACAGTATACACATAAGGGCAGACTAGATGGAGCGTATGGTCTCCTTCTGCCGTCAACTTTCTATGTTTCTATGTTTCTATCCACACAACACACTTCACACTATTACATGAAGCTGCACAGAGAAGCTGCGGGGGAGCACAGGATCTGCACAAAGGAGTTGCAAGGGACATAAGGTAAGTAAAAACATTTTTTTCTTTCTGCCTGGACAATCCAATACAGTCACTGCTTGATTATCTTGCTTATCAGAGCACCAGAGGATCCTCCAGTGGGCCCCAGGTACTGACCCAAGGCCATTATTAGGACAGTACAAAAGAGCCAAGACTAAAAATGTCCTTGTTGCTAATCTTTTGTCTCTCCTCCATTCCCTCTGCATGGCCTTCCCTCTGCATGTCTCTGCTAAGAAGTTGTATTATGGATATAAGGGTAAAGAAGGGTAATTTATTTGTGCTTTGGGTGGTGCATGGAGGTATTTTTGCAAGAGGGGTAACAGAAAGTACACACTTTATCTTCTACCCAGGGGAAAAGATTGCACCTGTTTGTTCTTGTAATGTTCCTGACATTCTTATTTCGTAAAAACACCCTCTATGTAATAGCTACTTACCCTGGTGAAGTGGCGTCATGACACGTAGCGCGTCGGTAGTCTGCCGCTGCTGGGGGACACTTGGCTCACATTATTCATGGTGATGTAAAAAACCTTTTTTTTTTTTCCTCATTGAGTATTGCACGCTGTTTTTGCACTTGTCACTTTCAATGTACTTTCAAAAGTATTTTTTCAAATGAATATGAATATGGTACTTCACAATAAAGTTGTTGGATTATATTTGAGTGCATTTAGTACTTGCACTTTAGCACAGGCACTTTCATCAATTGGCTTTTTGTTGTATTTCCACTTATCCTGTATAATAATACTTTTCTGCATAATCTAAAAAAAAGTTATATATATTTACATAGTTACATAGTTAATACGGTTGACAAAAGACAAATGTCCATCAAGTTCAACCAAGGGTGTTGGGGTAGGGGAAGTTATTTTTTATTTATTTTAAAGGGGAAGCTATTTATTTTATTTTTTTGTTTTTTTACTGATAACCGTTAATAGTAACTGTTAATGCTATTTTCTTCTAAATAAGCATCTAATCTTTTTTTGAAGCTGTCAGCGGTTGATGCTGTAACAAGCTTCTGTGGAAGGCTATTCCATAGATTTATAGTTCTTATGGTAAAAAACGATTGTCGCCTCCGGAGACTAAATTTCTTTTTTTCCAATCGAAGGCAGTGCCCCCTTGTCTTTAGAGAAGATTTTACCTGAAATAGTGTTCTCCCATATTTTTTGTATTGGCCATTTATATATTTATACAAGTTAATCATGTCCCCCCTCAGTCGTCTCCTCTCAAGACTAAACAGATTTAATTCTCGTAATCTTTCCTCATAACTAAGATCTTTTATTCCCCTTATTAGTTTGGTGGCTCTCCTCTGCACCCTTTGCATAGTCAGAGCATCCTTTCCATGAATGGGTGCCCAGAACTGGACAGCATATATATATATATATATATATATATATATATTTTTTTTTTTTTTTTTTTTTTTATTTTTTTTTATTTATTTTTTTTTTCCTGCTACTTAAAGGGGCTATAACAATATATTTTCAATACATTTGTAATAGAGCCTTGTTCGGGTCCCCCACGGCTTGTATTCTATGTTTTTAAACTTGTCCTTAATTGTGTTATGTGTAGTCATCTATTTCTAATAAACTTATTCAGGATTATTTTTTATATACACTCGGGTGTGTGACCTTTTTCTATTAGGGGTTCTTTCGGAGCCCCAACACAGTAAACGTATATTTGGTGCTAGTTCCCCTTCCTTTCGGCCTGCACCCCTTTTGTTGTTACTTATTATCTTTCTACCAGTATCTATCATTAGGGCTGTGCGTATCTACACAATTTTTGTGCTCTATGTAATATCAGCCTGGACTACATTTGAAGAAAAATGTACAGTAAAGCTCTTGGAAAAAAAATCTCGGCCTAATCAACCTGTAGCAGAGCCAGAAACAATGAGAATTTAACGATCTGAGATGCAATGCTCAGAGCTCTCAGCATTAATTTTACATCTTGGCAATTTATATTCATCCAAGAGAATATTAATGAAGGTCGTCAAGTATCATCCAAGCCCACCGTAGTCCTTTCTGTCCTCCTTCTATTCCTATGCTGGGTTAATCTTTATGTACGTGGGATCGGCAGATGAGACTTAAGTGGCAGCACCAGGGATTGACTGATCATTAGTAGATTGCCGTGCAGTGTGGGTGGCCTCCAGCTTCAACTTTACTGGCGTGTAGAAGTTTGGCTTAACCCGTTCAATGTAACCCAATCTTCAGATGTGCGTGCACCTGGTCAACTACGATCCAGGAATAATGGAGATTTTTCTATAATACGGTTCCCTTGTGTTGGACATTTTATTGTACATTTAAGAGAGGATCAGCACTTTTAGCACTCCTGCCGCCTCAGCGGTTTTATGAAAATAGTATTTTATGGTTTTACTAATTTCTTGTAGTTTAGTGAGGGCACTTAAAGCCCAACTCAAGCCATACTCTTTAAGATCTTAAAAAGGGTGAAACAGTATAGAATAGCATGATCAGCAGTTCTGATGAATCTGATGAAACATTCTGAAATTCATGTACGATTCAGAGTCTTTAACCCTAAATAAAAAAAAGGTACTCAACTATCCCCCCTATAGGAGCTCCTGGCCAGTCTGGTGCTAAGAAACCTCCCAATTTCTGAAACCGAAGTCCCGCAACGTGAGTATGCCATGATGAAAAAGCAAGGACCAGTAAGGACTACTCTCCGGCCCGAAACTGGTCACCATTGGCTCTGAGAGACTACGATCTTAGACATTCTTGCCTTTTATATCATGCTAATTAAAAGTTATGCTTTATAGATTTAATTGGTAGGCCCTTCTCCAGCCCTGGTTTCCCTTGGAGGTTCAAGGAACCTCCCAATTTCTGAAACCCAGTCCCGCAACGTGAGTATGCCATGATAAAAAAGCAAGGACCGTTAAGGACTGCCTTCTCTGGCCTGAAACTGTTCACCATTGGCTCTGATAGACTAGTGTCTTAGACATTCTTGTTTTTTATATCATGCTAATTAAAAGTTATGTTTTATAGATTTATTCGGTAGGACCTTCTCCAGCGCTAGTTTTCCTTACAAGTTCAAGTTCTAGACTTCTAGACATCCCCCGTGCAAGGAGGGTGCTGTTTCAAGTTGGTGAGCTGTGCTTTTTATCTAGTATCTGAGGCAGGAATAGATGGGGGTCCTAGGAGACTGGACTTCCACGTTAACCCCCTAACTGCCCTAGTGAAATTGAAAAGAAATTCCAAAAATATGTCTCCAAAGTGCGAAGTCCTGGAACACGGGGCAAGGGGGTAGTAAAGGTCAGTGTATGCTCACAGCGAAGCACCCTTAAACTTGAAAGATCCTGCAAGGAAGGAAGGTAGGTAGCCAGTTGGTGCCTTCCTTGACACCACCAGAACCCGATCAAAAAGTACCCTCTCTATATCCTTATCAGCTCTGAGGATGGGGAGGTTAGCCATAACTACTTTCTTAATTTTATCAAACTGTATTGGGTAATTAGCCACAAGAATGAGGGGCTTCCCAGACCCTTGATATTTGATTGACAGCATCTCTTAATCATTTCTAGCCGGGATTTCACTTTCCCTTCTCCTTGCAGTAGTTTACTCTCCCACCTCCTTTCCTTTGCCTGCGGGACTCGGTTATTGATTGGTTCCATGATTGGCTATTGCTGCTCTTCTCCAGCCATTGGGCGGGCTGAGCAGGTTTGATATGGGGCAGTTATGGCTTAGAGGTGGGGAATTAGGCTTGTGGCCGGAAGGTGGCAGGTTCGATTCCCAGCCATGGGACATGACTGAAGTGCCCTTGAGCAAGGCACCTAACCCACAAAAACTTCCCCTTAGTGTGTTATTCACCTGTGTGTAATCACTAAAATAGTGTTTATTCACTGGCATATCCACTGTGTGCAATTCACTTGTGTGAAGTCACTAATATAGTGTTTATTCACCCGTGTGTTCATGGCAATGTGTTCACAAGTGCACGGATGGGAAAAATGCGGAGAAAGAATTCCATGTGTACATGGCCATTATTTGCACTATTACACTATTACTATCTCCCATGGTCTCTGGGAGGTTGAAACTTAGGCGACACTTGGGTGAAACTAATGGCCATGGGTGGGGGAGTGTCTGGCCTTCAGGCCACAATAGGTCTCCCACCTCCTGGGCAGTGTGATATAGTCTCTCTGTGGTCATCCGCATGGCGTGACCCGCTCCAATTGCATCACTGTGTGCGGGTAGAGCTGGAGACATGACTGGATTTGATGTAATGATTTTAACAAGATCTAATTAAAATCAAATATTATGATATTTCTGGGGCTGCTGGATTCTATGTTTCTCTACAATGTATCTGAAGACTGATAGGGTTCCTCTCTGGGCCCACTGGGAGCAGCGCAGTGGGTGACCCATCTTTTTTTCCTATGAACATCAGCAATATGCTCAATCAAACCTAAAAGCTCCTTTTATCATAACAGTTAGGGGGCAAAACTAATATATCTACATTAATTTGCTAAAAATTTAGACAAGGAATGAGGGTTATGGGACCTGTACCTGAAACGTTCTGTAATCAATTATTCTGATGCAAATGCGCATCAAAATTTGTTAGAGAAAAACTTTTTCATAATTAATTTTTATGAACAGCTAGCAGTGACGACCTACACAAGAGCGGGCCCTCGTGCTCTACGTAGATCTCATCCAAAGGCAACAGCTTGATGTTAAGTATGATTTAGAAACTTTTTGGAAGTTTGCTCGTTCCCTACTACTCATCTGCTTCAAATGCGTTCACCCCGCAAACCATATTTTAGAACATATGTAACATACGAAGTTGCAACATGAATGTATTCATGAGCCCGCATTGTGAAATACAGCTACTTAGGACAAGAATTACCTATCCCATTGCCAACGTGCACCAAATGTCTTGCGTGCACTTGCAGCAAGATGTTATTCAAATAAGAGAATTATGAGCGGTAATTTCTGACAACGAGTTGGTTTTGCAAATATTTTCAGTAGCTGGTGCCCAAAATCCATGCAAATGAGCTCCGACATGTTCATCTGCTGTCATTTCTGAAAAGCATTATTTGGTTTCTCATTGAACAATCAACCTGCTACATTCAGATTAAGAGACTGTGCTTGTCACTAGCAGCAGCCAGAGCAGTTGCTAGGCTTTCTAGCACCCGGGACAAACATTCTAAATGGCCCCCTTTTGGTGCCCCCCCCGACCTGCTGCACCCGGGGCAAGTGCCCCCTCCGCTCCACCCTAGTTAAGCTTTTGGCAGCAGCAACAGCGGTGTTGACCCAGTGTCTCTGCTGATTGAAGGTAACTCAAAGGAACAACACAGCATTGACTGTATTATTAGCTTGCTGTGGCGTTCAAACAGATGTACTTCTGACTCAGTACTAGTGATGAGCGAACCAGAAGAAATTCGGGACTCTAGGGTTTGGCCCAAACTTACCGCAAAAGTTTGGTTCTGTGTCCCTAAACCCCATAGAAGTCAATAGGGACTGAACTTGAGGACCCAAAAATGGCTGAAGAATGGGGGTAGCAAATAGAAAAAAATTACATTTTTACATTTTACATTTTTTTTACAGAGATTGTCCTGCACAAAATGGGGTAAGGAAAGTACTCTGAATAATCACAGAAAATAAACCTATTAAATACATCAATAAATAAATGAATTAAAGATAATGAGATTTTCCTGTGTTTCATTCATTTCCGCTGCGGGCAACTGCCTGCGGGTTTATTTTTTTAATATTTTTTGGTAATGTTTTGGCATTTTTTATTGTATACAGTTTTTATGTAATGAAAAATAGCCTAACATATTTATCTTTTAATTATATTTTTTCACTTTTCAGTGTTTTACTGGCTGACGCTTTTAACATCATTCAATTTATTGTTGAAACTGCCTGCAGATTAATTTTTTTATATTTTTTAGTAATTCTTTTTGGAATTTTGTTAGATACAATTTTTATCAAAGGAAAAATAGCCTTTTTTTATGTTTTATTTGTATGTTTTCATTTTTTTTGTGTTTCATTAATTTTTTAGTGTTTAGTTTACATTGAAACTGAATGCGGGTTTATTTTTTTTATTGATTTTGGTAATTTTGTTGGCACTTTTCGTTGGATACAATCTTTATGTAATGAAGAATAGCCTGACTTTTTAATTGTGTTTTTTCAGCTTTCAGTGTTTTACAGAATCCCGCTTTTACATGGGTCATGCTAGATACTCGATGAAGAAAATTTGAAAGACTAATGTATGTGTGCCACTAGTCTATCACTAGGGCCACATGCCATGATTCATCTTGATGCTGTCCTCTTCCATCTATTCCAAGGTACATGATTAAGTTCTGCACTGGGCATGGGTTTTGGCATCCTTAGTACTCAGTTAGCTCTGTCTATGATGGTATATCTGCCTCTATGCCCTTTAGCTTGTGCTCTGGGGGGGTGGGAAAAATTGCCAACCCAGAAGAACACTGGGCACATGCTGCTGGGCACTGGGCTAATCCACACCTCAGTCAGGATGTGGATAATCAGGCAAAGACAGTAAGGTTGCTTAGCATCCTTTACTCTTTAGGAACCTCACATCTTCCTTATGGTCTTTGTGTTGTGTAAAGCATTCTTTCTGCTCTAGAGCCTTGGATTGCTTGTTTTTTCTAGCTTCTCTGGTGTCTTTGCTACTTGACCCGACATTTGCTTTATTGTTAGAAATATGATGTCCTCCAGCGACCTCTGTCTTCCGCGGAATGCTGGTAGCAGCTCTGGTGTTGTCTTCTTCATCCAGCAAACTGGCTCCTCTTCTTTCTTGAACCAGCAAGGTCAGTTGTCCTGCATCCAGTGCAGTCCTGAATAGTATGCGGCTTGCCAGGGCTGGATTAGGTGTGATGTAAGCCCTATGGGTAGACAGTCTGGTGAAGACCCTCCTTTTTCCAGTCATAACACAACCCCACCAATTTATATTCCTTCCCTGGTGGGGGGTGGCTACAATACATGGCTACTTTATCTGCTCAGAATCCAGTGCGGCTGCACAGAGAAGACGGTACACAGAGCTTCATCCCCCACTATCATTCAAGTAAAATCTCAAGGCAATATCTTGCCATAGTCCATTGATATTGGCAGTTTTACCTGGAATCTTGTGAAACCCTGCTGTTATTGCAAGAATTTCCCAAATTTCTGGTAGTAGGATGTGGAGGCCTTCTGGCTATATCAAGGGGTGGAGATCCCTGGTCCTAAGCCCCCCAGGCCCTGCCTTTAAACCAGCCCTTCAGCTAAAAGCTAATTAGCTGCCCAGCCACTGCCAATTTACACACAGGGAGTTAATTATGGGGCTCAGGTATAGTTTTATACCCGAAAGGCGTGGCCCCAAAGAAATTTCCTCCATGTCAATGTAGAAGAGAGGAGTAGGGTTTCCCCTCCTTACACCTCCCCTCCACAGTGATAAATAAGCAAGGGGAATCCCTGGCATTCCACCGCCTCACTGTCAGGCTAACTAGTTATCAGGTCGTGGTTAGTCGATAACGCCCAATCTCCGCCGATATCTTCACCTCTAGTTAAGTCCCATTTGCTGGGATGCAAGCTGGCCTCACCTGACACGGTGGTCTTACAATGCGCAAAGTTTATCAAATGAGGACTGGACCTGCAGGTGGGGTTCATGGGAGGTCAGACGAAGCAAAGGTCAAACAATGGAAATCAGTCCTCCGATACATGGTACCAAGGGGTAAATCAAGAGAGAGGTCAAGTGGCAAGCCAGGGGTCAAAGCTGTGTGGTCAGAGGGTTTGTGGTACAGAGGAGTAAGCTCAAATTCAGGAAGACAGGGAACGATGAGGCTCATTGGCCCATTTGAAGTGGACCAAACCCAGAATTTTGGCTATCCTTGGTTTTAATCCTTGTCCCAGGGGCACTCTGATCATGGGTGCCCTGCTGTGTGAAACCCCCCAGATCGACCAAACAAACTCACCTCTTCCCTGTCCTACAATGCATGCGTGGCCGCTTGTCCAATCAGCACGCTTGGAACCGCTCACGCCCCTGCATCTAGGAGCTCATCTAATGTGAGCGCCCTAACAGCCACATCCCCCGCTACCCTCTAACAAGAAGCATGCCTGTGCCGGCCATTCACATATGCCTGCCGTGGGCAGGTGCCCTGCTAGTGGAATAGTGGAGATGTGGCCGGAGCTCACGCATGCGTCGTTGGATCGAGGAAGGAAGGTAGTTTCCCGGCAACCTGGGGGGCTTTCACACAGCGAGGTATTCCGATTCTGGATGCCCCAGGGGGGGAAATCCAGCACCTCTGGAATCTTATAGATTTAAGGGCCGATGGGGGCGTGGGTTTTGGCCCACTTTAAATCAATTAAATCAGTACGCTGTCTGCAATGACACTTATTCCTCCCCTCTCCAGTGATTAGAAGGAGATTATCTTGGAGCCACAATGGGTCAAGAAATGAAACAACGAGAAATTTGGGTTCAGGATAAATACATTTTCCACAGAATTCGGAATTAGGGTAAGCAAAAATAGAGATTTAGCTATCGCTGTGAAAATCCTGGTTTGTGCGTTCCGCCGGACGGACGTGACGGCGTCCAGTTGATGCCCTTACAGCCCAATCCGGAGGCCAGACGGGGCTCACAAGTGGTCGCGTCCGCAGGACCGAACAGCAGTTCATTCTGGGTGAGTGTAAGAGGGGATAGAAAGCGTTTGGCAGCACATACCCTGGCAAAGTGGCGCTCAGCCACGCAATGCGTCGGTAGCTGCTGCATCGGGGACTTGGCTTCTTATACCGGTGATGTATATGACTTTTAGTAATCATTTGGCTCAGTAGGCGATTCACGTCTTTAGCACTTCTAGCACTTTACTGTTATATGTTTTTGGTATCAAATAGCATACAGCTATTGCACTTGCACTTTGAGGATGAAATATCGTTATTGCTGCTATTAATTGTGTTTTCCTGCATGTCTGGCACTTTTTTGCACTTTTTGGCATTACCTTATATTATGCTATATGCACTTTAGCGTTTTGCAGCCTACTTGCCCATGTTCAGTCAAATATTATAGAGCAGACCTGGGCATTGTACGGCCCCCGGGCCGTATATGGCCCTTTGATTGGCTCTGACTGGACTGGGCTGAGCTGGCTGGCGGAGTCCCTGCCAGCCGTGATTCAGCGTCCCTTCGCTCGTGCTGCCTGCGAGCCGCCCGTGCGTCCATCTTTGCAGCGGCTTGACTCCTCCCGTGAGGAAAGGAGAATGCGCCATACCCAACTAGCCGAGCGGCCAATCGGCTGCTGCATAAGTGATCGCCTGTGTACAATGCGGGAGGCGCCGACCCGCTGCGAAGAGGAATGCACGGGCGAGCGACAGTGAAGAAGAGCCCAACCAGGGGAGGAGAAGGAAGTAGGCTCCGGGTCCATCTTGCCTAGGTGGAAGGGCGGGAAAGGAGAGAAAGGGAAGTGGGGCTGCATTTGCTCTGCCCAGTGTGGTGGAAGAGTGAGCTGCTGACATCTGTGGGGCGACATCCCCCCTTTCTGTGGATCCTACCAATCGGTATCACCCTCCCCTTTATTCATTTTTCCCCAATTTTCATTTTGTTTACCATTGCTTTGGTAAATTTTATTTAATAAATTACATTTTTTTGTAAGGCAACCTCACTTTTTCATTGTTTAACTATAACATACCAGCTTGTCATAACAATGCTATTTACTGCTTTTATATTATTATGCAGAATTGAGTTCATCCTTTTGGCCCCGCCCTCCACAATATTTTTAGTTTCTCATGTGGCCCCATGGAAAAAATAATTGCCCACCCCTGTTATAGAGCTTTAATACTTATTTTTAATTGAATAGCCTCATTTTAGATCCCCCCACAGCCTCTTGTCTTTATGTTTTTTAGTCTTGTCTTGTATTTTTGATTGTCTGTTTTGGATCACATGACTGTTAGCTTACGTACTTAATAGACTTTTACTATTTGTTAATTATTGGTTGGTGTGCGGCCATATTTATGGGGTGCATGTTGGGGAACCTCTAGATCCCCACTTAACGTATATATCTCATTATTGATATCACCCCTTTGGCCAGCAACCCTAGCACTTCAGGCTGTGCATATCCATTAAGCTTTTTGGTTTCTTATCGCTGTGCAATAGGCTCGTTTATTTTTTGCCCGCTTTTGGTGTGTTTTGGTCTGCATGAAGCATGACAATAGAAGGAAACATGTTGTTTTCGTTTTTGTTTTCTCTTGATGTGCAAAATTCTGTATAATTGCGCTAATTTCGCTTGTCTTCCAACGCGCTTGGCAATAAAACAAGTCGCACACAAAATGCTGAGCCTCAGAACTTGTTTATGGCCTCGTAAAAAGCAGGAAACAAAATTATCACTCAAATAAGTGGAATCTGTAAATTGTGAAGCGAAAAAGCTGCAGAAGACGAGAACGCAGCCAGGGGGCTCAACATGTCAGATGCTCGGAGAAGCCCCCATGGGGAGATGCGTCGAGTGGTCTAGGTAAGTGGCGGAATATTTAGCCCAAACTGCTGTCTCTACAGCTTTTTTTCCTTTTTTTTTATCTCCTGGATGCCTCTCAAGACTGAGCGCATTAATGCAAATGTAAATGTCTAGCAAACCTATTATAATTTAGGCATTGCATACATCTTGAGCTCACATCTGCAAGCTGTACGGAACGCTTAATGTCTAACACGCCAATATGGCCGGCTTTTTCCTCTAAGGCGATGGGACCTGAGTTGAAAGTAAAGCATCTTTTGGATTTTGTGTTGTGAAAAACATGGTTGAGTTCACCCCGGCAAGCCAATCTAGATAGGCCACAGTGTTGGTTATTATTATTTGTATTGCTTATTTATAGTGATGAACAAAAGGAGAGGGTGAATAATAATTGCTCCTAAGAAAGAGAGCACCACATAAATAACATAAATAATAAATCCATTTATTAAACCAAAAACCATGACACCGTTAAAAACCATATATATATTTATATACACACGAAGCACAAAAACAAGCTCCCCCCATCCCCTTATTGCAATTATATTAAGTATAAGCGGAAATATATTGTGTAGGGAAGTGTTTAGTTACCAAAGAGTTGCAAATGGAACATTACATGTCTGCTGGAGATCATAGAGAAGAGAACTTGCTGCAGATCACTCTCTCTCTAGCTGCTGATGGTTCACTTCCTGCCCCTGCAAGTTAGGGTTTTCAGACCCTCAATGGAGGTATCAAAGACTATAAATATTCCTGTATGCTAGGAGAACTGAGCACATGGCTTGCTCTCAGGAGCTGTGCTGCTGAAACCTACATATACAGCCTCACATGAGAGCTTGGATCACTTTCCTGCTGCTACACTGTTCACCTGTGTGTCCAGCTAATGGTACCACGTGGGGGATCTTCTGTAGCTGCTCCTGAGCTTCTTGCCTGTGTGTCCGGCTGCTGTGTGCCCTGTGGAGAGCTTCAGCTGCTGCGGGTAGCCTGGTACTTTTGGACCTGGATGTTAATAAAGTCCATGTCCTGTAGCATTACCATTAACTTAAGTAAATGGTTGCTGGGAGCAGTAGTCCCTCCACTCCGAATGTATTGTTTTGCTTAGACTACTTGATCTATTTCTCAGAAAGGTGTTCCATATCAGTTGCAAGGGCCCTATTCTGGGTGGAGTCACTAGCACACCAAACATTTACCCACTCTTCCACTCAGCGAAGGCTCAGCTTATTTTTGTTACTAACAGGTTAGTGCCTTAGCCTATTTTTAGTGGGGCATCCAAAATAGCCCTACAATTGGACCAAAAATAGGCTCGGAAGCAAAGTCCCTCAATAGACTGTTATATTAAAAGGCCCTAAAAATATTTTGTGCCGGCACAAAACTAAATTTGAAAAATATAAATTGTAAACCCCTTAAACCACTAGCAGGCTGATTCATTACTAGGTAGCAGGTAACAGCAGATGAGCGTCTGTACAGCGGCTCTAAGAGCGACCACTAGTATACGTCGGCTGTGAGTTGCTATTGCAGAGCGCCCCAGTCCCTGTAGTAACATTGCCGGCATTGATGAATTTGATGTGTGAGTTGCTATAACACCAGTACAGAGCTATATGGGAGCGAACGGTAGCGACTGGTCAGTGTAAGCGACTCAAACCATATTCATAAAAAAAACAGCCTCACAAAGCGCCGGCACTCAAAATTGTGTCGCTGTAGCCCAGAGCACCAGAAGCTTTGTGATTAAAGTCTGTTTTTTAACACATATCCGCTAGTAACAAAGCGAAAACACATGGAATGACATTGTTATTACATTGTGAGATTTAGGCCCTTATTTAACAAGGGATAGCGCCAGGTAGCGAATGGTGAGCGAACGGTAATGACGCTCACCGCCACGAGAACGCCGGCCCCCCTCCGTAATCACACATTTATCAAGCCGATCCTGCTTAGCGACTGACAGAGCGCCAGATAGCGAATCATTCATCATTATTCCAGCCTCACCCCACAGCGCCAGCGAGCGACCTTGAACAGCGAGAGGTATGACCTCTCGCTACCTGGTGCTCTCCAATGCATTTCAATGGAGCAATCTTTAAATATTCATAATTAATTGCTATTAATTTTTTTTTTTTTTTTTTTTTAAATGTCAACAATTCTGTGACCACTTCTGCAATGTTAGATTTTTTTTTTAAGGTAAAAAAAAAAAAAAAAATTGTGCAGAATTGATATTACAGGTCTGATATTAATGTATTCATATTACAAAATGTTTTGAAAAACATATATTTTTTTTTTTCCAAAAATATGGTTATTTGGGGGCTAAAAAACGACTTTTATGTTAATGAATATGCTGGGAGCCGTTCGCTATGGCCGTTCGCTGTCATGCGCTCCCATACAGCGTGGAACCTGTCAAACAGCGACTCCTAACCCCGTATTCAACATTACCACACACCGACTGAGTCGCTGTCAACAGCCGAACAACGGCCAAGCACAGCGAATACTAGCGGGCGCTGTGAAAATAACGCTACTGTCGCTCATCTGTCGCTACCTGGCGCTATTAATGAATCGGCCTCTAAGGCTTTAATACCAGACCTGTAATGACAATTCTGCATAAAAATATACAAAGGGGGTGGTGGCAGCTGCTCAGACCATTTTATAACTAACCTGGGAGGTGCACATTAGCAGGGCAATTAGGATACAAAAGTCTTAAAGGTCTGAGCAGCTGCCACCACCCCCTTTGTTTCTTTTGAATTTGTGCAAGCACATGGTGTGTGGGGTCTAGGCTGTATTGCAAGGTCTTTGACCCTTCCACCCCATGGCTTGCACTTGAGAGGTTTAGGGCAACCTCAGGTAAGCCTGCTCCCAATTTATCTATTGCACTGTATGTCCCAAATGGGCTCTCAGAGATTAGAGTTAGGACTGCACCTCACAGAGGCACTTTGGCGTAGTGGTGCAGCTTAAGCTACTTCTGCAGATGTGTGTGACCGAGTCCTCTGTTTTTAACCAAGTTTAGAGACAGATTATAGGCTGGCCTGCAAGCTAACAAGGCATAAAAATATACAAAAATCAAAAAAGTTTTCAAAAATTACATTTAATAGGCCAGAAGAAGTCACACAAAATGATTTGATAAAAAAAAATAAATAAATAAAAATAAAAAAAACCTTGTTTAAAGGTTTATATATATATATTTATATATGCTATCTCAGAGCATTGCACACCCTGGTGGATCCAGGTGCTTTGGATAAAGCTTTAAAGGTGTAAAGAAATCATTTGTATAGGCCTGCCTACTGCAAGGGAACAGGACACTAAAGGAAGGAACACTGAAACGTGTTATCAGCGCTCTCGGATCCGCTCGAGCCCCTTCGTCCAGGAGCTCATCTAATGCAAGGTGATAGCGGGGATGCGGCTGCTGTTTAGGCTTGCACCGTTGGACCAGGAATGAAGTTGAGTTTTTGGGCAACCTGGGGGGGGGGGGGGAGTTTCACACGGCGAGGCACCACCAATCGAGGTGCCCGGGGGGAGGTGCAAGTATGACTCCAGGGTGGGTTTTGGTCCACTTTAAGCGACACCTTTTTAATAATGGGGTGTGTGGGAAGCTAGCCTGAGGGCTGGCAGTTCTTTGTCTATATTATTGATTTTTGGGTTGTTTATTAATATTGTTGATGGGGATATTTTTTTGATATAGGCTTTAGGTAGTATGTAGGGCTCTTTTGAGGGGGTGATGGTAAACACCTCACTCAAGGCAGGCTATGGCGCTAACCTGAAGGTAACAAAGAGAAGCTGAGCCTTCGCTGAGTGGAAGCGTGGGTTAAATTCTTTGGTGCGCTAGTCCCTCCACCCAGAATAGGGCCCTTGCAACTGATAGATCAAGTTGTCTTAACAAAACAATACATTTGGAGCAGAGGGACTACTGCTCCCAGCAACCATTTACCTAAGTCACTCACTGACACAGTCATGTATAACAATACTATGAACCTTATGTAGAAAAGGTTAACTTGGCAATAAAAATGAATCATACACAGCATAACACAATAAAAGGCCCAGCTGGGACTTTAGTTAGTCTGTGCACATATACGCGGGTATATATAGTCTATTGCTAAATACCTCCAGGAGAAAGATGGAACGGGTTGAAAGCTGCAGGGGCCCCTGATCTCAAAGAGATGATCTGCTCTTGACACGCAGGGGTCGAACAGACATGCAGCACAGTCGAAGCTCTTCACAGGGCACAGAGCAGCCAGACACACAGGTCAGCAGGCAGAAGGAACTTAAGAAGCTACAGAAGATCCCCCATGTGCAGCATCAGCTGGCCAGGCAGGTGAACAGTGTAGTAGTCTGTGAAGTGATCCAGGCTCTCATGTGAGGCTGTGTATGCAGGTGGCAGCAGCACAGCTCCTGGCAGCAAGCTGTGTGCTCAGTTCTCCTATCATACAGGAAGTCTGTCCTGTATTTATAGTCTTTGATACCTCCAGCAAGGGGCTGCAAACCCAACTAGCGGGGGCAGGAAGTGTAACATCAGTAGCTAGAGAGAGAGAGTGGTCTATGTATTTTTTTGCACTTTTTTTGTGTGTCACTAAAAAAACTCACGAGATGCAGGTTGCATATCACACCACAATGCACACCGGAAGTCACACTGGCTTCAGCAATTATTTAGCATTACCCCCTATTAGAGATGAGCGAACTTCTTGAAAGTTTGATTTGGGCGATTCGCCGAATTTCCCCAAGAAATTCGGGTTCGCCCGAATCGAACTTTCACGAATCGCTCATCTGAAAAAAAAAATGCCGGCATGGTGGGAGCGGGCAGGCCGGCTACGCCTGTCAGCACCATGCCGGCGTTTTTTTTTTAAGCAAAAATGCCGGCATGGTGGGAGCGGCCTGCCCGCTCCCACCATGCCGGCATTTGTTTAAAAAGCAAACACTTACCTGCATGGTCGGAGCGTGGAGGCCGGCGCCGCTCTCAGGCGCCCTCTGATGACGCGTCCTCTGATGACAGCTGAGAGCGGCGCCGGCCTCCACGCTCCCACCATGCCGGCATTTTTTTTTTTATTTCAGGGAAAATTCGATCGGCACGAACCAAAAAAAATTCGGGTTTCTTGCCCTGAAATTCTGAGCGAATTCCGATTCGTCCGAAGCGGTTCGCTCATCCCTACCCCCTATGAGAGGCGAACCGATGATTATTATGGAAATTAAACATTTCAGGGATTTCCCTGTGTGCCCTGCTCGATATATTGTGAGAAAAGTTTTGTAACTTTGTGATGCTCTCTAGCTTAGTTCGCTATGAGTCTATGGGAGGCAGCTGGTGATTGTAATGTAAATTAAGCCTTCCATGGATTTATTTACTGTATCACGATTAGGGATGAGCGAATCGATCCGGACGAACCCGGATTCGATCCGAATTTCAGGAAAAATTCGATTCGGATCGAATCCGAATTTCCCCGCGATTCGATCACTCGAAGTTTTCCTTTAACATCCATTCATTTACATTTACAGGCATTCTAAGATGGCGGACGGGACATGTCTGGACATGTATCCCGTGCCAGTGCAAGCTGGGGCAGTCACATGCAGCCTATCAGCAGCCAGCAAGCCCGGTGACGTCACAGCGGTATTTAACGGCGGCCATCTTGCTTTTCCTCATTTCTCTATTGCATTCGTGAGAGACAGGACGCTGTGTAGCTGAGGCAGTTAGACAGGCAGGGACAGACAGGGACAGACAGGGACAGGCTGGAGACAGGCAGGAGACAGACAGGAGACAGACAGAAAGCCAGGGAAAGGTAGGAAAAACGGAGGCTGTCACAGGGAGATTTTTTTTTTTTTTCATCCAGCCTGAGTGTTACTAGCTGGCTGACAGGCTTTGTTAGCGTTTTCAGGCTGCTTATAGTAACTAACTGTGCATATATACTGAACTGATCTTAAGTCTGCTGTGAGGCATCCCATTCTGTGACTAAAGCAGCCTCTGTTTAAGACCATATAAGCATTTGCTCTTATCATATTTGAAATTAGGCCTGATAAAGACACTTTTGCTGGGCATAGCACTACTGGACCCTGCCAGGTCCACTTCTGTTGGGGCATCCCATTCTGTGACTAAAGCAGCCTCTGTTTAAGACCATATAAGCATTTGCTCTTATCATATTTGAAATTAGGCCTGATAAAGACACTTTTGCTGGGCATAGCACTACTGGACCCTGCCAGGTCCACTTCTGTTGGGGCATCCCATTCTGTGACTACAGCAGCCTCTGTTTAAGACCGTATAACCATTTTCACTTATCATATTTGAAATTAGGCCTGATAAAGACACTTTTGCTGGGCAAAGCACTACTGGACCCTGCCAGGTCCATTCCTGTTGGGGCATCCCATTCTGTGACTAAAGCAGCCTCTGTTTAAGACCATATAAGCATTTGCTCTTATCATATTTGAAATTAGGCCTGATAAAGACACTTTTGCTGGGCATAGCACTACTGGACCCTGCCAGGTCCACTTCTGTTGGGGCATCCCATTCTGTGACTAAAGCAGCCTCTGTTTAAGACCATATAACCATTTGCTCTTATCATATTTGAAATTAGGCCTGATAAAGACACTTTTGCTGGGCATAGCACTACTGGACCCTGCCAGGTCCACTTCTGTTGGGGCATCCCATTCTGTGACTACAGCAGCCTCTGTTTAAGACCGTATAACCATTTTCACTTATCATATTTGAAATTAGGCCTGATAAAGACACTTTTGCTGGGCAAAGCACTACTGGACCCTGCCAGGTCCATTCCTGTTGGGGCATCCCATTCTGTGACTAAAGCAGCCTCTGTTTAAGACCATATAAGCATTTGCTCTTATCATATTTGAAATTAGGCCTGATAAAGACACTTTTGCTGGGCATAGCACTACTGGACCCTGCCAGGTCCACTTCTGTTGGGGCATCCCATTCTGTGACTAAAGCAGCCTCTGTTTAAGACCATATAACCATTTGCTCTTATCATATTTGAAATTAGGCCTGATAAAGACACTTTTGCTGGGCATAGCACTACTGGACCCTGCCAGGTCCACTTCTGTTGGGGCATCCCATTCTGTGACTACAGCAGCCTCTGTTTAAGACCGTATAACCATTTTCACTTATCATATTTGAAATTAGGCCTGATAAAGACACTTTTGCTGGGCAAAGCACTACTGGACCCTGCCAGGTCCATTCCTGTTGGGGCATCCCATTCTGTGACTAAAGCAGCCTCTGTTTAAGACCATATAAGCATTTGTTCTTATCATATTTGAAATTAGGCCTGATAAAGACACTTTTGCTGGGCATAGCACTACTGGACCCTGCCAGGTCCACTTCTGTTGGGGCATCCCATTCTGTGACTACAGCAGCCTCTGTTTAAGACCGTATAACCATTTTCACTTATCATATTTGAAATTAGGCCTGATAAAGACACTTTTGCTGGGCAAAGCACTACTGGACCCTGCCAGGTCCATTCCTGTTGGGGCATCCCATTCTGTGACTACAGCAGCCTCTGTTTAAGACCGTATAACCATTTTCACTTATCATATTTGAAATTAGGCCTGATAAAGACACTTTTGCTGGGCAAAGCACTACTGGACCCTGCCAGGTCCATTCCTGTTGGGGCATCCCATTCTGTGACTAAAGCAGCCTCTGTTTAAGACCATATAAGCATTTGCTCTTATCATATTTGAAATTAGGCCTGATAAAGACACTTTTGCTGGGCATAGCACTACTGGACCCTGCCAGGTCCACTTCTGTTGGGGCATCCCATTCTGTGACTACAGCAGCCTCTGTTTAAGACCGTATAACCATTTTCACTTATCATATTTGAAATTAGGCCTGATAAAGACACTTTTGCTGGGCATAGCACTACTGGACCCTGCCAGGTCCATTCCTGTTGGGGCATCCCATTCTGTGACTAAAGCAGCCTCTGTTTAAGACCATATAAGCATTTGCTCTTATCATATTTGAAATTAGGCCTGATAAAGACACTTTTGCTGGGCATAGCACTACTGGACCCTGCCAGGTCCACTTCTGTTGGGGCATCCCATTCTGTGACTAAAGCAGCCTCTGTTTAAGACCATATAACCATTTGCTCTTATCATATTTGAAATTAGGCCTGATAAAGACACTTTTGCTGGGCATAGCACTACTGGACCCTGCCAGGTCCACTTCTGTTGGGGCATCCCATTCTGTGACTACAGCAGCCTCTGTTTAAGACCGTATAACCATTTTCACTTATCATATTTGAAATTAGGCCTGATAAAGACACTTTTGCTGGGCAAAGCACTACTGGACCCTGCCAGGTCCATTCCTGTTGGGGCATCCCATTCTGTGACTACAGCAGCCTCTGTTTAAGACCGTATAACCATTTTCACTTATCATATTTGAAATTAGGCCTGATAAAAACACTTTTGCTGGGCAAAGCACTACTGGACCCTGCCAGGTCCATTCCTGTTGGGGCATCCCATTCTGTGACTAAAGCAGCCTCTGTTTAAGACCATATAAGCATTTGCTCTTATCATATTTGAAATTAGGCCTGATAAAGACACTTTTGCTGGGCATAGCACTACTGGACCCTGCCAGGTCCACTTCTGTTGGGGCATCCCATTCTGTGACTACAGCAGCCTCTGTTTAAGACCGTATAACCATTTTCACTTATCATATTTGAAATTAGGCCTGATAAAGACACTTTTGCTGGGCAAAGCACTACTGGACCCTGCCAGGTCCATTCCTGTTGGGGCATCCCATTCTGTGACTAAAGCAGCCTCTGTTTAAGACCATATAAGCATTTGCTCTTATCATATTTGAAATTAGGCCTGATAAAGACACTTTTGCTGGGCAAAGCACTACTGGACCCTGCCAGGTCCATTCCTGTTGGGGCATCCCATTCTGTGACTAAAGCAGCCTCTGTTTAAGACCATATAAGCATTTGCTCTTATCATATTTGAAATTAGGCCTGATAAAGACACTTTTGCTGGGCATAGCACTACTGGACCCTGCCAGGTCCACTTCTGTTGGGGCATCCCATTCTGTGACTAAAGCAGCCTCTGTTTAAGACCATATAACCATTTGCTCTTATCATATTTGAAATTAGGCCTGATAAAGACACTTTTGCTGGGCATAGCACTACTGGACCCTGCCAGGTCCACTTCTGTTGGGGCATCCCATTCTGTGACTAAAGCAGCCTCTGTTTAAGACCATATAACCATTTGCTCTTATCATATTTGAAATTAGGCCTGATAAAGACACTTTTGCTGGGCAAAGCACTACTGGACCCTGCCAGGTCCATTCCTGTTGGGGCATCCCATTCTGTGACTAAAGCAGCCTCTGTTTAAGACCATATAAGCATTTGCTCTTATCATATTTGAAATTAGGCCTGATAAAGACACTTTTGCTGGGCATAGCACTACTGGACCCTGCCAGGTCCACTTCTGTTGGGGCATCCCATTCTGTGACTACAGCAGCCTCTGTTTAAGACCGTATAACCATTTTCACTTATCATATTTGAAATTAGGCCTGATAAAGACACTTTTGCTGGGCAAAGCACTACTGGACCCTGCCAGGTCCATTCCTGTTGGGGCATCCCATTCTGTGACTAAAGCAGCCTCTGTTTAAGACCATATAAGCATTTGCTCTTATCATATTTGAAATTAGGCCTGATAAAGACACTTTTGCTGGGCAAAGCACTACTGGACCCTGCCAGGTCCATTCCTGTTGGGGCATCCCATTCTGTGACTAAAGCAGCCTCTGTTTAAGACCATATAAGCATTTGCTCTTATCATATTTGAAATTAGGCCTGATAAAGACACTTTTGCTGGGCATAGCACTACTGGACCCTGCCAGGTCCACTTCTGTTGGGGCATCCCATTCTGTGACTAAAGCAGCCTCTGTTTAAGACCATATAACCATTTGCTCTTATCATATTTGAAATTAGGCCTGATAAAGACACTTTTGCTGGGCATAGCACTACTGGACCCTGCCAGGTCCACTTCTGTTGGGGCATCCCATTCTGTGACTAAAGCAGCCTCTGTTTAAGACCATATAACCATTTGCTCTTATCATATTTGAAATTAGGCCTGATAAAGACACTTTTGCTGGGCAAAGCACTACTGGACCCTGCCAGGTCCATTCCTGTTGGGGCATCCCATTCTGTGACTAAAGCAGCCTCTGTTTAAGACCATATAAGCATTTGCTCTTATCATATTTGAAATTAGGCCTGATAAAGACACTTTTGCTGGGCATAGCACTACTGGACCCTGCCAGGTCCACTTCTGTTGGGGCATCCCATTCTGTGACTACAGCAGCCTCTGTTTAAGACCATATAACCATTTGCTCTTATCATATTTGAAATTAGGCCTGATAAAGACACTTTTGCTGGGCATAGCACTACTGGACCCTGCCAGGTCCACTTCTGTTGGGGCATCCCATTCTGTGACTAAAGCAGCCTCTGTTTAAGACCATATAACCATTTGCTCTTATCATATTTGAAATTAGGCCTGATAAAGACACTTTTGCTGGGCAAAGCACTACTGGACCCTGCCAGGTCCATTCCTGTTGGGGCATCCCATTCTGTGACTAAAGCAGCCTCTGTTTAAGACCATATAAGCATTTGCTCTTATCATATTTGAAATTAGGCCTGATAAAGACACTTTTGCTGGGCATAGCACTACTGGACCCTGCCAGGTCCACTTCTGTTGGGGCATCCCATTCTGTGACTAAAGCAGCCTCTGTTTAAGACCATATAACCATTTGCTCTTATCATATTTGAAATTAGGCCTGATAAAGACACTGTAAGGACTATACCGGACACCAGTCTGTCTTGAGCTGATAATCCCCAATCTCCACCGCCTCTTCTGCCTATAGACAAGTCCCCGCTTGTAGGAGACGCGGGTAATGCCTCTCCTACTCGGTTACCCCCAGGACTTATAGGGCGCAAAGATTATCAGCTTAAGGTGGAGTCTGATGAACGGCAGGGAGTCCCAAGCGAGGATGCCGGATGGCGGAAGTCCGATTACAAGCCGAGGTCAGAGCCGGGAGGTCACGGGGCGAGGTATCAGAGGGGTCAGGCGAAAATCGTGGTCAGGCAGGCAAAAGGTCGGTTCAGGCTGAGGTCGACAACAGGAATCAAACAAGCTTCAATGCTTGGTACTAGGCGCTATAACAGGAAATGACACACTGCAGTGGAAATCCCTTTATAGTGGGAAAACCGGCAGGATTGGACAGAGAGACAGTGGCTGGGATTGGTGCATTTAGGATCTGACAGCAGATTGGAGCACTGGCCCTGTAGTCTGATTGGTGAGCTCTGGGCTGATTGCTCCAGCTGAGCTTCCCAGGCAGACTGCTCAGAGCTGCACCTTCTAGACTATGTTCTCTTAAACAGCCTACGGTGGCCATTCTGAGTATTGCACCCTCGGAAGACATGAGCTGACTGTATAGGCCAGCAAGCACAAGCTGAGTGACAATGGGCAAGGGGGGAGGACTTACTCGGTGGCACACGCGCCGCTGGGGATGGCACCCGAGGCAGAAGCGGCTGCTGGGCAGGAGAAACCTGAACTCGTTGCCTAGGGACACCACGGGCACGGGTAGAAGGCAAGTCATTCCTGACAGACACTTTTGCTGGGCATAGCACTACTGGACCCTGCCAGGTCCACTTCTGTTGGGGCATCCCATTCTGTGACTAAAGCAGCCTCTGTTTAAGACCATATAACCATTTGCTCTTATCATATTTGAAATTAGGCCTGATAAAGACACTTTTGCTGGGCAAAGCACTACTGGACCCTGCCAGGTCCATTCCTGTTGGGGCATCCCATTCTGTGACTAAAGCAGCCTCTGTTTAAGACCGTATAAGCATTTGCTCTTATCATATTTGAAATTAGCCTGATAAAGACACTTTTGCTGGGCATAGTACTACTGGATCTTTTTTGGGGGGCATCCCATTCTGTGACTAAAGCAGCCTCTGTTTAAGACCGTATAAGCATTTGCTCTTATCATATTTGAAATTAGCCTGATAAAGACACTTTTGCTGGGCATAGCACTACTTGTCCCTGCCAGGGCATCCCATTCTGTGACTAAAGCAGCCTCTGTTTAAGACCATATAAGCATTTGCTCTTATCATATTTGAAATTAGCCTGATAAAGACACTTTTGCTGGGCATAGTACTACTGGATCTTTTTTGGGGCATCCCATTCTGTGACTAAAGCAGCCTCTGTTTAAGACCATATAAGCATTTGCTCTTATTATATTTATATTATAAGACACTTTTGCTGGGCATAGGCTTACTGCTGCCTGCCAGGTGCACTTCTGTTGAGGCATCCCATTCTGTAACATAGCATACCCCTCTTTATTTACACTAAGCAGCTCTCTTATTTACACTAAGCAGGCCTGTTGGAGGCTGAGTGTTAATGCTCACTTTTGGTGTGCATTATATTCTGTTTCATATAGACCCACCGCTGCCCGGGGGATCTTAAAATATCACCTACTCCCACGCCAGTTAGACTATGTCGGGCAGACAAGTGCCTGGAAGTGAAAAGAGGAGTGGCAGAGGCCAAGATTCCGCAGGCAGAGCTCGCATCAGACTGGGGGCCAGTAGCAGCAGGAGTCACGCTGAGAGACCTAATCTGCCAGTATCTGCTAGCGGTCGGGTCTCCACCAGTAACGCATCTGCCGTGGTAGATTGGTTGACGCGCTCATCAACAACATCATCACAACTTACGTCTGAGACCCCCAGTCTAGGGTCGGTAGGTTCCTCTGACACAACCCTGAGTTGGCATGCCCCGAGAGCAGTCCCTGTCCTCCCATTGCCTCTGTCCTACGCCGTTCCCTCCCCCAGCGACGTATCCTATGCTTTGGGTTCAGCTCCACTCTTTAGTGAGGAGGACCATCAGATAGAGGACAGTCAGCAGCTACTACCCAGCCAAGAAATGGAGGTTGCTTCTCTAGCTAGGCAGACAGATAGTGATGTGGACAGTGTCGTGGGTGCTGCGAGCGTTCCAGCTCCTGCGCCAGACACTGTTGACGAATCCACGAACATCAGTGACGTACAGCCACAACTCGGTGATGATGATGATGACGATGAAGCCGATCGCACTTGGGAGCCGGGTGATGAAGGGGCTTCATCGTCATCATCAGGAGAAGAGGGGCGCAGGTTGCCCCGGAGTCAGCAGCTGAGGCAGCAAGGTGGTAGCAGTCAGCATGGGGGCACAATTCCAAAGGCTGGAGCCGGCCGGGGCCGGGGCCGGGGTAGAGCACCTGCTGTGCGGCAGTCTACCTTATCGGGAGGTAGTGGAGCAGGGGTTCCTGGAGTTGGCAACAGCAGCAGTGAATCAGTGAGGCCAGGGGGTGGGAAAAGTAGCTACTCGGCAGTGTGGCAGTTTTTCCTGAGGCATCCGCAGGAGGGTAACATGGCCACATGCAAGATATGTAGGCAAAAGGTGAAGCGTGGCCAGGGTCCAAATGTTGGCACCACGGCCCTGCGTCAACATATGATGCGTCACCATAAAACGACCTGGGAGAACCGAGGCTCCCAAGGGGTGGTCCAGTCTGCTTCCTCACCAAGTGAGCTCCCAATTTCTGCCAGCCAAGGCTCCAGCACCTCAGCCGAAGGCAGCTGTGCGTCATACCCATCCTCTGTCGCTCCTGCTCCTCCTCCTCCTCCTCCAAGTCATGCATCCCGCCAGCAATCCATCAGCGAAGCCATGTCCAAGAGACAGCAGTATGCGCCCACTCATCCTACGGCACAGAAGCTGAATGTGCTCCTGTCCAAGTTGCTGGTGCTGCAGTCGCTCCCTTTTCAGGTGGTGGAATCTGCACCTTTCAGAGAACTGATGGCTTGTGCCGAGCCGAGGTGGAGAGTCCCAAGCCGTCATTTCTTTGCCAAGAAGGCAGTACCAGCGCTGCACACTTTTGTTGAACAGAAGGTGGGCCAGTCCTTGAGCCTGTCGGTGTGTAGCAAAATACATGGCAGCGCCGACATCTGGAGCTGTAACTACGGTCAGGGGCAGTACATGTCGTTTACGGCCCACTGGGTGAACGTGGTCCCTTTGCAGCAGCAACTTGGACAGGTCACGCCGCTTCGGCCTCCGCGCTCTCTGCCCATTGGGCCTGTGACACCGTGCGACTCGGCCTCCTCATCCTCCGCCATCTCCTCACCCTCCACTGTAGGCTCAAGTCTCAGTGCCCCTCCAGTCTACCATGTGTGCAGGGCACGGAGGTGTCACGCAGTGCTTCACATGGTTTGTCTTGGCGAACGGAGTCACACAGGGGAGGAACTGCTTAAATGTATTCATCAGGAAATCCAAACATGGCTTACTCCGAGAAAACTTAAAATGGGAATCATGGTTACCGACAATGGGAAGAACATTTTGTCTGCGCTGCGCCAAGGAAGCCTGACCCATGCCCCCTGCATGGCTCACGTCTTCAATCTGGTTGTCAAGCGGTTTCTGAAGTGTTCCCCCCATCTGCAGGACATCCTAACAACTTCACGGAAACTTTGCATGCACTTCAGCCACTCCTACACCGCCAAACACACCCTTCTTGAGCTACAGCGTCAGAATGGTATCCCCCAACATAGTCTGATTTGCGATGTTTCCACCCGTTGGAATTCCACCCTTCACATGTTGGACCGATTATATGAACAGAGAAAAGCCATCACGGATTTCCTGATGATCCAAGCAGATAGGGGGACTCCCCTTTGTAACTTCAATGTCAACCAGTGGCAGCTCATACGTGACACCTGCCGTTTGCTCAGGCCCTTTGAGGAAGCCACTTTATTTGTCAGTCGGCAGGATTACGGGATGAACGACGTGATTCCACTGCTTCATGTACTACAGCACATGTTGGAAACCATGGCTGGTCAGGGCACTGGAGACATGGCGTTTACATCTTACGGCCACATGAACCCCGTTGGAGCTGAACTGGAGGAGGAGGAGGAGGAAGAGGAGGAGGAGGAGTTGCCCAGCGAAACACAGTTTAGGCTTGGCGAAATGGCTGGTTTATCTAGTCAGCGGACAGGAGAGGAGGAGCAGGAGCAGCCAGAGGAGCTAGAGGTTTTTGAGGAAGGAGAGACAGAGGACCCGGGCACACCGTGGCAGTATGCAGTGGAGATGGAGACAGGTAGTCCATCCGAGTCACTTGCGCAAATGGCACGAAGCATGCTCACATGCTTGCGTAGTGACCCCAGAATTGTTTCCATCTGTCGGCGGGATGACTTCTGGCTGTCCACCTTATTGGACCCTCGCTTCCGGCACAAAATGGGGGCATTTTTTAAACCCACCGAGAGGGAGGACAAACTCAACTACTACAAAGACATTCTACGTAGGCAGTTGGCCGATGCCTATCTGCGCCATGGTCCATACTCTCGCAGGTCTGACTCGAGGGGACCTCTGCGCTCACCTTCCACTGCCATGGCCGCTGGGGGGGTTGGCAGCAGCAGCAGCAGAAGCTCCATCAGCAGCAGCAGCCTCAGTCTTCAGTCGCTAATGAGTAGCTTTCTACACCCGCATAGTGAGGCTACTCATGAGCAGCAGGAAGACCTGGAGCAGGACCTGAACCAGCAGGTCATGTCATACTTTGACATGACCATGCCAACACACCTTGAGGATCCGCTGGACTTCTGGGCAGCCAAACTTGATTTGTGGCCGCAACTAGCAGAGTTTGCCCTGGAAAAGCTGTCCTGCCCGGCAAGTAGCGTGCCATCTGAGCGGGTGTTTAGTGCGGCGGGGGCCATAGTTACGGCGAGGAGAACTCGTCTGTCAACTAAAAATGTGGAGAGACTCACCTTTGTCAAAATGAATCAGGGATGGATCAGCCAGGATTTCCACCCACCAATGCCTGATGCATGCGACTAGATTCAGCATGGTGCCACGTTTTACACTTTCCAAATGGTGCAAAACATATTTATGTCTTTAGGCCATTTTTTGGGCTCCTGCTGCTGCTACTGTCAACTCCTGCCAACTCCAGGGTGTGATTCATCCAATTTTTGGGCTCCTGAAGCCAACTCCAGTGTATATTTGGGCTCCTGCTGCTGCTGCTGTCAACTCCTGCCAACTCCAGGGTGTGATTCATCCAATTTTTGGGCTCCTGAAGCCAACTCCAGTGTATATTTGGGCTCCTGCTGCTGCTACTGTCAACTCCTGCCAACTCCAGGGTGTGATTCATCCAATTTTTGGGCTCCTGAAGCCAACTCCAGTGTATATTTGGGCTCCTGCTGCTGCTACTGTCAACTCCTGCCAACTCCAGGGTATGATTCATCCAATTTTTGGGCTCCTGAAGCCAACTCCAGTGTATATTTGGGCTCCTGCTGCTGCTGCTGCCAACTTCTGCCAACTCCAGGGTGTGATTCATCCAATTTTTGGGCTCCTCAAGCCAACTCCAGTGTATATTTGGGCTCCTGCTGCTGCTACTGTCAACTCCTGCCAACTCCAGGGTGTGATTCATCCAATTTTTGGGCTCCTGAAGCCAACTCCAGTGTATATTTGGGCTCCTGCTGCTGCTACTGTCAACTCCTGCCAACTCCAGGGTGTGATTCATCCAATTTTTGGGCTCCTGAAGCCAACTCCAGTGTATATTTGGGCTCCTGCTGCTGCTGCTGCCAACTTCTGCCAACTCCAGGGTGTGATTCATCCAATTTTTGGGCTCCTGAAGCCAACCCCAGGGTCTCTTTAAAGTAATGTTTGGGCTCCTGCTGCTGCTGCTGTCAACTCCTGCCAACTCCAGGGTGTGATTCATCCAATTTTTGGGCTCCTGAAGCCAACTCCAGTGTATATTTGGGCTCCTGCTGCTGCTACTGTCAACTCCTGCCAACTCCAGGGTGTGATTCATCCAATTTTTGGGCTCCTGAGGCCAACTCCAGTGTATATTTGGGCTCCTGCTGCTGCTGCTGTCAACTCCTGCCAACTCCAGGGTGTGATTCATCCAATTTTTGGGCTCCTGAAGCCAACTCCAGTGTATATTTGGGCTCCTGCTGCTGCTACTGTCAACTCCTGCCAACTCCAGGGTGTGATTCATCCAATTTTTGGGCTCCTGAGGCCAACTCCAGTGTATATTTGGGCTCCTGCTGATGCTGCTGTCAACTCCTGCCAACTCCAGGGTGTGATTCATCCAATTTTTGGGCTCCTGAAGCCAACTCCAGTGTATATTTGGGCTCCTGCTGCTGCTACTGTCAACTCCTGCCAACTCCAGGGTGTGATTCATCCAATTTTTGGGCTCCTGAAGCCAACTCCAGTGTATATTTGGGCTCCTGCTGCTGCTGCTGCCAACTTCTGCCAACTCCAGGGTGTGATTCATCCAATTTTTGGGCTCCTGAAGCCAACTCCAGTGTATATTTGGGCTCCTGCTGCTGCTACTGTCAACTTCTGCCAACTCCAGGGTGTGATTCATCCAATTTTTGGGCTCCTGAAGCCAACCCCAGGGTCTCTTTAAAGTAATGTTTGGGCTCCTGCTGCTGCTGCCAACTCCAGGGTGTGATTCATCCAATTTTTGGGCTCCTGAGGCCAACTCCAGTGTATATTTGGGCTCCTGCTGCTGCTGCTGCCAACTTCTGCCAACTCCAGGGTGTGATTCATCCAATTTTTGGGCTCCTGAAGCCAACCCCAGGGTCTCTTTAAAGTAATGTTTGGGCTCCTGCTGCTGCTGCCAACTCCAGGGTGTGATTCATCCAATTTTTGGGCTCCTGAGGCCAACTCCAGTGTATATTTGGGCTACTGCTGCTGCTGCTGCCAACTTCTGCCAACTCCAGGGTGTGATTTATCCAATTTTTGGGCTCCTGAAGCCAACTCCAGTGTATATTTGGGCTCCTGCTGCTGCTGCTGCCAACTTCTGCCAACTCCAGGGTGTGATTCATCCAATTTTTGGGCTCCTGAAGCCAACCCCAGGGTCTCTTTAAAGTAATGTTTGGGCTCCTGCTGCTGCTGCTGTCAACTCCTGCCAACTCCAGGGTGTGATTCATCCAATTTTTGGGCTCCTGAAGCCAACTCCAGTGTATATTTGGGCTCCTGCTGCTGCTACTGTCAACTCCTGCCAACTCCAGGGTGTGATTCATCCAATTTTTGGGCTCCTGAGGCCAACGCCAGTGTATATTTGGGCTCCTGCTGCTGCTGCTGTCAACTCCTGCCAACTCCAGGGTGTGATTCATCCAATTTTTGGGCTCCTGAAGCCAACTCCAGTGTATATTTGGGCTCCTGCTGCTGCTACTGTCAACTCCTGCCAACTCCAGGGTGTGATTCATCCAATTTTTGGGCTCCTGAGGCCAACTCCAGTGTATATTTGGGCTCCTGCTGATGCTGCTGTCAACTCCTGCCAACTCCAGGGTGTGATTCATCCAATTTTTGGGCTCCTGAAGCCAACTCCAGTGTATATTTGGGCTCCTGCTGCTGCTACTGTCAACTCCTGCCAACTCCAGGGTGTGATTCATCCAATTTTTGGGCTCCTGAAGCCAACTCCAGTGTATATTTGGGCTCCTGCTGCTGCTGCTGCCAACTTCTGCCAACTCCAGGGTGTGATTCATCCAATTTTTGGGCTCCTGAAGCCAACTCCAGTGTATATTTGGGCTCCTGCTGCTGCTACTGTCAACTTCTGCCAACTCCAGGGTGTGATTCATCCAATTTTTGGGCTCCTGAAGCCAACCCCAGGGTCTCTTTAAAGTAATGTTTGGGCTCCTGCTGCTGCTGCCAACTCCAGGGTGTGATTCATCCAATTTTTGGGCTCCTGAGGCCAACTCCAGTGTATATTTGGGCTCCTGCTGCTGCTGCTGCCAACTTCTGCCAACTCCAGGGTGTGATTCATCCAATTTTTGGGCTCCTGAAGCCAACCCCAGGGTCTCTTTAAAGTAATGTTTGGGCTCCTGCTGCTGCTGCCAACTCCAGGGTGTGATTCATCCAATTTTTGGGCTCCTGAGGCCAACTCCAGTGTATATTTGGGCTACTGCTGCTGCTGCTGCCAACTTCTGCCAACTCCAGGGTGTGATTCATCCAATTTTTGGGCTCCTGAAGCCAACTCCAGTGTATATTTGGGCTCCTGCTGCTGCTGCTGCCAACTTCTGCCAACTCCAGGGTGTGATTCATCCAATTTTTGGGCTCCTGAAGCCAACTCCAGTGTATATTTGGGCTCCTGCTGCTGCTACTGTCAACTCCTGCCAACTCCAGGGTGTGATTCATCCAATTTTTGGGCTCCTGAGGCCAACTCCAGAGTATATTTGGGCTCCTGCTGCTGCTGCTGTCAACTCCTGCCAACTCCAGGGTGTGATTCATCCAATTTTTGGGCTCCTGAAGCCAACTCCAGTGTATATTTGGGCTCCTGCTGCTGCTACTGTCAACTCCTGCCAACTCCAGGGTGTGATTTATCCAATTTTTGGGCTCCTGAAGCCAACTCCAGTGTATATTTGGGCTCCTGCTGCTGCTGCTGCCAACTTCTGCCAACTCCAGGGTGTGATTCATCCAATTTTTGGGCTCCTGAAGCCAACTCCAGTGTATATTTGGGCTCCTGCTGCTGCTACTGTCAACTTCTGCCAACTCCAGGGTGTGATTCATCCAATTTTTGGGCTCCTGAAGCCAACCCCAGGGTCTCTTTAAAGTAATGTTTGGGCTCCTGCTGCTGCTGCCAACTCCAGGGTGTGATTCATCCAATTTTTGGGCTCCTGAGGCCAACTCCAGTGTATATTTGGGCTCCTGCTGCTGCTGCTGCCAACTTCTGCCAACTCCAGGGTGTGATTCATCCAATTTTTGGGCTCCTGAAGCCAACCCCAGGGTCTCTTTAAAGTAATGTTTGGGCTCCTGCTGCTGCTGCCAACTCCAGGGTGTGATTCATCCAATTTTTGGGCTCCTGAGGCCAACTCCAGTGTATATTTGGGCTCCTGCTGCTGCCAACTTCTGCCAACTCCAGGGTGTGATTCATCCAATTTTTGGGCTCCTGAAGCCAACTCCAGTGTATATTTGGGCTCCTGCTGCTGCTGCTGCCAACTTCTGCCAACTCCAGGGTGTGATTCATCCAATTTTTGGGCTCCTGAAGCCAACTCCAGTGTATATTTGGGCTCCTGCTGCTGCTACTGTCAACTCCTGCCAACTCCAGGGTGTGATTCATCCAATTTTTGGGCTCCTGAAGCCAACTCCAGTGTATATTTGGGCTCCTGCTGCTGCTGCTGCCAACTTCTGCCAACTCCAGGGTGTGATTCATCCAATTTTTGGGCTCCTGAGGCCAACTCCAGTGTATATTTGGGCTCCTGCTGCTGCTGCTGTCAACTCCTGCCAACTCCAGGGTGTGATTCATCCAATTTTTGGGCTCCTGAGGCCAACTCCAGTGTATATTTGGGCTCCTGCTGCTGCTGCTGCCAACTTCTGCCAACTCCAGGGTGTGATTCATCCAATTTCTGGGCTCCTGAAGCCAACTCCAGTGTATATTTGGGCTCCTGCTGCTGCTGCTGCCAACTTCTGCCAACTCCAGGGTGTGATTCATCCAATTTTTGGGCTCCTGAAGCCAACTCCAGTGTATATTTGGGCTCCTGCTGCTGCTACTGTCAACTTCTGCCAACTCCAGGGTGTGATTCATCCAATTTTTGGGCTCCTGAAGCCAACCCCAGGGTCTCTTTAAAGTAATGTTTGGGCTCCTGCTGCTGCTGCCAACTCCAGGGTGTGATTCATCCAATTTTTGGGCTCCTGAGGCCAACTCCAGTGTATATTTGGGCTCCTGCTGCTGCTGCTGCCAACTTCTGCCAACTCCAGGGTGTGATTCATCCAATTTTTGGGCTCCTGAAGCCAACCCCAGGGTCTCTTTAAAGTAATGTTTGGGCTCCTGCTGCTGCTGCCAACTCCAGGGTGTGATTCATCCAATTTTTGGGCTCCTGAGGCCAACTCCAGTGTATATTTGGGCTCCTGCTGCTGCTGCTGCCAACTTCTGCCAACTCCAGGGTGTGATTCATCCAATTTTTGGGCTCCTGAAGCCAACTCCAGTGTATATTTGGGCTCCTGCTGCTGCTGCTGCCAACTTCTGCCAACTCCAGGGTGTGATTCATCCAATTTTTGGGCTCCTGAAGCCAACTCCAGTGTATATTTGGGCTCCTGCTGCTGCTACTGTCAACTCCTGCCAACTCCAGGGTGTGATTCATCCAATTTTTGGGCTCCTGAAGCCAACTCCAGTGTATATTTGGGCTCCTGCTGCTGCTGCTGCCAACTTCTGCCAACTCCAGGGTGTGATTCATCCAATTTTTGGGCTCCTGAGGCCAACTCCAGTGTATATTTGGGCTCCTGCTGCTGCTGCTGCTGTCAACTCCTGCCAACTCCAGGGTGTGATTCATCCAATTTTTGGGCTCCTGAAGCCAACTCCAGTGTATATTTGGGCTCCTGCTGCTGCTGCTGCCAACTCCTGCCAACTCCAGGGTGTGATTCATCCAATTTTTGGGCTCCTGAGGCCAACTCCAGTGTATATTTGGGCTCCTGCTGCTGCTACTGTCAACTCCTGCCAACTCCAGGGTGTGATTCATCCAATTTTTGGGCTCCTGAAGCCAACTCCAGTGTATATGTGGGCTCCTGCTGCTGCTACTGGCAACTCCTGCCAACTCCAGGGTGTGATTCATCCAATTTTTGGGCTCCTGAAGCCAACTCCAGTGTATATTTGGGCTCCTGCTGCTGCTGCTGCTGCCAACTTCTGCCAACTCCAGGGTGTGATTCATCCAATTTTTGGGCTCCTGAGGCCAACTCCAGTGTATATATGGGCTCCTTCTGCCCCTCATAGTGATGCCACTTCAACTCTCTGCAATTGTGCCGCTCTGCGATTCTATTAGCGATGCCTCTGATCTGCATGTGATATTTCTTCAAAGTATTATTTAACTAACCCAGCACGCATCCTGTGCGTGTTACAGCAAGGCTGAATGGTTTACAACCCTATTGAGGCTCTAGGAGGCTCAGAAATAGCCGTTTTTAATAGCGATTCGTCGCGAATTTATTCGGGTCGAAACGATTTTTGTCGGAAAATTCGGCGAATCAGTCGAATCGAATTTTTCAAAAGTTCGCTCATCTCTAATCACGATACTGTGTTGTTTGGATATTATGACACATTGGAAAGGTTGGACACATTTGTATATCTGAAATTCATCTCCGGGTTACTGTTTCCAAACCTCTATGGGGGCAACAATGGGGGTTATGCAAATAATTGGTGAAGCAAGTCTAAAGTGGACCAAAATCCAGGATTTTGACTATCTTTGTCCTCACCCCCGGGGTGCCCCGCTGTGTGAAACCCCCCAGATCTCCGAAGCCAACTCACCTCTTCCCGGTCCTACGGCGCATCTGCAGCCGCTCGTCCAATCAGAGCGCTGGAGCCGCTGACGTCACGTTGTCTAAGCATTTGTCTAAGGCCAACGCGCTGACAGCCGCATCCCCCGCTAGCCTCTAACAAGGAGCGTGTCCGCGCCGGCCATTCACAAATGCCTGGCGCGGACACGTGTCCTGCTAGAGGGATAGCGGGGATGCGGCCGCTGCTTGTACATGCGCCGTTGGACTGGGAAACAAGGTGAGTGTATGGGGTGACCTAGGGGTTTTCACACAGTGTGTATCCTGATTTGGGGGGAAGGGAATCGATCACGGTGGGCTTTGATCCACTTTAAACCGGGCAAACACTCATTTTTTTTAATGGGCGTTGGTCCCACAGCCAGCTAAGTAAAACAAGGTCGGGGGGGGGGCATGCAGAATGCTGGAGTTCCTTCCCTGCACTTTACCCCCAGAACGTCCATAATCCTCACCTTCACTACGAGCCAGCACCGGGAAAGGAGTCCAGCGATTGGTCGGTGGGAGGTCATGTGGACAGGTCATTCCAGTTGGCAGCACCGAGGATGCGACCATGGCTCATGCCCAATCATGGGGCTCCTTTCCTGGTGCTGGCTCATAGTAAAGGTGAGGATTATGGGCGTTCTGGGGGATTATGTTTGATTGGCTGACTACGGGACCAACACCCGGTAAATGGGGTGTTGGTCTTTAACTTTGGGTGTGCTTTTGGATGTGATCTAAGAGGTTGATCATTACTAGCGCCAGGTACCGGCCGATGAGCGTCTGTACAGCGGAGATTAGAGCGACCTCTAGTAGTCGCTGTGATAGGCTATGGTTCGCTGCTACCGAGCGCCTCAGTCGCTGTAGTAACATGCCCGGCATTGATGAATTTGATGTGTGAGTCGCTATAACACCAGTTCAGAGCTATATGGGAGCTAACAGTAGTGACTGGTCAGTGTGAGCGACTCAAAGCATATTCATCAAAAAAACAGCCTCACACAGCGCCGGCGCTCAAAATTGTGTCGCTGTAGCCCAGAGAGCCAGACGCTGTGTGATTAAAGTCCATTTTTGAACACATATCCACTAGTAACAAAGCGAAAACACATGGAATGACATTGTTGTGACAGTGTGACATTAATACTTTAGTGCCAGACCTGTAATGACAATTCTGCATAAAAATATAAAAAATCAATAAAGTTTTAAAAACTGACATTTAATCGGCCAGGAGAGGTCACACAATGATTTGATAAAAAAATAAATAAATAAAAATAAAACCCTGTTTAAAGAGAAGTAAAGGAACATCCATTGAAATGTATGGGAGAGCGACAGGTAGCGGCAGGTAATACCAGGCGCTCCGGAAGCTAGAGAGCCGGCGCTATACACTGAGTCATCTGTGATGATGAATTGGACGCTACGCTGTAAGAGTTGCTCACCAGAATCGCTTTGATAAATGTGGTACTGCGTACAGCGCCCGTCGGTCACCGTTCGCTACCTGTCGCTGCCAGTCGCTACCTGGCGCTATGGCTTGATGAATAACCCCCTTAGACTTGCATGAGCCCCGTTGTCACTGTAAGTAGCTGATAAAATGATCTGCTTTAATTCAACTTCGGGAGTCCCACGATTGGTCGGTGGGCGGTCATGCGGGCAGGTCATTCCAGTTGGGGACCATGGCTCATGTCCAATCACGGGACTCCTTTCCTGGTGCTGGCTTATAGAAGGTGAGGAGTAGCTGCTAAAATGATCTCCTTTACTTCAACTTCGGGAGTCAGAAACATTTAATGTTCACAATGAAAATATTTCTAAGAGTGAAGACACACTTCAGCCTCCGGGAAGTCTATTCGAGTTTCCCTGTAACACATAGGCCCTTATTTAACAAGGGATAGCGTCAGGTAGCGCCTGGTTAATGACAGGTAGCGACAGATAGTGACTGGTGAACGCCAGACACGGCACGCAATTCCACATTTATCAAGCAGAATCTGTTTAGCGACTGGGATAGCGCCATGTAGCGTCTGATTCATCATTTTCAAAGCCTCTGCGAACAGCGCCAGCGTTCAGCCTTGCACAGCGCCAGGTATGACCTCTCGCTACCTGTCGCTCCCTCATACATTTCCATGGACAAACTTTTTCTTCACTTTAAACAGGGTTTTTTTTTTTTAATTTTTCCCAAAAACCACAAATAATTCTGTGACCTCTTCTGGCATTGAAAAAGCTGTTTTTTCAAATTTTTTACATTTTTTAAATATTTCCTCAGAAATTACATTACAGCTCTGCCATTAAAGTGTTCATGTTACAATGTTGTTACAATGTAATTCCATATGTTGTCGCTTTGTTACTAGTGGATAGATGCTGAAAAACAGACTTTAATCACACAGCCTCCTGCGCTCTGGGCTTCAGAGAAGCATTTTTCAGCGCCAGAGATTTGTGAGGCTGTTTTTTTGCTGAATATGGTGTGAGTCGGTCGCTATGACCAGTCACTAACATGCGCTCCCATACAGCGCTGTACTGGTCACATAGCGACTCCTCACAATGTATTCAACATTACTGCACAGCGACGGGGAGGCCGATTCATTAATAGCGGCAGGTAGCGACAGTTGAGCGACTGTAGCGGCATTTTCAGAGCGCCCGCTAGTAGTCGCTGTGCTTGGCCGTTGTTCGGTAGTTGATAGCGACTCAGTCGGTTTGCCGTAATGTTGAATATTGGGTTAGGAGTCACTATTTGACAGGTTCCGCGCTGTATGGGAGCGCATGATAGCGACTGGCCATAGCGACCGGCTCCCACCATATTCATTAACAAATCACGCTTAAAAAATTCTCGCGCTGTGAAATACATGTTTAAACCCCAGAGCGCTGGCGGCGATGGGTTAAAAGTAGTTTTTTAACCCCCAAACAACCATATTTTTGGAAACCAAAAAAAAACAAGTTTTTTAAATAATTTAGTAATATGAATACATTAATATCAGACCTGTAATATCAATTCTGTACAATTTTTTTTTTTACCTTCAAAAAAATATTTAAAATGGCAGAAGTGGTCACAGAATTTTTCACATTTAAAAAAAAAATTTAAAAAATTAATAACAATTAATTATGAATATTTAAAGACTGTTCCATTGAAATGCATTGGAGAGCGCCAGGTAGCGAGAGGTCATACTTGTCGCTGTTCAAGGTCGGACGCTGGCGCTGTGGGCTGAGGCTGGAATAATGATGAATGAGTCGCTATATGGCGCTATCTCAGTCGCTAAGCAGGATTGGCTTGATAAATGTGTGATTGTGGTGGGGAGCCGGCGTTCTCGTGGCGGGGCCCGTCATTACCGGCCGCTCACCAGTCGCTACCTGTCGCTATCCCTTGTTAAATAAGGGCCTGAGTCTCTATAAAGTAGCGACCCACGGCTGAGCACTGCGACTACTAGCGGGCGCTCTGAAAATGCCTGCTACAGACGCTCATCTGTCGCTACCTGGTGCTAATGATGAATCAGCCTCATAGTTCTCCATCTGCTCCCATTGAGTTACCCCCATCCATGCAGCAGGTTTTCATTGTCGGTGGCGATGAAACTCATGTTCTGCGGCTCCTGTGAGGAAGTTGCGCTAAGTTTGTGCCAAGCCCCTTCTACTTCTAAATTATTGGCTGTGAAATTTCATTGAGCCCCGGCGCACCATCTCTTCCGTCTCGCCTCTTCCTCGTCTACCACCTGCCTCAAAGATGACTTGTTGCTACGTCTCACTGTCAGAGACAAACAATCTGTGTGAAAAATACTTTCAATGATTTTATGAAGTTTTTTTTTCCATTTATTTCCAGTCTGGGCTTTGTAATAAGTTAACTGAAAAAAAAAGTATTTGAAAAATGAAGAAATAACAATATAGACTGTGTCCTGTTTTATCCTTTTCTCTCTTAAACTTTTTTAAAGTGGACCAAAACCCAATCTGACGGCTCTGGAATCTATAAGATTCTAAGGAATGTGGAAAGGGTGCAGAGGAAAAGCCACCCACCAAACTAATAGGAGGAGCGAAGGATCTTAGGGCCTTATTTAAGAAGGGATAGCATCAGGTAGCGGCTGGTTAATGAGAGGTAGCGACAGGTAGCGACTGGTGAACGCCGGACACGGCACGTAATTACACATTTATCAAGCAGAATCTGTTTAGCGACCGGGATAGCGCCATGTAGCGTCTGATTCATCATTTTCACAGCCTCAGCGAACAGCGCCGGCGCTCAGCCTTGCACAGCGCCAGGTAGGACCTCTCGCTACCTGGCGCTCTCCCATACATTTCAATGGACGAACCTTTTCTTCTCTTTAAACAGGGATTTTGTTTTTTCCAAAAAATTACAAATAATTCTGTGACCTCTTCTGGCATTGAAAAAGTTGTTTTTTCACATTTTTTTCATTTTTTATATATTTCTTTAGAAATAACATTACAGGTCTGACATTAAAGTGTTCATGTTACAATGTTGCTACAATGTAATTCCATATGTTTTCGCTTTGTTACTAGTGGATAGATGCTGAAAAACAGACTTTAAACACACAGCCTCCGGCGCTATGGGTTCAAACAAGTATTTTTCAGCGCCAGAGATTTGTGAGGCTGTTTTTTTGCTGAATATGGTGTGAGTCGGTCGCTATGAGCAGTCACACTAACATGCGCTCCCATACAGCGCTGTACTGGTCAAATAGCGACTCCTCACAATATATTCAACATCACTGAACAGCGACTGAGTCGCTATAAAGTAGCGACCCACGGCTGAGCATAAACCTTATACACATAAGGGCAGACTAGATGGACCGTATGGTCTCCTTCTGCCGTCAACCTTCTATGTTTCTATGTTTCTATGAGCACAGTGACTACTAGCGGGCGCTCTGAAAATACCTGCTACAGACGCTCATCTGTCGCTACCTGCCGCTAATGATGAATCCGCCTGCCACCCTAAGCTCTAAATACTTCTCCTTTCTTTTGACCGCTACTGTTATAGCTCAGTTTGCTAGAATTATAGCTCAGCTCAGCTGCAGGATGAATTGCACACGGCACACTCGGTAGCGCGAAATAACTAATGTCCGTAAAACTTTTTCGGTTTCACGTGTAAGCAAAACGGACGCGTAATGACACAAGAAAACAATTGTGCTTCTTGGTTTATTTTATTGCAGTTCTTCCCAATAAAGATTAAAAATAAAAAAAAATGCTTTTTAAATCATCTTGGCTGTGCGCCGTATCCTGAAACAGGAACCCGGGGTTTGATGTAAAATAGTAACTTGTTTCTTTCTCAAGTTTTCATCTCTGTCTTCTGTCTGCTTTCTGATAAACAGCTTTAATAATTCATCATTGTGTCACACGTTTTGAAAAAAAATATGAGTTTCTGGAGTTAATACATTCATTTGATGTCCTTTTTAAATATATTTGCATATAACATGCAGCAGATACATCTGCTAGATGAACACGTGCAGCAAACAGCACTTTCCTGACTGTTCCGAAGGATGGGGTGGAAGCACTCGCCGTGTTTGGTGCCGCGCACTTCAACTTCTGGTTTATTATATTTATGTTGGAAAAAAAAAAATATGTCCATCATTTTTCAAGCAAGGAAAGGGGAAGGGAAAACGATGAAGCCGCAGCTCTAGCTGAAAAGTGTCACGCTCTGGTAACTCCAGCCCTCCAGGTAAGCCCTCAACCCCCAATCTCCGCAGCCAGCTTCACCTGTAGGAGCCCCCGCTTGCCGGGACGCAGAATACGCCTGCCCGGGATCGGTTGCCTCCAGGACTTCAATGGCTCAAAGGATGAGAGCTTACTGGTTGGAGGTCTGAAGAACCAATGACTAAGAGCGAGTATAGTGGAAGTCCGAAGACAGGCCAGAGGTCGACACCGGGAAGTCAGAGATCGCAGCGGTACAGAGGGATGAGGCAGCTCGAGGTCAGGGTACAAAGCAGAGGTCGGCAACAGAGATCAGATGGAGAATGTTTGGTTCAGGCAGGGGTCGGCAATGTAGATCAATCACGGAATAATCACAAGACAAAGCAAGGTACAAGGCGCTATAACAGGCACTGGACAACTGACGGGGTGAACCTTTATAGGAACCAGGTATGATTGGCGCAAGGGGAAGGTGTGTGATTGGTGCACCTTATAGTTAGGACATGCATTGGATAACAAACAAAACAGGGCGTAAGCCCAGAACCTCCCTTGGGCTCATTGGCCCATATCCAGAACCAAGGGGTGTGCCTACCCCATGGTTCTTTTACCCCCGCCCTACTTCAGCCTCCAGCAGGCACGCTGTGTGGAGCGCCGACGGAGGGCATAAGGATTATGTGCTCGCGCGCACGCGCAAGCACGAGTACGAGAGCCAGTGACGTGGGAGCAAGGGAGGAGGGCGGCCGTGCTCGGCACCGCCTGAGCCGCGGCCGCCGGGCAGGAACTGCTGCAGCCGTCCGTCCGGAGAAGGCGCTGGAACGGGGCCCAGGTAAGCGGTTTCTGACAAAAAGAAGTCTTTTCCCATTGCAGGGGCACTCAACCACTTTTTGTAAAGGTCCATTTTCAGGCATCCGGTGAGGGGTGAAGGACTTTGGTGTGTACACTGATTGGTGGGATTATCCTCTGCTAAAAAATAGTCAATACTAGCACATCTTTTTATATGTAAATATTGGGTGCAATCACAACAAGGACCTCCACCACATCAGGTCCTCCATAAATATCCAATAATAAAAATTTTGAAGGAAGAAATGTTATATTGCAAATTAAAGTGTATTAAAAGTTTTCATACGCCTACACAAAAATGCTAATAATGATTCACAAAAAGGATACAATAAGTATTTCAATCTCAGGTATTTGTGGATCCTCAGGAGAAGGATGCCACTTTATGACTAGAAAAATGAGTAATGTATAATTGTTACCATCTAAATACAAAGAAGAACAACTGGGTATAGGTCAACCCCAGATTGATAAGACCTCCAAGTGTGACCGCGCCATTTACAGAAAACAAACTATACCAAAAGATATAAAAAATATATGCACCTTTTATTGTTACTTGTTAATATTAAAAGAAGGAGAAGGAGGCAGCTAGACCATTCCTCCCCCCTTCTAATGGGAATCAAATATCCCTGATAATTGCTCATCATATGTTATAACAATGGATACAATATATACACAACATAGATCAAACCCTTACAGCATATGGGCTTGCTCAGTGAATAAAACAAGAGACGAATTCCTTAGCACAGTACAGACATGATAGCACCATTTGACATGCGACAATTCAGTGAATGATCTTGTTTAGCGGTGGAGGTGGACTAGTTTCGCCCTGTTTAGGGCTTCCTCTGCACCTCTATTTGCTTTTTTCATCCCAACTTAACAATAGTACCTATGCAATTTCACCTATACAGTGCAAGTGGAGGGGAAAGGAGGAAAACAGAAGAAGAAAAAAAGAAAAACATACAACAAAAACAATTTAGTAAAGATAATCATCACAGTAACCTGTTTCACCATTGTTTATATAAACACTGTAGGCTGACTGTATGTCAATAGGCTAAAGGACAGATATGAAATCCTAATTGCATCTTGGCCATCTATGATGTCAGAAAGTATGCACCAGGCACCTGGTCAGCGAATTATGCTATTACTATTGTTGTCATTACTGATTAAGTGAAAATATATACCGTATATACTCGAGTATAGGTCGACCCGAATATAAGCCGAGGCACCTAATTTTACCACAAAAAACTGGAAAAGTTATTGACTCGAGTATAAGCCGAGGCCGCTTTTTTCTATTGGAATTGGGGTTGATTTGAGGAATCAACCGGCTGATACAGAATTTGGTCTGCTTTACCATGTGCCTTTGCTTGCAGTCATGAACGTGCTTCCTCAACCATTAGGGCACAGAACTCTACCCTTATGCTTCTGAGCCACTGATGCTTAGCCGTAATAGACGGCACAGACTCATACCTCCCAACTTTTGGAAACAGTAAAGAGGGACATTTTTTGTCATTAAACCACGCCCAAAGTGTCTGGAAAGACCCATCTTTAGCCTCAATAGGTGCCCGATTTCCATATGTCTAAACGAAGGAAGAGCCGGGTGTCAGCGGGGAGCACCCAGAGTGTCAAGATCCGCCACTACTTCCCCCCTGAGGGACCTTCTAGCGCTGGAGGGAGAGGCAGCAACATGGCGCCTGTAAAGCAGAAGCCGGCGACACGTGCGGCAGCGGGGGCCGGTGGAGAAAGGAGGCGGAGAGAAGCGGAGCCGCCGGAGAGTTACCTGCCATAGGAGGAGGTAAGCGGTGAACTGACAGCCCCGGCCCCCATCTCCAATGTGGCAACCTGTCGAGGAGTAGAGGGGCGGGAGCCCGAAGTAGCGGTGCAGCCGACGGAGGTGGCAGGAGCGCGAAGGATCGCCGCTGCTCTGCAGTTATACCGGTAATGACAGCGGCTCACGTGGCGGGGCCGGAGAGGGGGGAGAGGCGCCCTGCTAGTAGGCGATCCACCGCGGAGTACACGCCTGCACTTTCCCAGGCAGCAGGCACCAGCAGAAGCCCCGGGAAGTGACAGAGGGTGAGTGCGGGAGCCGGCACGGGGGCGGGAAATGAATGGGCATGTCTCCTCCATTTCACTGACTCGAGTATAAGCCGAGGCGGCTTTTTTCAGCCCAAAAAGTGGGCTGAAAAACTCGGCTTATACTCGAGTATATACGGTATGTTATATAAAAAGTGTACTTATTTTTAACTCAGTAAACCATCTAACCATAAGAAAAAGAATCTATGTACAGGTAAAAAGTTTACCAAATGTCCTATAAGGGGTGTCACCAATGTCCTCCTGTGGATGATGGATTTTTTGTTAACATTGACAGCGCTGCATATTGTATCATCAATAAGTCAAGGAAAAAATATTTACACTGTATATATACACAGATAACAAGTATGACAAGTATGACATATGGCTTATAATGACCCTTTTATCAAGGCAGCGATCCTCCATCACTGCCTTGATAAAAGAGCTGTAGGCCCTGAAACGTCGGCTAACCTAAGAGATCGCTGCCTTGCTTGCTAATCGGGCATAACATTTATTCACTATTATGCTGTGTTAATGCTGTGTTGTATTAAGCTTATATTATACTGTTCATGATATATCTGTCATTATATTATTTGTTTGCTGGTACATGGCTACACAAATCGGATCATAAGCCATATCTCATATTTGTTGTAAAGGGTCACCCTTCTCCTGAGGATCCAAAAATACCTGAGATTGAAATACTTATTGTATCCTTTTTGTGAATCATTATTAGCATTTTTTGTGTAGGTGTATGAAAACTAGAGATGAGTGAACTTTTGAAAAATTCGATATGACTGATTCGCCGAATTTTCCGACAAAAATAGTTTCGACCTGAATTTATTTGCGACGAATCGCTATTAAAAACGGCTATTTCTGAGCTTAGTAGAGCCTCAATAGGGTTGTAAACCATTCTGCCTTGCTGTAACACGCATAGGAAGCGTGCTGGGTTAGTGAAATAATAGTGTAAATAATTATGACATGCAGATCAGAGGCATCGCTATTAGAATCGCAGAGCAGCACAATTGCAGAGAGTTGAGGTGGCATCACTATGAGGGGCCCTTATATTGCCTGAAAAACACACCCTGGAGGCAGCAGCAGGAGCCCAAATATTGGCTGAAAGACATCCTGGAGTTGGCAGCAGGAGCAGCAGGAGCCCAAGAATTGGCTGAATGACACCCTGGAGCTGCAAGCAGCAGCAGCAGGAGCCCCAAAAATGACTGAGAGACACACCCTGGAGTGGCAAGCAGCAGCAGCAGCAGGAGCCCAAACATTGCTTGAAAGAGACACTGGAATTGGCAGCAGGAGCAGCAGGAGCCCAAACATTGATTTAAAGACACACTGGAGTTGGAAGCAGGAGCAGCAGGAGCCCAAACATTGCTTGAAAGACACACTGGCGTTGGCAGCAGGAGCCCAAACATTGATTTAAAGACACACTGGAGTTGGCAGCAGGAGCAGCAGGAGCCCAAACATTGCTTGAAAGACACACTGGCGTTGGCAGCAGGAGCAGCAGGAGCCCAAACATTGCTTGAAAGAGACACTGGAGTTGGCAGCAGGAGCCCAAATATTGTTTGAAAGACACACTGGAGTTGGCAGCAGGAGCAGCAGGAGCCCAAAGATTGATTTAAAGACACACTGGAGTTGGAAGCAGGAGCAGCAGGAGCCCAAACATTGCTTGAAAGACACACTGGCGTTGGCAGCAGGAGCAGCAGGAGCCCAAACATTGCTTGAAAGAGACACTGGAGTTGGCAGCAGGAGCAGCAGGAGCCCAAACATTGCTTGAAAGAGACACTGGAGTTGGCAGCAGCAGCAGCATGAGGCCAAAAATTGGCTGAATGACACCCTGGAGTTGCAAGCAGCAGCAGCAGGAGCCCAAACATTGCTTGAAAGATACACTGGAGTTGGCAGCAGGAGCAGCAGGAGCTCAAAATTGTTTGAAAGACACACTGGAGTTGGCAGCAGGAGCAGCAGGATCCCAAACATTGCTTGAAAGAGAAACTGGAGTTGGCAGCAGCAGCAACAGGAGGCCAAAAATTGGCTGAATGACACCCTGGAGTTGCAAGCAGCAGCAGCAGGAGCCCAAACATTGCTTGAAAGAGACACTGGAGTTGGCAGCAGGAGCAGCAGGAGCCCAAACATTGCTTGAAAGACACACTGGAGTTGGCATCAGCAGCAGAAGAAGCCAAACAATTTTTTTTTTGTATTTTTTTTTTCTAAATATTTTTTTTTTATTTTTTATTTTCCCAGTGCCCTTTCAGCCTACCATGTGTGCAAGACATGGCGGTTTCACGCTGTTCTTCACATGGTTTGCCTTGAGCCACAGAGCCACACATGGGAGGAACTGCTAAAAATGAGAACTCAATAAATTAAATCATGGCTTACTCCACGAAAACTGCAAATGGGACCCATGGTCACTGACACTGGGAAGAACATCTTGTCTGTGCTGCGACAAGGAAGCCTGAGCCATGCGTCCTGCCATGGCACACGTGTTCAATCTAGTTGTCAAGCGTTTTCTGAAGTCTTCCCCCCATCTGCAAGACATCCTAACAACGGGAAGGAAACTTTACATGCACTTCAGCCACTCCTACACCGCCAAGCACACCCTTCTTGAGCTTCAGCGTCAGAACGGTATCCCCCAACATAGTCTGATTTGCGATGTTTCCACCCGTTGGAATTCCACCCTCCATATGCAGGATCGACTATAGGAACAGAGAAAAGCCATCACGGATTTCTTGATGATCCAAAACGGATAGGGGGACTCCCCTGTGTAACTTCAATGTAAACCAGTGGCAGCTCATACGTGACACCTGCCGTTTGCTCAAGCCCTTTGAGGAAGCTACTTTATTAGTAAGTCGCCAGGACTATGAGATGAATGATGTGATTCCACTGCTTTATGTACTACAACACATGTTGGAAATCATGGCTGGTCAGGGCACTGGAGACATGGCGCATACATTTCACAGCCACATGAAGCCTGTGGGGGCTGAAGTGGAGGAGGAGAAATGCAAGCAGTTATTAGGCAGGTAGTCTTGAGATATTTATGCTAGTGTTTGGGATGCCCATGTGGGCTGGGGTTTTTACAGCAGACACAGAAACTATTCAAACTGCAATATATTTATGAGTTATAGCCTTTAAAAGCTGCTTTAGTGTAACAGATAGGGGCAAATTTGCAGGTTTGGGATACCCTGAGGCCTGGTGTTTTTACAGCACACACAAAAACAATTCAAACTGCAATATATTTATGAGTTATAGCCTTTAAAAGCTGCTTTTGTGTAACAGATAAGGTCAAATGTGCAGGTTTGGGATACCCTGTGGCCTGGTGTTTTTACAGCACACACAAAAACAGTTCAAACTGCGATATATTTATGAGAAATATCCTTTAAAAGCTGCTTTAGTGTAACAGATAGGGTCAAATGTGCTGGTTTGGGATACCCTGAGGCCTGGTGTTTTTACAGCACACACAAAAACAATTCAAACTGCGATATATTTATGAGAAATAGCCTTTAAAAGCTGCTTTAGTGTAACAGATAGGGTCAAATGTGCAGGTTTGGGATACCCTGAGGCCTGGTGTTTTTACAGCACACACAAAAACAATTTAAACTGCAATATATTTATGAGAAATAGCCTTTAAAAGCTGCTTTAGTGTAACAAATAGGGTCAAATGTGCTGGTTTGGGATACCCTGTGGCCTGGTGTTTTTACAGCACACACAAAAACAATTCAAACTGCAATATATTTATGAGAAATAGCCTTTAAAAGCTGCTTTAGTGTAACAGATAGGGTCAAATGTGCTGGTTTGGGATGCCCATGTGGGCTGGTGTATTTAAACCAGACAAAAAACAATTCAAAATGCAATAGCTTAATTAAAATGAGGCTGAACAACGCTTATTTAGTATAACAGATAGGGTGACATGTGCTGGTTTGGGATGCCCATGTGGGCTGGTGTATTTAAACCAGACAAAAAACAATTCAAAATGCAATAGCTTAATTAAAATGAGGCTGAACAACGCTTATTTAGTATAACAGATAGGGTGACATGTTCTGGTTTGGGATGCCCATGTGGGCTGGTGTATTTAAACCAGACAAAAACCAATTCAAAATGCAATAGCTTAATTAAAATGAGGCTGAACAACGCTTATTTAGTATAACAGATAGGGTGACATGTGCTGGTTTGGGAGGCCCATGTGGGCTGGTGTATTTAAACCAGACAAAAACCAATTCAAAATGCAATAGTTTGATGTAGCTGAAGAAGGATGAAGAAGCGTATTTAGTATAACAGATAGGCTGCAAAGTGCAGGTTTGGGATGCCCATGTGGGCTGGTGTATTTAAAGCAGACCAAAAAAATATTAACACTAAATTCAAACTAATCCAGTGATAAATGATAAATGTTTGTGTGTAACAGATAGGGTTAAATAAGCCACTGTATAGATGGGATGCACAGTGGAAAGGCAGATTAAAATTTACAGCACAATGAACTGAAATTGAATTGAAAACTGATCAGGCTAATGAAAAAAAAAAATGTCACTGTCACTTCCATGCTGTCCCTGGATGCTGTCCCTGGATCGTTCTGGTTTTTCACTATCTTTCATTATCTTTCCCTGGCTCTGTCTACCTCTCTGTCTGCCTCTCTGACTCTCTCTTCCTATCTCTAACTCTCTCTCCCTATCTGCAGCAACCACCGCTGTCTCTGGAATGCAAGGCTGAAATGCGCAAAAGGAAAATGGCCGCCGGTTTATATAGCACGGTGACGTCACCGGGCTTCCTGGCTGCATGTGACTGTCCCATGATACCTTGCCCCAGGGGACATGTCCGGACATGTGCTTCCACCATCTTAGAATGCCTGTAATTGAAATAAATGGAGTTGAAAGGAAAACTTCGAACGATCGAATCGCAAGGAAATTCGTATTCGTTCAGAATCGAATTTTTCATGAAATTCGGAACGAATCCGGGTTCGTCCGGATCGATTCGCTCATCCCTAATTTAATACACTTTAATTTGCAATATAACATTTCTGTGTGGTGTGCATCCTTCATTATTTTTATTATTGGGATTATCCTCTGCTACATTGATTGGGTTAAAGAGGAACATTGGTCAGTCTGGGAAGTTCTCAAAAACTTCCCAAACTTCCCCCTCCGTTCCCTTTAGACCTCCGATCGCACAAATGGATATAAATACTTACCGGTCTTCTGCCCTTCCTTCTGCGCTCGTCCATCCTTCTCCGGTGTGAGTGTAGGGCAGCGCCATGTTACCTTCCCACAATGCATTGTGCCCTCCCCGGGATCTTGCACCTGCGCAGTGATTTGTCTGTGCTGCATATCTCGGCCCAGGGCGACTTTAGGGAAAAGTTGAGAGATTTGAAGACTAGCTTGCAAGGACATGGGGCGGGGGGGGGGGGGGGATCCAGTGAAATCTGCGCATGGGGGGAACTAGGGGGGCTATAGATTCCACAGGCAAAACTAAAAAGGCTGCTCCCCTCACTCCTAAAATCTTATTGGGCACTGGGGAAAAACAGCTTTTATTAGGGGGGGGGCACAGATCCTACTGCTCTGGCCCATGGATTTTAAGCCGCCGTGCATTCTGTGCAGGCCGTGTACAGGGGTGGACTAGGGCCTAAAATGTTACAGGCAATGAGGATGGAAAGATAGGGCTCGGGGGAGAGGGATGAATGGGAGAGGAGCTGTAAGGAAGAAGGATGGATAGACAGATCAGAAAAGGCAGGACTGGATGGAGAGAGAGCTGGGAGAAGGGATAAACAAGCAGAACTAGAAGGACGGGAATAGATAGGCAGAGCAGAGACTCGAAGGGACTCGATCTGATGTTCCAGTAAGTAGGCGGGTGCCAGACAACCACCAATCAGTTACTTGGCTGGACTATTATTTTAAAAGAAAAAAAGCATAGGCAGTGGCCGCTGGTTCGGGCAGTGCTGGCTCGAGCGCCTCTGAGCTCTTTCGTTTCATTCTCGCTCGGCCACATCCCCCGCTCCTCTGATCTTAGTTATTAGTTTTCCTTTTGTTTGCTTAGTTATTAGTTTAAAGTTTTAGTTAGTTCAAAGGGCCAGTGAGCCCCAACTTTACTGTGGGTGAAACGCTCTAATGGTTTTAGGGGCAAATCAGCCCTGAGGTTGTTGCAGGGCCAGTCAGCCCAGCCTATCCCTGCACTTCTTCCCCTATAAAGGTACCCCAGGTACTGTGATAGCGTGCTGCTGGGCGTTATAGTTCCTGTTGTTCCGCTCTCAAAACACTGACTGTGTGTGATTCTAAACTGGCAGCTAAACACTTGTCGGAGATTTTAGTAAACAGAAGCCCACACTCGTATTGCTCTCCAAAGGAATCCAACTTTACACTTTATTATTATTATTATTTGTAGTTTTAGTATTTTTTGTATGTGAAAAGGTGATGATGTCCCAAACCTCCTGGGAGAGGAACCTGATGCGTCCATAAAGAATAAAATCTAACATGGCTGAGAAGTTTCCTGGAACAAAGGTCATTTCCTGTCTAAGAAATTTACTTAATAAAAGCTATTACCAACTTCTGCCATCTAGTGGTGCACTACACAAACTATAAGTCTACACTACCTATAAGTAATTATAACTCAACTAACCTGAAAAGGCAGCACACCTGTGATTTTCCATTTGTTTCCGTTGCTGAACTTGTTTTGCCTGACCACTCTGTGACTGCTTCCTGGACCGTCACCTGCCTCAACCCTGACCACGAACCCTGTCCCATCCCTTGTGCTGCATACCCGTTGACCTCTATAGGGGACTAGACCCCTATATAATCTATATGTAATGTTGGGGCCTTAGTATGAACCGGACCTCTGTCCCCAAGGCAGTCACACTTACCTTATTAGGATACAAAGCTTTTCAAATCATTTCCCTTTACCAGGCGATTTGTGAATTTCCTCTCCACAGTGTCTGGCTGTTCCCAGTGCAGGACGTGAATTCCAAAGACGACAGTATGACAGTTGTCAAAATGTCTACTTCCCGAAAACAGACGAGACTCGTGATATTCTAACAATTCAGACGTTCTCTGTAACTCCGACCGGTTCTCACCGCTCAGGATTTTAATGTCAAAGAAAAATTCGAGAGGGCTTCACGATTTCACAGAAAACTGACTGGTGCATGTCGCGGTAATGGAGATCCCGCTCAAGTGGGAACATCTTCTTATATTGTCATTTAATGTGATAATTCAGACTATTAGCACATCAGCCGCACAAAAGGGGACCGGCTGATCCACAGAGACAAGGAACGGGAACATAACTTATCAGCGCATTAGGAAATGAACTGAAAATAAAACTTTTGTTTTAAAACTTGCTAAATGTTCTTTAATAAAACGATCAGCCATCTTTTTTTTGTTTAACTTTATTTTAAAGTGGACCAAAACCCAGGATTTTGACTATCCTGGGTTTTGGTCCTTTCATTCGGGGCACCCCGATCTAAGGCTTCGTCTAAGAGCAGTGGCTCTGAGCAGCTCTGGCCGCATCCTCCGCTTCCCTCTAACAGGGAGCACGCCCGTGCCGGCCATCCACAAGTGCCTGGCACGGGCATGCATCATGCTAAAGAGATAGAGGGGAAACAAGGTAAGTAAATGGGGCGACCTGGGGGGATTCACACAGTGGGGCATCCCAATTTTGGATGCCCGAGGGGGGGGATTGATCAGCCTGGGAATCTTATAGATTCCCAGGGCAATCATCGTAGGTTTTGGTCCACTTTAGGTGCCTGGACTAGGGTACGGTGCAGCAGGTGCCAGTGTTCCTAAACACAGACACACATTTCTCCTGGAAGTCCATATCAATGTTCGGAGTTCGGGTGCCGAAAAGCGTGGCCAGCTTCCCCCACTCCCGGGAGCTCTGACTCCGTACCTCTCAAGTGTCCCTGATTTGGAGGGACTGTACCTCTTTTAGGTCCATGTCCCCCTGTCCCTCCGCTGATAGGGCATGTGCCGTAGGTTTGATTGGACAAGAGGCCGCAGATTGGGCATGTGCCGTAGGTTTGATTGGACAAGAGGCCACAGATTGGGCATGTGCCGTAGGTTTGATTGGGCAAGAGGCAGCTGATTGGGCATGTGACATAGGTTTGATTAGACAAGAGGCCTCTGATTGGGCATGTGCCGTAGGTTTGATTGGGCAAGGGGCCACAGATTGGGCATGTGCCATAGGTTTGATTGGACAAGAGGCCTCTGATTGGGCATGTGCCGTAGATTTGATTGGACAAGAGGCCGCTGATTGGGCATGTGCCGTAGCTTTGATTGGACAAGAGGCCACAGATTGGGCATGTGCTGTAGGTTTGATTGGACAAGAGGCCACAGATTGGGCATGTGCCGTAGGTTTGATTAGACAAGAGGCCTCTGATTGGGCATGTGTTGTAGGTTTCATTGGACAAGAGGTTGCAGATTGGGCATGTGCTGTAGGTTTCATTGGACAAGAGGCTGCTGATTGGGCATGTGCCGTAGGTTTGATTGGACAAGAGGACGCTGATTGGGCATGTGCCGTAGGTTTCATTGGACAAGAGGCCGCTGATTGGGCATGTGCTGTAGGTTTGATTGGACAAGAGGCTGCTGATTGGGCATGTGCCGTAGGTTTGATTGGGCAAGAGGCCACAGATTGGGCATGTGCCGTATGTTTGGACAAGAAGCCACTGATTGGGCATCTGCCGCAGGTTTGATTGGGCAGGAGGCCACAGATTGGGCATGAGCCGTAGGTTTGATTGGGCAAGAGGCCACTGATTGGGCATGTGCCGTAGGTTTGATTGGGCAAGAGGCCGCAGATTGGGCATGTGCTGTAGGTTTGATTGGGCAAGAGGCCGCAGATTGGGCATGTGCTGTAGATTTGATTGGATAAGAGGCCACAGATTGGGCATGAGCCGTAGGTTTGATTGGGCAAGAGGCCACTGATTGGGCATGTGCCGTAGGTTTGATTGGGCAAGAGGCCGCAGATTGGGCATGTGCTGTAGGTTTGATTGGGCAAGAGGCCGCAGATTAGGCATGTGCTGTAGGTTTGATTGGGCAAGAGGCCGCTGATTGGGCATGTGCTGTAGATTTGATTGGATAAGAGGCCACTGATTGGGCATGTGTTGTAGGTTTGATTGGACAAGAAGCCGCAGATCGGGCATGTGCTGTAGGTTTGATTTGGCAAGAGGCTGCAGATTGGGCATGTGCAGTAGATTTGATTTGGCAAGAGGCCACTGATTGGGCATGTGTCGTAGGTTTGATTGGGCAAGAGGCCGCAAATTGGGTATGTGCCTTTTATCCCTTTAGCATGGTATGTGCCCTCACCAGGGTTTTGTGAATGGCTGGTGGAGGGACGCTTCCTATTAGAGGGTAGCAGGGGCTGAGGCTGCCAGCGCGCTGATTGGACAAGAGGCCGCAGATTGGGCATGTGCAGTAGGTTTAATTGGGCAAGAGGCCACAGATTGGGCATTTGCCATAGGTTTTATTGGACAAGAGGTCGCAGATTGGGCATTTGCCGTAAGTTTGATTTTACAGGAGGCCGCAGATTTGGCATGTGCCGTAGGTTTGATTGGGCAAGATGCCAGAGATTGGATATGTGCCTTACGTCCCTTTAGCATGGCACGTGCCCACGCCAGGGATTTGTGAATGGCTGGTGCGGCGGAGGCTTCCTATTAGAGGGAAGCGGGGGCTGAGGCCGCCAGCACACTGTTTGGACAAGAAGCCACAGATTGGGCATGTGATGTAAGTTTGATTAGAGAAGAGGCCGCAGACCGGGCATATGCTGTAAGTTTGATTAGAGAAGAGGCCACAGATTGGGCATGTGATGTAAGTTTGAATGGGCAAGAGGCAGCAGATTGGGCTTGTGCTGCAGGTTTGATTGATCAAGAGGCCTCTGATTGGGCATGTGCAGTAGGTTTGATTGGGCAAGAGGCCGCTGATTGGGCATATGCCGTAGGCTTGATTGAGCAAGAGGTCGGTGATTGGGCATGTGCAGTAGGTTTGATTGGACAAGAGGACGCAGATTGGACATGTGCCATAGGTTTGACTGGACAAGAGGCCACAGATTGGGCATGTGCAGTAGGTTTGATTGGACAAGAGGACGCTGATTGGGCATATGCCGTAGGCTTGATTGAGCAAGAGGTCGGTGATTGGGCATGTGCCGTAGGTTTTATTGGGCAAGAGGTCGGTGATTGGGCATGTGCTGTAGGTTTGATTGGAGAAGAGGCCGCAAATTGGGCATGTGCCGTAGGTTTGATTGGACAAGAGGTCGCAGATTGGGCATGTGCTGTAGGTTTGATTGGACAAGAGACTGCTGATTGGGCATGTGCTGTAGGTTTGATTGGACAAGAGGTCGCAGATTGGGCATGTGCTGTAGGTTTGATTGGACAAGAGGTCGCAGATTGGGCATGTGTTGTAGGTTTGATTGGGCAAGAGGCTGATGATTGGGCATGTGCTGTAGGTTTGATTGGAGAAGGGGCCGCAGATTGGGCATGTGCTGTAGGTTTGATTGGAGAAGGGGTCACAGATTGGGAATGTGGTGTAGGTTTGATTGGACAAGAGGCCGCTGATAGGGCATGTGTTGTAGGTTTGATTGGGCAAGAGGCTGATGATTGGGCATGTGCTGTAGGTTTGATTGGAGAAGGGGCCGCAGATTGGGCATGTGCTGTAGGTTTGATTGGAGAAGGGGTCACAGATTGGGCATGTGCTGTAGGTTTGATTGGACAAGAGGCCGCTGATAGGGCATGTGTTGTAGGTTTGATTGGGCAAGAGGCTGATGATTGGGCATGTGCTGTAGGTTTGATTGGACAAGAGGCCGCTGATAGGGCATGTGTTGTAGGTTTGATTGGGCAAGAGGCTGATGATTGGGCATGTGCTGTAGGTTTGATTGGAGAAGGGGCCGCAGATTGGGCATGTGTTGTAGGTTTGATTGGGCAAGAGGCTGATGATTGGGCATGTGCTGTAGGTTTGATTGGACAAGAGGTTGCAGATTGGTCATGTGCTGTAGGTTTGATTGGACAAGAGGCTGCTGATTGGGCATGTGCCGTAGGTTTGATTGGACAAGAGGCTGCTGATTGGGCATGTGCCGTATGTTTGATTGGGCAAGAGGCCGCTGGTTGGGCATGTGCAGTAGGTTTGATTGGACAAGAGGCCACAGATTGGGCATGTGCCGTAGGTTTGATTGGGCAAGAGGCCGCTGGTTGGGCATGTGCTGTAGGTTTGATTGGACAAGAGGCCACAGATTGGGCATGTGCCGTAGGTTTGATTGGACCAGAGGCTGCTGATTGGGCATGTGCCATATATATTTGATTGGGTAAGAGGCCGTTGATTGGGCATGTTCCGTAGGTTTGATTGGGCAAGAGGCCACAGATTGGGCATGTGCCGTAGGTTTGATTGCACAAGAGGCCGCTGATTGGGCATGTGCTGTAGGGTTTATTGGACAAGAGGCCGCTGATTGGGCATGTGCTGTAGGGTTGATTGGACAAGAGGCCGCTGATTGGGCATGTGCCATAGGTTTGATTGGACAAGAAGCCACTGATTGGACATCTGCCGCATGTTTGATTGGGCAAGAGGCCGCAGAGTGGGCATGAGCCGTAGGTTTGATAGGGCAAGAGGCCACGCATGTGCTAGGTTTGATTGGGCAAGAGGCCACGCATGTGCCGTAGATTTGATTGGACAAGAGGCCGCTGATTGGGCATGTGCCGTAGGTTTGAATAGAGAAGAGGCCGCAGGTCTAGCATGTGCCATAGGTTTTATTGGAGAAGAGACCGCAGATTGGGCATGTGCCGTAGGTTTGATTGGGCAAGAGGCCGCAGGTTAGGCATGTGCCATAGGTTTGATTGGACAAGAGGATGCTGATTGGGCATGTGCAGTAGGTTTGATTGAACAAGAGGCTGATGATTGGGCATGTGCCGTAGGTTAGATTGGACAAGAGGATGCTGATTGGGCATGTGCCGTAGGTTTGATTGGACAAGAGGTCATTGATTGGGCATGTGCCATAGGTTTGATTGGGCAAGAGGCCACAGACTGGGCATGTGCCGTAGGTTTGATTGGACAAGAGGCCACAGATTGGGCATGTGTTGTAGGTTTGATTGGGCAGGAGACCACTGATTGGGCACGTGCCATAGGTTTGATTGGGCAAGAGGCTGCAGATTGGGCATGTGTTGTAGGTTTGATTGGACAAGAGGTCGCAGATTGGGCATGTGCTGTATGTTTGATTGGACAAGAGGCTGCTGATTGGGCATGTGCTGTAGGTTTGATTGGACAAGAGGTCGCAGATTGGGCATGTGCTGTAGGTTTGATTGGACAAGAGGTCGCAGATTGGGCATGTGCTGTAGGTTTCATTGGACAAGAGGCCGCTGATAGGGCATGTGTTGTAGGTTTGATTGGGCAAGAGGCTGATGATTGGGCATGTGCTGTAGGTTTGATTGGAGAAGGGGCCGCAGATTGGGCATGTGCTGTAGGTTTGATTGGAGAAGGGGTCACAGATTGGGAATGTGGTGTAGGTTTTATTGGACAAGAGGCCGCTGATTGGGCATGTGCTGTATGTTTGATTGGACAAGAGGTCGCAGATTGGGCAAGTGCTGTAGGTTTGATTGAGCAAGAGGACGCTGATAGGGCATGTGCCGTAGGTTTGATTGAGCAAGAGGCTGCTGATTGGGCATGTGCCGTAGGTTTCATTGGACAAGAGGCTGCTGATTGGGCATGTAACGTAGGTTTGATTGGACAAGAGGCTGCTGATTGGGCATGTGCCGTATGTTTGATTGGGCAAGAGGCCGCTGGTTGGGCATGTGCAGTAGGTTTGATTGGGCAAGAGGCCGCTGGTTGGGCATGTGCTGTAGGTTTGATTGGACAAGAGGCCACAGATTGGGCATGTGCCGTAGGTTTGATTGGACCAGAGGCTGCTGATTGGGCATGTGCCATATATATTTGATTGGGCAAGAGGCCGTTGATTGGGCATGTTCCGTAGGTTTGATTGGGCAAGAGGCCACAGATTGGGCATGTGCCGTAGGTTTGATTGGGCAAGAGGTCACAGATTGGGAATGTGCCGTATGCTTGATTGCACAAGAGGCCACAGATTGGGCATGTGCCGTAGGTTTGATTGGGCAAGAGGTCACAGATTGGGAATGTGCCGTATGCTTGATTGCACAGAGGCCGCTGATTGGGCATGTGCTGTAGGGTTGATTGGACAAGAGGCCGCTGATTGGGCATGTGCCATAGGTTTGATTGGACAAGAAGCCACTGATTGGACATCTGCCGCATGTTTGATTGGGCAAGAGGCCGCAGAGTGGGCATGAGCCGCAGGTTTGATAGGGCAAGAGGCCACGCATGTGCTAGGTTTGATTGGGCAAGAGGCCACGCATGTGCCGTAGATTTGATTGGACAAGAGGCCGCTGATTGGGCATGTGCCGTAGGTTAGATTGGACAAGAGGATGCTGATTGGGCATGTGCCGTAGGTTTGATTGGACAAGAGGTCATTGATTGGGCATGTGCCATAGGTTTGATTGGGCAAGAGGCCACAGACTGGGCATGTGCCGTAGGTTTGATTGGACAAGAGGCCACAGATTGGGCATGTGTTGTAGGTTTGATTGGGCAGGAGACCACTGATTGGGCACGTGCCATAGGTTTGATTGGGCAAGAGGCCGCAGATTGGTTTTGTGCCTTACGACCCTTTAGCATGGCACAAGCCCTCGCCAGGAATTTGTGAATGGCTGGTGCGGCTTCTTGTACAATCAAACCTAGGGTACATTCCCAATCAGTGACCTCTTCTCTAATCAAACTCTGGCAAAGGCCCAATCAAACCTTTGGCACATGGCCAATCAGTGACCTCTTCTCCAATCAAACTCTGGCAAAAGCCCAATCAAACCTATGGCACATGGCCAATCAGTGGCCTTCTTTTGAGTATGTGCCTTAAATCTGGGGAAGGGTGGGTCAGGTCAGGCGACCTGAGGGGTTTCACACAGCCGGGCATTCCCGACTAGGGTGCCCCAGAAGGAAGGACCAAAATCCAGGATAGTCAAAATCCTGGCTTTTGGTCCACTTAAAGCTCAATATTCTTTATTGAGTTAACTATAACATTTCTCTCTCAATCTTCCTATATGACGAGCCGTCTATGTCGGTTTTATATGTCGCTCTCTCTCCCGCCCGGCAGCCTCCATTTCTTGGATATTATCCATCTCTCTCTCATTTCTTTGTTCCTTGTTTCCCGAACTCGTCTCTATTTCTGTCACCTTCCAGGGGATTGGTTAGGAACCGTCATATTGAACTTTGAAGCCCGCAGCACTCTGAGGAGCAGAAACAATAAGATTAGATTGTATTGAGTGTCCTTGTAGGCTGCAGACCCCGGGACACGTGCCGAGTAAACAAAGCTCCCGCTCTCGGGACTCCAGGGGGGCAAGAAATACATTAGAAGCCGTTTATTCATATTCATGATCCGTCCCGTCCCGAGGCAGATTTATCAGCGGAACATCAAATTATTAGTGATAGCTCTCACCGAGATCTGGCTTGTCCTGATTGGATTTAATTAGAATGTGTTCCGGGAAAAAAACATTGATACGGATTGTCACGTTGTCACTACCCCTTTGGTTATTCGCATGTTTTATTCCTATGGCACCAACATAGTCGGCGGCACGTCACGAACAACGGGAAATTAATAAACACGCAAGTTAAAAATAAAAGGACGAGACAAAGTTCGGGGGGAAACTACGGAGTAAACTTTAAAAATTATAATAATAATGTTATATAATCTGTATTGGAATATGTTTAGGAAGAAACCCCTATAGATGCTTTTTGCATCTTTTTCATTTTTTTTTATTGAACTTAAACCAGACCTTCAGCATAAATAAATGAAAAGCCCAAACCCTTAAAGCAGGCCTTCACCCTGAATAAGAGCCTATCTTAAATGTTTCCCCCACCCTGTATATACAGATTGCCCACATTAATCCGGACCTTCGCCCTGAATAAGAGTCTATCTTGTATGTTTCCCCCCCCACTGTACAAACAGATTGCCCACATTAATCCGGACCTTCACCCTGAATAAGAGCCTATCTTGTATGTTTCCCCCCTGTACATATAGATTGCCCACATTAATCCGGACCCTCACCCTGAATAAGAGTCTATCTTGTATGTTTCCCCCCCACTGTACAAACAGATTGCCCACATTAATCCGGACCTTCACCCTGAATAAGAGCCTATCTTGTATGTTTCCCCCCTGTACATATAGATTGCCCACATTAATCCGGACCCTCACCCTGAATAAGAGTCTATCTTGTTTTTTTCCCCCCTGTACATACAGATTGCTCACATTAATCCAGACCTTCACCCTGAATAAGAGCCTATCTTGTATGTTTCCCTCCCTGTACATACAGATTGCCCACACTAATCCGGACCCTCACCCTGAATAAGAGCCTATCTTATATGTTTCCCCCCTGTACAAACAGATTGCTCACATTAATCCGGACCCTCGCCCTGAATAAGAGTCTATCTTGTATGTTTCCCACCCCCTGTACATACAGATTGCCCACATTAATCCGGACCTTCACGCTGAATAAGAGCCTATCTTGTATGTTTCCCCCCGGTACATACAGATTGCTCACATTAAAAATCATCCTACCTGCATCTACTGCATGTTATGAGCCGTTAAACATCCAAGATGGCGGCTCATGGAGCATCAGGCAGCCTGCAAACAGGAAGTGCCTTCTGACTGTGTCGCTCTGCATTCTGGGATTGCTGTCCTTTCCCTGACCCCAGCTCTGCTCTGTTTTGTCAAAGCACAGCTATAATCCCACCCACTGTAATTTATCCCACTCTCCTCTCCTCAGTATGTGATGCTTCTGAGTCAAGATGGCGGTGCCCATATCCTAGAGTCCTGAACAGAGTTTCCCCGAAGGGGGAAAGAATAATAAATAAGTGCCTAAAAACATAAAATATATCATTTTAGATGCCGGGGAAAAGTTTTTAAGGGCTTGGTCTTTTCATTAAATGATGCTGAAGGTCCGGTTTAACTATTCCCCAGCATCTAAAATCATATATTTTAAGATTTTAGTTGCTTACTACTTATCCTTTGCCCTACTGGTTTTAAACTCTGTTCGGGACTCTAGGATACAGGCGAGGAGGACAGACGTAAATAGTCGGGGGGGGGGGGGTTAGACCACCATATCAGACCACCACCTGCCACAGCACCATCCAAGGAGCAATGTGGTGGGCAGGTGAGTGAACTCCTTTGACACCCATTTCTTTTTTTTTCATTGACCCTTTACCGTAGTATCTAAAAATGAAAATAAACGCGATGCCTAAATTTCACCAAAATTTTACCAAAATTCTGTTTGGACCAAACTGAATTAGCCAATTACAACTTTAACCAGAATCCGGAGGGCAACACTACTACTTACCCCTTTGCCCTAAAGCTTTCAACCTTATAGTTTTAGTGGTTTAGACCTGAAATTCTTCAAAATCTCATCTTTTTCTAACCGGCATTTTGCTAAATAGAAGAAAAATTGCTGTTCTCACATCACATTGTAGCACAATAGCGTGGAACGATAGCCGCACTTTGTTCCTGGGTGTAACAATAAAGATTGTAGCGCCATTATCCTCGGCAGACTAGATGTATTATAGAAATGTTCTGGCTATTTTAGTGCTTGACACGTCGGGGCATTAAGGTCATTTTTCATCACACTTTGAAGGTCAGCATTTATTGAAATAATACGCCGGTCGTGATTTGTCTCTGCTGGAGAGATAATGTCAAGTGCTTGTGAAATACATAATACAATGAAAAGTACATTTGCTTGATATTTCCTCCAATCTTACGCCGTTCCGTCAACCGGCTGACGGAACACCGATCATTTTTCTCCATCAGCCGAAGCCGTATGTAGAACCTTAGCGGGGCCTGTGTGCTGTGGAGCAGCATGACCGAGTTACAGGACCATTGTTTTACATGACGTATGTCATGTACCATGGCACAACAATTCTCTTTTCCATTACCTATTCAGTTATGTGCCACTTTTAGATCTAAAAACTTACCTGGCAGAGCAAGTGGCGTACTTAGAACCTGCAGGCAATCGTGTAGGCCTACACCTCATATGGACTGTGGCAGCACTATATACTGGGGCAGAGCAGTCAGTTAACTCCCCAAGTGTCCAAGCCGTGTCCAACTCGTTGGCAGGGAATTTGCACCGGAGCGCTGGGTGGTGTTCCCTGAGTCCCTGGAGGGGGCAAGCAAAGGGATAGGGGAGGCCGGCGTCCGCACCTGGCAAGGCGGGGCAGCTGCCGAGGGCCCCCACTCTCTGGGAGTCCCACTGACAGGGCCGGCCTTTGGAATGTGCGGCGGCGATTGACCCGGCACCGGACTGGGAGGGCACCGCCACAGAAGGTGCCCAACTTTTCCTCGAATGGTGGGGTTCCACACAATGGGGCATCTCAATTTAGATTCCAGGGGAGGAAGTGCTGGGTTTTGTTCTGCTTTTAAGTTGCCCACCCCAGCTGATTTCCTATCCCTGGAGCATCCCAATCTGTGATACCCTACTGTGTGAGACCCCCTGGGATCGCTGGCATACCCACTATGCAAGCAATTCCACCCCTGGGTTTTGTTCCGCTTTACAGTGGCATCTCAATTTGAGATGCCCCTGTTTGTGAAAGAACCCCCCCTGGTTTGGCCGTTAACTGGTGATCCCACAATGCATTCACCAGTTCCAGAAAAGTAATGAACAAATGGGGGAGGGGTACACACACAGGGGCATCCAAAATCAGAAGAATCGAGATTCATTTAGACTCTGAGGTCAGGTTTAAAGGGGTTGGGTGCTCTTCAAAGTAGACCAAAACTAGAGATCCTTGGGGGCATCTAGATTTGGGACGTACCTCGGTGATGTGACTCGACTTTTCACCACAAAGGGTCCCACTGAGACCATGGGCTCACATAAACCTGGAGCCGGCCCTGGGCTAGGGTGTAGAGTTCTGCATGTAGCGCGTGCTTTTTTACTCACCTAGCCATCGCTGAGAAGTCCAGCGCCAACGCAGAACCAGAGTTGGAGAAGCCAATGCCCAAAGAGGAGAGAAGCCACCACAGGAAAGCCTCCCACCGACCCAAAGCGTAGTTAGGAGAAAAAATGTTTTGATCCTCAAGCCAACATTTAAGTGCGGTTATTATGGAATTAAAAAGCATTTCAGAAACCTTACGCATCAACGTTTGTTACATAGGACATTCCAGAGCTGCAATAAAAAATTTGTGTGACAGTCATGGGGTTAAAGAGGAACAGGTAGGTGTCAGTTGGCCTTGCAGTCTGAAAAACTCCAAGGTGGGCCAATTCCCTTTCCTTGGGGCAAGCTGCATATGGAGACCCAGCAGAATTCACGGTGGGCCGCACAAATTTGGGGCCAGGTGGGCTGCTGCTTGCAACATCCTAGTGTATCCCCCAGTCAAGAAACTCATCTTCTGCTCCCTTTATGGTATAAAGTCTAATCATCATGTCTATGGGGCCCATACCCACCCCTGCCATAGTATTTGCCCTTACAATACTAAAGCTTTAGTACCATTATACCAGATTAAGTTTTCATATCCACTCCGCCCATGATCTGTCCCAGCAATACTATGGCCTCGGCCTTGGCCTTCATTGACAGGCCAGGAAGTACACTAACTGGGTTGCTCAACAGGCATGTCACAGTTTGGTCATGGGCAGGCTGGGTCCCTGGCTGATTTTTAGTCCCAATCTACCACTGCCCTGGGGAATTCCGATTTGCGATACCACAATGTGTAACATCCCCTGAATAGCCATGCATGCTCACCTCACCTGAATGGCTGGCATGAGTATGGGAGCATGGGGAGCCCATGCTCTGTTCAGCTTTGCTAAGCAGATCTGACGCCAGATTGGCTTAGTAAATCTGAGTGATCGGAGGAGAGCCCATGCGTTGTGGGTCACTTGACAGGTGAGATTTTACAGCGATTTTTAAATAAAGATGCCCTACTGGAGAGGAACAACAGAATCCCAAGTTGCCTAACGATCACAACATCTGATGAGAATCCCCTAGGGAAAAGGTGAGGTCAGACACAGACTGGGGTCAAAACTCAGGCCAGGAATTTACACCCGACCACCAGCCCATGAGCTCCTTAGTCTCGGCTCCAAGGAGTTTCTCAACCAGTTTATGAGTCAATGCGTTCATCAACTGAGGCTATAGCATTGAAGGAACAGAGCACGGGCACAGGTAGATATATGATAATACTGTGTTATCCAGGACCTCGGAGGAGAGAGATATAGGGATACTGATTACTGATAGCTGCAAGATGAGTGGACAGTGTAGCCAGGCAGTGGGGAAAGCAAGCAGGATGCTCGGCTGCATAGCTCGAGGCATCACCAGTAGGAACAGGGAGGTTGTGATGCCGCTGTACAGAGCCCTGGTGAGGCTACAGCTAGAATACTGTGTGCAGTTCTGTAGACCTCCCCTGCAAAAAGACATTATTCAAATACAATGGGCCCAAAGGCCGGCAACAAAAACATCAGGAGAACTTAATTTGTACAGTCTGGAGGAAAGAAGGGAGAGAGGGGACATGATGGAGTCCTTTATATATGTGACAGGAGGGAATAAGGTTCAGGAGGGAAGTGTTTTTAAGAAGAAACTTTATGATAGAACAAGGGGCCCAACCTGAAGCTAGTTGGGGGGGGGAGATCAGGAGCAATGTTAGAAAATATTATATTACAGAAAGAGTAGTAGATGCTTGGAACAAACTTCCAGCAGAGGTAGTTGAAAAATCAACAGTCAGTGAATGAGCACATGCCTGGGATAAGCCTCCATCTATCCTAAGATAAAGAGAACATACAGTATATACATAAGGGCCGACTAGATCTACAGTATGCTCTGCTTCTGCCCTCACTACTGCCGTTTCTATGTGTCTATGATAACATAAGGCTCTAAAGCTGTATTGTAGTGACAGATACTGTGGCATAAGGGTTTGGCCCACAGTCAGGGCTGGTGCCAGCACAGGGCAGACCTGGGCAATTGCCAGGGGTCCCTGGTATCTTCAGGGGCCCACTCAGGCTTACTCTTGGCAATGGTATTATTTTACAGTGTACCCGAACCACCGAATGCCGGGTGCTGTGTGCAAACCTGCCCATGGCTGGAAAAGGTGGTATGGAATGGAGGGCAATTGATGGAAGCTCAGAAGATAGGGAGAACCAGGTGACAACTTATAGCAATGATGGCGTCTTTAGTGGCAGCGGAGCAAGCAGTAAGGTCTGAAGGGTGCTTGGTGACAGTAGAGAATTCAACATGGACTAGAGGGTCATTGGTGGCTATAGGGAAGGCAATAAGGACTGGAGGACGATTGGTGGCTATAGGGAAGGCAATAAGGACTGGAGGGTGATTGGTGGCTATAGGGAAGGCAATAAGGACTGGAGGACGATTGGTGGCTATAGGGAAGGCAATAAGGACTGGAGGGTGATTGGTGACTATAGGGAAGACAATAAGGACTGGAGGACGATTGGTTGGATATAGGGTAGGCAATAAGGGCTAGAGGGCGATTGGTGGCTATAGAGAAGGGAACGGAAGGGTGATCAGCAGCATAAGATGACCCAATTGTGGCAGCGGAGCTGAAAGGTTACATCATGTGACAGACTATTTTGGGATCCACTAAGGCTCTCCTGCCCAAGGGCCCCCACAAACCTAGAGTCGGCCCTGCTCACAGTCATGGTGCAGTTACTATGCCAAAGTATAGGCTGAGCATGAGCTGTGGTGTCTTGTCAAGGGGATGTTACAGTGGGGCCAGGTACAGTAGGAGGGGTTGCGTGGCGGGAAGCAGAAAATTGAGAGGGTGTTAGAAGAGATGAAGGGTGAGGTGGGCTGCATGCTGGAGGCTACACACAACCCAAACTGCCCTTAAGAGGTACGGCCCACTGGGAATTCTCATCAGACTCTCTGTGGGCAGTGGGTGGGGCAGAGGCAAAAACACTCCACTGTAAAGTAACCATCTCGTGGGCAAAGCACAAAATGGGGCAAAGGAGAGGAATGAGGCCTGCTCTGGGCGGGTCGTGAGGCCCTCTCAAAGCTTTTTGAGGCCTTCTAGTCTGGGTCTTGCATCCACAGCCCTCACCTCTCAACGTCTCCTCGTGACTTCCAATTACCAAGCTACCTGTCCCTTCCCTTTTTATAGTAAGCCCTTTCCCCTCTTCTCCTCAAGCTCCTGGGAGAGCACGTAGGTCTCGGCTAGCAGAGGTCCCTTTGCCCTGGACCAAAATAATGGCAGTAGCATCCCAGCCAGGCGCCCCCCCCACCTTTCACTGAAAAACAAACATACAAAAACAACAACAGGGCATACTTGACACAATGGCAGGTCAACCATATGATGCCCAAAAATGAGCAAAATTTTCACCTTTTGTAAAAAGCCATTGCTTCTCCTTCATTTTCCAGGATGCCAATCCTGTTGTTTCCCCCATAAAAATTGGTTTAATTCTTTGAGGGCTTGCCCGCTAATGCCAGGCCTACACAACTGCAGATAAATCCTGTGATGACCAAAATGGGCAAATCGTTTCTTCTTCAATTACATTTTCAGGATGCCTATCCTGCTGATACCCCCCATATAGCTAGGGTTACAAAATCACAGATTAACCCTATGAATGATGGCCACAATGGACTTTTTTTTCGCTGCTTGTAAAAAGCCATCGCGTTTTCTTCACTTTTCAGGAACACCAATCCTGTGGATGCTCTCCTTTAAATTTAAACATTTTTTTGATTGACCAAACAAAGGCAGTTGTCGACAATTCATATACTAGTTAGGCCACTAAGACGTGTTTTTATACAATCCTAGGGGACCTCAGAGTGTTTTTCAGGACTTTTAGGGTCATCAGACACTGTTTTCCGTGTGTTTTAGGCTAAGGTTCGAGCCAAACTAATTCGATCCGAACCAAACTATTTCGGAAAAGTTCGGTGAATCTGCGAACTGAACTTTTGAAAAGTTCGCCCATCTCTAGCCATGTTTTCATTTTTTTTTGCTGAAACACCATTTGCTGTATCTTCTCAGCAGCCATCATCGTGCCCTCAGCCTACAAGCTGCATGTCATAATCTACTGCAGGGGCACAGCTAGGGGGGAGCAGGGGAGGCCTTTGCCCCGGGTGCAGCAGGTCAGGGGGGCGCCAAAGGGGGTGCGCCATTTTGAATCTTTGCCCCGAGTGCCTGAAAACTACACCTCTGATCTACTGCCATTTATTCAAAATAGAGCAGCCCCAAAAGCACCAAAATATTGCCAAAATTCTGTTCTACTGTAGTTTTACCTTTACGGTCTTGTGTATGAGCCTTTGGTCACCAGGCAATGTAAGGTTCTGCATGTGACCGTTTGGTGCCTATTTGTCATGGGGACATAGGTCTCGTTAGGGAAGTTCTCGGGGTGCTTTCATGAGAGCGGACAGTCTCCTTTCTCACACCTTCCTTTCCACCTTTTGTTCCCCCTTCTTGGGTGGTGTTGACATTGGGCCATGTGGTCAGCATTGGTTTGGGGTGCCAGAACTAGACTCTCCTTTCTCACCCCTTCCTTTCCACCTTTTTTTCCCTTTTCTTGGGTGCTGTTGGCATTGGGGCATGTGCTCAGCATTGGTTTGGGGTGCCAGACTTAGACTCTCCTATCTCACCCCTTCCTTTCCACCTTTTGTCCTCCCTTCTTGGGTGGTTTGGCAGTGGGGCATGTGGTCAGCATTGGGGTGCCAGACTGAAACTCTTCCTCACTCATATGAAGGTTGTGTCCGAGTTCAGCATCCGGTTGTCCTGGTGATGCATCTTGTGGGGGCCATGGGGTCGGAGTGGTTGGGTAAAAAAGGGTCTACACAAATGAAACCATCCAAGTTTTTATAATGTAATTTGTTCGATTAAGGCAGGGGTGGGCAATTATTTTTTCCATGGGGCCACATAAGAAACTAAAAATATTGTGGAGGGCCGGGCCAATTCTGCATAATATAATTGTATTTCTTTATAGAAAGCAGTAAATTCTTTTGGAAAACCCTGCATTCAGCATCTACCTTTCTTTTTTTAGCGTTTTAGCATTTTTTTTTAGCATTTTGAGGGCTACAGTCTCTTGTGACCAGGATCACGTGCACTTAGCTGACAACTGGAGGGTAGGATCCACAGAAAGGGGGAATATTGCCCCACAGATGTCAGTAGCTCACTCTTCCACCACACTGCGCGGAGCAAATGCAGCCCCACTTCCCTTCCTTTCCTTCGTCTTAAGCTTAGCAGCAGCCCGGGGATGGCTTCTAACCAGGGCACTTATGAGTCCCGCCCTTCCACCCAGGCAGATGGTGTCGGAGCCTACCTCCTTCTCCTCCCCTGGTTGGGCTCTTCTTCACTGTCGTGCGCGCACCCATCCCTCTTCGCAGCGGGTCGGCGCGTTCTCCCTTCCTCGCTCAGTGAGGAAGCAAGAACGCCCCAGACCTGACGAGCCGAGCAGCCGATCGGCTGCTGCTTAAGTGATTGCCTGTGTACAGTGCGGGAGGAGTCGACCCGCTGCGAAGAGGGACGGGTGGGCGCCTCACAGGCAGCACGACCGGAGGGACGCCGAATCACGAGCGGAGGGACTCCACCAGCCAGCTCTGCCCGGGCCGGTCAGAGCCAATCAAAGGGCCGTATACGCTCCCCGGGCCTTACAATGCCCAGGTCTGGATTAAGGTGAAATCTTCGAAACGTGTTGCTGCCGGGGGCACTCCTTACACCTAGGGAGGAATTTGATTGCACATATTAAAGGTGTCACTTACCTGTAGTAGATCTGTTGACTGAAGAACAAAACTGCCACCAAAAGTACCCGCTGTGACCCTCCCTTAGATGGCTGAAAGGGGGGGGGCTCTACAGATAGAAAAGCTGGAGAGTCTATGGATGAGTGCTGGAACACGGCTGGGCAGGTGAGAGCTGGGTTCAATGAGGACCGGGACAATTCTGCATAATATAATTGTATTTCTTTATAAAAAGCAGTAAATTCTTTTGGAAAACCCTGGATTCAGCATCTACCTTTCTTTTTTTAGCGTTTTAGCATTTTTTTTTAGCATTTTGAGGGCTAAAGTCCTCTTGTGACAAGGATCACGTGCACTTAGCTGACAACTGGAGGGGAGGGTGATACCGGTTGGTAGGATCCACAGAAAGGGGGAATATTGCCCCACAGATGTCAGCAGCTCACTCTTCCACCACACTGCGCGGAGCAAATGCAGCCCCACTTCCCTTACTCTCCTTCGTCTTAAGCTTAGCAGCAGCCCGGGGATGGCTTCCAACCAGGGCCCTTATGAGTCCCACCCTTCCACCCAGGCAGATGGTGTCGGAGTCTACCTCCTTCTCCTCCCCTGGTTGGGCTCTTCTTCACTGTCGTGCGCGCACCCATCCCTCTTTGCAGCGGGTCGGTGCGTTCTCCCTTCTCCGCTCAGTGAGGAAGCGAGAACGCCCCAGACCTGACGAGCCGAGCAGCCGATCAGCTGCTGCTTAAGTGATTGCCTGTGTACAGTGCGGGAGGAGCCGACCCGCTGTGAAGAGGGACCGGCGGGCGCCTCACAGGCAGCACGACCGGCCGAATCATGAGCGGAGGGACTCCGCCAGCCAGCTCTGCCCGGGCCGGTCAGAGCCAATCAAAGGGCTGTATACGCTCCCCGGGCCTTACAATGCCCAGGTCTGGATTAAGGTGAAATCTTCGAAACGTGTTGCTGCCGGGGGCACTCCTTACACCTAGGGAGGAATTTGATTGCACATATTAAAGGTGTCACTTACCTGTAGTAGATCTGTTGACTGAGGAACACAACTGCCACCAAAAGTACCCGCTGTGACCCTCCCTTAGATGGCTGAAAGGGGGGGGCTCTACAGATGGAAAAGCTTGAGAGTCTATGGATGAGTGCTGGAACACGGCTGGGCAGGTGAGAGCTGGGTTCAATAAGGTGGACATGTTCAGACACAGGGCTGGAACAGGTGTGTACTGAAGATGAAGAAAGGTGAGGGGTCCGCACTCCTTAAAAGTCCAAAGTTTTATTGAGTAAATGTTAAAAGCATCTTCATAAAGTAAAGCAGGAGTAGTAATGAACCGGAACAGGGTTTATCCACTTTGGAAGCCCTCTGGATGGATAGTCCATGGGGTCTGGCAATCAGTACTACAATTTCTCAGGTTCCCACTACCCTGTGAACAGGTATAGGGGTCCATTGGACCCTATATCAGTTCATAAACTCAACTTTCATTGTCTTCATCCTCCTGTCCCCTGCATGGCGGTGTCCTATATTTAGGCCTGCCGGGTCGGTCGGCACTCTCCTGGCCTGGCAGGTGCTGGTCTTCTAATGCAAGGGAGCGGCTGTTGCAGTGAAGGGAAGCACAGGTCCCTGATCTATCCCTGGGGACACCCCTAGTTAATGACGGGGAGCAAGGGAGAGGAGCCTTTGTGGCATCCCCCATGTGACTTATGACATCACTGGAGGGGAGGGAGATGAAGGGGATTTCCCTGGGAATTTCGCCAAGCCTGAATAGACCCGAATATTGCTGAATGCAATTTTACTTAAACCGCACCTTCACCCTGGATAAGAGTCTATCTTATATGTTTTCCCCACCCTGTACATACAGATTGCTCACATTAATCTGGACCTTCACCCTGAATAAGAGTCTATCTTGTATGTTTCCCCCCCCCCTGTACATACAGATTGCCCAAGTATCCAAGATGGTGGCACATGGAGTCTCAGGCTGTGGAAGTGTCTTCTGACTATGCCGCTCTGCATTATGGGATTTCTGTCCTTTTCCTGACCCCAGCTTGTTCTGTGCAAAGAACAGCTATTACCCCACCCCCTCTGCACCCCCTCTGCACTTCTGCCCCCTCTGTTCTCCTCGCTATCTGAGGCTTCTCAGGCAAGATGGCGGCGCCTATATCCTAGAGTCCTGAACAGAGTTGCAGAGGGAAAGAATAATAAGTGAATGTAAAATATATTAATTTTAGATGCTGGGGAATAGATTTTTTCGTTTTTCGTTAAATGATGCTGAAGGTCCAGTTTAATCCCAAATATAAATCTCTATATATAAATACAATATATATATATATATATATATATATATATATATATATATATATATATATCCAAATAAATAATAATAATAATAATAATAATCACCAATAATAAAATATGATAATATTAATAATAATCTAATATATTATAATAATGATAATAATAATAATCAATAAATCCAATATATATATATATATATATATATATATATATATATATATATATATATATCCAAATAATAATAAATATTAATAATTAATAACGATTAATAATAATTATAATAAAATAATAATCAATACATCATATATATATATATATATATATATATATATATATATATATATATACACACAAATATAATTTCTAGTCTGCACAGATTAGACGGATAATCAAAACATATATTTCTGTACATGTATCATTCTGTAAGTGTCTCCTATGCTTATACACATTTACTACCCACAGTACAGAATGTCTGTATGTTATGAGCGCCATCCTCGATAAACTGCTATGTTTTAATTTCCTTTTTTTTCTGCAGTCTTCTTTCTTTCTCCAGGCTCCACCAATTGATCAGTTGTGCTGCCTGCTCCATCATGCTCCGCTTTTCCATCACATCCACTTTAATGACACATAACAAACAATTGAGGAATTCGGTGTCTCTTCTCTTAGTTGTGTGTAACTCATTTTTTACCAATGACAATGGAATAATGAAATCAATCGCATTCCTAGTCAGGAGTGAATGGCTACAAGTGGAAAGATTGCAGCCTGGACGCCTCTCGTGGCTCCTCCAGGCAGAAATATTGATGAGCTTTGATTTTATTATTCTGCTCAGCTTTGTGATATACCTGGAATGTCAATGGATATTCCCACCATTGAAAGGAGGGGGAGGGGAACCGCACTGTCGATCAGGAACCTGAAACACCACGATCAATTCTTGCAGTTAAACAGGTATAGTGTTTTGACTATTCATCGACATGTCCGATACTCCTAACGTGATGTACAAATATTCTTAAAATAAATGACTCATCATAAGTTTCCAAATATGGTCAAATTTAGGGTATGACTATAACATTTTTTTTTCCTGTTCCTGTTTCAAAACTATAGATAGTAGGCCACACACTTGTTCAAGTTGTGGGGTGCTGAAAAAAGACTTGAGTCTAATGTTGGGCTAACCCCTAGAGCAGCGATACTCAACTGGCGGACCAGGTTCCGAATGCGGACCTCGGCACCAGATTTCTGGACCCCTGCCCTGAAAGCCCTGCACTCAGTTGCTTCTGTGTTGCTGTGCTCAGAGCTGCCCCCTTGATCAGCGATGTAGTGCTTAGTCTCCCTGCCAGTGTCATGACTCCCTGGCACCTGACATTGTAATATGAAATACTGCATGCAGGGCCGGCTCCAGGTTTATGTGGGCCCACGGCATGTGTGTCTCAGTGGGGCCCCTTTGCGGTGGAGAGCTATGGGTCAGGGGTCTATAAATTCCATGGGCAAAACTAAGAAGGGCTTCTTGCCCTCCAACAGCTGCCGGGTGATCAGTGGAGGGGGTCGAGGGGCTGTTGCCCCCCCCCACCACCAATCGCCCAGCAGCCGCCATCGACCCTCTCACCTCCAATCGCCCGGTGCTACTGAGCCTCTTGGGGTGGGTGTGAGATGACGTCATAGATGAAGTGGCGGTCAGGCAAATGAAGAGCCCATTGGGGCAACTGGAGGGCCCGGTGGGGCAATTGGAGGCCCCGCCAGTGAAGAGAACACCCAGCGGGAGGGATTGCGGTCGCAGGTGAGTACTTTTTTCTTTACCGTTTTGTGCTAGCTGCCAGTGGGCCCCCCTTGGGGTTGGGGCCCTTGGCAGCTGACTGGGCTTGCCAGGTGCTGACGCCAGCCCTGACTGCACGGGTACACAAAAAGCTCCTGTTTTTCCCATTGTCCAATATGATTTTTGGGGTGGAGTGGGGGAGGGCAAGCAGCCTTTTTTAGTTTTGCCTGGGAAATCTATAGCCCCTCCCCCAGTATGCTGATTTTACCTATCCATCCCCCCCCCCCACGACAGCCTCCATCCGGACCTTCACCTCTCACTGGATATCTTTAAATGGACCTTTAAAAGAAGTGGTTAAGTACCCCTGCCCTAGAGGTTCAGGTTTGACAAGTTCAAGTCGGGTATCCGAACTTGAGGCGAACCCACACCCGAATGTGGTCTCCATTGAAATCAATGGGGACCCGAACTTTGGGGAGCAATTCCCCCTGTGAAGTGGCCACCAGAAGCAGAATGTAAATTAAAAAAAAATTGTGGTGTGAGGTGCTGTAACCTGCAGTGTGCAGAAGTAAGTGGCTGTACAACTTACCTGAGCCCCACGATCTCGCCGGTGGTCGGCGTTCTGTGGCGCTGTCAAATAGGTTACGGACGGGGGTACAGAAAGATGTCCACCGCTCCCATGAGTGAGGACACGCCTAGTGCCAGCTGCCAGTGTCCTCACTCATGGGAGCGGCGTCCATCTTTCTGTAGCCCTGTCTGTAGCCTATTTGACAGCTCAGGGGAATGCCGATCCACCGATGGGATCGTGGGGCTCAGGTAAGGTGTACATTTTAGGTTAAGCTGATTAATGAGCTACTGAGCAGCTTTCCCGGGTTCGGGCATTTCTGAATGGTCAGCACAGACACGCTCCCTGTTAGATAGGGGGATGCGGCCGCCAGCGCGCTCATTAGACGAGCGGCCACACATGCATCACAGGACAGGGAAGGGGTGAGTTTGTTCGGGCGACCTGGGGCGTTTCACACAGCGGGGTACCCCCAATCAGCACATTCTACCGCCTGCCATTGGAGAATATGGCGAGGGATCCCATTGCTTGAGGTACGGGTAAGTATATGTCAAATTAGGGTCAAAAAAGATTTATTTTGTGGTGTTGCTATTTCTTTCTCTAATGCACCCTATACTAGTTCACAGGGTAGGGGGAGCTGCAAGTCACCTGCCCAACCTGGCAGTGGCTGGCTTGTAGGTACCCCCCACCCTAATCTGCACAACCCCACCAGCCAAGGGGGGGTGCAGACGAGCTCAGTGTCTGATGGCAAGAGCCTGATGAAAGAGTACCAGGGCCGAACCAAAGGGCATAGATACTGGTAATGCAATAAGGCTTGGGGCTCTTTGGCTTCAGGCCTACCAGCTCCTATGCTTGGTGTATTGTGCTGATTAGTGCCTTGGAAAGGGGACCTTATGTGTTTTTTATTTAAAAATATTTTTTACATACAAAAAATACTACACAAAATAAAGAAAAATTCCACCCCACTCACAACAGCCTAAAGGGATCCTTGTACCCCTCACCATCACAGCAGCCACCTAGACCTTACAACAACCATTTTACAAGCATTGTATAATATCTTGGTTCAGGTCCCCATTTACTTTTATGGTTTTCGGAATCAAGCTCGGGTTCGGCTGACCATCCACGAGTTCCACAAACCCCTCCCAACAGCCAGGGGGGTGCAGAGGAGCCCAGTGCCTGATGGCAAGAGCCTGGAGCCTGATGAAAGAGCGCCAGGGCCCGGCCAAAGGACATAGGGGATGATAATGCAATAGGGTCTGGAGCTCTTTGGCTTCGGGCCTACCAGCTCCTATGTTTGGTGTACTGGGCTGATTAGTGCTTGCAAATATTTTTTACATAAAAAACTATACAAAATAATAAAGAACCCAACCCACTCACAACATCTTAAAGGGGTCTTTGCACCCCCCTTCACCACCACAGCAGCCACCTAGACCTTACAACGACCATTTTACAAGCATTTTACACTACCAAAGTCCCCAATGACTTCTTTGGTTTTCGGCGTCAAGCTCGGGTTCTGAACAAGAGCTCTTCACTAAAGTTTGGCTGACCATCCGATCTATGGCAGGGGTACTCAATCACTTCTTCTAAAGGTCCATTTAACAGCATCCAGTGAGAGGCGCAGGTCAAGGCGAAGGGCTCATGCGGGGCATGGACAGTTAGAAATCAGTGCACTGAGGGAGGGGGTATTGATTCCCCAGGCAAAACTAAAAAAGGCTGCTTGCCCGCCCACCCCATTTCAAAAATCCTATTGGGCCACAAAGAACCTACAGGCAAAGCTGGAAGGCCGCGGATTGGATGGGCCAAACAGGGAGGACAGGAATGGATGGGGCAAAGCTGGGGGGACAGGAATGGATGGTTATGGTATGGATGAGGCTGAGCTGGGGTGGGGGGAAAGGTTTGGATGGGGTAAAGAGACCGAGAAACATTTTGTGTGTACTTTGCAATCCAACACAAGAATGTGGATCAATGCACACCAGACACAGATATGAGTCTGGCAAGTAAAAAGTGCATTTACACATAATATAGTACAAGAACAGGCACTGCACAATTCGTTCAGGTGAAAAAATATCATTTGTACTATACAATTAATTCATTGGAAAAGCATATGATGATGCAAATATCTGAATGATGTTGTGTCTGTCATGTATGTTTAACTCTATAGCTTGGACCAGTGACTGTAGCTATATAGTAAGGTAAAAAATTATCATAGAACTCTGTGATGTGGGTAGGTGACCAGGTATCTGTGTCTGGTGTGCATTGATCCACATTCTTGTGTTGGTTTGCTCTATTGAGGTACAAAGTGGGGAGGTACCTCGGATCTAGTGCACCCTGTAATCATTCACTCCCGTTAAATTAACCGGTGTGCCGACACCTATGCTAATTTACCTGTGTACTTTGCAATGCCACTTCCTGCCCATACAGTGCTTCATATTGCAATACTAGGTGCCAGGGAGCCATGACACTGGCAGAGAGACTCAGCACAACATCGACGATCAAGGGGGCAGCTCTGAGTATGGCAACACAGAAGCAACTGAGTGTAGGGCTGTTGGGTCAGGGGTCCGGAAATCTGGTGCGGAGGTCCACATTCAGACCCCCGTCCGCCAGTTGAGTATCTCTGATCTACGGTATGAGATGACTGAATTGGTTCTTAGATAATAAAAAGACATAGGGAGATTCTGCGGGGTTAATACAATCACGATTACACTTGTTCACAGCGTTCTTGCCGGTATCACACCACCAGTGCTCACCAACTCTTTAGTGTTGCACCAATCACCCAAATTGAAATGCACGTACCAGATTATTTCTTTACTTTCGCCTATTACTTTAATTCCTCATTAGGGTATCAATCCCCTTATTTGAGTAAATATTTCCAATCAATCCACACTCAAAATACTCGTTATAGTCCGCATATATGGAAAAAAGGTTAAAAGCAACAAAGCATAACACCGTTTGGTAAAGATAAAACAAATGCCACATTTATTATGCTCACCATAGGTACAATTAAAACTTGCATATAAATCCAACATCCAACGATAGATTCCAGTACCAGGAAAACATTCCACCTTGTGAATTAATGGCGAAGGCTGCAATATCCTTAAAACACCTCTGCCCCGGCCGTGGGCTACAGAGGTAATGTGCTTTAAGGATCCAAAACTGATCAGTATGCAGTAACGATGTGTGTGGGTCCCGCGTTTCGTCTGTCCAGACTTACTCAATAGTTTTCCTTGCGTTTGCGAGATTAATGTTTGAATTTGAACTGTATTTTAATTGTATGTAACTTATTTGTAGCGCGGCTTTCATTGGGGGAATTCTCCTACCTAAAGTTAGTGGTTCTTAGATAAGTTCATGTTGTTTTTGTAAGAAATTTATAGAAGCATCTTCATAGACGAGGAAATAAACACACAAAGTAGGAACTGCATAAAATATAACCTTCCGTGAAATATAATCCAGTATTCTTCATCAAATAAAATTGCTTTTTTTTTTTTTCTGTGGCGATTATAAAATAGTTCTACCGCATCAGGTGAAAAAGTCCATCTAATCAGCTGGGAAGATAAGGAGGCGGACTGAAGTGAGCTATTGAAATGGTGGGATCAGTCATTTCCCAGAATACGAATATAATCCTTATTCAAATGCTCCTCCATTTTGAAGAGATTTGCCCAGATGCCTGCAGAGAACATAACAAAAGCTGTGCATTAACCCCCTTGAACGCTCGCTCAACTTGTATCCTTCTAGTCCCCTGAATTCAAATGAGGAACGACAAGTTCCCTAATTTGTGTTCAGCCAAGCGTGCCGCGAAAAAAAGATTTCATTTGTGAGATTGTCGCAGGTTCTTCGGCGTGATTCCTGCGCCCTGGCTGTACAATCTGTTTAGTGCAGAACAAAATCATTTTCACTGGTTTTGGCAACGATTCCTCTGTTGGCCTGTCAGCCAATGAACCCCCGAGCCCTACTGACAAGCGGGAATGGAGAGGCCAATTCTTTCTCTCTGACAAATTTGATATTGTACAGCGGGATCCTAAGATAATGAAGTCTTCACATGCTATTTATTGAGTTATTTATTCCATTATGCTTGAGCGGGATTTCCCGCGGCATTCTGTGGCCGTAGTTGTTGTTTCCCCCAAAAATAAGACAAGGTTCTTTATTCATTTTTGTACCAAAAGATGTGCTAGGGCTTTTTTATGTTTATTCCAAAATTGATAGGGCTATTGTAGTATGGCACCCCCTACACCCATATTCCTGGTAATATTTTCTATGGGCACCTGTGAGGAATAGAGCAAAAACTGTATTTCATTGTATTGCTGATGCCCTGCTCCCCGCTTTATGATTCTCCCTTTTTAGCAAATGTCACCCTTTCTAGGCAGTTCCAGGTTTAAAGCCCCCCTGCTGCTCCCCTAAGACACACGCACAGGACCTAATCTGCTCAGGAAGGAGAATTAGCATCTGTGAGTTAAGCCCTGGCTCAGATCACAGACTCCCTTTTGACTCACACCTCTGGGCTGGGAAGACTCCACTGAGTCTGAGACAGAGGCAACCCCTGGAGATAGTTCCATCTCATCAAACCCCAGTGCTTCAGACATCCGGCACCAGCACAAATCGGACCCTAGCTGGGCCACTGTGTGACCCAGCACCAAACCAGATATAGAACGGGCCCACAAAGCCGCCTGTAGGCGTACATGTCTCAGGGTCATGCAACCACGGGAATCTAAAGAAATGGAGATCTTGGATTCTGACCCATTTAAGGAGCCCAATTGTTTGGTGCCATATCCAGAGCCATTTGACCCCCTGCCCAGTTATAACCCCTAAAAGGTTTTAGGTTCTAAAGTAGGTTCCCCAATGGAGGGAGGGAACAGTCTGCCCCACAGAAGGGAGGGGGCGAGAGGGTCCCGAGGCATAAAGGGGGATGACCCTAAGCCAGGGGTTGTCACTCTCTTGGGGAGGTCATGTTGCATGCGTGCTGGAGGTGCCCAGATCGCCCAAAGCTGCCCATACACCACCCTGTGGAAGCCCATCATCACTATCCCCCGCATTTTAAAGTAACTCTGACTGTTGTATCTCTGCTTGTAACCCACTGTAACCTGTAACCCACTTCTCAGAATGACAGCAGATCACAGGACCAGGGACCAGGAACAGCTGGTAGCACTGTGATGATGAAGAAGGCCTGGGAACGATTCAGCTGGATTGGGATCTGGGCTTCCACACACATGCCTGCAGACGAGAAGGTCTGGGAACGGTTCTGCTGGATTGGGAACCAGGATTATGTGCCGACCTGTGAGGCAGTTGGGTAGTGAAGAGAAAACCAGGAATACTTAAGTCCCCTGCTACCCGTCTCCTGTTAGCTGGAAGGTTTGGGACGAGAGTCTCTTCATAGCTTGAGAGCGTGGTTCCATCTGGGACTTGCTGACTTTAGCCGGGGGGGGGCACGTTCCACTCGGCCTTCTCTGTTGGATTCATCAGGTGCCAAGGTTAGGCCAATCAGTGGTGTGGGGCGCTCCAGAGGCCCTAGGTCTAGTTGCTTGAAGTGGTTCTTTAACCGTTGAAGCCTGGATCTGGCGGCTAGAGTAAAGCCGGCCGGCCCGCTCCCACCATGCCGGCATTTAAAAAAAAAAAAAAAAAAAAAAAAGCATTTTTGCCGGCATGGTGGGAGCGGGCCGGCCGGCTCCGCTGTCAGCGGAACCGGCCGGCCCGCTCCCACCATGCCGGCATTTCAAAAAAAAGCAAACACTTACCTGCAGGTCCGGAGCGTGGAGGCCGGCGCCGCTCTCAGCTGTCATCTGAGGGCGCGTCATCAGAGCGCCCTCTGATGACGCGCCCTCAGATGACAGCTGAGAGCGGCGCCGGCCTCCACGCTTCGGACCTGCGGGAGAACTCAGAGAATCACCCGGCCCGCTCCCACCATGCCGGCATTTATGATGGGGAACTTCGTAAAAGTTCGATTCGGCCGAACCCGAATTTCTTTGTGAAATTCGGCGAATCAGCCGAATCGAACTTTTCAAAAGTTCGCTCATCTCTACTGGCGGCCATTATGGGAAAAGGTGATTTTAAATGGGAACCCCCAGCGATACTTTATGCCTTGCTTCTGGAGTTGCTGCACATAGGGTTTAAACATGCGGCGTTTCAGGATTGTGGCTTGAGACAAATCTACGAAGACTTGGTAGTCATTACCCTGAAAGGTTAGCAGCGCCCTCTCTCTAGAAGCCTTGAGGACAGCCTCCTTTGTCTGGAAATGCAAAAATTTCACAACAATGTCACGCGGGGGACCCTCCGGCCTACGCCTAGATAGGGCTCTATGAGCGCGTTCTAGCTCTAATCTTTCTGGGGGAGTACCTGGAATCAACTCTTAAAGAAGGGCCATAATGGAGCCCCTTGCATCCTCCATTGTCTCCGGGAGGCCTCAGAAGCGTAAGTTGTTTCGCCGGAAGCAGTTCTCAAGGTCTTCTTGCTGGCACTGTAGCGCTTTTACCAGGTCGTGCAGCTGCCCGATTTCGTTCTCATGGCCTTCTAGAACAGTTGCTGCGTCTCCTATATGCGCCTCTAGCTGTAATGCATGGCCTCCCAGGTCACGAACCCCCCCCTTTAACTTCACCACCGTTTTCGCCACCACCGCGGTCATCTCCTCAACTCACCATTGACCGTAGTAAGTGGAGGGTCGCTTGGTCTAGCGAGGCAGGGGCTCCTAAGGGGAACTGAGCCCAGTTGTCACTCGAGTCCCTGGAGTCCTCCCGCTCACCGATGCGCACGGCCGCCTCGCGTTCCTGGATCGCCGCCATCTTGGATTGGGGCCCGTCTTGATCTTTTGATGGCTTTTTCTTTGGGTTACCCATGGTACGGGTGATCCGGACAAGTCCGGGTGATTCTCTGAGTTCTCCCGCAGGGGATTTGCGTATCTGCCCATCAGGCTGCGACCATACCGTTACTTTGCGCGCATGCGCCCCGACCAGCCTTTCTTTATGTTTATCTACTAGTTAATCTATTAACCAATCACACAGCCTGTCAATCACTCCATTTTTTGGATTAAATTTAAATCGCCAGCCTTCATGTATGTGTATCTGCTAGTTAGCTAATTAACCAACCAACCAACTAATCAATCCATTTTAAAGTGTACATATACCCAGACTGGAGGTTTATGTCGTCTCCTTCTATCCCCAGCCAAATTCCCTAAAACAGCCTGTGTTCCATTTTTTTTTTTTACTAACGCCTTTGCCCAATACTTATAAAAACACTAACCGGAAGCAGTATCATGTGGTATGGAATGCCTTATGATAGTTCATTCAGTTCCAAGGTAAACTGACATTATTATGTTGCAGTTTACTTTGGAACTGAATGAATTAGCATAAGGCATTCCAAATTCTGAGCTGTGTTTAACTGACTGTATCATCGTTGGAAAACACCAGGGAGCAATATGGCCGCCCAGTCGAACAGCAGACTGCATCAAGGTCGTGTTTTTATGAATATTATGTTTTAGTAAAATAAGAAACACGGGCTATTTTTGGGGCAATGGGCTGGGGCTAAGTGAGGACATGAACTTCCGATTTGGGTATAGGATCACAGAATGACCATACCCACCCCTGTCCATTATCTGTCCCTTCAATGCTTTAGCCTTAGTCTTGAAGCACAATGAGAAGTCAGGCATAGGGGGCGCCACAAGCTGTTCAGGGGCTGGCCAATGGCCAGTTAAATTCTGGGATGATTTTGGCCTCAGCTAACCCCAGACTGTAGAGGTGTCTGTTCAGCTCATCACTAACCGTGGGTGTCTTTGAGGGCTCCATGTCTACAGCAGAGTAAGAGGCATGTGCAGTGATTTCCTGTCCCCGTCTGACACAAGGAAGCCATTGTGAGATGATATTGTAACAAGTGCGGCCAGCTTCTACCTCTCTGATCCCGCTCGGCGCCTCATGCAGGCAGATAATAACAGGTTACTTACCAGACAAAAGCGGCGGCACAACAATAACAAGGAGACGTGTTAAATACCCCTAAGAGGATGAGCGACATGACTGAGCAAATGAGATGCGCTCGGCGAGGCTGCTAATTGGATTTATTATATTAGCCGGGAGAAGGGTGCGGCACTGCTCTCTTCCTGCATCCAGAAAATGAGAAGGTTCGCCCGTTCCCGGCTGGAGGCCTATCACCTCAACAAAGGCGCACCGCTCAATAGGAGCGCCACAGCCGCAACGCAGGGGGAGAGGAACAAAAGACGGGCGGCCATTGATCTCTGAGAGCATCAGGGAGGAAGAAAAGACGCCATCAGCCCAGCGCGCACCTCCGCACCAAATAACTTTACCGAGAGCCATTACTCACCCGCCTCATCTGTCTGTCTGGATAGTTTCATCTTTATTATAAGTCATAGATTATTTTCATTCTCTATTATACAGTATATGATTATTCTTATTTTATTAATTTAAGATTAAATTTGCAACATTTCTTCATGTTATCTACTATTTAATCAATCAACCAATCACTCAATCAATCACTAAGCCAATCAATCAATCAATCAATCACTAAGCCAATTACTCAATCAATCAATCATTTGTAAATTTAATTTATATCATCGGCTTTTCTCCATGTTTGTCTGCTAGTTCCATCAACCAATCACTTGGCCAACCAGTTAATCAGTCACTTCAATCAATCAATCAATCAATCAACTCACTAAGCCAATTACTCAATCAATCAGCAATCATTTTTACATTTAATTTATATCCCTGGCCTTTCTTCATGTTTGTCTACTAGTTAATCAATTATTATTACTAGGTGTGATTACAGACAAGGTAAAACATATAGTACAGGGAACAATACAAAACTAGATGCTACAAGGTTCAAACCAAGTGTTGTGAGCACTGGAAACAATAGGAAAGAGACCAATCAATCAATCACTAAGCCAATTACTCAATCAATCATTTTCAAATTTAATTTATATCACTAGCCTTTCTTCATGTGTGTCTACTAGTTAATCAATCAACCAATCAATCACTCAATCAATCACTAAGCAAATTACTCAATCAATCTTTTTTAAAATTAATTGATATCTCAGGCCTTTCTTTATGTTTGTCTACTAGTTAATCAATCAACCAATAACTTGGCCAATTAATTAATCAAACAAACAATCAATCAAACTTTTTTTTGTTCAGTTTATATCACCAACCTTTCTTTATTCAATCAGTCAATCAACCAATCAAAACATTTAAATGCATTTTAATGCTTGACTGTTTGACTGAGTGATTAGCTGTGTAATTGGTTGACAGATTAGCCAGTGGATAATATAAAGAAAGGTTGGTGATTAAAGTTTAAATAAAAAATGGATTGATTGATTGATTGATTGATTGATTTATTGACTAGTAGATGAACATGTTGGAAGGCTGGTAATTTTTAATTAAAATAATTAATTAATTGATTGATTGAGTGACTGGCAGAGTGATTGGTTGATGGATTAACTGGTAGATAAACATTAAGAAAGGCTGGTGATTTAAATGTCATGAAATTAAAAAATTGTGTATCTGCTAGTTAATAAACCGAGCAATCAGCCAATCACTCAGTCAATCAATCTTTTTAATTAAAACCACCAGCCCTCCTCCGACCTTTATCTATTAGTAAGGCAATCAACCAATCACTCAGCCAATCATGCATCCAATCAATCAATCAATGATCAACCAATTTGTTTATTAAATTTAAATCATTTATCTACTAGTTAATCCATCAATTAATCAGGCATTCAGTCAATCACTCAATCAATAATTTTAATTAAAATTTACCAGCCTTCCTACATGTTCATCTACTAGTCAATCAATCAATTAATCAATCAATCCATTTTTTATTTAAACTTTAATCACCGACCTTTCTTTATATAAGCCACTGGTTAACCAGTCAACCAATTACACAGCCAATCACTCAGTCAATCAACCAACCAACCAACCAACCAACCAACCAACCAACCAATCACTCGATCTTTTAAATTACATTTAAAACACCAGCTTTTCTTCATGTTTATCTACTAATAAATCAACCAACAAACCAATCACTCAACCATTCATTCAATCAATCAATCAATCAATCAATCAATATTTTAAATCAAAATCACCAGCCTTCCTTCATGTTTATCTACTAGTTAATCAATTTACAAATCACAAAATAAATGTAATGCACAGCCAACCAATTTCTAGCATGCAGGGGTGCCAGCCCCAAGACACCCAGATACAAAGTATCACCTAGTACATATACAAAAATGGTGAGCCTGCCAGCTCAGACCCAAAAAGGATGTCCTACAAATGAGGCCGCACAAACCGAAGTAAAAATAATTCAATCTATTTAATATTGAAAAGTACCGAAAAAACTCCACATACATACATATAAGGACAAAATTCAATTAAAAAACATAAAGACACAATACCCTCCGGTGGCACTTCCTGTAACTGACTCTAAGCAATTGTATAGTGACTGCCTGCCTCTTATTAATTCATCAAACTATCTGAGATTATTTATAAAAAATATATGCAATAAATATAATAAATATATACATATAAACAACCATATATAAATATAAACAATTAATATTGTAGAAAAATAATGATCAAAAACCAAATCTGTACATATGTGAGTACCCTGTGAGTAAAGTGCAATGTGCTGGAAGGACTATGTGCAAAGCATACTGTGAAATAGCAGCAAAGTAATAATAAAAGAGCTATATGCTCATGAGTGTATAAAGTGATAATTGCAAAACTAAGTGAGTATAGACAATTCATTAGATTCCTAGACAACCAATTGTACTGATATAACAAGATCTTAGAGCAGGCATAATAAAGGTTTAACAACTAATATCACCGTAATAAAGTTGAGTCCCAAATGCCACCGGGGGATTCCTAAGCACCTACGCGTTGCGTGGCTCCGCCCACTTCCTCAGGATGCTGTATTCCTGCCTGTGTTCCTCTTCCCCCTTTATATAGCACCCAGCCATTGTAATACCCACAGGTGTGCTCGCAACCCGGAAGTGCAGGGCCAGTAATGAATGGAATAGTTCCTGCTTCCGGAGGGCTGTTCAACGAAGGCGGCGCCGCGCCAATGTGACGCACGCATACACAGCCCAGCCAGCAATAGATGGCGTGACTCCTCCACCGGAGGGTCATTCAGATGAGACGGCACTGCGCCCGTATGACGCACACGCGCGCGTTCCCGCGACCCGCCCCCCGGCGCCTACCCCTGCAGTAGGAGGCGTCCGGGGGCGAGCGCAGGGCGCAGCGCGCATGCGCCAACCGGCGCAGCGTCTCTCATGGAGATAGTTAAGCAATGGGAAAGACCGGCTGCCGTGCTATATTCAGGAGAAGAAAAGGGAAACACATGCCATAATATTTTTTAGCACTATATTGGTACTATCAATGAAACTATAAATTATTTTAAACATAATTACCATTAACAATCTATATGTATATGCGTGTATACACACAAGAATTCCGGAGTGAGTATATGGAGTAAGCCAATACAGCCAGTGATTTACACTTGAAAGGGGGTTTCATATCCTTGGCAAAATTAATAAGAATTATGCTCATGTAATCATACATATTTAAAGGAACAGTAATCTTATATAAAAGCTGGATACAAAAATATTAGAATATTTTGGTACAGGGAACCTAGATTGGAGAGCTCTCTTTAAAATGAGCTATGTTGGACAGTATTTCAAATTGCTCCAAGAGTGTTCTCCATAATATGATTTCACTGGATCCCCGTGATATAAGAGTTCCAATCTTTTCAGTTTACCAATGATGCTGTCGATATCCATCTAGTTCATTGAACCATACCAATAAATAATATATTGCTGGTTTTTCACACAATGTGATCTCCAAAAACAATAAATGTAAAAAAGCCTCAGAACTTGAGTGGATAATTGGGGTATTGTCCCCATCCTTGGATTTTTTCGCATGATCCATTTGATGCCGCATAAGAAATGCCTGGTGCCTATGGACTTGACAGGGTCTTCTTCAGAGGATGTCCTTTCTTCCAAGCCCGTGAGAGCTCCATTGATGTAGGTCAAGCTTCAAAGATCTTTATTTCACAGACCGAGGGAATATCTGGAGGATAATGTACTCTAAAATATTGATATAACACGTTACTAGTGTATTTAAACATACCAACTCAACACATTGTGCTACCACCACCAACACCAGAAAAATTTAAACCTGTGACCCACCAACAGAAATGAAAAGTATTGGGGAGACTCAGCCTTCCCGTCCCAAAAAAGAAGTAAAAGAAAAATCTTCATTGATACCATACGGTGCCCGTGTATTTAGATTAAAAATCCACTCCAGTTCCCTCTGTTCTAGTTTTCTTTTTAAGTTTCCACCCCTGCCACCCAGTGTGACCTTCTCAATAAACACAACCCTCAGACCATCACATTTACCACTGTGTTTGGTAAGAAAGTGTGCGGCCACAGGGGTGAGTGTTTTCCCTGCCTCTTTATCTCTTTTTGATAATTTTATATTTGACAGATGTCCCTGTATACGCACCTTTGCTGCATTTTTTGTTTCACCCACATACTGAAGAGGGTAGGCACATTGTAGTATATAAATTATGCCTTCTGTACGGCAATTTATATGTTGTTTGATCATGTATTGTTTGGTAGAATTTAGTCCCGAAAAGGACTCACATGTGGTCACATAACGACACACATTACATTGGCCACATGGTCTGCTAGAGCCACTATTTGTTTTGGGCGTAAGCCATGTCCTTGGGCGTGTGAAGTGGCTCCTACACAAACGGTCTCTTAAATTAGGGGCCCGTTTTGGAGTCATAAGTGGACCCCCCCTGGTCCACCTGGCAAGACAAGGGTCCGTCTGAAGTACGGGCCAATGTTTCACAAGAATGGACCGAACAGAGGGCCAATCATTATTGAACCTGGAAATAAATCTCACCTCGTTTCTGGATTCACGTTTCTTATACTGTAGCAAGGATTCCCTCGGTGTTGTATCAGCTCTCCTCATTGCTTTCTTGATCACACCGCTGGGATATCCACGTCGTTTAAAGCGTTTTTGCAACTCTTTCTTAGCTGCCCCATAATCTGACATTTCCGAGCAATTTCTTTTAATCCTCAGAAATTGGCCCACAGGTATCCCTCTTTTTAATTTTGTGGGATGTGCACTTGCAAAATGCAGAAAACTATTTGTAGCTGTCGCTTTCCTAAACAATTTGGTCTGTATGGTTCCATGGTCCGTCACAGTCACAGTGAGATCCAAAAATGTGGCCTGGTGGGGGGAGATTGCATGGGTCAGATATATGTTGAGGTCATTCACATTCAACTTGGAAATGAAATCATTCCCCATTTCCATGGACCCACCCCACAAGATCAAAATATCATCAATAAATCGGTACCAGCCGAGAATATGACAGTGGAATGGGTCCATGGCCTCCGCCCATACAATCTCCCGCTCCCACCAGCCCAGAAAAAGGTTCGCCACAGATGGGGCACGGCGTGCTCCCATAGCGACCCCACGTGTCTGTCGATAGTACCCAAGATCAAATACAAAGACATTGTGACCAAGAACAAAGTCTAAAAGTTCCAAAAGGAAGGCATGCAATTTAATCTTGTCAACCGATTCCATCCCCAAAAAGTATTCAACCACACGTAGAGCCATATTGTGAGAAATGTTGGTATACAGGGATTCCACGTCGCATGTAATCAACAGGGTCCCACATGGTACAGTAACCGAGTTGAGCCTATTTAGGATGTCCGTGGAATCCCTGATATACGAATCCAGGGCCACTACGTGTGGCTGTAAAAACGAATCAATAAATGAACAAGCATGTTCAGTGAGGCTACCAACCCCAGATACAATTGGGCGGCCCGGTGGGTTTGTGGCGTTCTTGTGAATTTTAGGGAGGAGATAAAAAGTAGGGGTCCGTGGATGGTCGACCCTCAAGTAATCAAATTGGGTCCGATTTATAGCCCCCTCAGTCAGTCCTTTCATCAATAATCCATCATATTCTAGTTTATATTGGGGCAATGGATTTTTTAGTAGCTTTTGGTAAGTGTTACTATCCCCCAGTTGTCGTAAAGCCTCTTTTTGATAACTAGCTTTATCTTGGATAACAATGTTCCCCCCCTTGTCTGCTTCCTTGATTATTAAATCATCTCTGCTTTCAAGGGACCTTAAAGCATCTCGTTCAAGTTTAGTTAAATTACTGTGGCGTAAATTAGGTTTGAGCTCACGGATATCTTTACTTACAAGACTGAAGAACATATTTATGGCTTGGCTATTGGTCCAGGGGGGTGTAAACGTAGAAGGTCTACGCAGCGTCTGGACCCCCGACATTTCATTCTCTTGCTCCTCCAATAAACTAATAAGGTCATCTAGGGCTGGACCATCTTCCGCCCCCAAAAAGGGATCCATAGACTTGTGTTCTGGATCGAGGAAGTATTTCTTAAGGGATAATCGCCTGCAGTATAAAAAGAGATCCTTTACAACCTCAAATTTGTTGATGTTATTCGTGGGAGAAAAACTCAATCCCTTCTGTAAGACTTGTTTCTGTAATTCAGAGATGGGGGCACTGGAGAGATCAATAACTTCCAATTGCATATTTACCTGTTCTTGTTCCACTGTCTCCGCGGATATGCTGTGCTCCCCTGATTGTCCCCCCTGGGTCTCAGGCGTCTGTAGTCTCCTCGATTGGTGTCCCGTGGACTTCTCTCCTTTCTTTTTGTCCCTCCCATTTCTCCTCTTCCCCCGCCTCGTGCGTCTCCATCCCGGCCTAGTTCTAAAAAATGTCCTTCTGCAGAGGCATCCGAGGTATAACTGGATAGGGAAGAATCCCTATTCCTCGAATGGGATGACTGGGCTAACCTCTGTGAACCCGGGGAAGATTCATGGGTCAATTCTCTCTGTTGTTTGTATCTATGGGAGCGTCCATTCCCCAAGTGTTTCCACTTATAGACACGTCCATTGGACATGTCCCAGCGGTCCCTATCCAATTTGCGCTTTTTATTGGATCTAACTTCAAGTTCATACTTGTCCATCTCTTTTTTAATGTTGTTATTCAACTGTTGTAATGTTTCTAAAGTAACCAATGACTCTAATTGGGTATGTAGGTTTTGTAATTCATTCTTAACCTCTTGTAATAACACCTTGTCCTCTTTTATCAGCATGTCCATTAAGGCCATGGAACAAGCTGTTAAATGGGTTTCCCATTCTGCTTTAAAAGTGTCTGAGCATTCCCAGGCCGGGAAAATCTGGACTCTAAGACCCCGTGGAATGAGTTTAAGGTCCCTATACAGTTCTAGGCTACTAATATTCCACCATAATCTTAAATAATTCCTTCTTGCCTGTTTAATTGATTTAGAGATCGTGTGAATTTTTGTATCCCTAGTGGAGATCACCCCACCAGTATCCTGGTCTGTATTTTTAAGCTCCAATAAATGTTCAGCCCACATACTCTCTATTCCATCAAAATCCATAGTGCTGCGTGCAAAACAACTGCACCGTAGGTGCAAACTGGAATTTAAGAAACCACAAAATAAATGTAATGCACAGCCAACCAATTTCTAGCATGCAGGGGTGCCAGCCCCAAGACACCCAGATACAAAGTATCACCTAGTACATATACAAAAATGGTGAGCCTGCCAGCTCAGACCCAAAAAGGATGTCCTACAAATGAGGCCGCACAAACCGAAGTAAAAATAATTCAATCTATTTAATATTGAAAAGTACCGAAAAAACTCCACATACATACATATAAGGACAAAATTCAATTAAAAAACATAAAGACACAATACCCTCCGGTGGCACTTCCTGTAACTGACTCTAAGCAATTGTATAGTGACTGCCTGCCTCTTATTAATTCATCAAACTATCTGAGATTATTTATAAAAAATATATGCAATAAATATAATAAATATATACATATAAACAACCATATATAAATATAAACAATTAATATTGTAGAAAAATAATGATCAAAAACCAAATCTGTACATATGTGAGTACCCTGTGAGTAAAGTGCAATGTGCTGGAAGGACTATGTGCAAAGCATACTGTGAAATAGCAGCAAAGTAATAATAAAAGAGCTATATGCTCATGAGTGTATAAAGTGATAATTGCAAAACTAAGTGAGTATAGACAATTCATTAGATTCCTAGACAACCAATTGTACTGATATAACAAGATCTTAGAGCAGGCATAATAAAGGTTTAACAACTAATATCACCGTAATAAAGTTGAGTCCCAAATGCCACCGGGGGATTCCTAAGCACCTACGCGTTGCGTGGCTCCGCCCACTTCCTCAGGATGCTGTATTCCTGCCTGTGTTCCTCTTCCCCCTTTATATAGCACCCAGCCATTGTAATACCCACAGGTGTGCTCGCAACCCGGAAGTGCAGGGCCAGTAATGAATGGAATAGTTCCTGCTTCCGGAGGGCTGTTCAACGAAGGCGGCGCCGCGCCAATGTGACGCACGCATACACAGCCCAGCCAGCAATAGATGGCGTGACTCCTCCCCGGAGGGTCATTCAGATGAGACGGCACTGCGCCCGTATGACGCACACGCGCACGTTCCCGCGACCCGCCCCCCGGCGCCTACCCCTGCAGTAGGAGGCGTCCGGGGGCGAGCGCAGGGCGCAGCGCGCATGCGCCAACCGGCGCAGCGTCTCTCATGGAGATAGTTAAGCAATGGGAAAGACCGGCTGCCGTGCTATATTCAGGAGAAGAAAAGGGAAACACATGCCATAATATTTTTTAGCACTATATTGGTACTATCAATGAAACTATAAATTATTTTAAACATAATTACCATTAACAATCTATATGTATATGCGTGTATACACACAAGAATTCCGGAGTGAGTATATGGAGTAAGCCAATACAGCCAGTGATTTACACTTGAAAGGGGGTTTCATATCCTTGGCAAAATTAATAAGAATTATGCTCATGTAATCATACATATTTAAAGGAACAGTAATCTTATATAAAAGCTGGATACAAAAATATTAGAATATTTTGGTACAGGGAACCTAGATTGGAGAGCTCTCTTTAAAATGAGCTATGTTGGACAGTATTTCAAATTGCTCCAAGAGTGTTCTCCATAATATGATTTCACTGGATCCCCGTGATATAAGAGTTCCAATCTTTTCAGTTTACCAATGATGCTGTCGATATCCATCTAGTTCATTGAACCATACCAATAAATAATATATTGCTGGTTTTTCACACAATGTGATCTCCAAAAACAATAAATGTAAAAAAGCCTCAGAACTTGAGTGGATAATTGGGGTATTGTCCCCATCCTTGGATTTTTTCGCATGATCCATTTGATGCCGCATAAGAAATGCCTGGTGCCTATGGACTTGACAGGGTCTTCTTCAGAGGATGTCCTTTCTTCCAAGCCCGTGAGAGCTCCATTGATGTAGGTCAAGCTTCAAAGATCTTTATTTCACAGACCGAGGGAATATCTGGAGGATAATGTACTCTAAAATATTGATATAACACGTTACTAGTGTATTTAAACATACCAACTCAACACATTGTGCTACCACCACCAACACCAGAAAAATTTAAACCTGTGACCCACCAACAGAAATGAAAAGTATTGGGGAGACTCAGCCTTCCCGTCCCAAAAAAGAAGTAAAAGAAAAATCTTCATTGATACCATACGGTGCCCGTGTATTTAGATTAAAAATCCACTCCAGTTCCCTCTGTTCTAGTTTTCTTTTTAAGTTTCCACCCCTGCCACCCAGTGTGACCTTCTCAATAAACACAACCCTCAGACCATCACATTTACCACTGTGTTTGGTAAGAAAGTGTGCGGCCACAGGGGTGAGTGTTTTCCCTGCCTCTTTATCTCTTTTTGATAATTTTATATTTGACAGATGTCCCTGTATACGCACCTTTGCTGCATTTTTTGTTTCACCCACATACTGAAGAGGGCAGGCACATTGTAGTATATAAATTATGCCTTCTGTACGGCAATTTATATGTTGTTTGATCATGTATTGTTTGGTAGAATTTAGTCCCGAAAAGGACTCACATGTGGTCACATAACGACACACATTACATTGGCCACATGGTCTGCTAGAGCCACTATTTGTTTTGGGCGTAAGCCATGTCCTTGGGCGTGTGAAGTGGCTCCTACACAAACGGTCTCTTAAATTAGGGGCCCGTTTTGGAGTCATAAGTGGACCCCCCCTGGTCCACCTGGCAAGACAAGGGTCCGTCTGAAGTACGGGCCAATGTTTCACAAGAATGGACCGAACAGAGGGCCAATCATTATTGAACCTGGAAATAAATCTCACCTCGTTTCTGGATTCACGTTTCTTATACTGTAGCAAGGATTCCCTCGGTGTTGTATCAGCTCTCCTCATTGCTTTCTTGATCACACCGCTGGGATATCCACGTCGTTTAAAGCGTTTTTGCAACTCTTTCTTAGCTGCCCCATAATCTGACATTTCCGAGCAATTTCTTTTAATCCTCAGAAATTGGCCCACAGGTATCCCTCTTTTTAATTTTGTGGGATGTGCACTTGCAAAATGCAGAAAACTATTTGTAGCTGTCGCTTTCCTAAACAATTTGGTCTGTATGGTTCCATGGTCCGTCACAGTCACAGTGAGATCCAAAAATGTGGCCTGGTGGGGGGAGATTGCATGGGTCAGATATATGTTGAGGTCATTCACATTCAACTTGGAAATGAAATCATTCCCCATTTCCATGGACCCACCCCACAAGATCAAAATATCATCAATAAATCGGTACCAGCCGAGAATATGACAGTGGAATGGGTCCATGGCCTCCGCCCATACAATCTCCCGCTCCCACCAGCCCAGAAAAAGGTTCGCCACAGATGGGGCACAGCGTGCTCCCATAGCGACCCCACGTGTCTGTCGATAGTACCCAAGATCAAATACAAAGACATTGTGACCAAGAACAAAGTCTAAAAGTTCCAAAAGGAAGGCATGCAATTTAATCTTGTCAACCGATTCCATCCCCAAAAAGTATTCAACCACACGTAGAGCCATATTGTGAGAAATGTTGGTATACAGGGATTCCACGTCGCATGTAATCAACAGGGTCCCACATGGTACAGTAACCGAGTTGAGCCTATTTAGGATGTCCGTGGAATCCCTGATATACGAATCCAGGGCCACTACGTGTGGCTGTAAAAACGAATCAATAAATGAACAAGCATGTTCAGTGAGGCTACCAACCCCAGATACAATTGGGCGGCCCGGTGGGTTTGTGGCGTTCTTGTGAATTTTAGGGAGGAGATAAAAAGTAGGGGTCCTAAGGTTCAATGAACTAGATGGATATCGACAGCATCATTGGTAAACTGAAAAGATTGGAACTCTTATATCACGGGGATCCAGTGAAATCATATTATGGAGAACACTCTTGGAGCAATTTGAAATACTGTCCAACATAGCTCATTTTAAAGAGAGCTCTCCAATCTAGGTTCCCTGTACCAAAATATTCTAATATTTTTGTATCCAGCTTTTATATAAGATTACTGTTCCTTTAAATATGTATGATTACATGAGCATAATTCTTATTAATTTTGCCAAGGATATGAAACCCCCTTTCAAGTGTAAATCACTGGCTGTATTGGCTTACTCCATATACTCACTCCGGAATTCTTGTGTGTATACACGCATATACATATAGATTGTTAATGGTAATTATGTTTAAAATAATTTATAGTTTCATTGATAGTACCAATATAGTGCTAAAAAATATTATGGCATGTGTTTCCCTTTTCTTCTCCTGAATATAGCACGGCAGCCGGTCTTTCCCATTGCTTAACTATCTCCATGAGAGACGCTGCGCCGGTTGGCGCATGCGCGCTGCGCCCTGCGCTCGCCCCCGGACGCCTCCTACTGCAGGGGTAGGCGCCGGGGGGCGGGTCGCGGGAACGCGCGCGTGTGCGTCATACGGGCGCAGTGCCGTCTCATCTGAATGACCCTCCGGTGGAGGAGTCACGCCATCTATTGCTGGCTGGGCTGTGTATGCGTGCGTCACATTGGCGCGGCGCCGCCTTCGTTGAACAGCCCTCCGGAAGCAGGAACTATTCCATTCATTACTGGCCCTGCACTTCCGGGTTGCGAGCACACCTGTGGGTATTACAATGGCTGGGTGCTATATAAAGGGGGAAGAGGAACACAGGCAGGAATACAGCATCCTGAGGAAGTGGGCGGAGCCACGCAACGCGTAGGTGCTTAGGAATCCCCCGGTGGCATTTGGGACTCAACTTTATTACGGTGATATTAGTTGTTAAACCTTTATTATGCCTGCTCTAAGATCTTGTTATATCAGTACAATTGGTTGTCTAGGAATCTAATGAATTGTCTATACTCACTTAGTTTTGCAATTATCACTTTATACACTCATGAGCATATAGCTCTTTTATTATTACTTTGCTGCTATTTCACAGTATGCTTTGCACATAGTCCTTCCAGCACATTGCACTTTACTCACAGGGTACTCACATATGTACAGATTTGGTTTTTGATCATTATTTTTCTACAATATTAATTGTTTATATTTATATATGGTTGTTTATATGTATATATTTATTATATTTATTGCATATATTTTTCATAAATAATCTCAGATAGTTTGATGAATTAATAAGAGGCAGGCAGTCACTATACAATTGCTTAGAGTCAGTTACAGGAAGTGCCACCGGAGGGTATTGTGTCTTTATGTTTTTTAATTGAATTTTGTCCTTATATGTATGTATGTGGAGTTTTTTCGGTACTTTTCAATATTAAATAGATTGAATTATTTTTACTTCGGTTTGTGCGGCCTCATTTGTAGGACATCCTTTTTGGGTCTGAGCTGGCAGGCTCACCATTTTTGTATATGTACTAGGTGATACTTTGTATCTGGGTGTCTTGGGGCTGGCACCCCTGCATGCTAGAAATTGGTTGGCTGTGCATTACATTTATTTTGTGGTTTCTTAAATTCCAGTTTGCACCTACGGTGCAGTTGTTTTGCACGCAGCACTATGGATTTTGATGGAATAGAGAGTATGTGGGCTGAACATTTATTGGAGCTTAAAAATACAGACCAGGATACTGGTGGGGTGATCTCCACTAGGGATACAAAAATTCACACGATCTCTAAATCAATTAAACAGGCAAGAAGGAATTATTTAAGATTATGGTGGAATATTAGTAGCCTAGAACTGTATAGGGACCTTAAACTCATTCCACGGGGTCTTAGAGTCCAGATTTTCCCGGCCTGGGAATGCTCAGACACTTTTAAAGCAGAATGGGAAACCCATTTAACAGCTTGTTCCATGGCCTTAATGGACATGCTGATAAAAGAGGACAAGGTGTTATTACAAGAGGTTAAGAATGAATTACAAAACCTACATACCCAATTAGAGTCATTGGTTACTTTAGAAACATTACAACAGTTGAATAACAACATTAAAAAAGAGATGGACAAGTATGAACTTGAAGTTAGATCCAATAAAAAGCGCAAATTGGATAGGGACCGCTGGGACATGTCCAATGGACGTGTCTATAAGTGGAAACACTTGGGGAATGGACGCTCCCATAGATACAAACAACAGAGAGAATTGACCCATGAATCTTCCCCGGGTTCACAGAGGTTAGCCCAGTCATCCCATTCGAGGAATAGGGATTCTTCCCTATCCAGTTATACCTCGGATGCCTCTGCAGAAGGACATTTTTTAGAACTAGGCCGGGATGGAGACGCACGAGGCGGGGGAAGAGGAGAAATGGGAGGGACAAAAAGAAAGGAGAGAAGTCCACGGGACACCAATCGAGGAGACTACAGACGCCTGAGACCCAGGGGGGACAATCAGGGGAGCACAGCATATCCGCGGAGACAGTGGAACAAGAACAGGTAAATATGCAATTGGAAGTTATTGATCTCTCCAGTGCCCCCATCTCTGAATTACAGAAACAAGTCTTACAGAAGGGATTGAGTTTTTCTCCCACGAATAACATCAACAAATTTGAGGTTGTAAAGGATCTCTTTTTATACTGCAGGCGATTATCCCTTAAGAAATACTTCCTCGATCCAGAACACAAGTCTATGGATCCCTTTTTGGGGGCGGAAGATGGTCCAGCCCTAGATGACCTTATTAGTTTATTGGAGGAGCAAGAGAATGAAATGTCGGGGGTCCAGACGCTGCGTAGACCCTCTACGTTTACACCCCCCTGGACCAATAGCCAAGCCATAAATATGTTCTTCAGTCTTGTAAGTAAAGATATCCGTGAGCTCAAACCTAATTTACGCCACAGTAATTTAACTAAACTTGAACGAGATGCTTTAAGGTCCCTTGAAAGCAGAGATGATTTAATAATCAAGGAAGCAGACAAGGGGGGGAACATTGTTATCCAAGATAAAGCTAGTTATCAAAAAGAGGCTTTACGACAACTGGGGGATAGTAACACTTACCAAAAGCTACTAAAAAATCCATTGCCCCAATATAAACTAGAATATGATGGATTATTGATGAAAGGACTGACTGAGGGGGCTATAAATCGGACCCAATTTGATTACTTGAGGGTCGACCATCCACGGACCCCTACTTTTTATCTCCTCCCTAAAATTCACAAGAACGCCACAAACCCACCGGGCCGCCCAATTGTATCTGGGGTTGGTAGCCTCACTGAACATGCTTGTTCATTTATTGATTCGTTTTTACAGCCACACGTAGTGGCCCTGGATTCGTATATCAGGGATTCCACGGACATCCTAAATAGGCTCAACTCGGTTACTGTACCATGTGGGACCCTGTTGATTACATGCGACGTGGAATCCCTGTATACCAACATTTCTCACAATATGGCTCTACGTGTGGTTGAATACTTTTTGGGGATGGAATCGGTTGACAAGATTAAATTGCATGCCTTCCTTTTGGAACTTTTAGACTTTGTTCTTGGTCACAATGTCTTTGTATTTGATCTTGGGTACTATCGACAGACACGTGGGGTCGCTATGGGAGCACGCTGTGCCCCATCTGTGGCGAACCTTTTTCTGGGCTGGTGGGAGCGGGAGATTGTATGGGCGGAGGCCATGGACCCATTCCACTGTCATATTCTCGGCTGGTACCGATTTATTGATGATATTTTGATCTTGTGGGGTGGGTCCATGGAAATGGGGAATGATTTCATTTCCAAGTTGAATGTGAATGACCTCAACATATATCTGACCCATGCAATCTCCCCCCACCAGGCCACATTTTTGGATCTCACTGTGACTGTGACGGACCATGGAACCATACAGACCAAATTGTTTAGGAAAGCGACAGCTACAAATAGTTTTCTGCATTTTGCAAGTGCACATCCCACAAAATTAAAAAGAGGGATACCTGTGGGCCAATTTCTGAGGATTAAAAGAAATTGCTCGGAAATGTCAGATTATGGGGCAGCTAAGAAAGAGTTGCAAAAACGCTTTAAACGACGTGGATATCCCAGCGGTGTGATCAAGAAAGCAATGAGGAGAGCTGATACAACACCGAGGGAATCCTTGCTACAGTATAAGAAACGTGAATCCAGAAACGAGGTGAGATTTATTTCCAGGTTCAATAATGATTGGCCCTCTGTTCGGTCCATTCTTGTGAAACATTGGCCCGTACTTCAGACGGACCCTTGTCTTGCCAGGTGGACCAGGGGGGGTCCACTTATGACTCCAAAACGGGCCCCTAATTTAAGAGACCGTTTGTGTAGGAGCCACTTCACACGCCCAAGGACATGGCTTACGCCCAAAACAAATAGTGGCTCTAGCAGACCATGTGGCCAATGTAATGTGTGTCGTTATGTGACCACATGTGAGTCCTTTTCGGGACTAAATTCTACCAAACAATACATGATCAAACAACATATAAATTGCCGTACAGAAGGCATAATTTATATACTACAATGTGCCTGCCCTCTTCAGTATGTGGGTGAAACAAAAAATGCAGCAAAGGTGCGTATACAGGGACATCTGTCAAATATAAAATTATCAAAAAGAGATAAAGAGGCAGGGAAAACACTCACCCCTGTGGCCGCACACTTTCTTACCAAACACAGTGGTAAATGTGATGGTCTGAGGGTTGTGTTTATTGAGAAGGTCACACTGGGTGGCAGGGGTGGAAACTTAAAAAGAAAACTAGAACAGAGGGAACTGGAGTGGATTTTTAATCTAAATACACGGGCACCGTATGGTATCAATGAAGATTTTTCTTTTACTTCTTTTTTGGGACGGGAAGGCTGAGTCTCCCCAATACTTTTCATTTCTGTTGGTGGGTCACAGGTTTAAATTTTTCTGGTGTTGGTGGTGGTAGCACAATGTGTTGAGTTGGTATGTTTAAATACACTAGTAACGTGTTATATCAATATTTTAGAGTACATTATCCTCCAGATATTCCCTCGGTCTGTGAAATAAAGATCTTTGAAGCTTGACCTACATCAATGGAGCTCTCACGGGCTTGGAAGAAAGGACATCCTCTGAAGAAGACCCTGTCAAGTCCATAGGCACCAGGCATTTCTTATGCGGCATCAAATGGATCATGCGAAAAAATCCAAGGATGGGGACAATACCCCAATTATCCACTCAAGTTCTGAGGCTTTTTTACATTTATTGTTTTTGGAGATCACATTGTGTGAAAAACCAGCAATATATTATTTATTGGTATGGTTCAATGAACTAGATGGATATCGACAGCATCATTGGTAAACTGAAAAGATTGGAACTCTTATATCACGGGGATCCAGTGAAATCATATTATGGAGAACACTCTTGGAGCAATTTGAAATACTGTCCAACATAGCTCATTTTAAAGAGAGCTCTCCAATCTAGGTTCCCTGTACCAAAATATTCTAATATTTTTGTATCCAGCTTTTATATAAGATTACTGTTCCTTTAAATATGTATGATTACATGAGCATAATTCTTATTAATTTTGCCAAGGATATGAAACCCCCTTTCAAGTGTAAATCACTGGCTGTATTGGCTTACTCCATATACTCACTCCGGAATTCTTGTGTGTATACACGCATATACATATAGATTGTTAATGGTAATTATGTTTAAAATAATTTATAGTTTCATTGATAGTACCAATATAGTGCTAAAAAATATTATGGCATGTGTTTCCCTTTTCTTCTCCTGAATATAGCACGGCAGCCGGTCTTTCCCATTGCTTAACTATCTCCATGAGAGACGCTGCGCCGGTTGGCGCATGCGCGCTGCGCCCTGCGCTCGCCCCCGGACGCCTCCTACTGCAGGGGTAGGCGCCGGGGGGCGGGTCGCGGGAACGCGCGCGTGTGCGTCATACGGGCGCAGTGCCGTCTCATCTGAATGACCCTCCGGTGGAGGAGTCACGCCATCTATTGCTGGCTGGGCTGTGTATGCGTGCGTCACATTGGCGCGGCGCCGCCTTCGTTGAACAGCCCTCCGGAAGCAGGAACTATTCCATTCATTACTGGCCCTGCACTTCCGGGTTGCGAGCACACCTGTGGGTATTACAATGGCTGGGTGCTATATAAAGGGGGAAGAGGAACACAGGCAGGAATACAGCATCCTGAGGAAGTGGGCGGAGCCACGCAACGCGTAGGTGCTTAGGAATCCCCCGGTGGCATTTGGGACTCAACTTTATTACGGTGATATTAGTTGTTAAACCTTTATTATGCCTGCTCTAAGATCTTGTTATATCAGTACAATTGGTTGTCTAGGAATCTAATGAATTGTCTATACTCACTTAGTTTTGCAATTATCACTTTATACACTCATGAGCATATAGCTCTTTTATTATTACTTTGCTGCTATTTCACAGTATGCTTTGCACATAGTCCTTCCAGCACATTGCACTTTACTCACAGGGTACTCACATATGTACAGATTTGGTTTTTGATCATTATTTTTCTACAATATTAATTGTTTATATTTATATATGGTTGTTTATATGTATATATTTATTATATTTATTGCATATATTTTTTATAAATAATCTCAGATAGTTTGATGAATTAATAAGAGGCAGGCAGTCACTATACAATTGCTTAGAGTCAGTTACAGGAAGTGCCACCGGAGGGTATTGTGTCTTTATGTTTTTTAATTGAATTTTGTCCTTATATGTATGTATGTGGAGTTTTTTCGGTACTTTTCAATATTAAATAGATTGAATTATTTTTACTTCGGTTTGTGCGGCCTCATTTGTAGGACATCCTTTTTGGGTCTGAGCTGGCAGGCTCACCATTTTTGTATACAATTTACAAATCACTCAATAAATTAATTAATCAATCAATAAGTTTATTAAAATTAAATCACCAGCCTCTTCATGTTTAAATATTAGTTAGCCAACCAAACAACCATTCACTCAGCCAGTCCCTCAACCAATCAATCAATAAATCAATCATTTTTTAATCAAAATGAAATCACCAGCCTTTCTTCATATTTATCTACTAGTTAACTAAACAACCTATCATTAAGCCAATCCTTCAATCAATAAATTAATCAATTAATATACTAATTAAAGGGGACCAGTTTGGGATGCTACTCTTTATGAATCCCTTCTTCCCTCTGCTGTGCACACCCAAATCAGGATGCTCCAGGGGGTAAGCTGTACCCAGCCCATATATATATATATATATATATATATATATATATATATATATATATATATATATATATATATATTATCATATTTATTCTATGCCATTATTATTTTATTATTATTATAATTATTTTATTATTATTATTTTTATTATTTGAATTCATTTTTTTACATGAATGTGTTAACCAAGTTGTATTTATTTTTATCTACTAGGTAATCAATTAATCTGTTACGTAAAGAAGACCACTTTGGGATGCCCTTGTGTGTTAAACCCCTGGGGATCGCCTTATTGCGTACCTCCATAACTCCACGCTCCCTCAATGTATGCGCTGGCTCTCGTCTAATCAGAACTCACTGCCGTGAATGTGATGATAACCATCCTTTATTCAGTTTTTTCTACTCCTTAACCAATCAATTTATTTCTTCTATCTACTACTTAAAGTGGACCAACACTCATGATTTTGACTATCCTGGGTCTTGGTCCCCTTTCCTGGGGCACCCCGATCGGGGGTGCCCCGCTATGTGAAACCCCCCAGATCGCGAGTAAAAACTCACCTCACCCCGCTCCTATGGCGCATGCGCGGCCGCTCGTCCAATCAGCGTGCTTGGAGCAGCTGTGGTATGCGTGTCAATGAGACGTCTTACCACAGCGACTCCGAGCATGCTGGCGGCCGCATCTCACGCTTTCCTCTAACATTCTCAAATGGCCAGTGCAGGCACGCGCCCTGCTAGATAGAAGCGCAAGATACGGCCGCGGTCCGCGCATGCGCCGTTGGATCGGGATCCAGGTAGGGTTTCTGGGCATCCTGGGGGGTTTCACACAGCGGGGTATCCCGATTTTGGATTCCCCGCTGGAGGGATCGACCTGGGAATTTTATAGATTCCCGGGCCGATCCGCCTGGGTGTTGGTCCACTTTAAATTGGACCAATACCCAGGATTTTGACTATCCTGGATTTTGGTTCTTTCCCCCGGGGGAACCCTGATTGGGGGTGCCCCGCTGTGTGAAGCCCCCCAGATCGCTAAGCCCAACTCACCTCTTCCCGGTCCTACGGCGCATGTGTGTCCGCTCATCCAATCTGGGCGCCCGGAGCCGCTGATGTTACGCCGTCTAAGCCTACATCTAAGGCCAGCGGCTCTGAGTGTGCTGGCGGACGCATCCCAGCTTCCATCTAACAGGGAGTGTGCTCACTCCGGCCATCCACTAATGCCTGGTGCGGGCGCTCGCCCTGCAAGAGGGACAGCGGGGATGTGGGCGTGGCTCGTGCATGTGTCGTTGGACGGGGAAGCAAGGTAAGTGCACGGGGCGACCTGAGGGGTCTCACACAGCAGGGCATCCTGATTTTGGGGCCAATCGCGCTGGGTTTTTATCTACTTTAAAGTGGACCAACACCCTCCCATGATCGGCCCGGGAATCTATAAGATTCCCGGACCGATCAGCTCCCTGACTACGAGACACCCCGCATCCCCAAATCCCTACCTGCTCCTCGACCCAACGGCGCCCGCCGCCGCCTCCCGCGTGTCCCTCTAGCAGGACGCGCACCCGCGCCGGCCGTTTGTGAATGTCCGGCGCGGGTGCGTGCCCTGTAAGAGTGACGCGCGGGAGGCGGCGGCAGGCGCGCTCTGCTTGTCCGGCGCTGCCTCACGCTTTTCCGCCGGCGGGGATTGGCTGCAGCGGTCATGTGGGAGCGGGGTGAGGTTCATTTTTGGGGCTTTCTGGGGGGTTTCACACAGCGGGGCCCCACCAAAGTGGACCAAAACCCAGGATAGTCAAAATCCTGGGTGTTGGTCCATTTTAAAGCGGACCAATTTGGGATCCCCAAGTGCATGAAACCCCAAGGATCCCATTTCTTCATACCTTGCTCTATACATTCATGTTGCACACAGTACGTTGCCTCTCCACCTCGAATATTCAGGAGTTCTGAATGGAAAGATTGCTGAGCACACCCCCTGCCCACTCCCCTGTCTTGTGGGCAACTGTTTCCCACATTGGGATGCCGCTGGGTCAAGCTAAAGTCTGGAGCATTTATTTCATCAATTATTTTAAGTTGTTATTATATTTAATTTAATTAAATAATATTAATATAATATTAATTATTATGTAATTTAATTTAACCAACCTATGAAACAATTGGCTTACTTAGATCCGCCCTCCCATGGCACCCGCCCCAGCAGGACTCACATCCATGAATCTTCAGGCTGATTGCTGGGCAGCGCACCCACTGAGGTATACTGGAAGAGGTGAGTGCTGGGGATGCAGTCAGAAGCCTGTGCATGCGCTGTGGGATCAGTTTCCGAGTATATCCTGAAGGTGTAACACAACAGGGCAGAATCCCAAATGGGGGGAGGGTTGTGACCCATACCTGTGGTCTTCTTTTAGACCCTGGCAGGGTGACTGGAGTGTGGTCCTACTCACCAAGAGGAACAGCGGACGCTGAGACTCTGATCTACCCACTGGAGACACCACCAATATGTTCATGGCGGGTCCACTATACTTTCCCTACATTCCATTCCTTTCCTTCTCCTTTCCTTTCCCATCTTTCTATCCCCTTGCATTCTCTTCCTTCCTATGCCACTTCTTTCTCCTTTATTTTATTTTCCTTCCTTTCTGTTCCCTTTCTTTTTATTCTTTCCTTTCCCGTCTTTCTTTCTTCTTTCTTATCCTTTCTTTGTCCCTTCATTCCCTTTCAATTCCTTTTCTTATCCTTCATTTCCTAACTTTGCGTTCCCTTGCCTTCCTTTTCTTTCTTTTTCTTTTACTTTCATTTTCCTTTCTATTTTTTATCCCTTTCTTTCTTTCTTCTTTTTCTTCCCCCTTCCTTAGTTTTTATTCCCTTTCTTTTTGTCTTTTCCCCTATTTTTCTTCCCATCCCTTGCCCCTTCTTTCTATTTATTCTTTCTTTCTTTGTTTCTTTCTTTCTTTCTTTCTAATTCAATGCCTTTTTTCCTGTGCTTTTTGTTCTTTTTCTTTCCTTTTTTTTCTTTCCAATCACTTGCCTTTATTCTGTTTTCTTTCCCCTTCCTTGCTGTATTTTATCCTTTATTGAAATTCATACTTCTTTTTCTTTCTTTCTTTCATTCTTTTTCTCTTTCTTTTCCCCCATCATTATTGAATCCTGGCATTTCTTTCTGCCTCTCACATGTTCTGTTGCTGGGGGCTGCGGGTCTCCTCTGTCTGTAGCCCGGGGGGGTAGAGGCTTACAGGGGCGATGAATGACCTCTCCATGTATAGGACTCTGGCGCTGTTGCGTGACTTAATTACCCTCCATCCTCCAGCGTCGTTCGCTATGGCAGTAAATTGTGACGCTCATCTCCATCTCTGTGTTGCCGGTGCCCCCAGGCCTCGCGGTTCCCGTGCACGCGCTCGCGTCTCGCTGAAATCCCGCGGTTTTGAAAACCTTCAGCTGCATAACAACCTGTCCTGTTGGCAGTCGCATTCGCCCGCAAGGAAGAAGAAAGCACGTCTCTCTCTTATTTTCCATTTGATGTGTGGTGCGGCTTTTGGCACGCCAACGCCAACAGGTGTGAGCGTGTGGAAAGGCAACATCAGGGCGCAGCGGGACGTAGAGAGCGCGTAAGAACTTAAGCGCCCGTCTAACGTATCATTGAAAAACATGTTATTGGACGACCAGGCGCTATTTCGGATCGGTTCATGGCTGTGAGCCGTTTGCTCTTTATACTTCTTTTGGCAAATGGCTCTCATTGACTTTAATGGGGACCACGTGCTGCCGCATCCCTCGCATTCCCCGGCCATGCACACGTGTGCACGGCCGGGAATACGAGGGAGCATTGAAAACAATGAGTACCGCCCGCCATACGCTGAACAACACAACAGGGGAGGCACTCCAACACAGAATCAAAATGTAATATCAAACTTTATTAACTGTTTACAACCTCAACCTATACAATGGGCATATTAAAAACACATTAAAAAACATAAGACAATACCACACAGGACATACAAACATACAGGATGTGTAAGCGGTGAGGAGAAAATTGATGCCTCATCATAATCATAATACAGCCTGAGGAAGTAGATTTTTGCCCACGGAACGCGATGTTGGCAGGAGGTGGGGAGACTCTATTGGTTTGATATTTTGATATTATGGATATTGATTTCATTTGCATTCATCAGTTGGCATGTTAATCCATATAGTGATTTGATTGGATGCTAGTGCTTTGATACGGCTGTTTCTGTCTCAGGGGCAGCCTTTGTGTTGTTGTGGATTCTGGCTATATGAGAGCTGGTTTATATTCTTGGCACTATTGCACATTTCTGCACTCTATCTTGCACCTTGCACTTTTTGCACAAACAGTTAATAAATTCATGTAGTATATGGATTTCATGCTGTATTATGATTATGATGAGGCATCAATTTTTTCCCCACCGCTTACACATCCTGTATGTTTGTATGTCCTGTGTGGTATTGTCTTATTTTTTTTATGTGTTTTTAATATGTCCATTGCATAGGTTGTGGTTTGATATTCATTTTTGATTCTGAGTTGGAGTGTTTTTGAGATATCCTTGTATATGGCCATTTGAGCCTGTAGTAGTAGCATCCTTTATTATACTTTGTGGGTTGTGCAAGCCTCCCTTTTTTGGATTTGCCATCCGTTGAATGACACAGTCAAAGTAGATGGCTCTCATTGGACGAGGCGCTGTCGGGGCAGGGATAGGTGAGTGTTTTTGGGTGAACTGGGGAGTTTCTCACATCTGCTGGGTTTTGTTCCCTTTAAAGTGATAGCAAGGGCAGATTCCTGATCAAAGGTGGGTAGATCACCAGTCTCCAGTGAGGTTATTAGTCACATGCTGGTAGTATAAAAGTTTCCTTCCATCTGTTTATTTTTTTTTTTTACAATCCGTGAACTGGTATGGGGCCCAAGCCATGCCTCCCAACGGTCCCGATTTTCCCGGGATTGTCACAATTTTTGCACAAAATCCTGTGGTCTCGGACCGTTAATAAATGTCCCGGGACAACCTATGCCGTGTCCCCAGGGCTGCAACGACGCCGGCGCCTTCTGAATAAACACTGGCCGCACAAAGATACTAACTTCCTGGCGTGCAGTGAGCATTCGGGTGAGTGCGCGGGGTAAGGGGGGCGGCTGACTGGGGGGGGGGGGCGGGCGCGCGGGAGTGGGCAGTTGGATGGGGGGTGGGCGGGTGGCTGGGTTGGGGATAAAAAAACGTACACAGGCTGGCATGCAGGGGTGAAGGCAGCCAACATTGCTGGAGGAGCTGGAGGATGGGAGCTGGAGGGCGTGGAAGGGTGTGTTGTTGGGGGTGTGGTCGGGGGTGGCAGGGGCTGTGGTCGGGGTGTGACAGGGGTGTGACCGGGGTGTGTGGCAGGGGGTGTGGTTGGGGCGTGGCTTGTCCCTCTTTCATATCTTCAGAAGTTGGGAGGTATGCCCAAGCATCGGCAGGCGGCATTCCAACTGATGGATTCAGGATGAATCTAGTTTGGGCCCAGATTCAAAGCCCATCACTAACAATAAGCACTTAAAGTGGACCAACACCCAGGGGAGATCGGCCCGGAAATCTATAAGATTCCCGGGCTGATCACCTCCCACCCCGCGGGACATCCGAGATCGGGATGTCCCGCGGGGTGAAACCCCCCAGAAACCCCAAAAAGACCTTACCTGATCCGCCGCCTCTTCCGCCGCCTCCCGCGCGCCCCTCCAGACGTGCGCGCGCCCGCGCCGGCCCTCTGTGAATGGCCGGCGCGGGCGCGCGGGCGCCGAGAGTGACGCGCGGGAGGCGGCGGCGGCGGAGGAGGCTTGTACGTTCCTGTCCCCCGCCTAGACGTTGGCGGGGATTGGCTGCGGCGTTCACGTGGGAGCGGGGAGAGGTGAGTTTTTTGGGGTTTCTGGGGGGTTTCACACAGCGGGGCACCCCCGATCGGGGTGCCCCACCGAAGTGGACCAAAACCCAGGATAGTCAAAATCCTGGGTGTTGGTCCACTTTAAAGGGACAGTCCAGCCAGTATTGCCGTTTTCAAAGTCCTCCCTTCCCCGCCCCCCTTTCTTGTCACTGTGGCATGGCAAGTAAATGAGTAGGTGGGGCTACATATAGAGCGGGGAATGCAGCCTGGGTGGCAGGACCATCCGGAGGAAAGATGTCAACGCCCAGCGCTGGGAGATCATGATTATCGGCCCTGGATTTTGGCCGAGGTAAGTGTTTTTTTTTGTAACCCTCTCCCCCCCGTACTGTCTGGGGGGCTTTGAATATTACCACTCTGGCTGGCTGGCAGTAGGCTGCAAAGTGGAAGTGCTTCTGAGTTTCGACTGGACAATGCCGGGTGGGGCACTCTGCTTTGGGGTACACCCACTTTCTATCCTGGCCCCCCTTAGTCTCCCTCTCAGCCCCTTGCACCCAGCCCCACTGTACCCACAAGCCAAGGAACCCCCAATGCTATATCCTCGGCATCATGGTTGGAGGGGCCTCAGCAGGGATGTCTTGGGTCGGTTAGGGGCTGGTAAAATCCAGGGCTGATTTTTGGCACCAGTCCGCCACAGTGTAACATGCATGCAAATGGGGAAAGCACGTTTTGGGGAGATTTATTTCTAACTATGTAATGTTCTTGGTCCAGTTTAAGCATTTTTTGAGGATTTATAATCCCATTTTGGATTTTTGCTCTGCTGGCTGCCCATTGGATTTCAACTACATGACCATACAAAATTGGAGTGGACGTGGAGTGGAGTAAACCCACACCTTTCTCCAGACAAGGAGCAGCAAAACAATAATCCAGATCAAAAATAAAGTTTATTAAAGCAACAATACAACAGCAATGGTAAAAATACATAAAACACACAAGACACTTTAAAAATTCTGTAGTAAAATATTATAATGTACTGGGACAGAGGGATCCAACCGCAAGAACCAACGCAGAGGGAAATCCTAATAATTTTTTTTTTTGCGCCGGCACAAAACCCTAACCAAAGAAAAAAAACCTAACCTAAAAAATAAATATCCCAGGGATACCCCTCGTTAGGGCGAGCGATGCGCGCCCATCTCTCAGCACTTCACTTACCTCCATTGCTGCATCCAGCCATCATCCATCTCACAGCACTTCCCTCACCTCCATGGCTGCTCCCAGCCGTCTCCCTTCCCCCCATGCTTCCTCCTTGCATGGTCAGGTGCGCGCACGTCTCCGTCCACTAGAGGGAGCGTGCTCCGGATTCCTGAGATTTAATGGGCCTGTACACCACTGATTGGTGTCTGGTCATCCAATCCTGCATCCACTTCCCCTATTTAAAGGGGCATTTCCTTTCCATCAGTGCCATCTTGGTCTTTCCATGGCAGTTGTAAATCAGTTGCTTTTGGATTGCTCACCCGTGTACCGACCTCTGCCTGTCCCCGACTCTGAACCTGTGCTGCCAGCCCTGACCTCTGCCTGTACTCACTATGTCTTTTGCCTGCCCCTGTGCACCACGCTGAACCTCGGCTAACTGTGGAACTGGGCTGCTGTTGGGGGGTAGCGACCTGGGGGTCACTCGCCGCTACAAGACCAACCTGCCTTGCGGTGGGCTCTGGTGAATACCGGTGGCCTCTTAGACTCCGGAGATGAGTCTAAGAGACTTGACGGAGTTGCCAAGTTATGCCGAGGCTTCCTTGCTCAGTGTTCCTTGCATTTGGAGATGTTGGTGGATCAATTCCCCACTGAACGAGCTAAGGTGGCCTTTGTCATTAGTTTTCTTTCTGGAAAGGCCTTGGCCTGGGCCACTCCCTTGTGGGATCGCAATGACCCAGTCTCTTCCAACATCCACACCTTTGTCTTAGAGTTTCGCCAGGTCTTTGAAGAACCAGCCCGGGCTTCATCTGCTGAATCGGTCCTTTTGAATTTGGTCCAGGGCGAGTCCTCTGTTGGGGAATACGCCATTTGGTTCCATACACTAGCATCCGAGCTTTTGAATAATGAGGCCTTGTGTGCCTGCTTTAAGAAGGGACTTTCCAGCAAAATTAAAGACGCTCTAGCTGCACGCGATTTGCCTTCATCTCTTATCGACCTCATCCATTTGGCTACACGCATTGATATGCGTTTTACTGAAAGGCGTGAGGAACTCCGCCGGGATAGAGACTCTCAGCGCCCTAGGAGGGCATTCCATCTGGCTCCCGTGTTTCAACACCCTTTGTCCGCGCATGTGCCTTCCAGTGAAGAGGCCATGCAGGTCGACTGATCTCGCTTGACCCAGCTAGAGAGAACTCGTAGAAGGAAAAAGAACCTTTGCTTGTATTGTGCCAACTCTGAGCATTTTTTGAAAGACTGTCCTATTCGCCCCCCACGTCAGGGAAACGGGCGCACCTAGTGGATGTGGGAGAGGCGTCCCTGGGTGTATGTGCTTCCTCTCCACGTCTCACGGTTCCTGTGCAACTTACCGTCGCATCTATCACTTCTTTGAATTTTCTTCTTCTTGGATTTGGGCTCCGCAGGAAACTTTATAGAGGCCTCCTTGATTAATAGATATAATATCTCCGTGAATTGCCTCGCCAAGCCCGTATTTATTGCCTCGGTCAATGGTGACAGGCTTGACTGTACCGTGCCTTATCGCACCGTTCCCCTCCTTTTAAAGATTGGACTGTTCGATCAAGAGAGTCTTGAGTTTTACGTCCTCCCAAATTGCACCTCTCAGATTCTACTCGGCCTACCCTGGCTTCAACGTCATGATCCCACTCTTGACTGGAACACCGGTGAAATCAAGACTTGTGGTACAGCTTGTTTTAAGAGGTGTTTGAAGTCCGTTCCTGTCCGATCTAGTCCTGCTTTTATCTCTCTACCTGGCCTGCCTGTGATCTACCAGGTCTTTTCTGATGTGTTCTGCAAAAAACAAGCGGAGATACTTCCGCCTCATCGCCCTTACGATTGCCCTATTGACCTCTTGCCGGGTACCACTGCACCTCGTTGCCGAATTTACCCCCTCTCAGCTCAGGAAACACAGGCCATGTTGGAGTATATCCAAGAAAACCTTCAAAGAGGGTTCATACGGAAGTCTTCCTCTCCAGCAGGCGCGGGTTTCTTCTATGTGGCCAAAAAAGACGGCTCTCTACGCCCCTGTATCAATTACTGTGGCCTCCACAAGATTACCATAAAGAATCGTTACCCCTTACCGTTGATTGCTGAATTGTTTGACCGAATGCGTGGGGCTAAGGTCTTTGCCAAACTAGACCTGAGAGGGGCCTATAATTTGATACGTATATGCGAGGGCGATGAATGGAAGACCGCCTTCAATACCCGCGATGGCCACTTCGAATACCTAGTGATGCCCTTTGGACTTTGCAATGCACCCGCTGTTTTCCAAGAATACGTGAATGACATTTTCCGGGACTTGCTCTACTCCTGTGTAGTCGTATATTTGGATGATATACTCATCTTTTCGTCCAATTTGGAGGAACATCACCATCATGTCTGGCAAGTCCTGTCTCGACTTCGCCAACACCGCCTGTACGCCAAGCTGGAGAAGTGCCTTTTTGACAGTACCACCTTACCTTTTCTAGGGTACATAGTTTCTGCTCGAGGTCTCCAGATGGACCGCAGCAAATTGAAAGCAGTTTTGGATTGGCCACGTCCTTCCGGCCTTCTGGCTATTCAGCGTTTCTTGGGATTTGCCAATTACTATCGACAGTTTATTCCTCACTTTTCTACTCTGGTCGCGCCCATTGTGGCTCTCACGAAGAAGAACGCCAATTCTAAGTCTTGGCCCCCTCAGGCGGAAGAGGCCTTTATTTCCCTAAAAAAAGGCCTTCTCCTCCGCTCCGGTGTTGTCTAGGCCTGATGCAGCCAGGCCCTTCGCCCTTGAAGTAGATGACTCCTCCATTGGAGCGGGAGCTGTGCTCACACAAAAATCTCCTGCTGGCAGAATTCTCACCTGCGGATTATTTTCGAAGACATTTACTCCGGCAGAGAGGAATTACTCTATTGGTTATCGGGAGCTACTCGCCATCAAGTTGGCCTTAGAGGAGTGGAGACATCTCTTAGAGGGTTCTGCCCATCAGGTGTCCATCTATACGGACCATAAAAATCTGTCCTACTTAGAAACTGCCCAGCGACTGAACCCTCGACAAGCTCGTTGGTCGTTGTTTTTCGCCCACTTCAACTTCCAAATCTACTTCCGCAATCCTTTCCACAACATATTATCCCGCCTGAATGCCTTGTCCACTCTGCTCCCGCTACACTAGTTCAGGCTCCGCCTGGAAAGACCTTTGTGCCATCTCGCCAACGTCGCTAAATATTAAGATGGGGTCATTCTTCACATGTAGCCGGCCACGCTGGTATCAGAAAATCTTGTTCTCTAATTTCCAGGTATTATTGGTGGCCTGCTCTCGAGAAGGAAGTGACGGAATTTATTCAGGCCTGTACCATCTGTGCCCGTGACAAGACTCCTCGCCAAAGACCTGCTGGCCTACTCCTTCCTCTGCCTTTTCCAGATATCCCATGGACACACATTGCTATGGACTTTATCACTGACCTGCCTTCTTCGTATGGCAATGCTGTTATTTGGGTGGTAGTGGATAGGTTTTCTAAGATGGCGCATTTTGTACCCTTGCCTGTTCTTCCATCGGCTCCTCAGTTGGCAAAATACTTCCTGATGCATATCTTTCGGCTTCATGGGCTTCCTACAAACATTGTGTCTGACAGAGGTGTGCAGTTAGTTTCCAAGTTCTAGAGAGCCCTTTGTAAACAAATGAAAATTAAACTAGACTTTTCCTCCGCTTATCACCTCCAGTCAAATGGCCAGGTGGAAAAAGTTAACCAGATTCTCGGGCATTATCTTCGCCATTTTGTTTCTGCCCATCAAGACGATTGGGTCGATCTTCTGCCCTGGGCGGAATTCTCATATAATTTCAAGGATTCTGAGTCTACGAGGAAGTCCCCGTTCTTGGTGGTATACGGTCGGCATCTTCTTCCGCCTCTGCCCTTGTCCACGTCCTCTGGAGTACCCGCCGTGGATGACATTACACAGGATTTCTCTACCATCTGACAAGAGACCCAACGTGCCCTTTGTCAAGCTTCCGCCCGTATGAAAGTTAGTGCTGATAAGAGGAGAAGGGCTCCGCCTGTCTATTCTCCAGGAGATAAGGTGTGGCTGTCAGTGAAATACATCCGCTTTCGCATTCCTAGCTACAAACTGGGCCCCCGTTACCTGGGTCCTTATAAGATCAAACAACAGATTAACCCTTTAAACGCCAGCCACGTAAATTTTACGTGGCTGCCTCTCCAACAGTTAAACGCCAGCCACGTAAAATTTACGTGCCTGACTTTCCCCAGTAAAAAAAAAAAAAGTAAAAATAAAAGACACTTACCTGACCCCTCGTTCGATCCGGTCGGGTCTCCTCTTCAGCCAGAGGGGCTCCGATCGCCCATCGGGGCCCCTCCGGCTGCAGGGGAGGGCCCGGAACAGGGTGCCCCCCCCCGTTTCAGCAGCCGCCCGGTTTACTTTAAAAAAAAAAACAAAAAAAAAAAAAACAGTCACCTACCTTTGTCCCCGCCGGCTCCCGCAGGCTCTCCTCTTCACGGGGGGGGGCTCCGATCCCCCCCCCCCCGCTCTTCTGTCTTCTGGAGGGGGCATAACAGCCCTCCTCCCTTGCTTCCTTCCGATGGCGGCCGCCATCTTGATGACGTCACGGGGCGGGGCCAGATGACGTCACCGCCGGGTGTCATCGGGGCACCCGGCAGTTCGTTTCTCAGATGCCGGTGACGGCTGGGCGGGGAAGGAGGGAGGTAGGCGATCCTCCGATCGCCTGCCTCCCCCCTTCTCTGCCCAGCTGTCACTGACAGCAGATCGCCGCGGGACACAGAAGATGAAGATCGGAGGTGAGTAAAGTAAAAGTTTTTTTTTTTTTTTTTAATAAACTTTTTTAAAAAAACGTCTTGTCTTTTTTTTTTTACCATTTAACCCTTTGTGAACTGGTAAGGGGTCCATGTGACCCCTTATACCAGTTCACAAGGCTGGGGAGATGGCAAGCCACCTGCGCTAGCGGGTGGCTTGCCATTAACCCCTGGCACCCCCATTACCTGCCTCCCCAAAGGCCAGGGGGGGGCAGAAGAGCCCGGGCCCACATGGGCTATGTGGGCTCGTAGGCTGCAGGGTGGGGGGGCCACATAAGCTGGCCCCCCCACTCTGTGCCTACAAGCCCCCATAGCTGGTCCCGGGCTGGTTACTGTGGGTAAGGGGGACCCCACGTCAATTTTTTTTTTGATTTTTAAGGGTTTTTAACCCTTAAAAATCAAAAAAAAAAATGGGGTCCACCCCCCCTGGGAGGGGGGACCCTATGTCATTTTTTTTTTTCGATTAACCCTTTGTGTTCTGTCATCCAGCAGCTATAAAAGGCTTCTAGCAAGGGAGCAGAAGCCAGTGATCGCCGAGGGACAGAGTGCTCCAGGATGGATGGGAGGTGAGTACAGTGTAAAAAAAAAAAAAAAAAATTAATAAAATATTTTTTCTCTTTTGTGTGTCTGTGTCATTTTTTACTTTTAACCTCTTGTGAACTGGTAAGGGGTCCATGACCCCTATACCAGTTCACAAGGCTGGGGGGATGGCAAGCCACCTGCGCTAGCGGGTGGCTTGCCATTAACCCCCGGCACCCCCATTACCTGCCTCCCCAAAGGCCAGGGGGGGGCAGAAGAGCCCGGGCCCACATGGGCTATGTGGGCTCGTAGGCTGCAGGGTGGGGGGGCCACAAAAGCTGGCCCCCCCACTCTGTGCCTACAAGCCCCCATAGCTGGTCCCGGGCTGGTTACTGTGGGTAAGGGGGACCCCACGTCATTTTTTTTTTTATTTTTAAGGGTTTTTAACCCTTAAAAATCAAAAAAAAAAATGGGGTCTCCCTCCCCTGGGAGGGGGGACCCTATGTCATTTTTTTTCTCGATTTAACCCTTTGTAGTGTGGATGGTTTTTGTGTTTTTTTTTGTGAATGTTATAAAATACTTGTTTCAGTTAGGGGGGGTCTCCTGGGCAGGAACGGGGGCTACCGATAAATATGTGGTACCGTTCTAATCGGTAGAAATGGGGCTTTCACATGCAATATGATTTTCCTTAATAAAATACATTTTTTATTTAAAATAAAGGAGTCAATTTTCTAAAAAAAAAATTTTATTTATTTATTTTTTTTTTCACTTAATAATATTGTAAAAAAAAAAAAAAAAATTACAAACAAGACATTTCATGTTAAAGTCTAAACTCTGCTGCAAAAAAAAAAAATATATAATTTTTCTGAAAGTTCCAGCAAAAATGGCGCAAAACATGTCGCAAAACATGACGCAAAATGGGGAAAAATGGCCTGTCAACAGAGGGTGACAAAATCTCAAGTAAGCTGGCAATTAAAAGGGTTAATAGTACCTATGCATGTTGGGTATTGTTCTGTTCGGGGGACCTTGCGCTTTCAGACTTAGCTTGTTTTTTCTGGTTTGCATATTTATATTTTAGGAAAAGGTGTTTTTTATTCAGCTTTTTTATAAATTTTTTAGGGAAACCCTGCGCAACCAAAGAATTCTTTGAGGAATTAATTCCAGAAAGATGAGCCCACTACAGCAAGCTGGGTACCCTTAGAAAGCTTAACGTGTGTACTTTCAGGGAATATATGGTTTATGGGGGATATTCCAAATGTAAAGGGTTGTTTTGGTTGAAAAATCGCAAGGTGCGCACTTTGTCTGCAGAGCTGAAATTTTCAAGTAAAATTACCGTTACGCACATGCTTTACTTTGGGGTGTTTGGCAACTCTTCCCTTGACAGAACCTATGCATGTTGGGTATCGTTCTGTTCGGGAGATGTTGCTTTTTCAGATTAAACTTGATTTTTCTTGTTTGTATATAGTTTTTTTAGGAAAATGTGGCTTTGATTCTGCTTTTTTATCCTTTTTTTAGGGAAACTCTTTGCAACCAAAGATTACGTTGAGGGATTACTTCCAGAAAACTATGGCCACATCCACAAGCCTGGTACGCCTAGAAAGCCTGAGGTGTGTACTTCCAGAGAATATATAGTTTGTTGGGGGTATTTTAAATGTAAAGGGTTGTTTTTCTGGAAAAACCGCAAGGTGCGCATATTGCATAGCATAGTTGTATTTTATCTGAAAATCTCCTAAAGCGCTATTTCAGTTTGGGGGAGTCTCCTGGGCAGGAAAAGGTGTCTACCTATACATATGTGGTACCGCTGTAACCGGGAGAAATTGGGATTTCACACGCAATAAGATTTTATTGACAAACTTACATTTTTTATTCCAAAAAAAACTACAATATGTAAAAATTTTTTTTTTTTTTTTTTTTTTTGCACATATTTCACCCAAAAATATTAAGAATACACCTAACAAATGACAAACAAGACATTTCATGTTAAAGCCCAGACTATGCTGAAAAAAACAATATATCATTTTCCTGGGAAATCCCTGGAAATCCCCTCAAAAATCACAGTTGAACAAGGGGAGCGCAAAATAGTGCAAAATGGTCTGGCAACAAAGGGTGACAAAATCTCAAGGTAGGCTGGCGGTTAAAGGGTTAATCCCATTTGCTATAAGCTTCACCTACCCACATCGCTGCAAATCCCCAACTCCTTCCACGTCTCTCTGTTGAAGCCAGTAATTGTCAATCGGTTCTCTCCTAAAACCTTGGTGCCTGCTCCAATCTCTGGTATCGAGGATGCCTTTACGGTGAAAGAGATTTCACCACTGATTGGTGTCTGGTCATCCAATCCTGCATCCACATGTCCTTTCCATCAGTGCCGGATCTTGGTCTTTCCATGCCAGTTGAAAATCAGTTGCTTTTGGATTGCTCACCCGTGTACCGACCTCTGCCTGTCCCCGACTCTGAACCTTTGCTGCCTGCCCCGACCTTGGCTACTCACCTTTACCACGAACCTGTGCTGCCAGCCCTGACCTCTGCCTGTACTCACTACGTCTTTTGCCTGCCCCTGTGCACCACGCTGAACCACGGCTAACTGTGGAACTGGGCCGCTGTTGGGGGGTAGCGACCTGGGGGGTCACTCGCCGCTACAAGACCAACCTGCCTTGCGGTGGGCTCTGGTGATTACCGGTGGCCTCTTAGACTCCGCTCCCCTGACACGGCACTCGCCATCAGGTCAACAATCAAAGCGGATCCACATCCAAGTCCGCTCCATCCGGTCCGTGACACCCCTAATAAAGTGACCAAGTGTAAGCAATCATTAAGACTCCATAGAAACCACAATTGATAAAAAGAAATAATAATCAATACTATAAACAGTGATAAGTATCCTAATACCAAGAATATATATATGTGCATAGAATATCTGTTTAACAACAATATACAGTACAAAGATACAAAAGTGCGAGTGCAAGTGCAAAGAGTATAATCTGATACAAAGTTACCAGCCGGCCATCGGTTGTAGCAGTCATCCACAGTACATTGAACGGAGAAGGGAAGGAGGGCAGCCAGGCACCCGCGCACGCGGCTCCCATGCCGCTTTAACCACATGACCACGCACCAATAAAATGCATCAGTGGTGGATGCCCAAAAGTGCACTGGAATCAATTGGGAACACCGCATGACTATTAACATTGAGATGCTTATTCCAGTGGTGAACAATCAAAACCCAATGTTAGAAACAGGTTGGAGCACACTGGACTTAAATGTTGAATATTGGGTTTAAACCGGAGTCAGTAATAAGAAATCAGAAAGGATTCAAAAGTTCCAAGGTATGTCCGCCCTATGCGCTCCTCTTGATAAAATTTATTACAACCGAAACGTCAATGGTTCTACCACTTATCCACCTGTGTTCCAGCCAGTAAGCCTGTTTCTATTGCTCACAAGTCTTACAGGAGCCACAGAAGGAAAAATGGCTTAATGGATACGCACTGCCAGAGGTATTGGGGGTGCTGGGGGTGCAGGCTTGTGAGTGCTTACGAATAAAGATTATATGCCAGTGGATGGGACTCTAGAGTAGTTCCAATATACCACTCACTTAGAAATAGCCGCACACAAACCATTAAATGTAAAAATCGATTCAAAATGTATTTTCAAAAGAGTAAGCTAATCACTTAAGCAGCACATACAAACAGACACATTAAACAACAAATTCAAAAAACATCAAGACTAAGAGCTGTAGAGGGAGGAAATTATCTGTCTAATATAATGTAATTAATCTGGGACCAGTATAATAATGGTTAAACAGATGGGCGGTACACCGCTGTGCATGAAGAAGTGATATACTGCATGTTCTAGAATTAATAAAGTGCAATGTGAAAAAACATCTCATGAAGTACACTAACATACAAATATACAAATAATAATAAACAAATGACAATAAAGTTAATCAAAGTTGGATTGCAAAATAATTGAGTGAAAGGTACAAAGTGCAAAGTGCTATTTTGCGAACCACAAGTCAAAAAATAGCAGAAACTATGAACATGACAGTGAAAGTATCAATGAAAAAGGTAAATCAATACATCACCACTATGACAACAGAGACCTCCCTACAGCGGCTACCGATGCGTTGCGTGGTTGCTAAACCACTTCGTCAGGGTTAAAGGAGCCACAGCACTTAACCCTGTTAGCTTGCAAACCAACTTAAAATCTGTCTAAATCTCGGTCCACACACATCTGCAGAAGTATGCTTAAGATGCACCACCAAGTGCAGTCCTAACTCTAATCTCTGAGAGCCCCATTTGGGACATACAATGAAATAGATAAATTGGGAGCAGGTTTACCTGAGGTTGCCTTAAAATCTCAAGCGCAGCACATGGGGTGGAAGGGTCAAAAGCCTCGCAGTACAGCTTCAGATTCCCGAGCCAATGTGCATGCCCAAAATCAAAGAAGGGGTGGAAGCCGCTCAGACCATTTTATAACTAACCTGGGAGGTGCCCGTGAGCAGGGAAATTAGCATACACAAGTCTTAAAGGAGCCACAGCACTCAACCCTGTTAGCTTGTAGACCAACCTAAAATCTGTCTCTAAATCTGGTTAAAAACAGAGGCTTGGTCACACACATCTGCAGAAGTCACCCACTGCTGATCGGCCCGGGAATCTATAAGATTCCCGGGCCGATCAGCTCCCTGCCTGCGGGGCACCCCGCCGCCGCCTCTCGCGCATCCCTCTAGCAGGGCGCGCACCCGCGCCGGGCGTTTGTGAATGGCCGGCGCGGGCGCGCTCCCTGTAAGAGGGACAGACGAGAGGCGGTGGCGGGCGCTCTCACCTTGTCCGTCGACGGACCTCGCTTGTCCGTCGGCGGTGATTGGTGGAGCGAGTCACGCGGGAGCGGGGTCAGGTGAGTTTTTGGGGCTTTCTGGGGGGTTTCACACAGCGGGGCCCCATCGGGGTGCCCCGTGGAAGTGGACCAACACCCTGGATAGTGAAAATCCTGGGTGTTGATCCACTTTAAGCTGCACCACCAAGCGCCAAGGTGCCTCTGTGAGGTGCAGTCCTAACTCTAATCTCTGAGAGCCTCATTTGGGACCTACAATGCAATAGATAAATTGGGAGCAGGCTTATTTCTATTGCACACTTTGAACTTGTAAGCTGATTCTTTACTGCATATGATCTCTGCTAAGCATCAAACTAGATGAGCTGGGTGCCTATCCAAAAACTGCCCCTTGGGGAACCTTTACTACTTTATTCTGACCCAAACTGCTGTGCATATCTGGACTTGAATTACCCAAAGGGATACATCATATGGACAGTCACCCCCCCGAATGCTGCTTAATTGAACTAAACCTTTTACTTTGTCTTTTTGTATTAATACTGCTAGTGTATATACTGTAATAGCAATGGGATATATTGTTTCGCACTCTGTTATACCTATACCATCACCAGCCTTAAAGCCTCCTTTTTTGATTGCATAGCTGTTATGGGTGTTCATTCTTCCTCCTTTTTATATATGAACCATCCAGGGCTGGCTCCAGGTTTGTGGGGGCCTGTGGGCAAGAGAGTCTTAGTGGGCCCCAAAGTAGTGTCACATGATGTCACCTTTCAGCTCCACTACCTCAAATCCTGCTGCTGATCCCCCTCCAGTCCTTATTGCCTTCCCCTATAGCCACCAATCGCCCTCCGGTCCTTATTCCCTTCCCTATAGCCACCAATCGCCCTACAGTCCTTATTGCCTTTCTCTATAGCCACCAATCACCCTCCGGTCCTTATTCCCTTCCCTATAGCCACCAATCGCCCTCCAGTCCTTATTGCCTTCCTCTACAGCCACCAATCACCCTCCAGTCCTTATTGCCTTCCCTATAGCCACCAATCACCCTCCAGTCCTTATTGCCTTCCTCTATAGCCACCAATCGCCCTCCAGTCCTTATTGCCTTCCCTATAGCCACCAATCACCCTCCAGTCCTTATTGCCTTCCTCTATAGCCACCAATCGCCCTCCAGTCCTTATTGCCTTCCCTATAGCCACCAATCACCCTCCAGTCCTTATTGCCTTCCTCTATAGCCACCAATCGCCCTCCAGTCCTTATTGCCTTCCCTATAGCCACCAATCACCCTCCAGTCCTTATTGCCTTCCTCTATAGCCACCAATCGCCCTCCAGTCCTTATTGCCTTCCCTATAGCCACCAATCACCCTCCAGTCCTTATTGCCTTCCTCTATAGCCACCAATCGCCCTCCAGTCCTTATTGCCTTCCCTATAGCCACCAATCACCCTCCAGTCCTTATTGCCTTCCCTATAGCCACCAATCGCCCTCCAGTCCTTATTGCCTTCCCTATAGCCACCAAAGGTCCTCTAGTCCTAGTTTCATTCTCTTCTGCCACCAAGTACCCTTCAGCCCTTACTGCTGGCTCCGCTGCCACTAAAGACTCCATCATTGCTGTCAGGTGTCACCTGGTTCCCACCACCTTCTGAGCTTCCATTAGTTGCCCTCCATTCCAGGCCACTTTCTTCATTGTTGCTGATCATTGCTGAGGCCAGCCATGAGCATGTCTGCACACAACACCCAGCATTCGGTGGTTCGGGTCCACTGTAAAGTAATAACATGGCCAAGTGTGAGCTTGAGTGGGCCCCTGAAGATGCCAGGGGCCCTGGCAATTGCCCAGGATTGCCCTTTCCTGGCGCCAGTACTGGAACCATCAAAGCCTGCAGGGAACCAGTCAGGAGTTAGCTGTCAGCATCAGAACATGCTGAATTCTCCTATACTCAAACAAATGCTTATTATAATTCTACCATCCTGATGCACCTGGGTCAAGCCCAGTCCAATGGAGATTCTAACTCCTCGTCAAGATTGACCACATCTAAGAACATTCGAAAAAAAAAGGAAAATCATCATTAGTCTCCGAAGAGACGAGCTCTCAACTTGTTTTTGTTTCCCTAACTTTCGTATTTTGACAATGTATCCCAAAAGCCCTTTACAGCGCTTTCAGGTTTATTCATGTGTTCCCTTGAATACGATTACCGGCTGTCACCACGCATTGCGCCTTTGTAGTGCGGCTCCAAAATATTTAAAACACGACTTTTGTTTGGTTGCGGCGGAAAGAACCATTTTTGGCTTTTGTTACAACGTGGCTGAAATCCCTGAACAGGCTTCTTTTGTTTGCCAAAATCTCTGTGATGTTTCCTTTTCAAACGGCCCTGATTTCTGTTTTTTTTTTTTTGCATTCTATGACAGTCCCCGGGAGCCTGCTTTAATTTATTGTTACCGCTTTAGCATTGCAGCTTTGGCATTACAAAGCGTTGCGGCGAAGGTGCTTTGGAGTCAGGGTTTGTTGTAAATAGATGAGAGGGTGTATAGAGGAAGGTGACAGGTTTATACTCGATGCTCTGTGTACCAGGCTTCTATAACTGGCTTTGGGAATGCAATGATACGTATGTAGGGGACTGATTAGACCCCTATAACACCTGGACACTTGAGTTGTGATAGAGCAGAAACAATCTAAAGCAAATGGGTAAAAAAAAAATGCTCATTGAAACTTACGGGCACGCCACACATTATGCGAAACAGGAATGCAGTGCGGGCAAAGCTTGTCAATCACACTTTGCCCACACCGGATTAGGGTTGGGCTCACTGGTGCTTTGTGTTTTCCTTCTCAATCCCACTGATGGATCTTCCCACAATTAACAGAAGCCTATTGTTCCCTGCTGGTAACTTTGAAACCCCACCACCATCTTCCAGGTGCTTGCCACCAGCCTTGTTGCTGACTTTTCCTCTCCTGGTCCTTGTCACCACCTTCTGTCCTTATCACCAACCAACCACTAGCCTCTTGTTCCCTGCTGGCAACTTTGAACACCCAACTAGCCTCTTGGCCCTCATTGCGGTCTTTGTATCCTTGCCAATGCCTTTAGTTTCTCATTGCCAGTCTTCTCAACCATGCTGCTGCGCATGGGTGCACACTGCCAGTCTCCTGGTCCTTGTCACCACCTTCTGTCCTCACCACAAACCAACCACTAGCCTCTTGTTTCCCGCTGGCAATCTTGAACACCCATCAGCCTCCTGGCTTTCATTGCAGTCTTGGAATTCTTGCCAATGTCTTTAGTTTCTCCTTGCCAGTGTCCCCATCCTTGCTGCTGCCTTTGGGTCCCTTAGGGCCCTTAGTTTATCATCGCCAGTGTTCCCAAACATGCTGCTACCTTAGGGTGCAGACTGCCAGTCTACTGGTCCTTGTCACCACCTTCTGTCCTCATCACAAACCAACCACCAGCCTCTTGTTCCCTACTGGCAACTATGAACACCCAACCAGCCTCCTAGTCCTCATTTTGGTCTTCGCATCATTGCCAATATCTTTAGTTTTTCATCACCAGTCTTCCCAACCATTCTGCTGCCTTTGGGTGGACACTGCCAGTGTCCTGGTCATTGTCACCACATTCTGTCCTCATCACCAACAAACCACCAGCCTCCTGTTGCCTGCTGGCAACTGTGAACACCCAACTAGCCTCTTTGTCCTCATTGTGGTCTTCGCATCCATGTCAATATCTTTAGTTTTCCATTGCCAGTCTTCCCAACCAAGTTGCTGCCTTTGGATGCACACTGTCTCCTGGTCCTTGTCACCACCTTCTGTCCTCACTACAAACCAACCACTAGCCTCTCATTTCCTGCTGGCAACTTTGAGCACCCACCAGACTCCTGGCTTTCATTGCAGTCTTGGAATTCTTGCCAATGCCTTTCATTACTCCTTGAAAGTGTCTCCATCCTTGCTGCTGCCTTTGAGTCCCTTGGGGCCCTTAGTTTCTCATTGGCAGTCTTCCCAACCATGCTGCTGCCTATGGGTGTGCACTGCTAGTCTCCTGGTCCTTGTCACCACCTTCTGTCCTCGCCACAAACCAACCACTAACCTCTTGTTCCCTGCTGACAACTTTCAACACCCACAAGCCTCCTGGCTTTCATTGCAGTCTTGGAATTCTTGCCAATGCCTTTATTTTCTCCTTGCCAGTGTCTCCATCTTTGCTGATTCCTTCGGGTCCTTACTGCAAAACTTTTAGTCCTCGCCTCCACCTTCAGTCCTAGGCTTCTGGTCCTTGAACCTAAGTCTGGTCTTAACTGTACAGCTCTTGCTGCTGCTGCTGACCAGACCTTCGTCCACCCAATGGCAGTAGTAAGGTCCATATTCAGTGTCAGTGAAGCATCAGAAACTGGCAAACAGGCACTAAAGACCTCTTTGGTCCTCACCTGTTACCCTTCAGTCATCACCACTGCTGCCACAGAGGAATTTTTTATCCTTCCAATGGCAGTAGCAAAGACTAGAGTCTGTCAGCAGTGGCAAAGAGACCACCAGTGAAAGGTTAAAGGTCAACCTCAGCTAAGCTGCTCCCAATGTATCCATTGCATTGTATGTCCCAAATGGGGCTCTTACAGATGAGATTTAGGACTGCACCTAAAAAGAGGCACCTTGGTGTTAGGTGGTGTGGATTCTGATTACGATAAAATGTAACCAGAATTTTGTTGATTCAGTTTAGTTCAACCTAATAAGAATTTTTACAATATTCTTACATTTCTAGTTAAAAACAGTAAATACAACACCGTTTAAAGTGATTGGCCAACCAGGTAAAAAAGCATAAGTGTACCCTTTATCCCCCACAGCTGATCAGCCCCACTCCGTCTATCATTTACAGGTGCTTTACCATGCCCTCTCAAGGCAGGAGGTGTGTCAGGCCTCGCCACATCCTATCAAATGCATGAATGGAGAGGGTAGGGCAGCAGTCCTTTGATTGATGGTGGGGATGTTAACCCAACACAGATTCATTTCTGACCAGCCTCATCGAAAGGGTGCAGCAGCAGGAAGCTTCTGCACAACTTACCTGAGCCCCGTTTGGGCCCCTGGTCATCAGTGGCTTCCATTTAAACAGTCATTAAAAGATGGCTGCCACAAGGAGTGAGGACACTCCTACTGCCAGTGCTAGTGCAAGAAGTTCGGGTTCATGAAGAATCGAACTTCCCTGAAATTCATAGCGAATTTTGGTTCTAGCGAACTGGTTCGCTAATCTATACTTGGGAACATAAGAACTTAAAATTAATTAAAGTTATGAAAAAGAAAAAAGATTGCTCCAGCTCAATTTTTTTTTTACTACCCAGGTCCAGAACCATCATGGTGATCTGCCCTTTCCCCTGACAAGGAGGCCAACCGGCATTAGGAATCAAATAATTTCAAGAACCATCATGGTGATCTGTCCTTTCCCCTGACAAGGAGGCCAACTGGCATTAGGAATCAAATAATTTCAAGAACCATCATGGTTATCTGTCCTTTCCCCTGACAAGGAGGCCAACCGGCATTAGGAATCAAATAATTTCAAGAACCATCATGGTTATCTGTCCTTTCCCCTGACAAGGAGGCCAACCGGCATTAGGAATCAAATAATTTCAAGAACCATCATGGTTATCTGTCCTTTCCCCTGACAAGGAGGCCAACAGGCATTAGGAATCAAATAATTTCAAGAACCATCATGGTGATCTGTCCTTTCCCCTGACAAGGAGGCCAACTGGCATTAGGAATCAAATACTTTCAAGAATCATCATCGTTATCTGTCCTTTCCCCTGACAAGGAGGCCAACCGGCATTAGGAAGCAAATCATTTCAATGACACAAGACCACTGAGAACTGGAGGCCATCTCCGAGCAAACATAAAGTATCTCTTCTGATTTTTATTGAACATCCCGACCACACAGAGAACGAATTATCTTTTTGAAAAGACAATAAAGCACCCGTGCCCTGATCCTGCTGGGTCCTGAAGTCTTTTTATTCCTTGGTGTATAGAGGTTAGTCTGCATGATAAAGGATTTAATTCTTATGATATTCTATTGAGTCTGTTGGTCTCTGATGTTTATGGCAGCTTTAGAATGAAGAGGGTTAATCTGCATCTTAAAGGATTCTGTGTTTTACATATTCTGTGTAGTTTCCATCTAGTTGTTACTGTAAATGTGGTTTTGTTAGATATGTTCAGAACTGGATTAGGTGTGGTAGAGGCCCCTGGGCAGTTTAGTGTAATCAGTTTTTACCCACCTAATAACTCTTATCCACACAGGGGCGTACATACCAGTAGCATCTCACAAGCTGTTAGGGCGGGGGTTAAGGGTTAAATCCCTTAAAAATAAAGAACATAATGTGGCGCCCATCCAAGCATAACCAGCCCAAGCACGATCTATGTGGGTTTGTAGCCTTCAGGGTCGAGGGCCAGCCCTGAAAGCTCCAATACCACATAGCCTTCTCAAGCCACTGGCTCTTCTGCCCCCTCTCTGTGCTTTGGGGAGGCAGGTAAAGGGGCCGAAGAGCCCAACCAAGTACCCTATGGGGTTGATCAATTATAAACAGTACCAAAATAAGAAATTCACAGGCCTTGTAGCACTGTTGAAGCAAGAAGGAATACTGTTTAACTGTTGAAATAATATGCCAGACCAATCAGACACCCCCTGTTGGTGTGGCCCTGAACACCACCGTGTACCCCCTGGGGTGCGTGTGCCACAGGTTGAGAGGGATAACTGTAAAAAAAAGAAAAAACACTGACACAGTGAAATGTAATTTATGTAAAAAAAAATTTTCTTTAGTCATCTCAGATTTCACACCGATTCTGTAGGCCGTGCCAACCACCCTTGACACCCGGTAAAGATAGGTGCAAGCCGGGTGGTGGGGGGGCAGGGGATCATGATTGTGCCATCCACCTGCCTGGCACAATCACTGGATCACAATCTGAAAGGACCGTCAGAGTCAGAAGCTTGTAGGAGCGGGATGACATCATCCACCTTGCCTATAAAAGATGGTCCTAGCAGCGGCCAGCACCACTGTCAGAAGCAAGAGAAGGGCCTCCTCCGGGCCCTCTCATGTTGGCAGAAGAGCCTGGGGGGTCAGAGACCCTCGGGTTCAAGAAGACCCGGTCGGATCGATCGCGCATCGAGGTGAGTTTCTATCTTTTTTAAGAAGCGGCACGGGCGGCCGCGAACGTAGGTGTCCCCCTTGCTGATCCCCTGCTCCATATCTTTGCGGCGGTATTCTCTGTTGCCGGGCTCAAGGTTCTGTATAAATTCTTTCTGCACCTTGCTTTGTATTGTATCAATTTGATGTGTCTTGGTATTTTGCATTTTGCTCTTTTCACCTTTTTGAGTATCCACAACCTAACAGGTTTTTCATAGTTATATTTTTCTTAGCACTTGTCACTTTCATATGGCTCACGAGCTGTTTGTACGTTTATTCATTTAGGTTTTTTTTGTGTGTAAACAGTATTGTTTGGTTTCTTGATTGTATGTAGTGCATTATATTATTTGTCACATGTAAACAGATTATTTGTAGTGTATATTTATGTATTTTCTATTGATTGAGGGATATAATAATTTTTAGCACATTTATTTAAGTAAGCACCGCCACTTTAGTATGGGTTCCCAGATAGGACCATTATGATAGTTAGGATTCTTTATTGTGCCGGCACAATACTTTAATAGTTATTTGCACTCCACCAGCTTTATATTAGGGAGCTTCCCAGGAATTTAGGTCTGCCTAAGGTCAGCACTGGAAGAATCTAGGGGGGATGCATTGTTTTTATCTTTGTTGTGTTAAGTGTTGTTTGTATAGGATCATTTTCAATAAAATTATGTGATTTTAGGCATTGAAACACTCATTCTTGTTTTTGTGACTTTCAAGGTGCTCCTGCCAGTAGGGGGAAGAGGGAATCGTGTATTTCCCTGAACCCTAAAAGTTTTTGGTCTTGATTATTTCAGTGCAGTGTAGCACAGCCCGTCTTATTTAAGCGGTGCACCCCCTTGTTGTAAATGAATTTCTATCTTTTTTACTTTTTTTTTTTTTCATATAGCTGGCACTAAAAGAATACTCAAGCCCAGGGTTGCAGTTTTTAAATACCTCCCAGCCTGCCATCCTCCCCTAGTGCTGAAGCAGGGCTCCCCCTGCGGCGCACCCGGCGACCCTCCTGGCCTACAACAAGATTGCGACGAGCAGCAGGCCAACAGCGGCATCACCTGACCTTTGCTGCCAGATTCAGGGCAGAGAAATCTTTTTTTCTTTATGTAACCCACCTGCCCTGCTTCAGCGCAAGGGGAGGGTGGCAGGATGGAGAAGGGGGGGGGGGGTTAAAAAACGTGACTCCTGGGCTGGAGTGGCTCTTTAATTGAAATATACAGTGCTAGAAATGAAAGTAAATAATAGGAAAAAAAAGATATATCTGGGGGGGTAAAGGGGAGAGGGAAAACCATACTAACCCATTCTCATGACCCAGCATCCACCTTATGTATTATGCTTATTATATTATTAATAATACTACTAATAATAATAATCTAGGAGAGAAAAACTAGTAAGTAAACAGTGTTTCAGGCCACACAGGGTTAACAGCCAGAGGTGATTATCCTCCGGACCTTGCGGCGGTGGTGGTGGATGAGCAAGGTGGAAGATTGATGTCACGTAGCGGGAGCTCTAATTAAGGCTGACAGGTATTTTATGTTTTGGTATTTGAAAGAGGTTTATGATCAGCTTTGTGCCGGGGAAGAATAGAGAAGAATGATACACTGAAATCGCTGCCGATCTTTCATTCTTCATCATTAATCACAGGAATTAGAGGCTTTTATGGCTGCTCGCATCCTGCCGCTGCCTGCGCCGACCATTTTCCTAATGAAGAAGTTGCTGTAACATATTAAGGAATCAGAGCAGCCTAATAATAAAATAGACCCACAAAGCCAGAGCCGGGCATAAGGATAATCCTCCTGCAATGTTACAGCCCTGTCTTATAAAATGAAAACATAAAACCATTATTAACAACAAAAATAACAATGTTAATATTAATAGTGCTCTCCAGGGCGTTGGCAATTAGTGCAGAAGCTGAAAGCGGGACCTTGAGTGACAGGTCGATCATCCAATCCCGTGCGGCAGTGTGACAGTACTGGTCTTTCACTCCAAGTCCAACTTTCATCCAGGTCCATGGCAGCATCAGGAGAGGTCAAGCTCACCAAGTACCAGGTGCAAGAGGGCTACAATTCTGGTGCCCAACAGGGGGCCCAGGAGATTGTTTAGCTTGTTAGGAGGGGTTAGAATACCTCTGGAATGTTTTTGGACTGTTTTGAGCATTTTTGAGATTTTTAGTTTTTGCTTGAAAATTGAGTGGGTTCTATAGACTTTGGGGTGACCTGAAAATTATGGCCATTTGAAGAAAATTTAATTTTGAATATTAAACTCTGAACATTTTTTTGGGAACACTAAAGAGTTAACTGTCCTACTCAGAGACTTGCCCAGCCATTTTCACGACAGTGCCAAGGGCAGGAGCAGCGGACCAATCACAACGGTGATGAAGAAGTTGCTGTAACATATTAAGGAATCAGAGCAGCCTAATAATAAAATAGACCCACGAAGCCAGAGCCGGGCATAAGGATAATCCTCCTGCAATGTTACAGCACTGTATTATAAAATGAAAACCATTATTACCAACAATAATAACAATATTAATATTATTAGTGCTCCCTAGGGGGGTGGGCAATTTGTGCAGAAGCTGAAAGCGGGACCTTGAGTGACAGGTCGATCATCCAATCCCGTGCAGCAGTGTGACTGTACTGGTCTTTCACTCAAGTATAACTTTCATCCAGGTCCATGGCAGCATCAGGAAAGGATTTAGACAGTCGGAACCTTCACTAATCAAGATTAGCACAGGAGGAGGGAGGGTTTGCTGGAGGATTACGAAAATCTTGGACTTCCTAATGGATGTTCGTTCAGTACCCAGCAGATTGGACCTCTTTAAAGCAGAACGAAATTCTTCCTGGGTTCCACTTTCACTCAGGCCAGCCACCACGCCCAGGCTGGCTCGGCCGAGGCCCCGTCCACATGGCCTTTTTGAGATCGGTGATTGGCTGACATGACCTACCAGCTGGACGCATCCCTAGTTTCCTTGTACTCTGAGGAGGCCAACAGTCTTTATAGCTGGGGCCGAAGCATATCCCAGCTACAAGGAAGCCGGTCATGCAACCGCCAGCTTCTACAGCATTGAGTAAACCTCCAGTAAATGTGAGTTTACCAATGATCCAGGGGGGTTTACAAAGCAGAGCATCTGAATTTTGGATGCCCTGGGGGCATAATAGTGTCCTGCCGTGGAGTCTTTTTTACTCCAAGACTGAGTCTTGCTGCTTTTAGGCCTTTATTGGATGAAAAATGCATCGTCATATGTGATGCTGACAAGGGGTGTTTTTGTATTATGGTAATTGTCAAGCAGATATATTTGGATGAGGCTGTCAGCCAATTGGGAGATAAGCGTAGGGGTCTAGATGTAATTAGCTAGATGGCAGTTAATTAATAAGAAGCCCTTTGTCACGCTCTGGGTACTCTGACACGCTCAGGTAACTCCAGCCCTCCAGGTAAGCCCTCAACTCCCAATCTCCGCAGCCAGCTTCACCTGTAGGAGCCCCTGCTTGCCGGGACGCAGTATACGCCTGCCCGGGATCGGTTGCCCCCAGGACTTCAATGGCTCAAAGGATGGGAGCTTGCTGTTTGAAGGTCTGAAGAACCAGTAGCTGGAGCGGTATAGAGCGAGTCCAATAGCTAGAGCGAGTAACGGGAGTCCAGACAGGCTAGAGGTCGGCAACGGGTGTTCAGAGATAGCAGCGGTACAAAGGGATGAGGCAGCTCGAGGTCAGGGTACAATGCAGAGGTCGGCAACAGGGATCAAACGGAGAGTGGTCGATTCAGGCAGGGGTCGGCAACGGAGATCAGGCAAGAATGGTCGGTTCAGGCAGTGGTCGGCAACGAAGTTCAATCACGGAATAACACAAGTCAAGACTAGGTTCAAGGCGCTATAACAGGCGCTGAGTAACTGACGGGGTGAACCTTTTATAGGACAGGTATGACTGGGGATGGGGGAACATAAGGTGTGTGATTGGTGCAACATGAAACACCTAACCTGATAGGATCAGGGCGTTAGCTCCACAAGTCCCTAGGGCTCATTGGCCCTGTCTCTAAAAGAAACACCCCCCCACCCACCTGGGCTCATTGGCCCTTACAAAGGACGTGCTAGCGCGCGCGCGAGCACGAGAACTGCCGGGCACGCCAGCAGAGGAGACGGAGGGGGCCGCGCTCGTGGCCGGACCAGCGGGAGGGAGGCGCCGCTGGAACGGGACGCAGGTAAGTGACTCATGACACCCTTGTACATACAGTTACTAAGAGATGAAAGTGAATAGTGCTTGTAGTATTCTTAGTCAGACTTAAGATGGCAGCAGAGAGAACAGGCCATAGAGAATCATTAGGCCATAGACTTGAATAGAGACTGTTCTAGAAGGCATGGTTGGAAGAGTTAATAACCAGAGCAGGATGCTTGGTAGAGACAGAGTAACAACCAGAAGGATAGTGATTGGTTGGAAGGTTTTGGCGGGAACTGACCAGCACCAGAACATGTGACGGAAGGTTCTAGAAGAGAGCTAGAGGTTATATATAAGGGAGAGAGTCCCAGTAACTAGTGTTCTATAACAGTTGAATTTTTGAGAAGCAGACATGAGACTAGTCCCTTTCTGAGAGTGTGGGATAGAGATCCAGTGGCCACCAATAGGAACTCAGTGGAGGAAGTCCTGGGAATCCTTATCTGGGAGTAAGACCATCTGCTGATCTTGGTCTGTGGATGTGATAGAAGGGAATATAACTGGAAGGATGTATGAAACTGTACCATGTCTTGATGTCAGCTGTTAAAGTTAATAAAGAGGAACTCTGCTTTCATCTCCTGGATTATCTATCTGCTTTGTGGACCGTACCAACATCCCCTTTGGTAGAGCCGCAGCGGCGTACTCACACATACACACTTGGAGCACCCTGGACCCAGAAAAACCTGCTCCCTGCCATTCTCACCTAGTAGCAGGTGCTCGATCGCAACATAAGGGGGACTTAAATCAGGTCCCACCCACATTTCGGCAAGAGTGTTTCTGTTTACTTAAAGAGGATATAAGCGTGAGCGGCTACTTTGAGCTTTTAGGGCAGATTCCGGTATTACACATAGGGCAGATAAAGTTTATTAGCCACTTATAATATATTACTACACCTCGTCATATATCTATAGTTTTACAGTGCATGTCTAATTAGCATTTGAGTAACAAACAAGGTTTGTATGTGCACAAAGCTCATATGATTGTCAGAAAATGTCCCTGGTCCACGGGATACGCACATGCATGCAAACAAGCGATAGGTAGAATACTCAGTGTGCCTGGTGGGCACTTGTGTTCCACATGGGTCTCCACATCTGGAAAGGCACGCCTGCTGTGTGCGCGAATAGGAACTCATAAACATGGCCGCGAACATGTGTGGAAATGGCCGAGCATGTGCAAATGGGTGCCATTGAATTAAAAAAACAGGGCCTTGGCATTCATGCAGCGCTGTGTTGTCACATTCATTCTTGGACCTGTCCTTGGTGTTCTTTGCCCTTAGAAACCTTTGGACTGACCCTAGTCGCGATCCCGGCTTGGACCTTGACCACCACCCCTCCGCTGCCTGCCCTGACTCTTTGCTTGTTCATCATTTTGATCCTTTGCTATCGGCCCTTACTCCTGGCTCAGCTCACCTCAATACCTTCTTTTCGCCTTGTAGTGTGCATCTTTGCCTTGGGGAGCTTCCAACTTCCCGGGAAAGACCCTGCTAGCAAATGCAGCCCAGTCTGGCACACTTTGCACGGGAGCTCCAGCCAAAGACCAGGTCTATCAGTAGATTCCGGGCTCTGTGGGTTGGATGCACTTCTTGGCCAGGCATTTCCCGGATCCATAGTCCCTCTTTGAAATGTTGCCCTAACAGGTGCACTTCATGCTTTCTTGCCCTGATAATATGTAGCAGGTGATCACATATTTGCCTTGTTACCAAAAGCAAGCAAACATTTTTTATATTATCTTGCTGGCACCCAACCACTCTCTCCATGGCACCCATCCTGATATATTTATTATTGCCACAGATGTATTCATCCTGTACAGTAATGAGCTTGTTAGATCACCATATGTGGTGGGACCCTCAAGTGTTGAATGACAGAAGGTGTAATAACACACACTGAACACTAGAGGGAGCACACCAACACAAAAACAAGGAGATGAGAATAGGGGAAAATGAGCACACCCAACTCTATCTACAACAACCACTCCCCCCTCCCCCCTTGTATTTGATGGTCCTGGATCACATATCTGCCTTGATTCTAATAGCAAGCAGTGAGGAAAATATAGATATAATTTCTAGTTATGACCTGCTCAGTAAACAAAAGACCTTATTTTAATGCTAGCCTCAACCAGGTTCGTTAGGTGCCCCTGCGGAGGGGCCTCCACTCAAAAAAGATCTTCCTGGTACAGCTAACACCTCTGAAAGCTTGACCAGCCACAGGTAGGCCTCTGCTAGGGAGCTGTGCTGGGGAATTTCAAAAACATCCAGTAATGGCATTATTGAAAACAGGAGATCATAACTAGTGATGAGCAAACCCCTAGATGTTTGTGTTCTGTAAGTTCAGCCACTGAAGTCAGTGCAGACCCAAAGTTGGGGGCCCAAAAATGGCTATAAAAATGCTACTTATCTTTTGTGTCATCTGCAAAAATACAGACAGTGCATTAATTCCATCTTCTATATCATTTATAAACAAGTTGAATAATAGTGGGCCCAGCACTGAACCCTGGGTTACACTGCTTACACCAGGGGACCATTCAGAGAAGGTATCATTAACCACAACTCTTTGCATACGATCCTCCATCCAATTACAAACTGTAATTTCTAATCCTGAAGATTTCAATTTCCCCAATAAGCGTCTATTGTGTCAAATGCTTTAGCAAAATCCAGAAAAATTATGTCTACAGCTGCACTTCTGTCCAGGCTTCTACTTACCTCCTCATTGAAGCCAGGTTAGTCTTGCAGCTTCTGTCCTTAGTAAAACAGTGCTGGTTGTCTTGTAAATTAATGTACAGAGCAAAATAAAATAACACCTGAAGTGAAAATAGATAAATAACCTAAAACAAAAGGTTAATACAAAATATTCAAATACTTAGTGCATTAACCATTTACATGATCGTGAATTCATAATTTTATAAGTGTCCCACAACACATGCACCAATTTTAAGTGCTAAAATAAATTATCAGAAATAAGCAAAAGTCCAAAGGTGCAATCCAATGGATGTCCCACGTTCATGCACCCATCAATAGTGATCGCTTCTTCACACCGTGATCACCCTCCACACTGTGTGCGCTTACCAGAGATTTAAATCAATCAAATCCTTTATAATCAATTCTTTAAACAACAGACTCCATGATTATTCCAGAATTAATACATTTCATAGATTCAATCCTTGATGCTCGGTGATCATGTATAAAAAAGAACAAAGAAAATAGTGCAACCCCGTCTGATGTATTCACATATTTAATAATAAAATTGCACTTACAAAGATCCAAAAGCGTATACACAATGAATAAGCTCAAAGAGTTGTTCTCATTCCCCTGTTCCACTATGGCCAGTAGTAGATATGGGTATGGTGAAGAGATGAACTCAAATTCAATTGGATACACTTCCCCTTTAAAAGAAAAAAACTTTGCCGCTGTAGAATCAAGTAGGAGTGCTGGTTGTCACTTATAATATTAAGGATGTTAAATTTACAGGTCTGTAATTGCCCGGAGAAGACCTAGAGCCCTTTTTAAAAATGGGCACCACATTTACCCTGCACCAATCTTTTGGTTCTATACCAGTTGTTAGTGAGTCTTTAAAGATCAAGAACAGGGGTGATGAGATAAATGAGCTGATTTCTTTAAGAACTATTTGGTGAAGTCCATCTGGTCCTGGAGTCTTATTCACATTTACATTTTTTGGTTTTTCTTGGATGATATTCATGTGCAGCTGGTTAAGTATTATACTTGGGCTATTGCTATCAGTGGCATCTCCTGTGTTGGCTCCTTGCTCCTCTCTTGTGTACATAGAGCTAAAGAATCCCGATGGCACCAGGTCTTTACACTACAATATGGCACCAGGTCTTCACTCTACAATAGTGAATGCAAGGGTCCCACTTGTCCCCAAGGCGACTAGCAGTACGCAATGCCTCTGGAAGTGAGCAGGGGGCATCTTGGACTGCTAGTTGTCTTGGAGACAAATGGGTCCCTTGCATTCACTATTGTAGAGTAAGACCTGGTGCCATATAGCAAGGCAGCAGGTGAGTTGTTTTTGCCTATTTCAGGAAGAAATTCAATAAGCATGAATCTGATCCATACCAAAACAATTTTTTCCTGAAATTTGAAGCAAATTCTGATTTGGTTGTATTGGTTTGCGCATCTCTATAAATGTTATTATATCATTGTACATTATGACATAAAGTGCAATACCCCACACTGAGCACTTCTTTAAAGTGTACCAAAGCACGTGGAAATCATCCTAGAAATCTAAAGGATTCCTGGGCTGACTCATTCCCTCCCCAGAATCAGGATGCCCCGCTGTGTGAAACCCCCAGGTTGCCCATATGCTCAGCTTCTTTTCTGGCCCAAATGCATATGCGTGAGCTGCTATCCCTTTAGCAGGGTGTGTGCCCGTGCCAGGCATTTGTGAATGGCCAGTGCGGGCACACTCCCTGTTACAGGGTAGTGGGGAAATGCGGCCACCAGCACGCTCAGATCCCCTCATATTAGACGAGCTCCAGGACGAAGGGGCTTGAGCAGATTTGAGCGACGTGATTTGAAGAGTGACCGTGCATGCTTCGTAGGACCGGGAAGAGGTGAGTTTGTTCGGGCGACCTGGGGGGTTTCACACAGCGGGGCACCCAGATCCGGGTGCCCCGGGGGCAAGGACCAGAATCCAGGATAGTAAAAATCCAGTGATTTGGTCCACTTTAAGAAACTAACAGAAGTATCCTATTATGTGCTTTGGCCATCACCAAAATCAGGGTAGAAGTGGGGGGAGGATCGGCATGTCTACCTTGAACAGCCCCTTTCCTCTTCGAACAAGCCCTACGCTTATACCTGATGGTCCTGGACCTGCTCTCTACTGTCATCTTAGACTTGATCAGAGGCTGTGCCGGCGCTTTCAAATCTTTGCCATGCTCAGAGCACGAGACAGCGAGGAGGACATTTCCATCTATTGATCAGCAAGGAGCAGGACACAAGCTGAACATTACTGGGAATTGAATATTAAAGGACGCGAGAGCTAAAAAAGCTCTTCCATGGATTATTTTAAGAACTTCTTGTGATCTTGCTTCAAAGAATCCCTGCTGTGAGCACTTACCTATATTTACCAGGGCTAAGTACACGTGTTCTACATTCTGCTAAATGTCTGCCGGTGTTGATGGAAGAAAGAGAGGCTTGAAATCCTTATTAACCCAATTCATGTGATTCATAAGTTCCCCCTCCTGTCCTTCTAGCTCTAAACTAGAAGAAAACATTTTCCAAAGTTTATTTTCACTCGTTCTAATTAGTCTGGGAATGATCCTGTGCATGTTCAAAGTCACAGAAGGTTGACAGCAGAGGAAGATCACATGGTCCATCTAGTCTGCTCTTAAGTGTGTATGTATCTTTATCTTAGAATAGGTATAAATCAGAGGTGTCTTTCCTTAAATTTTCTCAGGGCTAGTTATGCGGTCACATGTTGTAAAAACTTGAATCACATGACCCTGCAGAGGATACACCTTACAGGATGACGCAATAAGCTTTCATAGCCCTGGTCCGTTTCACCAACCCAGGGGCCTAAAAGATCCAGCCAGGTCACAAGCACACTGATTCTCGGCTAAGGCAAACAGACAACTCAAGTTAAATATATATTTTAATGCAATAGGGGCACTAGGCACTTATTACAGTTCTTTGATATTGTGGAAATATTGCACATGCAGGTCTGAGAGGAGAGTACAGCTTGCAGGTATGCGGATTACAAACAGAGATACAACAGAATTTTTAAGGTTAATTTAGATGCTTTCATATGAGTTGTTAGGCAAGGTCAGCCTCTGGGGGCATAGACAGCCTTCTGGATCCTGCCACCACTCCTAACATGTATTGGTAACCCTGAAAAGATGAAACAGCTTCCCCTCAGTGGCCTGGAATTTAACCTTCATCTGGACACTCCCAACACCCCTCTGGGTGGAGTATTCAGCCTGCTAGGGACCCTATTTTGGATCTACAGATGCTATTTTGGGTGTAACTCTTAAACTGAGTCTCATGACATCCTGTTTCTGGAGTGTATTGTGCTTTTCGGGCCACAGCTTTTGGGTCCAAGAACAGGTGGGTAGGGAGAATCAGGACCCAAGATGTCCATATCTCCAGTTCTATGGGGTTACAGAGATGGGACAACTTGGGGTGATTTCGACCTTGTTTTTTGATTCCGGTGCTGTCCTAGGTTTGGGGCTAGGGGGAATGGTGACCCAGTTATTCCTGGTTTTGGGTCGGAACTGGCTGTCTGAGGATACGTTGTTTGAAGAGAGAGCGCTCTCTGCATGGGGTAATCCATTGGCCAGACCTCGTGGCTGCAGCTCAGGCCATGTGTGTGAAAGGTCACAGGGATGATCTTTGATAGGGTTTGAATGGGTCGATTCATGGTCGGTGCTGAGTTTGCGCACACCGAGTGTCAAGTCACACTCAGGCTTCCGTATGATTCATGGTTGTCAAATGGGATGCGCTTTAGTTTTAACGTCAATTTGCACACTAGTGTTCATCATTGCACCAATTTGCACCTGCAATTTTCCGCTAGCATCCTTTTTCTGCACCAAACTGTCTCCGGCGCCTGATATATGGTATGTTTAGAGAGCAGCAAAGCGAGCGCAAATGTGGCAATTTGAAGAGTGACTTTCCTCCAGGAAATAGGTGGAGGAAACTGCTGATTCCAATGAGTAACAGGCTCATATCGTTTAAAATAACACATGCCCACGTGTCCGGGCGTGTTTATGAACAGTTCATGAAAGTGTCGGCCAAGTTCTTTTTAGGGATTGAAACTTTTTTTTGGTTTGGGTTTCTACAAAAAAAAATGGTAACATGTTTTCAAGAAACACAAAAATGAAGGTTCAAACAACAAAAATATTGATATTGGGCCCCAAAGTTTAGCAAAAACAAAAGCAATAAAAATAATTATATTTAAATTATTAAGCATTAACAAGTAAAACAAAAAGGGGAGGGAGGGTTAAAGAGAACATCTGGGACAAAACATTGGGCAAAAAAACTTTAAGGGTTAACTGGAATCAGAATATCCCCCAACAAAATGGAGAACACAGAGAATACACTTTGAAATGTCGAATAGAGCTTCGTAGAAAACACAGAAGCTGGAGAGATCAAATCACTGCGCAGAAACAGTAAAGGAAAGGGGGGAAACATGGGGGACCATTCAGAAGCAGTTAAGCACTTAGCTGGCCAAATGTGCATGGGGCGGGGCCATTTGCGCTTCAAAACAGCTGATTTACCTTGCGGAGGGCGCAATATGTGCTTCTCCTGAGTCATGAATCATGCCCCCAGGCCCATGCAGAATTGTTTACACCCCGCCTAAACGTTTTTGCCTACCGACCATGAATCAACCCTAATATTTTGGAGCACCTCACCGCAGGGGCGCAACCATAGGGGCTTTACCGGGGCCCAGGAAGTCAGGGGGGGCCATCTTTATTGTTCTTCCACCTAATTTATCATATTTGCACTCACTTAGCACAATTTAAATTGGAACAAAACCCACAGGTATCAATACGTTTTTTAATCTTTTGCCTGGAGCAGCGTCCTCATGCCCTGACCTCCATAAAGAGGAACGACGGAGGCTCTAGAGCAGTGGTTCTCAATCTTTCTAATGCCGTGACCCCACAATACAGTTCCTCATGTTGCGGTGACCCCAAACCAAAAAATAATTTTGGTGGCTACTTCAAAACTGTAATTTTGCTACAGTTATGGTTCAGAATGTAAATACCTGATATGCATTATGTATTCTCATTGCTACAAGTCAAACATAATTTAAACATAGTGATTAATCACAAAAACAATATTTAATTATATGTTGAGAAATATTTATTACTAATTCCAATAAATAACATTTCACCATGGCATAGCATGTGTCGGAAACTGTCATTTCTCCGCCTCTTATTGAAATTAATAGGAGGTTGCGGCAGATTGTGTGGTAACTCGAGATTCTCGGGAGCTCTCTTCCACAAAATCCGCTGCACTCACAATGAAATCAAGGAGGCAGATTCAATGCCGGAAGCCGCTGATTTCAGCAGTTTCCTCATTCAGAATATGGGAAAATAGTGGGAGATATGGGAGATAATTATACGTTGAGGAACAGTGTGAACTACATCTTATAGTGGTCTCTTATAGTATAAGACACTGTGTAAATGTTTGGTGCTTTGTGTAAGTGTAAGCTGCTTTGTGTACTGTGTAATGATTACACACAAAGCACCTTACACTTACACAGTATTGTGTGTATGGTGTGTGTACTGTTTTTACATTATTAACCCTTTAGGGCCTCTCTTGCCTCTCCGCCTCCTAGGCTTCTGTCCTCCGGCGCTTGCTGCGGCTGCCCACTGATGACATCAGCAAGCGCCGGACACATGTAATGCGCTGCTATGGACTGTGGAGCATTCACTCCACCCCTTAGGCCCCGGACAGATGATGCAATCACATCTGTGCATGCACGCAGGCATTCGGTTTGGAACGCGCATCCATAACGGTGTGCGTTCCGGCTGAATAGCGCTGCTGCAGGCGGTAGTGCGACTTCTCAGCAGCTAAAGCCATCGGAAATATGTATTTTCTGATGGCTTTAGGCGACCCCTGTGTTTTGGTCGTTCGACCCCCGCCAGGGTCCCGACACACAGGTTGAGAACCGCTGCTCTAGAGTCTAAAAGACCCCATAGCCATCCAAGTCCCACTTCTTGGGGGCATTGAGATGCCCCACTGTAAGAAATCTCTGCGATTCCCCTTTTCATGTGCCTTCTCCTGGAGCCCTTGGGCGCTGCGGCCGCATCCCTGCTAACATGGGTGGTCACATGGGCAGTGGAACTGCCAGCCAATGGCTAGGGAACAAATCTGTAAGTGGGCAAAGGAGGCTTCCAGTGAACCCCACTGGCTGTCGGGAACCATGTGGGCAGTAGGCCAATACTGAGGAAGTTCAGAGATGTGTTGGGGGATCCTGCTAAGAAGCGGTTAGGAGCCGGTGCCGCTCACCGTCCAACAACACACCTGTTAGGTTAGTACACTGGGGCCTTATAGGATGTTTCTTGAGTTTGTTTTACATCAGTTGGGTATTTTGTATTACAGGTATCACAGTTTTATGTAGCTCGCTGTTTGCACAATTATAGCTCTTTTGAATTGTTTTTTGTACTGAGTGTCTTTTGTATAAGAGCTTGGGAATATTTTTGCTCTTTGCACTTTAGTTTGTCATCAGTTAGCTATGACCATTAGTTATTCAGCACATTGTCCTTGATCAAAGGACAAGTTCAAAGAAATTCTCACAGTAGTAAAAAATTCAGTCCATGAGAAAAAAGCCTGAGAATGTCACTAGAGATGAGCGAACTTCTCAAAAATTAGATTCGGGCGATTCGCCGAATTTCTCAAAGAAATTTGGGTTCGTCCGAATCGAACTTTTACGAATCGCTCATCTCTGGTGGGAGCGGGGAGGCCGGCTGCGCTGTCAGCGGGCAGCGGAAGCCAGCTTCCGCCACCCGCTGACAGCGCAGTCGGCCTCCCCGCTCCCACCAAGCCCTGAAATGGAAAAAAAAAATGCCGGCATGGTGGGAGCGGGGAGGCCGGCTGCGCTGTCAGCTGTCATCAGAGGACGCGTCATCAAAGGAAGCCGCTTCCTCTGATGACGCGTCCTCTGATGACAGCTGACAGCGCGGCCGGCCTCCCCGCTCCCACCATGCCGGCATTTTTTTTTCCATTTCACGGCTTGGTGGGAGCGGGGAGGCCGGCTGCGCTGTCATCAGAGGACGCGTCATCAGAGGGCCTCCCCGCTCCCACTATATAGCAAACACTTACCGGCATGGTGGGAGCGAGGAGGCCGGCCGCGCTGTCAGCTGTCATCAGAGGACGCGTCATCAAAGGAAGCCGCTTCCTCTGATGACGCGTCCTCTGATGACAGCTGACAGCGCGGCCGGCCTCCCCGCTCCCACCATGCCGGCATTTTTTTTTCCATTTCACGGCTTGGTGGGAGCGGGGAGGCCGGCTGCGCTGTCATCAGAGGACGCGTCATCAGAGGGCCTCCCCGATCCCACCATGCCGGCATTTTTTTTTTCAGCAAACAGTTACCGGCATGGTGGGAGCGAGGAGGCCGGCTGCGCTGTCAGATGTCATCAGAGGACGCGTCATCAGAGGGCCTCCCCGCTCCCACCATGCCGGCATTTTTTTTTCCATTTCAGGGCTTGGTGGGAGCGGGGAGGCCGGCTGCGCTGTCAGATGTCATCAGAGGACGCGTCATCAGAGGGCCTCCCCGCTCCCACCATGCCGGTAAGTGTTTGCTGCATAGTGGGAGCGGGGAGGCCGGCTGCGCTTTCAGCGGGCGGCGGAAGCTGACTTCCGCCGCCCGCTGACAGCGCAGCCGGTCTCCCCGCTCCCACCATGCCGACATTTTTTTTTTTATTTCAGGGAAAATTCGGTAAGCACGAACCACTAAAAAGTCGGGTTCGTGCTGAATCGAATTTTCCCTGAAATTCGGAGCGAATTCAGGTTCGTTAGAACCGATTCGCTCATCCCTAAATGTCACTGTTACTGAATCACCAGATAAAATGACTTTAAGCAGCGTTAGAACCTTCAAAGTTGGAGCTTACCTTAAACCCTAAATTTAGGATAAACATTCCGATTTTCTATTTGGGGAAGAGGGAAGATATTACAAAACAATAAAGCCAATTATAACATTTTTTGAATCCGTGACCTCTTTCAGTGGCCCAACCATCACTCCATCAAAGGCACCTTGGAAAGGAGATGGAACGGAATCCAACGCAATTTGCTACAATTTGTGTCGGCTGAAGGATTTGTGGGGCGCGCTCGCAGTCATATACACCTTTTCAGGACAAGCTAATTAGCTAAATGAGCAGGCTCCGACTTCGGCAAGTGCTCCCCTGTGGCTGGTTAGTGTGTGCAGCTGTAAAATGGCTTGATGGAGCAATTTAACAAGCCAAATCATTTTTCCCCTTCTTAGGGCATCACAAATAAGCTACTGAAAGGGGTCACCGTCGCCCGCGATCACTACACATAGCGTTTACTCACCCTCTGATGAGGATTTTACTTTTAAAGGAAGATTTCACCTTTAACAGAATCCAATTTTTTTTGTAACCATTTGGCTACTTAGGAACAAGGGGAACTAACTTGTTTCCGAAAATAAGACAATAATACATTAAACCGGACCTTCAGTATGATTTAATGAAAAGCCCAAAACCTTAATAAACTATTCCCCAGCATCTAAAATAAAAATATATTTTAAGTATTCTTTCCCCCACCGGGCTGCAACTCTGTTCAGGACTCTTGATACGGGCGCTGCCATCTTGACTCAGAAGCATCACATACTGAGGAGAGCGGGATAAAGTACAGGGGCAGGGTTATAGCTGTGCTTTGCATAGACAGAGCAGAGCTGGGGTCAGCGAAAGGACAGCAATCCCAGAATGCAGAAGACACTTCCTGTTTGCAGGCTGCCTGATGCTCCATGAGCCGGCATCTTGGATGTTTAAAGGCTCATAACATGCAGTAGATGTAGGTAGGATGATATTTAATGTGAGCAATCTGTATATACAGGGTGTGGGAAACATATAAGATGGGCTCTTATTCAGGGTGAAGGTCTGGATTAATGTGGGTAATCTGTATGTACAGGGGGGGGGCATACAAGATAGGCTCTTATTCAGGGTGAAGGTCCAGATTAATGTGGGCAATCTGTATGTACAGAGGGGGGGCATACAAGATAGGCTCTTATTCAAGGTGAAGGTCCAGATTAATGTGGGCAATCTGTATGTACAGGGGGGGGGCATATAAGATGGGCTCTTATTCAGGGTGAAGGTCTGGATTAATGTGGGCAATCTGTATGTACAGGGTGTGGGAAACATACAAGATAGGTTCTTATTCAGGGTGAAGGTCCGGATTAATGTGGGCAATCTGTATGTACAGGGGGGGGGGGCATATAAGATGGGCCTCTTATTCAGGGTGAAGGTCCAGATCAATGTGGGCTATCTTTATGTACAGGGGGGAAACATACAAGATAGGCTCTTATTCAGAGTGAAGGTCTGGTTAAATAAGAAATCATTGTCAGTTAATGCCATTTATTTGATTTTGCATCATCCTTCTTAGGACTTTCTTTGATTACTTTTGTATCGATTGGATGGTCACCGTGACCCAGGGTGACCATAATAACACAGAGTTGTACAGAAAGTTAAAACTCATCTACATTCTAAATATGGTCGACAACACTCCAAACAGCCACGTTTGAGCTTTTTTTTTTAAGGAGACAGAGTTCAAAGAGGCCCGATGCATCTTTTCATTAGTCTACTAAATTGCTGCATCCAAGGTTTCTGAAAGCTCCAATCCATTGCGATCACTTTTCATTCCCTTCTAACTATTATGTTCTGGTTGCAGGAGGCTATTTGTGTCAAAAAAACCCATTTCAATAGAAATGTTTCAGGCCCGGCTCCATTTATTATGGCCACAGAGGGAAGTATATGTTCCCGGGTCGCGGTTTCTGTTCTGACTTGTTATTGAAGCAGCGGCTTTGTATCTGTTGGGATAGAGCTTCCGTCTAAAGAGTCGGAGCACGGAACTGTAAAAGGGTAAAAAATAGAAGTACGACATCTTTGTGCTAAAAGCTTTTTGGCCGTGTAAGGACCCACCGCCTCGGAGAATAAGACGGAAGGCTAGGAAAAATACAGATATACAGATGTGTCCTCCCTGGGCTTTTAGTCAAAATCAGGTTTTTCCATCAGGTATATACCTGAATTTGACTACCTCTAGGTAAAAACTGGGGGGGGGGTAGTTATTGCCTAAAGGTAGGGAAACAGGGTTGTGACCGTAAGGTCCCGGCCATGGGACATGACTGAAGTGCCCTTGAGCGAGGCACCTAACCCGCAATTGCTCCCCGGGCGCTGAGTTTAGGGCAGCCCACCGCTCCGGGCACGTGTGTACTTCACTGTCCTTTAGTTTGTAATTCCCTCGTGTATAGTCACTCACATGGTATTTATTCACTGGTATTTACACAAAGTTGTGTTGTTCACAGTGAACGGGTGGGTAAAATGCGGAGAAGGAATTCCATGTGTGTGTTGGCACACAATGGCCACTATTATTATTATCACTATTATCATTACGTACATAGGGAAGAAATAGAGGCCTCTTTTCCATTACACGGTGCGATGCACACATCACAGTGCACTGTAAGCGATCTACATTGCTAAAGCTGGCAGGCTTTCCAGACTGAAGAAGGATTAGTATAAAACTTAAATCTAAGGTGCGCTTCGGGTTCGATGGAGTAGCAGCTGCCTAAGAAAGGGGGGTCAGACCTAATTGTAGAGATTGCAAGAAAAACCAAATAGGTTTGGGTTTTAGGCGCGCTTGATATTGAGTCTTCAGACACAACCTGGTTAGTGCGGGTTCAGTATAAAGGGGGCAAAGGTTCAGTCCTTCTTTAGTATTATTATGTTAGAGGTATTCAGCACCAGGTATAATAGATTAATGAATTATATCTGGTTTATTGCATCACCTCTGTGTAACACCCAAAAAGTAATCTGTGCTGTATGGGTTTCGTCATACAGCCAAGTAATTGTGTAGCTAAATTTTACTTTCACGATGGGATAAATTAAATCAATGATTGTGTACAACTCCAGTATATATACAGTAATAAGTGCTATGTATATATAAAATTAAAGTAAAATAAAAGTAAAACCCACGCCGGCTTTCCAGACTGACTCATCTTGTTTGTTATAGTCACAGTAGGAGGGAGAGATAATGTATTCCAGTATCTTAAACTCCTAACCCAATATATGGCTCTGTAAACTCTGTAAGTTCTCTGTAAACGCAGGAGTGTACATTGGTTTCACAGGGTCCCATAGCAAAAGTAATAGTGACCCCCCCAAAAAAAGCTTTTTGGCTGTGTAAGGACCCACTGCCTCAGAGAATAAGATGGAAGGCTAAGAACAATATAGTGTGTCCTTCCTTCCTTGGTTTATCCACTAGGTATATACCTGATTTTAATAATAAATGTGAACATACCGCACTTTACAAATGAATTGAATTATTAGATATTAAGCATAAAAACTAAAACAATGAATATTGCTGCACGTGCTATCGTCATTATTACTGGCCAATCGTTCCTGTGATTGGCCAGTAATAACGACGATACTCCCCACGCGTCACTTCCCCTCCCCTCCTCTCTTCACCCAGACGGAGGGACCCTTTGATTATAAAAGCCGAATTTTCCCCCGCGCTGCCAGCCTTGAAAGAGTTGCGGATCACAATGAAACGCGTTGGCGGCGGCAGTGGCGGCATATTTTTACCCGGGTTCATCTGGAGATGAACTACTTAGATAAAGGAAAAGAGGTGCTTTCCTAGAGCAGAAAGCATTTGCACACTACCCAATACAAAGACAGATAGCATTACCCATCTACCCTTGCAGTAGGCGGGGCTATAGTCTCTTTAGCCCCCCTATATTAAGCCTAACATGGGTCTCTCCACATACTGGCTTGCATTTTGGTACTCACCAAGTCCCACTCCCCATACAGCCAGAAACCTCTGCCCTAGTGCTGATGAGAGCCTAAAACTCGGAACACGTGGCACGTGTCCACTAGTTGGATGTGTCTGGCTGTGTAAAATTTAAAGCTAATCCTTAATTAATTGAATTATTAGATATTAAGAATAAAAACTAAAACAATTAATATTGCTGCACGTGCTATCGTTATTATTACTGGCCAATCGTTCCTGTGATTGGCCAGTAATAATGGTGATACTCCCCACAGGCCTTATTCATGAAGGGATAGCGCCAGGTAGCGCCAGGTAGAGGCAGGTGAACGCCGGAGACGGCAGCAATTACACATTTATGAAGCCGAATCTGGTGAGCGACTAGAACAACGCCATGTAGCGTCCAGTTCATCATTATCCCAGGCTCAGCATACAGCGCCGGCGTTCATCATGGCAGAGCGCCACGTCTAACCTGTCGCTACCTGGCGCTCTCCCATACATTTCTATGGACGATCCTTAAATCCCTTTCCTGATCCCAATTTTTTTTTCTCCAAAAAAAAAAAAAAACACAAACCGTCTGACATGTATTCTGGGCAAGAAAATGACATTTTTGAAAACTTTTTGGATTAATTAAATTTTTATGCAGAATTGTCCTTACATGTCTGGTATTAAAGTGTTCATGTTACAATGTTATAACCATGTCATTCCATGTGTTTTCGCTTTGTTACTAGTGGATACATGTACAAAAACAGCCTTTCATCACACAGCCTCTGGCGCTATGGGCTACAATTACATGATTTTGAGCGCCGGAGCTGTTTGTGGCTGTTTTTTTGATGAATGTGGTGTCAGTCAGTTGCACTGGGCTGGCGCTCTCGTTTCGCTCACATACAGCGTAGTATAGCAAATCACATATCATATTCATCAATGCCAGACAGCGACTGAGGAGCTCTGAAACAATGATCCATGTCCGAGCACAGCGACTACTAGCGGGCGCTATGAAATCCTCTCTACAAACGCTCATCTGTTGCTACCTGGCGTTAGTAATGAATCAGCCTGCACATGTCACTTCCCCTACTCTCCTCTCTTCACCCAGACGGAGGGGGAACCTTTGATTATAAAAGCCGAATTTTCCGCCGCGCTGCCAGCCTTGAAAAAGTTGCGGATCGCAACGAAACGCGTTGACGGCAGTGGGGGTATATCTTTACCATGGAGATTGCGCTCCTCCCCCACTTCCTACTATCGGCCCGAAGCAACACCAAGGATGCGTGAGGGTCGCTTTTCTTGCTTAAAACGCTTGTACATCTGATTTTAAATGTGAGTGCATTGATTGACACTCTTTTAAGAATTTTTATGAAACGGTATTATGCTAGATGGTCTTCCCTTTTTGATTTTTCATGTTTGATCGGTTGAGAACTATAACTGAAATTCATTCACTCCTCCTCTTGTCAGAATTGCGAGAACGTGATCGGATTGCATTTGATGTCTGGGCACGAATCTGCCGCTTGGGCTCCATCTAATTGAAGGGATTTTGATTCATTTCAAGTCTGGTAAGAGTAATTTAAAACGGTGGAGGGCCACGTCAGAGGTGTTTTCGCTTGTTGTGTTGGCATTTCATCGCTTGGATAGGTGCATGAGCAACGGGACTCTTTTCCTTTTTTGTTGTTTCTTGATGTATTTTGTTCATACGTTGGATTAATTTATCAATTCCTTTGGCTTCAAGAGTTTTTCACACTTTGCTCTGTGCTTGATTTGTTACTATATACCTGATTTTGACTACCTCTAGGCCAAAACTTTGGGGCAGCTATGGCCTAGAGGTAGGGACACGGGCTTGTGACCGTAAGGTCCCAACCATGGGACATGACTGAAGCGCCCTTGAGCGAGGCACCTAACCCCCAAAGTTTAGGACAGCCCGCCGCTCCAGGCACGAGTGAACTTCACTGCCCCTTAGTTTGTAATTCACTTGTGTATAGTCACTCACATGGTGTTTATTCACTGGTGTGTTCACGGAGTTGTGTTGTTCACAGTGCACGGATGGGTAAAATGCGGAGAAGGAATTCCATGTGTACGTTGGCACACAATGGCCACTATTATTATTATCACTATTATCATAGTCATATCATACATATGGAGAAGATAGAGGAGTCTTTTCCATTACACAGCGCAATTAACTCATCACAGTGCACTGTAAGCTATCTACATTGCATTAATAGGCTCATGACTGCTTTATAAAGTGTGACAACTGATTACAATAGAAACAGTAGAAACATAGAAACATATATTTCTACTGTTTCTATTGTAATCAGTTGTCACACTTTCTAAAGCAGTCATGAGCCTATTAATGCTTACACAGCCAAAAAGCTTTTTTTGGGGGAGGTCACTATTCTTTTGCTATGGGACCCTTTGAAACCAATGTAGACTCATGCATTTACAGAGAGCTTACATAACTTACATTGCCATAGTTTGGGTTAGGAGATTAAGACAGTTAAGATAAATACACTGGTTTTTGGCTGTAACAATGTAACAGAATGGTTCTTTCAACAGGGAGCTGGCAGGCTTTCCAGACTGACTCATCTTGTTTGTTATAGTCACAGCAGGAGGGAGAGATAATGTATCCGAATATCTTAATCTCCTAACCCAAACTATGGCTCTGTAAGTTCTGTAAGCTCTCTGTAAATGCATGAGTGTACATTGGTTTCAAAGGGTCCCATAGCAAAAGAATAGTGACCGCCCCCCAAAAAAGCTTTTTGGCTGTGAAAGGACGCACAGTCTTGGAGAATAAGATGGAAGGTTAGAAAACATACAGATATACAGATGTGTCCTTCCTTGGCTTTTAGTCAAAATCAGGTTTATCCACCAGGTATATACATTACATACATATGGAGGCAGGGGTGTAGCTAGGGGAGGCGGGGAGGGGCACTTGGCCCAAGTGCAGCAGATCAGGGGGGCGCCAAAGGGGGGCCTGAGAACAGGTGAGGGCGCCATTTAGAATCGTTGCCATGGGTGCCGGAAAGCCTAGCTACTCCTCTGTATGGAGGAGATAGAGGAGTCTTTTCCATTACCCAGTGCGATGCACACATCACAGTGCACTGTAAGCTATCTACATTGCATTAATAGGCTTGTGACTGCTTTAGAAAGTATCACAACTGATTACAATAGAGACAGTTAAGATAAATACATTGGTTTTTGGCTGTAACAATGTAACACAATAGTTCTTTCAACAGGGAGCTGGCAGGCTTTCCAGACTGACTCATCTTGTTTGTTATAGTCACAGCAAGAGGGAGAGATAATGCAGCCCAATATCTTAAACTCCTAACCCAATATATGGCTCTGTAAGCTCTGTCACTTCTATAAATGCATGGGTGTACATTGGTTTCACAGGGTCCCATAGCAAATGTAATAGCGCCCCCCCCCCCCAAAGAAGGGCTAACCCCCCAGCAATAAAATAGACTAGACCCAATGACACCTGTCCCTAGAGGGGAAAGATTACAGGGCATTTTCTGTACAGACAGAGGGAGGTGTCCAAAGGTCAGTTCGTTCAGCATGCATTGATCAATGGGGATTGCAGGAGAGTTTGTGAGTGCACCATTGGAGCGGGGATTGGAATAAGACTTCGGATGATTCTAAGGGTTCACACAAACAGGGGCATCCCATATCAGGTCTGTGGTGTGATTGGAATTTTCAGCTCTCTGGGCCCTGAGTTGTTGACAGGTTGTAGGGTGCTACCGCAGTATGCAGTGCTGGTGAGCTGTCTGCAGGGAGCACCAGGGGGCAGAGTTGTGGGTTCCACAGGGTGGAGCTAAGTTTTTGGCACTAGTGTTGGATGAACCCCTATAAGTTGGGGATTGGCAAGTTCAGCCTGTTGGGGTATTTTCCCTGGGTTTGCGGCCCCAGACGCCTCTAGTCCCCTTGTGATCGCCCCTCAGCGGCGTAACCACGATCTAGATCGGAGAGCGAACGACGAGCAAGAAGACAAGAGAAACAGCAAACGTCAATCTCTCAGTTTATTCTTCCGGGATTAGCTTAAGTACATGTCAGAAAAAATTAGTGAAGCTCTTGCCCTTCCTACGAGGAAGGGGCTGTACATAGCGTTCTCATGGGAAAATACAGAAAAATTACAAGATACATTTATTAGCAGTCAGTCTGTTTCATTTTTCTCAACAATGGCTTAACTAAAACTTCTTGTTACTTCTTATCAGTAATGTTCTAACTGAATGTACAAGGCCAGTGTGTTCCTACAGGCATAAGCATTCAAAGTTTTCCTGTACTATTTTCTAAATAGTTTATTAGCCTTAAAAAAAAAAATGGCCCCATGCAGAGGTTGCAGAAGGTAAAAGGGGCTGTACAACTTTCCTGAGCCTCACGATAGGCGCTCTTTCCTCTGTCAAAACAGCCATGGCTGGGGCTTCAAAAGGATGGCTGTCTCTATGAGTGAGGACACTGGCAGCTGGCACTAGAAGCCCTCACTTCATTCTGCTCACTCATTGGGGCGGCCATCTTTTTGAAGCCCAAACCATGGCCATTTTAACAGAGGAAGGAATGTGACCGAATTTCAGCCCGCTTCCTGCTGCTTCACACTCTGCCTTTGATCAAGCTGGTTGATGGGCTCTAGTGAGGCTACGAGGCAGAATAACCCCCCAATGTTTGGGTCCCCATTGATTTTAATGGGGACTTTTTTGTCAATTCAGGGCATTGAAAAAGCCTGAATAGGTGAAACATGTTTGCCCGATAGAAACAAGAAAACAAAAGATTTATACAAAGAGAAGGAAGGATTTGGATATTGGATATGTATACTGAATATGTACAATATGGTTAAAAGATTTTAATGTGAAATGATGCATATGTGTTCAGTGCTTTAAAAATAAAGTATATACAGAAAAAGACTGGAAGTCCCACACCTTCCAAATTCACCCACCGTAATGTATGGCACCACTGCTCAATTTATTATCACAAATAAATGTTTAGTTACAAAAATTATAAAAAATCTATACTCACTAAGAACTCATTAAAAAACACAAAAAACACATAACAAGTCAATAAGGAAGGAAGGAAAAGAAAGGGGGGGGGGGCTGATAGATGGTACAATGTTAATTCATGGTCATAATAATAATACACATTATAAATATACATTAATTATGCTACCTGGCTGATAAAAGTGAAAGTGCTACAGTGCATATAACAAAAATTGTTTAAAAACTTCAAACTAGACAATATCTCAATACATTATAAACTATAATAAAAGTGCGAGTGCTAGCATACAATACCCTCCTACTCTATACAAGCTGCCATATGCATACTATTCAAACAGTGAGGACCAGCCGGGTAAAACAAAAGAAATGCAATTGCCAATAACAGAAAGATCTTACATAAACAGCGACCAACAGCCCACCGCCCCAACATCTACGCGTTGCGTGACGTCACAGGCGTCACTTCCTTCTTACTTCTTGAGGACGTCCTGAGGAAGTGACGCCTGTGACGTCACGCAACGCGTAGATGTTGGGGCGGTGGGCTGTTGGTCGCTGTTTATGTAAGATCTTTCTGTTATTGGCAATTGCATTTCTTTTGTTTTACCCGGCTGGTCCTCACTGTTTGAATAGTATGCATATGGCAGCTTGTATAGAGTAGGAGGGTATTGTATGCTAGCACTCGCACTTTTATTATAGTTTATAATGTATTGAGATATTGTCTAGTTTGAAGTTTTTAAACAATTTTTGTTATATGCACTGTAGCACTTTCACTTTTATCAGCCAGGTAGCATAATTAATGTATATTTATAATGTGTATTATTATTATGACCATGAATTAACATTGTACCATCTATCAGCCCCCCCCCCCTTTCTTTTCCTTCCTTCCTTATTGACTTGTTATGTGTTTTTTGTGTTTTTTAATGAGTTCTTAGTGAGTATAGATTTTTTATAATTTTTGTAACTAAACATTTATTTGTGATAATAAATTGAGCAGTGGTGCCATGCATTACGGTGGGTGGATTTGGAAGGTGTGGGACTTCCAGTATTTTTCTGTATATAACAATTGCATCACCCCCTTTGTGCACACTGCATATCAAATCTTGGAACAAACTTCCAGCAGAGGTAGTTGAAAAATCAACAGTCACTGAATTTAAACATGCCTGGGATAAGCACACATCTATCCTAAGATAAAGAGAACATACAGTATATACATAAGATACAGAGAACATACAGTATATACATAAGATAAAGAGAACATACAGTATATACATAAGATACAGAGATCATACAGTATACACATAAGATACAGAGAACATACAGTATACACATAAGATACAGAGAACATACAGTATACACACATAAGATACAGAGAACATACAGTATACACATAAGATACAGAGAACATACAGTATATACATAAGATACAGAGAACATACAGTATATACATAAGATACAGAGAACATACAGTATACACATAAGATACAGAGAACATACAGTATACACATAAGGGCAGAGACTAGATGGACCGTATGGTCTCCTTCTGCTGTCAACCTTCTATGTTTCTATGTTTCTATGTAAATAATTGTATGGTCCAGTGCGGTCTCAATTCCCCCTTTTATTATTAAAAATAAAGTAAATGTCTTTTGAAAAAACAAGTGGCGAGGTCATATTAAAAGGCTTCTTCTTTTGGGGATTACCTAGCCCCAGAAAAATGTAATATAGGCCTGTATATGGACCAGCATTAGTCTCTCATGGCAACAAATATGAAATTTGGGTTAAAATAAGATAGGGTCACTTATAAAGAACTACTAAGGATAGAAAGCCTCACAGGGAACTGTGAGAAACTCGGAGAGCCATCACAATAACGCAGTGCTATTTATTTTGAATAGGGGGCCGCGGGATACAGAAAATCAAGAGGAAAAAGTGATGAGCTAACGCTAGAGTTCAAATATTTCTGACTTACCTGCGACGATTTCCTGCTGACAGATATTAAATGTAAAAAGAAGAAAGAACACCAAAGGCTCTGCACGGGCCGAACTGTTAATTATAAGCCGCCAGTGAAAGAAACAATTACAGACAAACATACGTCTGATGTGCCAAAGTCATTTAGGTCACCAGCCGCCAGGACACAACGGGCAGGCTGATTCACCACTAACGCCAGGTAGCGACAGATGAGCGTCTGTAGCGGCATTTTCAGAGCGCCCGCTAGTAGTCGCAGTGCTCGGCCGTGAGTCGCTACTTTATAGCGACTCAGTCACTGTTCAGTAATGTTGATTACATTGTAAATGAGTTGCTATTTGACCAGTACAGCGCTGTATGGGAGCGCATGTTAGCGACTGCTCATAGCGACCGACTCACACCATATTCAGCAAAAAAACTGCCTCACAAATATCTGACGCTGAAAAATGCTTCTCTGAAGCCCAGAGCGCAGGAGGCGGGGTGATTAAAGCCTGTTTTTCAGCATCTATCCACTAGTAACAAAGCGAAAACATATGGAATTACATTGTAACAACATTGTAACATGAACACTTTAATGGCAGAGCTGTAATGTCATTTCTGAGGAAATATATAAAAAATGAAAAAATTATGAAAAAACTGCTTATTCAATGTCAGAAGAGGTCACAGAATTATTTGTGATTTTTTGAAAAAAAAAAAAAAACATTTAAAGAGAAGAAAAGGATCCATTGAAATGTATGGGAGAGCGACAGGTAGAGAGAGGACATACCTGGCGCTGTGCAAGGCTGAACGCTGGCGCTGTTCGCTGAGGCTTTGAAAACGATGAATCAGACACTACATGGCGCTATCCCAGTCGCTAAACAGATTCTGCTTGATAAATGTGTAATTGCGTGCCGTGTCCGGCGTTCCCTTCTTAAATAAGGGCCTTAGTTACAACACAACAAAGCATCGCCATTCATAGCGCTCATGTCATGGGTGATGGGCTCAGCATAGATGATCCCGCATAATAACCCCTGAGCTGAGGATCAGCTGATTGATGGTTATATATATTATATAATATAATGGAATAATATAATGGAATAATATAATGGAATAATATATTGGAATAATATAATGGAATAATATAATGGAATAATATAATGGAATAATATATTGGAATAATATAATGGAATAATATAATGGAATAATATAATGGAATAATATAATGGAATAATATATTGGAATAATATAATGGAATAATATAATGGAATAATATGATGGAATAATATATTGGAATAATATAATGGAATAATATAATGGAATAATATAATGGAATAATATAATGGAATAATATATTGGAATAATATAATGGAATAATATAATGGAATAATATAATGGAATAATATATTGGAATAATATAATGGAATAATATAATAGAATAATATATTGGAATAATATAATGGAATAATATAATGGAATAATATAATGGAATAATATTTGGAATAATAGAATGGAATAATATAATGGAATAATATTGGAATAATATTGGAATAATATTGGAATAATATAATGGAATAATATAATGGAATAATATAATGGAATAATATTGGAATAATATAATGGAATAATATAATGGAATAATATAATGGAATAATATAATGGAATAATATAATGGAATAATATTGGAATAATATAATGGAATAATATAATGGAATAATATAATGGAATAATATAATGGAATAATATTTGGAATAATATAATGGAATAATATAATGGAATAATATTGGAATACTATAATGGAATAATATAATGGAATAATATAATGGAATAATATAATGGAATAATATAATGGAATAATATTGGAATAATATAATGGAATAATATAATGGAATAATATAATGGAATAATATTGGAATAATATAATGGAATAATATAATGGAATAATATATTGGAATAATATAATGGAATAATATAATAGAATAATATATTGGAATAATATAATGGAATAATATAATGGAATAATATAATGGAATAATATTTGGAATAATATAATGGAATAATATAATGGAATAATATTGGAATAATATTGGAATAATATAATGGAATAATATAATGGAATAATATAATGGAATAATATTGGAATAATATAATGGAATAATATAATGGAATAATATAATGGAATAATATAATGGAATAATATAATGGAATAATATTGGAATAATATAATGGAATAATATAATGGAATAATATAATGGAATAATATAATGGAATAATATAATGGAATAATATTTGGAATAATATAATGGAATAATATAATGGAATAATATAATGGAATAATATAATGGAATAATATAATGGAATAATATAATGGAATAATATAATGGAATAATATTGGAATAATATAATGGAATAATATAATGGAATAATATAATGGAATAATATTGGAATAATATAATGGAATAATATAATGGAATAATATAATGGAATAATATTGGAATAATATAATGGAATAATATAATGGAATAATATAATGGAATAATATAATGGAATAATATAATGGAATAATATTGGAATAATATAATGGAATAATATAATGGAATAATATAATGGAATAATATAATGGAATAATATAATGGAATAATATTTGGAATAATATAATGGAATAATATAATGGAATAATATTGGAATACTATAATGGAATAATATAATGGAATAATATAATGGAATAATATAATGGAATAATATAATGGAATAATATTGGAATAATATAATGGAATAATATAATGGAATAATATAATGGAATAATATTGGAATAATATAATGGAATAATATAATGGAATAATATATTGGAATAATATAATGGAATAATATAATAGAATAATATATTGGAATAATATAATGGAATAATATAATGGAATAATATAATGGAATAATATTTGGAATAATAGAATGGAATAATATAATGGAATAATATTGGAATAATATTGGAATAATATTGGAATAATATAATGGAATAATATAATGGAATAATATTGGAATAATATAATGGAATAATATAATGGAATAATATAATGGAATAATATAATGGAATAATATAATGGAATAATATTGGAATAATATAATGGAATAATATAATGGAATAATATAATGGAATAATATAATGGAATAATATAATGGAATAATATTTGGAATAATATAATGGAATAATATAATGGAATAATATTGGAATACTATAATGGAATAATATAATGGAATAATATAATGGAATAATATAATGGAATAATATAATGGAATAATATTGGAATAATATAATGGAATAATATAATGGAATAATATAATGGAATAATATTGGAATAATATAATGGAATAATATAATGGAATAATATTGTTTGACATACATTAATGGGTTACATTCAAGGCCGGCCTGTGCGAGACTGCAGGGCGGTGGTCCTCCATACACACACACACACACACACACACCCACAGACACATATATCTATATGAGAAAGAGAAAGAAATGGAGGGAACTGAAAAGTGAGGCGCAGCAGGGGAAAAAGACAAATGGAAGCAACAAGAGAAAAAGGGAGAAAACGATGGAGAGAACAAGGAAAAAAAACAGATGAAGAGAACAAGAAGAAAAAAAGAAAAAGAAATGGAGATAGAGAGAAATGGAGGGAACAAGCGAAAACTGAGACAGAGGAAAGCAGAGAAAAAGAGGGATGAAAAAGAGAGAAGAAGAGGTATAAAATAAAAAAGATCTGAAGAAGTACAAGTAAAAATGGAGGTAACAAGTGTCAAAGAGAGATGAAGCAAACGAGACAGAGAAAAAGAGAGAGAAAGAAATGGAGATAGAGAGATATGGAGGGAACAAGAGAAAACTGAGACAGAGAAATGCAGAGAAAAAGAGGGATGAAAGAGAGAAGAAGAGGTATAAAATAAATAAGATCAGGGGAAGTACAAAAAAAGGAGGTAACAAGTGTCAAAGAAAGATGGAGCAGACATGAGAAAAGAAAGAGAGAGAGAAAGAGATGGAGAGAACAAGGAAAAAAGACAGATGAAGAGAACAAGAGGAAAAAAAGAAAAAGAAATGGGGAGAACAAGAGAAAACCGACACGGAGAGAGAGAAAAGCAGAGAAAAAGAGGGATGAAAGAGAGAAGAAGAGGTATAAAATAAAAAAGATCTGAAGAAGTACAAGTAAAAATGGAGGTAACAAGTGTCAAAGAGAGATGAAGCAAACGACAGAGAGAGAGAAAGAAATGGAGATAGAGAGAAATGGAGAGAACAAGAGAAAACTGAGACAGAGAGAGAGAAAAGCAGAGAAAAAGAGGGATGAAAGAGAGAGGAAGAGGTATAAAATAAATAAGATCTGGGGAAGTACAAAAAAAAGGAGGTAACAAGTGTCAAAGAAAGACGGAGCAGACACGAGAAAAGAAAGAGAGAGAGAAAGAAATGGAGAAATAGAACAAGAGAAAATAGTGAGTGAGAGAGAGAGAAAAGCAGAGGAGCAGAAGAAGTATCAAATAAATAAAATCTGGGGAAGTACAAGTATAAAAGGAGGTAACAAGTGTCAAAGAGAGATGGAGCAAACACGAGAGAGAGACAGAGAGACAGAGAGAGAGAGAGAAAGAAATGGAGACAGGGAGAAATGGAGAGAACAAGAGAAAACCGAGATGGAGAGAGAGAAATGCAGAGGGATAAAAAAGAGAGAAGAAGAGGTATAAAATAAATAAGATCTGGGGAAGTACAAGTAAAAAAGGAGGTAACAAGTGTCAAAGAGAGTTGGAGCAAGAGAGAGAGAGAGAGAGATAACGAAATGGAGATTGAGAGAAATAGAACAAGAGAAAATAGTGAGTGAGTGAGAGAGAAAAGCAGAGAAAAAGAGGGATGGCAGGTGTGAAAAAAAAAGATATGGGGAAGTACAAAAAAAAAAGGAGGTAACAAGTGTCAAAGAGAGATGGAGCAAGCACGATAAAAGAGTGATAGAGACATGGAGATAGAGAGAAATAGAGAGAACAAGAGAAAATAGTGACAGAGAGAGAGAAGAAGAGAAAAAGATAGAAGGATGGAGAGAACAAAAGAAAAAGAAAGCTGGAGATGGAGACTGCAAAAAAAAAAAAAACCAGAGATAGGTGGAGAGAACAAGAGAAAAAGAGAGATGAGCAGAACAAGAAATAAACTGAGAGGGTGGCGGTAAAAAGAGACTATTGCCCTTATTTATGAAGGAATAGCGACAGGTAGCGACTGGTGAGCGGCCGGTAATGACGGGCCCCGCCACGAGAACGCCGGCTCCCCACCACAATCACACATTTATCAAGGCAATCCTGCTTAGCGACTGAGATAGCGCCATATAGCGACTCATTCATCATTATTCCAGCCTCAGCCCACAGCGCCAGCGTCCGACCTTGAACAGCGACAGGTATGACCTCTCGCTACCTGGCGCTCTCCAATGCATTTCAATGGAACAATCTTTAACGGGCACGTGTACACTCACTGCACGGATGGGTTAAATGCGGAGGACAAATTCCTATGTGTGCGCAAGCATACAATGGCCATCTATGCATTAAAAATTAAATTAAAATTAAAATATTCATAATTCATTGTTATTAATTGTTTTTTTTTTTTTTAATGTGAAAAATTTTGTGACCACTTCTGCCATTTTAAATAATTTTTTTAAGTAAAAAAAAAAAATTACAGAATTGATATTACAGGTCTGATATTAATGTATTTATATTACTAAATTATTAAAAAATTTATTTTTTTTGGTTTCCAAAAATATGGTTGTTTGGGGGTTAAAAAACTACTGTTAACCCATCGCCGCCAGCGCTCTGGGGTTTAAACATGCATTTCACAGCGCGAGAATTTTTTGAGCGTGATTTTTTAATGAATATGGTGGGAGCCGGTCGCTAGGGCCAGTCGCTATCATGCGCTCACATACAGCGCGGAACCTGTCAAACAGCGACTCCTCACCCAATATTCAACATTACGGCAAACCGACTGAGTCGCTATCAACAACCGAACAACGGCCAAGCACAGCGACTACTAGCGGGCGCTGTGAAAATACCGCTACAGTCGCTCAACTGTCGCTACCTGCCGCTATTAATGAATCGGCCTCAAAGTGAGATGGTGAGAATGAGAGATGAAAAGAACAAGAGAAAAGAGAGAGAGAGAGAAATAGATGCAAGGGCTGATTCAGCACTGTGAGAATGTGTTTTTCTCATGTTTTTCAGTGAGAACTTTTTTTATAATGATTTTTTTTCCTTAGTGCAAAGCAGCACTGTGTTTACCTGTGCAAATCGTTACATAATTGAATAAATTATAATTTAAAGGAAAAAAGCATTATACATTTTTTTTTGCTCACAAAAAAACTGGAGAAAAAAAATCAGCCCTATAGAGAAATGGAGAAAATCAGAAAGAGTAGAAAGAGAGAGAAGTGAGAGGGGGGTAGAGACCAGCAAAGAGAGGGGACATGCAAATCAAGCACAAGAAAATTAATAAAGCACAAAAAAGAAAAGGAGATTAAAAGGAAAAAGAGAGAAAAACTAAATAAAGTTGGAAAAAGCAGGGGCATAACAGGGTGGGGGGGGGGGGGGTTGGCCGGGGCAAAAGGGGGCCTGAGCACAGGTGGAGTGTGGGCACTGTTTTGAATCTTTGCCCCAGGTGCCAGAAAGCCCAGCTACGCCTCTAGGAAAAATATATATATACCTTCTGTGTGGCTGGTTTGTTAATGCTTACTCGTTCCCTGATTGTAGGCTCTACATGGATTGGGATATAGGGCATGTTTTTCGACTTACTATATATATATATATATATATATATATATATATATATATATATATATATATATATGATATATATATATATATATATATATATATATATATATGTGCTATATATATATATATATATATATAATATATATAGACTTACTATGGCCCTCTAGCGTTAAAGCTGGGCACAGTATGTGCAAACCATATATATGAAAGACAAACTGGTGAGCGCCTCTAATAGCGTCATGTAGCGTCACATGTATCACTAGCGGCGGCTCAGTGTAAAGCGCCGGCGCTGTGTGTTCAGCAGCGCCACGTAGCATCTGTCGCTCAGCAGCGTTCTCCCATACATTTCAATGGTGTTTAATTTGTTTGTGTATAAATAGAGTTTGAATCCACTTTTTCCCATTATTTTATCACATGATGATTGTTTCGGCTCCTGGTCGAGAACCAAAGACTGATTCATTACTAACCCCAGGTATCGGCAGATGAGCATCTGTATAGCGGCGTTTAGAGCGACCGCTAGTAGACGCTCTCGCTGTAAAGGTAGCGCCAGCTCAGTGCGACCGACCCTCGACGCTCCACACCATACTTACCAAAGAAGGACACACACACAGCGTTGCCACTCTAAATCTGGTTGCTGTAGCATACAACGCCAGACGCTGTGTGATGTTTTTGAACACATATCCTCCAGTAACAAAGCGAAAACACATGGAATGACATTGTTATAACACTGTGACATTAACACTTTAATACCAGACCTGTAATGACAATTCTGCATAAAAATATAAAAAATCAAACAAGTATCTAAAAGTGTTTGTTTGCATCCAGGAGATGTCACACAATGATTGGAGCAAAAAAGAAAAAAAAAAAGAAAAAATGTCAAACACGCTGTTTAAACACAAGCAAATGAACGGCCATTAAAATGTATGGGAGAGCGATAGTGAGTGAAAGCTAATACCTGGGGCTCTGGAAGCTATAGCGCCGGCGCTATACACTGAGCTGCCTGTAATAATACATGTGAAGCTACATGGCGCTGTTAGAGGCGCTATACACTGACCTGCCTGTAATGATATATGTGACACTACATGGCGCTGTTAGAGGCGCTATACACTGACCTGCCTGTAATAATACATGTGACGCTACATGGCGCTGTTAGAGGCGCTATACACTGACCTGCCTGTAATGATATATGTGACACTACATGACGCTGTTAGAGGCGCTATACACTGAGCCTCCTGTAATAATACATGTGACACTACATGGCGCTGTTAGAGGCGCTATACACTGAGCCGCCTGTAATGATATATGTGACACTACATGGCGCTGTTAGAGGCGCTATACACTGAGCTGCCTGTAATAATACATGTGACGCTACATGACGCTGTTAGAGGCGCTATACACTGACCTGCCTGTAATAATACATGTGACGCTACATGACGCTGTTAGAGGCGCTATACACTGACCTGCCTGTAATAATACATGTGACGCTACATGACGCTGTTAGAGGCGCTATACACTGAGCCGCCTGTAATAATACATGTGACGCTACATGGTGCTGTTAGAGGTGCTATACACTGACCTGCCTGTAATAATACATGTGACGCTACATGACGCTGTTAGAGGTGCTATACACTGACCTGCCTGTAATAATACATGTGACGCTACATGACGCTGTTAGAGGCGCTATACACTGAGCCGCCTGTAATAATACATGTGACGCTACATGGTGCTGTTAGAGGTGCTATACACTGACCTGCCTGTAATAATACATGTGACGCTACATGACGCTGTTAGAGGCGCTATACACTGACCTGCCTGTAATAATACATGTGACACTACATGATGCTGTTAGAGGCGCTATACACTGACCTGCCTGTAATAATACATGTGACGCTACATGATGCTGTTAGAGGCGCTATACACTGACCTGCCTGTAATAATACATGTGACGCTACATGACGCTGTTAGAGGTGCTATACACTGACCTGCCTGTAATAATACATGTGACGCTACATGGCGCTGTTAGAGGTGCTATATACTGACCTGCCTGTAATAATACATGTGACACTACATGATACTGTTAGAGGCGCTATACACTGACCTGCCTGTAATAATACATGTGACGCTACATGGCGCTGTTAGAGGTGCTATACACTGACCTGCCTGTAATAATACATGTGACGCTACATGGCGCTGTTAGAGGTGCTATACACTGACCTGCCTGTAATAATACATGTGACGCTACATGGCGCTGTTAGAGGTGCTATATACTGACCTGCCTGTAATAATACATGTGACGCTACATGACGCTGTTAGAGGTGCTATACACTGACCTGCCTGTAATAATACATGTGACGCTACATGGCGCTGTTAGAGGTGCTATATACTGACCTGCCTGTAATAATACATCGCCTTCATAAATGTGGTTTTGCTGTTAAATGCTGTTGATTCTTATATAACCCCCTAAATATATCTTTTATATCTATCTCCTATATCTTAGCTATTTGGGTGGAGCGCAGCTTTATTTATGTAGGTGAAGCAATTACTTGGAGCACATCCTGTGAATAACCCGCAGAAACTACTGAAACTAGTTTTCATAACTCCAAACTTCTATTACTGCCCAATGTCTTGGGTTAGACACTCAAGCTAAGGATTTCCCAGGGGCTTGATAAACTACTTTCCAGTCTGCCCACTAATAAAGGTCATTCTTTTCTTTCTTTTTTTCCCTTTACAAAGTATCTTCCCATATACAGTGCTCCAAATACCACCGAGTCTATTAATCTCTCTCTTTCCTCGGAGCCTCCAAACGCCCTTGTGTTTCGCGACTCCCTTCTTATGTTCATAAGACAGAACAAAAGACCAGCAGGCGACCGTACAAAACAATCCCGGGCTGAATTTATTTACATTCAATAAATCTCTAATGAAAATGCTGAAACAGTCATTTAAAAGCTATTAATACTAATTTGAGGGAAAATTGGATTATAAATATGGCTTAACAAAGGCAGGACTTTGCTCCCGAGTATAACTGACACGGAAAGTAGAGCAGAGTAAAAAATAGCTCAACGTATTTCCACCAATGGACATGAAAAATGGAATTTCCACAAGAAGCAGCGGAGATCTCTTTTTCCCAAATGGAGATCTGGATCAGTGGCGCTAAGCAACAAATGACCATGTAAATAAGAAAGAAATTATATATATATATATATATATATACACACACTGTATTTTTTCACTCTATAAAACGCACTTATCCCCCCAAAAGCTGGGGGGAATGCACATGCATCTTATAGTGCGAAGGTAAACATATTCCCCTCTATAAGACGCACTTACCCCCCCATAAGCTGGGGGGAATGCCCATGCATCTTATAGTGCGAAGGTAAACATCTACCCCTCTATAAGATGCACTTATACCCCCAAAAGCTGGGGGAATGCCCATGCGCCTTATAGTGCGAAGGTAAACATATCCCCCTCTATAAGATGCAATTACCCCCCCCCCCCAAAAAGCTGGCACCTTATAGTGCGAAGGTAAACATCTCCCCCTCTATAAGACGCACTTATCCAACCCAAAAGCTGGGGGGAATGCCCATGCATCTTATAGTGCGAAGGTAAAAGGTAAACATCTCCCCCTCTATAAGACACAATTACCCCCCCTCCCAAAAGCTGGCATCTTATAGTGCGAAGGTAAACATCTCCCCCTCTATAAGACGCACTTATCCCCCCCAAAAGCTGGGGGGAATGCCCATGCATCTTATAGTGCAAAGGTAAACATCTCCCACTCTATAAGATGCACTTATACCCCCAAAAGCTGGGGGGAATGCTCATGCGCCTTATAGTGCGAAGGTAAACATATCCCCCTCTATAAGATGCAATTACCCCCCCCCCAAAAAAAGCTGGCACCTTATAGTGCGAAGGTAAACATCTCCCCCTCTATAAGACGCACTTATCCAACCCAAAAGCTGGGGGGAATGCCCATGCATCTTATAGTGCGAAGGTAAAAGGTAAACATCTCCCCCTCTATAAGACACAATTACCCCCCCTCCCAAAAGCTGGCATCTTATAGTGCGAAGGTAAACATCTCCCCCTCTATAAGACGCACTTATCCCCCCCAAAAGCTGGGGGGAATGCCCATGCATCTTATAGTGCAAAGGTAAACATCTCCCCCTCTATAAGACGCACTTACCCCCCCAAAAGCTGGCATCTTATAGTGCGAAGGTAAACATCTCCCTCACTATAAGATGTACTTATCCCCCCAAAAGCTGGGGGGAATGCCCATGCATCTTATAGTGCAAAGGAAAACATCCCCCTCTATAAGACGCACTTACCCCCCCCCCAAAAGCTGGCATCTTATAGTGTGAAGGTAAACATCCCCCCTCTATAAGACGCACCTACCCCCCAAAAGCTGGGGGGAATGCCCATGCGTCTTATAGTGCGAATGTCAACACCCCCCACCCAACTAGTGACCACCGCTGAATCAAGTTAGTGTAAAAAAATGTCCTACCTGCCCCGCAATCCAGAAGCCGTCACTCTCTAAAGCCAGCGCGCACCGATGCATCACTGCCATCGCAGCTCTGCTTTCTGCACCATCATTGATGAATCATCGTGCAGCCGAGAAAGACGGGGCAATGTCGGTGATGCAACAGTGCGCACTGGCTCCGGAGAGTGGCGGCTTATGGGTCGCAGTACAGGTATGACGTTCTTTTTTTTTTTACACTAACTGGATTTAGCGGCAGTTGGGCATTGGGGGATCTGCCACACTAGCTTGTTATGGGGGTATTTTGCACACTGTACAATATATGAGGACGTGAGAGTCGGCCTGCTGCTTGTTTTGGGGGATGGGGGGATCTGCCACACTACCCTGTTATGGGGGTATTCTGCATGCTTTATATTATATGGGGAGAGCCTTTCCGTCTGTCCATCTGTGTGTCTGTCCTCTGAACACCTGAACCATTTGACACCAAATTTGGCACACAGGTACATTGGGTGTCCGGGAAAGTTAGAGCGAAGGTCCCGTCCTTGCCAGATTTACAGGAGAGGAGGGGGATGGGGAAGACCGGCCCTTAGAAATGAATGGGAGAATCTCTTTTCCGAAATCGAGATCTGGATCAGTGGCGCTAAGCAACAAATTATTATGCAAATAAGAAAGAAATATTATATATATATATATATATATACACACGCACACACACACGCGCTGTTTTCCCCCCTTTATAAGACGCACTCATTCTCCCCAAAAGCTGGGGGATAACCTACACCCAATTCCCGACCACTGCAGAATCAAGGTAAGGTAAAAAAAAAACGTCATACCTGCGTCGCGATCCAGAAGCCGCCACTCTCCGAAGCCAGCGCGCACCAATGCATCACTGACATCACCGCGCTGCTCTCTGCACGTCATTGATAAATCGGCTGCGTGACTATTCATCAATGACAATGCAGAGAAAGGCGCACCAATGTTAGTGATGCAATGGTGCGCTGGCTGCGGAGAGTGGATGCTTATGGGTCCCAGTACAGTACAAAGTTTTTTTTTTTACACTAACTTGATTCAGCAACGCTTGGGCGTTGGGGGTACTGCCACATTACCTTGTTATAGCGGTATTTTGCGCACTGTTCATTATATGGGGAGGGGGGATTCTGCATGCTGCTTGTTTTTTGGGATGGGGGGATCGGCCACACTACCCTGTCATGGGGGTATTTGCATGCTGTATATTATATGGGGAGGGGGGTGTCGGCCTGCTGCTTGTATTTGGGGATGGGGGGATCTGCTACACTACTCTGTTATGGCTGTATTCTGAATCCTGTCTATTATATGGGGATGGGGGATTCTGCACGCTGCTTGTTTTTGAGGATGGGGGAGGATTTGCCACACTACCTTGTTATGGGGTATTCTGCATGCTGTCTATTACATGGAGAGGGGGTAGTCGGCCTGCTGCTTGTTTTTAGGGATGGGGGAAATCCTCCATACTTCCTGTTATAGGGGTGATCGAGGGGATTCTGCCATGTCTTGTTTGGTTCAGAATATTTTTTTTTCTTTTTTTCCTCCTCCAAATCCTAGGTGTGTCTTATAGTGCGAAATATACAGTGTGTGTGTGTGTGTGTGTGTGTGTGTGTGTGTGTGTATATATATATATATATATATATATATATATATTTATTTAAAAAAAATGTTCATCTGTCCTTCTCTCCGTATTTTCATCTGCCTGGCACACAGATACATTGGGTGTCCGGTAAAGTTAGAGGGAAGGTCCCGTCCTTGCCAGATGTAGAGGAGAGGAGGAGTATGGGGAAGACCGGCCCATAGAAATGGGAGAATCTCTTGTCTGAAATGGAGATCTGGATTAGTGGCGCTAAGCAACAAATTACCATGCAAATAATAAATAAATATTATATATACACACACTGTTTTGTCATTCTATAAGACTCACTTATTCTCCCCAAAAGCTGGGGGGTGGCCGCGCGTCTTACAGTGTAATGGTGAATACCCCACCCCCAATTCCCGACCACCGCAGAATCAAGATAGTGTAAAAAAAGTCATACCTGCAGCGTGATCCAGAAGCCGTCACTGTCCGAAGCCAGCGCGCACCGATGCATCATTGATATCACTGTGCCGCTCTCTGCATCGTCATTGATGAATCGGCTGCGCAACTATTCTTCAGGGACAGTGCAGAGAAAGGAGTGCCAATGCTAGTGATGCAACGGCGTGCACTGGCTTCAGAGAGTGACGGCTTATGGACCGCAGTATAGGTATGATGTTTTTTTTTTACACTAACTTGATTTAGCGGTGGTTGGGAAATGGGGGATCTGCAACACTACCTTGTTATAGCGGTATTTTGCACACTGTACGGGGGCACAACCTGAAGCTAGTCGGTTGGACGATCAGGAGCAATAGGCTCGATTCAGAGAGACACAAACAAACTTTCGGTTTGGTGCCGACGTCGTAAGATTTTCAAAATTTCCCGCTCTCGCATGAACGTTCGATCGATTCTATGCATGCTTCGTAAACCTTCCGTAGCGCGTCCGTGTGCTCGTATGCCAGAGTACGCAGACGAGGATGTCATTTTCCATCGAAAAGGTTCAGATTTATTTTTCCCAACTACCAACGTAGCCTTTCATTTTTGCCCTTTTCCCATCGTATCCTCACACGAATCCTATCATTTTCCCGCTACATCCTGCTTCATTTTTTCCTAAAGTATCTGTCCAGACGAAATTCTTGCGATATTGCGCCTGCGCACTACAAACTTCTCTCATTAAAGTGTTCGCCTACATAATTTCACTTCCATCACTAAACTCACCCTAACCACTTAGCGCTATCCTGCCTTTTCCCTGGAGCTCCCTTAAAGCTCACCCTAACCACTTAGCGCTCTTCTGCCTTTTCCCTTGACCTCCCTTAAAACTTACCCCAATCACTTAGCGCCTTGTTTCTTCTTCCATTTTCACACCCTCAAACTTACCCAAATCACATAGCGCCTTGGTTCTTCTTCCATTTTAGGTCCCTAAAACTTACCCAAATCACTTAGCGCCTTGGTTCTTCTTCCATTTTCACACCCTCAAACTTACCCAAATCACATAGCGCCTTGGTTCTTCTTCCATTTTAGGTCCCTAAAACTTACCCCAATCACTTAGCGCCTTGTTTCTTCTTCCATTTTAGGTCCCTAAAACTTACCCCAATCACTTAGCGCCTTGGTTCTTCTTCCATTTTAGGTCCCTAAAACTTACCCCAATCACTTAGCGCCTTGTTTCTTCTTCCATTTTAGGTCCCTAAAACTTACCCCAATCACTTAGCGCCTTGTTTCTTCTTCCATTTTTGGTCCATAAAACTTACCCAAATCACTTAGCGCCTTGTTTCTTCTTCCATTTTAGGTCCCTAAAACTTACCCCAATCACTTAGCGCCTTGTTTCTTCTTCCATTTTAGGTCCATAAAACTTACCCAAATCACTTAGCGCCTTGGTTCTTCTTCCATTTTAGGTCCCTAAAACTTACCCAAATCACTTAGCGCCTTGGTTCTTCTTCCATTTTCACACCCTCAAACTTACCCAAATCACATAGCGCCTTGGTTCTTCTTCCATTTTAGGTCCATAAAACTTACCCAAATCACTTAGCGCCTTGGTTCTTCTTCCATTTTAGGTCCCTAAAACTTACCCCAATCACTTAGCGCCTTGTTTCTTCTTCCATTTTAGGTCCCTAAAACTTACCCCAATCACTTAGCGCCTTGTTTCTTCTTCCATTTTTGGTCCATAAAACTTACCCAAATCACTTAGCGCCTTGTTTCTTCTTCCATTTTAGGTCCCTAAAACTTACCCCAATCACTTAGCGCCTTGTTTCTTCTTCCATTTTAGGTCCCTAAAACTTACCCAAATCACTTAGCGCCTTGTTTCTTCTTCCATTTTTGGTCCATAAAACTTACCCAAATCACTTAGCGCCTTGTTTCTTCTTCCATTTTAGGTCCCTAAAACTTACCCCAATCACTTAGCGCCTTGTTTCTTCTTCCATTTTAGGTCCATAAAACTTACCCAAATCACTTAGCGCCTTGGTTCTTCTTCCATTTTAGGTCCCTAAAACTTACCCAAATCACTTAGCGCCTTGTTTCTTCTTCCATTTTAGGTCCCTAAAACTTACCCCAATCACTTAGCGCCTTGTTTCTTCTTCCATTTTAGGTCCATAAAACTTACCCAAATCACTTAGCGCCTTGGTTCTTCTTCCATTTTAGGTCCCTAAAACTTACCCCAATCACTTAGCGCCTTGTTTCTTCTTCCATTTTAGGTCCATAAAACTTACCCAAATCACTTAGCGCCTTGGTTCTTCTTCCATTTTAGGTCCCTAAAACTTACCCCAATCACTTAGCGCCTTGTTTCTTCTTCCATTTTAGGTCCATAAAACTTACCCAAATCACTTAGCGCCTTGGTTCTTCTTCCATTTTAGGTCCCTAAAACTTACCCCAATCACTTAGCGCCTTGTTTCTTCTTCCATTTTTGGTCCATAAAACTTACCCCAATCACTTAGCGCCTTGTTTCTTCTTCCATTTTTGGTCCATAAAACTTACCCAAATCACTTAGCGCCTTGTTTCTTCTTCCATTTTAGGTCCCTAAAACTTACCCCAATCACTTAGCGCCTTGTTTCTTCTTCCATTTTAGGTCCATAAAACTTACCCAAATCACTTAGCGCCTTGGTTCTTCTTCCATTTTAGGTCCCTAAAACTTACCCCAATCACTTAGCGCCTTGTTTCTTCTTCCATTTTAGGTCCCTAAAACTTACCCCAATCACTTAGCGCCTTGTTTCTTCTTCCATTTTTGGTCCATAAAACTTACCCAAATCACTTAGCGCCTTGTTTCTTCTTCCATTTTAGGTCCATAAAACTTACCCCAATCACTTAGCGCCTTGTTTCTTCTTCCATTTTTGGTCCATAAAACTTACCCAAATCACTTAGCGCCTTGTTTCTTCTTCCATTTTAGGTCCATAAAACTTACCCAAATCACTTAGCGCCTTGGTTCTTCTTCCATTTTAGGTCCCTAAAACTTACCCCAATCACTTAGCGCCTTGTTTCTTCTTCCATTTTTGGTCCATAAAACTTACCCCAATCACTTAGCGCCTTGGTTCTTCTTCCATTTTAGGTCCCTAAAACTTACCCAAATCACTTCACGGACATCACAATCTTGATTTTCAAATATGTCATTGTCCCCTTGTTTTTTTTCAATGTATGTGTGCAAATAAATGGGACAACATTTTTTTTTTTTTTTTTTGGTTTTTAATTGCTCAATTGCCATTTGTTGGCAAAATATTTCTGGCAACTTTGGCCCAAAAAAATTAATAACTATATACAAATTGTTTTGGCTTTACTAAAAATATATACACTGTTTTTGTTAAAAACTTTAAAAACTATATACAATTAAAAACTTTTTATAAACCAGAAAACTATATACAAAGAAATTTGGTGTTTAACCAAGAAAACTATGTACAAATACAACTATTTACAAATCTACAGGGCCAGGAACCAGGACACTAGTCTTCCTCTTCTGTTGTCCCCAACGTGTCCCGCATCGCCTGCAGATCGGCCACCAACTCAAGGACCCTCCGATTGATATCAGCAAGTCGCTGTCTTGTGGTCCCTTCCCAAAAATCAGAAATTCAAATTATTCGGAGAACAATACATGTTTATCACCTGTGTAATTAATGTATTTAAAGAAACAAATTAAGTATAATGCACATATGATTAATCACAGGAATTAAGGTTAGTAAGTGGCCACAGGACAGTTGGGCAACTAATTAAGCTAATTCAGTGGCCACAGGACAGTTGGGCAACTAATTAAGCTAATTCAGTGGCCACAGGACAGTTGGGCAACTAATTAAGCTAATTCAGTGGCCACAGGACAGTTGGGCAACTAATTAAGCTAATTCAGTGGCCACAGGACAGTTGGGCAACTAATTAAGCTAATTCAGTGGCCACAGGACAGTTGGGCAACTAATTAAGCTAATTCAGTGGCCACAGGACAGTTGGGCAACTAATTAAGCTAATTCAGTGGCCACAGGACTGTTGGGCAACTAATTAAGCTAATTCAGTGGCCACAGGACAGTTGGGCAACTAATTAAGCTAATTCAGTGGCCACAGGACAGTTGGGCAACTAATTAAGCTAATTCAGTGGCCACAGGTCCCTCTTATATTGGCATTGACTAGGGCATTATGTGTTTTTGTGTTCATGGGAATTTAGACCGAAATCTCTAGAATGACATGACTACTTACTTGGTTGGTGGCCGAGAGATGGCTCGTTGGGGACAACACCCTGAGGTCCTGGTTCCTGGCTCTGCTGTGAAGAAGTGCCTGTAGAAACATGGGCCAAATGGTTAGTTTGGATGTCTGATTCCGCAGTCCTCCAATGTTTTGAGCTAAGTCTGGGTCACATCACTCACCTTCTCCAGGGTCTTGTGGGCTCCTATCTGCTGCCTCCTGACCCACTACTTCACCCGCAACCGAAACATCTACAAATACAGAATAAAGGATTCAGTTTGGTGATATCAGGAGCTAGCAATTGTCTTTTTTGGTGTAGACATGAAGAGTGACATACCAGAGGATCCCGCATGCGTGGCAGGGTACGACTGCCTGCCCACGCTGTGCCGCCCCTCCTCTGTGGTAAGGTCCAGGGGCTGGTCTGAGGAGGCCACAGAGGAGGGGTCGGCCCGTCGCCCTGGAGATCCACCACCTTCACTCCCAGCTGCAGAATCATGCAGCACTGGTCGTCCTCTGCGCCTCCGGGTGCGGCGAATTCGGTAATCCATTTCCAACACTAGAAAAGAAAAGGCATTCTAAGTAAAGTCCTACCTTCTGTCTTAGTTACATATTGCATGCAATCGCAATCTACTTACTTGGAAAATGGATTCCGAAGAACCTCCGCACCCGGGGCATGTGCAGCCGTTTGAGGTCCGACCAATGCTGCATGATCTGCGTGTGGGTGAAGGTGGTGTTGGTCTGCTGTTGGATGGTGGAGATTATCTCCAGGGCGACGTGGCGTTTTTCAAATGTGTTGGGCAGGTAGTCGTACCTGCGCTCCAGCATGGTCTACAAAACAGAAAGAAAACATCGACTTTACTTCTCAATACATATCAATATGTGTCAGCAAAACATTTTTTGGGGTAATTACATTAACACACACACATTTCTAGTGTTCAGTAATTTCACAATATGGCCTAAATGTTGTTTGGCACGTGTGTTGCGTGCCTTTGGTTGTGCATGTAGTTTATCACATTTTTAACCAAAGCCATTTATTCCTGCGCTTCCTTCACATATAGAGCAGCATTTCCTAATCTAACAAAAGTCCATCGAATACACTTACGAACATGATGATCTCTTCTTGTTGGCGGGTGAAGATAGTGGGTGCCATCTTGCTTCTTTTTCTCGGCAGCAGATAAGTAACGCCCCAGCGCGTTCCGCACGGCCGTGCGAACGTACGCAATGTCTCAGCGGGTTCCGCACGGCCGTGCGAACGTACGTCACACGCTGGCTTGCTTACTTAAAGGTCCCTGCACACACAGCTGATTATTTGAGAAAATCAAAATGGCACCCAAAAAACCTCCTGGCAAAACTGGAAAGGAGCAAACGGGGAAGAAGGCAGCCAAACGGCAGGAGCCTTCCGAAGGGCCCAAAACCAGGTCGCAGCAGCCAAAAGCAAAATTACGGCCTAGTACCAAAACGCCGGCCAAGCCAACTACCAGCTATGGGCAAAAAAAGGAGCAGGCAGGCAAACCAAAGACCCAGGCCACAAAGGCTAGTATGGCTACTGGGCCAAAAACGGGTAAGAGGGTCCGAAGACCCACCCCACCCTGCCCCACTACAACACCCACAATAGTCCGCAGTAGGTCCCGCAGTCCCCCTCGAGGCCGAACCAGGTCCCGCAGCCCCCCTAGACGCCGCAGCAGGCCACGCAGCCCACAAAGAGGCCGAACCAGGTCCCGCAGCCCCCCTAGACGCCGCAGCAGGCCACGCAGCCCACAAAGAGGCCGAACCAGGTCCCGCAGCCCCCCTAGACGCCGCAGCAGGCCACGCAGCCCCCCTCAAGGCCGAACCAGGTCCCGCAGCCCCCCTAGACGCCGCAGCAGGCCACGCAGCCCACAAAGAGGCCGAACCAGGTCCCGCAGCCCCCCTAGACGCCGCAGCAGGCCACGCAGCCCACAAAGAGGCCGAACCAGGTCCCGCAGCCCCCCTCGAGGCCGAACCAGGTCCCGCAGCCCCCCTAGACGCCGCAGCAGGCCACGCAGCCCACAAAGAGGCCGAACCAGGTCCCGCAGCCCCCCTCGAGGCCGAACCAGGTCCCGCAGCCCCCCTAGACGCCGCAGCAGGCCATGCAGCCCACAAAGAGGCCGAACCAGGTCCCGCAGCCCACCACGAGTGTGCCCAAAAAAAAAACAGAAGAGGGCCGGCCCTGCAAGATCGCCCTCACCCTTGGTCCGCCCTACTACCTCCAAGGGCAGCACTACTTCAGGCTCCGAACGAAGCTCTCCTGCTCGCCCACATTTGGCACCGGCACAGGTGGAAAGGCAAGGTTACTATGCCACATCAACACCTGGGACTTCTGTGGCCAGCCAGGCCAGAACACCCAGTCCCTTGCCCAGTCCAGGCCAATCCCCAGGCAGCCACCATTCCCTGCATTATACCCCACAAACCCAGCCAAGGATGTCACCCCATTTGGATGACACCATGGAGGACCCACAACCCAAAACAACAGGGCGCACATTGCGAAGAGGGCAGTTGAGTGGGCGTTTTGGTGAGGCCCAAATTATGGCCTTGGCTAGTGGCCTGACCTTAGTTTATGATGAGCTATATGGGCGCAGATCAAAAAACACCACCAAACAGCGCAGAGCCAACATCTTGGCAGACCTAACCAGACAAGTGAATGCAGCGGGGGAAGAGTTAAAGGATGTTGTACAGATTCAGCGCAAGATATCGGACCTCAAATATGCTGCACGGAAGAAAGAAAATCAAAGGCGGATTGACAGGTAAAAATGTTAGCTTTAGGATTAGACTGGATGTTGTATTGGCCACCTGGTTCTAAATTACCCTAACTCTGTTTTGCAGCATGAAAACTGGAGGAGGTTTTCCCTCCAAACTCAAGTTGACCCCGGCTGAGGAGATGATTTATGGATTGATGCATCCAGTCGCCGTCGAAGGCCACGCGGCCCTAAGGGACACAGATTCCCCGACCCGTCCTGCAGGTGAGTAAGATGTATGTGACCTTTACAATTAGTGAGCATGCACAATTAGCCAGTAACACATCTGGGAAGCCAGGCACCTAGGCTGTGGCTTGTAGGTGATTTCTGTGTTGGGCCAGGGTGTGGCATGTGTGTGGCCACTTAACTGTTGATTTTTGGTCCACATACAAGACGTGAATGTACATTGAACCCGAGTGTAAAAGTTTGTGGGTTCCCATTAAACCGGACCTTCACCCTGATTTAATGAAAAGCACAAACTCTTATCCAAAAAATCCTCAGCATCTAAAATTAATATATTTTACATGTGTAGTCACTAATGTATTATACTTTCCACCACTGGGCTGCAACTCTGTTCGGCAATTTAGGATACGGCCGCCGCCATCTTGACTCCGAAGCATCACACTTACTGAGGAGAGGAGAGTGGGATAATGTCAGGACTGTACCAAACACCCGTCTGTCTTAAGCCAGTATCCCCCAATCTCCACCGCCACTTCCGCCTATAGACAAGCCCCCGCTTGTAGGAGACACGGGTAATGCCTCTCCCAGTCGGTTGCCCCCAGGACTTAACAGGCGCAAAGGATAATAGCTTAAGGTGCAGCTTGGTGTTTGGCAGGGAATCCCGAATGAGGATGCCGGGTGCGAAAGTCCATAAATCAGGCCGAGGTCAAACCAGGTGGTCACAGGCGAGGTATCCAAGGGAGGTAACTAAGAATGGTCGAGGGTAGCCGAGGTCAAATCCAGGAGGTCACAGGCGAGGTACAGGAGGGTCAGGCAAGAGAGTGGTCAGGCAAAGCAGGAGGTCAGGGCAGGCAGCTAGCAAGAATAGTCGAGGTCCAAATCCAAATTCAAATCCAAGTCTTCACCAAGGTACAGCAACACACATCCAGAACCCAGAAGCTATAACGGGCACTGGGAAACTGGAATAGTGCAGATATATAGGGAAGTCTGGCCAATGGGAAACAGGGAAAAAAGGAGGGAAGGAAGGTGCTTGGTGCAACAGTGAAAAACGGGAGTGGTCCCAGGAACTGGACGGCCCAGGCCAGACAGGCCGACCAGTCCCTGGGCTCCCTCTATGAGCAGGGCCAGGGTTGGATGGATCAAACTCGCCCCCGGCGGGCGCGCTGGGGAAAGCGCCGCCGGGAGGCATAAAGGTGACGTGCTCGCGCGCGCGCGCGGACAGAGAGGGAGCCCGCCGGGCCCGCGCAGCCGCGCAGAGCGGGCTGCGGCGCGGCTGCCGACACCACCTCGCGCCGCCGACCCCTGACCGCCGCCACCACGCTGGGGAGTAAGGACGCCCGGGGAGCGCTGGGCAGCAACCAGCCGGGGACCGCCCGACAGCGCGTCGCGGGACCCGGGACGGCGACGAGGTAAGTGCCTAACATTACCCCCCCTCTGAGGAGGGGACACTGGACCCTCCAAACTAGGTTTTAAAGGATTCTCCCTATGAAACCTCTTTACCAAATTCTGCGCATGAACTTCTCTGGCAGGAACCCAAGATCTTTCTTCCGGACCGTATCCCTTCCAGTCAATAAGATATTGAAGAGAGTTCCGAAAGAAACGAGAATCAAGGACCCGGGCAACCTCAAACTCCTGATGCCCATCAACTACCACAGGACTAGGAGGACTATTAGGTTCATGGTTTCTTGCGGACTTAAGAAGTGAGACATGAAAGGATTTACAGATTTTCATGGATGAAGGGAGGGCCAACCGGTATGTAACCTGATTAACTTTGTGTGTTATGGGGAAGGGGCCAATAAACTTAGGTCCTAACTTAGCGGAGGGTTGGCGTAGCGCCAAATTCTTGGTTGAAAGCCAAACCCAGTCACCCACTTTAAAGTTAGAATTAGACGATCGCTTGCGATCAGAAAATTTTTTCTGTTGACTAGTGGCCCTAGTTAGATGTTGCTGGATTTTATTCCACTCCCCTGGCCATTTGGAAACCCATTCATCCACGGAGGGAACTCTAGAGGGTTGGTCCGAAAGAGCAGAAAACTTCAGATCCTTGCCGTAAACACAGTGGAAAGGAGAAACCCCTGTGGATGAATGCGTGGCGTTGTTAAGAGCAAATTCCGCAAAAGGTAAGAAGAAGACCCAATCAGTTTGAGAACCCGCCGTAAAACAGCGCAAATATTGTTCCAGGGACTGGTTCGTTCTCTCGGTTTGACCATTCGACTGCGGATGGAAGGCCGAGGAAAGGGAGACGGTGAACCCCAACTTGGCACAGAAAGCCCTCCAGAACCGGGAGACAAACTGGACCCCCCTATCTGAAACAACATCCATGGGAATACCATGAATCCTAAAGACATGAGTAATGAAAAGTTGAGCAAGAGTTTGAGCTGAGGGGAGTTTCTTTAAAGGGACGAAATGGGCCATCTTGCTAAAGCGGTCCACAATTACCCAAATAACCGTATGTCCCTGAGACGGGGGAAGGTCAGTAACAAAATCCATGGCCAGATGTGTCCACGGGGAGGCAGGAATGGATAATGGAAGGAGTGGGCCTTCCGGTGAGCTCCTCAAGGACTTACTTTGGGCACAGACTTTGCAAGCGGAGACAAACCTTTGAACGTCCTTCCTAAGAGAAGGCCACCAAACTTGGCGTAACAATAAAGCTATGGTTTTCTTAACCCCTGGATGACCGGTTGTTTTAGTATCGTGAAAATGGGACAAGAACTCAGACCGGTAAGTAGAGGGCACAAACAGGGCCGAAGCGGGTTTCCCAGGAGGAACTTGGGCCTGGAACTGAGTAAGATCAGGAAGTTGGGGTTGGATGGCGGCCACCACTAGAGAGCGAGGTAAGATGGGAGAGGCCACCCTTTCCGGTAAATCGAGGGGAGAGAAACTCCGAGACAGGGCGTCCGCCTTTATATTTTTAGACCCGGGCTTATACGTTATAGAAAAATTAAACCGAGAAAAGAATAAGGACCAGCGAGCCTGTCTAGGAGTTAACCTCTTGGCGGACTGGATGTATTCTAGATTTTTATGGTCCGTAAAGACCGTAACTGGATACTGAGCCCCCTCCAGCCAGTGTCTCCATTCCTGGAAGGCAAGCTTGATGGCCAGTAATTCTCTGTTGCCGATATCATAATTTCTTTCGGCCGCTGAGAATTTCTTGGAAAAGAAGGCACATGGATGGAGGCGTGCAGGTGAGCCGTGGTATTGAGACAAGACCGCTCCGACCGCTATTTCTGAAGCATCCACCTCCACAAGGAAAGGTCGCTGTTCATCGGGATGGACTAGGACGGGAGCAGCGCTAAATACCCTCTTAAGATTCCCGAAAGCCTGGACAGCTTGAGCCGGCCAAACCGGGGGGTACCCGCTTTTTTTTGTTAGGTTAGTTAGTGGTGTAACCAGGGCAGAGAAATTCTTAATGAACCTTCTATAAAAATTGGCAAAACCCAAAAACCTCTGCAGGCCCTTCAGATCTCTGGGCTGCTCCCAGTCTAAAACAGCCCTCACCTTAGATTGGTCCATAGACAGACCAGATTTGGAGATAATGTAACCGAGGAACGGAACCTCAGATACCTCAAATTGACATTTCTTTAGCTTGGCATATAAACAATTCTCCCTAAGTTTCTGCAAAACTAGGCACACATGTTTACGATGCTCGTCAAGGGATGAAGAAAAAATTAAAATGTCATCTAAATAGACAACCATAAACCGGCCAAGATAATCCCTGAAAATTTCATTGACAAAACTTTGAAAAACCGCAGGGGCATTGCACAGGCCGAAAGGCATAACCAAATATTCATAATGCCCTTCAAGGGTATTAAAGGCCGTTTTCCACTCGTCCCCCTGCCTAATTCTTATGAGGTTATAGGCCCCTCGGAGATCTAGTTTAGAGAAGACCTGCGCCCCAACCACCTGAGTAAAGAGTCCCTCAATAAGCGGTAGGGGATACTTATTTTTTACCGTGATGTTATTTAAGCCCCGGTAATCGATACAGGGGCGAAGTCCCCCATCCTTTTTCTCCACAAAAAAAAACCCTGCCCCTGCTGGGGAAGATGAAGGCCGAATAAACCCTTTTTCTAAATTCTCAGCGATATATTCCCGCATGGCAAGGGTTTCCGCTCGGGTCAAATTAAATATTCTCCCTCTGGGAGGCATCGTACCAGGGAGCAGTTCTATTGGGCAGTCCCAAGGTCTATGGGGAGGAAGTTTGTCTGCTGCCTTTTCTGAAAAAACATCAGCAAACTCCAGATATGGAGTTGGGATCCCCATAGGGAGTAGGCGCGTGACCCTGAGGGGAAATTCTAGGCAGTTCCGGAAACACTGGTGTCCCCACTTGGTAATTTGCCCCGAAACCCAATCAATTTGAGGATTATGCTCCTGCAGCCATGGCAACCCCAAAATCAAAGGAGTACCAGGCATGCTCAAAATCAGGAACCTGATAACCTCAGAATGACTGGCTCCTACTCTGATTTGCATAGGAGGTGATTGGAACCGAACTAACCCCCCGGCCACTGGAGTGCCATCAATGGCTGAAACCCGGATAGGAGTTGGCAAGGTCTGTACCATAATTCCTAGAGTCTGAGCTAGATCAGAGTCCAGGAAATTCCCGGCTGCTCCAGAATCTAGAAGAGCCTTTAGATTAACACATTTAGCACCAATCATAAACTGAACTGGGACGAAAACTGGAGACGATACTTGAGGAGATACCTTACAGCCTAGGAGGGCCCCCTCGAAACCCCCTAGGCTCTGAAATTTCCCGACGGTTTCTTTGGGCAAAGTCTAACCATGTGGCCGGTCCCACCACAGTAAAGACAGAGCCCCTCGGATAGGCGTCGTCGTCTCTCGCCTTCGGTGAGCCTGGTGGCACCTAGTTGCATAGGCTCTTCTGAAGGTTGAGCGACTAGAGCCTCAGATTTTGCAGCTGATTCAGAGGGTGAACCTTTCTCTAGGCGCCTTTCCCGGAGTCGGCGATCAATGCGGATGGCCAAATGCATCAATTCATCCAGAGTCTGGGGTTCCGGGTAGTTCACCAGGGTGTCCTTGATAGAGTCAGCCAGACCTAATCGGAATTGACCACAGAGGGCAGGATTGTTCCAACGTGAGTCAACTGCCCAACGTCGGAATTCGGAACAGTAGTCTTCGGCTGGACGGCGACCCTGGCGGAGGGTACGTAACTTAGCGTCAGCTGAGGCCCCTTTGTCAGGATCATCATAAAGGACCTCCATAGCAGCGAAGAAACTATCCACCGACTGGCGGATGGGGTCCTGAGCTGATAGGCTGAAGGCCCAGGACTGAGGGTCTCCATGCAACAGGGAAATTATCAAGCCTACCTTCTGTTCCTGTGAGCCTGAAGAAACCGGGCGAAGCTGGAAGTATAGTTTACAAGAGTCCCGGAAATTGGCAAATTTTGCCCTATCGCCAAAAAATTTTTCAGGGAGCGGGATCTTGGGTTCCACAGTCATTGCGGCCGGGGTCCCCTGAGAAGTGGGGACAATGGGAGTAGGACGGTTCTCCTGGGCCGCAACTCGATGAGCCAGGTGCTCCACCGCCGCTGTCAGGGCCTGCACCTGCTCCAGGATTTGGTCCATTCTTCTTTCTGGCCCGTTATAATGTCAGGACTGTACCAAACACCCGTCTGTCTTAAGCCAGTATCCCCCAATCTCCACCGCCACTTCCGCCTATAGACAAGCCCCCGCTTGTAGGAGACACGGGTAATGCCTCTCCCAGTCGGTTGCCCCCAGGACTTAACAGGCGCAAAGGATAATAGCTTAAGGTGCAGCTTGGTGTTTGGCAGGGAATCCCGAATGAGGATGCCGGGTGCGAAAGTCCATAAATCAGGCCGAGGTCAAACCAGGTGGTCACAGGCGAGGTATCCAAGGGAGGTAACTAAGAATGGTCGAGGGTAGCCGAGGTCAAATCCAGGAGGTCACAGGCGAGGTACAGGAGGGTCAGGCAAGAGAGTGGTCAGGCAAAGCAGGAGGTCAGGGCAGGCAGCTAGCAAGAATAGTCGAGGTCCAAATCCAAATTCAAATCCAAGTCTTCACCAAGGTACAGCAACACACATCCAGAACCCAGAAGCTATAACGGGCACTGGGAAACTGGAATAGTGCAGATATATAGGGAAGTCTGGCCAATGGGAAACAGGGAAAAAAGGAGGGAAGGAAGGTGCTTGGTGCAACAGTGAAAAACGGGAGTGGTCCCAGGAACTGGACGGCCCAGGCCAGACAGGCCGACCAGTCCCTGGGCTCCCTCTATGAGCAGGGCCAGGGTTGGATGGATCAAACTCGCCCCCGGCGGGCGCGCTGGGGAAAGCGCCGCCGGGAGGCATAAAGGTGACGTGCTCGCGCGCGCGCGCGAGCACGTAGATGATCGAGCGCGCCCCCGCCGGGAGGCGGAAGCGCCGGACAGAGAGGGAGCCCGCCGGGCCCGCGCAGCCGCGTAGAGCGGGCTGCGGCGCGGCTGCCGACACCACCTCGCGCCGCCGACCCCTGACCGCCGCCACCACGCTGGGGAGTAAGGACGCCCGGGGAGCGCTGGGCAGCAACCAGCCGGGGACCGCCCGACAGCGCGTCGCGGGACCCGGGACGGCGACGAGGTAAGTGCCTAACAGATAAGGTACAGGGGGGCGGGTTATAGCTGTGCTTTGCTCAGACAGAGCAGAGCTGGGGTCAGGGAAAGGTCAGCAGTCCAAGAATGCAGAGCAGCACAGTCAGGAGGCACTTACTGTTTGCAGGCTGCCTGATAAGATGGCGGATTCCATAAGCCGCCATCTTTGATGTTTAAAGGCTCATAACATGCAGTAGATGCAGGTTGGAAGATTTGTAATGTGGTCAATCTGTATGTACAGGGTGTGGGAAACATATAAGCTAGACTCTTAATCAGAGTGAAGGTCCGCTTTAATGGCCTCTAAGGGATGTGGTCAGCCACATAACAAGCTGAACTTGAATGTTTGGCTTAGTTGAGTAGAACAATGTGGAAGTGGTTGTAGGCCAAAAATTTAACAACATAATGGCATGGAAATTGAAGCTTATTTGGCCCCGTTGTTGAAGTGCCCATGACAGCTTTGACCCGTTAACTAATTCGGCATATGTCTTTTGACCCGTCAACAATGCATAGGTGTGTGTTTACATAGTGTCTTTGCTTCTCATGCAGGCCACCATCATCGCTCAGCTACTGTGGAATCCACTGCCAGTGTGGACATGCCGTCAACTTCCGTGCAGCCTAGGAGGGAGGAACCGATATATTCGGTAAGTTTATTGAGCAAATGTCGTTTAGCAATGTTACTTTGCATGTTACTACTAACAGATTGACATATGTAGTGGGCAAGCTAACATCTAATTTGTCTCTGTCCATACAGACCCACACACTCATGGATGAAATCCAGGAGCTGGAGGAGGATGGATCCTTTATGTGCCCTTCTGAAGATATACCCCTGACCCAGAATCTGCAACTGGTCCAAAATGTTTCACCACCAACTCAGCAGCAGCAGAGAGAATCTGGCAGCATGGTGGCTGCACATGATGGCCAGCATGCACAGACTGACAGTCAAGTCCCCAGTGTTGTCTCTGCTGTTGAGGATAGTGAAAGCATGCCTGTGTCTGTTGAGGGGCCCAGACCAACAGCCTCGGCACGACCCCGAACCAGGGGATTGGGGAGGCGGAATCCGCTACAGCGCAACCAGGGGAGGGGCATGGCAATGTTGGACGCATGGCACCACGAGAGGGTGACCTTCCAGCAGCAAAACCAACTAAACCGAGAGGCACTGCATGGCCGGATCGAGAACCTAAATACCACATTACAGGCTGTGCAGAACGAATTGAGGACCCTCAACAGCCACATGGAGACTGCCAACAATGACAACCGTGCCTACAGGGGTGAAATGGTAAATATCATGCGCAACATTTTGGACCAGTTGCAGATTCAGAATGCCACACAGGCCCACGTTCGGGCCAATCAGCAAGGGCCACCACCTGGGTACTATGGCCATCACCCATATTAATGTCTCCACAACATGAATCTGTACAACATCTTTGCTCTTAATCCCCCCTGTATTGACTTGTCTGGTGAGGCAAACCAAGATACCCTTGGTGTATGCCTTGGGTTGTGTGTTTTTGATTTGCGCCCATAGAGCTCCTTAGAGTGGTGAGGTAGGCCACTAGCCAAGGCCATATCTGAATCCTCACTGAACGTGCCACTCAAGCTTCTACCCCTGTACCAGGTTTACACCTGTGGCAGGGGCAAATGTGGCCAACCAGGATTGTTTGTTTTTTTCATTATTGCCATGGTTGATCTAACCATTAATCCTTTGTGTTTACCTAAATTTTTTGAGCAAATTGGAGTGAGCAGCAACTCCAAGTTGGAGCTCTTATTTTTTACAAATAAACAGTTAAAGACACCTGTGGCTCATAAATTTTATTGTCTCTTTTTTGGGTGTCACAGAGAAATATATACTTGGACATTCACACAGTTCACACATCCAAAAAAGAGAGTTGGAAAGCATTAGGCCTGTGGTGAGTAATTACTTTATTACTTATTTGAACACCACAAACATAACGAAACATACACAAAGGGAAATAAAACTAAATCAACAACACAATGTTAAACAAAGGCCAATACAGGTTACATTAAGCAAAATGGGTCGCGATCAAATTAGTCCGCACACTTTGGCCAGACACACTACTGTGTGTGTCCAGAAATGACTCCTCCTGGTCTTCGCTGGGTGGAGAGGGAGCAAATTCTACATACCGGGGGACCCGTTGTGAAATAGCAAAATTGTGAAGAACAGCACAGGCCATTATTATGTCTATGACCTTTTTCGGATCATATTGCAGGGCGCCCCCGGTATGATCCAAACAACGAAACCTAGTCTTCAAAAGACCAAAGGCCCTCTCTACCACAGCCCTGGTCTTGCGGTGCGCACAGTTGTAGGCATCCTGGGAGGCATCCTGGGGCCGGAGTACTGGCGTCAAGAGCCACGGCAGCAGCGGGTATCCTGAATCACCTTATACATAAGATTAGGAAAACAAACATGTAAGACCATCAAGGCACCAGCAACATCAATAGGAGGCTATTTGTCAATTGTGTGATCAACATGAGGCAACATTTGCCACTGTCCCAGTCCCAAACTAAACATCTGTCCTAGAGGTTTACAAAAGGACAACATACAAAGAGTGAGGATGAGGGACAATCATACATATGGATCCCAGCTCTGGGTTTCAAAGTGTGCTTAGGATGTAGGTTTTGCTGACCCCTTATATGCTTTGTGTGAGACCAAAACAGCAGAAACACGCCACATGCACTTTATCCCGCTCTACTCTCGTGTGGAAGTGCAAACCAGCTTAGCAAAGATGGGTCCGAAACTATGCTCAAGTTAAGTGCACGATTCCACACAAGGGTGGTGTAAGAGGGATTATTAAATTAGACCAACAGATAATTTAGAATGTGGCTAATGCAGGCCAAACTTGGCGAAACGCTTGGTTGGTTAATAACTAACATTCAAGTGTGGTTTCACATGGGCAGAAGTTTATTTAAGGTGTAAGTTTGGCAGACATTACTGCCAAATGCTAATTAAAAACAAACATCCACAACTACATTATGTGGTTTATGTTCACTTACCAAGGAGTAATGCACCGGAAAATTCCCCAGACTCAAACCGTCGGTACAATCCTGATCGTCTAAGGATGTACGCATCATGGGCTGAGCCTGGGTAGCCGGCGAGGACGCTAAGGAACCGCATGTCCGGCCCCACCACTGCCTGCACATTAAAGGAGTGGCCCATTTTGCGGTTCCTGGAAAAAAAGGAAGACAAGAAAACATTAGGAAGGCATTTAGAAAAATGAACACACACATTTCGATAAGGAGGGACCATTACAAGGTGGGACCATTACAAGGTGGGAGCATTACAAGGTGGGTGCATTACAAGGTGGAACCATTAGAAGGTGGAAACATTACAAGGAGGGACCATTACAAGGTGGGACCATTAAAAGGTGGGACCATTACAAGGTGGGTCCATTACAAGGTGGAACCATTAGAAGGTGTAAACATTACAAGGAGGGACCATTACAAGGTGGGACCATTAAAAGGTGGGACCATTACAAGGTGGGTCCATTACAAGGTGGAGCCATTAGAAGGTGGAAACATTACAAGGAGGGACCATTACAAGGTGGGACCATTACAAGGTTGGACCATTAAAAGGTGGGACCATTACAAGGTGGGTCCATTACAAGGTGGAGCCATTAGAAGGTGGAAACATTACAAGGAGGGACCATTACAAGGAGGGACCATTACAAGGAGGCTTAACCTAAAATGAAACCAAAAATTAAAAACATTACTTACCTGTATATGTACTCGTCGGCAGCAGGAGGCACCAGGGCGACGTGGGTACAGTCAATGGCACCAATGACGTTGGGCATGTCGGCGATATTATAAAAACCAAGCTTAATGGCGTTTCTGGCTACCATATCATCGGGGAAAAAAACATATTTGGGGGTTAGGGTAGCCATGCCTTCCAAAAAATGTGATAGTGCGCGGCTCAGCGTAGGCTGTGAGATCCCCACGGAGAGGGCACCCAGCCTCTGGAACGAGCCGTTCGCCAAAAATTGCAGGCAGCCAAGCATCTTGGTCATACCTGAAATTGCATGCCCCTTCCTTGTGGTGCGGGCTAACCATGGCCGCAGCTCACTATACAATTTATGGAGGGAAGCGCGATTAAGCCTGGTCAGCTCGAACAGCTCAACGTCATGCATGCCATTGATGTTCATGCGTCGCCGCCGGTGCAATCTGGGCTCTGACCTCAAGATCCCATCAATGCCAAACAGAAGAAGACCTTGATGCTCTTCAAAGTCACTCTCCATCACGCTTGGCTGCCTAGTCCCGAGGTCAAAAAGGTGCCGTAAGACGCTCGACAAGGAAATGACTATATGGGCGTCGGAATACTTGCCAATCAGCTCTCTGAATTAATCGCCAGCCCATTGCAATGACGTAAATGATTTGACCGATCGAAACATTTTCGATTTCGAAGGAAAAAAGTCCCGAAGTTGCGTAAAAACACAAAATGAATTTCGATGGACGAACGAACATATACGTCTATGTTCGAACGTTCGTGCGAGTCGAAAATGGCCAAAAAAAAAGGAAAAAATGACAAACACCCAACAAAACTTTCGATTGCAAATACGAACATAATGACATTTGGGATTTTGAATCGAGCCTAATGTTAGAAAATATTATTTTACAGAAAGAGTAGTAGATGCTTGGAACAAACTTCCAGCTGAGGTAGTTGAAAAATCAACAGTCACTGAATTTAAACATGATTGGGATAAGCCTCCATCTATCCTAAGATAAAGAGAACATACAGTATACACATAAGGACAGACTAGATGGACCGTATGGTCTCCTTCTGCCGTCAACCTTCTATGTTTCTATATATATGGGCAGGGGAGGGGAGAGTCGGCCTGCTGCTTGTTTTTGGGGATGGGGAGATCTGTCATACTCCCCTGTTATGGGGGTATTCTGCATGTTGTATATTATATGGGAAGGGGGATTCTGCACGTTGCTTGTTTTTGGGGATGGGTTGAATCTTCCATGCTACCTGTTATAGGGGGGATCAGGGGGGATTCTGCCATGTCTTGTTTGGTTCAGAATATTTTTTTTTCTTTTTATGCTCCTACAAATCCTAGGTGAGTTTATAGTGTGAAATATACAGTGTCAGTGTGTGTGTGTGTGTGTGTGTGTGTGTGTGTATATATATATATATATATATATATATATATATATTTAAAAAGAATGTTCATCTGTCCCTCTCTCCGTCTGTCCATCTGTCTGTCTGTTCTCTATAGACTTCCGAACACCTGAACCATTTGACCCCAGATTTGGCACACAGGTACATTGGGTGCCCGAGAAGGTTGGAGCGAAGATCCTGTCCTTACCAGATGTACAGGAGAGGGGGGGGATGGTGAGGACCGGCCATAGAAATGAATGGGAGAATCTCTTTTCCGAAATGGAGATCTGGATCAGGGGCGCTAAGCAACAAATTATCATGCAAATAAGAAAGAAATTATATATATATATATATATATATATATATATATATATATATATATATATATATACAGCCCCCACACACACACTGTTTTTCACTCTATAAGACGCACTTATTCTCCCCAAAAGCTAGGGGTGCCCATGCGTCTTAAAGTGTGATGGTAAATACTAGGGATGAGCGAATCGATCCGGACGAACCCGGATTCGATCTGAATTTCAGGAAAAAATCGATTCGGATCGAATCCGAATTTCCCCGCGATTCGATCGCTCGAAGTTTTCCTTTAACATCCATTCATTTACATTACAGGCATTCTAAGATGGCGGACGGGACATGTCCAGACATGTAAGATGGGGCAGTGTATGCTGGGACAGTCACATGCAGCCTATCAGCAGCCAGCAAGCCCGGTGACGTCACAGCGGTATTTAAGGCCGGCCATCTTGCTTTCCTGCCTCATTTCTCTATTGCATTCGTGGGAGACAGAACGCTGTGTAGCTGAGGGAGAGACAGTTAGACAGTTAGACAGGCAGGGACAGACAGGGACAGGCTGGAGACAGGCAGGAGACAGACAGGAGACAGACAGAAAGTCAGCGAAAAACAGGGAAAGGAAGGGAAAATCGGAGGCTGTCAGTTTTTTTTTTTTTTTTCATCCAGCCTGACAGGCTTTGTTAGCGTTTTCAGGCTGCTTATACTAACTAACTGTGCATATATACTGAACTGATCTTAAGTCTGCTGTGAGGCATCCCATTCTGTGACTACAGCAGCATCTGTTTAAGACCATATAACCATTTGCTCTTATTATATTTAAAATTAGCCTGTTAAAGACACTTTTGCTGGGCATAGCACTACTTGTCCCTGCCAGGGCATCCCATTCTGTGACTAAAGCAGCCTCTGTTTAAGACCATATAACCATTTGCTCTTATTATATTTGAAATTAGGCCTGATAAAGACACTTTTGCTGGGCATAGTACTACTGGATCTTTTTTGGGGGCATCCCATTCTGTGACTAAAGCAGCCTCTGTTTAAGACCATATAACCATTTGCTCTTATTATATTTGAAATTAGGCCTGATAAAGACACTTTTGCTGGGCATAGCACTACTTGTCCCTGCCAGGGCATCCCATTCTGTGACTAAAGCAGCCTCTGTTTAAGACCATATAACCATTTGCTCTTATTATATTTGAAATTAGGCCTGATAAAGACACTTTTGCTGGGCATAGCACTACTTGTCCCTGCCAGGGCATCCCATTCTGTGACTAAAGCAGCCTCTGTTTAAGACCATATAACCATTTGCTCTTATTATATTTGAAATTAGCCTGATAAAGACACTTTTGCTGGGCATAGTACTACTGGATCTTTTTTGGGGGCATCCCATTCTGTGACTAAAGCAGCCTCTGTTTAAGACCATATAACCATTTGCTCTTATTATATTTGAAATTAGCCTGCTAAAGACACTTTTGCAGGGCATAGTACTACTGGATCTTTTTTGGGGGCATCCCATTCTGTGACTAAAGCAGCCTCTGTTTAAGACCATATAACCATTTGCTCTTATTATATTTGAAATTAGCCTGATAAAGACACTTTTGCTGGGCATATCACTACTTGTCCCTGCCAGGGCATCCCATTCTGTGACTAAAGCAGCCTCTGTTTAAGACCATATAACCATTTGCTCTTATTATATTTGAAATTAGGCCTGATAAAGACACTTTTGCTGGGCATAGCACTACTTGTCCCTGCCAGGGCATCCCATTCTGTGACTAAAGCAGCCTCTGTTTAAGACCATATAACCATTTGCTCTTATTATATTTGAAATTAGCCTGATAAAGACACTTTTGCTGGGCATAGTACTACTGGATCTTTTTTGGGGGCATCCCATTCTGTGACTAAAGCAGCCTCTGTTTAAGACCATATAACCATTTGCTCTTATTATATTTGAAATTAGCCTGATAAAGACACTTTTGCTGGGCATAGTACTACTGGATCTTTTTTGGGGGCATCCCATTCTGTGACTACAGCAGCCTCTGTTTAAGACCATATAACCATTTGCTCTTATTATATTTGAAATTAGGCCTGATAAAGACACTTTTGCTGGGCATAGCGCTACTTGTCCCTGCCAGGGCATCCCATTCTGTGACTAAAGCAGCCTCTGTTTAAGACCATATAACCATTTGCTCTTATTATATTTGAAATTAGCCTGATAAAGACACTTTTGCTGGGCATAGTACTACTGGATCTTTTTTGGGGGCATCCCATTCTGTGACTAAAGCAGCCTCTGTTTAAGACCATATAACCATTTGCTCTTATTATATTTGAAATTAGCCTGATAAAGACACTTTTGCTGGGCATAGTACTACTGGATCTTTTTTGGGGGCATCCCATTCTGTGACTAAAGCAGCCTCTGTTTAAGACCATATAACCATTTGCTCTTATTATATTTGAAATTAGGCCTGATAAAGACACTTTTGCTGGGCATAGCACTACTTGTCCCTGCCAGGGCATCCCATTCTGTGACTAAAGCAGCCTCTGTTTAAGACCATATAACCATTTGCTCTTATTATATTTGAAATTAGCCTGTTAAAGACACTTTTGCTGGGCATAGCACTACTTGTCCCTGCCAGGGCATCCCATTCTGTGACTAAAGCAGCCTCTGTTTAAGACCATATAACCATTTGCTCTTATTATATTTGAAATTAGGCCTGATAAAGACACTTTTGCTGGGCATAGCACTACTTGTCCCTGCCAGGGCATCCCATTCTGTGACTAAAGCAGCCTCTGTTTAAGACCATATAACCATTTGCTCTTATTATATTTGAAATTAGGCCTGATAAAGACACTTTTGCTGGGCATAGCACTACTTGTCCCTGCCAGGGCATCCCATTCTGTGACTAAAGCAGCCTCTGTTTAAGACCATATAACCATTTGCTCTTATTATATTTGAAATTAGGCCTGATAAAGACACTTTTGCTGGGCATAGCACTACTTGTCCCTGCCAGGGCATCCCATTCTGTGACTAAAGCAGCCTCTGTTTAAGACCATATAACCATTTGCTCTTATTATATTTGAAATTAGCCTGATAGAGACACATTTGCTGGGCATAGTACTACTGGATCTTTTTTGGGGGCATCCCATTCTGTGACTAAAGCAGCCTCTGTTTAAGACCATATAACCATTTGCTCTTATTATATTTGAAATTAGCCTGATAAAGACACTTTTGCTGGGCATAGTACTACTGGATCTTTTTTGGGGGGTATCCCATTCTGTGACTACAGCAGCCTCTGTTTAAGACCATATAACCATTTGCTCTTATTATATTTGAAATTAGGCCTGATAAAGACACTTTTGCTGGGCATAGCACTACTTGTCCCTGCCAGGGCATCCCATTCTGTGACTAAAGCAGCCTCTGTTTAAGACCATATAACCATTTGCTCTTATTATATTTGAAATTAGCCTGATAAAGACACTTTTGCTGGGCATAGTACTACTGGATCTTTTTTGGGGGCATCCCATTCTGTGACTAAAGCAGCCTCTGTTTAAGACCATATAACCATTTGCTCTTATTATATTTGAAATTAGCCTGATAAAGACACTTTTGCTGGGCATAGTACTACTGGATCTTTTTTGGGGGCATCCCATTCTGTGACTAAAGCAGCCTCTGTTTAAGACCGTATAACCATTTGCTCTTATTATATTTGAAATTAGGCCTGATAAAGACACTTTTGCTGGGCATAGCACTACTTGTCCCTGCCAGGGCATCCCATTCTGTGACTAAAGCAGCCTCTGTTTAAGACCATATAACCATTTGCTCTTATTATATTTGAAATTAGCCTGTTAAAGACACTTTTGCTGGGCATAGCACTACTTGTCCCTGCCAGGGCATCCCATTCTGTGACTAAAGCAGCCTCTGTTTAAGACCATATAACCATTTGCTCTTATTATATTTGAAATTAGCCTGATAAAGACACTTTTGCTGGGCATAGTACTACTGGATCTTTTTTGGGGGCATCCCATTCTGTGACTAAAGCAGCCTCTGTTTAAGACCGTATAACCATTTGCTCTTATTATATTTGAAATTAGGCCTGATAAAGACACTTTTGCTGGGCATAGCACTACTTGTCCCTGCCAGGGCATCCCATTCTGTGACTAAAGCAGCCTCTGTTTAAGACCATATAACCATTTGCTCTTATTATATTTGAAATTAGCCTGTTAAAGACACTTTTGCTGGGCATAGCACTACTTGTCCCTGCCAGGGCATCCCATTCTGTGACTAAAGCAGCCTCTGTTTAAGACCATATAACCATTTGCTCTTATTATATTTGAAATTAGCCTGATAAAGACACTTTTGCTGGGCATAGCACTACTTGTCCCTGCCAGGGCATCCCATTCTGTGACTAAAGCAGCCTCTGTTTAAGACCATATAACCATTTGCTCTTATTATATTTGAAATTAGGCCTGATAAAGACACTTTTGCTGGGCATAGCACTACTTGTCCCTGCCAGGGCATCCCATTCTGTGACTAAAGCAGCCTCTGTTTAAGACCATATAACCATTTGCTCTTATTATATTTGAAATTAGCCTGATAAAGACACTTTTGCTGGGCATAGTACTACTGGATCTTTTTTGGGGGCATCCCATTCTGTGACTACAGCAGCCTCTGTTTAAGACCATATAACCATTTGCTCTTATTATATTTGAAATTAGGCCTGATAAAGACACTTTTGCTGGGCATAGCACTACTTGTCCCTGCCAGGGCATCCCATTCTGTGACTAAAGCAGCCTCTGTTTAAGACCATATAACCATTTGCTCTTATTATATTTGAAATTAGCCTGATAAAGACACTTTTGCTGGGCATAGTACTACTGGATCTTTTTTGGGGGCATCCCATTCTGTGACTAAAGCAGCCTCTGTTTAAGACCATATAACCATTTGCTCTTATTATATTTGAAATTAGCCTGATAAAGACACTTTTGCTGGGCATAGTACTACTGGATCTTTTTTGGGGGCATCCCATTCTGTGACTAAAGCAGCCTCTGTTTAAGACCATATAACCATTTGCTCTTATTATATTTGAAATTAGCCTGATAAAGACACTTTTGCTGGGCATAGTACTACTGGATCTTTTTTGGGGGCATCCCATTCTGTGACTAAAGCAGCCTCTGTTTAAGACCGTATAACCATTTGCTCTTATTATATTTGAAATTAGGCCTGATAAAGACACTTTTGCTGGGCATAGCACTACTTGTCCCTGCCAGGGCATCCCATTCTGTGACTAAAGCAGCCTCTGTTTAAGACCATATAACCATTTGCTCTTATTATATTTTAAATTAGCCTGATAAAGACACTTTTGTTGGGCATAGTACTACTGGATCTTTTTTGGGGGCATCCCATTCTGTGACTAAAGCAGCCTCTGTTTAAGACCATATAACCATTTGCTCTTATTATATTTGAAATTAGCCTGATAAAGACACTTTTGCTGGGCATAGTACTACTGGATCTTTTTTGGGGGCATCCCATTCTGTGACTAAAGCAGCCTCTGTTTAAGACCGTATAACCATTTGCTCTTATTATATTTGAAATTAGGCCTGATAAAGACACTTTTGCTGGGCATAGCACTACTTGTCCCTGCCAGGGCATCCCATTCTGTGACTAAAGCAGCCTCTGTTTAAGACCATATAACCATTTGCTCTTATTATATTTGAAATTAGGCCTGATAAAGACACTTTTGCTGGGCATAGCACTACTTGTCCCTGCCAGGGCATCCCATTCTGTAACTAAAGCAGCCTCTGTTTAAGACCATATAACCATTTGCTCTTATTATATTTGAAATTAGCCTGATAAAGACACTTTTACTGGGCATAGTACTACTGGATCTTTTTTGGGGGCATCCCATTCTGTGACTAAAGCAGCCTCTGTTTAAGACCATATAACCATTTGCTCTTATTATATTTGAAATTAGCCCCGATAAAGACACTTTTGCTGGGCATAGGCTTACTGCTGCCTGCCAGGTGCACTTCTGTTGAGGCATCCCATTCTGTAACATAGCATACCCCTCTTTATTTACACTAAGCAGCTCTCTTATTTACACTAAGCAGGCCTGTTGGAGGCTGAGTGTTACTGCTCACTTTTGGTGTGCATTATATTCTGTTTCATATAGACCCACCGCTGCCCGGGGGATCTTAAAATATCACCTACTACCACGCCAGTTAGACTATGTCGGGCAGACAAGTGCCTGGAAGTGAAAAGAGGAGTGGCAGAGGCCAAGATTCCGCAGGCAGAGCTCGCATCAGACTGGGGGCCAGTAGCAGCAGGAGTCACGCTGAGAGACCTAATCTGCCAGTATCTGCTAGCGGTCGGGTCTCCACCAGTAACGCATCTGCCGTGGTAGATTGGTTGTCGCGCTCATCAACAACATCATCACAACTTACGTCTGAGACCCCCAGTCTAGGGTCGGTAGGTTCCTCTGACACAACCCTGAGTTGGCATGCCCCGAGAGCAGTCCCTGTCCTCCCATTGCCTCTGTCCTACGCCGTTCCCTCCCCCAGCGACGTATCCTATGCTTTGGGTTCAGCTCCACTCTTTAGTGAGGAGGACCATCAGATAGAGGACAGTCAGCAGCTACTGCCCAGCCAAGAAATGGAGGTGGCTTCTCTAGCTAGGCAGACAGATAGTGATGTGGACAGTGTCGTGGGTGCTGCGAGCATTCCAGCTCCTGCACCAGACACTGTTGACGAATCCACGAACATCAGTGACGTACAGCCACAACTCGGTGATGATGATGATGACGATGAAGCCGATCGCACTTGGGAGCCGGGTGATGAAGGGGCTTCATCGTCATCATCAGGAGAAGAGGGGCGCAGGTTGCCCCGGAGTCAGCAGCTGAGGCAGCAATGTGGTAGCAGTCAGCATGGGGGCACAATTCCAAAGGCTGGAGCCGGCCGGGGCCGGGGCCGGGGTAGAGCACCTGCTGTGCGGCAGTCTACCTTATCGGGAGGTAGTGGAGCAGGGGTTCCTGGAGTTGGCAACAGCAGCAGTGAATCAGTGAGGCCAGGGGGTGGGAAAAGTAGCTACTCGGCAGTGTGGCAGTTTTTCCTGAGGCATCCGCAGGAGGGTAACATGGCCACATGCAAGATATGTAGGCAAAAGGTGAAGCGTGGCCAGGGTCCAAATGTTGGCACCACGGCCCTGCGTCAACATATGATGCGTCACCATAAAACGACCTGGGAGAACCGAGGCTCCCAAGGGGTGGTCCAGTCTGCTTCCTCACCAAGTGAGCTCCCAATTTCTGCCAGCCAAGGCTCCAGCACCTCAGCCGAAGGCAGCTGTGCGTCATACCCATCCTCTGTCGCTCCTGCTCCTCCTCCTCCAAGTCATGCATCCCGCCAGCAATCCATCAGCGAAGCCATGTCCAAGAGACAGCAGTATGTGCCCACTCATCCTACGGCGCAGAAGCTGAATGTGCTCCTGTCCAAGTTGCTGGTGCTGCAGTCGCTCCCTTTTCAGGTGGTGGAATCTGCACCTTTCAGAGAACTGATGGCTTGTGCCGAGCCGAGGTGGAGAGTCCCAAGCCGTCATTTCTTTGCCAAGAAGGCAGTACCAGCGCTGCACACTTTTGTTGAACAGAAGGTGGGCCAGTCCTTGAGCCTGTCGGTGTGTAGCAAAATACATGGCAGCGCCGACATCTGGAGCTGTAACTACGGTCAGGGGCAGTACATGTCGTTTACGGCCCACTGGGTGAATGTGGTCCCTTTGCAGCAGCAACTTGGACAGGTCACGCCGCTTCGGCCTCCGCGCTCTCTGCCCATTGGGCCTGTGACACCGTGCGACTCGGCCTCCTCATCCTCCGCCATCTCCTCACCCTCCACTGTAGGCTCAAGTCTCAGTGCCCCTCCAGTCTACCATGTGTGCAGGGCACGGAGGTGTCACGCAGTGCTTCACATGGTTTGTCTTGGCGAATGGAGTCACACAGGGGAGGAACTGCTTAAATGTATTCATCAGGAAATCCAAACATGGCTTACTCCGAGAAAACTTAAAATGGGAATCATGGTTACCGACAATGGGAAGAACACTTTGTCTGCGCTGCGCCAAGGAAGCCTGACCCATGCCCCCTGCATGGCTCACGTCTTCAATCTGGTTGTCAAGCGGTTTCTGAAGTGTTCCCCCCATCTGCAGGACATCCTAACAACTTCAAGGAAACTTTGCATGCACTTCAGCCACTCCTACACCGCCAAACACACCCTTCTTGAGCTACAGCGTCAGAATGGTATCCCCCAACATAGTCTGATTTGCGATGTTTCCACCCGTTGGAATTCCACCCTTCACATGTTGGACCGATTATATGAACAGAGAAAAGCCATCACGGATTTCCTGATGATCCAAGCAGATAGGGGGACTCCCCTGTGTAACTTCAATGTCAACCAGTGGCAGCTCATACGTGACACCTGCCGTTTGCTCAGGCCCTTTGAGGAAGCCACTTTATTTGTCAGTCGGCAGGATTACGGGATGAACGACGTGATTCCACTGCTTCATGTACTACAGCACATGTTGGAAACCATGGCTGGTCAGGGCACTGGAGACATGGCGTTTACATCTTACGGCCACATGAACCCCGTTGGAGCTGAACTGGAGGAGGAGGAGGAAGAGGAGGAGGAGGAGTTGCCCAGCGAAACACAGTTTAGGCTTGGCGAAATGGCTGGTTTATCTAGTCAGCGGACAGGAGAGGAGGAGCAGGAGCAGCCAGAGGAGCTAGAGGTTTTTGAGGAAGGCGAGACAGAGGACCCGGGAACACCGTGGCAGTATGCAGTGGAGATGGAGACAGGTAGTCCATCCGAGTCACTTGCGCAAATGGCACGAAGCATGCTCACGTGCTTGCGTAGTGACCCCAGAATTGTTTCCATCTGTCGGCGGGATGACTTCTGGCTGTCCACCTTATTGGACCCTCGCTTCCGGCACAAAATGGGGGCATTTTTTAAACCCACCGAGAGGGAGGACAAACTCAACTACTACAAAGACATTCTACGTAGGCAGTTGGCCGATGCCTATCTGCGCCATGGTCCATACTCTCGCAGGTCTGACTCGAGGGGACCTCTGCGCTCACCTTCCACTGCCATGGCCGCTGGGGGGGTTGGCAGGAGCAGCAGCAGCAGCTCCATCAGCAGCAGCAGCCTCAGTCTTCAGTCGCTAATGAGTAGCTTTCTACACCCGCATAGTGAGGCTACTCATGAGCAGCAGGAAGACCTGGAGCAGGACCTCAACCAGCAGGTCATGTCATACTTTGACATGACCATGCCAACACACCTTGAGGATCCGCTGGACTTCTGGGCAGCCAAACTTGATTTGTGGCCGCAACTAGCAGAGTTTGCCCTGGAAAAGCTGTCCTGCCCGGCAAGTAGCGTGTCATCTGAGCGGGTGTTTAGTGCGGCGGGGGGCCATAGTTACGGCGAGGAGAACTCGTCTGTCAACTAAAAATGTGGAGAGACTCACCTTTGTCAAAATGAATCAGGGATGGATCAGCCAGGATTTCCACCCACCAATGCCTGATGCATGCGACTAGATTCAGCATGGTGCCACGTTTTACACTTTCCAAATGGTGCAAAACATATTTATGTCTTTAGGCCATTTTTTGGGCTCCTGCTGCTGCTGCCAACTTCTGCCAACTCCAGGGTGTGATTCATCCAATTGTTGGGCTCCTGAAGCCAACTCCAGTGTATATTTGGGCTCCTGCTGCTGCTGCTGTCAACTCCTGCCAACTCCAGGGTGTGATTCATCCAATTTTTGGGCTCCTGAAGCCAACTCCAGTGTATATTTGGGCTCCTGCTGCTGCTGCTGCCAACTTCTGCCAACTCCAGGGTGTGATTCATCCAATTTTTGGGCTCCTGAAGCCAACTCCAGTGTATATTTGGGCTCCTGCTGCTGCTGCCAACTTCTGCCAACTCCAGGGTGTGATTCATCCAATTTTTGGGCTCCTGAGGCCAACCCCAGGGTCTCTTTAAAGTAATATTTGGGCTCCTGCTGCTGCCAACTCCAGGGTGTGATTCATCCAATTTTTGGGCTCCTGAGGCCAACCCCAGGGTCTCTTTAATGTAATATTTGGGCTCCTGCTGCTGCTGTCAACTCCTGCCAACTCCAGGGTGTGATTCATCCAATTTTTGGGCTCCTGAAGCCAACCCCAGTGTCTCTTTAAAGTAATATTTGGGCTCCTGCTGCTGCTGCTGCTGTCAACTCCTGCCAACTCCAGGGTGTGATTCATCCAATTTTTGGGCTCCTGAAGCCAACTCCAGTGTATATTTGGGCTCCTGCTGCTGCTGCTGCCAACTTCTGCCAACTCCAGGGTGTGATTCATCCAATTTTTGGGCTCCTGAAGCCAACTCCAGTGTATATTTGGGCTCCTGCTGCTGCTGCTGCCAACTTCTGCCAACTCCAGGGTGTGATTCATCCAATTTTTGGGCTCCTGAGGCCAACCCCAGGGTCTCTTTAAAGTAATATTTGGGCTCCTGCTGCTGCCAACTCCAGGGTGTGATTCATCCAATTTTTGGGCTCCTGAGGCCAACCCCAGGGTCTCTTTAAAGTAATATTTGGGCTCCTGCTGCTGCTGCTGCTGTCAACTCCTGCCAACTCCAGGGTGTGATTCATCCAATTTTTGGGCTCCTGAAGCCAACTCCAGTGTATATTTGGGCTCCTGCTGCTGCTGCTGCCAACTTCTGCCAACTCCAGGGTGTGATTCATCCAATTTTTGGGCTCCTGAAGCCAACTCCAGTGTATATTTGGGCTCCTGCTGCTGCTGCTGCCAACTTCTGCCAACTCCAGGGTGTGATTCATCCAATTTTTGGACTCCTGAGGCCAACCCCAGGGTCTCTTTAAAGTAATATTTGGGCTCCTGCTGCTGCCAACTCCAGGGTGTGATTCATCCAATTTTTGGGCTCCTGAGGCCAACCCCAGGGTCTCTTTAATGTAATATTTGGGCTCCTGCTGCTGCTGTCAACTCCTGCCAACTCCAGGGTGTGATTCATCCAATTTTTGGGCTCCTGAAGCCAACCTCAGTGTCTCTTTTAAGTAATGTTTGGGCTCCTGCTGCTGCTGTCAACTCCTGCCAACTCCAGGGTGTGATTCATCCAATTTTTGGGCTCCTGAAGCCAACTCCAGTGTATATTTGGGCTCCTGCTGCTGCTGCTGTCAACTCCTGCCAACTCCAGGGTGTGATTCATCCAATTTTTGGGCTCCTGTAGCCAACCCCAGTGTCTCTTTTAAGTAATGTTTGGGCTCCTGCTGCTGCTGTCAACTCCTGCCAACTCCAGGGTGTGATTCATCCAATTTTTGGGCTCCTGAAGCCAACTCCAGTGTATATTTGGGCTCCTGCTGCTGCTGCTGTCAACTCCTGCCAACTCCAGGGTGTGATTCATCCAATTTTTGGGCTCCTGAAGCCAACCCCAGTGTCTCTTTAAAGTAATATTTGGGCTCCTGCTGCTGCTGCTGCCAACTCCAGGGTGTGAATCATCCAATTTTTGGGCTCCTGAAGCCAACCCCAAGGTCTGTTTAAAGTAATATTTGGGCTCCTGCTGCTGCTGCCAACTCCAGGGTGTGATTCATCCAATTTTTGGGCTCCTGAAGCCAACCCCAGTGTCTCTTTAAAGTAATATTTGGGCTCCTGCTGCTGCCAACTCCAGGGTGTGATTCATCCAATTTTTGGGCTCCTGAAGCCAACCCCAGGATCTCTTTAAAGTAATATTTGGGCTCCTGCTGCTGCTGCCAACTCCAGGGTGTGATTCATCCAATTTTTGGGCTCCTGAAGCCAACCCCAGGGTCTCTTTAAAGTAATGTTTGGGCTCCTGCTGCTGCTGCCAACTCCAGGGTGTGATTCATCCAATTTTTGGGCTCCTGCTGCTGCCAACTCCAGTGTCTCTTTAAAGCAATGTTTGGGCTCCTTCTGCCCCTCATAGTGATGCCACTTCAACTCTCTTGAATTCAATTGTGCCGCTCTGTGATTCTATTAGCGATGCCTCTGATCTGCATGTGATATTTCTTCAAAGTATTATTTAACTAACCCAGCACGCATCCTGTGCGTGTTACAGCAAGGCAGAATGGTTTACAACCCTATTGAGGCTCTAGGAGGCTCAGAAATAGCCGTTTTTAATAGCGATTCGTCGCGAATTTATTCGGGTCGAAACGATTTTTGTCGGAAAATTCGGCGAATCAGTCGAATCGAATTTTTCAAAAGTTCGCTCATCTCTAGTAAATACCCCTCCCCCAATTCCGAACCACCGCAGAATCAAGGTTGTGTAAAAAAAGTCATACCTGCGCCGCAATCCAGAAGCCGCACTCTCCAAAGCCAGTGCGCACCGATGCATCACTGACATCATCACGCTGCTCTCTACACATTATTGATAAATCGGCTGCGCAACGTTTCATCAATGCCAATACAGAGAAAGCGCGACAATGTTAGTGATACAGCGGCTCATTGGCTGGGGAGAGTGGCTGCTTATGGGTTGCAGTACAGGTATGAAGTTTTTTTTTTTAAACTAACTTGATTCAGCAGGGGTGGGGTATTGAGGGATCTGCCACACTACCTTGTTATAAGGGAATTTTGCATGCTGTACATTATATGTGGAGGGGGGAGTCGGCCTGCTGCTTGTTTTTGGGGATGGGGGGGATCTGCCACACTACCTTGACATGAGGGTATTCTGAATGCTGTCTAATATATAGGGAGAGAGGAATCTGCATGCTGCTGGTTTTTGGGGATGGGGGGATCTTCCACACTACCTGTTATGGGGTGATTGGAGGGATTCTGCCATTTCCTTTTTGGTTCAGAATATATTTTTTATTTTTTTCCTCCTCCAAATCGTGTGTGTGTGTGTGTGTGTGTGTATTATATATATATATTTAAAACGAATGTTCATCTGTCCTTCTTTCCATCTGCCCATATGTCTGTCTGTGCTCTATAGACTTCCAGACGGTTAGAGCAAAGGTCCCGTCCTTGCCAGATGCACAGGAGAGGAGGGGGGTGGGGAAAACCGGCCCATAGAAATGAATGGGAGAATCTCCACACAAGCGCACAGGTGACATTAGAGCTGCAGCTCTCCCCAGCAATGCACAGGTGACATTAGAGCTGCAGCTCTCCCCAGCAATACACAGGTGACATTAGAGCTGCAGCTCTCCCCAGCAATGCACAGGTGACATTAGAGCTGCAGCTCTCCTCAGCAATGCACAGGTGACATTAGAGCTGCAGCTCTCCCCAGCAATGCACAGGTGACATTAGAGCTGCAGCTCTCCCCAGCAATGCACAGGTGACATTAGAGCTGCAGCTCTCCCCAGCAATGCACAGGTGACATTAGAGCTGCAGCTCTCCCCAGCAATACACAGGTGACATTAGAGCTGCAGCTCTCCCCAGCAATACACAGGTGACATTAGAGCTGCAGCTCTCCCCAGCAATGCACAGGTGACATTAGAGCTGCAGCTCTCCCCAGCAATGTACAGGTGACATTCCAGACGGTTAGAGCAAAGGTCCCGTCCTTGCCAGATGCACAGGAGAGGAGGGGGGTGGGGAAAACCGGCCCATAGAAATGAATGGGAGAATCTCCACACAAGCGCACAGGTGACATTAGAGCTGCAGCTCTCCCCAGCAATGCACAGAGCTACAGCTCTCCCCAGCAATGCACAGGTGACATTAGAGCTGCAGCTCTCCCCAGCAATACACAGGTGACATTAGAGCTACAGCTCTCCCCAGCAATGCACAGGTGACATTAGAGCTGCAGCTCTCCTCAGCAATGCACAGGTGACATTAGAGCTGCAGCTCTCCCCAGCAATGCACAGGTGACATTAGAGCTGCAGCTCTCCCCAGCAATGCACAGGTGACATTAGAGCTGCAGCTCTCCCCAGCAATGCACAGGTGACATTAGAGCTGCAACTCTCCCCAGCAATGCTCAGGTGAGGTCATTAGAGCTGTAGCTCTCCCCAGCAATGCACAGGTGAGGTCATTTGAGCTGCAGCTCTCCCCAGCAATGCACAGGTGACATTAGAGCTACAGCTCTCCCCAGCAATACACAGGTGACATTAGAGCTGCAGCTCTCCCCAGCAATGCACAGGTGACATTAGAGCTGCAGCTCTCCCCAGCAATACACAGGTGACATTAGAGCTGCAACTCTCCCCAGCAATACACAGGTGAAATTAGAGCTGCAGCTCTCCCCAGCAATGCACAGGTGACATTAGAGCTGCAGCTCTCCCCAGCAATGCACAGGTGACATTAGAGCTGCAGCTCTCCCCAGCAATGCTCAGGTGAGGTCATTAGAGCTGTAGCTCTCCCCAGAAATGCACAGGTGAGGTCATTTGAGCTGCAGCTCTCCCCAGCAATGCACAGGTGACATTAGAGCTGCAGCTCTCCCCAGCAATGCACAGGTGACATTAGAGCTACAGCTCTCCCCAGCAATACACAGGTGACATTAGAGCTGCAGCTCTCCCCAGCAATGCACAGGTGACATTAGAGCTGCAGCTCTCCCCAGCAATACACAGGTGACATTAGAGCTGCAACTCTCCCCAGCAATACACAGGTGAAATTAGAGCTGCAGCTCTCCCCAGCAATGCACAGGTGACATTAGAGCTGCAGCTCTCCCCAGCAATGCACAGGTGACATTAGAGCTGCAGCTCTCCCCAGCAATGCACAGGTGACATTAGAATTGCAGCTCTCCCCAGCAATGCACAGGTGACATTAGAGCTGCAGCTCTCCCCAGCAATGCACAGGTGACATTAGAATTGCAGCTCTCCCCAGCAATGCACAGGTGACATTAGAGCTGCAGCTCTCCCCAGCAATGTACAGGTGACATTAGAGCTGCAGCTCTCCCCAGCAATGCACAGGTGAGGTCATTAGAGCTGTAGCTCTCCCCAGCAATGTACAGGTGAGGTCATTAGAGCTGCAGCTCTCCCCAGCAATGCTCAGGTGACATTAGAGCTGCAGCTCTCCCCAGCAATGCACAGGTGACATTAGAGCTGCAGCTCTCCCCAGCAATACACAGGTGACATTAGAGCTGCAGCTCTCCCCAGCAATGCACAGGTGATAATAGAGCTGCAGCTCTCCCCAGCAATACACAGGTGACATTAGAGCTGCAGCTCTCCCCAGCAATACACAGGTGAAATTAGAGCGGCAGCTCTCCCCAGCAATGCACAGGTGACATTAGAGCTGCAGCTCTCCCCAGCAATACACAGGTGACATTAGAGCTGCAGCTCTCCCCAGCAATACACAGGTGACATTAGAGCTGTAGCTCTCCCCAGCAATGCACAGGTGACATTAGAGCTGCAGCTCTCCCCAGAAATGCACAGGTGACATTAGAGCTGCAGCTCTCCCCACCAATGCACAGGTGACATTAGAGCTGTAGCTCTCCCCAGAAATGCACAGGTGACATTAGAGCTGTAGCTCTCCCCAGCAATGCACAGGTGACATTAGAGCTGCAGCTCTCCCCAGCAATGCACAGGTGACATTAGAGCTGTAGCTCTCCCCAGCAATGCACAGGTGACATTAGAGCTGCAGCTCTCCCCAGCAATGCACAGGTGACATTAGAGCTGCAGCTCTCCCCCGCAATGCACAGGTGACATTAGAGCTGCAGCTCTCCCCCGCAATGCACAGGTGACATTAGAGCTGCAGCTCTCCCCAGAAATGCACAGGTGACATTTGAGCTGCAGCTCTCCCCAGCAATGCACAGGTGACATTAGAGCTGTAGCTCTCCCCAGCAATGCACAGGTGACATTAGAGCTGCAGCTCTCCCCAGCAATGCACAGGTGACATTAGAGCTGCAGCTCTCTCCAGCAATGCACAGGTGACATTAGAGCTGTAGCTCTCCCCAGAAATGCACAGGTGACATTAGAGCTGTAGCTCTCCCCAGCAATGCACAGGTGACATTAGAGCTGCAGCTCTCCCCAGCAATGCACAGGTGACATTAGAGCTGTAGCTCTCCCCAGAAATGCACAGGTGACATTAGAGCTGTAGCTCTCCCCAGCAATGCACAGGTGACATTAGAGCTGCAGCTCTCCCCAGCAATGCACAGGTGACATTAGAGCTGTAGCTCTCCCCAGCAATTCACAGGTGACATTAGAGCTGCAGCTCTCCCCAGCAATGCACAGGTGACATTAGAGCTGCAGCTCTCCCCAGCAATGCACAGGTGACATTAGAGCTGTAGCTCTCCCCAGCAATTCACAGGTGACATTAGAGCTGCAGCTCTCTCCAGCAATGCACAGGTGACATTAGAGCTGCAGCTCTCCCCAGAAATGCACAGGTGACATTAGAGCTGCAGCTCTCTCCAGCAATGCACAGGTGACATTAGAGCTGCAGCTCTCTCCAGCAATGCACAGGTGACATTAGAGCTGCAGCTCTCCCCAGAAATGCACAGGTGACATTAGAGCTGCAGCTCTCCCCAGCAATGCACAGGTGACATTAGAGCTGTAGCTCTCCCCAGAAATGCACAGGTGACATTAGAGCTGTAGCTCTCCCCAGCAATGCACAGGTGACATTAGAGCTGCAGCTCTCCCCAGCAATGCACAGGTGACATTAGAGCTGAAGCTCTCCCCAGCAATGCACAGGTGACATTTGAGCTGCAGCTCTCCCCAGCAATGCACAGGTGACATTAGAGCTGTAGCTCTCCCCAACAATTCACAGGTGACATTAGAGCTGTAGCTCTCCCCAGCAATGCACAGGTGACATTAGAGCTGCAGCTCTCCCCAGCAATGCACAGGTGACATTAGAGCTGCAGCTCTCCCCAGCAATGCACAGGTGACATTAGAGCTGAAGCTCTCCCCAGCAATGCACAGGTGACATTTGAGCTGCAGCTCTCCCCAGCAATGCACAGGTGACATTAGAGCTGTAGCTCTCCCCAGCAATTCACAGGTGACATTAGAGCTGTAGCTCTCCCCAGCAATTCACAGGTGACATTAGAGCTGTAGCTCTCCCCAGCAATGCACAGGTGACATTAGAGCTGCAGCTCTCCCCAGCAATGCACAGGTGACATTAGAGCTGTAGCTCTCCCCAGCAATGCACAGGTGACATTAGAGCTGTAGCTCTCCCCAGCAATGCACAGGTGACATTAGAGCTGCAGCTCTCCCCCGCAATGCACAGGTGACATTAGAGCTGCAGCTCTCCCCAGCAATGCACAGGTGACATTAGAGCTGCAGCTCTCCCCCGCAATGCACAGGTGACATTAGAGCTGCAGCTCTCCCCAGCAATGCACAGGTGACATTAGAGCTGCAGCTCTCCCCAGAAATGCACAGGTGACATTTGAGCTGCAGCTCTCCCCAGCAATGCACAGGTGACATTAGAGCTGCAGCTCTCCCCAGCAATGTACAGGTGACATTAGAGCTGCAGCTCTCCCCAGCAATGCACAGGTGACATTAGAGCTGTAGCTCTCCCCAGCAATGCACAGGTGACATTAGAGCTGCAGCTCTCCCCAGCAATGCACAGGTGACATTAGAGCTGCAGCTCTCTCCAGCAATGCACAGGTGACATTAGAGCTGCAGCTCTCTCCAGCAATGCACAGGTGACATTAGAGCTGTAGCTCTCCCCAGAAATGCACAGGTGACATTAGAGCTGTAGCTCTCCCCAGCAATGCACAGGTGACATTAGAGCTGCAGCTCTCCCCAGAAATGCACAGGTGACATTAGAGCTGCAGCTCTCCCCACCAATGCACAGGTGACATTAGAGCTGTAGCTCTCCCCAGAAATGCACAGGTGACATTAGAGCTGTAGCTCTCCCCAGCAATGCACAGGTGACATTAGAGCTGCAGCTCTCCCCAGCAATGCACAGGTGACATTAGAGCTGTAGCTCTCCCCAGCAATGCACAGGTGACATTAGAGCTGCAGCTCTCCCCAGCAATGCACAGGTGACATTAGAGCTGCAGCTCTCCCCCGCAATGCACAGGTGACATTAGAGCTGCAGCTCTCCCCCGCAATGCACAGGTGACATTAGAGCTGCAGCTCTCCCCAGAAATGCACAGGTGACATTTGAGCTGCAGCTCTCCCCAGCAATGCACAGGTGACATTAGAGCTGTAGCTCTCCCCAGCAATGCACAGGTGACATTAGAGCTGCAGCTCTCCCCAGCAATGCACAGGTGACATTAGAGCTGCAGCTCTCTCCAGCAATGCACAGGTGACATTAGAGCTGTAGCTCTCCCCAGAAATGCACAGGTGACATTAGAGCTGTAGCTCTCCCCAGCAATGCACAGGTGACATTAGAGCTGCAGCTCTCCCCAGCAATGCACAGGTGACATTAGAGCTGTAGCTCTCCCCAGCAATTCACAGGTGACATTAGAGCTGCAGCTCTCCCCAGCAATGCACAGGTGACATTAGAGCTGCAGCTCTCCCCAGCAATGCACAGGTGACATTAGAGCTGTAGCTCTCCCCAGCAATTCACAGGTGACATTAGAGCTGCAGCTCTCTCCAGCAATGCACAGGTGACATTAGAGCTGCAGCTCTCCCCAGAAATGCACAGGTGACATTAGAGCTGTAGCTCTCCCCAGAAATGCACAGGTGACATTAGAGCTGTAGCTCTCCCCAGCAATGCACAGGTGACATTAGAGCTGCAGCTCTCCCCAGCAATGCACAGGTGACATTAGAGCTGAAGCTCTCCCCAGCAATGCACAGGTGACATTTGAGCTGCAGCTCTCCCCAGCAATGCACAGGTGACATTAGAGCTGTAGCTCTCCCCAACAATTCACAGGTGACATTAGAGCTGTAGCTCTCCCCAGCAATGCACAGGTGACATTAGAGCTGCAGCTCTCCCCAGCAATGCACAGGTGACATTAGAGCTGAAGCTCTCCCCAGCAATGCACAGGTGACATTTGAGCTGCAGCTCTCCCCAGCAATGCACAGGTGACATTAGAGCTGTAGCTCTCCCCAGCAATTCACAGGTGACATTAGAGCTGTAGCTCTCCCCAGCAATTCACAGGTGACATTAGAGCTGTAGCTCTCCCCAGCAATGCACAGGTGACATTAGAGCTGCAGCTCTCCCCAGCAATGCACAGGTGACATTAGAGCTGAAGCTCTCCCCAGCAATGCACAGGTGACATTTGAGCTGCAGCTCTCCCCAGCAATGCACAGGTGACATTAGAGCTGTAGCTCTCCCCAGCAATTCACAGGTGACATTAGAGCTGTAGCTCTCCCCAGCAATTCACAGGTGACATTAGAGCTGTAGCTCTCCCCAGCAATGCACAGGTGACATTAGAGCTGCAGCTCTCCCCAGCAATGCACAGGTGACATTAGAGCTGTAGCTCTCCCCAGCAATTCACAGGTGACATTAGAGCTGCAGCTCTCCCCAGCAATGCACAGGTGACATTAGAGCTGCAGCTCTCCCCAGCAATGCACAGGTGACTTTAGAGCTGAAGCTCTCCCCAGCAATGCACAGGTGACATTAGAGCTGCAGCTCTCCCCAGCAATGTACAGGTGACATTAGAGCTGCAGCTCTCCCCAGCAATGCACAGGTGACATTAGAGCTGAAGCTCTCCCCAGCAATGCACATGTGACATTAGAGCTGCAGCTCTCCCCAGCAATGTACAGGTGACATTAGAGCTGCAGCTCTCCCCAGCAATGCACAGGTGACATTAGAGCTGAAGCTCTCCCCAGCAATGCACAGGTGACATTAGAGCTGCAGCTCTCCCCAGCAATGTACAGGTGACATTAGAGCTGCAGCTCTCCCCAGCAATGCACAGGTGACATTAGAGCTGCAGCTCTCCCCAGCAATGCACATGTGACATTAGAGCTGCAGCTCTCCCCAGCAATGTACAGGTGACATTAGAGCTGAAGCTCTCCCCAGCAATACACAGGTGACATTAGAGCTGCAGCTCTCCCCAGCAATCCACAGGTGACATTTGAGCTGCAGCTCTCCCCAGCAATACACAGGTGACATTAGAGCTGCAGCTCTCCCCAACAATTCACAGGTGACATTAGAGCTGTAGCTCTCCCCAGCAATGCACAGGTGACATTAGAGCTGCAGCTCTCCCCAGCAATGCACAGGTGACATTAGAGCTGCAGCTCTCCCCAGCAATGCACAGGTGACATTAGAGCTGTAGCTCTCCCCAGCAATGCACAGGTGACATTAGAGCTGAAGCTCTCCCCAGCAATGCACAGGTGACATTTGAGCTGCAGCTCTCCCCAGCAATGCACAGGTGACATTAGAGCTGTAGCTCTCCCCAGCAATTCACAGGTGACATTAGAGCTGTAGCTCTCCCCAGCAATTCACAGGTGACATTAGAGCTGTAGCTCTCCCCAGCAATGCACAGGTGACATTAGAGCTGCAGCTCTCCCCAGCAATGCACAGGTGACATTAGAGCTGTAGCTCTCCCCAGCAATGCACAGGTGACATTAGAGCTGTAGCTCTCCCCAGCAATTCACAGGTGACATTAGAGCTGTAGCTCTCCCCAGCAATGCACAGGTGACATTAGAGCTGCAGCTCTCCCCAGCAATGCACAGGTGACATTAGAGCTGTAGCTCTCCACAGCAATGCACAGGTGACATTAGAGCTGTAGCTCTCCCCAGCAATTCACAGGTGACATTAGAGCTGTAGCTCTCCCCAGCAATGCACAGGTGACATTAGATCTGCAGCTCTCCCCAGCAATGCACAGGTGACATTAGAGCTGCAGCTCTCCCTAGCAATGCACAGGTGAGGTCATTAGAGCTGTAGCTCTCCCCAGCAATGCACAGGTGACATTAGAGCTGTAGCTCTCCCCAGCAATTCACAGGTGACATTAGAGCTGCAGCTCTCCCCCGCAATGCACAGGTGACATTAGAGCTGCAGCTCTCCCCAGCAATGCACAGGTGACATTAGAGCTGCAGCTTTCCCCAGCAATACACAGGTGACATTAGAGCTGCAGCTCTCCCCAGCAATGCACAGGTGAGGTCATTAGAGCTGCAGATCTCCCCAGCAATGTACAGGTGACATTAGAGCTGCTGCTCTCCCCAGCAATGCACAGGTGACATTAGAGCTGCTGCTCTCCCCAGCAATGCACAGGTGACTTTAGAGCTGCAGCTCTCCCCCGCAATGCACAGGTGACATTAGAGCTGCAGCTCTCCCCAGCAATGTACAGGTGACATTAGAGCTGCAGCTCTCCCCAGCAATGCACAGGTGACATTAGAGCTGTAGCTCTCCCCAGCAATGCACAGGTGACATTAGAGCTGTAGCTCTCCCCAGCAATTCACAGGTGACATTAGAGCTGTAGCTCTCCCCAGCAATGCACAGGTGACATTAGAGCTGCAGCTCTCCCCAGCAATGCACAGGTGACATTAGAGCTGTAGCTCTCCACAGCAATGCACAGGTGACATTAGAGCTGTAGCTCTCCCCAGCAATTCACAGGTGACATTAGAGCTGTAGCTCTCCCCAGCAATGCACAGGTGACATTAGATCTGCAGCTCTCCCCAGCAATGCACAGGTGACATTAGAGCTGCAGCTCTCCCTAGCAATGCACAGGTGAGGTCATTAGAGCTGTAGCTCTCCCCAGCAATGCACAGGTGACATTAGAGCTGTAGCTCTCCCCAGCAATTCACAGGTGACATTAGAGCTGCAGCTCTCCCCCGCAATGCACAGGTGACATTAGAGCTGCAGCTCTCCCCAGCAATGCACAGGTGACATTAGAGCTGCAGCTTTCCCCAGCAATACACAGGTGACATTAGAGCTGCAGCTCTCCCCAGCAATGCACAGGTGAGGTCATTAGAGCTGCAGATCTCCCCAGCAATGTACAGGTGACATTAGAGCTGCTGCTCTCCCCAGCAATGCACAGGTGACATTAGAGCTGCTGCTCTCCCCAGCAATGCACAGGTGACTTTAGAGCTGCAGCTCTCCCCCGCAATGCACAGGTGACATTAGAGCTGCAGCTCTCCCCAGCAATGTACAGGTGACATTAGAGCTGCAGCTCTCCCCAGCAATGCACAGGTGACATTAGAGCTGTAGCTCTCTCCAGCAATGCACAGGTGACATTAGAGCTGCTGCTCTCCCCAGCAATGCACAGGTGACATTAGAGCTGTAGCTCTCCCCAGAAATGCACAGGTGACATTAGAGCTGTAGCTCTCCCCAGCAATGCACAGGTGACATTAGAGCTGCAGCTCTCCCCAGCAATGCACAGGTGACATTAGAGCTGAAGCTCTCCCCAGCAATGCACAGGTGACATTTGAGCTGCAGCTCTCCCCAGCAATGCACAGGTGACATTAGAGCTGTAGCTCTCCCCAGCAATTCACAGGTGACATTAGAGCTGTAGCTCTCCCCAGCAATGCACAGGTGACATTAGAGCTGCAGCTCTCCCCAGCAATGCACAGGTGACATTAGAGCTGTAGCTCTCCCCAGCAATGCACAGGTGACATTAGAGCTGTAGCTCTCCCCAGCAATTCACAGGTGACATTGGAGCTGTAGCTCTCCCCAGCAATGCACAGGTGACATTAGAGCTGCAGCTCTCCCCAGCAATGCACAGGTGACATTAGAGCTGTAGCTCTCCCCAGCAATTCACAGGTGACATTAGAGCTGCAGCTCTCCCCAGCAATGCACAGGTGACATTAGAGCTGTAGCTCTCCCCAGCAATACACAGGTGACATTAGAGCTGCAGCTCTCCCCAGCAATACACAGGTGACATTAGAGCTGCAGCTCTCCCCAGCAATGCACATGTGACATTAGAGCTGCAGCTCTCCCCAGCAATGTACAGGTGACATTAGAGCTATAGCTCTCCCCAGCAATGCACAGGTGACATTAGAGCTGCAGCTCTCCCCAGCAATGCACAGGTGACATTAGAGCTGCAGCTCTCCCCAGCAATGCACAGGTGACATTAGAGCTGTAGCTCTCCCCAGCAATGCACAGGTGACATTAGAGCTGTAGCTCTCCCCAGCAATGCACAGGTGACATTAGAGCTGCAGCTCTCCCCAGCAATGCACAGGTGACATTAGAGCTGTAGCTCTCCCCAGCAATGCACAGGTGACATTAGAGCTGCAGCTCTCTCCAGCAATGCACAGGTGACATTAGAGCTGCAGCTCTCCCCAGCAATGCACAGGTGACATTAAAGCTATAGCTCTCCCCAGCAATGCACAGGTGACATTAGAGCTATAGCTCTCCCCAGCAATGCACAGGTGACATTAAAGCTATAGCTCTCCCCAGCAATGCACAGGTGACATTAGAGCTGCAGCTCTCTCCAGCAATGCACAGGTGACATTAGAGCTGCAGCTCTCCCCAGCAATGCACAGGTGACATTAAAGCTATAGCTCTCCCCAGCAATGCACAGGTGACATTAGAGCTGTAGCTCTCCCCAGCAATGCACAGGTGACATTAGAGCTGTAGCTCTCCCCAGCAATGCACAGATGAGGTCACTAGAGCTCAGCCAGAGCCTTAGAGCCACGAATGTGCAGATCCAAAGAATTCGAATCACAATCAGTTTATTGATCCACAAATATATACATTACATACATAAACGGAATGCTTTGGCAGTATTCGGGTTTGAAAGAGTCTCAGTTGGACAAAGCTCCAGATCAGAAGCCAAATTACCACGGGCTACTTGTAATCATTGAAAATGGCTCTGGAGGTCTCTTCCTCCGTAAGGCCCTAGGTGGAACTGGCAAAACATTTCTCAACCTGCTTCTTGCCAATGTTAGAAGTAGGGCTGGTATTGCTGTTGCTGATGCAACATCTGGAATAGCAGCAACACTACTGAGTGGTGGCAGAACCGCACACTCCACATTTAAATAGTCTTTAATATTAATATTACAAGAGATGATGCACCAGTCTGCAATATTCCTGCAGATTCCGGAGATGCCCAGATCTTCAGTCCGTGTCAACTGATTGTCTGAGATGGGTGCACCATGGCACATAGGCGTTCTCTGGAAGCATGAGATTAAACACTGAGAGACTTAAACCAGGCCAACACCCGTTTTTTCTTTAACAGCTGTTGGTCCCGCTGTCTGTTCCTCACAACAAGCTTGGGGGAGAACATCCAGAATGCTGGAGCTCCCCTAGCAGATAATCTCCCAGACCGCATGTAATACTCACCTTCATTACGAGCCAACTTCGGGAAAGAGTCCCGTGATCGGCCACCGGACATGGCAGCCAATCGCAGGACTTCTTTCCCGATGTTGGCTCGTAATTAAGGAGTATGTCAACCCCATATGCTGGAAGCAACCACCATTTACTGTGCTGCTGGAGAAGAAGTTTTTATCCCACAAATTCCACTGATTAACTCAGATGAAACAATACATTTTATACAATTACAGTTTCCTGTTAAGCTATAATTTGCAATGACAACTAACAAGGCCCAAGGCCAATCATTGCTGATGACTGGCATAAATCTGACCTTGGCATGGTTGTATGTTGCCTACTCCGCAGTTGGCTCTGGTAAAAATCTTTATGTCTATGCACCTGGCAATACAACTGCCAATGTTGTTTATAAACCATCTCTGCTATAAAGTCTTATGGCATCTCTCAGTTTGGCTATTAGGTATTTAGGATGTTAAAAGTTTTTTGTTTATTTCTAGTATGCAGTTACTTTATAATTTACATAAACAGGGCATAACTGTCGGGGTATATGGGGCTTCTGGAGATTTTCATGTTAACAATAATAACTCCTGTGCACCCTTAGAACAAATCTAATTAACACACTAACACTATATACCCAGGTACATTTTCTAGGTTATTATATAATGCAATCTTTTCGAGTGGGTCATAGTCCCTATTTTCATGTACCAAGTGTTTTGCTTATGCACAAGCGAGACCATGGGGTTATTATAGAGAATTCTCACTTTTTTTTTTGGAAAGAGAATTGACTCTCATTGTCTACCAGGTATAAATTTTCACCTGGCTCTGAATCAGTCCCAAGGTAGACAATGAAAGTCAGTGGCAGTTTTCTCTCCTATAAAAGGGAGTGAGTATTCTTACCGGGCTCTAAATAGACCCCTATGTCCTCGATTCAGTAAGAGTAGAAAAACATTTGCATTGTAGTAAAACATTCACTTTAGGTGCATAAATTGACTTTAGGTGAAAAATGTCACCGGCCAGGAAGACAATTAAAGTCAATGGCACATTGTACTACAGTGTAAAAATGGTTTATTTTAGGATTAAAAAAGTGCCAATGACTTCATTGTCTTCCTATCTGGTGACACTTTCTTTTCCCCTGAAGAAAGGCTAATGCGAGCCTGAAACATTGAGAGTTGTGGTCCCCTGCCCTGCATTGATGAATGAATGAATTATTTTTTTCTAACATTAAATTCAATTAGATAAATTAGATAAATTATTAGTTGCATAATCATTATCGTTGGAGTGCTGATTAGCTAATACATTTTAAGATTGTTGAAATGTACAGGAAGATTTCTACCTATCATTGGTTGTGCTACTCTGTCCCTTTTAAAGTGGACCAAAACCCAAGATTTTAACTATCCCGGGTTTTGGTTCTTGCCCCCAGGGCATCCCCGATCAGCTGTGTCAAATCCCAGGTCGCCCAAACAAACTCACCTCTTTCCGGTACTACGGCGCATGCGCGGCCTCTCATCCAACCAGCACGCTTGAATCTACTCCCATCCCTTCGGCTAAAGCATGTGGAAGCGAGCGAGCTGGTGGCAGCATCTCCGCTACCCTCTAACAGGGAGCATGTCTGCACCGGCCATTCACAAATGCCTGGTTCGGGCAACCGCTCTGATAGAGGGATAGCGGGGCTGTGGCTGCTGAACGCTCATGCGCCGTTGAACCAAAAAGGAAGGTGAGTTTTTGGGCGACCCAGGATGTTTAACACAACGGGGCATCCCGATTTTGGATGCCACAGTGGGATGGAATCAAGCGGGCCTGGAATCTTTCCCGAATAGATTCCCGGGCCGATCTCCGTGGATTTTGGTACACACAGAACAGAACAATGAAATTCTTTAAAAATTGTTACTACCATGAGAATTTTTTCAGCTTTTCCTGAATCGAGGCCCAAATATAATACTAATGCCCAAGACAGGGCTCATAAATGCAGGTTTGAATATTGCTTTAAAGAGATCAGAGCCTAGTAAAAAAAAGATGTATTATTGTATTATTATTATTATTATTATTATTATGTAAATATATATATATATATATATATATCATATACCTAATAATATATATATATATATATATATATATATATATATATATATATATATATATATATATATAGAGATATATATATATGCAAAATAACAAATGTATTGATGCATAAAACTTAAATACTGGACTTAAAACTTATCAGAACAGACTTAAAGAACTTAATTTGTACAGTTTGGAGGAAAGAAGGGAGAGAGGGGACATGATGGAGACCTTTATATATGTGACAGGATTGAATAAGGTTCAGGAGGGAAGTGTTTTTAAGAAGAAACTTAATGATAGAACAAGGGGGCCCAACCTGAAGCTAGTCGGAGGGAAGATCAGGAGCAATGGTAGAAAATATTACTTTACAGAAAGAGTAGTAGATACCGGGAACAAACTTCCAGCAGAGTTGAAAAATAGTCAGTAAGTGAATGAGCACATGCCTGGGATAAGCCTCCATCTATCCTAAGATTAAGAGAACATACAGTATACACATAAGATAAAGAGAACATACAGTATATACATAAGATAAAGAGAACATACAGTATATACATAAGATAAAGAGAACATACAGTATATACATAAGATACAGAGAACATACAGTATACACATAAGATACAGAGAACATACAGTATATACATAAGATAAAGAGAACATACAGTATATACATAAGATACAGAGAACATACAGTATACACATAAGATACAGAGAACATACAGTATATACATAAGATAAAGAGAACATACAGTATATACATAAGATACAGAGAACATACAGTATACACATAAGATACAGAGAACATACAGTATATACATAAGATAAAGAGAACATACAGTATATACATAAGATACAGAGAACATACAGTATACACATAAGATAGAGAGAACATACAGTATACACATAAGATACAGAGAACATACAGTATATACATAAGATAAAGAGAACATACAGTATATACATAAGATACAGAGAACATACAGTATATACATAAGATACAGAGAACATACAGTATACACATAAGATAGAGAGAACATACAGTATACACATAAGATACAGAGAACATACAGTATATACATAAGATACAGAGAACATACAGTATATACATAAGATAAAGAGAACATACAGTATACACATAAGATAGAGAGAACATACAGTATACACATAAGATACAGAGAACATACAGTATATACATAAGATACAGAGAACATACAGTATATACATAAGATAAAGAGAACATACAGTATATACATAAGATAGAGAGAACATACAGTATACACATAAGATACAGAGAACATACAGTATATACATAAGATACAGAGAACATACAGTATATACATAAGATACAGAGAACATACAGTATACACATAAGGGCAGACTAGATGGAGCATATGGTCTCCTTCTGCTGTCTTCTATGTTTCTATAGAATATACAAAAAGAAACAACTTACATAACCAACACGTAACCAAACATCTGCTTTCAAGAAGACTTCACTTCACCACCAAAAGGGAGTATCATCATCTTTCAAAGTCATCACCCAGAGGAACTTTCATAGGTAGAGAAGCCTGTGGGAGGCCCACACTTTGTTTTGGACATCTCCAAATATAAAGACGTTTCTGACTACCCCAGGTCCACTTTTATAGCAACAAGCGAGTGGTTTCGCTGATTTCAAAGAAGCAACAGAATTTTGCGCTTCATGAGATGCACCTAGAAAAATATAAAAAAAGCACCACAAATGGTGTGCTATAAAACTCCAACCCATAGAACATAATAACATGAAGGTGCAGAATCCCCACAAACATCCTATAACTGGAAGTGTGGTAGAATATCTTCAGTCCTTCTATAACAAGCACTGTGGCAGAATCTCCCAAATCCCATATAACAAGCACTGTGGAAGTATCCCCCCAATTCCTTATAGCATGCAGTGTGCCAGAATCCCCCCAATCCACGATAACAAGCAGTGCGGAAGTATCCCCCAATCCCTTATAGCATGCAGTGTGCCAGAATCTTCCCAATACCCTATAACAAGCAGTGTGGCAGAATCTCCCAATCCCCTATAACAGACAGTTTGGAAGAATCCCTCCAATCCCCTATAGCAAGCAGTGTGGAAGAATCCCCCCAATCCCCTATAAGAGGCAGTGTGGAAGAATCACCCCAAATCACCTATAACAAGCAGTGTGGCAGTTCCCCCCAATCCCCGTATAACAAGCAGTGTGGAAGTATCCCCCCAATCCCCTATAGCATGCAGTGTGCCAGAATCCCTCCAATCCACGATAACAAGCAGTGTGGAAGTATCCCCCAATCCCCTGTAGCATGCAGTGTGCCAGAATCTCCCCAATCCACGATAACAAGCAGAGTGGAAGAATCTCCCAATCTCCTATAGCAAGCAGTGTGGAAGAATATCCCAATCCCCTATAACAAGCAGTGTGGCAGAATATCCCAATCCCCTATAACAGGCAGTGTGGAATAATACCCCAATCCCCTATAACAGGCAGTGTATAAGAATTTTCCAATCTCCTATTATAGGCAGTATAACATACCCCCCATCCCCTATAATAGGCAGTGTGTCAGAGTCCCCCCAATCCCTTATATCATTTATACTTTTTCAAAGCTTCTATTTGTCCCTTATATGATAACACAAACATAAAACAATAATACAAACATAATAGTTTAGACAGACAACAGAGGTGAGCCTAATTTAAATTAGTGTCAACGATAGAAAAGTCTAATTAAGCCGTGTGTCGGAAACAGTGTAATTATATTACAGAGTTACACAGCAATCAGGGATCATAGTTCACACCATGGTTGTCAGTTGACCAAGTCGGCAATAGAAAAATGACAATTCCTATAATACAAGATGGCTTCCAATAACCTATGTCAAATGTTATTTGTTTTACAGCAAGTTGGCAGAGAATTAGTGTTGATGTCCACAGCCAATGAGCAGAGGATTGACGAACTTGATGAACTTCTCTGGACAGAACAAGCGAAGAACCTTAAGCCTGGGAAGAATGTTCTTATTGGCAAAGGTGTTAATACAATATAGTGGATTTCTACTTAATTTCATGGGCAGTCTCTGTGTGTGGCGGCATAACAGAAGGGCAGATAGATGGAAACCTGGAACCAGGGCCGGCTTTAGGTTTATGTGAGCCATTGTGCGACATACACATTAGGACCCCTGTGGTGTTGCAGAAAGAAGGAAAAATGTACAAAAAAAAAACGATTAAAGGGACACAAAGCCAGGAAAACTCACAATTGGTTTCAGAGAAAGAAAATAAAGCTAAAATGGCTCAGCCAATTACCTCGCCTGATTGAAAAAGTGTGTGGAAGAATGTGCCAAAATATCACACCCGGACTATACATGGGACCTTGGCGCTTGGTGGTGCAGCTTCAGTTACGTCTGCAGATGTGTGTGACTGAGCCTCTGTTTTTAACCAGATTTAGAGAGATTTAGGGTTGGTCTGCAAGCTAACAGGGTTAAGTGCTGTGGCTCGTTTAAGGCTTTTGTATCCTAATTGCCCTGCTAACGTGCACCTCCCAGGTTAGTTATAAAAAGGTCTGAGCGGCTGCCACCCCTCCTTTGTTTCTTTTGAATTTGTGCAAGCACATGAGATGTGGGGTCTAGGCTTCCACCCCATGGGCTGCACTCGAGGTTATAGGGCAACCTCAGGTAAGCCTGCTTGCAATGTATCTATTGCATTGTATGTCCCAAATGGGGCTCTCAGAGAATAGAGTTAGGACTGCACACCAGAGAGGCACCTTGGCGCTTGGCGGTGCAGCTTCATCATACTTCTGCAGATGTGTGTGTTGTCATTACTAACAAAGGCTTTTATATGATGTATTAAATACATTTTAGTAAGTGTGTTCAATAATTTTCAACTACTAACAAACTTACAATACATGAGCATTATGAGGTTTGTGGGTTTATAATCTAAAGGATTATATATAGTGTTGGGCAAGCCCCCCAAGGTTCGGGTTTGGCAAGTTGGGGGGGAGAGATTCTGCCTTTGGTGGTCCACTCCCGATTGAACAGAGTGTGAAGCAGGAAGCGCTGCTGTAAATCACTTGAAGCCTGATCTCTGGTGGACTGAGGCAAAAAAATTAGCCCTGGATTTTAACAGCCCCAGGCCCGTCCAAGTCATTCTTGCTGAGGCCCCCCAAACCATGATGCCAGGGCTAAAGCATTAGGGGCTGGGGTTCCCTTGCTTGTGGGTACCGCGGGGCTGGGTACAGGGGGCTTAGAGGGAAACTAAGGGGGCAGGGTAGTGAATGTGGGTGTTAATAGGAGCAACTTGCCCCAAAGCAGTGCGGCCCACTGGGCATTGTCCCGTGTCTCCCTATGGCCACTTGGTCCACTCCAGACCCTGGTCGACGGTCTTATCTTATCTTTTCCATTTTCTTTCTCCATTTTACTAATCTGTCCATGTTCATGTAAGTATCATGTATTATACAAGGCGGATATATATATATATATATATATATATATATTACAGTTGATGCACCCCCCCCGGTCAGTAGTACAGTTTTTGCACCTGGTGCGGAATCGAGCCTATTGTGATACAATAACAATTTCCTTGTTCTCCAGCTGTTTCACCTGGCACATTGTGTAAACCCCTGTCTATACCAAGTGCTGGAAGCCCCTGGGTGCGAGCCTCCCTGCCTATAATTCGGCCCTGTATATATTTATATTGTATTTTCACCATATAAGACGCACCCGGCCATAGGACCAAACATTTAGAGAACAAAAATAAGAAAATAAATATTCTGAACCAAATGTGTGGCAGTGTGGCAACCCCCTCCCATTCCCCATATAGGCAGTGTGGCATTCCCCTCCCCCCATTCCCCATATAGGCAGTGTGGCATTGCCCCCTCCCATTCCCCATATAAGCAGTGTGGCATTCCATCCCCCATTCCCCATATAGGCAGTTTGGCATTCCCCCCTCCCATTCACCATATAGGCAGTGTGGCATTCCCTCCCCCATTCTTCATATAGGCAGTGTGGCATCCCCTCTCCTATTCCCCATATAGGCAGTGTGGCATCCTCCCCTCCCATTCCCCATATAGGCAGTGTGGCATTCCCTCCCCCCCTCCCCATATAGCAGTGTGGCATTCCCCCTCCCATTCTCCATATAGGCAGTGTGGCATTCCCTCCCCCATTCCCCATATAGGCAGCGTGGCATCCCCTCTCCTATTCCCCATATAGGCAGTGTGGCATTCCCCTCTCCCATTCCCCATATAGGCAGTGTGGCATTCCCCCATCCCATTCCCCATATAGGTAGTGTGGCATCCCCTCTCCCATTTCCCATATAGGCAGTGTGGCATTCCCCTCCTCCCATTCCCCATATAGGCAGTGTGGCATTCCCACTCCCATTCCCCATAGGCAGTATGGCATTCCCCTCCCCCCATTCCCATATAGGTAGTGTGGCATTCCCTCTCCCATTCCCCATAGGCAGTGTGGCATTCCCCCTCCCATTCCCATAGGCAGTATGGCATTCCCCTCCCCCCATTCCCATATAGGTAGTGGGGCATTCCCCTCTCCCATTCCCCATATAGGCAGTGTGGCATTCCCCTCCTCCCATTCCCCATATAGGCAGTGTGGCATTCCCACTCCCATTCCCCATAGGCAGTATGGCATTCCCCTCCCCCCATTCCCCATATAGGTAGTGTGGCATTCCCTCCCCCATTCCCCATATAGGCAGTGTGGCATTCCCCTCCCCCCATTCCCCATATAGGTAGTGTGGCATTCCCCTCTCCCATTCCCCATATAGGCAGTGTGGCATTCCCTCTCCCATTCCCCATATAGGCAGTGTGGCATCCCCCCTCCCATTCCCCATATAGGCAGTGTGGCATTCCCCCTCCCATTCCCCATATAGGCAGTGTGGCATTCCCCTCCTCCCATTCCCCATATAGGTAGTGTGGCATTCCCCCTCCCATTCCCATAGGCAGTGTGGCATTCTCCCCTCCCATTCCCATACAGACAGTGTGACATTCCCCATATAGGCAGTGTGACATCCACCTTCTCAAGTAAACTCATCCTTCCAGCTCGTGCTGTCCCTGCCGTCTTCGCTGTATCTGCTGCCGCCACCTGCACACACAGACACCCGGCTCTGTGCAGTGGTGGGTGTGGCCGATGCTCGGTCATTGATCACGCCCACCAGCTGTACAAAGCCGGGTGTGCTGGCACCATGAAGAAGAAGCAGCAGGGACAGCGCAAGTGGTAGATATAGCTGCCTCCACCGCTCGCGCTGTCCCCGCCGCTTCTTCTCTTCTCTACGCTTAAGCGTCGGCCTCACCCACCCGCTGTACGAAGCTAGGTTTCTGTGTGTGCAGGTGCCGCGGAGAAGAAGCAGCGGCGGATACAGTGGAGAAGGCAGGGACAGCGCGAGTAGGAAGGATGGAAAGGTGAGTTGACCTTTTTCCTTTTTTTTCACATTTATCCGATGCACTGATATTCCCCGCTACTTTTAAGGAAAAATAAGTGTGTCTTATAGGGCGGAAAAAAATACTGTATACATTCTATAACACAATGGCCTTGATTCACAAAGGGTTGAAGAAAACTCTCATGGTAGTAAAAAATTCAATTCATGAAAAAAAAGCCTGAGAATTTCACTGTTAGTGAATCACCAGATAAAAAGACAATGAAAGTCAATGGCACTTTTTACTACAGGTAAAAAAGGGGTAAAAAGTTTAATACTTTTTCCAGGAGTAAAAAAGCTCCATTGACTTTCATTGTCTTCCTTACTGGTGATTCACTAACAGTGAAATTCTCAGGCTTTTTTTCTCATGAATTGAATTTTTTACTACCATGAGAGTTTTTTTCAACCCTTTGTGAATCAAGGCCATTGTGTCACAATTACCATTTCCTCTCTTCATTTTACTAATCCACCCATGTTTATCATACATAAGCGACTAGATTTCCTGGTATAAAATGTGAAAAAAGAGCCATTTAATTATAGAAAATCAAGGCAATTATTTGGCTCCTTGAGTAAGTTTTGCCAATCTTTTCTGCACGGTTTATTTCACGATAGTTTCCAAAGCCATTTTTTACGGTGAGCATTAAGCAGGGGTCCCCCGAGAGACAGTTATTGATACTGTCAGACTTAATGCAGTGCCAATAAAAAGAGAAACGTGATTCCACATTTTAACCGTCTGTTTTTCTTCTTCTCCGTCTTTAGCTGCTCCCAATAAACACATCACTTTCTTCTTAATACCCCATCAAACATCGAGCGTAATGAAACGGATTGGGACGCGCAATCAATCTAAGAAGGAATATTTAATATGATATAGAATGCCGGCGTGAAGACTCCACAATTAATGCCGATGTGTCATTCATGATAAAACAGTGGTGTCTGCAAAACCAATTATGACGAGATGAATATTTCTCGTTGATTGGGGATTTTTTTTTTTTTTAACACAGATGAGAGATTATTTATGGAGTAACGATAAATCCTTGTTTTCTGTTTCCATTTTTAGGCAAAATTCAGGTAAATGAAAACAGACCTCCTTCCAAAATGCTCCAAAAACCTAGATTTGGAGTCTCCAAAGTAGTAATTACAGACAATGTAGAAACATACAGTACATAGGCTATTACAGATGCAGTGTTACAGAGATTACAATGAATATTCTGAATACAAGATACAATAGGTAAGAAAGCCCGGCCCTTGCGAGCTTACAGTCGAAAGCAGCGGTTCTCAACCTGTGTGTCGGGACCCCAGCGGAGGTCGAACGACCAAAACACAGGGGTCGCCTAAAGCCATTGGAAAATACACATTTCCGATGGCTTTAGCCGCTGAGAAGTCGCGCTACTGTCTGCAGCAGCACTATTCAGCTGGAACGCACGCCATTATGGATGCGCGTTCCAAACTGAATGCCTGTGCGCATGCGCAGACATGATTGCATCATCCGTCCGGGGCCTAAGGGGCGGGGGAAGCAGGGGGAATGCTCCACAGTCCATAGCAGCGCATTACGTGTGTCCGGCGCTTGCTGACATCATCAGTGGGCGGACGCAGCAAGCGCCGGAGGACAGAAGCCAAGAGACCCTGCGAGACAGCCTGCTGGTGTCAAAAAGGTTAATAATGTGAAAACAGTACACACACCATACAGACAATACTGTGTAAGTGTAAGGTGCTTTGTGTGTAATCATTACACAGTACACAAAGCAGCTTACACTTACACAAAGCACCAAACATTTACACAGTGTCTTATACTATAAGAGACCACTATAAGATGTAGTTCACACTGTTCCCCAATGTATAATTATCTCTTATATCTCCCACTATTTTCCCATATTCAGAATGAGGAAACTGCTGAAATCAGCGGTTTCCGACATTGAATCCGCGTCCTTGATTTCATTGTGAGTGCGGCGGATTTTGTGGAAGAGAGCTCCCGAGAATCTCAAGTTACCACACAATCTGCTGCAACCTCCTATTAATTTCAATAAGAGGCAGAGAAATTACAGTTTCCGACACATGCTACGCCATGGTGAAATGTTATTTATTGGAATTAGTAATAAATATTTCTCAACATATAATTAAATATTGTTTTTGTGATTAATCGCTATGTTTAAATTATGTTTGACTTGTAGCAATGAGAATACATAATGCATATCAGGTATTTATATTCTGAGCCATAACTTTAGCAAAATTACAGTTTTGAAGTAGCCACCAAAATTATTTTTTGGTTTGGGGTCACCGCAACATGAGGAACTGTATTGTGGGGTCACGGCATTAGAAAGGCTGAGAACCACTAGTCTAAAGGATGAGGGGTGGAGACGAGGGCAAAGGATCACATACAGTCATTACTGAGCATTGTGGCATATGTGCTATAGAGAACTGCTTAAGGCAGACTGTATGCTTGTCTGAATAGGTGAGTTTTAAGGGCACCTTTGAAGGTTTTGAAGCTTGTGGAGTGGTAGATTGGGTGTGGGAAGGCATTCCAGAAAATTGGAGTAGCACATGAGAAGTCCTGGAGGGGAGAATGAGAAGACAGGAGAAGGTCGGCAGCAGACGGAAAGCTGTGTCCTGGTTGATATGTTGGGATAGAGATGAGATGTAGGGAGGAGCCTGGCTGGAGAGAGCTTTGTATACGAGAGTTAGAGTTTTGAACAGGATTCGCTGTGGGACTGGCAGCCAGTGTAGGGATTGGCAGAGAGGAGCGGAGCTAGATGAGCAGGAGGAGAGATGGATGAGGAGAGCAGCATAATTCTGGATAGATTGGAGAGGTGCCAGTCAGTTAGTTGGTAAGCCACAAAGAAGGATGGTGCAGTAGTCCAGTTCGGATATGACCAGGACGTGCACTAACATTTTAGTGGTGTCAGGTGAGAGGAAGGGACGGATGCTTGAGAATAATAAGTAAGCGACTAAAAACTTGGCTCCTTTGGCTTCCAAAGGGGATAAGGGGGGGGGGGTGGGGGGGGGGACCATGTTCGGTTCAAGATTGGGTATCCGAAGCAAACTTATGTTCAAAGCCCAAACTTACAGGTGTTCGCCCAACACTATTGAGCACCCCTGGGTTACACTATGGGAAAATCAAAATGCAGAAGAAACTTTATTGTATCAGTATGATGTTACTGATTGATTTTCTTCTGAATGTGAGAAATTTTACGTTTTGTATTTGAAAAAATAATAAAACAATTAAAACTAAAGAATTATCTCAGCAGGGCAATTAAAAGAAACCAGTGGAGAATAGGCAGATATTTAGAGATTTTGAGATGCTTTGAAATGGTTCCTTTGACACTGTTTCCAAAGGGGATAAGGGAGGGATGACCATGTTTGGGTCAAGTTTGGGTACCCAAGCCGAACTTTTGTTCAAAGTTCGGCCAAACTTGCCAAACCCGAACTTATGGGTGTTCTTCCAACACTATTAATCGCCCCTTGGTTAAACTATCGGAAAAGAGCAATCAAAGAAGCACTATTGAAACAGTATGGTGTATTTTCTTCTGAATATGAGAAATGTCTTGTTTTGTATCTGAAAAAATAATAAAACGATTAATACTAAAGAATTTGTCTCATCCAGTTAATTAAAAGAAACCAGCAGACAATAGGCAGACTAGTTTAAGCTGATAAAAATGACTATGGAAAACTAAACTTAATGCTACAACTGGGAACAGAGACGCATCTTAGAATGTCCAGGTTGAAGTTTGGGTACCCAAACCGAAATTTTGTTTAAAGGCCGTCCGAACTTGCCAAACCTAAACTTACAGGTGTTCGCCCAACACTATTTAGCCCAACTATGAGTAAATTTAAAGAGCAGAGCAAACATTATTGTAATAGTTTGATGTTACCGATTGTCTTTCTTCTGAATATGAGAAATGTCTTACTTTGTATGTGAAAAAATAATAAAACAATTAATACAAAATAGTTTGTCTCAGCAAGTTAATAAAAAAAACAGTGGAGAAAAGGCAGATATTTAGAGATTTTAAGATGCCTTGAAATGGCTCCTTTTTTCGTTTTCGAAGGGGATGGGGGGGGGGGGGACCATGTTTAGTTTAAGATTGGCCAAACTTGCCAAACCTGAACTTACAGGTGTTCGCCCAACACTATTGAGCACCCCTGGGTTTAGCTATGAGGAAATTCAAAGAACAGAAGGAACACTATTGTAATAGTATGATTGTCACAAATAATTTACCTCATGCCGGGTCCTGCAATGTCCGCGGGTGGCGTAGGCTCGGGCGGCCGGCGGAGACTCTTCCGTCCAGCAGCCAGCTCAAGGGGCGCCGAGCACACCCACCTCTTCCTCTCCTCACCATTTCCATGCTCAAGCACGGCTTTCTTATGCCCTCCAGTGCCGCTGCAGTCAGAGCCCCCGTCGGGGGATTAGTTAAAGGGCCAATGAGCCCTAATATTACTGTGGGCGTAATGCCCTAATAATGATATTGGGCAATCAGCCCACAGGTTGTTGCCTGGGCCAATGAGCCTGATAGTTCCCCCCAGCCAACCCCGTTAGTTCCTGACCATTAAATGTTCCACTCCACACTGTCGCATTGCCCACAATAGTGTGCTGCTGGGTGTGATAGTACCTGTGATCCTTGTTCATTCCTCGTCTTGCTTGACCACTCCATGACTGCTGCCTAGACGATACCTGCTTGTACCCTGACCATGAACCCGTCTCATCCCTTGTGCTGCTTACCCGTGACCTCCCGGCTTCACCTTGGCTTGACCTCGACTCTTCTCTTGTCTCTCCCATTTGTGCTGCGCTTAGTAAGGATTGATTTCCCGTGTATGACCCCAGCTTACCCAATGTCGTCCAGTCTTGCCTCTGGTTCATCCGCCTATACCCCTGTAAGTTCACACCCTTTGTGCTACGAAGTCCTGGGGGCAATCGTGTCCGGCTAGCAGTGGAGATTGGGGGTTGTGGACTTACCTAGAAAGCCGGTGTCCCATGGGTCTTGACAATGATGTTACTGATTGATTTTCTTTCTGAATATTGTAAGTGAAAAAATTATAAAACGATTAATACAAAATAATTTGTTTCAGCAAGTAAATTACAAGAAATCAGCGGAGAATAGGCAGATATGTGTTTAGAGATTTGAAATGGTTCCTTTCCTTATCCAAATGGGATAAGGGGGGGGGGGGACCATGAGCGGGTCAAGTTTGGGTACCCAAACCGAACTTTTGTTCAAAGTTTGGCCGAACTTGCCAAACCCGAACTTACAGGTGTTCGACCAACACTATTGAGCACCCCTGGGTTAAACTATGTGGAAATTCAAAGAACAGATTAAACACTATAGTAACAGTATGATGCTACTGATTGATTTTCCTCTGAATATGAGAAATTCCATGTTTTGTATGTGAAAAAATTAAAAAAACGATTAATACTAAAGAATTTGTCTCAGCTAGTTAATTAAAAGAAACCAGCGGAAAATAGGCCGACTAGTTTAAACTGTTAAGTTGGTAACTCAACTTCATGCCACAAATGGGAACAGAGAAGGATCTTAGAATACACAACAGGTCTAACCTTGAGGCGGATAGGCTACAACAGCAGAAGACCTCTCCCGCATGAGTCAGGAATCCATAAGAGAGTGCTCTGTGGATAAAAATATAAATATGTATGAACGTTTCTACAGTAAAAGCTCAGTTGGGGAAAAAGCCTGCTTGTGAGCCTTCCACTCTATATTCAGTGTCTGGCACAGTGTGGCTTTCCTAACATTTATTTCTCGGAATATCTTGACCTAGATCCAATCTTGTTCCATTTCATCCCCTATCTCTTTTCACAAGACGTCTGAATAAAATTGGTGTAATAAGATTCAATAGATGCACTTCGCTCACCAAATTGCACACCGACGCAACAGCTCTTCCTGGCATAAAAAACCTTAAAAAAAACTTCTTAATAAAGTAACACTGCCTGTTAACTGGAAAAGCTCCGGCCTCATCCATCTCCCCAGAGGCAACAAGATGATTTACAAAGCTTTTGCAGATGTTTTGGCTCCTACAATACAGGCCAAGGTGGCCATGGAGACTACTCTCCCTGACAGCCCCTTCTTGTTAAAAATACCACCTGTTCTAGTTAAATACCGACGGGGTGGCAGCATGATGTATGGTGTGCTTCATGGGTATGAAATATAGATGTGTCTCATTTACCTGGAGGACATTCCTAAGAACTGCTAAATTGGAAAGGGAATTGGGAAATGCTCTTTCCTAGGACGAAACAGATAAAACTATTGACATAGCTTCTAAGACCCATCCTTAGCTTTTTTTTTTTCTTTTACAAATTAACCAACCTTTAGTGAAAAGAAGCTCAGAAAAGAAATAAGAGCTTTGTGCTAAAGGACCTGCCGTACATACAAGTCAAACAAATGTTTTTTTTGGCATATTTATTGCGCCTTTGTAATGAACAAATCTAAGGGGGTTATTCATGAAGGGATATCGCCAGTTAGCGGCTTGTAACGCCATGTATGCCTCGATTCAATAAAGGTAGAAAAAAATTCTCATGGTAATAAAACATTCAATTCATGAGAAAAAAGCCTGAGAATTTCACTGTTACTGAATCACTAGATAAAAAGACAATGAAAGTCAATGGCAGCTTTTACTACGGTGTAGAAAGGAGGAAACACGTCTCTACTTTTCTTAGGAGTAAAAAAGTGCCATTGACTTTCATTGTTTTCTTAGCTGGTGATTCAGCAACAGTGAAATTCTCAGGCTTTTTTCTCATGAATTAAATCTTTTACTACCATGAGAATTTATTGAATCAAGGCCGTAGCATCACATGTATTTTTACAGGTTGGTCAGCATATAGCGCCGGTGCTCTAGCTTCCAGAGCGCCAGGTATTACCTTTCGCTCATCGTCGCTCTCCCATACATTTCAATGGCCGTTCATTTGCTTGTGTTTAAACAACGTGTTTGACATTTGATATTTTTTTATTTTTGTGTGACCTCTCCTGGCTGCAAACAAACACTTTTATATATATTTTTTATATTTTTGTGCAGAATTGTCATTACAGGTCTGGCATTAAAGTGTTAATGTCACAGTGTTAAAACAATGTCATTCCATGTGTTTTAGAAACATAGAAACATAGAAGGTTGACAGCAGGAGACCATACGGTCCATCTAGTCTGCCCTTATGTATATACTGTATGTTCTCTTTATCTTAGGATAGATGGAGGCTTATCCCAGGCATGTTTAAATTCAGGGACTGTTGATTTTTCAACTACCTCTGCTGGAAGTTTGTTCCCGGTATCTACTACTCTTTCTGTAAAATAATATTTTCTAACATTGCTCCTGATCTTCCCCCCGACTAGCTTCAGGTTGGGCCCCTTGTTCTATCATTAAGCTTCTTCTTAAAAACACTTCCCTCCTGAACCTTATTCAATCCTTTCACATATATAAAGGTCTCCATCATGTCCCCCCTCTCCCTTCTTTCCTCCAGACTGTACAGATTAAGTTCTTTAAGTCTCTCCTGATAAGTTTTAAGTTTAAGTCCTTCCACCATTTTCGTTGCCCGCCTTTGGACACGTTCTATTTGAATAATGTCTTTTTGCAGGTAAGGTCTCCAGAACTGCACACAGTATTCTAGCTGTGGCCTCACCAGGGCTCTATACAGCGGCATCACAACCTCGCTCTTCCTACTGGTGATGCCTCGAGCTATGCAGCCGAGCATCCTGCTTGCTTTTCCCACTGCCTGGCTACACTGTCCAATCATCTTGCAGCTATCAGTATTCAGTATCCCTAAATCTCTCTCCTCCGAGGTCCTGGATAACACAGTGCTGCCCATACAGGGCTCAGAGCCGGGATTCCTTCTACCCAAGTGCAGGATTTTACATTTAGAGACATTAAACTCTAGTTTCCACAGTTTTGACCATCTATCCAGTAAAGCTAAATCATTTTCCATGTTGCAGACACCTCCCGGAATGTCCACCCTATTACTAACCTTTGTATCATCAGCAAACAGACAAACTTTTCCTACCAAGCCTTCTCCTATGTCACTTACAAATATATTAAAAAGAATGGGGCCCAGGACAGAGCCTTGCGGCACACCACTTGTAACTCGCCTTTGTTCAGATTGCACGCCATTTACAACAACGCTCTGATACCGATCCCTCAGCCAACTGGAAATCCACTGAACTATCCAGGGATTGAGTCCTACCTTCAATAACTTATCTATGATCCTTATGGGGTACAGTGTCAAAGGCTTTGCTAAAATCCAGATAGGCGATATCCACAGCACCACCTTCATCTAACACTTTAGTGACATTGGCAAATAAATCAATAAGATTGGTCTGACATGATCGGCCCTCAGTAAAGCCGTGCTGTTTTGGGTCCAATAGGTCATTAATTTTTAGATGGGAAATTATCTGTTTCCATTAATTTGACCACTATAGATGTTAAACTAACTGGCCTGTAATTACTGGCTTCTTCTCTACTCCCCTTCTTATGGATTGGTACGACATTGGCCATTCTCCAATCATCTGGAACCTCACCAGTTGAAAGGGAATGGTTAAGTAAATCAGTCAGAGGGGCTGCAATCACAAACCTAAGTTCCCTTAGAACTCTGGGGTGGATTCCATCTGGACCCATCGCCTTACTTACCTTTAGATGTGCCAGCTCGGCTAAGACATCAGCCTCCAGAAACTCCGGCGCTGTGCCCTCCCAGCTGGATGCTGTGCTATGGCCGTGCCTGCTACTATCTGAAAATACCGAACAAAAGTAGCTATTCAGATGGTCAGCCACAGCCTTATCTCCGTCAATATATTTATTTTCCCTATATTTTCGCTTTGTTACTGGTGGATATGTGTTCAAAAACAGACTTTAATCACACAGGGTCTGCAGCTCAATTCTACAGCGCCCAGATCCAGAGCGCCGACACTGTGTGTGTGTCCTTTTTTTGATAAGTATGGTGTGGAGCACCGAGAGTCGGTCCCACTGAACTGGCACTACCTCTTGCTCGCTGCAGCGCTGTACTGGTGTTAGAGAGCCCAACATACATCACATTCATCAATGCCAGCCAGGTACAGCGACTGAGACGCTCTGTTACAGCGCCCGATACCCGCTTACAGCGTCTACTAGCGGTCGATCTAAGTCCCGCTTTACAGACGCTCATCTGACGATACCTGGCGTTAGTAATGAATCCTCCACGATTCTTCTCTTCTGATGATGCAATGGTAAGATCCGTTTCAGTACAATTCAATTTGTTCGAAATAAAAAATGATATTATATAAAAATAATAAAATACAAACTTATGGCCAACTATAAACTATAAAATAATGGTCTGAAACAAATCCCTAAATTTTCAGATTTGATTTTGGCCTGAAAAGTTGGGATCCAGTTGCACTGATGCAATAGTTATATTTTTTTTTAGTCTGAATTTGATATGTTTCTAATCCCAAAATGGTGAAAAGTTGTAAAAATGCTAAATTATATATATATAAAAAATGAAATAAATCCCCAACATTTTTTGAGTGTGTATTGTTACAATGAAATGCTATTTTGTAGGACAAAAACAATTGACATGGCTTCCTAGACCCATCTTTAGCTTTTTATTATTATATTTATTATATTTATTATTTATTATATTTATTATTTATTATATTTAGCTTTTTTAATTTATCTAACCTTTAGGGAAAGAAAGCTCTGCTAGGGAATAAGAAAATTGCCTTGTACTTAAACCGGACCAACAGCCTGGCACAGTTGGAAAAGAAAGGTAGCGGCCATTTTGGAGCTTCCTCTCCCAGCATCTCAGCCATGCTGCTGCCTGGATTCAACTAACAATGCACAGTAACAGGAAGCCCAGCAGCACTTCCTGTTTGAAAGTGGTCTGCAAATGCATGAGTCGCCATTTTGTTTTGTAAAATGTACTACAGAGTAGTTAGAAAAAGGTAAATGAATTTTTATTTGCAGCAATCTAAATTGCCCCGGGGAGGGATGCATGTGAGCACTGTTTGTTGTGTTGGTCTGGTTTAAGGCCCTTATTTAAGAAGGGATAGCGTCAGGTAGTGGCTGGTTAATGACAGATAGCGACTGGTGAACGCCGGACACGGCACGCAATTACACATTTATCAAGCAGAATCTGTTTAGCGACTGGGATAGCGCCATGTAGCGTCTGATTCATCATTTTCACAGCCTCAGAGAACAGCGCCGGCGTTCAGCCTTGCACAGCGCCAGGTATGACCTCTCGCTACCTGACGCTCTCCCATACATTTCAATGCACGATCCTTTTCTTCTCTTTAAACGTTTTTTTTTTTTTTTTTTTTTAAATCACAAATAATTCTGTGACCTCTTCTAGGATTGAATAAGCAGTTTTTTCATAATTTTTTAATTTTTTTATACATTTCCTCAGAAATGACATTACATGTCTGCCATTAAAGTGTTCATGTTACAATGTTGTTACAATGTAATTCCATATGTTTTCGCTTTGTTACTGGTGGATAGATGCTGAAAAACAGACTTTATACACACCGCCTCCTACGCTCTGGGCTTCAAACAAATATTTTTCAGCGCCAGAGATTTGTGAGGCTGTTTTTTTGCTGAATATGGTGTGAGTCGGTTGCTATGAGCAGTTGCTAACATGCGCTCCCATACAGCGCTGTACTGGTCAAATAGCGACTCCTCACAATGTATTCAACATTACTGAACAGCGACTGAGTCGCTATAAAGTAGCGATCCACGGCTGAGCACAGTGACTACTAGCGGGCGCTCTGAAAATGCCGCTACAGACGCTCATCTGTCGCTACCTGCCGCTAATAATGAATCAGCCTCTAAGTCTTTTTTGACTGATGGTCCGCTTTAAGGAATAGCCACACATACACACAAGTCACTCTTTGTCACACTGTATTGTGTTTAAAGTGTAAATTCTAGTAAAACTAATCTAAGATTCTTTTGAGTTTCAGTTCTGAAGATGCAATGGTAAAAATTGTTCCAGTTCAAATTCGATTGCTTCCTGAAATGCAGAAAATCATACAATATTTTTATAAAATGAGAAATAAATGACAAATAAGTTGTCAGGTTTGGTTTGGACCCAAAATAAAACGAAATGCTTTTTCATAGGTTCGTATTTTTTCCATCCATAGGATGCACCTAGGATTTAGAGGAGGAAAATACGAAAATAAATATTCTAAACCAAATGTTGTGCTAAAACACCATCCCTCCAAGAACCAAATAATAGGCAATGTGTAAAATCCCCCCATTACAGGCAGAGTGGCATTCCCCCTCCCATAGGCAGTGTGGCATTTCTGCCTCCCATTCCCCATGGGCAGAGTGGCATTTTCCCCTTCCATTCCTCATATAGGTAGTGTGGCATCCCCCCTCCCATCCCCATAGGCAGTGTGACATCCCCCCCATTCCCAAAGGCAGTGTGACATTCCCCCCCTCCAGTTTCCATAGGCAGTGTGGCATCCCCCCTCCAATTCCCATAGGCAGTGTGGCATCCCCCCTCCAATTCCCATAGGCAGTGTGGCATCCCCCCTCCAATTCCCATAGGCAGTGTGACATCCCCCCTACAATTCCCATAGGCAGTGTGGCATCCCCCCTTCAATTCCCATAGGCAGTGTGGCATTCCCCCTACAATTCCCATAGGCAGTGTGGGATTCCTCCTCTCATTCCCACAGCATTAGCACCCCCTCCCATTCCCCATATAGGCAGTGTGGCACCCCCCTCCCATAGGCAGTGTTGCATTCCCTCTTCCCATTCCCATATTCAGTGTAGCATTAGCACCCGCTCCCATTCCCCATATAGGCAGTGTGGAACCCCTCTTCCATTACCATAGGAAGTTTGTCCTCCCCCCCAATTCCATTCCCCATAGGCAAAGAAAAAAAAGTAAACCCCAAAGATGCAATAAGGTGCACTGACTCCACCCCCTACTTTTGGGGAAAAATAAGTGTGTCTTCTATGGGTTGTGTTGGTGGTTTACTCCACTGGGTAGACCATAAGGGTTGGCTATGGGAGGTAGAAGTTGTGGTCTATCCTAAATGGGCAGCAGCTTAAAGTAAGTCTATTAATAGTCCAGACCACATATAAAGCAGTAAGATATCAGTAAGTCATCCTCAGCTTCCAAACAATTATTTTAGGATCCCTGGTTGTAGCATTTCACAGTTATGCGTCAAAAGGAGAGAAAAGTATTCTAACATTTCTAATGAAAACTTTGAGAGATACCATTTGCAGCTGAGATGACCAAAACTCAGAGATTTTTATATGTGATATGTCAATCAATGATCTGCCATTGAGAGGTGGAGGTGAAGTGATGTAAAACAAAGAAATTGATGCAGTGTATTGGAGCTGGTAAGTTGATCACTTGCTGTGACGCCATGTTTTTATTATGTCAACCATTTTTAACTGAACGATGTAAAATGAAAGATTATCTAAATCTGTGATTGCTGTTTTAGACTCCAGTGCTGGGCGCTTGACTGACCCTGGGGCATCCTGATGCAGGCTCTGGTCCAAGGCAGTCTATGAGACTCCAGGGCAGGCATGCTCGCTCCCCCCTGGGCACCCCAATCCCCCCCAGGTCGACCGAACACTCATGTCCAACAGCGCATGGGTGAGCAGCGGCTCGCTTTAGCAGGGTCTCAAGCAGATCAGAGTGCTCTGATTGGACGAGAGGACTGCACATGCCCTGTAGAACCGGGAAAGAGTAAGTGAGATTGGGCGACATGAGGGGTTTCACACAGCGGACCACCCCCGATCAGGATAGTCAAAATCAGGAGGAGGTTGCAGGCAGATCGGAAACTGGTTGGTATCTTTAAACTATCAATGCAATGTAGGAAGGGCCTTGGCTGTAGAAGTCTTTGTAGGTTAGAGTTAGGATTTTGAACTTTGTTATGCAGAGGGTTAAAAAAAATAAACAGCAGCTTACCTAGCCAAGTGTTCCTCCAGTGCTGTGCACTGGATGATACACTTCCTCCTCTGCCCCTCCAGTGCCGCCCTCCCTTTATATTATTGGCTTGAATGGCTCTCTGAACGCTGCCATTGTATCCAGGAAAACCCATGAGAAAGCTTGTGTCTGGAGCGAAATATTGAGCTGTTACAGACTGTGCCCATTGTGCTGATTATTATGCTGCATTACAGCCAGAGCCAGGATAAGTGTTGTGGAGGCCCCTGGGCACAAAATCTGGTGGAGGCCCCAGATACAGTATTTTTTTCCTTTAAAATAATAGTCCAGCCAGGTAACTGATTGGTGGTTGTCTGGCACCCGCCTACTTACTGGAAGGTCAGACCGAGTCCCTTGTGCCCCCCTTGTGCGGGTGCGTGCTGCTCGGGAACTCCTGCTTTGCCATTCTGGGTGGGGGGTGGTGTAGTCGCCCGGCTGGTTCCCTGCATTGAGCTGCCAGCGGCTGTGCTTGGTGGCTTATGTGCAGTGACAGCTCTGCACCCATCACTGTAGCGTTGCTGGCGGCGGCTTTGCTGCTCTAGACTCTCCGTCCTGCCCTGTGGTGGCTTTGGCTGCAGGTTTGCAAAAACAAAAAAAGGCTTTTCCAGGCGCGGGGGCCCCCACTGTTGCCGATAGCTTTGTTGCTGGCCCCGGAGCCCATCAGACCGAAGACTGAAAAGCCTCCTGGATGAGACCATAACCCAAAGGTTGGTGGGGCCCCCGTTGCAGGAAAAGTGGTGGAAGCCCTAGGGCAGGCACTCCTTGCACCCCCTGATTATGCAGGCTATGCCTACATGCTGGACAAGAGAAATCACAAGGTAAAACTGTAAACCTTGATATATTACCCATTTATTCTTCAATTCAAAACTGGGAAACAGTTTAGGACATTGCCAAACGTAACCCAACACAATGGTTTAAAAATTAGTTTTTCCTGAAATATAGTGAAACAGGAAAAACAGCTCTTACCCCTCCATGCACTCAGAGCACAGTAAGCCAGAACGGCGGTTTGAGGTCATTATAAAGGAAAATCCAGCTTTCATGGTAGTTCCGTAAAATTGATCCTTATTCCAGCTTTATAAAAAGGCAATCCATATCAGGCAAGTCCCTGCAAAAGCAATTGAAACACATGCATGTTTCGGGCATCACATGGAGTCCGGTCCCGGGGTGTCTCCAGGCGGCATTGGGCTCAGGCGGCTGGCCAGGTTCCCCTCTACCCAGCAGCCTCTCTGACAGCGAGCGCCGGCTCTAGCAGCACCGAGTGATGCAACCTCCTCCTTTCCCCGCCGCATCCCTAGCTACTCTGCCTGTGCATGCGCAGTGTGGCTGTCGGAGGTTAGTTTAAAGAGGCCAATCAGCCCGAAGATTACTGTGGGTGAAACACCCTAAAGGTTATCCAGGCAATCAGCCCATATGTTGGTAAAACACCAATAAACCCTAGTCTCCTCTGTTCAATCCCGTCAGTTCCCGTCCTATAAAGGTTTGCCCCTCTCACTCTCACGTATAACTGGGTCTTATTGTTCCTGAGAGTCTTGTTTGATTATCCTTTACCGACCTAGCCTGTCTGACTGTTATATGACTGGTGCCACTATCTCTCTGATTTCCCAGCTTGACCATTCGCGTTACCTTGGCATAACCCTTCCCATGTTCTCCCTTGGAGCTGCTATTGTAAGAACTATTTATCTGTGTATAACGCCCAGTGTTAACTTCGGTTCATCCGTCTTCACCCATATGAGTTTACAACCCTTGAGCTATCAAGTCCTGGGGGCAACAGTGTCCGGTGAGGCATTTAAAGCGCCCCAGCAAACGGGGGCTTGGCTATAGGTGAAGCTAGCTGCGGAGATTGGGGGTTGTGAACTCTTTAAGAAGATGAGTGTCCCCGGGGTCTGACAGCGCCCTAAGTCAATGTGACCTTGAGATCTGGATTTTCCTTTATTTTGTCTGAAATAAGTCTTTAATTCTTTTAGATATTGGCAGCCAGTATAGGGATTGACAGAGAGGGGCAGCAGTGGAGATGCAAAGGTAAAGCAGCAAAGTTGAGAATAGCTTAGGGGGTCTGTTAGCCAGTAGACCACACTAGCTCTTGAGTACGACCACTGGTTGGAAACCTCTGGGCTAATGGATTTTTAAACTTTTTTTTTTTATGTAATAGTTTGCACAAAATGGGGTAACTGAAGCAAACATTCACAAATCATTTGCCATGTAAAACCTTTCCAGTAAACACCTTCATCTGTGCATGTAGAGGTTTGGCTTTAGCTAGCCTTTAAAAGATCTCATAAAGATGTAGGAAGTGGATTGCATTGTAAAGCAGACTTTGGCGCACTGCACATTTCCCAATAAAAATTAAGCCTTCACCTTTATCTCGTTGTGTGACTGCAAAGCTGTTACACAACCTGTTCACGATCGCTGGTTGTTATGGTGATTGATTGCAATGCTCCTGTGAATAAATACACGAATGGCAAAATCTACAACCAATATAATGATGTCATCTCTCAAATTAAAAAGAGGAGAGAAGCAGCATGCCGAATGAGAAAGCACAATAAGCCGCTTGTTAAAGAAGCCTTTTTTTAACAGCGTGCCATCGAACGACCCATAAAACGGACCTTGGCGGCTAAAAAAAAAAGAAAGCGTGTGCCACTGTGTTCCACTCCAAGTATAGAATTCATATTCATTTAACAAGTCATTCATTGTAATTACACTTCAAATGGATGCCTTTCACCACACTGTCCTTGTAGGCGTTATTATGATTTATTTATACAATTTTTTTGTGGAATAGGGCTTGTTAAAAGGATATGCCTCTATGGACAAAGTGCTGTAGTACCTACTGATAAAAGTAATTTAGAGTGTGAAAGTACATTTTGCATGCAATATGACCAGTGTCTACTGTTTTCATACCTCCTCCCTTGGTATATTGGGTCTCAATCATAACCATCTACACATATGATAAATAACACTCAGCATTGTCGAGATTAATATTCGGCTATGGTGTGAAGATAAAGGCTTTGCATGTATTAGTCATGATGTTTGTAGGCGGTAAAACAGGGAGATGTGTAAGAGGGATGATTTGCATCCATTACAGAAAGGCACAGATGAACTCGGGCTAGAACTCAGACCATATTTGTACAGACATTTAAACTTAGTAAAAGGGACAGGGATTTAACTTGTAAGGATCATTTCTGTTCCCCACTTCTGGAAACATGACAGTAGGGTAGAGTCAGTAAGGGTTAGGAACGAACAGAATGAAATTCCAACAACCTTTGCATGATGTGTATCAATGCTATAGCTTATTCATAGCTGAGCTGGTACAATTAAAGATAAATAAAGCAACAGGTCCAGATGGCATCTGCTCCATAGTTGGAAGGAAACTCAGATTTGTGATTGCTGTACTTCTAACTGATTTAAACTTACTGCTTCAGCAACCAACCAAAACTAAATGGTACTTACGTTTTGTCCTGCACAGCTGATCGGTACTGGTCCATTGTATAAACAACTCACTTGATCCGAGCACCCATCGTAGTCGCGGCATCCTGCACCATACGGGACCAATACATGGGGTAAGGGTTCATGGTGGCTTGTGTTCACGACTTGCTATCAGTCACAGAGTGCTGCCACGCCCTCTCTAATTTATTGCAATAGGGGGTGTGCGAAGAGGCCAGACAAGCCTGAATGGAGATGGAAAATTCCCTTTACGAGAAAAAAGCATGAGAATTTCACTGTTGCTGAAACACCAGCTTAAAGAGGTAAAAACGGGCGGCGCCATCTTGCATCCCATCAAGCACCGCGCACGGCCCCCGATCTTACCCTTGCGCAGTGCCGATGGCTGAAAAGTGATGGAGCGGACTGAAATCTCCTGAGATTTTGCTGAGCAAGGGACTTTGAAGAGGCCGGCTAAAGCCAGACTGTCACTTACAGGTGGCTAAGCCAGCGGCGGGGGAGAGGATCACGCCCCGATGCAGCCGGATGTCGCCACAACAGGCAGTGGCAACATCCAAAAGTTAAGTAGGGGCAGAAGGAGCTGGGGGGGGGGGAATCGGTCCCTTTTATTATTATTTTTTATTTTATGTCCCAATTCCTTTTTAAAAAACAGTGAACATCAATGGTATTTTTTTACTCCTAAGAAAAGTAGAGAACGTTTTACTCCTTTTTACACTATAGTAAAAATTACCATTGATTTTCATTGTCTTCCCGTCTGGTGATTCGGTAACACTGACATTCTCAGGTTTGTTTCTTAAAATGTGAATTTTTTACAAACATGACAGTTGTTTTCCGCTCTTATCGAATTGAGTCCTATGTCATTAAAGTAGTGGATGAAGGTGGTTCTGTGAATGTAGCCTATCTGGATTCTAGCCTTTGACACCGTTCTACAAAAAGACTCCATAGATAAGTTATATAAAGTTGGACTTTCTGGAACAAGACCCACTGTGGAATCTAAAAATAACAGGCATACAAATAGAAAGCAAAAAAAATAACAGAAAATCTCTGCACTATGAAGAAATGATTTTGACACAATATGATGGAAACTTTTAAAACTGTCATCTAAAATGGAATTACCCTTGAACCCTTTAAGTAACCGCTACATGAAATTTGCATGGCTGTTTTGGCAAATGTTAAACGCCAGCCATGTAAATTTCATGTGGCTGGTATTTTCTTCCCTTTAGAGCTCCCTCGTCCACGTTCTAGCACCAGGGTGTCCTTATCCCCCAGTTGGCCTCTGATACTTGGGCCAGTGTCTTTAGCAGGACAGAGTACATGAATGGCTCCCGACATTTTTCAAGTGTGTGTGTGTGTGTGTGTGTGTGTGTGTGTTTTTTCCCTTTGTCCTTGAGACCCCTATACCAGTTCAAAAGGCGGGAGGAGCCAGGAAGTCACCTACCGGCAAGCAGAGCCTGTTGCCCATGTGGGCTATGTGGACTGGTGCTTTGCCTCCAAATCCTGTTCTACCAGCCCTCATAGCTAATAAAAAGTATAATAATAAAGTATTTCAGCAAAGAATATATAGTATTTAATGAGTGTGGGGTGCCTGGGGTGCACGGGGGGGGGGGGCTCCCCACACTCAATATGTGCCTTATATTAATGGTTTAACTCACATAAAATATAGTTATTGTAGTTTCATCATATGGGCACTTGGCAGTAGTAATAGCACTTTTGAATGGGTTAGATCCGCTTTAGGGTGTTTGTGATTTGCACAATTTGCACATTCAAATAAGTTTTTCATTGAAGATCCGGATCTGGGCAAACAAATATCAGATAGGGGATTCTACACTATATATTCTTGTTGTAATATGATTATTATAATTTTTATTATTATATGTTTTTTTTTTTTATGAAATATCTTTAAATCAGTCTTTTGTCTTTAATATGTGTATTGGATTAAGTGTGCTGTTATTGGCTGATTTTGGTTCCATAGAGGTTTTATATTGTGGTTTCACACAGCATACAGCACCCTGGATAGTGCACACACAGGTGTGTTTTGTGTAAGAGGATTTCTGCAACGGTGAGAGTTAGAAACCTCACGCAAATTGGGACTCCGTGTCTTGCTGTGGATCTGGTTCCCATAAAACGACCTCCTCTGTTAGCATTTCCAGGTGTGATGATTTAGGGATAGATGATGATTAATGCCTGCCCTTGGTGATGTTCGCTGTGAAAAAGTGAGTACTTCTGGAATTGTACAAGGAATTGTATATTTTATTAATACTCACCGTAAAGCATTGAAGTATCTTTGATTGCATGTAATTCAATAGTATACTTCAAATCACCTATTGCTTGTTTTTCAATAAGGACATATTGCCCAGTGCTCATTTTACAATTAATAGTTTATTATTCAATTGGTGTTCAATAAAGCTTCTACAAAACTATATCAGAACATACAAGAGGATAACTCCTATTTTACAGGGACTAGTAAGTTTCATGCTAGATTGCACATACTTGCTAGTTCATGTCAGAGAAATAGCCAAAGACATTAGTTGTAAGGTCGGACTACAAAACTTCATCTGTATAAGTGTTCTCCAACCCTCTCCTTGAGAGCCACCTACTGGGCATGTTTTGGGGATCTCCAAATGCACTAATTACTACGCCTGTGAAACTTGAACTGTTAGTGGTCTCTAGGAGAGGGTTGGGGAACACTGATCTATGAAGTACACACAGATACATGGCAATGAGCGCTGGAATGACCGATATTCTAAATTATTCTAAATTATAATATTCTAAAATTGTAAATGTCAGTTGATAAAAAAACACATATAAAAAATGATATACATAGACAGTATGTAAGTATCTCGTAATTTGTCATGCGCTTTTTCTTTAATCTTCAAATTATAAGACCGAGCTCTTTTCTTTTGTTCATTTTCTCTTTTTCTTTATTTTTAGGACTCCGACACCTGTTCAGATGCGCTGCGAAAAAGCCCTGTGCGGAATGATGTGCCTTCTGCAGGTCCATAAACATACACAGATTAATGTCATAAAAGTTTTATGCCTCTATGTCCAGAATGGGGCGTCTTGATGTATGGGGTAAAGGAAATTTTTATTTAGACATTACTGAGTGATATAAACTGCCATGCATCATTCTGCTGGCGTCTCATCTTGTGTATAGCCTGTCCGTCATGCTAGCGGGTCTGAATGCTGTTCTAATATTGGTATAGAAACTGCTTGCTGCAGTAGGCATGATGGCCTGATTCCTTGTGATATATATATATATATATATATATATATATATTCCGATATATTCTGTGATATATATATATATATATATATATATATATATATATATATATATATTTATATTTATAACACAAGAGCTTGGATCACCATTGTGTTCAATTTGTATCTTTTCCTTGATGTATTCAGTTCCTTGATATCACGTGGCACAAAATTTGAAGATGACCCGCATCAAGGTATGAACAACAGAACAGACAGTCCACCCCATATTAGAAATTAGCAACAGACTGTGAATATAAAATAAAAAAGCTTCCATTAGTCTTTTTTTAGATATCCTAGGTACGACGTGTTTCGGACCTGTGTCTTCTCATAAAATGGTCTCCTTTCTTGTAAAATACCACCAGGAAAGCTGAGCTTCGCCCTCTCTTTTTAAAAAGAAGATTAAAAGGTATTTTTTTATTTTCATACATTACACTTGTTTGGATTCCAGTGAGGGCAAACACCTTTAAAGTGGACCAACATCCATTTCCCCTCTAACAAGTATTGGTCCGGGTCGGCCCCATATAGACAAGCTCGGATGGGGGGAGATCCAAACCTCGGTCGGGAATGCAGCCCCAGAATTGGCCGCTGTTGGTCATATGGTTTGAGGTCATGTCCTTGGTTTTGGCCTGATGAAAGGGCCCGCCCACGTGACCACCGCTGGCAAATCACAGGGCTGCATTCCCAGCCAAGTATCAAGTAAAGGTAAGATTTGTTGCCATTACATGTGGGGGTATCATGTCCTTTGTTTCAGCCTGCCAAAAGGGCCTATCTATGTGACCACTGCCAGCAAATCACAGGGCTACATTCCCAGCGGAGTATCAAGAAAAGGTAAGAATTCCCGGTGTTGCGTGTTAGGGGTCATGTCCTTGGTTTCGGCCTACTGAAAGGGTCTGCCCACATGACCTCCACTCCCGGCAAATCATGGAGCTGCAATCCCAGCCGAGTATAAAGGAAAGGTAAGAATTGCCGGCGTTGCGTGGGGGGGGGGGGGGGGTGGCTAAAAGATTCCAGGCTTGGCTGCTAACCTGCTGCCACACCAGATGCACCAGCTCCGCTGTGTGAAACCCCCAGAGCGCTGGTCATCTTGCCTGATCACGTTCCCTGCCCGATGCCCTGGTGGGGGGGCAAGATTGAGTGGTAGACCCTCATCCAGTCATTTCTCTTAGTAATTTTTATTTACCTTTGTTTGCTTGGTACGCCCCATCAATTGCAATGAATGGAGGAAGCATGCCATATTAACAGGTGGTTATAAGATTGCCTCCTGCCTGGGCAGCACACTTCTGGTATTAGGAGATATTCCCTTTTTGCTCCTTAGAATTTCAATGCATCAATCTCACTTGGATCACACAACACACCACCAATATTTCTTACTTTTCATTCTGGCATCCAGTCCTCCTAACTATTCAGCCGCAGGCAATTCCTTGTTTCTAAGTCCCGATGCCCCACTGTGTGAAACCCTAGTTTGCTGCAGATGAGTCCACCTTCTGACCTTTTCAATGTTTCCCAGAGTTCTTTTTTGAGAGGGACCACAGCTGACTCAGGTTTGGGAAAGGTACTGCAATTCTCCTAAACTGGATACAAAATTGCAAACACTCTGGAGCTATAGAAGTAATTGAATGATTTCCAAGAAGTTCTAGAAGGAGATTTTCCATGAGTCATAACTTCTTCTCATTTTGGGTCTTTGAAGGACATCTAAATGCATCCGCAGGCACAAACGTGTCTTAATATTGACGATATTGACAAAAGCAACTTTTACATGAATTATTGCTGCTTATTTTTAAGGCAGTGATGGATGGATCAATCCAAGCCAGTAACCTATTGACTGAGAGCTCTGATGTCACCTCCATCTTTACAATGCAGAAATTATTAGGCCACCAAGCTGAAAACTAAGGCAGATTATAACATCTCAACCAAATAAAGAACACAACATGTTATACTTTAATAGTTTACATTTTGTAAATGGTTTGCTGCTGCATCCACCACCTACCGACCATCCGCAAAAATTCCCTTAGGAATCTTGAAAATCAGGCTTTTCCACTCACCCGGTCTGATATATATTTCAGCTGCAGAAATATGATATATGTAGCATGATTACACGTTTTGCAAACTAAAGTGGACCTTCCCATCGCCTACGCATAGGGTTTAGAGAACCCGAACTGTAAAGTTCAGGGTTTGTCCCAAACAGTGCACGTTGTCCTAACCATGAAGGCAGACTTCTCCCAGATGTCTGTGTTCCTGTCCGGAGTTCAAATGCGAAAAGTGCAGCTGGTTTCCCCAAATCCCTGGAGCTATGCTGACAGCCGGAACTCACAGCTGAGAGCGTGGCCAGGTCCACCACACCACAGACCCCAAACCCCACCATGCCCTGCCCCCCAGTTATGTAGATACTCAGAAGCCCCTCCACTGAGCATATAAGAGCTGTCACTAGGGGGAGCCCCAGTAGTGGCAGAGCAGCCGAACAGAACACAGATAGGGGACTACTGTCCCCTGTTGTCTCGAAGGCGGCCAGGGTAATTTAATTTAGAACTAAAGATTACATGCTAAATTAAGAATGTTAACTTTTTTTTCGTATTTATTACTTTCGTAACTTTTAACTATTTGTGTGTCAGTAAGGGGATACCTACACTAGATTACAAGAGTATGGGAGCTACAAGCCACCTGCCCGACATGCTGGTGGGTGGTTTGCAGATACCCCTGCCCTATTACCCACACCCCCACTGGCCATAGGGGTCATAGGGGCATAGGGGCTGGTAAGCCCAGAGCCAAGGGGCCAGGCAGTCGGCCACCCTCCATAGTGCATTACAAGCCCCTATGTTCTTTGGCAGGGCCCTGGTGCTCTTCAAGGAAGACCCCAAATAAACTTTTTGTTGTTTGTTCCTGTTTAAATAAAACCTAAAACTACCAAAAGAATGTAAAGGTTTACTAAAACCTAAGAAAGCCAATACTCGAAACATACCCCTTCCGAGATTGGGTGTCAGGCCTGGGGATCCAATGGGAGCTTCAACGCCATTTGCAAGCAATTTGGTAGAATCTTTGCCCCATGTTCTCTCTGTCAAAGGTCATGAGGTGAGCTGGCACATTGGATGGACCAGTTTTCAGAGGTGGTCAGTTTCAAAAAACGACACCATCGTAGTCACTAAGGGAAATATAGAAGGAGATTAATAGTTATTTTCTTCAAGTGCTAATTGCACTTGAATAGGATACATCCTCTGTAGAGCTTAGACTAATCGGATCAACATCTGTGCAGCGTAGGTGTTGGTCCCCGCCGCTAAATGACAGTCGGGGGGAGGGACCAGAATGCTGAAGTCCTCCATGACATCAACCACGGTTGTCCGCCAGTGCTCGCATGGGCTGGACATTACGGTGGCTGGAATGTTACTACCCATGTGAGCGCCCAAACGTTTTGCTGGATTCCTGTCGATGAACCCAGGATAAGGTAAGGATTACAGTAGTTCTGGGGATTTATGCTCAGTGGGTAAAGGGCTTCAGCATTCTGGAGGCCCCAGAATGTTATTTAGTGGCAGGGACCAACACCTGTGCACTTTAAGAATATATAAAGAATCTCTACTTTACTTATATCACCAGCTTCTCCCTGTGACAATCTCTTATTAAAATCACGCAATAATTATATATTAATTCCATTCGCAAAGAGGTTTAAGTAACACATTCAAACAATTAAAACATTTTATTACACATAGAGCAATCAATTTCTTATTCCTTACAGAGATGTAATATTGCCTCTTTTCAAGGCACTGGTGCACCCTCACCTGAACTATGCCGTCCAGTTCTGGGCACCCTGATTTTGGAAAGGGTGCAGAGGAAAGAGACCAAAATGATAAGAGGAATAAAGGATCTTAGTAATGAAGAAAGATTACGGGAAGTAAATATGTTTAGTTATGAGAGGGAACGACTGAGGGGGGACATGATTAACTTGTAAAAATATATAAATGGCCAAAACAAAAAATATGGGGAAAAACTATTTCAGGTAAAATCCTCTCTAAAGACAAGGGGGCGCTTCCTCCATCTGGAAAAAAGATTAAATCTCCAGAGGCGACAATCATTTTTTACAATAAGAACTATAAATCTGTAAAATAGCCTCCCATAGAAGCTTGTTACAGTGTCAACTGACGGCTTCAAAAAAGGATTGGATGTTCTTTTTTTCGCAGAAAATAACATTAACAGTGTTAGGCACTTACCTCGTCGCCGTCCCTGGTCCCGCGACGCGCTGTCGGGTGGTCCCCGGCTGGCTGCTGCCCGACGCTCCCCGGGTGTCCTGGCTCCTCAGCGCGGTTGTGGGGGTCAGGGGTCGGTGGCGCGGGATGGTGTCGGTGGCCGCGCCGCAGCCCGCTCTGCGCGGCTGCGCTGTCCCGCCGAGCTCCCTCGCGATGCAGCGCTTCCCCCTCCCGGCGGGGGCGCGCCCGATCTTCAACGTGCTCGCGCGCGCGCGCGAGCACGTCTCCTTTATGCCTCCCGGCGGTGCTTTCCCCAGCGCGCCCGCCGGGGGCGAGTTTAAAACACCCAATCCTTGTCCTGATCCTAGAGTGAGCCCAGGGACTGGTCGGCCTGTCTGGCCTGGGCCGTCCAGCTCATGGGACCACTCCCGTTTTAGTGAATGCACCAAACACTATTGTTCCCTCCATTTTCCCTGTTCCCCACTGGCCAGTTCTCCCTATAAAGCTGCACTGCTCCAGTATCCCAGTGCCCGTTATAGCTTCTGGGTTCTGGATGTGCGTTGCTGTGTCTCTGGTGAACATTTGGATTTGGACTTCGACTATTCTCGCTTGCTGCCTGCCCTGACCTTCTGCTTTGCCTGACCACTCTTTTGCCTGACCCCCCTGTACCTCGCCTGTGACCTCCTGGACTTGACCTCGGCTAGCCTCGACCACCCCTTCGTTATCTCCCTTGGATACCTCGCCTGTGACCTCCCGGTTTGACCTCGGCCTGAAATTTGGACTTTCGCACCCCGGCATCCTCATTCGGGATTCCCTGCCAAACATCATTCTGCACCTTAAGCTGTTATCCTTTGCGCCTTTTAAGTCCTGGGGGCAACCGACTGGGAGAGGCATTACCCGTGTCTCCTACAAGCGGGGGCTTGTCTATAGGCGGAAGTGGCGGTGGAGATTGGGGGATACCAGCTTAAGACAGACGGGTGTTTGGTATAGTCCTGACATTATAATGGGCCAGAAGAATGGACCAAATCCTGGAGCAGGTGCAAGCCTTGACAGCGGCTGTGGAGCACCTGGCTCATCGGGTTGCGGCTCAGGAGAACCGTCCTACTCCCATTGTCCCCACTTCTCAGGGGACTCCGGCCGCAATGTTTGTGGAACCCAAGATCCCACTTCCTGAAAAGTTCTATGGCGACAGGGCAAAATTTGCCAATTTCCGGGACTCTTGTAAATTGTACTTTCAGCTCCGTCCTGTTTCCTCAGGGTCACAAGAGCAAAGGGTCGGCTTGATTATTTCCCTTCTGCATGGAGATCCTCAGTCCTGGGCCTTTAGCTTATCAGCTCAGGACCCAATCCGCCTATCTGTGGATAGTTTTTTCGCTGCAATGGAGGTCCTCTATGATGATCCCGACAAAGGGGCCTCAGCTGATGCCAAATTACGTACCCTCCGCCAGGGACGCCGTCCAGCCGAAGACTACTGTTCTGAATTCCGGCGTTGGGCGGTTGACTCTCGTTGGAACAATCCTGCCCTCTGCGGCCAATTCCGACTAGGTTTGGCTGACACTATCAAGGACACCTTGGTGAATTACCCGGAACCTCAGACTCTGGACGAATTGATGCATCTGGCCATCCGCATTGATCGTCGACTTCGGGAGAGGCGCCTAGAAAAAGGATCGCACCTCGAATCTGCTTCAAAGTCTGAGGCTCTAGTCGTTCAACCTTCAGAAGAGCCCATGCAGTTAGGTGCCACAAGGCTCACTGAAGGCGAGAGGCGGCGACGTTTATCCGAGGGGCTTTGTCTATATTGTGGAGGAGATCAAGTTATGTGTAACCAGCTCACCCCTGTGATGTGGTACTCCGGCACGGACTCCAAAGAAGCTCCCAAAAACTCTCCTGATACAAGCAGTTGTGATTGAGAATCCAGCCAAAGCTAAAATATAACTTTTACTTGTAAAAATTAAAAGTCCAAAACACGAAAATCCAGACATGTGCTATGAGCACCCCCTCAGCACCCTTCACTCTGTGACGCGTTTCAGGCTTCAAACGAGCCCTTAGTCATACAATTATGTTACTGAGAGATAGGTATATGTAGCAGCAACAAGGAACGGAAATAAGGGACACCTGGGAGCCCCAGGCGATTGAAATCAAGAGCAATTACATGTTATCATACACACGCCCTAAACAGTGATATAACCACTTACCCCTATATTGTGGAGGAACCGGCCACATGGTCAGACTTTGCCCAAAGAAACCGTCGGGAAACTTCAGAGCCTAGGGGGTTTCGAGGGGGCCCTCCTAGGCTGTAAGGTATCTCCTCAAGTATCGTCTCCAGTTTTCATCCCAGTCCAGTTTAAAAGTGGTGTTAAATGTATGAATCTCTCTTCTAGATTCTGGAGCAGCTGGGAATTTCCTAGACTCTGAACTAGCGCAGACTTTAGGAATTGTGGTACAGACCTTGCCGACTCCTATCCGGGTTTCAGCCATTGATGGCACTCCAGTGGCCGGGGGGTTAGTTCGGTTCCAAACCCCTCCTATGCAAATCAAAGTGGGAGCCAGTCATTCTGAGGTTATCAGGTTCTTGATATTGAGTATGCCTGGTACCCCTTTGATTTTGGGTTTGCCATGGCTGCAGGAGCACAATCCCCAAATTGATTGGGTTTCGGGGCAAATCACCAAGTGGGGACACCAGTGTTTTCAGAACTGCCTAGAATTCCCACTCAGGGTTGCGCACTTAGCACCTATTGGGGTTCCAACTCCATATTTGGAGTTTGCTGATGTCTTTTCAGAAAAGGCGGCAGACAAACTTCCTCCCCATAGACCTTGGGACTGCCCTATTGAACTGCTTCCCGGTACTATGCCTCCCAGAGGGAGAATATTTAATTTGACCCGAACAGAAACCCTCGCCATGCGGGAATATATCGCCGAGAACTTAGAAAAGGGGTTCATTCGGCCTTCATCTTCTCCAGCAGGGGCGGGGTTTTTTTTCGTGGAGAAAAAGGATGGGGGACTTCGTCCCTGTATTGATTACCGGGGCTTAAATAACATCACGGTAAAAAATAAGTATCCCCTACCGCTTATTGAGGGACTCTTTACACAGGTGGTTGGGGCGCAGGTCTTCTCTAAACTCGATCTCCGGGGGGCCTATAACCTCATAAGAATCAGGCAGGGGGACGAGTGGAAGACGGCTTTCAATACCCTTGAAGGGCATTATGAGTATTTAGTAATGCCTTTCGGCCTGTGTAATGCCCCTGCGGTCTTTCAAAGTTTTGTCAACGAAATCTTTAGGGACTATCTTGGCCGTTTTATGGTTGTTTATTTAGACGACATTTTAATTTTTTCTTCGTCCATTGATGAACATCGTAAACACGTGTGTTTGGTCTTGCAGAAACTTAGGGAGAACAGTTTATATGCCAAGTTAAAGAAATGTCAATTTGAAGTATCTGAGGTTCCGTTTCTCGGTTACATTATCTCCAAATCTGGTCTGTCTATGGACCAATCTAAGGTGAAGGCCGTTTTAGAATGGGAGCAGCCCAGAGATTTGAAGGGCCTGCAAAGGTTTTTGGGTTTTGCCAATTTTTATAGGAGGTTCATTAAGAATTTTTCTGCCCTGGTTACACCACTAACTAACCTAACCAAGAAAAGCGGGTACCCCCCCGGTTTGGCCGGTTCAAGCTGTCCAGGCCTTCGGGAATCTTAAGAGGGTATTTAGTGCTGCTCCGGTCCTAGTCCACCCTGATGAGCAACGACCTTTCCTTGTGGAGGTGGATGCTTCTGAAGTCGCGGTCGGGGCAGTCTTGTCACAGTATTACGGCTCACCTGCACGCCTCCATCCATGTGCCTTCTTTTCCAAGAAATTCTCAGCGGCCGAAAGAAATTATGATATCGGCAATAGAGAATTATTGGCCATCAAGCTAGCCTTCCAGGAATGGAGACACTGGCTGGAGGGGGCTCAGTATCCAGTTACGGTCTTTACGGACCATAAAAATCTAGAATACATCCAGTCCGCCAAGAGATTAACTCCTAGACAGGCTCGCTGGTCCTTATTCTTTTCTCGGTTTAATTTTTCTATAACCTATAAGCCCGGGTCCAAAAATATAAAAGCGGATGCCCTGTCTCGGAGTTTCTCTCCTCCTGACTTACCGGAAAGGGTGGTTTCTCCCATCTTACCTCGCTCCCTAGTGGTGGCCGCCATCCAACCCCAACTTCCTGATCTTACTCAGTTCCAGGCCCAAGCTCCTCCTGGGAAACCCGCTTCAGCCCTGTTTGTGCCCTCTACTTACCGGTCTGATTTTTTGTCCCATTTTCACGATACCAAAACAACCCGTCATCCAGGGGTTAAGAAAACCATAGCTTTATTATCACGCCAAGTTTGGTGGCCTTCTCTCAGGAAGGACGCTCAAAGATTCGTCTCCGCTTGCAAAGTCTGTGCCCAAAGTAAGTCCTTGAGGCGTTCGCCTGAAGGCCCACTCCTTCCATTATCCATTCCTGCCTCCCCGTGGACCCATCTGGCCATGGATTTTGTTACTGACCTTCCCCCTTCTCAGGGACATACTGTTATTTGGGTAGTTGTGGACCGCTTTAGCAAGATGGCCCATTTCGTCCCTTTAAAGAAACTCCCCTCAGCTCAAACACTTGCTCAACTCTTCATTACTCATGTTTTTAGGATTCATGGTATTCCCATGGATATTGTATCGGATAGGGGGGTCCAGTTTGTCTCCCGGTTTTGGAGGGCTTTCTGTGCCAAGTTGGGTTTCACTGTCTCCCTTTCCTCGGCCTTCCATCCGCAGTCGAATGGACAAACCGAGAGAACGAACCAGTCCCTGGAACAATATTTGCGCTGTTTTACGGCGGATACTCAAACTGATTGGGCCTTCTTCTTACCATTTGCGGAATTTGCATTTAACAACGCTGCACATTCTTCCACGGGGGTTTCTCCTTTCCATTGTGTTTATGGCAAGGACCTGAAGTTTTCTGCCCTTCCGGACCAACCCTCTAGAGTTCCCTCCGTGGATGAATGGGTTTCCAAATGGCCAGGGGAATGGAATAAAATCCAACAACATCTAGCTAAGGCCGCTCTTCAGCAGAAAAAATTTTCTGATCGCAAACGATCTTCTAACCCTAGCTATAAGGTGGGTGACTGGGTTTGGCTTTCAACCAAGAATTTGGCGCTACGCCAGCCCTCCGCTAAGTTAGGACCTAAATTTATTGGCCCCTTCCCCATAACACGAAAAATTAATCAGGTTACGTATCAGTTGGCCCTCCCTTCGTCCATGAAAATCTGTAAATCCTTTCATGTTTCACTTCTTAAGTCTGCAAAAAACCATGAATCTAATAGTCCTCCTAGTCCTGTGTTAGTTGATGGGCATCAGGAGTTTGAGGTTGCCCGGGTTCTTGATTCTCGCTTTTTTCGAAACTCTCTTCAATATCTTATTGACTGGAAGGGATACGGTCCGGAAGAAAGATCTTGGGTTCCGGCCAGAGAGGTTCATGCGCAGAATTTGGTAAAGAGATTTCACAGAGAGAATCCTTTGAAACCCAGTTTGGAGGGTCCAGTGGCCCCTCCTCAGGGGGGGGGTAATGTTAGGCACTTACCTCGTCGCCGTCCCTGGTCCCGCGACGCGCTGTTGGGTGGTCCCCGGCTGGCTGCTGCCCGACGCTCCCCGGGTGTCCTGGCTCCTCAGCGCGGTTGTGGGGGTCAGGGGTCGGCGGCGCGGGATGGTGTCGGTGGCCGCGCCGCAGCCCGCTCTGCGCGGCTGCGTGGTCCCGCCGAGCTCCCTCGCGATGCGGCGCTTCCCCCTCCCGGCGGGGGCGCGCCCGATCTTCAACGTGCTCGCGCGCGCGCGCGAGCACGTCTCCTTTATGCCTCCCGGCGGTGCTTTCCCCAGCGCGCCCGCCGGGGGCGAGTTTAAAACACCCAATCCTTGTCCTGATCCTAGAGTGAGCCCAGGGACTGGTCGGCCTGTCTGGCCTGGGCCGTCCAGCTCCTGGGACCACTCCCGTTTTAGTGAATGCACCAAACACTATTGTTCCCTCCATTTTCCCTGTTCCCCACTGGCCAGTTCTCCCTATAAAGCTGCACTGCTCCAGTATCCCAGTGCCCGTTATAGCTTCTGGGTTCTGGATGTGCGTTGCTGTGTCTCTGGTGAACATTTGGATTTGGACTTCGACTATTCTCGCTTGCTGCCTGCCCTGACCTTCTGCTTTGCCTGACCACTCTTTTGCCTGACCCCCCTGTACCTCGCCTGTGACCTCCTGGACTTGACCTCGGCTAGCCTCGACCACCCCTTCGTTATCTCCCTTGGATACCTCGCCTGTGACCTCCCGGTTTGACCTCGGCCTGAAATTTGGACTTTCGCACCCCGGCATCCTCATTCGGGATTCCCTGCCAAACATCATTCTGCACCTTAAGCTGTTATCCTTTGCGCCTTTTAAGTCCTGGGGGCAACCGACTGGGAGAGGCATTACCCGTGTCTCCTACAAGCGGGGGCTTGTCTATAGGCGGAAGTGGCGGTGGAGATTGGGGGATACCAGCTTAAGACAGACGGGTGTTTGGTATAGTCCTGACAAACAGTTAATATTAGCTGTCATCAGTAAAAAGTTAAAATTACTTTCCCTAACCCTGTCCCTTGGTTGAACTTGATGGACATATGCCATATGACCTTCTTGTCTAGCAGATAGCTAGTGAGCCACACAAAAATATTCTGTGGCTCCTGAGTTTCAGGTTGGGGACACCCGCTTAGAGAGTCATATTTGGCTTTTCAGGGCAAATGTAGCAGTTGCAATTTGGACCAGAAATATGTTATGTAAGATTCATCACTAGTTAGTTGACTATGGTTCCGGCGAGAAGTGGCACGAACCCAGCGTAACCACTATTTGCTTCAGACTTTGGTTAGAAGCTACGGTGAAGCAATGGTAAAGATTAAGCCCAACAGATACATAAGTCATAATGTATTTCAACAAGGCCAATGTATTAAAATATATTGAAATGACTTCAACAGGTCCACAATCTGTGGATTGTAAACTTTTAGTGAAGAATAGAATAACGATGCCACAATGAATAGTATTAAACTAAAAAAGATCAAAGAGGGCTAACCCGGGGCCAATGACCTGCCTGCCTTCCATCTTATTATCCATTAGGCAATCCATCTCTTTTTCATGGCTTTGTCACCTTTCATACTCTGATGGAGAGAGACCATGCATACTGCCGCCTGGCTAATGGCTTTTTTATTGGATTGTGGTGCCCTTCTCCCTGACCTTACCCAGAAAAGAAAGATTTTACACTGTCTGAAATTAGCTATAGTGCCTAGCTTCTATTACAAAAAAATAGATATATGTAATCTATTCTTGCTCTTCAGTAGTAAAAATAGGTTGGCTGGACAGAGCCAACCCAACAGCAAATTCAGGTGTGATGTGTAGACTAAGGAAAATGGCATGAAGCTGAAAACGATTATTGTGTCTCTATTCAACAATAGAATAACTCCTGTTCAACAGCCACAGAACCCAAAAGGATCTCTAGGCAGTGGCAGGTTTGGGTGTATTAGATCCCTAAATAGAACTTTCTCTGAGGGCCCACCCTCCAGTAAATTTAAATATTTGACGATGAGTATTGTAGAGGTCTGAGTTTGGCAAGTTCAGCCGAACATTGAACAAGTGTTTGATTTGGGAACCCGAACTTAGACCCCATGAAAATCTATGGGGACCCAAACTTTGGAAGGCAATTCCATTTCTGGGCCTGTCAAGGGGATGATAAACAATAAATTGTGGTGGTGGGAGTCACTTTAAAGTAATGCCAAGTGGGCAGCAAGAATCGGCTGGTCACTTAAGTGATACATCAGCAGTCTCACTGTCAATTCGGCTACAGCCGGGGTCTCCAGAAAGATGGCCGCCACTCCCATGAGTGAAGAAGGCTTACTGATGGGAGCGGCAGGCATCTTTCTGGAGTCTCGGCCGTATTCAAATTGACCACAGGACTTCATACTGTGTGGCCGGCTCACGCCTGCACTTGGGGCAGGTGCCCCCCTGCCCTCCTCTAGCTACGCCCCTGTCTTTGCCAATTGTTATACATTGGAAGAACAAAAAGACAATTTAAAATCAGACTAGCAGAACACATGCGCGATATCACAAAAGGTTTAAAAACTCATAATGTATCTGCACATTTTTCCGATTATCACAATAAGGACCTAAGAGGTCTATTGGATCATTGAAAATATCAATTTAAATTGGCAGGGAGCAAACATAATTAAAGAACTTTCCAAGAGGGAAACCTACTGGATATATGAGCAAGACACTTTGCCCCTGAATGGCCTTAACATAGAAATAGACTTCAGTTGTTTCTTAGAAAATAAATGACACCTCTCACACTGTCACCTACTCCCTCTCAGGGTAAAAACCCAATGAATTTTTTTATAAAACAAAAAAGCTGCCTTTTACTTTATTTTTGCTTTATCCAAACAGATCATATCCGGAAGGCACAGACAAAAAATGCATAATCCTGATCATACACTACGAGGCCGAGCTGCAGTAGGAAAGCTTTTGCTGACAAAAGTATACTCCACATCATGCTTTAGTAAAGCAGTGATGGAACTACAATGATCCACTAATTAAAAGTGAGCTAGGAAAGCCTACACTATCAGCTCCTTGACAACGTCATTGTGACGAAACGGGCGTCGGGCTTGCAGCGCCGCACAGAGATCGGCTTCCATTTAACCATCTGCCTGCGACACGGACTGGAAAACAGAACTTTTACTTTTTCCAGCATTTCGATGAATGATGAAACCATCTATCACTTTTATTGTAAGCAATCCAAACAAATATGGTCATATGTCGATGCTTCGTGGTCCAGCAGGCCCCTTCATCAGGACCAGATACAAACAGGCAACCATTTGGTCCTGATGAAGAGACCTGCTGGACCCCGAAATCAAAAACTTTGTTTTTATTTTTTGAGTCTTCATACTGTTTTGGACCAAAACCCACGGTGATCGGCCTGGGATTCTATAAGATTCCCGCGCTGATCGATTCCCCCCCCCCCCCCGGAGCATCAAAAATCGTGGTGCCTCGCTGTGTGAAACCCCCCAGGTCGCCCATACACTTACCTTGTTTCCTGGTTCAACGGAGCATGCATGAGCCATCCACACTATCCTTCAGCATTTGTAAATGGCAGGCCAGGGCACGCTCCCTTTTAGAACGTAGCGAGGGATGCGGCCGTCAGCGCGCTCGGAGCCGCTGGCCTTAGAAGAAGGCTTAGACGACGTGACGTCAGTGGCTCCGAGAGCGCTGATTGGATGAGCGGCCGTGCCTGCGCTGTAGGACCGCGTAGAGGTGAGTTGGCTTTGGGTTTCATGCAGCAGGGCACCCTTGATTAGAAATTCCCCCAGGTGAAAGGACCAAAACCCAGGAGAGTCAAAATGTAAGGATAAATGGATGACAATTATCCTGGCTAAAGAGGAGCTTCAATTGCACCGTATCAGCCAATAATAACTTACTTAGAGAACACAAAGCCACGGAGTAATAAAATTGCATAAGGCTACTCCTGATCTCATACGCAAAAGCGTGCCTGTCATTTGGAAATCAAAAGATGGACAATATAAGATCTTTTTTACTCCTAACACTTAAAATCTGGTGGAGGCCTGGGTTCCTGGAAGGTACAAGCCAACAAATCAGTAACCCTTATGTAGCTGCCCTCCTCAATATATTAAACACGTGTTTAGTTGGGAACTAAACTAAGGGAGGGCATCTCACATTTGTATAATAATTACAAGGTGGTTGTTATTCTACTTGCATTTCAGAAAACTTGGGTCATGGCTTGACAAACATGTGTCTCCTTCCAAACCTTGTAGGCACACATGTTGGTGACAAATGTGCCTAGTGTTGAAACACACACCCGGCCATATACTAACACAACCTCTACTTACCCAAATGTGTTATTTTTAAATAATACTTTTCGACACTTGCTTGGGGTCTTTATGTTCTGGCCCTGCTGTAGTGGAAATCTGGTCAATTTGGGCCCATATGTGATGCTGCCCAGCCACCCGAGGACCTGGAGGAAGCCAAAGAGGAGGAGGAAGGGATGTTGGGCTTAGAGTTCCACCCATATTAAGAAACACTGCTGTGCTAATTTATGTTTTTGGTGTCTTCTTTATCTCTGCAGACTCCTCGCGACAAAGGGAATATACAGAAACGGTGCCACCCCAGGTGGAGGTGACACATGACTCAAGTGGGTCAACAGAAACAGTAGTCGGATGCACCAGGATGTCAGCACACATCACATTTAACACACAGACCCCGAGGAAGGAACTTCATGGCCATGCAGGCTGATGTCGCTGAGCCGGAGGGTGGCACCCTAAGCACTCCATCCACATGTGCACAGTAAGTAATGATCAGTGTGGGCAATTTTGACATATGTTGGATGCAGATGTTTTACATTTGCTTTTTACAGGTGCTGGGGACCCAAGTTTGCAAATGTTTTTACCAAAAATGTTGTTAAATGTTGATGTTCTAAACATTGTTACGAAATTTGATAAAGAAAAACATTTATTTTAATGACTTTAAAAAGGTTTTTACATTAAAAATAGAGGTTGTACACACCAAAAGCAGCCCTAAAGAGGAACATTTCGGGTATTAGGGAGTTAATAAAAACTCCCCAAACTTGGCTTGCTCACCCACCCTGCCCTTACAGTTTCACATTATAGAACTTTTGACTTACCTGTCTGGTTGCATTGCACTCTGGCATCCCTCGATCCCGCACCGTCTCCGTCGGGCAGCACCATCTTACCATTCCGGCATGCACTGTGTTGCCCCTCAAATCTCGCACATGTGTAATATCACTACATAGGCTGCAATGACACTCGGCACGGAAGAGCACGAGATCTGCGAAGCGGCTCTGGGCATTTGAAGAGAGGACAGCTAGAGGTAAGTACGTCTAAGCCTGTAGCCTTCACTCTGCAACAGCTAAGGGGGTGGGGGTGGAAAGGGGCCAGGAAAACGGCTGGATGTCGACGTTTTAAATAGCACCAACATCCAAGAGGCAGTGAGGGAGGGGGAGGGAAGTTTATAGAGAAAGGGTCTTATGTTCCTCTTCGATGCAGGTTGAGGAAGGGAAAGCGAGCGGTGGTTAAAAAACTCAGGGAAAGTAGGTATGTAAGCGCACCAGGGATGGGGTGAATGACAATGCAGTTAGAACACAACTACTACATGGGATGCCCCAAAGGAGGGACTACAACAAGGAGAGATGAGGTGAGTGACGCTGCAGGGAACATGCGTATGCCTGCATTGGAGAACAATTAGCTGTGAGAACGAAGGGCAATGCGGCAACATACGCATGGATAACATTTTGCAGGCAAAAACGTAAATGTAAGCTAAAAACAAAAGCTTATGAGAACCACTTATGATTGCGTACGCCTCATCGAGCTCAATTAGGACGCTGCTAGGAATAAGACAAGCAGGCGGAACTTCTCGAGCTGGCATATGCAGGAAACCGAGCATTCCCCTGGAGGCTATCAATCAGGTCAAATCCCTACAGAGTTGGAGGGAAAGATAGCTCATCCCAAGGTATTAAAACTGCATCCCAATATATGGCTCTACGAGCTTTGTCACCTATGTATATATATATATATATATATATATATATATATATATATATATATTAGCTTTATATACATATATATAATATAAATTAGCGCAATGTTTTATGGATGTTTTAAACATTTCCCTTCCTGCAATTTGCAGGCCTTTGGCTGCTTTAGTTGCTTTTCAAAGACCAACGAATACATCCCGAACACTACTTCTAACGCTCCTTTCTTTTTAATTTTTTAGGCTTGTACCCTGTGAAGGCACCACATTCTGTTGCGCAATCATAAACACCCCATCGGGTTAAACTGAGCGTGTCACACAATAAATATGTCCTCTGTTGCAAAAAATCTGCACCCGTCACTCTGGAGGCATCTGCCACAAATGACTGCGAGAGCTTCGTGCCAACTCGGCAGGCCCATCTGCTCCAGAAAATACTGAAATGAGAGGTTTCGTCCCTGGATTGTCGCCGTGCTGTGTTAATCGGCGGGTCAGGTGAGCAGATGTTTGTTTGGCTGGATGTTTAACGAACGAAGGTAGCGAGAGTTAAGCGCACTTTATTATCACCGCCTCTACATTTGCCTGGGGTCTGGGAAGAAATAATGAGGAGGTGGGTCTGGGATGATGAACTGGCGGAGGAGTTCAAGGGTGATCCTCGCACGAGGACCCGTTTTAAATGATCTCTATCGTAAGGAAATAAATTGACTTTGTGGGGCCTACAGGGGGCAGGATCGATGGTGCCAAACTCCACAACGCAGCAATGTTATTATAGCTTTCAGGTGGAAATATTCTTGTATTCCAAGACCCAATATGTTGCCAGGCCAATCCCAGGCTCCGAGAGCTCAGCTGCATTCAGAAATTGGGAAATAAAAAATTTCATCGCTGGCCTGATGAGATAAAATAAAATGGCTCTTTGCAATTAAGAATTGAAAAACATTAGAGGAGTCATATTCAAGCAACAGGATTCTGAGACAAGTGCCTCCTTTCACGAAATATTCCTTGATGTGGGGCATCTCGATTTGGGTTGCCCCACTTTTTGAAACCCCTCAGATCGGCGCATACTATTACCTATCCGCCGATAGGAAAGTAGTACATAAGTTGTACTATTTTGAAGCTACTCCCACCCGGAGCCTGCAGCCCATGGCAAGTCACCATTATATAATTAGTTTGAAAAATACACAGTGTCACAGTGGTCAAACAATTGTTTCTACCTAACTGCCAAAGAGCACCAGCCTGACTAATTGAGGTATCAACTCATCCCGATGTCAAGTAGGAAAGGACTGGCAAGTTGTACTATTTTGAAGCTACTCCTATCCGGAGCCTGCAGCCCATGGCAAGTCAACATTATATAAGTGGTTTGCAAAATACAAAGTGTGATTTAGTGGTCCAACAGTTGTTCCTACCTAACTACCAAAGAGCACCAGCCTGACTAATTCAGGTATCAACCTATCGACATGTCAAGTAGAAAAGGACCAGTAAGCTCTTCTTTCATGCTACTGAATTTGGCTGACACCAGCCCTCTAGCTGCTGCTTCTTCTAATTATTCTAATTATTCTTCTAATTATTTAAATGATTTATGTGTCTGGCACTTAACGGTTGAAGATGTAGCCAGGTAACTGTTACGTGGCTAGAATTTAAAGGGTTTAATGTGGTGGAAGACCCTGGAGTCTAGTTACATAGTTACATAGTTACATAGTTAATACGGGTGAAAAAAGACATATGTCCATCAAGTTCAACCATGGGTGTTGGTGTAGGGGGAGTTATTTATTTTTTTTACTGATAAAAGCTAATAGTAACTGTTAATGTTATTTTCTTCTAAATAAGCATCTAATCCTTTTTTGAAGCTGTCAGCAGTTGAACAAGCTTCTGTGGGAGGCTATTCCACAGATTGATAGTTCTTATGGTAAAAAATGATTGCCACCTCCGGAGACTGAATTTATTTTTTTCCAGTCAAAGGGAGCTCCCCCTTGTCTTTAGAGAGGATTTTACCTGAAATAGTGTTTCCCCATATTTTTTGTATGGGCCATTTATATATTTATACAAATTAATCATGTCCCCCCTCAGTCGTCTCCTCTCAAGACTAAACAGATTTATTTCTCGTAATCTTTCCTCATTCATCCTTCATTACTCTTATTAGTTTGGTGGCTCTCCTCTGCACCCTTTCCATAGTCAGAGCGTCCTTTCTATGGGTGCCCCAGAACTGGACACCATATTCCAGGTGAGGGCGCACCAGTGCCTTGTAAAGAGGCAAAATTACATCCCTATCCTGTGATTCCAGGCCTCTTTTAATACATGATAATATATTGGTAGCCTTAGATGCAGCTGCTGGACATTTTTAGTAGAGATGAGCGAACTTTTCGATTCGGCTAATTCGCCAAAATTTTCCGGGACAAATAGTTTCGGTCCGAATTTATTTGCGACGAAACGCTATTAAAAACGGCTATTTCTGGGCATCCGAGAGCCTCCATAGGGTTGGCTTGGCTGTAACATGCATAGGATGCATGCTGGGTTAGTGAAATACTATTGTAAAGAAGTATGACATGCAGATCAGAGGCGTCGCTATTAGATTCGCTGATGCAGAGCGGCACAATTACAGAGCCTTGAGGTGGCATCAGCATGATGAGCCCATATATTGCCTGAAAGACACACAGTGGAGTTGGCAGCAGCATAGGGAGCCCATATATTGCCTAAAAAACACACCCTGAATTTGGCAGCAGCATAAGGAGCCCAAATATTGCCTGAAAGACACACTATGGACTTGGCAGCAGCATAGGGAGCCCATATATTGCCTGAAATACACACCCAGGAGTTGGCAGCTGCAGCAGCAGCATTAGGAGCCCATATATTGCCTGAAAAACACACTCTGGACTTGGCAGCAGCATAGGGAGCACATATATTGCCTGAAAACACACCCAGGAATTGGCAGCAGCATAGAGAGCTCATATATTGCCTGAAAGACACACCCAGGAGTTGGCAGCAGCAGCAGGAGCGGAAACATTGCTTGAAAGAGACACTGGAGTTGGCAGCAGGAGCCCAAAAATTGGCCTAAAGACACACCCTGGAGTTGGCAGCAGGAGGAGCCCAAACATTGCTTGAAAGAGACACTGGAGTTGGCAGCAGGAGCCCGAAAATTGGCCTGAAGACACACCCTGGTGTTGGCAGCAGCAGGAGCCCAAACATTGCTTGAAAGAGACACTGGAGTTGGCAGCAGCAGCCCAAAAATTGGCCTAAAGACACACCCTGTAGTTGGCAGCAGCAGCAGGAGCCCAAATATTGCTTGAAAGAGACACTGGAGTTGGAAGCAGCAGCCCAAAAATTGGCCTAAAGACACACCCTGGAGTTGGCAGCAGCAGGAGCCCAAACATTGGCTGAAAGAGACACTGGAGTTTGCAGCAGGAGCCCAAAAATTGGCCTAAAGACACACTGGAGTTGGCAGAAGCATCAGGAGCCCAAACATTGCTTGAAAGAGACACTGGAGTTGGCAGCAGAAGCCCAAACAATGGCTGAAAGAGACACTGGAGTTGTCAGCAGGAGCCCAAAAATTGGCCTAAAGACACACCCTGTAGTTGGCAGCAGCAGCAGCAGGAGCCCAAAATTTCCTTGAAAGATACACTGGAGTTGGCAGCAGCAGCCCAAAAATTGGCCTGAAGACACACCCTGGAGTTGGCAGCAGCAGCAGGAGCCCAAACATTGGCTGAAAGAGACACTGGAGATGGCAGCAGGAACCCAAACATTGACTGATAGACCCATATATTGCCTAAAAAACACACCCTGAATTTGGCAGCAGCATAAGGAGCCCAAATATTGCCTGAAAGACACACTCTGGACTTGGCAGCAGCATAGGGAGCCCATATATTGCCTGAAATACATACCCAGGAGTTGGCAGCTGCAGAAGCAGCATTAGGAGCCCATATATTGCCTGAAAAACACACTCTGGACTTGGCAGCAGCATAGGGAGCACATATATTGCCTGAAAAACACACACAGGAATTGGCAGCAGCATAGAGAGCTCATATATTGCCTGAAAGACACACCCAGGAGTTGGCAGCAGCAGCAGCAGGAGCCCAAACATTGCTTGAAAGAGACACTGGAGTTGGCAGCAGGAGCCCAAAAATTGGCCTAAAGACACACCCTGGAGTTGGCAGCAGGAGGAGCCCAAACATTGCTTGAAAGAGACACTGTAGTTGGCAGCAGGAGCCCGAAAATTGGCCTAAAGACACACCCTGGTGTTGGCAGCAGCAGGAGCCCAAACATTGCTTGAAAGAGACACTGGAGTTGGCAGCAGCAGCCCAAAAATTGGCCTAAAGACACACCCTGTAGTTGGCAGCAGCAGCAGCAGCAGGGGCCCAAATATTGCTTGAAAGAGACACTGGAGTTGGAAGCAGCAGCCCAAAGATTGGCCTAAAGACACACCCTGAAGTTGGCAGCAGCAGGAGCCCAAACATTGGCTGAAAGAGACACTGGAGTTTGCAGCAGGAGCCCAAAAATTGGCCTAAAGACACACTGGAGTTGGCAGAAGCATCAGGAGCCCAAACATTGCTTGAAAGAGACACTGGAGTTGGCAGCAGAAGCCCAAACAATGGCTGAAAGAGACACTGGAGTTGTCAGCAGAAGCCCAAAAATTGGCCTAAAGACACACTGGAGTTGCAGCAGCAGGAGCCCAAACATTGCTTTAAAGAGACACTGGAGTTGGCAGCAGCAGCCCAAAAATTGGCCTGAAGACACACCCTGGAGTTGGCAGCAGCAGCAGGAGCCCAAACATTGGCTGAAAGAGACACTGGAGATGGCAGCAGGAACCCAAACATTGACTGATAGACACACCCTGGAGTTGGCATCAGCAGGAACACAAAAATTGTCTGAAAGGCATACCCTGAAGTTAGCATCAGCAGGAACCGAAAAATTGTCTGAAAGGCACACCCTGAATTTGGCATCAGCAGGAACCCAAAAATTGTCTGAAAGGCATACCCTGAAGTTGGCATCAGCAGGAACCCAAAAATTGTCTGAAAGGCATACCCTGAAGTTGGCATCAGCAGGAGCCCAAAAATTGGCCTAAAGACATAAATATATTTTGCACCATTTGGAAAGTGTAAGACGTGCCACCATGCTGAATCTAGTCGCATGCATCAGCCATTGGTGGGTGGAAATCCTGGCTGATCTATCCCTGATTCATTTTCACAAAGGTGAGTCTCTCCACATTTTTAGTTGACAGACGAGTTCTCCTCGGCGTTACTATGGCCCCCGCCGCACTAAACACACACGCTACTTGCCGGGCAGGACAGCTTTTCCAGGGCAAACTCTGCTAGTTGCGGCCACAAGTCAAGTTTGGCTGCCCAGAAGTCCAGCGGATCCTCAAGGTGTGTTGGCATGGTCATGTCAAGGCATGACACCACCTGCTGGTTCAGGTCCTGCTCCAGGTCTTCCTGCTGCTCATGAGTAGCCTCACTATGCGGATGAAGAAAGCTACTCATTAGCGACTGAAGACTGAGGCTGCTGCTGACGGAGCTGCTGCTGCTGCTCCTGCCACCCCCCCAGCAGCCATGGCAGTGGAAGGTGAGTGCAGAGGTCCCCCTGCGAGAGTATGGACCATGGCGCAGATAGGCATCGGCCAACTGACTACGTAGAATGTCTTTGTAGTAGGTCAGTTTGTCCTCCCTCTCGGCGGGTTTAAAAAATGCTCCCATTTTGTGCCGGAAGCGAGGGTCCAATAAGGCGGAGAGCCAGTAGTCATCCCGCAGAAAAATGTAAACAATTCTGTGGTCACTACGCAAGCACGTGAGCATGCTTCGTGCCATTTGTGCAAGTGACTCAGAGGGACTACCTGTCTCCATCTCCCCTGCATACTGCCACGGTGTGTCTGGGTCCTCTGTCTCACCTTCCTCACAACCCTCTAGCTCCTCTGGCTGCTCCTGCTCTCCTGTCCGCTGACTAGATAAACCAGCCATTTCGCCAAGCCTAAACTGTGTTTCGCTGGGCAACTCCTCCTCCTCTTCCTCCTCCTCCTCCAGTTCAGCTACAACGGGGTTCATGTGGCCATAAGATGTAGATGCCATGTCTCCAGTGCCCTGACCAGCCATGGTTTCTAACGTGTTGTAGTACATGAAGCAGCGGAATCACATTGGTCATCCCGTAATCCTGGCGACTGACAAATTAAGTGGCTTCCTCAAAGGGCCTCAGCAAACGGCAGGTGTCACGTATGAGCTGCCACTGGTTGACACTGAAGTTACACAGGGGAGTCCTCCTATCCGCTTGGATCATCAAGAAATCAGTGATGGCTTTTCTCTGTTTATATAGTCGGTCCAACATATGGAGGGTGGAATTCCAATGGGTAGAAACATCGCAAATCAGACTATGTTGGGGGCTACCGTTCTGACGCTGTATCTCAAGAAGGGTGTGCTTGGCGGTGTAGGAGTGGCTGAAGTGCATGTAAAGTTTCCTTCCTGTTGTTAGGATGTCTTGCAGATGGGGGGAAGACTTCAGAAACTGCTTGACAACCAGATTGAAGACGTGAGCCATGCAGGGTGCATGGGTCAGGCTTCCTTGTCGCAACGCAGACAAAATGTTCTTCCCATTGTCGGTAACCATGGTTCCCATTTTCAGTTTTCTTGGAGTAAGCCATGTTTGGATTTCTTGATGAATACATTTTAGCAGTTTCTCCCCTGTGTGACTCCGTTCGCCAAGACAAACCATGTGAAGCACAGCATGACACCTCCATGCCCTGCACACATGGTAGACAGGAGGGGCACTGAGACTTGACCCTACAGTGGAGGGTGAGGAGATGGTGGAGAATGAGGAGGCCGAGTTGCACGGTGTCACAGGCACAACGCCCAGGGAGCGCGGAGGCCGAAGCGGCATAACCTTTCCAAGTTGCTGCTGCTGCAAAGGAACCACATTCACCCAGTGGGCCGGCTCCCAAGTGCGATCAGCTTCATCATCATCGAGTTATGTCTGCACATCACTGATGTTCTCGGTTTCCTCAACTGTCTGGTGCAGGAGCTGGAACGCTCGCCACACCACCTCCCATGCTACTCTCCACATCACTATTTGTCTGCCTAGTGAAAGAAGCCACCTCCCTTTCTTGGCTGGGCAGTAGCTGCTGACTGTCCTCTATCTGATCGTCCTCACTAAAGAGTGGAGCTGAACCCAAAGCATAGGATACGTCGCTGGGGGAGGGAACGGCGTAAGACAGAGGCAATGGGAGGACAGGGACTGCTCCCGGGCCATGCCAACTCAGGGTTGTGTCAAAGGAACCTACCGACTGTAGACTGCGGGTGTCAGATGTAACTTGTGATGATGTGGAAGACCGCGTTGACCAATCTACGACGGCAGATGCGTTACTGGTGGAGACATGACCGCTAGCAGATACTGGCAGATCAGGTCTCTCACTGCGACTCCTGCTGCCTCTCGCCCCTAGTCTGCTGCGACCTCTGCCTGCTGAATCTAGGCCTCTTCTACTCCTCTGTGAACATCCTGGCACTTGTCTGCCTGACATTTTTATGTATTTGAAATGCGCAACAGGCACTTTAAAAAATGTGTTTACTTTAAAAAGCAGAAGGAAAAGAAGAAATAAACTGAGGAACTGCTTCTCTGTAACAGATACTATGAAAATTGGTAATATGTGATGCCCAGTGCTCAGGGTTTTTTAAAGCAGACACAAAAACACTTTTAAAACTGTGCTCTAGTTAGATGAAATCAGCTGAAAGACCTTCTTCTGTGTAGCAGACATTATGAAAATTGGCAATATGGGATGCCCAGTGCTCAGGGGTTTTTAAAGCAGACACAAAAACACTTTTAAAAATGTGCTCTAGTTAGATGAAATCAGCTGAAAGACCTGCTTCTGTGTAACAGATACTATGAAAATTGGCAATATGGCATGCCCAGTGCTCAGGGGTTTCTAAAGCAGACACAAAAACACTTTTAAAACTGTGCTCTAGTTAGATTAAATCAGCTGAAAGACCTGCTTCTGTGTAACAGATAGGGTTAAATGTGAAACATGGGAAGCAAAGTGCCCACGGGTTAATAAAGCAGACACTAAAACACTTAAAACTGTGGTCTAGTTATATGAAATCAGCTGAAAGACCTGCTTGTGTGTAACAGATAGGGTTAAATGTGCAAACAGGGGATGCACAGTGCCCAGGGGTTTTTAAAGCAGACACAAAAACCATTAAAACTGTGCTCTAGTTAGATGAAGTCAGCTGAAAGACCTGCTTGTGTGTAACAGATAGGGTTAAATGTGCAAACATGGGATGCCCAGTGGCCAGGGTTTTTACAGCAGAAACAAAAGCAATTTAAAACTGTGATCTGGCTATTAAATCAAATGAAAAAAAAAAAAAAAAGCTTTCTCTGTCACTTTATCTGCTGTCCCTGCCTCAATCTTTCCCTGGCTCTCTGTGGCTCTCTGTGGCTGTCTGTGACTCTCTGTGGCTCTCTGTCTTTCCCTGTCTCTACTCAGCTCCGTTCTCGCCACAATACAACGTTGAAATGCGCACCAGCAAGATGGCCGCCGTTTATATACCGCTGTGACGTCACCGGGGTTCCTGGCTGCTGATAGGCTGCATGTGACCTTCCCATGGTACCTGGCCCCAGGGGATATGTCCAGACACGTCCCTCCACCATTTTACAATGCCTGTAATCGCAGTAAATGGTGTTTAAAGAAAAAATTTGATCGATCGAATCGCGGGGAAATTCGGATTTGTTCAGAATCGAATATTTCATGAAATTCGGAACGAAAGTAACTGTAGATCTATTGATGCCCTTGTTAACAAATGGTGTAGTCCCCTGGGAAGGAGTCCCCTTCCTTAATCCACCCTGATGTCAACAAAACAGAGACAGATTGCAACATGACCAGTGATTATCTAGGTTGTAAACGCAAGACTTTACTTTTATGAAGTTCAGGAATTAATAATCTATTTCAGTTTCTAACCAAACCTTCAGGTGTTTGAACTAATGGTGGTGGTGGTATTAGTGGTTGGACAAAGCAACTCTTCTGATGTTGATGACTATGTGACAGTGTCTCGGCTTTTTCAATCAAATTACCTGAGTCATTCTTTAAATCACACAGGCAATTTCCGAAAACAAGCTTACAGTAAGAAGATGACTGTTTATTATCAGGTAATTTGTAGGACATGGATCCACTTAGTCTTTTATTTATACTCGGTCATTATTGGTTGGTTGCTTAGCCCTCTAGCTGCTGCTCCTCTATAATAACTTAAAAGGTCAGCCAGTTACGACCCCACTGCCAATGTTTTCTTTTCTACCCCTCCTTAGCCTGTTTTCTCTTATCGTTATCCATCTAGCCAAACATCGCTTGTCCTCCTGTCTCTCTAATACAAGAAATAAAACGCTGGTAAATTTCCAAAAGCCCTTATAAAACCTTCACTGCCAACCTCTTGAATAAATCTGTCTGATTCTTTTCCTGTATAACTCCTCATCATCCAGACAGTCATAATTTTCTACCTACCATTAATGCCTTGATTTAAGACCAAGATGGACGGACCGAGGAAAGTCCAAGGTGGAATGAAGCCAAGGTGAAGACGTCCGGCTGCCGCTGACATCATCTCTGCAAGTGGGAGCGTCGTCTGGTCATCGGGTGGTTTTAGCCAAGATTGGTGAAATGCCATCAAGATGGATATGATCAATTTAAATCTAACTCGAATGTTCCAAATTACGAGCTTTCATTTTTAAAACACACAAATCTCACACAGACTAATCCGTCCTTATTTTTTTTGAATATTTTAGCTAAAGGCTTTTTTGGCCACGGAGCTAAAGTGAATATCTTTAATTAAGCTTAGGCTTTGAACGACATGACAGTTCTGTCCTAATGAACTTTAACTGTGGCCTCCTAATAGGCAACACAAATGTCAGATTTCGAATACAGGAACTAGGTCAAAGTTTAATGAGAAACCTGCATTTCTAATAATATGTCAGATCTTTAAACAGCTGTAAGCTTTAAAACATGGAAATTTGTTCTATTCTGGAATGACCTGATTTACAAATAAGCAAGTGGCTCGCCCTCGGTGAAAGGGGAGTGTATACAGAGGAAGTAGCCTGTTCATTATCCAAAGATGACACTGACATGATTCTTATATGTATCTATCTATTTGGTAGACAAACAATGCATCACTAAGAGACCTACAAATGCAGCCTATTGTTCACCAAGTACATACATTACACACATAAAAATAATTATCGTGGTAGAGAGTATAAGTACATTAGGTATAGAAAAAAAAATACAAGATAGAAAAGAAGAACGGGCACTAGAAATATACCCTAATAGGGCCAGCTTGTGTTCACTACAGCTTAGGTTCAGAGATGAAAGGGATCCCCCTAAACCAAGATTTATATAGCTAGACAGCCATTGAGAGGCACCATATGGAGTACTGATAGATGGGTATTAGGGCCAGTCGGTGTACACAAGAGTTGAGAAATTAAATTAAAGCCTGAATAAGAGCCTATCTTAGATGTTTCCCACACCCTGTACATACAGATTGTCCACATTAATCGGGACCTTCACCCTGAATAAGAGCCTATCTTGTATGTTCCCCCCACCCTGTACTTACAGATTGCCCACATTAATTCGGACCCTCACCCTGAATAAGAGCCTATCTTATATGTTTCCCCCCTGCACATACAGGTTGCCCACATTAATCCAGACAATCACCCTGAATAAGAGCCTATCTTGTATGTTTCCCCCCTGTACATACAGATTGCTCACATTAATCCGGACCTTCACCCTGCATAAGAGCCTATCTTGTATGCTCCCCCCATGTACATACAGATTGTTCGCATTAATCCGGACCTTCACCCTGAATAAGAGTCTATCTTGTATGTTTCCCCCTGTACATGCAGATTGCCTACATTAATTCGGACCCTCACCCTGAATTTTATATGTTTCCCACACCCTGTACATACAGATTGCTCACATTAAAAATCATCCTACCTGCATCTAATGCATGTTATGAGCCTTTAAACATCCAAGATGGTGGCTCATGGATCATTAGGCAGCCTGCAAACAGGAAGTGTCTTCTGACTGTGTCACTCTGCATTCTGGGATTGCTGACCTTTCCCTGACTGCAGCTCTGCTCTGTCTGTTCAAAGCACAGCTATAACCCCCTGCACTCCCCACACCCCTTCTCTCCTCAGTATGTGATGCTTCTGAGGCAAGATGGCGGCGCCCGTATGCTAGAGTCCTGAACAGAGTTGCAGCCAGTGGGGGAAACAATAATAAGTAAGTGACTGAAAACTTAAAATATATTAATTTTAGATGCTAGGGAATAGTTTTTAAGGGTTTAGGTTTTTCATAAAATTATGCTGAAGGTCTGGTTTAAAAACAATCTCCCTAAACCAGGAACATTCTACACAGGTTGCTGTTCCAACACACCTTTGGAGGAGTCCTGGTCCAGGAAGGTGGTAGTAGGCTAATTAGGGTACACAGTGTAAGTTAAAGGGATTTACCACCCATTTGCCTCCCCACCGCTTATCGGCCCTACTGCCATGTTGGGATCGCGCCCTTCTGCCATCAGTCACAGGGATGTGGCCATGCCTTCTCCATTTACTGCAATGTAGAGGGTGTGACTTGAAATGACTGCCTTGTAGAGCCAGTACAGGACCTCCAACCTCTCGGGGACTATATCAAAGTTGTTAGGTTTGAGTAAAGGTGGTTGGAGTTGCTCCAAAATTATTCAGGGCAGAGGAACCAATTTACAGCCCAGAGTAACCCTATCATCACTATATAATATTCAGTAAACAGTCATATGAATCATGTACAGAAACTAGGGGCCTCAGTTTGTACACAATTGCAATCGCATGTATTAAACTCCACGCCGCGTCAAGGTGCCCCTTATGGTGGGGTCCCTAATCCTATTTTTGAGTGCCCAAAGTTGGGACATGCTATGCAATCAAATATTTCAGAGCTACTCACCTGGGGAACTGCCAGTCTTCCTTTAGAACACTCCACATAATGGCTGAATCTCTCCCTTTGTGTGCTCAGTTTGAATTCCCATGAGCACACGAAGGGAGAGATTCAGCCATCACGGATCTCTCCCTGTGGAGTGTTCTCAAGGGAGACTGGCAGCTTCCCATGTGAATAGCTCTGAAATATTTGATTGCATTGCATGTCCTAACTTTGGGCATAGGAGTAGGGACCCCACCATAAGGGGCGTCTTGACGTGGCGTGGGGTTTAATACATGCGATTGCAATTGTATGCAAACTAAGGCCCCTAGTTTCTGTACAGGATTCATATGCCTGTTTGCTGAATATTATATAGCGATGAGAGCGTTAAACTGGGCTGTAAATTGGTTCCTGTAAATTCCCAGGTCCTTGATAATTTTGTATAAATATTAAACTTGCATAATATAATATATCACTCCTGCACCATCCCGATAATAATATCCATTGGGAGAAGTGTGCCAACAAGTGGTCCCCTAAAATATATACAAGACATATAGACCTGGCACCTTGATAAAGTGGGTTTACCCCACGAAACGCGTGGGCAACAGAGGATACCAGGCCACAGCGGGGACGTTACACAGCCTTCACTATGGTGAAACCTTTTCACGCTGACCTTGATTGAGCACTGTTTCTTGATTATATTTTCTCTTTTTGTATTTTAAATAGCTGATATTGCGCATAGCATCTTAGGGCACTGCACTTTGATAGGAACATTATAGGATAGCACTGGCACTTTATAACTTTTTTGCACAAATATTAGACATTGAATATTTACTGTCTGTGATGAATTATATATTTTTGGATATAGCTTGCTATTTTTCGTGCTGAAAAATTCCTGCTGTGGAAATATGTGTTTTTAATTTCATGTTGTAGGGGTTTAGATTTAGATAAAATACATAGATTTATCATGAGAGAATAGTTTTGTGATTTGTTGGGGTTTTGGTGCTTGTGGGACATTCCTTTGTATAAATATTAGTGATGTAGCAACTCCCATCCCATCAGGTTTGATACTTGCAATGTCTGCCTTGTTGGCAGGAGAGCTTGTATTGTTGTGCCTGTAAAGGATCTCCAACCTCAAGGGAAGGTCTGTATTAAAGGTGTTAGGGCTTGGTACTTGAAATGAGTGAATGAGTGAATGAAGAGCTTGTATTTCTGGGCCATAACAGGACCTCCAAGCTCTCTGATGAGAGCCTAAAGCTCGAAACACGTGTCCACTTGTTGGATGTGTATGGCTGTGTAAATTTAAAGCTAATCCTTGGCATTGCACCCTTAGCATTTCTAAGGGCCTTGGATGGCACAGAAACATAAAGAGATAATTTTCATAGCTCAGCCTGCTGCAAGGATAGATGGGTAATGCTATTTGTCCTTGTGTTGGGTACTGTGCAAATACTTTCCCTTCTAGGAAAGCTCCTCTCTTCCTTTACCAAAGTAGAGGGTTTTTTAGTCTCTTTAGCTTCCCTATATGAAGCCTAACATGGGTCTCTCCACATACTGGCAATTCTGTTTTGGTACTCACCAAGTCTCACCTCCCATACAGTCAGGAACACCCGCCTTAGTGCTAATGAGAGCCTAAAGCTTGAAACATGTGTCCACTAGTTGGGTGTGTTTGGCTGTTTAAATTTAAAGCTAATCCTTGGCATTGCACCCTTAGCATTTCTAAGGGCCTTGGATGGCTCAGAGACTTTATGAGATGATTTGCATAGCTCCACCTGCTGCAGGGATTGATGGGTAATGCTATCTGTCCTTGTATTGGATACTGTGTAAATACTTTCTGTTCTAGGAAAGCTCCTCTCTTCCTTTACCTAAGTAGAGGGTTTTTTGGTCTCTTTAGCCCCTATATTAAGCCTAACATGGGTCTTGCCACATACTGGTTCGCAACTCTGTTTTAGGGTTGGTACTCTAAATGACTGCTTCACTGGCAAAAAAGCTTGTATTGGTAGGCCAGAAAAGGATCTCTAACCTTTCGAGGGAATCTATATTAAAAGTGTACTTGATGGCGGTACTTGAAATAATTTAAAAATGCAAATAGGTACTATCAAAAATAGTTCAGAGGATTGTGATCACTAGTTTTGGTCCAGTTCAGGCCTTAGCATCGGTTCACTCCCCAGCCTAAAGCTGTTGATGGATCAGCGCTTGATTTCCATTGCTGATTTCACACCACTTCTGTAGCGGCATAGTGATCATTTTCATATCTTAATATAAGAAAATTGGATTATACACTCCGCCAACCAAGTATGGCATGACTTTTTCCGGGATGTGTATCGTAAGAGACAAAAATTGGAAAACGCCTGTTCCCGTCTTGTTCTATTTGAGTTTGGAGCCATGTGCCTAAAACGGGTTAAATCGCAGAGGTATTGGAAGAGCTAAAAACTCGGCAAAGGTGGCGATCGCTGATTTCCTCCTAATTAAAAATAACTGATAACATTGCCGGGGAAGCAGATGGCGAAGTCAATTTTTTTCCTGTACAGTACCTGGAATATTTTAAACAGTTGACATTCCACAAGGGTAGACTGATCATATCTGGGAAGAAACTGCAAAAAAAAAGCATTAAAAGTTTCCAGCCTCATCTTCTTTAAAGCTCATCTAAAGATTCAACATATTTATCGTAAAATCGCATTGCACACGAGAAAAAAAAGGAGCCTTTTGTTTGCTCCAGGCTCCGAGCCATCCCTATCAGATCTGATATTTTATGAACCAGTTAATGTATTCACGGTCCGTATTGTCAATTAAGATATGCTAATGCCCCTTAACAAATGTTCCGACAACTCGCTTTTGTCACTCTGAAATATAACAGTACACTAATATGATTTGTTAAAGTGATAGCATAGGTTATACAATGATGACTGCTAATTATCAGAGCAACATAAGCAGGTTGGCCAGACATTATGGGACCAGTGAAGCATGGGCGCTCGCATATGGGTCTGTCACTCGCGTCCACTGGAGTGAGCCAAGGATGGCGTTAACCTTTCCCTGACCGTCTGTATAGTGAATGGAAAGAACCGATAAAGGCGAATGGTAACCCTGGGGAGTAACGTGTTATGATGAATTTTGAAGACGAGCTCCATGAAATATTGCTCAAAGCACAATCAATAAATAAAGCCAGATGGCCTGCCAAAGAAAATATTTTTAACCCTCTGCACACTCCTACTACTTAGAAAACTAGCTAATGCTTATTAAGAGCTTAAAGGGGCCTCACTACGGTCATCACCACTGACTCCTGATGCTGGGAGGGGCCTTTTAAACAGCAAGCGAGCTGTTCGAAGCTGAACGGGGGGCAGGGATTCAATGGTCTCTACCCTGCTGAAGACCCCAACCCGACGATTGGAGGCCCATTCGGGGATGAGACCTTCGGTGCTGGATCCTGGAGGTGAGTTTTATTTTTTATTTTTTTGCTTCTAAACGGGGGAACCAGCTGCAAAGTATGTATGTGGCCGGCACTTCACCGGTGAAGATGTAGCCAGGTAAATGTTACGTGGCTGGAATTTAAAGGGCTAATTGTGGTGGAAGATCCTGGTCAACAAGTCTAGTGTAGGACCTTTGAAAGTAACTGTAGATCTATTGCTGCTCTTGGTAACAAGTGGTGTAGTCCCCTGTAGTCCCCCTTGACCAATGATTATCTAGGTTCTATACTCAGGACTTCACTTTTATGATGTTCAGGGGCCTCACTTGGGCATCACCACTCACTCCTGCTGCTGGGAGGGGCCTTTTTATCAGCCAGCGAGCTGTCAGAAGCTGAGCAGGGGGCAGAGATTCAATAGTCTCTGCCCTGCTGAAGACCCCAACCCAACGATCAAAGGCCCACTGGGGGTGAGGAGACCTCTGGTGCTGGACCCTGGATGGAGGTGTTTTTTTTTTTTTGCTTCTAAATGGGGGAACCAGCTGCAAAGTATGTATGTGGCTGGCACTTAATGGTTGAAGATGTAGCCAAGTAACTGTCACGTGGCTGGAATTTAGCACAAATTCCTGCCAGTGAACATTACAGTGGAGTGACAGCACCTCCCGCCCACTGCAAAGGTCGGGTGCCAATCCTCTCTTGTCAAGCTCAGTATATACACCTGGCAACTATACAATGGGCAACTATCCACAGATAGGCAACAAATGACTGGCAACAAATCATAAATGTTCAAAGAGGTGGAACATAATACCTAATCATTATTTCCACACTGGCCAAGGCCTCATTTAGTCTGAATGTACTGAAGAAGCGGTAGTCTGCGAAACGCGTATACATAGATGCTTATAGCTGAACACAGAGAAATGTTTAATACTACAGCTGAAAAAAAGATAATTGCTACAGCTAAATATAATACTTGCTACAAACTGAAGAACAGAGAAGGAATAAAAATGTATACAGATTTAGCAACGAATTTCTTTGTTTTTTATTGTAGTTACAAGGATATGTAAATGTGATTATATGTATGTTTATATCACAAAAACGGGGAAAACTAGGGACACCCCGATAGGGTCAATTAAGAAGACTGCTTCAATCGTTTTTTTCTCCCTGTTCCTGTTGAGAAACAGACAATGAGAAAAACTTCTCTGCTTCTGATCAGTAATTAAGGAGTCCAGACCCCCAAACCAATTTAAACACCTGATCACCTCATAGCGAGCCTGCACTCAAGTAAAGAGAAATTCTTTACCCCCCCCCAAACCCAGTTTAAAGGGTTAAAAGTGGTGGAAGACCCGGGGCAACAAGTCTAGTGTTGGCCTCTTGAAAGTAACTGTAGATCTATTGCTGCCCTTGGTAACAAGTGGTGTTGTCCCCCACCCCCTTTAATCCACCCCTGATGTCAACAAAACAGAGACAGATTGTAACATGACCAATGATTATCTAGGTTCTAAACTCAGGAGTATACTTTTATGAAGTTCAGGAATTGATGATCTATTTCAGTTTCTAACTAAACCTTGCAGGTGTTTGAACCAATGGTGGTGGTGGTGGTATTAGTGGTTGGACAGAGCAACTCTTCTGATGTTGATGACTATTGACTATGTGACAGTGTCTTGGATCTTTCTATCAAATTACCTGTGTCAATCTTCAAAACACACAGACAATTTACTAAAACAAGCTTACAGTAAAAAGGCAATTTGTAGGACATGGATCCACTTAGCCTTATATTTATACTTGGTCATTATCGGTTGTTGCTTAGCATGACTTTCTAATTAGAATTATTTTTTTTTTCCATTCTCTTGGCCTTATTATTACTTTACAGTAGAAAGTCACATACCTTATTATGGGGAAAATTACCCATGGGTATTGAGCAAAAGGACTCTGCAAAATGCAGGTACTAGGTTTTGTTTTATTTAGGAATAATTATTTTGCAGTCTTCTAACTTACTGTCTTAGTCGTCTAACCTTTCTCTTGACCCAGATCTCTAGAGAGAGGTGGACTAGCCATAAGGAGACTTTGGACAATGCCTGGTGAGCCGCATGGCTTTGGAGCCAGTTGGGCTGCTTCTTCTAAGACTCCCATTTAATCCCTTTCTCCCTAGTATCTCCTTATACCCAGCCAAGAAACACAAGTCAATGTTCAGCGCCAGTGCTAAAATCAAGGCCGTAGGGCAGCCATACCCACCCCTGTCACATTATGTGCCCCAACAATACTAATGCTTTAATACCATCAAGTGCAGTTTTTATGGGTGGGTGAGCAGGGTGATTGCCCTGGTCCCCAAGACCATTGTTTATGCAGGAGCAGCCTTTTGTCAGCCACTCTGTTTTCCACAGATAAGTCAGGGCCACTGTTAGTGGTTCTGAACATACGCCAGGCCTCTCATCCTCCCCAGTTATAGGGAGAGGGCACTGCTTGCTGATAGGGAAGAGGCACACTATGAAACTTAATGGTATGGGGCAGCAGCAGCACCATTGGATGTGCTAGGAGGAGTAGAGTTTTTGGAGCTGAGAGCAATTTTGCTTAGAGACTGCCCTGGTACCATCAATTTAAAATTGCCCATGCCCACCCTAACCCATGATGTCCCTGCAATGCTTCAGTCTTGGCTGTGGCATCCTTGTTGAGGATGGTAAAGATTGGCCATGAGCTGACCAAAGGTCAATAACATCCCAGGGTGATTTCAGGCCTCTTTTTAGACCAGGGGTTCCACTAATTATCCCAGGTGCCACCTGGGTGGTTCCAATCGGTTGTCAGTCATCTAAAGTCATATTAATAAAGCACAAAAGCTCTGCATTTTTGGCTAAAAATCGTCCAAAGAAGGAGCTAATCTAGCCGAAAGCAGTTGTTGATGACTATTGACTATGTGACAGTGTCTTGGCTCTTTCTATCAAATTACCTGCACGGAGTCAATCTTCAAAACACACAGGCAATTTACTAAAACAAGCCTACAGTAAGAAGATGACTGTTTATTATCAGGTAATTTGTAGGACACGGATCCACTTAGGCTTATATTTACACTCGGTCATTATTGGTTGGTTGCTTAGCACGACTTTCTGATTAGAATGTTATTTTTTTCCTTTCTCTTGGCCTTATTATTACTTTACAGTAGAACGTCACATACCTTATTATGGGGAAAGTTACCCATGAGTATCAAGCAAAAAGACTCTGCAAAATGCAGATTCTAGGTTTTGTTTTATTTAGGAATAATTAACCCCTTCATTCGCAAGCCTAGTTCATCCTTTTGCAGTCTTCTAACTTACTGTCTTAGTCCTCTAACCTTTTTCTTTACCCAGATCTCTAGAGAGAGGTGGATTAGCCATAGGGAGACTTTGGAGAATGCCTGGTGAGCTTCACGGCTTTGGAGCCAGATGGGCTGTTTCTTTGGTCTCCCTAGTATCTCCCTATACCCCTCCAAGAAACACAAATCAGTGTTCAGCCCCCTGTGCTAAAATCATGGCCGTAGAGCAGTCATACCCACCCCTGTCACATTATGTGCCCCAACAATACTAATGCTTTAGCACCATTCTGTGCAGTTTATATGGGTGTGTGAGCAGGGCGATTGCCCTGGGCCCCAAGGCCATTGTTTATGCAGGGGGGGGGGCTTTTGCCAGCCATTCTGTTTTCCACAGATAAGTCAGGGCCACTGTTAGTAGTTCTGAACATATGCCAGGCCCCTTAACCTCCCCATATTGTGCTCAGTTATAGGGAGTAGGTACTGCTTGCTGTTAGGGAAGAGGCACATCATGAAGCATACCGGTATGGGGCAGCAGCAGCGCTATCGGATGTGTTAGGAGGAGTAGAATTTTTTCCTTCCCGCACTTGGAGCTATTTTGCTTAGAGGCTGCCCTGGTACCATCAATTTAAAATTGGCTATGCCCACCCAAGCCCATAAAGTCCCTGCAATGCTTCAGCCTTGGCTCTGGCATCCTGTTGGGGTTATTAAAGGTCAGCCATGGGTTGGCCAAAGGTCAATAACGTCCCAGTCTGATTTCAGGCCCCAGTCTGCCACTGTCTCTAGATCAGGGGTCCCCAACCTTCTTTTATCAAGTACCACTAATTATTCGTGGGGCCACCTGGGTGGTTCGTATAAGTTGTCAGTCATCTAAAGTCATATTAGAAAAGCACAAAAGCTCTGCATTTTCGGTGAAGATTCGGCCCAAGAAGGGGCTAATCTAGCCGAAAGCAGTTGTGCGGAGCCAAGTGTGCTGGCGGCTGCATCCCCGCTAGATACCAACATGGTGTTTGCCCACGCTGGTTTAGGCGCAGGGACCAGTCCGGCTAAAGGTACAGCGTTGTGCCGTCACACCGTGCGCGTGCACCATTGGATCAGGTAGGTTTTACAGGGGATTTGGAGAATTTCACACAGCATAGCATCTAGATTCGGGGTACCCGGGGCAAGGAATCAGGCGAACCCTGGAGTCTTATAGATTACAGGGCCGTCAATTATGGGTTTTGGTTCACTTTAAAGTTAAGATAATCTGTAAAAATACACAAAAAAGTTAGCATCACCTTATGGATCTGTTTTGTACGTTTTGTGCAAATATAACTTGGGTAAAATTTGGATGGCAGCAGATCCGGTTGAGGTGAACCTGATAGGATCTCAAGTATGACTGGTGGTACCCCTACCACTGGTTGGGAAGCGCTGCTTTAGACCCCTGATTCAAATGTCCTATGACAGTTTTTTACAACTCTTCTATTAAACTGTGTTTGGAGTTTAAAACCGCCTAAAGTATCTCTAAAACACTGTTTCCCAGCCTGTGGTACGCGCACCCCAGGGAGTACTCGGCAACGACCCAACAAAAAAAGGGGTCTGACAGATCTGGTATATTATTTTAACAGTAAAACATTATTTTTTCTTGCTTGAAAAAAGTGATACAAGGCCCATAACCTACTTATTTTGGCTACATTAATAATTGATCCCCTCCTTAGGGCTACTTGGTTGTGATTGCTTGTCGCTAGGGGGTACTTGGCATAAAAAGGTTGAGAACCGCTGTCCTAAACCTTCTGTCTATCAAACTCATTGCTCTATGCTTACAGTAAGTGCAACAAACTGTCCCATTTGGCAAACTCACAGCCTTTAGTATTTTTTAATATGTTTGAACGTGACATAGTAGAAAGCGTGGCAGGTAAAGTTTGCCTGTTTGCCAATGATACAAAGGTGAGTAATGGAGGGGGGTTATTTTCGTAGGTGCCTGAAACATGGAAAATAGTTTGTCTTTGCTGGATAAAATAGAGACTGGAGCTTAATTTAAAATCATGCATTTGGGTAGAAGGATTTATGTACAGGCAGTGCATTTTTACCCAGGACCAAAACCCTCCCCGCCTCGGCGTCTGTTGGCATGGTCACGAGCCGCTATGTGGTGTTGTCGCGTGACGTGGACAGCCAGGTGGTTTGCGGCAGTTGGGGCAGGGCAGTGACGTAACTCTTGTTGGGCCATAACTGGTGCTTGTGCGCGGCACCTGCGTGAAGGCTGAGTGGTGTCCCCGTCGTCCCTGGTAACCTTTACCCACACGTTCCGTGGGAGACCCACTTTCTCAAGGTGCCAGATGCCTTACCTGCCTCCCCATCCTCCGTTTATATAGTGGGCACTGTTTGCTGTTAGGGAAGAGGCACATCATGGAGCATACCGGTATGGGGCAGCAGCATCAGATGTGTTAGGAGTGGTCGAATTTTTTCCTTCCAATGCTGAGAGCTATTTCGCTTAGAGACTGTCCTGGTACCATCAATTTAAAATCGTTCGTGCCCACCCCAGCCCATGATGTCCCTGCAATGCTTCAATCTTGGCTGTGGCATCCTTGTTGTAGATGGTAAAGGTAGGCCATGGGCTGACCAGAGGTCAATAACGTCCCAGGCTGATTTCAGGCCTCTCTCTAGACCAACCTTCTTTTATCAGGTACCACTAATCATTCCAGGTGCCACCTAGGTGGTCCCTATGGGTTGTCAGTCATCTAAAGTTATATTACAGGTAGAAAGCACAAAGAACAATGCAATATAATTATGCTGAAGTCCTTATCCCACAGTGCATGCACTTCACAGTGTGAAAGGTTCCGAAGTGAATACACCACCAGTAGTGCAGACTCTTACCAGCTACATACGGTTAGAAGGGCATCAAACATGTCCAGAAGAGGGTAGACATATATTCCATTTATAAAGCACAACGCTCACCCATATTAATAGCAGAAGTAATCCAGGTACAAATAAAAGCGCATGAAAAAGAAACAGCAAGGGACAAATCTAGTGTAATTCCGTAATGACTGAGATTTTAATAAGAAGGTTAAAAATGCACTCACAAGTGAATTAAAGTAAAAACAGGATTCAATGTACTCAATACAATCCCGATCTCACCGGCCCTGGGATGAAACAGCTGCACCGGAGGGGAGATCAAAGTCCAAAGGGAAGCAAGGTACAACTTCTAGAAGTTCTGCCACCGTGAACGCGTTTCGTCGCCAATGGCCGACTTTAACAAGGCTGGTAGCGAGCGGAAAGGCGGAACATTAAATAGAAGAGAGCGAGATTACAACCCGCCCCAGAATTCAGTACAGAAGGGTCACATGACCGCAACTAACGGTCACGTGTTAAGGAAGCAAAGGGCCAAAACCATACCTGCGTTCCAACTCACCAGGAAGAGGTAGAGCACGTGACCGCAACTAGCGGTCACATGATTGCGGACTCCAAGGGCCAACGTTGGAATGCAAAGAAAGCGCTCCAGCCTCAACCAGACTGTGTGCCTAGCAGCGGTTAGCTGTTATTATATCATAGTTCACAGACAGGCGCAGAACATAAAAAGAGCTGCTCCAACCAAGGCAGTGACGCTTTGGATAAATTAAAAAAGAAGCATACACCAAAGTTATTTGGAATGAAGTTTATAGATTACCAGAAACATTCAAATAAAGAGATCCACAAACATAAATCGGCCAGAATATGCAGCCAATAAAGCTACAGGTACACTGCAAGTGTCCCAAGGCATAAAGCTATTTTTCGAAAATTCAAAAAAAAAATACCCCATAGGCTGGAATCATATTTCTATAATAAGCCAGCCAGTAGTTTTATCCTAAAACCATCATTGCCACCTCCCATAACGGGCAGCTGATTCATTCCAGTGCCGTTCAAACTCTAATATAAATCTTTAAAACATGTAAAACCATACATTACACAAGATAAAACACAAATCAAGAAGAATCAATAAAACAATTCAAATCAAAATCTATGTTTAAACCTGTTGGATAAAGCGTACCCAAGGTGTAAATCCACCATCCCTCTTTTTTTGAAATTTCTTTGACCAGATTTGAACCTCGCCAATGTCGCTCCACCTTATCTATTCCGATGAAGGACATCTGACTGGGGTCACCGTTATGGCACTCCTTAAAATGAGCTGACAGGCTGTGAGCTTCAAACCCACGCCTCACATTGTACATATGCTCTCGGATACGTATTTTTAGCTGACGTGTAGTACGCCCAACATACATCTTTCGGCACGGACACCAGATAAGATAAATTACACCTTTGGACCAGCATGATATAAATATAGAGATTTTGTAAGTTTTGCAATTTTAAAATCCTGAAATGATCTCAATGGTTTCTCTATTAGTCTACAACCGGCACAGGTTCCACATTTATGAAAGCCCATTGGTAAACTATCAGTGGTTAGTATAGATTTTGGTGGATCTTTAAAACTCTTCACCAAGCCGTCACTCAAATTTCGGCTTTCCTATATACCACTTTAGGGCGTTCCGGCAACATAGGGCCCAAGACTATATCCGCTTTCAAAATATGCCAATGTTTGGCTAACAAGTTGCGGACCTCTTTTTGTTGAACATTAAAGCCTGTGATAAACAGGATGTCATCTAGTACTTTAGTACTCCCCTTATTACTCTTTCTTACAAGGGACTCCCTTGGGCACTTTCTCACCAGGGCCCGTTGTTCACGTATTTTATCTCTATCATACCCTTTATCGACAAATCTTTGCATAAGCGTTGCAGACTGGATGTCAAAGTCTTCCAAAGAGGTGCAGTTACGTCTCAACCTAGTGAATTGCCCCTTAGGTATTGCTTGTAACCAATTAGGGTGGTGACAACTCACATAGGGTACGTAACCATTCCTGTCTGTACTTTTGAAATAAGTAGAAGTAACCAATGAATCTTTCTTAATAGTCATGTCTAAGAAGTTAACAGTAGTGAGACTGACTTCAGCAGTAAACTCAAGATTGTAGGTATTTCTATTAATTTCCTTACAGAACACATTAAGTGTATCTTGAGGGCCATCCCAAATGAAAAACACGTCGTCGATGTAACGATACCAACAACGCAAATAGGGCGGGGTCTGGCCATATATAAATACTGCCTCGCACCAACCCACATAAATATTAGCCATGCTGGGCGCGAATTTCGCGCCCATGGCAACTACCTTTTTTTGGAGATAAAACTGATTAATAAACCAAAAATAGTTGTATTAGAAAATCACAAAAGCTCTGTATTTTTGGCTAATAATCGGCCGAAGAAGGGGCAAATCTATCCGAAAGCAGTACTCGGCAAGGACCCAACAAAAAAGGGGGTCTGACAGGTCTGGTATATTATCTAAACAGTAAAAAAAATATTTTTTCTTGCATGAAAAAGTGATACAAGGCCATGACCTACTTATTTTGGCTACATTAATAATTGATCTCCTCCTTAGGTGTACATGGTTGTGATTGCTTGTCGCTAGGGGGTACTTGGCATAAACAGGTAGAGAATCACCGTCCTAAACCTTCTGTCTTTAAAACTCATTGCTCCATGCTTACAGTTATGTTATGTATATGTTTGAAAGTGACATAGGAGAAGGCTTTGTAGGTGAAGTTTGCCTGATTGCCAATGGGCCTGCCACTTGCCTTAACCCGGGACATCCCAGTCTGGAGATGCTGCTGTGTGAATCCCATGGGGCACCACCACATCCACCTGCTTCTGGGCACTCTAGCTGATGTAAACACCAGCATCTTTGGGCCGTGTGCATGCTCCTGCTCCCAGCCTATCTGAATGGAGAATGCACTACGGGGGATAAGTCCGCTCTCGCTCCGATTGCCATAAAAAAGACGTGTGCCAGCAAGCAGCTCTAACTGGACAAGAGCCGTAGGACCAGGAAGAGATCAGTTGTTCTGGGCAAACTGGGGGGTTTCACACAGTCTGGATGCCCCGGGGGAAGGACAACTCAGGAAAGTCAATATCCCGGGGTTTTGATCCTCTTCAGGAGGAGAGGGATTTAGCAATAGTGATAACTGACAGTTTCAATATGAGTGGACAGTGTATCCAGGCAGTGGGGGACAGGAAGCAGGATGAGAAACTCCTCCCTCCATGTAGTTTGTAAAAGACATTGTATAGTTAAACCGGACCAACAGCCTGGCACAGTTGGAGAAGAAAGGTGGCGGCCATTTTGGAGCTTCCTCTCCCAGCATCTCAGCCATGCTGCTGCCTGGATTCAACTGACATAACTGACAATGCACAGTAACAGGAAGCCTAGCAGCACTTCCTGTTTGCAGATGGCCAGCAAATGCATGAGCCTCCATTTTGTTTCTAAAATTCACTACAGCAGGAATTAGAAAAAGGTAAATGAATTTTTATATGCAGCAATCTAAATTGCCCCTGGGAAGGATGCATATGAGCACTGTTTGTTGTGTTGGTCTGGTTTAAGTCGTTTTTGACTGTTGGTCCGCTTTAACATAAAATGGCTATGTTCAATAAGCCCTGGTTATGCTGATACTCCCACATGTTTTATTTGTGGAAAACGAGGCTTCTGAACCTTATAAATCCTTTCTCTATGTTTAGGTTGTTCCCCGGGGATGGGCATATATCACTTGCCAGGAATTGCTCAATTGACCATTAGGCATAGTGCAAGCAGAGCATAGGTAACAATATGGAGGGGGAAGTGATGCCTTTCTGTCCAGTGTATAGAGACACTGTGGAGTCATAGACTTACATTGGAGGGTATGGACCTGGCACACAGTCAAGCTTTGATTGGTGGTTGGATTTGGGGGGGGGGGGTCTAGAGGCTTTGGAAATCATTGTCGATTACCTTTTCCGTCCACAATCAATATCCTCTTCCTGGTACCGGGCTGGCAGCTAAAAGTAATCTGCATTAGCGTTTGTTATGCATGTAAGGCTGGACAATCCCTTTAATGTTGGATTCCCTGCATTGCCTTTGTAAGAGATGCTACTTTTTTTGAATTTCCCAATAGTTTTGCCCGAACCGTACTGAACAATGCAAATTCCAGTCCCCAAACGTGAACACGGAACTTGAGCCAGAAGCCCGTTCTTGAGATCGGTAATTGGCCGAACCCTAAGAAACTGGTTGATGGCCTGCATGAGCAGGCCTTCTATTAGCTTAAACTAACTGCAGAGTGTGCAGCAGAGCTGCTGTACAACTTATCTGAGCCCCGCGATCCCGTCGCCGGTCGGCGTGGCGTTCTCTCAGCCGTCAAATTGGCTACGGTCGGGGCTACAGAAAGATGGCAGCCGCTCCTATGAGTGAAGACATTCTTAGTGCCAGCACTCCCATGAGTGTCCTCACTCATGGGAGTGTCAGCCATCATTCTGAAGCCGATTTGACAGCTGAAAGAACTCTGTCCACCAACCGCCGATGGGATTACAGGGCTCAAGTAAGTTGTACAACCCCCCCACACACCCCCCCACAATTATTCCTTTTTTTGTCATGGTCCGGTGGTGATTTTGCCCCTGGGGCTCCTTGACAGACGGCCCCCTCCGCCTAGGCGGGTTAGGATTGGAGGTGGTAGGGTTCCCATTGATTTCAATGGGGACGGGGTTCTGGTTCGGGTTATGTTTGGGTACCTGAACCAAATTTATGTTCAACGTTCGACCAAGCTTGCCAAATCCAAGCATCTAGGGGTTCATCCGACACTATTCCTCAGCAATAAAACAATCAAGATTATACCAGATTTCCCAATTTCAGGTTCCTATTGATTTGAATGGGGACAGGGTTCAGGTTTGGGTTGAGTTTGGGTACCCAAACCAAATTTATGTTCAACGTTCCACCGAACTTGCCGAACCCGAACATTTAGGGGTTTACCCGACACTATTCCTCAGCAACAAAACAAATGAGATTATACCAGATTTCTGATCAGCCCTGCAATAGAGAACCTGAATGCGAAGTCTGTTCAAATCGGATACGGACGAGGCTTCAGAAAGATGGCCGCCGCTCTCATGAGTGAGGACACTGGCAGCTGGAGCTAAAAGTGCTCGCACTAGGAGTGTCTTCACTCATAGGAGCGTCTGAAATATTTCTGTAGGCCCAACCGCAGCCAATTTGACAGCTGAAAGAACGCCACGCCGACCGGCGTCGGGATCAGGGGGCTCAGGTAAGTTGTACAGCAGCTCTGCTGCACACTCTGCAGTTAGTTTAGGCTAGCTGATGGGCTGCTCAAGCTTTTCCGGGTTTGGTGCGAACGCCGAACTCTCTGGCTCAAGTCAGTGTTTAGGTTGGGGAACGCCAATTCGCAAAGTTCAGTACGGTTCTGACTCACCCAAAAAGGAAATGTGCTTTGGTAATGGATATAAATCAAGGCAGAGGGAGAAAAACTGACTTGAAATGAAGAATAACTTTGAGACGTAGGATGAAATATTCAGCTGAATACTGTCTTGAATCCCAATGAAGTTTATTTATTTATTTTTTTCAGTGATTAAATAATCAATTCATGAATTATTGAATAAATCATCCTGTATAAAAATGAAAACACAGACAGCCCAGTGCCGGTGCATTTATTTATTTACTCCTGATTATAAAAGCCGTGTAAGATGCATTAAGTGAGGTTCCTCTATTACTGCGCCATTACTCGCAAAGCAAGAAGGAGATGATACCGAATTCTTGTAATACTAGAAGGCTTTAGGGGATATATATATATATATATATATATATATATATATATATATATATGAATTAAATATTTGGGGCAAATCCCACTAATTGCCCAAACACCCGTCAAATCATGGCACCACCGCTGTGTTATCAAAAAATAGATATCTCTTTATTACTAGAAAACATTACATATACTAGACAAAGTTAAAAAACACTGAAGACAACAATATGTACAAATAAGGAAGGAAACAAATTGTGGGGGCAGTGGGAATGGCGGTTCTAGTAAATATCATCACAATTAAATATATAATAAACCTGGCTACAATCTAAAGTGCATAAGTGCAGTATACCATGAATCCATATGTGCTAAATAGCACCTAATAACCAAACCAATACGCATCTAATAAGAACTATAAACTAAATCTCCTAAACACATGTGATTAAAATCCCTACCAGTGTAACCTACAACACTGTAAATCCTAAGTGAAGCCACCTAACTGTAACTGTGAATCATAAGCATGAGAACAAAGCCAAGGGGGACCAAAGAAACAAACCCCAGTATAAGAGAAAGTGAACTTACATATACAAACGACCGCCTGCCCACTGCCTACAGCCGTCTACGCGTTGCGTGACGTCATACGCGTCACTTCCTCAGGACATGGACTGGGCATGACACCCACCCCTATTTATATACACTAACCTGCATTACTAATCCAGCACATGACCCCATTAAGCACCTGGGTCCAACACCGGCGAGTGATCATCACAGCCTGTGAGCAATCAAGGAGTCAAAAGACGTGCGGCCGTGCCCCGGCCGGAGACACGCCCCCACTAGTAAGCTCTGACGCGTCCCGGCCGGAGGCGCGTCAGAGCCAAGACTCAGAGTGACACATGCAGCAAGGCGAGAGGCCAGGAAGGAGGATCCCCCATGAGGTGTATACAGCCCATCCAATAAAAGAAGCGCTTGTCAAATGACGCGCCCGGCAGCGAACGAGGGCCGCGCGCGCGTGTCCCCCCGTCCGGCCGCTGACGGCGGCCAGTCAATAGTGGAGCTGCGCATGCGCCCAGGCACGGGCGCACGCAGCGCGCGCATGAGGAAAAGAAGCCCAGTAACACTGCGCAGGCGCGCCACAGACTATCGCGCTGATACTATAACAAAAGAGAAAATGGGGCCAACTGTGCGAGGGAGCAAATGTAGGTGAGTTCCAGAGTAGATTTAAAAAAACACAAAAACAATAAAAAAGCAACACTTACTCTACAAACAATTGCTAATACATGTGATACCATATCTAACCTAATTTTAACCTAGTTTGTCTACAATATATACATTGTCTTCATATATGCCCTATCTCTTCTACCCACTAGCCAGGGATAATTGCAAGCCACTACTCCTAATCATCTCCCACCCAGTGTCCTTCCTGCATATCAGGGGTACACAAGTCCCTGGCACCAGACCCAGGGGGGGGGGGGGGAAACACGTGCCTTACTATGAAGGGGGCCAGTGCCTACAAAGCACAAAAGCACGATTCTGCTGGCAAATCCCTCTGCACCCACTGGGATGGTCCACATGCCATAACATCAATATTCCACATGCAGTTGTTATTTGATGATATTGCTGCATATCAGGGATAGTCCGACAAATAGCGCAAGCCGGTGAGTCCTCAACTACCACTTTTCTTCTTCTTGGGTCAGGGGTCCCAAACAACCAGACTGGTCATCCCGTCACCCTCCTTGACCCACGGCCATGTGGTGTAGTCCCAGTGATGCCAGGTCTGTCAGCCATGATTTCATGATTTCAACTTTGTTCTTGATCCAGGGTACCCTCACGGGTTTCATCCGCAGAGATTTACTGTGATGCAACCTCCATAGGCTTCTTGACAACTAGTCACCATTGCTGTATTTGATCCAAGATACCCCAAGTGCCCCAAATATTCGTCCTGTCAATAGACAAGAAACAATTAATACATCTACAACAGTGCAAAATCAAATTCGTGAGTGCAAGATAACAAAACAAACGTGGCAGCGACCCCCCCCCCCCCCTTTTGACCCAACCCACCCCAAAACACCTAACCAAACCATTCAGGCATTGCCTTAAACCACCATGCAGTGTAACTAATAGTGAACCTGTGATACCGAATACCCCCTCTACAGTGATATCCTACAATACTAAACTCTAGCCTTGGAGTTCGAGGCCAAAGTACCTCAGGTGCCCAAATAGGGGGTGAAGGCTATATCTTCATTCAAACCCCCCGGTGACTGCGTGTCAAGATTCCATATCCATCTCAGTTCCCTCTGTTGTAAAGCCCGTTTGATGTCCCCACCCCGTGGACCTACTTTGACCCGTTCAAGTCCCGTGACTTTAAGGCAACTGAAGTCCCCCTCGTGCGCTTGTAAAAAATGTAGCGCCACTGGGGGAATCTTCTTTCCTTGTTCCAAATTTCTGCCGGCCAACCGAATACTTGAAAAGTGGGCTTGGACCCGCGCCTTTAACGTATTGCGCGTTTCCCCTACATATGTTTTTGGGCAATTGCAGGTAAGTGCATAAATCACCCCCGCAGATCTACAGTTAATCATCTGTTTAATGATAAAGGTCTGGCCTGTTTTAAGATTCTTCACCGTCTTTTGTTTGACCATGTGAGCACATATTGAACATGTGCCACATGGAAAGTTACCATTAACTCTTTTTTCGGGATCAAGCCAGGTACCTACGGGGAACAGGTGACTACTGCATACTTTATCTCTCAGATTAGGTGCCCTTCGTGCTGTCATTTTGGGACCACCCCGTGTCCATCTATCCAAACATGTATCAGATCTCAAAATATCCCAATTACTTCTGAGGAGGCGTCTTAAGCTCTGCCACTCCGTATTGTACTGAGTAATATACCTCACCTCAGGGTCTTGTCGTTTCTTAGGTTTAGGATTAAGGAGATTCACTCTAGCGGTGCTCTTAGCCCGTTCACATGCTCTTTTTACCACCGCTCTAGGGTAACCTCTTCGCAGGAAACGTTCTGTGAGCTCATTGGCCTGGTGTACAAATTCCTCTTCGCTGGAGCAATTCCTCCTCAATCTGAGGAACTGCCCGGTTGGGATCCCACGTTTTAGATTTGTCTGGTGGAAACTCTCGAAACGCAGTAAGGAGTTTACGGCCGTCTCCTTCCGATATAGCCCAGACTTCAAGGAACCATCCTCTTGTACCGTAATGAGCAGGTCCAGAAAACACACCTGCTTAGTAGATACCTGTGCCTTGCGCTATTTGTCGGACTATCCCTGATATGCAGCAATATCATCAAATAACAACTGCATGTGGAATATTGATGTTATGGCATGTGGACCATCCCAGTGGGTGCAGAGGGATTTGCCAGCAGAATTGTGCTTTTGTGCTTTGTAGGCACTGGCCCCCTTCATAGTAAGGCACGTGTTTCCCCCCCCCCCCCCTGGGTCTGGTGCCAGGGACTTGTGTACCCCTGATATGCAGGAAGGACACTGGGTGGGAGATGATTAGGAGTAGTGGCTTGCAATTATCCCTGGCTAGTGGGTAGAAGAGATAGGGCATATATGAAGACAATCCCCTCGATTCAAAGAGCCAAAGTTAATTGATTTCGTATCGAGAATCGTAAGTTTGGGTGGGTGTTTGTCATTTTTTCTTGTTTTTTTGCCCATTTCGTATTCGCACGATCGTTCGCGCATAGACGTATATGAACATACGCATTTCGTACGAGAATCGTATAATTTGCGTTAGTTCGTGTGTTTTTCCCGTCCAAATCGTATTATTTGCGTCCGATCCTATTTTTTACGTCCTTCACATGGGCTTGCGACCAATTCAGAGAGGTGATTGCTAATTGTTTGGAAGCCCATTAAAGAGCTGCTTTACGAAATGTTTGCCGGCAGCTATTTGGCCTCGGGAGTAGGATGGAGCGGAGCGAGTTTGTGGCACATCAAGGGCTTATGCTTTTTGGCATTGAGTTGATCGAGATGTCTGAGAGCAGATTGCCCCTGCGTCGTCGCATGAACATCGATAGCATGAATGATGTTGAGCTGTTCGAGCTGACCAGGCTTAATCGCGCTTCCCTCCATAAATTATATAGTGAGCTGCGGCCATGGTTAGCCCACACCACAAGGAAGGGGCATGCAATTTCAGGTATGACCAAGATGCTTGGCTGCCTGCAATTTTTGGCGAACGGCTCGTTCCAGAGGCTGGGTGCCCTCTCCGTGGGGATGTCACAGCCTACGCTGAGCCGCGCACTCTCTAAATTTTTGGAAGGCATGGCTGCCATAACTCCAAAATATATTTATTTTCCGGATGATATGGCAGCCAGAAACGCCATTAAGCTTGGGTTTTATAATGCGGCCGACATGCCCAACGTTATTGGTGCTATTGACTGCACACATGTGGCACTCGTACCTAGGGCAGCCGACGAGTATATATATAGGTATTGAGATTGGTTATTATGTTGGCCAACGTGTCATGTAACCTGTTTTCCTTTGCGGCAGCATATTTGTTTATCCCTCATTTGTGTAGCTGCTTTATCTAGGCTTTTCATTAGTATTTCCCAATAGAGTGCAGACATGTTTTGTTGTTAATTTTTTATTTTGGGTCAAATATCAATTACCCTTTTTGTATGTTTTTGCCTTAAGGAATCGAAAAATGGGACACTCCCTTAATGTCCAGGCCGTGGTTGGTCCGGACATGCGGTTTATGAGTGTCCTTGCCGGCTACCCAGGATCGTCCCACGACTCCTATATCCTCAGGCGATCTGGGTTGTTTCGGAGATTTGAGGCAGGTGAATTTTCGGGGGCATGGCTGCTTGGTAAGTGTGTCCTATTTGTGTGTTATTAAATGTTGCATTAATCTTGTATTTGTTGATATGTTTGTATTTGAATTCTTTACATAAGCCTCAAACTGCCTTTTTCTTGGGTCATATATTATGAACTTCCAAAAAAAATGCTTGCCTCGCTTTGGCCTTCAGAATGTTTTCCCTTTAGTTAGGATGTCTGTAAGTTCCTTGTCCCTAAATATATTGGTTTGGAGTTTATACCCAAGGATCTTTGAGCTTTGGCTCCTTTTGTACTATTGGTCTTTAAATGTCAAAGTGGACTTAAACTGCATACATTGTAGTTTCCAGATAAATGTGGATAGCCCCTCAGCAGCATCCTAATTGTAACATGTCTGAAAACTAAAAATATATGTAAAATCCAAATACCCTTGGGCGTGCAGATGTTTGTTAATTAATTGGTATATTGAAGTGCCATTTTTAATTAGGTAATACATTAGTGGAAAGATTTATTTGGCTAATGTGCCCTTTTTTTTTTTTGGCCACTTTACCTTACATCATTATGATATATCTTAAATTTTTGGTGTTTGTTGTGTTGCCTATTTAATTTTGATTACATTTAATTCTCTGTTTAAGGTGATTCCGGGTACCCACTTCTACCCTGGCTCATGACGCCTGTGCTGCGGCCCCAGGATGCATCTCAGGAAGCGTACAACCGTGCGCATCGCAAGACCCGGGCTGTTGTGGAGAGGGCCTTTGGGCTGCTGAAGACACGTTTTCGTTGCCTTGACCATACTGGGGGCGCCCTGCAATATGATCCCAAGAAAGTGATCGACATTATCATGGCATGTGCTGTTTTGCACAATTTTGCCATCCTGGAACGTGTCCCACGTTATGTGGACAGCCTGCCCTCTTCAGCCGTAGAGGATGAAGTCGAGAATTTTGTGGGGCCCCCCAGTGAGTCTGGCCAATCTGTTAGAGCCAACCTGTTCATGCAGCTTTTTACTTAATGTTTTTCCCTGTCTCAACATTCGGTGTGTCTGTGTTATCCTTTTTGTTAAATATGTTGTTTTGCCGTAATGTGGCATTACCTCAAAGTAAAACATTTAGACCTTAATTGTTGCCTAATGTATTTCATGTAGTTTCCTTAGCTTTAGATTTGCATTGTTACACCTCTTAAAACAAAAATTATCTGGTTTAGCCCAAGCTGTTTAAAATGTGTTCCCACTAAAAACGCCACAAGTATTGTAAGTGAGATTTTTTTTTTTACTTAGAAAAGGAAAAATTATAGTGCTTAACAGAAAACATTCCACATACATCTGTGGTTACAAATGGATAACATTTCAAAAAAAACATCGAGCACATCTACACCTGGAAGTGAGTGGCACAACCAAACAAGGACACCCAGTCCAAAGGCCAGCCTAGTCCAGTCATTAATATTGCCTGTGCCCAGGGATATTTGGGCATGGCCATAATGTCACACAAACATGTCTGCAAACAGGAGGAGCACCAACCAAATACATATTTAAAGCCATAAGTGGCCAGATACACTCCACATAGACCTATGGCATTGGCTAGTGGCCTTAAGCATTACTCTAAGGAGCTATATGGGAGCAAATACAAAACACAACCTGCATGAGCAACACAAAATGGATTGTTTGAAACCTCAAAGGACAAGTAAATACAGTGGGGGTTAAGAGAAAAGATGTCCCACACACCCATGGCTTAATAGGGTGGCTGCCCATAATACCCAGGTGGAGGTCCAGGTGGAGGTCCATGTGAATGGGACCTAGCCTGGGCCATGGCAGCATTGTGAATTTGAAACTGCTCCACAATGTTTCTCTGCATATTGGTCATCTCAGCCATGGCTGACTGGATGCCATTACTTGCATTGACCACGTTGCTGTTGAGGGTACGCAACTCCGCGAGGATGCCCTGTAGACTGGTATGGATGTTGACCATGTCGGCATGCCTTTGCTCACGCTCTGTAACGAGCTGTGCGTCATAAGAGTCCCTTTGTTGGGTCCATAATTGAAGCAGGGCTCTCTGCCTCCCCTGGGAAATTGTGGGGCGGCGTAATGGAGTCCGCCGCACAATTACCCTGGCTCTTGGGCGTGCCCTGCCGCGTGGTGTCGTCCCCTCAACAGCAACAGGCCTGCTTTGCAAATCCTCAGCAGCAGAGTGAACACTGGGGACTGTAGTGTCAGTCTCCCCATGTGCATGCACAATGGATGGAGATTCACTCTGCTGCTGAGGATTGGCCAGAGAAACATTATGGAGCAGTTCCAAATTGGGACCCAGGGGGAGGTCATCCGACGTGCCCTGCATGGAGACATCATCATCTTCCTCCATGTCCTGGATCTCTTCCATGAGTGTGCGGGTCTGTAGGGACATATAAAAAAAAAAGTGTAAGTTGGCGTCCAAATTTGGGATTCCAACAGTTTAACACATTCTTAAGCACTTGGTAGTATTTATGGTACTAAATTAACTTACCGGAAATCTCTGATCTGGGCTCCTATGCTGTACGGACCTGGTAGGCATAACCAAACTGGGGGGTGAGTTTACCCTTGCTGAGGGATCATGCTGGGCTGAAGAAGAGAAAAACAAACCACGTAAACACACACATAACCATTTTTGGGATAGGTAATCAAATATAGCTCTATTTGTAATATTAATCAACTCTAGAGCAATGGGGACATTTGTTCAAAGACACGCAAGTTTAGATAGGTGCAATGGCTCGCGAAAACTGCTAACTGACCTCAGTTCTAAGTCAGGAAGTGTACCCAGTCAGCATACAACTTTCAACGCACATTTTTGGATTTAGCCTACCATTCGCTAGGTCCGGGGTACTCAAACAATTGTTGGAAAGGCCCATTTAAAGGTATGTGGTGAGAGGTGAATGTCTGGCCATGGTGCTGACGCAGGGGGTGTCTAGTTAGAAATAAACACACTGGTGGAGGGGCTGGAGATTTCAAAGTGCAAACTAATAAAGGCTGCTTGCCCTTGCTGGGCTGGATGGGGCAGAGCTGAGGGGACAGGGATTGGATGGCTAAAGGGGGGAGTTAACGTATTGATGGTGATGGGATGGATGGAGCAAATCTGTTACAAATGTATGGGGCTTATGTGGGGGGGGGCATGGGGGGACTGTGGCAGATGGGCCAGAGCAGGGGCAGCGGGACACGATTGTGCCAAGAGAAAGTTTTACCAAGTTACTGTGTACCTTGCAATGCCACTTCCTGTGCAGTACTTCATATTGCAATGCTATGTTTCAGGGAGCCATCACATTGGGCAGGAGAACAACCACTACATCGCCGATCAAGGGGGCAGCTCTGAGCATGTCAACACAGAAGTAACTGAGTGCAGGGCTGTCTGGGCAGGGGTCCTGGAATCTGGTGCCAAGGTCCGCATTGGGACCCCGGGCCGCCAGTTGAGTCTCGCTGCTCTAGGTCAGATATGTTTGGGGGTGGCTAATGACATTGTTAACTCAAACACAACTCACACAACAAATAGGCAACCCATCCATAATGATGTGTGTTTTGTGATTGATTCCAAATATATCACTTTTCAGGAGAAACTTCATGACTTTAACAATCCAATTGGAAATTTGATCTTTGCCATAATGGCTGTGGGCCTAAATGTGTGATTCCCAGGGACCAAAAGAGGACACAAACAGGCACAGTAGTGCGAGGCCAAGCAAGGCAAACCATAGGGGCATCCCGTTATCTTGTTACTAGTGAACTGTAGATTATTTAGCAAACAGGCAAACATGCAGATTTAAGAGTACTCACCGTGGGTACGGGTCGGTGAGTCTGTGTCCCTTAGACCAGCATGTCCACCGACCGCGACCGGATGGAGAAGTCCAAGCACAATCTCCTCAGCAGGGGTAAACTCCAATTTGGAAGGAAAGCCACCTCCAGTTTTCAGGCTGAAAAGAGAAAATCGTTTGGTACTCAGAAAAGGTGCATACAGTACATCCTAAACATTATATTTAGAGAAAACATTTATTTACCTGTAATTATGCCTTTTAATTTCTTTTTGCCGTACAGCATACTTCAGATCAGAGATTTTCTTCTGAATTTGGGACACATCTTTCCTCTCTTCCCCCGCTGCATTTACTTGTCGGAGGATGGTTTCAAACAATTCCATCTTGCGCTGCTTTGTGGTGTGTTTTGATTTGCTCCCATAGAGCTTGTCATAGTATAATGTAAGGCCACTAGCCAATGCCATATTTTGGTCATGGGAGAATCTCCCACTCAACTGGCCGCGGCGCAATGTGCGGCCAGATGGTTGGCTTGGCTGTTCCTCCATGTGTGCAGACACATGTGGTGACATTATGGCCTGGGGCTGGGTAGGGGAATGGCCGGATTGGTGGCTTCCCAATGACTGGACTGGACTGGCCAAGGGACTGGGTGTTCTGGCGTGGCTGGCCACCGAACTTCCAGGTGTAGATGTGGTCATGGTTGCAATTCTGGGCCCTCTTGGGGGGCTATGTTCCCGGCTGGTGCCAGGTCGGGGGCTCTGTTCCCGGCTGGTGCCAGGTCGGGGGCTTCTGGCCCTGGATGGGGTTCGGCGGCCTCTGGCTGGGCTTCTGGCCCTGGATGGGGTTCGGCGGCCTCTGGCTGGGCTTCTCGCCCTGGATGGGGTTCGGCGGCCTCTGGCTGGGCTTCTGGCCCTGGATGGGGTTCGGCGGCCTCTGGCTGGGCTTCTGGCCCTGGATGGGGTTCGGCGGCCTCTGGCTGGGCTTCTGGCCCTGGATGGGGTTCGGCGGCCTCTGGCTGGGCTTCTGGCCCTGGCTGGGCTTCTGGCCCTGGATGGGGTTCGGCGGCCTCTGGCTGGGCTTCTGGCCCTGGCTGGGCTTCTGGCCCTGGATGGGGTTCGGCGGCCTCTGGCTGGGCTTCGGGCCCTGGATGGGGTTCGGCGGCCTCTGGCTGGGCTTCGGGCCCTGGATGGGCTTCTGGCCCTGGATGGGGTTCGGGCCCTGCTGCGGGGCCTGGGTTGCCGAACTGCCCTACTTGAAGCCATGGCCGGTGTGGGCTCCCTTGTGCGGCCTCTTCTGGGGGCAGAGGTGGTGGGTGCTGCAGTTGGCTGCTTTTTGGCTGCAGGGGCACGTGGCTTGGGGCCCCTTTTTTGGGTTCCTGAGGGTCCAGGGTCCCTTGGTGGGGCCGAGGTGGTAGTCTTGCCTCTCAGCTTTCTCCTACCTTGCTGGGACCTTGTTGTTGGGCCCTCCGCGGTCTTGGTTTGCTGGGGTCGCTTGCTCATAGGCTTTTTAGGTGCCATCTTACACAAATGCTCAAAGAGAATGAGCTTTGGGTGCAGGGACCTTTAAATAATGAGCCCAGCGTGTGACGCCTATGCGCACGACTACGCGCTCGTACGAACGTACGTTCGAGCGGAACCAGGAAACCGCTGGGGTTTCACTTATCTGCTGCCTTGAAGAAGCATAAAGATGGCGCCCACTATCTTCACCCGTCAACAGGAAGAGATCCTCATGCTGGTAAGTGGCTGCCTGTGCATTTTAATCTAATAGTCAATGATGGGCTAAATGTAAATGATGCGTTTGGAACTAGTTTGGGGTCTCTTAATGTTTAATCACTGGCTCCTCACACTTCATCCTCAAGGGCCGAGCCTGGCCACGTTTTCACCTGTCTATGCTGATGTCCTAATTCGGCCAATTGCTCCGGCTTAGCAACAGTTAATTAACCTGTGGAGTAGCGGGGCTAGCTGGCAAACCTGGGCTGTCTCGGACCTTGATGCGGATGTTTGAGGAACACTGTTTTCCTAAGCCATAAAAACACAACGGGAAGCCACACACGTGGTCCAAAAGCCTAAGAATTAGCCTACATCTTGGATGTTTAAACCATCCTAACATGCCATAGATGCAGGTGGGCTGATTCTTGATGTTGGCTATTATCTGTATGTACATGGTGTGTGATACATATAACATAAGACCAGACTCTCATTCACAGTCAACGTCCTCTTTAAGGCACTCCCCAAAAATGGCTGCCACTCGAAATGTGTGTGTTAATGACATGAAATTCTCAACTTGTGATGCAACACATATGTGTGTGTGTGTAAAAGTAAAATCTCTGTGTCCATTATGTTTTTCAGATCATGCTTCAGCGCCGGTATGACTTCGCGCCCAATGTGTGCGAGAAAAGGGACATCGCCCGGGAGATCATCGCGGAGATCCACCGTGTGACTAGCACCACCTTCACTCACACCCAGATAATGCAGCATTGGTCGGACCTGAAACGTCTGCACATGCCCCGGGTGCGGAGGTTTTTTGGAATCCATTTCCCAAGTAAGTACAAAGCAATTGCATGGTATATGTTCCAAATGTATAAGTTATGCCTTTATTTATAATGACTTTTCTTTGGTAGTGTTGGAAATGGATTTCAGAATTCGCCGCACCCGGAGGCGTACAGGCCGATCAGTGCTGCATGAGTCTGCATCTGTGAGTGAAGGTGGTGGATCTCCCGGGCGACGGACCTACCCCTCTGTGGCCTCCTCAGACCAGCCCCTGGACCTTACCACAGAGGAGGGGCCAAACCGCGTGGGCGTGGAGTCATACCTGGCCAGGCATGGGGAAGGCTCTGGTATGTCACTCTTCATGTATAGGCACAAAGATATACATGGCAGGCCAAAAACTAAGTTATCCTTTATTATGTATTTGTAGAAGCTTCTGGTGCGGGTGAAATAGTGGAGGAGGAGGCAGCAGAGATGCTGGAAGTCGATCCTGGCGAAGGTGAGTGATGTCAGCCAGACTGGGAGCCAGATATGTTGGGAATAGTGACTCTCTACAAGTACTAACCAAATGTCACATGTTTCTCCAGGGACTTCTTCACAGCAGAGCCAGGACCAAGGGCAGCCTGTTGGCCCCAACCAGCCATCTGTCGGCCACCAACTCCGTAAGTCTCCATGCCATTATTCATATTAATGTTTGGTTAGCTAATAACACACACATAACTAAAGGCGTAGCCAATGTGTAGTTCACACTTTCATGTGGGCACTTCGTTAGCTTAAAGAGGACCCTAAGTTGTATTAAGAACCAAAGAATTAGCCATCACACTGTACCTACAGATTAGAAACATGGAAAAACACCCTTCACCCATCTAATGCATGTTATTAGACTGAACCAAACCAATATTGGGGAATATGGAATGCGCAATATTTACAGGCAGCATGGGATACAGATTGAAAAAAGGAAGGTGCTGCCATGCATTGTGTGAGTGATGACCTTTCCCTCAACCCAGCTATGCTCGGGATTCCCAACGCACCACTGTAACCTACTCCCCTGTACTTTATCCAACTCTCCACTCCTCATTAAGTGTTATGCTTCAGAGTCCAGATGGCGGCGCTGTAATCCCAAAAAAACCCTAATTAACTTTGAGGTGGTGCAGAATCATTTGTGAATAGTTATTGGTTTTCATTAAATAATGTGGAAGGTCCGGTTTAAGGAGTTTAAACACTTACCTGTGGGAAATGCATTAACTGTATCCCTTGGAAGAATGACATATGTCATGCATTTACATGTATTTGATTAACCCTAAATCTATTTCCAGCATACAAACCGGTCTGGGACTCCTATTTATGTTTCTTTCTCTATTGGTTACAGGGATGATCCCCCAAACATTGGCGGGCAAAAAAAAAAAGAATGAAGGAGTTGGTGGCCGAGCTGCTGGCCATACAGGCGACGTTGGGGCCAACAGATGAAGAAGAGGATGATGAATAGTGCCCTTGGTCCTGGCTCCTTTGTTTGACTTGTTTTTAAATTTGTTACCATTTTAAAAAGGGTTTTATGTATTTTTTTAAAAACCAAAAAATATGTTTTTAAAAAAAAAAAAAAAAAAAAAAAAAATATGTGTTTTACTGTTTAAAAAAAAAAAAAAACATTTATATGTGTTTTACGGTTAAAAACCAAAAAAAAAAATTATATGTGTTTTACTGTTCAAAAAAAAAAAAACATTTATATGTGTTTTACCGAGACAAAAAAAAAAAAAAAAATGTTAAAAAAAACAACCAAAAAAAAAAAAGAGGTTTGGAAAATTAGTTAAAACAAAACCAAGCAAATAATTTAAATAAATTAGATTTTAAGCCTTCCTAAATGTGTCTTTTCTAATATGCACACACCCAAAAAATTACACAAACCAGAAACAACACACTTAGAAACATATAGACATATGTACATTATGTGATTTTCTTACGTTTTAGGGACCGAGAAAGGAAGTTGGATGCAGGCGCTAAGAGGTTTAGGTAAGTTTGAGGGACCGAGAAATGAAGTTGGATGCAAGCGCTAAGAGGTTTAGGTAAGTTTGAGGGACCGAGAAATGAAGTTGGATGCAAGCGCTAAGAGGTTTAGGTAAGTTTGAGGGACCGAGAAATGAAGTTGGATGCAGCCGCTAAGGGGTTTAGGTAAGTTTGAGGGACCGAGAAATGAAGTTGGATGCAAGCGCTAAGAGGTTTAGGTAAGTTTGAGGGACCGAGAAATGAAGTTGGATGCAGCCGCTAAGGGGTTTAGGTAAGTTTGAGGGACCGAGAAATGAAGTTGGATGCAAGCGCTAAGAGGTTTAGGTAAGTTTGAGGGACCGAGAAATGAAGTTGGATGCAGCCGCTAAGGGGTTTAGGTAAGTTTGAGGGACCGAGAAATGAAGTTGGATGCAAGCGCTAAGAGGTTTAGGTAAGTTTGAGGGACCGAGAAATGAAGTTGGATGCAAGCGCTAAGAGGTTTAGGTAAGTTTGAGGGACCGAGAAATGAAGTTGGATGCAGCCGCTAAGGGGTTTAGGTAAGTTTGAGGGACCGAGAAATGAAGTTGGATGCAAGCACTAAGAGGTTTAGGTAAGTTTCTGGTTGAGGGTGCGCATGCGCAAGATCTTATAAACATACGAACGCACGAATCTAAGAGGCCAAAAACCAATGAAAGCCAGAGGCAAACGCAAGTAATTGGAAGTGGTTGACGATGGAAGCAGCCGAAAAAACAGGCTGCCGCCGCAACAGGTGAGCACATGAACGTGATTTTTACGATTGCCAACTGACTGAGGCAAGTTCGGGAGATATCATACGAACGGACGTATCTTTTAGGATAGTAACGTATTTGCTTATTGAATCACTCGCAAGTTCATACGAACGCACGAGCGGACGTGAAAAATAGGATGATCGTGAGCCAAATCCAAGCTGTTACATGTTTCTTTGAATCAACCCAAATGTATATATTGTAGACAAACTAGGTTAAAATTAGGTTAGATATGGTATCACATGTATTAGCAATTGTTTGTAGAGTAAGTGTTGCTTTTTTATTGTTTTTGTGTTTTTTTAAATCTACTCTGGAACTCACCTACATTTGCTCCCTCGCACAGTTGGCCCCATTTTCTCTTTTGTTATAGTATCAGCGCGATAGTCTGTGGCGCGCCTGCGCAGTGTTACTGGGCTTCTTTTCCTCATGCGCGCGCTGCGTGCGCCCGTGCCTGGGCGCATGCGCAGCTCCACTATTGACTGGCCGCCGTCAGCGGCCGGACGGGGGGACACGCGCGCGCGGCCCTCGTTCGCTGCCGGGCGCGTCATTTGACAAGCGCTTCTTTTATTGGATGGGCTGTATACACCTCATGGGGGATCCTCCTTCCTGGCCTCTCGCCTTGCTGCATGTGTCACTCTTGGCTCTGATGCGCCTCCGGCCGGGACGCGTCAGAGCTTACTAGTGGGGGCGTGTCTCCGGCCGGGGCACGGCCGCACGTCTTTTGACTCCTTGATTGCTCACAGGCTGTGATGATCACTCGCCGGTGTTGGACACAGGTGCTTAATGGGGTCATGTGCTGGATTAGCAATGCAGGTTAGTGTATATAAATAGGGGTGGGTGTCATGCCCAGTCCATGTCCTGAGGAAGTGACGCGTATGACGTCACGCAACGCGTAGACGGCTGTAGGCAGTGGGCAGGCGGTCGTTTGTATATGTAAGTTCACTTTCTCTTATACTGGGGTTTGTTTCTTTGGTCCCCCTTGGCTTTGTTCTCATGCTTATGATTCACAGTTACAGTTAGGTGGCTTCACTTAGGATTTACAGTGTTGTAGGTTACACTGGTAGGGATTTTAATCACATGTGTTTAGGAGATTTAGTTTATAGTTCTTATTAGATGCGTATTGGTTTGGTTATTAGGTGCTATTTAGCACATATGGATTCACGGTATACTGCACTTATGCACTTTAGATTGTAGCCAGGTTTATTATATATTTAATTGTGATGATATTTACTAGAACCGCCATTCCCACTGCCCCCACAATTTGTTTCCTTCCTTATTTGTACATATTGTTGTCTTCAGTGTTTTTTAACTTTGTCTAGTATATGTAATGTTTTCTAGTAATAAAGAGATATCTATTTTTTGATAACACAGCGGTGGTGCCATGATTTGACGGGTGTTTGGGCAATTAGTGGGATTTGCCCCAAATATTTAATTCTTGAGTGTTGTACACCCACATGTGCACACCGCCTTTTTGAGTATATGCATTTTGTGTAATTTCCGGTGCAGTCTCAAATCACTTTTTTAGTAATTGTAGCTTCCCACTTGGCGTGCAGGTGTTTACCTTCACCCCAGACAGAGACTAGCACGGCAATATGCCCTTTAATTTAGAAGCCAGGGAAAATAATTGGAATACCAAATTGCAGCAATGGAGATCACAGCGGGGGAGTTTGGTGCCTGATCCACGAATTGGATCATTACGTGATATTTTTCACAAAATAAAGAGGGAACAGGTAAAATACACTAAAACCTGGTGAAATATACAAAGTCTAGAATTGTACAAGGAACAATCTCTGATACTCCGTGGCCTCAGAGTTCAGATCTTCCCGGCCTGGCAAGTACCCGACGAGGTACGGTCCAGGTGGGAGGTCCATCTGAACCAATGTGCCATGAGCCTCATGGATGAACTGATCTCCCTGGATAAAATGACACTAGCACGTAGCAAAGAGTTACTGAATGGCCTCTATGACAGCATCCCGAGGGATACCCCACAGGCCGAGGTGGATAGACTGCAGGAGATATTAGATTTGAACCTGAGGAAAATTGAGGACGAGATCATTAACAACAAGATGGAGAAACGAAATAGAGATCGGACAGATTTTGATACAGGGAGGGTCTACAAATGGTCTCATAGAGGTAATCAAAGAAGGGGGCAGCTTATCAATAGTAGGTCCACGAGTCGTAGAACATCTTTCTCTAGTAGGGTGTCTGAGGATGAGAATGCCCAAGCTAGTTTTTTAGGTGTAGGCCCCGCAAGAGGACACGCCCGGGGGGGGCGAAAGAAACATAGATCCACTAAGGACACCGGGGCGGTGGGAACATCGCAGATTCCGGTCATCCGCCCAGAAGAGATCGAGAACGGGCCCCAGCCCTTAATGCCCCCGTCCAGAGTACCGAGTAAGGAACTCGGACTCACAGGATGAGTTGACAGTTATTAATATTTCCGGTGCTATACTCTCTGATGCAGAAATTTCGGTGTTACAGAAGGGCCTTTCTTTTGCCCCACAAAATAAGCTGGATAAGTTTCTAGCAATCAAAGATCTATACTTATTCTGCAGAAAATTATTGTTGAAAAAACAATTCGAGTCCTCAGTACAGGTTCATGATTGGTTACCACGAGAATACGAAGCAATGGAGGATCTTACCTCGCTCCTTGAAGAACAAAATACGGAGGTAAGCTCAATAGAACATCTATTTAGACCCTCCAGATATACCCCGGCATGGACAATTAGTCCAGCAGTACATACCTTTTTCAAGGTAGTTAGTAAGAAGATCTGGGAGTTACCAACTACCCGGGGGTCAACTAATTTGACCCAGGGGGAGATGGATGCTGTCTCGGGCCTCCGCACCCGCACTGAATTGGTCATAAAGGAGGCCGACAAGGGTGGCAATATTGTCATCATGTCACGGGAATACTATCGTGCGGAGGCCCTGAGACAGCTCCAAAACCCGGATTTTTATGAGAAACTCACAGGTAATCCATTAACTGTGTACAAAAAGGAATATGATGCATTGGTCCAGGAAGCGTGGGCCAATCGAACCATCAATGACAGGCTACGGAACTTCTTACTTGTGGATTTCCCGATGGTGGCCACGTTCTACACCCTGCCCAAGATACACAAAAACCCCCGGTGCCCCCCGGGAGACCTATAGTGGCGGGCATCGGGGGCTTGACTGAAAAGGCGTGCACATTTGTAGATAAATGTTTGCAACCCTTTGTTACAACACTGGCATCTTATGTGCGGGATTCTATGCATCTACTTAAACAATTGGAACAGATTCATGTACCTAGTGACATTCTTATAGTTACATTAGATGTTGAATCCCTGTATTCAAACATATCGCATACCTGTGCCATCCACACATGCCGGTACTTTCTAGATATGAGTGCGGCGCATCCCCCACCACTCCAGGAATTTACACTCCAATTGCTCGAATTCATTTTGTCACACAATTTTTTTGTGTTTGACTCTGTATATTACAGGCAAGTACGTGGAGTTGCCATGGGGGCACGATGTGCCCCCTCTGTGGCCAATTTATTCCTGGGGTGGTGGGAGAGAGAGGTCGTCTTTTGTGATTCTCTGCGACACCATCACCGGCACGTGTTGGGGTGGCACAGGTATATTGATGACATCTTGGTGCTGTGGCAGGATTCGGAGGCACAGTTTTTGGAATTCCTCAATTGTCTTAATTCAAATGACCTGAATATATTTCTCACGGCACAGGTATCTACTAAGCAGGTGTGTTTTCTGGACCTGCTCATTACGGTACAAGAGGATGGTTCCTTGAAGTCTGGACTATATCGGAAGGAGACGGCCGTAAACTCCTTACTGCGTTTGGGGATCCCAACCGGGCAGTTCCTCAGATTGAGGAGGAATTGCTCCAGCGAAGAGGAATTTGTACACCAGGCCAATGAGCTCACAGAACGTTTCCTGCGAAGAGGTTACCCTAGAGCGGTGGTAAAAAGAGCATGTGAACGGGCTAAGAGCACCGCTAGAGTGAATCTCCTTAATCCTAAACCTAAGAAACGACAAGACCCTGAGGTGAGGTATATTACTCAGTACAATACGGAGTGGCAGAGCTTAAGACGCCTCCTCAGAAGTAATTGGGATATTTTGAGATCTGATACATGTTTGGATAGATGGACACGGGGTGGTCCCAAAATGACAGCACGAAGGGCACCTAATCTGAGAGATAAAGTATGCAGTAGTCACCTGTTCCCCGTAGGTACCTGGCTTGATCCCGAAAAAAGAGTTAATGGTAACTTTCCATGTGGCACATGTTCAATATGTGCTCACATGGTCAAACAAAAGACGGTGAAGAATCTTAAAACAGGCCAGACCTTTATCATTAAACAGATGATTAACTGTAGATCTGCGGGGGTGATTTATGCACTTACCTGCAATTGCCCAAAAACATATGTAGGGGAAACGCGCAATACGTTAAAGGCGCGGGTCCAAGCCCACTTTTCAAGTATTCGGTTGGCCGGCAGAAATTTGGAACAAGGAAAGAAGATTCCCCCAGTGGCGCTACATTTTTTACAAGCGCACGAGGGGGACTTCAGTTGCCTTAAAGTCACGGGACTTGAACGGGTCAAAGTAGGTCCACGGGGTGGGGACATCAAACGGGCTTTACAACAGAGGGAACTGAGATGGATATGGAATCTTGACACGCAGTCACCGGGGGGTTTGAATGAAGATATAGCCTTCACCCCCTATTTGGGCACCTGAGGTACTTTGGCCTCGAACTCCAAGGCTAGAGTTTAGTATTGTAGGATATCACTGTAGAGGGGGTATTCGGTATCACAGGTTCACTATTAGTTACACTGCATGGTGGTTTAAGGCAATGCCTGAATGGTTTGGTTAGGTGTTTTGGGGTGGGTTGGGTCAAAAGGGGGGGGGGGGGGTCGCTGCCACGTTTGTTTTGTTATCTTGCACTCACGAATTTGATTTTGCACTGTTGTAGATGTATTAATTGTTTCTTGTCTATTGACAGGACGAATATTTGGGGCACTTGGGGTATCTTGGATCAAATACAGCAATGGTGACTAGTTGTCAAGAAGCCTATGGAGGTTGCATCACAGTAAATCTCTGCGGATGAAACCCGTGAGGGTACCCTGGATCAAGAACAAAGTTGAAATCATGAAATCATGGCTGACAGACCTGGCATCACTGGGACTACACCACATGGCCGTGGGTCAAGGAGGGTGACGGGATGACCAGTCTGGTTGTTTGGGACCCCTGACCCAAGAAGAAGAAAAGTGGTAGTTGAGGACTCACCGGCTTGCGCTATTTGTCGGACTATCCCTGATATGCAGCAATATCATCAAATAACAACTGCATGTGGAATATTGATGTTATGGCATGTGGACCATCCCAGTGGGTGCAGAGGGATTTGCCAGCAGAATCGTGCTTTTGTGCTTTGTAGGCACTGGCCCCCTTCATAGTAAGGCACGTGTTTCCCCCCCCCCCCCCCTGGGTCTGGTGCCAGGGACTTGTGTACCCCTGATATGCAGGAAGGACACTGGGTGGGAGATGATTAGGAGTAGTGGCTTGCAATTATCCCTGGCTAGTGGGTAGAAGAGATAGGGCATATATGAAGACAATGTATATATTGTAGACAAACTAGGTTAAAATTAGGTTAGATATGGTATCACATGTATTAGCAATTGTTTGTAGAGTAAGTGTTGCTTTTTTATTGTTTTTGTGTTTTTTTAAATCTACTCTGGAACTCACCTACATTTGCTCCCTCGCACAGTTGGCCCCATTTTCTCTTTTGTTATAGTATCAGCGCGATAGTCTGTGGCGCGCCTGCGCAGTGTTACTGGGCTTCTTTTCCTCATGAGCGCGCTGCGTGCGCCCGTGCCTGGGCGCATGCGCAGCTCCACTATTGACTGGCCGCCGTCAGCGGCCGGACGGGGGGACACGCGTGTGCGGCCCTCGTTCGCTGCCGGGCGCGTCATTTGACAAGCGCTTCTTTTATTGGATGGGCTGTATACACCTCATGGGGGATCCTCCTTCCTGGCCTCTCGCCTTGCTGCATGTGTCACTCTGAGTCTTGGCTCTGACGCGCCTCCGACCGGGACGCGTCAGAGCTTACTAGTGGGGGCGTGTCTCCGGCCGGGGCACGGCCGCACGTCTTTTGACTCCTTGATTGCTCACAGGCTGTGATGATCACTCGCCGGTGTTGGACCCAGGTGCTTAATGGGGCCATGTGCTGGATTAGCAATGCAGGTTAGTGTATATAAATAGGGGTGGGTGTCATGCCCAGTCCATGTCCTGAGGAAGTGACGCGTATGACGTCACGCAACGCGTAGACGGCTGTAGGCAGTGGGCAGGCGGTCGTTTGTATATGTAAGTTCACTTTCTCTTATACTGGGGTTTGTTTCTTTGGTCCCCCTTGGCTTTGTTCTCATGCTTATGATTCACAGTTACAGTTAGGTGGCTTCACTTAGGATTTACAGTGTTGTAGGTTACACTGGTAGGGATTTTAATCACATGTGTTTAGGAGATTTAGTTTATAGTTCTTATTAGATGCGTATTGGTTTGGTTATTAGGTGCTATTTAGCACATATGGATTCATGGTATACTGCACTTATGCACTTTAGATTGTAGCCAGGTTTATTATATATTTAATTGTGATGATATTTACTAGAACCGCCATTCCCACTGCCCCCACAATTTGTTTCCTTCCTTATTTGTACATATTGTTGTCTTCAGTGTTTTTTAACTTTGTCTAGTATATGTAATGTTTTCTAGTAATAAAGAGATATCTATTTTTTGATAACACAGCGGTGGTGCCATGATTTGACGGGTGTTTGGGCAATTAGTGGGATTTGCCCCAAATATTTAATTCTTGAGTGTTGTACACCCACATGTGCACACCGCCTTTTTGAGTATATGCATTTTGTGTAATTTCCGGTGCAGTCTCAACTTTTTATATATATATATATATATATATATATATATATATATATATATATTGCATTGAAAGTATAGATAAAGCCTTTCTTTAAATCTCCATCCGGACCTTCACTCTGTATAGGAGCCTATCTTGTATGTTTCCCCCCTGTACATACAGATTGCCCACATTAATCCAGACCCTCACCCTGAATAAGAGCCTATCTTGCATGTTCCCCTCGTACATACAGATTTCCCACAATAATCCGGACCTTCACCCTGAATAAGAGCCTATATTATATGTTTTCCCCTCTGTACATACAGATTGCCCACATTAATCCAGACCCTCACCCTGAATAAGAGCCTATGTAATATGTCCCCCCCCCTGTACTTACAGATTGCCCACATTAATCCGGACCTTCACCCTGAATAAGAGCCTATCTTATATATTTCCACACCCTGTACATACAGATTGCTCACATTAATCCGGACTTTCACCCTGAATAAGAGCCTATCTTGCATGTTCCCCCCCCCCCCCTGTACATACAGATTGCCCACATTAAAAATCATCCTACCTGCATCTACTGCATTTTCTGAGCCTTTAAACATTCAAGATGCAAAAGGGACTTTTTTTTACCTTAAAACATTTTTTCTTTTTTTGTTTTACTGTTTGTAAACTGGTGGTATGTGGAATGGGAAAGGGGGGGGGGGTGCCACACTGACTATGGGGAATGGAAGGGGGAATGTCACATTACCTATAAAGGGAATGGGAGGGCGAATGCCACATTACCTATATAGGGAATGGGAGGGGGAATGCCACACTGCTTATGGGGAATGGGAGGGGGGGATGCCACACTGCTTATGGGGAATGGGAGGGGGGGATGCCACACTGCCTATATGGGGAATGGGAGAGGGGGTGCCACACTGACTATGGAAAATGGAAGGGGGAATGTCACATTACCTATATAGGGAAAGGGAAGGAAGGAAGAGGGGGGAATGCCACACTGCCTATATGGGGAATGGGATGGGGAATGTCACACTGCCTATATGGGGAATGGGATGGGGAATGTCACACTGCCTATATGGGGAATGGGATGGGGAATGTTACACTGCCTATATGGGGAATGGGAGGGGGGAATGTCACACTGCCTACATGGGGAATGGGAGGGGGGGATGCCACACTGCCTATGGGAGGGGGGAATGCCACACTGCCTGTAATTGGCATTTCTGCACCTTGCCTATTATTTGGTTCACTACATTTGGTTCAGAATATTATTTTTCTTATTTTCCTCCTCCAAATCCTAGGTGCGTCTTATGGGCTGGTGCTTTTTATAGGACGAAAAAATACAGAATATAATTCCTTATATCTTCAAAATTGCTCTGGAAGTTTACCCCCACCTTTGTTTCTTATTCCTCTACAGTACGATTTTCCTCGTGAGAGTTGATAAATCATTTCCAGTGTTTACTGCTGTATTTACCGTCAACGCCATTCCCCCGGCGCCGAGCATAAAAACAGATTTCACCCCTTTTCCTCTCCATAACGCACCACCGGAAAGAAAGTCAAGCGACTGTAAATCTTTCGGCCCTGCATATGTAAAAGGCAAATCTGCTCGGCTGGCACAATACAATTCCACGTTTGATCTACAGAAAAGAGATTTTTTTTTAGCATCGATCAGCATCAAAATAACCGTATCTTACAGGTACATAGACATCTGCTCATACGCCGCTCTCCTGGCAAGGAAACGTTCATTTGGCATTAGCGAGATGCCAAATCTTCGCGGCTTTGTGGCACCTTGAATTTCTGCTGAGCTAACAAGTAGGGAAAGTTTAGCTGCCCAGCAATTCCAAGGAAAATAATTATTATAGATGCTTGGAGATGCTGTACATCAAGGGGTTTGGGGACTCCGCAAAGGACAAAACATCTCAGTCTAGTTGTTGGCTTTTAATTAAGTTCATTATAATTTGTTTTTCAGAATATTCGGAAGACGACATTACATCTTCGAATACGAATTTAAAAAGCTTTTCCATCAGCAGAAGGAATGAAATTTAAAAAAGAAGCACTCTTCAACGATTCCATTAGAAATAGCTCTGTGATACAGACAGGCTGATACATTACTAGTGCCGGCAACAGCAGATGAGTGTCTGTACAGCGGCACTAAGTGCGACCGCTAGTGGTCGCTCTGATCGGCTGTGAGTCGCTATTACAGAGTGCCTCAGTCCGTCTATTAACAGGGCCGGCATTGATGAATTTGATGTGTGAGTCGCTATACTGTAACACCAGTACAGCGCTATAGGGGAGCGAACGGTAGCGACTGGTCAGTGTGAGCAACTCAAACCATATTCACCAAAAAAATAGCCTCACACAGCGCCAGCGCGCAAAATTGTGTCGCTGTTGCCCAGAGCGCCAGACGTCTGTTTTTGAACACATATCCACTAGTAACAAGCCAAAAACGTATGGAATTACATTGTTATTACACTGGGACATTAATACTTTAATGCCAGACCTGTAAAAAAATAAAAAAAGTTTTCAAAAATGTATTTAATAGGCCAGGAGAGGTCACACAATTATTCACACACAATTATTTGATACGAAACAAATATTAATAGAAAAGTCTGTTTAAACAGAAGAAAAGGAACGTTCATTAAGATTTAAATTTTAGTGATATCTGTTTATCAACAGAGTTAAACATATTATGGCCATGGAAAAACTGTCAGCAATTAATATTGGGAACCTTGAGGGATTTCGAGAGGTTTTGGCTCCATGGATAGAAAATTTCTTACCTTCCGATTTTGATACTAACCTTTTATTATTATAAGGTTGTGTTATATGATGATTTCTTTGTTATAATTTATGCTTGGGTTTTTTTTTTATTTAGTTAATCCCCTCGATTCAAAGAGCAAAAGTTAATTGATTTCGGATCGAGAATCGTAAGTTTGGGTGGGTGTTAGTCATTTTTTCCTGTTTTTTTGGCCATTTCCGACTCGCACGAGCCTACGTTCTAATGCGTATATGCTCTTACGATCATCGCAAGTTCGTTCCTAAATTTTAGGATCAAAACGTAAAACTTAGGATAATCGAATGTGTTTAGGTGTGATTCAGAGAACAGTTTTCAAACCTCTAAATACGTTTTAAAAGAAAGCCACTGGCGACACCTTTTAGCAGTCGTATTGCTGTTCTTGAACAGGTTTTTTGGCTATGTGGAGGAGTCTGCGCGTCTTGAGCTCCAATGAACTGCATGTATCAGCATGGCCGAGGCCATGCATTGTATGGCAATGCATACCTGATTCATGTATGCCTTATAAAATCATTTTAATGTGGACCTTAATTAGTCCTTTGCATGTAAACCTTTATTTTGCAATATATTTGCGTTAATTAAAGAAATTTATGTCCTTTGGTATTTATTTTTAAATTGATGTACTAGAATAATATTTTAAGATTGCATTTATTGGTGTAGTTGTTTACCTTTGCTTTGTTTAATTATTTAAGCACATCTTTGGTCAGATGCATCATCACACTTACTGAGGAGAGGAGAGCGGGATAAAGTGCAGGATGTGGGTTACTGCTGTATTTTGCACAGACACAGCAGAGCTGGGGGCACGGAAAGGTCAGAAATCAAAGAATGCAGAGCAACACAGTCACAAGGCCCTTTCTGTTTGCAGGCTGCCCGATAATACCTGAGCCGCCATCTTGGCTGTTTCTAGACTCATAACATGCAGAAGTTGCTGGGTGTTTTTTTATATTTGAGAGCAATCTGTATGGAGAGGGTGTGGGTAACCACACACAAAATTTAAAGTTGTACCATTTGAAGCCAAAATATTAAAATTACATCCACAAGTAAAAAATGCAAGTTAACTAAAAATTAAACAAAGTAAGATTTACTTATGCAAATGCATTCATTAATGGTTGGTTACTACAAAATGAATGAAATAAAGAAAAATAAGACCAAATATTTAGAATGCACTTTAATGAGGTAAGTTTGTAGTGCGCAGCCGCAAGATCAGAAGGATTTACGTCCAGACAAAAAAGGAAAAAGGGCAAAACCAATGTTGCAACCTGAGAAATGAAACGGAAAATTCAGGATGGAAACTGACATAGGTCTGATTCCCGAACTGCCATACGAACGGACGGACATTTTAGGATAGAAACGTATTTGCTTATAGAATCACTCGCAAGTTCATACGAACGCACGAGCGGACGGGAAAAATAGGATGATCGGCACCAAAATCCAAGCTGTTACATGTTTCTTTGAATCGACCCTAATGTGTCGAAAGGAGTTAGATTTAATGAAATTGATAAGATGTGCTGTGTCTAGTTTTATATGACATAAGCCTTTATACTTTATACTTTTATACTTTATATAATTAGAATATAGAACTTAAATGATGTGTTTATGTGCACAAATTGGTTTATATAAGGACCAAAACCAAGGATTTTTAATATTCTGGGTTTTGGTCCTTTCCTCCTGGCACCCCGATGTGAAACCCCCCCAGATCGCCGAAGCCAACTCACCTCTTCCCAGTCCTACGGCGCATGCGCGGCCGCTCGTCCTATCAGCGCACTCGGAGCGGCAGACGTCACATGGTCTAAGTCTTCGTCTAAGGCCAGTGCCCCTGAGCGCACTGAAGGCTGCATCCCCCGCTTCACTATAACAGGGAGTGTGCACTCAGAAATGCCTGGTGCAGGCACACGCCCAGCTAGAAGGATAGCGGGGATGCGGCTCACGCATGCGCCGTTGGACCGGGAATCAAGTGTGTGGGGCGACCTGGGGGGTTTCACACAGCGGGCCATCCCAATTTTGGATGTCCCGAGGGGGGGGGCATAAAACAGATTTCACCCCTTCTCCTCTCCAAGCAACTGTAAATCTTCCGGCCTGGCATATGTAAAAGGCAAATCTGCTTGGCTGGCACAATATAATTCCACGATATATAATATAATTGGACAATAAGATTCCCGGGCCGGTCATGGTGGGCTTTGGTCCACTTTAAATAGCTTTGCACACTATGGGGTTAAATTCAGAGCCACGTGTTAATTCTCACACCTTTTTAGGAGAGAAAACTGCCATTGAGTTGTCTACTGGGTGTACATTTTCACCTGGCTCTGAATCACCCACATTGAATGTTAATGGCAATTCTAAAAAAGGAGTTAGAAGGTTCGTCCGAATCAAGGAACTGGCTCATAAAAAAATAAAGTAATACGCCTAATAATACGGTAAGCCTACTGTACCTCAGTCCCCGTTCCAGTTCCGAGTGATGTCCTTCAGCGGGACACAAAACCCACATCCTGAGGTGAGGCAGGAAGTAGAGGGCAAGAGGTGAGGCGGGCTGAGGTGAGGCAGGAAGTAGAGGGCAAGAGGTGAGGGGGCTGAAATGAGACAGGAAGTAGTGAGCAATGAGACAGGAAATAGGGAACAAGAGATGAGGGGTGCTGAGGTAAGGCAGGAAGTAGTGGGCAAGAGGTGAGGGGGGCTGAGGTGAGGCAGGATGTAGAGGGCAAGAGGTGAGGGGGCTGAAATGAGACAGGAAGTAGTGAGCAATGAGACAGGAAGTAGTGAACAAGAAATGAGGGGTGCTGAGGCAGGATGTAGTGGGCAAGAGGTGAGGGGGGCTGAAATGAGACAGGAAGTAGTGAGCAATGAGACAGGAAGTAGTGGACCAGAGATGAGGGTTGCTGAGGTGAGGCAGTAAGTAGTGGGCAAGAGGTGAGGGGGGCTGAAATGAGACAGGAAGTAGTGGACCAGAGATGAGGGGTGCTGAGGTGAGGCAGTAAGTAGTGGGCAAGAGGTGAGGGGGGCTGAAATGAGACAGGAAGTAGTGAGTAATGAGACAGGAAGTAGTGAACAAGAGATGAGGGGTGCTGAGGTGAGGCAGAATGTAGTGGGCAAGAGGTGAGGGGGGCTCAAATGAGACAGGAAGTAGTGAGCAATGAGACAGGAAGTAGTGGACCAGAGATGAGGGGTGCTGAGGTGAGGCAGTAAGTAGTGGGCAACGAGAAAGGAAGTAGTGGACAAGAGATTAGGGGTGCTGAGGTGAGACAGGAAGTAGTGGGCAAGAGGCAAGGGGGGTTGAAATGAGACAGGAAGTAGTGAGCAATGAGACAGGAAGTAGTGGACAAGAGATGAGGGGTGCTGAGGTGAGGCAGGAAATAGTGGCCAAGAGGTGAGGGGGGCTGGGGTGAGGCAGGAAATACATAGAAACATAGGCGGGTGACGGCAGAAGGAGACCATACGCTCCATCTAGTCTCTGCCCTTATGTATATACTGTATGTTCTCTTTATCTTATGTGTATACTGTATGTTCTCTGTATCTTATGTATATACTGTATGTTCTCTGTATCTTATGTGTATACTGTATGTTCTCTGTATCTTATGTGTATACTGTATGTTCTCTTTATCTTATGTGTATACTGTATGTTCTCTTTATCTTATGTGTATACTGTATGTTCTCTGTATCTTATGTGTATACTGTATGTTCTCTGTATCTTATGTATATACTGTATGTTCTCTGTATCTTATGTGTATACTGTATGTTCTCTGTATCTTATGTGTATAATGTATGTTCTCTGTATCTTATGTGTATACTGTATGTTCTCTTTATCTTATGTGTATACTGTATGTTCTCTGTATCTTATGTGTATACTGTATGTTCTCTGTATCTTATGTGTATACTGTATGTTCTCTTTATCTTATGTGTATACTGTATGTTCTCTTTATCTTATGTGTATACTGTATGTTCTCTGTATCTTATTTGTATACTGTATGTTCTCTGTATCTTATGTGTATACTGTATGTTCTCTGTATCTTATGTATATACTGTATGTTCTCTGTATCTTATGTATATACTGTTCGTTCTCTGTATCTTATGTGTATACTGTATGTTCTCTTTATCTTATGTGTATATTGTATGTTCTCTGTATCTTATGTGTATACTGTATGTTCTCTGTATCTTATGTGTATACTGTATGTTCTCTGTATCTTATGTATATACTGTATGTTCTCTATCTTATGTGTATACTGTATGTTCTCTTTATCTTATGTGTATACTGTTCGTTCTCTGTATCTTATGTGTATACTGTATGTTCTCTGTATCTTATATGTATACTGTATGTTCTCTTTATCTTATGTGTATACTGTATGTTCTCTGTATCTTATGTATATACTGTATGTTCTCTTTATCTTATGTGTATATTGTATGTTCTCTGTATTTTATGTGTATACTGTATGTTCTCTGTATCTTATGTGTATACTGTATGTTCTCTGTATCTTATGTGTATACTGTATGTTCTCTGTATCTTATGTATATACTGTTCGTTCTCTGTATCTTATGTGTATACTGTATGTTCTCTTTATCTTATATGTATACTGTATGTTCTCTTTATCTTATGTGTATACTGTATGTTCTCTGTATCTTATGTATATAGTGTATGTTCTCTGTATCTTATGTATATACTGTATGTTCTCTTTATCTTATGTGTATACTATATGTTCTCTGTATTTTATGTGTATACTGTATGTTCTCTGTATCTTATGTATATACTGTATGTTCTCTTTATCTTATGTGTATACTGTATGTTCTCTGTATTTTATGTGTATACTGTATGTTCTCTGTATCTTATGTGTATACTGTATGTTCTCTGTATCTTATGTGTATACTGTTCGTTCTCTGTATCTTATGTGTATACTGTATGTTCTCTTTATCTTATATGTATACTGTATGTTCTCTGTATCTTATGTATATACTGTTCGTTCTCTGTATCTTATGTGTATACTGTATGTTCTCTTTATCTTATGTGTATACTGTATGTTCTCTGTATCTTATGTATATACTGTATGTTCTCTTTATCTTATGTGTATACTGTGTGTTCTCTGTATCTTATGTGTATACTGTATGTTCTCTGTATCTTATGTGTATACTGTATGTTCTCTGTATCTTATGTATATACTGTATGTTCTCTGTATCTTATGTGTATACTGTATGTTCTCTGTATCTTATGTGTATACTGTATGTTCTCTGTATCTTATGTATATACTGTATGTTCTCTGTATCTTATGTGTATACTGTATGTTCTCTGTATCTTATGTGTTTACTGTATGTTCTCTGTATCTTATGTGTTTACTGTATGTTCTCTGTATCTTATGTGTATACTGTATGTTCTCTGTATCTTATGTGTATACTGTATGTTCTCTGTATCTTATGTATATACTGTATGTTCTCTGTATCTTATGTGTATACTGTATGTTCTCTGTTAGAGCCAGCGCTGCGGAGACGCCTCATGGCGCTTCCAGCCGTCCCTCTCCCGGGGCGAGAGCCGCGCTTCCTCCCCGCGGCTTTCCCCGCCGGGTCTCCCCTAGCCCGAGCGCTGTGTCCCTTCCTGGCAGCGCTCCTCGCTTACCTGGTGTCCTGCCCTCCGTCCGGCGTGGCTGCCGGGGCCTGCGGGCAGCTCCCTCACTTCCTGCTTCCTCCTTGCCACTCCTGCGCGCACGTCCCCGGCCACTAGGGGGCGCGCGCTGCAATACTGTGGAATTTAAAGGGCCAGTGCATCTCTAATTGGTGTCCGGCCGTCCAATCCGGTAATATCACTTCCTTTATATGCTGGCCAGCCCTTCCTCCCTTTGCCGGATTATCGGTGTGTTTCCGTGATTGTCTGTAGTTAAATCTGTGGCTTTTTCGTGTATGACCTCGGCTTACCTTTTTGACCACGAACCTCCGCTGCCTGTCCCGACCTCGGTCTGTCCCTTCGTCTGTGAACCTCCGCTGCCTGTCCCGACCACGGCTTGTCTACTCGCTGCTGAATCCTCGCTGCCTGCCCTGAATCTGGCTACTCACCGTGACCATCGTTTATCTCTGCTGTACAATACCTCGGCAAATTGTGGAACTGTGCCGCCGTTGGGGGGTAGCGACCTGGGAGTCATCAGCCGCACAAGACCAACCTGCTTCGCGGCGGGCTCTGGTGAAAACCGGTGGCTCCTTAGACCCCGCTTCCCTGACGCGGTACTCACCAACATTTCCGCAGTTCCAGTGGGTCCACGCTTCATTAGTTTCATCCGGTTGTAACAGTATAATCCGGCCATGGATCCCGCCGAGGTGCCTTTGCCAGACGTCTCTGAACTACCTGCACTAGTCGCCATGCAGTCACGGCAGATCAATCAACTTACGGCCATGATGCAGCAACTTCTGTCTATGCAGCAACCGCAGACGCCACCGCCTGCTCCTGCTGTTCCACCACAGCTTCCGGTGGCTTCCTCCGCGAGGATTCGTCTCTCCCTGCCAGCTAAATTTGAAGGAGACGCAAGACTTTGCCGTGGCTTTCTTGCCCAATGTTCCCTGCACCTGGAGCTATTGGCTGACCAATTCCCTACTGAGCGCTCCAAGGTGGCCTTTATTATCAGCCTGCTCTCTGGGAAGGCCTTAGCCTGGGCTACCCCATTGTGGGACCGCAACGACCCCGTTACCCTCATGGTTCAAACTTTTGTGGATCACTTTCGCCAGGTTTTTGAGGAACCTGCCCGGGCGTCTTCAGCCGAATCTGCCTTATTGAATCTGGTTCAAGGTGATCTGTCGGTGGGAGAATATGCCATTCGCTTCCGAACTTTGGCAGCCGAGCTAGCTTGGAACAATGAGGCTCTCTGTGCCTGCTTTAAGAAGGGTCTCTCTAGTAGGGTCAAGGATGTTCTTGCTGCCCGGGATCTCCCTACTTCTCTGTCTGAACTAATCCAACTTGCCACCCGTATAGACATTCGTTTTACAGAGAGGCGTGATGAATTCCGCCAAGATTCTCTGCGTGCCAAGAGGGCATTCCGTTTGGCCCCTACGTTTCAGAACCCTCAGTCTACGCTTTCGTCTCCGTCTGAAGAAGTCATGCAAGTGGACCATACTCGCTTGACTCCCCAGGAAAGGTCGCGCCGGAGACTCGAAAGACTTTGTCTATACTGCGCCAGCCCAGAACATTTTTTGAAAAATTGCCCAATCCGCCCACCACGCCAGGGAAACGGGCGCACCTAGAATCGTTTGGAGAGGCGTCTCTGGGTGTCTGTGCTTCCTCTCCTAGGTTCACTGTGCCGGCACAACTTCACTTGGGCTCCACTTCCGTCCTGAACTTACCGGCCTTCTTGGACTCTGGTTCGGCGGGCAACTTCATCGAGTCCTCCTTGGTCTCTAAGTATGATATAGCTGTCTACCGTCTGGCCAAGCCACTATTTGTCGCGGCCGTTAATGGGGACAGATTGAACTGCATGGTGCGCTACCGCACCAAACCTCTACTTCTGAAGATCGGCCTCTTCCATCAGGAATTTCTGGAATTTTTCGTATTACCCCACTGTACCTCGCCGCTTCTCTTGGGGCTTCCCTGGCTCCAGCACCATAACCCTACCTTGGATTGGTCCACTGGGGACATCAAGTCCTGGGGCGCAACATGTGTTAAGAACTGTCTTACGTCTTTGCCAGTCCAAATTACAGCTCCCACGACTCCATTACCGGGTCTACCTGAAGTTTATCGGTCTTTTTCCGTCGTATTTAGCAAGAGGCAAGCTGAGTCACTTCCGCCTCATCGCCCTTACGATTGCCCGATTGATCTTCTACCTGGCGCCACTCCTCCTCGCGGACGCATCTATCCGCTGTCTGTTCCTGAAACCCAAGCAATGTCGGAATACATTCGGGAGAATTTACAAAAGGGGTTCATTAGGAAATCCTCTTCCCCAGCTGGAGCGGGCTTCTTCTTTGTACAGAAAAAGGACGGGTCTCTTCGGCCCTGCATCGATTACCGGGGCCTCAATAAAATTACGGTAAAAAACCGTTACCCATTGCCCTTGATCTCCGAACTTTTCGATCGTCTTCGCGGAGCTAAGATTTTTTCAAAATTGGATCTGAGAGGCGCTTATAACTTAGTCCGCATTCGAGAGGGTGATGAATGGAAGACGGCCTTCAACACGCGAGACGGTCATTTTGAGTATCTCGTTATGCCCTTCGGCCTCTGCAATGCCCCCGCAGTTTTTCAGGAGTTCGTTAACGACATTTTTCGGGACCTGCTGTACACCTGTGTTGTGGTCTATCTTGACGACATTCTCATCTTCTCCTCGTCCATCGAAGAACATCATCAGCACGTCAGACAAGTCTTATCGCGTTTACTGCAACACCATCTTTATGCTAAGCTCGAGAAATGCCTTTTTCATCAAACCGCATTACCTTTTTTGGGGTACATAGTTTCTGCTCAAGGTCTCCAGATGGATCCTGCCAAGTTAAAGGCGGTCCTTGAATGGCCTCGACCAGTCGGTCTTCGTGCAATCCAGCGATTCTTGGGGTTCGCGAACTATTACCGCCAGTTCATTTTGCACTTTTCCACGACAGTAGCCCCCATCGTGGCCCTCACCAAAAAAGGAGCCGATCCCAAGGCATGGTCTCCGCAGGCTGAAGCAGCCTTTCTTGCATTAAAGAAGGCCTTCGGCTCGGCACCGGTACTTTCCAGACCTGACCCGTCTCGTCCTTTCGCTCTTGAGGTGGATGCCTCTTCCGTCGGAGCTGGAGCAGTACTTACGCAACGATCCTCGACCGGCAAAGCTCGAACTTGCGGATTCTTTTCTAAAACCTTCTCTCCTGCCGAGAGGAACTACACCATTGGAGATAGAGAGCTATTAGCCATCAAATTGGCGCTGGAAGAATGGAGACATCTCCTCGAGGGATCTATCTTCCCAATTTCCATTTTTACTGACCACAAGAACCTCTCTTATCTGGAATCCGCACAACGCTTAAACCCTCGTCAGGCCCGTTGGTCACTCTTCTTTGCACGCTTTAATTTCCAGATCCACTTCCGTCCAGCTGCAAAAAACATCAGGGCAGACGCTCTCTCCCGTTCCTCGGATGTCTCGGATAAGGTCTCTTCTCCACAGTTTATAATTCCACCCGATCGTCTGGTTCACTCTGCTCCCGCTGCTCTAGAATCAGGTCCTCCGGGGAGGACTTTCGTACCTGTCTCTCGTCGCCTTTTAATACTAAAATGGGGTCATGCCTCCCATACTGCTGGTCACCCTGGAATCAAGAAGACCTGCGCCATCATCTCCAGATACTACTGGTGGCCCACGTTAGCAAAAGATGCCGCAGAATTCGTACAAGCCTGCACCTCGTGCGCGCGCAACAAGACCTCTCGTCAACGTCCCGCAGGTCTTCTCCAACCACTTCCCATTCCGGACATCCCCTGGTCTCACATCGCCATGGATTTTATTACTGATCTTCCGCCTTCACAGGGCAATACCGTCATCTGGGTAGTGGTGGACCGATTTTCGAAAATGGCGCATTTCATTCCGTTGCCTGGATTACCTTCTGCTCCCCTATTGGCAAAGAATTTCCTTAAACACATCTTCCGTCTACATGGGCTCCCAACCCACATTGTCTCCGACAGGGGAGTTCAATTCGTATCGAAATTCTGGAGGGCTCTCTGTAATCAATTAAAGGTGAAATTGGACTTTTCTTCCTCGTATCATCCCCAATCCAATGGCCAAGTGGAGAGGGTAAATCAAACTTTGGGGCTGTATCTACGCCATTTTGTTTCCACTCGCCAGGATGACTGGGTGGACCTGCTGCCCTGGGCAGAGTTTTCTTATAACTTTAAGGACTCCGAATCCACCGGAAAATCTCCTTTCTTTATAGTCTATGGTCGTCATCTCCTTCCTCCTCTGCCTATACTAACGCCCTCCTCGGTACCTGCGGTCGATGACCTTTCGCACCAGTTTTCTTCCATCTGGCGTGAAACACAGCATTCACTGGAACAAGCCGTGTCTCGTATGAAAATCCAGGCTGATAAGAAGAGAAGGACTCCTCCTTTATACTCTCCGGGGGATAGGGTATGGCTTTCGGCCAAGTATATTCGTTTTAAAATCCCCAGTTACAAACTAGGACCTCGCTTCTTGGGACCTTTTAGGATCCAACAACGTATCAACCCTGCCTGTTACAAGCTGCATCTGCCACCCTCTCTCCGCATAACCAATTCCTTCCATGTCTCTCTGCTCAAACCGGTGACTGTTAATCGTTTTTCCCCCAAATTATTGGAACCTAAGCCAGTCGCAGGTACTGAAGATACCTTTACGGTCAAAGAGATACTTGCTTCGAAGATCTCCAGAGGAAGACGCTATTTCTTGGTGGATTGGGAGGGCTACGGCCCTGAGGAGAGATCCTGGGAACCGGAAGAAAACATCCTTGATCGGACCCTTATTTCGGACTTCCTTGGTCCTAAGAAGAGGGGGAGACCTAAGGGGGGGGGTACTGTTAGAGCCAGCGCTGCGGAGACGCCTCATGGCGCTTCCAGCCGTCCCTCTCCCGGGGCGAGAGCCGCGCTTCCTCCCCGCGGCTTTCCCCGCCGGGTCTCCCCTAGCCCGAGCGCTGTGTCCCTTCCTGGCAGCGCTCCTCGCTTACCTGGTGTCCTGCCCTCCGTCCGGCGTGGCTGCCGGGGCCTGCGGGCAGCTCCCTCACTTCCTGCTTCCTCCTTGCCTCTCCTGCGCGCACGTCCCCGGCCACTAGGGGGCGCGCGCTGCAATACTGTGGAATTTAAAGGGCCAGTGCATCTCTAATTGGTGTCCGGCCGTCCAATCCGGTAATATCACTTCCTTTATATGCTGGCCAGCCCTTCCTCCCTTTGCCGGATTATCGGTGTGTTTCCGTGATTGTCTGTAGTTAAATCTGTGGCTTTTTCGTGTATGACCTCGGCTTACCTTTTTGACCACGAACCTCCGCTGCCTGTCCCGACCTCGGTCTGTCCCTTCGTCTGTGAACCTCCGCTGCCTGTCCCGACCACGGCTTGTCTACTCGCTGCTGAATCCTCGCTGCCTGCCCTGAATCTGGCTACTCACCGTGACCATCGTTTATCTCTGCTGTACAATACCTCGGCAAATTGTGGAACTGTGCCGCCGTTGGGGGGTAGCGACCTGGGAGTCATCAGCCGCACAAGACCAACCTGCTTCGCGGCGGGCTCTGGTGAAAACCGGTGGCTCCTTAGACCCCGCTTCCCTGACGCGGTACTCACCAACATTTCCGCAGTTCCAGTGGGTCCACGCTTCATTAGTTTCATCCGGTTGTAACATTCTCTTTATCTTATGTGTATACTGTATGTTCTCTGTATCTTATGTGTATACTGTATGTTCTCTGTATCTTATGTATATACTGTATGTTCTCTGTATCTTATGTATATACTGTTCATTCTCTGTATCTTATGTGTATACTGTTCATTCTCTGTATCTTATGTGTATACTGTATGTTCTCTGTATCTTATGTATATACTGTATGTTCTCTTTATCTTATGTGTATACTGTATGTTCTCTGTATCTTATGTGTATACTGTATGTTCTCTGTATCTTATGTATATACTGTATGTTCTCTTTATCTTATGTGTATACTGTATGTTCTCTGTATTTTATGTGTATACTGTATGTTCTCTGTATCTTATGTGTATACTGTATGTTCTCTGTATCTTATGTATATACTGTATGTTCTCTGTATCTTATGTATATACTGTTCGTTCTCTGTATCTTATGTGTATACTGTATGTTCTCTTTATCTTATGTGTATATTGTATGTTCTCTGTATCTTATGTGTATACTGTATGTTCTCTGTATCTTATGTGTATACTGTATGTTCTCTGTATCTTATGTATATACTGTATGTTCTCTGTATCTTATGTATATACTGTATGTTCTCTTTATCTTATGTGTATATTGTATGTTCTCTGTATCTTATGTATATAATGTATGTTCTCTGTATCTTATGTATATACTGTATGTTCTCTTTATCTTATGTATATACTGTATGTTCTCTGTATCTTATGTGTATACTGTATGTTCTCTGTATCTTATGTGTATACTGTATGTTCTCTGTAACTTATGTGTATACTGTATGTTCTCTTTATCTTATGTATATACTGTATGTTCTCTGTAACTTATGTGTATACTGTATGTTCTCTGTATCTTATGTGTATACTGTATGTTCTCTGTATCTTATGTGTATACTGTATGTTCTCTGTATCTTATGCATATACTGTATGTTCTCTTTATCTTATGTGTATACTGTATGTTCTCTTTATCTTATGTGTATACTGTATGTTCTCTGTAACTTATGTGTATACTGTATGTTCTCTTTATCTTATGTATATACTGTATGTTCTCTGTAACTTATGTGTATACTGTATGTTCTCTGTATCTTATGTGTATACTGTATGTTCTCTGTATCTTATGTGTATACTGTATGTTCTCTGTATCTTATGCATATACTGTATGTTCTCTTTATCTTATGTGTATACTGTATGTTCTCTTTATCTTATGTGTATACTGTATGTTCTCTTTATCTTATGTGTATACTGTATGTTCTCTGTAACTTATGTGTATACTGTATGTTCTCTGTATCTTATGCATATACTGTATGTTCTCTTTATCTTATGTGTATACTGTATGTTCTCTTTATCTTATGTGTATACTGTATGTTCTCTTTATCTTATGTGTATACTGTATGTTCTCTGTAACTTATGTGTATACTGTATGTTCTCTGTATCTTATGTATATACTGTTCGTTCTCTGTATCTTATGTGTATACTGTATGTTCTCTTTATCTTATGTGTATACTGTATGTTCTCTTTATCTTATGTGTATACTGTATGTTCTCTTTATCTTATGTATATACTGTATGTTCTCTGTATCTTATGTGTATACTGTATGTTCTCTGTATCTTATGTGTATACTGCATGTTTTCTGTATCTTATATGTATACTGTATGTTCTCTTTATCTTATGTGTATACTGTATGTTCTCTGTATCTTATGTATATACTGTATGTTCTCTTTATCTTATGTATATACTGTATGTTCTCTTTATCTTATGTATATACTGTATGTTCTCTGTATCTTATGTATATACTGTATGTTCTCTGTATCTTATGTATATACTGTATGTTCTCTGTATCTTATGTATATACTGTATGTTCTCTGTATCTTATGTGTATACTGTATGTTCTCTTTATCTTATGTGTATACTGTATGTTCTCTGTATCTTATGTATATACTGTATGTTCTCTGTATCTTATGTATATACTGTATGTTCTCTGTATCTTATGTGTATACTGTATGTTCTCTTTATCTTATGTGTATACTGTATGTTCTCTGTATTTTATGTATATACTGTATGTTCTCTGTATCTTAGGATATATGGAGGCTTATCCCAGGCATGTGCACATTCACTGACTGTTGATTTTTCAACTACCTCTGCTGTGAGACAAGAAGTAGTGAGAAATGAGACAGAAAGTAGTGGGCAAGGGGTGAGGGTGCGGAGCTGGTGCAGGAAATAGTGGACAAGAGGTGAGGGGGCTGAAATGAGACAGGAATTCATAGGCAAGAGGGGAGGGGGCTGGGGTGAGATAGGAATTCATAGGAAAGAGGGGAGGGGGCTGATATGAGATAGGAATTCATAGGAAAGAGGGGAGGGGGCTGATATGAGATAGGAATTCATAGGAAAGAGGGGAGGGGGCTGATATGAGATAGGAATTCATAGGCAAGAGGGGAGGGGGCTGAGATGAGACAGAAAGTAGTGAGCAAGATGGGGCTGAGATGAGAACTGAGGGCAGGAAAGGTGGGAGAAATGAGACAGAGGGCAGGAAGGGTGGGAGAAATGAGTCAGAAAGTAGTGGGCAAGAGGTGAGTCGGGAAGTAGTGCACAAGAGGAGAGGTGGGCTAAGGTGAGGTCGGAAGTAGTGGCTAGAGGTCGAGCAGAAACATTTTGGCTGGTGGGAAGAGGTGAGAGGAGTAGAGGTGAGGCAGAGGTAAGCAGAAGTGGCTAGAAGTGGTGTAGGGTCCACATGTGACACCCAGGACCACAGGCTGTGCATCCCTACTCTAAGAAAACCACACAGTTAAATAACAAGACAAGCATTAGAATGGAACCTCCCAAGTCCTGGGGAGAAGAGACAGACCAAGAGAAATGTGGAGAGGAACAGGTAATAGGCAACTGAAGGAGATGGGCAAAACATGGGCCTGGATTAAAAATAGAAGCAAATTATAAGGGTCTGATGAAGACTCTTTGTGAAAGTCCTATGTGGCATTAAAGGAATCCCACTGACCATTTCAGGAACTACGCTCGACAATCAACAATATAATGATCTATACAAAACTCTCAGCAATCCTTAATAACTCTCTGGTGTCTTTCCAAAGAAATCTGTGAGTCATGGATCTGTGACTTTCTCACAGCTAAAAGGGATATTACAACAATTATTGTGGATTTAGTTAATCGCTGCAAGAACTCAGTGGTTCTCCCTTTCCCTCATGTTGTAACTTAATTATAATGTTATAACCCTTATGTTGTACTTTCTGTAACTTGCTTCAGATCTTCAAGTCATGGCAACTGTTTTCTATTAGTACGCTACTCACTCTGTCCTTGGACTACTTATACTTCTAGATTTGACTTGAAATTTAGTAATATTGTTTGATGTAATAGTAGTCTGTAAATATTGAATAGAAAAAAAGATTTAAATGGCTCTATGCTTAGAACAGGAGCCTAGAAATTGGCACCAAATTGAATCCCCATAAGGCTTGCACCAACCCCCGCTATTAAGATTAAGGCCCTTATTTAAGAAGGGATAGCGTCAGGTAGTGGCTGGTTAATGACAGGTAGCGACTGGTGAACGCCGGACACGGCACGCAATTACACATTTATCAAGCAGAATCTGTTTAGCGACTGGGATAGCGCCATGTAGCGTCTGATTCATCATTTTCACAGCCTCAGCGAACAGCGCCAGCGTTCAGCCTTGCACAGTGCCAGGTATGACCTCTCGCTACCTGATGCTCTCCCATACATTTCAATGGACGATCCGTTTCTTCTCTTTAAACTGTTTTTTTTTTCAAAAAAATCACAAATAATTCTGTGACCTCTTCTGGCATTGAAATAGCAGTTTTTTCATAATTTTTTAATTTTTTAAATAATTCCTCAGAAATGAAATTACAGGTCTGGCATTAAAGTGTTCATGTTACAATGTAGTTACAATGTAATTCCATATGTTTTCGCTTTGTTACTAGTTGATAGATGCTTGAAAACAGACTTTAAACACACCGCCTCCTGCGCTCTGGGCTTCAAACAAATATTTTTCAGCGCCAGAGATTTGTGAGGCTGTTTTTTTTGCTGAATATGGTGTGAGTCGGTCGCTATAAGCAGTCGCTAACATGCGCTCCCATACAGCGCTGTACTGGTCAAATAGCGACTCCTCACAATGTATTCAACATTACTGAACAGCGACTGGGTCGCTATAAAGTAGCGACTCACAGCCAAGCACTACGACTACTAGCGGGCGCTCTGAAAATGCCTGCTACAGACGCTCATCTGTCGCTACCTGCCACTAATGATGAATCAGCCTGCCCTTAGAAATGGGTGCTAATCCCATGCCCTATAAGCCATACATGGAACACTGCATAAACAACAACACAGGAGGCACTCCAATCCCAAAATCAATACAAACTTTATTTACTAGCCATATCTACAACATCTATAATTAGTTATATTAAAAGCACATTAAAAAGCATATACCAAATGACACACAGGACATACAAACATACAGGATACGTAAGCAGTGGGAAGAGAATTTAATGACCCATCGTAATAAAGCAGCAACAAGCTCAGAATCCATATATCAAATGCACCTAATAATATATATTGTGCAAAAGGTGCAAAATGTGCAAAAATTATATGAAAGAATGCCTTTTAAAGTGCAATAGTGACAATACTATACAATCCTTATCACAATAGATCAATCTCAAACACAAAACACAGCCACCAATCTGCTGGCCCTAGTAAAAAAAGCACTTCAATATAAAAACGATCATCATAACATAGAACAAAATCCAAATCTGAATTACCAAGCCAACATAATCTCTATAATCAATAACAGCCTGAGGAAGTGGGAGTTTGCCCACGGAAAGCGTGGCTCTGAATGACGGCAGGCGGTGGGGAGACTTTATTGTTTGATCTCATTGGTTACTACTATTAATGATTAGCATTGTTATTGATTATAGAGATTATGTTGGCTTGGTAATGCATATTTGGATTTTGTTCTATGCTATAATGATGGTTTTTATATTGAAGTGCTTTTTTACTAGGGCCAGCAGATTGGTGGATGTGTTTTGTGTTGAGATTGATCTATTGTGATTAGGATTGTATAGTATTGTCACTATTGCACTTTAAAGGGCATTCTTTCATATAATTCTTGCACATTTTGCCCACTATCTTGCATACTATCTTGCACCTTTTGCACAATATATATTCATTTGATATATGGATTCTGAGCTTATTGCTTTATTACGATGGGTCATTAAATTCTCTCCCCACTGCCTACGCATCCTGTATGTTTGTATGTCCTGTGTGTCACTTGGTATATGTTTTTTAACGTGCTTTTAATATGTCTAATAATAGATGTTGTAGATATGGCTATTAAATAAAGTTGGTATTGATTTTGATATTGGGATTGGAGTGCCTCCTGTGTTGTTGTTTAGAAATTGGCACCAACACCTTTCCGCACACAACGCTCGATATCCTTACCATCACCTCAAGCCTGCGCCGGTAAAGGAGTCCCGCGAATGGCCGCCGACCTTCACACATTAGGGTTGATTCAGAGCCCCTTTCACAATTTTTTGTGTGAAATTTTCCATTCTCGTCCATTTTTTTCCCTCGTCTGATTCAGCAGAGCCTTTTTTCTGCAATAATTTTTTGTGTGAAATGTTTTCATTTTTGCTTTATTTTTCGTTTGTGTGGCAAGACCTCAAAAAAAAAAACGTTGAGAAAGGGCTCTGAATCAACCCTATTGTTTAGCCAATATTTTGTTTTGACCAAATGGAACCAAATTTGATTGGTCGGATTAAACCTTGACTTTGAATCTGAAGTCCAACACTACAATTGTCTCAGTATACCAGTGCGCTGCTTCCTCAGAGGGCTTTGACATGTAACAATGAATGTGCCCTGCTGTGTTACATTTTATAGCATCTAGGTGCCCTGCATTTACGATGTTAGAAGCTTCAAGGTTGCAATGTGTGAGTGATCTCTCTTACCCTTACAAATGCTGTAGCTTGGACCACATTGCATGGCCAATGTAAAATAAATACATTCCCAGCTACAAGTGGAGTGAGCTTACATTTACTTTTGGATGGAGCTATTCATTTATACTGGAGAATTTTAGACTATGTCTAACGTTTTAATTTCTACATCTCGTACCTCGTTCACTAATTGCCCGTCCATCTTAATACATATAAGCTCATTACCCCCATAACTGTGTCATCAGTAATCCTTGTTTTTTCCCATGCTCCAGTGATTATCCATTAATGACTTCACTCTACCTTAATTAGCTGAGCTATCTTGATTTATATTTAAGATGTAAGTCCATATGAAAGTTACAGTAGATAAGGCTTCTGCTGGGCGGTTAGATGAAGGGCCTGGGGTGATCGGTTTGTTAGGTCTCGTTCCTAATCCATAAGTGCAGCCTAAAATGCCAAAACACTTATGCAATATATATATATATATATATATATATATATATATATATATATATATATATAAAATGCTCAGCACCTGCCTTCTGTGAGCTGACAACCCCCAATCTCTGCCACCACTTCCATTTATAGTCAAGCTCCCGTTTGCCAGGGACGCTTGAGGAGCCTCACTGGACACAGTTGGCCCCAGGTTTTAAAAGGTGCAAAGGATGTCAGCTTACGGTGAAGGCAGATGAACCACAAGGGTATCCCAAGGCCGAGGTTGTACACAGGTAGTCAGTCCAAGGATGTGTCTATATACAGGGAAGAGACAGGAGCGTAGTCGAGAATAGCCAAAGGGTTGGGCCGGGAGGTCAGAGGTAGCAAGGTATCCAAAAGGGGCAGGCAGGTTCGAGGTCAGGCAAGCAGAGGTTGGTTCAGGCGGCAAACTGGGAAGGTCGATCAAAGCCAAGTCGGTATCAGATAAGCAGAGATTCAATCACACCCAAAGCTCAAGAACCTATAACGGGCACTGAGGACAGGGCTAGATCCCTATTTAAGGAGTAACTGGCCAATGATAAACAGGGAAGGACTGGATAGTGATTGGTGTAACTACAATCTTCTGCCGGATTGGCTACACAATTCCCAGGGGCTGGTCAGTCCTGGCAGCAAGGCTAACCAGTCCCTGATCTCTGTCAGGTGTGGAAGAGGCTGCACTGCCTGCCACTAGCAGTGCAGTGCTTCCTTGGAGCGAATCTGCCGGACCGTGGGGCAGACGCCCGAGCGCTTGCCCACACAGCTAGAGGGGAGCGAGAGAGGTGGCCAGAGCGGCACACTGCGCTCTCCTACTTAATGGAGAGGCAAGTGCGTTCTGCTGCAGGCAGCCGGGGAGCACTGCACCGCCCAGCAGATGCTCGATGCGGGTCCACTAATACAATATATATATATATATATATATGAGCTGAGCGAAGTGATTCTTATGAATCAGAGTTCACTCTGAAATTCAGGGGAAATTCAGTTTGGCACAGATCCAAATTTCTTTGGGAATCCTGCATATTGAATTTACCCTGAAATTCTCATTTGCTTACCACATTGCTTTGGTCTGGTTGACTGGCGACAGGTCTCTTAGTAGCGTCAGGAAGCTGGCTTGCGCTGCTGACAGCATGGCCGGCTTCCCCCGCTCCCCTCCTGCTATGTGCTCCCCTCTGTCAAGAGGAGAGCGGAGGAGGCCGGCCACACTGTCAGGTCCCGTGGGACACCCACCTTCCAATAAATCAGCAACCCCCAATCTCCGCTGCTTTCTTCGCCTATAGTAAGCCCCCGTTTGCCGGGACGCTAGACACGCCTCACCGGACACGGTTGCCCCCAGGTCTTGTTAGCACAAAGGATGCTGACTTATGCAGGGGAAGGCAGATGAACCAGGAACTAGACTGAGTAGCAATAACGGACAGGGGTCATACACGGGTGGTCAATCCGAGGAGGCACGGTACAGTAGGGTTAGACGGAAGAGTAGTCAGGGCAAGCCAAGGGTCACAACGGGAGGTCAGAAGTTCGCGGTACAAAGGAGCAGGCAGATTCGTGGTCAAAGAACAAGCAAGGTCGGTCCAGGCGGCAATCAGGGATGGTCAAAAACACGGCAAGATTCACAGGGAGAAGGTATCCAAAATCGCACCCAGTAGCACGCTATAACGGGCAAGGACTGACCGCAGGGTGAATACCTTTATATGATGGGGGATAACTGGATTGGCTGAGGGGGAATGTGGTGATTGGTGCAACATAGGAACCTTGGGCTGATTGCCCAGTTTGATTCAGGAGGGCGTTTGCCTAGTGTACTTTGGGCTCATAGGCCCATCTAACAAAGGGCTCATTGGCCCACACTGATTACCTCCGGCGGGCGCGCTGTGTGCAGCGCCGCCGGAGGGCATACATAGAAGGCAGACGCGCGCGCGCGCGTGTACGATGCAGCGCGCCGGGAGCGCGCCGCACAGAGAGCGACGCGGCCGCTCCCGACGCCGCCGATGAGGAGGCCGCCCGAGCGGCTGCTCGCGACAGCCGAGCGGCGGCCGGAAAGGAGAGACGCCGGCCCGCCGCCGGCTGCAACGGACGCCCAGCCCGCGGAGAGGAGTCGGCGAGGGAGCGAAGGACAGGTGAGGTGGCCGTGACACTACCCCCCCCTTCACGAGGGGCCTCTGGACCCTTACCAGGCTTATCCGGATTCTCCCGATGAAACCTATTAATAAGGGTTTTGGCATGGACATCCTTGGCCGGTACCCAACACCTTTCCTCAGGACCAAAACCCTTCCAATCTATTAAATACTGTAAAGAGTTTTGAAGCACCCGAGCGTCGAGTATTCTATTAATTTCATATTCAGGCTCGTCTCCCACTATAATAGGAGGAGGAGATGACACCTGAATATTTTTGGCAGATTTTAACAAAGAAACATGAAAGGTCGACGGAATTTTCATGGATAAAGGTAACTTGACCTTAAAGGTAACATCGCTTAGTTTGTCAATAATAGGAAAAGGACCGATATATTTAGGCCCTAGCTTAGACGAGGGTTGTCGAAGGGCAATATTTCTTGTAGAAACCCAGACCCAATCACCCACCCGAAATGGTGGTTCTAGTGACCTATGTCGGTCCGCAAATACTTTATAAGTTCTAGAGGCTTTCTTTAAGTTTGTCTGTATCTCAGACCACACCTTAGTCCTTTCCCGTAGCCATTCCTCCAAGGCCGGCAAGTTGGAGGAAGGACCAGAGAAGGATGATGCCTTAGGATTTCTACCATAATTACAAAAGAAAGGCGAAAACTTAGTAGATTCACTAGGCGCATTGTTAAAGGCGAATTCCGCAAATTCGATGAATTCCGCCCATTGTTCTTGGCGGTCGGATACGAAACAACGTAAATATTGTTCTAGACATTGATTTACCCGCTCAGTCTGTCCGTTAGACTGAGGGTGATAGGCGGTAGAGAGCGACACTTTAATACCTAAACGATTACAGAAAGCTTTCCAGAAACGGGACACAAACTGAACTCCTCGATCCGAAACAATATTCCGCGGTAGACCATGGAGGCGAAAAACATGTTTAATGAATAGTTGTACTAAATCTGATGCCGACGGAAGTTTTACCAATGGAATAAAGTGTGCCATTTTACTAAAGCGGTCCACCACCACCCAAATTACAGAATTCCCCTGCGACGGGGGAAGATCAACAATAAAGTCCATGGATATGTGCGACCATGGTTCAGTGGGGATTTCTAAAGGAACTAATAATCCTGCAGGAGACCCATGGGTAGTCTTACTCCGAGCACATACAGGACATGCTTCGACAAAGGCGGAAGTATCGCGTCTGATGGTGGGCCACCAGACATGACGTTTGGCGATGGCCAAGGTCTTCCGAACACCTAAGTGACCGGCAGACTTGGCATCATGAAGTTCTTGTAAAACGGCAAGACGTAAGTGAGGTGGAACAAATAAACGTTCAGAGGGTTTACCAGGAGGGGAATCAACCTGGAATGGCATTAGCGAGCTAGACAAGTCAGGGAGAAGAGCGGCCACAACACAACCTAAAGGTAGAATCGATTCAGGAGGACCGGCCTGGTCCTTACAATCCCCGAAATTACGAGATAGAGCATCTGCTTTGGCATTCTTCTTCCCCGGCTTATAGGTAATAATGAAATTGAATCGAGAAAAGAAGAGTGCCCAGCGAGCCTGACGGGAGTTGAGTCTCTTAGCGGACTCTAAATATTCTAGATTCTTGTGATCAGTATATACAGTGATAGGGTGTAGGGAACCTTCTAGCCAGTGACGCCATTCTTCAAAGGCCAGTTTAATACCCAATAGTTCCCTATTCCCAACATCGTAATTGCGTTCGGCGGGCAAAAATTTACGAGAGAAGAATGCACAAGGATGTAGTTTCTCAGGACTGCCCGCATACTGAGAGAGGACAGCTCCTACTCCCAGTTCCGAGGCATCAACCTCCAACAGGAATGGAAGCCGGGTATCGGGATGTATCAAAATGGGAGCGGAGGTGAAAGTTTCTTTTAATAATTGAAAGGCATCTTTTGCTGAGGGAGGCCACTCCTCAACAAAAGCGCCCTTACGAGTGAGATCTGTTAAGGGACTCACTATGGACGAGAAACCCCTTATGAATTGTCTGTAAAAATTCGCAAATCCTAAAAATCTCTGAAGCGCCTTTAGGGTTCTAGGTTGTTCCCACTCCATTATAGCAGAAACTTTGGAGGGATCCATCAATAACCAGCGCTTGGAGATTATATATCCCAGGAACGGAACTTCAGACACTTCAAATACACATTTGGAGATTTTAGCATACAGATGATTCTCCCGTAATCTCTGCAACACCGCTTTGACATGTTGACGGTGCTCCACCAGGGAACTGGAAAAAATCAGTATGTCATCCAAATAGACCACCAGGAACCGACCAAGAAAATCACGAAATATGTCATTGACAAAGTCTTGGAACACAGCAGGAGCATTACATAAACCGAATGGCATCACTAAATATTCATAATGCCCATCCTTAACATTGAAGGCTGTCTTCCATTCATCCCCCTGACGAATGCGAATAAGGTTATATGCCCCTCGAAGGTCTAACTTGGAAAAGACCTGAGCTCCAGAGACCTGATTAAAAAGGTCATTGATTAAAGGTAACGGATACCTATTCTTTACAGTAACCTTATTTAACCCTCGATAGTCTATACAGGGGCGTAACCCACCGTCCTTCTTCTCGACGAAGAAGAACCCGGCACCGGCAGGAGAGGTAGATGGACGGATAAATCCCTTCTGGAGGTTCTCAGAAATATAATCTTTCATCACCTGCTCTTCAGACCGTGTCAGATTATATATTTTCCCTCTAGGGGGTATAGTACCTGGGAGTAACTCGATAGGACAGTCGTAGGCCCTATGGGGGGGAAGAATATCAGCGGACTTTTCTGAGAATACATCTGCCCAATCTGCGTAGACTGGAGGTAAACCATCAAGGATGATAGGTGTGGATCTAAGGGATATGGAGAAGCAATGATCCTGACAGGAAGGACTCCATTTTACAAGGTCCCCAGACCTCCAATCTATCACTGGGTTATGGGCCTTTAACCAGGGAAATCCCAATACAATAGGGGATACGGGACTCTCAATAATAAGAAACTCTATTTCTTCCGAGTGGGCAGATCCTACGGTTAAATTTACCCAGGGAGTCTTGTAGGAGACCAACCCTCCCTCAATGGGCTTATTGTTGACCGCCAGGACCCGAAGGGAATTTTCTAATGGAATTAACGGAATTCCAAGAGTGGTGGCAAGTGATCTATCCAGGAAATTGCCAGCCGCTCCACTATCAATGAAGGCGGAGGCAATAGTCCTGGAAGGACCCCAGGAAAGTATAACAGGTAGGAGTACTCGATTATCTAGAGGGAACGATACCTGACCGCCTAGACGAAGTCCCTCAGCAGGATCTAGGCGCTGTAGTTTCCCGCCACCGGAGCCTTGTTTGGGCAGCTCTTGGCGAAATGACCATGATTTCCACAATAGAGGCAGAGGCCTTGAGATCTGCGCCGAACCTTCTCTGCCTGAGAGAGATGGGTTACTCCAAGCTGCATCGGTTCTTCAGGTGACAAGGGAGAAGAGGAAACGGCTGCCCCCTTAAAGCTTGGCTCTTGGCGTGAGGATCCCCAAGGTTGGTCCTTGCCTCTTTCCTGGCGTCTCTCTCGGAGACGTCGATCCACCCTAATGGCCAGCTGCATGTACTCATCCAGGCTCTTAGGCAGAGGATAATTTACTAGGATGTCTTTGATATTGTCAGAGAGTCCAATCCTAAATTGGCTACATAAAGCTGGGTCGTTCCATTTGGAATCTATAGCCCATCGCCGGAATTCTGCGCTGTACTCCTCCGCAGAGCGTTTGGCCTGTCTCAGATTCCGTAGCTTAGAATCCGCTGTTGCAGCCCGATCTGGGTCAGCATATAGGAGTTCCATAGCTGAGAAGAATGAAGTGACCGACTGTAAGGCTTCATCAGTAGGAGCTAAACCAAATGCCCAGGTCTGAGGGTCACCCTGGAGAAGTGAAATGACCAGGCCGACACGTTGAGACTCTGATCCAGTCGCGTGGGGTCGAAGGCGGAAGTAGAGCTCACAAGAGTTCTTGAAGTTGGAAAACTTTGCCCGATCCCCGAAGAATTTTTCCGGAAGAGGAATCTTGGGCTCGATGGCTGGGCCAGGTTCCACTGGCGCAGGAATCTGACGACTCTCCTGAGTTGCCACTCGTTGGGCCAGCTGGTTGATGGCAGTGGCCATAGCTTGAACCTGCTGTATTAGTTCTTCCATCTAGGAAAGTTATGTTTTTGGCCCGTTATAATGTCAGGTCCCGTGGGACACCCACCTTCCAATAAATCAGCAACCCCCAATCTCCGCTGCTTTCTTCGCCTATAGTAAGCCCCCGTTTGCCGGGACGCTAGACACGCCTCACCGGACACGGTTGCCCCCAGGTCTTGTTAGCACAAAGGATGCTGACTTATGCAGGGGAAGGCAGATGAACCAGGAACTAGACTGAGTAGCAATAACGGACAGGGGTCATACACGGGTGGTCAATCCGAGGAGGCACGGTACAGTAGGGTTAGACGGAAGAGTAGTCAGGGCAAGCCAAGGGTCACAACGGGAGGTCAGAAGTTCGCGGTACAAAGGAGCAGGCAGATTCGTGGTCAAAGAACAAGCAAGGTCGGTCCAGGCGGCAATCAGGGATGGTCAAAAACACGGCAAGATTCACAGGGAGAAGGTATCCAAAATCGCACCCAGTAGCACGCTATAACGGGCAAGGACTGACCGCAGGGTGAATACCTTTATATGATGGGGGATAACTGGATTGGCTGAGGGGGAATGTGGTGATTGGTGCAACATAGGAACCTTGGGCTGATTGCCCAGTTTGATTCAGGAGGGCGTTTGCCTAGTGTACTTTGGGCTCATAGGCCCATCTAACAAAGGGCTCATTGGGCCACACTGATTACCTCCGGCGGGCGCGCTGTGTGCAGCGCCGCCGGAGGGCATACATAGAAGGCAGACGCGCGCGCGCGTGTGTCCGATGCAGCGCGCCGGGAGCGCGCCGCACAGAGAGCGACGCGCCCGCTCCCGACGCCGCCGACGAGGAGGCCGCCCGAGCGGCTGCTCGCGACAGCCGAGCGGCGGCCGGAAAGGAGAGACGCCGGCCCGCCGCCGGCTGCAACGGACGCCCAGCCCGCGGAGAGGAGTCGGCGAGGGAGCGAAGGACAGGTGAGGTGGCCGTGACACACACTGTCACCTGCGCGAGACGGTCAACCTATGAGTGCCTGTCGCCAGTCACTGGACCATAATAGTGACTTGCTCACTTCCTCACTCGGCGCGGGTGTCCCACGCTGATCTACAGCTGGACAGAGCTGAGTGAAGCGATTCTTACGAATCAGAATTCCCTCTAAATTTCAGTCACCTGCCTGCCGGCTCCCTCACCAGCCGGAGGTATCCCCTGTGGAGGGGAGTCAGGTGGTGGAGGCCCAGTGCCAGGCAGAGGATCTGTGTCCCCTGTCCAGCAAGTCACCTGCCTGCCGGCTCCCTCACCAGCCGGAGGTATCCCCTGTGGAGGGGAGTGAGGTGGTGGAGGATACCTCCGGCTGGTGAGGAAGCCGGCAGGCAGGTGACTTGCTGGACAGGGGACACAGATCCTCTGCCTGGCACTGGGCCTCCACCACCTCACTCCCCTCCACAGGGGATACCTCCGGCTGGTGAGGAAGCCGGCAGGCAGGTGACTTGCTGGACAGGGGACACAGATCCTCTGCTTGGCACTGGGCCTCCACCACCTCACTCCCCTCCACAGGGGATACCTCCGGCTGGTGAGGGAGCCGGCAGGTAGGTGACTTGCTGGACAGGAGACACAGATCCTCTGCCTGGCACTGGGCCTCCACCACCTCACTCCCCTCCACAGGGGATACCTCCGGCTGGTGAGGGAGCCGGCAGGTAGGTGACTTGCTGGACAGGGGACACAGATCCTCTGCCTGGCCCGAAATTCGTTGTATCGTCTATCTCTGCATCTGGTCTAGAACTTAAACCAGACCAACACCCTGGCACAGTTGGAAAAGAAAGGTACCGGCCATTCTAAGCCTCCTCTCCCAGCATCTCAACCAAGCTGCTGCCTGGATGTAACAGGAAATGCACAGTAACAGGAAGCCCAGCAGCACTTCCTGTTTGCGGACAACCTGCACATCCATGAGCCACCGTTTTGTTTCTCAAATTTACTACAGCAAGAGTTAGAAAAAGGTAATATATGTGTATCAATCTAAAATGCCCCCGGGAGAGGGCATTGGAGCACTGTGTGTTGTGTTGGTCTGTACATACAGATTGCTCACATTAAAAATCATCTACTGCATGTTATGAGCCTTTAAACATCCAGGATGGCAGCTCATGGAGCATCAGGCAGCCTGCAAACAGGAAGTGTCTTCTGACTGTGCCGCCCTGCATTCTGGGACTGCTGACCATTTCTTGACCCCAGCTCTGCTTTGTCTGTGAAAATCACAGCTATAACCCCCACCCCCTGTACTTTATTCCGCTCTCCTCTTCTCAGTATGTGATGCTTCTGTGTCAACATGGCGGCACCCGTATCCTAGAGTCCTGAACAGAGTTGCAGCCTGGTGGGGGAAAAAATAATAAGCAAGTGATTAAAAACTTGAAATATATTAATTTTAGATGCTGGGGAATAGTTTTTTAAGGGTTTGGGCTTTTCAATAAATCATGGTGAAGGTCCGGTTTAAGTGTGTGTGGTTTCAGCTGTGTTTTTGATCGTACTTTTGACACTCATGACAAATATAGCGTCATGTTTTTTTTAATGAATAATGTATTTTTTTTACCTTTCAAATAGGGGCTAGCAATCCTCAGCTTAGAGGTCAAACAGCCAATAACTGTCCGTAATGGCTGTCCACAGTTAGAGCCCTGATTGTGAAGGCGAGCCAAACAAATCCATTATTGGTAGGTGAGAAGATGGTGGGGTGCACATGGGAGCTAAGGGGGAAAAAACATAGAAACATAGAAGGGTGACGGCAGAAGGAGACCATACGCTCCATCTAGTCTCTGCCCTTATGTGTATACTGTATGTTCTCTGTATCTTATGTGTATCCTGTATGTTCTCTGTATCTTATGTGTATACTGTATGTTCTCTGTATCTTATGTGTATACTGTATGCTCTCTTTATCTTATGTGTATCTTATGTGTATACTGTATGTTCTCTGTATCTTATGTGTATACTGTATGTTCTCTGTATCTTATGTGTATACTGTATGTACTCTTTATCTTATGTATATACTGTATGTTCTCTGTATCTTATGTGTATACTGTATGTTCTCTGTATCTTATGTATATACTGTATGTTCTCTTTATCTGATGTGTATACTGTATGTTCTCTTTATCTTATGTGTATACTGTATGTTCTCTGTATCTTATGTGTATACTGCATGTTCTCTTTATCTTATGTGTATACTGTATGGTCTATGTATCTTATGTGTATACTGTATGTTCTCTGTATCTTATGTATATACTGTATGTTCTCTGTATCTTATGTATATACTGTATGTTCTCTTTATCTTATGTGTATACTGTATGTTCTCTGTATCTTATGTGTATACTGTATGTTCTCTTTATTTATGTGTATACTGTATGTTCTCTTTATCTGATGTGTATACTGTATGTTCTCTGTCTCTTATGTATATACTGTATGTTCTCTTTATCTTATGTGTATACTGTATGTTCTCTTTATCTGATGTGTATACTGTATGTTCTCTGTATCTTATGTATATGCTGTATGTTCTCTCTATCTTATGTATATACTGTATGTTCTCTCTATCTTATGTGTATCTTATGTGTATACTGTATGTTCTCTGTATCTTATGTGTATACTGTATGTTCTCTGTATCTTATGTGTATACTGTATGTTCTCTGTATCTTATGTATATACTGCATGTTCTCTGTATCTTATGTGTATACTGTATGTTTTCTTTATCTTATGTGTATACTGTATGTTCTCTGTATCTTATGTATATACTGTATGTTCTCTGTATCTTATGTGTATACTGTATGGTCTCTGTATCTTATGTGTATACTGTATGTTCTCTGTATCTTATGTGTATACTGTATGTTCTCTTTATCTTATGTGTATACTGTATGTTCTCTGTATCTTATGTGTATACTGTATGTTCTCTTTATTTATGTGTATACTGTATGTTCTCTTTATCTGATGTGTATACTGTATGTTCTCTGTATCTTATGTATATACTGTATGTTCTCTTTATCTTATGTGTATACTGTATGTTCTCTTTATCTGATGTGTATACTGTATGTTCTCTGTATCTTATGTATATGCTGTATGTTCTCTCTATCTTATGTGTATACTGTATGTTCTCTTTATCTTATGTGTATCTTATGTGTATTCTGTATGTTCTCTGTATCTTATGTGTATACTGTATGTTCTCTGTATCTTATGTGTATACTGTATGTTTTCTTTATCTTATGTGTATACTGTATGTTCTCTGTATCTTATGTATATACTGTATGTTTTCTGTATCTTATGTATATACTGCATGTTCTCTGTATCTTATGTGTATACTGTATGTTCTCTGTATCTTATGTGTATACTGTATGGTCTCTGTATCTTATGTGTATACTGTATGTTCTCTGCATCTTATGTGTATACTGTATGTTCTCTGTATCTTATGTATATACTGTATGTTCTCTGTATCTTATGTGTATACTGTATGTTCTCTGTATCTTATGTGTATACTGTATGTTCTCTTCATCTTAGGATAGATGGAGGCTCAGGCATGTGCTCATTCACTGACTGACAATTTTTCAACCACCTCTGCTGGAAGTTTGTTCCCGGCATCTACTACTCTTTTTGTAACATAATATTTTCTAACATTGCTCCTGATCTTCCCCCGGCTAGCTTCAGGTTGGGCCCCTTGTTCTATCATTAAGTTTCTTCTTAAAAACACTTCCCTCCTGAACCTTATTCCCTCCTGTCACATATATAAAGGTCTCCATCATGTCTCCCCTCTCCCTTCTTTCCTCCAGACTGTACAGATTAAGTTCTTTAAGTCTCTCCTGAAGTTTTAAGTTTAAGTCCTTCCACCATTTTTGTTGCCGGCCTTTGGATCCGTTCTATTTGAATGATGTCTTTTTGCAGGTAAGGTCTCCAGAACTGCACACAGTATTCTAGCTGTGGCCTCACCAGGGCTCTATACAGCGGCACCACAACCTCCCTCTTCCGATTGATGATGCCTCAAGCTATGCAGCCGAGCATCCTGCTTGCTTTTCCCACTGCCTGGCTACACTGTCCAATCATCTTGCAGCTTCCAGTAATCATGGTGAGTATATGTTTTTTTAATGCCTGCACAGGCACTTTTTCTGGTTGCCACATGACAATATAGGAGAAAATAAAGTCATGCAAATCTAACTGGATTTTAGAATTGCTCAGTCGTTCCGTTACCTGAAAAGGCTTTAAGAAAAAAAAAAAAAAAGATGTGACAGAAAAAAAAGAAAGCAGCAATTTCATCATGGAATATTGGTGGTGTAAATGACCGCCGTATGCAACTCTTCATCTTCAATACCTGATTCAGCTCTGTAAAATAATTTCCAATCCTAATATGTTTTCCTATTATGGCCAAATAAGCGATCCGGCTGCATTTACAAGATAAGGTGAGAAGTGACACGGCGGCGGTGGGGGCCGGGTACCGACTGAGACAGAATGTTCTATCCTTTCTGTCAATTGCCTGAAAGTAACTCCGATCGTTGAGTACCTCATTTGCCGGACTTGAAGATTCTCCAGCGGGGGGGGGGGAAGCTTTATTGGCAGCTTTGAAGTGCTCTGAAGGGGGAGAAGAGTTTGTGTATTTGCATTGAAAACTGTTTAGGAAGAGCAGCCAGGGATGGTAAGAAAGAAAACGACAAAAACATCTATAGAGGTTAAAAAAATAAAGAGAGGGCTGATGGAGCTGTGAGTGGTGTTCTAGGCAACAGACGGCTGATAGTGTTGCAAATATTCCTATAAAGGAACTCCAGGAAATAGGTCCGGATATAAAAGTGCTTTCTTCTTTATTTTCTGTAAAGGGTCAGTAATAAAAACAAACAAACATGCGCTTACCTGACAAAGCTCAGGTGAGTGGAGCGAAACGCACGCCGGTGGACGGGTGGCCCAACCATACTCCTTTTACCACACATGGTCTGCTCGTCTGTGTCTTGGCTGAACCTGTGAACCCCCACAGCAACAGACAGCTGATAGTGGTACAAAAACGTTCTTCCTATAAAGGAACTCCAGGAAACGGGTCCAGATATAAGAGTGTTTTCTTCCTTATTTTCTGTAAAGGGTCAGTAATAAAAAAACAAACAAAAAAGTACTTTCCTTTTTTACCCCACAGCAGGTCCCAGTCAGTCTGCCACTCAGAAACCTTCTGGCATTTGGGAAGGGGCTTCCAGTGACCCTGACGAAGCTCCGGTGGGCAGAGCGAAATGCACGCTGGTGGACGGATGGCCCAACCGCACTCCCCTCATCGCACATGCTGGCCATCTCGGCTGTGTCCTGGCTGAACCTGTGTACCCCCGCAGCAACAGACGGCTGTTAGTGGTGCAAAAACGTTCTTCCTATAAAAGGAGCCCCAGGAAATGGATCCTGATATAATAGTGCTTTCTTCTTTATTTTCTATAAAGGGTCGGTAATAAAAAACAAACAAACATGTATTTACCTTCTTTACCCCACAGCAGGTCCCAGTTGGTCTGCCACTCAGAAACTTTCTGGCATTCAAGAACGGGCTCCCAGTGACCCTGACGAAGCTCCGGTGAGCGGAGCAAAATGCACGCTGGTGGACGGATGGTCTGACCATGCTCCCCTCATCGCACGTGCTGGTCTGCTCGGCTGAGTCCTGGCTGAACCTGTGTACCTTCACAGTAACAGATGGCTGATAGTGGTGCAAAAATTTTCTTCCAATAAAGGAACTCCGGGAAATGGGTCCGGATATAAAAATGCTTTCTTCATTATTTTCTATAAAGGGTCAGTAATAAAAAAACAAACAAACATGCACTTACCTTCTTTACCCCACAGAAGGTCCCAGTCGGTCTGCCACTCAGAAGCCTTCTGGCATTCGGAAACAGGCTCCCAGTGATCCTGACGAAGTTTTGGTGGGTGGAGCAAAATGTGCGTCGGTGGAAGGACTGCCGGGCGAGGCTCGCCTCATTGCATGTGCTGGACTGCTCGGCTGTGCCCTGGCTGAACCCGTGTACCCCCGCAGCAACAGAAGGCTGATAGTGGTGAAAAAACAGAAGGTCCCAGTCGGTGTGCCACTCAGAAACCTTCTGGCATTTGGGAAAGTGCTCCCAGTGACCCTGACGAAGTGAGTGGAGCGAAACGTGCATCGGTGGACGGATGGCCCAACTGTGCTTCCCTCATCGCACGTGCTGGTCTGCTCATCTGTGTCCTGTACCCCCGCAGCAACAGACGGCTGATAGCGGTGCAAAAACTTTCTTCCTGTAAAGGAACTCCAGGAAACGGGTCCGGATATGAGAGTGCTTTCTTCATTATTTTCTGTAAAGGGTCAGTAATAAAAAACAAACAAACATGCACTTACCTTCTTTACCCCACAGCAGGTTCCGATCAGTCTGCCACTGAGAAACCTTCTGGCATTCGGGAACGGGTTCCCAGTGACCCTGACGAAGTTTCGGTGTGCGGAGCGAAATGTGCGTCGGTGGACGGACGGCCCGACCACGCTGCCCTAATCGCACATTCTGGTCTGCTCGGCTGTGTCCTGGCTCTATCTGTGTACCCCCGCAGCAACAGATGGCTGATGGTGGTGCAAAAAACTTTCTTCATATAAAGAAACTCAAGGAAATGGGTCCGGAAAAGTGCTTTCTTCTTTATTTTCTGTAAAGGGTCAACAATAAAAAAAAAACAAACATGCACATACCTTCTTTACCTCATAGCAGGTCCCGGTCGGTCTGCCACTCAGAAACCTTCTGGCATTTGGGAACGGGCTCCCAGTGACCCTGACAAAGCTCCGGTGAGCAGAGCAAAAGGTGCGTCAGTGGACGGACGGCCCGACCAAGCTCCCCTCATCGCACGTGCTGGTCTGCTCGGCTGTGTTCTGGCTGAACCTGTGTACCCCCGCAGCATCAAATGGCTGATAGTGGTGCAAAAACTTTCTACCTATAAAGGAACTCCAGGAAATGGGTTCAGATATATGAGTGCTTATGTCTTTATTTGCTGAAAAGTGTCAGTAATAAAAAAACAAACATGCGCTTACCTTCTTTACCCGACAGCAGGTCCCGGATGGTCCTTCACTCAGAAACCTTCTGGCATTTAGAAAGGGCTCCCAGTGACCCTGATGAAGTTCCGGTAGGCGGAGCGAATTGTACGTCCGTTGAAGGATGGCTCGACTGCACTACCCTCACCGCACATGCTGGCCTGCTTAGCTGTGTCCTGGCTGAACCTGTGTACCCCCGCAGCAACAGACGGCTGATAGTGGTGCAAAAACTTTCTTCCTATAAAAGGAACCCCAGGAAATGGGTCCGGATATAAAAGTGCTTTCTTCTTTATTTTCTGTAAAGGGTCGGTAATAAAAATCAAACATACATGTACTTACCTTGTTTACCCCACAGCAGGTCCCGGTCGGTCTGCCACTGAGAAACCTTCTGGCAGTCGGGAACGGGCTCCCATTGACCCTGACAAAGCTCCGGTGGGAGGGGCGAAATGTGCGCCGGTGGACGGACGGCCCGTCTGTGCTCCCCTCATCGCACGTGCTGGTCTGCTCAGCTGTGTTCTGGCTGTGTTCTGTACTCCCGCAGCATGGATGGATTGATCAATCCTCGATCCAGGACAATACATGAGGTACTGGGAGGCGATGGAGCTGAGTGGCATTGTTGTTACAAGACCTGGACTTATTCCGGCACAGCCCGGAGGCCCAAGCTCCCATCTGCCTGGGTGTTCTGTTTCCTTCACTAGTTGTCTGCTTGGCAATTTTGGATATGAGGCAACATTGAGTCTGTCCGCAGCTACAGTTTGGTCTCATATTGGGGCCGGAGTGGAGTGGAGCAATTTGGGATTCCCCTTGAAGACCGCCTTATAATTTTTGATTGCTGGTATGTGTGGGGAGTGTGGTGTGCCTGGGGGGGGGGGGCAAGATTTTTAGCTAACACAACATGTTGGTTAGTACTGTCTTCATTGTAGTGTCAGTGGTTATGAGCAATATATTGAAAATATATTTAGTTTTTTAGTGGCATCTATTATAGTTTCCTGACTCCTTGTACCCGTTTCACACTTAACCAACTGTCTTTGAGTGTTTGTTTATTGCCACTGATTAGGTTAGTGGGACGCCATTAATACTAAAAGGGCAAAGCAGAGGATTTACTGTAATTTCAAGCTCCCAGTTTTTTAATAGTTTTTCCTTATGCGCAGATCCTGCCTTTTACATTGGTCACTTTGCCTGTGCACAACCCCCTCTATTAATTGCAATAAATGGAGGGGGCTGTGCAAACCGTCAGGGAGCGTTGGTCGCGGCCCAAAGAATTCTCAACCTCGGAAGCAGTGGACTGCCCAGGAGCTGCTGCGCGGGAGAGAAGGTAAGTTCATGTTTGTTTCTTTATTTAGGTTTGCAGTCCCATTAAAGTGGAATTCCAGCCAAATAATCAAAGTCTAATAAAAAGCCCCCCCCCGGCAAGCAGCTATTTCAGAAGACTTATCTTTTGCAGATGTGAAATAGCATGCAGATGTTGCTTCCTGCATGGGAGCTGCCATTTTGCTACTCAAGCTTTCAGTCCTGCTTCTGTAAAGCCCAGTCCCACAATCAAAATTGGCTCATGTATCTGCAATGATCTTTTATCACTAGCAAAAAGTAGAAAGCGATCAGTTGTGAAGACTCATTATTGCTCAGAAAGCTTGTAGAAACATTGTAGCAACTGTTTCAATGTTCTGCAGCTGCTGACCTGTAGAGATACTTAGTTACAGACTCTTCTCCTTCAACAGCTGTGCGTGGGTGTGCAGCTTGACAGAGTTTCTGGTACTGTTTCTGGGACATATCTCTTTCTCAACTTGTTTTGGGCTGCTTTTAGCAATTCAAGACACAACACACGTAAAACTATTCCATTATGTTTGTACTGTGGAAATGAATGCCATTTTTGCAAGTTACCAACTGGCTGGGCTCCCCGGAAGACCTTCATTGAGTGGAGTGTAATATGGATTTTGGAAGCCTATTTTTCTATTACTGGACATTTCAGCTTTTGGATTTGTTTATGGAAAACCAAATAAAATAGGGTGGAGAAAAGAGTGTGTGTCAGAGCAGGGAGGAATTTAATGACTGTTATAGCAGAAACATTGTTTATGCTATGTCCTATTGTAATTCTAAGACATGTGGAAAACTCCAGATCTGAGGAAAAAGAGCGAGGCAATAACAGGCATCTTAAAGCAAAAGCGGAACAAAACCCTATAATTAACCCTCCATGCCATCTTCCCGCCCTAGTATCTCTGACGATGAATTGCCCCAGTTGCCTGATCTCATAAATGCCAGATGATGTGACCGGTCCAATGGCTCTAAACTAGTTTGGGTAGCTCTCCCATCCCCAGCTTGTCTGAATGGCTGGGTGTTGGAGCACGCCTTAGCTATAGAGAAGCTGGGTATGCGGGCTTGAGCAACAACTGCACTATGGGATCCCTGTTAAAAGTAGGTTTTGCATGAGACCCGGGGGTTTCACACAGCAGGGCATCCTGATTTCTTAGAGATTCCCGGGCTGATCGCCGTGGGTTTTGGTCCATATTAAGTGGAAACCTCCCATCCAAGATGGCCATGACCAGAAGAAATTCAAAATCAAGTCAGCATTTCAGCTTTATGCTGGTGCAGAAGCAAATGTAAGTGCTGACAATGATTTCAGTACCATCCATGCAGATGGGGCAAGTGAATTTCGGGGATTTTTTTTTAACTGTGCAAGGCTGTTGGTCCAGTTGAAGTAGCTAATGTTGAACTGGCTGGCTATAAAAGCAATCCTATAACCATATCTTAACCATTTCCTCATTCAAGAGTGGCTGGCAATCACGCGACTGCCGGTGACCAATATAGATTTCCCAGTGGGCTTTCACGTCAAACCTGAATGGCTTCGCCCCTGATTAATTTCCATTAAATCCAAAAATCCAGGTCCATAAATCTCGCAAGACTTTGCTGAGCAGCGTGGGACCATCTTCTAGGTCCCTCAGATACCAGGGGACCTTCCAACAGGTGGCACCATCTTGCATCCCATCAGGCAATGCACACGGCACCTGATCTTGCACCTGCTCAGTGCCAATGAATGGGATGCAATGGAGCCGTCCGAAATCTCGAGAGACTTCCCTGAGCGGGACCATCTTTTGGGTCCCTAAGATTCCGGGCGACCTTTGGATGAGCGGCGCCATCTTGCATCCAATCAGGCACTATGCACAACCCCCATCTCCCGCCTGCACAGTGCGCATGAATGGGATGCAATGGAGCAGCACCAAATCTTGTGAGACCTCGATGAGGTTCTGGGTCCCTCGGATTCTGGGCGACCTTCCGATGGGCAGCCTCATCTTACATCCCATGAAGCACTGCACACAACCCCCGATATCGTGCCTGCGCCGTGCCCATGAATGGGATGCAATGGAGCTGCCCAAAATCTCCTGAGACTTTGCTGAGCAGCGCGGGACTATCTTTTAGGTCACTAAGATTTCGGGCGAACTTCCGACGGGTGGCAACATCTCGCATCCCATCAGGCAGTGCGAGCGGCACCAGATCTTGCACCTGTGTAGTGCCCATAAATAGGATGTAATGGAGCCGCCCGAAATCCTGTGAGAATTCGCTGAGTGGTGCGGGACCATCTTCTCGATTCCGGGTGACCTTCCAACGGGCAGCGCCATCTTGCATCCCAACAGACACTGCGCGAGGCCCTGATCTTGCCCCTGCGCAGTGCCAATGAATGGGATGCAATGGAGCCGTCCAAAATCTCGAGAGACTTCGCTGAGCAATGAAGGATCATCTTCTGGGTCCCTCAGATTCTGTGCGACCTTCTGATGGGTGGCATGGAGGGGGTGTCTGCAGTGCCTAATGGGATATTAGGCACTGCACACAGCCCCCAATCTCGTGCCTGCACAGTGCCTGTGAATGGGATGCAATGGAGCCATCCAAAATCGCGTGAAACTTCGCTGAGCAGTGCAGGACCATCTTTTGGGTCCCTCGGATTCTGGGCGACCTTCTGACGGACAGCGCCGTCTTGCATCCCATCAGACACTGCACGAGGCGCCCGATCTTGCGTCTGCGCAGTGCCCATGAATGGGATGCAATAGAGCCGTCCAAAATCTAGAGAGACTTCGCTGAGTGGCATGGGACCATCTTCTCGGTCCCTTGGACTCTAAGTGACCTTCCGACTGGCGGCACTATCTTGCATCCCATTAGGCACAGGCACTATGCACAACCCCCGAACTCACGCCTGCACAGTGCCTAGGAATGGGGTGCAATGGAGCAGCCCAAAATCTTGTGAGACTTTGCTGAAGAGTGAGGGACCATCTTCTGGGTCCCTCGGGCTCTGGGCGACCTTCCGACGGGTGGCACCATCTTGCATACCATCAGGCCCTTTGTCTGTGCAGTGCCCATGAATGGGATGCAATGGAGCTATCCGAAATCTCGCAAGACTTCACTAAGCAGTGCGGGACCATCTTCTAGGTCCCTCGGATTCTGAGTGACCTTCCGACGGGCAGCACCATCTTGCATCCCATTAGGCACTGCGTGCAACCCCCGATCTTGCGACTGCGCAGTGCCCATGAATGGGATGCAATGGAGCCGTTTGAAATCTTGAGAGACTTCACTGAGCAGTGCAGAACCATCTTCTAGGTCCCTCTTATTCTGGGCGACCTTCCGATGGGCGGCGCCATCTTGCATCCCATCAGGCACTGCACATGACCTCCGATCTTGTGCCTGCGCAGTGCCCATGAATAGGATGCAATGGAGCTATCCAAAATCTCGCGGGACTTTCCTGAACGCCGCGGGACCATCTTCTGGGTCCCTCGGATTACGGACGACCTTCCGACTGGTGGTGCAATCTTGCATCCCATCAGGCACTGCTGGGCGCGACCCTCGATCTTGCACCTGCGCAGTGCCCATGAATGGGATGCAATGGAGCCACTCGAAATTTCGAGTATTTCGAAATACTGAGCAGCGCAGGACTTTGAAGAGGACAGCTAAGCCAGTGGCGGAGGTGAGGATTGGGACCCGAAGCAGCCGGACATCCAAAATGGTAAGTAGGGGCCGATGGGGGAGGAAATCTGCCCCTTTTTATTTTTGCTCAGATGTTCCTCCTTAAGCATGACCTTGTTTAGGCGACTATATTATTTATACATTCAGAATGTTTAGAATGAGGCATCACACCCTTTAAGTTTGCTGATCCTTTATTATTTTTTTATGTCACCCTTGGCATACTGGCAGCTTGGCCTGATTTTGATGGAAACACACATCAGCGCTGTATGGCTTTATAGCAGACACAGATCATCAGAGAAAATAAAAATATTCTCCAAGCACCCTCATTTCTGATACGTGTTCATCTGTAGCGCGGGTTCAGAGAGAGTTTACACAGCACTCTACTTATTTTAAGAATGACACGAAGCTTTTAATAAAAATCCCTTTTATGATTTGTACCAGAAAGTCAAGACAACAAATAGAAGGTGAGGTGTGACTCACCGAACATCCAAGAGGAACAAAAATGGATGATTGTTTGGTGAGAATGGCGCACAGCAATGAAATGAGTCGTTTAGGGAGAAGACATCCAGTGTAGAGAGAATGAAAGGATGACAGTTTGGCTGAGAGACGTAGAATGAAGGTGACAACCCCAAGCTAAGATGAATGTCCAGTGGGGGGAAGTTGGAATAATAAAGGTGATAGAGAACTGTAGGGAGCTGGGTGTAACTAGGAAAACGTCAGTAACAAGTGGTGTGCCGCAAGGCTCTGTCCTGGGCCCCATTCTTTTTAATATGTTTGTAAGTGACATAGGAGAAGGCTTGGTAGGAAAGGTTTGCCTGTTTGCTGATGATACAAAGGTTAGTAATAGGGTGGATATTCCTGGAGGTGTCTGCAACATCGAAAATGATTTAGCTTTATTGGATAGATGGTCAAAACTGTGGAAACTAGAGTTTAATGTCTCTAAATGTAAAATCCTGCCCTTGGGTAGAAGGAATCCCTGCTCTGAGCACCGTATGGGCAGCACTGTGTTATCCAGGACCTCGGAGGAGAGAGATTTAGGGATACTGATTACTGAAAACTGCAAGATGAGTGGACAGTGTAGCCAGGCAGTGGGAAATGCAAGCAGGATGCTCGGCTGCATAGCTCGAGGCATCACCAGTAAGAAGAAGGAGGTTGTGATGCCGCTGTATAGAGCCCTGGTGAGGCCACAGCTAGAATACTGTGTGCAGTTCTGGAGACCTTACCTGCAAAAATACATTATTCAAATAGAACAGGTCCAAAGGCCGACAACAAAAATGGTGGAAGGACTTAAACTTAAAACTTATCATGAAAGAACTTAATCTGTACAGTCTGGAGTAAAGAAGGGAGAGGGGACATGATAGAGACCTTTATATTGAGGATTCAATAAGGTTCAGGAGGGGAAGTGTTTTTAAGAAGAATCTTAATGATAGAACAAGGGGCCCAACCTGAAGCTAGTCGGGGGGAAGATCAGGAGCAATGTTAGAAAATATTATGTTACAGAATAAGTAGTAGATGTCCGGAACAAATTTCCAGCAGAAGTATTAGGTATGATTACCCAATATGAAGTAGTTGGAATAAGTGCTTAGAGCCCTAGTAAACAGAGATGAGGCAGGTGGAGAAGCTAAAATGACTGTCCAGTGAAACCAAAAATAAATAACCAAGATGACAGCTTTTGATAAGCGCAGTGGATATAGGCCACGATGACTAGCCACTGAGGGGACATTGGAATAACACAGAAAATAAAGCAGTGGTGAGAAAGGCAAAGAAGGTTAAGATGACTTCCAAATGTGGGGAAGTTTAAATAAAAGATAAAAACCAAAGGCGCAAAATCTAATATGACCAACCAATGGATTAAGGTTGACTAGAAAACAAAGAAAAGTTGAGTGGTGGGAATAGACAGAAGAGGACATATATCACAGTCAACACCAAAAAGTGTAATGGCAACTTCCACCACCAGTAACAATATGGATTGAAAAGAGAGACTGATTGGTGAAGATGAGCTGTTTGGAGGATTATTTGCACCAAGAAATAATATGGCTGGTGTCAACAGAGGCAGAGCAGAAAATAAAAGAGGAGCTGCAAGGATGACAACTCGGTAGAGCCAAGTGACAGTTTGGTGGAGATACATATAAGCAATCTGGCATCTTTCATTTTGATTGAAGGCTTTATCTCAATTGCTGGCTTGCCTGCTTGGCTTCATGTGGCTTGATTGAAGGACAGGAGCCCTACCTGATTACCTGCATCTCTTTCCAGACACAAAAGTTGTGTAAGAGCCCAATAAACATTAACATTGGCCTGGTGTTCTACCAGAGGGGCCAGTGTTCTACTTAAGAGCATAGGCCATTATGAAGCAAACGCCAGAGGCTACCCAAAAGCTACTGAGCTCTGCTGTCACACCGGCAGATCAATTATCTTGTTATCAATCCCACACTGCCCCTCGCCAGTTCTACGCTGGTTGTTGGCGCCTTTGAGCAACTGTGCACCAACCTATCACCTGTATTGCCAGGCAATGCTGGAACTGTGCAGCTTGGTGCGCAGTCTGATTGGAAGGTAGGCTTTTGAAAAGCCCTATTCACCATGCTGCTGATCATATGGCCAGCATGCATGTTACTCAGCTCATTGGCAAGGTTCCTATAGCCCTGCCAAACCCGCTGTTCTACCAATCTGTTACTGACCCTGCCTGTGTGACCAAGTTAACTCTTGCCTGCGTGTTGTTAACCCTGCCCGTTTGACCAAGCTGACCATATTCTCTGCCACATTCAATCTGCCTCCTTGTTGCCGATCCAGATTGTCTGACCCAGTCTCATCTTCCAGCCTGTTTCTAACCCACGTCTAGATGTCCTTTGTTAGCTAGACCATGCTACTGTCTCATCTCCTCGGTCAAAGGTGACATCTTCCCTGGACATAGCCTCAGTTCGATCCATCTACTACTATTTTTGAAACTTTTTTTGAACTCGGAGTCGGATTGGAAGAGCTGTGAGGGACCTCAAAGATTTGTATAGTTTGTATAGTTTTGTATAGTTTTTGTTTATCTTTTCTGCTTAGATAGTAATTTGAAACTTTTGAGTTTACCTATTAAAAAAGTAATTACCAACACAGAGCCAATGATAATAATGTTTCCTCTATGTACCCCTCCAAACTGCTTCAGTCTTGCCCCAAAGAAAACTCACTATTATGAGTAGTCATGGCCTAGTCATCAAGGAAGCGCCTTATTACAGGAGGGTTGCAGGTTCCATTCCCAGCCGGGACATGACTGAAGTGCTCTTGAACATGGTGATATATTTATGTTGAAGCCAGCTTACACACTGTGGACCCTGCTTGAAGGAGGTGGCTCTATCCTCCAAAGAATCGATGAAGGGAAAAAAGTCAGCAGGACTGTCCATAAAATGCCCCTCTAGAAAGGCATTAAAAAGTAGGCACGTCCAAGTAAGTAAGGCACAATTCATAGTAGCATAGTAGCATGATTCAACAATTAGAGGTGTGGACTTTGGACAGGATAAAGATGAGCTAAAGGAGGTGAGGTGTCTCCCAGGTGCCACGGTTAATAGGGATAAGAAACGTATTCTAAATATTATCAAGTCTGCAAGCAAATATAACCGAGTGGACATTGTGCTACATCTTGGCACAAATCACTTATCCCCCAAAAATGTGTTTGTTGTACAAAGGGACTTCCAAAATTTTAGTCAGGAACTTTGCAAAATAACAGGTTCCATCACCTTTTCTGAAGTTTTGCCAGTATGTAATCAGGAAAAAAAGGCGCTCAACATTGCCAAGTTTAATTTGTGGTTACGTCAATGGTGTGAAGACAAAGGCTTTGTATGTATTAGTCATGAAATTAGAAGGTGGTCAAGCAAGGAGTTTTACAAGAGGGATGGCTTGCATCCTTCACAGAAAGGCACAGAAGAACTTGGAGTGGAACTCAGAGCATTTTTTAATTTAAACTAGAGGAAGGGGACAGAGATGTAACTTGTAAGGGTGATTTCTGTCCCCTACCCATTAGGATGAAGCAGGACATCGGCACTTTAGGAAACCTGGTCAGTGGTAGGGTAGAGGTGGAAAAGATCAAGGACACACTAGAATACAATACCAACAACATCCACATGATGTGTACCAATGCTCGCAGCTTGGGTAACAAACTGTGAATAATGGCTATCATATCCAGGGATGAATTAGATCTTGTTGCTAATGTTGATAACAGAGACTTGCTTCAATGACTGGGAGATAGCCATACCCGGTTACACATTGTACCTAAAAGACAGATTAGATAGAAAGGGCGGTGGAGTAGCCATTTATGTCAAGACTACCCTTCAATCAACAATAATTCAGCATACACATAATGAACTAGAAAGTCTCTGGGTTACCATGCAGACTAAGAAGGGAGCTGTGGTCAGAATTGGTGTGATATATAGGCCCCCTGGACAATCTGAGGATCTAGATAACCTGTTCTAAGGGAACTTAGATTTGTGATTGCAGCCCCTCTGACTGATTTACTGAACCATTTCCTTTCAACTGGTGAGGTTCCAGATAATTGGAGAATGGCCAATGTCGTACCAATCCATAAAAAGGGGAGTAGAGAAGAAGCCAGTAATTACAGGCCAGTTAGTCTATATTGGTCAAATTAATGGAAATGCTCTAAAAAAAAACAGATAATTTCCCATCTAAAAATTAATGACCTGTCGGACCCAAAACAGCGGCTTTACAGAGGGCCGATCATGTCAGACCAATCTTATTGATTTCTTTGACAATGTCACTAAAGTGTTAGATGAAGGTGGTGCTGTGGATATTGCCTATCTGGATTTTAGCAAAGCCTTTGACACTGTACCACATAAAGAGCTCATAGATACTGATTACTGATAGGGATACTAATTACTGATAGCTGCAAGATGAGTGGACAGTGTAGCCAGGCAGTAGGAAAAGCAAGAAGGATACTCGGCTGCATAGCTCGAGGCATCACCAGTAGGAAGAGGGAGGTTGTGATGCTGCTGTATAGAGCCCTGGTGAGGCCACAGCTAGAATACTGTGTGCAGTTCTGGAGACCTTACCTGCAAAAAGACATAATTCAAATAGAACTTGTCCAAAGGCGGGCAACAAAAATGGTGGATTGACTTAAACTTAAAACTTATCAGGAGAGACTTAAAGAACTTAATTTGTACAGTTTGGAGGATAAAAGGGAGAGGGGGGACATGATGGAGACCTTTATATATGTGACAGGATTGAATAAGGTTCAGGAGGGAAGTGTTTTTAAGAAGAAACTTAATGACAGAACCTGAAGCTAGTCGGGGGGAAGATCAGGAGCAATCTTAGAAAATATTATTTTACAGAAAGAGTAGTTGATGCTGGGAACTAACTTCCAGCAGAGGTAGTTGATAAATCAACAGTCACTGAGTTTAAACATGCCTGGGATAAGCCTCCATCTATCCTAAAATAGAGAACATACAGTTACATAAGGGCAGACTAGATGGACCGTGTGGTCTCCTTCTGCCGTCAACCTTCTACCGTCAACCTTCTATAAAATGATAAACAAGGCACCTAACCCCCCCCAACTGCTCAGGGGTGCCACTGCTAGGGCAGCCCACTGGGGTCAGGCCTGTGTACACTCACTGCTTATGTTTCCCTCAGTGCACAGATGGGTCAAATGCTGAGGAAACGCTCAAGCAAACAATGACCACATATGTTCAAAGATGTCCTGTGCTGAAGGCCTGGTCTGCCCTTTAGCCAGACCACAGCCAACTGAACCTCCAATTGGAGTCCACATCCATGCACTCACATCAGCAAAAAATCCTTTGAACTTCTGAAGCCATTGTGTCAAGTATCTCCAGAGTGGTTGTCCCCAAATTAACCTTTACTGTAAGATGAATTATTAATCAGTTCCAGTAGATAGAAATTAGCTGTTCTTTAACTTTTAATTAACTTGTTCTTTAACATTCCTTTCCAATATCTTATATTTCTCTATATTACAATACCTTGTAAATTCTCTATATTACAATACAGCAATACAATAATTATACAATTAATAATAATAGACTAGATTAACGTTTATTTAACTTGACCACAACATTTTGATAAACTTCAGATATCACATCCAACCCTATACAACTCGTTACAGTAACAGGACAATATACTTTTCAATAAGCATTGAATATTTTCAGCATCAAGAGTTGAAATAGCTCCATTCTCCGAAGGCGCTGCATAATTCCGGCATTAGTAAGGTCACGGGCTCACTTGCAGAAGTTTGAATTAGCAGTCTTTATGTCGCTCCGAATCAGCTGATAAAATCCAGGCAAGTATTCTCATGAAAGTGTAATCGATAAAGTGCTAGGCTAAGGTTTCCTCATTATTGTATCTATTTATAGAAAATTAAAAGGCTCAACACGCTTATCAAGGCGATAAACATCTCACCCGACTCCCGCTTGGCAATCTGTTTCGAAAACAGGAAAGTTAAACTAACCCCCTAATAAACAAGATACATCAGCGATAAACCTGCCCTAGAAAATGAAATGTAAAAAAAAAAAAAAAAAATCAATGCGGAAACCAGTGCCAGCAAAGTACAATAGGGGATATGGAAATGGACGGATGTGTGGGAGGATAAATAAGAAGAGCTGAATTATCTGGAATGTACAGTACATTACATCACTGAAAACAATGCTTAGGTTACAGAGGAATCATTGAAAAGACACAACAAGCTGTAACCTTGAAAGGCAAAGAGAGCAGCGGAACTCTTAACAGCCTAATGTACGAGAGAGAGATCACTTCCCCTCTCTAGAGAGTCTTCATTACTCACATCCTGGTGATAGCTACAGCTACAGTTTAAATGCATGTTTGGGCAAATTACAAAAATCTATTCAAAATGTATTGTTCAAAGTTTTAAGAAAGGTGATTCCAGTTCCAGTTCCAGTTTAGTCCTATAGAAAAAAAAATGGGATTAAAACAATGGGAACAGATATGGAACAGGGCCACAGCTAGGTAATAGGATGCATAGAATAGACTGAGAACATTGGCCCAGGCGGCAAACATAATAAGAATAGAAGACGGCACATGCCCCGGGTGCAGCAGGTCAGGGGGCGTCTGAACACAGGTATGGGGTGCCATTTAAATTCTTTGCCCTGGGTGCCAGAAAGCCTAGCTACTCCTCTGGGGAGCAGACTGGGAGCAGGGGGCAAAGACTGGTAACAGGGGGTCATCTACCCAGGGCACAGGAAGCCCGGTATCCTCTGATAGCAGTCCATTGCTTATGCCAAGCCAAGCATAAAGGGACCTGTCTTATGACCAGCACCACCAACAGCGACCCTGACTCATCTGCAAAAACAGGGTGTGACGGGCATATAACATTTAATCATCTAAATTGTCTGATACCAGTCCAGAGTTCCCACCAGCCTTAATCTCTCCAGGAAGGTGAATTAGCACCTTCTGTTTTTCTATCTGTGAGTTGAGCCAAGCTCAGATCACAGACTCTTTGCTGATTCTCTGACACTTCTCGGCTGGGAAGGCCCCACTGAGTCTGAAACAGAGGCGACCTTTAGAGATCTCCCTTTCGTCAAATGCCAGAGCCTCAGACATCCGACACTGACACAAATCAGCCCCTGTGTGTCCCAGCACCAAGCCAGATACCGAACCAGAACAGATCCGCAAAACTGCACGCAGGCTTACATTTTGCAGTACAGTGAGGCAACTGGAACCCAAGGAAATGGAGATCTCAGGTTCTGATCTAGGGACTTAATCTTTGGGCTAATCCATCCGAATCGTTTGGTGCCAAAGCCATATGGCCCTCTTTCCCAAAGTTATAACTAGAGGGTACCAAGGCATAAAAAGGGGTTTACCCCCGGGCCAACCCTTGTCACTCTAGGGGAGGTACAAAGACTCCACATGGAACTCAGAAACAAGTGGGCACTCCAATTAAGCTCTTAAAATATACAATAATTTTATTTGATTTAAGACCACCCTGGGACCTAAATAACATACATACAACAATCCACAAGACAATTGAAAAACAACAGTGTAAATATGTATATATTCCATCACTATATCTAAATAACTATCATATATATATATATATATATATATATATATATATATATATATATTGCCTGCTCCAGGCATTTGTGAATGGCCGGCGCGGGCATGCCCCCTGTTAGAGGGAAGCCGGGGATATAGGCGCCAGCGCGCTGATTGGACGAGCAGCCGCGCATGCGCAATTGGACCTAGAAGGGGTGAGCCGGGCTTGGCGATCTGGGGGGTGTCACAAAGCGGGGCACCCCCGATCGCTGGGTTTGGTCCACTATAAACATCTCTCTTTAAAAGAGCCAATTGTAACAAGCCCTGCCAACCATTTGTGAAGTGTAAAGGAAATAAAGAAAAAATCATATAATACAATTCTGGGAAAATTAGCTGTAATTCTTTTGCCATTTCTAAAAAAGGCCTTTTTTCATACATGTCAGAGAAATACAAAAGAAATATATTAAAAGTGGTCAAGAGGCTGAAAATAATCATCTCTTTTCTTAAGGTCACAAAATGTTCATTGGTTGGTCTTTTCTTTATGGCAGCCGCACAATAGCCGGAATGGGCCATAATTCGGTCTTGAGGGAATGTTTGATCCGTCCCACGAGTACGGGGCCCTTTGTGCGTTATATTAAAAGAACTTATTATTGCCGAAAATTGTACGTCGTGTGCTCGTTGTTCAAAGTCTTCAAGACGAGTGCTCATTACGCGCTATAATGTAAGGATGGATCTGCTCATATAATAAAGAGATTATATATATATATATATATATATATATATATTACTAGTCTAAGAAACAACGAGCCAAAGCTAAGTTTTAAGTGGACCTTCAGTCAAAAAAACAAAGCTTAGTAAATTAGTGATGTAAGCTGTTTAACCCTTTAAGTGCCAGCCTACCTGCAGCTTTTGTCACCCTCTGTTGCCAGACCATGTTTCACTATTTTGCACTACACATGTTCAACTGTGATTTTTGATAGGATTTTCAAAGATTTCCCAGGAAAATGATGTATTGTTTTTTCAAGAGAGTCTGGGCTTCAACATGAAATCTCTTGTTTGGCCTTTTTTAGTGTATTCTCAATACTTTTTGGTGAAATATGTGCAAAAAAAAAAAAAAATAATCTATTTTTTGCAATTTGTAGTGTTTTTTTGTAATCAAAAATGTAAGTTTGTCAATAAAATGTTATTGCGTGCGAAATCCCAATTTCTCCCAGTCACAACGGTACCACATATGTATTGATAGACACCCTTTCCTGCCCAGGAGACTCCCCCAAACTGAAACAGAGCTTTAAGAGATTTTCAGATAAAATACAACTATGCTATGCGCTATGCGCACCTTGTAGTTTTTCCAGAAAAACAACCATTTACATTTAAAATACCCCCCACAAACTATATATTCTCTGGAAGTACACACCTCAAGCATTCTAGGCGTACCAAGCTTGTTTATGTGGGCTTAGTTTTCTGGAAGTAATCCCTCAATGTATTCTTTGGTTGCACAAAGTTTCCCTAAAAAAGAATAAAAAGGAAGAATCAAGCCACATTTTCCTAAAAAAAACTATATGCAAACAAGAAAAACAAGTAAAATCTCTCCCCGGGGGGGACCCCATTTTTGGGGGGAAATTTAAGGGTTAAAAACCCTCAAAAAAAAAAAAGAAAATGAAATGGGGTCCCCCCTACCCAGCATTACCAGCCCGGGACCAGCTATGGGGGCTTGTAGGAACAGGTTGGGGGGCCAGCTTTTGTGGCCCCCCACCCTGCAGCCTACGAGCCCACATAGCCCGTGGGCCCGGGCTATTCTGCCCCCCCTGGGCTTTGGGGAGGCAGGTAATGGGGGTGCCGGGGGTTAATGGCAAGTCACCCGCTGTGGCTAGCGGTTGACTTGCCATCCCCCAGCCTTGTGAATTGGTATAAGGGGTCTCATGGACCCCTAACCAGTTCACAAGGGGTTAAATGTTAAATATAAAAGACACAGACACATAAGAAAAAAAAAGATCTTTATTTTGTTTTTTTTTTACTTTACTCACCTCTGATCCTGTGTCCCCTGGCGATCTGCAATGACAGTCTGCGCGGGTGTTTGGAAGAGAGAGCCTGGGGGGGGCGATCTCAGCCCTCTCCTCCTCCCCATCTGCTCTCCTCCAGGCACCCGAGCAGACTGATTCTCTGTCTCGGGTGCCGAAAATAAGAGGCGGCTGCTGGTGACATCACAACGGTGTCACCCGGCCCCGCCCCCAATTTCTGCCCTCTCCTCACCACGGAAGAGGCTGGGGGGGGGGCGATCGGAGGCCCCCCCAGTGAAGAGAACACCGGTCGAGAGACAGCGCGGCCTCAGGTAAGTAAATGTTCCATTTTAATTTTTTATTTTTTTTTTTACAGTTAGCAGCTGCTGCTGTCGAAGCGGGGGGCCCTATTCCGGGGGCTCTCCTGAAGCCATCCGACCCCCCACGGGAGATCAGATGGCATCAAATTAAAGAGGAGACCCGGCCGGATCCAACGAGGGGTCAGGTGAGTATTTTTTATTTTTATTTTTTTAACTAGCAGGGAGGAAAGTCAGGCACGTAGATTCTACGTGCTTGGCACTTAAGTGGAGTAGAAGCGAGCACGTAGAATCTACGTGCTTGACACTGAAAGGGTTAAGAGGGATTACTGTATTTTTCGCTACATAAGATGCACTTGTCCATAAGACACATCTAGAATTTGGAGTAGAAAAATAGGATATCTTGTGCCAAAACACCCATCAAGAACCAAATAATAGGCAAGTTACAGAATCCCCCATTATAGGCAGTGTGACATTTCCCCCCTCCCAATCCCCATAGGCAGTGTGGCATTAACCCCCCCCCCCAAAAATCCCCATAGGCAGTGTGGCATTCCCATTCTCCATAGGAAGTGTAGTATTCCCCTTCCCATTCCACATAGGCAGTGTGGCATTCACCTCTCCCATTCCCCATATGCAGTGGGGCATTCCTCCATTCTATTCTCCCTATACCGTTTGGCATCATTCCCTCCCATTCCCCATATAGGCAGTGTGGCATTCCCCCCTTCCAATCCCCATAGGCAGTGTGGCATCCCCTCACATAGGTAGTGTGGCATTCCCCCTCCCAATCCCCATAGGCAGTGTGGCATTTCCCCCTCCCATCCCCATAGGAACAGTGCGGTAGTAGGCAGAAAGGCTTTCCCCCATCCTCCATAGACAGTGAGGCAACCCCCCTATTCCATAGGCAATGAGGCACTCCCCCATCCCATAGGCAGTGAGGCATCTCTCCCCATCTCACCATCCCATAAGCTGAGGAAATCCCCCTATTCCATAGGCATTGAGGCATCCCCCATCCCATAGGCAGTGAGGCATCTCTCCCTATCTCACCATCCCATAAGCAGTGAGGCAATCCCCCTATTCCATAGGCATTGAGGCATCCCATAGGCAGTAAAGCATTCCTACTTCCCCCGGACGCTGGAGAAAAAAGCAAAAAATAAAAAAACAATTAAGCTTAGACTGACAGTAGCTCCCACGCCACAGCCAGACAATGGAGGAAGGGCAGGAAAAATCCCCGCTCTGAGGATGCCGCCATTGCTCAGGCATATGCGCACACACAGTTTCATGCAGCGGATGGGCCCACCTGCTGTACATACCCAAGTGTTTGTGTTGGTGAGTGCGCCAGACCCAGAAGTGGCGATGGCACCCAGAGTTGGGACCCTCCTTGCCCCGTCGGGACCCGCCCTGCCCGCCACTCCTCCATCCTTTGACTGCTGCACAGGGTGACTGTTAATGTAAGTTTATTTATTTTTTAACATTTGCGCGATAAGACACACTGACATTTTTCCTCCACTTTTGAGGGCCTTATAGGGTGAAAAATACGGTAAGCCCACGCAGATGTTAGGGAATAGCAGGCAGATTCGGTGCTCCTGAACTACATGGGAGCGGCCATCAGCCACACCCATCAGAGCTGTGATATTCAAAACCAAGTCCACAGTCAAAATTGCCTCAAATCATTGTAGAAATGATCCCTTATTTCTAGCCATGAGTAGAAAGCCAACAGCAGTATTGGCCGTTTCAATGCTCTGTGGCTGCCAAATATATAGACACTATTAAATTGGACCAACATCCATTTTTACAAAATATGGGCATTGGTCCACTCTGGGGGGGGGGTGAGTCGAAATGACAGAGTACCCCCTCAATCAACCCCCTGCAAACCCCATAAACCTTACCTGTCACCTGGCTCCCTTGGCCACATGCAGGTGCATGACTCGATCAGGTGTTCCGGCTGCATGTCTTACATTTAAGATGTATGTAAAAGAGGAACATCGAACCGAAAATAAAATGGATGATTCCCACCCCATCAACCTCTACTTACCTTTTGGATGTCGCTGCTGCCAGCTGTGGTGACATCTGGCTGCTTCGGGGCCCGATATTCACCCCACCGCCCGCTTAGCCATCTGTTAATCACATGCATGGCCTTAGGTGTGCTCGTCAATGTCCCGTGGCGATCTTGCTGCTCAGTGAAGTCTGGTAGGATTTCAAACGGCTGCGCGCAGTGCCTGATGCGACGCAAGATGTCGCTGCCCGTCAGAAGGCCGTCCGGAAACCGAGGGACCTAAAAGATGGATCCCTTGGCAAGGTGAGCAACAAATGACCAAGGGTAAAACCCGGGGTGGGAGATCGGTGAGGCTTAGGGGAGGTTTTAACCTCCCCTGATGTTCCTCTTTAAAATGAGACCCCTGCAAACTCCATGAACCTTACCTGTCACCTGGCGCCCTTGGCCACATGCACATGCATGATTGGATGGCGGCGATCAGGTGTCCCGTTCTCGTCCTAATGCAAGTCGGGCTGCATGTGTTACATTTAAGAAAATAATAGGCTTACTTTAATATCTTAAAGAGGAACATCGGACCAAAAATAAAAAGGAGCCAATTCCCCCCATCGGTCCCTACTTACATTTTGGATGTCGCTGTTGCCTGCTGCGGGTGGCATCTGCCTGCTTCTGGGCCCTATGCTCACCCGCCGATCACTTAGCCGCCTGTTAATGACAAGCATAGCCTTAGCCATGCTCGTCACTGTCTCACAGCGATCTTGCAGCTCTCGTGGGATTTTGGGTGGCCTCATTATATCTGATTCATGGCCCCTGTGACGGCATGAGATCGTGGGCCGCCCGCAATGCCTGATGAAATGCAAGATGGTGTCACCTGTCAGAAGGTTGCCTGGAAACCAAGGGACCTAGAAGATGGTTCCTTTGGCGAGATGAGTAACAAATGGCCAAAGGTAAAACCGGAGGGGGGGCAGCAGATCGGTGAGGGTTGGGGGAGGTTTTAACCTCCCCCGATGTTTCTCTTTAAAATGAAGATCTCCCTAATTTCTTAAATAAGACCATTTTGAATTGAAACTTTTTCTTATTCTTTGGCATCTCGATTCTCTCATCACCCTAAGTCTAAATTTTCTTGATTGTGAGTTAGCAACAAGGGCTCTGAAAAGACCAAGGTATATTGGGCAATCCGGGTGGTTTCAGACAACGGAGCATCCCAATTCCTGATGTCCAAAAAATACGCCCACTACGTTGGGGTTATTTGGAATGCCAGAGTACCCCCCTTGGCCACATGCAGATGTGTGATTGGATGGCGGCTATCAGGTGTCCCATTCTCGGCCTGCTGCATGTCGGGTTGCATGTGTTACCTTTAAGAAAATGATAGCCTTACTGTAAAACATCGGACTGAAAATAAAAAGGCCAATTCCCCCCCATCGGCCCCTACTTACATTTTGAATGTCGCTGTTGCCTGTTGTGGCGACATCTGCCTGCTTCAGGGCCCGATATTCACCCCTCCATCTTCTTAGCTGTCTATTAATGACAAGCATGACCTTAGCCATGCTTGTCAATGTCCCACAGCGATCTCGCAGCTCAACGAAGTCTCGAAGAATTTCGGGCGGCCCCATTGAATCCCATCCATACGCAACGTGCAGGTGCAAGATCTGGGGCGCCACAGTGCCTGATTGGATGCAAGATGGCGTCGGCCATCGGAAGGTCACCCGGAAACCGAGGGACCTAGAAGATGGATCCCTTGGCGAGTTGAGCAACGAATGGCCAAAGGTAAAACCAGAGATCGGTGAGGCTTGGGGGAGGTTTTAACCCTTTGTTCCTCTTTAAAATGAATCTCCCTATTTCTTAAATAATACCATTTTAAATTCAAAATTTATCTTATTCTTTGTCATCTCGAATCTTGCATTGCCTTAAGTCTAAATTTTCTTGATTCTGAGCTAGCAACAAAGGCTCTGGAAAGAGGTAGATAAATTGCGGGGCATCCCAATTCCTGATTTCCAAAAAATATGCATTGGTCCGCTCCGTGGAGGTTATTTCGGAATGCCAGAGTACCCCCTCAATCAACCCCTTGCAGACCACATAAACCTTACCTGTCACCTGGCTCCATTGGCCACATGCCGTGATCAGGTATCCTGTTCTCGTCCTGCTGCATGTCGGGCTGCATGTGTTACATTTAAGAAAATAATAGGCTTACTGTAAAATTTTAAAGAGGAACATCGTACTGAAAATAAAAAGGATAAATAAAAAGAAGTCGATTGCTCCCCATCGTCCCGTACTTACATTTTCGATGTCCCAGCTGCCTGCTGTGGCCACAGCTACCTGCTTCAGGGCGCTGTCCGCTTCACCGTCTGTTAACCTCCCTGGCGTTGTGAAAAAGACAAATGCAATGGCAACGAAAGCGTTACCATTGCATTTGTCTCTGACACACGGCTCCGCCCCCATGAGCCTCTGCGGCTCACAGAGACGGAACCCGGAAGCGGAGACGGACGCCGCAGCCGCAGCTCTCACCTGCGATCGCGGCGGAGACATCGCTGGATCGCAGGGAGAAGGTAAGGAGGCTGCGCCGCCCGCTCTTGCTCCCAAATCGATCCCGAGCGTGACTCGGGGTTACCGCCACTTACAGCGCAAATTAACCCCGAGTCACGCTCGGGATCGCCGCCAAGGGGGTTAATGACAAGCATGACCTTAGCAGTGCTTGTCAATGTTCCGCGACGATCTCGCAGCTCAGCGAAGTCTCGTGGTATTTCGGGTGGCCCCATTGAATCCCATCCATACGCAATGCGCAGGTGCGAGATCGGGGGCGCCCAAAGTGCCTGATGGGATGCAAGACCTACAAGACCATTAAGACCATTTTGAATTCAAACTTTTTCTTATTCTTTGTCATCCTGATTCTCTCATCACCCTAAATTTTCTTGAATGTGAGCATGGCCTTAGCCATGCTCGTCAATGTCTCACGGTGATCTTGCAGCTCAGCAAAGTCTCGCAGGAGAGGTTTTAACCCCCCCCCCCTCCCCCCGATGCTCCTTTTTAAAATGAAGAATTCCCTAATTTTTGAAATAAAATACCATTTTAAATTCAAACATTTTCTTATTTTTTGTCATCTCGATTCTCTCATCACCCTAAGTCTACATTTTCTTGATTTTGAGGGTTAATTTTCTTTGAAGGTTAAAATAGGTAGGATCCCTAGATTGTGCAATTTCATCTTTTAATCATACAAAATGAAATGTCTTAAATCGAGCTGAAATTTTCCCGTCCTGTCTGCCGTCTTAACAAGATAATAGCGCCAATGCATCAGCTGAGACCGAAGAGAGACGCGCCTCGACTAAAAGCCTTGATTATTAGTACTTTCGCCACAAGCGCCTTTTGTTTCTTATCATCTTTCAATGAAACAGGGAATTAATGCGGCTTTCTTTTAATGGATTTCCTTTGATTTGTCACATGCTGGTCTTTACCTAAAGTCGATGCAATTTGTTCATCAAATCCAAACAGGCAATTACTTTGTGGCAATGTTACTCCCATTCACATTCGTCTTTAAAGGGAAAGTCCACTGGGTCCTGCAGCCTTAAGGGAGTGTGTGTCGAGTACGAACCCAGATCAAGACTTCTGTCATGAGTCCAGTAGAAATAGAGACAGAGATAGGTTTGCACAAGTATAGCTGCTTGCAATAGGTTATGCATGACAGGCCTTTAACCCTTTAAACCCCAAGATTGTGAAATTCAGGTGGTTGCCTCTCTTTCGTTAATTGCCAGCCAAGTGAATTTCCCCGTTTGCGGCAAAAGAAACCCTTACCTTACTCCAGGAACCAGGGCTGGGGGTCTGCTCTTTCCCTGGGAGGCATCAAATCCCCACTGGTGTCTTCAGCGGGTAGAATTCCCGTTCAATGCCCCTGCACCCGGCTTCCACTGATCAGTACCGGCTGTCAGTGACATCGCGGCATTGGATTGATGGTATATAAATATATTTTTAACAAATTACATTTGCTATGTGTGTGTTTTTTGACATTTAAACCTTTGTGAGCTGCTAAAGGGGGTTCATGAGACTCCTATACCAGTTCACAGGGCACAAGGGGCTGGCAAGTCACCAATGGCAAGTAGGTTACATGCCATTAACCCTCGGTCCCATTACCTGCACCCCTAAAGCCCAGGGGGGGAGGCAGAAGAACCCACGGGCCATGAGGGCTATGCATGCCGGTAGCCCTCAGGGTTGGGGGCCCCTGCGTCCTGGTCTACCAGCATACATAGCCTGATGCCGGGGCTGGTTTTACTGGGAAGGGGGGGGGGAGTTATTCGCCTGCGGCAGGTAGTGGCAGGTGAACGCCGGCAGTGTCACGCAATTACACATTTATGAAGGCATTTCTGGTGAGTGCCTCTTACAGTGACACGTAGCGACTGATTCATCATCACAGACGGCTCAGCGGATCCCTGGGGCGCTCTGGCTTTCAGAGCACCTGGTATTACCTGTCGATACCTGTCGCTCTCCCATACATCTCAATGGACAATACTTTTCTTCACTTTATACAGGGTTTTCTTTTAATATTTTTGGGGTTTTTGTATCAAATCATTGTGTGACCTCTCCTGGCCTATTTAAATACATTTTTGAAAACCTTTTTGATTTTGTATTATTTTATGCAGAATTGTCATTATAGGTCTGGTATTAAAGTGTTAATGTCACAGTGTTATAACAATGTCATTTCATGTGTTTTCGCTTTGTCACTGTTGTATATGTGTTCAAAAACAGACTTTAATCACACAGCGTCTGGCGCTCTGGGCTACAGCGGAACAATTTTGAGCGCCGGCGCTGTTTGAGGCTGTTTTTTTGCTGAATATGGTTGGAGTCGCTCACCCTGACCAGTCGCTACCGTTCGCCTCCATATAGGTCTGTAACTGGTGTTATATAGCGACTCACACATTAAATTCTTCAATGCCGGCAATGTTACTACAGCGACTGAGGCGCTCTGTAATAGCGACTAATGGCCGATAAGAGCGACCACTAGCGGTCGCTCTTAGCGTCGCTGTACAGATGCTCATCTGCCGATACCTGGCGCTAGTAATGAATCAGCCTGTTAATTTTACATCTCGGCGAGCTTAAAGTGGACTAACACCCAGGATTTTCACTATCCCGGGTGTTGGTCCACTTCTGCGGGGCACCCTTCGGTCTATGCTAAAGTCCTTGCCAAATCGTTCTGCATAGCCCTTAGGGTTTGTTGGGTTGTCCTGTGAATAGTTGGTTGTGGTGGTTGACTGTCACACCCTATTGGCTCTTTATTATCTCTATGGAGACCCGTGCTGGCTGCGTGGTGTGCTCCGTCCCCTCCGTCCCTCCTACGGCCATGGCATACACGCTATTAGCGGCGTTGGTGTGTGCGGCTGGCTGGGGGGGGGCGGTCTGGGGGTCGGGGCCATGATGTCACCGGACGGCCGAATCGCTCTAATTGGAGTATGGAGCACAGCTGTGTGAGAGCGTGCAGGCAACTTCTGGCTGGGGCCGTGCTGCGCGCCCGGACGCGTGTTCCATTATTGCAGGTTAGTCTCTATTTATAGGGGCAATGGGATGGGGTATTCCTCTATACCTTGATAAAGTGGTCTGAGCGGGGGGACCACGAAACGCGTTGGGGGATTCCTACTTGACCTGGACAGTCCTGGGGGTTATTCGGGGTCACATACTCAGGTGATGTGTTTGCTTTCAAATTGATTAGTGTATTTTACAATTGAGTTTGTTTTCTTCTTCTTTTTGCCACATTTTGTGTTTTTAAACATATATTTGCACAGAAGCACTTATGCACTTTGGTTGATTGGAATATTGGCACTGAAATATTAGAATTATGGGATGGGATATAGGTAAAATTGGGATGCCCCTGGGAGTGTACGGTCTAGTTTTATATGTTTTTTAATTGTCTGTAATGTGATTTATGTGGGTAATTATTAATAAATAAATGTACCTATGAATTCATGATATATATCTAATTGATTTATTTATTGCTGTGGAGGAGGTGCGGTGGTTTGGAGCTATTTTTGGTGAATTGCTGGATTCACCATCAATATATTAGGATTCCAATTTAGGATAGAGATAGTCTCCCACCACTGCACGGCCACAGACATTAGATTAAAATAATAAATTTAAATTTGTGGTGCGGAATTTATACATATACATATTTCTCATAGCCCTTAGGGTGCTGTTGTTTCCTAACTTTAAAATAAATGCCCGATCGCTGTGGTAGGGCAATAGTAGAACCAAAACGTTCTAGAGAATTTCTGTTGTGCGTCCAAGCTAAAATGCTTACTCAGGTGTAAGCTTCAGTTCACACCCGAAAGCACAGCCAAAGGTAAACTTGCTTCACCAGATCTTTGGCACGACCCTGAACGTGTTCTACCAACATTACAGTTATTTTCTCTAATAAAAATATTTTAGCAATTAAATTAGAATAGAAAGATTCTCAATTTCTTCCGAACACTACGCGGTGGAAATAGAAAATCAGGGAATTGATGTCTCCTCCTTGATCCGCTATTCGTTGAGGCGTGTATCTTTACAGACCATTGAAGCTTTATTTGCCATGGACTCCGGAGAGCAGTGAAACAGCACAAAGTGATGTGTGGGGATGTCGCGCAACACAGGTAAGCCAGATGTTCCACTCGTAAGTCACCTTCAAAGTCTTTCAAAGGTCAGCTAAAGCAGCGTCAACATCAACAGAAAGTGTGTACGCACAGGTGAAACAAACTCGGATACACGCTGGGGCCAAAGTCATAAAATAAAAAAAGATACGGGCAACCTTGATATTTATAGAATATATGTTTTTACTTCTCATCTAATATAATGATAAAAAAATCAAAGCGGATAAAACATGTATGGCTGGCCATGGAGTATATAAAGTGATTAAACAAACAAGCTGTTTAAAAGATACCGCGCTAAAATAATAAATTCCAAAGTGATAAGCTCAACGTGTAAGACTCAAGTCCAAAAAAAAGTCCAGATCAATTCCAAAAATTTAAATAAACACAGAGCTAGTTAAGTGAATCAATTAGTGAAATGTCCCAAAAAAATAATGTGTGGTATCCACCGTTGCGTGCCCGTCACCGGTATCACAAAACTCTTACCAGATCAACACATGATTAGTGCATTAAATATATGTGCAAACTCCTCCAGAGAGAATGAATGATGATTCCTCTCAAATTAGGGACAACCAGTTGAAAATGACTTCAATTCTCCTTTGATATCAATGCGTGGCTTAAACTTCAACACCACAATTCCATAAGGGCCAGAAAGTACTCCAATCACATGTAACAAAATATAAAAAGGAAGGACTAGTGCAACATTGCTAGATATAAAGACTGCCCATTTTAATATCAACAAAAATGCACTCACAAACAGATAAAATCATTCAGCATGTAAAAGGTTAAAAAACCGCGAACAGCTCTCACCGCTCCCGTGTGCCTCCAAACATAGAGGAAGCCCGAGCCTCCAACGCGTTTCGTCGCTCGTAGGCGACTTTAACATGGAGTATAAAAGATTCCAGGGCTGGGCACTGGCCTTGTCCTTTTTGGGATGCCCTATTGTGAGAAACCCCCCCGGGGCGTCGCAAAACTCAACTTTGCCCTGACTCCTATGGCGATGAAAACAATGGCGGACACATCTCCAGCATCCCTGGGGTGAGTTGCGCTCCCAGCAGGACCGGTGTCAGCATCCAGCAAGGCAAGGCAGCTGCTTGGGCCCCCGTCTCCAGGGGGGGGGGGGCCCACTGACAGGGATAATTTCCCCAGCGATTGTGGCCCCAGCAACCACAGGGAAAAGCCGAAACCGGCACCACCAGCCTAAGAAATCACAAACTAACTATTTAGGGCCTTATTCATGAAGCTCTAGCGCCAGGTAGCGCCTGTACATCGGTAGGTAGCACCAGGTAGCGGCAGGTGAACGCCGGAGATGGCACGCAATTACACATTTATGAAGCCGAATCTGGTGAGCGACTGGAACAACGCCATGTAGCGTCTGATTCATCATTATCCCAGCCTCAGCGTACAGCGCCGGCGTTCATCCTTGCAGACGCCACGTCTTACCTCTCGCTACCTGCCGCTCTCCCATACATTTCTATGGACGATCCTTAAATCCCTTTCCTGATCCCAAATTTTTTTTATTTCCCAAAAAAAGAAAAACAATCCTTCTGACATGTATTCTGTGCAAGAAAATGACATTTTTGAAAACTTTTTGGTTTAATAATATTTTTATGCAGAATTGTCCTTACGTGTCTGGTGTTAAATTGTTCATGTTACAATGTTATAACAATGTCATTCCATATGTTTTCACTTTGTTACTAGTGGATACTTGTTCAAAAACAGCCTTTCATCACACAGCCTCTGGCGCTATGGGCTACAATTACATGATTTTGAGCGCCGGCGATGTTTGTGGCTGTTTTTTTGATGAATGTGGTGTCAGTCAGTCGTACTGAGCTGTCGTTACGGTTCGCTCCCATACAGCGTAGTACTGCGACTTACATATCATATTCATCAATGCCGGACAGCGACTGAGGCGCTCTGAAACAATGATCCATGGCCGAGCATGCTCTGAAATCCACTCTACAGACGCTCATCTGTCGCTACCTGGCGTTAGTAATGAATCAGCTTGTTACATGATAATCATGAATGTATTATTATTAAAAAAAAGACTCACAACAAATACTGTATATACTCGAGTATAAGCCGAGTTTTTCAGCCCACTTTTTGGGCTGAAAAAAGCCGCCTCGGCTTATACTCGAGTCCAGGGGCGGACTGCCAGGGAAGGCCGCAACCCTGAACCCAACAGATGCTGGAGGGTGAGGGGCGGCCGCTGCGGGTCCCTGCTGTGCCCGCTGCTGCCGCCGCCGCCGCTCTCATACACACAAACACGCACACACATTCACACACTGACCGGGACTTCCAGGCTGCTGCGCACTGGTCGTCAATGGGCGGCGTCCAATGTTTTCATTGGACGCCTGCCATATGGGGCACGCCCACCGACGACGAGCACGCAGCAGCCAGGAAGTGCTGGTGTGTGTGTAAGAACGGCGGCGGATGGCGGCTGCGGAGGTGGGGAGGAGGGGAGGGGGACCCCGCTGCCCCTCTGCAGGGTAACCTCAGCCAAACCCTGACCCCCAACACCTGCGCGTCTGAGAGCGGCGGCGGCGGCGGCAGCAGCAGCAGGTACCCACAATGTGTGTGTGTGTGTGTGTGTCTGTGTCTCTTTCTGTGTGTGTGTCCCTTTCTGTGTGTGTGTGTCTCTCTTTCTGTGTGTGTGTGTGTGTGTGTGTGTGTGTGTGTCTCTTTCTGTGTGTGTCTCTCTTTCTGTGTGTGTCTCTCTTTCTGTGTGTGTGTGTGTGTGTGTGTGTGTGTCTCTTTCTGTGTGTGTCTCTCTTTCTGTGTGTCAACTCCAATTCCAATTGAAAAAAGCCGCCTCGGCTTATACTCGAGTCAATAACTTGTTCAATTCTTTTGTGGTAAAATTAGGTGCCTCGGCTTATATTCGGGTCGGCCTATACTCGAGTATATACGGTATCTAAAATCATTATTTACAGCCAAAAGTGCCATTCTACATCCAATGATATAATCCAAAAAATACAAAATATACAGAGGTCAAACTTATGTGTTATTACCCCAAAATGTGTGCAAAAGGTGCCAATGCGTACCTAAAGTGCTTTACATAAAGTGCAAATGCTAAATAAATACAGAATGAGAAAACTCTTTAAAGTGCTCAGACAGATTCAACATGAAAGAGTATCACCATATATATATTGGCCAATTTATGTCTCCGCTGATTCCTGGTATCTTTTTTATTAATAATAAATTCATGATTATCATGTAAATGATTTTGGATGCCCCACGGGGAGGGATCCACCTGGGATCCAGCTGGGTTTTTTTCCACTTTAACCCAAACTGCAAAGCGGCAGAGACCGTTCCTCTTTGCAGGCCAGTGACAGATCCCTAGGCCGCCAGTGAGTGGGAAAAATTGAGCAGCAGTTACAAAATGGTAAATGAATGCATACGAGCACTGTCACTTCTTGGGGTGTTGGTCTGGTCTAAATGCAAATTAACGTTGCCAAAGGACAGCAATTATTGCTGAATAATTGATTACTACATTTGCACAAGTGAAAATTGTTTTAGAATATTAGCACACAATAATTGGTGAACTGTAGCGTCAGGTGAGAAGATGACGGCTGGGAACACTGGGAGTGTGACAGTCAAGTCTGCCAGGTGTGTCTAGCTTGCACAGTGGGGATTCGGCCCAAGGCCTGAACGTGTTCTGTGTGAATTGTGGATCAAGGTGAGTATACAGAGAAACCAGACTGCAGGGTATTCCAAGATTGGGATGCTCTTAGGACAGGGATTTGGGATTTTTGGGACATACAGGGTCGGCTCTAGGTTTATGTGGGCCCTCGGGCATCATGGTCTCAGTGGGCCCCTTTGCGGTGGTGAGTCGGGGGGTCAGGGGTCTATAAATTCCATGGCTAAAGCTAAGAAGGGCTGCTTGCCCTCCAAACCCCTATTGGAGCTGTTTTTTTAGTTTGACCCCACATGAATGGGCAGAGTACTGAGGAAGAGGGATGGACAGAAGAGGAAGTGCAGGAATGGATGGATGGACAGATAACTGGGAGGAAGAGGGATGGGCAGAAGAGGAAGGACAGGAATAGCTGGATGGAGAGATAGCTGGGAGGAAGAGGGATGGACAGAAGAGGAAGGGCAGGAATAGCTGGATGGAGAGATAGCTGGGAGGAAGAGGGATGGACAGAAGAGGAAGGGCAGGAATAGCTGGATGGAGAGATAGCTGGGAGGAAGAGGGATGGACAGAAGAGGAAGGGCAGGAATAGCTGGATGGAGAGATAGCTGGGAGGAAGAGGGATGGACAGAAGAGGAAGGGCAGGAATTTCTGGATGGAGAGATAACTGGGAGGAAGAGGGATGAAAAGAGGAACTGCACTACCAATAAAAGAGCGTGCAATGTTAGTGGCAAAAAAAGTTTAAGTTCCACATTGTGCCAGCTGTCAGTGACCCCCACTGGGGGGTGGGGGCCCTTGGTATCTGACCGGGTTTGCCAGGTGCTGACGCCGGCCCTGGGGACATATATGACAAATGTAAGCTTGCGCACTCAAGGAATTTTTCCTCCGTATTCAAGTGAGACAAACACAAGCATCAAGTGCATACATGCCCCTACCTATGGCACCCAGGGATCAGTTGCGGGGTAAGGTGCCTTGCTCAACAGCACTTCAGCTATGTCCTAGCCAGGAATTAGTGTTGGGCGAACCTGAACCTCGTATCGAACTTTGCGAGTTTGGGTTACCAAACCCGAGCATAGATTAAGCAAGAAGCCCGTGTTCAAGTTCGGCGTTCAACCCCAACATGGAAAATCTGGTTGATTGGCTGCTAAACAGTCCATCAACTCAGCTTACCTATGCAGAGTGTGCAGCAGGAAGCGACTGTAACTTACCTGAGCCCTGCGATCCGGTACCTGGTTGGCGTTCCATCTGTCACATGGGCTACAGCCGAAGGACCACAGAAAGATAGCCGCCACTTCCATGAGTGAGGGCATTGGCAGCTGGCACTAGGAGTGTCCTCACTCATGGAAGCAGCAGCCATCATTCCACGGGAGTAGCCCATTACACACCCGGTATGGCGACCACAGTCCATGGGACCGGATCATGGGGCTCAGGTGAGTTACAGCACTTCCTGCTGCACATTCTGCTCCCCACACCTCGCTTTTTTTTTCAACCCCGATTGTGCCCCTTAACAGGCGTCCCCCTCTGCCCAGGTGGACGAGAAGTGGGGGGGGGGGCAGAGGCAGAATCACTCCCTAAGTTCAGTTCCCCATTGGTTTCAATAGGGACAGGGCTCGGGTTTCCGATCTTTTATTCAAAGTTCTTTCCAGAGAGGAATGGAATGGAACAGAGATGCCAAAGACCATGGGGGCTGGTTATCAACTGGTTATCACATTCTTGAGTTGAGTTCTGACTGTTGGGCAGCAGGGTCACACTGCAAGCAAGTCGGGCACCAGAAACTACTACCCAGCACCCAAGACATGACCATGAATCTAACCCCGATCTTTACTAGAGCCTCCATTCGAGGGAGGAAAGGCTGGCCATCACCAGGTCATTACAAGCGGTAATTGGGTGTCTAGGCAGGCCAGTAGTGAGTCTCTGCCACTGACTGGTAAAAGCTGTATGGTAGAGACTGGGTCAGACATGAGCTAAAGAACATGGACAGGCAACAATCTGTAATAGTGGTTGAAACCAATAGCAAGAGGTTATTATGGAAAAGCAGGAGTCCTTAAGTCAAGGGCAATAGATGAAGTAAGAAATCCAGACAAAGGTCAGCAATGAATAGGCACAATCAGGGACAAAGGTCCCTCAGGAACAGGACTATGTTTAGGTCTAGAATGTCTTCTGGCACCATCTTGGCGCCTCAGCTTTTCATTTAAAGGCCCTTGTACATGCACACTTGGTCAAAAGGTGGGTTTGTGACTTGTGTAATTAATATATATATATATATATATATATATATATATATATTCTAGACATGTCACTGGAGAAGTGATCGAGGGGGTGTACATTTCACCGAGGTTACTACGCTGGGTGAGATGGTAAGTCCAGGATTGATTTGTTTCCCAGCAGTGATATGCTGCTGAGGTGTTGTTTAATTTTGCCGGGCCTGGATTTATATGGAATGGCAGGTAGGTTTGGTAGAGGGACCTGTCATTCCACACCTCCCCGATCCAGTTTGGGTTTTGAATCAGGTGAGCTCTGATCCTAATTAGCCTGGGAGGTAAAAGCTCTGCAGAGACTGCAGGCTATTGCTCTCAGCCAGGAATGAACAGCCTGTGTGTGTGTTTGAAGGAAGCTGCGAACGCAGCCACTGCTGGAGCTAAAGCTCACCCTGCGATATCCAGGCTAACGCTGTGTTTTGAAACTGCCAGATAGGTGAGAAGAACCTGTTAGTAAGCGCCCAGACGGGCTAGGTCTTTTATTTTGTTTATACACAAAAGAAGCACGTGGTTGCTGTATGTTTTGTTTGCTGGACTGTTTATGCCGTGAATAAACGCCAAGATCTGCTTTTATAACGTCTGAGTCTGCCGTGAACTGTGTCCAAACACACCATCCCCCGGGAAGATCCCTACAATTGGTGCTGCGGAGCGGGCAAAACGGTTGCTAGGGGCAACGGTGTGGACAGACTTGGCTACAGCTGCTTATGTCTTGGGTGAAAGCTGCAACTACACTCCAAGAACAGTCGGGCAACATGGAGGAGATGCTGAAGCAGTTTATGCAAGTAAGTTTGCAACAACAACAGGCTCAGATAGAGGCCAATAGACAACAACAACAGGCTCAGATAGAGGCCAATAGACGACATGAACAGGCCCAGATAGAGGCTAATAGACGACATGAACAGACCATGGCTGCCCAACAACAACTTATTGAACACCTGATTGCAAAACAAGAGGCGCCTGTGGTTGCTAACCCCCACACAGTGGTGCGAGCCGCTCCAGAGACTTTTGATGTGAGAAGAGCTGTGCAGCGAGCGCTGCAAAAGATGACTGCTGAGGACGATGTTGAGGCCTTCCTAACTGGGTTTGAGCATGCGGCTGAGCGAGAGAAGTTACCCGTCGCTGAGTGGGCAGAGGTAATTGCGCCCTATTTAACAGGGGAACCGCAAAAGGCCTACTATGACCTCAGTGAGCAAGAGGTTAAGGACTATACTCGGCTAAAAGCGGAGATACTTGCCCGACTAGGCGTTACTACTGCGGTCCGTGCCAGGAGGGTACGCAACTGGAGCTACAGTTTGGACAAATCGGCGAGGTCCCAGATGTATGACCTGATCCACTTGGCGAGAAAGTGGTTGGAGCCAGACACTTCTACTCCTGCACAGATCCTAGAGAGGGTTGTGATGGATCGCTACCTCCGAGCACTTCCTGCTGACCTGCAACGCTGGGTGGGACAAGGTGACCCTAGGAATGCAAACGAACTTGTCAACCTTGTGGAGAGGTTCCAGGCGACTGAGGACTACCTCCGTGATGTTTCTGCAGCCTCCTCACCTCCCCGGAGTGCCAGATCTGTGCCATCAGCTGGTAAGAGACTTCCATCTATTGGGGGAGTGTGGAGGGGTGCTGAGGGAGGAAAAAGGGCTCAAGTGGTGTCTCAGGGGCAAAAGACTGGGGATGGTCCCGGGTGGCTAAGTGGCCCTAAAAAGGACTCCTTGCCAAGGAGACCAGGCTCTATCCAGTGCTGGAGATGCCATGAGATGGGACACGTGTCTGCCCATTGCCCTCTTACCACTGAGCCCATGGAATGTGAGGCTAATCGACGTCAGTCGCTATTTGCGGAACCATCTTGTGTTGCAGTTCCTGGACTAGAGACTGAACCGCAAATCTTCAACATTACAATTAATGACTTTCCTGTTAAGGCGTTGCTGGACTCAGGAAGCCTCGTAACCTTGGTGCATGCCAGCCTGGTGGCTGGCGACTTTGAGTGTAAAAAGCATATGAGTGTTGTTTGTATACATGGGGATACAAAAGTGTACCCTATAGTGCTGGCTGAAGTCGGGACTGAACAAGGCACCGTACAATATGAAGTGGGTGTGGTTAAAAACCTCATGCATAGCGTAATATTGGGGCGCGATTTTCCGTTATTCTGGGCTCTCTGGGGAAAAAGAACATCCCCCGAAAGGAGTGAGGATACTCCTAAGGTTGTTGCATTGCCCCCTGTAAATGATAAAAGTGTGCAGGATGAAAATGATTGTTTTCCTTTGCAGGTCCTGGCTGGAGAGGAGGAGGCTCCTCCCACTGAGCAAAATATACCAGACTTAGAGGTGTCTAGGGATAATTTTGGGACTGCACAGTTACAGGACCCCACTCTCAAAAATGCGAGAGAGCAGGTTGCTGTCATAAATGGGGTACCTCAGGAACCAGATGCTGAGAAAAGATTTCCACATTTTTCTGTGACTAATGATCTTTTCTATAGAGTCACTAAGATTAAGGATGAGATTGTGGAACAGCTTCTGGTGCCTAAGCCGTACCGGCGTCAGGTGCTGAACATGGCACATAGCCATGTTCTTGGGGGACACTTGGGGACTGACAAAACGCAGGAGAGGGTTCTCCAGAGGTTCTACTGGCCGGCGATATATAATGATATTAAAAAGTATTGCGAGTCGTGCCCCACATGTCAGCTTAGTGCCCCAGTGTCACATTTTCGCAGTCCTTTGGTTTCGCTCCCTATTATAGAGGTGCCTTTTGAGCGTATAGCCATGGATTTAGTGGGTCCCATTGTAAAATCCGCTAGAGGACACCAGTATATTCTGGTGGTCATGGATTATGCGACCCGCTATCCTGAAGCTGTGCCCTTAAGAAACACCGCATCTAAAACAATTGCACGTGAGTTGTTTTATATGTTCTCTAGGACTGGAATCCCCAAAGAAATCCTGACTGACCAAGGTACACCCTTTATGTCAAAGGTGATGAAGGAGTTATGCAAACTATTTAAAATCTCACCCATCCGTACCTCTGTATACCACCCCCAGACGGACGGATTGGTGGAGAGATTTAACAAAACTTTGAAACATATGCTGAAAAAAGTGGTGGAAAAAGATGGCCGTGATTGGGATCATTTGTTACCCTACCTCATGTTTGCTATTAGGGAAGTGCCCCAAGCGTCCACAGGGTTCTCACCATTCGAGTTGGTCTATGGTCGTCACCCTAGGGGTCTACTGGACATTGCAAAAGAGACATGGGAGAGCGAGTCCACCCCATACAAGAGCGTTATTGAGCATGTAGCACAAATGCAGGACCGTATAGCCGCTGTAATGCCCCTAGTAAGGGAACACCTCCAGAGGGCGCAAGAGGCCCAAAGTAGAATTTACAACCGGTCTGCAAGAATCAGGACATTTAACCCAGGCGATAGGGTCCTTATACTAGTTCCCACTGTTGAGAGTAAATTCCTGGCGAAGTGGCAAGGTCCCTATGAAATTGTTGAAAAGGTCAGTGAGGTGAACTACAAGGTGCACCAACCAGGTAGAAGGAAGCCTTTCCAAGTTTACCACATAAACTTGATTAAGCCCGGAAAAGACAGGGAATCCTTGGGGGCGACAAATACTGTTAATAATTTGTCACAACCAATCCCTCCAGTCAAGGTTGGTGATACCCTATCAGTGTCACAGAAACAGGAGGCTCAGGAATTTTTACAGAAAAACAAAGACAAGTTTTCTGACCTTCCAGGGCGTACACACCTCATCTATCATCACATTGAAACTGAGCCTAGAAGCAGAGTAAACCTCAAGCCCTATAGGATACCGGAAGCACGTAGGGAAGCCGTATCTGCCGAGGTAAAACGTATGCTTGATCTGGGAGTAATTGAGGTGTCACAGAGTGAATGGTCCAGCCCGATTGTATTAATCCCAAAGCCTAATGGAACTTGGAGGTTCTGTAACGATTTCAGAAAGTTGAATGAGATCTCAAAATTCGATGCCTATCCTATGCCCAGGGTAGATGAGTTGATTGAGAAGTTGGGTAATGCCAGATACATAACCACCCTCGATCTCACAAAGGGCTACTGGCAGATTCCACTTACTGATGAGGCTAAAGAGAAAACTGCATTCTCCACCCCTGATGGGCTATTCCAGTATGTAGTGATGCCGTTCGGGTTACATGGAGCTCCTGCGACTTTCCAGAGGTTGATGGACTTGATTTTGCGACCACATTGTGATTACTCAGCTGCCTACCTCGATGATGTGGTCATTTTTAGCCCTGATTGGGAAAGTCACCTCTGTAAGGTACAGGCCGTATTGGATACCATAAGTGATGCAGGATTGACCATAAATGCCGAGAAGTGTGCAGTAGCCCTAGAAGAGGCCAAGTATCTGGGCTACATTATTGGAAGAGGGTTGATTAAGCCACAGCTAAATAAAATTGAGGCAATACAGAATTGGCCTAGACCCCTGACAAAGAAACAGGTCAGAGCTTTCCTTGGTATTACGGGCTATTACCGTAGATTTGTGCCGAACTTTGCCTCAGTTGCTGCTCCCCTAACTGACTTGACAAAGGGCAAAAAGAGAACAATGATCACGTGGACTCCAGAGGCCGAGAAGGCTTTCCAAAGCCTTAAATCTGCCTTGTGCCAACAACCTGTGTTAGTTACCCCCGATTTCAGGTGAGAATTTCTGGTCCAGACAGATGCTTCTAACACAGGCTTAGGTGCAGTACTCTCACAAGTAGTAAATGGTGAGGAGCATCCAGTGATGTACTTGAGTAGGAAGCTAACCCCGGCCGAGAAAAATTATGCCATTGTGGAGCGAGAATGTTTGGCAGTGAAGTGGGCCCTCGAATCCCTAAAATATTACTTGCTAGGCAGGAAATTCAAGTTAGTGACAGACCATGCCCCCCTAACATGGATGAAGTTAAACAAGGAGAGAAACGCAAGAGTGACTAGATGGTTTCTGTCCCTACAAAACTTTAATTTCACTGTGGAACACAGGCCAGGGAAATTACAGGCAAATGCTGACGCATTGTCGAGGGTACATTGTCTGTGGGGACAAAATGCTCAGCCCTCCGGTCTGAAGAAGAGGGGGGGGATATGTAGACATGTCACTGGAGAAGTGATCGAGGGGGTGTACATTTCACCGAGGTTACTACGCTGGGTGAGATGGTAAGTCCAGGATTGATTTGTTTCCCAGCAGTGATATGCTGCTGAGGTGTTGTTTAATTTTGCCGGGCCTGGATTTATATGGAATGGCAGGTAGGTTTGGTAGAGGGACCTGTCATTCCACACCTCCCCGATCCAGTTTGGGTTTTGAATCAGGTGAGCTCTGATCCTAATTAGCCTGGGAGGTAAAAGCTCTGCAGAGACTGCAGGCTATTGCTCTCAGCCAGGAATGAACAGCCTGTGTGTGTGTTTGAAGGAAGCTGCGAACGCAGCCACTGCTGGAGCTAAAGCTCACCCTGCGATATCCAGGCTAACGCTGTGTTTTGAAACTGCCAGATAGGTGAGAAGAACCTGTTAGTAAGCGCCCAGATGGGCTAGGTCTTTTATTTTGTTTATACACAAAAGAAGCACGTGGTTGCTGTATGTTTTGTTTGCTGGACTGTTTATGCCGTGAATAAACGCCAAGATCTGCTTTTATAACGTCTGAGTCTGCCGTGAACTGTGTCCAAACACACCATCCCCCGGGAAGATCCCTACAATATATATATATATATATATATATAGCAGAAGAGAAGAGACTCATGAGGCCACCACCTGCCCAGAGACAGCAGGACAGACAAGACGCATGAGGCCACCACCAGCCCAGAGACAGCAGGAGAGACAAGATGCATAAGGCCACCACCAGCCCAGAGACAGCAGGAGAGACAAGACGCATGAAGCCACCACCAGCCCAGAGACAGCAGGAGAAATGAGATGCATGAGGCCACCACCAGCCCAGAGACAGCAGGAGAGACAAGACGCATGAAGCCACCACCAGCCCAGAGACAGCAGGAGAAATGAGATGCATGAGGCCACCACCAGCCCAGAGACAGCAGGAGAGACAAGACGCATGAAGCCACCACCTGCCCAGAGACAGCAGGACAGACAAGACGCATGAGGCCACCACCAGCCCAGAGACAGCAGGAGAGACAAGATGCATAAGGCCACCACCAGCCCAGAGACAGCAGGAGAGACAAGACGCATGAAGCCACCACCAGCCCAGAGACAGCAGGAGAAATGAGATGCATGAGGCCACCACCAGCCCAGAGACAGCAGGAGAGACAAGACGCATGAAGCCACCACCAGCCCAGAGACAGCAGGAGAAATGAGATGCATGAGGCCACCACCAGCCCAGAGAGCGCAGGAGAGACAAGACGCATGAGGCCACCACCAGCCCAAGCCAGTTTTCTCTATATATTCCATTACTTTCAATGCAAACCCATCGCAGTTACTTATGAAGATGTCAGGAACTTTTTTTTATTGTACGGCGTCCGTGCTGACAATGTATTCCCTGACAATACCTAGCACTGAATGGCTCACTTGGCAGGTTATATATAGCTGTTAGTGAGGTAAGTACATACATCTGTTCTGTATGGTGATCGGGCACAATTCTCAGTGCCCAACAAGAAGACTGCAAATGGAACTCAAATAGTAGCCTTAGCTACAGAGGAGGCAATCTTTAAAGTGGACTATTAAAGTTGACTATTCTGAGGTTTGGTCCTTGCCCCCCGGGGCACCTCGATCGGACATGCCCCACTGTGTGAAACCCCCCAGGTCGCCCAAAGAAACTCACCTCTTCCCAGTCCTACAGGGCATGCACGGGCGCTCCTCCAATCAGCACACGCGGATATGAGCACACTGGTGGCCGCATCCCTCACTTCCCTCTAACAGGGAGCATGCCCACTTCGGGTGGTCCTCCAAGCAGCGCGCTCGGATTCTCTCCTGCCCCTTCGTCTAAGGCAAGCTGACCCAAGCATGCTGGCCTCCCCGTTCACTGCTTCTCTCTAACAGGGGATATGCCCACGCCAGCCATACAAAAATGCCTGGTGCGGGCATGCCCCTTGCTAGAGGGATAGTGGGGATGCAGCCGCGGCTCATGCATGCACCGTTGAACCAGAAAAGAAGGTGAGTTTATGGGTGACCTGGGGGGTTTCCTGATTTTGGATGCCACAGGGGGAGAGAATCAATTGCCCCGGGAATCTTTTAGATTTCTGGACTGATCTCTTTGGGTTTTGGTCCACTTTAAAAGGCCTCTCAAGCCCCTTCCAACAAAATAAATATAATCCCCGCCCTGTCCCCGCCAAATAGCAATTGACCTCATGTAATAAAAGGAAAAAATATACACTCACCTTAAAGTAGACCAACACCCTGCAGGATCGAGCCGGGAATCTATAAGATTTTTTTTTCTTTCATGAGCTATTTAGTGGGGGCAGGGCAGGGGTTATTTTTATTTAAATCGCTCAATCGCTATTTGGTGGGCAGGGTGGAGGTTATTTTTATTTTGTTGGAAGGGGCAGGAGTAGCCCTTCAAAGTGGACCAAAACCAATAGAGATCAGCCCATGAATCTCCCCGGGCAAAAATCGGATGCCCCGTTGTGTGAAACCCCACAGGTCGCCCATAAACTCACCTTCTTTACCGGTCCAGAGATTCTTTCCCTTCCTACTGTGCAATGCACACATCACATTGCAATGTAAGCTATCTGAATTCCAATAGTAGGCTCATGACTGCTTTATCACAGCTGATTACAATAGAAACAAATAAGATAAGTAAATTGCTATTGGCTTAACTAAAGTAACACAATGGACCTCTCAGCAGAGAGCTGTCAGGCTTTTCAGAATAGCTCATCTTGTTTGTTACAGTCACAGCATGAGGGAGAGATAGCCCATCCCAAGGTTTTACCTTCCATCCAAATTTATGGCTCTCTGAGCTTTGTCGCCCTCTGTACATGTGTTAAACCAAACTCCAAACATGAACACAAACTTTTGGTTTGTGGACCTGGACACCTGGTGTTCCGTACAAACCCCAAACTTTACATTTCCGGCTTGCTAAACCCTAGCTTTGCCCTAATTGGGACACTGGAGGTCAGGAGGCCCCTTTATTGTTGCTCCTCCACTTTATTTATCAGATTTGTGCTCACGTGGCATCATGTACAGAAAGGAAATGCCATTCGCCTTTGCAGGCTATTACATTTTATATGATGTAAAACAACAGGAAAATGTTACTGTATGAACAGTGGTGGGGTTCCATTCAATGTGTGTACCAGGGCCAGGTCCGAATTAGTTACACCAATGATGAGGACTTAAAGTGGTAAAGTGGACAAAGGAGGGGTGGCAGCTGCACAGACCTTTTTAGAACTTACCTGGGAGGTGCACGTTAGCAGGGCAATTAGAAGGAGCCACAGCACTCAACCCTTTTAGCTTGCAGACCAACCTAAAATCTGTCTCTAAATCTGGTTAAAAACAGAGGACTCGGTCACACACATCTGCAGAAGTAGCTGAAACTGCACCACCAAGCGCTAAGGTGCCTCTGTGAGGTGCAGCCCTAACTCTAATCTCTGAGAGCCCCATTTGGGACATACAATGCAATAGATAGATTGGGAACAGGCTCACCTAAAACCTCGAGTGCAGCCCATGGGGTGGAAGGGTCGAAGACCTCGAAGTACAGGCTAGACCCCACACCCCATGTGCTTGCAGAAATTCAAAAGAAACAAAGGAGGGGCGGCAGCCGCTCAGACTATTTTATAACTAACCTTGGAGGTGCACGTTAGCGGGGCAAACAGACTGAAAGTGGACCAAAACCCACCCTGGAGTGTATGAGGTTCCAGACAGGCATATTGGCCCCCCCGGGGCACCCTGATCGGAGGTGTCCCGCTGTGTGAAACCCCCCAGGTGGCCCAAATACTCACCTTCGTTCCTGGTCCAACGGCGCATGCTCCAGCAGCGGCCGCATCCCTCCTATCCTTTTAGAGCAAGCTCCCTTTTAAAGTGTAGCTGGGGGATGCAGCCGCCAGAGCGCTCAGATTCGCTTGTATTAGACAAGCTCCTGGTCGAAGGGGCTTGAGGGGATCCGAGCGCGCTGATTGGACGAGCCGCCGCGTATGCGTCATAGGACCGTTAAGAGGTGAGTCCGTTCAGGCGTCCTGGGGGGGGGGGTTCACACAGCTCCCCGGGGTGCCCCGAGGGCAAGGACCAAAACCCAGGATAGTCAAAACCCTGGGTTTTGGTCCACTTCAAGATTCTTTTTGCAATGTTGACTTTTCAAAGTGTAAATCCCCATTTAAGCGTCGAGTATTACTTTGTTGTTGGAACTATTGGAACTAATCTAATTACACATCAAAGTCAAAATAAGGAGAGCTTTGCATTTATAGAAATAACATGGTCTTATTTGTTTTAATTAGCTGGATGGTAACGCCATTTTTGGATACGTAGATCTAGATATTTTTTTTTTCCTCTTTAGCACATAGAGAGATAACAAGCAACAAAAATATACAGCAGCTGCTGCCTTCGCTCCCGCAAAGCTCCCATCCACCGCGATATTAATATGTATATCAGCATCTAATCCTCAACCTAATTAGGAAGAAAACAAAATGTAATGGTGTTTTGTAGTTAAAATATGTTCATCCAGATACATATGGCGCACGACAAAACGTGAGGAGGAAAAAAACACGATTTGTGCTAACAAAAGAGGATTCTGTTTGAAAATATACAGGATAACTGGAAATTACATGTACACTTCTGTGTGTGTGGCGCTGATACCAGTAGGTGAGTAGGCTGTTACTCTCATTAAAAGTGGGCCAAAACCCAGGATTTTCACTATCATGGGTTTTGGTCCTTGCCCCCAGGGCACCTCGATTAGGGATGCCCCGCTGTGTGAAACCCCCAGGTCGTCTGATCAAACTCACCTCTTCCTGGTCCTACGTTGCATGCACGACTGCTCGTTCAATCATCGTGCTTGGATCCGTTCAAGCCCAAGTCCAGGAGCTCGTATAATAGGAGCGGCTTCGAGCACACTAATGGCCGTATTCCCCACTACCCTCTAACAAGGAGTGTGTCCACGCTGGCCATTTTCAAATGCCTGCTGGGGGCAAGCGCCCTGCTAAAGGGACAGCAGGGATGCGGCCGCGGCTCATGCATGAGCCTTTGGACCGCTAAAGAAGGTTAGTTTCTGGATGCCGCAGGTGGAGGAAATCCAGCGGCCCTGGAATCTTATAGATTTTAGGGCCGATGGGGCATAGGTTTTAGTCCACTTTAAAGTGGACTGAAACCCAGGATTTTGACTATACTGGGTTTTGGTCCCTTCCCCCAGTGCACTCAGAGCCCTTTGTCTACGTCGTCTAAGCCTTTGTCTAAGGCCAGCAGCTCCGAGCGTGCTGGCGGCTGCTTCCCCCGCTTCCCTCTAACAGGGAGTGTCCAGTGCCAGCTATTCACAAATGCCTGGCGTGGGCACGCACCCTGCTAGAGGGATAATGGGGATGCAGCAGGGGGCGACCTGGGGGCTGTCTAACACAGCGGGGACTGTATTAGAGATTCCCAGGCCGATCGCGCTGGGTTTAACAGCCAGATGCATGTGTGCTGTTTATAATGTAGCAAGATTGTCTCTCTGCTGAGTTGCAATGTAAACCCAAATTCCTTGAATACACTGTGTAATTGGTGAACGAAGTCATTCTTAAACCTATAGCAGCCGTGCTCTTGCTATTACAATATAGGCCGGTCACAGCTGTGTTGTGCGAAAGATCTCTCCAGACCGACACGGTTGCCCAGTCCTGATGCCCCTCTCGTTCTGGTGTACAATGTAACAAGCAGGACAGAGTCCTGCTTCCTGAGGACACTTGTGGCCTGCAGATTTTTACACACCAAGTACAGAGACAACAGAGCTCAGAGAGCCATATATTGGGATGGGAGGTTAATATATTAGGATCGGATATCTCTCCCTCATGCTGGGACTATAACAAACAAGATGAGTCATTCTGAAAAGCCTGCTAACTCTCTGCTGAATGGCCCATTGTGTTACATTGTTACAGCCAGGGAGCAATTCATTTATCTTTATTGTTTCTGTTGTAATCAGCTGTGAAACAGTTATGAGCTTACTATTATAATTTAGATCATTTACAGTGCAATGTAATGTGGGCATCGCACTAGGGTATGGAAAAGATTTGTGTAAAAATTGTCTCCTCTGTATATAAAAAAGGTTTGATTAGGGATGAGTGAACCCCCCAAAATACAGGGCTGCCAAGTTCTGCCAAACTTGGAATAAAAGATTGGGTATGGGGACCCAAAGCCGGTTCTCATCAACGGGGTGACCCAAACTTTGGGGGGTGGGTATGGGGGAACGCAGAGTCTGCAGCAGCTCCATGATCCCCTTCCTGTCCCAGAAAGATGGCTGCCGCTCCCCATGAGTGAGGACACTACTAGTGCCAGCTGTCATTACTCGAATAAGGATTCTGGCTGAAGTTTTTGAGATTTATTATTCGCTTGCAATTAAATAGCCATGCTGTGAGGGTCACCTCACAGCCCAGGAACTTACAAGCCCCTTGTCCCTGCTAAGCCACTGTTTCTCAGCCTATGGTACATGTACCAACTATCTAAATTCCAATAGTAGGCTCATAATTGCTTTAGAAAGCCGATTACAATAGAAACAATTAAGATAAACGAATTGCCCCTTGGCTGTAACGATGTAACAGAATAGAACTCTCAGCAGGGAGCTAGCAGGCTGTTCAGTATGACTCATCTTGTTTGTTAAAGTCGCATCATAAGGAGGACCCATCCTAATATATTACTCAGCGGGGATCATATGAGGTGTTGGGGGGCGCAGAGTATGCAGCAGCTTCATGATCCTGTCACAGAAAGATGTCTGTCACTCCCTATGAGTGAAGACACTATTAGTGCCAGTTGACGGTGTCCTGGTTTTCCTGGGCAGCCCATCATCCAGCTTTTCTTGTGTTCGGGTCAGATGCTGAACTCAACCAAGGACTTCAGGCTGAAGTCCGTGTTCCGGAACTTGAACATTGTGGTTTGGGTTCGTCCATCACTAGTGCTGAAATAAAGTATCCACCCACAGTCCAACCTCGTCTCCTTACCTATAACTGATACAAGTTTTTTTGCCCCAAAAACATCAGTGCTAAAATCCTGCTTTAAAGTAGACCAAAACACTGGATTTTGACTATCCTGAGTTTTGGTCCCTGCCCCCGGGGCACCCCGATCGGTGATGCCCCACTGTATGAAACCCCCCAGATCAAAGTTAACTCACCTCTTCCCGGTCCTACGCTTGTCCAATCAGTGTGCTCAGAGCCGCTGACGTCACGTTGTCTAAGCCTAAGTCTAAGGCCAGGTCTCGATTTTGGATGCCCCGAGGGGAGGGAATCAATTGGCCTGGGAATTTTATAGATTACACAGCCAATCGTGGTGGGTTTTGGTCCAATTTAAATCCATAAGCCTGGCACCCACTTCATCTCAGGCGCTTTAGCCTCTGTTGTTTTCGTATAACAGTTGAATTTGTTAGGAAGTGAATATAAATGGAGCAGATGCGATTTTTGTGTTGCCCGTGGAACAACAATGCATATTTCGAAGACCATTCTCACAAATATTTTTGCATGCATTAGAATAAGCTGGACGGCCGAGCGCTGGGCTGTTAGACAAGACCTGAAATATTCATCGTTCATCAACGCGCCGCCTCGTGCCTCAACATAGTGAGAAATTCATTTTCAAAAAAACTTCATAAAGCGCATTCTGTTAGCTAATGAAATTTAAATTCTTTTGCTTTTGCAACAATCACGCCGTAAATTTATGCGCCGTTATTGCACTTATCATTACGAGGGAAGCATCTATTATTAGATTTTTTTTTTCAATAACTAGGATTTTTTTTTTATTTTCATAGCATATATTCTCTTTAAAGACAACTCTCAGGGAATAAGACAAGCACAGTGCGTCCATTTAGACACCAACTATTTGAACAGCCAGGGTGTGAGGATCGATGAGAATAGATCTGTCTGCAATGACTTACTAGACCAAAAAAAAAAAGAATCTTACAGGCCCCTTGGCCTGACCAGCCTGCAGCATAGCTGCTAAACCACTGTTTCTAAATTTCAACAGTGTGCTCATAACTGCTGATTACAATAGAAACAGTTAAGATAAATGAATTGCCCCTTGGCTGTAACAATGTAACACAATGAACCACTCAGCCCATTTTCCTATGTTCGGTTCGGATGCCGAACTCGAACAAGGACTTCTGGCTGAAGTTTTTGAGATTTATTTCTTGCTTGTAATTTAATAGTCAGGGTGTGAGGGTCAGTGAGAATGGATCTGTCTGCAAAGACTAACCAGGCCAAAAAATTAGCCCAGGATCTTACAAGCCCCTTAGCCTGACCAGCCTTCAACATACCTGCTAAGCCATTGTTTCTCAGCCTATGGTGCATGTACCAACTATCTAAATTCCAATAGTAGGCTCATAACTGCTTTAGAAAGTATCACAGCCGATTACAATAGAAACAATTAAGATAAATGAATTACCCCTTGGTTGTAACGATGTAACACAATGGAACTCTCAGCAGGGAGCTAGCAGGCTTTTCAGAATGACTAATCTTGTTTGTTATAGTCCCATCATAAGGAAGATATAGCCCATTCTAATATATTACTCAATGGATCTTAAAAAAGGATCATACAAGCCCCTTGGCCTGAACAGCCTGCAACATACCTGCTAAGCCACTGTTTCTCAGACTATCTAAATTTCAAAAGTAGGCTCATAACTACCTATCACAATAGAAACAGTTAAGATAAATGAATTGCCCTTTTGGCTGTGACAATATAACACAATGGACCACTCAGCATGACGCTAGCAGGCTTTTCGTAATGACTCATCTTGTTTGTTATAGTCCCAGTATGAGGAAGATATAGCCCATCCTAATATATTAACCTCCCATCCCAATATATGGCACTCTGAGCTCTGTTGCATCTGTACTTGGGGTGTAATAATCTGCAGTCCAGAAGTGTCCTCAGGGGGCAGGACTCTGTCCTGCTTGTTACAAGTCATTCCCATAAGAGATGCATTTACATATCACTTTTATAATTTAATGAAAATATAGGTTACTAATAAGTTATTTATTAGGGTAAAATAGTCAAATAGTACTATAATCACGTAATCAATCACTCCAACCTTATAACTTATAATGAGGAGATTAAACCCCTATTTAGCCTATGATATTGTAAAACAGAAATATGAATGTTGTCAGTATAGATTATGGCTAAAAAATTAGCCCAGGATCTTACAAGCCCCTTGGCCTGACCAGCCTGCAACATAGCTGCTAAGCCACTGTTTCTCAGTCTATGGTACATGTACCACCTATTAAATTCTAATAGTAGGCTCATAACTGCTTTAGAAAGTTTCACAGCCGATTACAATAGAAACAGTTGAGATAAAAGAATTGCCCCTTGGCTGTAACAATGTAAAACAGTGGGCCACTGAGCAGGGAACCAGCAGGCTTTTCAGAATGACTGATTTTGTTTGTTATAGTCCCAACATGAGGAATATATAGCTCGTCCTAATATACCAACCTCCCATCCCAATATATGGCTCTCTGAGCTCTGTTGCCTTTGTATTTGGGGTGTAATAATCTACAGGCCACAAGTGTCCTCAGGGGGCAGGACTCTGTCCTGCTTGTTACATTGTACACTAGAACGAGAGAGGCATCAGGGTAGGGCAACCGTGTCAAACAGCTGAAAACAACTGACAAAACAGTGTGAGCCGAATTAAATTACAAATCATCACCATAAGAGATTCGCTTACATATCACATTTATAATTTAATGAAAACATAGGTTAATAATAAGTTATTTATTATGGTAAAATAGTGAAACAGTACCATAATCACTTAATCACTTTACCCTCATAACGAGGAGATGAAACCACTCTTTAGCCTATGATACTGTAAAACAGAGGTATGAATGTTGTCAGTATAGATTATGTCCAGAAAATGAGCCCAGGAACTTACAAGCCCCTTGGCCTGACCAGCCTGCAACATACCTACTAAGCCACTGTTTCTCAGCCTATGGCACATGTACCAACTGCCTAAATTTCAATAGTAGGCTCATAACTGCTTTAGAACATTTCACAGCTGATGACAATAGAAATAAGTAAGATAAATGAATTGCCCCTTGGCTGTAACAATGTAACACAACTGACCACTCAGCAGGGAGCTAGCAAGCTTTTCAGAATGACTCATCTTGTTTGTTATAGTCCCAGCATGAGGAAGATATAGCCCATCTTAATATATTCACCCCCCATCCCAATAAATGGCTCTCTAAACTCTGTTGCCTCTGTACTTGGGGTAGTCTTGAATTCTCTTCCCCGATCCAGTTGGTGTCCAGTCCTGATCCATTTGGGGGGCATTTTTTACTTCTGTTCCCCGATGCCAGTGTACAGTTTTTACTACTGTTCCCCAACCCAGCTGGTGTCCAGTCTTGACTTCTGTTCCCCCAATAACGTTGGTGTCCAGTCTTCTGTTCCCCGATTCATTTGGTATGTATTCTTGAGTTCTGATCCTTTATCCAGATTGTCCAGAGAGTCTACACACACAACCATTTTTATTGTTGGTTGGTGATTATGATTGTTTTTTTGAGGGTTCGGATCATAGGCAGGTTTGTATTGGATTAATTACTGTGTAAAGTTATTTTAGTGAATGTATTTATTTATCACTTTTTAATTATTCATTTTCTGCTTTGTTATTTGGCTATATAGTTCTCTCCCCACTGCCTATACATCTATTTATGTTGGTTTGTCTTGCATGTTGTTGTTCTATGTTTTTAATGGTTGTGTGATATATGGTGTTAAGGATACTTTAATTAAATAAATATTTTGTATTGATTTTTGATATGGATGTGCCTCCCTTTTTGTTCTTGGCACACACACACAACAATGACAAAGGCATTTCTGTCATTTGATATATAGTTTTTATTACTCTTTTTATTATTCTTTTAGAGATTATTTGTTCTGTTTTTTTTTATCACTGCTAGATATAGATGGTAAAATAACACCTGGAATTTCCAGCATTTAAATTTTGGCTGGCTGGGACGTGGTGAGGCCCTCGGCGCATGTCTGCCTGGTGAAGTACACATAGCACATGTTATGATTTACTGCACTGTTTTTCTATGTCCTCTCCCCCTCGGTGTCTTCATTAGGGTAGAGTGATACTGATAGCACTGGATTGCACTTTACTGATGTATATTTGTATAAAATAGGATTGTATATAGGATAGTTTAGACACATTATATAAGCTGGTTGATATTGTATACTGATGTCTTTGAAGACAACACGGGGTTAATAATTGTATGTATATAGATGTATATAGGATAGTTTATACACATTATATAAGTTGGTTGATATTGTATATTGATGTTTTTGAAGATAACACGGGGTTAATAATTGTATGTATATAGATGTACTAGGCATACATGTGCTCTTGTAGTCCTCCCCCTCATGAGATGTGTGTTTTTAATTGTTTTTAAACTTTTTTTGTATTGGATGAATAATAAATTGAATACATTTTGTTATAAGAGTATGTGGTGGTGCCAGTTGTTTGGTTAGGCATTGTTTTGGGGTCTTGTGGGATCCCATGCTCTGGAGATTATTGTAATTTCTTGCCAACCAGGCACACCAGTTACTACTAGGTACTTTAACACTAGCTGGTGCGTTTTTTTCTTTCCTTTTTTTCACTGCTAGATATAGATGGTAAAATAACACCTGGAATTTCCAGCATTTAAAATCACTTGACTTGCAGTTATGGTCCATTTAAACCAAAGCTTCAATAGCTAATGCATACCTCTGGGATCATTCCTTAAATGTATTTATGCTCTGTAATAAATACATTGTTAGACTTTAGGTAAACTTTTATTGCTTCTACACTATCTGTATAGTAAATGGAGGAGGCCTAACAACCCTCACTTTACCTCCCAATGTATTACACTTTTAACCTAGGCCCCCATCACTGTCCTATCGTCAGTTCTTACTGCTTGTTTGTGATTCATGTTTCCAGCACTTGATTTCTGTTTCCCAAACCATTTTGTAACCAGTCTTGACTTTTTTTATACCATCTGGTTAGAGTCCAGTCCAATTCTGTTCCCCATTTCAGTTGGTAGCCAATCTTAACTTTTGTTGCCCAATCCAGCTGGTCTTGACTTTGGTTCCCCAAACCAGTTGGTGTCCAGTCTTGACTTTTTTTTCCCCATCTCCAAAGTGTAGAGTTTTGGCTTCTGATCCTTGATATAGTTGTTGTGCAGTTTTGACTTCTGTTACCTAATCCGGTTGGTTTGCAGTCTTGAAATTCGTTCCTGGTTCGGTTGGTGTCCAGTCTTGACCTCTGACCCACAATCGTGTTAATGTGCATTCTGGTTGTGAATTCTGTTCCCCCAATCAAGTTGGTGTTATATGTTTTTAATGGTCTTTAATATGTCTGTTATATGATGTTATGGATACTTTAATTAAATAAATATTTTGTATTGATTTTTGATATGGGCGTGTCTCACTTTTTATTCTTGGTACACACACAACCATCACTGCTAGATATAGATGGTAAAATCAGGGCAGTATTTGGTGTTCATGCTGCCTTAGGCACATCAAGTGCTGATGCCCCCTTTTGTTAAATAACGCTGAGCAGGGCCAGCTCCAGGTTTAGGCGGGCCCTTGGTCCCCTTGCAGTGTGGTATGACTCCATATATGGTGATAAAGTTGCATGTATGGTGAATGCTGCTAAAGAAAAAAAACGAAAAAAACATAATAGGAAGGACAGAAAGATAGAGAAATAAGGAACATAAAAATAGAAGGAATGACAGAAAAATGTAAGCAGAAAGGAAAGAAGAAACCACAAAAAAAGAAAATAAATAGATGGAACGAAACAACAAATAAATGCAAAGAAACAAAGAATGAAAGCACAAGATGAATGAAGAGAAGAAAAGACAGCATGAAAATGAATAGAAGGACTGACAGAAACAAACAAAAAGAAAGAAAAGAAATGGTGTAACAGAAAGAAAGAAAGAAAGAAAGAAAGACTAGAAGGAAAGAATAGAATAGAACAAAAGAAACAAATAAAGAAAGGCTCCCAATGACCAGTCATTAGTCCTGGTTACTGCAAAGCCCTGCATAGGAATATGGAATGGGGTGGGGTGAGCCCTCCCAATGTGCAGCAGCCATAGCACCTACCTAAGTATGCCCAGTGCTCATGCCAGCCAAGACAAAAAATGTGTAGGGAGGAGAGATTTCAAGGGGCGAAATGCAGAGGAGCATGCACTTGTATTATAGATTAGCAACACACAGAAGTCACATGGCCACAGCAATAAAGGGGAGAGGATGAGGCTGCCTTTAACCCATTGCACCCTCCCCCCCCCTACACACACACACACACACACACACACACACACACACACACACACACACACACACACTGTGGGGGAGCATTAAATGTGCCAGCATTTTTTTTTTTTACTATACCAGTAATGTCAGCGCCTCCCCCTCCTCCTGCAGGTGCCACCCTAGGTACAGGCCTAGGTTTGCCTGATGGTAAATACAGCCCTGGGTAAAATAACACATGGAATTTCCAGCATTTAAAATCACTTGACTTGCAGAGATGGTCCATTTAAACCAAAGCTTCAATAGCTAATGCATGTATACCTCTGGGATCATTTCTTAAATGTATTTATTCTCTGTGATAATTACCCAATCACAGTGACAAGGACGAAGATGACTTTTTAAGAGCACACACAACAATAGCAACGTCAAGAAGCCCCATTGGACCTCTGCGAGACACTATGTCGTGAGTGACAGTAAATACATATCGTTATGCTCAGCGCTTTCATTATTATGACTTGTCAGAAGCACTAATGAGATCAGAGATTTTAATCCAGGCAGACTTGGCTTCCTATGGATCAGCTGGCAAAATGAGCAGCGGGGGAGAATGCAGCTGGATGCCTTCGTGGGGCCCGGGAGATGTTGGAATTACCCCAGAGATGGCCTCATGTGGAAGGAGGGGTCAAAAGGAAGCCTCTTTGTGTCGCAACATACATTTTGCAGGGCTCTTCATTTCCATTGAAACATCTTCTCATTCCAAGCGTAAGAAAATCTGAAAATAGGAAATGTAAACATTTAACACAAAACTGACTAAAGCTTACTGATGCACGTGGCAGAATTTAAGTGAATTTTTATTCTAATATTCTGAAATTATTTTCCACATATGATTATTAAACAAACTTGCACAATATGGATAAACCCAAAACCCACAGCGATCAGCCCGGGAATCTATAAGAAGTCTTGACTTCTGTTTCCTGAATCAAGTTAGTGTCCAGTATTGACTTCTATTTCCTTATCCACTTGGTATCCAGCCTTGATATTTGTTTCCTGATCCGGCTGGAGTCCAGTCTCGACTTGTGTTCCTTGAGCCAATTATTCGGATATTCTGAAATGATTTTTTGCATATGAATATTACAAAAATGTGCACAATATGGATATATGGATTTTCTAAAAAAATTTCCTCATCTCCTCAGAAGGTTTTGTCCTAAACAGGCTTGTGTTCAGGAGTATCTCTGAAAACTGTTTAAAATGGACCCCGGGCCTATCAATTCCCTCCTTCCGGGGCATCCAAAATTGGGATGCAAACTATGGATACCCCACTGTGTGAACCCCCCAGGTCTCCCATTTATTTTCCTTCTTTCCCGGTCCAACGGCGCATGCACGAGCCATGTCCACATCCCCACTATCCCACTAGCAGGGTGCGTGCCCACGCCAGGCATTTGTGAATGGCCGGCGTGGGCACACTCCCTGTTAGAGGGTAGCGGGGGATGTGTCCGTCAGCGCACTTGGAGCTGCTCGCCTTAGACGAAGGCTTAGACAACGTGACATCAGCGGATCTGAGTGTGCTGATTGGACGAGCAGCCGCACATCGCCGTAGGACCAGTAGTAGGTGAGTTGGCTTTCACGTTCTTGGGAGTTTCAACAGCAGGGCACCCCCCATCATGATGCCTCGGGGGAAAGGACCAAAAGCTAGGATAGTCAAAATCCTGGGTTTTGGTCCACTTAATTCCTTGTGTTGGGCACTGTGTTAATACTTCTCGATCTAGGAAAGCACCTATTTTGCTTTACCTTGGGATAGAGGGTTTTTTTTTTGTCTCTTTATCCCCCCTGTTTCAAGGTTAACATGGGTCTTTCTACATAGTGGCTTGCGACTGTGTTTTATGACATCAGATTCCTCAGTCAAGTACATATCCTAATAAACTTTCCCATTTTTGAGATTTCTGCCCACCCTTCCCTGTTCTAGTCCTTTCACCAACAGACCGCTATTTAGTAGCCAGAGATAGCACTACTAACGTACGTTTCAGCACTTTTTTATGATGTTGTCAGTTTCTAAAAGCAGGTAGATGCCCTAACTTTTTCTTTGCTTTTAAATCTTGCTGACCCTTCCCTGTCCCATCAAGATTTAATTTTCATTTCATTTTTTTTGCAACTGCTTGGAGTTAGCCGGGGATAACTACACAAATTATTTTGCAAATAAAGATACACTGCGCTGATATGGACAAACAACTTGAATGTAAGTTCCTTGAAGGTTCGACTATCTTTATCTTATTTTAGCCCTGATTATTAACAGGAGACGATGCGGGAATCATTTGCTTGTGGCCTCCTGCCGCGCTTGCACCTGGAACTATGAGATGTCTGGCTGTACTGTTTATAAGTTTTATAAGTGTACTCATTAAATGTCGGAGCACAAGTGCGAGAGTAAGGTGTGTTGGTTGGGGTAATTGGCATTTAAATATGAACCGAGAACAATCAGCGGCTCACAGTGATATCTCGTCAATCTGACCCCCGGAGTTTTTCTAGAGAGGCACCGGGAATTTATGTTCTGTTTCTTGAACGAAATTATCTAGTGAGCATGTGATTTATCCAACATTCTAGTCATTGTGCTTTACATTTTCTTCCAGTCAGTCAGCTGCCTCATTTACTTGAGATTTCTTCCTAGTAACCTGCTTTAAAATACAGGAATGCTGTTTAAAAAAAGACCTCAAATGAAATAAGACTAGGGTTGCTTGTGCCCCCACTGCTTAGGCGTCCTAATTGAAAAAACAAAAGGAAGCCTGAAATGGGCAGAATTACCTACCTTAATTTGATCAATAGCAGCACCTGAATCTCTCTCCCTGTGAACCTTATTGGGGACAGTGGACCAAAACTCTGAAACTTTGATTATCCTGGGTTTTGGTTCTTTCCCCCGGGGCACCCCCGATCGTGGCCCGGGGTAAAGATCGCTAGGTGAAACCCCCCAGATCTCCCACATCAACTCACGTCATCCCGGTCCTATGGCGCATGCGCGACTGCTCGTCCAATCAGCGCACTCTGTTGCTCTGCTATGGACGTCTAACCAGACGTCTTAGCTCAGCGGCTCCGAGTGCACTGGCGGTCGCATCTCGCATTTCTAACAAGGAGCGTGCCCGCGCCGGTCATTCACAAATGCTAGAGGGTGCTGGGCGGTTACATGGGCCATGGTCACGTTCTCAGGACGACTTTCCCGAAGTGAAGATAAGGATATTGGGCGTTCTGGGAGGGTTATGTTCGGGGGAGGGCTCCAGCATTCTGGATGCCCCCCCCCAACCTTGTTCTTATTCTCTGTCTGAGGGACCAACTCCCATTAAAGGAAAAATGGGTGTTGGTCCAGTTTAAGGTAATTCCATCGTTAAAGCATACCAACACAAAACGAGTGTTGGTATGCTTTAACGATTCCAAACTTTCATCAAACTTGCTTCAAGTACCCATATTTTGTTCAAGCTAGTGAGGTGTGTCACCTTCCATGTTTTGGTCCAGCTAGTGGCTTGTGTCACCTTCCATGCTTTTGACAGGTCATGACTTGTATCTCCTTCTATGCTTTGGTCCAGCTAATACCGGTAGCTTGTGTCTCCTACCAAGTTCTTATGAAACCTGTGTGACGTATGCATCTTTTATTTCATCTAGTGACCTGTAACACCTACTATGCTTTGGTCCAGTAAGTAACTTGCATCACCTACCACGCTTTGGTCCAGCCAGTGACCTATGTCACCTACCATGCTTAGGCCAAGCTAGATACTTATGTCACCTACAATGCTTTGGTTCAGTTAGAGACTTGTATCACCTACCATGCTTTGGTCTAGCCAGTGACCTATGCCACCTACCATGCTTTGGCCCAGTTAGATATTTGTATCTCCTAGCATGTTTTGGTCCAGCTAGGCGCTTGTGTCACCTACCATGCTTTGGCCCAGCTAGTGGTCTGTGTCACCTACCACACTTTGGTCTAGCCAGTGACTTATGTCACCGACCATGCTTTGGCCAAGCTAGATACTTGTGTCTCCTAGCATGCTTTGGTCCAGCTAGAGGCTTGTTTCACCTACCATGCTTTGGCCCAGCTAGAGACTTGTGTCATGTACCATGCTTTGGCCAAGCTACAGACTTGTGTCACCTACCATGCTTTGGCCCAGCTAATGGTCTGTGTCTCCTACCACACTTTGGTCTAGCCAGTGACCTATGTCACCTACCATGCTTTCGCCAAGCTAGATACTTGTGTCATCTACCATGCTTTGGCCTAGCTAGAGACTTGTGTCATGTACCATGCTTTGGCCCAGCTAAAGACTTGTGTCACCTACCATGCTTTTGCCAAGCTACAGACCTGTGTCACCTACCATGCTTTGGCCCAGCTAAAGACTTGTGTCACCTACCATACTTTGCTCCAGCTAGAGACTTGTGTCACCTACCATGCTTTGGCCCAGCTAGTGGTCTATGTCACCTACCACACTTTGGTCTAGCCAGTGACTTATGTCACCTACCATGCTATGGCCAAGCTAGATACTTGTGTCTCCTAGAATGCTTTGGTCCAACTAGAGACTTATGTCACCTACCATGCTTTGGTGCAGCTAGAGACTTGTGTCATTTACCATGCTTTGGCCCAGCTAGTGATTAGAGATGAGCGAATTGAATCTGACAAACCTGAATTCATTACGAATTTCAGGAAAAATTCGTTTTGTAACGATTCCGAATATCGCTGTGATTTGATCGCTCAAATCGCTTCCTTAAAACTCCATTTACTACTATCCAGCCCATCTGAAATGGTGGATCCACATGTCAGGACATGTCCTATGGGGCAAGAAATCTTGGGTAGGCGTCACATGCTACCTATCGGCAACCATGCTTTCCGATTATGTCACAGACCTATATAAGCGGCGGCCATTTTGCGGAAGCTCATTCTGACACTGTATAGCGGCCAGAGCAGATCAGGCAGGGAGAGAGCGAGGGACAGATAGACAGATGGATAGATACAGCAAGGGAGAGATAGATAGATAGAACAAAAAACAGAAGAAGTGAGGGATAGATAGAGAAGGAGAGAGGCTGTGACAGTGACAGAGAAAGACAGGGAAAGTTTAAAGTGTTTGCATTAGCTTTCAAGCCTATTTAGTGTTAATAACACACCTGCCTATTTAGCTTTTCCTTTTCCTGGTGTCATTCTTTAAAAAGCGTGCTAGCATTAATATTTGGAGAGTACCTGTCTACTAACTGGTTGCATTTTGTAATGAAAGTCACTTTTCCACTGTAAAAGCAGCCAGCCTATGTATTTGGAGAGGGGGCATCCCAAATACTAGCATCAATATTTGAAGAGTACCTGTCTGCTAACTGGTTGCATTTTGTAATGAAAGTCACTTTTCCACTGTAAAAGCAGCCAGCCTATGTATTTGAAGAGGGGGCATCCCAAATACTAGCATAAATATTTGAAGAGTACCTGTCTGCTAACTGGTTGCATTTTGTAAAGAAAGTCACTTTTTAAGCAAACGTTGCTTTTCACCGGTGAGGGGGGGGGGGGGGTCATCCCAAATACTAGCATAAATATTTGAAGAGTACCTGGTCTGCTAACTGGTTGCATTTTGTAAAGAAAGTCACATTGTCAAATTGCTAGCATTGTCAGTGCTACCACTTATCATTTAAGAGTACCTGCCCACTTATCTTTTGCCTTTTGTAAAAAAAAGTCTGGTTTTCAAGTTTAAATCAGTCATTGCCTTTCCCCGGGGGGCATCCCAAATACTAGCATTTAGCTTTTAAGAGTACTTGCATCTTTACCTTTACATTTTGAACAAAAAACACGTTTTAAAACTGCCTGTGGTGCATTTAAACCGGACCAACACCCGTTTTTACCTAAACGGGTGTTGGTTCCGCTGTGTAGGGATTGTAAGAAGCGAGGGGGTGCATCCAGTATGCTGGAGCCCCCCTCTCAGCAAAGCACAAAAATAGCTTGTTTTACTCACCTGAATACCAAGCCAGCAGCGAGAACGGAGTCCCGCGATTGGCTGCCGGGCGGTCACGTGGGCAGGTCCTGCCAGTGGGCGGCACAGAGGACGCGACTGCGCCCATGTGACCGCCCGGCGGCGGCCTCCGTTATCGCCGCTGGCTCTGTATTCAGGTGGGTACAACATTGTGGATGCCCCCCTCGCTTCTTACAATCCCTACACAGCGAGACCAACACCCTTTTAGGTAAAAACGGGTGTTGGTCCGGTTTAACTCTGACCAGGGGCATCCTGTGTAAGACCATCTAACAGTGTCTATTTGCATTAGCTTTTAGCTACAGTGTCTGCCTATTTTGATCTAACTTTTCTACACACCTGCTGTTACAAAAATACTGTTCTAGGTGTAGTGTAGTGTATTGTTTTCCCCTCCTAAACGCAGTAAAAATGTCAGGCAGAGATGTGCCAGGATGTGCAGCGAGGAGAGGCCTAGAGGTAGAGGTAGAGGCAGAGGTCGCAGCAGACTAGGGGTGAGTGGCAGCAGGAGTCGCGGTGAGAGGCCTGATCTCCCGGTATCTGCTAGCGGTCGTGTCTCGACCAGCAACGCATCTGCCGTCTTCGATTGATTAACGCGGTCATCCACCTCATCACAAGTGACATGACACCCCCAGTCAACAGTCGGTAGGTTCCTCGGACACAACCCTGAGTTGGCATGGCCCGGGAGCAGTCCCTGTCCTTCCCTGCCTCTGTCCTACGCCCCCCCCCCCTCCAGCCGACATATCTTATGCTTTGGGTTCAGCTCCACTATTCAGTGAGGACGATGTGTTAGAGGACAGTCAGCAGCTACTGTCCAGCCAAGAAATGGAGGACACATCCGCCGCTTCTTTCGCTAGGCAGACAAAGACTGAGGAGGAGAGTGGCGTGGGAGGTGGTGTGGCGAGCGTTCCGTCTCCTGCAGCACACGCTGCTGTGGAAACCGAGCAGGACATCAGTGACGTGCAGACACAACTCGATGATGATGATGATGATGATGATGATGAAGCTGTTCGCACTTGGGATCCCGATGCAGAAGGGGCTTCATCATCATCAGGAGAAGAGGGTCCCAGGTTGCCCCAGAGTCAGCAGCTGAGGCAGCAAGGTGGTAGTAGGGTTGGCAGTCAGCATGGTGGCATAATTGGGATGTCTGGAGCCACACGTGGCCGGGGTAGACCACCTGCTGCGTGGCAGGCTGCCTTCCCCAGTAGTGGAGCAGGGGTTCGTGGAGTTGGCAGCAGTAGCAGTGAATAAGTGCGGACTGTTGGTGGAAAAGTTAGCTACTCAGCAGTGTGGCACTTGTTTCATCAAGCATCCGCAGGAGGGTAACCTGGCCACATGCAAGATGTGTAGACAGAAGGTGAAGCGTGGTCAGGGCCCCAATGTTTGTACCACGGCCCTGTGGCAACACATGCAGCGTCACCATAAAGCGGCCTGGGAGAACCGAGGCTCCGAAGTGGGGGTCCAGCCTGCTGCGTCAGCCAGTGCCAATCCGCTTCTAATTTCACCCAGCCAAGGCTCCAGCACCTCAGCCAAAGGTAGCTGTGCGTCATACCCATCCTCTGCAGCTCCAGATGCTCCTGCTCCTCCTACTAAAAGTCAGTAATCCCACCAACAATCCATCAGCGAAGCCATGGCCAAGAGACAACAGTATGCGCCCACTCATCCTACGGCGCAGAAGCTAAATGTGCTCCTGTCCAAGTTGATGGTGATGCAGTCCCTCCCTTTTTACGGTGGTGGACTCTGCACCTTTCAGAGAACTGTTGGCTAGTGCCGAGCCGAGGTGGAGAGTCCCAAGCCGTCATTTCTTTGCAAAGAAGGCAGTACCAGCCCTGCACAAATTCGTTGAGCAGAAGGTGGGCCAGTCCTTGAGCCTGTCGGTGTGCACCAAAGTGCACGGCAGTGACGACATCTGGAGCTGTAACTACGGTCAGGGACAATACATGTCCTTTACGGCCCACTGGGTGAATGTGGTTCCTGCACAGCAACTTGTACAGGTCACACCGCTTCGGCCTCCACGCTCCCAGGCTGTTTTGCCTGTCACAGTGTGTGACTCCGCCTCCTCATCCTCCGCCGTCTCCTCAGCCTCCACTGTATGGTCAATTCTCAATGCCCCTCCAGCCTACCATGTGTGCAGGGCACGGCGGTGTCATGCTGTGCTTCACATGGTTTGCCTTGGCGAATGAAGTCACACAGGAGAGGAGCTCCTGAAATTCACTCATGAAGAAATCAAAACATGGCTTACTCCACGAAAATTGGGAACCATGGTGACTGACAATGGGAGTAACATCTTGTCTGCGCTGCGACAAGGAAGCCTGAGCCATGCGCCCTGTATGGCACACGTGTTCAACCTAGTTGTCAAGCGTTTTCTGAATTCTTCCCCCCATTTGCACTCATACACCGCCAAGCACACCCTTCTTGAGCTACAGCGTCAGAACGGTATCCCCCAACATAGTCTGATTTGCGATGTTTCCACCCGTTGGAATTCCACCCTACTGTAAGGAACTTACCTGCGGGCCTTTCCCACGGCACGGCTCCGGGCGTCCGGCGGCCACTTGGGGCGGTCGCCTCCCTCCCATCCGTCCGTGCTGGGGCTCCGGCTTCCGCCTCCTCTCCTGCGGCGGCGGCTGGGGCTTCTGGTGGTGGCGCCGCCGCCGCTGCTTCGGCCGGCGCGTCCTCCCCCTCCTCCTCCTTGGGGGGGCGCGTCTGGCAGGGTCCCCCGTGTCAACTATGTCCCGGGGGCAGGTTTGATTGGATCTATTGGTCCAGGAGGGGGGTCCTGTTGGAATTATGAACCCAGGGACTGGACAGCCTGGCTGGTCAGGGCGGTCCAGTCCCTGGGGCGCTCCTATCAGGAGCAGGTTCATATGTTGCACCAATCACCAGTGTTGCACCAATCACACACATCCCTCCCCCCCTGCCCATTGGCCAGTTCCCCTTTAAAAGTGTCCTTGCCCTGACCATCAGTGCCCGTTATAGCCATTATTAGCTTGGATGTGCTACTGGATTTGCGTTTAGTGTGTTCTGATCCGGCTCCGTCTTTGACCATTCCTGCCCGCTGCCCGCACCGACCATCTGCCTGTCTGACCTCGTCTCTGCCTTACCCCTTTGATACCGCACTTTGGTGACCACCAGGCTTTTGACCCCTGCCTGTCTCAACCATTCTCCGTCTAACCCCTTGGATACCGTGCCCTGTGACCACCCGGCTTTGACCCCTGCTCGTCTCGACCATTCTTGCCTAACCTGCTGGACTCGACGTTTCGGACTCAGCCCGCTCGAACTTCCGATTTGGGATACCCTGCCGTTCACCTATCTTCACTATAAGCCAGCAATCTTTGCGCCAGTAAGTCCTGGGGGCAACCGAGTCTGGAGAGGCATAACCCGTGTCTCCAGCAAGCGGGGGCTTGTCTATAGGCACAAGAGGCGGTGGAGATTGGGGATTGATTGGCTTATGAAAGAGGGGTGTCCGGCGATCCCTGACACCTACATATGTTAGATCGACTATACGAACAGAGAAAAGCCATCACTGATATCTTGATGATCCAAGTGGATAGGGGGACTCCCCTGTGTAACTATAATGTAAACCAGTGGAGACAGGTAGTCCCTCTGAGTCACTTGCACAAGTGGCAGGATGCATGCTCACGTACTTGCGTAGTGACCACAGAATTGTCTCCATTTTTTAGCGGGATGACTTCTGGCTCTCCACCTTATTGGACCCTCGCTACAGGCACAAAATAGGGGCATTTTTTACACCCACTGAGAGGGAGGACAAACTGACCTACTACAAAGACATTCTACGTAGTCAGTTGGCTGATGCCTATCTGCGCCATGGTCCATACTCTCGCAGGTCTGACTAGGGGGGACCTCTGCGTTCACCCTCCACTGCCATGGCTGCTGGGGGGGGGTGGCAGGAGCAGCAGCAGCTCCATCAGCAGCAGCCTCAGTCTTCAGTCGCTAATGAGTAGCTTTCTGCACCCGCATAGTGAGGCTACTCATGAGCATGGCCAGTAGTGTGCCATCTGAGCGGGTCTTTAGTGCTGCGGGGGCCATAGTAACGCCAAGGAGAACTCGTCTGTTCACAAAAAATGTGGAGAGACTCACCTTTGTGAAGATGAATCAGGCATGAATCAGCCAGGATTTCCACCCACCAATAGCTGATGCATGTGAGTAGCTGATGCATGGTAGCTCCTTCTGCTGCTGCCAACTCCTGGGTGTGTCTTTCAGGCAATATATGGGCTCCTAATGCTGCTGCCAAATCCAGGGTGTGTCTTTCAGGCAATATATGGGCTCCCTATGCTGCTGCCAAATTCAGGGTGTATTTTTCTGGCAATATATTGGCTCACTATGCTGCTGCCAACTCCAGGGAGTGTCTTTCAGGCAATATATGGGCTCCTAATGCTGCTGCCAAATCCAGGGTGTGTTTTTCAGGCAATATATGGGTTCCTTATGCTGCTGCCAACTCCAGAGTCTCTTTCAGGCAATATATGGGCTCCAAATACTGCTGCCAACTCCAGGGTGTGTTTTTCAGGCAATATATGGGCTTCCTATGCTGCTACCAACTCCAGGGTGTGTTTTTCAGGCAATATATGGGTTCCTTATGCTGCTGCCAACTCCAGTGTCTCTTTCAGGCAATATATGGGCTCCCTATGCTGCTGCCAACTCCAGGGTGTGTTTTCAGGCAATATATAGGTTCCTTATGCTGCTGCCAACTCCAGTGTCTCTTTCAGACAATATATGGGCTCCTAATGCTGATGCCAACTCCAGGGTTTGTTTTTCAGGCAATATATGGGCTCCCTATGCTGCTGCCAAATTAAAGGTGTATTATTCTGGCAATATATGGGCTCCCTATGCTGCTGCCCACTCCAGGGTGTGTCTTTCAGGCAATATATGGGCTCCTAATGCTGCTGCCAACTCCAATGTGTTTTTCAGGCAATATATGAGCTTCTAATACTGCTGCCAACTCCAATGTGTTTTTCAGGCAATATATGAGCTCCTAATACTGCTGCCAACTCCAATGTGTTTTTCAGGCAGAATATGGGCTCCTAATACTGCTGCCAACTCCAGGCTGTGTTTTTAAGGCAATATATGGGCTCCTAATACTGTTGCCAACTCAAATGTGTTTTCAGGTAATATATGGGCTCCTAATACTGCTACAATCTCCAATGTGTTTTTCAGGCAATATGTGGGCTCCCTATGCTGCTGCAATCTCCAATGTGTTTTTCAGGCAATATGTGGGCTCCTTATGCTGCTGCCAACTCCACTGTGTGTCTTTCAGGCAATATATGGGCTCCTAATGCTGCTGCCAACTTCAGGGCGTGTTTTTCAGGAATATATGGGCTCCCTATGCTGCTGCCAAATTCAGTGTGTGTTTTTCAGGCAACATATGGGCTCCTTATGCTGCTGCCAACTCCACTGTGTGTCTTTCAGGCAATATATGGGCTCCTAATGCTGCTGCCAACTTCAGGGTGTGTTTTTCAGGAATATATGGGCTCCCTATGCTGCTGCCAACTCCAAGGTGTGTTTTTCAGGCAATATATGGGCTCCTTAGGTTGCTGCCAACTCCAATGTGTTTTCAGACAATATATGGGCTCCTAATCCTGCTGCCAACTACTGGGTGTGTTTTTCAGGCAATATATGTGCTCCCTATGCTGCTGCCAAGTCCAGAGTGTGTCTTTCAGGCAATATATGGGATCCCTATCCTGCTGCCAACTCCACTGTTTGTCTTTTAGGCAATATATGGGCTCCTAATGCTGCTGCCAACTCCAATGTGTTTTGGTCCAGCTAGAGATTTGTGTCACCTACCATGCTTTGGTCTAGCCAGTGACCTATGTCACCTACCATGCTTTGGCCAAGCTAGATATTTGTATCTCCTAGCATGTTTTGGTCCAGCTAGAGACTTGTGTCACCTACCATGCTTTGGCCCAGCTAGTGGTCTGTGTCACCTACCACACTTTGGTCTAGCCAGTGACCTATGTCACCTACCATGCTTTGGCCAAGCTAGATACTTGTGTCTCCTAGCATGCTAGAGACGTATGTCACCTACCATGCTTTGGTCCAGCTAGAGACTTGTGTAACCTACCATGCTTTGGTCCAGCTAGAGACTTGTGTAACCTACCATGCTTTGGTCCAGCTAGAGACTTGTGTCACCTACCATGCTTTGGCCCAGCTAGAGACTTGTGTCACCTACCATGCTTTGGTCCAGCTAGAGACTTGTGTCACCTACCATGCTTTGGCACAGCTAGAGACTTGTGTCACCTACCATGCTTTGGTCCAGCTAGAGACTTGTGTCACCTACCATGCTTTGGTCCAGCTAGAGACTTATGTCACCTACCATGCTTTGGTCTAGACAGTGACCTATGTCACCTACCATGCTTTGGTCTAGACAGTGACCTATGTCACCTACCATGCTTTGGTCTAGCCAGTGACCTATGTCACCTACCATGCTTTGGTCTAGCCAGTGACCTATGTCACCTACCATGCTTTGGTCTAGCCAGTGACCTATGTCACCTACCATGCATTGGTCCAGCCAGAGACTTGTGGCACCTACCATGCTTTGATGCAGCAAGAGACTTGTGTTTCCTACCATGCTTTGGTCCATCTAGTGACTTGTGTCACCTATCATGCTTTGGTCCAGCTAGAGACTTGTGTCACCTACCATGCTTTGGTCCAGCTAGAGACTTGTGTCACCTACCATGCTTTGGTCCAGCTAGAGACTTATGTCACCTACCATGCTTTGGTCTAGACAGTGACCTATGTCACCTACCATGCTTTGGTCTAGACAGTGACCTATGTCACCTACCATGCTTTGGTCTAGCCAGTGACCTATGTCACCTACCATGCTTTGGTCTAGCCAGTGACCTATGTCACCTACCATGCTTTGGTCTAGCCAGTGACCTATGTCACCTACCATGCTTTGGTCTAGCCAGTGACCTATGTCACCTACCATGCATTGGTCCAGCCAGAGACTTGTGGCACCTACCATGCTTTGATGCAGCAAGAGACTTGTGTTTCCTACCATGCTTTGGTCCATCTAGTGACTTGAGTCACCTACCATGCTTTGGTCGAGTTTGGCTTTGGTGACTTGTTTCAGCTACCAATGTTTCGCCAGGATCCTTACATCACCCGAGCATGCTTTCTAGTTACCAGCTTCATTCAACCATACCTTCTTCCTGCTAGTAAGTAGCCATGCTTTGGATTTTAGGGTCTGCTTTTACAGTTTATTTAACGTTGAGATGAAACACTTACTGATACATTTGTATCATTGTATATCCAGCTAGTGACTTCTGTTGCCTACCGTGCAAAAGGCATGCTTAACTATCCATGCTTTGCTCCAACTAGTGATTTGCTTCAGTTACCAATGATTAGTGATGAGCAGATCCAACAAGACACCACAAAAAAAAATAATTAATTTAATCTTAATTTAACTTATAATCACCCATCCCAGTCTTCCATAGTCTTCCTCCGGTCCAGCGGGTCTTCTTTGTCCCACACCACCTTCCCTTCCTCCTTCAGGGTTCTCCGGGCCCCGTCCAGCATGTAGATGTGGCGGCGCGTCCTTCATAAGCTGATGGCTGGGGGAGCCTATGTTCCCTCTTCATCCAAATGGCAGCACATCCTCACTACCCAGTGAGGGACTGAAGTGAGGGCTGTGGGAGCCGGCTTTTATACTTGGAGGCGTGTCCTTCATGATGTCTCCCTAGAATCATTGCCTACATCACAGAATAGAAGGGACCTAGAGGGGATTTTCCCATGCCACCCCCTCTAGACCCCTCACCTTTTGTGGTGTTCATAAGTGATGTAGAGGAGATATTGCTTATGAAAGGCCCTACCTCTTAATGTAAAAGCTGCTCCCCACGGCTCGTCATGGAGTCCCCCCGGCTAGGAGCCGGGATGAACAGAGGGGACCCTATGTTCCCTTCCTTGCTAAATACCGCCAGAGTGTCCTTAGAGCAAACAATTAAAGGAGCCTATGGTTGGTTTTCCGGGTTGGTAATACTTAGATGGGGGGGGCATGTTTAACTTTTTTCTTAAATTTTTGGCGGGAAAATTATTTGAAATTTAACCTCTCCACCAGCATGTTTAATTCTTTTTTTTTTCAATTGTGTGGGGTCCCCCCTTCTAAGCATCTCCAACCTGGCACCCACAGTTTGCATTTTTTAATGTATCAGCCCTGCTGCCCACCTCTCCCTAGCACTGGAGCCAATGTGCCATTTACCTTGGATATGGGGTCTGTAATTGTGTACACTGACAGTACTTCTCACCTTACCCCCCAGCTACTTACCTGAAACCTTTACCCAAACCTCCTAGCACAACTAAACTGAACACTCACTGAACCTACACGGCTGCTGATCTAAACCCTTTACCAAACCCTCCAACTGCTGACCTGAACCCCATAACCCAACCCCTCCAGCTGCTTACCTAAACCCTTCAACAATCCCTCCCCCCAGGGCCGGCGTCAGCACCACGTCTTTGGGGTGGGTGGCGGTGCTTGACCAGAGGTGGACTGGGAGGGCAGTGCCACAACTAGTGTCCACATCTTCTCAATTGGCGGGGTTCCACACAATGGGGCATCTCGATTTAGTTCCAGGGAGGAAGTGCTGGGTTTTGTTCTGTATTTCAGTTGCCCACCCCAGCTGATTTCCTAACCCTGGAGCATCCCAATCTGTGATACCCTATTGTGTAAAACCCCCTGGGATCACTGGCATACCCACTATGCAAGCAATTCCAACCCTGGGTTTTGGTCTGTTTACAGGGGCATCTTAATTTGGGATGCCCCTGTATGTGAAATAACTCCCCCTGGTTTGGCCATTAACTCAAACTGGTGACCCCACAGTGCATTCATTAGTTCCAGGAAAGTAATGAACAAAGGTGAAGGGGTTCACACACAGGGGCATCCAAAATCAGGAGGATCTAGATTCGTTTAGACTACAGTGTCCAGTTTAAAGGGGTTTGGTGCATTTCAAAGTAGACCAAAACTAGAGTTGTGGTCCAAATAGCATGATCCTTAGGGGCCATCCAGATTTGGGACGTCCCTCAGTGATGTGAAGCGACTCTCCACCACAAAGAGGCCACTGAGACCAAGCCGCCCAAGGGCCCAGATAAACCTGGAGCCAGCCCTGCCCCCTCCCCCGCAGCTGCTGGCGTAAACCCCTCAGCTAAGACCACCAATTGCTAGTCTAAACCCACACCCAACCTCTCCCAACTGCCAGCTTAAACCCCCCACCTAAGCCCCTCCACAGAGGCTCGCCTAAACCCCATACCCGATCTCCAGCTGCTGACCTCCAGGATCCAGTTTAAAGGGGTTTGGTGCGCTTCAAAGTAGACCAAAACTAGAGTTTTGGTCCAAATATCAGGATCCTTGGGGGGCATCCAGGGGCATCCCCTTGGGGGACCCACTGAAACCGTGCCACCCAAGGGCCCACATAAACCTGGAGTCGGCCCTGACCCCCCCCCCCCCCGCAGCTGCTGGCATAAACCCCTCAGCTAACACCAAGAGCTCTCCCAGCTACCAGCTTAAATCTCCCACCTAAGCCTTAACCCAACATCCTATCACCAGCTGCTGACCTAAACCCCTCAACCAAACCATCCCCCCCAGCTGCTGACCATGAAACCCCAAGCCGTTGACTCCCCAACCTATACCTACCCTCCACCCCAGCCTTTGAGTCTTAATCAGATTAATCAAGCCTGGTTGGATTTTGGGTTACAATTGGGGACTCAGTCTCCATCACTGGCATATACTGTACCTTCCATTCTGAGTCACTTTTTCTAAAAATTAATCACACATTTAAGCCTTTAAAATTGGATATAATAATGATTAGCCTATTATTAAAGGACTATTCACTGACGAGGTTGTTGTTTCGCACCTGCTTGATGAGGTTATTATTTTAGGCCTATTCATTAACACAAGTGACAGTGTAGAAACCATTTGCTAGGGGACACCTGCGGTGCTGACGCCTGAAGCTTGAAAGAGATTGGCTGACTAGTTGGTGGATGTACTAATTAACCACTGGGGCATGACACGCCGCCATAGTAAGGTGGCGGCGGAAGGGGGATAGTGTTATAATGTGACTCAAGCAAAGGCTCAGCAGGCACTGGCGTGCACCCTGGGGTTCTTCAAGACTTTGCAAACACATCTTTTATTTAAGTTCTGCTCCATAGCCTAAGCACGTGACTAAACCAATAGACATATTCTCAGATTCTACCTACAATCTACAAATATTTAACAGATTGCGGCCCAAGAAAAGACAGGAAGTAAAAAGTGATGATGTTTTGCTAGTAATTAGCCAAGGGCTCGGTGACGTGGAGGCTGATTCAGTACTAACGCCAGGTATCGGCAGATGAGCGTCTGTATAGTGGCGCTTAGAGCGACCGCTAGTAGACGCTGTAAGTGGCTATCGGACGCTGTAACAGAGCATCTCAGTCGCTGTAGTAACCTGGCCGGCATTCATGTGATGTATGTTGGGCGCTGTAACACCAGTACAGCGTTGCAGGGAGCGAAATGTAGCACCAGCTCAGTGCGACTGGCATTCGCCACTCCACACCATACTTATCAAAAAAGGACACACAGCATCGGCGCTATAAAGCTGGGTGCTATAGCATATAGCGCCAGACGCTGTGTGATTAAGGTCTGCTTTTGAACACATATCCACCAGTAACAAAGCGAAAACACATGGAATGACATTGTTGTAACACTGTGACAATAACACTTTAGTGCCAGACCTGTAATGACAATTCTGCATAAAAATATAAAAAGCCCAAAAAAGTTTATAAAAGTGTTTGTTTGCAGCCAGTAGATGTCACACAATGATTGGACCAAAACAAATACAATTCTGTGATTATTAACCTGTAGAATTTGTATTATGGGTATACAGTACGTAGTATACAGTACGTCCTGCTCCAGATTAGATTACTTACACATGGGACATCCAATAGCAGTGTCCATAAAGTAGGGTGGGATCCCCAAAGGTAACAGCAGACAGGTCAGACCACTGCCGCCTGCAGAACCTTACGGCCAAAAGCAGCATCAGCTGCGGCCCTAACAACAACCTTGTAAAACTTTGAAAGGTATGAACAGAAGACCAAGTAGCGGCCTTGCAAACTTGTTCAACAGAAGCCTGGTGCTGAAAAGCCCAAGAGGCACCAATAGCACGTGTAGAATGAGCAGTAAGGCGGAATGGAGGATTCTTCCCCTTAGCAGAGTAGGCCTGAATCACAGCCTGATGGATCCATTTGCTGATAGTAGACTTGGCAGGAGCCAAACCCTTCCTAGGACCAGAAGGGACCACAAAAAGAGCATCAGTTTTTCTGAAAGGTGCAGTAGCCACCAGATAGTACTTCAGACACCTAACCACATCTAAAGAATGCAAGACCCTCTCCTTAGCATTACTAGGATTAGGGCATAAGGAAGGTAGAACAATGTCCTGATTCAAATGAAAGGCAGACACTACCTTAGGCAGAAAGTCTGGCTTGAAGCGAAACACCACCTTGTTCTGGTGTCTCTCAAAGTAGGGGGGCTGGATGGAAAGTGTCGCCAACTCAGACACACGCCTAACAGAGGTGATAGCCACCAAAAAGACAACTTTGAGAGTAAGAATGGCCAGGGCAGCCTCATGCACAGGTTCAAAGGGAGCACCCTGCAAGGCTGACAAAACCAAGTTCAAATCCAGAACAGGCACCATAAGCTTACGTGGGGGACGCACATGAGTAACCCCCTGGAAAAAAAGTCCTGATCAGAGAATGCTGGGCAAAGGAGCTCTGGAAGAAAACAGCCAGGGCAGAAACATGACCCTTCAGAGTACTGAGTTGGAGCCCCATCTCCAACCCATGCTGCAGGAACTCCAGGATCTTGGGAATAGAGAACAAATGACAGAGAAGAGACTTAGACTCACTCCAGTCAATGTAGGCACGCCAAACCCTGTAGTTAATGGAAGAAGAAGACTTCTTCCTAGCCTTTATCATGGTATCAACAACAGAGGTAGACAGCCCCTTCTCCATCAAGATGGAGGTTTCAGCAGCCAGGCCGTCAAACCCTGAGTGAGCAGGTCTGGCACCCTGGGCAGAGCGCACTGATCTACTGCCATCTGCACCACGTCTGCGAACCACACTCTTCTTGGCCACCTGGGGCCACCAGAATTGCTGGCACCCCCTCCAGAGCAATCTTGCGCAGAACCCTGACCAACAGGGCGAATGGAGGAAAGACATACAGGAGCTGAAAGTCCTGCCATGACATTGCTAGCGCATCCGTGGTCAAGGCCAGAGGATCCTGGGACAGGGAGACAAAGGCCGGGAGCTTGTGATTGTGACGGGATGCAAACAGATCCACATCTGGTGACACAGAGATTGAAACACCCTGTTGCAAAGGGACCATTCTCCCAGGCGAGAGGTCCCCCTGCTCAGAGTCTGCCTGAAGATTCTCCACCCCCTGGGATGCACACAGCTGATATGCAGGGAACATTGGCCTCCGCCCAGGTCAGGATCAGAGACACTTCCTGGAGGGCCCTCTTGCTCTGGGTCCCTCCCTGATGATTGATGTAGGCAACTGCCATCTGGTTGTCTGTGCACCTGAACAGGCAGGCCCCGAAGGTGATGAGTCAACTAAGTCAGAACCAACCTGATCGTCCGCAGTTCCAGAACGTTGATAGGTGTGTGGGCCTCCTGAGGGCCCCACCTCCCTTGGAACTGCAGGGACTTCCAGAAACCCCCCCCCCCAACCTGGCAGACTGGCATCCGTGGTGACCGTCTCCCAGGAGGGGGTCAGAAAGGATCTGCCCCCCAACAGGTTCCTGGAGTCCAGCCACCACGAGAGGGACCGCCTGACCAGGGGGGAAGGCACAAAGACCCGGTCCAGGGACGCAGGATCCTTGTCCCATACTGACAAGTGGTGGAGTTGCAGAGGCCTCAAGTGGAGCTGAGCATAAGGGACCGCCTCGAAGCACGCCATCATCAGGCCCACCAGCTGCATTCCCTGCCTGATGGAGGGATGATGACAAGATAGCAGGAACCGAACCTGCACTAGCAGACTGTCCACCTTCTGCTGAGGAAGAAAAATCCTTGCCTGAACTGTATCCAGATTCATTCTCAGGAATGGAGTCACCAAGGAGGGAGACAGAGAAGACTTGGGATGGTTGATCACCCAGCCAAATGACTCCCGAGTGGACACTACCAGCTGAGTATCCAACTCTGCCTGATGTAGGGACTGGGAAGTGATGAGAATGTCGTCCAGATAGGGAAGCACGCGGACGCCCTGAGACCTGAGCAGAGACATCACTCCTGCCAGCACCTTGGTGAACACTCTGGGAGCTGAAGTGAGACCAAAGGGCAATGCCACAAATTGGTAGTGCTGATCCTCCAGAGCGAACCTGAGGAAACTTTGATGACCTGGAAACACAGTAATATGAAGGTAAGCATCTTTGATGTCCACAGACATCATGAAGTTCCTTGGACGCAGGGAACTGATGGCAGAGCGCAGAGTTTCCATGCGAAAACGCCTGCACCTGACAAATTTGTTGAGGATCTTCAAGTCCAGGATGTGCCTGACTGACCCATCTTTTTTGGGCATGGTGAAGAGGTTGGAATAGAAGCCCCTGCCCCTTTCTCTTAAAGGGACCTGGCAGATGACCCCCAGCTCCAGAAGGCTTTGCACCGCCTGCACTAGAGCCTGAGCTGACACAGGGTTCTGAGAAATCCGGGATCTGATGAATCTTAGGGGGGGGGGGCCGGGCAGCAAACTCTATCTTGTAACCAGAGGACACTACCTCCTGAATCCACCGGTCTGAGACATGAAGCCTCCAGACCTGAGCAAAGTGCTGAAGCCGTACCCCCACCCGGATGGGTGAGGGTGCCCCTTCATGCCTGAGGGGGCTTGGAAGAGGACTTAAGCTTGGAGCTCCAGGAGGAGCCAGGGCATCCACGTCCTCTGCCCCTACCCCAGAAGTCTCCTCGGGCCCCAGTAGGGGGAAACCCCCCTCCCTTGTCTAGCATCATGGTAGGGGGAGGAAAAAGAGCCCTGACCCCGAAAGGGCCGATACTGCCACCTGCGCTGGGGTAACCTGCCTCCCTTAGCCAACAGGTCCAGGCGGTCCCCAAACAGGCGTAGTCCTTTGAAGGGAAAACCAGTGAGGGCCTTCTTGGCAGTGTTGTCAGCAGCCCACTGACGCAGCCAAACCGAGCTGCGTATAGCCACCACAAGGGCAGAGGTTCTGCCACACATCCTAATGGTGTCATCCAAGGCAGAGAGGACATAAGTCACAAAAACATTACAAGAGAGAGTGCATTAAACTCCTCACTAGACACATCATCAGGGGCACCATCAAGGATACTTCTGAGCAGGGTCCTAATAGCCACAGCCGTGATGACAGAGGCACAGACCGGACACAGCGCCATCCCCACACATGCAAAGGCATGGGATGCCAGCTGATCAATGCACCGGTCCTCAGCATCCCGCAGCGTAGTAGAGTCAGGGGAGTGCATGACAGAGGTGTTAGATAACAATAGGACTGGGGCATCCACTTCAGGAGGGGATGACCAACACTTCACAACATCAGCAGGAAAGGGATACCTCTTATCCCAACTCTTAGGTACACCGGGAAACCTGCTGGGGCGCTCCCATTCCTTGAGCACAAGATTATTAAAATGGGCTTGCTCAGGAAATTCCAAATGTGGCTTAGCAGTATGAAACAATTCCCCCTGTTGCCTGGGGGCCGCAACCAGGGGAGAAATAGACAGAACCTCAAAAATCTGAGGCAACAGCTTATCCGTATCATCTGGGGCGCAGGGGTCAGAGCCAGAATCGTCATGACCCCTGGGCCTCTCATCAGATGACTCTGAGTCAGAGAATAACTCCCCTTATTCCAAAGGGGTATAGCCAGACAGTTCCAAAAACTCATCAGCTTCCATAGGGAAAAGAGTGACATCAGGCGTTAAGTGCCGCTTTTTTGCTGAGGCCTTACGAGCCAAGGTATTAGCAAGCAACTTCTCAACACTAGCCAGTCTGGAAGACACATCAGGCTGAGGCTGCAGCGCAAGCACCTGCTAGGCATAAGGTATACAGACCCGCACATTGTCAGCACTAGTAGGGGACACCCCACAAGCTACACACAGCCGGGCTTGTCCTGAAGGAACCCCCCGAGCACATTATCCTGAGACGCCTCCATATGGTGATTATAGCGGCACAATAAGCCAATAGGGATTCACGGAAGTGGGAGTAATAACACACTAGGCCTCACAAGTTAAATAACTAAATAGAGGGAGTAGGGCCGGGTGAAGCCAATAGGGTTCGGCCCGTCTGAAAGACATAAGCAAAGGGGAACCATAAGTGACATGTGAAAGACAATGGTAAAGAAAGCCGCCTGCGAGGGCACTCATGGACCGCGGTAGGTAGATGCCAGTCACGTAGCAGCCGGATCCAAGAAAAAATGGCGCCGGGTATACCTCAAGGGGCGGGCGACAGGGACAGTGACACGGAACGCGCCGACTGCGGACCCCGTCCCCCCATAGAGCGCGAAGCCGTACACGTGACAAGCAGCCAATAACGGCGCACCAGCGCCTGAGGTAACGCCGACACGCGCGCTTCCACTGTGTTCCACGTGCCGGCGTTGCTTCAGGCACTGGTGCGCCCGGCAATTTTAAAAAGACAACCAGTGCAACCAAGTCAGCGCCAACCATAAGAACATAATACAGTGAAGCACAAAGGCAAATACACATACACACACCCCCCTCCCCCGAGGGCTACAAGGGAGAGCGAGGGAGGACAGCGACCACTTAACAGGACCCACCAATAGACACGGGCAAGGGGCAATAGGGCGGGAGGAGCATGACATAGTCTCACCATAAGCCTGAACCGCCTACCCTTTGGTGGGGGATTGCGGTGGAGCAGCGCTCCTAAGCACCTGGCAACAGTGCTGCCTACCATCACCCGACCAGCGCAGCCTAGGCTGGGAGGCACATTACTAATAGAACGGGTGGGAATAGTCCTACAGGGCCGCAGGCTAATAGCCCCACTCACCTGCGAGAAGAGAGAGCCATCTTCCCGTCCTTCGCAGTCCAGACTGCAGAGAAGATCTGGGGATTGTGGGAGGTCCCTGGGTATTTGAGGGGCCGGGAGGAGCCTGTTTTTGATGTCTCTGCAGTCCAGTGCCATCGGGCGGAGTAATACCCAAGTGTAAGTAATCTAATCTGGAGCAGGACGTACTGTATACTAAGAATAATTAACATTGCCAAACAAGCTGTTTATACACAACTAATGAAGCCCCATTGAAATGTATGGGAGAGCGACACTGAGCGAAAGGTACTACATGGCGCTCCTGAGCCTAGAGCACCAGTGCTATACACTGAACCGCCTGTAATAATATATGTGACGCTACATGGCGCTGTTAGAGGGGCTCATCAGATTCGCTTTCAGAAATGTGGTTTTGCCTACAGCACCCGGCGTTCACCAGACGCTGCCTGCCTCTACGAGGTGCTACCTGGCGCTATCCCTTCATGAATAAACCCCCTAAGTCCTCGTGGCCTCGGTTGATGTCACAGTCACTGGGCCCAAGTTGACCATGCCGGGTTTTGATCTGAATTGGGAAGCTCTGCTCAGGGCCGGATTATGAGGAGGGTGCATGCCCCGGGGCCTGCAAAGGGGGCCTCCACCAACCTTTGGGTTATGGTCTGGTCCAGGAGGCTTTTCAGTCTTTGGTCTGATGGGCCGCGGGGCCGGCAACAAAGCTATCGGTGGCAGTGGGGGCCCCCCGCACCTGGGCAAGGCCTTTTTTTTGTTTTGTAAAACCTGCAGCCAATGCCACCACAGGGCAGGACGGAGAGTCTAGAGCAGCAAAGCCGCCGCCAGCAACGCTACAGTGATGGGTGCAGAGCTGTCACTGCACATAGGCCACCAAGCACAGCCGGGTGACTACACTACCCCCCACCCAGAATGGCAAAGCAGGAGTTCCCGAGCAGCACCCACCCGCACAAGGGGGGCACAAGGGACTCGATCTGACTTTCCAGTAAGTAGGCGGGTGACAGACAACCACCAATCAGTTACTTGGCTGGACTATTATTTTATACTGTATCTGGGGCCTACACCATATTTTGTGCCCAGAGGCCTCCAACACACTTAATCCAGCCCTGGATCCACTATGGGCCTTATTTATCACGGGCTAGCGCCAGGTAGTGTCTGACGAGCGCCAGGTACCACCAGCTAACGGCGGCTACCGACTCAAGTACGCCCGGCGGCGGTCACAATGACGCATTTATCACGCTAAATGAGGCTAGCGCCGGCGAGAGCGTCAGCTAGCGCGGGATTCATCATGTAGCCGACTGCAACGAACAGCGCCGCTACTAATCCCATCACAGCGCCAGGTATGACCTGTCGCTCCCTGGCGCTCTCCAATGCATTTTAATGGAGCAATCTTTAAATATTCATAATTAATTGAGTTTATGTTTTTTTTTTTTTTTTTTTTAACTGTCAAAAATTCTGTGACCACTACGGCAATGTTAGATTTTTTTTTTAAGGTAAAAAAAAAAAAAAAAAAAATATGTGCAGAATTGATATTACAGGTCTGATATTAATGTATTCATATTACAAAATGTTTCGAAAAACTTGTATAATTTTTACATTAAAAAAAATGGTTGTTTGGGGGTTCAAAACTACTTTACACACATCGCCGCCAGCGCTCTGGGGTTTAAACAAGGAATTCACAGCGCGAGAAATTTTTGAGCGTGATTTGTTAATGAATCTGCAGCAAGCCGTTCGCTCTGGCCATTCGCTGTCAGGCGCACCCATACAACGCAGAACCTGTGAAACATCGACCCCTAACCCCGTATTCAACATTACCGCACACCGACTGAGTCGCTGTCAACAAGCAAACCCCGGCCAAGCACAGCGAATACTAGCTGGCGCTGTGAAAATCACGCTACTGGCGCTCATCTGTCGCTACCTGGCGCTATTAATGAATCGGCCTCCCCGTTAAGCCCCCCAAAACGTACCTCTTGCCGGTCCAATGGGGCATGTGTGAGCTCTCTTCCAATCAGAGCCCTTTGCTGTGACTATTTCTTTGGTGCCACAAGAAAAACATTTCTTGAACCCCTCCAGTGGAAATCGCTCTTAAACCGGACCAACACCCTAACAAGAAACAGTGCTCATATGCATCCCTCCTTAGCAGGGCAGACGTCAGCTCCCGGCAAGGCGGGTCAGCTGATGGGGGCCCCCGGCTTTCAGGGGGGCCCACTCACAGGGCCGAGCTTTGGGGTGTGTGATGGCGCTTGACCGGCGGCAAACTGGGAGTGGCGGTGCAACTTCTTTTCCCCAACCCCCCCGGGGACAACACTATGCAGCAATAAGGTTCTGCTGCTGCCTGTGCTGTCCCCACCAGGGAGGGAGGAGGGGGCCTCCAACCCACGTGACAGGCACACCGGTGGGCTGAGGGCAAAGAGACAGCAGGCAGCAGATGGCAACAAGGAGACCAGGAGTGGGAGCCGGGAAGGAAAGCACTGTAGAGGTACACTTATTTTTTTAAAGAAGGAATCTTTTTCTTTTCTTTTGATCCTTAGGGGGCATCCAGATTTGGGACGTCCCTCAGTGATGTGATGCAACTCTTCACCACAAAGGGACCCACTGAGACCATGCCGCCCAAGGGCCCACATAAACCTGGAGCCGGCCCTGCTCCTTAGGGCAATTCAGATGGCTGTACATAAACATTTTTTAATTCCTGCCATGGTCGATTTCTCCTCCTAAAGAGGAGCTATGGTCAGAAATCATAGTGATTATAGTCCTTCTTTTAGATGCAGAAGCGGGAAAGCTTGACCTGGGCTTTACCACTGTGCATCGGTGCAGTTAAAAAGAAAATGGTCACCCAGATACTCACCTCTTCCGGGGTGCACTCCCACGTGACCCCGAGCAGCTTATTTGTGCAACCGCTGGCCGGGCCTATCAGTCCAGCCTGTGCTGGCCACACAAGCGGATAGTCAGAGCCCTTTATTGTGACTATGTAATTCGGCAAACAGCTCTGATGTACTTCAACGGGAAGTGCGAGCGGGCGCATCCCCAGTGGGGCGCGCTCCCACCCTATGCCTATCTGAATGGCTGCGGTGGGAGCACACGCACAGCCCCAAGATGCAAGAGAAGCAGCTGCTCTCGTTCATTATGAACAATCAGATCAGTTTGACATAGGCATGGCAAGCGGCTCTGACTGGACGAGAGCCTGTGCATGCACTGTTGGAACTCGGAAAGGTGAACTTATACCGGCAATCTAGGGGGTATCACACAGCAAGGAAGGCCAGTGGCCAGCCCTGGAATCTTTTACATTCCAAGGCCAGCACCCTGGTGTTTGTTCTGCTTTAAAGAAGACCAACACCTATTCTTGTTATTATTATTGTTAGGGATGAGCGAATTGAATCTGATAAACCCAAATTCGTTACGAATTTCAGGAGTAAAAAATCGCCAGTTAGGGTGAGCAGAGCACTAAAAGCGTATTGTCCTCTATTAAGTGTAACCTCTGCGTACATCTAAGTGTTGTACCATTTTGTTCCTATTAAAGTCTTCAGGGCCTAGTTACTTTGAAAGGCCAGACAAAATTACACACCTGCGCAAAAATACACACCTGCTGCTGTTGTAGACAAATAGTCTTTTAAGAGTAGTGGAGCACATAGAACTCCCCTCATAAGTGCATACCACATACGACTCCTGATGCTGCTTCCGCCACCTCCAGGCTGTGTCATTCAGCCACTATATGGGCTCCTCATACTGATGCCACCTCAAGGTTTTGTCATTCAGGCACTATATAGTCTCCTCATGCTGCTGCCACCTTCACGCTGGGTTATTCAGCCACTATATGGTCTCCTCATGCTGCTGCCACCCCCACGCTGGGTCATTCAGCCACTATATGGTCTCCTCATGCTGCTGCCACCCCCACGCTGGGTCATTCAGCCACTATATGGTCTCCTCATGCTGCTGCCACCTTCACGCTGGGTCATTCAGCCACTATATGGTCTCCTCATGCTGCCACCACCTCCACTGTGTGGTATACAGCAAAGCAAAATGTTCTACAACCCTACTGAGGTTTTCAGTAGGCCAGAAATAGACGTTTTTAATAGCGATTCACTGTGAATAAATTTGTACTGAACCAAATTTTGGGGGGAAAATTCATCATTATCAGTTGTAATGCACAAGGTTGCAGTAAGTTAATCCAAGTAATTCAGAAGTAAAACACATAGTATTACAAGTAAAAAAAAACACATTCATATAGGAGTACTTGAGGGTAGAGGGCCCTGCCCTTGTGGGCTTATCTAAACAATAAGGGAGGAGACAAGAGTTTGGGTCACAAACAGTATGTACCAAGGATGGTGGTTAGGGATGAGCGTGCTCCTTATAGTTTGGGCGCGGAAAGTTTGAGCGAATTCTGAATGTTCAGCTTTAGGGACTGGAACGCGGTCCCCATTGAAATTAATGGGGACCCAAACTTTAGGGGGGGGGGTGGCTGTAGCAGTGGGGGCCAGCTTTTCCGTGTTTGGGCCGAATGCAGAGTTCTCCCATTAATAAGGACTTGTTTAAATTGGACCAAAACCTAGCTCGATCGGCACGAGAATCCCCAAATCAGGATGCCCCGCTGTGTGAAACCCCCCAGGTCGCCCCATACACTTACCTTGTTTCCCAGTTCAATGGTGCATGACGTGGCTGCATCCCGGCTATCCCTCTAGCAGGGATTGTGCCCATGCCAGGCATTTGTAAATGGCCGGCCCAGGTACGTTCCTTGTTAGAGGGAAGTGGGGAATGCGACAGTCAGAGCTCGCTGATTGGACGAGTGGCAAGGCATGCGTTGGAGGACCGGCAAGAGGTGAGTTGGCATTGGCGATCTGGGAAAGGACCAAAATCCAGTATAGTCAAAATCCTGGGTTTTGGTCCACTTTAAGCAAACCAAAAAATAAAAAGAATAAATGCCTTCTGGACACATACGTTTTAAATAAATAGACAAGTGCACTGGAGAAATGAGCCGTTCCCGCCATTCAGTGCTTCTGCATTGTGAGAAGTGCCCGTTGACCCAGCCGTCGCCGCACAAAGCAGCGCTCATCGCCGGCAGGAGAATATTAGTTAGATCCGGACGGTTTATCTACGGCGCTTCTTTGCGAAACGTGCGGAAAAAAAAAAATCGGCTCATCAACATATGGCCACTTCCCAGCGAAAGTGCTGACTCAAGAAAAGGCTTTGTCAGAGACAGATGAGGAGAAAGCGCTTTATAAAATGTATTTATGGACATTTATCCCTTCCATTTATACGCTAAGCCTTCTGCTGGAGCTACTTAGGGCCTAGGATTAACCCGCACAACACCAGCTAATTACCCCGACACCAATGCTGACCAGGCTGCTTCTAAACTTTTTCTGTTTATACAATATGTTTAATTTGTTTTAGTGAATTTAGCTGTTTATAATAGAATATTATATTAATAAGTGTATTTGATTAGTTTGTAAAGCAGTGATTTACAGCAGAAATTCCCACCTGCTGCACGACAGGGCGACTGCATTCATAAACAGAATGGACTGTCCCATACAATACGGGGAGGCAGATTCATTAATAGTGACAGGTAGCGACAGTTGAGCGACTGTAGCGGCATTTTCAGAGCGCCCGCTAGTAGTCGCTGTGCTTGCCCGTTGTTCGGTTGTTGATAGCAACGGTTTGCCGTAATGTTGAATATTGGGTGAGGAGTCGCTATTTGCCAGGTTACGCGCTGTATGGGAGCGCATGATAGCGACTGGCCCTAGCGACCGGCTCCCAGCATATTCATTAAAAAATCACGCTCAAAAAATTCTTGCGCTGTAAAATGCATGTTTAAACCCCAGAGCGCTGGCGGCGATGGGTTAAAAGTAGTTTTTTAACCCCCAAACAACCATATTTTTGGAAACCAAAAAAAAACAAGTTTTTTAAATAATTTAGTAATATGAATACATTAATATCAGACCTGCAATATGAATTCTATAAGATTTTTTTTTTTTTTTCCCTTTAAAAATTATCTAAAATGGCAGAAGTGGTCACAGAATTTTTCACATTTAAAAAAAAAATCATAACAATTGATTATGAATATTTAATGATTGTTCCATTGAAATGCATTGGAGAGCGCCAGGTAGCGAGAGGTCATACCTGTCGCTGTTCAAGGTCGGACGCTGGTGCTGTGGGCTGAGGCTGGAATAATGATGAATGAGTCGCTATATGGCGCTATCTCAGTCGCTAAGCAGGATTGGCTTGATAAATGTGTGATTGTGGTGGGGAGCCGGCGTTCTCGTGGCGGGACCCGTCATTACCGGCCGCTTACCAGTCGCTACCTGTCGCTATTCCTTCATAAATAAGGGCCTAAGGGGGTTATTTAAGAAGGGATAGCGCCAGGTAGTGGCTCGTAGCGGCAGGCAGCGTCTGGTGAACTCCGGGAGCTGTAAGCAAAACCACATTTAAGAAAGCAAATCTGGTGAGCGCCTCTAACAGCGCCATGTAGCGTCACATGTATTATTACAGGATGTTCAGTGTATAGCGCTGGCACTCTAGCTTTCAGAGCGTCAGGTATTACCTCCCATACATTTCATTCGTTGTGTATAAATAGCGTGTTTGGCAATTATTATTATTTTTTTTGCTCCAATCATTGTGTGACGTCTCCCGGCTGCAAACAAACACTTTTAGAAACTTTTTTGACTTTTTATATTTTTTTGCAGAATTGTCATTACAGGTCTGGCACTAAAGTGTCATTGTCACAGTGTTATAACAATGTCATTCCATGTTGTTACAGGTGGATATGTGTTCAAAAACAGACGTGGAGGCTGATTCATTACTAGTGCCAGCTATCGGCAGATGAGCGTCTGTACAGAGGCGCTAAGAGCGGGGAGCCAAAGGCAGCGCCAGCTCATTGCGACCGACTCTCGGCGACTCACACCATATTAAACAAAAAACAGACACACACACAGCGCCGGTGCTCTGGATCTGGTCGCTATAGCATAGAGCATCAGATACTGTGTGATTAAAGTCTGTTTTTGAACACATATCCACCAGTAACAAAGCGAAAACACATGGAATGACATTGTTATAACACTGTGACATTAACACTTTAGTGCCAGACCTGTAATGACAATTCTGCATAAAAATATAAAAAGTCAAAAAAGTTTTCAAATGACTCTTTCTAGGCCAGGAGAGGTCACACAATTATTTAAGAGAGAAAAAATTTAAACACAAAAAACCCTGTTTAAACAGAAGAAAAGGAACTTCCATTGAAATGTATGGGAGAGCGACAGGTAGAGCATCGGCGCTATACACTGAGCCACCTGTAATGATCAATCGGACGCTACATGGCGCTGTTAGAGGTGCTCACCAGAATTGCTTCATAAATGTGGTTTTGCGTACAGAACCCGGCGTTCACCAGACGCTGCCTGCCGCTACGAGGTGCTACCTGCCGCTATCCCTTGATGAATAAACCCCTATGAGGGTTATTTAAGAAGGGATAGCGCCAGGTAGCGCCTCGTTGCGGCAGGCAGCGTCTGGTGAACACTGGGCGCTGTACGCAAAACCACATTTAAGAAAGTTAATCTGGTGACTCCTCTAACAGCGCCATGTAGCATCACATGTATTATTACAGGCAGGTCAGTGTATAGCGCCTCTAACAGCGCCATGTAGCGTCACATGTATTATTACAGGCAGGTCAGTGTATAGCGCCTCTAACAGCGCCATGTAGCGTCACATGTATTATTACAGGCAGGTCAGTGTATAGCACCTCGAACAGCGCCATGTAGTGTCACATGTATTATTACAGGCAGGTCAGTGTATAGCACCTCTAACAGCGCCATGTAGCGTCACATGTATTATTACAGGCAGCTCAGTGTATAGCACCTCTAACAGCGCCATGTAGCGTCACATGTATTATTACAGGTGGCTCAGTGTATAGCGCTGGCGCTCTAGCTTCCACCTAGGTTTTACCTTTCACTCAGTGTCGCTCTCCCATACATAACAATGGCAGTACATTTGCTTGTGTTCATATAGCGTGTTTGGCAATTTCATTTTTTTTTTTTCGCTCAAATCATTGTGTGATCTCTCCTGGCTGCAAAAAAAAACTTTTATAATTTTTTTGTCATTTTGCTTTGTTACTGCTGGATATGTGTTCAAAAACAGACTTTAATCACACAGCGTCTGGCGCTCTATGCTGTGTGTGGGTAGTGTTTTGTTAAATATGATGTGGAGCGCTGAGTGCCGGTTGCCTTGAGCTGGCGCTACATCTCTCTCGCTGCAGCGCTATAATGTTACAGCGTCCAACACACATCACATTCATCAATGCCGGTCAAGTTACTAGATCGTGCACAAAAGTGGGGGCTGCCAGCACAAGCCCCAGGGCCTCCAAAAACAGCCGCTCAACAGATATACCAATCTATTAATATTTCAAAACTTTTATTAATAATAGCCAAAACACGTACATTTAAAATCAATTAAAAACATGTGCATGGGCGGGAATGCATGACGGACTAATATGAGTATTCATCAATTCATAATAAATTTATCAAATCAATAATGTGCAAAACCTGCAAAGTCTGTAAAAATGCCCCGGAGTCTGACCCTCGAGCTGTGCTAGTGATATGTGCAATAGAAAGTTAGAATATATACAGTGATAAAAGAATAATAATTAAATACAGCAATTTAGAGGCTAAGTGAAAAAGAACTAATATCACTATACCATATATACATGTGTAAGGTGAAAGTGCTGAGTGCAAGAAAGTGCTAAGAGACAAAGAAGAGGTGAGAGACTCCCGGGCATAAGTAACAGAAATGCTACCACAATAATAATTAGTTAAACATGATTCTAAGTAATATCCAGAAGCAATCTACATTACCGCATAACAAAGTCCTAATCCACCACAATGCCCAGCATGCCAGTACCACTGACGCGTTGCGTGGCAACCTCCTACTGCCACTTCATCAGAGTGTCACTAGATCGACCGAGACGCTCTGTTGCAGCGCCCGAAACCCACTTACAGCGTCTACTAGAGGTCACTCTAAGCGCCGCTATACAGACACTCATCTGGCAATACCTGGCGTTAGAATCAGCCTCCACATAAATTTTGCTTTTTTTAATAGAATATGGAAGTGTATTTGATTGGGTTGTAAACAGGGCTGTATTTTGGACTTGTGCTGCCCTAGGCACTTTTTGGACACGCGCCCCCCCTATTATTGTCCAGCATGACATTAAAAAACATTACACATGGTACACACAGTAGTACATGGGATAATGACAATTAGAGGCTTCTGTGTATGTGGTAGGAGGTGGAGCACTATTGGAATTAATAAGCCAGTTTGTTTTTTTCATGAAAACCTCTGAACATTTTTGAGAATTGAATTTGAAATTTGAATAAAAGCCATAGCAGCACTTTCTCCAGTGCTACTACTTGCCTCTTTCAGGATGCCATGCTGCATTAGGGGTCCATTTTAAAGCAGAACAAAAGCCATTAGCGCAGAATCCAGGCCCAGCCGCTGGCTTTTTACCAGGGCAGCCTGAATCGGGATGCCCCACTGTGTTAAGCCCCCAGGGAGGGGATGTTAATGCACAGGCTCTCGTCTAATCAGAGCCATTTGCCTTTCAGCAAATGGCTCTGACTGTTTTCAATGGGGAGCATGTTCTACTGCATACCCTGCATCCCTGACAGCAGATATGGGGGATGTGGCAGGATGCGCTCCCTATTGAATTGGACGAGAACTCATGCATGTGCCATGAGAGAGAGGAAAAGAGATAGATAGATAGATAGATAGATAGATAGATAGATAGATAGATAGACTGGCAGAAAGATAGATAGATAGATAGATAGATAGATAGATAGATAGATAGATAGATAGATAGACTGGCAGAGGGGTAGATATATAGACTGGCAGAGGGGTAGATAGATAGATAGATAGATAGATAGATAGATAGATAGATAGATAGATAGATAGATAGATAGATAGATAGACTGGCAGAGGGGTAGATAGATAGATAGATAGATAGATAGATAGATAGATAGATAGATAGATATGAGATAGATAGATAGATAGATAGATAGATAGATAGATAGATAGATAGATGAGGTGAGAGACTCCCGGGCATAAGTAACAGAAATACTACCACAATAATAATTAGTTAAACATGATTCTAAGTAATATCCAGAAGCAATCTACATTACCGCATGCCCAGCATGCCAGCACCACTGACGCGTTGCGTGGCAACCTCCTACTGCTACTTCAACAGAGTGTCACTAGATCGACCGAGACGCTCTGTTACAGCGCCCGAAACCCACTTACAGCGTCTATTAGAGGTCACTCTAAGCGCCGCTATACAGACACTCATCTGGCAATACCTGGCGTTAGAATCAGCCTCCACGTAAATTTTGCTTTTTTTAATAGAATATGGAAGTGTATTTGATTGGGTTGTAAAGCTTAAAGTCATTTACAGCACACATTCCCACCTGGTGCACAACAGGAGACTAGATTCATAAGTAGAATTGACTGTCCCATACAACACAATACAATTTTTTTCTTCGTTAAGCTAACTTGGGGCCTAAACCGTCCTTTAGCGCTAACTGAAGAATTACCCCCAACCCCTACTAACACAGCATTCCTCTGCCAGGTCTCACGCTAGACTCTCCACCACTAGAGAAGGGCAAATCTTTCAAAATCGTATTTATCCACATCTGCTTGGAATTGGCACTTGAATAAATTCTTAAAACTCGCCTACGTGCGTTAAAACAATGTATGTGAATTTTTTACATATTTAGATCGAATTTGATTCTATTCTAACCAATGTACTCATCCCTACGTTTTATCTGCTTTCCTCCTATGTTTTATACCTTCCGCTATTCCTTTTTTTCCCTAACATTACCAGCTAGTCTCTCCATTGGCTTCCAATTGGCTGGAAATTAAAGTCGAACCCCACCTGTAAAATTACTCCACAAGTCTGTCTTTATCCCGTCTCGAAATTCACTCAAAGAACTTTTCCAGTCTTCTCTTCGCATCTTCAGTGACCTACATTTGTTTCCATCCTTCATAACCTTATTCCACACACAGATGCTAGATTTCCCCAGGGCATCCCTCCTTCTCTGGAACGTGCTGCCTATTAGACGTATGAGACCTATTAGACTTGCCCACACCTTTAATGCACCTAGACAATCGCACAAATACTTCATCTTAACCGTCTGATAGGCTTCAACGGGATTCTCATTTCTCTAAATGCAGCACCTAATACTCTGCCTTGCCTATTATATCCAACAGTCCCCTAACCTCTTAGGTGGTGTATTTCCTTGATCAAAGACCTCTGCTTCTACTGTACTGTACACTGTGTCTTCACATGTTTTTTGTCTTTGTTAATTTATTATTAACTACATATAGCACAACAAATGATATCAGCACATCTGGTGGCCCTGCCCAACTGCCACAATATATATGGCAAAAGACCTACAACTTGCTATCCAGGTTGCTGCATGCGCCTCTTCTTGGAAATCCATGGGAAGCACTGATTTTTTTCCAAATCATTAGAATAGTCCCTTGTCCAACATGTCCTTGTTGCTGTTAGGCTTTCTGTTGCTAAAAACTGAAAATCACCCCACATCCCCTGGAAGGAAATCTTGAGTAGAATCTGAGACGATAACGATAGGAGCACTATTGCGAAAAAATGGACCAATGATAAAAATTCATATAAATATGCTGGGTGGTGGGAAGGGGGTCACATACATCCGGCATCAAGAAATATCCAGCCAGTCTTGTTTCTTTTATTTTAATGGAAGGAAAATGACAGTCGGGGTGACAGGCTCTGTCACCCCTCATAGACTAAACCTGTAATCCCTGGATTTAGTTCCTATCATGTGAGAATAAACCACAAGCTTTGTGGGAGTTTTATTCAGTTCGGGTGTATAAGTGACTTGTCCTCTCATTAACCAATGTGTTTATATGGATTTTTAACATTACACAATTATGCGATAGTGCTCCTTTAACATCTATAGTCCACGATATGCATGGAAAATTCCTGTACATATGAAGGTCGTTACACAGCCTCTTTGACCTGCACTTACCTATTTCGGTCCAATTGTGAGTTTCTCGTGCATTTTTTTTCTTCGTATTAGCGATTTTCATATAAATGGTTTTCACATACTGCATCCGGCGTTCACCTGAAGCTACGTGGTACTACGTGGCGTTAGCGTTCTTAAATAACCCCCTATATAACGTTGTGTTGTATTTCATTTAAAGGAGCAGTATCTCAAATTTTTCTTGTTGACTTATATTTAAATGGTACTTTGAATGTAGGTAAGTGTTGGAGTAAGAATTACAAATGTAGAAAAAAATGATATCTGTGTTGTGCAGCTGGAGACTAATAGCTCATGTTTATGTCTTCTGAGTATAGGAGCCCGACACTCTGGCCTGTTCCACGCTGAGGAGAGGGGTGAAACAATGTATCAAAGTATCAGCTGTTCAGTCCTGGCAGCCGTCCAGCATAAGATAACAACATTGCAACATTGCCTGTCCAGAACTTATATATCTAAAACAGAGAGAAAAGCTCTAGAAGTTATTTAGCTGATTTTGACAGTTTTCCCTTCATATTGGCTCTGCTGCAGAATCTTTCAGTTTACCATTTTCTCTCTCTTTTCTCAACACATTTTTCCATATGATCTTTCTTTCAGCTTTGTGTGTTTTGAGCAAAGCCCAACCCAGGATTTTCACTATCTGGAGTTTTGTTTTGTGCCCCTAGGGGCATCCCGACTTGGGATGCCCTGATATGTGAAATCCCCAAGTTTGCCTGTGAAAACGTACCTTTCCCTGTCCCACAGCGCATGCGCGGGCTCTCATCCAATCAGCGCTGTTTGCACGCCGATGGGGAGCCTGAGCAGTAACCTTCCTGGCCGCCCGGCCTGTCTAAATGACTATCTGCGTGAGCGCGCCAGAAAAATGGGGGGATCTGTGGTTATCCAGGGGTTGTTTCACACAGTGGGCATCCTGATTTAGAATGCCCAAGGGGCAAGGTCAATGGCCGGGTCTTATAGACTTCAGGGTCGGCAACTCAGGGTTTTGTTCCACTTTAATACCTTTAGATTTTCCTGCACAGTTATTCAAAGAAGAACTTCAGTCATTTTCAGTCAGTTTAGTTTATTTTATTAGTTTATAAACAATTATATCTATGTGGGCATCCCAAATATTCAACTAGGAAGAAGTAAAGAAGAATGCATGACAAGCATGAAAGTGGTTAAGGTATGCATTAGGAAGAAGTAAAGATGGCATGCTAAATACTTTGGAACACCAGAGCACAGCAATAAATAAGTAATGGATTAGCAGGGCCAGAGTATAGCAGACAGTTAAAAAAAGAGGTTCACATATGCGTAAAAGCCACCAAAAAAGCCAGCGTCTGTGTATAAATAACACAACAACAAAAATATTACGAGTTTAGGAGCTAAATGAAGGGTAAAAACAGGATTTTTCCAATGGGACTTAGGAGGATCTCGTTGGACACTCAAACATTTTCTTACAATGTACGTGAAATAAACGCTATAAAAATACTAGGAGACGAGGGTTTCACATCAACATATATAAGAGCGTCTGTGAAATAGGCTTTGAGAGCCGTACTCGCAGCATTCTTGATGGCTTACACAGCTACGGAAACAGTACGAGACGCTCCTGATGGAGGCTCTGAATCATGTGAACGCACGTATACTTAACAAAAGCTATGTGTAATGTTCACACTTTGAGACAAAAACTAAATGGAATATAGATGGCTCTGAATCAACCCTGTAGTCTCCATAGATGTCATAGGCTGAAGAGGATAACCAGGACTGATGAGCAAATAATGCTGCTTATCTACTCTAATTGCACTATACCTAAATTAACTTGCCCTAAAACTGATTTGGGGTGCCGCTGGGGCAAGAACCGAAGCCCAGGATAGTCAAAATCCTGGGTTTTTGTCCACTTTAAATATAGTTAAGTGTTGCAGAATTCTGGGGAACGTTACTTGTCAGTTATAAAGTTGATTCCTAATGTTTACGGCACCCGCGGAGCGTTTTTCTATACGTTTCCTCCCAACGCCATTACTGATTAATTCTATCCCGTAGATCTGTTGGTTATCAATCAATAGGAAAAACACTCCGAAAATCAATGCGACAGCCGGCCACCAATTCCCACCGAGAATCCCGCGTGTGTCACATCAAACTTCCACTTACAATCCGCGGTGCAGCAAGGGCGGCCAGCGGGGAGCATTGATCTATATATTAAATCTGCAATCGCTTTACTAGGAATGTTTATATACAGGGGGAGGTCTTCTGCGTTGTCCATCCATCTCAGGCTTGGATGTGTTTTGCGTGCTCAGATGTTTTTGTGCTCTCTACAGTTTGTATAGACAGGCTGTCTAAGTTACCTTAGCCTTTCAAGAGGAACAAAACAGAGTACCCTAAATTCCCTAAAATCCCAAATTACTCTCGTATGGAAGATTGCAAGTCTAAACTGTTTTGTGCTCTTTAAAGCTGATGGAAACCCTTGGGCGTCCCATATTGGGATTCCCCATTGCGTGAAACCCCCTGTAGCTGAGCGCACCCGAACAGAAAGCTGGGGATGCGGCCAGGTGGCCCGCGTCATTCGGCAGCCAATCTCAAAACTGCCGCTGGCCATGGCTCGGTGGTGATGAAATTTAATTGGAGCCCTTTCAGTGGAGTAGGCCTTGGGAGAGACATTAGCTAGATATAGAAGTTAGTTAATATAGTTAGAAATCCCCATGTTTTCCTTTGGAGATTTAAAGTTATAATAGAAATTAGACCCTAGATGGCAGTATGCCCTGAAAGAGACATTAGAGCCCCCTGAAATTCTGCCTATCTCTACTTACCTATACTCCCCCTATTCTACCTATGTTTACCTCTAATCACAGCTTGAACTCATGAACATCTAACCTTTTCCTGCCCCACAATCTCCAACCTTACTTCAACCTACATCACACTTTCCATACTGACCCTGCCCACTTCTTCCCACCTCTTCCTCACATCACCTCACCTAATCTTTTCCTGACTTACACCTGCCCACTTTTTTCCACCTCACCTATTCCTGCTTTATCTCAGCCAATCTCACCTCTGATCACCTCATCTCTACCCACCTCACCTCTGCCTTCCTCTACCCACCTCTGCTCACTCACCTTACCCCTGCTCTCCTCCTTTCTTGGTGACTGACCTCAGCCAAGCATACTTCTGCTCACCTTACCGCTACCAGCTTCTTCTCACCCATATCACTTTTACCCACCTCTGCTCACCACTTAACATCTCACCTTTTCCCACCTCCCCCTGTCTCACCTCATCTCAATTCACCTTACCTATACTCAGATCTGCATATACAGAGGAAACAAGCTTTACAGAGTCTCTGTAAGCAATTTACATTCCAATAATAGGCTCTTGACAGCTTTAAACAGTATCACAGCTGATTACAATAGAAACAATTAAGATAAATGAATTGCTATTTGGCTGTAACAATGTAACACAATGGACCTCTCAACGCTGAGCTATTTAGATGGCGGGGGTTCGGGGAGGCAGACAGCTGCGCTGACATGCTCAGTGCCCTAACCCACCCACTGTCTGCCTGCTCAGTTTATAGTGTGCAGGGCTGGGATGTGCGTAGTGTGCCATGGCACAGAGCGCTAGGGTCAGGGGGTGGTGCCACACAGCTGTAGCGGCACGCTTAATGCCCCAACCCGCCCACCACCTGCCCTGCTCAGGTGGGAAAAACTGCAGTCAAAAATTACTGATCCATTCCCCTATTATCATGTCTGATACTTGAGGAACTCCCCCTCTTTTGCATTGCATCCCCACCGGCTGGCAGTTCACTACCCCACAGTAGACAGGTAGTGAGGAAGCCAAGAAGTGTGTTGGAGGGCAGCCTGTAGACTTGCACGGGGCAACTTCCATCCTAGGGCTGGCCCTGGCTGCGGTATTGCTCAAGAGGAGAGTTTGAGGGCAATGGTTGGGCTTTCACACAGTGGAGCATCTCAAATCGCTATGCCTCAGATAAGAGGACATATCACCAGAATAGTGAAAATCCTGGTTATTAGCCCACATCAAGTACATAACCCCTCCCCCCGATCTCTCAATGTGTAATATTCATCCAATTGACTCTTTTCAGGATCCCACCACAATAATGTTTCAGTTTGTTCATTTAAAATCCAAATGGAGCTTTAATGAGACCCGGCTGTGAAGCCCTTGCTGAGGCTTTAATTATAAATCACTGTTAATGACACTTTAAAATCTAAATTTATTGTCAGAGACACCGTCAACTGAAAGCCGCAGTTGGCACCATGCCAGTTGTGTGAATGACAGTACAAGCAAAGGACCCAACGCATCGAAATCTGCTTTTATTGTATCACGTTAATTTATGGGGAAAATGTGAGAAATGCGGCAGCCGTCGAACCCCAGGAGCTTTACCTGTACTACTTGCAGGTATAGTGCATTTATCCAGCATCGCGTTCAGCCAACTAGCTTTTAGGGACACAGTAAGGGTATGCTTTAACCTAATGCAGAGTGTGCAGAACATCGGAAGTGGCTGTACACTTACCTGTGTACTGCCATCTGGCATTAGAAGTGTCCTCTCTCATGAGAGCTGGCAGCCATCGTTTTGGACCATCTGCTGACACCACCGCCACAGCCAAGAGGAAGAGGATTGTGGGCTGAGTTGAGTTACAGCAGCATGCTTACTTCTGTACATGTTGCGCCCCCGCCACAGCCACCCCCAAGAGTTTGGGTTCCCCACTGATTTAATGAGGCTGGATTCAGGGTCAAGTCCTCAAATCTGAACAGTTACTCAAAGGTCGGCCGAACATCCCAGACCTGAACTTTGGGGGGTTCGCCCATCCCCAGGGAAGTCCACAAAGACTCCTCCTCTGTGATATAAGAGCCTTCCTGTCCCACTGGGCTGGGATTAGCTTGGTGGGATGCCAAGGAAAGTTGCCAAAGAAGGAGGACCTATGCCCCCCTTCTCTACAGATGCTGGCAGGGCAGTAGCGATAGGGGCTCCCTGCCATCAAGAAGATCACAGGCCACCAGACCAGGAGGGAGCCCTGCACAGAGGACAGAGGAGGAATGTTTTTTTTTTTTAACTGTTTGTGAACTGGCAAGGAGTCCAAGGGTCCCCTATACATATTCACACATTGCAATGACTGGCGTTATGGTATCTGGCATTCAGGAGAACTGACAGCTGGATACTGGGGACTATCCAGCAGGAGGAATTTCAAACTGGATGGCCCTCTCTTTGACCCATAACCCTTTATAAAGACTGGGAGCCGGCAGCCATCTTTTTTCTGCTGACGCCATAGCCAAGAGGAATAGAATTGCGGGCTAAGGTGAGTTACAGCAGCATGCTCACTGCTGTACACTTTGCACCCCCGCCACAGCCACCCCCAAAAGTTTGGATCCCAATTGATTTATTGATTTCAATGGGGTTGGATTTGGGTTCGAATGGTATTGGGAAAGAGGACGAGTGGGTATAGGCTGACCCAGTCTATTGGGTGCGACCTCACCTTCACACCAATTAAGGTGAAATCATATGGAAGAGTTTAAATTCTTTATTGGGGCTCTTAGTAAAAGGAGGGGGGAAGATAGTCAAACGGTTCCCCTCACAATAAACGTTTCAAAACATACAAATATATTGACAGAATGCAACAATGAAGTATATGTACATAATTACACATTAATGGAACATTGCCTCTTGGTTATTGAACTTGGTGACTGTTTTGGTGTGCTAGTCTCACCCAGTAAGGCTTCCTCAGTGCCAGTCATCGATAGTGAGTTTGGCTATCTTCCCCCATCCTCTTACTAACAACCCCAATAAAGAATTTAAACTCTTTTATATGATTTCACTAGAGATGAGCGAACTTCTTGAAAGTTCGATTCGGGCGATTCGCCGAATTTCCCCAAGAAATTCGGGTTCGCCCGAATCGAACTTTCACGAATCGCTCATCTGAAAAAAAAATGCCGGCATGGTGGGAGCGGGCAGGCCGGCTACGCTGTCAGCGGGCGGCGGGCGCCTGACAGCGCAGCCGGCCTGCCCGCTCCCACCATGCCGGCATTTGTTTAAAAAGCAAACACTTACCTGCATGGTCGGAGCGTGGAGGCCGGCGCCGCTCTCAGGCGCCCTCTGATGACGCGTCCTCTGATGACAGCTGAGAGCGGCGCCGGCCTCCACGCTCCGGCGCCGCTCTCAGCTGTCATCAGAGGACGCGTCATCAGAGGGCGCGTCATCAGAGGGCGCCTGAGAGCGGCGCCGGCCTCCACGCTCCGACCATGCAGGTAAGTGTTTGCTTTTTAAACAAATGCCGGCATGGTGGGAGCGGGCAGGCCGGCTGCGCTGTCAGCTTTTATTTCAGGGAAAATTCGATCGGCACGAACCAAGAAAAATTCTGGTTCGTGCCGAATCGAATTTTCCCTGAAATTCGGAGCGAATTCCGGTTCGTCCGAACCGGTTCGCTCATCTCTAGATTTCACCTTAATTGGAGTGAAGGCGGGGTCACACCCATAGGCAAACCCATCAGCCTATACCTACTCACCCTCTTCCCTGATACCATTTTAGTAGCCTAGAGTGAGTACCAGCTCACTAAATAGTCCTGAGGTTAGGGTCACGCTATCAATTGTTGCTGCCGCGAGAGCAACAACAATGATTATTTGAGCATTCGAGCCCTCGACCCTGAACATTTATTCAATGTTCGGCCGATCGTCCTGGACCAGAACTTTGGGGGGTTCGCCCATCCCTAGGGGAGTCCACAAAGGCTACTCCTCTGAGGTATAAGAAACTTCCTCCTCCTCTGAGGTATAAGAGCCTTTCTGCCCCACTGGGCTGGGATATGCTTGGCGGGATGCCAGGGAAGGAGGACCTGTGTCCCCCATCTCTACAGATGCTGGCATGGCAGTAGCTAGCATCAAGAAGATCACTGGCCACCGGACCAAAATTGTATATTTTAACCGTTTGTGAACTGGTAGGTCCAAGGGTCCCCTATACATATTGTAATGACCGGAGCTATGGTAACTGGCATTTAGGAGCACTGACAGCTGGTTACTGGGGACTATGCAGCAGAAGGCTCATCACTCTTTATAAAGACTGGGAGCTGGTGGCCATCTTTTTGGGCTATCTGCTGACGCCACCACCGCTGCCAAAAAGGAAGAGGATTGAGGGCTGAGGTGGTTTACAGCAGCACACTTTGTGCCCCCACCACAGCTACCCCAAACGTTCGGCTCCCCATTGATTTCAATGGGGCCGGATTCGGGTTCAAGCCCTCGAACCTAAACATTTATTCAAAGTTCGGCCGAACTTCCCGGACCCAAACTTTGGGGGGTTGGCCCATCACTAGGGGAGTCCACAAAGGCTCCTCCTAAGAGCCTTCCTGCCCCACTGGGCTGGGATTAGCTTGGCGGGATGCCAAGGAATAAGGACCTGTGTCCCCCATCTCTACAGATGCTGGCAGGGCAGTAGCTGGCATCAAGAAGATTACAGGCCACCGGACCAAAAGAGACCTGCACAGAGGACTTTTTAATTTAAAACTGGCATTTAGGAGCACTGACAGCTGGTTACTGGGGACTATGCAGCCTAAGGACTTCCAAACTGGATTGTCCCCACTTAGGCTCATCACTCTGCTACATCAGTATGTGGCTATGAGCCTCTATAGTGACAGTTAGGGACTTTTTTCAGCTATATTTTATTTTTTTTTATATAAGAAAGCCACTTCCACCATCCTTCCCGTCATCTGTATTTGAAGTCTTTAAAAAAATGCTGTCGGGCTAAAACTATATATATTTTCAATTTCTATTCCTTTTTCTTGTTCACAGAAAAAAAAGAATGAAAAAGTGAGGCCCTGTAGCATTTCTGGATGAAATCCAAGTAATTTTTCATTTTCAGCCAAGTTGTATGTCTCTAGGCGGTGCGCGGTGGTAATGATTCGACATGAATTTAATCGTTTGAGCTACAGTTTAGTTTAGGTGAAAGGACAATGCTTCTCATTAACTCGCCGTTTCTCCGAGAATACCTTTTCATAAAGAGGAAACCTAATCGCAGCTGCGGAGAGAGTTGGGTGTTTTTTTTTTTTGTTTGTTGCTTAAATAAGTTCAAGGAGCACTCTAGCCAGAGCAGATTGAAACCCACCGTTAAATCTGATAGCTTGGAACCTCCACCGCCATCTGTCACCATCAACGCTGAGCCAACCCCCAATGTGGTCGAAAAACCTCAATATTCAAATAACACACAATAGTAGGCAAAATCAAATGTACAGCACAATGGGCATGCTCCTCCAGACCCTACTTCATGCAAGCACTACCAACTGCTACTTCTGAGTCCACAAATGGGGTACAGCACCGATATAATAAAAATAATCAATTTTTATTGTTGATAACATATATCCAAGACAACACATTCAACAAACAACTGTTAAAAACAAATTAGAGCAGGAGGAGTTAAAACTGTGAGCTCAGGGGTGTGAAGCGTCACCTTTGCCTCGGACGATTACCAATCCAGAGTGAGGAATTCTCTGCCAGGTAACCCAACCACACAGTTGGTGTACGTTGCTAAGATAAAAACACATTGCTGCTAGAGTACAGTTGCAAACAAATATAAATGTAAAATATTAACACATAAGGCTCAGCACCTTGAGGACACACGATAATGGAAACTTTTAATAATGCCATGAAAAGTAAACTTTTCCTTTAACTAACGGTTGTGTTTGGTGGCTGATTAGTCCATGGATGTAGTAACTACTGATGGGCTTTTGATCTGAGACGAAGCTACTTTCGGTTCGAACTGGATTTTGCTGTTTCCTTAGCTTTCCCTGATATAGGCCATATTTGATGTTCTAGGTCAAATACGACTTTGGGTCCATTTTAATCTCTGTATGCTTATACATCTATGCAACACTCTTAGAGGCCGATTCATTAATAGCGCCAGGTAGCGACAGATGAGCAACAGTAGCGGTATTTTCACAGCGCCCGCTAGTATTCGCTGTGCTTGGGCGTTGTTCGGCTGTTGACAGCGACTCAGTCGGTGTGCGGTAATGTTGAATACGGGGTAAGGAGTCGCTGTTTGACAGGTTCCGCGCTGTATGGGAGCGCATGACAGCGAATGGCCATAGCGAACAGCTCCCAGCATATTCATTAACAAATCACGCTCAAAAAATTCTCGCGCTGTGAAATGCTTGTTTAAACCCCAGAGCGCTGGCGGCGATGGGTTAAAAGTAGTTTTTTAACCCCCAAACAACCATATTTTTGAAAAAAAAAAAAAAACAAGTTTTTCAAAACATTTTGTAATATGAATACATTAATATCAGACCTGTAATATCAATTCTGCACAAATTTTTATTTTTTTTTTTACCTTAAAAAAAAATATCTAACATGGCAGAAGTGGTCACAGAATTTTTGACATTTAAAAAAAAAAAAAAAAAAATAAATAAATAGCAATTAATTATGAATATTTAAAAATTGCTCCATTGAAATGCATTGGAGAGCGCCAGGTAGCGAGAGGTCATACCTGTCGCTGTTCAAGGTCGCTGGCTGGCGCTGTGGGGTGAGGCTGGAATAATGATGAATGATTCGCTATCTGGCGCTCTGTCAGTCGCTAAGCAGGATCTGCTTGATAAATGCGTGATTGCGGAGGGGAGCCGGCGTTCTCGTGGCGGTGACCGTCATTACCGTTCGCTCACCATTCGCTACCTGGCGCTATCCCTTGTTAAATAAGGGCCTTAGTCCACATTCACACTGAGACATTGTGGGTTGATCATGTCTTCAGTGCAAACGCCCTACAATCATCGTTATTCGGCGTTTTGAAATCGATTGTGATAGCAATTGCGCTCAATGGAGTGGAACCACTATAGTAGCGGCCTTCAAAACGCTGCAGCCACGGCTTTTTGGAGGCGACTGAGATTGTTCCATGATAGCAACCACCTCCCTGAGTGTGCCCAAAGCCAAATGTGTTCTCATTCGAAGGCGTTTGTGGAGTGTTTGCCTTGGAAGCACGATCACCCCAGTGTGAATGGGCTCTTATTACATAGTTACATAGTTAATACGGGTAAAAAAAAGACATATGTCCAGCAAGTTCAACCAAGGGTGTTGGGGTAGGCAAAAGTTATTTTTTATATTTTTTTTTTTACTGATAACAGCCAATAGTAACTGTTACTATTTTCCTCTAAAAAAGCATATAATCCTTTTTTGAAGCCGTTGATGCTGTAACAAGCTTCTGTGGGAGGCTATTCCACAGATTTATAATTCTTATGGTAAAAAATGATTGTCACCTCCAGAGATTAAATCTTTTTTTTCCAGGCCAGAGGGAGTGCCTTGTCTTTAGAGAGGACTTTATGTGAAATAGCGTTTCCCCTTATTTTTTGTATTGGCCATTTATATATTTATATATAAGTCCCCGCTCAGTCGTCTCTTATCAAGACTAAATATATTTTATTCCTGCAATCTTTTTCATAACTAAAATCCTTCATTCCTCTTATTAGTTTGGTTGCTCTCCTCTGCACCCTTTCCATAGTCAGAGCGTCCTTTGTATGATCTGGAGTGACAATATTACATCCCTATTCCATGATTCTATGCCTCTATTACTGCATGATAATATCTTGGTGGCCTTAGAAGCTGCTTGGCATTGCATGCTGTTTTTTAGCCTGTGACCTACCAGTACCCCCAGATCCTTCTCAACTAGTGACTCTCCCAGCTTCACTGCCCCCAAGAACATAAGTGGCAGCAGAATATTACACCCCAAGTGCATGAATTTATGCTTCTCCACATTGAACTATATTTGCCAAGTGGATGCCCAGACATTCAAAGTGTCCAAGTCAGCCTGAAGCTTGTGAACATCTTCAATAGACTGCACTGTGCATTTAGAGCAGGTGTCTTTTCTAACTACAAAGTCCTTATGATAGTGTAGTGCGAATGTTCAAGAGTTCAAAAGTTAAAAGCTCAAAGGTGTATTATTTTAGTGCATGGGCTTCAGGGAGAACTGTTGCTATAATGGCAACTGTTGGCTACAGCACCAGCTGAACACAGCAGAAGCAGGGTACTGATGGCCTTTTGGATGTAGACATTTCTGGACACGTGTGCAGGACATCTGTCCATGATTCATGGATGCAAGGCATAAATGGATTCATGAATGCAGAAATTGCTGGACACAGCGGAAGCAGGACGCAGATGGACTCACGGATGGAGGCACAGCTAAACACATCGATTAGGAGCCAGGTGAGAATTCTCACAATGCAAGTCAATATAAACTCTTTAATGTAAATGTGAGCACTGCAACACAAACACAACTCCTGCACCTACGACATGTACAAATATATGCAAAGACATACAGAGTCTTCACAGACAATAGCTACCTAGTAAGTACTCTGCCTGAATGTCATAATAGAATATTGGCAGGGACATGGTTATAGGTGATGGACAACCCACACATATGACCCAGGTGGTACTTGAGATAATATGAAAATGGAGAATGATACTTGATGAAAAACAATGGAGAACCCCTGAGCGAGTTCCCCAAGCTGTAGCTCTTTAGTCACATGTGCACCCAAGGTTGGGCACTGTCAGTACCATGCATAGGGTTAATGCAGAGTCTGGCAGGTGGAGATATGTGTTGCCTCACCCATCTCTGCAGCTTCCAGTTTGCCAGTCTCCCAGTAATGTCTGGGTTTCAATTCTGCAATTCATTTCTTTAGGGGGGGGGGGGGGGGGGTCAAGTATTTTAAGGGACCGGGTGGACATCGTCCATGCTTTCCAGCACTTTACTATGCCATTATTTAAAAGCTTTTCCAGTTGTTTCCTGTTCAATGGCTTCTATGAACTATTCATGCCTATGAACTATTCATGCCGAGCTTGGATCCCAACCATATATTAGTGATGGTGGTTCTCATGGGAAGAAAGGTTTGAGACCCCGGCATTAGGGGATTGCAGATTGGCTTATGCAACCTTTTCTCTTTCCACAGACAGGAACACGCAACCCAAATTGTTCCCCCATGTAGGCTGCCATGGTATTTGGATTTGGGACCAGACCAAGGCACAGATGGACTCACGGATGGAGGCACAGCTGGACACATGGGGGTCGAATTCATGCAGAGCTTGGCTCCCAACCATATCTCGGTGATGAATGTGGTTCTCATGGTAAGAAAGTTTGGAAACCCCTGCTTTAGGGGATTGCAGAAGGGCTTGTGCAACTTTTTCTCTTTCCGCAGACTAGAACACGCAATCCAAATTGTTCCCCCACATAGGCTGGCATGGTATTTGGATTTGGGACCAGGCCTAGAATATTTGAAACAAAATCAGATGAACCATATCACCACGGGACAGAATAGGTTCCGGCAACAATATTTTTTTAGTTTTTCATCCAAAATTAAAATAAAATCTGTCCCTTAGAGGGATTTGTACAACCAGTCATGAAAGATTTGTGTATAGAGATATCTGATTCTTATGACCTCAAAATATATGTCTACTTGTCGCAAAAATATGAAGAATCTGCCCCGGTGTCAGCCGAGTGACATCGTAATCCTATAATTAGACATCCCCTCCTGGATTGGATCTGGTGACGAGCATTGAACTATGTCAGCGCCTCAGGCAGGCCATCCTGACGATTGTTAAGCATCCTGCTAACATTTCTGCCTGAAGATTGCGCCAATTGTGTCTCTTAGCCCCCCGGGCCAACAGGAGCTGTTTGCTAAGCCCTCCGGCCATCACCTAATCTGCATCCCTGCAAGGGCCTGTCATGCTGCCTCGAATATAAATGCTGCACTTTGCCGGTACTGTGGAACCTTAATCACGATGGCGTGGAGTCGCTAATGGACCTCTTTGAGATTTCAATTTCCATGGCCCTTTTTCTCGATCAAACAATAAACCCGGTGACAGGCAGATCAGAGGCTCAGCGGCATAACCCGCATAGAAAGTGCTGCCAGCCATTCAGATGTCACACCGAAAGTGTCAATTATGACCGATAATTATTTCATTCATTCTTTTCTGTAAAAGACTTTGAGTAGTTTAACAATGCATTCAATAGTTTATGCCATCAGGGAAATGATCAGAGGCTTTACAAGATAATTCCAGGCTGGCCATTTTTCTATTAATTCACTCAAGCTTTGCTAAAGGTGCTCATGGACATCAAGTGGGTTTTTTCTTATCCAGCTGAACACTTCTGGATGGTGGGGAGGGGGGTCTGAGGAGCCTGAACATCTTTTCAAGTCTTCTAGAAGCTCCTTTCCCTTCCTGTTGTCAAAGGCTGATCAAGAATCTCACATCCTATCCTTTATGACTGCATCTGTAAGTCCATCTGTGTCCTGCACACTATGGGGTCGATTCGGAGCCAGGTGAGAATTCTGCTCAGGTTCATACCTACCACACAAAAGTTGAATAAATCCTAGCTAAAGGTCAATAACCTGGGGAATTGAATCTGGGATAAAGTTCTCCTTAGAATCAAGTGGGAGATTGAGAACCAGTAAGAGGTTAAAGATGTGTCATGCAGTGGATTACAGCCAGAACTGAAGCCTGGGGTCAGGCCAAAAGCATATAAATGTCAGGTTAATAATAATAATGCTGGTTGGATGTTTCAGCATCGATGCTAGTAGGTGCTTTATTTATGTAGTTCTAAAAAAAAAAGCCTGAGGAAGTGGGAGGTGTCCCCTCGGAACGCGTGGCTCCTGGTTTGGTAGGCGATGGGAAGACTTACCATCTGGTATATTTGTGATACTTTGGTCTGATTTATTGTGATTGGGATTTATTGTGATTCATTTGTGATTTAAATGTTTGGATTGGTATTGTGATTCATATCAGTGGAGAATTTTGTGGTCATTCATTATATTTATCATGGGATATTTACTTATTTGGTGATTAGTAAGTTGTTATTGCTTGGCATCATGTTGGTTTTGGTTTCTGATTATAAATTGTGTATTGATTTATGGATTGACTGCACTTGCACTTTATAGGTACATTATTTTGGATCCGGATCATAGGCAGGATTTGCACGTTGTTATTTGCACTGCTAGATCACTTTATTTACTGATCAAATATATACATTCAGATGTTTATGGTTAATAAGTGTGATAATACTCTCCCCTATACACCTTCATGTTGGTTTGTCTTGTATGTTATTGTCTGTCTATGTGTTTTTAATGGATTTTAATATGTGTAATGATTATGTGTAGTGATTATATCTGTGAAATGAGAGTGCCTCCCTATATGTTCCTTTATTTATGTAGTTCTGTCATAATCCTGTGCGTCCAGCTGATTCTGCACAGCCGCAGGTGTGGTCGGCCCATGTAAGCACTTCTGCACATGTACTGGCAGGCAATAATTAAAGAGACACATGCACCTGTCATGTCAGCTGACGTCAGTATCCACCTTCTTTGTCAGGTGATGTATCTGCCATGTCAGCTGAACATAAAATAGAATCCAATCAAGACCTATATAAGGAAGTCCTGGACAACAAAATGGCACCAGAAGATTCTCTTTAGTTCTGACTGTGCCACCTTCTATCTTTTCTCATGGCTTAAAATGTTATGTGTCAGGTCTGGAGTTCCTCCACAGCCTCAGAGCGTGCCTCTGTTTAGTACAAATTCCGGCTGGCTCCTTTTTTGGAACATTCCCCTGTAATATGCCGCTCCACCAGCAGATGACTCTGTCCTGCAGAGGTGTTGGTAATCAGCCATCACCTGTGATTTCTTGGCCTATATAAGCTGATCCACTCATTCAGGCAGTGGATCAGCATTGACGTGAACCCAGGACTCTAGTCATAGGCATAGTCATACCCCTCGATTCAAAGAGCCAAAGTTAATTGATTTCGTATCGAGAATCGTAAGTTTGGGTGGGTGTTTGTCATTTTTTCTTGTTTTTTTGCCCATTTCGTATTCGCACGATCGTTCGCGCATAGACGTATATGAACATACGCATTTCGTACGAGAATCGTATAATTTGCGTTAGTTCGTGTGTTTTTCCCGTCCAAATTATTTGCGTCCGATCCTATTTTTTACGTCCTTCACATGGGCTTGCGACCAATTCAGAGAGGTGATTGCTAATTGTTTTGAAGCCCATTAAAGAGCTGCTTTACGAAATGTTTGCCGGCAGCTATTTGGCCTCGGGAGTAGGATGGAGCGGAGCGAGTTTGTGGCACATCAAGGGCTTATGCTTTTTGGCATTGAGTTGATCGAGATGTCTGAGAGCAGATTGCCCCTGCGTCGTCGCATGAACATCGATAGCATGAATGATGTTGAGCTGTTCGAGCTGACCAGGCATAATCGCGCTTCCCTCCATAAATTATATAGTGAGCTGCGGCCATGGTTAGCCCGCACCACAAGGAAGGGGCATGCAATTTCAGGTATGACCAAGATGCTTGGCTGCCTGCAATTTTTGGCGAACGGCTCGTTCCAGAGGCTGGGTGCCCTCTCCGTGGGGATGTCCCAGCCTACGCTGAGCCGCGCACTATCTAAATTTTTGGAAGGCATGGCTGCCATAACTGCAAAATATATTTATTTTCCGGATGATATGGCAGCCAGAAACGCCATTAAGCTTGGGTTTTATAATGTGGCCGACATGCCCAACGTTATTGGTGCTATTGACTGCACACATGTGGCACTCGTACCTAGGGCTGCCGACGAGTATATATATAGGTATTGAGATTGGTTATTATGTTGGCCAACGTGTAATGTAACCTGTTTTCCTTTGCGGCAGCATATTTGTTTATCCCTCATTTGTGTAGCTGCTTTATCTAGGCTTTTCATTAGTATTTCCCAATAGAGTGCAGACATGTTTTATTTATTTTTTTTTTTTTTGGGTCAAATATCAATTACCCTTTTTGTATGTTTTTGCCTTAAGGAATCGAAAAATGGGACACTCCCTTAATGTCCAGGCCGTGGTTGGTCCGGACATGCGTTTTATGAGTGTCCTTGCCGGCTACCCAGGATCGTCCCACGACTCATATATCCTCAGGCGATCTGGGTTGTTTCGGAGATTTGAGGCAGGTGAATTTTCGGGGGCATGGCTGCTTGGTAAGTGTGTCCTATTTGTGTGCTATTAAATGTGGGATTAATCTTGTATTTGTTGATATGTTAGTATTTGAATTCTTTACATAAGCCAGAAACTGCCTTTTTCTTGGGTCATATATTATGAACTTCCAAAAAAAATGCTTGCCTCGCTTTGTCCTTCAGAATGTTTTCCCTTTAGTTAGGATGTCTGTAAGTTCCATGTCCCTAAATATATTGGTTGGGAGTTTATACCCAAGGATCTGTGAGCTTTGGCTCCTTTTGTAGTATTGGTCTTTAAATGTCAAAGTGGACTTAAACTGCATACATTGTAGTTTTCATCTAAATGTGGATAGCCCCTCAGCAGCATCCTAATTGTAACATGTCTGAAAACTAAACATATATTTAAATTCCAAATACCCTTGGCCGTGCAGATGTTTGTTAATTAATTGGTATATTGAAGTGCCATTTTTAATTATGTACTACATTAGTGGCAATATTTATTTTGCTAATGTGCCCTGGGTGTTTTTTTTTGCCCTTTACCTTACATCATTATGATATATGTAAAATTATTTGTGTTTGTTGTGTTGCCTTTTTAATTTTGATTACATTTAATTGTCTGTTTAAGGTGATTCCGGGTACCCACTTCTACCCTGGCTCATGACGCCTGTGCTGCGGCCCCAGGATGCCTCTCAGGAAGCGTACAACCGTGCGCACCGCAAGACCCGGGCTGTTGTGGAGAGGGCCTTTGGGCTGTTGAAGACACGTTTTCGTTGCTTGGACCATACTGGGGGCGCCCTGCAATATGATCCCAAGAAAGTGATCGACATAATCATGGCATGTGCTGTTTTGCACAATTTTGCGATCCTGGAACGTGTCCCACGTTATGTGGATAGCCTGCCCTCTTCAGCCGTAGAGGATGATGTAGAGAATTTTGTGGGGCCACCCAGTGAGTCTGGCCAATCAGTTAGAGCCAACTTGATCTTGCAGCATTTTAGTTAATTTTATTTCGTGTCTCAACATTCTGTGTGTCTGTGTTATCCTTTTTGTTAAATATGTTGTTTTGCCGTAATGTGGCATTACCTCAAAGTAAAACATTTTTACCTTAATTGTTGCCTAATGTATTTCATGTAGTTTCCTTAGCTTTAGATTTGCATTGTTACACCTCTTCAAACAAAAATTATCTGGTTTAGCCCAAGCTGTTTAAAATGTGTTCCCACTAAAAACGCCACAAGTATTGTAAGTGAGAATTTTTTTTTACTTAGAAAAGTAAAAATTATAGTGCTTAACAGAAAACATTCCACATACATCTGTGGTTACAAATGGATGACATAACAAAAAAAACATCGAGCACATCTACACCTGGAAGTGAGTGGCACAACCAAACAAGGACACCCAGTCCAAAGGCCAGCCTAGTCCAGTCATTAATATTGCCTGTGCCCAGGGATATTTGGGCATGGCCATAATGTCACACAAACATGTCTGCAAACAGGAGGAGCACCAACCAAATACATATTTAAAGCCATAAGTGGCCAGATACACTCCACATAGACCTATGGCATTGGCTAGTGGCCTTAAGCATTACTCTAAGGAGCTATATGGGAGCAAATACAAAACACAACCTGCATGAGCAACACAAAATGGATTGTTTGAAACCTCAAAGGACAAGTAAATACAGTGGGGGTTAAGAGAAAAGATGTCCCACACACCCATGGCTTAATAGGGTGGCTGCCCATAATACCCAGGTGGAGGTCCAGGTGGAGGTCCATGTGAATGGGACCTAGCCTGGGCCATGGCAGCATTGTGAATTTGAAACTGCTCCACAATGTTTCTCTGCATATTGGTCATCTCAGCCATGGCTGACTGGATGCCATTACTTGCAGTGACCACGTTGCTGTTGAGGGTACGCAACTCCGCGAGGATGCCCTGTAGACTGGTATTGATGGTGACCATGTCGGCATGCCTTTCCTCACGCTCTGTAACGAGCTGTGCCTCATAAGAGTCCCTTTCTTGGGTCCATAATTGAAGCAGGGCACTCTGCCTCCCCTGGGAAATTGTGGGGCGGCGTAATGGAGTCCGCCGCACAATTACCCTGGCTCTTGGGCGTGCCCTGCCGCGTGGTGTCGTCCCCTCAACAGCAACAGGCCTGCTTTGCAAATCCTCAGCAGCAGAGTGAACACTGGGGACTGTAGTGTCAGTCTCCCCATGTGCATGCACAATGGATGGAGATTCACTCTGCTGCTGAGGATTGGCCAGAGAAACATTATGGAGCAGTTCCAAATTGGGACCCAGGGGGAGGTCATCCGACGTGCCCTGCATTGAGACAACATCATCTTCCTCCATTTCCTGGATCTCTTCCATGAGTGTGCGGGTCTGTAGGGACATATAAAAAAAAAAGTGTAAGTTGGCGTCCAAATTTGGGATTCCCACAGTTTAACACATTCTTAAGCACTTGGTAGTATTTATGGTACTAAATTAACTTACCGGAAATCTCGGATCTGGGCTCCTATGCTGTACGGACCTGGTAGGCATAACCAAACTGGGGGGTGAGTTTACCCTTGCTGAGGGATCATGCTGGGCTGAAGAAGAGAAAAACAAACCACGTAAACACACACATAACCATTTTTGGGATAGGTAATCAAATAAACCTCTATTTGTAATATTAAGCAACTCTAGAGCAATGTGGACATTTGTTAAAAGACACGCAAGTTTAGATAGGTGCAATGGCTCGCGAAAACTGCTAACTGACCTCAGTTCTAAGTCAGGAAGTGTACCCAGTCAGCATACAACTTGCAACGCACATTTTTGGATTTAGCCTACTATTCGCTAGGTCCGGGGTACTCAAACAATTGTTGTAAAGGTCCATTTAAAGGTATGTGGTGAGAGGTGAATGTCTGGCCATGGGGCTGACGCAGGGGGTGTCTAGTTAGAAATAAACACACTGGTGGAGGGGCTTGAGATTTCAAAGTGCAAACTAATAAAGGCTGCTTGCCCTTGCTGGGCTGGATGGGGCAGAGCTGAGGGGACAGGGATTGGATGGCTAAAGGGGGGAGTTGACGAATTGATGGTGATGGGATGGATGGAGCAAATGTATGGGGCTTATGTGGGGGGGGGGGCATGGGGGGACTGTGGCAGATGGGGCAGAGCAGGGGCAGCGGGACACGATTGTGCCAAGAGAAAGATGTACCAAGTTACTGTGTACCTTGCAATGCCACTTCCTGTGCAGTACTTCATATTGCAATGCTATGTTTCAGGGAGCCATCACATTGGGCAGGAGAACAACCACTACATCGCCGATCAAGGGGGCAGCTCTGAGCACGTCAACACAGAAGTAACTGAGTGCAGGGCTGTCTGGGCAGGGGTCCTGGAATCTGGTGCCAAGGTCCGCATTGGGACCCCGGCCCGCCAGTTGAGTCTCGCTGCTCTAGGTCAGATATGTTTGGGGGTGGGTAATTAAATTGTTAACTCAAACACAACTCACACAACAAATAGGCAACCCATCCATAATGATGTGTGTTTTGTGATTGATTCAAAATATATCACTTTTCAGGAGAAACTTCATGACTTTACCAATACAATTGGAAATTTGATCTTTGCCATAATGGATGTGGTCCTAAATGTGTGATTCACAGGGACCAAAAGAGGACACAAACAGGCACAGTAGTGCGAGGCCAAGCAAGGCAAACCATAGGGGCATCCCGTTATCTTGTTACTAGTGAACTTTACATTATTTAGCAAACAGGCAAACATGCAGATTTAAGAGTACTCACCGTGGGTACGGGTCGGTGAGTCTGTGTCCCTTAGACCAGCATGTCCACCGACCGCGACCGGATGGAGAAGTCCCAGCACAATCTCCTCAGCAGGGGTAAACTCCAATTTAGAAGGAAAGCCACCTCCAGTTTTCAGGCTGAAAAGAGAAAATCGTTTGGTACTCAGAAAAGGTGCATACAGTACATCCTAAACATTATATTTGGAGAAAACATTTATTTACCTGTAATTATGCCTTTTAATTTCTTTTTGCCGTACAGCATACTTCAGATCAGAGATTTTCTTCTGAATTTGGGACACATCTTTCCTCTCTTCCCCCGCTGCATTTACTTGTCGTAGGATGGTTTCAAACAATTCCATCTTGCGCTGCTTTGTGGTGTGTTTTGATTTGCTCCCATAGAGCTCGTCATAGTATAATGTAAGGCCACTAGCCAATGCCATATTTTGGTCATGGGAGAATCTCCCACTCAACTGGCCGCGGCGCAATGTGCGGCCAGATGGTTGGCTTGGCTGCTCCTCCATGTGTGCAGACACATGTGGTGACATTATGGCCTGGGGCTGGGTAGGGGAATGGCCGGATTGGTGGCTTCCCAATGACTGGACTGGACTGGCCAAGGGACTGGGTGTTCTTACGTGGCTGGCCACCGAACTTCCAGGTGTAGATGTGGTCATGGTTGAAATTCTGGGCCCTCTTGGGGGGCTATGTTCCCGGCTGGTGCCAGGTCGGGGGCTCTGTTCCCGGCTGGTGCCAGGTCGGGGGCTTCTGGCCCTGGATGGGGTTCTTCGGGCCCTGTAGAGGCTTCTGGCCCTGGATGGGGTTCTTCGGGCCCTGTAGGGGCTTCTGGCCCTGGATGGGGTTCTTCGGGCCCTGTAGGGGCTTCTGGCCCTGGATGGGGTTCTTCGGGCCCTGTAGGGGCTTCTGGCCCTGGATGGGGTTCGGCGGGCTCTGGCTGGGCTTCTGGCCCTGGATGGGGTTCGGCGGGCTCTGGCTGGGCTTCTGGCCCTGGATGGGGTTCGGCGGGCCCTGGCTGGGCTTCTGGCCCTGGATGGGGTTCGGCGGGCTCTGGCTGGGCTTCTGGCCCTGGATGGGGTTCGGCGGGCCCTGGCTGGGCTTCTGGCCCTGGATGGGGTTCGGCGGGCCCTGGCTGGGCTTCTGGCCCTGGATGGGGTTCGGCGGGCTCTGGCTGGGCTTCTGGCCCTGGATGGGGTTCGGCGGGCTCTGGCTGGGCTTCTGGCCCTGGATGGGGTTCGGCGGGCTCTGGCTGGGCTTCTGGCCCTGGATGGGGTTCGGCGGGCCCTGGCTGGGCTTCTGGCCCTGGATGGGGTTCGGCGGGACCTGTAGGGGCTTCTGGCCCTGGATGGGGTTCGGCGGGCTCTGGCTGGGCTTCTGGCCCTGGATGGGGTTCGGGCCCTGGCTGGGCTTCTGGCCCTGGATGGGGTTCGGGCCCTGGCTGGGCTTCTGGCCCTGGATGGGGTTCGGGCCCTGCTGCGGGGCCTGGGTTGCCGAACTGCCCTACTTGAACCCATGGCCGGTGTGGGCTCCCTTGTGCGGCCTCTTCTGGGGGCAGAGGTGGTGGGTGCTGCAGTTGGCTGCTTTTTGGCTGCAGGGGCACGTGGCTTGGGGCCCCTTTTTTGGGTTCCTGAGGGTCCAGTGTCCCTTGGTGGGGCAGAGGTAGTAGTCTTGCCTCTCAGCTTTCTCCTACCTTGCTGGGACCTTGTTGTTGGGCCCTCCGCGGTCTGGCTTTGCTGGGGTCGCTTGGTCATAGGCTTTTTAGGTGCCATCTTCCACAAATGCTCAAAGAGAATGAGCTTTGGGTGCAGGGACCTTTAAATAATGAGCCCAGCGTGTGACGCCTATGCGCACGACTACGCGCTCGTACAAACGTACGTTCGAGCGGAACCAGGAAACCGCTGGGGTTTCACTTATCTGCTGCCTTGAAGAAGCATAAAGATGGCGCCCACTATCTTCACCCGTCAACAGGAAGAGATCCTCATGCTGGTAAGTGGCTGCCTGTGCATTTTAATCTAATAGTCAATGATGGCCTAAATGTAAATGATGCGTTTGGAACTAGTTTGGGGTCTCTTAATGTTTAAGAAGTGGCTCCTCACACTTCATCCTCAAGGGCCGAGCCTGGCCACGTTTTCACCGGTCTATGCTGATGTCCTAATTCGGCCAATTGCTCCGGCTTAGCAACAGTTAATTAACCTGTGGAGTAGCGGGGCTACCTGTCAAACCTGGCGTGTCTCGGACCTTGATGCGGATGTTTGAGGAACACTGTTTTCCTAAGCCATACAAACACAACGGGAAGCCACACACGTGGTCCAAAAGCCTAAGCATTAGCCTACATCTTGGATGTTTAAACCATCCTAACATGCCATAGATGCAGGTGGCCTGATTCTTGATGTTGGCTATTATCTGTATGTACATGGTGTGTGATACATATAACATAAGACCAGACTCTCATTCACAGTCAACGTCCTCTTTAAGGCACTCCCCAAAAATGGCTGCCACTCTAAATGTGTGTGTTAATGACATGAAATTCTCAACTTGTGATGCAACACATATGGGTGTGTGTGTAAAAGTAAAAGCTCTGTGTCCATTATGTTTTTCAGATCATGCTTCAGCGCCGGTATGACTTCGCGCCCAATGTGTGCGAGAAAAGGGACATCGCCCGGGAGATCATCGCGGAGATACACTGTGTGACTAGCACCACCTTCACTCACACCCAGATAATGCAGCATTGGTCGGACCTGAAACGTCTGCACATGCCCCGGGTGCGGAGGTTTTTTGGAATCCATTTCCCAAGTAAGTACCAAGCAATTGCATGGTATATGTTCCAAATGTATAAGTTATGCCTTTATTTATAATGACTTTTCTTTGGTAGTGTTGGAAATGGATTTCAGAATTCGCCGCACCCGGAGGCGTACAGGCCGACCAGTGCTGCATGAGTCTGCATCTGTGAGTGAAGGTGGTGGATCTCCCGGGCGACGGACCTACCCCTCCTCTGTGGCCTCCTCAGACCAGCCCCTGGACCTTACCACAGAGGAGGGGCCCAACCGCGTGGGCGTGGAGTCATACCTGGCCAGGCATGGGGAAGGCTCTGGTATGTAACTCTTCATGTATAGGCACAAAGATATACATGGCAGGCCAAAAACTAAGTTATCCTTTATTATGTATTTGTAGAAGCTTCTGGTGCGGGTGAAATAGTGGAGGAGGAGGCAGCAGAGATGCTGGAAGTCGATCCTGGCGAAGGTGAGTGATGTCAGCCAGACTGGGAGCCAGATATGTTGGGAATAGTGACTCTATACAAGTACTAACCAAATGTCACATGTTTCTCCAGGGACTTCTTCACAGCATAGCCAGGACCAAGGGCAGCCTGTTGGCCCCAACCAGCCATCTGTCGGCCACCAACTCCGTAAGTCTCCATGCCATTATTCATATTAATGTTTGGTTAGCTAATAACACACACATAACTAAAGGCGTAGCCAATGTGTAGTTCACACTTTCATGTGGGCACTTCGTTAGCTTAAAGAGGACCCTAACTTGTATTAAGAACCTAAGAATTAGCCAACACACTGTACCTACAGATTAGAAACATGGAAAAACACCCTTCAGCCATCTAATGCATGTTATTAGACTGAACAAAACCAATATTGCGGAATATGGAATGCGCAATATTTACAGGCAGCATGGGATCCAGATTGAAAAAAGGAAGGTGCTGCCATGCATTGTGTGAGTGATGACCTTTCCCTCAACCCAGCTATGCTCTGGATTCCCAACGCACCACTGTAACCTACTCCCCTGTACTTTATCCAACTCTCCACTCCTCATTAAGTGTTATGCTTCAGAGTCCAGATGGCGGCGCTGTAATCAAAAAAAATCCCAAATTTACTTTGATCTGGTGCAGAATCATTTGGGAATAGTTAGTGGTTTTCATTAAATAATGTTGAAGGTCCGGTTTAAGGAGTTTAAAGACTTACCTGTGGGAAATGCATTAACTGTATCCCTTGGAAGAATGACATATGTCATGCATTTACATGTATTTGATTAACCCAAAATCTATTTCCAGCATACAAACCGGTCTGGGACTCCTATTTATGTTTCTTTCTCTATTGGTTACAGGGATGATCCCCAAAACATTGGCGGACAAAAAAAAAAGAATGAAGGAGTTGGTGGCCGAGCTGCTGGCCATACAGGCGACGTTGGGGCCAACAGATGAAGAAGACGAGGAGGATTAGTGCCCTTGGTCCTGGCTACTTTGGTTAAAAGTTTTACAAACTTTCTTATTGTTTTAAATGTTTTAAAGTTTTGGCTTTTTGAAAAAAAACAAAAAATTTTACTCTGTTTTTAAGGCAAGCCCTAAAAAATTTTAATATGTTTGTATTAAAAAAATTTTTTTTAAAAAAAAAAAGGGGTTTGAAACCAAACACCCCAATAAAATCCAAAAATTGAAAGAAAAAAATATCCCAAATCCCCCAAAAAATTTTAAATAAATTCTATTTTAAGACTTCATAAATGTGTCTTTTCTAATATGCGCAAACACAAACAATTACACAAACAAGAAAAAACACGGTTAGAAACATCTAGACATATGTACATTATGTGGTTTGGGTAAGTTTTAGGGACCGAGAAATGAAGAAGGATGCAAGCGCTAAGGGGTTTAGGTAAGTTTTAGGGACCGAGAAATGAAGTTGGATGCAGGCGCTAAGGGGTTTAGGTAAGTTTTAGGGACCGAGAAATGAAGAAGGATGCAAGCGCTAAGGGGTTTAGGTAAGTTTTAGGGACCGAGAAATGAAGTTGGATGCAGGCGCTAAGGGGTTTAGGTAAGTTTTAGGGACCGAGAAATGAAGTTGGATGCAGGCGCTAAGGGGTTTAGGTAAGTTTTAGGGACCGAGAAATGAAGTTGGATGCAGGCGCTAAGAGGTTTAGGTAAGTTTTAGGGACCGAGAAATGAAGAAGGATGCAAGCGCTAAGGGGTTTAGGTAAGTTTTAGGGACCGAGAAATGAAGTTGGATGCAGGCGCTAAGGGGTTTAGGTAAGTTTTAGGGACCGAGAAATGAAGTTGGATGCAGGCGCTAAGAGGTTTAGGTAAGTTTTAGGGACCGAGAAATGAAGTTGAATGCAGGCGCTAAGAGGTTTAGGTAAGTTTTAGGGACCGAGAAATGAAGTTGGATGCAGGCGCTAAGAGGTTTAGGTAAGTTTTAGGGACCGAGAAATGAAGAAGGATGCAAGCGCTAAGGGGTTTAGGTAAGTTTCTGGTTGAGGGTGCGCATGCGCAAGATCTTATAAACATACGAACGCACGAATCTAAGAGGCCAAAAACCAATGAAAACCAGAGGCAAACGCAAGTAATTGGAAGAGGTGGACGATGGAAGCAGCCGAAAAAACAGGCTGCCGCCGCAACAGGTGAGCACATGAACGTGATTTTTACGATTGACAACTGACTGAGGCAAGTTCGGGAGATATCATACGAACGGACGTATATTTTAGGATAGAAACGTATTTGCTTATTGAATCACTCGCAAGTTCATACGAACGCACGAGCGGACGTGAAAAATAGGATGATCGTGACCCAAATCCAAGCTGTTACATGTTTCTTTGAATCAACCCAATAGTCTTAGGCCCTTATTTATAAAGGAATATTGACAGGTAGCGACTGGTGAGCGGCCGGTAATGACGGGCCCCGCCACGAGAACGCCGGCTCCCCACCACAATCACACATTTATCAAGCCAATCCTGCTTAGCGACTTAGATAGCGCCATATAGCGACTCATTCATCATTATTCCAGCCTCAGCCCACAGCGCCAGCGTCCGACCTTGAACAGCGACAGGTATGACCTCTCGCTACCTGACGCTCTCCAATGCATTTCAATGGAACAATCTTTAAATATTCATAATTAATTGTTATTAATGTTTTTTTTTTTTTTTTTAAATGTGAAAAATTCTGTGACCACTTCTGCCATGTTAGATATTTTTTTTAAGGAAAAAAAAAAAAAAATTGTGAAGAATTGATATTACAGGTCTGATATTAATGTATTTATATTACAAAATTATTTAAAAAAACTTTTGGTTTCCAAAAATATGGTGGTTTGGGGGTTAAAAAACTACTTTTAACCCATCGCCGCCAGCGCTCTGGGGTTTAAGCATGCATTTCACAGCGCGATAATTTTTTGAGCGTGATTTGTTAATGAATATGGTGGGAGCCGGTCGCTATGGCCATTCGCTATCATGCGCTCCCATACAGCGCGGAACCTGTCAAATAGCGACTCCTCACCCAATATTCAACATTACTGCAAACCGACTGAGTCGCTGTCAACAACCGAACAATGGTCAAGCACAGCGACTACTAGCGGGCGCTGTGAAAATACTGCTACAGTCGCTCAACTGTCGCTACCTGCCCCTATTAATGAATCGGCCTCTTAGTCACAGCCTCAGCCATTGTGTTTCCCTCTCTAAGCCTTGTATCGAACCTTGGACTTTGAACTTTCCTTGGACTCCTATGCATGTATGTTTTATGACTTCACGTATATATATGTACAGCAATCTGAGTGTGTTTCATGTTTCCCGGGTTATCTATGTATCGGCACAGCCGTGATCACCTGTATTCCTGTTTAGTCATTGCAGTATATTTAGGTTTCCATGTGCCTCTGTCTCTCAGTCTCAATTTCTGGTCACTTACTACAATTGGGATTTCTCAGTTGAGAAATCCCTGATATTATGCCTCTCATATTAACACTTTGGAATTGGTTTTTATTCCCGATTTGAACCCTGCTTGCCTAGTGACCATCCATTTTGGATCATCCCTTGGACTGCTATTTTTGTGTATGACTGTAAGATTGTTTACTACTACACCTCTGCCTGATACCCTGACCACCTTCATCTTTAGTTTCACCTTTTGCTTTAGTGCCTGTGACCCCCAACCTCGCCTTCTCTGACCACGCTCATTGTCACCTCCGTGCATGTATCACTGCTGTCCTGCTCAGGTCCTTGATTGCTTCCTGAGGATAACCTGGGGCCTCTCAAGGATCCAAGCCTAACCCACCTTGTGGGAGGCTCTAGGGCAGGGGTACTCAAGCACTTCTTGTAAAAGTCCATTTGCAGACATCCGGCGAGAGGTGAAGGTCTGGGCAGGGCGCTGTCGCGGGGGGTGAATAGTTAGAAATCAGCGCACTGGGGGGGTACTATAGATTCCACAGCCAAAACTAAGAATTGCTTCCCCCACCCAAAGAAGCTTATTGGGCACTGTTTGGGGCAAAGCTTTGGGGACAGGAATGGTTGGGGTAAAGCTTAGGGGTGGGTATGGATGAGGCAGAGTTGGCGGGACAGGGATGGATGGGACTGAGCTGGGGGTGCAGGATTGGATGGGGCAAAGAGACTAAGAAACTATGTTTGTGTGTTTTTTGCAATGCCGCTTCCCGCTCATGCAGTACTTCGTATTGCAATGTTAAGTGCCAGGGAGTCATGACACTGGCAGGGAGACTAAGCACTACAATAAAGGGGGCAGTGCTGAGCATGGCAACCCAGAAGTTACTGATTGCAGGGCTATCAGGCCAGGGGTCCAGGAATCTGACGCGAGGTCCGTATTCGGACCCCGGTCCACCAGTACGACTGCTCTAGAGAATGCCAAGCAAACAATTAGTAAGGGAATGCTGGATCAGCCCCACCTAAGGGCACCAACTTCCCCTTTATGAGTGACCCAAACCTCTCAGAATGCACAAATTGTGGGCTGGTACGAACTCACTGTCTATAAACGGATCCAAAATACTTTTCTGTTGGGCATAGGTTGGCCACAACTGATGCAAGTAGACCTTTGGGTTCGACACGGCCTCTAGATTAATTGCTCATAAAGGTTCAATAAAATCCATAATATCTTTATTGTGTCCAACCTATGCCCAACAGAACAGTATTGTGCTCTAGAGAATACCAGGGGGTCCTTAGATTCTGTGTCATGGGACATCTTGGGTCCTTGGCAGTAGGGTTACCCCAGGAGATTGCCGCAAACAGGTGCTCCATCTCCAGGTATGTGACAAGTTCTTGTTTGTTGGGGAAATCTGAGGATTCACAGAGACATCAGTAGTACAGATGAGCGAACTTTTGAAAAATTCGATTCGACTGATTCGCCGAAAACAGCCCAAACATTGGCTGAAAGAGACACTGGAGTTGGCAGCAGCAGGAGCCCAAAAATTGGATGAATCACACCCTGGAGTTGCAAGCAGCAGCAGGAGCCCAAATATTACTTTAAAGAGACACTGGAGTTGGCTTCAGGAGCCCAAAAATTGGATGAATCACATCCTGGAGTTGGCAGCAGCAGCAGCAGCAGGAGCCCAAACATTACTTTATAGAGACACTGGAGTTGGCTTCAGGAGCCCAAAAATTGGATGAATCACACCCTGGAGTTGGCAGCAGCAGGAGCCCAAATATCACTTTAAAGAGACACTGGAGTTGGCTTCAGGAGCCCAAAAATTGGATGATTCACACCCTGGAGTTGGCAGCAGCAGCAGGAGCCCAAATATACACTGGAGTTGGCTTCAGGAGCCCAAAAATTGGATGAATCACACCCTGGAGTTGGCAGGAGTTGACAGCAGCAGCAGCAGGAGCCCAAATATTACTTTAAAGAGACCCTGGGGTTGGCTTCAGGAGCCCAAAAATTGGATGAATCACACCCTGGAGTTGGCAGCAGCAGCAGCAGGAGCCCAAATATTACTTTAAAGAGACACTGGGGTTGGCTTCAGGAGCCCAAAAATTGGATGAATCACACCCTGGAGTTGGCAGCAGCAGCAGCAGCAGGAGCCCAAATATTACTTTAAAGAGACACTGGGGTTGGCTTCAGGAGGCCAAAAATTGGATGAATCACGCCCTGGAGTTGGCAGCAGCAGGAGCCCAAATATTACTTTAAAGAGACACTGGGGTTGGCTTCAGGAGGCCAAAAATTGGATGAATCACACCCTGGAGTTGGCAGCAGCAGCAGGAGCAGCCCAAATATTACTTTAAAGAGACACTGGGGTTGGCTTCAGGAGGCCAAAAATTGGATGAATCACACCCTGGAGTTAGCAGCAGCAGCAGCAGGAGCCCAAACATTGGCTGAAAGAGACACTGGGGTTGGCTTCAGGAGCCCAAAAATTGGATGAATCACACCCTGGAGTTGCAAGTAGCAGCAGGAGCCCAAATATTACTTTAAAGAGACACTGGAGTTGGCTTCAGGAGCCCAAAAATTGGATGATTCACACCCTGGAGTTGGCAGCAGCAGGAGCCCAAATATACACTGGAGTTGGCTTCAGGAGCCCAAAAATTGGATGAATCACACCCTGGAGTTGGCAGAAGTTGGCAGCAGCAGCAGCAGGAGCCCAAACATTACTTCAAAGAGACCCTGGGGTTGGCTTCAGGAGCCCAAAAATTGGATGAATCACACCCTGGAGTTGGCAGGAGTTGACAGCAGCAGCAGGAGCCCAAATATTACTTTAAAGAGACCCTGGGGTTGGCTTCAGGAGCCCAAAAATTGGATGAATCACACCCTGGAGTTGGCAGCAGCAGCAGCAGGAGCCCAAATATTACTTTAAAGAGACACTGGGGTTGGCTTCAGGAGGCCAAAAATTGGATGAATCACGCCCTGGAGTTGGCAGCAGTAGGAGCCCAAATATTACTTTAAAGAGACACTGGGGTTGGCTTCAGGAGGCCAAAAATTGGATGAATCACACCCTGGAGTTGGCAGCAGCAGCAGGAGCAGCCCAAATATTACTTTAAAGAGACACTGAGGTTGGCTTCAGGAGGCCAAAAATTGGATGAATCACACCCTGGAGTTGGCAGCAGCAGCAGCAGGAGCCCAAACATTGGCTGAAAGAGACACTGGGGCTGGCTTCAGGAGCCCAAAAATTGGATGAATCACACCCTGGAGTTGCAAGCAGCAGCAGGAGCCCAAACATTACTTTAAAGAGACACTGGAGTTGGTTTCAGGAGCCCAAAAATTGGATAATTCACACCCTGTAGTTGGCAGCAGCAGCAGCAGGAGCCCAAATATACACTGGAGTTGGCTTCAGGAGCCCAAAAATTGGATGAATCACACCCTGGAGTTGGCAGAAGTTGGCAGCAGCAGCAGCAGGAGCCCAAACATTACTTCAAAGAGACCCTGGGGTTGGCTTCAGGAGCTCAAAAATTGGATGAATCACACCCTGGAGTTGGCAGCAGCAGCAGCAGGAGCCCAAATATTACTTTAAAGAGACACTGGGGTTGGCTTCAGGAGCCCAAAAATTGGATGAATCACACCCTGGAGTTGGCAGCAGCAGCAGGAGCCCAAATATTACTTTAAAGAGACACTGGGGTTGGCTTCAGGAGCCCAAAAATTGGATGAATCACACCCTGGAGTTGGCAGAAGTTGGCAGCAGCAGCTGCAGGAGCCCAAACATTACTTTAAAGAGACCCTGGGGTTGGTTTCAGGAGCCCAAAAATTGGATGAATCACACCCTGGAGTTGGCAGCAGCAGGAGCCCAAATATAACTTTAAAGAGACCCTGGGGTTGGCTTCAGGAGCCCAAAAATTGGATGAATCACACCCTGGAGTTGGCGGCAGCAGCAGCAGCAGGAGCCCAAATATACACTGGAGTTGGCTTCAGGAGCCCAAAAATTGGATGAATCACACCCTGGAGTTGGCAGAAGTTGGCAGCAGCAGGAGCCCAAACATTACTTCAAAGAGACCCTGGGGTTGGCTTCAGGAGCCCAAAAATTCGATGAATCACACCCTGGAGTTGGCAGGAGTTGACAGCAGCAGCAGCAGGAGCCCAAACATTACTTTAAAGAGATACTGGGGTTGGCTTCAGGAGCCCAAAAATTGGATGAATCACACCCTGGAGTTGGCAGAAGTTGGCAGCAGCAGCAGCAGGAGCCCAAACATTACTTCAAAGAGACACTGGGGTTGGCTTCAGGAGCCCAAAAATTGGATGAATCACACCCTGGAGTTGGCAGAAGTTGGCAGCAGCAGCAGCAGGAGCCCAAACATTACTTTAAAGAGACCCTGGGGTTGGCTTCAGGAGCCCAAAAATTGGATGAATCACACCCTGGAGTTGGCAGAAGTTGGCAGCAGCAGGAGCCCAAACATTACTTCAAAGAGACCCTGGGGTTGGCTTCAGGAGCCCAAAAATTGGATGAATCACACCCTGGAGTTGGCAGAAGTTGGCAGCAGCAGGAGCCCAAACATTACTTTAAAGAGACACTGGGGTTGGCTTCAGGAGCCCAAAAATTGGATGAATCACACCCTGGAGTTGGCAGCAGCAGCAGCAGGAGCCCAAATATACACTGGAGTTGGCTTCAGGAGCCCAAAAATTGGATGAATCACACCCTGGAGTTGGCAGAAGTTGGCAGCAGCAGCAGCAGGAGCCCAAACATTACTTTAAAGAGATCCTGGGGTTGGCTTCAGGAGCCCAAAAATTGGATGAATCACACCCTGGAGTTGGCAGAAGTTGGCAGCAGCAGCAGCAGGAGCCCAAAAATTGGCCTAAAGACATAAATATGTTTTGCACCATTTGGAAAGTGTAAAACGTGGCACCATGCTGAATCTAGTCGCATACATCAGGCATTGGTGGGTGGAAATCCTGGCTGATCCATCCCTGATTCATTTTGACAAACGTGAGTCTCTCCACATTTTTAGTTGACAGACGAGTTCTCCTCGCCGTAACTATGGCCCCCGCCGCACTAAACACCCGCTCAGATGGCACGCTACTTGCCGGGCAGGACAGCTTTTCCAGGGCAAACTCTGCTAGTTGCGGCCACAAATCAAGTTTGGCTGCCCAGAAGTCCAGCGGATCCTCAAGGTGTGTTGGCATGGTCATGTCAAAGTATGACATGACCTGCTGGTTGAGGTCCTGCTCCAGGTCTTCCTGCTGCTCATGAGTAGCCTCACTATGCGGGTGTAGAAAGCTACTCATTAGCGACTGAAGACTGAGGCTGCTGCTGCTGATGGAGCTGCTGCTGCTGCTCCTGCCAACCCCCCCAGCGGCCATGGCAGTGGAAGGTGAGCGCAGAGGTCCCCTCGAGTCAGACCTGCGAGAGTATGGACCATGGTGCAGATAGGCATCGGCCAACTGCCTACGTAGAATGTCTTGTAGTAGTTGAGTTTGTCCTCCCTCTCGGTGGGTTTAAAAAATGCCCCCATTTTGTGCCGGAAGCGAGGGTCCAATAAGGTGGACAGCCAGAAGTCATCCCGCCGACAGATGGAAACAATTCTGGGGTCACTACGCAAGCACGTGAGCATGCTTCGTGCCATTTGCGCAAGTGACTCAGATGGACTACCTGTCTCCATCTCCACTGCATACTGCCACGGTGTGCCCGGGTCCTCTGTCTCGCCTTCCTCAAAAACCTCTAGCTCCTCTGGCTGCTCCTGCTCCTCCTCTCCTGTCCGCTGACTAGATAAACCAGCCATTTCGCCAAGCCTAAACTGTGTTTCGCTGGGCAACTCCTCCTCCTCCTCTTCCTCCTCCTCCTCCAGTTCAGCTCCAACGGGATTCATGTGGCCGTAAGATGTAAACGCCATGTCTCCAGTGCCCTGACCAGCCATGGTTTCCAACATGTGCTGTAGTACATGAAGCAGTGGAATCACGTCGTTCATCCCGTAATCCTGCCGACTGACAAATAAAGTGGCTTCCTCAAAGGGCCTGAGCAAACGGCAGGTGTCACGTATGAGCTGCCACTGGTTGAAGTTACACAGGGGAGTCCCCCTATCTGCTTGGATCATCAGGAAATCCGTGATGGCTTTTCTCTGTTCATATAATCGGTCCAACATGTGAAGGGTGGAATTCCAACGGGTGGAAACATCGCAAATCAGACTATGTTGGGGGATACCATTCTGACGCTGTAGCTCAAGAAGGGTGTGTTTGGCGGTGTAGGAGTGGCTGAAGTACATGCAAAGTTTCCTTGAAGTTGTTAGGATGTCTTGCAGATGGGGGGAACACTTCAGAAACCGCTTGACAATCAGATTGAAGACGTGAGCCATGCAGGGGGCATGGGTCAGGCTTCCTTGGCGCAGCGCAGACAAAATGTTCTTCCCATTGTCGGTAACCATGATTCCCATTTTAAGTTTTCTTGGAGTAAGCCATGTTTGGATTTCCTGATGAATACATTTAAGCAGTTCCTCCCCTGTGTGACTCGCCAAGACAAACCATGTGAAGCACTGCGTGACACCTCCGTGCCCTGCACACATGGTAGACTGGAGGGGCACTGAGACTTGAGCCTACAGTGGAGGGTGAGGAGATGGCGGAGGATGAGGAGGCCGAGTCGCACGGTGTCACAGGCCCAATGGGCAGGGAGCGCGAAGGCCGAAGCGGCGTGACCTGTCCAAGTTGCTGCTGCTGCTGCAAAGGGACCACATTCGCCCAGTGGGCCGTAAACGACATGTACTGTCCCTGACCGTAGTTACAGCTCCAGATGTCGGCGCTGCCATGCACTTTGCTACACACCGACAGGCTCAAGGTCTGGCCCACCTTCTGTTCAACAAAAGTGTGCAGCGCTGGTACTGCCTTCTTGGCAAAGAAATGACGGCTTGGGACTCTCCACCTCGGCTCGGCACAAGCCATCAGTTCTCTGAAAGGTGCAGATTCCACCACCTGAAAAGGGAGCGACTGCAGCACCAGCAACTTGGACAGGAGCACATTCAGCTTCTGCGCCGTAGGATGAGTGGGCGCATACTGCTGTCTCTTGGACATGGCTTCGCTGATGGATTGCTGGCGGGATGCATGACTTGGAGGAGGAGGAGCAGGAGCGACAGAGGATGGGTATGATGCACAGCTGCCTTCGGCTGAGGTGCTGGAGCCTTGGCTGGCAGAAATTGGGAGCTCACTTGGTGAGGAAGCAGACTGGACCACTCCTTGGGAGCCTCGGTTCTCCCAGGTCGCTTTATGGTAACGCATCATATGTTGACGCAGGGCCGTGGTGCCAACATTTGGACCCTGGCCACGCTTCACCTTCTGCCTACATATCTTGCATGTGGCCATGTTACCCTCCTGCGGATGCTTCAGGAAAAACTGCCACACTGCCGAGTAGCTACTTTTCCCACCCCCTGGCCTCACTGATTCAATGCTGCTGTTGCCAACTCCAGGAACCCCTGCTCCACTACCTCCCGATAAGGTAGACTGCCGCACAGCAGGTGCTCTACCCCGGCCCCGGCCGGCTCCAGCCTTTGGAATTGTGCCCCCATGCTGACTGCTACCACCTTGCTGCCTCAGCTGCTGACTCCGGGGCAACCTGCGCCCCTCTTCTCCTGATGATGACGATGAAGCCCCTTCATCACCCGGCTCCCAAGTGCGATCGGCTTCATCGTCATCATCATCATCATCACCGAGTTGTGGCTGTACGTCACTGATGTTCGTGGATTCGTCAACAGTGTCTGGCGCAGGAGCTGGAACGCTCGCAGCACCCACGACACTGTCCACATCACTATTTGTCTGCCTAGCTAAAGAAGCCACCTCCATTTCTTGGCTGGGCAGTAGCTGCTGACTGTCCTCCTGTATCTGATCGTCCTCCTCACTAAAGAGTGGAGCTGAACCCAAAGCATAGGATACGTCGCAGGGGGAGGGAACGGCGTAGGACAGAGGCAATGGGAGGACAGGGACTGCTCTCGGGGCATGCCAACTCAGGGTTGTGTCAGAGGAACCTACCGACCCTAGACTGGGGGTCTCAGACGTAAGTTGTGATGATGTTGTTGATGAGCGCGTCAACCAATCTACCACGGCAGATGCGTTACTGGTGGAGACCCGACCGCTAGCAGATACTGGCAGATTAGGTCTCTCAGCGTGACTCCTGCTGCTACTGGCCCCCAGTCTGATGCGAGCTCTGCCTGCGGAATCTTGGCCTCTGCCACTCCTCTTTTCACTTCCAGGCACTTGTCTGCCCGACATAGTCTAACTGGCGTGGTAGTAGGTGATATTTTAAGAACCCCCGGGCAGCGGTGGGTCTATATGAAACAGAATATAATGCACACCAAAAGTGAGCAGTAACACTCAGCCTCCAACAGGCCTGCTTAGTGTAAATAAGAGAGCTGCTTAGTGTAAATAAAGTGGGGTATGGTATGTTACAGAATGGGATGCCCCAACAGAAGTGCACCTGGCAGGCAGCAGTAAGTCTATGCACAGCAAAAGTGTCTTTATCAGGCCTAATTTCAATTAGAATAAGTGCAAATGGTTATATGGTCTTAAACAGAGGCTGCTGTAGTCACAGAATGGGATGCCCCAAAAACCAGCAGTACACCTGGCAGGGACAAGTAGTGCTATGCACAGCAAAAGTGTCTTTATCAGGCCTAATTTCAATTAGAATAAGTGCAAATGGTTATATGGTCTTAAACAGAGGCTGGTGTAGTCACAGAATGGGATGCCCCAAAAACCAGCAGTAAGTACACCTAGCAGGGACAAGTAGTGCTATGCACAGCAAAAGTGTCTTTATCAGGCCTAATTTCAATTAGAATAAGTGCAAATGGTTATATGGTCTTAAACAGAGGCTGGTGTAGTCACAGAATGGGATGCCCCCAAAACCAGCAGTAAGTACACCTGGCAGGGACAAGTAGTGCTATGCACAGCAAAAGTGTCTTTATCAGGCCTAATTTCAATTAGAATAAGTGCAAATGGTTATATGGTCTTAAACAGAGGCTGGTGTAGTCACAGAATGGGATGCCCCAAAAACCAGCAGTAAGTACACCTGGCAGGGACAAGTAGTGCTATGCACAGCAAAAGTGTCTTTATCAGGCCTAATTTCAATTAGAATAAGTGCAAATGGTGATATGGTCTTAAACAGAGGCTGGTGTAGTCACAGAATGGGATGCTCCAAAAACCAGCAGTACACCTGGCAGGGACAAGTAGTGCTATGCACAGCAAAAGTGTCTTTATCAGGCCTAATTTCAATTAGAATAAGTGCAAATGGTTATATGGTCTTAAACAGAGGCTGGTGTAGTCACAGAATGGGATGCCCCAAAAACCAGCAGTAAGTACACCTGGCAGGGACACGTAGTGCTATGCACAGCAAAAGTGTCTTTATCAGGCCTAATTTCAATTAGAATAAGTGCAAATGGTTATATGGTCTTAAACAGAGGCTGGTGTAGTCACAGAATGGGATGCCCCAAAAACCAGCAGTAAGTACACCTGGCAGGGACAAGTAGTGCTATGCACAGCAAAAGTGTCTTTATCAGGCCTAATTTCAATTAGAATAAGTGCAAATGGTTATATGGTCTTAAACAGAGGCTGGTGTAGTCACAGAATGGGATGCCCCAAAAACCAGCAGTAAGTACACCTGGCAGGGACAAGTAGTGCTATGCACAGCAAAAGTGTCTTTATCAGGCCTAATTTCAATTAGAATAAGTGCAAATGGTTATATGGTCTTAAACAGAGGCTGGTGTAGTCACAGAATGGGATGCCCCAAAAACCAGCAGTAAGTACACCTGGCAGGGACAAGTAGTGCTATGCACAGCAAAAGTGTCTTTATCAGGCCTAATTTCAATTAGAATAAGTGCAAATGGTTATATGATCTTAAACAAAGGCTGGTGTAGTCACAGAATGGGATGCCCCAAAAACCAGCAGTAAGTACACCTGGCAGGGACAAGTAGTGCTATGCACAGCAAAAGTGTCTTTATCAGGCCTAATTTCAATTAGAATAAGTGCAAATGGTTATATGGTCTTAAACAGAGGCTGCTGTAGTCACAGAATGGGATGCCCCAAAAACCAGCAGTAAGTACACCTGGCAGGGACAAGCAGTGCTATGCCCAGCAAAAGTGTCTTTATCAGGCCTAATTTCAATTAGAATAAGTGCAAATGGTTATATGGTCTTAAACAGAGGCTGCTGTAGTCACAGAATGGGATGCCCCAAAAACCAGCAGTAAGTACACCTGGCAGGGACAAGTAGTGCTATGCACAGCAAAAGTGTCTTTATCAGGCCTAATTTCAATTAGAATAAGTGCAAATGGTTATATGGTCTTAAATAGAGGCTGGTGTAGTCACAGAATGGGATGCCCCAAAAACCAGCACTAAGTACACCTGGCAGGGACAAGTAGTGCTATGCACAGCAAAAGTGTCTTTATCAGGCCTAATTTCAATTAGAATAAGTGCAAATGGTTATATGGTCTTAAACAGAGGCTGCTGTAGTCACAGAATGGGATGCCCCAAAAACCAGCAGTAAGTACACCTGGCAGGGACAAGTAGTGCTATGCACAGCAAAAGTGTCTTTATCAGGCCTAATTTCAATTAGAATAAGTGCAAATGGTTATATGGTCTTAAACAGAGGCTGCTGTAGTCACAGAATGGGATGCCCCAAAAACCAGCAGTAAGTACACCTGGCAGGGACAAGTAGTGCTATGCACAGCAAAAGTGTCTTTATCAGGCCTAATTTCAATTAGAATAAGTGCAAATGGTTATATGGTCTTAAACAGAGGCTGGTGTAGTCACAGAATGGGATGCCCCAAAAACCAGCAGTAAGTACACCTGGCAGGGACAAGTAGTGCTATGCACAGCAAAAGTGTCTTTATCGGGCCTAATTTCAATTAGAATAAGTGCAAATGGTTATATGGTCTTAAACAGAGGCTGGTGTAGTCACAGAATGGGATGCCCCAAAAACCAGCAGTAAGTACACCTGGCAGGGACAAGTAGTGCTATGCACAGCAAAAGTGTCTTTATCAGGCCTAATTTCAATTAGAATAAGTGCAAATGGTTATATGGTCTTAAACAGAGGCTGGTGTAGTCACAGAATGGGATGCCCCAAAAACCAGCAGTAAGTACACCTGGCAGGGACACGTAGTGCTATGCACAGCAAAAGTGTCTTTATCAGGCCTAATTTCAATTAGAATAAGTGCAAATGGTTATATGGTCTTAAACAAAGGCTGGTGTAGTCACAGAATGGGATGCCCCAAAAACCAGCAGTAAGTACACCTGGCAGGGACAAGTAGTGCTATGCACAGCAAAAGTGTCTTTATCAGGCCTTATTTCAATTAGAATAAGTGCAAATGGTTATATGGTCTTAAATAGAGGCTGGTGTAGTCACAGAATGGGATGCCCCAAAAAAGAAGTGCACCTGGCAGGGTCCAGTAGTGCTATGCACAGCAAAAGTGTCTTTATCAGGCCTAATTTCAATTAGAATAAGTGCAAATTGTTATATGGTCTTAAACAGAGGCTGCTGTAGTCACAGAATGGGATGCCCCAAAATCCAGCAGTAAGTACACCTGGCAGGGACAAGTAGTGCTATGCACAGCAAAAGTGTCTTTATCAGGCCTAATTTCAATTAGAATAAGTGCAAATGGTTATATGGTCTTAAACAGAGGTTGCTGTAGCCACAGAATGGGATGCCCCAAAAACCAGCAGTAAGTACACCTGGCAGGGACAAGTAGTGCTATGCACAGCAAAAGTGTCTTTATCAGGCCTAATTTCAATTAGAATAAGTGCAAATGGTTATATGGTCTTAAACAGAGGCTGGTGTAGTCACAGAATGGGATGCCCCAAAAACCAGCAGTAAGTACACCTGGCAGGGACAAGTAGTGCTATGCACAGCAAAAGTGTCTTTATCAGGCCTAATTTCAATTAGAATAAGTGCAAATGGTTATATGGTCTTAAACAGAGGCTGCTGTAGTCACAGAATGGGATGCCCCAAAAAACAGCAGTAAGTACACCTGGCAGGGACAAGTAGTGCTATGCACAGCAAAAGTGTCTTTATCAGGCCTAATTTCAATTAGAATAAGTGCAAATGGTTATATGGTCTTAAATAGAGGCTGCTGTAGTCACAGAATGGGATGCCCCAAAAAACAGCAGTAAGTACACCTGGCAGGGACAAGTAGTGCTATGCACAGCAAAAGTGTCTTTATCAGGCCTAATTTCAATTAGAATAAGTGCAAATGGTTATATGGTCTTAAACAGAGGCTGCTGTAGTCACAGAATGGGATGCCCCAAAAACCAGCAGTAAGTACACCTGGCAGGGACAAGTAGTGCTATGCCCAGCAAAAGTGTCTTTATCAGGCCTAATTTCAATTAGAATAAGTGCAAATGGTTATATGGTCTTAAACAGAGGCTGCTGTAGTCACAGAATGGGATGCCCCAAAAACCAGCACTAAGTACACCTGGCAGGGACAAGTAGTGCTATGCACAGCAAAAGTGTCTTTATCAGGCCTAATTTCAATTAGAATAAGTGCAAATGGTTATATGGTCTTAAACAGAGGCTGCTGTAGTCACAGAATGGGATGCCCCAAAAACCAGCAGTAAGTACACCTGGCAGGGACAAGTAGTGCTATGCACAGCAAAAGTGTCTTTATCAGGCCTAATTTCAATTAGAATAAGTGCAAATAGTTATATGGTCTTAAACAGAGGCTGCTGTAGTCACAGAATGGGATGCCCCAAAAACCAGCAGTAAGTACACCTGGCAGGGACAAGTAGTGCTATGCACAGCAAAAGTGTCTTTATCAGGCCTAATTTCAATTAGAATAAGTGCAAATGGTTATATGGTCTTAAACAGAGGCTGGTGTAGTCACAGAATGGGATGCCCCAAAAACCAGCAGTAAGTACACCTGGCAGGGACAAGTAGTGCTATGCACAGCAAAAGTGTCTTTATCGGGCCTAATTTCAATTAGAATAAGTGCAAATGGTTATATGGTCTTAAACAGAGGCTGGTGTAGTCACAGAATGGGATGCCCCAAAAAAGAAGTGCACCTGGCAGGGTCCAGTAGTGCTATGCACAGCAAAAGTGTCTTTATCAGGCCTAATTTCAATTAGAATAAGTGCAAATGGTTATATGGTCTTAAATAGAGGCTGGTGTAGTCACAGAATGGGATGCCTCACAGCAGACTTAAGATCAGTTCAGTATATATGCACAGTTAGTTAGTATAAGCAGCCTGAAAACTCTGACAAAGCCTGTCAGCCAGCCAGTAACAAACACTCAGGCTGGATGAAAAAAAAAAAAAATCTCCCTGTGACTGCCTCCGATTTTTCCTAACTTTCCCTGTTTTTCGCTGACTTTCTGTCTGTCTCCTGCCTGTCTCCTGCCTGTCTCCAGCCTGTCCCTGTCTGTCCCTGCCTGTCTAACTGCCTCTCTCCCTCAGCTACACAGCGTTCTGTCTCTCACGAATGCAATAGAGAAATGAGGAAGGAAAAGCAAGATGGCCACCTTAAATAGCGCTGTGACGTCACCGGGCTTGCTGGCTGCTGATAGGCTGCATGTGACTGCCCCAGCTTGCACTGGCACGGGGTAGATGTCCAGACATGTCCCGTCCGCCATCTTAGAATGCCTGTATGCAAATGAATGGATGTTAAAGGAAAACTTCGAGAGATCGAATCGTGGGGAAATTCGGATTCGATCCGAATCGAATTTTTCATGAAATTCGGATCGAATCCGGGTTCGTCCGGATCGATTCGCTCATCCCTAATCAGTAGTTAACCTGAATACTAAGATTGGAGGACTGGCTACCACGACCTGCTAACACTGCTGCTCTCTTCCATTGCCCCTGCTCCTGCTAAACACACAGCAAATCTTACACAGTAAACTACAAATGCTGGATAATAAATCTCTCTCTGACTTAAACATCTTTTGTCCTTGTGCTCATTTACCACCAGAGGCTCTGCAGCGTTAAACAACAGTTCTGGAAACCATTGCCAGTCTTGGCTGCAGCCACCCTTACAGAGTAACATAGTATGTAAGGCTGAATAAAGACTTTAGTCCATCCAGTTCAGCCTGTTTAACTCCTTCCAGTGGTCTAGTAGCCATAGCTGGTAATGTTATTACATGCAAGGAGGGCATCCCGGCCACTATAGATCTTCTTCCAGTGGTCTAGTAGCCATAGCTGAAAATGTTATTACATGCCAGGAAGGCATCAAGGCTACTTTTGAACGTTTTTACTGTATCCTTCATAACTACCTCCTCTGGCAGCGAGTTCCATAGTCTCACTGCTCTTACAGAGAAGAATCCCCTCCTATGTCGGTGGAGAAAGCACCTTTCCTCTAACCTTAGTGGATGCCCTCGGGTTATAGTTACACTCCGAGGTATAAATAGATTGTGGGACAGATCTTTGTATTGACCCTTGGTATACAGAATGGCAAACCTGGCTCAATTTGGACATTGATAGTGTGAAATGGCACTCTTGAGTCACGGAACTGGCATTGTGGAGAACCCAAACCAGTAAGGCATTCCTCCTATACAAACATGTCCTCACAAGACTACTGCATCCGTCCTATTTCTTTCGTCTCACACCAATAAAATGTGAGTGCATGTACTGGTCATATCCTAGCTGGATTAAAGCAGACCTTCACCCTGAATAAGAGTCTATCTTATATGTTTCCCAAACCCTGTACATACAGATTGCCTACATTAAAAATCATCCTACCTGCATCTACTGCATTTTATAAACCTTTAAACATCCAAGATCGCGGCACACGGACTCTCAGGCTGCCTGCAAACAGGAAGTGTCTTCTGACTGTGCCGCTCTGCATTCTGGGATTGCTGACCTTTTCCTGATGCTAGCTCTGCTCTGTCTGTGCAAAGCACAGTTATAACCCCACCCCCTGCACTGTATCCCGCTCTCTTCTCCTTCGTGTGTGTGATGCGTCTGAGGCAAGATGGCGGCGCCTGTATCCTGAACAGTTGCAGCCCAGTGGGGCAAAGAATAAAAATTAAATGGCTACAAATGTAAAATATATTAACTTTAGATGCTGGGGAATAGCTTTTAAGGGTTTGGGCTTTTCATTAAATCATGCTGAAGGTCCGGTTTAATGCAACATCCTTGTTTGTTCTTTATCAACAAACCAACTGGCATTCCTCCAATACATTTCAAACTCATCTATTGGATGAATCAGATTCAGACAAATTAGCATAAAGTAAATCTCAGAAGAATTGCTTATCCCTACTTACCCCTTCCCGATGGGTCACTTGGTGACAATGCTCTCTGGACTATTCAAATTCTCTATTATCTGCCCCTGGATTTCATTCTGTCTGGTTTGTTGCAGCCTTTTATAAGTGTTTGTGGCCTCCACGTTCATCATTTGGTCATACATACAGTAATTGTCAAAACCCTGTGGGACACCCGCTTTCTTGGTGAGTCCACAACCCCCAATCTCTGCAGCTAGCTTCACCTATAGTCAAGCCCCTGTTCGTTGGGGCACTTTAAACACCTCATCAGACACGTTTGCCCCAGGACTTAGTAGCTCAAATATTGTGAACTTACAGGAGTAAAGGAGGATGGAACCAGAGGTAAGACTGGACGTTATCGTGCAAGCCGTGGACATACACAGATGATCAGTCCTCACGGTACGCAGTGCCAAGGGAGAAACACGAGAAGGGTCAAAGTTCTAGCCAAGGGTAAAGCCGGGCAATCAGAGAGAGTTCGCAGTACAAAGGATGAGACGGGTTCATAGTCGGAGTCCAGACAGGGGTCGGTTCAGGTAGCGAAATGATCAGTCAAGCTAAGTCGGCAACGGTAAACAATCAGAATTCACAGGACTATAGCACCCAGCAGAACTCTATCACAGGCAGCGAGAGAGTGAGGGAGAAAACCCTATGTAGGGCTGGAATGGGATTGGCCAGGAGAAAACTGGTCTCATTGGACCATCAACAACATATGGGCTGATTGGCCAGAAAACATTTAGGTTTCATCCACAGTAATCTTTGGGCTCATTGGCTCTTTAAAACTGAGCATAAGGGCATGAGCATGCGAGCACAGTCAAACAAGCCGTGAGCAGAGGAAATGCTTGGCGCCACTCGGGCAGCGTCGGCTGCTGACGTGGCTGCCGGGTGACAGAGACCCCAGCACACCGCCTGAGCAGCCCACCGAGGACACAGCGGAAGTGAACAGGTAAGTGTATTGTGACTATTTGTTGAGGGTTGGACAGTGTTGGACAGCATATTGTTCCTTCCAGGGCTAAGCTGGGTTTCTACTATTGGTGGAGAGTGCGGGCAGGAGACTGTTTAAGTAGACCAACACCCAGGATTTTGACTATCCTGGGTTTTGGTCCTTTCCCCGGGGCACCCTGGTCCTACGGCAAAAGCACGCTCGGATCCGCTGACAACATGCCACATAAGACGACGTCTAAGACCAGCAGCTCCGAACGCGCTGGTGGGTGCATACCCCGCTTTCTTATAACAGGGAGCATGCATGCGCCATCCATTTACGATTGGCTGGAGCGGGCACCCACCCTTCTAGAGGGATAGCAGGGATGTGGCTGCGGCCCGCGCATGTGCCGTTGGACCGGGAAGCAAGGTAAGTGAACGGGGTGACCTGGGGGGTTTCACACAGCGGGGCATCCGGACTTTGGATGCCCCGGGGGAGGGAATTGATCGGCCCAGGAATCTTATATATTCCCGGGCCGATTGTGCTGGGTTTTGGTCCACTTGAAGTGATGTAAGTGTTTTAAGTAGGAGCCCTACTTGCCCCAAAGCAGTGTGGCCCACTGGGATTTCTCCCGGGTATCCCTATGGCCAGTTTGTCCCTGCTTTCCAATGACCCGCCCCGTCCTGGTCACATAGCTATGGGTGCATGTACCTCATCTAGAGGTTGTCGGGCTGATGGGGCTGGGTTTTGGTCCACTTTAAGGGCAGCATCTTTCTTGAGCATTTTATGAATATTTTGCTAACTGCCAGTCAGTTAACATTGTTTTAGTATTAGTATTTAGGCATATGATCCGTCAAACTTAAAAAAATAAAAATCTGTGACATGTTTTGACCCTGTTATCATAAACAAAGCTTAGAAACTGGGGGTTATTCAAAAGGATACCGCCAGGTAGCGCCTTGTAGCGGAAGGCAGCGTCTGGGAAACGCCGGCACTGTACGCAAAACCACATTTAAGAAAGCGAATCTGGTGAGCGCCTCTAACAGCACCATGTAGCGTCACATGCATTATTACAGGTGTCTCGTATAGCGCCGGCGCTCTAGGCTCAGGAGCGCCATTTAGTACCTGTCACTCTCCCATACATTTCAATGGGCTTCATTAGTTGTGTATAAATAGCGTGTTTTTTGTAATTATTTTATTTTCCAATCATTGTGTGAGGTCTCCTGGCTGCAAACAAACACGTTTATAAATTTTTTGGGACTTATATTTTTATGCAGAATTGTCATTACAGGTCTGACACTAAAGTGTTAATCTCACAGTGTTATAACAATGTCATTCCATGAGTTGTCGCTTTGTTACAGGTGGATATGTGTTCAAAAACAGACTTTGATCACACAGCGTCTGGCGCTGTATGCTACAGCGCCCAGCTTTAGAGCGCCAACGCTGTGTGTGTGTAGTGTTTTGTCAAATATGGTGTGGAGCGCCGCGTGCCGGACGCACTGAGCTGACGCTACCGCTCGCTCTCTGCAGCTCTGTACTGTTGTACGTCCAACACACTTCACATTCATTAGTGCCAGCCAGGTTACTACAGCGACCGAGACACTCTGTTACAGCGCCCCTTACAGCGTCTACTACAGGCGCTCAGGCTCAGACTATACAGACGCTCATCTGACAATACCTGGTGCTAGTAGTGAATCATCCTCAATATATCATTAAAAATAACAAAAAAACATCATATTTTGTATTTTTGTTACGCAACCAGTAAAGCAAAAGAAATTATATATTTTGCCTTCTTTTTCTCACCTCTAGAATTAAAATAAGCCCCCTCCTCCCCATTCCCCAAGTCACCGGTGGTTTAAAGCTTGCCATTCTGTCAGAAAGTGGAATAAAAATGACTTCTCATCTGCAGAAACAGGTGGCGGGCTTTGTAGTTTGGGGAAAAAAGAGAGAAAAATAACAAAAGGCTAAAAAGCCACAGAAGACTTCTCGCCTCTCCTTGAAATTCCAGATTAAAGAACGGCAACTACTAAAAAGAACAAATATTCCAGATACAAGAATGCGATATGTAAAAAGGCACCACTTAGATATGAATATCGCCACATGAAAAAAAGGAATTAGCTCTACCAAAAGAGTCGAAGTCTTTGGATGTCGGGAAATTTGATTCGGCCCCTTCCCGTGTACATTGAAGCAGGGTTAAAAATAAATAAAAGAATGTTCATAGAAAATAAAAATCTTTAATTCTGGAAGGTCTTACTGTCCTTGTATAGAAGCCTAAACTAAGATGGTTTTACTTTGTTTGAATACAGTTTTGAATATATTAAGTGGAAAATTGCAAAAAAAAATCACAGTTGCAAAGAAATGTTGGCAAAACGAGGACAATTTCACATACAGATAGAGAAGAGTTGACGGGCTCTAAACGTGTGTTTTTGTTGCAGCCAATGAGCTGCTGTGGTTAGGGTGAGCCCCTTTAAGGGTGTGGGCGCTGACCGCTTGGCCATTTTTTTATATATATATATATATATATATATATATATATATATATATATTCCTCTGACCAATCACTTGTTTTTTTCACAACCTTGGGGGTAGCTGCCAAGGTCCGTACTTGTCCCATAGGTGCCTGCCCATTATTGCTGATCCTAGGTTGCACTTGTTCTTCTAAAGTTCTGTTGGTGATTAGCAGGGCCGGCGTCAACCCCTGGCAAGGCGGGGCAGATGCCGGGGGCCCCTGGCGGTGATCTAGGTCAGTGGTCCTCAACCCTGTCCTCAAGGCCCACCAACATGTCATGTTTTTTGGATCTCCAAATAGCCAGCTCTATTGCTCTGCAGCTGCACTAATTACTCCACCTGTGCATCTTTGTGGAGATCTGCAAAACCTGGCCTGTTGGTGGGCCTTGAGGACAGGGTTGGGGACCACTGATCTTGGTGGCCGTGCAACTTCTTTTCCCCGCCGGGCGGGGACAATACTATGCAGCTATAAGGTTCCGCTGCTGCCTGTGCTGTCCGCACCAGGGAGAGAGGATGGGGCCTCCACACCACAGGACAGGTACACTGGCGGACTGTGGGTGATGCACTGTACAGGTAAGTATTTTTTTTTTTTTAAAGAAGGTTCCTTTTTCTTTTCTTTTGATCCTTAGGGGACATCCAGATTTGGAATGTCCCTCAGTGATGTGACGCGACTCTTCACCACAAAGGGGACCACTGAGACCATGACGCCCAAGGGCCCACGTAAACCTGGAGCCGGCCCTGGTGATTAGGGATGAGGGAACCCAAACTGCAAATGTCAGATTCGGACTGAATTCAGGTCCCCAAACGTGGACTTCATCCAAATGTCCGTGCCGGGGTTCAGTGTTCGCTCCGAACACTGAAAAGCTGGTTGATGGGTGTTTTTTTTTGTATAGTCATAGCCTGATTTTTTATATTTTAATTGTATTTTTTCACTTTTATGTGTTCTACTAAATGTGACCTTTAAATGCATCCCATTTCACATTGAAACTGCTTTCATGTTTATTCTCTTATATTTTTGGGTAATGTTTTTTTCATTTTTGGTTAGATACAATTTTATCTAATGCAGAATAGCCTGACTTTTTATGTTTTAATTGTATTTTTTCACTTTAAAATGTTTTACTAAATGTGGCCTTTAAATGCATCCCATTTCACATTGAAACTGCTTTCATGTTTATTCTCTTATATTTTTGGGTAATGTTTTTTGTATTTTTGGTTAGATACAATTTTTAACTAACGCAAAATAGCCTGACTTTTTATATTTTAATAGTATTTTTTCACTTTAAAGTGTTTTACTAAATGTGGCCTTTAAATGCATCCCATTTTACACTACAACTGCCTGCAGGTTTATTTTTTATATTTTTGGATAATGCTTTTGCCATTTTTGGTTAGATACAATTTTTATCTAAAGTAGAATAGCCTGACTTTTTATATTTTAATAGTATTTTTTCACTTTTAAGTGTTTTACTAACTGTGGCTTTTAAAGGCATCCCATTTCACACTGAAACTGCCTGCAGATTTTAAGAGTTTTGGGTAATGTTTTTGGCATTTTTGGTTGGATACATTTTAATAAAATGCTTGAATTTTTGTTTTCCACTTTTCTTTGTTTTATTGAATGCCACTTACATCAGGGTTCTTATTTTGTTTTTTAAATGCTACCAGCCTGGGCACAAATACTTGTAACCAAGGTTTCAGAGGCTGCGCTGTTGGTGGCCCCTTGCCTTGCAAGTTACAAGCCCTTATGCCTTTGGTATGGTCCTTGGGCATCCCTGGAAAAACCCTGTGCGAACACCGAAGTCCCAAATGGGGATGCGGGCAATGTGTCATTTTACCGGCATGGCACTTTCTGGCTCCTGATTTTGGTGAACTGGTATAGGGGTCACGTGGATCCTTTACCAGTTTACCCCAACTGAAATAGAAAAAAGACACCACACATTTATACTCTCCCATCCCCGTCTTCCATCTTCTTTCCCTGCCAGACGCTGTCTTTCTCAGGTCAGGGGGGTCTTCTTTGTCCTACGCCATCTCCTCTTCTTCGGGACACTTCAGGACCCCTTCCAGCATATCGATGTGGCGGTACACGGTACTCCCAAATTCTGGATACAATAGCTCTGGCCACCACAACATGTAAACTTGTATAGGAGTCCCTTGGACACCTTATCAGTTCTCAAAAGAAAAATTAAATCCTCTCCGCATGGGGGCTGAGTAGGGGGCTCTCTCCTGGTCCGATGGGCTTCTTGATGCTCGGAAGCCCCACTGGTATCAAGTCCCCCTCCTCCTTCCTTGGCATCCAGCCAAACTAATAGCAGCTTACCAGGCAGGTAAACTTTTATACCACAGAGGAGGAGACTATGTTGAATCCCCCCCAATGGAGAGGAAAGACATGTAGGGGGTTTACTGGGGAATCCCTCCCCTCCAGTGTCATCATGAATAAAGAAGACAAGTGAAGAAGTAAGCAGCAACAGCTGTTAAAGCGGACCAAAACCCAAATTTTTAACTGGCATCCCTACGAATAGAACTTATGCCTAATTTTACTGCTTTTGTTTCACTCTAGTACCAGATTTAGCCTGATTTAGCTGTAAAGCTCCACCTCCTCCATTAATTTTCACTGCTGTGTGTGGCATGATGTAATTGCCACACTTATGCAATGACTAATCACTTGCAATCTTACAGAGAAGGATAGCAAAACAAACAATATTTCAGGGTGATTTGATAAGCGAAAATATCCATTTCTAGTTCCACACCCTAAGCAGAGAATATCAGCAGGGGCTTCGGTCAAATGTATTTCACAAGTTCAGTGGGTTTTGGACCACTTCAACTGTATGTAAACTGATAAGAGGTGAAAAGTATGCCATCTGCCAGCATTAGCATGTGGCATGCCAGATAATTTGACCCAGATCTTCCGGTATTTGGAAAGGGGCGAACCAGAGTGAATCGACAATATTCGCATTGAATCTAGATTCGGCCCAGATCTGAAGCCAATAACTAGCTGCCACCCAAGTGATGCCTTCTACATAGGCATTGTGTATCACACAAGTGCCAAAAGTGCACAATATCCATTGCAATGTGGTGGAGAAGATCCCTAAAACATTCCCTAAAAGATCCAGATAAATAATCAGACCCAGTAGGTGGCCCCCTTCCCCCCCTGGGTGGGTGAGGAGTAGGGGGTGGAGCAGCCCCTACAGTCAGAATTACCCCAACATTTGGTTCCCCATTGATTTCAGCTTTGGGTCCCCGAATCTTAGCTTTTTTAAAAGTTTGATCGAACTTGAGGAGCCCAAACTTTGGGGGGTGCGCTCAACACTAACCATAGCCTGATGGCCAAGAAAATGCTCGACTCTAGACGATGCCCAAGAAAATGTTCGACCCTAGCATGATAGACAAAGAAAATGTTTTACCCTGGAATGATGGCCAAGAAAATGTACTGGCCTAACAGGAAAGTGTTCTACCCTATTATGATGTCCAAGAACATGTTCAATCCTTGAATGGTAGCTAAGAAAATAGTTTATTCTAGCAGGAAAATAGGCTACCCTAGCATGATGGCCAACTGAATGTTCAATCCCAGCATGACAGCCAGGAAAGCATTGCCCCCAAAATTTGGGTCCCTATTGATTTCAACCCTAACCCTTTTTTTCAAAGTTCGAGTGAACTTGCCAAGCTGAACCTTGGAGGGTTTGTCCAACACTAACCATAGCCCGATGGGCAAGAAAATGTTTGACTCCAGCATGATAGACAAAGAAAAAGTTTTACCCTGGAATGATGGTCAAGAAAATGTACTACCCTAGCAGGGAAATGTTCTAAACTATTATGATGTCCAAGAAAATGTACTACCCTAGCAGGGAAATGTTCTAAACTATTATGATGTCCAAGAAAATGTTCTACCCCAGAATGATGGCTAAGAAAATGCTCGACCTTAGCATGATAGACAAAGAAAATGTTTTACTCTGGAATGATGGTCAAGAGAATGTACTACCCAGCAGGGAAATGTTCTACTCTATTATGATTTTCAAGAAAATGTTCTATCCTTGAATGATAGCTAAGAAAATGGTTTATCCTAGCAGGACAATAGTCTACCCTAGCATGATGGCCATGATGGCACGATGTTCAATCCCAGAATGACAGCCAGTAAAGTATTTAATCATTGTTCCATTTTATGTTTAGCTTTGGGCCAAATCATGTCATGTATTTATCCAGCCTATTCCATTGTTTGAGCAGTTAACAATTTGAGACATCAGATGCAATAGGAAGCCGATGGCCAAGGCATGACCACATGGCAGAAGCCAATTTTACCTCTAAGATCAGATAACTTTTTGTTCCTGTTACGTTATGATTGAATCTTCAATGTTAAGTCAATTTTAAGGTTTGATAGAATTTGCTCATCTTCAAACACACTATTGTTGACATTCGGAAATGGACATTATTGGAAGCGCACCCACTGGTGCGGATTAAAGGTGGGCTACTCTATCAGGCCTATTTAAAAAAATCCATTAATGTTTTAAAGGTGCACGCCTGACATGCTAGTACATTTTGAATTTAGACTTAGTATCAAAGAATAAGCCTACTTAACTCTTTTTTAGGACGTCTCTCATTATCTGTGTGATTCAAGAGCAGGGCTGCAATACCAGAAATAGAAACATTAGTATGACCCACACAACTCAGGGCATTAACTTATCTTCTTTGCTTCTACATTTATTGTCATTAGCACAATTATTTGTCTAGGCATTCACTGCTGCTACCTTGTCAATGTGTGTAAGTTTAAACAGCATCCATCCACTGAATGAGGTCTTTGTCCTACATCTCCTGGGAAGCCATGGGGGTTCCTCCTTCACTGATGGCATCCTCAGTCCCTGGCTGGGAGCCAATGTCAACGGATAGGGAGGCGGCACTCCACTTTTTCTGCAAACAGTTAGGAAGACAAACTGATCAAAATGTATTTCCGTGCTTTGTGTATATTCTTTAGCTGCGGTTTAATGGGGGGATGGTCACAGTCCCACAAATCTAGTCTAAATGTCCCACAAAGAAGTGTAAACTGCGCTAACACCAAACGTATGGGGGGGGGGGATATTCCCATACAGTATTTTATTACTTCTTTGGCTGCATCCACTCGCTGAGACTGACTGCAAGTCTGAGGTCCTGCTATAAGCATCACCCGCTTACTTATAAAGCTCTATGTAACTGAAAGAATAAATAATAATAAGCAGGAATGGACTCACTGCCGCAGCCCAAGGTCACTTGACACCCAGACTGCACCAAATCCAGGAACACTTGTAGTTTAAATTGGCTTCCTCTTCTCAGCACTGTTGCCCGCTGCTAGTTCCAATATCGTTCAGTACTCATCCACTTTTCTTGTCTCACCTCCTTATTCTGCCTGTGATGCCGTCACATATGCACAATGTACAGCTTGGAGACACAATGTATGCCATTATTATTATTATTATTATTATTTTTTATTAATTATTACATTGAAAGGAGGTTTTTGGATCAAAGGCACACCAGTACACAAGGTTTACTTTGCAAATAAAGGATTGTATTGAAAATAAGTATATACATAAGTACAAAACTAATGATAGGTTGCTAGTGTACAACAATACTTATCAAATAGGATACAATAGACAGCTCTGTGCGAGCGAAGGTCAAAATGCCATCAGGAGCGTTTGAACACCTCATTCACCAGTTAGTAAAAAATGAAAGCCAATGGCACTTTTTTTACTCCTAAGAAAAGCTGTGAACTTTTTCCTCATTTTTTACACTTTAGTAAAAAGTGGCAATGACTTCCATTGTCTTCTTAGCTGGTGATGCAGTAACAGTGACATTCTCATCTCAGGTTTTTTTCTCATAAAGTGAATTTTTTACTACCATGAGAATTTTAAAGGCCAATGTAATAATTAACAAAATTAATGGTTGGTAGTTGGCACACCACAAAAAGCGAAAGAGCAAATAATTAGTAAGGGTGCTCGTAAGATCCAGGGGGGCCTCACCATACAGGCACCCCTATACAGACTCATAGAAAGGAGGTTTTTGGATCAAAGGCACTCAGTACACAAGGTTTACTTAGCAAATAAAGGAATGTATTGAAAATAAGTATATACATAAGTACAAAACTAATGATAGGTTACTAGTGTACAACAATACTTATAAAAAAGGATACAATAGACAGCTCTGTGTGAGCGAAGGTCAAAATGTCATCAGGAGCGTTTGAACACCTCATTCAAAGGAGAACATGAATATCATTAGCGCTAACTTGTAGCATCTCTGTGACATCTATTGCTATAGGAAGGTAACAAAAGATTACCATAATTCTATGAGGTGATGCTGTCACGGACCTGATGAGTGGTATGCAGTGCAGGCTGACCAGGTAAGTCAAGGAGAATATTGTATGACATAAATAGACATAAATTGATAAATGTTAAAGCCATGAGCTCCGGAACGTGGGCGTGTGTTTTGCAATCAATTGCTTGTGTACTGCCACTTGGTAATATGTTTCTTTAGACGGGGAGGCCGATTCATTAATAGCGCCAGGTAGCGACAGATGAGCGACAGTAGCGTTATTTTCACAGCGCCCGCTAGTATTCGCTGTGCTTGGCCGTTGTTCGGCTGTTGACAGCGACTCAGTCGGTGTGCGGTAATGTTGAATACGGGGTTAGGAGTCGCAGTTTGCCAGGTTCCGCGCTGTATGGGAGCGCATGACAGCGAATGGCCATAGCGAACGGCTCCCAGCATATTCATTAACAAATCGCGCTCAAAAAATTCTCGCGCTGTGAAATGCATGTTTAAACCCCAGAGCACTGGCGGTGATGGGTTAAAAGTAGTTTTTTAACCCCCAAACAACCATATTTTTTGGAAAAAACAAAAACAAAAGTTTTTCAAAACATTTTGTAATATGAATACATTAATATCAGACCTGTAATATCAATTCTGCACAATTTTTTTTTTTTTTTTTAACCATAAAAAAAATATCTAACATTGCAGAAGTGGTCACAGAATTTTTGACATTTAAAAAAAACAAAAAAAACATTAATAGCAATTAATTAAGAATATTTAAAGATTGCTCCATTGAAATGCATTGGAGAGCACCAGGTAGCGAGAGGTCATACCTGTCGCTGTTCAAGGTCACTCGCTGGCGCTGTGGGGTGAGGCTGGAATAATGATGAATGATTCGCTATCTGGCGCTCTGTCAGTCGCTAAGCAGGATCGGCTTGATAAATGTGTGATTGCGGAGGGGAGCCGGCGTTCTCGTGGCGGTGAGCGTCATTACCGTTCGCTCACCATTCGCTAACTGGCGCTATCCCTTGTTAAATAAGGGCCTAAGTATTATGATCATGTAAATGGCGTCATGATTTAACAGTGTTTTCTCATACTATGCTGCATATTGAAGGTATTATTCTGGTATGATGCAGGGCGACAATATATCTACTTATGTCATACAATATTCTCCTTGACTTACCTGGTCAGCCTGCACTGCATACCACTCATCAGGTCCGTGACAGCATCACCTCATAGAATTATGGTAATCTTTTGTTACCTTCCTATAGCAATAGATGTCACAGAGATGCTACAAGTTAGTGCTAACGATATTCATGATCTCCTTTGAATGAGGTGTTCAAACGCTCCTGATGACATTTTGACCTTCGCTCACACAGAGCTGTCTATTGTATCCTTTTTGATAAGTATTGTTGTACACTAGCAACCTATCATTAGTTTTGTACTTATGTATATACTTATTTTCAATACAATCCTTTATTTGCAAAGTAAACCTTGTGTACTGAGTGCCTTTGATCCAAAAACCTCCTTTCTATGAGTCTGTATAGGGGTGCCTGTATGGTGAGGCCCCCCTGGATCTTACGAGCACCCTTACTAATTATTTGCTCTTTCGCTTTTTGTGGTGTGCCAACTACCAACCATTAATTTTGTTAATTATTACATTGGCCTTGAAAAGTTGAAAAAAAAATTCTCATGGTAGTAAAAAATTCACTTTATGAGAAAAAAACCTGAGATGAGAATGTCACTGTTACTGCATCACCAGCTAAGAAGACAATGGAAGTCATTGCCACTTTTTACTAAAGTGTAAAAAATGAGGAAAAAGTTCACAGCTTTTCTTAGGAGTAAAAAAAGTGCCATTGGCTTTCATTTTTTACTAACTGGTGATTCAGTAACAGTGACATTCTCATGCTTTTTTCTTGTAAAGTGAATTTTTTTACTACCATGAGAATTTTTCCAACTGTTACCAAATCAAGGCCATGGAGCCTTGTGGCATTTTTAGCTTTCCATCATAATTTAAACAGCCACTCGCAGTAAGCAAAAGTTTATCCTTTAAAGTGGACCAACACCCAGGGGGGATCGGCCCGGAAATCTATAAGATTCCCGGACCGATCAGATCCCTCCCCGCGGGGCATCTGAAATCGGGATGTCCCGCGGGGAGGAACCCCCCAGGAGGCCCACAAACCTTACCTCAGCCCCGTCCCATCGGCGCATGCGCGAGCCGCGGCCGCGTTTCGCACTTCCCTCTAGCAGGGCGCGCACCTGCGCCGGCCGTTTGTGAATGGCCGGTGTAAGCGCGCTCCCTGTTAGAGGGAAGCGCGAGACGCGGCCTCCAGCGCTTAGAGCCAGCTGAGCTGGAATGCGCGTCCAGGCGGCCTTGGACGCGCATACCACAGCGGCTCTGAGCGGTGTGATTGGCTGGCGCGGTCACGTGGGAGCGGGGAGAGGTGAGTTTTTTGGGGCTTTCTGGGGGGTTTCAGACAGCGGGGCACCCCCGATCGGGGTGCCCCACCGAAGTGGACCAAAACCCGGGATAGTCAAAATCCTGGGTGTTGGTTCACTTTAAGAAGCATAGAAGTAGACAACATGGACCTAGTCTGCCTGTGTGTGTGTGTTCTCCTTCCACCATTTTTGTTGCTGGAATTAGAGCCTATTTGAATAATTACTTTTTGTGGGTGAGTGGGAACCGTCTTTTTGTGAGGTCTCCAGATGCCTCTTTTTGTTGGTGAGGTCTAACAAACCGTCTTTTTGTAGGTGAGGTCTCCAGAACCATCTTTTTGTAGGGGAGGTCTTCAGAACCGTCTTTTTGTTGGTAAGGTCTACAGAACCATCTTTTTGTAGCGGAGGTCTCCCGAACTGTCTTTTTATTGGCGAGGTCTCTAGAACCGTCTTTTTGTAGGTGTGGTCTCCAGAAGCATATTTTTGTAGGTGAGGTCTCTAGAACCATCTTTTTGTTGGTGAGGTCTCCAGAACTGACTTTTTATTGGTGAGGTTTCCAGAACCCTCTTTTGTTGGTGAGATCTCCTGAACTGTCTTTTTGTAGGTGTGGTCTCCAGAACCATCTTTTTGTTGGTGAGGTCTCCAGAACTCTCTTTTTGTTGGTGAGATCTCCAGAACCCTCTTTTTGTTGATGAGGTCTTTAGAACCGTCTTTTTGTAGGTGTGGTCTGACTTTTCTGCAGGGCTCTGGTCTACGGTGACTCCTTATGGTGTTTGTTGTTTCCTTGGGAGGCCCACAATGGTCAGTAGCCCAGCGAATTAGATATAGAGGCTAGTAACCCTATGTCTGATTTGCTGGGCTAGTGACCATTGAGGAGGAAGAGGGAACCTGAGAACACTGTTCGGTTAATAACTGCTATGAAGCTTTGTGTTGGAGCTGTTGGAGCTTCTTGGCATTTACTCTTTAAAATCAAAGAACACACGTGACCGAAGCAGGTCTAGCAGAGGTAAGTAGAAAATCATCAAACTTTGTTAGAAAGGTGACATTCAATTTCTTCCTTTAAAGTGGACCGAAACCCTCTGACTACCCGCCACCCCCCGATGGATTACCTCGGAAGATGGTGGCCCAGTTACAAAAATGTTACACTACTGGGGTCATGCCCGGCCGACAGATATGAGATCACTCATTGGTCGATGTGCAAAATGCCAGATAACATGACCTGCCCCGGCTTCCCTCTAGTTTGTGTAGCTCAATGGCTGAAGTGCACCATCATCTAAAGGGAAGCTGGGATGTGAGTGCAAGCAGCAATAGCTCAGTCAAAGCCCCAGTAAAGGTGAGTTTTGGAGGTGACCTGGAGGGGTACACACAGAAGGGCATCGCTATTTGGGATGTCCTGGGAGATGGCTAGTGGCTGGCCATAGAGTCTAAAAGAGTCCCCCGCAACTGCCTCTGACCACAGCAGGGCATGAAAACTCCTTCCCAGCTCAGCCAAGACCCATAAACTGAAGCAAAGAAAGTGGCTTTACTTAGAACACACAGGGTATTTTGAGATTACTTAAATAGGCTTATATTACACTGTTCCCAAAAGAGAAAAGGTGGGAGAAAGTTAGTGTGTGTCTGGACGGGGACTAAAATACTACTCAAGCTAAAAAAAACAACAAAGCAGTTAAAGTGGACCAAAACCCAAGATTTTGACTATCCTGGGTTTGGGTCCATTCCCCGATGGGGGGTTCCCCACTGTGTGAAATCCCCCAGATTACCAAAGTCAACTCGCCTCTTCCCGGTACTACGGCGCATGCACGACCGCTCGTCCAATCAGCGCGCTTGGAGCTGCTGATATCAAGTCGACTAAGGCATCGTCTAAGGACTCAGAGGGCGCTGATGGCAGCTTCCACCCTATAACAGGGAGTGCGCCCACCCGGACATTTACAAATGGCTGGTACATGCCCTGCTAAAGGGATAGCAGGGATGCAGCCACGGCTCGCACATGCACCGTTGGACTAGGAAACAATGTAAGTGTATGGGGCGACCTGGGGGGGGGGGGGTTTCACACAGCGGGGCATTTTGGATGCCCCGGAGGGAGGGAATTGATCGGCCCAGGAATCCTATAGCTCCCTGGGCCGATCGTGGTGGGTTTTGGTCCACTTGAATAAAAGAATTGTCAATATGGCAACGAAAAAAATGGAAACATGCTTTCTCTCTCTTCTCCTCCTGGCGGAGAACATACGTAATTGTGCAATCTGTGGTAATTTGTTTTAACTTTGTCAGCTCACGCATTTAATGGCTTTGGGGTCAGAGGTTCGGTAACTACCTGGCTGCGCATCTCATTTTTTCTCTTCTTATTAATGCGCGGCGAGTACGAGATATCACAGACACCCGATCAAACGATTTGCAAAAAAAAAAGCTGTTGACCGATGAAGACAAATGAATGCTCAAAGCCAAAACGTTGGATTAGTAGCCTGGCAGACGGCGTGATGGGGTCAAGTGGTGGCACAGGCTGCCGAGGCATAATGAATGCCGAGCACCAATGTGTTTGAACATTTTGTTGGTAATATAAACTACGCTTTTTTTTTTTTATTGCTCTTGATCTCGTTGCAATGCATCCAAGCCAGTTTAGATGCCAAGTTCATACGTAAATAGAATTTGGAATTTTCTCAGGATAAACCTATTCTGGTTGGCAACTTACCTGGCAGCTAGCATGAAATTACTGATGCAGCATGTCTGATGTGTAACTCTAGTGCCTCCCCCAGAAAAGCCTCCTCGGGGAGCCTGACCTCAACCAAAATCGCATGTTAAAAGATCTGTTTATTACTCACAGTGAGATCCTTCAGATAAGGGATGTACAACCCAATGTTCGTACTCCGGCCTCTGCCTATCTCTACCCACCTCTGCTCACCTCACCTCTGCCCACCTTAATTCCGCTTATCCGTTTATAACTCACAGATCAGGGATTTACAACCTGTGGCCCATACTCCGGCCTCTTCCTATCTTTACTCACATCTGCCCACCTTCATTCCGCTTATCAGTTTATTACTCACAGATCAGGGATGTACTACCCATTGCCACGGCCAATGCCTATCTCTACTCACCTCTTCTCTGCTTACCTTAATTTTGCTTATCTGTTTATTACTCACAGTGAGATCCTTCAGATCAGGGATGTACAACCCATGGCCTGCACTCTGACCTTTGCACATCTCTACCCACCTCTGCTTACCGTACCTCTGCCCACCTTAATTCTGGCCTCTGTCTGTCTCTACTCACCTCTGTCCACCTTAATTCAGCTTATCTGTTTATTACTCACAGATCACAAATCAGGGATGTACAACCCATTGTCGCACTCCAGCCTCTTCCTATCTCTACTCACCTCTGCTCAACTCACCTCTGTTCACCTTAATTCCGCTTATCTGTTTATTACTCAAAGATCAGAGATATACAACCTGTAGCCTGCTCTCCGGCCTCTTCCTATCTCTACTCACCTCTACCCACCTCAGTTCTGCTTATCAGTTTATTACTCACAGATCAGGGATATACAACCTGTAGCCTGCTCTCCGGCCTGTTCCTATCTCTACTCACCTCTGCCCACCTCAGTTCTGCTTATCAGTTTATTACTCACAGATCAGGGATATACAACCTGTAGCCTGCTCTCCGGCCTCTTTCTATCTCTACTCACCTCTGCCCACCTCAATTCTGCTTATCAGTTTATTACTCACAGATCAGGGATATACAACCTGTAGCCTGCTCTCTGGGCTCTGCCTATCTCTACTCACCTCTGTCCACCTTAATTCTGCTTATCTGTTTATTACTCAGAAATCAGGGATCAACAACTCATGGCCTGCACTGTGGCCTCTGTCTATCTCGAATCACCCCTGCTCACCTCACTACTGCTCACCTCACCACTGCTCACCTCACCTCTGCTCACCTTAATTCCACTTATTTGTTTATTACTCACAGATCAGAGATTTACAACCCATGGCCTGCACTGTGGCCTCTACCTATCTCTACTCACCTCTGCTCACCTCACCTCTGCTCATCTCACCTCTGCTCACCTTAATTCCGCTTATCTGTTTATTACTCACAGATCAGGGATGTACAACTCATGGCCTACACTGTGGCCTATCTCTACTCACCTCTGCCCACCTCAACTCTGCTTATCTGTTTATTAATCACACATCAGGGATGTACAACCTGCGACCCGTACTCCGGCCTCTGCCTATCTCTACCCACCTCTGCTCACCTCACCTCTGTCCACCTTAATTCAGCTTTTCTGTTAATTACTCACGGATCACAAATCTGGGATGTACAACCCATTGCCAACACTCCGCCTATCTCTACTCACCTCTGCTCACGTCTGGCCACCTTATATGTTTATTACTCACAGATCACAGATCAGGGATGTACAACCCATGGCCTGCACTCCAGCCTCTGCCTTTCTCTACCCACATCTGCCCACCTCAATTCTGCTTATCTGTTTATTACTCACAGATCACAGATCAGGCATATACAATCCATTGCCTGCACTCCAGCCTCTGCCTTTCTCTACTTACCTCTGCTCACATCTGTCCACCTTAATTCCATTTATATGTTTATTACTCATAGAATCAGAGATCAGGGAGGTACAACCCATGGCCTGCACTCTGTACCCACCTCTGGTCACCTCACCTCTGCCCACCTAACGTCCTCCTATCTTTGGACACCTCTTCCTACCTCACCTCCTCCCACCTCACCTCAGCCCACTTCGCCTTTTCCTGCCTGGGTAATGAATGTGGAGCTCGAACATGTTTTTTAGCGTTTTGTTAGTAATATAAACTACATTGTAAAGCTGTTTTTATTGCACTTGATCTCAGTGCATCCAAGTCATTTTAGTTGCCACGTTGATGCTCTGGCTATACTTATTCTGGATTTCAACTTTTGATGGCAACTAGCATGCATTTACTGATGCACCATGTCTGTATGTCTGATGTGTAACTCTAGTGCCCCCACCCCCCAAGAAAAGCCTCCTCAGGTAGCCTGCCTCAACCAAAACACTCACAGTATGATCCTTTAGATCAGGGATGTAGAACCTGCGACCTGGACTGAGGCCTCTTCTCTTAAAAAGCAGCATTCATCAAGCGAAGACGAAGGGGCTTAAATATGGCAAACACAGCCTTTGTCTGGGGACTAGGCCATTTTTAGCATAGTAAATGCAGCAAACTAGCGAATGCACGGTGAATGTTCAGTGGATTGCCAGTCACCACTTTGTAAATCACCCCATATATGTGAACTGATATAGGGGCCCCTTGAAAAAAAAGAGAACACCTTTAGCTGTCTTACTCCACTTGTACCCCGTGGGGGGCATCCTCTCCTCAGGTCCGCCAAGCACTGATCTTCTGATGCCGGGGAGCAACTGTTGCAGAGTGTTGCATCTATAGTGAAGGGAGAAACAAGCCCACCCTCCTCCTTCAGTGGCAGCCCCTCAAGCTAATGTCTGGCCACTAGGAATGGGACCTTTTATACCACAGAGGTGGAGCCTTTGGGGAATCCCTCTCATGTGACTAATGACATCACTGGAGGGGAGGGACCTGAAGAGACTTTCCCGGGAAATCAGATGACCAATGCACATCAGACCAGGAGGGGACCCCTGATCTGGCGGACCTGCTGATAGAACACCACCGGGTGGGGAGGAGGAAAACTATGAAAGGTGAGTTCTTTTTAACAGCTTGCAAACTGGTAAGGAGTCCAAGAGACCCCCTATTGGGATAGGCAGAATCCTCAGGTCCACCAGGCACTGATCTTGTGATACCGGGGAGCAACTGTTGAACAATGTTGCATCTATAGTGAAGGGAGAAACAAGCCCACCCTCCTCCTTCCTTAGCAGCCTGTCAAGCTAATGTCGGGCCACTAGAAATGAAACCTTTTATACCACAGAGGTGGATCCTTTGGGGAATCCCTCTCATGTGACTAATGACGTCACTGGAGGGGAGGTACCTGGAGAGAATTTCCAGGAAAATCAGATGTCCAACGCACATCAAACCAGGAGGGAACACCATCAGGTGGGGAAGAGTAGGAGGAAAATATGAAAGTTGAGTTCTTTTTAACAGCTTGCAAACTGGTAAGGAGTCCAAGAGACCCCCTATTGGGATAGGCCGAATCCTCAGGTCCACCAGGCACTGATCTTGTGATGCTGGGGAGCAGCTGTTGCAGAATGTTGCATCTATAGTGAAGGGAGACACAAGCCCACCCTCCTTCTTCCTTGGCAGCCCGTCAAGCTAATGCAGGCCCACTAGGAATGGAACCTTTTATACCACAGCGGTGGAGCCTTTGTGGAATCCCTCTCGTGTGACTAATGACATCACTAGAGGGGAGGGACCGGGAGGGAATTTCCTGGGAAATCAGATGACCAACACACATTGGAGCAGGAGGGAACCCCTGACTCGGCGGACCTGCTGAAAGTACGCCACCAGTTGGGGGTAGGCCGAATCCTCAGGTCCACCAGGCACTGATCTTCTGATGCCGGGGAGGAGCTGTTGCAGAATGTTGCATCTATAGTGAAGGGAAAAACAAAGCCCACCCTCCTCCTTCCTTGGCAGCTCGTCAAGCTAATGCCGGGCCACTAGAAAATGAACCTTTTATACTACAGAGGTGGAGCCTTTGTGGAATCTCTCTCATGTGACCAATGACGTCACTGGAGGGGAGGAACCTGGAGCGAATTTCCTAGGAAATCAGATGACCAATGCACAACTGAGCAGAAGGGTACCACCGACATGGCAGACCCGCAGAGAGGACGCCACCAGGTAGGGGGAAGGAGAAGGATAACAATGAAAGGTGAGTTCTTTTTAACAGCTTGTGCACTGGTAAGGAGTTCAAACGACCCCCTATTGGGGTAGGCCGAATCCTCAGGTCACCAGGCACTGATCTTGTGTTGCCGGGGAGCAGATGTGGGAGAATGTTGCATCTATAGTGAAGGGAGAAACAAGCCCACTCTCCTACTTCCTTGGCAGCCCATCAAGCTAATACCAGGCCACTAGGAATGGAACCTTTTATACTACAGAGGTGGAATCTTTGGGGAATCCCTCTCATGTGACTAATGACATCACTGGAGGGGAGGGACCTGGAGGAAATTTCCAGGGAAATCAGATGTCCAATGCACATCGGAGCAGGAGGGGACCCCTGACCCGGCGGACCTGCTGAAAGGACGCCACAAGGTGGGGGAAAGGAGGCGGAAAACTATGAAAGGTGAGTTCTTTTTAACTGCTTGCGAACTGGTAAGGAGTCCAAGAGACCCCCAATTGGGATAGGCAGAATCCTCAGGTCCACCAGGCACTGATCTTGTGATGCCGGGGAGCAGCTGTTGCAGAATGTTGCATCTATAGTGAAGGGACACACAAGCCCACCCTCCTTCTTCCTTGGCAGCTAATGCAGGGCCACTAGGAATAGAACCTTTTATACCACAGAGGTGGAGCCTTGGAATCTCTCTCATGTGACTAATGATGTTACTGTAGGGGAGGGACCTGGAGGGAATTTCCTGGAAAATCAGATGATCAATGCACGTTGAACCAGGAAGGGACCCCTGACCCGGGGGACCTGCTGAGAAGACACCGCCGGGTGGGGGAAAGGAGGAGGAAAATTATGAAAGGTGAGTTCTTTTTAACAGCTTGTGAACTGGTAAGTGGTCCAAGAGACTCCCTATGGGGATAGGCCAAATCCTCTGGTCCACCAGGCACTGATCTTGTGATGCTGGGACCTGCTGAGAGGACTCCGCCGGGTGGGGGAAAGGACGAAAAAATTATGAAAGTTGAGCTTGTGATTTGGTAAGGAGTCCAAGAGACCAGGGCTGGTCTCAGCACCCGGCAAGGTGGGGCAGCTGCCAGAGGCCCCCACTGACAGGGCCAGCGACAGCTCTTGATAGGCGTCGAGTTCCACACAATGGAGCATCGCGATTTAGATTCCAGGGGAGGAAGTGCTGGGTTTTGTTCTGCTTTTAAGTTGCCCACCTCAGCTGAATTCCTATCCCTGGAGCATCCCAATCTCTGAAACCCTACTGTGTAATACCCCCTGGGATCGCTGTCATACCCACTATGCAAGCAATTCCACCCCTGAGTTTTGGTCCACAATAGCATGATCTTTAGGGAGCATCCAGATTTGGGACGTCCCTCGGTGATGTGACGCGACTATTCACCACACTCAGACAATGCCGCCCAAGGGCCCACATAAACCTGAAGCCGGCCCTGCAAGAAACCCCCTATTGGGAAAGGCCGAACCCCAAATACCTGGAACTCTCCATCCGGAGTGCTTCTTAACATGATAGACCCTGCTCCGGCTCATCACTAGTTATAAACAGCGATCATCTTCTCCGCGCTAATTCATAGTTGGGCTGGAGTTGGGCTTTTCATTATCGGCTTTCTGTAGAAGTTTGCCAACATTTCCTAAAAGTGAACTTAAAACAAAAGCAAATTAAAAGAAAAAAAATCTGTTGCGCTGTGATTGAAAAGCGGAATAACGAGTTTTTTTGTGTGTGTTAGTTCTCACTTTTTTAGGAGATGCAAATTGCTCCCGCTAAAAATCAAAACATTGTGGTGTTATAAAGTTCGTGTTGGGAGTGCAAATTGACGGGAAGGTAGAAAATTGTGTGGCAGATGCTTCTGACCTTCATTTTCTCCGGCAAACTTTCCTCGTTGCCAGTTTAATTAACGTTATTTCATAATAGATGGAGGGAGATCATATTGCTTGTTAGGTCTTATAGCAACATCGGAGCAATGAGAATTCTAATGAAAATACAAAACCATTTAACTGAATGGCGTTTGTATGTGTTATGGATACGATTAACCCTTCATCAGAGTCAGAATAAATTGTAGATATACAGGGAAGGAAGAGTGTTGCGGGGGGGGGGGGCAGCCAGGGCCAGATTAAGAGTGTGGTGGAGGCCCCTAAGCACAAAATCTGGCGGAGGCCCCAGATACAGTATTTTTTTTTCCTTTAAAGTGGACCAACACCAAGCTCATGAGATTCCTGGGCCGATCCAATCCCTCCCCGTGGGGCCTTCCCCCGCTGTGTGAAACCCCCCACGACGCCCGCAAACCTTACCTGATTCCAGGTCCAACAGCGCATGCACGGCCGCGGCCACATCTCGCGCTTCTCTCTAGCAGGGTGCGTCCTGTTAGAGGGAAGCTCGAGATGCGGCCGCCAGCGTGCTCTGAGGCTCTAAGCGTGCTGATTGAATGAGCGGCATGCGCCATAAGAGCGGGGTGAGGTGAGTTGAATCCTGCGATCTGGGGGGTTTCACATAGCGGGGTGCCCTGGGTAAGTGGACCAAAACCCAGGATAGTCAAAATCCTGGGTGTTGGTCCACTTTAAAATAATGGTCCAGCCAAGTAACTGATTGGTAGTTATCCGGCACCCACCTACTTACTGGATGGTCAGATCGAGTCCCTTGTACCACCCTTGTGCGGGTGCGTGCTACTCGGGAACTCCTGCTTTGCCATTCTGGGCAGGGGGTAGTGTAGTCGCCCGGCTGGTCCAGCACAAAGCAGTTCCCTGTATGTCGAGAAGTTGAGGATGGGCCTAGGAGGAGATGTTGACTCATCTTCTTTTCCCCAACGGAGACAGTGTAGTATGGGAGGGGAACCACAAGGAAGGACTCAAGAGAGTTGAGAACCTGAGGATGGGTCTAGGAGGAGCTGTTGACTCATCGCCTATCCCCCAACAGAGACAGTGAAGGATGGGAAGGGAACCACAGCCCCTGCCCTTTGAACAGTCAAGTGATGGCTGACCCGTCGGGGAACTGTGGTAGGTGAATCTACCCCCTCTGATTCCCAGACTGGGAGGGAAACATTTCAGAAATTGAGGCCTTGACAGACTTGTCCACTGTGTATATTAAATATTTCTGTGTTGTTGTGGTCCTTGCTGATTTAATTATACTTTTACCATAGCCGTGTACCATCTGGGGGTAAACCTGGTGCTGCCTGGGACGAACTAAAGGGAGGCGCCCCTCCACTTCTCAACAAAGCAACGTGAGGAGTTGAGGTGGGCAGGGGCTGCTGAGCCACCGATAGTTGGCTTGAAAAACATGACAGCAGTAACAATAAAAAAACTTTTAAATTTTAAATAGAAAATAGTTAAAAAAGCAGGTCAGTTGCTGTTCCCTCTACATTGCAGTCTGAGGTGTAGCTAGGGGGAGCAGGGGGGGGGCACTTGCCCCTGGGTGCAGCAGGTCAGGGGGACGCCAAAGGGGGGCCTGAGAACAGGTGGGGACGAAAAAATGACCAGCACTCCATCACGATCATAGCAGATCAGGCAATTGTATTAAGTACAAACACAGCTAAACATCTTGTCAACGTTTCGGGGGTGTAGCATAAACCCCTTCATCGGGACAACAAGTAACAGCAAGAAGAACACGCATAAAAGCGCTTATATATCAAATGGGCCAATGAGAACACAAAGAAAACCCGCCTGACGTCAGCGGTGTGTCCCAAAGGCCCTGCATATAAACATCAAAGGATCAAAGGTCAGATCAGTAACACGATTAGGTGACAAACAATAAATAATAAATTATTCTTGCTGTTACTTGTACTTAATACAATTGCCTGATCTGCTATGATCATTCTGGAGTGCTGGTCATTTTCTCGTCTTGGATCTGCGGCATCTCTGCTGACCCCACCTGCTCACCGTTTTACTTATGGTAGAAGTGCGGCGGCCATTGACTTTATTTGAGAACAGGTGGGGGCGCCATTTTGAATGTTTGCCCCGGGTGCCAGAAAGCATAGCTACTCCTCTGTGCCCACCTACCGTGGCCTCTTTACAGGTACAGCCCTGCCACCAGCAATTCAAATCTGTTGGCTCCATCAGCTAGAGGAGAGCCGGGGATGCCACCAGAGGAACAGGCATAGGATCAAATCCTGAAATGAGTATATGGGCAACCAGCAGGGTTTTACATTTAGGAGGCAAACTGTAACATGGCCATGGTCCTTTTTTTAGACTCTAGGGCGGGATTACCAAGTTTTTGATCTGATTTAAGCAGAAAATGCATAAAACTGAGCAGTCTAAAGTGGTTGCCGCTAACAAATCATGACATCTGATGCAGTGACAGGATGACTGGTGCAATTGTGGGTTTATTTCAAGTGCTTGGCGCACTGATTTGTTTGGCTTCTCTTGGATAATAGATGTAACTTATTATTTAGCTCTGGATCTGTCCTCTAACTATGAGGTTAAGGTCTGCATTACAGAGAAACAAACGTGTACATGTTGTGTGCCGCATGTCCTGTCCTACTTGTACACCCAGCGCTGCAGTAACAATGGGCTTGTATAACCATGTGACGCATTGTGTTGCAGCCTTGATGTATCAAGCTTTCTGCAATCAATAGCACGGGAGACAATGGTGCCCCTGAGCCTTCTCATACCAACATTTTACTATGGCTTCTTAACTGCCCTTTATGGGGAACATGTAAATCTTTCACGTTAACCTTCAGGGTTTAGAAAATTACATTTTACCTTCTATCCTTTATTTGCTTTACAGAAGGGTTTTGTAGTGGGCACAACTGCAGTCTTTGAGATGGCCTCTACTAAAAGGGTGGGTTATAGGGGAGTGTCTGTTCGGTAGCCCCTGGACAGGGTCACCTTCGAGATAGGGGCCTTTCCCAGGCTTGGGGTGACAGATGAGTGTTGGGGTGCATCTATCACCTTCATCCTGTCTCAACTCTGCTCATCCTACCCCATCCTGTCTCATCTTTGCTCATCTTACCTCAACCTGTCTCACCTCTGCTCATCTCACCTCATCCCAACTTATCTCTGCTCATCTCACCTCAACCTGTCTCACCTTTGCTCATCTCACCTCATCCCAACTTATCTCTGCTCATCTCACCTCAACCTGTCTCACCTCTGCTCATCTCACCTCATCCCGTCTCATCTCTGCTCATCTCACCTCATCCCGTCTCATCTCTGCTCATCTCACCTCATCCCGTCTCATCTCTGCTCATCTCACCTCTCCCCATCTCACCTCATCCCATCTCATTTCACCTCATCCTGTCTCACCTCTGCTCATCTCGCCTCACCCTGTCTCACCTCTGCTCATCTCACCTCATCCTGTCTCATCTCTGAGCATTTCACTTCATCCTGTATCACTTCTGCTCATATCACTTCTGCTCATCTCTCCTTAACCTATCTCACCTCTGCTCATCCTGTCTTACCTCTACTCATCTCACCTCATTCCGTTTCACCTCTGCTCATCTCACCTCATCCTGTCTCACCTCGGCTCATCTCACTTCATCCTGTCTCACCTCTGCTCATCTCACCTCATCCTGTCTCACTTCTGCTCATCTCACCTCATCCTGTCTCACCTCTGGTCATCTCACCTCATCCTGTCTCACCTCGGCTCATCTCACCTAAATCTGTCTCACCTCTGGTCATCTCACCTCATCCTGTCTCACCTCGGCTCATCTCACCTAAATCTGTCTCACCTCTGCTCATCTCACTTCATCCTGTCTCACCTCTGCTCATCTCACCTCATCCTGTCTCACTTCTGCTCATCTCACCTCATCCTGTCTTATCTCTGTGCATCTCACTTCATCCTGTATCACCTCTGCTCATCTCACCTCAACCTGTCTCACCTCCGCTCATCTCACCTCATCCTGTCTCGCCTCTGCTCATCTCACCTCATCCTGTCTTATCTCTGTGCATCTCACTTCATCCTGTATCACCTCTGCTCATCTCACCTCTGCTCATCTCACCTCAACCTGTCTCACCTCCGCTCATCTCACCTCATCCTGTCTCGCCTCTGCTCATCTCACCTCATTCTGTCTCTCCTAATTTCACCTCAACCTGTCTCACCTCTGCTCATCTCACCTCATCCTGTCTCACCTCTGCCCATCCCACCTCATCCTGTCTCACCTCTGCTCATCTCACCTCATCCTGTCTCACCTCTGCTCATCTCACCTCAACCTCTCTCTCCTCATCTCACCTCATCCTGTCTCACCTCTGCTCATCTCACCTTATACCATCTCACCTCTGCTCATCTCACCTCATCCAGTCTCATTTCACCTCATCATGTCTCACCTATACTCATCTCTACTTATCCTGTCTAGCTTCTGCTCATCTCACCTCATCCTGTCTTATCTCTGTGCATCTCACTTCATCCTGTATCACCTCTGCTCATCTCACCTCTGCTCATCTCATCTCCACCTGTCTAACCTCTGCTCATCTCACCTCATCCTGTCTCACCTCTGCTCATCTCACCTCATCCTTTCTTATCTCTGTGCATCTCACTTCATCCTGCATCACCTCTGCTCATCTCACCTTTGCTCATCTCACCTCAACCTGTCTCACCTCCGCTCATCTCAGCTCATCCTGTCTCACCTCCGCTCATCTCAGCTCATCCTGTCTCACCTCTGCTCATCTCACCTCAACCTGTCTCACCTCCGCTCATCTCACCTCATCCTGTCTCACCTCTGCTCATCTCACCTCATCCTGTCTCACCTCTGCTCATCTCACCTCATCCTGTCTCACCTCTGCTCATCTCACCTCATCCTGTCTCACCTCTGCTCATCTCACCTCATCCTGTCTCACCTCTGTCGATCCCACCTCATCCTGTCTCACCTCTGCTCATCTCACCTCATCCTGTCTCACCTCTGTCGATCCCACCTCATCCTGTCTCACCTCTGCCCATCCCACCTCATCCTGTCTCACCTCTGCTCATCTCACCTCATCCTGTCTCACCTCTTCTCATCTCACCTCAACCTCTCTCTCCTCATTTCACCTCATCCTGTTTCACCACTGCTCATCTCACCTCATCCTGTCTCACCTCTGCCCATCCCACCTCATCCTGTCTCACCTCTGCCCATCCCACCTCATCCTGTCTCACCTCTGCCCATTCCACCTCATCCTGTCTCACCTCTGCTCATCCCACCTCATCCTGTCTCACCTCTGCTCCTCTCACCTCATCCTGTATAATCTCTGCTCATCTGCACCTCTGCTCCACTTTACTCACATCACCCCCTCCTGCCTCACATCTGCTCACCTTTTCATATACATTAACCCTTTTAGTGCCAGCTACATGAGGCTCACAGTTTCAGACTCACCTTCATGCGCAATCATCCGTCTGCAATTTCTCTTCTCCCAGGGATTCTCCGACCACCCCCCCCCCCGGCTCTTTCTCTGCTGGGAGAGGGCTCAAAAAAGGGGATCTAGTCCCACCTTTTAATGCCGGGCAGATGACATCATCCGGCTGCTTCCATCATCCAGCACCGACAGTCCTCTCAGATGCCAGTAGTGGTCGGTGGAGGACAGGTGGAAAGCCAGGGGACTTGGATCCCTTGCCCCCCCAACCAGCTTGCACCGATCACTACCGACTCTCATCGGTGATCATCAAGGGACAGGATTGGTGCAGCCTTGTAGCTGGCCCCTGTGCCCTGGTCCACAAGCCTGTATAGCTAGTATATGGGCTGGTTATGCTTGAATGGTGGGGGGGCCCCAGTCATGCCATTTTTTTTTATTTTAAGGGTTTTAACCCCTTAAAATAAAAGACCTGTGGGTCCCAACCCCCCCCTCACCCAGTAGATGAAAATTCCTCCTACAATTGACAACTGCTTTAGGATAATATACAGTGGAGACAATTTTCAAAGTGTCCTCGTAATCACAGCAGCAGGATGCACACATCGCAGAAAGCTGTAAGCTATCTGTGAGCTATTTGAATTTCAATAGCATGTGTTCAATAGCAATGTCTATTTGACAATAGCTGACATCTGTGTAGCTGACTACAATAGAAAAAATGATGACACATCAGCTGCCCATTGGCTATAACAATGTAACACAATATAACCCTCAGTAGGGAGCTGAAGGCTTTTCACAATGACTCATCTTGTTTGTTAAAGTCACAGGGAGAGAGAGATAACGTATCGTGATTTTTTAAACCCCTGTCCAAACATATAGCACTGGGAGATCTGCCACCTTTGTAAATCTCAACAACAGCTTTACTCAACAGCAATAGCAGGTAATCAAGCAATGTTATGCTTTTACACTTAGCCTGGACAATCTTATCACTCACATAGCTTGTGCTGATATGCTGAAATGAAAATTCTATTATCCTGCCTGCCCACCCCCCTTCCCCCTGGTCAGGCTAAGCTAAGCCGCATATCATATGCAGATCGCACATACCTTATGCCTAATTAGTTAAATAATAACACAGAGCTATCAGTTAACTGTAAAGAACTGGGAATTGCAGAAACATAACACGCCGGTATTGAATTAGCAGTAGTTTGGGCTAATGTGCTCTCAAGGTGATACAACTAATTACATAGAGTCAATACAATAGAGAACATTGTGCAGCGTATTTATTATGATGCGGGAGTAATGTTACACCCTACCCTGAGACCTTCCAAACAGCTGTATCCACATGTTATCCACCACGTATGGTAAGGAAAGCCTGTGAGGTCATTCATCATGTTTCAGCACGGGGACCTTGGGAGATATTAAAATACATGTTTGTTTATTATGTTTACATTCACGGACCAATGAGAACGCTTACTCGCATGTTCATTTATTGCCTAATCAACGAGCAAGCTGAGAGGAGCAAATTATTGGATGTGCCACAAATTATGTTGCTGATAAATTTGCCACTTGACCCGGGGTGTCCTTTAGGATTTTGAACCTTGAGAACCCAGTTAAAGAGGAACATTGGGGGAGGTTAAAACCTCCCCCAAACCTCATAGATCCACTCCCCCCCCCTCCAGTTTTACCTTTGGGTAGCCTCTACTCACCCCCTACTGGGGATCCATCTTCCAGGTCCCTTGGATTCCGGCGACCTTCCAACAGGCGGCGCCATCTTGAATACTATCAGGCACTGCACATGGCCCCCGATCTCGCGCCTACGCAGTGCCAATGGCTGGGATGAGATTGAGCCACCCGGAATCTCGCGAGATTGCGCTGAGTGGCACAGAGGCCAGCTAAAGCCATTCTGTCATTTACAGACGGCTAAGCTGGCAGTGGATTGTGCCCCGAAGCAGCCAGATGTAGCCACAGCAGGCAGCAGTGACATCAAAAAGATACGTAGGGTGGGTGGAAATCGGGCCCCCTTTTTTATGTCTGAAGTTGCTCTTTAAAGAAGTAAAGTCAAGTCAGCCAAAATGACCACTTCTTCATACATTGTACTTCTGCCATTACGTTGCCAGTGTCATAGCCCTGGGGTGAATACTGGTTGCTGAGGGACCAGGCTGTGTTTTTTATTTGAATGTTGTGTGATGCACCTGCACAAAATAGTCTAACTTGGTGAAGTAAAATGAGAAAAAAAAATATATATAGCATCTGTGTCAGAACTCATTGTGGATTGTTGAAGTATTTAACATTTGATTGCAATTAATTAAAAAGTAAACTTCAAATCACCTATTGCTAATTATTCAATTAAGAATTTTTGCATATTAGTTAATTTAGTGCTCATTTTTCCATCAAAAGCATATTATTTGATTAATGTTCAATAAAGCTTCTACAAAGCTATATCTGCAAATATCATGTTCACTTGTCAATACATCAGGGTGCCTATGACTTTTATTACCCTTTGAGCGATAATACTTTTATCTGTAGTCTTCAACTACTGTAGCAAACTTTTGTAGCTAACCCCACATTAGGGATGATTCAGAGAGACATAAAAAGACTTTCATTTTAGAGTGTACGAGTGATTCTAAACATGCATCGCAAGCCTTCAGTAAAGTCTTCGTCCATTCGTATGCCAACGAGAATTCTTTTCCAGCTTTCGTTTTCCGTTTATGTTATTCATGTTACAACGTAGGCTTTCGTTTTTACCCTTTTTCCATCTTCTCCTCGAACGAATCCTTTACGTTTCCCGTTAGATTCAGATTTCCTTTTTCTATAAATAATCGTCCAGACAAAAATCATTATGACCTTACGCCTGCGCACTACAAACTTACCTCATTAATTTGCTCGCCTACATATTTGGTTCGCTCACTTCTGCTACAATGCTTAGCTAAATCACTTCGCGCTCAGTATATCCTTCCATTTCCCACCCCTAAAACTTACCTAAATTACTTTGTGCTCAGTATATTCTTCCATTTCCCATCCCTAAAACTTACCTAAATCACTTCGCGCTCAGTATATTCTTCCATTTCCCGCCCCTAAAACTTATCTAAATCACGTGTGGCACGTGTGGTCCCTGTATAAAATAGAAAAATAAATTATTTTTTCGGCAAATACATGTTTAACAGCTGTGGATGGAATGTTTATTAGGTTGCAAGCTAACTCATGAGGCCATATGTCATTATGCTAAGGAATTAATAAAAGGAAGAGGCCATATGTCATTATGATATGGAATTAATAAAAGGAAGAGGCCATATGTCATTGTGCTAAGGAATTAATAAAAGGAAGAGTCCATATGGCATTATACTTCGCGCTCAGTATATTCTTCCATTTCCCGCCCCTAAAACTTACCTAAATCACTTCACAATCTCATTTTTCTTCCATTGCCCACCCCTAAAACTTACATAAATCACTGCACGGTCTCATTCTTCTTCCATTTCCTACAACTAAAACTTACCTAAATCACTTCACGCTCAGTATATTCTTCCATTTCCCACCCCTAAAACTTACCTAAATCACTTCGTGCTCAGTATATTCTTCCATTTCCCGCCCCTAAAACTTACCTAAATCACTTTGCGGTCTCATTCTTCTTCCATTTCCCACCCCTAAAACTTACCTAAATCACTTCGAGCTCAGTATATTCTTCCATTTCCCGCCCCCAAAACTTACCTAAATCACTTCGCGGTCTCATTCTTCTTCCACTTCCCACCCCTAAAACTTACCTAAATCACTTCGCGGTCTCATTCTTCTTCCATTGCCGCACCTAAAACTTACCTAAATCACTTCACAGTCAGGCGAATCTTCATATCTGAATTTCGTTTTTTTGCATTCGTTTTGTGGTAACCAACCCTTAATGAATGTATTTAGAAAAGGAAAAGGCACAGAAACAAGTTTATTTTTTTTTTTTTAATTTTAACTTGCATTTTTATATTGCCTTTTTTTAAATTGAACAACCTTGAATATATATATATATATATATATATATATATATATATATATTTGTTTTTTTTTTTTGTTTTTTTTTTTTTTAATGTAACTATAAAATTAATAACATGTTTTAAATATAAATTTACATGGGTTAAATATATACACAGCAATGGCAGGCCCCAGAACATTATTCTTCATCTGTGGTCCCTAACGAGTCGCGCAACTCCTGCATCTCGCCCACCAACAGAAGGACCCTGGCACTCAGTTGTGCCACTCTGGCACGTGTGGTCCCTGTATAAAAAAGAAAAATAAATTATTTGTCGGCAAATACATGTTTAACAGCTGTGGATGGAACGTTTATCAGGTTGCAAGCTAACTCATGAAGCCATATGTCAGTATGCTAAGGAATTAATAAAAGGAAGAGGCCATATGTCATTATGCTAAGGAATTAATAAAAGGAAAAGGCCATATGGCATTACGCTAAGGAATTAATAAAAGGAAGAGGCCATGTGTCATTACTCATTATGCTAAGGAATTAATAAAAAGAAGAGGCCATATGTCATTATGCTAAGTAATTAATAAAAGGAAGAGGCCATATGTCATTATGCTTATGGCATTGACTATGGATTTAGGTAGATTGGTGATCATGTCATTTCCCACATACTACAAATACATTACAACTTACTTCGGTGGTGGGAGAGCTCTGCTTCGGGGACCACCCTCCGCTCTGAGACCTGCCATTGCTGGGAAGTTGAGGCTGTAGAGACATGTAAAATAGGGTCACTTCTAATGTCTGAGTCAACAGTAAGCAAATGACAATTTGAATGTGTGTGTGTGACATCACCCACCTTCTCCATGTGCCTCCTGGGCCTGATCTGCCACAGATCCTTCACCCGCTAAATTATCATCTAGAAAAAGAGATTAGGGGAATCAGGTTGGCTTTAATAGCGTGTATGTGTGTGCGGTTACATTAAGAGTCACATACCAGAGGCTAATGGCTCCGTCGTTTGGTACGACTCCCTGCCCACGCCGTGATGCCCCTCCTCTGTGGATAGGTTCAGGGGCTGGTCGGAGGCTGCTACAGAGGAGGGGTAGGACCGTCGCCCTGGTGATTCACCACCTTCACTTGGTGCTGCAGATTCATGCAGCACTGGCCGGCCTGTGCGCCTCCGGGTGCGTCGTATTTGGTACTCCATTTCCAGCACTAGAAAAGCAAAGCATTTATAAATAAAGGCCTACCTTCTGTATTAGTTACATCTAGCATGCAATCGCTATGTATTTACTTGGGAAATGGAGACCGAAAAATCACCGCACCCGAGGCATGTGGAGCCGTTTCAGGTCCGACCAATTCTGCATGATCTGCGTATGGGTGAAGGTGGTGTCCATCTTCTGCTGGATCCGGGAGACGATCTCCAGGGCGACGTTCCTCTTCTCGTATGCGTTGGGCAGGTAGTCGCTGAAGCATCGTCTAAAAAACACAAAATAAACATAGTTGTTAGATCAAACTGCATACAAATATCTGTCACAATTCGATCAGTTGACTAAATGACATTCACAGACACATTTCTAGCCTCAAACTATCCTTCTAGATGCAAGTGACTTGTTTCGCACATGTGAGCACTAACTTCTGGTTGGCACAGAGTTTAAAAAACTTTTTAAAACAACTGTTTCTTCCTGCGCTTCCTTAAGGCCTAGGCATGCATTTAGATGGCAAATCAACGTCCTTACAATACACTTACGAGCATAATCAGCTCTTGTTGTTGGCGGGTGAAGATCGTGGGCGCCATCTTGTTTCTTGTCCGCAGCAGATAAGTAATGCCCCAGCAGGTTTCCGGGTTCCGCATGGCCGGTCGAATGGCTGGACGCACGCGTACGCGAATGCGTAAGCGTCATACCTAATCATTAGTATTTAAAGGGTCATGGACACACAGCTCCTTCTCTTTGAGATTGTCAGCATGGCACCAAAAAAAAAAACAGCGCTAAGGCCACACCAGGCAAGGAGGCCACCAGCAAAGGGGTCCAAACTAAAACATTTTTTTCACATGTTCCAACAGACCCACACACTGATGGATGAAAAAAAAACAGCGCTGAGGCCACACCAGCCAAGGAGACCACCAGCAAAAGGGCCCAGCGGCTACTACCAAGGTGCGGGAAACACGCAGCCAAAGTGGGCAACACAAGGTGACATTGGTCACCAAGGCCGCAACAGCAAAACCAACAACCAAAGCCAAGTACGGAGCAGCAAAGAAGAAGGCACCAACATACAAGCAGGCAGGTACGACGACGTACAAGGCCACAAAGAAGCAGAGGGTGAGAAGCCGGAGCCCACAAAGAACACCCTCTCCTCCTCCCCGCCCTACCACATCCCTTCATAAACGTGCTCCAGTGGCAAGGCCAGTAAGAGCCAGCGTGCCCAAAGCCCAAGCCCAGTCAGCACTGCCTCTCCTGCTCCACGTGCCAGTACATCACATGGCCAAAGGAGCACCACTTCAAAGGTCACAAAGAGGCCCCCCCCAAGCACACCCTCTCCTCCTCGGCCACATTTGCCACTGGCACAGGTAGCAACCACCGATACATATGCCACATCCACGCCTGGAAGTTCGGTGGCCACCCAGGCAAGGACCCCTAGTCCGATTGCAAGTCCAGTCCAGTCGTTTTCAAGCCACGTGTCGCCCATTTCATCACCACAGAGCCAGCCTAGAATGACCCCCGAATCGCCAACAAACATAGATGAGCCAGAAGAGCAAGCATTAGGCCGAACATTGCGGCGAGGCCAGTTGAGTGGCAGGTTTGGTGAGGCCCAAACTCTTGCATTGGCAAGTGGCCTCACACGCCATTATGACGAGCTATATGGGCGACATTCAAAATCTACAAGCAAAATGAGAAAGACCCAAATCTTGGAGGAGCTTACCAGACAGGTCAATGCAGCGGGGGACGAGATGAAAGATGTGGAGCAGATACAGCGCAAAACACGGAAGAAACAGAATAAACGTCGCAATTACAGGTACATATTTGAGTTGTGCATTTTGCTGCTTGTTGTATTGACCACAATGCCCAAAATTTGTTAACCTTTTTTATTTTTCAGCTTACAAACTGGTGGAGGCTTCCCCACCAAATTACAGTATACACGAGCTGAGGAGATGATGCTGGCATTAATACAGCCCGTTGCATTAGAGGGCCTCTCTGGCAGACGGGACATGGACATTCATACCATTCCTGCAGGTTAGTAATGTTTGTTTGAATGTGAACTATTGTAAACGTGTGAAATGAGGCTCACAGGCATATATGAACACATGCCCCTAGGGAGTGGCTTTGAGGGGAGGTTACTGTTTTAGCTGGGTGTTCAATGTCTGAGGAATGGTCATTTGTAAGGTTTGCAGCCCATACACAACCAGCAAAGCACTGCCTGTTATGTGAATATAGTCAATCATAGACAACGCTTACTTCTTTGTCTTTAAACCACTTGGGTTGTAGCTGTGCTTTGGTCTGACAAACGTGATCTGGGGTCAAGGAAAGGTCTACATAGGTAGAATGCCCAGCAGCATACTCTGAAGCCAAATGCTATTCGCAAGCTGATTGTGGGCCCCTAATGCGCCATTTTGGATGTGTTAAGCCTCATAACATGCAGTACATGCATGTTTGTATTATTTAAGGTGACCAATCTGTATGTACCAATCTGTATGTACAGGGTGAGGTATACATATAAGAGATACTGACATTCATAGAAGGTCAACTTGGCCGTTGGGGGAGTTGGCATTCCTGCTTGGCCATGTGTTTTTTAAAGCATATGTAGTAATCCAGCTCATCAATGGATTTATGTGTGTTTACGTGCCTTTTACTTTTAAACCAAGCCCAGCATCTAGGCTCTGCAAGTGTGGAAGCCTCCTCCAGTTTGAGCACGCTGTCTTCTTCACAGCTGCCTAGGACCCAGGAACAGATATATAGGGTAAGTGGACTTACCCTTACCCTTACTTACTTAGGGCCCAAACTGAAACATTTTTTTCACATGTCCCAACAGAACCACACACTGATGGAGGAGGAGGATGCCAGGTTGATGGGACCTTCTGAACTGACCCCCCTGGAACCTATTATCTGCCACTGTCCCAGCATGCTATTGCACCAAATCCTCTGCAGCAAAGTGAAGCTGGACACATTCTGCCAGCCCATCATGGGCAGAAGGCTGAGACTGAGCATACAGTCCCCAGTGGTAGCTTTGCTGCAGAGGTTTTGCCGAATACATCTGGGACTCTTGCTCACCCTAGAGGTCCAGCATCTGCAGGCACTCAAACCCGGGGCATTGGAAGACATAGTCAACAATGTAGACCAGTTTCCCAGGGGAGGCGCGTGCCGATCCTGGAGACATTCAATAATACATTCACCAACATGCTGACTGAATTTAAGACGAGCAACAGCCAGATGTATGATCAGCCGCTCAAGCTGCCACACGGCAGGCTTGGGCCCAATGTAATTGTGGCTGGCTCATCCTGTTTGTTGGCAATATTGGGGGACATTCTTGGCTGTGAAACAACTACATTTGACCAGAAGATTGGACTGGACTGGACTGGCATTAGGACTGGGGGTTATTGTTTGGGTGGCCCACTAACTTACAGGCGTGGATGTGGCATAGGTATGGCTGCTTTCCACCTGTGCCTGTGGCAAATGTGGCCAAGCAGGAGAGGGTGTGTATGTGGCCCTATGTATTCCTGGCTAAATATTCCCCTGCAAATGGTTGCTCCCTATGTATGTTTATGTTATTGGGCGGTGAAACTTTGGCCTGGAGTGCGTTACTTTACAACTCCTGTATGTGGCCACTTGCTAGGTGCCATGAGTCTGCCCCAATGTATATTTCTGTTTTACTATGTATGTACATGAAGTCTGCAAATGCCCTTCAACTAAAAAATTATATATTTCAATAAAATATATTGAATGTGACTTTAGCTGTTGTTGACTAAGTTGATGCATTAATGTTTGGGTTATTTAGAGATTAATTAAGCTTTTTCCCAACAAACATGCAAAAATAAACTGCATGAGGCTCAAATAAGGTGTCAATTTTTTAGTAATTAAGTCATTACTTTTTGGTAAAATAAAGACAAAGGCCTTCACAAAGCCAAATCATATTGCCAATAACCAAATAACAGCAACAAACCAAGAAAACAAATTTTAAGCAAAATAGGTTGTAATGACATTGGCCCGCATTGCTTGGCCAGAGGCACTAGGTGTGCCAGTGTAATGGTCATCTGCCTCCTGGTTGGGTGGTGAGGGGGGCAGATCCACATACTGGGGTACACGCTGCATGATGGCAAAGTTATGCAGAACACAACAGGCCAGTATTATGTCGATGACCTTGTTGGGGTCATATTGGAGTGCCCCCCCCCCCCCCCGGTATGGTCTAAACCATTCTGCCTTGCTGTAACATGCATAGGATGCGTGCTGGGTTAGTGAAATAATACTGTAAATAATTAGGACATGCAGATCAGAGGAATCGCTAATAGAATCGCAGAGCGGCACAATTGCAGAGAGTTGAGGTGGCATCACTATGAGGGGCCCTTATAGTGCCTGAAAAACACACCCTGGAGCTGGCAGCAGCAGGAGCCCAAAATTAGCTGAATCACACCCTGGAGTTGCAAGCAGCAGCAGCCGCCCAAACATTGGTTGAAAGAGACACTGGAGTTGGCAGGAGCCCAAAAATTGGATGAATCACACCCTGGAGTTGCAAGCAGCAGCAGGAGCCCAAACATTGCTTTAAAGAGACACTGGAGTTGTCAGCAGGAGGCCAAAAATTGGATGAATCACACCCTGGAGTTGCAAGCAGCAGCAGGAGCCCAAACATAGCTTGAAAGAGACACTGGAGTTGGCTGCAGGAGCCCAAAAATTGGATGAATCACACCCTGGAGTTGCAAGCAGCAGCAGCAGGAGCCCAAACATAGCTTGAAAGAGACACTGGAGTTGGCTGCAGGAACCCAAAAATTATATGAATCACACCTTGGAGTTGCAAGCAGAAGCAGGAGCCCAAACATTGCTTTAAAGAGACACTGGAGTTGGCAGCAGGAGGCCAAAAATTGGATGAATCACACCCTGGAGTTGCAAGCAGCAGCAGCATGAGCCCAAACATAACTTGAAAGACACACTGCAGTGGGCAGCAGCAGCAGCAGGAGGCCCAAAATTGGCTGAAAGGCACACCCTGAAGTTGGCATCAGCAGGAGCCCAAAAATTGGCCTAAAGACATAAATATGTTTTGCACCATTTGGAAAGTGTAAAACGTGGCACCATGCTGAATCTAGTCGTATGCATCAGCCATTGGTGGGTGGAAATCCTGGCTGATCCATCCCTGATTCATTTTCACAAAGGTGAGTCTCTCCACATTTTTAGTTGACAGACGAGTTCTCCTCGCCGTAACTATGGCCCTCGCCGCACTAAACACCCGCTCAGATGGCACGCTACTTGCAGGACAGCTTTTCCAGGGCAAACTCTGCTAGCTGCGGCCACAAGCCAAGTTTGGCTGCCCAGAAGTCCAGCGGATCCTCAAGGTGTGTTGGCATGGTCATGTCAAGGTATGACATGACCTGCTGGTTCAGGTCCTGCTCCAGGTCTTCCTGCTGCTCATGAGTAGCCTCACTATGGGGGTGTAGAAAGCTACTCATTAGCGACTGAAGACTGAGGCTGCTGCTGATGGAGCTGCTGCTGCTGCTCCTGCCAACCCCCCCAACAAGCTTATTTAGTATAACAGATAGGGTGCAACGTGGTGGTTTGGGATACCCTGCGGCCTGGTGTTTTGACAGCAGGACAAAAACCAATTCAAAATGCTTTAGCTTAATAAAGCTGAGGCTGAACAAGCTTATTTAGTATAACAGATAGGGTGCAACGTGGTGGTTTGGGATACCCTGCGGCCTGGTGTTTTGACAGCAGGACAAAAACCAATTCAAAATGCAATAGCTTAATAAAGCTGAGGATGAACACGCTTATTTAGTATAACAGATAGGGTGCAACGTGGTGGTTTGGGATACCCTGCGGCCTGGTGTTTTGACAGCAGGACAAAAAACAATTCAAAATGCAATAGCTTAAAAAAGCTGATGCTGAACAAGCTTATTTAGTATAAAAGATAGGGTGCAACGTGGTGGTTTGGGATACCCTGCGGCCTGGTGTTTTGACAGCAGGACAAAAACCAATTCAAAATGCTTTAGCTTAATAAAGCTGAGGCTGAACAAGCTTATTTAGTATAACAGATAGGGTGCAACATGGCAGTTTGGGATACCCTGCGGCCTGGTGTTTTGACAGCAGGACAAAAACCAATTCAAAATGCAATAGCTTAATAAAGCTGACGCTGAACAAGCTTATTTAGTATAACAGATAGGTTGCAACGTGATGGTTTGGGATACCCTGCGACCTGGTGTTTTGACAGCAGGACAAAAAACAATTCAAAATGCAATAGCTTAAAAAAGCTGATGCTGAACAAGCTTATTTAGTATAAAAGATAGGGTGCAACGTGGTGGTTTGGGATACCCTGCGGCCTGGTGTTTTGACAGCAGGACAAAAACCAATTCAAAATGCAATAGCTTAATAAAGCTGAGGCTGAACAAGCTTATTTAGTATAACAGATAGGGTGCAACATGGCAGTTTGGGATACCCTGCGGCCTGGTGTTTTGACAGCAGGACAAAAACCAATTCAAAATGCAATAGCTTAATAAAGCTGATGCTGAACAAGCTTATTTAGTATAACAGATAGGTTGCAACGTGATGGTTTGGGATACCCTGCGACCTGGTTTTTTGACAGCAGGACAAAAACCAATTCAAAATGCAATAGCTTAATAAAGCTGAGGATGAACACGCTTATTTAGTATAACAGATAGGGTGCAACGTGGTGGTTTGGGATACCCTGCGGCCTGGTGTTTTGACAGCAGGACAAAAAACAATTCAAAATGCAATAGCTTAATAAAGCTGAGGATGAACAAGCTTATTTAGTATAACAGATAGGGTGCAACGTGGTGGTTTGGGATACCCTGCGGCCTGGTGTTTTGACAGCAGGACAAAAACCAATTCAAAATGCAATAGCTTAATAAAGCTGAGGATGAACACGCTTATTTAGTATAACAGATAGGGTGCAACGTGGTGGTTTGGGATACCCTGCGGCCTGGTGTTTTGACAGCAGGACAAAAAACAATTCAAAATGCAATAGCTTAAAAAAGCTGATGCTGAACAAGCTTATTTAGTATAAAAGATAGGGTGCAACGTGGTGGTTTGGGATACCCTGCGGCCTGGTGTTTTGACAGCAGGACAAAAACCAATTCAAAATGCTTTAGCTTAATAAAGCTGAGGCTGAACAAGCTTATTTAGTATAACAGATAGGGTGCAACATGGCAGTTTGGGATACCCTGCGGCCTGGTGTTTTGACAGCAGGACAAAAACCAATTCAAAATGCAATAGCTTAATAAAGCTGACGCTGAACAAGCTTATTTAGTATAACAGATAGGTTGCAACGTGATGGTTTGGGATACCCTGCGACCTGGTGTTTTGACAGCAGGACAAAAAACAATTCAAAATGCAATAGCTTAAAAAAGCTGATGCTGAACAAGCTTATTTAGTATAAAAGATAGGGTGCAACGTGGTGGTTTGGGATACCCTGCGGCCTGGTGTTTTGACAGCAGGACAAAAACCAATTCAAAATGCAATAGCTTAATAAAGCTGAGGCTGAACAAGCTTATTTAGTATAACAGATAGGGTGCAACATGGCAGTTTGGGATACCCTGCGGCCTGGTGTTTTGACAGCAGGACAAAAACCAATTCAAAATGCAATAGCTTAATAAAGCTGATGCTGAACAAGCTTATTTAGTATAACAGATAGGTTGCAGCGTGATGGTTTGGGATACCCTGCGACCTGGTTTTTTGACAGCAGGACAAAAACCAATTCAAAATGCAATAGCTTAATAAAGCTGAGGATGAACACGCTTATTTAGTATAACAGATAGGGTGCAACGTGGTGGTTTGGGATACCCTGCGGCCTGGTGTTTTGACAGCAGGACAAAAAACAATTCAAAATGCAATAGCTTAATAAAGCTGAGGCTGAACAAGCTTATTTAGTATAAAAGATAGGGTCACATGTGCTGGTTTGGGATGCCCATGTGGGCTGGTGTTTTTAAAGCAGACAAAAAACAATTCAAAATGCAATAGCTTAATAAAGCTGAGGCTGAACAAGCTTATTTAGTATAAAAGATAGGGTCACATGTGCTGGTTTGGGATGCCCATGTGGGCTGGTGTTTTTAAAGCAGACAAAAAACAATTCAAAATGCAATAGCTTAATAAAGCTGAGGATGAACAAGCTGATTAAGTATAAAAGATAGGGTCAAATGTGCTGGTTTGGGATGCCCATGTGGGCTTGGGTTTTTACATGAGGCCAAAAACCAAATCAAAATGCAATAGCTTAATAAAGCTGAGGCTGAACAAGCTGATTTAGTATAAAAGATAGGGTCACATGTGCTGGTTTGGGATGCCCATGTGGGCTGGTGTTTTTAAAGCAGACAAAAACCAATTCAAAATGATATAGCTTAATAAAGCTGAGGCTGAACAAGCTGATTTAGTATAAAAGATAGGGTCACATGTGCTGGTTTGGGATGCCCATGTGGGCTGGTGTTTTTAAAGCAGACAAAAACCAAATCAAAATGCAATAGCTTAATAAAGCTGAGGCTGAACAAGCTTATTTAGTATAAAAGATAGGGTCATATGTGCTGGTTTTGGATGCCCATGTGGGCTTCGGTTTTTACGGGAGGCCAAAAACCAAATCAAAATGCAATAGCTTAATAAAGCTGAGGCTGAACAAGCTGATTTAGTATAAAAGATTGGGTCACATGTGCTGGTTTGGGATGCCCATGTGGGCTGGTGTTTTTACAGCAGACAAAAAAAAAATTAAAACTAATCCAGTTATGAGAAATGCTTGTGTATAACAGATAGGGTTAAATATGCCACTGCCAAGATGGGATGCACAGTGGCAAGGAATATTTACAGCACAAAGAACACCGATTGAAAACTGATCTGGCAAATGAAAATAAAAAAAAAGCTTTCCCTTTCACTGTCCCTGCCTGGATCGTTCCCGATAGTTCCCAATGTTTCCCTATCTTTCCCTGGTTCTGTCTGCCTCTCTGTGGGTCTCAACGACTGTCCCTGCCTATCTCTAAGTCTCTCCCTGTCTGCAGCAACCACCGCTGTTTCTGGAATGCAAGGCTGAAATGCGCAAAAGGAAAATGGCCGCCGTTTATATAGCACAGTGACGTCACTGGGCTTCCTGGTTGCTGATAGGCTGCATGTGACCTTCCCATGATAACTTGCCCCAGGGGATATGTCTGGACATGTTCCTCCACCATTTTAGAATGGCTGTAATTGAAATAAATGGAGTTTAAAGGAAAACTTCGATCGATCGAATCGCAGGGAAATTCGGATTCGTTCAGAATCAAATTTTTCATGAAATTCGGAACGAATTCGGGTTCGTCTGCATCGATTCGCTCATCCCTAGTCATCAACTATATTCATAGGCATACAGTGTGAAAAAAAAAGTGAATGACGTAATTTGAGGAAACTTACCAAGGAGCCATCCACCTGATAATTCTCCAGACTCAAACCGACGGAATAATCCGGAGCTCCGCAAGATGTACGTGTCATGGGATGAGCCTGGATACCCGGCGAGGACACTAAGGAACCGCATGTCTGGGGCCACCACTGCTTGGACATTCAATGAGTGGCTCATTTTGTGGTTCCTGGAAGAAAAAAAATAAAAATTTTAGCAATACAAGGTAAACTACTCAAACACTCCTAACACCCTCCAAAAAACATGTAGGACAATCCAAATAACACTAAGTACATAGGTATTTTTAATAACAACATTTATATGTATGTGGGAGAAAAATTAAGGTCCACATTAAAATGTTTTTACTGTAAACTGTTTCACAGGGACACTTTACAAGGAGGGATCATGGTATACACTGTAAACTGTTTCACAGGGACACTTCACAAGGAGTAATTATAGTATACACTGTAAACTGTTTCACAAGGACACTTTACAAGGAGGGATTACGGTATACACGGTAAACTGTTTCACAGGGACACTTTACAAGGAGGGATTACGGTATACACTGTAAAATGTTTCACAGGGACACTTTACAAGGAGGGATTACGGTATACACTGTAAACTGTTTCACAGGGACAATTTACAAGGAGGGATTATGGTATACACTGTAAACTGTTTCACAGGGACACTTTACAAGGAGTAGTTAATAGATAGTTACAATACAGTTTGCATAAACTATATAACAAAATGGCCTATTTAACTTACCTATAGATGTACTCGTCGGCTGCCGGAGGGACCAATGCAACGTGGGTGCAATCAATCGCACCCATGACGTTGGGAATGTCGGCGATATTATGAAAACCCAACTTAAGCGCGTTCCAGGCTACCATGTCGTCCAGAAATGAAATATATTTGGGACTAATGGTAGCCAAGCCATCCAAAAACTTGGACAGCGCGTGGCTCAGCGTAGGCTGGGACATCCCCACGGAGAGGGCACCCAGCCTCTGGAACGAGCCGTTCGCCAAAAATTGCAGGCAGCCAAGCATCTTGGTCATACCTGAAATTGCTTGCCCCTTCCTTGTGGTGCGGGCTAACCATGGCCGCAGCTCACCATACAACTTATGGAGAGAAGCGCGATTAAATCGGGTCAGCTCGAACAGCTCAACGTCATGCATGCCATCGATATGCATGTGTCGCCGGTGCAATCTGGCCTCGGCCCTGCTGACACATGTAATGCCCTGTAGCTGAAGACGCTCCAATTCCTCCACAAAGCCGCAAAACATGGTCAAAAGCAAGCAAGCTGAGTGCAAAATGGTCCCGTAAGTGGATCGCAAATGAAACCGTTTTATAGGGCGGTGGTCCCTCGGCAATCAGCTCTCTGAATGAGACGCAAGCCCATCACAATAACGTAAGTTATCTGAACGAATGCAAAATATCAGATTTTGATGTGAAAATTATCCGAACTAAAGCAAATGATCCGATTTAGTTCTGTCCATCGAAAGCGCATATACGCATTAGCGGGAACGACCATACGCATGGAAAAACAAACGTAAAAACAAAAAAAAAGGCCAAACAGGCACAAAAACATACACAGACACATACGAAAATCCAGATGTATCTGTCTCTGAATCGAGCCTCATGTGTCTCACACAGTATCCACTGTAGGTACGTGACACTTCCTGACTGTAAGTTCCTTTGACTTTGAATTATACACTTGGCTTTCTGACCTACCCTGTTATAGCTAAATATTTGCCTGGATGTTATATAGTAGTTGTACTTGGACCCTAACAAATCTTTTTATGCCTGTAACATGGATATGTTCGCATTTATTGTCATAGGTTTGTAAGTTGTCTTCAGCTGATTAATAAAGTCCGTTAGCCAAAGTAAATTGAAAATGGAAATTGGATCCTAATTGGTTTATGGCATTAAACCAACATTCTACCCTTGTCTATTACAGCATTTGGTCACATAGGGTTGTCAGACCTAGGTTGATCTCTGCCATGACTGGCCTTGATTGTGGCTGACCACAATACTGCCTGACACATTTGGATACCAGAAATCCTTTTACTATTGGCAGGTCTACATCCTCAATTTATCTCTTCTGTTTTGATGCTTGGAGTGCTGATTGTCCACTGCCAGCCCTATCCGTTCCTGACTATTCTTGTGCCAACTGACATCTGGTTTGTCCTGGTTGTACACCAGCCATGATCCAAGTGTCATCCATTGCTCATTCATAAAATTCTATGGTCCCTTGGGTGAAACTTTGGACTAGGCCCCTCTTTTACCCATGCAACCCTGAGTTGGAAACCAAATGAAAGAGACAGCTGACAAGGCCTGAAGGGTGATCAGTAGAGATGAGCGAACTTTTGAAAAATTCGATTCGACTGATTCGCTGAATTTTCCGACAAAAATCGTTTCGACCCGAATAAATTCGTGACGAATCGCTATTAAAAACAGCTATTTCTGAGCCTCCTAGAGCCTCAATAGGGTTGTAAACCATTCTGCCTTGCTGTAACACGCACAGGATGCGTGCTGGGTTAGTTAAATAATACTTTGAAGAAATATCACATGCAGATCAGAGGCATCGCTAATAGAATCGCAGAGCGGCACAATTGCAGAGAGTTGAAGTGGCATCACTATGAGGGGCAGAAGGAGCCCAAACATTGCTTTAAAGAGACACTGGAGTTGGCAGCAGCAGGAGCCCAAAAATTGGATGAATCACACCCTGGAGTTGGCAGAAGTTGGCAGCAGCAGCAGCAGCAGCAGCAGGAGCCCAAATATACACTGGAGTTGGCTTCAGGAGCCCAAAAATTGGATGAATCACACCCTGGAGTTGGCAGAAGTTGGCAGCAGCAGCAGCAGGAGCCCAAATATACACTGGAGTTGGCCTCAGGAGCCCAAAAATTGGATGAATCACACCCTGGAGTTGGCAGGAGTTGACAGTAGCAGCAGCAGGAGCCCAAATATACACTGGAGTTGGCTTCAGGAGCCCAAAAATTGGATGAATCACACCCTGGAGTTGGCAGGAGTTGACAGCAGCAGCAGCAGCAGGAGCCCAAATATTACATTAAAGAGACCCTGGGGTTGGCCTCAGGAGCCCAAAAATTGGATGAATCACACCCTGGAGTTGGCAGCAGCAGTAGCAGGAGCCCAAATATACACTGGAGTTGGCTTCAGGAGCCCAAAAATTGGATGAATCACACCCTGGAGTTGGCAGGAGTTGACAGTAGCAGCAGCAGGAGCCCAAATATACACTGGAGTTGGCTTCAGGAGCCCAAAAATTGGATGAATCACACCCTGGAGTTGGCAGCAGCAGCAGCAGGAGCCCAAATATACACTGGAGTTGGCTTCAGGAGCCCAAAAATTGGATGAATCACACCCTGGAGTTGGCAGAAGTTGGCAGCAGCAGGAGCCCAAATATACACTGGAGTTGGCTTCAGGAGCCCAAAAATTGGATGAATCACACCCTGGAGTTGGCAGAAGTTGGCAGCAGCAGCAGCAGGAGCCCAAATATACACTGGAGTTGGCTTCAGGAGCCCAAAAATTGGATGAATCACACCCTGGAGTTGGCAGAAGTTGGCAGCAGCAGCAGCAGGAGCCCAAATATACACTGGAGTTGGCCTCAGGAGCCCAAAAATTGGATGAATCACACCCTGGAGTTGGCAGGAGTTGACAGTAGCAGCAGCAGGAGCCCAAATATACACTGGAGTTGGCTTCAGGAGCCCAAAAATTGGATGAATCACACCCTGGAGTTGGCAGGAGTTGACAGCAGCAGCAGCAGCAGGAGCCCAAATATTACATTAAAGAGACCCTGGGGTTGGCCTCAGGAGCCCAAAAATTGGATGAATCACACCCTGGAGTTGGCAGAAGTTGGCAGCAGCAGCAGCAGGAGCCCAAATATACACTGGAGTTGGCTTCAGGAGCCCAAAAATTGGATGAATCACACCCTGGAGTTGGCAGGAGTTGACAGTAGCAGCAGCAGGAGCCCAAATATACACTGGAGTTGGCTTCAGGAGCCCAAAAATTGGATGAATCACACCCTGGAGTTGGCAGCAGCAGCAGCAGGAGCCCAAATATACACTGGAGTTGGCTTCAGGAGCCCAAAAATTGGATGAATCACACCCTGGAGTTGGCAGGAGTTGACAGTAGCAGCAGCAGGAGCCCAAATATACACTGGAGTTGGCTTCAGGAGCCCAAAAATTGGATGAATCACACCCTGGAGTTGGCAGAAGTTGGCAGCAGCAGCAGCAGGAGCCCAAATATACACTGGAGTTGGCTTCAGGAGCCCAAAAATTGGATGAATCACACCCTGGAGTTGGCAGAAGTTGGCAGCAGCAGCAGCAGCAGGAGCCCAAATATACACTGGAGTTGGCCTCAGGAGCCCAAAAATTGGATGAATCACACCCTGGAGTTGGCAGGAGTTGACAGTAGCAGCAGCAGGAGCCCAAATATACACTGGAGTTGGCTTCAGGAGCCCAAAAATTGGATGAATCACACCCTGGAGTTGGCAGGAGTTGACAGCAGCAGCAGCAGCAGGAGCCCAAATATTACATTAAAGAGACCCTGGGGTTGGCCTCAGGAGCCCAAAAATTGGATGAATCACACCCTGGAGTTGGCAGCAGCAGCAGCAGGAGCCCAAATATACACTGGAGTTGGCTTCAGGAGCCCAAAAATTGGATGAATCACACCCTGGAGTTGGCAGGAGTTGACAGTAGCAGCAGCAGGAGCCCAAATATACACTGGAGTTGGCTTCAGGAGCCCAAAAATTGGATGAATCACACCCTGGAGTTGGCAGGAGTTGACAGCAGCAGCAGCAGCAGGAGCCCAAATATTACATTAAAGAGACCCTGGGGTTGGCCTCAGGAGCCCAAAAATTGGATGAATCACACCCTGGAGTTGGCAGAAGTTGGCAGCAGCAGCAGCAGGAGCCCAAATATACACTGGAGTTGGCTTCAGGAGCCCAAAAATTGGATGAATCACACCCTGGAGTTGGCAGGAGTTGACAGTAGCAGCAGCAGGAGCCAAAATATACACTGGAGTTGGCCTCAGGAGCCCAAAAATTGGATGAATCACACCCTGGAGTTGGCAGGAGTTGACAGTAGCAGCAGCAGGAGCCCAAATATACACTGGAGTTGGCTTCAGGAGCCCAAAAATTGGATGAATCACACCCTGGAGTTGGCAGGAGTTGACAGCAGCAGCAGCAGCAGGAGCCCAAATATTACATTAAAGAGACCCTGGGGTTGGCCTCAGGAGCCCAAAAATTGGATGAATCACACCCTGGAGTTGGCAGAAGTTGGCAGCAGCAGCAGCAGGAGCCCAAATATACACTGGAGTTGGCTTCAGGAGCCCAAAAATTGGATGAATCACACCCTGGAGTTGGCAGGAGTTGACAGTAGCAGCAGCAGGAGCCCAAATATACACTGGAGTTGGCTTCAGGAGCCCAAAAATTGGATGAATCACACCCTGGAGTTGGCAGGAGTTGACAGTAGCAGCAGCAGGAGCCCAAATATACACTGGAGTTGGCTTCAGGAGCCCAAAAATTGGATGAATCACACCCTGGAGTTGGCAGCAGCAGCAGCAGGAGCCCAAATATACACTGGAGTTGGCTTCAGGAGCCCAAAAATTGGATGAATCACACCCTGGAGTTGGCAGGAGTTGACAGCAGCAGCAGCAGCAGGAGCCCAAATATTACTTTAAAGTGACACTGGGGTTGGCTTCAGGAGCCCAACAATTGGATGAATCACACCCTGGAGTTTGCAGAAGTTGGCAGCAGCAGCAGCAGGAGCCCAAAAAATGGCCTAAAGACATAAATATGTTTTGCACCATTTGGAAAGTGTAAAACGTGGCACCATGCTGAATCTAGTCGCATGCATCAGGCATTGGTGGGTGGAAATCCTGGCTGATCCATCCCTGATTCATTTTGACAAAGGTGAGTCTCTCCACATTTTTAGTTGACAGACGAGTTCTCCTCGCCGTAACTATGGCCCCCGCCGCACTAAACACCCGCTCAGATGGCACGCTACTTGCCGGGCAGGACAGCTTTTCCAGGGCAAACTCTGCTAGTTGCGGCCACAAATCAAGTTTGGCTGCCCAGAAGTCCAGCGGATCCTCAAGGTGTGTTGGCATGGTCATGTCAAAGTATGACATGACCTGCTGGTTGAGGTCCTGCTCCAGGTCTTCCTGCTGCTCATGAGTAGCCTCACTATGCGGGTGTAGAAAGCTACTCATTAGCGACTGAAGACTGAGGCTGCTGCTGCTGATGGAGCTGCTGCTGCTGCTCCTGCCAACCCCCCCAGCGGCCATGGCAGTGGAAGGTGAGCGCAGAGGTCCCCTCGAGTCAGACCTGCGAGAGTATGGACCATGGCGCAGATAGGCATCGGCCAACTGCCTACGTAGAATGTCTTTGTAGTAGTTGAGTTTGTCCTCCCTCTCGGTGGGTTTAAAAAATGCCCCCATTTTGTGCCGGAAGCGAGGGTCCAATAAGGTGGACAGCCAGAAGTCATCCCGCCGACAGATGGAAACAATTCTGGGGTCACTACGCAAGCACGTGAGCATGCTTCGTGCCATTTGCGCAAGTGACTCGGATGGACTACCTGTCTCCATCTCCACTGCATACTGCCACGGTGTGCCCGGGTCCTCTGTCTCGCCTTCCTCAAAAACCTCTAGCTCCTCTGGCTGCTCCTGCTCCTCCTCTCCTGTCCGCTGACTAGATAAACCAGCCATTTCGCCAAGCCTAAACTGTGTTTCGCTGGGCAACTCCTCCTCCTCCTCTTCCTCCTCCTCCTCCAGTTCAGCTCCAACGGGGTTCATGTGGCCGTAAGATGTAAACGCCATGTCTCCAGTGCCCTGACCAGCCATGGTTTCCAACAAGTGCTGTAGTACATGAAGCAGTGGAATCACGTCGTTCATCCCGTAATCCTGCCGACTGACAAATAAAGTGGCTTCCTCAAAGGGCCTGAGCAAACGGCAGGTGTCACGTATGAGCTGCCACTGGTTGACATTGAAGTTACACAGGGGAGTCCCCCTATCTGCTTGGATCATCAGGAAATCCGTGATGGCTTTTCTCTGTTCATATAATCGGTCCAACATGTGAAGGGTGGAATTCCAACGGGTGGAAACATCGCAAATCAGACTATGTTGGGGGATACCATTCTGACGCTGTAGCTCAAGAAGGGTGTGTTTGGCGGTGTAGGAGTGGCTGAAGTGCATGCAAAGTTTCCTTGAAGTTGTTAGGATGTCCTGCAGATGGGGGGAACACTTCAGAAACCGCTTGACAACCAGATTGAAGACGTGAGCCATGCAGGGGGCATGGGTCAGGCTTCCTTGGCGCAGCGCAGACAAAATGTTCTTCCCATTGTCGGTAACCATGATTCCCATTTTAAGTTTTCTCGGAGTAAGCCATGTTTGGATTTCCTGATGAATACATTTAAGCAGTTCCTCCCCTGTGTGACTCCGTTCGCCAAGACAAACCATGTGAAGCACTGCGTGACACCTCCGTGCCCTGCACACATGGTAGACTGGAGGGGCACTGAGACTTGAGCCTACAGTGGAGGGTGAGGAGATGGCGGAGGATGAGGAGGCCGAGTCGCACGGTGTCACAGGCCCAATGGGCAGAGAGCGCGGAGGCCGAAGCGGCGTGACCTGTCCAAGTTGCTGCTGCAAAGGGACCACATTCACCCAGTGGGCCGTAAACGACATGTACTGCCCCTGACCGTAGTTACAGCTCCAGATGTCGGCGCTGCCATGTATTTTGCTACACACCGACAGGCTCAAGGACTGGCCCACCTTCTGTTCAACAAAAGTGTGCAGCGCTGGTACTGCCTTCTTGGCAAAGAAATGACGGCTTGGGACTCTCCACCTCGGCTCGGCACAAGCCATCAGTTCTCTGAAAGGTGCAGATTCCACCACCTGAAAAGGGAGCGACTGCAGCACCAGCAACTTGGACAGGAGCACATTCAGCTTCTGCGCCGTAGGATGAGTGGGCGCATACTGCTGTCTCTTGGACATGGCTTCGCTGATGGATTGCTGGCGGGATGCATGACTTGGAGGAGGAGGAGCAGGAGCGACAGAGGATGGGTATGACGCACAGCTGCCTTCGGCTGAGGTGCTGGAGCCTTGGCTGGCAGAAATTGGGAGCTCACTTGGTGAGGAAGCAGACTGGACCACCCCTTGGGAGCCTCGGTTCTCCCAGGTCGTTTTATGGTGACGCATCATATGTTGACGCAGGGGCGTGGTGCCAACATTTGGACCCTGGCCACGCTTCACCTTTTGCCTACATATCTTGCATGTGGCCATGTTACCCTCCTGCGGATGCCTCAGGAAAAACTGCCACACTGCCGAGTAGCTACTTTTCCCACCCCCTGGCCTCACTGATTCACTGCTGCTGTTGCCAACTCCAGGAACCCCTGCTCCACTACCTCCCGATAAGGTAGACTGCCGCACAGCAGGTGCTCTACCCCGGCCCCGGCCCCGGCCGGCTCCAGCCTTTGGAATTGTGCCCCCATGCTGACTGCTACCACCTTGCTGCCTCAGCTGCTGACTCCGGGGCAACCTGCGCCCCTCTTCTCCTGATGATGACGATGAAGCCCCTTCATCACCCGGCTCCCAAGTGCGATCGGCTTCATCGTCATCATCATCATCATCATCACCGAGTTGTGGCTGTACGTCACTAGGGATGAGCGAATCGATCCGGACGAACCCGGATTCGATCCGAATTTCAGGAAAAATTCGATTCGGATCGAATCCGAATTTCCCCGCGATTCGATCGCTCGAAGTTTTCCTTTAACATCCATTCATTTACATTACAGGCATTCTAAGATGGCGGACGGGACATGTCCAGACATGTAAGCTGGGGCAGTGTATGCTGGGACAGTCACATGCAGCCTATCAGCAGCCAGCAAGCCCGGTGACGTCACAGCTGTATTTAAGGCCGGCCATCTTGCTTTCCAGCCTCATTTCTCTATTGCATTCGTGAGAGACAGAACGCTGTGTAGCTGAGGGAGAGACAGACAGTTAGACAGGCAGGGACAGACAGGGACAGGCTGGAGACAGGCAGGAGACAGACAGGAGACAGACAGAAAGTCAGCGGAAAACAGGGAAAGGAATGGAAAATCGGAGGCTGTCATTTTTTTTTTTTTTCATCCAGCCTGACAGCCAGGCTTTGTTAGCGTTTTCAGGCTGCTTATACTAACTAACTGTGCATATATACTGAACTGATCTTAAGTCTGCTGTGAGGCATCCCATTCTGTGACTAAAGCAGCCTCTGTTTAAGACCATATAAGCATTTGCTCTTATCATATTTGAAATTAGCCTGATAAAGACACTTTTGCTGGGCATAGTACTACTGGATCTTTTTTGGGGGGCATCCCATTCTGTGACTAAAGCAGCCTCTGTTTAAGACCATATAAGCATTTGCTCTTATCATATTTGAAATTAGCCTGATAAAGACACTTTTGCTGGGCATAGTACTACTGGATCTTTTTTGGGGGGCATCCCATTCTGTGACTAAAGCAGCCTCTGTTTAAGACCATATAAGCATTTGCTCTTATCATATTTGAAATTAGCCTGATAAAGACACTTTTGCTGGGCATAGTACTACTGGATCTTTTTTTGGGGGCATCCCATTCTGTGACTAAAGCAGCCTCTGTTTAAGACCATATAAGCATTTGCTCTTATCATATTTGAAATTAGCCTGATAAAGACACTTTTGCTGGGCATAGTACTACTGGATCTTTTTTGGGGGGCATCCCATTCTGTGACTAAAGCAGCCTCTGTTTAAGACCATATAAGCATTTGCTCTTATCATATTTGAAATTAGCCTGATAAAGACACTTTTTCTGGGCATAGTACTACTGGATCTTTTTTTGGGGGGCATCCCATTCTGTGACTAAAGCAGCCTCTGTTTAAGACCATATAAGCATTTGCTCTTATCATATTTGAAATTAGCCTGATAAAGACACTTTTGCTGGGCATAGTACTACTGGATCTTTTTTGGGGGGCATCCCATTCTGTGACTAAAGCAGCCTCTGTTTAAGACCATATAAGCATTTGCTCTTATCATATTTGAAATTAGCCTGATAAAGACACTTTTGCTGGGCATAGTACTACTGGATCTTTTTTGGGGGGCATCCCATTCTGTGAGTAAAGCAGCCTCTGTTTAAGACCATATAAGCATTTGCTCTTATCATATTTGAAATTAGCCTGATAAAGACACTTTTGCTGGGCATAGTACTACTGGATCTTTTTTTGGGGGGCATCCCATTCTGTGACTAAAGCAGCCTCTGTTTAAGACCATATAAGCATTTGCTCTTATCATATTTGAAATTAGCCTGATAAAGACACTTTTGCTGGGCATAGTACTACTGGATCTTTTTTGGGGGGCATCCCATTCTGTGACTAAAGCAGCCTCTGTTTAAGACCATATAAGCATTTGCTCTTATCATATTTGAAATTAGCCTGATAAAGACACTTTTGCTGGGCATAGTACTACTGGATCTTTTTTGGGGGGCATCCCATTCTGTGACTAAAGCAGCCTCTGTTTAAGACCATATAAGCATTTGCTCTTATCATATTTGAAATTAGCCTGATAAAGACACTTTTGCTGGGCATAGTACTACTGGATCTTTTTTTGGGGGCATCCCATTCTGTGACTAAAGCAGCCTCTGTTTAAGACCATATAAGCATTTGCTCTTATCATATTTGAAATTAGCCTGATAAAGACACTTTTGCTGGGCATAGTACTACTGGATCTTTTTTGGGGGGCATCCCATTCTGTGACTAAAGCAGCCTCTGTTTAAGACCATATAAGCATTTGCTCTTATCATATTTGAAATTAGCCTGATAAAAACACTTTTGCTGGGCATAGTACTACTGGATCTTTTTTGGGGGGCATCCCATTCTGTGACTAAAGCAGCCTCTGTTTAAGACCATATAAGCATTTGCTCTTATCATATTTGAAATTAGCCTGATAAAGACACTTTTGCTGGGCATAGTACTACTGGATCTTTTTTGGGGGGGCATCCCATTCTGTGACTAAAGCAGCCTCTGTTTAAGACCATATAAGCATTTGCTCTTATCATATTTGAAATTAGCCTGATAAAGACACTTTTGCTGGGCATAGTACTACTGGATCTTTTTTGGGGGGCATCCCATTCTGTGACTAAAGCAGCCTCTGTTTAAGGCCATATAAGCATTTGCTCTTATCATATTTGAAATTAGCCTGATAAAGACACTTTTGCTGGGCATAGTACTACTGGATCTTTTTTGGGGGGCATCCCATTCTGTGACTAAAGCAGCCTCTGTTTAAGACCATATAAGCATTTGCTCTTATCATATTTGAAATTAGCCTGATAAAGACACTTTTGCTGGGCATAGTACTACTGGATCTTTTTTTGGGGGGCATCCCATTCTGTGACTAAAGCAGCCTCTGTTTAAGACCATATAAGCATTTGCTCTTATCATATTTGAAATTAGCCTGATAAAGACACTTTTGCTGGGCATAGTACTACTGGATCTTTTTTGGGGGGCATCCCATTCTGTGACTAAAGCAGCCTCTGTTTAAGACCATATAAGCATTTGCTCTTATCATATTTGAAATTAGCCTGATAAAGACACTTTTGCTGGGCATAGCACTACTTGTCCCTGCCATGGCATCCCATTCTGTGACTAAAGCAGCCTCTGTTTAAGACCATATAAGCATTTGCTCTTATCATATTTGAAATTAGCCTGATAAAGACACTTTTGCTGGGCATAGTACTACTGGATCTTTTTTGGGGGGCATCCCATTCTGTGACTAAAGCAGCCTCTGTTTAAAACCATATAAGCATTTGCTCTTATCATATTTGAAATTAGCCTGATAAAGACACTTTTGCTGGGCATAGCACTACTTGTCCCTGCCATGGCATCCCATTCTGTGACTAAAGCAGCCTCTGTTTAAGACCATATAAGCATTTGCTCTTATCATATTTGAAATTAGCCTGATAAAGACACTTTTGCTGGGCATAGTACTACTGGATCTTTTTTTGGGGGCATCCCATTCTGTGACTAAAGCAGCCTCTGTTTAAGACCATATAAGCATTTGCTCTTATCATATTTGAAATTAGCCTGATAAAGACACTTTTGCTGGGCATAGTACTACTGGATCTTTTTTGGGGGGCATCCCATTCTGTGACTAAAGCAGCCTCTGTTTAAGACCATATAAGCATTTGCTCTTATCATATTTGAAATTAGCCTGATAAAGACACTTTTGCTGGGCATAGGCTTACTGCTGCCTGCCAGGTGCACTTCTGTTGAGGCATCCCATTCTGTAACATAGCATACCCCTCTTTATTTACACTAAGCAGCTCTCTTATTTACACTAAGCAGGCCTGTTGGAGGCTGAGTGTTACTGCTCACTTTTGGTGTGCATTATATTCTGTTTCATATAGACCCACCGCTGCCCGGGGGATCTTAAAATATCACCTACTACCACGCCAGTTAGACTATGTCGGGCAGACAAGTGCCTGGAAGTGAAAAGAGGAGTGGCAGAGGCCAAGATTCCGCAGGCAGAGCTCGCATCAGACTGGGGGCCAGTAGCAGCAGGAGTCACGCTGAGAGACCTAATCTGCCAGTATCTGCTAGCGGTCGGGTCTCCACCAGTAACGCATCTGCCGTGGTAGATTGGTTGACGCGCTCATCAACAACATCATCACAACTTACGTCTGAGACCCCCAGTCTAGGGTCGGTAGGTTCCTCTGACACAACCCTGAGTTGGCATGCCCCGAGAGCAGTCCCTGTCCTCCCATTGCCTCTGGCCTACGCCGTTCCCTCCCCCAGCGACGTATCCTATGCTTTGGGTTCAGCTCCACTCTTTAGTGAGGAGGACGATCAGATACAGGAGGACAGTCAGCAGCTACTGCCCAGCCAAGAAATGGAGGTGGCTTCTTTAGCTAGGCAGACAAATAGTGATGTGGACAGTGTCGTGGGTGATGCGAGCGTTCCAGCTCCTGCGCCAGACACTGTTGACGAATCCACGAACATCAGTGACGTACAGCCACAACTCGTTGATGATGATGATGATGATGACGATGAAGCCGATCGCACTTGGGAGCCGGGTGATGAAGGGGCTTCATCGTCATCATCAGTAGAAGAGTGGCGCAGGTTGCCCCGGAGTCAGCAGCTGAGGCAGCAAGGTGGTAGCAGTCAGCATGGGGGCACAATTCCAAAGGCTGGAGCCGGCCGGGGCCGGGGCCGGGGTAGAGCACCTGCTGTGCGGCAGTCTACCTTATCGGGAGGTAGTGGAGCAGGGGTTCCTGGAGTTGGCAACAGCAGCAGTGAATCAGTGAGGCCAGGGGGTGGGAAAAGTAGCTACTCGGCAGTGTGGCAGTTTTTCCTGAGGCATCCGCAGGAGGGTAACATGGCCACATGCAAGATATGTAGGCAAAAGGTGAAGCGTGGCCAGGGTCCAAATGTTGGCACCACGGCCCTGCGTCAACATATGATGCGTCACCATAAAACGACCTGGGAGAACCGAGGCTCCCAAGGGGTGGTCCAGTCTGCTTCCTCACCAAGTGAGCTCCCAATTTCTGCCAGCCAAGGCTCCAGCACCTCAGCCGAAGGCAGCTGTGCGTCATACCCATCCTCTGTCGCTCCTGCTCCTCCCCCTCCTCCTCCAAGTCATGCATCCCGCCAGCAATCCATCAGCGAAGCCATGTCCAAGAGACAGCAGTATGCGCCCACTCATCCTACGGCGCAGAAGCTGAATGTGCTCCTGTCCAAGTTGCTGGTGCTGCAGTCGCTCCCTTTTCAGGTGGTGGAATCTGCACCTTTCAGAGAACTGATGGCTTGTGCCGAGCCGAGGTGGAGAGTCCCAAGCCGTCATTTCTTTGCCAAGAAGGCAGTACCAGCGCTGCACACTTTTGTTGAACAGAAGGTGGGCCAGTCCTTGAGCCTGTCGGTGTGTAGCAAAATACATGGCAGCGCCGACATCTGGAGCTGTAACTACGGTCAGGGGCAGTACATGTCGTTTACGGCCCACTGGGTGAATGTGGTCCCTTTGCAGCAGCAACTTGGACAGGTCACGCCGCTTCGGCCTCCACGCTCTCTGCCCATTGGGCCTGTGACACCGTGCGACTCGGCCTCCTCATCCTCCGCCATCTCCTCACCCTCCACTGTAGGCTCAAGTCTCAGTGCCCCTCCAGTCTACCATGTGTGCAGGGCACGGAGGTGTCACGCAGTGCTTCACATGGTTTGTCTTGGCGAACGGAGTCACACAGGGGAGGAACTGCTTAAATGTATTCATCAGGAAATCCAAACATGGCTTACTCCGAGAAAACTTAAAATGGGAATCATGGTTACCGACAATGGGAAGAACATTTTGTCTGCGCTGCGCCAAGGAAGCCTGACCCATGCCCCCTGCATGGCTCACGTCTTCAATCTGGTTGTCAAGCGGTTTCTGAAGTGTTCCCCCCATCTGCAGGACATCCTAACAACTTCAAGGAAACTTTGCATGCACTTCAGCCACTCCTACACCGCCAAACACACCCTTCTTGAGCTACAGCGTCAGAATGGTATCCCCCAACATAGTCTGATTTGCGATGTTTCCACCCGTTGGAATTCCACCCTTCACATGTTGGACCGATTATATGAACAGAGAAAAGCCATCACGGATTTCCTGATGATCCAAGCAGATAGGGGGACTCCCCTGTGTAACTTCAATGTCAACCAGTGGCAGCTCATACGTGACACCTGCCGTTTGCTCAGGCCCTTTGAGGAAGCCACTTTATTTGTCAGTCGGCAGGATTACGGGATGAACGACGTGATTCCACTGCTTCATGTACTACAGCACATGTTGGAAACCATGGCTGGTCAGGGCACTGGAGACATGGCGTTTACATCTTACGGCCACATGAACCCCGTTGGAGCTGAACTGGAGGAGGAGGAGAAAGAGGAGGAGGAGGAGTTGCCCAGCGAAACACAGTTTAGGCTTGGCGAAATGGCTGGTTTATCTAGTCAGCGGACAGGAGAGGAGGAGCAGGAGCAGCCAGAGGAGCTAGAGGTTTTTGAGGAAGGCGAGACAGAGGACCCGGGCACACCGTGGCAGTATGCAGTGGAGATGGAGACAGGTAGTCCATCCGAGTCACTTGCGCAAATGGCACGAAGCATGCTCACATGCTTGCGTAGTGACCCCAGAATTGTTTCCATCTGTCGGCGGGATGACTTCTGGCTGTCCACCTTATTGGACCCTCGCTTCCGGCACAAAATGGGGGCATTTTTTAAACCCACCGAGAGGGAGGACAAACTCAACTACTACAAAGACATTCTACGTAGGCAGTTGGCCGATGCCTATCTGCGCCATGGTCCATACTCTCGCAGGTCTGACTCGAGGGGACCTCTGCGCTCACCTTCCACTGCCATGGCCGCTGGGGGGGTTGGCAGGAGCAGCAGCAGCAGCTCCATCAGCAGCAGCAGCCTCAGTCTTCAGTCGCTAATGAGTAGCTTTCTACACCCGCATAGTGAGGCTACTCATGAGCAGCAGGAAGACCTGGAGCAGGACCTCAACCAGCAGGTCATGTCATACTTTGACATGACCATGCCAACACACCTTGAGGATCTGCTGGACTTCTGGGCAGCCAAACTTGATTTGTGGCCGCAACTAGCAGAGTTTGCCCTGGAAAAGCTGTCCTGCCCGGCAAGTAGCGTGCCATCTGAGCGGGTGTTTAGTGCGGCGGGGGCCATAGTTACGGCGAGGAGAACTCGTCTGTCAACTAAAAATGTGGAGAGACTCACCTTTGTCAAAATGAATCAGGGATGGATCAGCCAGGATTTCCACCCACCAATGCCTGATGCATGCGACTAGATTCAGCATGGTGCCACATTTTACACTTTCCAAATGGTGCAAAACATATTTATGTCTTTAGGCCATTTTTTGGGCTCCTGCTGCTGCTGCTGCCAACTTCTGCCAACTCCAGGGTGTGATTCATCCAATTTTTGGGCTCCTGAAGCCAACTCCAGTGTATATTTGGGCTCCTGCTGCTGCTGCTGTCAACTCCTGCCAACTCCAGGGTGTGATTCATCCAATTTTTGGGCTCCTGAAGCCAACTCCAGTGTATATTTGGGCTCCTGCTGCTGCTGCTGCCAACTCCAGGGTGTGATTCATCCAATTTTTGGGCTCCTGAAGCCAACTCCAGTGTATAATTGGGCTCCTGCTGCTGCTACTGTCAACTCCTGCCAACTCCAGGGTGTGATGCATCCAATTTTTGGGCTCCTGAAGCCAACTCCAGTGTATATTTGGGCTCCTGCTGCTGCTGCTGCCAACTTCTGCCAACTCCAGGGTGTGATTCATCCAATTTTTGGGCTCCTGAAGCCAACTCCAGTGTATATTTGGGCTCCTGCTGCTGCTGCTGCCAACTTCTGCCAACTCCAGGGTGTGATTCATCCAATTTTTGGGCTCCTGAAGCCAACTCCAGTGTATATTTGGGCTCCTGATGCTGCTGCTGCCAACTCCAGGGTGTGATTCATCCAATTTTTGGGCTCCTGAAGCCAACTCCAGTGTATATTTGGGCTCCTGCTGCTGCTGCTGCCAACTCCAGGGTGTGATTCATCCAATTTTTGGGCTCCTGAAGCCAACTCCAGTGTATATTTGGGCTCCTGCTGCTGCTACTGTCAACTCCTGCCAACTCCAGGGTGTGATTCATCCAATTTTTGGGCTCCTGAAGCCAACTCCAGTGTATATTTGGGCTCCTGCTGCTGCTGCTGCCAACTTCTGCCAACTCCAGGGTGTGATTCATCCAATTTTTGGGCTCCTGAAGCCAACTCCAGTGTATATTTGGGCTCCTGCTGCTGCTGCTGCCAACTCCAGGGTGTGATTCATCCAATTTTGGGCTCCTGAAGCCAACTCCAGTGTATATTTGGGCTCCTGCTGCTGCTGCTGCCAACTCCAGGGTGTGATTCATCCAATTTTTGGGCTCCTGAAGCCAACTCCAGTGTATATTTGGGCTCCTGCTGCTGCTGCTGCCAACTCCAGGGTGTGATTCATCCAATTTTTGGGCTCCTGAAGCCAACTCCAGTGTATATTTGGGCTCCTGCTGCTGCTACTGTCAACTCCTGCCAACTCCAGGGTGTGATTCATCCAATTTTTGGGCTCCTGAAGCCAACTCCAGTGTATATTTGGGCTCCTGCTGCTGCTGCTGCCAACTTCTGCCAACTCCAGGGTGTGATTCATCCAATTTTTGGGCTCCTGAAGCCAACTCCAGTGTATATTTGGGCTCCTGCTGCTGCTGCTGCCAACTTCTGCCAACTCCAGGGTGTGATTCATCCAATTTTTGGGCTCCTGAGGCCAACTCCAGTGTATATTTGGGCTCCTGCTGCTGCTGCTGCCAACTTCTGCCAACTCCAGGGTGTGATTCATCCAATTTTTGGGCTCCTGAAGCCAACTCCAGTGTATATTTGGGCTCCTGCTGCTGCTGCTGCCAACTTCTGCCAACTCCAGGGTGTGATTCATCCAATTTTTGGGCTCCTGAGGCCAACTCCAGTGTATATTTGGGCTCCTGCTGCTGCTGCTGCCAACTTCTGCCAACTCCAGGGTGTGATTCATCCAATTTTTGGGCTCCTGCTGCTGCTGCTGCCAACTTCTGCCAACTCCAGGGTGTGATTCATCCAATTTTTGGGCTCCTGAAGCCAACTCCAGTGTATATTTGGGCTCCTGCTGCTGCTACTGTCAACTCCTGCCAACTCCAGGGTGTGATTCATCCAATTTTTGGGCTCCTGAAGCCAACTCCAGGGTATATTTGGGCTCCTGCTGCTGCTGCTGTCAACTCCTGCCAACTCCAGGGTGTGATTCATCCAATTTTTGGGCTCCTGAAGCCAACTCCAGTGTATATTTGGGCTCCTGCTGCTGCTGCTGCCAACTCCAGGGTGTGATTCATCCAATTTTTGGGCTCCTGAAGCCAACTCCAGTGTATATTTGGGCTCCTGCTGCTGCTACTGTCAACTCCTGCCAACTCCAGGGTGCGATTCATCCAATTTTTGGGCTCCTGAAGCCAACTCCAGTGTATATTTGGGCTCCTGCTGCTGCTGCTGCTGCCAACTTCTGCCAACTCCAGGGTGTGATTCATCCAATTTTTGGGCTCCTGAGGCCAACTCCAGTGTATATTTGGGCTCCTGCTGCTGCTGCTGCCAACTTCTGCCAACTCCAGGGTGTGATTCATCCAATTTTTGGGCTCCTGAAGCCAACTCCAGTGTATATTTGGGCTCCTGCTGCTGCTACTGTCAACTCCTGCCAACTCCAGGGTGTGATTCATCCAATTTTTGGGCTCCTGAAGCCAACTCCAGTGTATATTTGGGCTCCTGCTGCTGCTGCTGCCAACTTCTGCCAACTCCAGGGTGTGATTCATCCAATTTTTGGGCTCCTGAAGCCAACTCCAGTGTATATTTGGGCTCCTGCTGCTGCTGCTGCCAACTCCAGGGTGTGATTCATCCAATTTTTGGGCTCCTGAAGCCAACTCCAGTGTATATTTGGGCTCCTGCTGCTGCTACTGTCAACTCCTGCCAACTCCAGGGTGTGATTCATCCAATTTTTGGGCTCCTGAAGCCAACTCCAGTGTATATTTGGGCTCCTGCTGCTGCTGCTGCCAACTTCTGCCAACTCCAGGGTGTGATTCATCCAATTTTTGGGCTCCTGAAGCCAACTCCAGTGTATATTTGGGCTCCTGCTGCTGCTGCTGCCAACTCCAGGGTGTGATTCATCCAATTTTTGGGCTCCTGAAGCCAACTCCAGTGTATATTTGGGCTCCTGCTGCTGCTACTGTCAACTCCTGCCAACTCCAGGGTGTGATTCATCCAATTTTTGGGCTCCTGAAGCCAACTCCAGTGTATATTTGGGCTCCTGCTGCTGCTGCTGCCAACTTCTGCCAACTCCAGGGTGTGATTCATCCAATTTTTGGGCTCCTGAAGCCAACTCCAGTGTATATTTGGGCTCCTGCTGCTGCTGCTGCCAACTTCTGCCAACTCCAGGGTGTGATTCATCCAATTTTTGGGCTCCTGAGGCCAACTCCAGTGTATATTTGGGCTCCTGCTGCTGCTGCTGCCAACTTCTGCCAACTCCAGGGTGTGATTCATCCAATTTTTGGGCTCCTGAAGCCAACTCCAGTGTATATTTGGGCTCCTGCTGCTGCTACTGTCAACTCCTGCCAACTCCAGGGTGTGATTCATCCAATTTTTGGGCTCCTGAAGCCAACTCCAGTGTATATTTGGGCTCCTGCTGCTGCTGCTGCCAACTTCTGCCAACTCCAGGGTGTGATTCATCCAATTTTTGGGCTCCTGAAGCCAACTCCAGTGTATATTTGGGCTCCTGCTGCTGCTGCTGCCAACTTCTGCCAACTCCAGGGTGTGATTCATCCAATTTTTGGGCTCCTGAGGCCAACTCCAGTGTATATTTGGGCTCCTGCTGCTGCTGCTGCCAACTTCTGCCAACTCCAGGGTGTGATTCATCCAATTTTTGGGCTCCTGAAGCCAACTCCAGTGTATATTTGGGCTCCTGCTGCTGCTACTGTCAACTCCTGCCAACTCCAGGGTGTGATTCATCCAATTTTTGGGCTCCTGAAGCCAACTCCAGTGTATATTTGGGCTCCTGCTGCTGCTGCTGCCAACTTCTGCCAACTCCAGGGTGTGATTCATCCAATTTTTGGGCTCCTGAAGCCAACTCCAGTGTATATTTGGGCTCCTGCTGCTGCTGCTGCCAACTTCTGCCAACTCCAGGGTGTGATTCATCCAATTTTTGGGCTCCTGAAGCCAACTCCAGTGTATATTTGGGCTCCTGCTGCTGCTGCTGCCAACTCCAGGGTGTGATTCATCCAATTTTTGGGCTCCTGAAGCCAACTCCAGTGTATATTTGGGCTCCTGCTGCTGCTGCTGCCAACTCCAGGGTGTGATTCATCCAATTTTTGGGCTCCTGAAGCCAACTCCAGTGTATATTTGGGCTCCTGCTGCTGCTACTGTCAACTCCTGCCAACTCCAGGGTGTGATTCATCCAATTTTTGGGCTCCTGAGGCCAACTCCAGTGTATATTTGGGCTCCTGCTGCTGCTGCTGCCAACTTCTGCCAACTCCAGGGTGTGATTCATCCAATTTTTGGGCTCCTGAGGCCAACTCCAGTGTATATTTGGGCACCTGCTGCTGCTGCTGCCAACTTCTGCCAACTCCAGGGTGTGATTCATCCAATTTTTGGGCTCCTGAGGCCAACTCCAGTGTATATTTGGGCTCCTGCTGCTGCTGCTGCCAACTTCTGCCAACTCCAGGGTGTGATTCATCCAATTTTTGGGCTCCTGCTGCTGCTGCTGCCAACTTCTGCCAACTCCAGGGTGTGATTCATCCAATTTTTGGGCTCCTGAAGCCAACTCCAGTGTATATTTGGGCTCCTGCTGCTGCTGCTGCCAACTCCAGGGTGTGATTCATCCAATTTTTGGGCTCCTGAAGCCAACTCCAGTGTATATTTGGGCTCCTGCTGCTGCTGCTGCCAACTCCAGGGTGTGATTCATCCAATTTTTGGGCTCCTGAAGCCTACTCCAGTGTATATTTGGGCTCCTGCTGCTGCTACTGTCAACTCCTGCCAACTCCAGGGTGTGATTCATCCAATTTTTGGGCTCCTGAAGCCAACTCCAGTGTATATTTGGGCTCCTGCTGCTGCTGCTGCCAAATTCTGCCAACTCCAGGGTGTGATTCATCCAATTTTTGGGCTCCTGAAGCCAACTCCAGTGTATATTTGGGCTCCTGCTGCTGCTGCTGCCAACTCCAGGGTGTGATTCATCCAATTTTTGGGCTCCTGAAGCCAACTCCAGTGTATATTTGGGCTCCTGCTGCTGCTGCTGCTGCCAACTCCAGGGTGTGATTCATCCAATTTTTGGGCTCCTGAAGCCAACTCCAGTGTATATTTGGACTCCTGCTGCTGCTGCTGCCAACTTCTGCCAACTCCAGGGTGTGATTCATCCAATTTTTGGGCTCCTGAAGCCAACTCCAGTGTATATTTGGGCTCCTGCTGCTGCTGCTGCTGCCAACTCCAGGGTGTGATTCATCCAATTTTTGGGCTCCTGAAGCCAACTCCAGTGTATATTTGGGCTCCTGCTGCTGCCAACTTCTGCCAACTCCAGGGTGTGATTCATCCAATTTTTGGGCTCCTGAAGCCAACTCCAGTGTATATTTGGGCTCCTGCTGCTGCTGCTGCCAACTCCAGGGTGTGATTCATCCAATTTTTGGGCTCCTGAAGCCAACTCCAGTGTATATTTGGGCTCCTGCTGCTGCTACTGTCAACTCCTGCCAACTCCAGGGTGTGATTCATCCAATTTTTGGGCTCCTGAAGCCAACTCCAGTGTATATTTGGGCTCCTGCTGCTGCTGCCAACTCCAGGGTGTGATTCATCCAATTTTTGGGCTCCTGCTGCTGCCAACTCCAGTGTCTCTTTAAAGCAATGTTTGGGCTCCTTCTGCCCCTCATAGTGATGCCACTTCAACTCTATGCAATTGTGCCGCTCTGCGATTCTATTAGCGATGCCTCTGATCTGCATGTGATATTTCTTCAAAGTATTATTTAACTAACCCAGCACGCATCCTGTGCGTGTTACAGCAAGGCAGAATGGTTTACAACCCTATTGAGGCTCTAGGAGGCTCAGAAATAGCTGTTTTTAATAGCGATTCGTCGCGAATTTATTCGGGTCGAAACGATTTTTGTCGGAAAATTCGGCGAATCAGTCGAATCGAATTTTTCAAAAGTTCGCTCATCTCTATACGTCACTGATGTTCGTGGATTCGTCAACAGTGTCTGGCGCAGGAGCTGGAACGCTCGCAGCACCCACGACACTGTCCACATCACTATTTGTCTGCCTAGCTAAAGAAGCCACCTCCATTTCTTGGCTGGGCAGTAGCTGCTGACTGTCCTCCTGTATCTGATCGTCCTCCTCACTAAAGAGTGGAGCTGAACCCAAAGCATAGGATACGTCGCAGGGGGAGGGAACGGCGTAGGACAGAGGCAATGGGAGGACAGGGACTGCTCTCGGGGCATGCCAACTCAGGGTTGTGTCAGAGGAACCTACCGACCCTAGACTGGGGGTCTCAGACGTAAGTTGTGATGATGTTGTTGATGAGCGCGTCAACCAATCTACCACGGCAGATGCGTTACTGGTGGAGACCCGACCGCTAGCAGATACTGGCAGATTAGGTCTCTCAGCGTGACTCCTGCTGCTACTGGCCCCCAGTCTGATGCGAGCTCTGCCTGCGGAATCTTGGCCTCTGCCACTCCTCTTTTCACTTCCAGGCATTTGTCTGCCCGACATAGTCTAACTGGCGTGGTAGTAGGTGATATTTTAAGATCCCCCGGGCAGCGGTGGGTCTATATGAAACAGAATATAATGCACACCAAAAGTGAGCAGTAACACTCAGCCTCCAACAGGCCTGCTTAGTGTAAATAAGAGAGCTGCTTAGTGTAAATAAAGAGGGGTATGCTATTTTACAGAATGGGATGCCTCAACAGAAGTGCACCTGGCAGGTAGCAGTAAGCCTATGCCCAGCAAAAGTGTCTTATAATATAAATATAATAAGAGCAAATGGTTATATGGTCTTAAACAGAGGCTGCTTTAGTCACAGAATGGGATGCCCCCAAAAGAGATCCAGTAGTTTTATGCCCAGCAAAAGTGTCTTTATCAGGCCTAATTTCAAATATAATAAGAGCAAATGCTTATATGGTCTTAAACAGAGGCTGCTTTAGTCACAGAATGGGATGCCCTGGCAGGGACAAGTAGTGCTATGCCCAGCAAAAGTGTCTTTATCAGGCTAATTTCAAATATAATAAGAGCAAATGCTTATATGGTCTTAAACAGAGGCTGCTTTAGTCACAGAATGGGATGCCCTGGCAGGGACAAGTAGTGCTATGCCCAGCAAAAGTGTCTTTATCAGGCTAATTTCAAATATAATAAGAGCAAATGCTTATATGGTCTTAAACAGAGGCTGCTTTAGTCACAGAATGGGATGCCCTGGCAGGGACAAGTAGTGCTATGCCCAGCAAAAGTGTCTTTATCAGGCTAATTTCAAATATAATAAGAGCAAATGCTTATATGGTCTTAAACAGAGGCTGCTTTAGTCACAGAATGGGATGCCCCCCAAAAAGATCCAGTAGTACTATGCCCAGCAAAAGTGTCTTTATCAGGCTAATTTCAAATATGATAAGAGCAAATGGTTATATGGTCTTAAACAGAGGCTGCTTTAGTCACAGAATGGGATGCCCCCAAAAAAGATCCAGTAGTACTATGCCCAGCAAAAGTGTCTTTATCAGGCTAATTTCAAATATGATAAGAGCAAATGCTTATATGGTCTTAAACAGAGGCTGCTTTAGTCACAGAATGGGATGCCCTGGCAGGGACAAGTAGTGCTATGCCCAGCAAAAGTGTCTTTATCAGGCTAATTTCAAATATAATAAGAGCAAATGCTTATATGGTCTTAAACAGAGGCTGCTTTAGTCACAGAATGGGATGCCCTGGCAGGGACAAGTAGTGCTATGCCCAGCAAAAGTGTCTTTATCAGGCTAATTTCAAATATAATAAGAGCAAATGCTTATATGGTCTTAAACAGAGGCTGCTTTAGTCACAGAATGGGATGCCCCCAAAAAAGATCCAGTAGTACTATGCCCAGCAAAAGTGTCTTTATCAGGCTAATTTCAAATATAATAAGAGCAAATGCTTATATGGTCTTAAACAGAGGCTGCTTTAGTCACAGAATGGGATGCCCTGGCAGGGACAAGTAGTGCTATGCCCAGCAAAAGTGTCTTTATCAGGCTAATTTCAAATATAATAAGAGCAAATGCTTATATGGTCTTAAACAGAGGCTGCTTTAGTCACAGAATGGGATGCCCCCAAAAAAGATCCAGTAGTACTATGCCCAGCAAAAGTGTCTTTATCAGGCTAATTTCAAATATAATAAGAGCAAATGCTTATATGGTCTTAAACAGAGGCTGCTTTAGTCACAGAATGGGATGCCCTGGCAGGGACAAGTAGTGCTATGCCCAGCAAAAGTGTCTTTATCAGGCCTAATTTCAAATATAATAAGAGCAAATGCTTATATGGTCTTAAACAGAGGCTGCTTTAGTCACAGAATGGGATGCCCTGGCAGGGACAAGTAGTGCTATGCCCAGCAAAAGTGTCTTTATCAGGCTAATTTCAAATATAATAAGAGCAAATGCTTATATGGTCTTAAACAGAGGCTGCTTTAGTCACAGAATGGGATGCCCCCAAAAAAGATCCAGTAGTACTATGCCCAGCAAAAGTGTCTTTATCAGGCTAATTTCAAATATGATAAGAGCAAATGCTTATATGGTCTTAAACAGAGGCTGCTTTAGTCACAGAATGGGATGCCCCCAAAAAAGATCCAGTAGTACTATGCCCAGCAAAAGTGTCTTTATCAGGCTAATTTCAAATATGATAAGAGCAAATGCTTATATGGTCTTAAACAGAGGCTGCTTTAGTCACAGAATGGGATGCCCCCAAAAAAGATCCAGTAGTACTATGCCCAGCAAAAGTGTCTTTATCAGGCTAATTTCAAATATAATAAGAGCAAATGCTTATATGGTCTTAAACAGAGGCTGCTTTAGTCACAGAATGGGATGCCCTGGCAGGGACAAGTAGTGCTATGCCCAGCAAAAGTGTCTTTATCAGGCTAATTTCAAATATAATAAGAGCAAATGCTTATATGGTCTTAAACAGAGGCTGCTTTAGTCACAGAATGGGATGCCCCCCAAAAAGATCCAGTAGAACTATGCCCAGCAAAAGTGTCTTTATCAGGCTAATTTCAAATATAATAAGAGCAAATGCTTATATGGTCTTAAACAGAGGCTGCTTTAGTCACAGAATGGGATGCCCTGGCAGGGACAAGTAGTGCTATGCCCAGCAAAAGTGTCTTTATCAGGCCTAATTTCAAATATAATAAGAGCAAATGCTTATATGGTCTTAAACAGAGGCTGCTTTAGTCACAGAATGGGATGCCCTGGCAGGGACAAGTAGTGCTATGCCCAGCAAAAGTGTCTTTATCAGGCTAATTTCAAATATAATAAGAGCAAATGCTTATATGGTCTTAAACAGAGGCTGCTTTAGTCACAGAATGGGATGCCCTGGCAGGGACAAGTAGTGCTATGCCCAGCAAAAGTGTCTTTATCAGGCCTAATTTCAAATATAATAAGAGCAAATGCTTATATGGTCTTAAACAGAGGCTGCTTTAGTCACAGAATGGGATGCCCCCAAAAAAGATCCAGTAGTACTATGCCCAGCAAAAGTGTCTTTATCAGGCTAATTTCAAATATGATAAGAGCAAATGCTTATATGGTCTTAAACAGAGGCTGCTTTAGTCACAGAATGGGATGCCCCCAAAAAAGATCCAGTAGTACTATGCCCAGCAAAAGTGTCTTTATCAGGCTAATTTCAAATATAATAAGAGCAAATGCTTATATGGTCTTAAACAGAGGCTGCTTTAGTCACAGAATGGGATGCCCTGGCAGGGACAAGTAGTGCTATGCCCAGCAAAAGTGTCTTTATCAGGCTAATTTCAAATATAATAAGAGCAAATGCTTATATGGTCTTAAACAGAGGCTGCTTTAGTCACAGAATGGGATGCCCCCAAAAAAGATCCAGTAGTACTATGCCCAGCAAAAGTGTCTTTATCAGGCTAATTTCAAATATAATAAGAGCAAATGCTTATATGGTCTTAAACAGAGGCTGCTTTAGTCACAGAATGGGATGCCCTGGCAGGGACAAGTAGTGCTATGCCCAGCAAAAGTGTCTTTATCAGGCTAATTTCAAATATAATAAGAGCAAATGCTTATATGGTCTTAAACAGAGGCTGCTTTAGTCACAGAATGGGATGCCCTGGCAGGGACAAGTAGTGCTATGCCCAGCAAAAGTGTCTTTATCAGGCTAATTTCAAATATAATAAGAGCAAATGCTTATATGGTCTTAAACAGAGGCTGCTTTAGTCACAGAATGGGATGCCCCCAAAAAAGATCCAGTAGTACTATGCCCAGCAAAAGTGTCTTTATCAGGCTAATTTCAAATATAATAAGAGCAAATGCTTATATGGTCTTAAACAGAGGCTGCTTTAGTCACAGAATGGGATGCCCTGGCAGGGACAAGTAGTGCTATGCCCAGCAAAAGTGTCTTTATCAGGCTAATTTCAAATATAATAAGAGCAAATGCTTATATGGTCTTAAACAGAGGCTGCTTTAGTCACAGAATGGGATGCCCCCAAAAAAGATCCAGTAGTACTATGCCCAGCAAAAGTGTCTTTATCAGGCTAATTTCAAATATAATAAGAGCAAATGCTTATATGGTCTTAAACAGAGGCTGCTTTAGTCACAGAATGGGATGCCCTGGCAGGGACAAGTAGTGCTATGCCCAGCAAAAGTGTCTTTATCAGGCTAATTTCAAATATAATAAGAGCAAATGCTTATATGGTCTTAAACAGAGGCTGCTTTAGTCACAGAATGGGATGCCCTGGCAGGGACAAGTAGTGCTATGCCCAGCAAAAGTGTCTTTATCAGGCTAATTTCAAATATAATAAGAGCAAATGCTTATATGGTCTTAAACAGAGGCTGCTTTAGTCACAGAATGGGATGCCCCCAAAAAAGATCCAGTAGTACTATGCCCAGCAAAAGTGTCTTTATCAGGCTAATTTCAAATATGATAAGAGCAAATGGTTATATGGTCTTAAACAGAGGCTGCTTTAGTCACAGAATGGGATGCCCCCAAAAAAGATCCAGTAGTACTATGCCCAGCAAAAGTGTCTTTATCAGGCTAATTTCAAATATGATAAGAGCAAATGCTTATATGGTCTTAAACAGAGGCTGCTTTAGTCACAGAATGGGATGCCCCCAAAAAAGATCCAGTAGTACTATGCCCAGCAAAAGTGTCTTTATCAGGCTAATTTCAAATATAATAAGAGCAAATGCTTATATGGTCTTAAACAGAGGCTGCTTTAGTCACAGAATGGGATGCCCTGGCAGGGACAAGTAGTGCTATGCCCAGCAAAAGTGTCTTTATCAGGCTAATTTCAAATATAATAAGAGCAAATGCTTATATGGTCTTAAACAGAGGCTGCTTTAGTCACAGAATGGGATGCCCCCAAAAAAGATCCAGTAGTACTATGCCCAGCAAAAGTGTCTTTATCAGGCTAATTTCAAATATAATAAGAGCAAATGCTTATATGGTCTTAAACAGAGGCTGCTTTAGTCACAGAATGGGATGCCCTGGCAGGGACAAGTAGTGCTATGCCCAGCAAAAGTGTCTTTATCAGGCCTAATTTCAAATATAATAAGAGCAAATGCTTATATGGTCTTAAACAGAGGCTGCTTTAGTCACAGAATGGGATGCCCTGGCAGGGACAAGTAGTGCTATGCCCAGCAAAAGTGTCTTTATCAGGCTAATTTCAAATATAATAAGAGCAAATGCTTATATGGTCTTAAACAGAGGCTGCTTTAGTCACAGAATGGGATGCCCTGGCAGGGACAAGTAGTGCTATGCCCAGCAAAAGTGTCTTTATCAGGCTAATTTCAAATATAATAAGAGCAAATGCTTATATGGTCTTAAACAGAGGCTGCTTTAGTCACAGAATGGGATGCCCTGGCAGGGACAAGTAGTGCTATGCCCAGCAAAAGTGTCTTTATCAGGCCTAATTTCAAATATAATAAGAGCAAATGCTTATATGGTCTTAAACAGAGGCTGCTTTAGTCACAGAATGGGATGCCCTGGCAGGGACAAGTAGTGCTATGCCCAGCAAAAGTGTCTTTATCAGGCCTAATTTCAAATATAATAAGAGCAAATGCTTATATGGTCTTAAACAGAGGCTGCTTTAGTCACAGAATGGGATGCCCCCCAAAAAGATCCAGTAGTACTATGCCCAGCAAAAGTGTCTTTATCAGGCTAATTTCAAATATGATAAGAGCAAATGCTTATATGGTCTTAAACAGAGGCTGCTTTAGTCACAGAATGGGATGGCCCCAAAAAAGATCCAGTAGTACTATGCCCAGCAAAAGTGTCTTTATCAGGCTAATTTCAAATATAATAAGAGCAAATGCTTATATGGTCTTAAACAGAGGCTGCTTTAGTCACAGAATGGGATGCCCTGGCAGGGACAAGTAGTGCTATGCCCAGCAAAAGTGTCTTTATCAGGCTAATTTCAAATATAATAAGAGCAAATGCTTATATGGTCTTAAACAGAGGCTGCTTTAGTCACAGAATGGGATGCCCTGGCAGGGACAAGTAGTGCTATGCCCAGCAAAAGTGTCTTTATCAGGCTAATTTCAAATATAATAAGAGCAAATGCTTATATGGTCTTAAACAGAGGCTGCTTTAGTCACAGAATGGGATGCCCCCAAAAAAGATCCAGTAGTACTATGCCCAGCAAAAGTGTCTTTATCAGGCTAATTTCAAATATGATAAGAGCAAATGGTTATATGGTCTTAAACAGAGGCTGCTTTAGTCACAGAATGGGATGCCCCCAAAAAAGATCCAGTAGTACTATGCCCAGCAAAAGTGTCTTTATCAGGCTAATTTCAAATATGATAAGAGCAAATGCTTATATGGTCTTAAACAGAGGCTGCTTTAGTCACAGAATGGGATGCCCCCAAAAAAGATCCAGTAGTACTATGCCCAGCAAAAGTGTCTTTATCAGGCTAATTTCAAATATAATAAGAGCAAATGCTTATATGGTCTTAAACAGAGGCTGCTTTAGTCACAGAATTGGATGCCCTGGCAGGGACAAGTAGTGCTATGCCCAGCAAAAGTGTCTTTATCAGGCTAATTTCAAATATAATAAGAGCAAATGCTTATATGGTCTTAAACAGAGGCTGCTTTAGTCACAGAATGGGATGCCCCCAAAAAAGATCCAGTAGTACTATGCCCAGCAAAAGTGTCTTTATCAGGCTAATTTCAAATATAATAAGAGCAAATGCTTATATGGTCTTAAACAGAGGCTGCTTTAGTCACAGAATGGGATGCCCTGGCAGGGACAAGTAGTGCTATGCCCAGCAAAAGTGTCTTTATCAGGCCTAATTTCAAATATAATAAGAGCAAATGCTTATATGGTCTTAAACAGAGGCTGCTTTAGTCACAGAATGGGATGCCCTGGCAGGGACAAGTAGTGCTATGCCCAGCAAAAGTGTCTTTATCAGGCTAATTTCAAATATAATAAGAGCAAATGCTTATATGGTCTTAAACAGAGGCTGCTTTAGTCACAGAATGGGATGCCCTGGCAGGGACAAGTAGTGCTATGCCCAGCAAAAGTGTCTTTATCAGGCTAATTTCAAATATAATAAGAGCAAATGCTTATATGGTCTTAAACAGAGGCTGCTTTAGTCACAGAATGGGATGCCCTGGCAGGGACAAGTAGTGCTATGCCCAGCAAAAGTGTCTTTATCAGGCCTAATTTCAAATATAATAAGAGCAAATGCTTATATGGTCTTAAACAGAGGCTGCTTTAGTCACAGAATGGGATGCCCTGGCAGGGACAAGTAGTGCTATGCCCAGCAAAAGTGTCTTTATCAGGCCTAATTTCAAATATAATAAGAGCAAATGCTTATATGGTCTTAAACAGAGGCTGCTTTAGTCACAGAATGGGATGCCCCCAAAAAAGATCCAGTAGTACTATGCCCAGCAAAAGTGTCTTTATCAGGCTAATTTCAAATATGATAAGAGCAAATGCTTATATGGTCTTAAACAGAGGCTGCTTTAGTCACAGAATGGGATGCCCCCAAAAAAGATCCAGTAGTACTATGCCCAGCAAAAGTGTCTTTATCAGGCTAATTTCAAATATAATAAGAGCAAATGCTTATATGGTCTTAAACAGAGGCTGCTTTAGTCACAGAATGGGATGCCCTGGCAGGGACAAGTAGTGCTATGCCCAGCAAAAGTGTCTTTATCAGGCTAATTTCAAATATAATAAGAGCAAATGCTTATATGGTCTTAAACAGAGGCTGCTTTAGTCACAGAATGGGATGCCCTGGCAGGGACAAGTAGTGCTATGCCCAGCAAAAGTGTCTTTATCAGGCTAATTTCAAATATAATAAGAGCAAATGCTTATATGGTCTTAAACAGAGGCTGCTTTAGTCACAGAATGGGATGCCCCCAAAAAAGATCCAGTAGTACTATGCCCAGCAAAAGTGTCTTTATCAGGCTAATTTCAAATATGATAAGAGCAAATGGTTATATGGTCTTAAACAGAGGCTGCTTTAGTCACAGAATGGGATGCCCCCAAAAAAGATCCAGTAGTACTATGCCCAGCAAAAGTGTCTTTATCAGGCTAATTTCAAATATGATAAGAGCAAATGCTTATATGGTCTTAAACAGAGGCTGCTTTAGTCACAGAATGGGATGCCCCCAAAAAAGATCCAGTAGTACTATGCCCAGCAAAAGTGTCTTTATCAGGCTAATTTCAAATATGATAAGAGCAAATGCTTATATGGTCTTAAACAGAGGCTGCTTTAGTCACAGAATGGGATGCCCTGGCAGGGACAAGTAGTGCTATGCCCAGCAAAAGTGTCTTTATCAGGCTAATTTCAAATATAATAAGAGCAAATGCTTATATGGTCTTAAACAGAGGCTGCTTTAGTCACAGAATGGGATGCCCCCAAAAAAGATCCAGTAGTACTATGCCCAGCAAAAGTGTCTTTATCAGGCTAATTTCAAATATGATAAGAGCAAATGGTTATATGGTCTTAAACAGAGGCTGCTTTAGTCACAGAATGGGATGCCCCCAAAAAAGATCCAGTAGTACTATGCCCAGCAAAAGTGTCTTTATCAGGCTAATTTCAAATATGATAAGAGCAAATGCTTATATGGTCTTAAACAGAGGCTGCTTTAGTCACAGAATGGGATGCCCCCAAAAAAGATCCAGTAGTACTATGCCCAGCAAAAGTGTCTTTATCAGGCTAATTTCAAATATGATAAGAGCAAATGCTTATATGGTCTTAAACAGAGGCTGCTTTAGTCACAGAATGGGATGCCCCCAAAAAAGATCCAGTAGTACTATGCCCAGCAAAAGTGTCTTTATCAGGCTAATTTCAAATATAATAAGAGCAAATGCTTATATGGTCTTAAACAGAGGCTGCTTTAGTCACAGAATGGGATGCCCTGGCAGGGACAAGTAGTGCTATGCCCAGCAAAAGTGTCTTTATCAGGCTAATTTCAAATATAATAAGAGCAAATGCTTATATGGTCTTAAACAGAGGCTGCTTTAGTCACAGAATGGGATGCCCTGGCAGGGACAAGTAGTGCTATGCCCAGCAAAAGTGTCTTTATCAGGCCTAATTTCAAATATAATAAGAGCAAATGCTTATATGGTCTTAAACAGAGGCTGCTTTAGTCACAGAATGGGATGCCCTGGCAGGGACAAGTAGTGCTATGCCCAGCAAAAGTGTCTTTATCAGGCTAATTTCAAATATAATAAGAGCAAATGCTTATATGGTCTTAAACAGAGGCTGCTTTAGTCACAGAATGGGATGCCCCCCAAAAAGATCCAGTAGTACTATGCCCAGCAAAAGTGTCTTTATCAGGCTAATTTCAAATATAATAAGAGCAAATGCTTATATGGTCTTAAACAGAGGCTGCTTTAGTCACAGAATGGGATGCCTCACAGCAGACTTAAGATCAGTTCAGTATATATGCACAGTTAGTTAGTATAAGCAGCCTGAAAACGCTAACAAAGCCTGGCTGTCAGGCTGGATGAAAAAAAAAAAAAAAACTGACAGCCTCCGATTTTCCATTCCTTTCCCTGTTTTCCGCTGACTTTCTGTCTGTCTCCTGTCTGTCTCCTGCCTGTCTCCAGCCTGTCCCTGTCTGTCCCTGCCTGTCTAACTGTCTAACTGTCTCTCCCTCAGCTACACAGCGTTCTGTCTCTCACGAATGCAATAGAGAAATGAGGCTGGAAAGCAAGATGGCCGGCCTTAAATACAGCTGTGACGTCACCGGGCTTGCTGGCTGCTGATAGGCTGCATGTGACTGTCCCAGCATACACTGCCCCAGCTTACATGTCTGGACATGTCCCGTCCGCCATCTTAGAATGCCTGTAATGTAAATGAATGGATGTTAAAGGAAAACTTCGAGCGATCGAATCGCGGGGAAATTCGGATTCGATCCGAATCGAATTTTTCCTGAAATTCGGATCGAATCCGGGTTCGTCCGGATCGATTCGCTCATCCCTAGTGATCAGCGGCAGGATATAATAGGAGGCAACGGAGCTGACTCACTACTTTGGGGCCCACTAAGACTGTCTTGCCCAAGGGCCCCCACACCTGGAGCCGGCCCTGTCCCAATCACAACACTAAGGACTACCGACACATCAATCAGCCATACACGCACATCTATTAACCCACTTGACAACAATCAGCGTAACCTTGCAACAAACAGCCATACCACCCACATCAATTAACCCCCCCACACACCACCACCACACACAAAAATTAACCATTGCAGCTTACTATAGCAAGGGAATTAGAGGTTACTGAAGGGACTGAAGAGAGGCAGAGCTGGCTGTCCTGCCATGAGCAGGTATCAGCACACATTAGCCATGTTTAACACTCTATGCACTGTCCTTACAGAGCTTGGCACAGGAAGGAGTTAGTTGGTAATAGGGTGGACACTCTTGGAGGTGTCTGCAACATGGAAAATTATTTAGCTTTACTGGATAAATGGTCAAAACTGTGGAAACTAGAGTTTAATGTTTCTAAATGTAAAATCCTGCACTTGGGTAGAAGGAATCCCGGCTCTGAGCCCCGTATGGGCAGCAACGTGTTATCCAGGATCTCGGAGGAGAGAGAATTAGGGATACTGATTACTGATAGCTGCAAGATAATTGGACAGTGTAGCCAGGCAGTGGGAAAAGCAAGCAGGATGCTCAGCTGCATAGCTCGAGGCATCACCAGTAGGAAGAGGGAGGTTGTGATGCCGCTGTATAGAGCCCTGGTGAGGCCACGGCTAGAATAATGTGTGCAGTTCTGGAGACCTTACCTGCAAAAAGACATCATTCAGATTGATGGGTCCAAAGGCGGGCAGCAAAAATGGTGGAAGGACTTAAACTTAAAACTTTTCAGGAGAGACTTAAAGAACTTATTTTGTACAGTCTGGAGGAAAGAAGGGAGAGAGGGGACATGATGGATATGTGAAAGGATTCAATAAGGTTCAGGAGGGAAGTGTTTTTAAGAAGAAACTTAATGATAGAACAAGGGGCCCAACCTGAAGCTAATTGGAGGGAAGATAAGGAGTAACATTAAAAAAATATTATTTTACAGAAAGAGTAGTAGATGCTGGGAACAAACCTCCAGCAGAGGTAGTTGAAAAATCGACAGTAGGTGAATGAGCACATGCCTGGGATAAGCATCCATCTATCCTAAGATAAAGAGAACATACAGAATACACATAAGATACAGAGAACATACAGTATATACATAAGATACAGAGAACATACAGTATACACATAAGATACAGAGAACATACAGTATACACATAAGATACAGAGAACATACAGTATACATATAAGATACAGAGAACATACAGTATATACATAAGGGCCAGCTAGATGGAGCGTATGGGCTCCTTCTGCTGTCATCCTTCTATGTTTCTATGGGACAGACTGCAACAACTCTTATCTAAGGGGCATTGGAGGCTACTAATAAAGTAATAAAACAAAAGTATAAAGCACAGAGACAGTCCGACACTGAGATCAGCGACACCCCCCATGCCCTATGGGCCTGGTCGCAGTTGAGCCCCTGTGACTGCAATCATTACGTATCTAGGTCTGTTCCTAGATCTCTAACACCTGCGCAATTTGATGACCAGCTGAACACTTTACCTCAATTGAAAGATAATTGGATTTATCTATTTCATTTTTCAAGTTTCTACTTGGGGAAAGAAAAAGTACATTTCGCCAGGGATTTGCCTGACGCGCACCGACTAAGTGCCTGTTTTAGACAAGACAAAGTTGGTCTATTTGCATAATCTGTTGACGCTGTTATTTTGTTCGAAATGCAAATGAAAGAGCAGTAATTAAACCCCCTTCTATTCTGTCTCTCCTCTTATTATTTACCTGCGGGTGAGAAAATACCTCCATTGCCTCACGCTACTATTTGAAGTTTATTAAACGAGATACAGTAACCAGATTTTTTTTTTTTTATAACAAAAGGAAGCTCACGAGAGGGGATGTTGTTCTTCCTGCTGTTTACGCCACATGATATCTCTTCGTGTTGGTATAAAATAATTGTCAAAGCCTATCGTGGTAATTAAAGGACATGCTTATCTTCTCTATTAATGCTGCATTTGTTTGGTTGAAACATTAAAGGAAAACTGTTGCTATTTATACCAAGTGTATTTGTGAAAGAATTTTAGGTGACCGCCAGCATCCATGGACTTACACACTTAAAGTTCTTCCCTTATGTCTGGTCCTGCCCTCATATATGGAAGCTTTCATGAAGGCATGCATTATTTATGGACCATGTTCTGCAGATCCCAGACTAGGCCCAGTTCTGCCTTCTAAAAATGTAAAAGTGCTGATGGTTGGGATGGTCTATATGGACCATGTCTAACTGTAAAATGCTGCAGAATATGTTGGCACTATATACCGTATTTTTCACCCCATAAGACGCACTTGCCAACAAGATGCACCTAGGATTTGGGGGAGGAAAATAAGAAAAAAAATATTCTAAACCATATGTTGTGCTAAAACACCCCATTACAGGCAGTGTGGCATTCCCCCCCCCTATTCTCCATGGGCAGTGAGACATCCCCCCCATAGGCTTGCTGCTTTTGCCTATAGATCCTCGCTTAGACTTTGATCCTGCTTTTGCTTATCACCTCGCCCCTAACCTATCTACAGCCTGTCCAACCTTGCGGAGGGCTCCAATGTGGAACAGGGCATTGCGTAAACCCGGGACCTAGTACCGGGTACGTCTGTGCACTCAGTAGTTCTACCTGCTTAGCTCCTGAAAACACATTTTCACATTGGAGTCTACCTGGCCTAAAGTGGACCAAAACCCACCCTGAAATATATGAGACCCCAGGGCAGGCATACTCAGTGTCCCGCTGTGTGAAACCTCCTAGGTCGCCCGAAAACTCACCTTCGTTCACGGTCCAACGGCGCATGCGTGAGCTGCGGCTGCATCCCGGCTATCACTTTAGCAGGACGCTCCCTTTTAAATGGTAGTGACGGATGGGGCTGCCAGCATGCTCAGTTTTGCTCACATTAGATAAGCTCCTGGGCGAAGGGGCTCGAGCGAATCCGAGTGCGCTGATTTGACGAGAGGGCTGCGAATGTTCCGCAGCAATGGGGAAGAGTAAGTGAGATCAGGTGACCTGGGGGCTTTCACACAGTGGGGCACCCCCGGATGCCAAGAAGGCAAAGACCAAATCCCAGGATGCTCAAAATCCTGAGTGTTGGTCCACTTTAACACTACAGGAAACCTCCTTGTGGTTAGGGGAACTTACAGTAGCTTCAATTGTAGATCTACCTTTTTGTCACAATTGCTTTGTATCCTTCAGCAAAGCAAGCAACTCAAAGCTCAGCAGATGAACTGTTTTGCATTCCTCAGCAAAGCAAACTACTCATGTAATGGGTCAACTTCAGGCTAACGACCATTTTTACCACAGCCATAGTTTTTAAGAACATTGATGGGCTTCATCTCTCTTGTCCAACACCCATTTCCACATCGGTGTCCTCCTGGTTTAACATTACAGGGAACCTCTTTTTATCTAGTCTATCCTCCAGCTGGGCTCTTTTGGTTTCAGTTTGGGGGAGTCTCCTGGGCAAGAAAGGGTGCCTACCAATACATATGTGGTATGGTTGTAACCCAGGGAAATGGGGCTTTTAAAACGCAATATTATTTTATTAAAAAAGTGCATCCTCCAGCTGGTGGTAAGAGATTTTGGGTGAGTGCGAGTAAAGAGAGTGAGTGCAGTTGCTCTTTCCAGTCTCAGGCAGCCAGTTAGTCCTCAAATCATTTATATTGTAGGTGCACTTTTAAGGCCCCTTTTGGTTACCATCAGCCTTCGTGCTTCAATTGCACATTAACCTTTTTCTACACAATTTTTTGAAATGACAACCATTGGCAAAATGGCAATTATTTTCCTTCTTGCAGGATAATTGTTACACGCATGTATTTTGTCATATTAAGAGAGCACCTTTCACTTACTAGTGATTGGCCTTTGTGCAGATAATGTATTCCGAGTGTCGTTACCCACAATGCCTTCACTTATTAAATTAGACGTCTCAATCAGGAGACAGAGGAGTTGTTTGCTTTAATTAATAAGCATGTATGATCATCAGCAACGATTATAATTTATATTTACAGACTCGTTTGGCACATGCCAAATTACATTTCTTTGTGTAATTAGATTTGTGTACGCCGCTTCAAAACGTGTCATTTACACAATCGGGGGAGATGGAATACTCACAGCGTGATTATGCCGCGTATTCCCTCAGGGCCGATTGGTGCTCACGGTCTCCGTGCTTCCAGCCAGGCCCAGATTGCACAGGGGAGAAGAACGCTTCCTTGTACAGCTGGATGAGGAATGCGTCCTGAAGATTGAAGACGTCATTAATATTTTTAGATTTTTAGCATTTAGAACTGATACAAAATTGAAATACCTTTTAAAGCTGGATCACGTTAGCCACAACTTTTTGGGATATTTTGATAGTACGAAGAATAGTTAGAACTAGTTTAGGACTAGTTACATTTTGACCAAAAGTTGCCAATTAGGTTTAGTTTAAATAAGGTATATTTTTGAAAAATCAAATTTTTTAGCCAGCTACGGAAAATTTATGTGGCTGCCTCTTCTACCATTAAACTCCATAAATTTTACATGCCTGCCATTCTCCCCTGTTTGCGGCAAAAAAAAGCCACTTACCTGGGGCCGCAATCCAGCAGCGCTGCTCTCTTCTTCCCCTGGAGAGCCTCTGATCCCCTTCTTCTTCTTCCCCCATCTTCTGCGGGGGCCAAAGGGCCTGGAACAGGGCCCAGCCTCTTCTGCCAGCCCAGCTAGCCGCACTGAGAGGCTTGTCAAACTTGCCAAACGCCCCAAAATTTTCTTTTGGGGCATTTGGCAACTCTTCCCTTGACAGTACCTATGCATGTTGGGTATTGTTCGGCTCGGGGGACCTTGCTGTTTCAAATGTAACTTGGTTTTTCTTGTTTGCATATTGTTTTTGTTAGGAAATTGTGGCTTTAATTAAGCTTTTTTTAATTCTTTTTTTTGGGGGGGGGGAAACCCTGTGCAACCAAATAATTAAGGAGTTACTTCCAGAAAACTGTGCCCACATCAACAAGCCTGGTATGCCTAGAAAGCTTGAGGTGTGTACTTCCAGAAAATATATAGTTTGTGTGGGGGGGCTTCAAAGGTAAAGGGTAGAATGGCCAAAGCAGGCATGCTCCCTGTTAGAGGGTAGCGGGGGATGTGACCGCCAGAGCGCATGGATCCATTCGCCTTAGACAAAGGCTTAGACAAGCTGACGGGAGCAGACCCGAGCGTGCTGGGACCGAGGAAGGGTGAGTGCGATCAGGTGACCTGGGGGTAAGGACCAAATGGGGGGGACAAGGACCGAAACCCAGGATAGTCAAAATTAACACTGTGTCGCTGTTTTTGAGAACCCAAATAACCACCCAAAGGGCAAATACTCAGCACTTAGCAAGTGCTTAGCTGCTTTACAGGAACACGCCGCTAACAAGCAACTCACTGAGCTGTAGATTTAAACAATAAAAGAAACATTTGTACATTTCCCGTTTCAAACACAATAGAATTCCAACAGAAGATGTTTCCTAGTTAAATCGTCCTTTTTATGTACAAGGAATTGCAAAGCATCCCTGATGTGCATGCGCTTTAATGCGACCTCCTTGAAGAGTCCCCACTTGTGTGCAGCACCGGCTTCTCCGTATGATGATGAGTCTATTCATCTTCCATTTTTATTCCACTTCATCTCGCGTTTCAATGCGGCATTTGGCTTGTGTCTTTTTTACGCCCTTATTTAAATGTCCTGCCATTAGGAATTATTTAAAGCTCTTTGTGTCTATCGGGAGGCTTTCAATCACTGTCAGCTCTCTGGTCGTATGTAAAGGATTTCTTCACAGGAGGGACTGAGGGGAGGATAGGCATCTTACTTGGCTGTGAAATATTGACGTGATTATCATAACGAGCTTTAGAGAAACAAACTAATATGTGTTTACTGTAAATCTATTTAGGTCCTAATTTATCGAGCAACTTTTGCCAGAATACTGCACATTGGTGCAAATTAAAGTAGCGCAAGACATAACCTAGAAGTTTTTAGCATGTTGCTGCACCGCTAATCTTTTAGCGAATATGTTTTTGGTGGTGCAGCACCTTGCGCCAGTATAAAAATAAATTCTAAATTATAATTTGCACCACTCTAATTTGCATACTGTAGTCTGGCAGAAATGCAGGTCCTTAAAATGGATCAAAACCCAGGATTTTGACTATCCTGGGTTTTCGTCCTTTCCCGCAGGGCCCAGGATTTTGTTTCTTCCTTCACCAGTAACTCACCAGGCGGTGTTCTCTCTGCAGGTCTGCCTGGTTTGGGGTCCCCCCTAGTCCGGCAGTTTGTGATGCAATAAGGGGTTTCTCAGGCCTCCAGTCCTCATTCCTTGCAATCCCACCAAGCTAATCATGTGCCACAGGGGCAGGGTGGCTTTTATACCATAGAGGAGGAGCCTCTGTAGAATCACCCCTATGAAACTAATGATATCACTGGAGGAGAGGGACATGGAGAGTCAGTGGCGGGCTGGGGCCAAAAATCAGCTCAGGATATTACCAGGCCATGGCTGTTCCCCACTCACCACAACCATGATGCTGGGGCTATAGTATTGGTGGCTGGAGTTCCTTGAATTTGTGGGTACAGTGGAGCTGAGTACAGGGGACTGAGAAAGAGACTAAGAGGACACGGACTGAACATGGGTGTGAAAAGCAACTGGCTCCAAAGCAATGTGGCCCTCCGGGCCCCTCATTGGTCTCCCTATGGCCAGTCCGCCCCTGTGGAGGGGGAATCCTACAGACAGAGGAAGGATACAACTTTGAAGACCAGTGGTGGCCTAAGGAAGGTTTCAGGATAGAATAGCACCAGTGTAAGCTACCAAGTGGAGCATGTCCCACTGTGATCAAACCTAAGCTACGTAACTTGTTGTACAGAGGTAGCATCATGAATGCACTTAATCTTGGGCTGGGAGGTTTTTACCTTACACTGCTGCCTCTCTCCCTTCTTCTGTTCAATGCATCAAGCAGCGATGCGTCATAGTCCTACATTTTACAAGCGAGTAAACTCCCTATTGTATAAGACATTGTAACATCCAAGCTTTGGCTGATTGTTATAATTGTAACAAGAGTTGCTCATGTTAAGATACAGCTTGAAAGAACCATTGTATGCTGTATGCAGATGTATGTTTCTCCAAAGAAGCTGGTAAAGGATCTTCACCTGTTTCACTTCATGGAATTTCAGATGAATGCAGCAGAAATGTGAGAACTGGGAAGCACACTACATCCACTCTCAACCTTACACACATGCACTGGGTACCCTAAGGTCCAAAGAAACCTCCTTATCCTCTTACATGGAAACTAACCCTACTTATGGGCATTTGTTTGTTTGTAATACATAGCGATAATTTGATTTAGCTTACATACCAATACTTACTCACTGTAAGCTATCCACATTCCAGTAGTAGCCTTGTGACTGCTTTAGAAAGTTGTACAGCTGATTACAATAGAAACAATTGAGATAAATGAATTGCTCCTTGACTATAACAATGTGTTATATTGTTATATCCTCTTATCCTCTTACATGGGAACTGGCCCTGCTAATGGGCATTTGTTTATAGTACATGGCGATAATTTGATTTAGCTTACATGGCAATACTTGCTCACTGTACGCTATTTACATTTTAGTAGTGGCCTCTTGACTGCTTTAGAAAGTTTTACAGCTGATTACAATAGAAATAATTACGATGAATGAATTGCTCCTTGGTTATAACAATGTGTTACATTGTTATATAGTCTTATCCTCTTACATGGGAACTGGCCCTGCTTATGGACATTTGTTTGTTTGTAATACATGGCAATACTTGATTTAGCTTACATGGAAATACTTACTCACTGCAAGCTATCTACATTCCAGTAGCAGCCTCATGACTGCTTTAGAAAGTTTTACAGCTGATTACTAGGGATGAGCGAATCGGTTCTAACGAACCTGAATTCGCTCCGAATTTCAGGGAAAATTCGATTCAGCATGAACCCAAATTTTTAGTGGTTCGTGCTGACTGAATTTTCCCTGAAATAATAAAAAAACATGCCGGCATGGTGGGAGCGGGGAGGCCGGCTGCGCTGTCAACGGGCAGCGGAAGCCGGCTTCCGCCGCCCGCTGACAGCGCAGCCGGCCTCCCCGCTCCCACCAGAGAGGAGCGATTCGCTAAAGTTCGATTCGGACGAACCCGAATTTATCGCCCGGATCGAATTTTTGAGAAGTTCGCTCATCTCTACTGATTACAATAGAAACAATTTCGATAAATGAATTGATTCTTGGCTATAACAAGGTGTTACATTGTTATATACTCTTATCCTCTTACATGGAAACTGGTCCTGCTTATGGGCATTTGTTTGTTTGTAATACATGGCAATACTTTGATTTAGCTTACATGGCAATACTTACTCACTGTAAGTTATCTACATTCCATTAGTAGCCCCATGACTGCTTTAGAACATTTCACAGCTGATTACAATAGAAACTATTTAAAGAAATGAATTGCTCCTTGGCTTTAACAATGTATAACATTGTTATATCCTCTTACATGGAAACTGACCCTGTCTTTGGGCATTTCATTGTTTGTAATACATGGCAATAATTTGATTTAGCTTACATACCAATACTTACTCACTGTAAGCTATCTACATTCCCGTAGCAGCCTCATGACTGCTTTAGAAAGTTTTACAGCTGATTACAATAGAAACAATTAAGATGAATGAATTGCTCCTTGGCTATAACAATATGTTACATTGTTATATCCTCTCATCCTCTTACATGGGAACTGGCCCTGCTTGTAGGCATTTGTTTGTTTGTAATACATGGCAATACTTGATTTAGCTTACATGGCAATATTTTCTCACTGTAAGCTATCTACATTCCAGTAGTAGCCCCTTGACTGCTTTAGAAAGTTTTACAGCTGATTACAATAGAATCAGTTAAGATAAATGAATTGTTCCTTGGCTATAACAATGTATTACATTGTTATACACTCTTACATGGAAACTGGCCCTGCTTATGGGCATTTGTTTGTTTGTAATACATGGCAATACTTTGATTTTGGACTATTTTAATTAGTCATTAAAGATGGCGGAGAATCTTCAAAGCTAATTAGACCTTCGATTCACCTTCTATTCCAGGGGTACTCAACCACTTCTTGTAAAGGTCCATGTAAAGGCATCTGGTGAAAGGTGAAGGTCCAGACGGGGGGCTGTCGTGGGGGTGGATAGTTAGAGATCAGGACACTGGAGGAGGGGCTATAGATTCACCAGGCAAAAATTAAAAAAGCTGCTTGCCCCCCCCCCCCCCCACCCCAAAAATTCTATTGGGCACTTTTGTTTTTTTTTAGATAGTGGGTAGGATTGGATGGAGCAAAGAGAAACGGGCAGGCTGATTCATTGATAATGCCAGGTATCAGCAGATGAGCGTCTGTACAGCGGCGCTTAGAGCGACTGCCAGTAGATGCTGCAAGTGGGTATCAGTTGCTGTAACAGAGCACCTTAGGCACTCTAGTAACCTGGCCGGCATTAATGAATGAGATGTATGTTGGTCGCTGTTATAAGAGAATTACGCTGCAGGGAGCGAAAGGTAACGACTGCTCAGAGCGACCGACTCTCAACGACTCACACCATATTTATCAAAAAAACACACACAGCGTAGGCGCTCAAAATTGGTTTGCTATAGCATGGAGGGCCAGGCACTGTGTGATTAAAGTCTGTTTTTGAACACATATCCACCAGTAACAAAGTGAAAACACATGGAATGACATTGTTGTGACATTGTGCCAGACCTGTAATGACAATTCTGCATAAAAATATAAAAAATCAAAAAAGTTTTAAAAAATGACTCTTTCTAGGCCAGGAGAGGTCACATAATTATTTGAGAGAAAAAAATAAATAATAAAAAAAAATGGTTTAAACAGAAGAAAAGGATCGTCCATTGAAATGTATGGGAGAGCGACAGGTAGCGACAGGTAATACCTGGCTCTGGAAGCTAGAGCGTCGGCGCTATACACTGAGCTGCCTGTAATGATGAATCGTACACTACATGGCGCTGTTAGAGTCGCTCACCACAATTGGCTTCATAAATGTGGTATTGCGTACAGCGCCCGGCGGTCACCAGACACAGCCTGCTTCTTACAAGGTGCTACCTGACGCTATCACTTGAATAAACCCCTAAGCCCTACATCGCCGATCAAGAGGGCAGCTCTGAGCACTGAAACACAGGAGCAACTGAGGGCAGGGTTCCGGAAATCTGGGGGAAAGATCCGCATTCGGACCCTAGTCCTCCAGTTGAGTATCAATGTTCTATTCACTATTTTGACATGTTATCAACTGAATTACTGAAGGGCAGGCTGATTCATTATTAGTGACAGATAGCGACAGATGAGCGTCTGTAGCAGGCATTTCAGAGCGCCCGCTAGTAGTCGGTGTGCTCGGCCATGGTTCGCTAGTTCAGAGCGACTCAGTCGCTGTGCAGCATTGATGAATACATTGTGGGGAGTCGCTATATGACCAGTACAGCGCTGTATGGGAGCGAATGGTAGCGACTGGTCAGTGCGACCGTCTCACACCATATTCAGCAAAATAACAGCCTCACACACCGCCGGCGCTCAAAAATGCTTCGCTGAAGCCCAGAGCGCCGGAGGCTGTGTGATTAAAGGCTGTTATTTAACATGTATCCACCAGTAACAAAGCGAAAAAATATGGAATTAGATTGTTATAACATTATAACATGAACACATTAATGCCAGACCTATAATGTCAATTCTGCATAAATATATAAAAACTGAAAAATCATTTCAAAAATGTTTTTTTTCTAGGCCAGGAGAGGTCACAACTTTATTTGAGAATAAAAATAAAAAAAAAAATAAAAAAAAATAATAAAAACTGAAAAATAATTAAAAAAATGTTTTTTTCTAGGCCAGGAGAGGTCACAACTTTATTTGAGAATAAAAAAATAAAAAAAATAAAAAAAAAATAATAAAAACTGAAAAATAATTTAAAAAATGGCTTTTTCTAGGCCAGGAGAGATCACAACTTTATTTGAGAATAAAAAAATAATAAAAACTGAAAAATAATTTAAAAAATTGCCTTTTCTAGGCCAGGAGAGATCACAATTTTTTTTTGAGAATAAAAAAATAAAAAAAATAATAAAAACGGAAAAAGAATTTAAAAAATGGCCTTTTCTAGGCCAGGAGAGGTCACAACTTTATTTGAGAATAAAAAAATAATAAAAACTGAAAAATAATTAAAAAATTGCCTTTTCTAGGCCAGGAGAGATCACAATTTTTTTTTGAGAATAAAAAAAATAATAAAAACGGAAAAAGAATTTTAAAAATGGCCTTTTCTAGGCCAGGAGAGGTCACAACTTTATTTGAGAATAAAAAAATAAAAAAAATAAAAAAAAATAACAAGTGAAAAATAATTAAAAAAATGGCTTTTTCTATGCCAGGAGAGATCACAACTTTATTTGAGAATAAAAAAATAAAAAAAAAGATAATAAAAATTAATAAACCCCCCCTGTTTAAAGAGAAATAAAAGAACGGCCATAGAAATGTGTAGGAGAGCGACAGGCAGCGAGAGGTAAGACGTGGCGCTCTGCTATGCTGAATGCCGACGCTGTTCGCTGAGCCTGGGATAATGATGAATCGGACGCTACACTGCATTATCCCAGTCGCTCAACAGATTCTGCTTGATAAATAATTGCTGCCGTTTCCGGCGGTCACCTGACGCTACCTATCGCTACCTGTCATTTACAAGGCGCTACCTTCATGATAGTGTTGCCCCAGCTCCAGGGAATTTAAAAGTAAAACAAAATGACACAAAGGCACAAGGTTATGTTTCACATTAAAGTGACTTGAGTAGAACTTCTCATCTATATTTGTCAGCGGATGAAAAGCAATAAGTATAAGATTAAGATTTTTTTAAGGTCAGAAGTAGAAGCCAAATGAATAGTAAGATGATTATATGCCGGACCGGGGATCAGAATCCGCTCATGATCTAAGACGTTTGCCTCCTCTTCATATTTCGCCAAAGCTTGTGATCGCCGACGTCCTTTGATGGCTAATAACAACAAATGGAAAGGCGGGTAACGGAAGGTCACCATATTGTAGAGAGGCTTAAAATATTATATTGTAATGTCGGAAGAAGAGACGCAAGAGCTCAGATAAAATTAACAAAGGTGGATTACTGCAATATGGGATCACGAATTACGCCGACATGAACAGATGGACGAGACAAAGATTTACTTCCTCTCCTTTTAGTTGAAAGTATGTAATCCATTCGGCCTTTTCGGCTTTTGCCTAATGGAACGTATTGGGGTCGATTCAGAGCCAGGTGAAAATTCTCAGTCGTTTTTTTTAGGAGAGAAAATTGCCATTCACTTTCATTGTCTACCTTGGGGCTGATTCAGAGGTGGGCCGAACTGCCACTTGTGGTGGATGTAGCCTTCAGCATGCAGCCTATACACTGCTTCTTCCACCCCCTCTTTCCCCTTTCACATACATAGGAGACAATCTTTAGAGAGTCTTAACCATCGAACAGCATGATGCACACATCATATTTCACTGTAAGCTATCTAAATTCCAGTAGTAGTCTCATGACTGCTTTAGCAAGTTTTACAGCTGATTACAATAGAAACAAATTAACCGGACCAACACCCGTTTTTTTTTTAAACGGGTGTTGGTCCCGTTGTCTGCACTTCACAATAACTTCGGGGAGGGGGGCTCCACAATGCTGGAGCCCCCTGGCAGATAACGTAGCAGAACGCTCGTAATACTCACCATCATTACGAGCCGGGTACACTGGGAAAGCGGTCCCGTGATTGACCGCTGGCGGCCACAAAGGACGCGACTATGGCCAACGCGACTGCCCGGCGGCCAATCGCCGGACCTGCTTTCCCGGTGCTGGCTACTAATGAATGGCAGATATATTGATGATCTGATTATTATTTGGCAAGGCCAACGTGACTCTATAGATGGGTTTGTCTCTTATCTCAAAAATAACGAATTATATTTAAAATTTACATTTGAGTGTCACCCAGAGACAATCTCTTTTTTAGACCTCTCTCTGCAGATTTCCAAGGACGGTAAGAGGATAGAAACGAGAACGTATAGGAAACAAACTTCGGGGGAACATGACTTTGAGGGCAGAAAGTTGTCATCCGGCACATACTATCAGGGCTATCCCTGTTGGGGAAATGATTAGAGCTCGGCGTAACTGTTTGGATGACATGGCCTTCGAACAGGAACTGGACATTATCCAAAACAGGTTAGCACAGAGAGGATACCCTTTGGACCTCCTTGAACGAGCAAGACAAATAGCGAAGTCCAAACAAAGGAATTCTATGAAAGGCTCAGGATCCCTAATTTGGGAAGATCGAGCTCCAGGGCACCCCCTAAATGTAGGAATAAAAATGCTGTGACGATGGTCACAACATATAGTGAGGAGTTTTCAAAGGTGAAAGATATTATTCTAAAACATCTTCCTATGTTAAATTCCGACCCACACCTGAAGAATATTCTCAAACAGGGAGTGAAAATTGTAAGTAGAAAACCACCGACTCTAGGCCAAAAATCACCTAGCTTATTTAAGAAAAGGCCACAAGGGTCATCAACATGGTTGGAATGTAAAGGTTTCTTCAAGTGTGGGGGAAATAGATGCATTGTTTGTAAATTTGTACATCAGAGAAATTAATTTATATCTTCTGTTACAGGAGAAAAATTTCAGATTAAGGATTTTATGAATTGCAATACCAGGAATTTGATATACCTAATTACATGTACGGCCTGTAACCTACAGTATGTGGGGTGTACTACGAGGTTATTTAAAAGAAGGATTGCGGAACATACAGCCACTTCCCATGGGGACCGTTCTAACATATCTTCAAATGTTGGTCGCCATTTTCATAACGCACATGCGGGGGATTTGTCCAATTTTACCTGTGTGGCAATTGAAAAGGTGTCACTTGGACCGAGGGGGGGGGTGACCTACAGGCCAAAATCTTTCAGAGGGAGGTCTTTTGGATTTTCAGGTTACAGACCCGCATACCGTCTGGCCTTAATGCCAGATGGGATGTGGATCTTTTTCCAGCGGGATTGATTTTAGTAGACTGGGTATGTAGTGTTTCTCCATTTTTATAATTCTTCTTTTCTCTTATAACGCAGAGTATATATCCTGTGTTTCGATTTAATTTAATATTAAAATTCATGTATAATTTATCATTGAAAATTACAACTAAAAGTTAAGTCTAAATTTCATTCCTATTTGTAAAGTTATCCCTTGGGTATATTATCCCTCTTTGTAATACCCATGTTTACTTTCCCTTTATAACATTAGGGGCTCTCTATGAGATTTTTGGGCCCTCTAAGAGGTATCATAATGGTTGTCTACGGTTGCCTTTTTCTGTGAATCTGGATTAATTTATCCTTATTATCCATATTGATATAAAGATGTGTATAAAAATGTGTAGAAGATGCCTATAGATCCCTTTCTTTATATATTTTTGTATACTGGCGAGTTTTAGTCAATTTTTATATGAAATTATATTTGTGTTCTCTCTAAACAGTGCCTGAGGGGACAGCCCCTCTATGCACCGCCATCCGCAGCTTCGGGCTTTTTTGGCATTTATTTATTTATATATATACACATAAATTGCCTTTTCGTCACCGCGATCGGCATTCGTCATTTTGACAAAGTCAGGTGGTTTCCGCCCTGTCGTCCTGTACATGGATATTTCTTCCACCAGTTCTCTGATGCGCTGACTCCCGGACCAATGGGAGGCGGTAACGTCATCCCCTTACTTGGTATTGGCCGAGTCTCGGTGTTCATTCAGATTGGACGAGACGACGGACACACCTGACGGCGGCGGACATACGCGTGCGCTGCGAATGGCGGAGATGTAAGTCATTGATTTTGTTCAATTTGTTTCATGTGTATTATTGATTGCTTAATTGGATCCCATGTCTGTATATATATTAGGGGGGTGTCCCCCATTATTTGTCATGATTAAGGGCGTGCTGCCCGAAACGCGTCGACGCAACACCACAGTTTTTATGCCTGTTTGTACCGCTACTGGAATTGAGCGTTCTAACTAAGACTTCAAATAAAACAACATATTTTATGGCATTCCGGATGTCGGCTGGCTTTACTTTACGCTTTAGTAATGAAGGTGAGTATTACGAACGTTCTGTAAGATTATCTGTGAGGGGGCTCCAGCATTTTGGATGCCCCCCCCCCCCCCCCCCCCGAGGTTATAGTGAAGCACAGACCTCGGGACCAACACCTGTTATAGAAAAAAACAGGTGTTGGTCTGGTTTAAGATATTGCTCCTTGGCTATTATAATGTATTTTAATGGACCTTTCAACAGGGAGCTGGTGGGCTTTTAAGAATGACTCATCTTGTTGGTTATATTCACTACAGGAGGGAGAGATAGCCCATCCCAACATTTTGCACTCCCATTTTACAGCTGATTACAATAGAAACAATTAGGTTAAATAATTTGCTCCTGGCTATAATAAAGTATTATAATGGACCTCTCAGCAGGGAGCTGGCAGGCTTTTAAGAATGACTCATCTTGTTGGTTATATTCAGTACACGAGGGAGAGATAGCCCATCCCAACATTTTAAACTCCCATTTTACAGCTGATTACAATAGAAACAATTAAGATAAACAAATTGCTCATTAGCTATAGCAGTGTTCTACAATGGACCTCTCAGCAGGGAGCTGGCAGGCTTTTAAGAATGACTCATCTTATTGGTTATATTCACTTCAGGAGGGAGAGATAGCCATCCCAACATTTTAAACTCCCATCCCAAAGTATGACTCTCTGAGCTCTTTAGCCTTTGTACCTGACCCCATTGTAACACTTATGTTCTGCCCTGAGAATGCTATATCCTCAGCATCATGACTGTGGGGGCCATGCCAATCCCTGCCACAATATCTGCTCCATACAATACTAAAGCATCAGTACCATCACATATCCACCCATGTTCATGATATGTTCTTGCAATGCTATAACATCAGCTGATTAATACATCTAATGATCAGCTGAGAGGCACCTTGGGGGTGGTGCTAAGGAGTTCATGATCTGATGGTGGGCTGGTGAAGATGTGTCTGCTTTCTGGCCCCAGTTGGACCCTGTCTGTGACCAGTGGTGGACTGAACCCAAAAATCAGTCCTTGACCAGCCTGCAACATCCCCACTGACTCTCTCCATATGAATAATAAAGTACACATTTAGAAAAATAGTAACATCTATTATACTTCACTGTATAGAAGATTATTTTAGATCACAGCCTGAGTTCTGAATTTTCTTAACTTTTTTTTTTCGCTTCGTTACGCTAACGCGAATATGCACTTTCGATGGTCGTATATTTATCTTAAAAATTCCGTTATGTCGGGAAAGTTACAATATTGGTATGGGCTTACGCATGATTCAGAGCCTTGATTGTTGATTAGAACACGGCCAATGTTTACGTTCAGCTTACGGGGTCATTTTGCTGGTGAAAGTGTGCCGTCGTGTTATAAGTTGCAGTGTTATGGAGGCGGACTACATGGAGGAATATGAGCGTTTGCAGCTACGCGTCTGTTTTTCGGATTTCAGTTTGCCGAAGAGCATCTATACAGGTATTTTGTTTATCTTGACATCCTTCCTTATTTTTAAAATATTATAAAATTTTTATTTTTGTTTGTTTTTTGGCACATTTATAGTAATGTTGGCTTGCATTGCGTATTTTAATGTAGACCTGAATCTAAATCTAAAGATTGCCACTTATTTAGTTTTTTTTTTTATATTTAGAGAAAGATGCATGCTGAATCTAGTGGGACACTGAAAATCTTCGTTGGAAGCTACATTGGAAAACCCTGAAAAACGGTGGTATACAAGATTTACTAAGTAACGTAAGTGAAAACCTCGTCCTGTCGAGGACGCAAGGAGAGGCAGAAAATGGCATTCTCGTTGGCGTACGCAGATAAGAACAGTAAACGGAAGGCTTCCGATGGAGGCTCTGAATCATGCGTACGCACCTACGCAAATGGGAAAAAAGTGTAAAATACACATAATGAGACAAATACAACACGGATTTGAGGAGGCTCTGAATCAACCCTACAGTGTTTATGCTAACATTTGTAGAGACTTATATTAAATATTTTACAGTTTATGGGCCACCCTATTGTCTACTACGGGCTTGTTTCCAGGCACAGTGAGCAGAGACAACACAACAGTGCCCAATTGTCAATTTACAGATGTCCGCCAATTCACAAAAGGGCGTCTAAGTTACAAAATGTCCACCAGTTGCAAAATGGCACCAAACATCATCTAAGATGGCGACCAGTACAAAATGGCAGACGAGATAGACAGCATGGCGACCAGGTTGACACTTTACCTATTATTACCATAAATGCATGGCCAGATATAGTGTTTAGGCTACTATTTGTGCGGGCCTATATTAAAAATTATTATACATGTTCATACGCCGTCCTATGGTCTACTATGGGCTTATTTCCATGCACAGTGAACAGAGACAACACAACAACAGTGCCCAATGGTCATTTTACAGAATGTCCGCCAATTCACAAAAAGGCGTCCAAGTTACAAAATGTCAGCCAGTTGCAAAATGGCACCAAACATCATCTAAGATGGCGACCAGTACAAAATGGCGGAAGAGATACATACAGCATGGCGGCCAGGTTGCCGCTTTACCTATTATTACCACAGTGTGCCACAATGATTTATTTCAGATAAATGCCAGATATAATGTTTATATTTGTAGGGACCTATATCAAGTAATATTTTACACAGTTTAATGTTGATAGGCCGCCCTATGGTCTACTATGGGCTTATTTCTAGGCATAGTGAGCAGAGATGCCAACCTTGGGGACCAGTCTACATGGTGAGGGGCGTGCAGGGGGCATAGTTTATGGGCGTGGCTTATCCACTGGCTTTTTGGATGGAATTTATGGGAAACGAATTTAAGACATGCACACCAACATAGGTTGCTTAACGTCCCCTTAAAGCGGACCAACAGCCTGGCACAGTTGGAAAAGCAGGGTAGTGGCCATTTCGGAGCGTCTTCTCCCAGCATCTCAGTCATGCTGCTGCCTGGATTCAACTGACATAACTGACAATGCACAGTCACAGGAAGCCCAGCTGCACTTCCTGTTTGCCTGCAAATGCGTGAGCCACCATTTTGATTCTAAAATTTACTACAGCAGGAGTTAGAAAAGGGTAAATTAATTTGTATGTGCAGCTAAAATTGCCCTGGGGAGGGGTGCATATAGCACTGTTTGTTGTGTCAGTCTGGTTTAAGTCATATTTGACTGTTTTGTCCACTTTAAGGGAAATGGAAAAAAAAACAGGGAGAAGCCATGGGTGTCAGACTGCATCCACAGCATTGCTGGGTGATGGTTGCTTTGGGACCTCTGGACAAACAGGAAGTCAGGCTAAGCCCCCATAGTAAAACAAGAACATTCCGTTTGTTTTAACCCTTCCTCCCTCACACCCAATTAATTCTGAACTCCATCCGAGGCTTATTTTGGCTTTGAGGGAAAGGAGAAGGATTACATAGTTACATAGTTAGCTTAGTTGAAAATAGACCTATGTCCATCAAGTTCAACCAAGGGACGGTGTTGGGGAAAGTTATTTTTATTTATTTATATTTTTAACTGATAGTTAACTAACTAACAACTAATAGTAACTGTTAATGTTGCTTTCTATTAGAGAAGCATCTAATCCTTTTTTGAAGCTGTCAGCGGTTGATGCTGTATAAGCTTCTGTGGGAGGCTATTTATAGTTCCAGATTTATAGTTCTTATGGTAACGAATGATTGTCGCCTCCGGAGATTAAATCTTTTTTTTTTTCCGGATGTCTTTAGAGGGGATTTTAGTTGAAATTATTTTTCCCTCAAGACTAAACAGACTTAATTCCCATAATCTTTATTCATATAAGATCCTTCATTCCTCTTATTAGTTTGGTGACTCCTCTGCTCCCTTTCCATAGTCAGAGCGTCCTTTCTATGAATAGGTGCCCAGAACTGGACGGCATATTCCAGGTGAGGGCCGCCAGTGCCTTGTAAAGAGGCAAAATGACATCCCTATCCCGTGATTCCAGGCCTCTTTTAATGCATTATAATATCTTGGTGGCCTTGGAAGCAGCTGCTTGGCATTGCATGCTGTTATTTAGCCTGTGATCTATCAGTACCCCCAGATCCTTCTCAACTAGTGACTGTCCCAGTTTTACTCCCCAGATGATATATGTGGCCTTCAGGTTATTAGACCCCAAATGCATGACTTTACATTTCTCCAGATTGAACTTTATTTGCCAAGTGGAGCCCAGACACTCAATGTGTCCAAGTCAACCTGAAGCTCCTGAACTTCTTCAATAGAATGCACTGTGCTACATATCTTCTGCGTCATACGCAAAAATACAGACATTTAATTCCATCTTCTATATCATTTACAAACAGATTGAATAATAGTGGGCCCAGCACTGAACCCTGGGGTACACCACTTACAACCGGGGACCATTCAGAGTAGGGTTCATTAACTGCAACTCTCTGCACACGATCCTTCAGCCAATTCTCCCACAAACTGTATTTTCTAATCCTAAAGACCTCAATTTCCCCAATAAGCGTCTATGGGGGACAGTGTCAAATGCTTTTGCAAAATCCAGAAAAACTATATCCACAGACGCCCCTCTGTCGAGGCTTCTACTCACCTCCTCATAGAAGCCAATAAGGTTAGTCTGTCAGCTTCTGTCCTTAGTAAAACCGTGCTGGTTGTCACTTATAATGTTATGCATAGTTAAATATTTGTGTATGTAGTCCCTTTAAAGCTCCTCAAGCAATTTTCTCACAATGCATATTAGGCTTACAGGTCTGTAAGTACTCAGAGAAGACCTGGAACTCTTTTTATAAATGGGCACTACATTCCCCTTGTGCCAATCCGTTGGTACAATACCAGTTGTTAGTGAATCATTAAAAATCAAAAGCAGAGGTGCAGAAATAACTGCGCTGAGTTCTTTAAGAACCATCTGGTCCTGGAGTCTTATTCACATTTAAAATTTGTAGTCTCTCTTGGATGATATCCATGTTTAGCCAGTTAAGAATTATGTTTGGGTAATTGTTTGCAGTGGCAACACCTAAATTGGTACCTTGTGCCTTAATAGCACCAATTTAGCAGCTCCGCCTTTTCTTGGTCCCCAGTGACCAATTTGAGATTACAATTAATTAGAGTAGCTACCTGTTCTGATTTTGGTTGCTCTTCCACTCCTTCTAGTATCCTCTTACCCAGGGCAGCAGTCCCCTTTCATTCAGGTGCAAATTATCTTTAGAATACAGTGTGTACCCCAGTGAAAAGTCAGCCCGGTGCTCTAGGACTAGAGATGAGCGAACGTCTTGAAAGTTCGATTCGGGCGATTCGCTGAATTTCCCCAAGAAATTCGGGTTCGCCCGAATCGAACTTTCACGAATCGCTCATCTGAAAAAAAAAATGCCGGCATGGTGGGAGCGGGCAGGCCGGCTACGCTGTCATCATCCACGCTCCGGCGCCGCTCTCAGCTGTCATCATAGGACGCATCATCAGAGGGCGCCTGAGAGCGGCGCCGGCCTCCACGCTCCAACCACGCAGGTAAGTGTTTGCTTTTTAAACAAATGCCGGCATGGTGGGAGCGGCCGGCCGGCTGCGCTGTCAGCGGGCCGGCTTCCGCCGCCCACTGACAGCGTAGCCAGCCTGCCCGCTCCCACCATGCCGGCATTTTTTTTTATTTCAGGGAAAATTCGATCGGCCCGACCAAAAATAATTCGGGCTCGTGCCGAATCGACTTTTCCCTGAAATTCGGAGCGAATTCCGGGTCGTCCGAACCGGTTCGCTCATCCCTATCTAGGACCACAAATCCTTCTGTCTTGCTTAGGACTTGAGCCATGCGTTTAACTCTCTAAGCTCACATTGACATTCATGTGTAGAGCATGGCACCGGCAGTATTCCAGAGAATACAACCTTGGAGGTCCTTCCCTTCACCGTGGGGCCTAGTTCCTTAAATGTATTCATAAGGATCCTCCATCTCCCATAAATTCTGTCATTAGTTCCCACATGGACCACAACAACTGGGTCCTCCCCAGCCCCTCCCAGTAATTTATCCACCCTTTCCACCACATGCCGAACCCTGGCACCATGGAGACAGCAAACCATTCGGTTGAGGGGGTCTTGGAGACAAATTGTTCTATCAGCCCATCTGATAATAGAATTCCCTATGACCACTAACTGTCTTGTTCTACCTGCAGTGGTCAAAAAAACTCTAGCGGACATGCTCCCTTTCAAAGCATTGAAATCCAGGGGGTTTGTGAGGGGCAGGCCACCTGGGAGTTGCTGCGGGGGTGAGAAGGTTAGTGCCTGTATTTTTTTCTTTTGGGTTTAATGACCCTTTAAAACATTGTATAACAAAGTGGGGTGTAAACACAATATAATAACTTCTAAAAACTCACTTCCAAATTGTTTTGCATATGGGGGTTTTCCCAAGGGCAACTCACAGCAATCCTAAAAGACAAGCCAAGCTATCTGAAGATGGTTCTATGGTAACCAATATCTACAAACTGCTGCAATAGGGGATTCAGAACAAAGGGAATACTAATGGAACTTGAAAAATAGAGCCTGAGGTTATGCTTAATTAGGATATTCATATATATATATATATATTTATATATATATATATATATATATATATATATATACAGAGTCGGCTTCAGCACCAGGCAAGGGCCACTGATGGGGCCAGACTTTGGGGTGTGCGATGGAGCTTGACCAGCGGCGGACTGGGAAGGCTCCGCCACAGCTGATGCCCACATCTCCTCAAATGGCAGGTTTCACACAACGGGGCATCTCAATGTAAATTCCAGGGGAGGAAGTGCTGGGTTTTGTTCTGCTTTTCAGTTGCCCACCCCAGTTAATTTCCTATCCCTGGAGCATCCCGAACTGTGATACCCTACTGTGTGACTGCCCCTGGGATCGCTGGCATACCCACTAGCAGTTCCACCCTGGGTTTTGGTCCTCTTTACAGAGCCATCTCAATTTAGGATGCCCCTGTTTGTAAAAGAACCCCCCTGCGTTTGGCCATTAACTTAAACTGGTGACCCCACAGTGCATTCACCAGATCCAGGAAAGTAATGAACAAAGGGGGGGGGGAGGGGGTCACACACAGGGGCATCCAAAATCAGGAGGATCTAGATTCATTTAGACTCCAAGGACAAGTTTAAAGGGGTTTGGTGCACTTCAAAGTAGACTAAAACTACAGTTTTGGTCCAAATAGCATGATCCTTAGGGGGCATCCCGATTTGGGATGTCCCTCAGTGATGTGACGTGACTCTTCACCACAAAGGGGCCCACTGAGAACATTTCCCACATAAACCTGGAGCTGGCCCTGTAATTATATATATATATATATATATATATATATATATATATATATAGAGAGAGAGAGAGAGGGAGAGAAAGAGAAAACAAACACATGGGAAGCCTCTATGATTTTTTTTACATATTTCTAGGACGAAGATGTCAAGCTACGCTCGGGGAGACATGTTCTTAAACCACAGGATCAGTCAAAATTAACAAGCTGAACGTGTGACTCCTGAAGTCACATGATGTAATCATATATGTACATGTATGTATACTGCCTTGAAAAAGTGACGTCACGAAACGCGTTGGCTTTTTCCTGGGGGGATTTGTGGATGTCGGCACTTTGGATATGTAAGATGAGCATTTTTTTTTATATGTTTTGCGCCTACCTCATATATTTTTTGCGTATTTTGCACTGTATTATACTGATGGTCTATTGTGATTTGATGCACTTTTTTGGAAGCACAGGCACTTTTTTTTTTAATGATTATATGGTTTAAGAGGTTTTAGGATATATTGGGTTTAAATTATATCTCCTTTGGCTCCACTTAACAACACCCCCCATGGCAGATTGTGAGAATGTGTTTGTCTTGTATGTTTTTTTAAATGTTTTTTTAACATGTTATGTTATGTATCGTAGTGATGTAATTAACTATTTGCAAAGATATCATAAGTGTGTGCAAATCTAAGAGGCCGATTCATTAATAGCGCCAGGTAGCGACAGATGAGCGACTGTACCGTGATTTTTTCAGCGCCAGCCAGTATTCGCTGTGCTTGGCCGGCGTTTGCTTGATGACAGCGACTCAGTCGGTGTGGGGTAATGTTGAATACGGGCTTAGGGGTCGCTGTTTCACAGGTTCAGCGTTGTATGTGAGCGCCTGACAACGAATGGCCAGAGCGAACGGCTAGCTTCATATTCATCAACAAATCACGCTCCGAATGTGCTGTCGCTGTCCATTCCTTGTTTAAACCCCAGAGCGCTGGCGGCGATGTGTATTAACTAGTTTTTAACCCCTAAACAACCATATTTTTTGAATGTAACATTATACATGTTTTTAGAATCATTTTGTAATATGAATACATTAATCTCAGACCTGTTAGATCAATTCTGCACATTTTTTTTTTAAATTTTTTATTTTACTTAAAAATAAATCCTAACATTGCAGAAGTGGTCTCCGATTTTTTGACATTAAAAAAAAAAAAAAAAATCAATACCAATTAATTATGAATAATTATAGATTGCTCCATTGAAATGCATTGGACATCGCCAGGGAGCGACAGCTCATACCTGGCGCTGTGAGGGAATTTGCAGCGGCGCTGTTCGGTCCAGGCGGCTTCATGATGAATGCCGCGCTAGCCGTCGCTCTCGCCGGCGCTAGCCTCATTTTGCTTGATAAATGCGTCATTGTGACCGCCGCCGGGCATACTTGAGTTGGTAGTCGCCGTTAGCTGCCGCTACCTGGCGCTCGTCAGACACTACCTGGCGCTATCGCTTGATGAATAAGGGCATAAGTCTCTGGACTGTGCTCTCTTTTGGGGATCGGGGCTCACCCATCTTGTTGTTTTACATGATGTAATCAGATAGTAATTTGTGGACGCCATCCCAGAACACGTAGGCCATGAGCACGCGGCTTTCTATTTAACAAAAACGTCAGCCGTGAAGCTCGGTGTGAAAGCCGATTGGCTGCCGGAGGAGAAAGAGACTCCAGCGTTTTTGCCTGTTCAGAATACGGCAGCTGTTCTCGGCTGTGGTTGCCGTAATCATTGTTATTAGGGTGCAGAATTGGCATTCATATCTAATTAGCTCTCATCGAACATGGAGCAGCGCACCTTCACAGAACGGCGGAAAGCTGCGGAATAGCGCAAGCTGCGCAGAGCTCTGCAGAACTGCACATCGAATTCACTTCCAATGAAGATATAATGTTTAACTGCACAAAGCAGTGCTAAATTAACTGTAATACGAGTGCAGTTGGTCATACTGGGATATTGTAAGGAACTCCTGACGTGTCTGAAAATTGATGCAATTACCATTTGTATAGTGGCTCAGTGGATAGATTATTCGCTAGACTGACTTTTTCACTTATATACGTGATAATTGATTGCCTTTGTGACTAGCAGATCTACTTGATTAAACCATTGGCTGTTTCTTAACCGGGGAAGCCGTGCAATCGTTGGTGGGGCCAGGGGGTGTTGGACTCAAGGCAAAGGAAGCCTGCTTTTACAGGCCTTAAGGGGGGGTTATGTGCGGGGGGAGGGCTCTAGCATTCTGCATACCCCAGCCTATCTTATAGTGTCAGGGACCAACACAACAACGCTTTAATGGTTGCAGAGTGCAGGGGCGTGTGCAATGTTAGACCTTAACATGGCTGTCACAGTAATATCTTGTCTACATACTTTGCTATGTACGTGCGACCGCAAGCCCTAAGTTGCATCAGCAATACTACGCATGCATGTGCCATTGGGTCCTCCTGTAGGGTCATTGCTCACATTTTCGATGGGTACTTTGGAACATTTAAACCCATGTGCGTATGTGTGCGCCAGCCGCAGGGATTTGGAGCCAAATTGCACATTTTAGCAGATCCAGCAGATCTATTTTGAATTAACAGCAGCCTTACCCATACTCATTCCTGATTAAGATTCTGACCTTCTTCAGCTTCCGGATTGGTTCCTTTATCCCCTGGCTTCATCTCTCTGTTTGGCTCCTGACACTTTGGCTTCGCCTGACTATACGGTTTGGCTCCTGATCCTTTGGCTTCATCTGGCTACACGGTTTGGCTCCTGATCCTTTGGCTTCATCTGACTACACCGTTTGACTCCTGATCCTTTGGCTTCATCTGACTACACGGTTTGGCTCCTGATCCTTTGGCTTCATCTGGCTACACGGTTTGGCTCCTGATCCTTTGGCTTCATCTGACTACACCGTTTGGCTCCTGATCCTTTGGCTTCGCCTGACTGTACGGTTTGGCTCCTGATCTTTTGGCTTCATCTGACTACACGGTTTGGCTCCTGATGCTTTGGCTTCATCTGACTACACGGTTTGGCTCCTGATCCTTTGGCTTCATCTGATTACACGGTTTGGCTCCTGATCCTTTGGCTTCACCTGACTATACGGTTTGGCTCCTGAACCTTTGGCTTCATCTGACTACACGGTTTGGCTCCTGATCCTTTGACTTCGTCTGACTATACGGTTTGGCTCCTGATCCTTTGGCTTCGCCTGACTATACGGTTTGGCTCTTGAACCTTTGGCTTCATCTGACTATACGGTTTTGCTCCTGATCCTTTAGCTTCATCTGATTACATGGTTTGGCTCTTGAACCTTTGGCTTCATCTGACTACACGGTTTGGCTCCTGATCCTTTGGCTTCATCTGACTACATGGTTTGGCTCCTGATCCTTTAGCTTCATCTGATTACACGGTTTGGCTCCTGATCCTTTGGCTTCATCTGACTACACGGTTTGGCTCCTGATCCTTTGGCTTCATCTGGCTACATGGTTTGGCTCCTGATCCTTTGGCTTCATCTGGCTACACGGTTTGGCTCCTGATCCTTTGGCTTCATCTGACTACACGGTTTGGCTCCTGATCCGTTGGCTTCATCTGACTACACGGTTTGACTCCTGATCCTTTGCCTTCATCTGGCTACATGGTTTGGCTCCTGATCCTTTGGCTTCATCTGACTACACGGTTTGGCTTCTGAACCTTTGGCTTCGTCTGACTATACGGTTTGGCTCCTGATCCTTTGGCTTCATCTGGTTACACGGTTTTGCTCCTGATCCTTTGGCTTCATCTGGCTACACGGTTTGGCTCCTGATCCTTTGGCTTCATCTGGCTACACGGTTTGACTCCTGATCCTTTGGCTTCGTCTGACTATACCGTTTGGCTCCTGATCCTTTGGCTTCGCCTGCCTATACAGTTTGGCTCTTGAACCTTTGGCTTCATCTGACTATACGGTTTGGCTCCTGATCCTTTGGCTTCGTCTGACTATACCGTTTGGCTCCTGATCCTTTGGCTTTGCCTGCCTATACGGTTTGGCTCTTGAACCTTTGGCTTCATCTGACTATACGGTTTGGCTCCTGATCCTTTGGCTTCGTCTGACTATACCGTTTGGCTCCTGATCCTTTGGCTTCGCCTGCCTATACGGTTTGGCTCTTGAACCTTTGGCTTCATCTGACTATACAGTTTGGCTCCTGATCCTTTGGCTTCATCTGGTTACACGGTTTTGCTCCTGATCCTTTGGCTTCATCTGACTATACGGTTTGGCTCCTGATCCTTTGGCTTCATCTGGTTACACGGTTTTGTTCCTGATCCTTTGGCTTCATCTGGCTACACGGTTTGGCTCCTGATCCTTTGGCTTCGTCTGACTATACCGTTTGGCTCCTGATCCTTTGGCTTCGCCTGCCTATACGGTTTGGCTCTTGAACCTTTGGCTTCGCCTGACTATACGGTTTGGCTCTTGAACCTTTGGCTTCATCTGACTATACAGTTTGGCTCCTGATCCTTTGGCTTCATCTGACTATACCGTTTGGCTCCTGATCCTTTGGCTTCGCCTGCCTATACGGTTTGGCTTTGAACCTTTGGCTTCATCTGACTATACGGTTTGGCTCCTGATCTTTTGGCTTCGTCTGACTATACCGTTTGGCTCCTGATCCTTTGGCTTCGCCTGCCTATACGGTTTGGCTCTTGAACCTTTGGCTTCATCTGACTATACAGTTTGGCTCCTGATCCTTTGGCTTCATCTGGTTACACGGTTTTGCTCCTGATCCTTTGGCTTCATCTGACTATACGGTTTGGCTCCTGATCCTTTGGCTTCATCTGGTTACACGGTTTGGCTCCTGATCCTTTGGCTTCATCTGGCTACACGGTTTGGCTCCTGATCCTTTGGCTTCGTCTGACTATACCGTTTGGCTCCTGATCCTTTGGCTTCGCCTGCCTATACGGTTTGGCTCTTGAACCTTTGGCTTCACCTGACTATACGGTTTGGCTCTTGAACCTTTGGCTTCATCTGACTATACAGTTTGGCTCCTGATCCTTTGGCTTCATCTGGTTACACGGTTTTGCTCCTGATCCTTTGGCTTCATCTGACTATACGGTTTGGCTCCTGATCCTTTGGCTTCATCTGGTTACACGGTTTTGCTCCTGATCCTTTGGCTTCATCTGACTATACGGTTTGACTCCTGATCCTTTGGCTTCATCTGGCTACATGGTTTGGCTCCTGATCCTTTGGCTTCATCTGACTACACGGTTTGGCTCCTGATCCTTTGGCTTCGTCTGACTATACGGTTTGGCTCTTGAACCTTTGGCTTCATCTGACTATACAGTTTTGCTCCTGATCCTTTGGCTTCATCTGGCTACACGGTCACCTGACCCCCTAGCTTTGTCTGATTTGATTGGACCTCAAGGAGGGAAAAGTTGGGACCTGTGACCCCAGTTACTGCAAATGCTGGTGGGGGGGTCTGCAATAACATCTTCCTGCCAGCAGCAGACCAGCACCTGCTGGATCAGGAGGAAGCCATCAACCAGGGGGACCTGCAAAGAGGCCACCACCCAGCGGGGGACATGTAAAGAAAAAAAGGCAGTGGTGAGCTCTTCTTTTTTTTTTCAATGGGTCAGTGAACTAGTACAAGGGACTCCTATTACAGTTCACACATTAGGGTTGATTCCGCACCGTATTTTTTTACTCAAGGTTTATTTGTGAGTAAACACTTTCTTTCATGATTTTTTTCTTTGGTTCAATTCAGCACCATATTTAGACGTGCAATTTGTGCATTTGCTCAGCTAAAGATGATGCTGAATTGCATCGAGGGAAGAATTTACTAACAAAAATATCATGAGTAAAAGAATACTCTGTATTCCCTGGGGACTATCTGGTTTTAGAACTGGTTTGTCCCTGCCCCCTCTTCACTCATCCTATGTTGCTACTTCTGTCCCATACGGGTATGTGCCATGCTGTGCCTCTACCTTACCAGTAGGCAGTGCCCCCCCATGACTGAGCCCAATATGGGGGGATGAGGGGCCTTACCACTACTAACTGATCCATCTGCAGAAAATAGTATTGCTGGGATAAATACACCCCTTGGGGCCCAGCTCACCCTCACCTAGAAACAACCTTGCTGCTCCGGACCATCACTACTGGTCAGAAGATGGCCAAGAGCTGGTAAAAGCCTAGCCTAAATTTTGACCTCTCCCCAAATAATATTCATTCAATAGTTAGGGTCGTCTAAGGTGCCGAGTCCAGCCGAGCTCAATGAAGCTCCACTGTGCGTGCCTAGCGCTCCGGGGGCCGCATCTCCACTAGCCTCTAACAGGGAGCATTCACAAATGCCTGGTGCGGGCACATCCTGCTAAAGGAATAGCGGGGATGCACCACTGCTCGCGTATGTACCGTTGGACCGAGAGAGAATGTGAATATATGACCTGGGGGTTTTCACACAGCGGCACATCCCCATTCTGGATGCTCTGGGGGATAGGAATCAAGCAGCCCTGAAACCTCATAGATTCCAGGGCTGAAAGCCGTGGGATTTGGACCACTTTAAACAAGAAAACACTAAAAAACCTTATTTTATGGTTTATGAAAATCCCTTTTGGCTAAATAGTGAATCCTTTGTAAGGTAAATAGCATGTTTTCCTATGTATTGAGTTTTCTTATTCCCCAGCGATATTATTTATAACGCCAGCCGTCACAGCTGCCCGTTCCAACCACAACTTGACATCCTCAGCCTCCATTTAAAGTTCAGCCCTATTTAATGCTTATGCTTGCTGCAAGCGCTCCTGCAATTCCCATAAGATATTGCGCTGACGCAGACTCGGCTAGGCTCATCTAAGGAGCCGATTCCAGCCGAGCTCAACTAAGCTCCACCAAGCTTTCCTAGCGCTACCGGCAGCCACATCCCCACTGACTGCCCTCTAACAGTGAGAGTGCCCGCGTCGGCCATTCAAAAATGCCTGATGCGGACACACACCCTGCTAAAGAAATAGCGGGAACTGTTTGCGCATGTGCCGTTGGACTGGGAGAGAAGGTGATTATACCGGGCGACCTGGGGGGTTTCACACATCAGGACATTCCAATTCTGGATGCTCTGGGGGATAGGAATCAAGCATCTCTGAAATCTCAGATTCCAGGGCCAAAAGCCGTGGGGTTTGGGCCACTTTTCCAAGAAAATCCGTAAAGGCCTTATTTTATAGTTTATGAAAGAGCCTTTTGGCTAAATTGTGAATCCTTTGTAAGGCAAATAGCATGTTTTCCCATGTATTGAGTTTTCTTATTCCCCAGTGATATTGTTTATAACGCCAGCCGTCACACCCGCCCGTTCCAACCACTACTTGACATCTTCAGCCTCCATTTAAAGTTCAGCCCTATTTAATGCTTATGCTTGCCACAAGCGCTCCTGAAATTCCCATAAGATATTAGCCTATGCGACCCCTGACCCCTGAAGGTTGCCCGAACTAACTCACCTTTCCCTGGTTCTCCCATCCAATCAGCACACTTGATTGAGCTGACGCGGACTCGGCTAGGCTTATCTAAGGAGCCGATTCCAGCCGAGCTCAACTAAGCCCCACCGTACGTGCCTAGCGCTACCGGCGGCCGCATCCCCACTGCCCTCTAACAGTGAGCGTGCCCGCGTCGGCCATTCACAAATGCCTGATGCGGACACACACCCTGCTAAAGGAATAGCGGGAACTGTTTGCGCATGTGCCGTTGGACCGGGAGAGAAGGTGATTATACCTGGGGGGTTTCACACAGCGGGACATCCCAATTCTGGATGCTCTGGGGACAAGAATCAAGCAGCCCTGAAATCTCATAGATTCCAGCAGGGCCAGATTAAGTGTGGGGGAGGCCCCTGGGCACATAAATCTGGTGGAGGCCCCAGATACAGTATTTTATTTTTTTTTAAATAATAGTCCAGCTAAGTAACTGATTGGTGGTTGTCTGGCACCCGCCTACTTACTGGAAAGTCAGATGGAGTCCCTTGTGCCCCCCTTGTGCGGGTGCTGCTGCTTTGCCATTCTGGGTGGGGGGTAGTGTAGTCGCCCGGCTGGTTCGCTGCATTGAGCTGCCAGCGGCTGTGCTTGGTGGCTTATGTGCAGTGACAGCTCTGCACCCATCACTGTAGCGTTGCTGGCGGCGGCTTTGCTGCTCTAGACTCTTCATCCTGCCCTGTGGTGGCTTTGGCTGCAAGTTTGCAAAAACAAAAAAAGGCTTGTCCAGGCTCGGGGGCCACAACAGCTTCTATACCGGCCCCCGCAGATCATCAGGCCAAAGACTGAAAAGTCTCCTGGACCAGACCATAACCTAAAGATTGGTGGATGCCCTCTTAGCAGAGCAAGTGTTGGAGGCCGTGGGGCGAGCGCCCCTTGCGCCCTCTCATAATCCAGCCCTGGATTCCAAGGCCAAAAGCCGTGGGTTTCGGACCACTTTAAACAAGAAAATACTGAAAAGCCTTATTTTATAGTTTATAAAAACCCCTTTTGGCTAAATGGTGAATCCTTTGTAAGGTAAATAGCATATTTTCCCACGTATTGAGTTTTCTTATTTGCCAGCCGTCAAACCCGCCGGTTCCAACCACTACTTGACATCCTCAGCCTCCATTCCAAGTTCAGCCCTATTTAATGCTTATGCTTGCCGCAAGCGCTCCTGGAATTATCCTAAGACATTAGTCTACGTGACCCCTGGACCCCCCAGGTCGCCCAAACTAACTTACGTTTCCCTGGTTCTCCCATCCAATCAGCACGCTTGATTGAGCTGACGCGGACTTGGCTAGGCTCGTCTAAGGAGCCGAGACTTGATTCACTAAGGGTTGAAAAAAATTCTCATGATAGTAAAAAATTCAATTCATGAGAAAAAAGCCCAGGAATGTCAGTGTTGATAAATCACCAGATAGGAAGACAATGAAAGTCAATGGCACTTTTTTACTCCTGAGAAAAGTATTAAAACTTTTACTACTTTTTACACTGTAGTAAAAAGTGCCATTGACTTTTATTGTCTTCCTTTTGGCTAAATAGTGAATCCTTTGTAAGGTAAATATCATGTTTTCCCATGTATTGGGTTTTCTTATTCCCCGGCGATATTATTTATAATGCCAGCCGTCACACCCGCCTGTTCCAACCACTACTTGACATCCTCAGCCCTATTTAATGCTTATGCTTGCCGCAAACGCTCCTGGAATTCCCATAAGATATTAGCCTACGCAAACCCCTGACTCCTGAACCTCCCAGGTTGCCCGAACTAACTCACCTTTCCCTGGTCTTCCCGTCCAATCACTTGATTGCGCTGACGCGAACTCGGCTAGGCTCGTCTAAGGAGCCGTATCCAGCCGAGCTCAACTAAGCTCCACCGAGCGTGCCTAGCGCTCCAGGGGCCGCATGTCTGCACCGGCCATTCACAAATGCCTGGTGTGGACATGCGCCCTGCTAAAGGAAAAGTAAGGAATAGTGGGGAATGCTAAAGGAATAGCGGGAGAGAAGGTGAATATAATGGGCGACCTGGGGGTTTCACAGTGGTACATGCCAATTTTGGATGCCCCTTACATCTGTGAGAAGGCCATGGGTTTTGGACTGAAAATACTTATTTTATAGTTTATAAAAATCCTTTTTGGCTAAATAGTGAATCCTTTGCAAGGTAAATATCATGTTTTCCCATGTATTGAGTTTTCTTATTCCCCGGCGATATTATTTATAATGCCAACCATCACTCCCGCCTGTTCCAACCACTACTTGACATCTTCAGCCTCCATTTATAGTTCAGCCCTATTTAAAGTGGACCAACACCCAGGATTTTGACTATCCTGGGTTTTGGTCCACTTCGGTGGGGGACACCGATCGGGGATGCCTCGCTGTGTGAAACCCCCCAGAAAGCCCCGAAAACTCACCTCTCCCCACTCCCACTTGACCGCTGCAGCCAATCCCCGCCGGCGGACAAGCGAGAGGCAGCGCCGGACAAGCAGAGTGTGTCCGCCGCCGCCTCCCGCGCGTCCCTCTTACAGGGAGCGCACCCACGCCGGCCATTCACAAACGGCTGGCGCGGGAGCGCGCCCTGCTAGAGGGACACGCGGGAGGCGGTGGCGGACGTGCATGCGCCGCTGGAACTTGGAAAAGGTAGGATTGTGGGCTTCCTGGGGGGTTTCACCCCGCGGGACATCCCGATTTCGGATGCCCCGCGGGGAGGGATCTGATTGGCCCGGGAATCTTATAGATTCCCGGACCGATCCCCCCTGGGTGTTGGTCCACTTTAATGCTTATGCTTGCCGCAAGTGCTCCTGGAATTCCCCTAAGACATTAGTCTACATGACCCCTGGACCCCCCAGGTCGCCCAAACTAATTCACCTTTCCCTGGTCCTCCCGTCCAATCAGCACACTTGATTGCAGTGACGCGGACTCGGCTTGGCTCGTCTAAGGAGCCGAGACTTGATTCACTAAGGGTTGAAAAAAATCTAATGGTAGTAAAAAATTCAATTCATGAGAAAAAAGCCTGAGAATGTCAGTGTTGATAAATCACCAGATAGGAAGACAATGAAAGTCAATGGCACCTTTTTACTCCTGAGAAAAACTTACTTTTTACTCTGTAGTAAAACGTGCCATTGACTTTCATTGTCTTCCTTTTGGCTAAATAGTGAAACCTTTGTAAGGTAAATATCATGTTTTCCCATGTATTGAGTTTTCGTATTCTCTGGCGATATTGTTTATAATGCCAGCCGTCACACCCGCCCATTCCAACCACTCCTTGACATCCTCAGCCTCCATTTAAAGTTCAGACCTATTTAATGCTTATTCTTCCCGCAAGCGCTCCTGGAATTTCCATAAGATATTAGCCTACGCGACCCCTGAATGGACCCCGACGTTCCAACCTTTCCAATACTATTCTCTATCCCAACATCTGTGCCCATTATTTATCCAGCCTCCAGGTCCTATCCTGACCTCATTCTACACCTCTGCAAAAGGACCCATCTTTAATGTTTTTGAATTGACAGGGTTCCCAATATTGCTCGCGCATTCTTAGTTTTGCCCTTCTATGAATGTTGTCCAAGACCGAACTAATTTCCTAGGTGACAGCGGCCTACATGTGATAGGGCACCGGCAACCCTTTGTTGTTTGGCTAATATATTTCCCCATGTGACAGGTCATCTCAGTGACATTTCCCTTCTCTACCGCAGCATTTCCTCCCTACTTAAGTCATTCGGAAAAAAAAAACGTCTTCTCTCTCGGCGCCGTTGAGACTTTCATGCTATTAATCCTTTGTTGTACCTTTTGCTTTTGTCCCAAATGCATTATTTTGCATTTATTAACATTAATGTAACGTTACAACAACCTTGCCCATTACTCTCTCATTTGCTTAATGCATTCATCATTTTATTTACACTCCTTCCCCCTTGACGCTCACTGAGAGACGATGGCGTTACAGATGATAGTGTCAGCTATGGAAAAAAGGACAACACATCTTCTATCTGTGAGGTCTAGAAAGTCATACATTATTCAGCGAGCGGGAAAACCGGCTTCAACGCTCAACCTGGTTTTTATACCGCTACAGTTCAAGCTGAAAACCAGCCAAAGCTTTATTTACTGAGCTTCAGCTTTGGGGCATTGTTACATTTGACCAAATATTGACAATCGGGGCCCAAAGGGCCGTCATTTCCATATCAAATCATGCAGCAATTTTCTTTCTTTTTTTTGTACTTTTAAAACAAAAAGAAAATGCAACTACTAAGTGTCAGGAATCGGCACTTACCTGGGCCCCGTTCCAGCGCTGTCTTCGGGCGGCCGGCCGCAGCAGCTCCACGCCGAACAGCGGCGGCTCAGGCGGCGCCAAGCACGGCCGCTCTCCTTCCTCGCTCCCGCGTCACTGCACACAATCTTTTACAAAGGTTTTATTAAGGTTTTCAAGTACAAAAGACAGCATATCAAAAAGCACATGCTATGACATTGTCTAACAGATGTGTCTTAAACTGTTGTCAACTGAAATAAAGCTTATAGTCTCTCTGCTGACTATTATGGATCTCGTTGTCTGATTTCGTGCGCTAGTGTCCTGGATTTGACGGATAAAAGGATATAAAAGAATATTTAACTGAAATTTAGTTGAACTGGTTGCTAATTAAACCTACTAAGGTAAACCTTGATCTTAATCTTTGCTTTGGTCCAAAGTGCTGTCTTTGCTGATATCAAACATTATAGACATAGATTTTAAGAATAACACAAACAAATTAGAGTTGGAAGAAATAGGTTTGGAGCGGGTGGGGGGGGGGTCAGGCGGGGAAGTGGCTTGAGTAAGATTACCAGGGATGGTGTATTGGTGTTCTTCAGGATAGTCCAGAGGGGGGGAATTAATTACACTGGGAAGACCGGGTCAACCCGGGAGTTCTGCAGGCCTATATATTCCACCCATGGGTCCCACACTTTCCTGAACATATCATAGGAATCATTTACTATTGCCGTTATTTTTTCATTGCAAAGGGTGTCAGATATTCTATTTTGTATCTCTGACCAAGGGATGGAGGGTGTTTTCCAACACCTGGCTATCGTGGCTTTCACTGCTGCGAAAATATGGAGGGCTAAATGCCATCCTGCTTTGGAGAATGTGCCCATTTTCAGAGACAGAAGGGCTTCCCAGGGGTCTTTGTTCAATGGTGTATGGAGGACTTCTGATATAACTTTATAGGCCCTATCCCATATGTCTCTAGTTACCGGGCAGTCCCACCAGACATGCATCATGTCACCTCTGACGTTACAGCCTCTACTGCACACAATCTTTATGCCCTCCGGCGGCGCTGCACACAGCGCGCCCGCCGGAGGCTGTAGTAGGGAGGGATTGGACCAAGGGGCACAGGCACGCCCCTTGGTTCTGGCTATGGGCCAATGATCCCAAAGGAGGCTCTGGGCTACACGCCCTTTTAGTTTCTGGGCTACACGCCCTTTTAGGTTATGGTCCAATGTGTGTCAGGATTTAAAGTGCAGCAATCACTACACTGTTTCCTCATGTCCAATCAGACCTGGTTCCTATAAAGGTTCACCCCCGTCAGTTGTTCAGTGCCTGTTATAGCGCCTAGTACCTAGCCTGTCTTGTGAATATTAGCCGATCTGAACTCCTGTTGCCGACCTTGATTGCACCGACCACTCTCGATCTGAACTCCTGTTGCCGACCTTGATTGTACCGACCACTCTCGATCTGAACTCCTGTTGCCGACCTTGATTGCACCGACCACTCTCGATCTGAACTCCTGTTGCCGACCTTGATTGTACCGACCACTCTCGATCTGAACTCCTGTTGCCAACCTTGATTGTACCGACCACTCTCGATCTGAAACCATGTTGCCGACCCTTGCCTGTATCCAGACTATGAGTTGCCTTATCCCTGGTGCCGCTACGATCTCTGTCTTCCCACTGTCGACCTCTGGCCTGTCTCTGGACTTCCTCTGCCAACACTCTAGCTATTGGTTCTCCAGACCTCCTACATATAAGCTCACATCCTTTGAGCCATTAAGTCCTGAGGGCAACCGATCCCGGGTAGGCGTGTACTGTGTCCCGGCAAGCGGGGGCTCCTACAGGTGAAGCTGGCTGCGGAGATTGGGGGTTGTGAGCTTACCAAGAGGGCTGGAGTTACCCCGAGCGTGACACTAAGGCAACCGGCTCATGGCAGCAATCATTAGAGGTTATCAGGTATATCAGCACCTAGGCCATTCGGGCTTCCATGGCGCGTGGCAAAGGGCACTGTGCTCTTCTTGGCCAAAATGAGGTGTAAGGTATTGAATGTGGGTATCGGCAAGTCATCTGCCTAACCTGATCTCATCCAATCCTTTGTGTTTGCAGCTAGCGGACTACGGCTTGGGGTTGAAAAAAAAATTCAATTCATGAGAAAAAATCCTGAGAATGTTACTGTTAGTGAATCACCAGAAAGGAAGACAATGAAAGTGAATGGCACTTTTTACTACAGTTAAAAAGGGATAAAAAGTTCAATATTTTTCTCTGGAGTAAAAAAGTGCCATTGGCTTTCATTGTATTCCTATCTGGTGATTCACTAACAGTGAAATTCTCAGGCTTTTTTCTTATGAATTGAACTTTTTACTACCATGAGGATTTTTTTCAACTCTTAGTGAATCGAAGCCTACGCCTGTGTGCCCAACCAGTGGTACTCGTACTATTAATGGTGCTCGAGTACCTATTAGGTGGTGGTACCTATGGTGGTACTTGACAAGCCTGCAGATTGGCCTGTGCCCCAACCTGAATTGCTGCCATCTAAACTTTACTCAAGCCTTGATTTGCCCATATGTACAACACTGTTCCAAAAGGGGAAACATTATTCATGGCCATTTTTATCTGTGTTTTATGCACTTTAAATGAATTAGATGTGTTTTTAACATGGTTTTAGGAAACTTACAACCCATATGCAACACCCAGGTGGTGAAACTTGTCTGTATCCATAATTATTGCAGCTGTTATCTAACACTGCCCCTGAATGTCACAGGTGCTAAGCAAAGAATCATCTCCTTCCAGTGGTCTAGTAGCCATAGCTGGTATTGTTATTACATGCAAGGAGGGCATCCCGGCCACTATAGATCTCCTTCCAGTGGTCTAGTAGCCATAGCTGGTATTGTTATTACATGCAAGGAGGGCATCCCGGCCACTATAGATCTCCTTCCAGTGGTCTAGTAGCCATAGCTGGTAATGTTATTACATGCAAGGAGGGCATCCCGACCACTATAGATCTCCTTCCAGTGGTCTAGTAGCCATAGCTGGTAATGTTATTACAGGCCAGGAGGGCATCCCGGCCACTATAGATCTCCTTCCAGTGGTCTAGTAGGCATAGCTGGTAATGTTATTACATGCAAGGAGGGCATCCCGGCCACTATAGATCTCCTTCCAGTGGTCTAGTGGCCATAGCTGGTAATGTTATTATATGTAAGGAGGGCATCCCGGCCACTATAGATCTCCTTCCAGTGGTCTAGTAGCCATAGCTGGTAATGTTATTACATGCAAGGAGGGCATCCCGGCCACTATAGATTTCCTTCCAGTGGTCTAGTAGCCATAGCTGGAAATGTTATTACATGTAAGGAGGGCATCCCGGCCACTATAGATCTCCTTCCAGTGGTCTAGTAGCCATAGCTAGTAATGTTATTACATGTAAGGAGGGCATCCCGGCCACTATAGATCTCCTTCCAGTGGTCTAGTAGCCATAGCTGGTAATGTTATTTCATGTAAGGAGGGCATCCCGGCCACTATAGATCTCCTTCCAGTGGTCTAGTAGCCATAGCTAGTAATGTTATTACATGTAAGGAGGGCATCCCGGCCACTATAGATCTCCTTCCAGTGGTCTAGTAGCCATAGCTGGTAATGTTATTTCATGTAAGGAGGGCATCCCGGCCACTATAGATCTCCTTCCAGTGGTCTAGTAGCCATAGCTGGTAATGTTATTTCATGTAAGGAGGGCATCCCGGCCACTATAGATCTCCTTCCAGTGGTCTAGTAGCCATAGCTAGTAATGTTATTACATGTAAGGAGGGCATCCCGGCCACTATAGATCTCCTTCCAGTGGTCTAGTAGCCATAGCTGGTAATGTTATTACATGTAAGGAGGGCATCCCGGCCACTATAGATCTCCTTCCAGTGGTCTAGTAGCCATAGCTGGTAATGTTATTACAGGCACGGAGGGCATCCAGGCCACTATAGATCTCCTTCCAGTGGTCTAGTAGCCATAGCTAGTAATGTTATTACATGTAAGGAGGGCATCCCGGCCACTATAGATCTCCTTCCAGTGGTCTAGTAGCCATAGCTAGTAATGTTATTACATGTAAGGAGGGCATCCCGGCCACTATAGATCTCCTTCCAGTGGTCTAGTAGCCATAGCTGGTAATGTTATTACAGGCACGGAGGGCATCCAGGCCACTATAGATCTCCTTCCAGTGGTCTAGTAGCCATAGCTAGTAATGTTATTACATGTAAGGAGGGCATCCCGGCCACTATAGATCTCCTTCCAGTGGTCTAGTAGCCATAGCTGGTAATGTTATTTCATGTAAGGAGGGCATCCCGGCCACTATAGATCTCCTTCCAGTGGTCTAGTAGCCATAGCTGGTAATGTTATTACATGCACGGAAGGCATCCTGGGCACTTTTGAATGTTTTTACTGTATCCTTCATAACTTCCTCCTCTGGTCAGCAGTCTGCTCTACCAAACCATAAAATGTGTTTTATTAAGGAGAAAACAGTTAGGGGGTTAATGAGAGTGATAACCCTCTCAAATGATGACAAGCCCTTTCTATATTATCATATTAAAAATAGGAAATGATGATGATATTGAGAAATAAATATCACTTAAAATAATATTTATTTCAGTGTAATTTTAATAACGAGACAGTGAATCTTATTACTTTAAAGAAATAATAAATATAAAAAATAGCCTAGACATTTTTTTTTTTTTAGCTTTGCAATAAAATGATGCATCTTTCGTTTTTCTCCGCAAGCCGCAGCTCAATTGGGATCTGTGTTTATTTTTTTTAAATACAAATCACAGCTTCCCAAAAATGAAAATATAATATCCTGCTTGTAGCTCTAGGATACTTTGAAAGATTAAAGCCGCGCGCAGCTCGAGTCCAATTACCGAAAGTGCAGTCGTATATTGCTCCGTTCGAATTTCGGAATTTTTGGTTGGCTTTTACTAGAAAAATATGCAGCGTTTATTCGTTAAAAAAAACAAAATCGTATTTTTTAAATGTACAGAACGATAACTGTAAGCGTTCGTTGGGTGGAAGACTTCAAAATACGGCATTCATCATGATGCGCGGTCGCAAAGGGTAAACGCGATTGAATTTCCTGTAAATATTGCTCTAAATGTATTTTATAACGAAAATGCTGAATTAAACATATCACGAACGCGGGTCTTGGCACAACATCCTACATTGATGATTAAAATATATGTTTTAATTAAAACCATTAAAAACATCCTGGATAAGTCCAAAAGTTGCCCTTGTAAAAAAAAAAGAGAGGCGACTAGTTTGGCGGCTCTGACATGTTTTAAGCTGCAGGAGCTCGTGGAGGCTGATTCATTTCTAGCGCCAGGTAGCGCCTGTATAGCGCCGCTTAGAGAGACCGCTAGTAGTCGCTGTAAGCGGGTGTCGGACGCTGTAACCTAGCGTAGCTGTCGCTGTAGTATACTGGCCGGCATTGATGAATGTGATGTCTGTAGGGGGCGCTGCAGATGCACTTTCCATGATTCACTGCAGAGCCGATGAAGAACGCTAGGTGGTGTCCTAAGGTCAAAGCGCCCAAGGAGACGCTACATCTAACAAGAGGACAACGCTGCAGTAAGCGATAGGTGGCACAAGCTCAGTGCGGCCAGGACTCGGCGCTCCACACCATATTTCACAAAAAACTACACACACAGCGTCGGCGCTCTAAAGCTGGGTGCTGTAGCATAGAGCACCAGACACTTTGTGATCAAAGTCTGTTTTTGAACACATATGCACCAGTAACAAAGCGAAAACACATGGAATGACATTGTTATAACACTGTGACATTAACATTTTAGTGCCAGACCTGTAATGACAATTCTGCATAAACATATAAAAAAAAAAAAAAAATAAAAGTGTTTGTTTGCAGCCACGAAAGGTCACACAATAATTGCCAAACACGCTGTTTAAACACAACTAATGAAGGCCATTGAAATGTATGGGAGAGCGACACTGAGCGACAGGTAATACCTGGCACTCTTGAACTTAGAGCTCCGCTGAGCCACCTCTAGTGATACATGTGAGGCTACATGGCGCTGTTAGAGGCGCTCACCAGATTAGCTTTCTTAAATGTGGTTTCACATACAGCGCCCATCATTTACCCGGCGCCACGTGCCGCTAGGTAGCATTACCTGACGCTAGCCTTTCTTAAATAACCCCCTTAATCTTACCACACTCCTTATTATGCTAGGATCGAGATATCTTAGAGGCCGATTCATTAATAGCGGCAGGTAGCGACAGTTGAGCGACTGTAGCGGCATTTTCAGAGAGCCCGCTAGTAGTCGCTGTGCTTGGCCGTTGTTCGGTAGTTGATAGCGACTCAGTCGGTTTGCCGTAATGTGGAATAATGGTGAGGAGTCGCTATTTGACAGGTTCCGCGCTGTATGGCAGCACATGATAGCGACTGGCATTAGCGACCGGCTCCCACCATATTCATTAAAAAATCACGGTCAAAAAATTCTCGCGCTGTGAAATGCATGTTTAAACCCCAGAGCGCTGGCGGCGATGGGTTAAAAGTAGTTTTTTAACCCCCAAACCACCATATTTATGGAAACCAAAGTTTTTTAAATAATTTAGTAATATGAATACATTAATATCAGACCTGTAATATAAATTCTGTACAATTTTTATTTTTTATTTTTTTCCCTTAAAAAATTATCTCAAATGGCAGAAGTGGTCACAGAATTTTTCACATTAAAAAAAAAAAAAAAATAACAATTAATTATTAATATTTAAAGATTGTTCCATTGAAATGCATTGGAGAGCGCCAGGTAGCGAGAGGTCATACCTCATCGCTGTGGTCTGAGGCTGGAATAATGATGAATGAGTCGCTATATGGCGCTACCTCAGTCGCTAAGCAGGATTGGCTTGATAAATGTGTGATTGTGGTGGGGAGTCGGCGTTCTCGTGGCGGGGCCCGTCATTACCGGCCGCTCACCAGTCGCTACCTGTCGCTATTCCTTCATAAATAAGGGCCTTAGTGTCTCAAAATGTACCTGGGGCAGGTGGCATCTTTTTATTTTGTAAGATATTAAAGAAGACTCCTACAGTGGACCCCTGCATTCCCCACGTGCTGGGCATCCCAAATTGTGATGTCCATCTGGTGGAAAGCTGTGAAAAACAATACAATACATTTATTATATCCATGCTGTGTTACTGCCGGTGGCTGGTATGGCTTGCCACTATATATGGCTGAAAAAGGTGTAAGAGGGGCAAAAAGATCCCAACTAGCAATTTTTTGGTCCTTTTTTGGCCAACCCATAAACTCATTTGGCTTCCTACACCACTTCTAAGCTGAAGACAATCAAATGTACATCTCAGGTCCAGATGTCTGTTCTTATATATCCCAGGTACCCGACTGTCTAACTGCTATCTCATAATTCACGTCAATGTCATATCTGAAACTGAACATAGATAAAACAGAGCTTGTCATTTTCCCATCATCCAGTGCTGCTCTTATCTCCTCAATAACAATTTCTGGTAATTACCTGCCTATCACCGCAGCTCCTCAAGCCCCATGATTTATACTGGACTCCTCTCTTTCATTCCACCCCCATATTCAGTCACTAGTTTACACCTGTCACCTCCAACTCAAAAACATCTCCTGTATCCGTCCCTTCCTTACCCCTGAAACCACTAAAATTCTAGCGCAAGTCCGGTCATCTCCTGATTGGGCTACTGCCAACACCCTTCTCTGTTGTCTACCAGAACACCTACCTTGGGACACCGCCTTTTAGGTAAGTCCACAACCCCCAATCTCTGCTTCTAGCTTCACCTATAGCCCAGCCCCCATTTGCCGGGACTCTTTACACGCCTCGGCAGACACGGTTGTCCCCAGGATTTCGTAGCACAAAGGATGTGAACTTACAGGGGTGAAGGCAGATGAACCAGAGGTAAGACTGGGTGTAATCGGGCAAGCCGGGGTCATACACCGGTACTCAGTCCTTATTAAGTGCAGCAACAGAGGGAGAGACGAGTCGAGGTCAAGCCAAAGGTCAAGCTGGGAGGTCATGGGTACGCAGCACAAGGGATGAGACAGATTCAGTCAGGGTACAGGCATGCATCAGTCCAGGCGGCAATCACAAGATGGTCAATCAAGACGAGGTCGGCAACAGAAACGATTAAGGGCGCCTAGCCCGAAACGCGTTAGAGGCTGCTAGGACTGTCTGGATTTTTTACCGCTGTTCCTTATCCTTGATACTTTTAATTGGATGGCAATAAAAGCTACGTTTTAGGAGTGCGGACCCCCTTTTCTTCTTTCAAATTGGACGTTTGGGACTGGAGAACCCAGATCGTCGCACCCACGGTATTTGCCACGCCCAGTGTGCATTTGTGCTTTCTAAATTTTCCGGCAACAGAAACGAACCAGGATCGCAGATACTATCAAACCCAGCAGCACGCTATCATGGACAATGAAACAGTGTGGAGGGACAACCTTTATATGACGTGAACTAACAGGATTGGCTGGGGGAACAGTCGGCTCATTTGCCGGCTAGAGCCGGCTGATTGGTTAATACACTTTCAGGGCGTTTCAGCCACAGTAAACACCGGGGCTCATTGGCCCTTTAAATCAGCCTCCGGCAGCCACGCTGTTTGCAGCGCCGCCTGGGGGCATAGGTCAGCCGTGCTAACACAAACAGAGGAGCCGGGAGCACGGCGGGGAGAGGAAGAGACAGAAGCGCTGGCGCCGCTCGAGGCGGAGCTCGCTGTCGGAGCGGCTCCTGGGCGTAAGGAAGCCTGGCCCGCCGCCCGAGCCCACGATTCCTGGAGACACCACGGGACCGGACTACAGGTAAGTTTACCGTGACACCTACAATATGATCTTACCTCATCCACCTCTCCTCTCACTTTTTTAGTGCTGCCCTTCTCTGTCAAACCCTTCCCTGGCTGCCAAGATCTGAAAGAATTTATTTCACAATCCTAACCCTGATCTACAAAGCTCTCTACAGCTAAGCTTCTTCCTATATGACATTGTTATTCCAAAGATCCCAACCAAGGTGCAGTCTCCGATCTGCATGTGACCTCCTCCTGTCTTCAACCCTGGCCACTTCCTCCCTCTCTCGTGTCCAGGACCCTGGAATGCTAGAATACAATTTATATAATAAATATAATATAATTTTTACTCTACAAACCTTTAAACATTCAAAAGCTCCCTCAAAACCTATTTAAACAAGCTTACCTTCTGGACTAACCAAACCACTTTACAGTCTTGTCACCCTTCAGAGCACTTGTGAGCCTGCTTAGTACATGTGACCCAACCTCTTGTCTTCACCCTCATCCTTTAAACTCAATTATATTCACGTGAAGTGTCGTCTTGTTGTCATATCTCTTTTAAATACGACTCCTAATAGCCTGGTAATATAAGTATGTTGCACCCTACCTGTAATTTATACTATACACCATGGAGAACAATAGTGATTTATAAATAAACAGTAACAAAAATAATACAAATGGTAAAAGCAAACAATATGGAACTATCAAGGGACGGTGTTGTTTTTTTTCTTTCCATCCTGCAGCGTTTGGAGGGCGAGTGGCAATATGCTTACATACTTTTTGTATTATGTTCAGGTGATTATAATTAATTAAAATTTAAGCAACTTTATAGTGAGAGCTTGACAGACCTTGTGTTACATTTGAAAAAGGACACGGTCGCGCCCGAAACATGTTTGATTTTATCCTTGCATTTGCATTAATGGGCTGCTTTTAATGATTTCTGACAAAAAATGGATGTTTTCTCTTTCAATATTTGTATTTATTTAAAATCAGGAGTACAGGCATAATCCCTCATCACAGTCAAAGCTAACCAACCCACGCAGGGGAGGCATACATCAGATGACAATCTGTGCTTATGAACAAACTTACAACTCCAGATTGATTTTAGTTGCACAACAATAAAATATAGGAAAAATGGTACATAGTAAATACAATCGAAGTCGTGTCTTCTGTTTCCAGATTGCAACGCACATTAACCTGTCCGCTCACCTTCATTGCACATTAATGAATTAACACTGGTGGAATTTGGTGGATAAATAGATGTTTTATGGGAGTGCAGACCGGCATCATTATATTTTGGATTTATTGTGGTTGTGGACTAACCAGGTCGGGCACACGATTTCCTACTGTTTGCTACAGCTAGAGAGTGAGTGTCACGCTAGGGGGTAACTCCAGACCTCTTGATGAGCTCGCAACCCCCAATCTCCACAGCCAGCTTCACATATAGGAGCCCCCGCTTGCCGGGACGCAAGTACGCCTACCCGGGATCGGTTGCCCCCAGGACTTATTGGCTCAAAGGATGCTAGCTTATATGGAGAGATCTGGAGAACCAATAACTGGAGCGTGAGTGACGGAAGTCCAGAAACAGGCAATAGGTCGAAAACAGGAAGGCAGAGATCGTAGCGGCACCAAGGATCAGGCAAGACGTAGTCGGGGTACAGGCTGAGGTCAGCAACGATGGTTCAGGATCAAGAGGCGTCAATACAGGCAGAGGTCGGCAACAGGGATTCAGGATCAAGAATGGTTAGTACAATCAAATCGGCAACAGGCTAAACTTCACAGGAATAGAGCACACAAGGTTCTGAGCGCTATCACAGGCAATTGGTGACTGAGAAAGGAAACCCTTTATAAGGACAGACGGGGAGGGAGAGTGTAGGTGATTGGTGCACTTGGGATTCAATCCAGGATTGGTCTGCAGGGCTGAAGAGGGCGAATCCCTCAATTCTCCTAGGGCTCATTGGCCCTTTAACTGATCCTCCAGCGGGCGCGCACAGCACAGCGCCGCCGGAGGGTATAACAAACACGTGCTCGCGCGGGTCCAGAGGAGGAGGAAGCGGGGGGCGTGGCCGAGCTGAGCGCCGCTCGAGCCGACGCTGTTGGAGCCGCCGCCGCCCGGCGCGGCCGCCGCACACTGACAGCCGCGGCCGTACGCCTGGAGACGGCGCTGGAACGGGGGCCAGGTAAGCGATTCCTGACAGTGAGTATTTCCTTTTATCCGTAACATGGAACTTGACACTAATGTAGACACTAGTGTTACAATATGTGTTTGATCCAAAAAGAAGAAAGAAAATGCTGAATTAGACGTATAATATATGTTTTTATTGCCGCTGGAAGGCCTGTAATTTATTTGTAGATAAATGTCCATGCTGTGTGACCTTTGGCAGCCAGTAGGTGACGTATATGGTACCTTACATGTCAAAAGCATCGAAGAGAGAGCAAAAAGTAGAATTTTTATGAATACATTGATCCAGTAGAATTATTGGCAACATTTAGGTAAAATTGATGATGTGATCGAGAGATTGCTCTAAAGATTGTATGTACTGTATCTGTAGCTCCGGTGTCTTCAACCAGGTCTTTGGTGACTTGTCTGAAGACTTCACTGGAAGCTTCTGTGCAACATCCCCTGGAAGTGTCTGCTGCATCCCCGTGTTGGCATTTGTGGTGTCCATTCTTTGGGCCACGATCTCCCCTTTCTGGCATCCCGCCAGAGCAATTGTGGAAATAAAGAGCTTTTATAAATTAAGGAAGAAAGTTTATTGCCACAGGGGGGAGGAGTTTATAGCTTCTTGGGGTTTCCCCCAATGTCACACTACAGCACTGGAACACAACAAAATAGGGAGGCACACTAGACTAGAATCAATACCAGTACAAAAAATAATATTTTATTTGATCTTGACACAAGTAAATCACTACATATAATCCTAAACATGCTAAAACCAATTAAAAAACATAAATCCAAAAATAACAAACAAAACAGACCAACATAGATAGGTGTGTAGGCGATGGGGAGAGCACCATCAAAAAATATATATTTTGCCATCAAATTCCTATATCTATATATAGCTGTATACACATTATAATAAAAGAAAAACGTTTCTGATATAAATATGAAACCATGTGCATGTACTGTGCAACACCTGCCTACGATCCGGATCATAAGAATATATATGCGCTGTAAAGTGCAAGTGCAAACCATCAAAAAATAAATTTGATTGTAACCAATCTGAAATTGGTGAACCAATCCCATAACATAATAAAAAACACAACATTGCCTATATAAAACAATCACAAATAAAAGTATCAAAATCAATCCTCCATCATCATCATAACCAAAGTGTCTTAATGTCCTATGATGTGAGCCACAGTATTGGTCACAAAATGAAACCAAAATACAACCAAAATTAACTGAATTAAGCCAAGAAGGTCTCCCCACCGCCTACCAGCCCAAGAGCCACGTGTTCCGTGGGCACGCTTCCCACTTCCTCAGGGTGACAACAGTACAGCACTGAGACCCGTGCTTAAGGGCATAAATGCTGGTATGCTGACACAGGCAGGAAACTCATGGAGGCATCCAAGCATTAACAATACAGCTAGAGGCAGATGAGTGATTCATCCGAATCAGAACTTCTGCCGATTTGTGCAGTAGCCAATAGGCTGTTCCCAAAATGGAGGACACATGCTCAAAAGTGAAAGTAAAATGCAGCATCAGCCATAATCCCCTGCTCACAGCCAATCAGTAAGTAGCTAGACTGAGAGATATCACAGACCCAAGCAGCGCTGCTGGTGCTTGACATTACAGTCACTGTCGGTGGCTGGGAAAAAGCACTGTGTTCTAGTGTGGGGAACTGCAGGTACAGTGCAGCTGTATAGGCAGGGAATGATTGGTTAGACCAGTGTATAGATCGCTCAGTGAGTCAAAGGCAGTTGTAATTGCCAATTGCCATTTTTTTTTGCACCTGGTGTGTTCTGTTCAGCAACCAAACACTGGTAACTGTGGTGTCTCATCCTCATTTTCTTTTATAGTGTGTCAATGTTCCTGCTCTGGGACACCTCATGCTGTTAGAACCTGTAGCCCTCCACCTGTGTCAATGTTTCTGTTCTGGAACAGCTCATGCTGTTGCCACCTGCCACCCTCCATCAGTGTCAATGTTTCTGTTCTGGGACAACTCATTCTGTTATCACCTGCCACCCCCCATCAGTGTCAATGTTCCTGTTCTGGGACAACTCATTCTGTTATCACCTGCCACCCCCCATCAGTGTCAATGTTCCTGTTCTGGGACACCTCGTACTGTTACCAGCTGCTACCCTCCACCAGTGTCAAAATTCATCTTCTGGAACACCCTCCCATTCGTGTCAATGTTCCTGTTCTGGAACACCTCATTCTGATAGCACCTGCCACCCCCCCTCCCATTAGTGTCAATGTTTCTGTTCTCGGACACCTCGTTCTGTTGCCACCTGCCACCCTCCACCAGTGTCAATGTTCCTGTTCTGGAACACCTCATTCTGTTAGCACCTGCCACTCCCCATCAGTTTCATTGTTCCTATTCTGGGACACCTCATGCTGTTGCTACCTGCTACCCTCCACCAGTGTTAATCAAGCAACCTCATACTATTAGCGGACTAAATATAGCAGTTTCGAAGCAATTCATTTCGATTTGGACCAGGACACTTTTGGGATACCTCGTTCTGTTAGCAGTTGCCACGCCCCATCAGTGTCAATGTTCCTGTTCTGGGATACTTCATTCTGTTAGCATCTGCCACTCCCCATCAGTTTCAATTTTCCTGTTCTGGGACACCTCGGACTGTTGCTACCTGCCACCCTTCACCAGTGTCAATCAAGCAACCTCATGCTGTTAGTGGACAGGATAAAGCAATACCTAGATATAGGTGTCTCATCCTTAGTGTAATCCTCATTTTCTTTCATAGTGTGTCAATGGTCCTACTCTGGGGCACCTCATGCTTTTAGCACCTGCCACCCTCCACCAGTGCCAGTGTGACAGTATTTGTTCGACCCCCTTCAACAGTGTCAATATTCCTATTCTGGGACACCTCATGCTGTTAGCATCACCTGCCACACTCCCACGGTATCAATGTTCCTGTTATGGTACACCTCATTCAGGTAGCACCCATTGCCCTAAAACAGTGTCAATGTCCCTATTCTGGGACACCTCAAGCTTTTAGCACTTGTCACCCTCCACTAGTGTCAATGTTGCTGTTCTGGCACACCTTATGCTGCTAGTACCTGCCACACCCCACCAGTGTCAATGTTCCTGTTCCGGGACACCTTATGCTGTTAGCTGCTGGAATATACCAGTTCTAATGCAATTTGTTTAAATTTAATTTGATATGAAAGAAATGTCTTGAATAAATATTCAGCCAATCGGCCAAATGTTCCTGCTGTGGCACTCCCCATGGTATACCTGCCACTCTCCACCAGTGTCAATGTTCCTGTTCTGGGACACCTCATTCTGTTAGCACCTGCCGCTCCCCATCATTGTCAATGTTCCTGTTCTGGGACTCCTTGTGCTCTTGATACCTGCCACCTTCCACCAGTGTCAATCAAGCAACCTCATACTCATACCAAACAGAATATAGCAATTTTGAAGCGATCCGTTTCAATTCGGATCAGGACACTCAGGACACTTCTGGGACACCTTGTGCTGTTGCCAGCTGCCACCCTCAACCAGTGTGAATGTTCCTGTTCTGGGACACCTCGGGCTGTTGCTACTTTCCACCCTCCACCAGTTCCAATCAAGCAACCTCATACTGTTGCCGAACAGAATATAGCAATTTTGAAGCGATTCGTTTCAATTCAGATCAGGACACTCAGGACACTTCTGGGACACCTTGTGCTGTTACCAGCTGCCACCCTCCACCAGTGTCAATATTCCTATTCTCGAAAACCTCATGCTCTTGCTACCTGCCACCCTTCACCAATGCCAATCAAGCAACCTCATGCTGTTAGCGGCTGGAATATAGCAATTTTGAAGCAATTCTTTTGATTTGGATCGGGACACTTCTGGGACAACTCGTTCTGGTGCCACCTGGCACCCTCCACCAGTGTCAATGTTCCTGTTCTGCAACACCTCATTCTGTTAGCTCCTGCCACCCTCTACCAGTGTCAATTAGGCAACCATGCTGTTAGCGGACAGAATAAAGCAATTTGTTTCGATTTAGATTAAATAGACTTGCTTCTGAATTTTAAGCAAATTGCATTTTTGAAAAATGTGCTCAACTCTGGACACAACCCCTATGCATGTAAAATAAATAACTAAAAAAGTGGGAATAGTTTGACCAAAATATTGGCAAGACAAATGGAATAGGCAGCATTAATGCTGAAGCTATAAATGACCAGAAGCCGATTGCTCAGCGTTATAGAAGATGATGGTGCTCTATAAATAAATAAAAATACTTTGAAAAATAAGACGATTCTCAAAAAGTCGACAAAAGCCTAAAAAAGAGCCACAATTGAATAACTGATCCTACTCCCCAAAAAATGACCATTTCAAGTAAACCTGACCAAAGAGGAATAGAGATTTTTTTTTTTCTTTCACCCATCCCGAGGAAGCTGTTTATCTGTAATGGGCAGTGAGACCATACATCATGTGTGAAAGATGAAATGAATGAAATGCCTTATCACTAAAAAGCCAGTTCTCCAAAGAAAACTCCTGTCATGTTTTTGATGTAGTGCGGTCTATAAAATTTACGGAATATTGAAGCATGAATCTTCTTTTTTGTCTGAGGGGGCTCAATTTTGCTTCTTCAGTTCCCGTTAAGCACCGAAATGGAATTTTATTTTTCTCTCCGAGGTTTCGTGACGGGAGTCAGTGAGCAATGCAAATCCACCTCCTTTCATGCATCGAGATCCCTATACTTTTATTTACATGTCGGTAATAACATTAAAGTCTATAGGTTTTTTTTTTTTCAATTTTCTGGATATCGCAGCGGGAGACTTTATCAAAGTAACATTATCGTTAAAAGGAATCTATTTATCATTCGACTTATACGCAAAGCCGTATGGAAATGTTTCCAGCCATATTTGCTGGGTGAATGGGAATGCCTTTTGCCAGAGCCGCCGTGAATATTGACTGTATGTCATTGAAAGGATGTCAAAGGGTGGTTAAGATGTTGGAAGCGCCCCCCGCAGAGCAGCTGGCTCTTTTCTCGCTGTTTTTTAGATTATAATAAGAATGTATAAACATAATGTTACATGAAATATTGAGCATTCCATTTGTGCTTAATAAATGGGGAGGCCATGCTTGTCTGCTCAGTTACGCACTGCGGGGTTCCGGGTACGATGGCATATCTGAATTCGACTTTGCATGTAGAGCCTCAGTTGATTATACATCGCGGTAAAAGGTTTTCTTTGTTTTTTAAACCATTACTATAATGTTATTTTATATAACGTTTAACGTACATTTCAGCAGTCATGTTTCCATCAGTTATGACCAAATCACCAACGCTATGTACAGAAATTGTAAGATTGTTTTTTCCTTTTTCTTACTTACTTTATCTTAGCAGTGGCCTGGCAGTTAATCATCTGGCAGCCACCAGCCGAATATGATTGATGACTGCATTGGCTGGTGGAGGACAGATTGCACTGGAAAGGAGAAAGAGGTGCCACCGCCAGACCCAGGGGGAGATCCCTGTACAACCATGTGTCTCCTCCATTCATTGCCACTGTTGTATGTGGCAATGATGTCATTTTCACACCTATGCAATGACTGATCGCCTGCCATGTCACACCGAGGGACAGCCAAAAATAAAGTGCTCCAGGACTTCGAAAGCAAAAATATCTATTTCTGGTTCTACGCCCTAAAAAGGAAGTATAGGCAGGGGCTTTGGACAAATTTCTTTATTACAAGCTGTCAGCGTAAGCTCCACATTCACTGCTGTTCACTGACACTGACAGCATGGTGCAGGAGGGGGTCCAGGCGAGAGGGGAGATAGCCCAGCCCCTACCAAACTATTCAGCCAATCAGCTCAATGGGCCTGGTGGAAATCGGGGCTGGAGGAGGAGATAGCCCCGTCCATGAGTCACGAAAGCCAGTCAGTGCCCATGTGCGGGGCCAGCGCCAACGCACAACACATTTTTACAGATTATTAAATATTTTAATAGACTGTGCTGCCTCAGTAGGTCCCACCCCACTGCGAGGGCCCTCGGCAGATACCCAACCCTGCCGGGATGCAGCTCTGGCCCTGCTCACCTCACTGGGGGATCCATCTCCTGGGACCTGTGGATTCCGGGCGATCTTCCATCTTGCATCTCACCAGGCCCTGCGTGTGGCCCCCGGTCTCGTGCCTGTGCAGTGCCCATGAATGGGATGCAATGGGGCCACCCAAAATCCCGCAAAACTTTGCTGAGTGGCGCAGGACTTTGAAGAGCACAAATAAAGCCTGCTGTCATTTACAGATGGCTAAGCCCGCCCAGGGGGCAGCCATCAGGCCCTGAAGCATCCAAAAAGTTATTAGGGGCCAATGGACAGGAAAGTGGGGAATTGGCCCCTTTTCATTTTCAGTCTATATAATAAGCACAAATTACATATGAATCATAACCATATTTGTGATTTTTAAACTGATTCTGATTACTTTTATGTACATACACATACATATACAGTTTCCCTTCTCACATTGGGGCGATGCTTCCGAGCTCATACTTGCATAGTTACATACTTACATAGTTATATACTTACATATTTACATACTTATATAGGTACATAGTTACATACTTACATAATTATATACTTATATAGTTACATACTTATATAGGTACATACTTACATAGTTATATAGTTACATACTTACATACCTACATAGTTACATACTTATATAGTTACATACTTACATACCTACATAGTTACATACTTACATAGTTATATAGTTACATAGTTACTTAGTTATATAGTTATATTGTTACATAGTTACATACTTACATACTTACATACTGGGCGGAGCCTATTGCCGATCACGTGACCTCGAAGAAAGCCAACGGCTGCCGAGCTCAGAGGCCTGGGGCTCGGAGGTAAACGTAGACAGCTGAGAGAGACACGAGACAGGTAGAGGGACTCGGAGGGAAGGGAAGCTTCCACCTCACAGTCTAAGTGTTGTAAGAATACGTCTGATTAAGTCTTTTATTTGGTAAGAACCTTTTTAATCTTGCGCACAGATAGTTATTCAGTATTACGCTGTGTGTGGCAATTTGATTCTTTTTTACATGGCTAATGAATAAACGAGGAGTACCTCTTTTAAACTACATACTGGCCAGCTATTAATTAAAGGAAGTTTTATATATAAAAAACGGCAACCCCAGTGAGATCTATGGAAACTGATAAATAAGGAAGTGTGATCCTAATGGGTTATATGAAAATCGAATAATAAGGAATTGGGATTGGAACTTTACAAAGCCTAATTAACACCGGTATCTGGTACGTTTTTTGAACATCAGGTGGTGGATAATACACTGATAGTTTTGAACAGATCCACGTGGTGAAAACTATTATACTACAAGTCCCGCGGAGGTACATACATTTAAATGTATACAGTTTGGTCATTCTATGTAGAGCTTTTGTGACAAGCTCTGTTACTTTTCTCCTGCGTGTTGGACATTTAAAGATCTTTTAGAGTTATTATATAAGAAAGCAGTGAGCGTGGATTTGCAAGATTTTTATCTTTGTATTGTGTACATACTTACATAGTTAATACGGTTGAAATAAGACATATGTCCATCAAGTTCAACCAAGGGTGTTGGGGGAGGGGATTTTTTTTTTTTTACTGATAACCTCTAATAGTGACTGTTAATGTTATTTTCTTATAAATCTAAAGCATCTAATCCTTTTTTGAAGCCGTCAGCGCCTAATGCTGTAACAAGCTTCTGGGGGAGGCTATTCCAGAGATTTATAGTTCTTGTGGTAAAAAAAGATTGTTGCCTCCAGAGACTAAATTTCTTTTTTCCAGGAAAGGAGCGCGCCCCCTTGTCTTTAGCTGAAAAAGTGTTCCCCTATATATATATATTTTTTTCCATACTCATGTTTATTGAGAAAACATATACTTTTTCCAGCATTATACATTTTACAGCCATGTAATTGTACAGAAATAGAATTACAAACAGACATAAAACACAATCGTTTTTCATGAGCGGGCGTAAAAGGGGGGGGAGCCTCCCCCCTTCATAGGACGGGCAGATGTGGGAAGTAAGAGCTACGTCAAGACTAGGCAATCAAGTACAGTAGGTTAGCTTAATTCTGAGTATAAAAAGCATGGATTCAGAAGAGACTGGGTCCGTCCACTAGGGAATAGACCAGGGTACCTTGTGCGGGTGTCTCTAGCGTGTGCTTTTAATTGAGTGTTGGGAAACCAGGGGCTTACCAATTGTGGAGATTGGCAATTCCTGTGCTTTGTGTATGGGAGTAGCGGTCTCCTTTGCAATATATAGGTTAGCCAGTTTCAATAGAAGATACAGCTGCCTCTTCTCCACAGCCCCTCCCCCCCCAACCCACGCAGAACTAAACACAAAACAAACTAGGATACATACACCATAAAACAAAGAACTTTGAGTGGGGGAAAGGAGAGAGAGAAGAGCAGGCCTAGGGGGACAGCCTGAGAAAAAGGAGAGGGGGGGGGGGTCAGAGACGATAAGATGAGGAGGAGACAGGAGGGAGAGAAAGGAAGGAGGAGGGGGGGGGGAGCAGCACCCAGAATAGGCCCGTCAGTGTTGTCTGCGCCCTTTACAGATCATCTCTCCCCCCTGCACCCAACCGAACCCCAGGGCCCAGCAAAATCTCCCCTGCGTCCAGAGTATCACACTGTGCATTAGATCAAGAAGGGAACTCTCTTTTGTAATCATCCGAGTCTTTAAACATCTGCCAGATCGTCCACACCTTTCTAAACGTCTCCAATCTATCCTGTTTTGAGTATAAGATCTCCTCCATTATCTCAATGTGGTTTACCTGCCGAAACCATTCCCCAATGGTAGGAACAGTCTCAGACCTCCATCTCCTGGGAATCACAGTTCTGGCTGCATTGGTCAGATGCACAGCTAGGGGACCGTGCCCAGCAACACCCCTCCCGTCCGCCGTCCAATTGAGCAGATATCCTGCTGGGTTCCAATCCATTTCACATCCTATTATTTTTCCTATCAAAGCATGAATCTTTTCCCAAAAGTCTGGATTCTAGGGCAGCTCCACCATATGTGCAGCAGGTCCGCTCCTTCTCCGCCACACCGCCAACATTTATCTGGGACATCAGGGAAGATATGGTGTAAGCGTTTAGGTGTTTTATACCATCTAGAGAGGACTTTGTAGTTGGTTTCTTGAATCGAAGAACTCACTATACCTTTGTGGGCCCCTTTGTATATCAGTCTCCAGTCCTCATCATCCCAGCTAACCTCCAAGGCTTCAGACCATCTTCTAACCCAAGGTATCTCTTCATCTTTGAGTGAGCACAGCAAAAGACCATAGGCCCATGAAAGCAAGTGAGACCTAGGGCCGTCGCCCAGACAGGCTCTCTCGAATTCCGTAGGCGGTCTCTCAACCTTTCCCTTCAGGTCCTTGGAGCTTACAAAGTGCCTCAGTTGTAAATAGGAAAAAATGGGGATAGGGCCTCCCATTCTGTCACTTATCTCATCTTTCCCCAAGAGTCTTTGGTTACTGAAAAGATGCATTGCCCTCCAGGGTCTAGGGAGTGTGCACCCCTTTAAGAAAGACTTTTCCAGGCCTGGAGGGAAAAGCGGGTTGTCTGTAAGAGGCGTCAGGGGTCCCGGAGTTGTCATAAGATCTTTGTGCTTTCTGCAAACCGTCTCTAATATACCTATAGTGGCCCCTATGAACGGATGAGTCCTGATCTTCTCAGGAATATCTATTTTTCTCAGGGTGCTCATAACCTTCAACTTCCCCTCGCATATCTCATCCTCAATCATAACCCAATCTTTCTCCTCCCTGCAGGTCCGCCATTCCACAACCCTACCCAGATGGGAAGCCTGCGAGTAGGTTTCCATACAAGGTAACCCAACTCCTCCTCTCTCCTTCGGAAGCCTCAGTATGGACCTTTTAATTCTAGGTGATTTTTTATTCCATATAAATTCCGAGAACAGAGTACGCAGACCCTGCAGAAACCTCCCCGGTATTCTGATAGGGATGCATTGCATGAGATATAAGAGCCGTGGGAGAATATTCATCTTCAGGACCGCAATCTTTCCAAACCAGGACAGCTTTAGCTTATCCCATTTTCCAAGGTCTTTTTTGATTTTGGTCGAAAAAGATGTTCCAGCGAGGCGGGAAGCTGGAACCCCAGGTATCTTATACTACCTGATTCCCAGCGAAAAGGAAAGGATTGCTCCAGGGCCGTCCTCTCTGAGATTGAAAGGTTAATACCCAAGGCCATGGATTTGCTATAGTTAATCTTCAAATTCGAAATGGATCCAAAGTGGGCAAATTCCTGAAACAGATTCGGTATAGAGACCGATGGGTTGTTCAGGAAAAACAACATGTCATCAGCATAAGCTGCCACTTTCCTTTCCCTGTCCCCAATCAAGATCCCTTTGATGTCCACGTTCAATTTTACCTTTCGCAGAAATGGTTCCAATGAGAGAGCAAACACTAATGGGGACAGGGGGCAGCCCTGTCTTGTTCCATTGCGTATGGGTCTGAAGACACGTTGTTGACCCTCACCTTTGCCACAGGGTTGGAATACAGAGCTAGGATTCTGTTCAGAGCCTTTTCACCCAAACCAATGTGTCTCAGAACAGCTTCAATCCATCGCCAATCAACCCTGTCAAATGCTTTTTCAGCATCTGTTGAAAGCATTATGGTCTTTGCCTTATGATGTGTTGCCCACCAGTAAAGATTTAGGGCCTTAATCGTGTTGTCACGAGTCTCTCGGCCTGGGACAAAACCCACCTGGTCTTGAGCAACCAACCCTGGGAGAAGGCCCACCAACCGGTTTGCCAGGGCCTTGGCATAAATTTTTAAGTCAGTATTCAGTAGTGAAATTGGCCTATAGTGTTGGCAGATCTCGGGGTCCTTCCCTTCTTTAGGTATAACCACTACTTGTGCTTCTAGGGTACCTGGTGGGAAGATCAAAGCTTTGGCCGCAGTTTCAAAGGCACGAGACATAGGTGTGAGCAGCTGGGGGGCGAATTCCCTGTAGTACAGGCTCGGAAAGCCATCCGGGCCGGGGGCCCTCCCCGGTTTAGTTTGATTAATTGCATTCTGCATCTCCAGGACCGAGATGGGGGCCTCTAAATCATCCAAGATTTCTTTAGTCAATTGGGGCATACCTGCTTCAGCCAGATAGGTCCTCATGCGTCGCATTGTAGCCTCATTCTGTCCCTGTGCCGGGAGGTTATATAGAGTGGAATAGTATGTTTTGAACGCCTCTGCTATGGCCTTATTGCGTTGCTGGAGCACCCCCTTAGAGTCCCTGATGCCACTCACCGGTGTCCTAGCGCCTAGCGGGTTTAGGGCCCTGGCAAGTAAGCGGCCTGGCTTATTCCCCTGCTCATAAAAAAGTCCACTCCTGAAGGTAAATGCCCTCCTAGTCGCCGCCATCAAGGCTTCTTTAAGTTCCTGTCTCGCTTCATTCAGCTCTGTCAAGCACTGCTCTTGTAGGGATTGTTTGTGTTTGGCCTCCAAGTTGGCTATCTTAGCTATGATACCATCCATCTTTGCCATCCTTTCCCTCTTTAACCTGGAGCCCTCTTGGATCAAAATTCCCCTTATGGTGCATTTGTGTGCCTCCCAGACTATTACAGGGTCCATATCTGGTTGGTTCTCTCTGAAGTACAGTTCAATCTGTGTTCTAAGCCTCTCCACAACCCTAGTGTCCTTTAGGATGCTTGGGTTCATCCTCCAGTTCCATTCTTTCTGATGTGACAGGTTCAATGACAGTCTGAGCAACACAGGTGCGTGGTCAGTAAAAGTTATATTACCGATCTCCGCTGCCTCCACCTTCTCTAAGTCTCTTTGTGAGAGGAAAATATAATCGATTCTAGAGTATTTAGAGTGTGTATTGGAGTAGAACGTGAAGTCTTTTCTTTGAGGGTATAATAGTCTCCAAGTATCTACTACCTGAATCTGCTGCAGGGTTCTCTTAATTTGTTTCAGGGCACGGTAAGTAATAATGGATTTTGCATCGGAGGTGTCTACCAACGGGTTCAGGGCGCAGATGAGATCTCCCCCCCAGAAGTAGCATCCCTTCCTGAAAGGCCTTCAGTCTACTAATCACCCTGGAGAGGAAATAATTCTGAGATTTATTCGGGGCATATATGTTTGCTAACGTGAGTAAAGAACCTCCCTTCAGTGTCCACAATCTCATCTATCAGTTGAAATGATAAGTCTCTGTCAATGAGAATAGAGACCCCTTTGGTGTGGGGAAGGTGCCAGGCGGTGTATGGTATAGTTTTTGTTACCCAGACAGGGGACCTTTTCCAATTGAAAGTGAGTCTCCTGCAATAGTGCTATATGCACTTTATGTTTCTTAAGTTCTCTCATGAGTGCATGGCGCTTCTCCGGTGAGTTTAATCCCTTTACATTGACTGACATAATGTTCACCTTCATGTTTCGGGTTGCCATGACCCTGGTCTAGGGATACACAGAGGAGTCGAGATCAACAATCTCAGGGCAAGCCTTACGTAACCGCTCAAGTCCCCCCCACCTATCCCCCCGTGAGTAAGCAAGAGGGATCAGAAGGGGTAGGTATGAAGAGTAAGGGTAAGAGGGAGGAAAGAGAACCACAGGGGAGGACTGGACACCACAGGGAAAACACTTACAATACAGAAAAGAATAATACGTGGAATTAGATAAGAGGGGCTAACCGAGTAGACCCTCACCAGATGGAAGTTTGTGTAGGGACGGCCCTGAACGGGTCTTAATACCGTCGGGGCGTGCTAGCCACCACAGCCGTGGGGCACCAACAGTTCCACTTAGGAAGAAGAAAGAAACTTCAACTTCAGATTATATGGGGCATGGAAGGACGGCGAGACACCCGCAGCAGGTAAACCACGGAAAGACAAACAGTTTGTAGTATAAGTAGGCAGAGAAATCCTCCCTTCATTCAATTGTGAGATCCCACCTCTAGCATCGTTGTATCAGGTCAGGCCATGTTAGAAGAGCAGCGCCATGTAGAACCTCCACCCCTCCCTCCTCCCGGACAGAAACTAGCGCGCACAAGCCCGCATACACTTAGTCCATCACAGTACATTAATACAAACCCAGCATGTGAAGTTAGGCCTAGACTCTGTCAGGGATGTCCCTGGAGCTGAAGGACAGAGGCATCCTATGCATTGCTGCTAGTAAATCAGCAGCCCAAGCTCCTCCGGGCAAGCGGACCTTTACTTATCCCGGGAGTTCCAACCTTCAGCGGAGCATCCCCCCAGAGGGCTATCCCATTAAGCCCAGGAGCCGAGGTCCCGCCAATTAAGATCGAGGTGTCAGTCGCCCCTACCAGCCTTCCCCTCCACCGTTTGCGTAGGCGCTTTCCCGGTGTAGGTCACATATCCCAGGGCCAGCAAAAGGACCTCCTCCCTGCCCTCTCCATCTAGCGCAATCCTGCTACTACTCTAACAGCCCTTAAAATGGAGAATACATAACCAGCAGCACCTGTAAATCTTAGGGGAGGCCTAGGCAGAAACATAAGCATAAAACATTCGAGTACAGAAATTTCTATGATTGGCCCGCCTCCGGTGGCGCCCGCGCCGCCCAGAGCGGGATAGGGAAACACACACCCAAGGGGGCAAATCAGTTCCAGAGCAAAAAACAACTAAGAATCTCACTGATGTAAAAAGGGAACCTTAACTAGAGCTTGTAAACTTGAACAACGTGCAAGAAAAAACATAAGCATTTAACATCCAAATAAGGAGATTTCTATGATTGGCCCACCTCCGGCGGCGCCCGCGCCGCGTAGAGCGGAATGGGGATACGCACACCCAAGGAGGGCAAATCAGTTCCAGAACAAGACAGCCAAGGGACCCATCAATGCACAGGGAAACCTTGACTAGAGCTTATATGCTAGAAAAACATGCAAAGAAAGCAGATAAACTATCAACATGTGCATAGTGAACATTTTTGAATCTTCTCACGTGTATGTAGCTTGAGGGCAGACTCTTTCAAGGCAGCCTCAACGTGTCGTAGCTGAAAGTCCCAGTCTCTTGAAGGCAATGCAGGAGGTGTTTCTTGCTGGCGCTCATCCCGGGGTAGTCCCGACCAAAGCGACAAACTGCAGAGCAATCCGCGGGAGCTTACTTGGGCAGGGGCCCGAACGGCCCGTCACGTTGGGGGGTGTCTGATGATCCAGCCGGGGCAATAAACTTTCCCAAGTCAGGGATGGCGAAGTCCCCAAACCATTCCGGGATAGCCAACGGAGGTAGGTCCTCCGGGGTCCGCAAAGTTCCTGTTCTCCCATTCTTAGATGCTGCTAGTGCAAAGGGGAACCACCATCTATATGGTATCCCCCACTCTCTAAGGAGCGAGGTAAGGGGCCTGAGGGCTCTGCGATGTTGTAGCGTGATACCTGAAAGATCCTGGAACAGCTGCACCTCGTAGTTGTTGAACATGATAGAGTCTCTGATTCTTGCTTTAGCTAGGATCTCCTCCTTGAGCACAAAGCTCTGCAAACAACAAATTATGTCCCTTGGCGAAGCTTCACCAATATTTCGAGGGCGAAACGCTCTATGGGCCCTTACCAGATCTATCGGTGTATCAGGTGGTCGCTCCAGCAGGGTGTTGAAAATGGAGAGCAAGGCCGCGGGGATCTGGTCGTGCGTTACCTCTTCGGGGATACCGCGTACCCCGATGTTGCATCGCCGGTTTCTGTTATCTAAGTCCTCCAGGTGACGATGTACATTGATCATGTATCTGTTATGGGCAGTTACCACCTCGCTCACCTCCTGGAGCATCCGCCGCGTCCCGCGGTCGTCTTTCTCGACCTTCTCGATCCTGTGAGCTAGCGCCCGCATGTCAGCGCGGAGGTCAGCTACCGCCTCCGTGATGGAAGTTTTGATCTCTCCCGCGAACTTCGCCAGCTCCGAGAGGGTCGGCAACTGACTCAATTGGGAGGTAAGATCTGGCTCTCCTCTGTCGGAGGTTGCGTTGCTGCGCCTGTCCGGTGAGCTGTCCAGCGATGGGGACGCCGCCATTTGCGGAGCACGTGGGTTCGCGTCTTCGGTCCGCTGTTCCCCAGAACATCTCCCGGAAGTTTCTGGAGCTTTGAGAGGGGGTTTGAGGGGCTCTAGACGATCTCGGTATCGTCCCCGACCTGCCAGTCTTGCCCATGATCGCTGTGGGGTGCAGGGTCTGTTGCGTCTGGGAGATCTCTCTGCGAGCCAAGAACTCACGCCGCCATCTTCTTCACCGGCCAAGCCACACCCCCTCCCCTATATTTTTTGTATTGGCCATTTATATATTTATACAAGTTAATCATGTCCCCCCTCAGTCGTCTCCTCTCAGGACTAAACAGATTTAATTCTCGCAATCTTTCCTCATAACTAAGATCCTTCATTCCTCTAGCCGTGATTCCCGTGATTCCAGGCCTCTTTTAATGCAGGATAATATCTTGGTGGCCTTGGAAGCAGCTGCTTGGCATTGCATGCTGTTATTTAGCCTGTGATCTACCAGTACCCCCAGATCCTTCTTAACTAGTGACTCTCCCAGTTTTACTCTCCCAAGGACATATGTGGCCTTCAGGTTATTAGACCCCAAGTGCATGACTTTACATCTCTCCACATTGAACTTCATTTGCCAAGTGGAGCCCAGACACTCAAAGTGACCGAGGCCCTTATTTATGAAGGAATAGCGACAGGTAGCGACTGGTGAGCGGCCGGTAATGACGGGCCCCGCCACGAGAACGCCGGCTCCCCACCACAATCACACATTTATCAAGCCAATCCTGCTTAGCGACTGAGATAGCGCCATATAGCGACTCATTCATCATTATTCCAGCCTCAGGCCACAGCGCCAGCGTCCGACCTTGAACAGCGACCTGCCGCTCTCCAATGCATTTCAATGGAACAATCTTTAAATATTCATAATTAATTGTTATTAATTTTTTGTTTTTTTTTAAATGTGAAAAATTCTGTGACCACTTCTGCCATTTTAGATAATTTTTTTTAAGGGAAAAAAAAATTGTGCAAAATTGACATTACAGGTCTGATATTAATGTATTCATATTACTAAATTATTAAAAAAAAATTGTTTTTTTTGGTTTCCAAAAATATGGTGGTTTGGGGGTTAAAAAACTACTTTTAACCCATCGCCGCCAGCGCTCTGGGGTTTAAACATGCATTTTACAGCGCGAGAATTTTTTGAGCGTGATTTTTTAATGAATATGGTCGGAGCCGGTCGCTATCATGCGCTCCCATACAGCGCGGAACCTGTCAAATAGCGACGCCTCACCCAATATCCAACATTACAGCAAACCGACTGAGTGGCTATCAACTACCGAACAACGGCCAAGCACAGCGACTACTAGCGGGCGCTCTGAAAATGCCGCTACAGTCGCTCAACTGTCGCTACCTGCCGCTATTGATGAATCGGCCTCCCCGTCAGCTTGAAGCTTGTGAATGTCTTCAATAGACTGCACTGTGCTAAATATCTTTGTGCTTTGTCTATACCAAAATAGAGACAGTGCTTTTAATTCCATCGTCTATGTCGTTTATAAACAAGTTGAATAATAGTGGGCCCAGCACTGAACCCTGGGGTACACCACTTACAACTGGTAACCATTCAGAGCAGGTATAATTAACCACAACTCTCTGCACACGATCCTTCAGCCAGTTTTCAATCCAGTTACAAACTGTATTTTCTAAACCTGAAGATTTCAATTTCCCCAAAAAGCGTCTATGGGGGACAGTGTCAAATGCTTTTGCAAAATCCATAAAAACTATATCCACAGCCGCCCCTCTGTCGAGGCTTCTACTCACCTCCTCATAGAAGCCAATCAGGTTAGTCTGGCAGCTTCTGTACTTAGTAAAACTGTGCGGGTTGTCACTTATAATATTATGGATAATTACATATTTGTGTATGTAGTCCCTTAATAGCCCCTCAAGCTCATTTTCCCACAATAGATGTTAAGCTTATAGGTCTGTAATTGCCCGGAGAAGACCTACAGCCCTTTTTAAAAATGGGCACCACATTTGCCTTGCGCCATTAGTGACTCTTTAAAAATCAAAAACAGGGGTGATGAGATTACTGAGCTGAGTTCTTTAAGAACTCTTGGGTGAAGTCCATCTGGTCCTGCTGTCAGGGAGGCCGATTCATTAACAGCGGCAGGTAGCGACAGTTGAGCGACTGTAGCAGTATTTTCACAGCGCCCACTAGTAGTCGCTGTGCTTGGCCATTGTTCGGTGGTTGATAGCGACTGAGTCGGTGTGCGGTAATGTTGAATACGGGGTGACGAGTCGCTATTCGACAGGTTGCGCGATGTATGGGTGCGCATGATAGCGACTGGTCAGAGCGACCGGTTCCCACCATATTCATCAAAAAATCACAAAAAATTCTCGCGCTGTGAAATGCATGTTTAAACCCCAGAGCGCTGGTGGCGATGTGTTAAATGTAGTTTTTTAACCCCCAAACAACCATATTTTTGGAAACCAAAAAAAAAAAAAAAAATTTTTAAAGAATTTAGTAATATGAATACAATAATATCAGACCTGTAATATCAATTCTGCACAATTTTTTTTTTCTTTTTTTTTTCCTTAAAAAAATTATCTAACATGGCAGAAGTGGTCACAGAATTTTTCACATTTAAAAAAAGAAAAAAAACATTAATAACAATTAATTATGAATATTTAAAGATTGTTCCATTGAAATGCATTGGAGAGCGCCAGGTAGCGAGAGGTCATACCTGTCGCTGTTCAAGGTCGGACGCTGGCGCTGTGGGCTGAGGCTGGAATAATGATGAATGAGTCGCTATCTGGCGCTATCTCAGTCGCTAAGCAGGATCGGCTTGATAAATGTGTGATTGTGGTGGAGAGCCGGCGTTCTCGTGGCGGGGCCCGTCATTACCGGTCGCTCACCCGTCGCTACCTGTCGCTATTCCTTCATAAATTAGGGCCTTATTCACATTTAAATTATTTAGTCTTTCTTGGATGATATCCATGTTTAGATTGTTAAGTATTTAATTGGGCTATTGCTATCAGTGGCAAATCCTGTGTTGGTTCTTTGCTCCTCTCTTGTGTACACAGAGCTAAAGTATACATTCAACAGATCCACCTTCTCTTTATCCCCAGTGACCATTTCCCCATTATCATCAATTAGGGCACCTACCTGTTCTGATTTAGTTTTCTTTGAGTTTATATATAGAGATGAGCGAACTTCTCAAAAATTCGATTCGGGCGATTCGCCAAATTTCTCAAAGAAATTCGGGTTCGTCTGAATCGAACTTTAGCGAATCGCTCATCTCTGGTGGGAGCGGGGAGGCCGGCTGCGCTGTCAGCTGTCATCAGAAGATGCGTCATTAGAGGGAGCTGGCTTCCTCTGATGACGCGTCCTCTGATGATACCTGACAGCGCAGCCGGCCTCCCCACTCCCACTATACAGCAAACACTTACCGGCATGGTGGGAGCGGGGAGGCCGGCTCCGCTGTCAGGTGTCATCAGAGGACGCGTCATCAGAGGAAGCCGGCTTCCTCTGATGACGCGTCCTCTGATGACAGCTGACAACGCAGCCGGTCTTCCCGCTCCCACCATGCCGGCATTTTTTTTTAATTTCAGGGAAAATTCGGTCAGCACGAACCACTAAAAATTCGGGTTCGTGCTGAATCGAATTTTCCCTGAAATTCGGAGCGAATTCAGGTTCGTTAGAACCGATTCGCTCATCCCTATTTATATATTTTTAAAAAATGTTTAGAGTTTGTTTTGCTTTCTCTGGCCACATCTCTTTCAATACTGATGCATCACCTGTCTATTTTCACTGTAATTTATTTGCGAGTTGTTTGCAATAGAGTAATAATTAATTTTCAGTTATCCATATTGTGGTTTCCAATGCTTGCTACATTCTGTGCCTCTCCGTTGGCATTAGTGAACCCTTTTTCCTTCCAAAGACTACAGTACTGATTGATTTGAAAGGCTCTCATTAATGCAACATGATGGCAGGAAGAAGTCCGCCAAGTCATTGATACATTTCATTTTCCTCGGCTCCCTGAAGTCTTGATCATGCTGTAGGGTTGGTGTAATCTGTGTTGCGGGGTTATGTTCTACTACACATATTTCTAATAATGTGCTGCTAATGCCCAGAGTCTCCAGATTTCTACACAGATGGCTTTGGGAACACTGACTTATGTCTCCGTCTTTTTATCCTGTTTATTGTAGATTTGATGGGCTGGTGACAGGGCTGCACAAACAATATTAACTAAACTGTAGATTTTATCTGACTCGATGTTCTCATCTTGTGTTAGTAATTAAATAGGCTTCGCTGTGTGAAAAACACATTTATTCTTGGTACAATTTTAACTCTTTAGCAATTACCTTGCTAAAAAAAAACAACAATGGAAAAGGACCTTGACCAAAACAAACATAGGGTGCATCAAGAGGGGCATAGATGCTCATGACCAGAGCATAATTTTACCCCTGTAAAAGTCACTGGTCAGACCCCATATGGGGTAACATAACCAGCTATGGCTACTAGACCACTGGAAGGAGATCTATAGTGGCCGGGATGCCCTCCTTGCATGTAATAACATAACCAGCTATGGCTACTAGACCACTGGAAGGAGATCTATAGTGGTCGGGATGCCCTCTGTGCATGTAATATCATTTTCAGCTATGGCTACTAGACCACTGGAAGGAGATCTATAGTGGTCGGGATGCCCCCTGTGCATGTAATATCATTTTCAGCTATGGCTACTAGACCACTGGAAGGAGATCTATAGTGGTCGGGATGCCCTCCTTACATGTAATAACATCACCAGCTATGGCTACTAGACCACTGGAAGGAGATCTATAGTGGCCGGGATGCCCTCCTGGCATGCAATAACATTACCAGCTATGGCTACTAGACCACTGGAAGGAGATCTATAGTGGCCGGGATGTCCTCCTTGCATGTATTAACATTACCAGCTATGGCTACTAGACCACTGGAAGAAGATCCATAGTGGCCGGGATGCCCTCCTTGCATGTAATACTATCACCAGCTATGGCTACTAGAACACTGGAAGGAGATCTATAGTGGTCGGGATGCCCTCCTTACATGTAATAACATCACCAGCTATGGCTACTAGACCACTGGAAGGAGATCTATAGTGGCCGGGATGCCCTCCTGGCATGCAATAACATTACCAGCTATGGCTACTAGACCACTGGAAGGAGATCTATAGTGGCCGGGATGTCCTCCTTGCATGTATTAACATTACCAGCTATGGCTACTAGACCACTGGAAGAAGATCCATAGTGGCCGGGATGCCCTCCTTGCATGTAATACTATCACCAGCTATGGCTACTAGAACACTGGAAGGAGATCTATAGTGGTCGGGATGCCCTCCTTACATGTAATAACATCACCAGCTATGGCTACTAGACCACTGGAAGGAGATCTATAGTGGCCGGGATGTCCTCCTTGCATGTATTAACATTACCAGCTATGGCTACTAGACCACTGGAAGAAGATCCATAGTGGCCGGGATGCCCTCCTTACATGTAATAACATTACCAGCTATGGCTACTAGACCACTGGAAGGAGATCTATAGTGGCCGGGATGCCCTCCATGCATGTAATAACATTGCCAGCTATGGCTACTAGACCACTGGAAGGAGATCTATAGTGGCCGGGATGCCCTCCTTGCATGTAATAACATTACCAGCTATGGCTACTAGGCCACTGGAAGGAGATCTATAGTGGCCGGGATGTCCTCCTTGCATGTAATAACATTACCAGCTATGGCTACTAGGCCACTGGAAGGAGATCTATAGTGGCCGGGATGCCCTCCTTACATGTATTAACATTACCAGCTATGGCTACTAGACCACTGGAAGGAATGCTATAGTGGCCTGGATGCCCTCCTTGCATGTAATAACATTACCAGCTATGGCTACTAGACCACTGGAAGGAGATAAACAGACTGAACAGGATGTACTAAAGTCTTTATTTAGCTGTACATACTATGTTACTATGTTTGTGGTTTATTTCTGACTGTGGGGCAGCAAGTTCACACTGAGAACAAGTTGGGCTATGATGACTACTATCCAGAACCCAAAACTTGACCCAGTGGTTCGGATTCTAAGGGTGATGCTGGCCTTCACTAGAGACCTCTACAATAGAGGATATGATAGGATGCGTGAAAAGCTCCGGGTCATTCCACTATAGCAATTATGGTTTGGGCAGACAAGCACCGTTGGACTTGATGGCAAGGGTCAGATGTAAGTCAAGGTTCATGGGTAGACAGAAAGCTGTACTGGGGGTTGAAAGCTATGGCAAGGTCATGGATTGGCAGCAAAACGGGTAAAGGAGAGTTTTTTTGTGTTCATACTTTATAGCACACAGGACCAGCGCCAGCACTGGGAATGCCTGTGTAAGTGCCGATTGGCATCTTTAGGGGCCCACTACGGCTTGCACTGGGGCTGGTGTCATGCAGGCAGACCTGTTAATTCCTGGACCAGAGGCAATCGAGATGGTGATGAGAAATGGAAGGCAATTGGTGAAAGCTTTGAATGTGACGATGATCAGAGGAAATTGGCAGCAGCTGTGACTCTTTGGCAAGTGCAGAGAAGGCAGTAAGGGTAACTGGCAGCAGACTCTTAGGAGACAACTGGCAGGAACAGGAACAGGTAGGCGTGTGTCACTCCTAAGATCTGCTAGCATCTTCCTAATGCCTCAGGCCTTCTTAAACAAGACCAACAGCATGACACTTTTGGAAAAGAAAGGTAGTGGCCATTTTGGAACTGGCTCTCCAAACTGACATAACTAAGAATGTGCAGTTACAGGAAGCCCAGTGTCAAACTCCGAGGACACCCGCCTTCTTAGTGAGTTAACAACGCCAAACCCCAATATAGCTTCACCTATAGCTAAGCCCCCATTTGCCGGGACACTTTATACGCCTCAAAGATTGTGAACTCACAGGGATGAAGGCGGATGAACTGGAGGTAAGATTGGTCGTAGCCAGACAAGCCGGGGTCATGCAGAGAATAATCAGTTCTCACGATAAACAGTGCCAAGGGAGAAACACGAGAAAGGTCAAAGGTCAAGCTATGGTCAAACAGGGTAAGCAGAGAGTTCGCAGTACAAGAGATGAGGCAAAAACGTAGTCGGAATCCAGACAAAGGTCAGTTCAGGCGGCAGTCACGGAATGGTCAGGCAAGCTATGTCGGCAACGGTATAACAATCAACGGACACAGGATCAATAGCACCCAGCAGCACGCTATTACGGGCAGTGTGAGAGGGGGGGGGACTTTATAGGATGGGAACTGACGGGATTGGACAGAGGGGAATAATGTTCATTGATGTTTTAACAACATATGGTCTGATAGCCCAGATAACCTTTACGGCGTTTAGCCCACAGTAAACTTGTGATTACTAAAAGGTGATTGGCTCCTTTGAGCTACCCTCAGGCGGCCATGCTGATTGCAGCACCGCCAGAGGGTATAAGACAAAGACAGCTGTGCTCGTGTGGGAGCATGTGTAGTGGAGCCAGGAAAGTGGCGAGGAGAGGAGGAGGCAGGCGCTCGGCTATGCTCGAGCCGACGTCCACCAAGCAGAAGGAGTCCCTGCCTACGCCATCAATGAACGCGACGGGACCAGTCTGGAGGTAAGTACTGACACCCAGCAGCACATCCTGTTTTCTGGTGGCCTGCTCATCCATGAGCCTCCATCTTGTTTTTAAAATTGACTCCAGCAGGAGTTAGGAAATGGCAAATAATTTTGTATGTACCTCAATCTAAATTCCCCCGGGGGGCGAGATGCCTATGAGCTCTGTTTGTTATGTTGGTCCGGTTTAAGTAATTTTTGGCTGTTGGTCCACTTTAAATGCAGTTTTAGTGTGCGATCTCCTGCACATACACAAGCAGATGTAAGATTATCGTGACACTCGGCTTTGTCTGACCCTCCCCAGTTTGCTGGCAGAATTGACCCCTGCTTGCCTAACCTTAAACCTTGCTACCTCTTCGGACACTGCTATCCCTCTGACTACCGCTTTTTGACCCTCGTATTCTGATATTCCTTCTGCCTACTGCTTTTGTTGTTAAGCAAGTTTGGATTGATTACTTATGTATGACCCTGGCCTCTCCTGACATCTCTCGTCTCTTCGTTTTGCCAAGTCCCACAGGCAGCCTTGCCTAGTGAGGCCCCCCAGCGTCCCGGCAGACAGGGACTTGTCTAAAGGTGAAGCAGGGGTGGAGACTGGAGGTTGCTGACTGACTGATTGCAACATCAAAGGGGTCCATGGAGACTCTCTTACCCAAGGGCCCGTATCAACCTGGAGTTGGTCTTCATCGCACCTCCTTACTGCAAAAAAATGCAGAATGTTATACCGAGCTGTGACATGTACAATACAGTAAATCCCTTGGATCTCTTAAATGTATTTAAAACATTTGATTTCTGCGTGTTCTTCCCAAAGCCAAGGCAGTATATTACATTAATAGTTCATTAAGGCCGATCTTGCCATAAATTAGGTGACACGACTTGCTCGGGGTGAAAGTAGAAGCGATTTTCTTGTCTTCCAAAAGCTTGCCTTGCATTTTCTAACCTGTTCTGCATGAGTTCGCATAATACAAGGTGACTTCCATCCTGTAAATAATGACAAGGAGCCATAGCTCTACAGTAACAATGTACCAATGGGGACATTTCCGGAGAGCCAGGAGATTTTACACAAACAAGGAAAGGGTTTTGTGCTATCAAAAAGAACTACTGATCTACAACAGCATCGAGAAACATACTTTTCTTTAAAATAACTTTAACAAGCTTTTTCCTAGTACCCATTAGCGGTTTCCTGATAAACTAAGATTTTCACTACCAATGACAACATTGATATGCATCAGGGGAGTTGTTGTATGAGTCTCATAAGCGTCTTTTTTCATACACCAAACTCTAGACACTGTATGAAATCAATGTGTGATGCTGTACAAATCAAAAAGAACTAACAGAAAATAGGATGTTGGGGTGCTTGAAGAAGCTCAATGGTCCCCTTTCTCAGACCAGAGTACCAATAAACTACTGTATTTTTAGAAAGCAGCCAGCACACCAATACAAAATACTCGTTATGTATATTCAATGTTTACTAAATTGTGCTATGATGCAAGAAAAAGAAACAGTACACAAAGGAAACCATAGATAAAAATGCATCAATTGATGACCCATGGAATGGGGAGCTTTCAAAAAGCATAAGCTTTAAACCTAAAAGTGGGCAAAGTATATGGACAGGTATACAAGTATAGCACGTGTATAAGACATCAGTGACCCATGGCGGTCATAGTCCTGGTTATTATAGAGTGTTAGGCACATTGCATGGGTCATCAATAGGGATGGGCTAACAGAACCGCAAAGTTCGGGTTTGTACCGAACTTTGCGAGTTCGGGTTCCCGAACCCGAACTTCATCCAGAAATCCATGTTTCGAGTTCGGTGCCCGGCCTGAGCACGGAAAATCTGGTTGTTGGGCTGCTGGGCAACCTGCTTCACTTGAGGGTGCAACAGCAGGAGGCTTCTGTAACTCACCTGAGCCCCGATCCACGGTCACTGTTCAGCGGCTGTTCATGTTGGAATGGTCTCCGTCCGGGGCCAGGAAAAGATGTGCCAGCAATGCCAGATGACTCTAGTAGTGTCTTTACTCATGGGGAGCAGCGGTCCTCTTTCTGTGACCTCGGTTGGGGGGTATGTTTTACAGCAGAGGTATGTTTTACAGCAGAGCCCCCTGCTGCATACTCTGTGTCCCTAAAGTTCGGGTCCCCATTGATTGTCCAATGTTTAATAACTTGTGTTATCATGCAAGAAAAATAACTTTTTTGCAAGAACTTTCAAAAAACATAAGCTTTGAGCCTATAAGTGGGCAAAGTATATGGACAGGTAGACAAGTATTGCACATGCATAAAACATCTGTGGCTTGTGGCGAGCATAGTCCTGGGCATTATACGGTGTCAGGCACATTGTATTGGTCATCAATAGTGATGGGCGAACAGAACTGCAAAGTTTGGGTTCATAATGAACTTTGCGAGTTCGGGCTCCCGAACCCAAACTTCAGCTAGAAATCCATATTCGAGTTCTGTGTCTGGCCTGAACACGGAAAAGCTGGTTGATGGGCTGCTGAGCAACCTGCTTAACTTGAGGGTGCAGCAGCAGGAAGCTTCTGTAACTAACCTTAGCCCCAATCCACGGTCCCTGATCAGGCTTCATGTTGGAATGGTCCCCATCCAGGGCCTCAGGAAGATGGCCTCCAGCAATGCCAGCTGACTCTAGGAGTGTCCTCATTCATGGGAAGCGGCGGTCATCTTTCTGTGACCTCGGCCGGGGAGCTGAGTTAAGTTTTACAGCAGAGCGTTCTACTGCATACTCTGTGGCCCCCAAAGTTCGGGTCCTCATTGATTTCAGTGTGGTTCAGGTTCGGTTCCCATGCAATGCTTAAAGTGCATTGTCATATGCCCATTACACTGTGGGATGGAAAAGACTCTGTAAAGATTGTTTCCTCTGTATGTGGCATTTAAAAGATCAACTTCTCCATGGAAGGATGTAGCTGACGACACCCTGAAAGCGCTGCAGAAGCTGCTGTTTTTGTGACACCCACTCAGCCTAGGAACAGCACAAGTATGAAAGCCAGGTAAAAACCACACTGGCTGGAGTTGGCACACCAGGCAGCTGCCTGGGGCTTCCAGGGCTCTGGAGGGCCCCTGGTTGGTGATAGGGTTGCCACTTGGCCATTGACTCACCGGCATAGCAATTTGCTTTTGCAGCCTTCCCCTGTAGGTAATTAAAAGCCAGCATTTTACAGCTGACAGAATGGGCAAGGGAGTGGCCTTATGACCGGATGGTTGCAGGCTCGAATCCTGGTCATGAGACAAGACTGAAGTGCTCTTGAGCAATGCACCTAACCCCCCCCCAACTGCTCCATGGGTGCCATAATTGGGGCAGCCCATACAGAGGAAAAATTATGTGTGTGCAAGCATACAATGGCCGACATGTTAGAGTTTTCACTCTCCTGGCGTTTGTTCCTCATAAGCCGGGCATCCCAATTCTTACCTGACAGTCTCTCCTCCAATCAGCTGTCTCAGCCACGCATATAAATGACCGGCTACACCAGCTGAGTAGGGTTGTAAGCACGCTCCCTTCGGCTGTGTGTGCCAGCCCCAGCCATTTATATACTGCTGGTTCATGCATCTGCTAGAAGGGAGCCAGGGGAATGCTGGTGAGGTGCAGCGATTCATGGGGGTTTCACACAGTGGGGCATCCTAAATCAGGATGCCCCCCAAAAGAGAAATGTCTTAGATGCCAGGGCTGGCTTTTGTTTCTCTTTAAAGTGGACCAATCACTGGCCGAGCCAGCCCTGGAGACTAAATGACTCCAGGCCCATCAGACTAGGGGACCCTGGACAAGGCCTGAGACAGATCTAACACTAGCATTTGTAAAGACCAGGCACATAGATGAGTATCATTGAAGAAAGGAGCTTGCGCATGACTCCACAGAAACTGACACCAGAACCACTCTTAAAGCTGCAGACACAGAGATACACAAGGAAACCAGGGTGTGCTATAGATGCAACAAACAGGGACACATAAAGATCACCATATGGAAAACAGAGCAAATGAGACAGCGTCCCAGAAAGTTAAAGCCACAATCTCTGATCCAAGGTACTGGAATGACATATTTAAAATGGCGGGCAATCATACATTTCAAGGCTGGTGCATTGACTCAGGAGCAGCGAGTCACATGACAATTGATAGAAGCTTTTTCACAGAACTTGATCTGAAAAACAAAGAGACTATTTACCTTGTAGATGGAAGTAAAATACATGCAGAGGGATATGGACATGGAATCCCTGTATGACCCAATGATGTGGGACACAATTTAGCCATACCATAGAAGTGCTTTATGTACCTGATCTCGAAGGAGGACTATCTGTGAAGCTTCTGATAGCCAAAGGACTCACTGTAAAGTTCCAAGGTGACAAGACTTTTATCATGCACAGCAAGCAGATTATAGCGAGTGCCAAACTGGATGGCTGTATCACTTCAATACAGTGAAGGAAAAGGTGACACAATAAACACAATGGCTGTATACACATGTGGCACAGGCGTTTAGGTCACAAACACCCAGAATGCATACAAGAACTGCAAAAGAGGAATCTGACAAAGGATCTGACAGTATCCCCTTGTCCATTTACTGGTGAATGTTGCAGCAAATCCAAAGATACAAGAGCAGCACTTTATAAAGTCAGTCAGAATAGAGCTTTAAGATCCCCTAACCTAGTTCACAGTGATGTATGTGGTCCCCTAAGCCTACCTACACCTGGACGCAACAGGTACATAGTGACTTTCATGGATGACTATTCTAGGTAAACACTCACTTACCTAATGCAGCACAAAAGTGAAGTTCTTGACAAATTACAGAACTATGTAGTAAAGATAAGTAACACGTTTCAAAGGAAGCCTCTCATACTTCGAAGTGTCCATGGAGATGAATTCACACAGAAGTACAAGACTACTTAAAGCCGAATGGAATAGAACATCAAAAGACAGTGTCATACAAACCAGACCAAAATGGGGTAGCTGAAAGAAAGAACCAAACTCTAACTGAAATGATCAGGTGTATACTGGAAGACTCTGGACTACCACAAAAATACTGGGGTGAGGCAGCAATAACAGTTACTTAATAGCAGAACAGAGTTTTTTCTAGAACAGTGGCACAATGAGAAAGAGTTTTTGAATGCAAAGTATTCATCTACATTCCAGAGGAAAACTGCACCAAATTCAAAAACAGAGCATTTGAAGGAATATTTGTTTGATACGGGGTTACAGAAGACTAAAGCCTAAAACAAACAAGGTTACCATTAGAAACAGTATAACTTTGTTAAAGATCTGAGAAAAAAGGTGATGACAACAGAGGAGGTCAGAACAAAAGAGAAAACTGACACTGATCAGCCATCATCTGTAACTTCTGAACAAACAGTTAAAGTAAGTGCACAAATTACCAGTATGGAAGAGCATATACAAGCAAGCTCAGACACAGAACCAATACGCTCAACAAGAGAAAACAGAAGTAATCTCTCAAACAAGGCAAGACATATCTCAGCTTTCAGAAGGGGAAGCCAGTAAATGGATAAAGGCTGCAAAGGAAGACATAAAATCCATTCATGGCACCAAAACATGGACACTTACAGAACTACCACCTGGAAGGAAAGCCACAGGCTGTAAATGGGCTTTTAAAGTGAAGTACAATGCAGATGGCCCAGTAGAGTGATACAAAGCAAGACTCGTAGCCAAGGGATATTCTCAAAAATATGAAGAGGACTATGATGAGACTTTTGCTCCAGTAGTCAAGCATGCTACAATAAGGACTTGTTGGAAGTAGCCACCACAAGGAAAATGCAAGTGAAACACTTTCATGTGAAAACAGCGTTTCTATATTAGAAGACATCTACATGGAACAAATACCAGGGTTCAAAGATAAACAAAGGCCAAACCTAGTATACAAACTTCAGAGGAGTATATACGGTCTAAAGCAAGCCGCCAGAGCATGGAATATGAAAATAAAAGAAGCGCTTACACATGAGGACTTTCAGAGGAGTCCTTATACAAAAAGGACTTTTAGAGGAGTGCTTCAGAGGAGTGCTTATACAAAAAGAAATTGGCAAACAAGTGGTTCTATATGCTTATTTATGTGGATGATATTCTGATTTGTTTTGAGCAAGAAGGGGATATAGCAGACGTACTACAAACCCTGAATTAGCACTACCTCTGCATTCAGATTAAAAGAGAGGAAGGTGGCAACTTTCTTCTGAACCAAAAGCACAAAATACAAGAAATAATATAAACATTTGGAATGGAAGATGCAAAACTAGTAAAATCTCCTATGGAAACCAACTACCTGAAGGAGATAAACAGCCAAGATATGCCACTACCAACTAACACTTACTACAGGAAAGCAATAGGAAAGGTGTTGTACATTACCACCGCTACAAGGCCTGAAATTGCAGAAGCTATTGGAATCCTATGCAGAAAGGTTTCATTGCCAAGTCAGATGGACAGGAATGCTGTAAAGCGAGTCATTCGCTATCGTGAAGGAACTTTACATTACAAGCTAAAGTTACCAGCAAGTGATGAAAGCATTGTGACAGGATATGTGGATGCCGAATGGGCCGAAGACACCAGTGACAGAAGAAACAAGTAGCCACTGGTAGATTATCTATTAGGAGATGCTATCAGTTATCAGCTATCAGTAGCTCTCTGTTAGACTTTCATCTACCGAAGCAGAGTACATTGCAGCAGCGCAGGCAAGCCAAGAAGCTATATGTCTAGGACAACTGTTAACAGACTAAGGTCAACCACAGTTGGAACCAATGGGAATCCTTGAGGAGATGGAAAGAGTTAGCTCGAGAACCAAGCACATTAATGTGAAGTTTCACTTTCTGAGGGATCTTTAAGAGCAGGAACTTCTTGATTTACTTTATTGCTGAGGACATGACAGCAGATATCCTTACTAAGCCCCTAAGCTCTGAAAGACACTCAAGGCTCAGCTGTTGAGAAGGGGTGTTGGACTTTGCAACAGCTTCTGCTTGTCTCTGAATGTGACTTTGGGACTTTTTCCAGATTGACTGCCGTGTACGGTTATGACAAGTTATGACAGTAGATGGCGCTGTTACCAATGCTTAACTGTAGTAGGGTAGCTGTATAGGACCTGGGCATCTGGGACAGGATTCTAGGCACTGGGCATAGGGTTGTTATAATATTTTTAAACTTGGGGCCACACTTTTTGTTTCAAGCCAGCCCTGACCACACCATAACACCCCTATTGGAGAAAAGGTGTGTCCAAATGTACTGGTAATATATATAATGTGGTAAAGTGTATGGAAAAGTGCTGAATGGTATCTCTTTCTCCCTTGGTTTTCTCAATCAGGCAACGATCCATGCCGGGTTTACGGGACCCCAGTCCACATTCACAGTCCCCTAAGGGTTTTTCCCCTACTTCCAGTCCCAGTTCTTTCACAGGTGATGAGGCTAATTGCAAAAGAAGCCTAATAAAAGGAGCCCCTGAGGCTTCCAGTGTGGAGATGGAGAGACTGGGATGAGGAGCCTGGACCTTGCTGCTCCCAACACTGACAGTGCTAAATTGCATGTGAAGGACTTTATGTGGATTAGCAGCCTGGACCTGTATGCCCCGAAAGGACCTGTGATATCAATTATCACACACTGGACATTGCTAAAGTTAGTGAGGTAACCACTTGCTGTACTGCATTGTTCCTGTATTATACTCTGAAGTTAAGAGATTTTGCCTGTTGGACTTTGTTTTCAATAAATTGCTTATTATTTTACTAAGAACTATCTTCAGAGTCATTGCCGTTGGCCCCAGATCCTGACAATATATATATATATATATATATATATATATATATATATATATATTAACCCACATACCGTATGCACACATATAGCAAGCACTGCTGGATATTAGAACTTAACTTCACCTGACAATTGATGTAAAAAAATAAAGAGAAGTGAGGAACATCTGCCGAGTCCAGAGACACACAGCTGATTGACATAACAAAATTCTAGACACCATATTTTAAATAAAACAAGCCAATATTCTATAACTGCCACTTGAACCGAGTCCAGAATTACCCAGCTAATGAAGTTACATCAGCGTTTTGCCATGGTGTCTTCTTTTGCTGCCAGCTGGTGAAAAGTTTGAATGTCACGGAAGAGATTATTTCCTTAAAGTTTAAAAAATTCAAAGCAGCAAAATTAGAACGATGGTAATTAATGGTGTTGGGGAATTCTGAAAACTCTATTAAATGAATTTCTTTCTTGTTAGGAAAAATGTCAGACTCTCCAGACATCCCGCATTCCCTGCAAATGTCCTCTGCGCACTTGTTCCCCCTGGCACTGATGTTGCTACTGGAATCAACATGAAAAAAAATCACGGATTCAGTTGTGACTATTCTAAATGATAGAAAACTCAACTTTACCAGAGTTCTTCCTAAAGAATCTGGACTATATTATTTTTCTCTCCTCCTTCTTCTTCTTCTTTCTGCTTGTAGAATGTTTGCCACATGCAAAGTGATGCCCACATTGGGGCCACTACACAATCACATTTAGAGCTGGTGTTTTCCCTCTATCAGTGATTTGAGATGAAATTCTCATCTGATCTAGATGGCTAGTTGGCCCCCCAAACCATTAGGAATATATTCATCTTCTTTTTGTCTCTTTCGACTATCTTCTTCATTCTTGGTTTTATTTTTTTTCTTTCTTCTTCAAAATTGTTTGCCGCGTGCAAAGTGAGGCCCACATTGGGTCCACTACACAATCACACAAGTAGACCTATTAGTGTTCTGAGCTGATTTTCTCAACTGACCTAGAGCTGAACCCCCCCAAACCACTAGGAGTTTCTGCATCTTCTTTTTTCGTCTCCCGACTTTCTTCTTCATCGTTTGTTTTTTTCCCTTCTTCTTTCTTCTTCAAAAATTGTTTGCCACCTGTAAAGTGAGGTCCACATTGGGGCCATTTTGCAATTACACAAGTAGACCTATTAGTGTTCTGAGCTGATTTTCTCAACTGATCTAGAGTTGAACCCCCAAACCATTAGGAATTTATACATCTTTTTTTTTTTTTACTTCCGACTCTCTTCTTCATCCGTTGTTTTCTTCTTTTTTCCCTTCTTCTTTCTTCTTCATCAAAAATGTTTGCCACATACAAAGTGGGGCCCACATTGGGGCCACTACACAATCACACAAGTAGACCTGTGTGTGTTCTGAACTGATTTTCTGAACTGATCTGGAGAAAATATTCATCTTCTTTTTTATCTTTTCCTCTTTGTCCTTTATCTTCTTTTTTTTCTTTCTTCTTCAAAATAGTTTGCCATGTGCAAAGTGAGGCCCGCATTGGGTCCACTACACAATATCACAAGAGTTGAACCCCCCAAACCACTAGGAGTTTCTGCATCTTCTTTTTTCCTCTCCCGACTTTCTTCTTCATAGTTTGTTTTTTTTCCCTTCTTCTTTCTTCTTCTTCAAAAATGTTTGCCACCTGTAAAGTGAGGCCCACATTGGTGCCATTTTGCAATTACACAAGTAGACCTATTAGTTTTCTGAGCTGATTTTCTCAACTGATCACAGTTGAACCCCCCCCCAACCATTAGGAATGTATACATATTTTTTGTGTCTTTTGACTTTCTTCTACATCGTTAGTTTTCTACTTTTTTCTCTTCTACTTTCCTCTTCTTCAAAAATGTTTGCCACATGCAAAGTGAAGCCCACATTGGGTCCACTACACAATCACAAAGGAAGACCTATTAGTGTTCTGAGCTGATTTTCTCAACTGATCTAGAGTTGAACCCCTCAAAACCACTAGGGATTTATACATCTTCTTTTTTGTCTTTGACTTTCTTCTTCATCCTTTGTTTTCTACTCCCTTATTCTTTCTTCTTCTTCAAAAAAAAAAAATCACAAATTCAGTGACCATTCTAAATGATAAAAAAAAAAAAACTAAACTCTTCCTAAAGAATCTTCTTCTTCTTTCTTCTTCAAAAATGTTTGCCACATGCAAAGTGGGGCCCACATTGGGGCCACTACACAATCACACATGTAGACCAATTTGTGTTCTGAACTGATTTTCTGAACTGATCTGGAGAAAATATTCATCTTCTTTTTCCTCTTTGTCCTTTATTTTCTTTTTTTTTTCATTCTTCTTCAAAATAGTTTGCCATGTGCAAAGTGAGGCCCGCATTGGGTCCACTACACAATATCACAAGTAGACCCATTAGTTTTCTGAGCTGATTTTCTCAACTGATCACAGTTGAACCCCCCCAACCATTAGGAATGTAAACATGTTTTTTGTGTCTTTTGACTTTCTTCTTCATCGTTTGTTTTCTACTTTTTTCTCTTCTTCTTTCTTCTTCTTCAAAAATGTTTGCCACATGCAAAGTGAAGCCCACATTGGGTCCACTACACAATCACAAAGGAAGACCTATTAGCGTTCTGAGCTGATTTTCTCAACTGATCTAGAGTTGAACCCCCCCAAAACCACTAGGGATTTATACAACTTCTTTTTTGTCTTCGACTTTCTTCTTCCTTCTTCACCCTTTGTTTTCTACTCCCTTCTTCTTTCTTCTTCAAGAAAAAAAAATCACAAATTCAGTTATGACCATTCTAAATGATAAAAATAAAAAATCAACTCACCCAGAGTTCTTCCTAAAGAATCTTCTTCTTCTTCTTTTTTCTTCATAAATGTTTTTCCACGTGCAAAGTGGGGCCCACGTTGGAGCCACTACACAATCACACAAGTAGACCTATTAGTATTCTGAGCTGATTTTATCATCTGATCTGGAGTTGACCTTAAAACTGTTAGGAAAATATTCATCTTCTTTTTGTCTTTCCTCTTAGTCCTTTGTCTTCTTTTTTCTTTTTTCTTCTTCAAAAGGATTGCCACGTGATCACAATAAAACCAGGGGTACATTGGGGCCACCACACAATCACACAAGTAGAGCTGGTGTGTGCTCCTATCAGTGATCTGAGCTAATTTTCTAAACTGATCTAGAGTTGACCCCAAAACTATTAGGAATATATTTGTCTTCTTTTTTTGGTCTTCCTTCTTTCTTTTTCGTCCTTTTTGTATGCCTCTTGCACAGGAAGTGAGGCTCAACCTGGGGCCACTGCTCAGTCACACAGTTCTTGCTGGTGTGTACCCCCTATCAGTGATAGTGATCTGAGCCGATATTTTCAACTGATCTAGAGTTGTCCTTAAATATATTTGTCTTCTTTTTTGTCTTTCTCCTTTGTCCTTTGATTTCTTTCCTCTTTTTTTCATCTTCTTCAAAAGGATCACCACTTGATCACAATAAATTCAGGGGTACACTGGGGCCACTACACAATAACATGAGTAAAGCTTGAGTGTAGTGATGAGTCAGAAAGGGGACAATTGCCCCCTGACAAATTGTAATAATTTTTTTTTTCTGTATTTATTTTTTGTTTTCTGTTGTTATTTTAAGTACTTTCTTCATCTCATTTTATGCAGGGTAGTTGCCCTGGTGCCCCCTCCCCCAATTTACAGCATTCTAGCCCTTGCCTTCCCTATTTTACAGCCATTTTGGGGCCCCCAAATTCAGGTCCCCATTGACCTCGATGGGAATCAAGGACCCTGAACTGAACTTGTGACAAGTTTGGGAAAATTCGATGAACCCAAACTTCTATGGGTTCGCTCATCACTATCTGTAAGATGAAGATGAGCAGATAACAGATAACATTAAGGCCAGCCCCCACATTAAGGGCAAAATTAAATCTTATGCTTTATTATTAATTATTGTTTCGCGGGTGCGCACAGCCAATTTAAAGGTGCCAGCAACAATGGGGGTGCTGCAAAGCTGCAAGAAAACCGTCAGGGCCCCAAGGTGGCCCCAAAATAATCCCCATATATATGTGCTGCATATTTAGAATGAAACACTAAATGTTTATTTGAAAAATACTTACAGTTATTTCCTCATATAAAAACATATACATAAACACTGCTTAAGGACCTCTGCTGCCTGTTGTCATCTTGGGCCAAGCTGCACCTTTTGTGGCTCTGAAGAATAGCCGCTGTAAAAATGTGGAATACTAAAAAGTCTGGAAAACTAACAGGCTAAAAGGCCATCTAGCCCCCCCCCCCCAGTCTCCTCTCCTGTCGGTTCTAGGTAACCCGGAATTCCCCGCGGCCTTTCTGGAACCAGCCTTGTTTAGCTGGTGGAGAATGCAAAGCCTAACGAGGATTAAATACTTTGTTGTTCATAAAGGAATAATTACATTCTCCGAGCTCAAATCCCTTAGGAATATTCCGAGCAGAGAATACCTCCGCTTTTTACAAATAGCCCACTACATAGCATCCAAACTCAGGATGGGTGCTCCGCCAGGCCCATTCACACCTTTTGAGTTCGTATGTGGGGCATACCCCCTTGGGAAGGGAATGATAGCCATGGTTTATTAGACGCTGTGCGGAGATGTAGCGGTGTCCCTCCCAGCATACACGAATAGATGGGAAAAAGATCTAGGGATAAGCCTATTGCTGAGTGGTTGGAGAATGGCATGGCGGAATTAATTCTCTTGGTTTCTGAACACCGGTGCACAAGAGGTCAACATCAAAGTCCTACTCCGTTGGTACCTTGTCCCTGACATGATCCACAGATTTTGTCCTTCTTACCCACTGGAGTGCTTTAGAGATTGCCGGCTTCAGGGCTCATACATCCATATCTGGTGGGAATGTAGGGTGGTTCGCCACTTCTGGGGTAAGGTCTATTACCTCTTAAGGAAAGCAACAGGCTTACACCTGACCTCCTCGCCCCAACTGGCCTTGCTTAATCTTAAACCCCCCGACTGTACAAGGTCACAATTTGAGCTTATAAGACATATCTTGACGGCTGCCAAACTCATAATAGCGCACTCATGGAAGAAAAGAACAATCCCTAGTGGGAGTTTGGTCCCACACATCAACAAAGTAATGTTTTTTGAGAAGATGGCAGCTTCGATGCAAGGAGATGGGATGGGCTGGATCGCTCACTTCCTTCCCAAAAACTTTGAACATTCCCTCTTTGCATCTCAATGACGCGCTGCACTCATCTCAAGTCAAGCAAGTTCCTGTTCTTCTGTCTTTTTCACTCTAGCCCCCCTCCTCTTACCTCCCGTCCCCATCCCCTGGCACGTGGCTTTGTCCCACGCGTACCTCATATTCTGTCTAAATCGACAATCGTTACTTACTGGTGTACAAGTTTACATCTTTTTGAACATTTTTATATATACTTACTTTACAAAATGTATTGTTTGATTGTACACTGATGTACCTCTTTCATAACCTCAATAAAAATATTGTAAAAAAAAACATATACATAAACACAATGGACAAAAAACAAAAACACAGGCGCTGCCCGGTTAACCCCTCCCTGAATTTAATACAATTTATCAACATATAAAAGCCATATCAGATGTAATGAATATCTATATACCATACTATGTGCAAAATGTATTAAATCCACCCGTACACACCTGTGCATATGAACCAACCCCTCTCTAAACTAAATATAAATAAATATATAAACTTGTGTTAATGCAAGATATTATTATCACATGAAAGTGCCAGTGCTAACTACAATAATATAGTTATAATATATAATGTATATATTTAAAACCTGTATTAATGCAATATATTATTATCACGTGAAAAGTGCCAGTGCTAACTACAATAATATAGTTATAATATATATATTTAAAACCTGTGTTAATGCAAGATATTATTATCACTCAATAAAGTGCCAGTGCTAACAACAGTAATAACGTTAACTCAGCTCAATCCTCAGGCCAACAAGGGCAGATCAATAGTAATATTTCAAAAGACCAAACAATGGCAATTAATCAGGTAAAAGAACAGAGGAGAGCTTACACAGCAAGAAAAAATAAATAAATCTCAAAAATACATCAGCAAATAATGAGGATGGGGGGGGTATAACCAAGGTGGCCTGCGTCCTGAGACCGGCGTGGTCACTTCCTCTCGGCTACCTCCTCAACCCTACTATTGATCGGCCCTTGTTGGCCTGAGGATTGAGCTGAATTCACTTTATTACTGTCACCCCCCTGTGGGACACCCGCCTTCGGGTGACTCCGCAACTCCCAATCGCCACTGCTGCTTCTGCCTATAGACAAGCCCCTTTTCCTGGAACAATGTATATGCCTCACTGGACACGGTTGCCCTCAGGACTTAGATAGCACAAAGGTTGCGGACTTACAGTGTGAAGGCAGATGAACCAGGGACAAGGCTGGGCGGAAGTGTGGCTGGCTAAGGTTATACACAGGAATGACAGTCCTTCTGATTCGGGGTTCCAAGGGGATAAACAGGAGAATGGTCAAGGGTCAAGCCAAGGGCCAAGCCGGGTGGTCAGAGAGTTTATAGTGTAGATGAGTAGACAAGCTCCAGGTCAGGCAGGCAGGCGTCAGTCCTGGCAGCAATCAGACGAGGGTCAGACAAAGCGAAAGTAAGCAACATGTAATCATAATACAGCTAACAGTGGTACAATAACACCCAACAAAAGTTATAACAGGCAATGCATGCTGGGAGAGGCCTAGTTTTATGTGGCCATAGGCCAATCTTGACAGGAGGCCAGATTCAGCCCACCCTTAAACCCAGCAATACCTGTGGGGAAGCTGACCAGCAAAACATTGCCATAAAAAGAGACATCACGCCTAAAGGTGCTGGGGGCCCTGGAACGCAAGCGTCGCCCATCCTGCCGAAACCGGATGTGACGTTGCGCTTCACCGGTCAGAAGCGCTGAAGAGTAAAATCTCATTGCCGGCTCCATTTTGTTGGAGCCCGGCCAGCGCATAGACTCTGCATTCATATTTCCAAATTCTCCACCTATCAGAGTAAAACTGTATCTGTTGCATGTCATTGTATATAGACTTGGATTATCATATAGGAATTTTATAATTATAGGGGGGAATTTTTTAAAGCACACCTTGTGCTAGCCTCCATGTGTGGAGATATCCTATTTGTAAACTGGATCTATATCTATGTCCATAGTGTTCTGAAGGCAAAGTCCAATTCATTTGGTACTATATCCATATTATATGAAATCCATTGCCTATTGTGGCTGAAACCACTACTATATTACATTATAATGACAAATTAGTCCGTGCATATAACACATGTATAATATACAGCCACTTAATATCAGGAGAGAGAATAGGAAAGGAATACAGTCTTTCTGAACCTGCATTTATAGTATATGTCTCCAAAGGTAGATCTAAGGCTAACGAACCCTATAGTATGCCTATCTCAAAAACTTCCAATTTTATTTGGTGCTTGTCCAGATTCCTCAAGGTTTACAGGATCAAATTCTATTTTTTAAAAACATATTCTTTACATGTGTTCTCTTTAAGCTAGTATACTATAAAATGCCATGTTCTTCTCTTATTGATATTGCCTCATTATTTAACTGTTCGATATTCTACCATCATTGAATCCTTCCTCTATTGTTGTGAGGCGTTTGGGATCTACAGGAATGGGGCAAAACTAAGGGTGTCATTTAGTCCCGGATATCGGGATGCCCCCAGTCTGTAGATCCGGCGCGCCTCAACCTGCAAGGTCATTTTTTGAATACTATCCCCTCGTTGGGGGTTATGTATCCGGTCCAGTCCCTGAAATTTTAAAGAGCTAGGGTTTTTGTTATGGTGTAATGTGAAGTGGCGGCCTACTGGTGTTTTTTGGTTACCCGTCTTTATGTTGTATTGGTGTTCATATATGCGTCGCCTAAATTGGCGGTTCATTTTTCCTATGTAAAAATGTCCACAGTCGCATGTCAACAAATAAATGACATCGGTCGAGGAACAATTGATGTAATGTTTTGATCTATATTCCCCCTTATTTTCCACTTTTACTGTGGTCCCTGTTGTTATATAGCGGCACATGCTACAGCCACCACACCGATAGGTGCCTTTTTGTTTGCAGCAGTGCTCATTCTTGCTGACATTATAGTGGCTGTGTACCAACCTATCCCTGAGATTTGGGGATCTTCTGAATGTTATTTTGGTTCCTTCGGTAGGAAGGTTCTAAGGTGGACATCGTTGAGAAGGATCGGCCAGTGTTCTTTTAGAATGTGACGTATTTCTCTATGTGACTCTGTATAGGTTAAGATAAGGGCTGGACTTTGTTGATTTTTCACACGTTTTGGTTTGTATAGTATGGTCTGTCTATCAAGTTTTTTAGCTTTCTTGTATGCCTGTTTTAGGACTGAGTGTTCGTAGCCTTTTTCTAATAGCCTAAGTCTGATCATATTTGCTTCTTGTTGGTAAGATTCCAAAGTGCTACAGTTGCGGTGTGCTCTGATGTATTCCCCATAGGGGATGTGAGCTTGAAGCTCTCAACATCCTATTTGCCGCAGTCTCCTTACAATATAAGGTGGTGGTGATATGGCCATTGCTGTCTTTCTTTATCGCTATGTCAAGAAAGGTTACCTTATGTTGATTGTATTCGCTCGTGAGTTTTAAGTTCATGTCATTTTGGTTCAATTGGGTGAAAAACTCATCCAATTCCTGCTTCGGCCCCTCCCAGATGACCAGGATGTCATCAATGTACCTGTGCCAGGCAGAAACCTGGCACAGGTACTTGGCCATCTGGTCCTCCGCCCACAACCTCCTCTCCCACCAACCCAGATATAGGTTGGCGAACGATGGAGCACAGGTCGTGCCCATCGCCGTTCCCTGTATCTGGTGGTAAAGATCGTTCTTGAAGAGAAAGAGGTTGTGGGAGAGGATAAAATCGAGGAGCCGAAGCAGGAAAAGATTATTGTTGTGTTCTTCAATGTCCAATTCACTAAGGAAGTTCTCTACCGCCTTTATGTGAAATGTATGTGAAATGCTGGAATACAGAGCCTCCACGTCCAGAGTCACCAGGAAAGCCCCAGGGCTCACCCATAAGTCATCAAGTATACGGACAATATGGCCCGTGTCTTTGACATACGAAGGCAGGCCCGTTACCACGGGCTGCAGATGTTGGTCCACATAACAGCTAGCATTCTCGGTAAGAGCCCCTATGCCCGATACGATGGGTCGTCCGGGGGCAACGTAATCGATTTATGCACCTTGGGGAGTGCATAAAACGTTGGAATCTTGGGGCATGGGGACTCGAGGAAGCCAGCCATGTGGGCTTAAATAGGCTATCCACCATTGAGTCACTATATATATATATATATATATATATATATTATTTTAGAGAGGGTTTGGTTCATATACTGGTGTGTATGGGTGGATTTAATACATTTTCCACATAGTGTGGTGTATAGATAATTATTACATGTGATATTTCTTTTATATGTTAATCTGATATGGCTTTTATATATTGATACAATGGCCTTGATTCAATAAAGGTAGAAAAAAATGGTAGTAAAAAATTTAATTCATGAGAAAAAAGGCTGAGAATGTCACTGTTACTGAATCACCATCTAGGAAAACAATGAAAGTCAATGGCACTTTTTTACTCCTAAGAAAAGTAGAGAAGTGTTTCCTCCTTTCTACACTGTTGCAAAAGCTGCCATTGACTTTCATTGTCTTTTTATCTAGTGATTCAGTAACAGTGACATTCTCAGGCTTTTTTTCCATGAATTGAATTTTTTACTACCATGAGAATTTTTTTCTACCTTTATTAATCCAAGGCCATTGTATTCAATTTAGTGAGGCGTTGACCAGCCAACGCCTGTGTTGTTTTTTAGAATTGTCCATTGTGTTTATGTATATGTTTTTATACGAGGGAATAAGTGTATGTATTTTTCTAGTAAACATTTAGGGGCAAATTTATCAAGCACTTCTGCAGGACAGTGCCGCATCGGTGCAAATGAGTGTAGTAAAAAAAAATAATAAATGTTTTTTTTTCTCACTTAGCATGTTGCTGCACCACAAGACGTGCATTTACTAAAATATTAGCAGAGCAGCAGCATGCTGAAAACTGTATAAATCATATATTGCCCTACTCTAATTTGCACCGATGTGGCATGGCAGAAGTGCTTCATAAATCAAGGCCTTAGTGTTTTATTGGTGGAGGCTGATTTATTATTAGCGCCACGTATCGCCATGTGAGCATCTGTATAGCAGCTGTAAGCGTCTAGCGTAGCGGTCGCTGTACTATCCTGGCCGGCATTGACGAATTTGATGTGTGGTGTGCGCTGTGGAAGCTCTGTCCCTGATTCACTGCAGAGCCAATGGAGAACGCTAGGTGGTGTCCTAAGGTCAAAGTGCCCAAGACTACACCACATCTAACAAGAGGACAACGCTGCAGCGAGCGATAGGTAGCGCCAGCTCAGTGTGTCCGGCACTCGACGCTCCACACTATATTTAAGAAAACACTACATACACCCATCGTCGGTGCTCTAAAGTTGGGCACTGTAGCATAGAGCACCAGACGCTGTGTGACCTGCCTGTAATAATACATGTGACACTACATGGCGCTGTTAGAGGTGCTATACACTGACCTGCCTGTAATAATACATGTGACGCTACATGGCGCTGTTAGAGGCGCTATACACTGACCTGCCTGTAATAATACATGTGACGCTACATGGCGCTGTTAGAGGTGCTATACACTGAGCTGCCTGTAATAATACATGTGACGCTACATGACGCTGTTAGAGGCGCTATACACTGAGCTGCCTGTAATAATACATGTGACGCTACATGACGCTGTTAGAGGTGCTATACACTGACCTGCTTGTAATAACACATGTGACGCTACATGGCGCTGTTAGAGGTGCTATACACTGACCTGCCTGTAATAATACATGTGACGCTACATGGCGCTGTTAGAGGTGCTATACACTGACCTGCCTGTAATAATACATGTGACGCTACATGGCGCTGTTAGAGGCGCTATACACTGACCTGCCTGTAATAATACATGTGATACTACATGGCGCTGTTAGAGGCGCTATACACTGACCTGCCTGTAATAATACATGTGACGCTACATGGCGCTGTTAGAGGCGCTATACACTGACCTGCCTGTAATAATACATGTGACGCTACATGGCGCTGTTAGAGGTGCTATACACTGACCTGCCTGTAATAATACATGTGACGCTACATGGCGCTGTTAGAGGTGCTATACACTGACCTGCCTGTAATAATACATGTGACACTACATATCGCTGTTAGAGGTGCTATACACTGACCTGCCTGTAATAATACATGTGACGCTACATGGCGCTGTTAGAGGCGCTATACACTGACCTGCCTGTAATAATACATGTGATGCTACATGGCGCTGTTAGAGGTGCTATACACTGACCTGCCTGTAATAATACATGTGATGCTACATGGCGCTGTTAGAGGCGCTATACACTGAGCTGCCTGTAATAATACATGTGACGCTACATGGCGCTGTTAGAGGCGCTATACACTGAGCTGCCTGTAATAATACATGTGACGCTACATGGCGCTGTTAGAGGTGCTATACACTGACCTGCCTGTAATAATACATGTGACACTACATGGCGCTGTTAGAGGCGCTATACACTGAGCCGCCTGTAATAATACATGTGACACTACATGGCGCTGTTAGAGGTGCTATACACTGACCTGCCTGTAATAATACATGTGACACTACATGGCGCTGTTAGAGGCGCTATACACTGACCTGCCTGTAATAATACATGTGACACTACATGATGCTGTTAGAGGCGCTATACACTGACCTGCCTGTAATAATACATGTGACACTACATGACGCTGTTAGAAGCGCTATACACTGACCTGCCTGTAATAATACATGTGACGCTACATGACGTTGTTAGAGGCGCTATACACTGACCTGCCTGTAATAATACATGTGACACTACATGGCGCTGTTAGAGGTGCTATACACTGACCTGCCTGTAATAATACATGTGACACTACATGACGCTGTTAGAGGCGCTATACACTGACCTGCCTGTAATAATACATGTGACACTACATGGCGCTGTTAGAGGCTCTATACACTGACCTGCCTGTAATAATACATGTGACGCTACAAGGCGCTGTTAGAGGCGCTATACACTGACCTGCCTGCAGAGTGCCACGTCTTTTCTCTCGCTAACTGTCGCTCTCCCATACATTTCTATGGACGTTCTTTTACTTCTCTTTAAACAGGGAGTTTTGATTATTATTATTATTTTTTTTATTCTCAAATATTGAGATCTCTCCTGGCCTTGAAAAAGCAATTTTTAAATTTTTTTTTTAATTTTGACATATTTATGCAGAATTGATATTACAGGTCTGACATGTGTTCAAGTCACAATGTTATTACAATGTATTTCCATTTGTTTTCGCTTTGTTACTGGTGGATACATGTTCAAAAACCTTTAAGCTTTTAATCACACAGCCTCCGGCACTCTGGGCTACAGCGAAGCATTTTTGAGCACCGGCGGTGTGTGAGGCTGTTTTTTTGATGAATATGGTGGGAGTCGGTCGCACTGACTGGTCGCTACCATTTGCTCTAATACAGCTCTGTACTGGTCATATAGCGACTCCCCACAATGTATTCATCAATGCTGCACAGCGACTAAGGTGCTCTGAACTAGCAAACCATGGCTTAGCACAGCGACTACTAGCGCTCGCTCTGAAATGCCTGCTACAGACGCTCATCTGTCGCTACCTGCCGCCAGTAAAGAATCGGCCTGCCCGTATTGTGAAGCCACTAGTGTAATTAGGGATGAGCGAATCGGTTCTAACGAACCTGAATTCGCTCCGAATTTCATGGAAAATTCGATTCAGCGCGAACCCGAATTTTTAGTGGTTCGTGCTGACCGAATTTTCCCTGAAATTAAAAAAAAAATGCCGGCATGGTGGGAGCGGGGAGACCGGCAGCGCTGTCAGCGGGCGGCGGAAGCCGGCTTCCTCTGATGACGCGTCCTGTGATGACAGCTGACAGCGCAATCGGCCTCCCCGCTCCCACCAGAGATGAGCGATTTGCTAAAGTTCGATTCGGGACGAACCCGAATTTCTTTGAGAAATTCGGCGAATCGCCCGAATCGAATTTTTGAGAAGTTCGCTCATCTCTAAGTGTGATAACAATGTTGGATTTTAAAAGTTTCCCCTTAAATATGTTTTGAACTCAAAGCGCCTAAACGGGCGCCCGAGTGATCTTCTAAATATGATTTATTAAGAAGCCCGCGTTCCTCCAGCAAGCCAAAAACTAAAGCCATGATGAATTTATGTTTGCCTAAAGGAAAGGATGAGATATTTTTTACTTATTGACGATCTGATTGCGATCTATTAAAAATGAGTTTTCTATTAAACTTTCACGGCTTCTTTTTCTTATAATGATATTGCTTTAGGAAACATCAGATGCTTACACCAGATGGAATTCGCTGAAAGCCTGTAGGGGGTCTGATTGCGCGGAGGAACATGTTAAATTTTTACTTGAACATTAATTTTAATTGTGTAAAAATATGAAGGCGTTGTTTTGTGAAATTTCATGTTTCCCCTTATTTTATCCTAATTCCTCCAACGCGAGGAGGAGAGAAGGAAGAAAACAGGAGATGAAGCCTATGACTTATTCAGAGGCCACCTAGGCACTTTGCTTTACAGTTACGGGCCGATGTGACAAAATTGCTTTCCTTTTTCTGCTCATGTTATATTGTCTAATGTTGCGCAAAGGGAATATGATTAAAACTGCACAACAAATGTTCCGTGAGAAAAAAATTTCAGTCCAAGTAAAACCTCTTCGCGCGGAAGAAATCTTACTGCTCAAAAACAAAAGAGTAGGGAGATGATCTAAGGTGAAATAATAACATAGTATTTTATTTATAATAATGTATAAATAATTCTAAGGAGGGGGTCCAAAATATGTTAATAGATTTTAAAAGTCTTTGCGCTCTACGGGCAGGAAACAAATGATCTAACCCCTTTCGAGAAGTGCTGTTGTTGGAACCCATCTGACCACGGAGTTATTTCTGAGATTTATGGCAGCTTGGGCCCTTATTCATCAAGCGATAGCGCCAGGTAGTGTCTGACGAGCGCCAGGTAGCGGCAGCTAACGGCGACTACCGACTCAAGTACGCCCGGCGGCGGTCACAATGACGCATTTATCAAGCAAAATGAGGCTAGCGCCGGCGAGAGTGACGGCTAGCGCGGCATTCATCATGAAGCCGCCTGGACCGAACAGCGCCGCTGCAAATTCCCTCACAGCGCCAGGTATGAGCTGTCGCTCCCTGGCGATGTCCAATGCATTTCAATGGAGCAATCTATAATTATTCATAATTAATTGGTATTAATTTTTTTTTTTTTTTTTTTAATGTCAAAAAATCGGAGACCACTTCTGCAATGTTAGGATTTATTTTTAAGTGAAAAAAAAAATAAAAAATAATTTGTGCAGAATTGATCTAACAGGTCTGAGATTAATGTATTCATATTACAAAATGATTCTAAAAACATGTATAATGTTACATTCAAAAAATATGGTTGTTTAGGGGTTAAAAACTAGTTAATACACATCGCCGCCAGCGCTCTGGGGTTTAAACAAGGAATGGACAGCGACAGCACATTCGGAGCGTGATTTGTTGATGAATATGAAGCTAGCCGTTCGCTCTGGCCATTCGTTGTCAGGCGCTCACATACAACGCTGGACCTGTGAAACAGCGACCCCCCAGCCCGTATTCAACATTACCGCACACCGACTGAGTCGCTGTCATCAAGCTAATGCCGGCCAAGCACAGCGAATACTGGTTGGCGCTGAAAAAATCACGCTACAGTCGCTCATCTGTCGCTACCTGGCGCTATTAATGAATCGGCCTCTTAGTCTTGGAGAGAGCAGAGCCGTGCCCTACCTATGTCCAGAAGGGGCATGATGAGCTGGGGGAGGATCGAGATCAGAAGCATTGGGCTCGGATGTGGAACGCAGCCTATGGAGTTTCTTCATCTGTAGCCTCGATTGAAGCCAATATTAAAGGAGCAGTATCGCGAAATTTGCATTAAAAAAGATAAATAATTAAATAGCCACACAATAGCTTCTAACTTGTGTATAAATAATGTGGCGATAGAAAAAAGAAAAAATATCTGCCTTTCTTTTAAATGGTGTATAATGACAATGGCTCAATCCATTTGTATTTCCTGGGTTGTATTTAGTGAGCTGCTTCATTTAGCCCACTGGTCTCCTAGCAACACTTTGAGGTCGATTCATTAATAGCGCCAGGTAGCGACAAATGAGCGACAGTAGCGTTATTTTCACAGCGCCCGCTAGTATTCGCTGTGCTTGGCCGTTGACTCAGTCGGTGTGCGGTAATGTTGAATAAGGGGTTAGGAGTCGCTGTTTGACAGGTTCCACGCTGTATCGGAGCGCATGACAGCGAATGGCCATAGTGAACGGCTCCCAGCATATTCATTAACAAATCACGCTCCAAAAATTCTCGCGCTGTGAAATGCTTGTTTAAACCCCAGAGCGCTGGCGGCGATGGGTTAAAAGTAGTTTTTTAACCCCCAAACAACCATATTTTTGGGGAAAAAAAAACATGTTTTTACAAACATTTTGTAATATGAATACAATAATATCAGACCTGTAATATCAATTCTGCACAAATTTTTTTTTTTTATTTCCCTTAAAAAAATATCTAACATTGCAGAAGTGGTCACAGAATTTAAAAAAAAAAAAAAAAAAAAATTAATAGCAATTAATTATGAATATTTAAAGATTGTTCCATTGAAATGCATTGGAGAGCGCCAGGTAGCGAGAGGTCATACCTGTCGCTGTTCAAGGTCGGACGCTGGCGCTGTGGGCTGAGGCTGGAATAATGATGAATGATTCGCTATCTGGCGCTCTGTCAGTCGCTAAGCAGGATCGGCTTCATAAATGTGTGATTGCGGAGGGGAGCCGGCGTTCTCGTGGCGGTGAGCGTCATTACCGTTCGCTCACCATTCACTACCTGGCGCTATCCCTTGTTAAATAAGGCCCTTTACCTCAGAGGCTGACACTGTAATCAGTGGTAACGGCTGTGTGTGTGTGAGGTGCTGCTTTTGTTATGAGACCAGGTGACTCAAATGTGTAAAATCTATACAAAATAAACTAAACTGACTGAAAATGACTGAAATTCTTCTTTGAATAACTGTGCAGGAAAATCTAAAGGTATTAAAGTGGAACAAAACCCTGAGTGGCCGACCCTGAAGGCTATAAGACCCGGCCATTGACCTTCCCCCTTGGGCATTCTAAATCGGGATGCCCCACTGTCTGAAACGACCCCTGGAAAACCACAGATCCCCCCATTTTTCTGGCACGCTCACCCAGATAGTCATTTAGACAGGCCGGGCGGGCAGGAAGGTTACGGCTCAGGCTCCCCATCTGCGTGCAAACAGAGCTGATTGGATGAGAGCCCGCGCATGCGCTGTGGGACAGGGAAAGGTACGTTTTCACAGGCAAGCTTGGGGATTTTACATATCAGGGCATCCCAAGTCGGGATGCCCCTAGGGCCACAAAACAAAACTCCAGATAGTGAAAATCCTGGGTTGGGCTTTGCTCAAAACACACAAAGCTGAAAGAAAGATCATATGGAAAAATGTGTTGAGAAAAGAGAGAGAAAAAAAAACTGAAAGATTCTGCAGCAGAGCCAACATGAAGGGAAAACTGTCAAAATAAAAAATATTTAGAGCAAAAAAAACAGGATGTAAACCCAAAAATCCAATTCTGAAATAAAATAACCACCCCCCCCCCCCCCCCAAAAAAAAAGAAAAACTGGCGAGTCTGAGATTTGAACCAATGACTCTCTGGTGCAAAGACATTGAATTTACCAATCAGCTAAATGACTTCTAGAGCTTTTCTCTCTGTTTTAGATATATGAGTTCTGGCCAGGCAATGTTGTCATCTTCTGCTGGACGGCTGCCAGCACTGAACAGCTGATACTTTGTTACATTGTTTCCCCCTCTCCTCAGCGTGGAACAGGCCAGAGTGTCGGCCCCGACACTCAGCAGACATAAACATGAGCTATTAGTCTCCAGCTGCACAACACACACATCCTTTTTTTCTACATTTGTAATTCTTACTCCAACACTTACCTACATTCAAAGTACCATTTAAATATAAGTCACCAAGAAAAATTTGCGATAGTGCTCCTTTAAGTTAATGATGAGATGGTCTTTGGGCCCGCCGCCGGCCCGCTGACAGCGCAGCCAGCCTGCCTGCTCCCACCATGCCAGCATTTTTTTAAAAAGCAAACACTTACCTGCATGGTCGGAGCTAGGAGGCCGGCGCCGCTCTCAGCTGTCATCAGAGGATGCGTCATCAGAGGGCGCCTGAGAGCGGCGCCGGCCTCCACGCTCCGACCATGCAGGTAAGTGTTTGCTTTTTAAAAAAATGCCGGCACGGTGGGAGCGGGCAGGCCGGCTGCGCTGTCAGCGGGCCGGCTTCCGCCGCCCACTGACAGCGTAGCCGGCCTGCCCGCTCCCACCATGCCGGCATTTTTTTTTTTTTATTTCAGGGAAAATTCGATCGGCACGAACCCAAAAAATTTCGGGTTCGTGCCGAATCGAATTTTCCCTGAAATTCGGAGCGAATTCCGGTTCATCCGAACCGGTTCGCTCATCCCTAATAGCTAGAGCATGGAAAGAGCCCGCCCTAAGTTTCAGATTATTTAAAAATAAGCCATGGAAAAATTGTCTGCAATCCATAACCGTTCCTTAGAGTTGTTCCGAGAAGAGTGGGGTCCCTGGGTGCAGAACTTTTGGCCACCAGATTTCGACGTTAATCCTTTGTCAATATAATCTCATTGATTCTCCAGGCGTGAGCATTATCTGCCTTCCTTTTCTTTGCTACAATCACTAATCCCCCCCCCTTTCCCACTTCCCCCCTTTCTCTTTTTTTTTTCCTTTACCCCCTTCTCCCCCCTCCTTATTTTTTATTTTTTCTGCGCATTTATATTGTAACAATTTTATACATTATTTGTACTATATGATTATCGCACCACCCACCAAAGGACTCAAACTGTTTTTAGATTTACTTCTAAAACACAAAAAATAATCTTGAGGATTAACTAAAGAAGGATAACTAATTGGGTTTCCTTTGTTTCAGTTTTAAGGCACACCAGTGTCAGTAAGTAAAAAGAAAAAGAAATAAAGACTTGTATTATGATTAGGGATGAGCGAATCCGTTCTAACGAACCTGAATTCGCTCCGAATTTCAGGCAAAATTCGATTCAGCGCGAACCCGAATTTTTAGTGGTTCGTGCTGACCGAATTTTCCCTGAAATTAAAAAAAAAATGGCGGCATGGTGGGAGCGGGGAGGCCCTCTGATGACGCGTCCTCTGATGACATCTGACAGCGCAGCCGGCCTCCTCGCTCCCACCATGCCGGTAAGTGTCTGCTGAAAAAAAAAATGCCGGCATGGTGGGAACGGAGAGGCCCGGCTGCGCTGTCAGCGGGGGGTGGAAGCCGGCTTCCGCCGCCCGCTGGCAGCGCAGCCAGCCTCCCCACTCCCACCAGAGATGAGTGATTCATTAAAGTTTGATTTGGACGAACCCGAATTTCTTTGAGAAATTCGGTAAATTTTTGAGAAGTTCGCTCATCTCTAATTATGATTAAAGACGTTTGAACAGCTTTGAAAGCTCGCATTTTTTTAATCTTATTGAGTTAGCCAATAAATGGTATTACCTTAACCTTGGAATTCCAAGGCGCACCAGTGTAATCCTCACACATTCAATTTTCCCCGGAATCAACACCAGGAGCCCGAATTATTAAATCACTTTCCGACAAGATTGAACAACTAATTTTAAACAATTTTGAATCACAATTTTTAACCCCATTTGTTTCCACGAATACCCCAAAGTGCATTTGTCCCTATTTTTTCCCTGTGCCCAGGATCCTTATCCTCTAAACAGAGCCAAAATAGCCAAACTCCCTATTTTTATAACAGCTCGTGAACTGGTAAAGGGTCCAAGAGACCAGCTCACACCTTGTGAGGGCTGAAGCTAATGTATTTGGGAATAGCGAATGCCGGATACTGGGGACTACATGCCTGGGTGGGGTTATGAACTGTATGAATCTTTTTACCTATATATCTATTTTTGTCTGATACTGTTAGTTAATATTGATCATATATTCCTGATTTCTATAGTCTTAAGGGGCACCATCCTCCTGCAGATCCATACAGAACAAAGATTGAAATACCCACTGTATCCTTTCCTTTGCATTATCTGTTTTTTTTAAATATATTTGTATTTTTTTTTATATGTACTATATGATAATTATGATATATAGTTATGAAAACGGTATATATATGATATATATGATAATTCAGTATAGTTATAGGGGGTTTTGTTTGGTGGAAGCTCCGATTGTGATAGCACCCATATCTGTGGAACTTAGAGGCTGATTTATTAATAGCGACATGTAGCGACAGCTGAGCGACTGTAGCGGTATTTTCACAGCGCCCGCTGGCAGTCGCTGTGCTTGGCCGTTGTTCGGTTGTTGACAGCGACTCAGTCGGTGTGGCGTAATGTTCAATACAAGGTTACGAGTCGCTATTTGACAGGTTCCGCGATGTATGGGAGCGCATGATAGCGACTGGTCAGAGCGACCGGCTTCCACCATATTCATCAAAAAATCAGGCTCCAAAAATTCAAGCGCTGTGAAATGCATGTTTAAACCCCAGAGCGCTGGAGGCGATGTGTTAAAAGTCGTTTTTTAACCCCTAAACCACCATATTTTTGGAAACCAAAAAAAAAAAAGTATTTTAAATAGTTTAGTAATATGAATACATTAATATCAGACCTGTAATATCAATTCTGTACAATTTTTTTACATTTTTTTTTCCCTTAAAAAAATTATCTAAAATGGCAGAAGTGGTCACAGGATTTTTCACATTTAAAAAAAAAAAAAAAAAACATTAATAGCAATTATTTTTTAATATTTAAAGATTGTTCCATTGAAATGCATTGGAGAGCGCCAGGTAGCGAGAGGTCATAGCTGTCGCTGTTCAAGGTCGGACGCTGGCGCCGTGGGCTGAGGCTGGAATAATGATGAATGAGACGCTATCTGGCGCTATCTCAGTCGCTAAGCAGGATCGGCTTGATAAATGTGTGATTGTGGTGGGGAGCCGGCGTTCTCGTGGCGGGGCCCGTCATTACCGGCCGCTCACCAGTCGCTACCTGTCGCTATTCCTTCATAAATAAGGGACTTAGTAGGTGTGCCATAACCAATAATGTATTAATATGAACTGTATCGTCCGCACTCCGGCTCATCGCTAGTCATGACCTGACCAATTCCCAATGAGAGCTGTTAGTCCCGTTTGTGATGCACGAGGCATTTTACATTCTTCATTTCTGTCATGTCGGCTTTGAATCTTGATTCTGTCATAATTATAAAGGTCAGCATATATCTGAAGTTATTGAATAGCTGTCAGAAATTTAACTAGCAGCAATTCTGGAGCATTGTCTGGAAGGTCACCTTGGTTCTGTTTTGCTTATAGTCAGAGGTGAGCAAATGCCTCCCCTGATATTTGCTAATGAAGCGCTTCGTTTTCTACTTTGTTTTCCGAAAGGAACAAAAAATAAATTATTTTTGTTAATGACGAAATCTTCAGCGATCCATCTAGATTCCCAGGATCTCCAAGCTAATTATTGTCAATGTGACTCCGATGAACCTACTTGTATTCCAAATGAGTGCAGCTGTTTCACACGTTCAACATATGTTTAGGGCTTTTTTACTTTGAAAACCCATCTCTCCCCCCCCCAAAAAAAAATTTTGTAACAGTAGGTGAAATTATTCTAATTAAAATTTGAGCTTGAAACACGTGTCCACCAGTTGGATGTGTTTGGCTGGATAAATTCAAAGCTAATCCTTGGCATTGCACCCTTAGAGTTTCGAAGGGCCTCGGATGGCTCAGTGACATAAAGAGATGATTTGCATAGCTCCACCTGCTGCAAGGATAGATGGGTAATGCTATGAGGCCGATTCATTAACAGCGGCAGGTAGCGACAGTTGAGCGACTGTAGCGGCATTTTCAGAGCGCCCGCTAGTAGTCGCCGTGCTTGGCCGTTGTTCGGTTGTTGATAGCGACTCAGTCGGTGTGCAGTAATGTTGAATATTGGGTGAGGAGTCGCTATTTGACAGGTTCCGCGCTGTATGGGAGCGCATGATAGCGACTGGCCCTAGCGACCGGCTCCCACCATATTCATTCAAAAATCACGCTCAAAAAATTCTTGCGCTGTAAAATGCATGTTTAAACCCCAGAGCGCTGGCGGCGATGGCTTAAAAGTAGTTTTTTAACCCCCAAACCACCATATTTTTGGAATCCAAAAAAAAACAAGTTTTTTAAATAATTTTGTAATATGAATAAATTAATATCAGACCTGTAATATCAATTCTGTACATTTTTTTTTATTTTTTTTACCTTAAAATAATTATCTAAAATGGCAGAAGTGGTCACAGAATTTTTCACATTTAAAAAAAAAAAAAAAAAAACATTAATAACAATTAATTATTAATATTTAAAGATAGTTCCATTGAAATGCATTGGAGAGCGCCAGGTAGCGAGAGGTCATACCTGTCACTGTTCAAGTTCGGACGCTGGCGCTGTGGGCTGAGGCTGGAATAATGATGAATGATGAGTCGCTATATGGCGCTATCTCAGTCGCTAAGCAGGATTGGCTTGATAAATGTGTGATTGTGGTGGGGAGCCGGCGTTCTCGTGGCGGGGCCCGTCATTACCGGCCGCTCACCAGTCGCTACCTGTCGCTATTCCTTCATAAATAAGGGCCTTTGTGTCCTTGTATTGGGTACTGTGCAAATACTTTCCGTTCTAGGAAAGCTCCTCTCTTTCCAAGGAATTGTTTTAAAATTCAATGTAGACTTGTAGAATTTCTCTAAGAAAATCGAATTTTAATTAATTAAACTAAGGTTTAAGCAAATTGTTTTAAAATGTAATGCAGAAGATTCACAGAGTTTCCCCAAGTAAATCGAATTTTAATGAATTGTTCTAAAAAAAAGTAATGGTGGTTATTTAAGAAGGGATAGCGCCAGGTAGTGGCTCGTAGCGGCAGGCAGCGTCTGGTGAACGCCGGGCGCTGTAAACAAAACCACATTTATGAAAGTGAATCTGCGGAGCGACTATAACAGCGCCATGTAGTGTCACATGTATTATTACAGGCAGGTCAGTGTATAGCGCCTCTAACAGCGTCATGTAGTGTCACATGTATTATTACAGGCGGCTCAGTGTATAGCGCCTCTAACAGCGCCATGTAGAGTCACATGTATTATTACAGGCAGGTCAGTGTATAGCGCCTCTAACAACGCCATGTAGCGTCACATGTATTAATCCAGGCGGCTCAGTGTATAGCGCCGGCGCTCTATGCTCAGGAGCACCATGTAGTACGTGTCGCTCAGTGTCGCTCTCCCATACATTTCAATTTCAATGGCCGTTCATTAGTTGTGTATAAATAGCGTGTTTGGCAATTTAATTTTTTTTTTTTTTGCTCAAATCATTGTGTGACTTCTCCTGGCTGCAAACAAACACGTTTATACATTTTTATTGTTTTTAATGTTTTTATGCAGAATTGTCATTACAGGTCTGGCACTTAAGTGTCATTGTCACGGTGTTAAAACAATGGGGGTTATTCATGAAGGGATATCGCCAGGTAGCGCCTCGTAGCGGCAGGCAGCGTCTTGTGAACGTCGGGTGCTGTACGCAAAACCACATTTGTGAAAGCGAATCTCGTGAGCGCCTCTAACAGCGTCATGTAGCGTCACATGTATTATTACAGGCAGGTCAGTGTATAGCGCCTCTAACAGCGCCATGTAGCGTCACATGTATTATTACAGGCGGCTCAATGTATAGCGCTGGCTCTCTAGGCTCAAGAGCGCCATGTAGTACCTGTCGCTCAGTGTCGCTCTCCCATACATTTCAATGGAGCTTCATTAGTTGTGTATAAACAGCGTGTTTGGCGATTTATTTATTTTTTTGCTCCAATCATTGTGTGACGTCTCCTGGCTGCAAACAAACACTTTTTATAAATTTGGGGGATTTTTCATATTTTTATGCAGAATTGTCATTACAGGTCTGGCAGTAAAGTGTTAATGTCACAGTGTTAAAACAATGTCATTCCATGTGTTTTCGCTTTGTTACTGGTGGATATGTGTTCAAAAACAGACTTTAATCACACAGCGTCTGGCGCTCTGTGCTGTGTGTCCTTTTTTCATAAATATGGTGTGGAGTGTCGAGTGCCGGATGCACTGAGCTGGCGCTACCTCTCGCTCAGTGCAGCGCTGTACTGTTGTTACAGCACCCAACATGCATCACATTCATCAATGCCGACCAGGTTACTACAGTGACCGCAAAGCTAGGTTACAGCGCCCGATAACCGCTTACAGTGTCTACTAGCGGTCGCTCTACAGACGCTCTTCTGGCAATACCTGGCTTTAGTAGTTAATCAGCCTAAACAATTCAGAACTCGCCTCCTTCCAGCGCCGGGTGATATTCTCAACATTCAGCGAGCCTACGCTATCTTTTTGCATGATGCCGGCACAGACCCCCTCCCCACCTCCCATCTGCTTACTCTTTGCACTATAGAAAGCTCTTCACCACCACCTGTCAATCACAGTAACATGAGCGGAAATCTTGCGACACACGAGGTTAGGGCAGCGATTTCTACTTTATTTTTACTTTAGAATAAGGGGGAGGGGAGGAGAAGGGGTGCGAAGTACTATCTCCGTGCCAAGCCTTTTTCTCCTCCTAGGGTTGGCTCCAATTGGAATGAATATGGAACCCCTTGTTATATAAGGCCCTTATTTATCAAGGGCTAGCGCCAGGTAGTGTCTGACTAGCGCCAGGTAGCGCCAGCTATCGGCGGCTACCGACTCCAGAACGCCAGGCGGCGGACACAATCACGCATTTATCACGCTAAATGAGGCTAGCGCCGGCGAGAGCGTCAGCTAGCGCGGGATTCATCATGTAGCCGACTGCAACGAACAGCGCCGCTACTAATCCCATCACAGCGCCAGGTATGACCTGTCGCTCCCTGGCGCTCTCCAATGCATTTCAATGGAGTAATCTTTAAATATTCATAATTAATTGATTTTAATTTTTTTTTTTTTTTTTTTTTTAACTGTCAAAAATTCTGTGACCACTTCTGCCATGTTAGATATTTTTTTTAAGGTAAAAAAAAAAAAAAAAAAAAAATGTGCAGAATTGATATTACAGGTCTGATATTAATGTATTCATATTACAAAATGTTTAGAAAAACTTGTTTCATTTTTTAATCAAAAAATATGGTTGTTTGGGGGTTAAAAAACTACTTTTAAGCCATCGCCGCCAGCGCTCTGGGGTTTAAACAAGCATTTCACAGCGCGAGAATTTTTTGAGCGTGATTTGTTAATGAATATGCTGGGAGCCGTTCGCTCTGGCCATTCGCTGTCAGGCGCACCCATACAGCGCGGAACCTGTGAAACAGCGACTCCTAACCCCGTATTCAACATTACCACACACCGACTGAGTCGCTGTCAACAAGCGAACAACGGCCAAGCACAGCGAATACTAGCGGGCGCTGTGAAAATCACGCTACTGGCGCTCATCTGTCGCTACCTGACGCTATTAATGAATCGGCCTGCCCGTATCTTTGGGGGGTTTGGTCACTCCTTTTCCAGGTGCTAATAGGTACCTAGGGTCCAGGTGAGGGACAAAGTGGGGTTCTTGTATTGGTACCTTGCCTTACTTTTCTAGTACATATGTGTTTATGCAATATGTATATACACATTAAAGACATTCAATAGACATGTATATTGTGATTTCTTTATGGACATTTCTTTATTCTTCACAATCTGTTGTGGATCAGCTTATGTCACATGTTTGTAGCAAGACTGAGGCCCTTATTTATGAAGGAATAGCGACAGGTAGCGACTGGTGAGCGGCCGGTAATGACGGGCCCCGCCACGAGAACGCCGGCTCCCCACCACAATCACACATTTATCAAGCCGATCCTGCTTAGCGACTGAGATAGCGCCATATAGCCACTCATTCATCATTATTCCAGCCTCAGGCCACAGCGCCAGCGACCGACCTTGAACAGCGACAGGTATGACCTCTCGCTACCTGGCGCTCTCCAATGCATTTCAATGGAACAATCTTTAAATATTCATAATTATTTGTTATTAATTGTTTTTTTTTTTTTTAATGTGAAAAATTCTGGGACCACTTCTGCCATTTTAGATAATTTTTTTAAGGGAAAAAAAATAAAAAATAAAATTGTACAGAATTGATATTATAGGTCTGATATTAATGTATTCATATTACTAAATTATTTTAAAAACTTGTTTTTTTTGGTTTCCAAAAATATGGTGGTTTGGGGGTTAAAAAATTACTTTTAACCCATCGCCGCCAGCGCTCTGGGGTTTAAACATGCATTTCACAGCGCGAGAATTTTTTGAGCGTGATTTTTTAATGAATATGGTGGGAGCCGGTCGCCTTTTCTATCATGCGCTCCCATACAATATTCAACATTACGGCAAACCGACTGAGTCGCTATCAACTACCGAACAACAGCCAAGCACAGCGACTACTAGCGAGCGCTCTGAAAATGCCGCTACAGTCGCTCAACTGTCGCTACCTGCCGCTATTAATGAATTGGCCTCTGATTCTCAGTTGTAGCAAGTGTAGACGCGTTTCGCAACTTAATGGTTCATCAGTACACTTAGGGGTTTATTCATCAAGGGTTAGCGGCAGGCAGCGTCTGGTGAATGGCAGGCGCTGTACGCAAAACCACATTTATGAAGGCGATTCCGGTGAGCGCCTCTAACAGCGCCATGTAGCGTACGATTCATCATTACAGGCGGATCAGTGTATAGCGCCGGCGCTCTAGCTTCTAAGCTCTAAGTTCAACCAAGGGTGTTGGGGTAGGGGAAGTTATTTTTTACTTTATAGGGGAAGCTATTTATTTTATTTTTTTTACTGATAACCGCTAATAGTAACTGTTTATGTTATTTTCTTCTAAATAAGCATCTAATCCTTTTTTGAAGCTGTCAGCGGTTGATGCTGTAACAAGCTTCTGTGGGAGGATATTCCATAGATTTATAGTTCTTATGGTAAAAAAACGATTGTCGCCTCCGTAGACTAAATTTCTTTTTTTCCAATCGAAGGCAGTGCCCCCTTGTCTTTAGAAAGGATTTTACATGAAATAGTGTTTCCCCATATTTTTTGTGTTGGTCATTTATATATTTATGCAAGTTAATCATGTCCCCCCTCAATCGCCTAAACAGATTTAATTCTCGTAATCTTTTCCTCATAAAACTAATAATAATATTAATAATATATAATATAATAATATAATAATAATAATAATAATATTTAATTCCCTTTATTAGTTTGGTGTCTCCTCTGTTCCCTTTCCATAGTCACAGCATCCTTTCTTTTATTGGGTGCCCAGAACTGGACGGCATATTCCAGGTGAGGGCGCACCAGTGCCTTGTAAAGAGGCAAAATTACATCTCTATCCCGTGATTCCAGGCCTCTATTAATACATGATAATATCTTGGAAGCAGCTGCTTGGCATTGCATGCTGTTATTTAGCCTGTGATCTACCAGTACCCCCAGATCCTTCTCAACAAGTGACTCTCCCAGTTTTACTCCCCCGAGGACATGTGTGGCCTTCAAGTTTTTAGACCCCAAGTGCAGGACTTTACATTTTTCCACATTTCCATATACTATACCTCGCTCCCAGGCGCCAGGTGACTCCTGAAAATGTGTTTTTCTTGTACCGATATATATTGAGTGCGCACCTTAAACTAATATTTAGAGGGTATTATCAAGACAAACATTTTAGAAAATAAAATGCTAGGAAGCTACTTTAGAAGCAAAGAGTATTTACAGCTTGCTGAGAAGACATCACGGGTCTAGACTGGACCATGGACTTCCCAAGAAAACTTAAAGGGGATCCAAATTAGACTGTCCAAGATAATTAATGTTAAAGTGACTTTAATGATAGGCCCTGTATTCCCCAATGAGTTCTGTTGTTTCACATATTCACCAGATGCACACCCATTACTACTTTGCTGATAATTACATTTCCTTAGGAAACCTCAACGGGGAGGCCGATTCATTAATAGCGGCAGGTAGCGACAGTTGAGCGACTGTAGCAGTATTTTCAGAGCGCCAGCTAGTAGTCGCTGTGCTTGGCCGTTGTTCGGTTGTTGATAGCGACTCAGTCAGTGTGCAGTAATGTTGAATACAAGGTGACGAGTCGCTATTTGACAGGTTCCGCGCTGTATGGGAGCTCATGATAGCGACCGGCTCCCACCATATTCATTAACAAATCACGCTCAAAAAATTCTCGCGCTGTAAAATGCATGTTTAAACCCCAGAGCGTTGGCGGCGATGGGTTAAAAGTAGTTTTTTAACCCCCAAACAACCATATTTTTGGAAACCAAAAAAAACTAGTTTTTTAAAATAATTTTGTAATATGAATACATTAATATCAGACCTGTAATATCAATTCTGTACATTTTTTTTTTTTTTAACTTAAAAAAATTATTTAAAATGGCAGAAGTGGTAACAGAATTTTTCACATTTAAAAAAAAAAAAAAACAATAACAATTATTTATGAATATTTAAAGATTGTTCAATTGAAATGCATTGGAGAGCGCCAGGTAGCGAAAGGTCATACCTGTCGCTGTTCAAGGTCGGACGCTGGCGCTGTGGGCTGAGGCTGGAATAATGATGAATGAGTCGCTATATGGCGCTATCTCAGTCGCTAAGCAGGATTGGCTTGATAAATGTGTGATTGTGGTGGGGAGCCGGCGTTCTCGTGGCGGTGCCCGTCATTACCGGTCGCTCACCAGTCGCTACCTGTCGCTATTCCTTCAAATAAGGGCCTTAGTGGTCACCATGGTATCAATTAATTGCAATATATATATATATATATATATATATATATATATATATATATTTTTTTTTTTTTTTTATATATATATATTTGTAATTAGTTATCCTAATTGTCCCAGTAATAGTTGTAGAATTAATCATTATTTGTTGTGAAAGAATTTAAAAATAGGTTTCTCTTGGCGTCCGCTGGAGACCCTTTGGCTCCGGGAGTGCGCTTCCTGCTTGGTAGCCCAGTGACGCTTCAGACCACAGGGTCTCCAGTGGACCTCATTGTTGTAGGAAATAACAATTTTTGAAAGAATATAAAAGAGGAAAGCGTTATTTTACATGCAGCAATCTGGATAGCGCGGGTGCACTATCCAGATGCACAAACGTTTTTTTTGGGGTGGAGATGGAGACTCCACATTCAGGAAACTGTTCTGCTCCCCCCCCCCTTTCTGTGTATTTTGTTTAGATTTTTTTTCTTTGTATTTGTCTTCTAAGTTTTAAACTGGAACAATCACCAGGATTTTAACTAGGGATGTTGGTACAGACGCGCACAGCCGGTGGAGAGGAGCTAGGGATGACACTGGATTGTGGTGAGGAAAGTGACCCTGGGGTTCACAGTCAGAGGAGTAGCTAGGCTTTCTGGCACCTGGGGCAAAGATTCGAAATGGCGCCCCCCCAACTGTTCTCAGGCCCGCCTTTGATGCCCCCCTGACCTGCTATGCCCGGGACAAGTGCCCCGCCTGCTCCCCCTGGTTACGCCCCTGATCACATAATTTGATTCGAGATTATCCCCCCTTCTCCCAGTTCTGAAGTCATTTAGGCTTTGAGGATAAAGCTGCATGAGATCAAATGCCCTAGCTAGGATTTGACTTTTAAAGTCAAAGAGGCCGATTCATTAATAGCGGCAGGTAGCGACAGTTGAGCGACTGTAGCAGTATTTTCACAGCGCCCGCTAGTAGTCGCTGTGCTTGGCCATTGTTCGGTTGTTGATAGCGACTGAGTCGGTGTGCAGTAATGTTGAATACAAGGTGACGAGTCGCTATTTGAAAGGTTCCGCGATGTATGGGTGCGCATGATAGCGACCGGCTCCCACCATATTCATCAAAAAATCACGCTAAAAAAATTCAAGCGCTGTGAAATGCATGTTTAAATCACAGAGCGCTGGCGGCGATGCGTTAAAAGTAGTTTTTTAACCCTCAAACCACCATATTTTTGGAAACCCCCCCCAAAATTTTTTTTTAAGAATTTAGTAATATGAATACAATAATATCAGACCTGTAATATCAATTCTGTACAATTTTTTTTTTTTTTTTTTTTTACCTTAAAAAAATTATCTAACATGGCAGAAGTGGTCACAGAATTTTTCACATTTAAAAAAAAAAAAAACATTAATAACAATTAATTATGAATATTTAAAGATTGTTCCATTGAAATGCATTGGAGAGCGCCAGGTAGCGAGAGGTCATACCTGTCGCTGTTCAAGGTCGGACGCTGGCGCTGTGGGCTGAGGCTGGAATAATGATGAATGAGTCGCTATCTGGCGCTATCTCAGTCGCTAAGCAGGATCGGTTTAATAAATGTGTGATTGTGGTGGGGAGCCGGCGTTCTCGTGGCGGTGCCCGTCATTACCGGCCGCTCACCAGTCGCTACCTGTCGCTATTCCTTCATAAATAAGGGCCTAAGTCTACTCTCACAGACCTCAGATCAGGGGTACCATAGGGGCAGGAGAGTCCCCTGCATACAGATGCAGCTTTCTTTAAAACTCAGCTTGGTGCACTGGTGCATCTTGAAATCTGAAATGCTTTTCAATTGCTTCTTTGTGAGATATTACAATGGGCTAAGCTGTGATGCGTCAGTTAACGATTGCAACATCTGTACCTTCACCCAGTTCCAGGCATCAATCACACTCCCGAAGCCCCAGTATGGCCGGTGTTTTCTGAAGCTTTGTACACCACATATGCCCTACACCTACAGACCAAATTGCAGGTCCTGGCTTCAAATACCAGGGCTACAAGAGTATGATCGACTTCTTGTTGTTAGGGCGAGCGCTGCGCGCCCATCTCGCAGCTCTTCACTTGCCTCCATGGCTGCATCCAGCCGTTGTCCATCTCACAGCATTTCCCTCACCTCCATGGCTGCTCCCAGCCGTCTCCCTTCCCCCCATGCTTCCTCCTCGCATGGTCAGGTGCGCGCACGTCTCCGTCCACTAGAGGGAGCGCGCACTGGATTCCTGAGATTTAAAGGGCCTGTACACCACTGATTGGTGTCTGGTCATCCAATCCTGCATCCATTTCCCCTATTTAAAGGGGCACTTCCTTTCCATCAGTGCCGGATCTTGGTCTCTCCATGCCAGTTGTAAATCAGTTGCTTTTGGATTGCTCACCCGTGTACCGACCTCTGCCTGTCTCCGACTCTGAACCTTTGCTGCCTGCCCCGACCTTGGCTACTCACCTTTACCATGAACCTGTGCTGCCCCTGTGCACCATGCTGAACCTCGGCTAACTGTGGAACTGGGCCGCTGTTGGGGGGTAGCGACCTGGGGGTCACTCGTCGCTACAAGACCAACCTGCCTTGCGGTGGGCTCTGGTGAATTTCCGGTGGCCTCTTAGACTCCGCTCCCCTGACACGGCGCTCGCCATCAGTTCCACAGTCAAAGCAGATCCACGTCCAAGTCCGCTCCACCCGGTCCGTGACACTCGTGACCGGTTGAAAGTAAGCAGGACCCTATGGCAATGATACTCAACTGGCGGACCGAAGTCCGAATGCGGACCTCAGCGCCAGATTTCCTGACCCCTGCCCTGACATCCCTGCACTCTTCTTGCTTCTGTGTTGCTGTGCTCAGAGCTGCCCCCTGCTTTCTCTCCATCCCTGTTCCTTACAGCTTCTCTCCCATTCATCCCTATTCCCCGAGCCCCATCTATCCATGTTACCAGACCTTATTGCCATTAACATTTTGGGTCCCAGTCCATCCCTGTACACTGCCTGCACAGAATGCAAGGGGGGGGGGGTTAAAGTAGTGTCCCGCAGGCCAGAGCTGTGAGGCCCAAAAAAAAAGCTGTCCGGCAGGATATTGGGGGGGGGGGGGGGGGGGCAAGCAGCCATTTTTAGTTTTGCCTGTGAAATCCTTAGCTCCTCCCCCAGTGTGCTGATTTCTAACTATCCACCCCCCGCGACAGCCCTCGTTTAGACCTTCACCTTTCACCGGATGCCTTTAAATGGAACTTTACAAGAAGTGGTTGAGTACACCTGTCCTATGGCATCTCTAGGGTCTGCAGAGAAAGCATTTCCTTTTAGGGTCTATTATAAAGAGGAACAATCACGAGGATTTTAACTGGCCTGGTGATTGTTTCTCTCCAGCAGGGCATCCCCGCTTGTGTGTATCCCCGTTGTTTGCTTGTTTTACTCTTTAAATATGTGAAAAGGATTGAATAAGGTTCAGGGGGGAAGTGTTTTTCAGAAGAAACTTAATGATAGAACAAGGGGCCCAACTAGAGATGAGCGAACTTTTGAAAAGTTCGATTCGGCCGATTCGCCGAATTTCACAAAGAAATTCGGGTTCGGCCGAATCGAACTTTTACGAAGTTCCCCATCAAAAATGCCGGCATGGTGGGAGCGGGCCGGCCGGTTCCGCTGTCAGCGGGCCGCTCCCACCATGCCGGCATTTAAAAAAAAAAAAAAAAGCATTTTTGCCGGCATGGTGGGAGCGGGCCGGCCGGTTCCGCGCTGACAGCGGAACCGGCCGGCCCGCTCCCACCATGCCGGCATTTAAAAAAAAAGCAAACACTTACCTGCAGGTCCGGAGCGTGGAGGCCGGCGCCGCTCTCAGCTGTCATCTGAGGGCGCGTCATCAGAGGGCGCCTCTGATGACGCGCCCTCAGATGACAGCTGAGAGCGGCGCCGGCCTCCACGCTCCGGACCTGCAGGTAAGTGTTTGCTTTTTTTAAAAATGCCGGCATGGTGGGAGCGGGCCGGCCGGTTCCGCTGTCAGCGCGGAACCGGCCGGCCCGCTCCCACCATGCCGGCAAAAATGCTTTTTTTTTTGTTTGTTTGTTTTTTAAATGCCGGCATGGTGGGAGCGGGCCGGCCGGCTTTACCGGCCCGCCGGCCGGATCCCACCATGCCGGCATTTTTTTTTTTTTAATTTCAGGAAAAATTCGATCGGCACGAACCACAAAATATTCGGGTTCGTGCCGAATCGAATATTTCCTGAAATTCGGAGCGAATTCCGGTTCGTCCGAACCGGTTCGCTCATCTCTAGGCCCAACCTGAAGCTAGTCGGGGGGAAGATCAGGAGCAATGTTAGAAAATATTATGTTACAGAAAGAGTAGTAGATGCTTGGAACAAACTTCCAGCAGAGGTAATTGAAAAATCAACAGTCACTGAATTTAAACATGTCTGGGATAAGCCTTCATCTATCCTAAGATAAAGAGAACATACAGTATACACATAAGATAAAGAGAACATACAGTATATACATAAGATACAGAGAACATACAGTATATACATAAGATACAGAGAACATACAGTATACACATAAGATACAGAGAACATACAGTATATACATAAGATACAGAGAACATACAGTATACACATAAGATACAGAGAACATACAGTATATACATAAGATACAGAGAACATACAATATATACATAAGATACAGAGAACATACAGTATACACATAAGATAAAGAGAACATACAGTATACACATAAGATACAGAGAACATACAGTATACACATAAGATAAAGAGAAAATACAGTATATACATAAGATAAAGAGAACATACAGTATATACATAAGATACAGAGAACATACAGTATACACATAAGATACAGAGAACATACAGTATATACATAAGATACAGAGAACATACAGTATATACATAAGATACAGAGAACATACAGTATATACATAAGATACAGAGAACATACAGTATACACATAAGATACAGAGAACATACAGTATACACATAAGATACAGAGAACATACAGTATATACATAAGATACAGAGAACATACAGTATATACATAAGATACAGAGAACATACAGTATACACATAAGATACAGAGAACATACAGTATATACATAAGATACAGAGAACATACAGTATACACATAAGATACAGAGAACATACAGTATATACATAAGATACAGAGAACATACAGTATACACATAAGATAAAGAGAACATACAGTATATACATAAGATAAAGAGAACATACAGTATACACATAAGATAAAGAGAAAATACAGTATATACATAAGATAAAGAGAACATATAGTATACACATAAGATACAGAGAACATACAGTATATACATAAGATACAGAGAACATACAGTATACACATAAGATACAGAGAACATACAGTATATACATAAGATACAGAGAACATATAGTATACACATAAGATACAGAGAACATACAGTATATACATAAGATACAGAGAACATACAGTATATACATAAGATACAGAGAACATACAGTATACACATAAGATACAGAGAACATACAGTATATACATAAGATACAGAGAACATACAGTATACACATAAGATAAAGAGAAAATACAGTATATACATACGATAAAGAGAACATATAGTATACACATAAGATACAGAGAACATACAGTATATACATAAGATACAGAGAACATACAGTATACACATAAGATACAGAGAACATACAGTATATACATAAGATACAGAGAACATACAGTATACACATAAGATAAAGAGAACATACAGTATATACATAAGATACAGAGAACATACAGTATATACATAAGATACAGAGAACATACAGTATACACATAAGATACAGAGAACATACAGTATATACATAAGATACAGAGAACATACAGTATACACATAAGATGCAGAGAACATACAGTATACACATTAGATAAAGATAACATACAGTATACACATAAGGGCAGACTAGATGGCCGTCAACCTTCTATGTTTCTATGTTACTCGCTCTACTTGTGATCCCATGTGTGGGCTCTCCTCCAATTAGCTTTCTAAGCTATTCCTACATAGTAGCTGGCAGCGCCCCACATCCATGTAGATACTTCTGGTCCAATCATGCACAGCAGCCCGAGAGATGCTAGGGATTCTGTCCGATTGTGACCCTGGGGATCTCCGGGATGTGATTTGTGATGCCCCTCGAAGGGCTCTCTCCCAGGCCCTGGAATCTTTTAGGCTCTAGGCTCAGAAATAAAGCTGCTTCTTCCACTTTAAGAAGATATGATATAAAAATGACTTTAATTCACCCCCAGATATTTTCTCTTTTTCTTCCTAATTCATAAACTTGCTAAGGGCAAAATTGAAATACAAACCAGATCTGATCATGTTTTCATGTAAAAATGTTTTCAATCATTTCTGCATAAAATCAGAGAATTATTCTTCTGAGATTTGTGTGCAAGAACATCCATACCGGTATATTGAAAAGAATCCACCTATCAGCAAATCAAATAGCAACAACGACGCAATGGATCTCAACGTGGAGCCTGATTCATTACTAGTGCCAGGTGAGCGCCTGTAGCGAGGCGCTAAGTAGTCGCTGTGATCGGCCATGGTTCACTGTTACCGAGCGCGTTGCTGGCCGGCATTGATGAATTTGATGTGTGAGTCCAGTACTGCGCTGTATGGGAGCGAACGGTAGCGACTGGTCAGTGTGAGCGACTCAAACCATATTCATCAAAAATACAGCCCCACACAGTGCCGGCGCTCAAAATTGTGTCGCCGTAGCCCAGAGCGTCGGACGCTGTGTAATTAAAGTCTGTTTTTGAACACATATCCACTAGTAACAAAGCGAAAACATATGTAATTACATTGTTATTACATTGTGACATTAACACTTTAATACCAGACCTGTAATGACAATGCTGCATAAAAATGTAAAAAATCAAAAAAGTTTTCAAAAATGACTTTTTCTAGGCCAGGAGACGTCACACAATTATTTAATAAAAAAAAAATTAAAGGAAAACCCTGTTTAAAGAGAAGGAAAGTAACGTCCATTGAAATGTATGGGAGAGCGACAGGTAGCGACAAATAATACCAGGCTCTGGAAGTCAGAGCGCCGGCGGTATACGCCGGCGGTAAACTGGATGCCCCCCTGTGTGAAACCCCCCAGGACGCCCAGAAACCTTACCTGGATCCCGATCTAACGGTGCATGCGTGGGCCACGGGCGCATCTCGCGCTTCTCTCTACAGGGTGTGTGCCCGCGCCGGCCATTCACAAATGTTAGAGGGAAGCGCGAGATTTGGCTGCCAGTGTGCTCAGAGCCGCTGTGGTAAGACGCCTCATTGACCCGCATACCACAGCGGCTCTGAGCGCGCTGATTGGACGAGCGGCCGGGCATGCGCCGTAGGAGCGGGGTGAGGTGAGCTTTTACATGCGATCTGGGGGGTTTCACATAGCAGGGCACCCCCGATCGGGGTGACACGGGGAAGTGGACCAAGACCCAGGATAGTCAAAATCCTGGGTGTTGGTCCACTTTAAGGACATGATAGCAGAGGCAGAAAGGACCGCCATTTGGAATTTTTGGGCCCCATACAGCAGCAATACCTGGGCCCTCCTCATAACCAATGTTGGATGTCTTGGACTCTAGTTTAAACTGATTACCTCAAAATCAAGACAGACTATTAAGGAAAACAAAAACTCTAGTATCCAAGGGCTCAACCATCACAATATACGTATGGCATGGGAAGCCAAGACACAATATAAGGTCTAAGGAGACTTAGCACCTCTGAACTGGAGCTCTGCCCCCAAGGCACCCAGGCTTACTGTATTATTCAGGCCAAAAAGAAAACTGAAAATCAGACTAGGAGCCCAGCCATCCCATTATAGCTTATGAGGGGCCCAGACATAATTAAAGAGAGAATCTGGAGCTCTCTTTAAACTGTGTGTGATGGCTTGACCTCTAGTTTGAATTGGGCCCCAAAACAAACAAACCTGGGGGAGGGAGGGCAGACCCCCTCATTTATCATCAATGCCAGCAGCAATAGTGCGGCAGCCTGTGGGTCTCAGGTCAGGGTGTTCATTAGGACCACCTGGCTAGAGGCCTCCTCTTCACCGCTGGGCTCCTTGGGATTCTTGGCCCTCCTGCTTTGACAGCAGTCCTGGAGACATAAGAACCCAGCACATCCCATTGTATTCTCTAGGCCAAAATAAATTTCAACTCAATGACGGAAAAAAATACAAAGCAATATGGAATAAATGATGTCACCCCCGAACTTGAACGATTCTGACAAGCTTCCCACCGGCTCTATTTTACTTCTTAATTTTCTTGTCTGCAATCCTTCATCTTCCTAACCAGGCATCCTGGTATGACTGGCAATTTAAATTACCAAGCCAATAGTGATTAAAATAATTTTGAGTTAGGGAAGACTTGAGGGTAATCACTTCCATAAATTGAATGGCCTTAGGCAGCCGGGTTACTTTTGCCTCCAACCCCTGTGCAATTCCTTTTTAATGAAAAACACTTATTAATTTAGAAAGAGGATTAATTTGTATAATTGCTCAATGCCGCTACACCTAGTTCATAAATTAGATAATGCTGAAATATCTAATTATGGAACCTAATACTTAATTTCTCGGGGATGCTGGCCAGGGAAAAAATTATATTGCCGAGCCCTACCAAGACGAGCGGACAACGTTCTCACGAGAGATGTGGTAATGTCTAGTGAAATATATCACTTCAGCTAATAGAGGTATGGAGCTCATTTTTTTTTAAAGGCTCCATTCTGGATGATGGATTCCCCCATTCCGGTTAATTAGTTCTCGGCTTGTATCGTTATTTCAATCAAAATTTTATGTGAAAAAAAGATTCTTTTCCTCTTGTAAGACATTACCAGTATTTCTAAATGTTTTTTCAAAAGGTAGCCTAACTTTTCTCATTTTGATTCTGTAGTGTCAATAAGTTGTTAGCCATCAATGTAGGCAGAAAATCTGAAGTCAAACTGAACCAACATCCGTTATTACTTTAACGGGTGTTGGTCCCTCTATCTGCAGTACCAAGATCCTCGGGGGGCATCCAGAACGCTGGAGCCCCCTCGCACCTAACTGCACAGAAAGCTGAAAATACCTTCATAAGGACCCCCGCGATTGGCTGCTGGGCGTTCACGTGGGCACAGAGGTAGCGAATATGGCCCACATGACCGCCTGACTGTCAATCACGGGAGTCCTTTCCCGTCCTTTCTCTGCTAGAGGTTGCAGAGGTTGATGGTTGAACGTAAATGACAGACCAGTAGAGTGACACTATTGCAGCTCCCATGTAGATTGGCCCTCCCCCAATCAGTTGATTTTTATGTGGTTGACCTAATTGTGCAGACACATAAGGAAGAGTGCGTGTTTCAAAAAGCTCAGACTTCTTCGTGAAAGCAGAACAAAACCCTGCACTGGCCTTCCCCTGGGACATGTGGTTTATATACAGCTCACCAGTGCGCCTAAAACATAAGTTTTACTGGATAAGTTAAAAACATACGTGCTCAGTAAAAGATTTGTGAAAGGCTGTTTGCCCCTTTGATGAAGCGTTTCAGGGTTATACACCCCTTAGTCTTATCTTCTCCTGGGACATCCCTATGCACGGAATGGAAACTCCACAAAACTCTGCAAAACTTACCTTCTTCCTGGTTCCCTCAGGATGTAATCACCAGCGGCTGCATCCCCTGGTCGACATCCTTAGTTTTGTTCTGCTTTAAAGAGTGGGTCTATGTGTGAGAAGCTCCTGAGCTGCATTTCTTGAAGGGGCCACAGTGAAATAAACCATCCTATCTCCATATAGGAAAAGGAAAACAGATTGTGCTCTACAGTCTCCATCTCCATTCATTGACTTCCCTGTGAGTAGTTTCCCATGGAGTACCTCAAGACTGGGTACAGAGGAGGACGCCCCCAACAGAAGGTAGATGAAAGAAATCTAAAGCCAAAATTGAATTCTATAGTGTGGAATCTACGGCCAGACAAAATGCCAAGAAAGGTGGTGGGGCTCTCCAACATAGGTCAGCCTAGAATCTCAACAAACATTTATGAATACCCCATGGAGGGCTGCTATGGAAAAAAGTAGCTTTATTGAGAAAATTCTGCCCCATCCCCTTCATGCTCTCAACCAAATGTTGAGTTAGGCTCTCCAACTTGTCCAAAACCTTACGAATATTGGAAAGGAAATTTGAAAAATGAGCCGTTTCTCTCCAACATATTTGGCTTACCCCCCTCGGTGTTACTTTCCTTTTAAGCTTTTCTTCACAGTAGAAATTCTTCCTATTAAGGAAATAATTATCGCCGTCTTCCTTTTCTCACAATAGAACAATAATCCTGTCACTCGTACAGTCGTGTTACATAATCTTTGCCAACCGCAAGCAGGTCAACAAACCTAAGTAATGTATTTGAATCATTATTTTAAATTGCACTTGATTGCAATGAGAAAGAGGCATTCACTTTAACAATCATCTCTGATTTCAAGAGAGAATTTGCTCACAGAAGCAGTGTGAGGGAGGTTTACTCAGGTTCTAAAGTTTTCTACGAACAAGTTTCTATATTAAAGAAGCAATTAAAATTAAATTCTGCAAAGTCCTAAAATATTTGTTGGCCTGCCAACTGTTCCTAGCCTTTGAACTGTTATACGGGATGCAAATGATCGTACCTGGTGTCATTGCATCAGCGATATCACACGGTAATGTCCATTGATGCAGGTCATTCATGACCCTAATGGGCTGTGGCACCTGTACCACCAGTGAACAAAGCCATGTCAGCCCTGTAGGAATGCCACCAGCTCCTGTTAAGAAGGCTCGGCCCGTTAGCAAGTCTATCTAGGGCCAGAAGCTAGCCCGGTAGCATATAATATAAGCGAGAAGCAATAACGTAGGAGAGTTTGTGGATCAAAATAAAATATTATGTTATAATGAAGTGCACAGTAGATAAACAATATACATACATTAAGCCTGATTCTAAGCCTCGCGCGCACGCATTCTTGCATGTGAGACCGGTGCTTAATCTCGGTTTTAGCAGTTTTTAGCCCTCGCGTTATTCAGTATTGTCCATTTTTTACCGATTCGTATTGCGTACACGAAAACGAGTTTTCGACGTATTAATATCTGTGAGTTTATAAGTTCTCGCTGTCGTAACTGTACGGATATTGTCCGTGCTTGCGCATTATTCTGAGCACGGATTTAACCTTGTAGTGTTTTTAAAAACGGAAGTTGCCCCCTTTTGGCTGGCGGAATTGTTGTTGGATGCTTAGACGACATGTGCGATGAGTAGGAGCATCTGCAGTGCTGCGAGCTGATCACCCTGTACCTGCCAAAGCTCACACATACCCACATCATCTGGGTGGGGATTGTATGTCCAATACACATGTGTTTGAATTGACCCAACTGAACTGCCTTTCTCTCGAGAAGCTTTAATCAGAGCTGCGCCCTTGGTTGGCGCCAACCACAAGAAAGGGACATGCAATTGATGGCATGGCCAAACTGGTTGGCTACCTTCAATTTTTAGTGAATGGCTCCTTTCAGAGGCTAGGGGCACTGTCTGTTGGCATGTCCCAGCCTTCACTGAGCCCCAGCCTGACTTAATTTCTCAATGGCATGGTTGCCCTGCAGGAGAAATGCATATGTTTTCCTGACAGCTTGGCAGCCTGGGATGGGGTGAAGTTGGGTTATTTCAACATAGCAAATATGCCCAATATCATGGAGGCAATTGACTGCATGCACGTGGCATTGGTGCCATGTATAGGTATGTTTAGGTTCTCATTGGTCCTCCTGAGCCTTCTTACCAAGTTGCCCATGTTCGGGATAGCCTTTGTTCCGCTCCCCTAAACTAGCTAATCCTTGTGGCTCATTGGGCACACTGATATGTGTGTCCAAGTTGCCCATGTATCTGATTGCAGTTTGCCCGTGCTAGTGTTGTAACCTGTGTCTGTTGTAATTTTCCTCTAGGAACTAGATGATGGGACATTAGATCACTATTTAATATGTGGTTGGTCCCGATCTACTTCAAAGCCCTTCACCAAGGATGCATTCATCTTACGGAGCTTTAGCCTGTATTTCCGCTTTGAGACTAATGGTTTGAGTGGCCGTTGGCTTCTGGGTAAGTGTGTGTATTTGTGTTGCCTTTCTTCGTTTCTGTAGTTAGCCTTGAATGTGTAATGTTCTAGCTTGTCAGCTGGGCCCTTTTGTTCATATTTCTGTGGCCTATTTCGCTCCCAGCTCTCACTCCCTAATTGTGTGGTCATGTCCCTATTTAAATGCTCAATTCCCCTGTTCCTAGCTACCTCCTTTGGCCTTCTATTGTGCCTTACTTTTAGCTGATCCTCCAAACAGTCCGTTTAAGCAAAATGGCATTCTTGATATACTTATTTCTGGGGCCTCCCATTTGTTGTATACTTTGGTGGTGGATCCAATAAAAAATACATAACATAAAATGATGCAGTGTGGTGAGTTCAGGAAAAACAACATGCATAATGCAGGTTGTAGAGTAAAAGTTGGGGTAGTGGAAGGTGGAAAAAAATATGATTCATTTTGTCATTTTGTGCAGGGCAATCACCCAGGTGTTATTCCCAAATTTGGTCTCCAACATCCTTAAAAAAAACAAATATTTACATTTTTTTTCTTTATTGGTGTATTTCTTACATTTTTCCTGTGATTATTTTGAGTACCATTTTGTGCAGGGCAATCGCCCAGCTGTTCCCCTCGATTTTCAGCCATTTAACTCTTGCTAGCCCCATTTTACAGCCCCAAAGTTCAGTTCTCCATTGGCTTTAATGGGGTTTGATTTCAGGGCCCTGCACCCGATCTTTGGTGCAAGTTCAGCTGAACTCCACGAGCCCAAATTTCAACCGACCTTCTCATCACTAGTTACTTCTGAGTTGCAAGCAGTATTGTGTTGGACAGAGTTAGCCACTGAAAATAGTAGAAAAGTGAAGAAATTAGGATATACCTTATGCAGGCTAATGGAGTACATTTTAAGTACCCATGGTACTCGAAAGCTCCATTAGCCTACAAAAGGTAGGCTTGAACAAGTTACTTCCCTTATTTATTTAAAAATATTCACACGTTATATTGTGCAACAACGTAATAAAAAGTGGCCTTGCATTATTTCTATATAGCCGAAGGATGGGCCTCAAAAAAGATTTCATTTGGTGAGCCCCAAGAATGATTTTTTCTAACAGGCCTCAAAAATTATTTTCTTTGATGGGCAACAATAATTTTTACCTTTGGTGGGCCACAAGAATGTTTTTCTCTGCTATGCCTCAAACATTTCCTCTGTAGGGCCCCAAGAATGATTTCTGGTGGGCGCAAGAATGGATTCCTCTGATGGGCATCAATAATAATTTAATCTGGTGGGCCCCAAGAATGATTTCTGGTGGGACGCAAGAATTAATTCCTCTGATGTGCATCAAGAATGATTTCCTCTGATAGGTGGCAAGAATGATTTTCTCTAGTGGTCAACAAGAATGATTTCCTCTGTTGGCCCCAAGAATGATTTCCTCTGACGGGCATCAAAAATTATTTCCTCTGATGGGCAACAAAAATAATTTCCTCTGGTAGGACCCAAGAATGATTTCCTCTGGTGGCTCCAAGAATGATTTCCTCTGGTAGGACCCAAGAATGATTTCCTCTGGTGGCTCCAAGAATGATTTCCTCTGGTAGGACCCAAGAATGATTTCCTCTGGTGGGCAACAAGAATTATTTCCTCTGGTGGTGTAAACAATTTAATCTAATATCTTCTTGAATAGCTCCCAAATTATGTAAACAATTTTACCCCTAAATAACTAAAATATCAATAATAATATATATATATGTTTTTGCTGCCTGGCTCGACTAAAATAGGCAAACAAAATATAATTAATATATTATTAATATCTGACCAATGATAACACAATGGATACACGCAAAAGACTGTAGACTTTTTGAACTTCAGGTAAATACGAAGGACACTGAGACAAATAGTAAATAAAGAGATATATTGTTGATAAAAAAACACAAAATGCAATCAAATCTTACAACAAAATACAACACGCTATGATCAGAGTTTTATGACCGCCATACATATATCCAATGATGAAGGCAATTACCTGACCAGCAACTCATACAATTACCATCCTGACCAGGGAACCCACCAGCCGACAGTCAAGCTGGCAGCCTTCTTTTCTCCTTTCTCTCTGCTCTCCTCCCCCTCTCAACTTCTTGCCTTCCTCCTCTCCAATTATACTGTGATATCCTTTTGATCTCTAGACTGGTCCTCCTTGTCTGGCTACTCTGAACTTGTCCCAATCTGCTTTGCTGGCCTGTAGGTGGGCACGGATCGGAATTTCCAGACAACTGCTCCCCCAAGCCTGCGTGGCTTGTTTGGTTGTAACTGATTTTATTGTTTAGTTTCAGAATGCTGATACTATCTACTGTGAAAACAGTTCCTGCCCGGCAACCTAGGCCTGCTGATATTCTAAGCAGCTTCGCACTAATGTCATGCCATGATATATTTTACTGTATATCCATATATATAATAAATGAGCAAAATTAGTAACAATATTGATATTCCATCAAGGATCCTTATTTACAGTGGGACCCAAGAATGAGTTTCTCTGGTACTCCAAAGCAACATTGGTCAATCGTATCAAAATCCAAGGATAGGTTGAGAAGGGCCTTAGATTTGCTGAATAGTGGATCATTAGTAACTTTGTTGAGAGTGGATTTGGTGGAGCAACTTTTGACTGTTAGAGGTATGAGCAAACTTCCCATCATTTTTGAATGGAGGTTCAGCTGAAGTCCCAGAGGTAACTGTGTGTTGAATCGACCAGTCTTAGACTATCTGTAGACAGAGATAACATTGGATCTAGACAAGTGATCCCTGGGGGCTTTTCAGGTTTACAGCTCCTTTCCGAACATCACAAAACCATGTGACATCACAACGGTTAATTCAGCGCATTTTTATTGTCAGGAAACGCTTTCCGGAGGAAACATACAGGAAGAGGCTATTGATTGAACGGTACAGTAGGTAAAAGGCATCTTTAAAAACAACATGGGTTGTCTATGGAGAGCTGTTTCAGAGTTTTAAGAGCTTACGAAACCTCATCCGTCATGTTGTTTCCTTCCCACATAAAAGCGGAAAGATCTCTTTTTATAATGTGGAGTGGCTTTGTTGACATCGATTTTTTACTTTCTAAACTTGTTTAAAGAGATTGGTGTGTCTAAGCAGATGCCAGCCCCATAGCTATGTGTTTACGGGCTGTCACTTTCTACAAAAGACATTAAAATTTAAATGTGGAGGCTTTTGTATATTGGTGGATCAACGCGGCTTATATTTTTCAGGGCTTCCTGAGAGCGCATGGATTGCGGCAAAATCGCTTCAAAAGCCATCCTAAATAAATAGCATTTCTTTTTTTTTTTTCCATGAAGTTTTCTAATGCTGAATTTTCTGTTGCATGCATTGAATATGTATGTGAAATGAATCCAGAACAAACTGATAGTTCTATTTTGTTTGGAAGTTATGAGTAATGTTCTTCTCACTCCTTTGTACTGCTGAAAAGTGGATCAACAGTCAAAAATGACTTAAACCAGGCCAACACAACAAAAAGTGCTCATATGCCCCCTCCCCGGGGCAATTCAGATTGCTGCACATAAAATTTAATTTACCCTTATATTTTATGACTTCTTCTGTAGTAAATTTTAAAAACAAGATGCATTTGCAGGCTCTCTGCAAACAGGAAGTGTTGCTGGGGTTCCTGTTACTGTGCACTGTCAGTTATGTCAGTTGAATCCAGGCATCAGCAAGGCTGAGATGCTGGGCCGCTACCTTTCTTTTCCGACTGTGCCAGGCTGGTCCAGTTTAAAGTGGACCAAAACCCAGGATTTTTACTATCCCCGGGGGTGCCCCGCTGTGTGAAACCCCCAGATCGCCTCAGCATCTCACCTTATCCCGGCCCCATGTCGCGTCTAAGAGCAGCGGCTCTGTCGGCATCATTCTCCACTGCCCCGTAGCAGTGTGCGTGTCCGCGCCAGGCATTTGTGATTGACCAGCACAGGCATGCTCCCCGTTAGAGGGAGTTGGAGGATGAGGCAGTCAGAGCCGCTGCTCTTAGACGTGCCGTGAGACCGGGATAAGGTGAGTTGCTGAGGCGATCTGGGGGGGGGGGTTCACACAGCGGGGCACCCCCGATTCAAAGCCCGAAACTTTTGGCTATCCTGGGTTTTTTTCCACTTTAAGTCCAAAAATGAGATAAAAGGGTTCACAGGGAGTACAAAATATATTAAATTATCCCTTCATTTCCAAGGCTGGTTCCAAGCTTATGTGGTCCCTTGAGCAAGTGTCTTAATGGGCCCCTTTGTGGCATGTCACACCCTGTGTCACATCATGTCTAGTACTGAGATTCAGATCCAGGTAAAGCTAGATTCAACCCGGGTATGATCTGGTTCGCCCCATCCCAGGAACTGGCAAGATTTGGGTCAAATCACTCTGACCACCTCTACATGGACCCTTGGACCTCTTACCATTTTGCAAACCATTAAAGATGCCTAAAAAAAAAATAATCTTTTGGCGTCTTCTTCCTCCTGACCCACATCCTGGCCCGGCATTTGCTGGTCTTCTGATGCCAGGGAGCAACTGTTATAGCCGCTTTGTCAGCATCTGTAGTAAGGGAGGAAACAGGTCCCACCTACTCACTTGGCCGGCCAAGCTAATACCTGGCCGCAAGGTAAGGTGACTAATTACATCTGTAGATGAGAGGGACATGGAGGGAGATTCCTTCCATGTCCCTCCCTGGGGACTATCAAGGGACTATCCAGGGAGATAGTACTATAAAGTACAGATGCAAAGGAATTTTCTCGGCTGGTTGCGAGGGGAAAGAGGAGGGTGGGGGGGATTGATATAAAGTAGCAGGCTAAGGAGAATATGGGGGGGGGATAGTATCTTACAGTCCTGGGCTAGTAGGTGTCAGGTCTGGAGTTCTTCCACAGCTTGAGTTCCCCTACTATATGCCACTTCTGTCTTCTGAACTGTCTACCTGGACGCTGTCTTTGGACTTCTGAATCTGAACCTTAACCTGTATCTTGTATGTATGCACATGTTTATATGTACAGCATCCTGTTTGTGTTGTTCACTGGTTATCACAATTAAACACAATTTGCTGCATATTCATAGTCTCTCTGTTGAGAAATACATGATAATAGGTTTGGCCTCATGGATGCTCAGATCATTGTTAGGAGAGTAGGAATCTTCCTCTTGTTCAAGAGGTTACTAGCCGTGGGGTAGACACGTTTTGCAGGGGAGTGTCAGAGGGCTTCCAAACCGGATGCTCCAGCTTAGCACTAGTCACCTTTCAGCTCCACTGCCAATGATGGATCCTTCTCTGCCAACTGACTTCTCCACTGCCATTAATTGATCTCCTTACCAATTCTTTTGCTTCCTCGGAGCATCCTCTGGTCCTTGTCGTCTTTTCCATTCCCACCAATTACCCTTCAGTCCTTACTGCTTTTGCTTACTGCAGTCCTTGCTGCCTTCCCTCTAAACAGTCTACTATTGCTGAAAGTCAAGGGCACTTTTAACGACTGCATGAGAATTTTTTTTCAACTCTTGTTGAATCGAGGCCATATCGTATGCAGTTGCATACCATGGATATGTAAATTAAATCTAAACCTATTTTGATTTGCTATTTTATATAGTAATATATTCCCTTTGTATCTTTTTTTATCCAATGGTTATTTTCAGTTTTGGTTGAAAGCCTTTTTGTATTCTTTTATTAGATCTCCCTGAGAAGTCGGATAAGAACATTTCACTGCTTGTCATCACATGTAGGGTTGTATTTGTGACCAATAAACCTTGATGTGACTAGATTTAATTTGTGGTCTTTGCAACCATGGAAATTGCATTATATTAAGCAGTTTAGAATGATTGCCTCTTGTGGGAATGCTAAAGGGGCTTTCCTGCCATTCAAATTTATTGAAATAAGCCATTTTGGAGGTATATCAGCTTCCTCTAATCTCATCATTTCAGATGCACTTTGACCTTGTACAAGTGAAAACTCCTTCCAGACATACTGCAGTTGTATAGAGCCGAAAAAAATCAGAGAGCCATATATTGGGATAGGATGTTAACTTTATCTCTCCCTCCTGCTCGGACTATATCAAACAAGATGAGTCATCCTGAAATGGCTGACAGCTTACTGCTACGAGGTCCATTGTGTTACATTATTTAAGTCAAATAGCAATTTATATTTCTTAAGTGTTTCTATTGGGATCAGCTGTGACACTTTATAAAGTACTATTGGAATTTCGATAACTTACAAAGCAATGTAATGTGTGCATCCCGCTGTGTCTTCTCTGTAGGTCGTTGTGATGCCAACCACCTGTCTTTAATATCATTCTTCACAGTTCTTGAATCCACCATGGCCTACCAAAACAATGTCTGCATTCCTATAAAACAGTGTCCCCCAACCCTTTCCTTTAGAGCCACCCATCACCTAGCTTCTGTGGCTCTCCACATACATGGCTCTATAGCTCTGTTGCTGCACTAATTTCTTTACCTGGGCATCTAGGTGGAGATCTGTCAAACATGACCCGTTGGTGGCGCTCAAGCACAGGGTTGGTTAACAGTGCTTTGAAGTGGACCAAGACCTGCGCTGATCGATCCGGAATGCCCGCTGTATGAAACCCCCTAGGCCGCCCCATACACTTAACTTGTTTACTGGTCCAACGGCACATGCGTGAGCCTTGGCCACATCCCCGATATCCCTCTAGCAGAGTGCATGTCTCCGCCAGGCATTTCTGAATGGCCAGCACAGGCACGCTCCCTGTTAGAGGGAAGCAGGGTGTGCAGCCGCTAGCACTCTCTGAGCCACTGGCCTTAGGCTCAGGCTTAAACGACATGACATCAGAGGCTCCGAGCGCGCTCATTGGACAAGCAGCTGTGGGACCGGGAAGAGTTTGGCATTAGCGAACTGGGGGGTTTCACACAGCGGGGCACCCATGATCAGGGTGCCCTGGAGGAAAGACTTTAAAGATTCATGGTTGATTTATAAAAATTTGCAGAGACATTGTACATCTTTGGATTGAATCTTTGACCTCATTGCAACAGAATTCACTGTTAAACCGGGCCTAGAGGCTGGTAACACAGGGCTCAGAGTGGCTGGCCTCTATCCCATGACTAAAAAAATCCCTTACAGTGAGTACTGTGATATTTAATTGAATACATGTCTTTTGTGTTGTGCTTTTTGTACTGATAAGGTGTCCAAGGGACTATACCAGCTTAAAGGGTAGGGGGGCTTGCCCTGCCAGCACCAGCAGGTAGCATGAAGGTAATGCTGCCCGACTACACTGTGTTCAATGGCATAGGGGCTGGTGAACCAGCAGGTCCTTGAGCCGGCTGTTTGACCCCCCCAGCCCTGGGTTGCCCGCCCCATGCCTGATCTGGGATAGTGTAGCCCTCACGCACCGGGTGTACGGTGAGGACAGCAGGGAGCAGTTTCTTCTGGCCCCAGGGTGCTCTACGTGTTTGTGGGTAGGTAAGGGATTAAAGTACAGCTGCAGGGAAGGTTAGTACTCACTGTTGCTGCTTGAAAGGATGAACACTAGTCCAGGAGATGAAAGCAGAGTTCCTCTTTATTTAGTCCACAGGCAAACAGCAAACATGGCATCCAGTTACATCTCTCGGTTCTGTCCATAATCACAGGTACAATTAAGAAAGGCTTCCCAAGGAGAACTCTTCCCTTGCTGGATCTCTCCCTACTCTCTCTCTGTAAGAGTCTGTATTTACTTCCTGCTCCTATTACAATTCAATTGAGTAGAACAAGTGGCTTTAGAATTGGGGCTTCCCTATATTACCTCTAGCTACCTTCCAGAACGTTCCATCACATGTTTGGCCTCATGTCCGACATCTGATAGATTGTTCTCAAGCCCCTATGACCAATCACTATTCTTCTAGTTATAACTACGTTCCTACCCTCCATAGCATCCTGTTATGACTAATAACACTTCCTATCTTATCTTCTAGAACAATCCATATTAAAGGCTATGGCCCAATGCTTGTCTATGGCCTAATCCTGCCACCTTGAGTCTAATTAAGGTTACTGCACTGTCTATGCACTTCCATGGTTGGAAACCACAAAAGCGTTTTAGTACTCTTTCTACAGGGGTTCTTATTAGCTCACTGACATGTCCCTATTTATAACCAGGCCCCTACAATAGGGAAAACCAGACTGAATCAGAAAGATCCATGTTGAATTTATCTTCGGCCCAGAAATCATACATTGTAGTAGTTAATAAATACAAGGAATGCTCATAATGACTGCACTTAACAACAGCCACGTAGACATCGCTGTCAACGTGGGCTACCGTCCAGTGTAATAAAATATTGTCCCTGGTTCACCATCTATAAATTACGGGACGAAAAACCAACATCAGTATTCAGCGTCTAAAATGCATTGTTTCCAAGTCTTTATCTTTACGGGGCGCTGTGGGAGAAAACGCAGTGCTTGTCCTCTTACAAAATGGAAATTGAATATGCAACGCTTGTGTTTCAGCGTATTTGCTTGAGAACATAATATAATTGTTTGAGGGAAAGAAGGAGAACGAATATTACATTTTTGGACAACATGCTCTGTTGAGATCGGCAGGCCTGAGCCATTGATCTAATATCTTTTCACGGTAAAGTCGTATTTTTCTTTTTTGAACTTGTTTGACAATTCTTTTTTGTGGAAAGTTTTGAGCTCGCAAAGCTCTTAAAGTCAATCATAGCTAATAAAATGAGTAGAGATGAGCCAAAGTGAGAACAATCTAGTTTGGAAGCCGTCTTGGTTACCTTAAGCTCCAGGAATCCCCCTCCATGTTCCTCCCCTCCAGTGATGTTATTAGTCACATGGGGGAGATTCTATAGAGGCTTTTCTTCTGTGGTATAAAAGCCTCCCTTCCTCAGTGGCCTGGCAATAACTTGGTTGAATGCCTGGGTAGGAGGAGGAGGGGGGATCTGTGTCCCCCTTCACTAAAGTTGCTGGCAGGGAGACTTCTCCAGTGGCCTGGCAATAGCTTGGCTGAACGTCTGGGTAGGGGGAGGGGAGACCTGTGTCCCCCTTCACTACAGATGCTGGCGGGGAGACTGCAAAAGCCTTTTCTGCCCCCCAACACGCACAGTGACGTCATGCATAGAAAGCGCTGTGGCGGTGCAATGCGAGGTGCCAACCCAGCTAGCCCCACCCACCAAGTACGCCTGACCAGCCACCCACCAAGAAACTGGCCAGAGGTCACCCCTCCAACCAAAAAGCTGGCCTGAACCCTTCCTTCTGGACAGCTCGCTGCTGACACAGATCCCTCACCCGGCTGCAGAGTGGGGAGCGCTGGGGGACGCCTGCTAGGTGCTGGATTACAAGGCTGCAGATGAGTGTATGTATTCATTAAAATGTAATAATAATTAATTTAAAGTGGTTATTATTATTAATAATAATAATAATAATAATAGTAGTAATACGGATCTAACCAACTTTCTTGGGAAAATCTGTAAATTATCTAAATCTAATTTTAATTAAATTTGCTTATATCTATTTATTATTATCTATTTTATCATTTATTTATTTCTATACATAAATTATTTTTTTTTCAGTATACCAATTTCTTTATTATTTTGGCTTACCTGCTCGAGATTCTTCATGTCTAGAGATGGGTGAACCCCCCAAAGTTCGGGTTTGGCAAGGTCGGCCGGACTCTGAATAATTGTCGGGTTCGGGGATCCAAACCTGGTCCCTATTGAAATCAATAGCCACCAAAACTTTGGGGGGTAGCTGTGGTAGGGGGGTGCAGAGTGCTGCTGTAACTCAACCAAGCCCCGATCCTCTTCTGTCAGCGACGGTAGCAGTGTTTCAAAGAGATTGCTGCTGGCGCCCATAAATGAGGACACTTCTAGGGCCAGCACTTGTAGTGTCCCACACTACCTATTTAATTCTCAGAGCAGCTTGCCATTTTGAATGTGATGTATGTTGGGCGCTGTAGCACCAGTACAGCGCTGCAGTGAGCGAAAGGTAGTGCCAGCTCAGTGCGACCGACTCTCAGCGACTCACACCATACTTAAAAAAACTACACACACAGACAGCGTCGGTGTTCTAAAGCTGGGCGCTATAGCATAGAGCGCCAGACACTGTGTGATTAAAGTCTGTTTTTGAAGACATATCCACCAGTAACAAAGCGAAAACACATGGAATGACATTGTTGTAACATTGTGACATTAACACTTTATTGCCAGACCCGTAATGACAATTCTGCATAAAAATATAAAAAGTCAAAAAAGTTTCTAAAAGTGTTTGCAGCCAGGAGAACAAGAAAACCCCCAAAAAATAAAAATGGTAAAACACACTGTTTAAACACAAGCAAATGAACGGCCATTGAAATGTACGGGAGAGCGACACTGAGCGAAAAGTAATACCTGGCGCTCATGAGCCTAGAACACCAGCGCTATACGCTGAGCCACCTGTAATGATGAATCGGACGCTACATGGTGCTGTTAGAGTTTCTCACCAGATTCGCTTTCATAAATGTGGTTTTGCGTACAGCGCCCGGCGTTCACCAGACGCTGCCTGCCGCTACGAGGCGCTACCTGCCGCTATCCCTTCATGAATAAATAATTGTTTCTATGTTCCCTTTTCTATGTAAATTGTAGTTAACTGTTAACTGTTGCACTGTGTATATGCCAAAAAGAATTCCTTGTTCATTTCAAGATGTACTTGGCGAATAATAAATTGAATTGAATTGAACTGAATAACCCCCATAGATGAGACTGATGGGTGGGGCCTCCCACACCACCTATTTAATTGTCAGAGCAGCTTGCCATTTTTCTTTCACTTTTCTTTCAGATTTTCACTTCCCATAAAGGTTTTGCTCATTATTAAGGCCCTTATTTAACAAGGGATAGCGCCAGGTAGCGAATGGTGAGCGAACGGTAATGACGCTCACCGCCACGAGAACGCCGGCTCCCCTCCGCAATCACACATTTATCAAGCCGATCCTGCTTAGCGACTGACAGAGCGCCAGATAGCGAAGCATTCATCATTATTCCAGCCTCAGCCCACAGCGCCAGCGAGCGACCTTGAACAGCGACAGGTATGACCTCTCGCTACCTGGCGCTCTCCAATGCATTTCAATGGAGCAATCTTTAAATATTCATAATTAATTGATATTAATGATTTTTTTTTTTTTTTTTTTTAAATGTCAAAAATTCTGTGACCAGTTCTGCAATGTTAGATATTTTTTTTAAGGTAAAAAAAAAAAAAAAATTGTGCAGAATTGATATTACAGGTCTGATATTAATGTATTCATATTACAAAATGTTTATAAAAACTTGTTTATTTTTTTTTTTCAAAAAATATGGTTGTTTGGGGGTTAAAAAACTACTTTTAACCCATCGCCGCCAGCGCTCTGGGGTTTAAACATGCATTTCACAGCGCGAGAATTTTTTGAGCGTGATTTGTTAATGAATATGCTGGGAGCCGTTCGCTATGGCCATTCGCTGTCATGCGCTCCCATACAGCGCGGAATCTGTCAAACAGCGACTCCTAACCCCGTATTCCACATTACCGCACACCGACTGAGTCGCTGTCAACAACCGAACAACGGCCAAGCACAGCGAATACTAGCGGGCGCTGTGAAAATACCGCTACTGCCGCTCATCTGTCGCTACCTGGCGCTATTAATAAATCGGCCTCCCCGTGTTACCGACATCACACTTCGGGGTTTCTCATCATCACACTGCAGGAGGAATTTCAAGTTGCCGACATAACTTTTTTTTTTCCATCCTATTATTTGTACAATATTGAGTTAATAGCCTCAATCAATGATTCTAAATACATCAATTATAAACTATTATTCTAATATACATTGTGACATTCATCTGCCAGACATCTCAAAGGCATCTTGAATTATGTATTCTCTCTGTGTGAAGCCATCTTTGAAGCAATGCGAGATCCGAACGTAAGTAATACTGGTTTACAGATTTGATTTTTGAATGAATTTTCAAGTATTTAATTGCGGCGCAAAAAAAAAACCATTTGGAATGCGCATTCGGCAATTTTTCACATGATTAGTCAGGTTATTACGGGAAGATTGAAACGTTATCATGCGTTACTTTAAGTGGCAAACAGAAGCGACTTTGATAATAATGTCCCTCACTTGATCAATTTGGCTCATACTTTCAAATGGAGGCAACGTCCAAGGCAGAAAGATTGGTACCAAATATGCAAATAGACCGTCCATATGCAAATAGACCGTCCTTGTCCCTCTTTTTGGGGCTTGGCGCATTACGCTTTCTCAATAGCTGACATATTTTTTATAGGGGATTTGGATAGTTGACTGCGTTGAAGTGAACATCTTGTGGAACATTTCAAACTTCAGACATCAACGCAGAACTATCATAATCGTTACATAGTTACATAGCTAATACGGTTGAAAAAAGACGTATGTCCATCAAGTTCAACCAAGGGTGTTGGGGTAGGGGAAGTTATTTTTTATTTTATTTTATAGGGGAAGCTATTTATTTTATTTTTTATTTTATTTTTTGTTTTTTTACTGATAATTGCTAATAGTAACTGTTAATGTTACTTTCTTCTAAATAAGCATCTAATCCTTTTTTGGAAGCTGTTAGTGGTTAATGCTGTAACAAGCTTCTGGAGGAGGCTATTTCATAGATTTATAGTTCTTATGGTAAAAAACGGTTGTCGCCTTCGGAGACTAAGGCCCTTATTTATGAAGGAATAGCGACAGGTAGCGACTGGTGAGCGGCCGGTAATGACGGGCCCCACCACGAGAACGCCGGCTCCCCACCACAATCACACATTTATCAAGCCGATCCTGCTTAGCGCCATATAGCGACTCATTCATCATTATTCCAGCCTCAGCCCACAGCGCCAGCGTCCGACCTTGAACAGCGACAGGTATGACCTCTCGCTACCTGGCGCTCTCCAATGCATTTCAATGGAACAATCTTTAAATATTAATAATTAACTGTTATTAATGTTTTTTTTAGTTTTTTTAAATGTGAAAAATTCTGTGACCACTTCTGCCATGTTAGATAATTTTTTTAAGGGAAAAAAAAAAATTGTGCAGAATTGATATTACAGGTCTGATATTATTGTATTCATATTACTAAATTATTTTAATTTTTTTTTTTTTTTGGTTTCCAAAAAATATGGTCGTTTGGGGGTTAAAAAACTACTTTTAACACATCGCCGCCAGCGCTCTGGGGTTTAAACATGCATTTCACAGCGCTAGAATTTTTTGAGCGTGATTTTTTGATGAATATGGTGGAAGCCGGTCGCTCTGACCAGTCGCTATCATGCGCACCCATACATCGCGGAACCTGTCAAATAGCGACTCGTCACCTTGTATTCAACATTACTGCACACCGACTGAGTTGCTGTCAACAGCTGAACAACGGCCAAGCACAGCGACTACCAGCGGGCGCTGTGAAAACACCGCAACAGTCGCTCAACTGTCGCTACATGTCGCTATTAATAAATCAACCTCCCCATTTTTTTTTTCCAATCGAAGGGAGTGCCCCTTTGTCTTTAGAGAGGATTTTAGCTGAAATAATGTTCTCCCATATTTTTTGTATTGGCCATTTATATATTTATACAAGTTAATCATGTCCCCCTCAGTTGTCTCCTCTCAAGACTAAACAGATTTAATTCTCGTAATCATTCCTCATAACTAAGATCCTTCATTCCTCTTATTAGTTTGGTGGCTCCTCTGCACCCTTTCCATAGTCAGAGCGTCCTTTCTATGAATGGGTGCCCAGAACTGGACGGCATATTCCAGGTGAGGGCGCACCAGTGCCTCGTAAAGTGGTGATATTACTCACCTATCCCGTGATTCCAGGCCTCTTTTAATGCATGATAATATCTTGGTGGCCTTGGAAGCAGCTGCTTGGCATTGCATGCTGTTGTTTAGCCTGTGATCTACCAGTACCCCCAGATCCTTCTCAACAAGTGACTCTCCCAGTTTTAATTCTGCAGAGGCCAACTGGGGGCAAAACTCATTCCAGGATATTACTGGCCCTGGCTATCTCTTGACCAGCCCACAAGCTGCTGAACTCCACCCCCTGTGTGCTTCCCAGACTGTTAACAAGTGTATTCATAAGCTAAAGCAAGGACAGATTATGGGCAAAGGGTGGACATGCGTTGGAGTATTGTATCGACGGATACTCTGGCAAGGGAGAATATGACCCCACACAGTCATGGTGCTATGGATGTAGCATTACTTATTGTAAGATAAAATTCACAGAAAACAGACTTAGACATTTCAGAAATCTGTGAGACATCTGAGAGCTAAAAGCCAAAAATCATTGTTGGTATACAACTAAAAATAGCAAACTCATTGTTGGTATACACAGGGCCGGCTCTAGGTTTGTGGGGGCCCTTGGGCAAGAGAGTCTTAGTGGGTGCCTAAGTAGTCTGTCACATGATGTCACCTTTCAGCTCTGCCACAAATGGGTCATCTTCTGCTGCTGATCACCCTCCAGTCCTTATTGCCTTTCCTATAGTCACCAATCACACTCCAGTCCTTATTGCCTTCCCTATAGCCACCAATCGCCCTCCAGTCCTTGTTGCCTTCCCTATAGCCACCAATCACCCTCCAGTCCTTGTTGCCTTCCCTGTAGCCACCAATCGTCCCATAATCCTTGTTGCCCTCCCTATCGCTACCAATTGCCCTCTAGTCCTTGTTGCCTTCCCTATAGCCACCAATTGCCCTCTAGTCCTTGTTGTCTTCCTTATAGCCACCAATGGTCCTCCCGTCCTTATTGCCTTCCCTATAGCCACCAGTCACCCTCCAGTCCTTATTGCCTTCCCTATAGCCACCAATCACCCTCCAGTCCTTGTTGCCTTCCCTGTAGCCACCAATCGTCCCATAATCCTTGTTGCCCTCCCTATCGCTACCAATTGCCCTCTAGTCCTTGTTGCCTTCCCTATAGCCACCAATCGCCCTCTAGTCCTTGTTGTCTTCCCTATAGCCACCAATTGTCCTCCATTCCTTATTGCCTTCCCTATCACCACCAATCAGTCTCTAGTCCTTATTGCCTTCCCTATCACCACCAATCACTCTCTAGTCCTTATTGCCTTCACTATAGCCACCAATCGTCCTCCAGTCCTTGTTGCCTTCCCTATCGCCACCAATTGCCCTTCACTCCTTGTTGCTTTCCCTATAGCCTCCAATTGCCCTCCAATCCTTGTTGCCTTCCCTATAGCCACTAATCGTCTTCCAGTCCTTGTTGCCTTCCCTATCGCCACCAATTGCCCAATAGTCTTTGTTGCCTTCCCTATAGCCACCAATCACCCTCCAGTCCTTGTTGCCTTCCCTATCGCCACCAATTGCCCTTCACTCCTTGTTGCTTTCCCTATAGCCTCCAATTGCCCTCCAATCCTTGTTGCCTTCCCTATAGCCACTAATCGTCCTCCAGTCCTTGTTGCCTTCCCTATCGCCACCAATTGCCCTTCACTCCTTGTTGCTTTCCCTATAGCCTCCAATTGCCCTCCAATCCTTGTTGCCTTCCCTATAGCCACTAATCGTCTTCCAGTCCTTGTTGCCTTCCCTATCGCCACCAATTGCCCAATAGTCTTTGTTGCCTTCCCTATAGCCACCAATCACCCTCCAGTCCTTGTTGCCTTCCCTATCGCCACCAATTGCCCTTCACTCCTTGTTGCTTTCCCTATAGCCTCCAATTGCCCTCCAATCCTTGTTGCCTTCCCTATAGCCACTAATCGTCTTCCAGTCCTTGTTGCCTTCCCTATAGCCACCAATCATCCTCCAGCCCTTGTTGCCTTCCCTATAGCCACTAATCGTCTTCCAGTCCTTGTTGCCTTCCCTATCACCACCAATTGCCCTCTAGTCCTTGTTGTCTTGCCTTCCCTATAGCCACCAATCATACTCTAGTACTTGTTGCCTTCCCTATCGCCACCAATTGCCCTCTAGTCCTTGTTGCCTTCCCTATAGCCACCAATCACACCCTCCAGTCCATATTGACTTTCCTGTAGCCACCAAACACCCTTCAGCCCTTACTGCTTGCTCCGCTGCCACTAAAGACTCCATCATTGCTGTTAGTTGTCACCTGGTTCTCTCCACCTTCTGAGCTTCCATCAACTGCCCTCTATTCCAGGCCACCTTCTCCATTGTTTCTGACCATCCCCTGTTGCCGAGGCCAGCCATGAGCAGGTCTGCACACAGCACCCGGGATTCGGTGGTTCGGGTCCACTGTAAAATGGCCAAGTGTGAGCCTGAGTGGGCCCCTGAAGATGCCAGAAATTGCCCAGGTTTGCCCTGTGCTGACGCCGGCCCTGGGTATACAATGTATTACAGCAGATGTAGCTCTTATCACAATTGTTACGCAGCAGGGATCTGGCTGGCATTTACAATGTAACTCATCGCCGCTTTATGCAATGCACAGCAGTAGGTAGAGATGAGGCAGTGAAAACCTCACATTGGGGAGAGCAGTGCTGGATTAAGTGTGGTGGAGGCCCCAGGGCACTAAATCTGGTGGAGGCCCCAGATACATAATTTTTTCCTTTAAAATTATAGTCCAGCCAAGTAACTGATTGGTGGTTGTCTGGCATCCGCCTACTTACTAGATTGTCAGATCGAGTACTGGTGCGTGCGGCTCTGGAACTCTTGCTTTGCCAGTCTGCCATTTTTTTTTATGCAGAATTTTATGTGCAGGTCGGCCATTGCAGTGTCTCTATAGCCACCAGTCACCCTCCAGTCCTTATTGCCTTCCCTATAGCCACCAATCACCCTCCAGTCCTTGTTGCCTTCCCTGTAGCCACCAATCGTCCCATAATCCTTGTTGCCCTCCCTATCGCTACCAATTGCCCTCTAGTCCTTGTTGCCTTCCCTATAGCCACCAATCGCCCTCTAGTCCTTGTTGTCTTCCCTATAGCCACCAATTGTCCTCCAGTCCTTATTGCCTTCCCTATAGCCACCAATCATCCTCTAGTCCTTGTTGCCTTCCCTATAGCCACCAATCACCCTCTAGTCCTTGTTGCCTTCCCTATCACCACCAATCACACAGCGTCTATGCTACAGCGCCCAGCTTTAGAGCGTTGATGATGTGTGTAGTTTTTTCTTAAATAAGATGTGGAGCGCGGAGTACTAGATGCACTTAACTGGCGCTACCTATAGCTTGCTGCAGCGTTGTCCTGTTGTTAGATGTAGCGTAGTCTTGGGTGCTATGACCTCGGGACACCACCTAGCATTCGCGATTGGCTCTGCAGTGAATCAGGGAGAAGCTTCTACAGCGCCCACCCGACATCACATTCATCAATTCTGGACGGCATAGTACAGCGCCACTTGTCCGCCTGCTAAGCTAGGTCACAGCGCCACACACCCGCTTACAGCGTGTACTAGCGTTCGCTCAAAATGCCGCTATACAGACGCTCACATGGCGATACGTGGCACTCGTATTAAATCAGCCTCTTAGATTAGCATGTGCATAATTAACCAAGAACAGAAACAGAAAATATGAATACTCTCAAACCACAATAAAGTGCCTGTGCTATATATGCAACTAAAGTGTCAATGTGCATATAGAGGGGGACCTAAAATATCTCTTAATATTAATATAAAGTGTCGAAACTATCTATAATAAAACATCCAAGCCCAGCTCAATCCTCAGATAAACAACAGTCAGATCAAAGAGATATGTCACACAAAGACAACTAATCACATATAATAATAAGGACGAGCTGACATAGGCAAATAAAGAATAAGATCAATTAGAGATACATTACCAAAAATGAGGCTTAAAGGGAGGGATACATGGCCAGGGAGATCCACCTGTGTAAAGGTACCCACGCGCTTCTGAGACCGACGTGGCCACTTCATTAGGGCTGGTAAAGCAAAGTACATATATATATATATATATATATATATATATATATATATATATATATATACATTCTAATAAATAAGTGTTTTCATGTGACATGGTGCAGCACGGTAAATATAGGGGCATTTTCTTGGGTCATCTTCGCGATTGGGGTTGTGATAATAATAATATTAATAATAATTATTTTAACTGTGATTTTCCATCTATTCGATCTCTTTCCATCTATTGTTCATAATCCTCTATTTTTTACCTCTGTTTCATTGTCTTTGAACTTTTATAAAAATGGCAATGTGAGTATTAAACGTGGTATTTTCTAAATCCCTTTTAATATGAAGAAATTGCCTCTAATGAAACAACATTTCACAGGCGTGTTTCCGAACTGTAAATAGATAAAACTACAATTAAGGCACGATGATTTTCATGATATCTTGTTATAGTAATAAAACAAAAGTTCAAAGGAGCTTTAGAAATCAATCGCTCTGCATAATAGTGATTTATTTACAAATACTTCTGTAAAGCAGGTTTAAGAATAACGCCAAAATATTACGTGTCGGAAATGTTATAGAACATTGTTATATACCAGCAGTGTGACTTCTTAGCTTGATGAAAAGGTGTTTTGGGGTTTTGTAAAAATGTTAAGTGAGTTGAAAAACATTAATATTAGGGTTTTTTTTTTATTAAGTCCTATTTATCATTTACAAACCACTTTTTGTTAGATTTTTCACATTTTTATAAAGCATTTTGAAACGATTCTACTGTTCTGTCACTACCGTTTCCACCCTATGACCTAAATACTGATAACTCTTTTGGTTACATACAAAGGCTGGAAGTCCTCATTGTTCGGGTAAATTTTAACGATCGCTATTCCAAAAGAATCAGAATCAAGTATATTACACCATGTACTGTAGAAATTTCTTTTGTTAGGAGCAGTACAAGGTATGAGAAGAAGGGTGTCACGAATGACTTACCTTCTACCCGTGCCCGTGGTATCCCTAGGCAACGGGTTCGGGTTCCTCCTGCCCAGGAGCCGCTTATGCCTCAGTTGCCATCCCCAGTGGCGCATGTGTCGCCGAGTAAGTCCTTCCCCCTTGCCCATTGTCACTCAGCTTGTGCTTGCTGGCCTATACAGTCAGCTCATGTCTTCCAGTGGTGCAATACTCAGAATGGCCACCGGAGGCTGTTTAAAAGGACGAAGTCTAGAAGGTGCAGCTCTGAGCAGTTTGCCTGGGAAGCTCAGCTGGAGCAATCAGCCCAGAGCTCACCAATCAGACTACAGGGCCAGTGCTCCAATCCGCCGCCAGATCCTAAGTGCACCAATCCCAGCCACTGTCTCCCTGTCCAATCCTGCCGGTTTTCCCACTATAAAGGGATTTCCACTGCAGTGTGTCATTGCCTGTTATAGCGCCTAGAACCTAGTTAGCTGCTAGTCTCTTATGATTGTCTTTGAACTCCCGTTGCCAACCTCCGCCTGTGTTTGACCATCCCCGATCTGTGTTCCTGTTGCCGACCTTCGCCTGTGTTTGACCATCCCCGATCTGTGTTCCTATTGCCGACCTTCGCCTGTGTTTGACCATCCCCGATCTGATCTCCTGTTGCCGACCTCTGCTTGATCCTCGACCACGATTTGTCCAACCCTTTTGTACCGCTGCCATCTCAGAACTTCCGTTGCTGACCCTAAGCCTGTTTGGACTTCCGTTATACGCTCAGCGATTGGGCTACTCAATACCACTTCCAGCCACGGGTTCTCCAGGCCTCTGAACAGTAAGACTCCAATCTTTGAGCCATTGAAGTCCTGGAGGCAACCGATCCCGGGCAGGCGTGTTCTGCGTCCCGGCAAGCGGGGGCTCCTATAGGTGAAGCTGGCTGCGGAGATTGGGGGTTGAGGTCTTACCGAGAGGGCTGGAGTTATCTAAGTGGATTGTTGTAGTACCCAGAGCGTGACAAAGGGAATATAAAAAGAGCGAGTAAAAGCAAAAACTATACATATCTTAATAGTATATAAATACATGGCACACATGGTCAAATAGAAACTACATGCTTGGCATTTAAAGGGTTACAGTATGTGCTCGCTTGTCTGATCGTTATGTGCCGAGCATGTAGAAACTATTAGCTTGCTATTTTCCCCTGTTACTGTAAAAATCTAAAAACAAAAAGCTCACCTCCAGCATGGATCGAAAGCTGAGGGTCTTCTTTTCCTCCTGGGGGCTTCCAGGCTCCCCTTGGGCTCTGCAGGATTCAGGTGGGGGCCCGGAACAGGCCACTGCCCCCTAGCCAAGCCTATTTGTGAGAGGAGTTGTATGACGTGATCCCGCTCCTCGTAGTTTCTGACCCAGCTCCTGGATTACCAGCCAGATCACGGTTAATTTATCTGGTATGCCACTCACCGATGTTGGCTGGCGGCATGCCAGCCATAACTATCCATGTGAATTAATATAGTAGCCCCTAGGATCCCTGACCAGTTCACAAACAGTTAAAAAAGAAAATACATTTTAAAAATATAAAAAAAAAACCTCACAGTTGACACGTCTTTCCCTGGCCGGGCTGCGCCCTCTCTGCAGGTTTGCCAGGTTGGGGGCTCCCCCCGGTGTATTGGTTTCTTCTTTTTTCAGCAGTTTCTGAACTTGTAGGAGGTCCAAGGGGCCCCTACACCAGTTCACAGGGCAGTGATGGCCAGCATGCCATTTGCCAGCATCATATAATTTGACTCGGGTCTTGCTAAAACCCAGGATGGGGCGAACCGGAGCGAATCGGCAATCTAGCTTTGGCCTGGATCTGAAGCCCATCACTAGTTATAAGTTGTGCCTTTTGCTATTTAAGAATTTAAAAACTATTGGATAAAAACTGTTCTTGGTTGAAAGTCCTCGCAAGTGGTGTTCTGAACCTACGTCCTGATGGGAGAACAATAAAGAAGTGGCCAAGGTGGGTTCTTTAAGGCTCTAGGTTAAACTCTGCAAGTAAACAAGTTGTCTAGATTTAGAAGACTGGGTTCTTGATATTTTTTGTAGACAGACTTATTCCTTTTTGTTGGTAGCTCTATACAAGGCTAGGAAGGATGCGCATAGGACCAGTTTTATGTTGGACATGTAGAAAGTGAACATTCAAATAGGAGCCTTCAACATCCCAGAATGTTGCCTCCTTCACTCTTGATACTTCTACACTGCCCAACGCGTTTTGGTGACATGTTCAGGGGAGATTTCCTGAAGTCGGTCACCATCTGAAAAGTTTTTTTCTGTATTGAGCATCAGATTGTCTCTGAACTACTGGGCCATGTTGCTGCCTGCCTTGCAGTAGCTTTGATCATCCTTGATGAAGCCAATAATGATGGTATCATATGCAAATGATCTTGATTGTGTCTTCAGTGGAAATGCAGTCCTTGATGTAGAGTGGTAAACAAGTGGAATGTTTATTACAGTATTGACTGTCTATTGGTATTTGTATATACATATGATACAAAGGTTAGTAATAGGGTGGACACTCCTGGAGGGGTCAGCAACATGGAAAATGATTTAGCTTTACTGGATAAATGGTCAAAACTGTGGAAACTAGAGTTTAATGTCTCAAAATGTAAGAATTTAACAGCTATTGGATAAAAAAATCTTCTTGGCTGAAAGTCTTTGCAAGTGGTGTTCTGAACCTACGTCCTGGTGGGGGAAACAATAAAGAAGTGGCCAAGGTGGGTTCTTTAAACTCTGCAAGTAAACAAGTTGTCTAGATTTGGAAGACTGGGTTTGTGATATTCTTTGTAGACGGACTTATTCCTTTTTGTTGGTACCACTATACACAGCTAGGAAGCATGCGTATAGGACCATTTCCACGTTGGCCATGTAGAAAGTGAACATTCATTTCTGCAGAATGCAGAATTTTAGACTTTTTAGACTTTAGACTTTACTTTATTCCGCCAAGTAAGTACAGGATACAAGGAGTGCGTTTTGGCAAGGAGATACACCAGGAGAGCTATTAACAATTACATACAAATACCATAAGTAGTAACAAGTAATTTGAGGTTAGTGCAAATCTAGTTTAGTGCAGTTTAAGTAGATAAACAGTATGTGTTGTGAGTTCAAGACTGATTTAGCTTTACTGGATAAATGGTAAAAACTGTGGAAACTAGAGTGTAATGTCTAATGTAAAATCCTGCACTTGGGTAGAAGGAATCCCTGCTCCGAGCACCGTATGGGCAGAGCTGTGTTAGACAGGACTTTGGAGGAGCCCATTGAAATGTATGGGATAGGGCCACACAGTGTAGGGTGAGCGCCTGGTCCTATCTGGCACTGTAGGGAACTTATCCCATCGCCGGTGCTGGTGATAGATTGGACACTACCTGGCACTATCACAAGCACTCTGGATTTTTGACTTGATAAATACAATGTTTTCGCTGGGACCTCACACTCATGTGACACTTCCTAGAACTACGTGGCCTTAGCGTTTCTTAAATAAACAAACCCCGCAATAACTGAAAGGCAACGTCCTTTTCCCCCTTCTCTTAGTTTCTTAAAATACCTCCTAGATGAAATGCTATAGGGCTAAAACCAGGCCTTCAGTATCATTGAATGAAAAGCCCAAACCCTTAAAAAATGATTTTCCAGCATCTAAAAGTAATATACTTTAAGTGTTTAGTCGCTTACTTTTTATTCTTTCCCCCACTGGGCTTTAACTCTGTTCAGGACTCTAGGATACGAGCGCCGCCATCTCACCTCAGAAACATCACATACTGAGGAAAGGAGAGGGGTAAAAAGTGCATGGGGGCGGGGTTATATCTTCTTTGTACAAACAAAGCAGAGCTGAGGTCAGGAAAAGGACAGCAATCCCTGAATGCAGAGCGGCACAGTCAGAAGACACTTCCCAGCTTGAGACTCCATGGGCCACCATCTTGGATGTTAAAAAGTTAAAAAAGCAAAAGGTGCAGGTAGAATGATTTTTAATGCGGACAATCTGTAGGTAGGGGGTGGGGGGAAACATACAAGATAGGCTCTTATTCAGGGTGAAGAACAAGTCTTAAAGGAGCCACAGCACTCATCCCTGTTAGCTTGCAGACAAAACTATAATAAGTCTCTAAATCTGGTTAAAAACAGAGGACTCGGTCCACACACATCTGTAGAAGTAGCTTAAGCTGCACCACTACGCCAATGTGCCTCTGTGAGGTGCAGTCCTAACTCTAATCTATGAGAGCCCCCTTTTGGGACATAAAATGCAATAGATAAATTGGGAGCAGGCTTACCTGAGGTTGCCCTATAACCTCGAGTGCAGCCCATGAGGCGGAAGGGTTTAAGACCTTGCAGTACAGCCCTAGACACCACACCCCATGTGCTTGCACAAAACCAAAGGAAACAAAGGAGGGTTGGCAGCCGCTCAGATCATTTTATAACTAGCCTGATAGGTGAATGTGAGCAGGGCAATTAGGATACAAAAGTCTTAAAGGAGTCACAGGACCCAACCATGTTAGCTTGAAGCCAAATCTAAAATCCCTCTCTAAATTTGGTTAAAAACAGGGGTCTGGGTCCACACACATCTGCAGAAGTAGCTGAAGCTGCACCACCAAGCACCAAGGTGCCCCTGTGGGGTGGAGTCCTAACTCTTTGGGACATACAATGCAATAGATAAACTGGGAGCAGGTTTACCTGAGGTTGCCTAAAACCTCAAGCACAGCCCATGGGGTGGAAGGGTCAAAGACCTTGCAGTACAGTCCTAGACTTCACACCCCATGTGTCTGTACAAAATCAAAAGAAACAAAGGAGGGTTGGCAGCCGCTCAGACTCTAATCAAACTCTAATCTCCCCTCTTGGTGCAGCTTCAGCATACTTCTGCAGATGTGTGTGGACCGAGACCTCTGATTTTAACCAGATTTAGAGACAGATTATAGGTTTGTTTGCAAGCTAACAGGGTTGAGTGCTGTGGCTCCTTTAAGACTTGTGTATCCTAATTGCCCTGCTCACGTCCACCTCCCAGATTAGTTATAAAATGGATTGAGCGGCTGCCACTCCTCCTTTATTCCGGTTGAAGGTCCGCATTAACATGTAGCTATGGGGAAACAAACAGTGAGCACTCTACCATTTGAGCTGATACCCCTTGGTGAACCATTTCCTTTTCAATAGATTGCGTTTGAGTGCAATTGTTAGTCTTTGGCTATAGCTCTTCATTTGGGGAGTTTGGGGCATCTTCATTTCCTTCTCAATAGAGTGTTTAACATGTAGCTACCTAGTGGTTCTGATGAGAATTGCAGCCTGTCCTAAGTGGTATAATGAGAAATTGTTTTTTTTTTTCATCACTGTACAGTTTTTTTCTTCACCAATTGCGTAAGCTTTTAGCACTTTTTAATGGCAGTCCTAGGCGCATACATTTATCACTCTCAAAACATAATCACGCCAGCGGTGGAGCTTGAATTTTGTTCTTGTTCTATTTTTGAAGCCAGTTGTCCAGTCAAATAAACGCCCAGACAGAAATGTAATTTTCTAAAGTATATTTATTTTTAGAGCCTTTTCCAGGTAAGATCTTTTAACGCTTTTATGCATGTTTGTTTTGCTAGGTTGTGACAGTTATGAAAAATAAGCAAAATATGTGAAGTGCGGCGCCGATCCAGCTTGTGTACTTTGTGAAATAAATCTTTTTTTTGACTGGAGCGGATGACAATGCAAACTTTTTATGCAATCAGTGTCTTTAAAAAGGGGAATAGAAACAAAACACAAAAGGCTACAAGGTAATCCATGAATTCCTATAACTTACCTGTGTATTATTTTGGGGCAAGTGTATTATTTTGGTGTAAAACAAGGGGAGCCAACTGTTTAAAGCAGACCAACAGTCAAAAATGACTTAAAGTGGACCAAAACCCAGCCCGTTCGATTCCCCCCTCCCAGGGGCATCCAAAATCGGGTGTCCCGCTGTGTGAAGCCCCCCAGGTCACCCGATACACTTACCTTGGCTCCCGGTCCAACAGCGCATGCGCGAGCCACGGCCACATCGCTGTTGTCCCTCTAGCAGGGAGCGTGCCCGTGCCAAGCATTTGTGAGTGGCCGGCTTCGGCACGCTCCCTGTTAGAGGGAAGCGGGGGATGCGGCCGCCAGAGCGCTCGGAGTCGCTGGCCTTAGACGACGTGACGTCAGTGGCTCCGTTGGACGAGCGCCCGCACATTCTCCATAGGACAGGGAAGAGGTGAGTTGGCATCAGCAATCTGGGTGGTTTCACACAATGGGGCATCCCCGGTCGGGGTGCCCCAGGGGAAAGGACCAAAGCCAAGGATAGTCAAAATCCTGGGTTTTGGTCCACTTTAAATGCCTTATTTTAAACCCCAGAGAAATTTCTCAAAAAACATGATAGCTAAGAAGGCAACATAAGGACGGCAATTTATTCTCTACCTGTTGCCGGCTATGGTCGGCCCAATTTACGCACATCTATAAACAAGTTCTCTTAGTATAGGGGAGCCAGGGGTCCAGCAGATCATTTCTTATTAAAAAGATTTCTTTTATTGAGTTCCCGGATGAAATTATTTATTCGCGGGTTTGTTTTTTTCTTTCTTTCTTCTGAGCATCGCATGTGATGAAACAAGAATAATCCGGGTTTCCTGTTTATCTTTACAATAAGTTTTGTTTTATTAGGGAAAAAATATCAGCATGAGGTTTGTGTCTTATTCGGTCTCAGGATATTGGAGCTCATTTAAAACCTATTGTTTTACCAAAGGATTTGTTTGGTTTACATGTTGCAGTTTCCTGCTGCTTTACAGTTTAGCAGCAGAAAAGTAAGATAGCACAGAAGAAGGAATAAAGAAAAAAGGCAAATTGTACATATCCGTGCTTTGAGTTCTTTGAAACATCTCTGCTATCCAGACACATCTTTATTCAGTGACCGAGACAAAAAAAAATGAGGGCACTGTACAAACAACAACAATAACTGAAATATCTGCAGTGACAAGAAAGGCGGCAATGCTTGCAGATGACATCAAAGTATGGAGCATTATTAAAGAGATTGTCCAGGCAAAGTCTAGTACAGCTCCAGACCGAAGCAAAACTTACCGACAAGAACAAGCTCCGGTCCAAGATAGCGGCTGTGGATGAGTCGGCAAGATAGGAGCTGTGGATGAGTTGGGAAGATAGCGGCTGTGGATGAGTTGGGAAGATAGGAGCTGTGGATGAGTCGGGAAGATAGCGGCTGTGGATAAGTTGGGAAGATAGGAGCTGTGGATGAGTTGGGAAGATAGGAGCTGTGGATGAGTCGGGAAGATAGCGGCTGTGGAGGAGTCAGGAAAATAGTGTCTGTGGAGGAGTCGGGAAGATAGCGGCTGTGTATGAGTTGGGAAGATAGTGGTTCTGAATAAGTCAGGAAGATAGCGGCTGTGGATGAGTCAGGAAGACAGAGACGGTGGATGAGTCGGGAAAATAGCGGCTGTGGATGAGTCAGGAAGACAGTGGCTTTGGATGAGTCAGGAAGATAGCGGCTGTGGATGAGTTGGGAAGATAGCGGCTGTGGATGAGTCAGGAAGACAGAGACGGTGGATGAGTCGGGAAAATAGCGGCTGTGGATGAGTCAGGAAGACAGTGGCTTTGGATGAGTCAGGAAGATAGCGGCTGTGGATGAGTTGGGAAGATAGCGGCTGTGGATGAGTCAGGAAGACAGAGATGGTGGATGAGTCGGGAAGATAGCGGCTGTGGATGAGTCAGGAAGATAGCGGGTGTGAATGAGTCAGGAAGACAGTGGCTTTGGATGAGTCAGGAAGATAGCGGCTGTGGATGAGTTGGGAAGATAGCGGCTGTGGATGAGTCAGGAAGACAGAGACGGTGGATGAGTCGGGAAGATAGCGGCTGTGGATGAGTCAGGAAGATAGCGGTTGTGAATGAGTCAGGAAAACAGTGGCTTTGGATGAGTCGGGAAGATAGCGGCTGTGGATGAGTTGGGAAGATAGCGGCTGTGGATGAGTCAGGAAGATAGCGGCTGTGGATGAGTCAGGAAGATAGCGGCTGTAGATGAGTAAGGAAGATAGAGGTTGTGGATGAGTCAGGAAGATAGCGGCTGTGGATGAGTCAGGAAGATAGCGGCTGTAGATGAGTAAGGAAGATAGAGGTTGTGGATGAGTCGGGAAGATAGCGGCTGTGGATGATTTGGGAAGATAGAGGCTGTGGATAAGTTGCAAAGATAGCATCTGTGGATGAGTCAGGAAGATAGTGACTGTGGAACTGTGGTGGAGTCGGGAAGCTCGGCAGCATGCTCAATCCATTCATTGCAATGGAGGGGGTGGTGCCAATTCAGAGTTATGTGGGCATGCCGCCTCCATTGCTAAAAAAACAAATGGTGCTACTCTCCTTTTCTCTAGTGCAGCTCCTCCGGCCAGACCAGAGCACAACTTACCGTCAAGAACAAGCTCCCAACTGGCCTTTCCGGTCCAATGGCTGTGGATGAATTGGAAGATAGCGGCTGTGGATAAGTTGGGAAGATAGAGGCTGTGGATGAGTCGGGAAGATAGCTGCTGTGGATGAGTCGAGAAGATAGTGGCTTTGGATGAGTCAGGAAATAAGCGGCTGTGGATGAGTCGGGAAGATAGTGGCTGTGGATGAGTCAGGAAATAAGTGGCTGTGGATGAGTCGGGAAGACAGCAGTTGTGGATGAGTCGGGAGGATAGTGGCTGTGGATGAGTCAGGAAATAAGCGGCTGTGGATGAGTCCAGAAGATAGCAGCTGTGGATGAGTCGAGAAGATAGTGGCTTTGGATGAGTCAGGAAATAAGCGGCTGTGGATGAGTCGGGAAGATAGTGGCTTTGGATGAGTCAGGAAATAAGCGGTTGTGGATGAGTCGGGAAGATCGTGGCTTTGCATGAGTCAGGAAATAAGCGGCTGTGGAGGATTCAAGAAGATAGTGGCTTTGAATGAGTCAGGAAATAAGCGGCTTTGGATGAGTCGGAAAGATAGCGGCTGTGAATGAGTCGGGAAGATAGCAGCTGTGGATGATTTGGGAAGATAGCGGCCGTGGATGAGTTGCAAAGATAGCAGCTGTGGATGAGTCGGGAAGATAGTGACTGTGGATGAGTCGGGAAGCTCGGCAGCATGCTCACTCCATTCATTGCAATGGAGGGGCTGGTGCCAATTCAGAGTTATGTGGGCATGCCGCCTCCATTGCAAAAAAAAACAAATAGTGCTACTCTCCTTCTCTCTAGTGCAGCTCCCCCGGCCAGACCAGAGCACAACTTACCGTCAAGAACAAGCTCCCAACTGGCCTTTCTGGTCCAATGGCTGTGGATGAATTGGAAGATAGCGGCTGTGGATGAGTCGGGAAGATAGAGGCTGTGGATGAGTCGGGAAGATAGCTGCTGTGGATGAGTCGAGAAGATAGTGGCTTTGGATGAGTTAGGAAATAAGCGGCTGTGGATGAGTCGGGAAGATAGCGGCTGTGGATGAGTAGGGAAGATAGTGGCTGTGAATGAGTCAGGGAAAAGGGGGCTGTGGATGAGTCGGGAAGATAGCGGTTGTGGATGAGTCGGGAAGATAGTGGCTGTGGATGAGTCAGGAAATAAGCGGCTGTGGATGAGGCGAGTAGACAGCAGCTGTGGATGAGTCGGGAAGATAGTGGCTTTGGATGAGTCAGGAAATAAGCGTTGTGGATGAGTCGGGAAGATAGTGGCTTTGGATGAGTCAGGAAATAAGCGGTTGTGGATGAGTCGGGAAGATAGTGGCTTTGGATGAGTCAGGAAATAAGCGGTTGTGGATGAGTCGGGAAGATAGTGGCTTTGCATGAGTCAGGAAATAAGCGGCTGTGGATGAGTCGGGAAGATAGCAGCTGTGGATGAGTCGAGAAGATAGTGGCTTTGGATGAGTCAGGAAAGAAGCGGCTGTGGATGAGTCGGGAAGATAGCAGCTGTGAATGAGTCGAGAAGATAGTGGCTTTGGATGAGTTAGGAAATAAGCTGCTGTGGATGAGTCGGGAAGATAGCAGCTGTGGATGAGTCGAGAAGATAGTGGCTTTGGATGAGTCAGGAAATTAGCTGCTGTGGATGAGTCGGGAAGATAGCAACTGTGGATGAGTCGGGAAGATAGCAACTGTGGATGAGTCGGGAAGATATCGGCTGTGGATGAGTCGGGAAGATAGCAGCTGTGGATGAGTCGGGAAGATAGCAACTGTGGATGAGTCGGGAAGATAGCAACTGTGGATGAGTCGGGAAGATAGCAGCTGTGGATGAGTTGGGAGATATCGGCTGTGAATGAGTTGGGAAGATAGCGGCTGTAGATGAGTTGGGAGAGAGCGTCTTGGACGAGGCACTCAAGTGCCGCCCGCACCTTTTATAATAAATTAGCCTCTAAATCAACATCAAATGCCAATGAACACAGAAAGACCACATTCAATACTGCAGTATACAAACTAAACAATACACAAACAATTACGTTTAAAAACAACCATTCAGACCAGAACCTCAGAAGGGACAGAGGCTAGGTATTAAATTTCAATAATCCATAAATGAATAAAGGAATCAGGGGCAGGGCAAATCCAGTAAAACATGTAGTCGCACAAAATTAGAGAGATCAAACAACAGAGCTGTTTGGCAGTATAACTAGTGTGTTAGCGCTATAAATAGGAAGCTATAAATAGCTATAAATAAAAAGCTAATAATTAGGACTACTAGCTATATACTAACTGGAAAGTGCTACTTACATTAATTCTAAAGAACAAACCAATAAAATGTGCAAATGTGCCAATGCGTGAACACAAACTAATAGCACATGTCAATCAATTGCTTAGTAAATTACTATGTGCTGCCTACAGAGCTGGCAAGAGAAAAGGTCAACATTGGAATAAATACAAATGATCAACCGAGCCCCCCCATCGTACAAAAAAGAATATATGAAAAGTATATACCACCAATGCGACCTAGAGCCTTAAGAACAACCACCTCCTGGAAGTAGTGGCTCACCACTGTGTCCCAACTTTTATATCTGCCAACGGATATGTCCAAGCAACCACCTGCCACCGCCATCATATCACAGGGGGAGGAAAGGATGTTGCGTTATGATGCGGCATATGTACTGAAAGCTGTAGAGGAGGAAAGTGTGTGAAGAGACAAAGGGGGTGTGACAGTGAGGAAGATGATAAGGTGGCCTCTGCCATCATTTACAGACAAATTTCACATGTACCACAGTACTGTCATGAACTGTCACTTATCTGGGCCCCGTTCTAGCGCCGGGTCTGGGCGGTTGGCGGTTGCTGCGGTGTCCGCTCGGCGCCCGCGTCGAGCAGCGGCGGCGGCTGGTGCGCCCGCCAGCACTGCTCTTCCCCCTCCTCGCCCCCGCCTCCTTCCGTCTCGTGCTCGCGCGCGCGAGCACGTTCCTCTTATGCCCTCCGGCGGCGCTGCTCTCAGCGCGGCCACCAGAGGTAGCTTCACTCCTCGCTCAGGCGAGGAAGGGACTCCTCCCTATCTTTCGGTTGGGCCAATGAGCCCAGGGGTTTTTCTGTGGGCCAATGAGCCCAGGTTAGCACAGCTCTGGGGGGGATAGGAGCATCAATCCCTTATGCTCTGACCAATCCTAGTTGTGATCCAATGTGCACCAATCACTACACATCCCCTTCATGCCTGTCCCTATAAATCTGGTTCCTCTTCATCAGCCAGTTGCCTGTGATAGCGCCTAGAACCTAGTCTTTCTTGTGAATTGTAGCCGATCTGAACCCCTGTTGCCGACCTTGATTGTACCGACCACTCTCAATCTGAACTCCTGTTGCCGACCTTGATTGTACCGACCACTCTCGATCTGAACTCCTGTTGCCGACCTCGTTTGTACCGACCACTCTCGATCCTGAACCCCTGTTGCCGACCCCTGCCTGTATCCAGACTATGAGTTGCCTGATCCCTGGTGCCGCTACGATCTCTGTCTTCCCGCTGTCGACCTCTGGCCTGTCTCTGGACTTCCTCTGCCAACGCTCTAGCTAATTGGTTCTCCAGACCTCCTACATATAAGCTCACATCCTTTGAGCCATTAAGTCCTGGGGGCAACCGATCCCGGGTAGGCGTATTCTGCGTCCCGGCAAGCGGGGGCTCCTACATGTTAAGCTGGCTGCGGAGATTGGGGGTTGTGGGCTTATCAAAAGGGCATTACTACTTATACTATGACATTACTACTTATACAAAATAGCAGGCACAGCTTTGAATATTGATAACTGAGCGTGCTGCCCGACCCGTGAAGCTACTAGAACATGGGCCAAACCTAATTGACAAGGGTCATAAGAAACGGGCACAACTCCACAAATACCATAAAATAATAATATTTTATTAAATGTTACACTATAGCAAAAATAAAAACACACATGCAACACAAAGACACTGTTAAAATCAATTCATCCACTATTCCCGTGATGCTAAAATAGTTAGCAATCCATATTATAGAAGACCACAAGGTATCAAAAAGTACAAATAGAAGTCAGTATTAAATAGCTCCACAAATTGCCCAAGAAAAAAAAATATGTATATTTTTTTTATATATATCTAATTACTCAAGTGGGTGTTCAATCACTCCACTTTGTGGAAAAAAAAGTACCAGTATAAGTATAAAAAGGTAATTACTACAAATAATTAATCAAGACCATAACCCTGTGCAGTCAATCAAATCTAAAGTGCAAATGCTAGATAAGGAGGCTATATTCACCAAGTAAAGCATTGGATGAGACCCCCCAATGCAAACCCTATACACAAAAGTGCTGTTAGTGCAGAGGGCTGTTTAAGGGAGCTGAGGTAGTAAGCAATCAATGGAAAGAAAAAGTAAAGATCATATTGTCCTTGTGGTCAAACGTGACTAATCATCAGGCAGTGGATTGAAGGCAGGAGACCCCACGCGTTCCGCCGATCCGCTACGGCTTCTCCAGGGGTCATATGTACTGAAAGTTGTAGAGGAGGAAAGTGTGTGAAGAGACAAAGGGGGTGTGACAGTGAGGAAGATGATAAGGTGGCCTCTGCCATCATTTACAGACAAATTTCACATGTTAAGGCTTTTTTTTAAACATATTTTAAAAGTCTTGACTTGTTTATTAGTTGGCTTTATCCTGTTTTTCCCCATGGTACCCCTTCTCATGATGCGGTTTCCATATCAACCAGACATCCCTATTAATTACAACAACTGCAGGAGGAACAGCAGGTCATCTGGCTATTGAAATAATTAAGTTGTCATGGCCAACAGATTTACAGAAATATCCCCCATATGTGGGAACGTGGAGATGAATTCTATACAATCTGCTAAAAGTATTGTATTCTTTTCTGTTTACCAAGTTCATAATTGTTTTTTTTTTTCCTTTTTTTTCATGTCTATAAATCTCAGCTGAGCTACAAATTCGCCGCAACTGACACTTTGTCAGAAAAAAAATAAATAAAAGTTTGATTTGTGGCTTTCTATTATGTGTGCTTAGGGTCTTAAGAAACGCAGCTTTAAACCGGTCCCGTCACCACAGCCGTTCTAATCACACAACGTGCCCCCTGGTGGTGATAAGAATGACTGAAAGGCCTACGGCGCAGCAAGATTGAATAATGCCCATTTCCATTCTTCAAGAGCTTTTGATGGAGCCAGTTTTAATTAGCTAACTTGTGATATCGCAGGCAATTTTAATTCCAATTATTTGTTTGCTGAAGGCAAACTTTTGCTACTCTAAATTAGGAAGTCATGTAAATAGACTAATTAATATACTTTGCTGTACGCCGCTCAAAGAAAACATAAACAAATGTGTCGTTCTTCGAACAAACTGCGCACTATAGAATAAATATTTGAAATGAGCCAGTTGTTCAACAAGTACAATGTACGTGACTTATGGGAATAACTTGATTCAACAGTCTGTCGAGAAGTCATTATTATTGTTAGGGTAATAACACTAATGAAATACTCATAAAATATTTCTTTTGAAGAGAAACAAATATGTGTACGTGTGAAAAGACAGTTGCTCTACGACGAGGATAAATATCAACTCATAGATGTAAATCATCTAGGGTCAACCCAATTAGCAGCATTAAAGTAGAGCAGTGCTCCAAAGTTCCTTCCCCAAGGGCCATCAACAGATTGCGTTTTGTAGATCTTCACATGGCCGGCTCTATAGGTCTGTTGAAGTACTAATAGCTTCATCTGTATGTTTTGAGATTGGCAATCTTGATGGTCGGCCTCGAGGAGAGAAACATTGAGGAACATCACGAGCAGAGAAGAGCTTCACTACTAAAAAAAAGGCTCTTCAAGACTACAGTAGCTGATCAACAAACGATGCATCAAGTCAAAGATGGCTCAGTTACACATGTTGAATATAAAGTCATCCTAAAGTGGTGCTAAAGTCATCACGTTACCACGTCCTCATTCATGGTGTATATCATATCTGGCTATTGAGGGACCAGCTGGGGGGCTTGTAGAACAGGGCACAGAGGCCAGCCAGGCTACATGCACACACACTCTAATTGGCCCCAGGCTCTTCTGCTCCCCCCCCCGAGCTTTGGGAAGGCAGGTTATGGGGGGTTAATGTCAAGTCACCCGCTAGCTGCAGGTGACTTGCCAGCCCTCTAAGCTTTTTGAACTGGTATAGGGATCTCATGGACCCCAGTTCACAAAATGTGTGTGTGTGTGTGTGTGTGTGTGTGTGTGTGTGTGTGTGTGTGTGTGTGTAAAGCAAACATGCTCTCCTAGACTTGCAGCAACAGAATGATCTTTCCAAACAATGCTTAATCTGGGTTGCCCCCATTCGCTGGAATTCCACCTTAAATATGCTGGACCTTCTGTGCAAAGCTGTGAATGATTTCTTCATGCAGTAAATGGTCAGTTTTTCCAGCCAGTGTGATTTTCAGCTCAGTTATTGGCAGATAATCAGGGAGAGGTGACAAGATTTGTCAGGAGGGACAACAGTGGAATGAATGATGTTATGCCACTGATTTTCATTTTGGAGCAAATGCCCACAGCTATGATTCAGCAAGGGACAGAGAAAGTTTCCATTTTTCTCCTGTCTCTTTGGATCTACAAGAAGAGAAGGAGGAAATAAGACCCCAGGAGGTGGATTTTGAGCTGAAAACAACCAACTTAACACAAGAAGGGATAGGGGACGACGGCCATCATGATGTTGGTAGTGATGAGAATGATGACAATGAACAAACATGACAATATGGAGCAGAGGTGGAACCAACCAGGCCCTCGGAAATGCTGGCAAGGATGGCGAGCAGTATGCTCCAGTGTTTGCACTCTGACAGCTGCATTGTTAGCATGAAGCAAAGATGAGTACTGGATCGTTACACTTTTAGACCCTCGATATAAAGACAAATTGGGGGAATTATTTACACCTTCCGAGAGGAGGGCAAAAATGGCTTATTACCAATAGAAGACATGCAGCCAGTTAGCCATAGCTTTCAAATGGCAGACACCTGCCGCAAACATGCCTGACCAGGTGTCCACTCTCCGGTCCCCGCCGCGTCAATGCACTACCTCTCTAACAGGCGGTGACAGAAGCAACATCACGCAACTTGCTCTTGAGAATATGATGTACACATTTTTACATCCCATAAGCCCACCTGACACACATCGTCATAGAAGGGATATTCATCACCAGCAACACCACCACCACCTGAACAGCCTAGTGCACTCCTACCATGACTGTGCCCTATCTCCAGGAGATACACTGAGCTCAGACACCTTAAAACTCTGTGTGAGCAGATTGGACCATTGGCCAGAGCTAGAACAGTTTACCATGGGGGTCCTGTCTTTTCCACACTCAAGTGTAGCTTCGGAAAGGGTTTTCAGTGTGGCAGACGGTGTCATCACCCCTAAGCAAGCAAGTTTGTCCGTAAAAAACGTGGCAAAACTATCTTTTGTAAAGATGAATCAGGCATGGATAGGTGCCAATTTTAAAACTCCTGTGCCTAATGCCACGGATTAGCACCCCACTACTACCACTGACAGCGCCTCCGCTTCCTGTCTGCCAACCTCTGCTACTGCCAGACCAACACACGCAGTCAACCCTGTGATGCCCAGAATGGGAAACATTTTCAAGGCTTGCAAACAGCCATTGCTTCTTCTTCAACTAAATTGTCAGGATGCCAAACCCACTGCCACTCCTCATTTTTTGAGGACACCAACAGCACCTCCACTGTCACCCTCTGCTTCTGCAGGCCTACACCACTGCAGGTGGTAAAAAAAAACACTGTTTCGTCTTCTTCAACTAATTTGTCAAGATGCCAATCCCGCTGCTACTCCCCTTTACAAATGGGATCTTTTTTTTTTCAGGGCTTGTCCGCTACTGTCAGCTTTACACAACCCTCACAGGTCTCCTGTCCCTTTACCTAGTCTTTCAGTACTGCTAATGCTATTACTACCACCAACAGCACCTCCACTGTCACCTTCTGCTACTACTACACCACCACAGGTCTACACCGTGAAGCACAAAATGGCTTGTAAAAAAAGTTATTATTTCGTCTTCTTCAACTAAATTGTCAAGAAGCCAATCCTGCTGCTAGCCCCCTCTGACAATGGGATCATTTTTTGCGGGCTTTCCCGCTACTTGCCAATACCTCAGTAAGCACAATAGAATAACTAGATCGAATGTGATTCAATATTGAGATACTCATTTAATGACTTTTTTAAATGGTAGTGACTTTTGGATACACAAGAAATATCTTGGGACAGTATCTTAGTAGTGGAAAGGATAAGAAGATGGAAAGTATAGTAAATGTAATTAGTAATTTATGGGTAGAAAGGAAGATAGGAGGAAAAGCTTAACGCTAAACAAGCAGAGCATCTGCACCAGCATTGAAATCAGAGAATAGCTTTACTACTAAAGAGTGGCTCATTAAGACTAGCTGATCATCAAATGATGCACCAAGGCAAACATGGATCAAGTACACATGTTGAATATCAAGTCATCTGAAAGCTCTGTGCTTACTTAGAAGCCTCATTCAGTACAATGAACACATGTAAAACCTAGGCCAAATGTGAAACTATATTAAGATATTGAATCAATTACTTTCTTATATATTAGTACAGTTTGGCTATTGGCTCCACGATGAATATTTTGGTATCTTAGTAGAGGAAAGAAAGATAGGAAGGAATTAAGTCTCATTAAGACTAGCTGTTCGACAAGTGATGCATTAAGTCAAAGATTACATATGTTGCATATCAAGTCATCCTAAAGCTCTGTGCTTGCTTAGAAGCCCAATACCAGGATGGAAAACTAGACGGAATGTGAAACAATATTAAGATACTCGATTATTTTTTTTTTTTTTACTTTATATGATAGTAAAAATTGACCTTCGGCTGAATATTTTGGTACAGTATCTGAATAAAGGAAATAAAGAATGCCCAGTTACACATGTTGTATATGAAGTCATCTTAAAGCTCTGTGCTTGCTTAGAAGCCTAATACCACGATGGAAAAACTAGGGCAAATGTGAAACAATATTGAGATAAGCAATGATCAATGATGAATATTTTGGTACAGTATCTTAATAAATGAAATAAAGATAGAAATAAATTAAGGAAAGTATAGTAAATGTAACTAGCAGTTGATGGGCAGAAAGGAAGGAAGGAGCACAAGGTTAACGAGAAACAATTAGAGCATCTGCAACAACATCAAGATCAGAAAAGAGCTTCACTACCAAAAAAAAGTCTCATTAGGAAAAGCTGATCATCAAATAATGCATCAAGTCAAAGATGGCCCAGTTACAGATGTTGAATGTCTAGTCATTCTAAAGCGCTGTGCTTGCTTAGAAGCCTAATACCATGATAAAAAAAAAAAAAAACAAGGGCAAATGTAAAACTATGGTGAGTTTTGTATGCAGTAGTGAAGTTTGTTGGCTCCAAAGGGGATATTTTGGTACAGAATCTTAATAGAAATAATAAATATGGAAAGGCATTAATAAAGAAAGAATAGTAAATCTAATTAGTAGTTGATGGGCAGAATGAGGGGAAGAGGTTAATGATAAACAAGTAGAGCATCTGCACCAACATCAAAATCAGAGAAGAACTTCGCTACTAAAAAAAGAAGGCTCATTAAGACAAGCTGATCATCAAATGATGCATCAAGTCAAAGATAGCCCAGTTACACATATTGGATATCAAGTCATCTTAAAGCTCTGTGCTTGCTTAGAAGCCTAATACCACGATGGAAAAACTAGGCCAACTGTGAAACAATATTGAGATAATCAATGATTTTTTTTTTTTTTTACTGGATATGAATATTTTGGTACAGTATTTTAATAAAGATAAAAAGAAATTTAGATGGAAAGTATAGTAAAAGTAACTAGCACTGGATGGGCAGAAAAGAAGGAATGAGAAACAGGTTAACGAGAAACAATTAAAACATCTGCACCAACAGCAAGATTAGAAAAGAACTTCACTATTTTAAAAGTCTCATTAAGACAAGCTGATCATCAAATGATGCATCAAGTCAAAGATTGCCCAGTTACACATATTGGATTTCAAGTCATCTTAAAGCTCTGTGCTTGCTTAGAAGCCTAATACCACGATAGAAAAACTAGGCCAAATGCGAAACAATATTGAGATACTCAATGATTTTACTGGATATGATAGTAAAAATTGACTTTTAGATCCCCAAGGAATAAATATTTAGCTACAGTATCTTAATAAATGAAATAGAAAGAAATTAAGAAGGAAAGTATTATAAATGTAACTAGCAGTTGCTGGGCAGAAAGGAAGGAAAGAGAAACAGGTTAACGAGAAACAATTAAAACATCTGCACCAACATCAAGATCAGAAAAGAGCTCCACTATTAAAAAAGTCTCATTAACCACAACTTTTGCAGACGTGGACACCATGGTTCCTTTTTAGGGATACTGACAGGTTCAAGCAGCTCATAGCTATCGGCCCCCGAGTAGACCCTTAGTTCCTTCTACTATTATATCCACCCCAAGCTATGTGATGTGTGATAAGAAGCTGAGAACCCCTGGTGGGTGCTCGAGGTTACACCTTGTTCAGCCGAGTTCCGTAGTATCCCCCTCCTATACTCCCCTCCCACCCTCATCTCCCCCCCCCTTTTTCTTTCCTTTACTTCTTTTCTTAGTCTTCCCCCTCTTTTTGTCTTTTCTCTCTTTCTTTAATCCTTATTGTGCTGAGCCAGCTCCCTTTGGAGCAGGAGGTTTATTAGGGTTCTTATTGTGATTTCCCCCCTAGGTTGGTGGGGCCCGCCGCGGATGCCGGATACCTGGTTTCCGCGGGGGTTTGTTGCCGAACTGGGGGGAAAATAAAACGCACACTTCATATGTCATATCTTGTTTTTAATAGAATCAAAGTTCCTGGTAAGGGGCACTACTAATGTAGTCTAAAGACTTCAATCAAGTCCTGCTTGGGTGCTCCCTGAATTCCACAACATACGTTTATTAGACCACAAAAAGAAAAAAATAATGGAATTCATGAAAATGGGCACACCAGCAAAGGTATAAGGAAAATAGTATTATTTATTGGTGGCATATAAAGTTAAAAACATACAACAGACAAGACAAGGGAGAATAAAAACACATGGTCTCCTGGTGATATTATTGTAAATAACAGCACAGTTAGCAAAAAGTTCCCTTAACCCTTTCGCTGCCAGCCTACCTGCAGCATTTGCCACTCCCTGTTGCCAGACGATGTTTCACCATTTTGCGCTACACATATTCAACTGTCATTTTTGAAGGGATTTCCAGGGATTTCCCAGGAAAATTATATATTGTTTTTTTCAACAGAGTCTGGGCTTTAACATGAAATGTCTTGTTTGTATTTTTTAGGTGTATTCTCAATTTTTTGGGGTGAAATGTGTGAAAAAAAACAAAAAAAAAAACATTTTTTTACAATTTGTAGAGTTTTTTTGTAATAAAAAATGTAAGTTTGTCAATAAAATCTTATTGCGTGAGAAACCCCAATTTCTCCCGGTTACAGCGATACCACATATGTATAGGTAGACACCCTTTCCTGCCCAGAAGCCTTTTATAGCTGCTGGATGACAAATGGTTAATTAAAAAAAAAAATGACATAGGGTCCCCCTTCCCGGGGAGGGGGACCCCATTTTTTTTTGGATTTTGAAGGGTTAAAAACCCTTCAAAATCCAAAAAAAAAAATGACGTGGGGTCCCCCTTACCCAAAGTAACCAGCCCGGGACCAGCTATGGGGGCTTGTAGGCACAGAGTGGGGGGGCCAGCTTTGGTGGCCCCCCCACCCTGCAGCCTACGAGCCCACATAGCCTATGTGGGCCCGGGCTCTTCTGCCCCCCCCTGGCCTTTGGGGAGGCAGGTAATGGGGGTGCGGGGGTTAATGGCAAGCCACCCGCTAGGGCAGGTGACTTGCCACCCCCCCCAGCCTTGTGAACTGGTATAAGGGGTCTCATGGACCCCTTACCAGCTCACAAAGGGTTAATGTGAAAAAAAAACACCACACAATAATAAAAAGTATTTTATTAGAAAAAAAAAAAATTTTTTTTTACTGTACTTACCTTCGATTGCAAGCTCTTGTCCCTCGCCGCTCAGCTGACAGATGCCGGTGATCGGCATCCAGAGAAGGAGAAGGCAGGAGATCAGAGGATCTCCTGTCACCTCCTTCCCCTGTGCCGATCACCGGCATCTGAGAAGCTGAGAAGGCTGAAGCCTGAGATCGGGGCCGGGATGACTTCATAAGCCCCGCCCCCAAGGGGGCGGGGCTTAGAGGCATGATGGCGGCCGCCATCGTGCAGAAGAGAGGAGAGAGCCTCCCAGGCTCTCTCCTGAAGATCGGTAAGTCCTGGGGGGGGATCGGAGGCCCCCCAGGTGAAGAGGAGGGACAGCGGGAGCCAGCGCACACACAGGTAAGTGAATGTCATTTTTATTTTTTTTTTTTTTTACAGTTAGAAGCTGCTGCTGCAGAAGCGGGGGGGGGGGGGGCCTATTCCGGGGGCTCTCCTGGAGCCATCCGACCCCCCACGGGGGATCGGATGGCACCAAATTAAAGAGGAGACCCGGCCGGATCCAACAAGGGGTCAGGTGAGTATTTGTTGTTTTTACTTTTTAAACTACAAGCGAGGAAAGTCAAGCACGTAACACCTACGTGCTTGGCACTTAAGGCCCAGCCAAGCCAGCACGTAGGTGTTACGTGCTTGGCAACAAAAGGGTTAATGCTAAACTATGTCCCTGTTGTACCAAGGAGTCAATCTCTAATTGATAGTAATCAATATATGAAGCACATAATTAATAATTGATAATACCAGGTAAGGGCGGTAAACCGTTATGTATATATGTATAAAAATTATTATAAGACTGAGATGGTGAATACCCAAAAAATCCTCAAAACTAGTGCTAACAATAATAAAAAACGAAATAATTAATTATCCAAACTATTAACAAATCAATACCATGGTTAAATCAAAACAAAATATACCAAGTGAAAGAAGCCTCATGCAGAAAAAAAGTGCTGCAGACAGTAATGAACACAGCTCTGTCTGCAGAATATATGAGTAAAAAATCTACATTAACATTATAATGAAACATAGCTATAAAGACATACAATTGTATCACTATACCTCAGTGATACAATTGTAACAAGCAGGCTCGCCGAACGGAGCCCAGCTCGTAGAAAAAATCTTATCCAGGTGTTACAAAGTGCAGTGTAATTCTATATGAACATAGTGCTAAACAAAGGATAAATGAATACCGCCCAAACGTGGAGTATACACAGGAGACCCAGCTACCCCGCGCGCTCCGCCGTCGTTCTCACGGCTTCTGTTTTTAATAGAAATGAGCATTTGTTAATGGTTCTTAACTATATATAAGCGTATCTTAATTCATTGCATATACATTGGCTGGCTCTGTAAAGTCACTTATCACTTATCCTTATCTTGTCACTTCTGTACTGATTTGTTATAACTTTGAAAATAAAGAATTTAAAAAAAAAAAAAAAAAGTCTCATTAAGACAAGCTGATCATCAAAATAATACATCAAGTCAAAGATGTTCCAGTTACACATGTTAAATATAAAGTCATCCTAAAGCTCTGTGCTTCCTTAGAAGCTTAATACCACCATGGTATTCGCCCTACCAAAATTAGGGTGAGTGTGGAACATTGATGAGATAATCTATCAATTACTTTTTGTATACGGCAGTAAAGTTTATTTGTTGGCTCCATAAGGTATTATTTGGTACAGTATCTTACTAGAAGAAAGAAAGATAGGAGGAAATTAAGAACAAAGTATAGTAAGTGTAACTAGCAGCTGGTGAAGAAAGGAAGGAGGAAGAGGCTTAAAAAGAAACAATTAGAGCATCTGCAGCAACATCAAAATCAAAGAAAAGCTTTACTACTGAAAAATGGCTCATTAAACCGGACCTTCACCATGATTTAATGAAAAGCCCAAACTCTTAAAAAACGATTCCCCAGCATCTAAAATTAATATATTTAACATTTTTGGTCATTAACTTATTATTCTTTCCCCCACTGGGCTGCAACTCTGTTCAGGAATTTAGGATACGGGCGCCGCCATCTTGACTCAGAAGCATCACCCTTACTGAGGAGAGGAGAGTGGGATAAGGTACAGGGGGGCGGGTTATAGCTGTGCTTTGCTCAGACAGAGCAGAGCTGGGGTCAGGGAAAGGTCAGCAGTCCCAGAATGCAGAGCAGCACAGGCACTTCCTGTTTGCAGGCACTTCCTGTTTGCAGGCTGCCTGATAAAATGGCGGCTTCCATAAGCCGCCATCTTGGATGTTTAAAGGCTCATAACATGCAGTAGATGCAGGTAGGATGATTTTTAATGTGAGCAATCTGTATGTACAGGGTGGGGGAAACATATAAGATAGACTCTTATTCAGAGTGAAGGTCCGCTTTAAGACAAGATGACCATCAAACGATACATGTAGTCAAAGCTGGCCCAATTACACATGTTGAATATCAAGTCATCTTTAAATCGGACCAAAAGTCAAAAAAAGAAAGTTTTGTAAATTGCTCCCCTAAAGTCCCCCCCCCCCCCCCCCCGGTTAAAGCTATTTGAAAGGGCTTAACTCCATGCAGATGTTCTGAAATAACAGGCTGATTCCTTGCTGCAGAACCGTATAGGGGCAGCCATCTTGTCACACACATAACCATGAGGGGAGAGCTGTGCCAGCAGCAGCCCACACCAAACCGAGCTTGTGTATTATGTTATATAAGCACACACACACACACACACACACACACACACACACACACACACACACACACACACACACACTGAATAACCAGCTGCCAGGGGAATTGTGTGTGTGAATGGAAAACTGAGACAATAGGCTCGATTTAGAGACAGATACGTCTGGACTTTTGTATGTGTCTGTGTATGTTTTTGTGTCTGTTTGGCCTTTTTTTTGGTTTTTACATTCCTTTTTCCATGCGTATTTTCGTTCCCGCTAATGCGGATCATTTTCGCATCAAAATCTGATATTTTGCGTTCGTTCAGATAACTTACGTTATTGGGATGGGCTTGCGTCTGATTCAGAGAGCTATAAAACGGTTTCATTTGCGATCCACTTACGGGACCATTTTGCACTCGGCTTGCTTGCTTGACCATGTTTTGCGGCTTTGTGGAGGAATATGAGCGCCTTCAGCTTCAAGGCATTGCATGTGTCAGCAGGGCCGAGGCCAGATTGCACCGGCGACGCATGCATATCGATGGCATGCATGATGTTGAGTTGTTCGAGCTGACCGGACTTAACCGCCCATCTCTCCATAAGTTGTATAGTGAGCTGTGGCCATGGTTAGCCCGCACCACAAGGAAGGGGCAAGCAATTTCAGGTATGACCAAGATCCTTGGCTGCCTGCAATTTTTGGTGAATGGCTCGTTCCAGAGGCTGGGTGCCCTCTCCTTGGGGATCTCCCAGCCTACGCTGAGCCGAGCGCTATACAAGTTTTTGGATGGCATGGCTACCATTAGTCAGAAATATATTTATTTTCCTGACGACATGGTAGCCTGGAATGCGCTTAAGTTGGGTTTTTTAATATCGCCGACATGCCCAACGTCAATTGCACCCAGGTTGCATTGGTCCCTCCCGCAGCCGACGAGTACATCTATAGGTAAGTTAATTATGTAATTTTGTTATATAGTTTAGGCAAACTGTATTGTAACTATCTATTAATCCCTCCTTGTAAAGTGTCCCTGTGACCCAATTTTCAGTGTATACCTTAATGACTCATTGTAAAGTGTCCCTGTGAACCAGTTTACAATGTATAACTTAATCCCTCCTTGTAAAGTGTCCCTGTGAACCAGTTTACAATGTATACCTTAATCCCTCCTTGTAAAGTGTCCCTGTGAACCAGTTTACAGTGTATACCTTAATCCCTCCTTGTAAAGTGTCCCTGTGAACCAGTTTACAGTGCATTCCTTAATCCCTCCTTGTAAAGTGTCCCTGTGAAACACTTGGTAGCCAATGTATACCTTCATCAATTTTTTAATGTAAGTTTTTAGTCACTTAGGAATTCCAAATCAAACCAGCAAAGCCATAAAAAAGGCAATCTTGGTAGCTCTCACCAGACAGGTAAATAGAGTGGGGATGTAGAGGAAAGATGTGGAGCAGATACAGGTCAAATAGGTCTTAATATGGATGTTGCCCATAATAACCTTGTGGTGGGCCTTGGAGGTGTCCCAACACCTGGGCATGTGTGGCATTCGTAATCTGCCACTGCTCCAGCATCTGTCTATTGCTTGTTTTAAATTCCTCGAGCATGGCAGCAAAGTTAGTATTTAAGGTGGCCATTTGTCCTGCCATCTGTGTGGTTAAGTTGTCCATTTGTCCAGACATCTGGCTGCTTAAGTTGGCCATTTGTTCACACATCTGGCTGCTTAGGTTGGCCATTTGTCCAGACATCTGGCTGCTTAAGTTGGCCAGTTGTTCAGATATCTGCCTGTTGCTCGTCATAAATTCAGTCAGCATGTTGGTGAATGTAGTATTAAAAGTCTCTAATTGTGCAGTCGAAAGTAACGGCTGTCATGGCGCCATGCTGACTCCAGGATCGGCACGCGCGTTGTTGACTACGTCTTCCAATTCCCTGGGTTTGACCGCCTGCAGATGCTGGACCTCTAGGGCGAGCAACAGTCCCAGATGTGCTCGGCAAAACCTCTGCCGCAGAGCTACCACTGGGGACTGTAGGCTCAGTCTCAGCCTGCTGCCCACGATGGGCTGGCAGCATGTGTCCAGCTTCACTCTGCTACAGAGGATTTGGTGCAGTAGGATGCTGGGGCAGTGGCAGATTAGGTTCCAGGGGGGCCATTTCAGAATGTCCCAACAGGCTGGCATCCTCCTCCCTCTCCTGGATTTCATCCATCAGTGTGTGGGTCTGTTGGGACATGTGAAAAAACTGTTTCAGTTTGGGCCCTAAATATATTTGTTAGCCAAATTAGTCATGTGCATTCACATGCATCAGCAGTTTCATCAAAGTCCACTTACCCTATATACCTGTTCCTGGGTCCTAGGCAGCAGGGAAGTAGACGGTGTGCTCAAACCAGAGGAGGCTTCCACACTTGCAGAGGCTGGATGCTGGGCTGGGTTTAAAAGTAAAAGGCAAGTAAACACACAAACATCCATTGCTGAGCTGGATTACTACATATGCTTTAAAAAACACGTGGCCAAGCAGGAATGCCAACTCCCCCAACGGTCCAAGTTGACCTTCACAATGAATGTCAGTATCTCTTATATGTATGCCTCACCTTGTACATACAGATTGGTCACCTTAAATACTACAAACATGCATGTACTGCATGTTAGGAGGCTTTACAGATCCCAAATGGCGCATTAGGAGCCCACAGTCAGCTGGCAAATAGCATTTGGCTTCAGAGTATGCTGCTGTGCATTCTTACTATGTAGACCTTTCCCTGACCCCAGCTCAAGTTTGTCTGACCAAAGCACAGCTACAACCCAAGTGGTAGAAAGACAAAGAAGTAAGTGTTGTCTATTATTGACTATATTCATATCACATGCAGTACTTTGGTAAGATAAAGAGTTTACTAGTGAGCATAAATACTGTCAAAGGTCGTGTATGGCCTGCAAACCTTTTTAAGGACCATTAACTTCTGCAGCCTGGGAAAGTGGCCATCAGGAATGCCATTCCTCAGACATTAAACACCCAGCTAAAACAGTTACCTCCCCTCAAAGCCACTCCCTAGGGGCATATGGGCCTGTGAGCCTCATTTCACACGTTTCCAATAGTTCACATTCAAACAAACATTACTAACCTGCAGGAATGGTTTGGATGCCCGTGTACTGTCTGCCAGAGAGGTCCTCTAATGTGACGGGGTGTATTAATGCCAGGACCATCTCCTCAGCTCGGGTATATTGTAATTTGGTGGGAAAGCCTCCACCAGTTTTTAAGCTGAAAAATAGAGGTTAACAAATTTTGCTTATTGAGGTCAATACAACAAGCAGCAAAATGCACAACTCAAATATGTACCTGTGATTGCGCCGTTTATTCTGTTTCTTCCGTTCTGCATACTTCAGGTCAGATATTTTGCACTGTATCTGCTCCACATCTTTCCTCTCGTCCCCTGCTGCATTGACCTGTCTGGTAAGCTCCTCCAAGATTTGGGTCATTCTCATTTTGCTGGTTGATTTTGAATGTCGCCCATATAGCTCGTCATAATGGAGTGTGAGGCCACTTGCCAATGCGAGAGTTTGCGCCTCACCAAACCTGCCACTCAACTGGCCTCGCCGCAATGTTCGGCCTAATGCTTGGTCTTCTGGCTCCTCTGTGTTTGGTGGCAATTCGGAGGACATTCTGGGCTGTCTCTGTGGTGATGAAATGGGCGACACGTGGCTTGAAAACGACTGGACTGGACTCGCAATAGGACTGGGGGTCCTTGCCTGGGTAGCCACAGAACTTCCAGGCGTGGATGTGGCATATGTATCGGTGGTCTCCACCTGTGCCGGTGGCAAATGTGGCCGAGGAGGAGAGGGTGTGCTTGGGGGGGGTGGGGCTTCGGGCCCTGTGCCTCTTTGTGCCCTCTGAAGTCGTGCTCCGTTTCTCATGTGATGTGCTTGCACGTTGGGCAGGAGAGGCAGTGCTGGTTGGGATGGGGCTTCGGGCCCGCTGGCTCTTAGTGGGCTTGGCACTGGTGCTGCTTTTGGCATGTGATGTGCTTGCACGTGGAGCAGGTGGGGCTGTGCTAGTTGGGCTGGGTCTTCGGGCCCGCTGGCTCTTAGTGGGCTTGGCACTGGCGCTACGTTTATGAAGGGATGTGGTAGGGCGGGGAGGAGGAGAGGGTGTTCTTGGTGGGCTTGGGCTTCTCACCCTCTGCTTCTTTGTGGCCTTGGACGTCCTCGTACCTGGCTCCTTGGATGTGGGTGCCTTCTTCTTTGATGCTCCTTCCTTGCTTTTGGTTGTTGGTTTTGATGTTTCTGCCTTGGTGGCCAATGTCGCCTTGTATTGGCCACTTTGGCTGCGTGTTTCTCACACCTTGCTAGTCGCTTGGTACGACCGAGTGGTTGGACGGGAGGAAGAAGTCTCCTCATGCCGCTGGGCCCTTTTGCTGTTGGCGTCCTTTGCTGGTGTTGCCTTAGCGCTCTGTTTTTTTGGTGCCATGCTGACAATCTCAAAGAGAATGAGCTGTGTGTCCATGACCCTTTAAATACTAATGACTGGGTCTGATGCTTACGCGTGCGTACGGCCGTTCGTCGGTCCGTACGGAACCCGGACCCGCTGGGGCATTACTTATCTGCTGCGGACAAGAAACAAGATGGCGTCCACGATCTTCACCCGCCAACAACAAGAGCTGATTATGCTCGTAAGTGTATTGTAAGGACGTTGATTTGCCATCTAAATGCAGGCCTAGGCCTTAAGGAAGAGCAGGAAGAAACAGTTGTTTTCAAAACTTAGTTAAACTCTGTGCCAAACAGAAGTTAGTGTGCACATGTGCGAACCAAGTCACTTACATCTAGAAGGAAAGTTTGAGGCTAGAAATGTGTTTGGGAATGTCATTTAGTCAACTGATCTAATTGTGACAGATATTTGTATGCAGTTGGATCTAACAACTATTTATTTTTGTTGTTTTTTAGACTATGCTTCAGCGCACCTACCTGCCCAACTCTTTTGAGAAGAGGAACGTCACCCTGGAGATCGTTGCCCATATCCAACAGGAGACGGACACCACCTTCACCCACACGCAGATCATGCAGCATCGGTCGGACCTGAAATGACTCCAAATGCCCCGGGTGCGGCGATTTTTTGCTCTCCATTTTCCAAGTAAATACATAGCGATTGCATGCTAGATGTAACTAATACAGAAAGTAGGCCTTTATTTATAAATGCTTTTCTTTTCTAGTGTTGGAAATGGAGCACCGAATCCGACGCACCCGGAGGCGCACAGGCCGGACAGCGCTGCATGGATCTGCAGCAGGAAGTGAAGGTGGTGGATCTCCAGGGCCATGTTCCCACCCCTCCTCTGTAGCGGCCTCAGACCAGCCCCTGGACCTTTCCACAGAGGAGGGGTGTCACGGCATGGGCAGGGAGTCGGCCCAAGCGACGGAGCCATTAGCCTCTGGTATGTGACTCTTAATGTAACCACACACACATACATGCTATTAAAAGCAAAGCTGATTCCCTTAATCTCTTTTTCTAGATGAATATGTAGCGGGTGAAGTATCTGTGGAAGAGACTGCAGCAGATCATGCCCAGGAGGCACATGTAGAAGGTGGGTGATGTCACACACACATTCTAAGTGTCATTTGCTTACTGTCCATTCAGACATTAGAAGTGACCCTATTTTACATGTCTCTACAGCCTCAACTTCCCAGCAGTGGCAGGTCCCAGAGCGAAGGGTGGTCCCCGAAGCAGAGGTCGCCCACCAACGAAGTAAGTTGTAATGTAAATATTTTGAGTATGTGGGAAATGACATCATCACCAATCTACCTAAATCCATTGTCAATGCCGTTAGCATAATGACATATGGCCTCTTCCTTTTATTAATTCCTTAGCATAATGACATATGGCCTCATGAGTTAGCTTGCAACCTAATAAACATTCCATCCACAGCTGTTAAACATGTATTTGCCGACAAATAATTTCTTTTTCTTTTTTTTACAGGCACTGCACGTGCCAGATTGGCACAACTCAGTGCCACGGTGCTTCAGTTGGTGGGCGAAAAGCAGGAGCTGCGCGATTCATTGGGGACCACAGATGAAGAATAATTTTCTGGGGCTTGCCATTGCTGTGTATATAGTTTTATATGTGTTATTTTTATAACCAAAAATTTTAAATATTTTAACACTTTGCATTTAAAAAAAAAAATGTTTTTAAAAGTTTCAAAGTTGTAAATTTTTCCAAACATTTTTGTTAAAAAAAAGGCACTCAAAAAATGCCACTTATGAGTAAAACAAAAAAAAACAAAAACTTGTTTCTGTGTCATTTCCTTTTTTACATACATTCATTAAGAGTTGGTTACCACAAAACGGATGCAAAACACACAATTTAGATATGAAGATTCGCCAGACTGCAAAGTGATTAAGGTAAGCTTTAGGCACGGGAAATGGAAGAAGAATGAGACCGCTAAGTGATTAAGGTAAGCTTTAGGTGCGGGAAATGGAAGAATAATTAGATCGCTAAGTGATTTAGGTAAGCATTAGGTGCAGGAAATGGAAGAATATACTGACCGCTAAGTGATTTAAGTAAGCTTTAGGTGTGGGAAATGGAAGAATATACTGACCGCTAAGTGATTTAGGTAAGCATTAGGTGCGGGAAATGGAAGAAGAATGAGACCGCTAAGTGATTAAGGTAAGCATTAGGTGCGGGAAATGAAAGAAGAATGAGACCGCTAAGTGATTTAGGTAAGCATTAGGTGCAGGAAATGAAAGAAGAATGAGACCGCTAAGTGATTTAGGTAAGCATTAGGTGCAGGAAATAGAAGAATATACTGACCACTAAGTGATTTCGGTAAGCATTAGGTGCGGGAAATGGAAGAAGAATGAGACCGCTAAGTGATTAAGGTAAGCTTTAGGTGCGGGAACTGGAGGAAGAATGAGACCGCTAAGTGATTTAGGTAAGCATTAGGTGCAGGAAATGGAAGAATATACTGACCGCTAAGTGATTTAGGTAAGCTTTAGGTGTGGGAAATGGAAGAATATACTGAGCGCTAAGCGATTTAGGTAAGCTTTAGGTGCGGGAAATTGAAGAATATGCTGACCGCTAAGTGATTAAGGTAAGCATTAGGTGTGGGAAATGGAAGAATATACAGACTGCGATGTGATTTAGCTAAGCATTAGAGATGAGCGAACTTTTGAAAAATTCGATTCGACTGATGCGACAAATTTTCCGACAAAAATCGTTTCGACCTGAATTTATTCGCGACGAATCGCTATTAAAAACGGCTATTTCTGAGCCTCCTAGAGCCTCAATAGGGTTGTAAACCATTCTGCCTTGCTGTAACACGCACAGGATGCGTGCTGGGTTAGTTAAATAATACTTTGAATAAATATCACATGCAGATCAGAGGCATCGCTAATAGAATCGCAGAGCGGCACAATTGAATTCAAGAGAGTTGAAGTGGCATCACTATGAGGGGCAGGAGCCCAAACATTGCTTTAAAGAGACACTGGAGTTGGCAGCAGCAGGAGCCCAAAAATTGGATCAATCACACCCTGGAGTTGCAAGCAGCAGCAGGAGCACAAACATTGGCTGAAAGAGACACTGGAGTTGGCAGCAGCAGCCCAAAAATTGACTGACACACCCTGGAGTTGCAAGCAGCCGGAGCCCAAACATAGCTTGAAAGACACACTGTAGTTGGCTTCAGGAGCCCAAAAATTGGATGAATCACACCCTGGATTTGGCAGAAGTTGGCAGCCGCAGCAACAGGAGCCCAAACATTACTTTAAAGAGACCCTGGGGTTGGCTTCAGGAGCCCAAAAATTGGATGAATCACACCCTGGAGTTGGAAGGAGTTGGCAGCAGCAGCAGCAGGAGCCCAAACATTACTTTAAAGAGACCCAGGGGTTGGCTTCAGGAGCCCAAAAATTGGATGAATCACACCCTGGAGTTGACAGGAGTTGGCAGCAGCAGCAGCAAAAGGAGCCCAAACATTACTTTAAAGAGACACTGGAGTTGGCTTCAGGAGCCCAAAAAATTGGATGAATCACACCCTGGAGTTGGCAGCAGCAGCAGCAGGAGCCCAAATATTACTTTAAAGAGACCCTGGGGTTGGCTTCAGGAGCCCAAAAATTGGATGAATCACACCCTGGAGTTGGCAGAAGTTGGCAGCAGCAGCAGGAGCCCAAATATTACTTTAAAGAGACCCTGGGGTTGGCTTCAGGAGCCCAAAAATTGGAAGAATCACACCCTGCAGTTGGCAGCAGCAGCAGCAGGAGCCCAAATTGACACTGGAGTTGGCTTCAGGAGCCCAAAAATTGGATGAATCACACCCTGGAGTTGGCAGCAGCAGCAGCAGGAGCCCAAATATTACTTTAAAGAGACCCTGGGGTTGGCTTCAGGAGCCCAAAAATTGGATGAATCACACCCTGGAGTTGACAGCAGCAGCAGCGGGAGCCAAAACATTACTTTAAAGAGACACTGGAGTTGGCTTCAGGAGCCCAAAAATTGGATGATTCACACCCTGGAGTTGGCAGCAGCAGCAGCAGGAGCCCAAATATTACTTTAAAGAGACCCTGGGGTTGGCTTCAGGAGCCCAAAAATTGGATGAATCACACCCTGGAGTTGGCAGCAGCAGCAGCAGCAGGAGCCCAAACATTACTTTAAAGAGACACTGGGGTTGGCTTCAGGAGCCCAAAAATTGGATGAATCACACCCTGGAGTTGGCAGAAGTTGGCAGCAGCAGCAGCAGCAGCAGCAGGAGCCCAAATATTACTTTAAAGAGACCCTGGGGTTGGCTTCAGGAGCCCAAAAATTGGATGAATCACACCCTGGAGTTGGCAGAAGTTGGCAGCAGCAGCAGCAGGAGCCCAAATATTACTTTAAAGAGACCCTGGGGTTGGCTTCAGGAGCCCAAAAATTGGATGAATCACACCCTGCAGTTGGCAGCAGCAGCAGCAGGAGCCCAAATATACACTGGAGTTGGCTTCAGGAGCCCAAAAATTGGATGAATCACACCCTGGAGTTGGCAGCAGCAGCAGCAGGAGCCCAAATATTACTTTAAAGAGACACTGGAGTTGGCTTCAGGAGCCCAAAAATTGGATGAATCACACCCTGGAGTTGGCAGCAGCAGGAGCCCAAATATACACTGGAGTTGGCTTCAGGAGCCCAAAAATTGGATGAATCACACCCTGGAGTTGGCAGCAGCAGCAGCAGCAGCAGGAACCCAAACATTACTTTAAAGAGACACTGGAGTTGGCTTCAGGAGCCCAAAAATTGGATGAATCACACCCTGGAGTTGGCAGGAGTTGGCAGCAGCAGCAGCAGGAGCTCAAACATTACTTTAAAGAGACCCTGGGGTTGGCTTCAGGAGCCCAAAAATTGGATGAATCACACCCTGGAGTTGGCAGGAGTTGGCAGCAGCAGCAGCAGGAGCCCAAACATTACTTTAAAGAGACCCTGGGGTTGGCTTCAGGAGCCCAAAAATTGGATGAATCACACCCTGGAGTTGGCAGGAGTTGGCAGCCGCAGCAACAGGAGCCCAAACATTACTTTAAAGAGACCCTGGGGTTGGCTTCAGGAGCCCAAAAATTGGATATATAACACCCTGGAGTTGGCAGCAGCAGCAGCAGCAGGAGCCCAAATATTACTTTAAAGAGACCCTGGGGTTGGCTTCAGGAGCCCCAAAATTAGATAAATCACACCGTGGAGTTGGCAGAAGTTGGCAGCAGCAGCAGCAGGAGCCCAAATATTACTTTAAAGAGACCCTAGGGTTGGCTTCAGGAGCCCAAAAATTGGAAGAATCACACCCTGCAGTTGGCAGCAGCAGCAGCAGCAGGAGCCCAAATATACACTGGAGTTGGCTTCAGGAGCCCAAAAATTGGATGAATCACACCCTGGAGTTGGCAGAAGTTGGCAGCAGCAGCAGCAGGAGCCCAAATATTACTTTAAAGAGACACTGGGGTTGGCTTCAGGAGCCCAAAAATTGGATGAATCACACCCTGCAGTTGGCAGCAGCAGCAGCAGGAGCCCAAATATACACTGGAGTTGGCTTCAGGAGCCCAAAAATTGGATGAATCACACCCTGGAGTTGGCAGCAGCAGCAGCAGGAGCCCAAATATTACTTTAAAGAGACACTGGAGTTGGCTTCAGGAGCCCAAAAATTGGATGAATCACACCCTGGAGTTGGAAGCAGCAGCAGCAGGAGCCCAAATATACACTGGAGTTGGCTTCAGGAGCCCAAAAATTGGATGAATCACACCCTGGAGTTGGCAGCAGCAGCAGCAGCAGGAGCCCAAACATTACTTTAAAGAGACCCTGGGGTTGGCTTCAGGAGCCCAAAAATTGGATGAATCACACCCTGGAGTTGGCAGGAGTTGGCAGCAGCAGCAGCAGCAGGAGCCCAAACATTACTTTAAAGAGACCCTGGGGTTGGCTTCAGGAGCCCAAAAATTGGATGAATCACACCCTGGAGTTGGCCGGAGTTGGCAGCAGCAGGAGCCCAAACATTACTTTAAAGAGACCCTGGGGTTGGCTTCAGGAGCCCAAAAATTGGATGAATCACACCCTGGAGTTGGCAGAAGTTGGCAGCAGCAGCAGCAGGAGCCCAAATATTACTTTAAAGAGACCCTGGGGTTGGCTTCAGGAGCCCAAAAATTGGATGAATCACACCCTGGAGTTGGCAGAAGTTGGCAGCAGCAGCAGCAGGAGCCCAAATATTACTTTAAAGAGACCCTGGGGTTGGCTTCAGGAGCCCAAAAATTGGATGAATCACACCCTGGAGTTGGCAGAAGTTGGCAGCAGCAGCAGCAGGAGCCCAAATATTACTTTAAAGAGACCCTGGGGTTGGCTTCAGGAGCCCAAAAATTGGATGAATCACACCCTGGAGTTGGCAGCAGCAGGAGCCCAAATATACACTGGAGTTGGCTTCAGGAGCCCAAAAATTGGATGAATCACACCCTGGAGTTGGCAGCAGCAGCAGCAGCAGCAGGAGCCCAAACATTACTTTAAAGAGACACTGGAGTTGGCTTCAGGAGCCCAAAAATTGGATGAATCACACCCTGGAGTTGGCAGGAGTTGGCAGCAGCAGCAGCAGGAGCCCAAACATTACTTTAAAGAGACCCTGGGGTTGGCTTCAAGAGCCCAAAAATTGGATGAATCACACCCTGGAGTTGGCAGGAGTTGGCAGCAGCAGCAGCAACAGGAGCCCAAATATTACTTTAAAGAGACCCTGGGGTTGGCTTCAGGAGCCCAAAAATTGGATGATTCACACCCTGGAGTTGGCATCAGCAGGAGCCCAAAAATTGGCCTAAAGACATAAATATGTTTTGCACCATTTGGAAAGTGTAAAACGTGGCACCATGCTGAATCTAGTCGCATGCATCAGGCATTGGTGGGTGGAAATCCTGGCTGATCCATCCCTGATTCATTTTGACAAAGGTGAGTCTCTCCACATTTTTAGTTGACAGACGAGTTCTCCTCGCCGTAACTATGGCCCCCGCCGCACTAAACACCCGCTCAGAGGGCACGCTACTTGCCGGGCAGGACAGCTTTTCCAGGGCAAACTCTGCTAGTTGCGGCCACAAATCAAGTTTGGCTGCCCAGAAGTCCAGCGGATCCTCAAGGTGTGTTGGCATGGTCATGTCAAAGTATGACATGACCTGCTGGTTCAGGTCCTGCTCCAGGTCTTCCTGCTGCTCATGAGTAGCCTCACTATGCGGGTGTAGAAAGCTACTCATTAGCGACTGAAGACTGAGGCTGCTGCTGCTGATGGAGCTGCTGCTGCTGCTCCTGCCAACCCCCCCAGCGGCCATGGCAGTGGAAGGTGAGCGCAGAGGTCCCCTTGAGTCAGACCTGCGAGAGTATGGACCATGGCGCAGATAGGCATCGGCCAACTGCCTACGTAGAATGTCTTTGTAGTAGTTGAGTTTGTCCTCCCTCTCGGTGGGTTTAAAAAATGCCCCCATTTTGTGCCGGAAGCGAGGGTCCAATAAGGTGGACAGCCAGAAGTCATCCCGCCGACAGATGGAAACAATTCTGGGGTCGCTACGCAAGCACGTGAGCATGCTTCCTGCCATTTGCGCAAGTGACTCGGATGGACTACCTGTCTCCATCTCCACTGCATACTGCCACGGTGTGCCTGGGTCCTCTGTCTCGCCTTCCTCAAAAACCTCTAGCTCCTCTGGCTGCTCCTGCTCCTCCTCTCCTGTCCGCTAAACCAGCCATTTCGCCAATCCTAAACTGTGTTTCGCTGGGCAACTCCTCCTCCTCCTCTTCCTCCTCCTCCTCCAGTTCAGCTCCAACGGGGTTCATGTGGCCGTAAGATGTAAAAGCCATGTCTCCAGTGCCCTGACCAGCCATGGTTTCCAACATGTGCTGTAGTACATGAAGCAGTGGAATCACGTCGTTCATCCCGTAATCCTGCCGACTGACAAATAAAGTGGCTTCCTCAAAGGGCCTGAGCAAACGGCAGGTGTCACGTATGAGCTGCCACTGGTTGACATTGAAGTTACACAGGGGAGTCCCCCTATCTGCTTGGATCATCAGGAAATCCGTGATGGCTTTTCTCTGTTCATATAATCGGTCCAACGTGTGAAGGGTGGAATTCCAACGGGTGGAAACATCGCAAATCAGACTATGTTGGGGGATACCATTCTGACGCTGTAGCTCAAGAAGGGTGTGTTTGGCGGTGTAGGAGTGGCTGAAGTGCATGCAAAGTTTCCTTGAAGTTGTTAGGATGTCTTGCAGATGGGGGGAACACTTCAGAAACCGCTTGACAACCAGATTGAAGACGTGAGCCATGCAGGGGGCATGGGTCAGGCTTCCTTGGCGCAGCGCAGACAAAATGTTCTTACCATTGTCGGTAACCATGATTCCCATTTTAAGTTTTCTTGGAGTAAGCCATGTTTGGATTTCCTGATGAATACATTTAAGCAGTTCCTCCCCTGTGTGACTCCGTTCGCCAAGACAAACCATGTGAAGCACTGCGTGACACCTCCGTGCCCTGCACACATGGTAGACTGGAGGGGCACTGAGACTTGAGCCTACAGTGGAGGGTGAGGAGATGGCGGAGGATGAGGAGGCCGAGTCGCATGGTGTCACAGGCCCAACGGGCAGGGAGCGCGGAGGCCGAAGCGGCGTGACCTGTCCAAGTTGCTGCTGCTGCTGCAAAGGGACCACATTCACCCAGTGGGCCGTAAACGACATGTACTGTCCCTGACCGTAGTTACAGCTCCAGATGTCGGCGCTGCCATGCACTTTGCTACACACCGACAGGCTCAAGGACTGGCCCACCTTCTGTTCAACAAAAGTGTGCAGCGCTGGTACTGCCTTCTTGGCAAGGAAATGACGGCTTGGGACTCTCCACCTCGGCTCGGCACAAGCCATCAGTTCTCTGAAAGGTGCAGATTCCACCACCTGAAAAGGGAGTGACTGCAGCACCAGCAACTTGGACAGGAGCACATTCAGCTTCTGCGCCGTAGGATGAGTGGGCGCATACTGCTGTCTCTTGGACATGGCTTCGCTGATGGATTGCTGGCTGGATGCATGACTTGGAGGAGGAGGAGGAGGAGCAAGAGCGACAGAGGATGGGTATGACGCACAGCTGCCTTCGGCTGAGGTGCTGGAGCCTTGGCTGGCAGAAATTGGGAGCGGCGTGCAACTCGGTGAGGAAGCAGTCTGACCCACCTCTCCGGAGCCTAGGTTCTCCCAGGCCGCTTTATGGTGACGCTGCATATGTCGACGCAGGGCCGTGGTGCCAACATTTGGACCCTGGCCACGCTTCACCTTCTGCCTACATATCTTGCATGTGGCCATGTTACCCTCCTGCGGATGCTTCAGGAAAAACTGCCACACTGCCGACTAGCTACTTTTTCCACCAACAGGCCTCACTGATTCGCTGCTGCTGTTGCCAACTCCAGGAACCCCTGCCCACTACCTCCCGATAAGGTAGCCTGCCGCGCAGCAGGTGCTCTACCCCGGCCCCGCCCCCGTTTGGCTCCAGGCTTTACAATTGTGCCCCCTTGCTGCCTGAGCTGCTGACTCCGGGGCAACCTGCGCCCCTCTTCTCCTGATGATGACGATGAAGCCCCTTTATCACCCGGCTCCCAAGTGCGATCGGCTTCATCGTCATCATCATTATCGCCGAGTTGTGGCTGTACGTCACTGATGTTCGTGGATTCGTCAACAGTGTCTGTCGCAGGAGCTCGCAGCACCCACGACACTGTCCACATCACTATTTGTCTGCCTAGCTAGAGAAGCCACCTCCATTTCTTGGCTGGGCAGTAGCTGCTGACTGTCCTCTATCTGATCGTCCTCCTCACTAAAGAGTGGAGCTGAACCCAAAGCATAGGATACGTCGCTGGGGGAGGGAACGGCGTAGGACAGAGGCAATGGGAGGACAGGGACTGCTCTCGGGGCATGCCAACTCAGGGTTGTGTCAGAGGAACCTACCGACCTTAGACTGGGGGTCTCAGACGTAAGTTGTGATGATGTTGTTGATGAGCGCGTCAACCAATCAACCACGGCAGATGCGTTACTGGTGGAGACCCGACCGCTAGCAGATACTGGCAGATTAGGTCTCTCAGTGTGACTCCTGCTGCTACTGGCCCCCAGTCTGATGCGAGCTCTGCCTGCGGAATCTTGGCCTCTGCCACTCCTCTTTTCACTTCCAGGCACTTGTCTGCCCGACATAGTCTAACTGGCGTGGTAGTAGGTGATATTTTAAGAACCCCCAGGCAGCGGTGGGTCTATATGAAACAGAATATAATGCACACCAAAAGTGAGCAGTAACACTCAGCCTCCAACAGGCCTGCCTAGTGTAAATAAGAGAGCTGCTTAGTGTAAATAAAGAGGGGTATGCTATGTTACAGAATGGGATGCCCCAAAAACCAGCAGTGCACCTGGCAGGCAGCAGTAAGACTATGCACAGCAAAAGTGTCTTTATCAGGCCTAATTTCAATTATAATAGGTGCAAATGGTTATATGGTCTTAAATAGAGGCTGCTGTAGTCACAGAATGGGATGCCACAACAGGAGTGCACCTGGGACAAGTAGTGCTATGCACAGCAAAAGTGTCTTTATCAGGCCTAATTTCAATTATAATAAGTGCAAATGGTTATATGGTCTTAAATAGAGGCTGCTGTAGTCACAGAATGGGATGCCACAACAGGAGTGCACCTGGCAGGGACCAGTAGTGCTATGCACAGCAAAAGTGTCTTTATCAGGCCTAATTTCAATTATAATAAGTGCAAATGGTTATGGTCTTAAATAGAGGCTGCTGTAGTCACAGAATGGGATGCCCCAAACAGGAGTGCACCTGGCAGGGACCAGTAGTGCTATGCACAGCAAAAGTGTCTTTATCAGGCCTAATTTCAATTATAATAGGTGCAAATGGTTATATGGTCTTAAATAGAGGCTGCTGTAGTCACAGAATGGGATGCCCCAAACAGGAGTGCACCTGGCAGGGACAAGTAGTGCTATGCACAGCAAAAGTGTCTTTATCAGGCCTAATTTCAATTATAATAAGTGCAAATGGTTATATGGTCTTAAATAGAGGCTGCTGTAGTCACAGAATGGGATGCCACAACAGGAGTGCACCTGGCAGGGACCAGTAGTGCTATGCACAGCAAAAGTGTCTTTATCAGGCCTAATTTAAATTATAATAGGTGCAAATGGTTATATGGTCTTAAATAGAGGCTGCTGTAGTCACAGAATGTGATGCCACAACAGGAGTGCACCTGGCAGGGACCAGTAGTGCTATGCACAGCAAAAGTGTCTTTATCAGGCCTAATTTCAATTATAATAGGTGCAAATGGTTATATGGTCTTAAATAGAGGCTGCTGTAGTCACAGAATGGGATGCCACAACAGGAGTGCACCTGGCAGGGACCAGTAGTGCTATGCACAGCAAAAGTGTCTTTATCAGGCCTAATTTCAATTATAATAGGTGCAAATGTTTATATGGTCTTAAATAGAGGCTGGTGTAGTCACAGAATGGGATGCCACAACAGGAGTGCACCTGGCAGGCAGCAGTAAGAATATGCACAGCAAAAGTGTCTTTATCAGGCCTAATTTCAATTAGAATAAGTGCAAATGGTTATATGGTCTTAAATAGAGGCTGCTGTAGTCACAGAATGGGATGCCCCAAACAGGAGTGCACCTGGCAGGGACCAGTAGTGCTATGCACAGCAAAAGTGTCTTTATCAGGCCTAATTTAAATTATAATAGGTGCAAATGGTTATATGGTCTTAAATAGAGGCTGCTGTAGTCACAGAATGGGATGCCACAACAGGAGTGCACCTGGGACAAGTAGTGCTATGCACAGCAAAAGTGTCTTTATCAGGCCTAATTTCAATTATAATAAGTGCAAATGGTTATATGGTCTTAAATAGAGGCTGCTGTAGTCACAGAATGGGATGCCCCAAACAGGAGTGCACCTGGCAGGGACCAGTAGTGCTATGCACAGCAAAAGTGTCTTTATCAGGCTTAATTTCAATTATAATAAGTGCAAATGGTTATATGGTCTTAAATAGAGGCTGCTGTAGTCACAGAATAGGATGCCCCAAACAGGAGTGCACCTGGCAGGGACCAGTAGTGCTATGCACAGCAAAAGTGTCTTTATCAGGCCTAATTTCAATTATAATAAGTGCAAATGGTTATATGGTCTTAAAGAGAGGCTGCTGTAGTCACAGAATGGGATGCCCCAAACAGGAGTGCACCTGGCAGGGACCAGTAGTGCTATGCACAGCAAAAGTGTCTTTATCAGGCCTAATTTAAATTATAATAGGTGCAAATGGTTATATGGTCTTAAATAGAGGCTGCTGTAGTCACAGAATGGGATGCCCCAAACAGGAGTGCACCTGGCAGGGACCAGTAGTGCTATGCACAGCAAAAGTGTCTTTATCAGGCCTAATTTCAGTTATAATAGGTGCAAATGGTTATGGTCTTAAATAGAGGCTGCTGTAGTCACAGAATGGGATGCCCCAAACAGGAGTGCACCTGGCAGGCAGCAGTAAGAATATGCACAGCAAAAGTGTCTTTATCAGGCCTAATTTCGATTAGAATAAGTGCAAATGGTTATGGTCTTAAATAGAGGCTGGTGTAGTCACAGAATGTGATGCCACAACAGGGGTGCACCTGGCAGGGACCAGTAGTGCTATGCACAGCAAAAGTGTCTTTATCAGGCCTAATTTCAATTATAATAAGTGCAAATGGTTATATGGTCTTAAATAGAGGCTGTTGTAGTCACAGAATGGGATGCCCCAAACAGGAGTGCACCTGGCAGGGACCAGTAGTGCTATGCACAGCAAAAGTGTCTTTATCAGGCCTAATTTCAATTATAATAAGTGCAAATGGTTATATGGTCTTAAATAGAGGCTGCTGTTTTTACAGAATGGGATGCCCCAAACAGGAGTGCACCTGGCAGGAACCAGTAGTGCTATGCACAGTAAAAGTGTCTTTATCAGGCCTAATTTCAATTATAATAGGTGCAAATGGTTATGGTCTTAAATAGAGGCTGGTGTAGTCACAGAATGGGATGCCCCAAACAGGAGTGCACCTGGCAGGGACCAGTAGTGCTATGCACAGCAAAAGTGTCTTTATCAGGCCTAATTTCAATTATAATAGGTGCAAATGGTTATGGTCTTAAATAGAGGCTGCTGTAGTCACAGAATGGGATGCCCCAAACAGGAGTGCACCTGGCAGGCAGCAGTAAGAATATGCACAGCAAAAGTGTCTTTATCAGGCCTAATTTCGATTAGAATAAGTGCAAATGGTTATGGTCTTAAATAGAGGCTGGTGTAGTCACAGAATGTGATGCCACAACAGGAGTGCACCTGGCAGGGACCAGTAGTGCTATGCACAGCAAAAGTGTCTTTATCAGGCCTAATTTAAATTATAATAGGTGCAAATGGTTATATGGTCTTAAATAGAGGCTGCTGTAGTCACAGAATGGGATGCCACAACAGGAGTGCACCTGGCAGGGACCAGTAGTGCTATGCACAGCAAAAGTGTCTTTATCAGGCCTAATTTCAATTAGAATAAGTGCAAATGGTTATATGGTCTTAAATAGAGGCTGCTGTAGTCACAGACTGGGATGCCCCAAACAGGAGTGCACCTGGCAGGGACCAGTAGTGCTATGCACAGCAAAAGTGTCTTTATCAGGCCTAATTTCAATTATAATAGGTGCAAATGGTTATGGTCTTAAATAAAGGCTGCTGTAGTCACAGAATGGGATGCCCCAATCAGGAGTGCACCTGGCAGGCAGCAGTAAGAATATGCACAGCAAAAGTGTCTTTATCAGGCCTAATTTCGATTAGAATAAGTGCAAATGGTTATGGTCTTAAATAGAGGCTGGTGTAGTCACAGAATGGGATGCCACAACAGGAGTGCACCTGGCAGGCAGCAGTAAAAATATGCACAGCAAAAGTGTCTTTATCAGGCCTAATTTCAATTACAATAAGTGCAAATGGTTATATGGTCTTAAATAGAGGCTGCTGTAGTCACAGAATGGGATGCCCCAAACAGGAGTGCACCTGGCAGGGACCAGTAGTGCTATGCACAGCAAAAGTGTCTTTATCAGGCCTAATTTAAATTATAATAGGTGCAAATGGTTATATGGTCTTAAATAGAGGCTGCTGTAGTCACAGAATGGGATGCCACAACAGGAGTGCACCTGGCAGGCAGCAGTAAGAATATGCACAGCAAAAGTGTCTTTATCAGGCCTAATTTCAATTAGAATAAGTGCAAATGGTTATATGGTCTTAAATTGAGGCTGCTGTAGTCACAGAATGGGATGCCCCAAACAGGAGTGCACCTGGCAGGGACCAGTAGTGCTATGCACAGCAAAAGTGTCTTTATCAGGCCTAATTTCAATTAGAATAAGTGCAAATGGTTATATGGTCTTAAATAGAGGCTGGTGTAGTCACAGAATGGGATGCCTCACAGCAGACTTAAGATCAGTTCAGTATATATGCACAGTTAGTATAAGCAGCCTGAAAACGCTAACAAAGCCTGTCAGCCAGCCAGTAACACTCAGGCTGGATGAAAAAAAAAAATCTCCCTGTGACTGCCTCCGATTTTTCCTAACTTTCCCTGTTTTTCGCTGACTTTCTGTCTGTCTCCTGCCTGTCTCCTGCCTGTCTCCAGCCTGTCCCTGTCTGTCCCTGCCTGTCTAACTGCCTCTCCCTCACTACAGCGTTCTGTTTCTCACGAATGCAATAGAGAAATGAGGAAGGAAAAGCAAGATGGCCGACTTAAATAGCGCTGTGACGTCACCGGGCTTGCTGGCTGCTGATAGGCTGCATGTGACTGCCCCAGCTTGCACTGGCGCGGGGTAGATGTCCAGACATGTCCCGTCCACCATCTTAGAATGCCTGTATGTAAATGAATGGATGTTAAAGGAAAACTTCGAGCGATCGAATCGCGGGGAAATTCGGATTCGATCCGAATCAAATTTTTCATGAAATTCGGATCGAATCCGGGTTCGTCCGGATCGATTCGCTCATCCCTACTAAGCATTGTAGCAGAAGTGAGTGAACTAAATATGTAGACGAGCACATTAATAAGTTAATTTTGCAGTGCGCAGGCGTAAGGTCGTAACAATTTTCGTCTGGACAATTAGTTATAGAAAAAGGAAATCATAATCTAACGGGGAGCGAAAATGATTCGTTCAAGGCGACGATGGAAAAAGGGCAAAAACGAAAGCCTACACTGTAACATGAATAACATAAACGGAAAACGAAAGGCATACGTTGGCATACGAACGGACGAAGACTTTACAGAAGGCTTGCAATGCATGCTTAGAATCACTCCTACACTCATACGCGAGCGGGAAAATAAAAAAAAAAAACAGATCGACACAAAAACTAAAGTATTTTTTATGTCTCTCTGAATCAACCCTAATGTTTTACAATGATTTACCGCACTCCTATTTAGACAATGTAAACAATATGTATCTTTTACAAGTGTTACAATTCTTTCAGCTGTGCAGCAGAGCAATGAGTCCTCAAAGCTGATGACTTTCTACTAGAAATAATGGAGAATTGCACTATGTGAGGCAATTTTGACTGTGGGATTGGATTTTCATAAGCTGGAGTCATGTATGTGGCAAGATGGCCACTCCCATACAGTTATGCAGCATGGAATCTGCCTGCTTTTTCATAATATCTGCATGGACTAAAGCCCTCTCAAATAGTTTATGCCACTGATTGCCAGTAGAGATGAGCGAACTTTTGAAAAATTGATTTGGACGATTTGCCGAATTTTCCAGGAATGGCTATTCCTGGGTGTCCGAGAGCCTCCAAAGGGTTGCAGAACGTTTTGCTTGGCTGTAACATGCATGAGATGGATGCTGGGTTAGTGAAATACTATTGTAAAGAAGTATGACATGCAGATAAGAGGCGATGCTATTAGACTCGCTGTCGCAGAGCAGCACAATTACAGAGCCTTGAGGTGGCATCAGCATGATGAGCCCATATATTGCCTGAAAAACACACTCTGGAGTTGGCAGCAGCATAGGGAGCCCATATATTGCCTGACAAACACATTGGAGTTGGCAGCAGCATTAGGAGCCCAAATATTGCCTGAAAAACACACTGGAGTTGGCAGCAGCATAGGGAGCTCATATATTGCCTGAAAGACACACCCAGGAGTTGGCAGCAGCATTAGGAGCTCATATACTGCCTGAAAAACACATTGGAGTTGGTAGCAGCATTAGGAGCCCATATATTGCCTGAAAGACACACCCAGGACTTGGTAGCAGCATAGGGAGCTCATATATTGCCTGAAAGAAACCCCCAGGAGTTGGCAGCAGCAGCAGCATTAAGAGCCCATATATTGCCTGAAAGACACACTCTGGACCTCTGGACTTGGCAGTAGCATTAGGAGCCCATATATTGCCTGAAAGAAACACCCAGGAGTTGGCAGCAGCAGCAGAATTAAGAGCACATATATTGCCTGAAAGACACACTCTGGACCTCTGGACTTGGCAGTAGCATTAGGAGCCCATATATTGCCTGAAAGACACACCCAGGAGTTGGCAGCAGCAGCAGCATTGGGAGCCCATATATTGCCTGAAAGACAAATCCAGGAGCTTGCAGCAGCATAGGGTGCCCAAATATTGCCTGAAAGACACACTCTGGAATTGGCAGCAGCATGGGGAGTCCATATATTGCCTGAAAAACACATTGGACTTGGCAGCAGCATAGGGAGCTCATATATTGCCTGAAAGACACACTCTGGAATTGGCAGCAGCATAGGGAGCCCATATATTGCCTGAAAGACACACCCAGTAGTTTGCAGCAGAATTAGGAGCTCATATATTGCCTGAAAAACACATTTGAGTTGACAGCAGCATTAGGAGCCCATATATTGCCTGAAAGACACACTCTGGACGTGGCAGCGGCATAGGGAGCCCATATATTGTCTGAAAACACATTGGAGTTGGCAGAAGCATTAGGAGCCCATATATTGCCTGAAAAACACTCCCAGGAGTTGGCAGCAGCATAGGGAGCCCATATATTGCCTGAAAGACACACTCTGGACTTGGCAGCAGCATAGGGAGCCCATATATTGCCTGAAAAAAACATTGGAGTTGGCAGCAGCATTGGGAGCCCATATATTGCTTGAAAGACACATTCTGGACTTGGCAGCGGCATAGAGAGCCCATATGTTGCCTGAAAACACATTGAAGTTGGCAGCAGCATTAGGAGTCCATATATTGCCTGAAAAACACTCCCAGGAGTTGGCAGCAGCATAGGGAGCCCATATATTGCCTGAAAGACACACTCTGGACTTGGCAGCAGCATAGGGAGCCCATATATTGCCTGAAAAAAACATTGGAGTTGGCAGCAGCATTGGGAGCCCATATATTGCTTGAAAGACACATTCTGGACTTGGCAGCGGCATAGAGAGCCCATATGTTGCCTGAAAACACATTGAAGTTGGCAGCAGCATTAGGAGTCCATATATTGCCTGAAAGACACACTCTGGACTTGGCAGCGGCATAAGGAGCCCGTATATTGCCTGAAAACACATTGGAGTTGGCAGCAACATTAGGAGCCCATATATTGCCTGAATGACACAACCAGGAGTTGGCAGAAGCAGCAACATTAGGAGCCCATATATTGCCTAAAAGGCACACTCTGGACTTGGCAGCAGCATAGGGAGCCCATATATTGCCTGAAAAACACATTGGAGTTGACAGAAGCATTAGGAGCCCATATATTGCCTGAAAGACACACCCAGGAGTTGGCAGCAGCATAGGGAGCTCATATATTGCCTGAAAGACACACTCAGGAGTTGCTAGCAGCAGCAGCATTAGGAGCCCATATATTGCCTGAAAGACACACTCTGAACTTGGCAGCAGCATTAGGAGCCCATATATTGCCTGAAAGACACACCCAGGAGTCGGCAGCAGCAGCAGCAGCAGCAGCATTAGGAGCCCATATATTGCCTGAAAGACACACCCAGGAGTTAGCAGCTGCATTAGGAGCCCATATATTGCCTGAAAGACACACCCAGGAGTTAACAGCACCATAGGGAGCCCATATATGGCCTGAAAAAAACAGTGGAGTTGGCAGCAGCATAGGGAGATCATATATTGTCTGAAAGAAAAACGCTGAACTTGGCAGCAGCATAGGGAGCACATATATTGCCTGAAAAACACATTGGAGTTGGCAGCAGCACTAGGAGCCCATATATTGCCTGAAAGACACACCCAGGAGTTTGCAGCAGCAGCAGCATTAGGAGCCCATATATTGCCTAACAGACACACTCTGGACTTGGCAGCGGCATAAGGAGGCCATATATTGCCTGAAAAACACATTGAAGTTGGCAGCAGCATTTGGCGTCCACATATTGCCTGAAAGACACACTCTGGAGTTGGCAGCGGCATAAGGATCCCATATATTGCCTGAAAACACATTGGAGTTGGCAGAAGCGTTAGGAGCCCATATATTGCCTGAAAGACACACCCAGGAGTTGGCAGCAGCAGCAGCATTAGGAGCCCATATATTGCATAAAAGACACACTCTGGACTTGGCAGCAGCATAGGGAGCCCATATATTGCCTGGAAAACCCATTGGAGTAGGCAGCAGCATTAGGAGCCCATATATTGCCTGAAAGACACACCCAGGAGTTGGCAGCAGCAGCAGCATTAGGAGCCCATATATTGCATAAAAGACACACTCTGGACTTGGCAGCAGCATAGGGAGCCCATATATTGCCTGGAAAACCCATTGGAGTAGGCAGCAGCATTAGGAGCCCATATATTGCCTGAAAGACACACCCAGGAGTTGGCAGCAGCATTAGGAACCCTAATATTGCCTGAAAGAAACACCCAGGAGTTGGAAGCAGCAGCAGCAGCATTAGGAGCCCATATATTGCCTAAAAGACACACTCTGGACTTGGCAGCAGCATAGGGAGCCCATATATTGCCTAAAAACACATTGGAGTCGGCAGCAGCATTAGGAGCCCATATATTGCCTGAAAGACACACCCAGGAGTTGGCAGCAGCATAGGGATATCATATATTGCCTGAAAGACACACCCAGGAGTCGGCAGCAGCAGCAGCAGCATTAGGAGCCCATATATTGCCTGAAAGACACACCCAGGAGTTAGCAGCAGCATTAGGAGCCCATATATTGCCTGAAAGACACACCCAGGAGTTAGCAGCAGCATAGGGAGCCCATATATGGCCTGAAAAAAACATTGGAGTTGGCAGCAGCATAGGAAGCTCATATATTGTCTGAAAGAAAAACTCTGGACTTGGCAGCAGCATAGGTAGCACATATATTGCCTGAAAAACACATTGGAGTTGGCAGCAGCATTAGGAGCCCATATATTGCCTGAAAGACACACCCAGGAGTTTGCAGCAGCAGCAGCATTAGAAGCCCATATATTGCCTAACAGACACACTCTGGACTTGGCAGCGGCATAAGGAGGCCATATATTGCCTGAAAAACACATTGAAGTTGGCAGCAGCATTAGGCGCCCACATATTGCCTGAAAGACACACTCTGGAGTTGGCAGCAGCTTTAGGAGCCCATATATTGCCTGAAAGACACACCCAGGAGTTGGCAGCAGCAGCAGCATTAGGAGCCCATATATTGCGTAAAAGACACACTCTGGACTTGGCAGCAGCATAGGGAGCCCATATATTGCCTGAAAAACCCATTGGAGTTGGCAGCAGCATTAGGAGCACATATATTGCCTGAAAGACACACCCAGGAGTTAGCAGCAGCATAGGGAGCTCATATATTGCCTGAAAGACACACCCAGGAGTTGGCAGCAGCATTAGGAACCCTAATATTGCCTGAAAGAAACACCCAAGAGTTGGAAGCAGCAGCAGCAGCATTAGGAGCCCATATATTGCCTGAAAGACACACTCTGGACTTGGCAGCAGCATAGGGAGCCCATATATTGCCTAAAAAACACATTGAACTTGGCATCAGCATTAGGAGCCCATATATTGCCTGAAAGACACACCCAGGAGTTTGCAACAGCAGCAGCATTAGGAGGCCATATATTGCCTAAAAGACACACTCTGGACTTGGCAGCAGCATAGGGAGCCCATATATTGCCTAAAAACACATTGGAGTCGGCAGCAGTATTAGGAGCCCATATATTGCCTGAAAGACACACCCAGGAGTTGGCAGCAGCATAGGGATATCATATATTGCCTGAAAGACACACCCAGGAGTTGGCAGCGGTAGCATTAGGAGCCCATATATTGCCTGAAAGACACACCCAGGAGTTGGCAGCAGCATAGGGAGCCCTAATATTGCCTGAAAGACACACCCAGGAATTGGAAACAGCAGCAGCAGAATTTGGAGCCCGTATATTGCCTGAAAGACACATCCAGGAGTTGGCAGCAGCATTAGGAGCCCATATATTGCCTGAAAGACACACTCTGGACTTGGCAGCAGCATAGGGAGCCCATATATTGCCTGAAAAACACATTGGAGTTGGCAGCGGCATTAGGAGCCCATATGTTGCCTGAAAGACACACTCTGGACCTGGTAGCAGCATTAGGAGCCCATATATTGCCTGAAAGACACACCCAGGACTTGGTAGCAGCATAGGGAGCTCATATATTGCCTGAAAGAAACCCCCAGGAGTTGGCAGCAGCAGCAGCATTAAGAGCCCATATATTGCCTGAAAGACAAACTCTGGACCTCTGGACTTGGCAGTAGCATTAGGAGCCCATATATTGCCTGAAAGAAACACCCAGGAGTTGGCAGCAGCAGCAGAATTAAGAGCACATATATTGCCTGAAAGACACACTCTGGACCTCTGGACTTGGCAGTAGCATTAGGAGCCCATATATTGCCTGAAAGACACACCCAGGAGTTGGCAGCAGCAGCAGTATTGGGAGCCCATATATTGCCTGAAAGACAAATCCAGGAGCTTGCAGCAGCATAGGGTGCCCAAATATTGCCTGAAAGACACACTCTGGAATTGGCAGCAGCATGGGGAGTCCATATATTGCCTGAAAAACACATTGGACTTGGCAGCAGCATAGGGAGCTCATATATTGCCTGAAAGACACACTCTGGAATTGGCAGCAGCATAGGGAGCCCATATATTGCCTGAAAGGCACACCCAGTAGTTTGCAGCAGCATTAGGAGCTCATATATTGCCTGAAAAACACATTTGAGTTGACAGCAGCATTAGGAGCCCATATATTGCCTGAAAGACACACTCTGGACGTGGCAGCGGCATAGGGAGCCCATATATTGTCTGAAAACACATTGGAGTTGGCAGAAGCATTAGGAGCCCATATATTGCCTGAAAAACACTCCCAGGAGTTGGCAGCAGCATAGGGAGCCCATATATTGCCTGAAAGACACACTCTGGACTTGGCAGCAGCATAGGGAGCCCATATATTGCCCGAAAAAAACATTGGAGTTGGCAGCAGCATTGGGAGCCCATATATTGCTTGAAAGACACATTCTGGACTTGGCAGCGGCATAGAGAGCCCATATGTTGCCTGAAAACACATTGAAGTTGGCAGCAGCATTAGGAGTCCATATATTGCCTGAAAAACACTCCCAGGAGTTGGCAGCAGCATAGGGAGCCCATATATTGCCTGAAAGACACACTCTGGACTTGGCAGCAGCATAGGGAGCCCATATATTGCCTGAAAAAACCATTGGAGTTGGCAGCAGCATTGGGAGCCCATATATTGCTTGAAAGACACATTCTGGACTTGGCAGCGGCATAGAGAGCCCATATGTTGCCTGAAAACACATTGAAGTTGGCAGCAGCATTAGGAGTCCATATATTGCCTGAAAGACACACTCTGGACTTGGCAGCGGCATAAGGAGCCCGTATATTGCCTGAAAACACATTGGAGTTGGCAGCAACATTAGGAGCCCATATATTGCCTGAATGACACAACCAGGAGTTGGCAGAAGCAGCAACATTAGGAGCCCATATATTGCCTAAAAGGCACACTCTGGACTTGGCAGCAGCATAGGGAGCCCATATATTGCCTGAAAAACACATTGGAGTTGGCAGAAGCATTAGGAGCCCATATATTGCCTGAAAGACACACCCAGGAGTTGGCAGCAGCATAGGGAGCTCATATATTGCCTGAAAGACACACTCAGGAGTTGCTAGCAGCAGCAGCATTAGGAGCCCATATATTGCCTGAAAGACACACTCTGAACTTGGCAGCAGCATTAGGAGCCCATATATTGCCTGAAAGACACACCCAGGAGTCGGCAGCAGCAGCAGCAGCAGCAGCATTAGGAGCCCATATATTGCCTGAAAGACACACCCAGGAGTTAGCAGCTGCATTAGGAGCCCATATATTGCCTGAAAGACACACCCAGGAGTTAACAGCACCATAGGGAGCCCATATATGGCCTGAAAAAAACAGTGGAGTTGGCAGCAGCATAGGGAGCTCATATATTGTCTGAAAGAAAAACGCTGAACTTGGCAGCAGCATAGGGAGCACATATATTGCCTGAAAAACACATTGGAGTTGGCAGCAGCACTAGGAGCCCATATATTGCCTGAAAGACACACCCAGGAGTTTGCAGCAGCAGCAGCATTAGGAGCCCATATATTGCCTAACAGACACACTCTGGACTTGGCAGCGGCATAAGGAGGCCATATATTGCCTGAAAAACACATTGAAGTTGGCAGCAGCATTTGGCGTCCACATATTGCCTGAAAGACACACTCTGGAGTTGGCAGCGGCATAAGGATCCCATATATTGCCTGAAAACACATTGGAGTTGGCAGAAGCGTTAGGAGCCCATATATTGCCTGAAAGACACACCCAGGAGTTGGCAGCAGCAGCAGCATTAGGAGCCCATATATTGCATAAAAGACACACTCTGGACTTGGCAGCAGCATAGGGAGCCCATATATTGCCTGGAAAACCCATTGGAGTAGGCAGCAGCATTAGGAGCCCATATATTGCCTGAAAGACACACCCAGGAGTTGGCAGCAGCAGCAGCATTAGGAGCCCATATATTGCATAAAAGACACACTCTGGACTTGGCAGCAGCATAGGGAGCCCATATATTGCCTGGAAAACCCATTGGAGTAGGCAGCAGCATTAGGAGCCCATATATTGCCTGAAAGACACACCCAGGAGTTGGCAGCAGCATTAGGAACCCTAATATTGCCTGAAAGAAACACCCAGGAGTTGGAAGCAGCAGCAGCAGCATTAGGAGCCCATATATTGCCTAAAAGACACACTCTGGACTTGGCAGCAGCATAGGGAGCCCATATATTGCCTAAAAACACATTGGAGTCGGCAGCAGCATTAGGAGCCCATATATTGCCTGAAAGACACACCCAGGAGTTGGCAGCAGCATAGGGATATCATATATTGCCTGAAAGACACACCCAGGAGTCGGCAGCAGCAGCAGCAGCATTAGGAGCCCATATATTGCCTGAAAGACACACCCAGGAGTTAGCAGCAGCATTAGGAGCCCATATATTGCCTGAAAGACACACCCAGGAGTTAGCAGCAGCATAGGGAGCCCATATATGGCCTGAAAAAAACATTGGAGTTGGCAGCAGCATAGGAAGCTCATATATTGTCTGAAAGAAAAACTCTGGACTTGGCAGCAGCATAGGTAGCACATATATTGCCTGAAAAACACATTGGAGTTGGCAGCAGCATTAGGAGCCCATATATTGCCTGAAAGACACACCCAGGAGTTTGCAGCAGCAGCAGCATTAGAAGCCCATATATTGCCTAACAGACACACTCTGGACTTGGCAGCGGCATAAGGAGGCCATATATTGCCTGAAAAACACATTGAAGTTGGCAGCAGCATTAGGCGCCCACATATTGCCTGAAAGACACACTCTGGAGTTGGCAGCAGCTTTAGGAGCCCATATATTGCCTGAAAGACACACCCAGGAGTTGGCAGCAGCAGCAGCATTAGGAGCCCATATATTGCGTAAAAGACACACTCTGGACTTGGCAGCAGCATAGGGAGCCCATATATTGCCTGAAAAACCCATTGGAGTTGGCAGCAGCATTAGGAGCACATATATTGCCTGAAAGACACACCCAGGAGTTAGCAGCAGCATAGGGAGCTCATATATTGCCTGAAAGACACACCCAGGAGTTGGCAGCAGCATTAGGAACCCTAATATTGCCTGAAAGAAACACCCAAGAGTTGGAAGCAGCAGCAGCAGCATTAGGAGCCCATATATTGCCTGAAAGACACACTCTGGACTTGGCAGCAGCATAGGGAGCCCATATATTGCCTGAAAAACACATTGAACTTGGCATCAGCATTAGGAGCCCATATATTGCCTGAAAGACACACCCAGGAGTTTGCAACAGCAGCAGCATTAGGAGGCCATATATTGCCTAAAAGACACACTCTGGACTTGGCAGCAGCATAGGGAGCCCATATATTGCCTAAAAACACATTGGAGTCGGCAGCAGTATTAGGAGCCCATATATTGCCTGAAAGACACACCCAGGAGTTGGCAGCAGCATAGGGATATCATATATTGCCTGAAAGACACACCCAGGAGTTGGCAGCGGTAGCATTAGGAGCCCATATATTGCCTGAAAGACACACCCAGGAGTTGGCAGCAGCATAGGGAGCCCTAATATTGCCTGAAAGACACACCCAGGAATTGGAAACAGCAGCAGCAGAATTTGGAGCCCGTATATTGCCTGAAAGACACATCCAGGAGTTGGCAGCAGCATTAGGAGCCCATATATTGCCTGAAAGACACACTCTGGACTTGGCAGCAGCATAGGGAGCCCATATATTGCCTGAAAAACACATTGGAGTTGGCAGCGGCATTAGGAGCCCATATGTTGCCTGAAAGACACACTCTGGACCTGGTAGCAGCATTAGGAGCCCATATATTGCCTGAAAGACACACCCAGGACTTGGTAGCAGCATAGGGAGCTCATATATTGCCTGAAAGAAACCCCCAGGAGTTGGCAGCAGCAGCAGCATTAAGAGCCCATATATTGCCTGAAAGACACACTCTGGACCTCTGGACTTGGCAGTAGCATTAGGAGCCCATATATTGCCTGAAAGAAACACCCAGGAGTTGGCAGCAGCAGCAGAATTAAGAGCACATATATTGCCTGAAAGACACACTCTGGACCTCTGGACTTGGCAGTAGCATTAGGAGCCCATATATTGCCTGAAAGACACACCCAGGAGTTGGCAGCAGCAGCAGTATTGGGAGCCCATATATTGCCTGAAAGACAAATCCAGGAGCTTGCAGCAGCATAGGGTGCCCAAATATTGCCTGAAAGACACACTCTGGAATTGGCAGCAGCATGGGGAGTCCATATATTGCCTGAAAAACACATTGGACTTGGCAGCAGCATAGGGAGCTCATATATTGCCTGAAAGACACACTCTGGAATTGGCAGCAGCATAGGGAGCCCATATATTGCCTGAAAGGCACACCCAGTAGTTTGCAGCAGCATTAGGAGCTCATATATTGCCTGAAAAACACATTTGAGTTGACAGCAGCATTAGGAGCCCATATATTGCCTGAAAGACACACTCTGGACGTGGCAGCGGCATAGGGAGCCCATATATTGTCTGAAAACACATTGGAGTTGGCAGAAGCATTAGGAGCCCATATATTGCCTGAAAGACACACCCAGGAGTTGGCAGCAGCATAGGGAGCCCATATATTGCCTGAAAGACACACTCTGGACTTGGCAGCAGCATAGGGAGCCCATATATTGCCTGAAAAAAACATTGGAGTTGGCAGCAGCATTGGGAGCCCATATATTGCTTGAAAGACACATTCTGGACTTGGCAGCGGCATAGAGAGCCCATATGTTGCCTGAAAACACATTGAAGTTGGCAGCAGCATTAGGAGTCCATATATTGCCTGAAAAACACTCCCAGGAGTTGGCAGCAGCATAGGGAGCCCATATATTGCCTGAAAGACACACTCTGGACTTGGCAGCAGCATAGGGAGCCCATATATTGCCTGAAAAAAACATTGGAGTTGGCAGCAGCATTGGGAGCCCATATATTGCTTGAAAGACAAATTCTGGACTTGGCAGCGGCATAGAGAGCCCATATGTTGCCTGAAAACACATTGAAGTTGGCAGCAGCATTAGGAGTCCATATATTGCCTGAAAGACACACTCTGGACTTGGCAGCGGCATAAGGAGCCCGTATATTGCCTGAAAACACATTGGAGTTGGCAGCAACATTAGGAGCCCATATATTGCCTGAATGACACAACCAGGAGTTGGCAGAAGCAGCAACATTAGGAGCCCATATATTGCCTAAAAGGCACACTCTGGACTTGGCAGCAGCATAGGGAGCCCATATATTGCCTGAAAAACACATTGGAGTTGGCAGAAGCATTAGGAGCCCATATATTGCCTGAAAGACACACCCAGGAGTTGGCAGCAGCATAGGGAGCTCATATATTGCCTGAAAGACACACTCAGGAGTTGCTAGCAGCAGCAGCATTAGGAGCCCATATATTGCCTGAAAGACACACTCTGAACTTGGCAGCAGCATTAGGAGCCCATATATTGCCTGAAAGACACACCCAGGAGTCGGCAGCAGCAGCAGCAGCAGCAGCAGCAGCAGCAGCATTAGGAGCCCATATATTGCCTGAAAGACACACCCAGGAGTTAGCAGCTGCATTAGGAGCCCATATATTGCCTGAAAGACACACCCAGGAGTTAACAGCACCATAGGGAGCCCATATATGGCCTGAAAAAAACAGTGGAGTTGGCAGCAGCATAGGGAGCTCATATATTGTCTGAAAGAAAAACGCTGAACTTGGCAGCAGCATAGGGAGCACATATATTGCCTGAAAAACACATTGGAGTTGGCAGCAGCACTAGGAGCCCATATATTGCCTGAAAGACACACCCAGGAGTTTGCAGCAGCAGCAGCATTAGGAGCCCATATATTGCCTAACAGACACACTCTGGACTTGGCAGCGGCATAAGGAGGCCATATATTGCCTGAAAAACACATTGAAGTTGGCAGCAGCATTTAGCGTCCACATATTGCCTGAAAGACACACTCTGGAGTTGGCAGCGGCATAAGGATCCCATATATTGCCTGAAAACACATTGGAGTTGGCAGAAGCGTTAGGAGCCCATATATTGCCTGAAAGACACACCCAGGAGTTGGCAGCAGCAGCAGCATTAGGAGCCCATATATTGCATAAAAGACACACTCTGGACTTGGCAGCAGCATAGGGAGCCCATATATTGCCTGGAAAACCCATTGGAGTAGGCAGCAGCATTAGGAGCCCATATATTGCCTGAAAGACACACCCAGGAGTTGGCAGCAGCATAGGGAGCTCATATATTGCCTGAAAGACACACCCAGGAGTTGGCAGCAGCATTAGGAACCCTAATATTGCCTGAAAGAAACACCCAGGAGTTGGAAGCAGCAGCAGCAGCATTGGGAGCCCATATATTGCCTAAAAGACACACTCTGGACTTGGCAGCAGCATAGGGAGCCCATATATTGCCTAAAAACACATTGGAGTCGGCAGCAGCATTAGGAGCCCATATTTTGCCTGAAAGACACACCCAGGAGTTGGCAGCAGCATAGGGATATCATATATTGCCTGAAAGACACACCCAGGAGTCGGCAGCAGCAGCAGCAGCATTAGGAGCCCATATATTGCCTGAAAGACACACCCAGGAGTTAGCAGCAGCATTAGGAGCCCATATATTGCCTGAAAGACACACCCAGGAGTTAGCAGCAGCATAGGGAGCCCATATATGGCCTGAAAAAAACATTGGAGTTGGCAGCAGCATAGGAAGCTCATATATTGTCTGAAAGAAAAACTCTGGACTTGGCAGCAGCATAGGTAGCACATATATTGCCTGAAAAACACATTGGAGTTGGCAGCAGCATTAGGAGCCCATATATTGCCTGAAAGACACACCCAGGAGTTTGCAGCAGCAGCAGCATTAGAAGCCCATATATTGCCTAACAGACACACTCTGGACTTGGCAGCGGCATAAGGAGGCCATATATTGCCTGAAAAACACATTGAAGTTGGCAGCAGCATTAGGCGCCCACATATTGCCTGAAAGACACACTCTGGAGTTGGCAGCGGCATAAGGATCCCATATATTGCCTGAAAACACATTGGAGTTGGCAGCAGCTTTAGGAGCCCATATATTGCCTGAAAGACACACCTAGGAGTTGGCAGCAGCAGCAGCATTAGGAGCCCATATATTGCGTAAAAGACACACTCTGGACTTGGCAGCAGCATAGGGAGCCCATATATTGCCTGAAAAACCCATTGGAGTTGGCAGCAGCATTAGGCGCATATAAATTGCTTGAAAGACACACCCAGGAGTTGGCAGCAGCATAGGGAGCTCATATATTGCCTGAAAGACACACCCAGGAGTTGGCAGCAGCATTAGGAACCCTAATATTGCCTGAAAGAAACACCCAAGAGTTGGAAGCAGCAGCAGCAGCATTAGGAGCCCATATATTGCCTGAAAGACACACTCTGGACTTGGCAGCAGCATAGGGAGCCCATATATTGCCTGAAAAACACATTGAACTTGGCATCAGCATTAGGAGCCCATATATTGCCTGAAAGACACACCCAGGAGTTTGCAACAGCAGCAGCATTAGGAGGCCATATATTGCCTAAAAGACACACTCTGGACTTGGCAGCAGCATAGGGAGCCCATATATTGCCTAAAAACACATTGGAGTCGGCAGCAGTATTAGGAGCCCATATATTGCCTGAAAGACACACCCAGGAGTTGGCAGCAGCATAGGGATATCATATATTGCCTGAAAGACACACCCAGGAGTTGGCAGCGGTAGCATTAGGAGCCCATATATTGCCTGAAAGACACACCCAGGAGTTGGCAGCAGCATAGGGAGCCCTAATATTGCCTGAAAGACACACCCAGGAATTGGAAGCAGCAGCAGCAGAATTTGGAGCCCGTATATTGCCTGAAAGACACATCCAGGAGTTGGCAGCAGCATTAGGAGCCCATATATTGCCTGAATGACACACTCTGGACTTGGCAGCAGCATAGGGAGCCCATATATTGCCTGAAAAACACATTGGAGTTGGCAGCGGCATTAGGAGCCCATATGTTGCCTGAAAGACACACTCTGGACCTGGTAGCAGCATTGGTAGCCCATATATTGCCTGAAAAACACATTGGAGTTGGCAGCAGCATAGGGAGCCCATATATTGCCTGAAAGACACACCCAGGAGTTGGCAGCAGCATAGGGCGCTCATATATTGCCTGAAAGACATACCCAGGAGTTGGCAGTAGCATTAGAAGCTTATATATTTTCTGAAAAACACATTGGAGTTGGCAGCAGCATTAGGAGCCCATATATTGCCTGAAAGACACACTCTGGACTTGGTAGCAGCATAGGGAGCCCATAAATTACCTGAAAAACACATTGGAGTTGGCAGCAGCATTAGGAGCCCATATATTGCCTGAAAGACACACTCTGGACTTGGCAGTAGCATAGGGAGCCCATATATTGCCTGAAAAACACATTGGAGTTGGCAGCAGCATTAGGAGCCCATATATTGCCTGAAAGACACACCCAGGAGTTTGCAGCAGCAGCAGCATTAGGAGCCCATATATTGCCTAAAAGGCACACTCTGGACTTCGCAGCAGCATAGGGAGCCCATATATTGCCTGAAAAACACATTGGAGTTGGCAGCAGCATTAGGAGCCCATATATTGCCTTAAAGACACACCCAGGAGTTTGCAGCAGCAGCAGCATTAGGAGCCCATATATTGCCTAAAAGACACACTCTGGACTTGGCAGCAGCATAGGGAGCCCATATATTGCCTGAAAAACACATTGGAGTTGGCAGCAGCATTAGGATCTCATATATTGCCTGAAAGACACACCCAGGAGTTGTTAGCGGCATAGGGAGCTCATATATTGCCTGAAAGACACATCCAGGACTTGACAGCAGCATTAGGAGCTCATATATTGCCTGAAAAACACATTGGAGTTGGCAGCAGCTTTAGGAGCCCATATATTGCCTGAAAGACACACCCAGGAGTTGGAAGCAGCAGCAGCATTAGGAGCCCATATATTGCCTGAAAGACACACTCTGTACTTGGCAGCAGTATTAGGAGCTCATATATTGCCTGAAAGACACACCCAGGAGTTGGCAGCAGCAGCAGCAGCATTAGGAGCCCATATGTTGCCGGAAAGACACACTCTGGACTTGGCAGCAGCATAGAGAGCCCATATATTGCCTGAAGAACACATTGGAGTTGGCAGCAACATTAGGAGCCCATATATTGTCTGAAAGACACACCCAGGAGTTGGCAGCAGCATTAGGAGCCCATATATTGCCTGAAAGATACACCCAGGAGTTGGCAGCAGCATAGGTAGCTCATATTTTGTCTGAAAGACACACCCAGGAGTTGGCAGCAGCATTAGGAGCGCATATATTGCTTGAAAGACACACTCTGGACTTGGCAGCAGCATAGGGAGCCCATATATTGCCTGAAAAACACATTGGAGTTGGCAGCAGCATTAGGAGCCCATATATTGCCTGAAAGACACACCCAGGAGTTTGCAGCAGCATTAGGAGCCCATATATTCCCTGAAAGACATACTCTGGACTTGGCAGCAGCATAGGGAGCCCATTTATTGCCTGAAAAACACACTGGAGTTGGCAGCAGCATAGGGAGCTCATATGTTGCCTGAAAGACACACACAGGAGTTGGCAGCAGCATAGGGAGCTCATATATTGCCTGAAAGACACGCCCAGGAGTTGGCAGCAGCATTAGGAGCCCATATATTGCCTGAAATACACACTCTGGACTTGGCAGCAGCATTAGGAGCCCCTATATTGCCTGAAGGACACACCCAAGAGTTGGCAGCAGCATTAGGAGCCCATATATTGCCTGAAAGACACACTCTGTACTTGGCAGCAGCATAGGGAGCCCATATATTGCCTCAAAAACACACTGGAGTTGGCAGAAGCATAGGGAGCTCATATATTGCTTGAAAAACACATTGGAGTTGGCAGCAGCAGCATACGGAGCTCATATATTGCTTGAAAGACACACCAGGAGTTTGCAGCAGCAGCAGCAGCAAGAGCTCATATATTGCCTGAAAGACACACCCAGGAGTTGGCAGCAGCAGAAGGAGCTACCATGCATCAGCTACTCACATGCATTAGCTATTGGTGAGTCGAAATCCTGGCTGATCCATGCCTGATTCATCTTCACAAAGGTGAGTCTCTCCACATTTTTCGTGGAGTTCTCCTTGGCGTTACTATGGCCCCCGCAGCACTAACGACCCGCTCAGTTGGCACACTACTGGCCGGGCAGGACAGCTTTCCCCGGGCAAACTCTGCCAGTTGTGGCCACAAGTCAAGTTTGGCTGCCCAGAAGTCCAGCAGATCCTCAAGGTACGCTGGCATGGTCATTTCAAGGTATGACACGACCTGCTGGTTCAGGCCCTGTTCCAGGTCTTCCTGCTAGTCATGAGTAGCCTCACTATGCGGGTGCAGAAAACTAATCATTAGCGACTGAAGACTGAAGCTGTTGCTGATGGAGCTGCTGCTGCTGCTCCTGCCACCTCTCCGGCAGCCATGGCAGTGGAAGGTGAGGTCCCCCAGGGTCAGACCTGTGAGAGTATGGACCATGGCGCAGATAGGCATCGGCCAACTGACTACGTAGAATGTCTTTGTAGTAGGTCAGTTTGTCCTCCCTCTCAGCGGGTGTAAAAAATTCCCCCATTTTGTGCCGGTAGCGAGGGTCCAATAAGGTGTAGAGCCAGTAGTCATCCCGCAGAAAAATGGAGACAATTCTGTGGTCACTACGCAAGTACGTGAGCATGCATCGTGCCAGTTGTGCAAGTGACTCGGAGGGACTACCTGTCTCCATCTCCACTGCATATTGCCACGGTGTGTCTGGGTCCTCTGTCTCGCCTTCCTCACAACCCTCTAGCTCCACTGGCTGCTCCTGCTCCTCCTCTCCTGTCAGATGACTAGATAAACCACCCATTAAGCCAAAACTAAACTGCGCTTCACTGTGCTGCTCCTCCTCCTCCTCCACCTCAGCTCCCACGGGGTTTATGTGGCCGTGAAATGTATACGACATGTCTCCAGTGCCCTGACCAGCCATGGTTTCCAACATGTGTTGTATTACATGAAGCAGCGGAATCACGTTGTTCATGCAGTAATCCTGGCGACTGACAAATAAAGTGGCTTCCTCAAAGGGCCTGAGAAAACGGCAGGTGTCACGTATGAGCTGCCACTGGTTCACATTAAATTTACACAGGGGAGTCCCCCTATCTGCTTGGATCATCAAGAAATCAGTGATGGCTTTTCTCTGTTCGTCGATCTGTCGATCTAGTCGATCTAACATATGTAGGGTGGAATTCCAACGGGTGGGAACATCGCAAATCAGACTATGTTGGGGGATACTGTTCTGACGCTGTAGCTCAAGAAGGGTGTGCTTGGCGGTGTAAGAGTGGCTGAAGTGCATGCAAATTTTCCTTCCCATTGTCTTGCAGATAGGGGTAAGACTTCAGAAAATGCTTGACAACTAGGCTAAACACGTGTGCCATACAAGGCGCATGGCTTAGCCTTCCTTGTCGCAGAGCAGACAAGATGTTACTCCCATTGTCAGTCACCATGGTTCCCATTTCCAATTCCCGTGGAGTAAGCCATGTTTTGATTTCTTGATGAATGAATTTCAGGAGCTCCTCCCCTGTGTGACTCCGCTCGGCAAGGCAAACCATGTGAAGCACAGCGTGACACCGCCGTGCCCTGCACACATTGTACGCTAAAGCGGCATTGAGAATTGACCATACAGTGTAGGCTGAGGAGACGGCGGAGGCGGCAGAGTCGCACACTGTGACAGGCAAACTGGCCTGGGAGCATGGAGGCCGAAGCGGTGTGACCTGTCCAAGTTGCTGTTCAGGAACCACATTCACCCAGTGGGCCGTAAAGGACATGTATTGTCCCTGTTTGTAGTTACAGCTCCAGATGTCGGCGCTGCCGTGCACTTTGGTGCACACCGACAGGCTCAAGGACTGGCCCACCTTCTGCTCAACAAATTTGTACAGGGCTGGTACTGCCTTCTTTGCAAAGAAATGACGGCTTGGGACTCTCCACCTCGGCTCGGTACTAGCCACCAGCTCTCTGAAAGGTGCAGAGTCCACCACCGTAAAAGCGAGGGACTGCAGCACCAGCAACTTGGACAGCTGCACATTTAGCTTCTGCACCGTAGGATGAGTGGGCGCATACTATTGTCTCTTGGACATGGCGGGATGACTGACTTTTAGTAGGAGGAGCAGGAGCATCTGGAGCGGCAGAGGATGGGTATGACGCACAGCTGCCTTCGGCTGAGGTGCTGGAGCCTTGGCTGGGTGAAATTGGACATGGCGTGGCTCTGGTTGATGCAGCAGGCTAGACCCCCGCTTTATAGTGACGCTGCATGTGTTGCTGCGGGGCCGTGCTACCAACACTGGGGCCCTGGCCACGTCACCTTCTGTCTACACATCTTGCATGTGGCCAGGTTACCCTCCTGTGGATGCTTGATGAAAAAGTGCCACACTGCTGAGTAGCTAATTTTCCCTCCAACAGTCCACACTAATTTATTGCTAATGCTGCCAACTCCAGGAACCCCTGCTCCATTACCTCTCGGGAAGGCAGCCTGCCGCGCAGCAGGTGGTCTACCCCACCCCCGCCCACGTGTGGCTCCAGACATCCCAATTCTGCCACCATGCTGACTGCCAACCCTACTGCCACCTTGCTGCCTCAGCTGCTGACTCTGGGGCAACCTGGGACACTCTTCTCCTGATGATGATGAAGCCCCTTCTGCACCAAGCTCCCAAGTGCGATCGGCTTCATCATCAACTTCAGCTGGAGGGGGGGGGGGGACGTAGGACAGAGGCAATGGAAGGACAGGGGCTGCTCCCGGGCCATGCCAACTCAGGGTTGTGTCCGAGGAACCTACGGACTGTTGACTGGGGGTGTCAGATGTCACTTGTGATGAGGTCGATGACCGCGTTAACCAATCAATGACAGCAGATGCGTTGCTGGTTGAGACATGACCGCTAGCAGATACGGGGAGATTAGGCCTCTCACCGCGACTCTTGCTGCCACTCGTCCTTAGTCTGCTGCGACCTCTGCCTGATGAATCTAGGCTTCTCCTCGGGCACATCCTGGCACATCTCTGCCTGACATTTTTACTGTGTTTAGGAGGGGAAAACAATATACTACACTACACCTAGAACAGTGTTTTTGTAACAGCAGGTGTGTAGAAAAGTTAGATCAAAATAGGCAAACACTGTAGCTAAAAGCTAATGCAAAAAGACACAGTCAGATGGTCTTACACAGGATGCCCCGGTCAGAGTTAAATGCACCACAGGCAGTTTTAAAATGTGTTTTTTGTTCAAAATGTAAAAAAGGTAAAGATGCAGGTACTATTAAAAGCGCTAGTATTCGGGATGCCCCCCGGTGAAAGGCAATGGGTGCTTTAAACTTGTAAACAAGACTTTTTTATACAAAAGGCAAAAGGTTAGTAGGCAGGTACTCATAAAAGATAAGTGGTAGCACTGACAATGGCCCCCAGTGAAAGGCAATGAGTGCTTTAAACTTGTAAACCAGACTTTTTTATACAAAAGGCAAAAGGTTAGTAGGCAGGTACTCTTAAAAGACACGTGCTAGTATTTGGAATGCCCCCCCAGCAAAAGGCAAAGTTTGCTTAAAAAGTGACTTTGCTTACAAAATGCAACCAGTTAGTAGACAGGTAGTTTTGAAATATTTATGCTAGTGTTTGGGATGCCCCCTCCTCACATACAGAGGTTGGCTCCTTTTATAGTGGTAAAGTGACGTTGATTACAAAATGCAACAAGTTAGTAGACAGGTACTCTTTAAATATTTATGCTAGTGTTTGGGAGGCCCCCTCCTCACATACAGAGGTTGGCTCCTTTGATTGTCGTAAAGTGACATTGATTACAAAGTCCAAAAAGCTAATAGACATGTAGTCTTGAAATATTTATGCTAGTGTTTGGGATTCCCCCTCCTCACATACAGAGGTTGGCTCCTTTGATTGTGGTAAAGTGACATTGATTACAAAATGCAACCAACTAATAGACAGGTAGTCTTGAAATATTTATGCTAGCACGTTTTTTAAAGAATCACACCAGGAAAAGGAAAAGCTAAATAGGCAGGTGAGTTATTAACACTAAATAGGCTTGGAAGCTAAAGCAAATACTTTAAACTGTCCCTGTCTTAATCTGTCACTGTAACAGGCTCTATCCTTCTCTATCTGTCCCGCGCTTCTTCTGTTCTATCAATCTATCTATCTCTCCCTCGCTGTGTCTATCTATCTATCTATCTATCTATCTATCTATCTATCCCTCGCTGTATCTATCTATCTATCTATCTATCTATCTATCTATCTATCTATCTATCTATCTATCTCTCCCTCGCTGTGTCAGTCTATCTATCTGTCTGTCTGTCTGTCTGTCTGTCCCTCGCTCTCTCCCTGCCTGATCTGCTCTGGCCGCAATACAGTGTCAGAATGAGCTTCCGCAAGATGGCCGCCGCTTATATGGGGCTGTGACATCATCAGTAAGCCTGTCTGCTGATAGGTAGCATGTGACACCTACCCAGGATTCCTTGCCCCATGGGACATGCCCTGACATGTGGATCCACCATTTTAGATGGGCTGTATAGCAGTAAATTGAGTTTTAAGGAAGTGATTCGAGCAATTGAATCGCGGCGATATTCGGAATCATAACAAATCGAATATTTCCTGAAATTCGTAGCGAATTCGGGTTCGTCAGAATCGATTCGCTCATCTCTAATTGCCAGAGTGGGGCTTTAGGGGTGCAATTTACTGAAATTGCTTTTTTAGATTTTCTGTCTTTTTTAAGCTTTGTGCTTGCTTAAAAGCCTAATACCTCAAAATGGCACAATGGAACAAATAGGGTAAATGTCAAACAATAATGAGATACTCACTCAATGACTTTTGTATACTGTAGTAAAGTTTGACTGTTTTCTCCAAACTTAATATTTTGGTAGAGACAGAACCTTAGCAGAGGCAAGAAAAATAGTAATGAATTAAGAATTAAAGTATAGTAAGGAAGAAGAGGTTAAAGAAAGACAATTAGAGCATCTACAACAAAAACAAAAGATCAGAGAAGAGCCTTGCTAACAAAAAAAGCTCATTAAGACAAGCCAATGAGCAAGTGATGCTTCATGTCAAAGTTGTTCCAGTTACACATTTTGAATTTCAAGGCATTGTAAAGGTTTGCTCTTGCATTCGAAAACTAGGTCCTCAAATGGCACAATGGAATAACTAGGCCTAATGTGAAACAATATTGAGGTTATCGATTAATTGTATATTGTATTGTATAAGTCCAACTGCTGGTTCACCAATTAATATTTTGTTATCTTAGAAAAGGAAAGGAAGATAGGAAGCAATACAGAGAATAAGTTTTATCTTACAGATGTATATTAGCATCTAAGGTCAATGCAATTTACAATAGAACATCTGCACCAATATCAAGATGAGGGAGGAGCTTCACTATGATAAAAGTTTGTTAATATAAGCTGATCTTTAAGTGATACATCAAAAATGGTCTAAATAAGGTCTGGGCTTGCTTAAAGTGGACCAACACCCAGGATTTTGACTATCCTGGGTTTTGGTCCACTTCGGTGGGGCACCCCGATTGGGGGTGCCCCGCTGTGTGAAACCCCCCAGAAAGCCCCGAAAACTCACCTCTCCCTGCTCCCGCGTGACCACTGCAGCCAATCCCCGCCGCCGGACAAGCGAGAGGCAGCGCCGGACAAGCAGAGCGCGTCCGCCGCCGCCTCCCGCACATCCCTCTTACAGGGAGCGCACTCGCGCCGACGCGGGAGCGCGCCCTGCTAGAGGGATGCGCGGGAGGCGGCGGACGCGCATGCGTTGCTGGAACGTGAAAAAGGTAGGATTGTGGGCTTCCTGGGGGGTTTCACCCCGTGGGACATCCGGATCTGATCGGCCCGGGGCCGTGGAGAAGTGACAGGGACAGTGCGAGCGGCGATACCTCTGCCGCTCGCACTGTCCCTGTCACTTCTCAACAGCCCCAGCAGACAGAGACACCCGGACTACACAACGGTGGGCGTGGCCGATGCTTGAGAGTCGGCCACGCCCACCGCTGTGTGTGTCTGTGTGTGAAGACGGCGGGGGACAGCGGGAAGGATTTAAAGGTGAGTTTACTTATATGGGGATGGAAGGGGGGGATGCCACACTACCTATACAGGGATGGAAGGGGGGGGATGCCACACTACCTATACGGGGATGGAAGAGGGGGGATGCCACACTACCTATACGGGGATGGAAGAGGGGGGATGCCACACTACTTATACGGGGATGGAAGAGGGGGGATGCCACACTACCTATACGGGGATGGAAGAGGGGGATGCCACACTACCTATACCGGGATGGAAGAGGGGGGATGCCACACTACCTATACGGGGATGGAAGAGGGGGGGTATCACACTACCTATACAGGGAATGGGAGGGGGGATGCCACACTGCCTAACTGGGGAATGGGAGGGGGGTGTCACACTGCCTATATGGGGAACGGAGGGGGGAGAATGCAACACTACCTATAGGGGAATGCCACACTGCCTATATGGCAATGGGAGGGGGAATGCCACACTGCCTATATGGGAGGGGGGATGCCACACTGACTATATGGGGAATGGGATGGGGGGGATGCCACACTGCCTATGGGGAGTAGGAAGGGGGGAATGCCACACTGTCTATGGGAGGGGGACATCCCACACTGCCTGTGGGAATGGGATGGGGGAACGCCACATTGTCTGTAATTGGGTGTTTTAGCACAACATTTGGCTTAGAATATTTTTTTTTCTAGTTTTCCTTCCCCAAATCCTAGGTGCGTCTTATGGGCAGGTGCGTCTTATAGGACGAAAAATATGGTAGTTACATACAAAAGAGGGTAAAATTAAGTTAGGCAGCAGCAAGTTAGCAAATGGAAAGAATTGAGGGATTTATGTTGAAAAAGCCGAAAAAAACGGAGGGCATCCATAAGAGTGATCATGATTTTTAGAAGGAAACAAACGTGTGTGAAAAAATTGCACTTTTAGACTCCCAAGAGGAGTCCCCCCCCCCCCCTCTCTCTCTCTATCGTGCCTCTACTTGTAGTTTGTTGCACAGTTTCTCATTTTATCATGTAGCATTTGTTTTTCTTTTTTTTTTCTTTACGCCACTATATAAATAGGCAATAACTAGAATATTAATAGAAACTGTAATGAATGACAGGTATCATCATGGTCAATGCAATTAGCATTAGCAAGATTAAAACACCTGCACCAACTTCAAGATTGAAGACGAACTCCTCCAATATCAGATGCTCATTAGCTGACTATTACGTAATGGAGAGACATTGATGATTCCAGGATCAAAAATGGGAGATAAAAAAAAAAGAAGAAATCCAGTTAGAAAGAAACTGAAAAGGAGGAGGAGGAGGGAGGGAAAAAGAAAGCGGGCAAGGTTCAAGGAACTGATTTAGGGTTTATGAAATAATAGAGAATATATTTTAAATAATTTGGTTACATTTGAAGAAAAGCACAGTAAGAGGCCGATTCATTAATAGCGGCAGGTAGCGACAGTTGAGCGACTGTAGCGGCATTTTCAGAGCGCCCGCTAGTAGTCGCTGTGCTTGGCCGATGTTCGGTAGTTAATAGCGACTCAGTCGGTTTGCCGTAATGTTGAATATTGGGTGAGGAGTCGCTATTTGACAGGTTCCGCGCTGTATGGGAGCGCATGATAGCGACTGGCCCTAGCGACCGGCTCCCACCATATTCATTAAAAAATCACGCTCAAAAAATTCTCGCGCTGTAAATGTTTAAACCCCAGAGCGCTGGCGGCGATGGGTTAAAAGTCGTTTTTTAACCCCCAAACCACCATATTTTTGGAAACCAAAAAAAAAAAGTTTTTAAAATAATTTAGTAATATGAATACATTAATATCAGACCTGTAATATGAATTCTGTACAATTTTTTTTTTTTTTTTTTTTTTTACCTTAAAAAAATTATCTAAAATGCCAGAAGTGGTCACAGAATTTTTCACATAAAAAAAAAAAAAAAACAATTAATAACAATTAATTATTAATATTTAAAGATTGTTCCATTGAAATGCATTGGAGAGCGCCAGGTAGCGAGAAGTCATACCTGTCGCTGTTCAAGGTCGGACGCTGGCGCTGTGGGCTGAGACTGGAATAATGATGAATGAGTCGCTATATGGCGCTATCTCAGTTGCTAAGCAGGATTGCCTTGATAAATGTGTGATTGTGGTGGGGAGCCGGCGTTCTCGTGGCGGGGCCCGTCATTACCGGCCGCTCACCAGTCGCTACCTGGCGCTATCCCTTCATAAATAAGGGCCTAAGTAAGTAGAAGTAGAACCAGAAAAAAAAAACTCAGACTGACTGAATAAAAGTAGTAAATATAGATATAAAATAAAATAGTAAGAATATTAAAGAATATTAAATAAATGATATATGTATAAATATATATTTTTTGCACTACGTTCTCAAAACATGTCTGCCACAGTGTGAAATATGAGGCTTTTTTTTACTCTACAGATGTTCAAAATTTCAAATCAAAACCCTCCAGATATTTAAAACAACTGACAGGCTGATTCATCATTAGATCGCTCAGATGAGCGTCTGTAGCAGGCATTTTCAGAGCGCCCGCTAGTAGTCGCTGTGCTCGGCCGTGAGTCGCTAGTTTATAGCGACTCAGTCGCTGTTCAGTAATGGTGAATACATTGTGAGGAGTCGCTATTTGACCAGTACAGCGCTGTATGGGAACGCATGGTAGCGACTGCTCATAGCGACCGACTCACACCATATTCAGCAAAAAAACAGCCTCACAAATCTCTGGCGCTGAAAAATATTTGTTTGAAGCCCAGAGCGCAGGAGGCGGTGTGATTAAAGTCTGTTTTTCAGCATCTATCCACTAGTAACAAAGCGAAAACATATGGCATTACATTGTAACAACATTGTAACATGAACACTTTAATGGCAGACCTGTAATGTCATTTCTGAGGAAATATATAAAAAATGAAAAAATTATGAAAAAACTGCTTATTCAATGCCAGAAGAGGTCACAGAATTATTTGTGATTTTTTTGAAAAAAAAAAAAAAAAAACCTGTTTAAAGAGAAGAAAAGGTTCGTCCATTGAAATGTATGGGAGAGCGACAGGTAGCGAGAGGTCATACCTGGCGCTGTGCAAGGCTGAACGCCGTGCTGTTCGCTGAGGCTGTGAAAATGATGAATCAGACGCTACATGGCGCTATCCCAGTCGCTAAACAGATTCTGCTTGATAAATGTGTAATTGCGTGCCGCGTCCGGCGTTCACCAGTCGCTATCAGTCGCTACCTTTCATTAACCAGCCACTACCTGACGCTATGCCTTCTTAAATAAGGGCCTAAGATCATTCTCCAAAAAGGCTATGAGCTTTAAGGATCCACAATTCAGTATACATCTCTAATTCTGTTTTATTAGCACTTAATCACTTCTTCAGGAGATGATCGCTACACAAATTGAGGTGAATCTTCATTGATTTAATAATCTGTTTTATATTTGTTTAAGGATCATATTTTGCACTGGTCACTTTGGAGATTGCCACTTTAAACTTAGGCCCTTATTTAACAAGGGATAGCGCCAGGTAGCAAATGGTGAGCGACCGGTAATGACGCTCACCGCCACGAGAACGCCGGCTCCCCTCCGCAATCACACATTTATCAAGCCGATCCTGCTTAGCGACTGAGATAGCGCCATATAGCGTCTCATTCATCATTATTCCAGCCTCACCCCACAGCGCCAGCGTCCGACCTTGAACAGCGACAGGTATGACCTCTCGCTACCTGGCGCTCTCCAATGCATTTCAATGGAGCAATCTTTAAATATTAATAATTAATTGTTATTAATGTTTTTTTTTTTTTTTTAATGGCAAAAATTCTGTGACCACTTCTGCAATGTTAGATATTTTTTTTAAGGTTAAAGAAAAAAAAAAAAAAATTGTGCAGAATTGATATTACAGGTCTGATATTAATGTATTCATATTACAAAATGTTTTGAAAAACTTTTTTTTTTTTTTCAAAAAATATGGTTGTTTGGGGGTTGAAAAACTACTTTTAACCCATCGCCGCCAGCGCTCTGGGGTTTAAACATGCATTTCACAGCGCGAGAATTTTTTGAGCGTGATTTGTTATTGAATATGGTGGGAGCCGGTCGCTATGGCCATTCGCTGTCATGCGCTCCCATACAGCGCGGAACCTGTCAAATAGCGACTCCTCACCCAATATTCAACATTTACGGCACAGCGACTGAGTCGCTATCAACAACCGAACAACGGCCAAGCTTAGCGACTACTAGCGGGCGCTGTGAAAATACCGCTACAGTCGCTCAACTGTCGCTACCTGGCGCTATTAATGAATCGGCCTCTTAGGGATAGGTCTCTATTTGTAGGGGGGTATTTGGGTAAATATGGTTAGTATGGGTCATATGGTTCGCTCCTGCTGGTGCTACGCTTTGTAGATATGTTGTGTATATATGTTTTTAAATGTATGTCATGGTGTTGTATGGATTTGATGTATGTTTTTAATTATTGATGAATTGACTAATTAAAATGGATATTAAGATCAGTCGGTATTATTGATTAATTTACTTTTGGGTTGGAGTGGTGCCTTCTGAGTAACTGTGTTTGTGGAGGGCTGGAACCACATAAGCTTTGGCCCTTATTTAACAAGGGATAGCGCCAGGTAGCGACTGGTGAGCGAACGGTAATGACGGTCACCGCCACGAGAACGCCGGCTCCCCACCACAATCACACATTTATCAAGCCAATCCTGCTTAGCGACTGAGATAGCGCCAGATAGCGACTCATTCATCATTATTCCAGCCTCAGCCCACAGCACCAGCGTCCGACCTTGAAAAGTGACAGGTATGACCTCTCGCTACCTGGCGCTCTCCAATGCATTTCAATGGAACAATCTTTAAATATTAATAGTTAATTGTTAATATATATATATATATTTTTTTTTTTAATGTGAAAATTTCTGTTACCACTTCTGCCATGTTAGATATTTTTTTTAAGGTAAGAAAAAAATAAAAAAAAAATTGTGCAGAATTGATATTACAGGTCTGATATTAATGTATTCATATTAATCTATTCAAATGGTGCACCACTGATAGCCAACCAATAATGGGCGTGCTCACTAATATATGCAACACTAAAAAAGATTGACTCAGTGGTCAACCAGACCAGAGAGTCACAAAAAGGAGCACCACCAATATAAATTCATACACCGTTTATTCAGTTTATACCAAAGACAAACACGTTAAAAAACACAACAACACAACAATGAACATATTAAAACCACCTCTACCTGCCCTGAAGAAGTGTAAAAACACCTGTCCTAATAGTACCCATGAATAATACCAAATCTTAAGGGAATGGTCACTGGAGCCTATTCCCTAAATAGAGTTTACTCCCTTATGTTTAAACCATATATTTGTGCCGGCACAAAATTAACAAATTCCTTAAATGGTGTGTATTGATCATTAAAATCCAAAATTACATCCAAACCAAATCCAGTGACCATTCCCTTAAGATTTGGTATTATTCATGGGTACTATTAGGACAGGTGTTTTTACACTTCTTCCGGGCAGGTAGAGGTGGTTTTAATATGTTCATTGTTGTGTTGTTGTGTTTTTTAACGTGTTTGTCTTTGGTATAAACTCAATAAACGGTGTATGAATTTATATTGGTGGTGCTCCTTTTTGTGACTCTCTGGTCTGGTTGACCACTGAGTCAATCTTTTTTAATGTATTCATATTACAAAATGTTTTTATAAAACTTGTTTTTTTGGGTTTCCAAAAATATGGTTGTTTGGGGGTTAAAAAACTACTGTTAATCCATCGCCGCCAGCGCTCTGGGGTTTAAACAAGCATTTTACAGCGCGAGAAATTTTGGAGCGTGATTTGTTAATGAATATGGTGGGAGCCGGTCGCTATGGCCATTCGCTATCATGCGCTCCCATACAGCGCGGAACCTGTCAAATAGCGACTCCTCACCCAATATTCAACATTACGGCACACCGACTGAGTCGCTATCAACAACCGAACAACGGCCAAGCACAGCGACTACTAGCGGGCGCTGTGAAAATACCGCTACAGTCGCTCAACTGTCGCTACCTGGCGCTATTAATGAATCGGCCTCTTAGGGATTGGTCTCTATTTGTAGGGGGTATTTGGGTAAATATGGTTAGTATGGGTCATATGGTTCGCTCCTGCTGGTGCTACGCTTTGTAGATATGTTGTGTATATATGTTTTTAAATGTATGTCATGGTGTTGTATGGATTTGATGTATGTTTTTAATTATTGATGAATTGACTAATTAAAATGGATATTAAGATCAGTCGGTATTATTGATTAATTTACTTTTGGGTTGGAGTGGTGCCTTCTGAGTAACTGTGTTTGTGGAGTGCTGGAACCACATAAGCTTTGGACCTTATTTAACAAAGGATAGCGCCAGGTAGCGACTGGTGAGCGAACGGTAATGACGGGACCCGCCACGAGAACGCCGGCTCCCCACCACAATCACACATTTATTAAGCTGATCCTGCTTAGCGACTGAGATAGCGCCAGATAGCGACTCATTCATCATTATTCCAGCCTCACCCCACAGCGCCAGCGAGCGACCTTGAACAGCGACAGGTATGACCTCTCGCTACCTGGCGCTCTCCAATGCATTTCAATGGAACAATCTTTAAATATTAATAATTAATTGTTAATATATATTTTTTTTTTTAATGTGAAAATTTCTGTTACCACTTCTGCAATGTTAGATAATTTTTTTAAGGTAAGAAAAAAATAAAAAAAAAATTTGTGCAGAATTGATATTACAGGTCTGATATTAATGTTTTCATATTACAAAATGTTTTTAAAAACTTTTTTTTTTTTTTTTCAAAAAAATATGGTTGATTGGGGGTTAAAAAACTACTTTTAACCCATCTCCGCCAGCGCTCTGGGGTTTAAACAAGCATTTCACAGCGCGAGAATTTTTGGAACGTGATTTGTCAATGAATATGCTGGGAGCCGGTCGCTATGGCCATTCGCTATCATGCGCTCCCATACAGCGCGGAACCTGTCAAATAGCGACTCATCACCTTGTATTCAACATTACTGCACACCGACTGAGTCGCTATCAACAACCGAACAACGGCCAAGCACAGCGACTACTAGCGGGCGCTGTGAAAATACCGCTACAGTCGCTCAACTGTCGCTACCTGGCGCTATTAATAAATCGTCCTCTTAGGGATAGGTGTCTATTTGTAGGGGGTATTTGGGTAAATATGGTTAGTATGGGTCATATGGTTCGCTCCTGCTGGTGCTACTCTTTGTAGATATGTTGTGTATATATGTTTTTAAATGTATGTCATGGTGTTGTATGGATTTGATGTATGTTTTTAATTATTGATGAATTGACTAATTAAAATGGATATTAAGATCAGTCGACTGTGTTTGTGGAGGGCTGGAACCACATAAGCTTTGTGTGTGTATTGTAGTAGCAATTTGGGTTACAGATTTGGCACACTTCCATTTCCCTTATTAATTATGTAGGGTGGTGCTTAATAGGGTGTTCCTCTTTTTTTTGTATATAATATATACAATATCCCTTATACATCAGAGCTTCGTTCCAATTGTCAATAATGGTCACTCACCAAAATGCCAAAAAAGCAACATAGACCAGTGCTGCTATACTCAATTTATTTGCACCTAACGCTATTTTCTTAAAAATAAATTCAGCCTTCTGTAAATGTTCCAGAAACTGGCTACTAAATAAGGTCGTGGCGAATTAAACCCACGGGGAGTCAATGTGCTCACAAAACACTTTCACTCTCCATAGGACTAAAATGTTCCTTCTACAAAAACTATTTCAATCACCTGAAAATTCACCGAAATCTCTAAAGTGTTTCTAAGAACTACTCTCAAAGATTAAATATCAGGATCTGCCACCCTACACAAAAAAAAAAAAAACATTCAACAGTCACTACTCTTCCCAGACTGGGATACAATATATAAAAACCTGCACAAAAGTGCTATTTGTCCAGCACCACCCAAAACAGTGATAATAAAAGCAGACCTGGTGTGCCACAAAGGTATCCCCAATATACACCAATAAGCAACAAGAAATCGGTGGTGCCAGCACACCACCAAGGTGCCCTGAGAAAGTGCCTGGTGGGCACGGAACGCGTGGGTGAGGATTCTTCCAGCAGGGGTGAGCAAATTTATTACGCTGAGGTGTAGGTCGGTTAGCTTGGCCTGGCACTATATTGCATATTTTTGCACAAATGTATTTAGCACTTAGCACTTTATTTTACATTCAGCACTTTGTATCATTCAGGTTGAGGATATGATGGATTTATTTATATATAAGTAGGTTAGGGAGATTTAGGGTTGAGGTTTTTTAGGGTCACTCCTGCTGGGAGGTATTTATATGTTGTATTTTAAATGTAGGTGATTGTATTGTTTATGTTGATGTTTTTATAGTTATGAATAAATAAATGTATTATGATGAATCATTAGTGTTATTTATAGTTAGCAGATAGGTGGTGCCCTTAGGTATATATTTCCCCTTGGTGGTGTGCTGGCGCCACCGATTTCTTCTTGCTTATTGGGATACAATATATAAATATAATAACAATATATATATGTGCCTCCACTAAAAAAATAAAAAAAAGCCCAAATCCTTAAAAAACTATCCTCAGCATCGCCGCTGGGCTGCTCTAGAATACGGGCGCTGCCATCTTGCCTTAGAAGCATCACATACTAATGAGAGGGGGGGGGGGCAAATGTACAGGGGGCGGGGTTATAGCTGTGCTTCACACAGACAGAGCAGAGCTGGGGTCAGGAAATATACAGCAATCCCAGAATGCAGAGCGGCACAGTCAGAAGGCACGTCCTGTTTGCAGGGAGCCTGAGACTCCATGGGTCGCCATCTAGGATATTTAAAGGCTCAAAATATGCTTTTAATGTGGGCAATCTATATGTACAGGGAAACATATAAGATAGGCTCTTATTCAGGGTGAAGGTCCGGATTAATGTGGGCAATCTTTATGTAGAGGGTGGAGGAAACATAGAAGATAGACTCTAATTCAGAGTGAGGGTCAGGATTAATATGGGCAATCTGTATGTACAGGGTGTGGGAAACATACAAGATAGGCTCTTATTTAGGGTGAGGGTCCAGATTAATGTGGGCAATCTGTATGTACAGGGTGTGGGAAACATATAAGATAGGCTCTTATTTAGGGTGAGGGTCCAGATTAATGTGGGCAATCTGTATGTACAGGGTGTGGGAAACATATAAGATAGGCTCTTATTTAGGGTGAGGGTCCAGATTAATGTGGGCAATCTGTATGTACAGGGTGTGGGAAACATATAAGATAGGCTCTTATTTAGGGTGAGGGTCCTGAGTAATGTGGGGAATCTGGATGTACAGGGTGCGGGAAACATATAAGATAGACTCTTATTTAGGGTGAGGGTCCAGATTAATGTGGGCAATCTGTATGTACAGGGTGTGGGAAACATATAACATAGGCTCTTATTTAGGGTGAGGGTCCAGATTAATGTGGGCAATCTGTATGTACAGGGTGGGGGAAACATATAAGATAGGCTCTTATTTAGGGTGAGGGTCCAGATTAATGTGTGCAATCTGTATGTACAGGGTGGGGGAAACATATAAGATAGGCTCTTATTTAGGGTGAGGGTCCAGATTAATGTGGGCAATCTGTATGTACAGGGTGGGGGAAACATATAAGATAGATTCTAATTCAGAGTGAAGGTCCGGTTTAAGCTTATTTGCAGGTTCTTTCTAACATCTGACTATAACAGCAAGATGGATCGGGGTGACCCAGGGGAATGGACCAAAACCCCGGATAGTCAAAATCTTGGGTTTTGGTCCCCTATAAAAAAAAACTGCCGCTAGATGTCGAGAAACAACACCTCCTAATACAAGATCATGAGCAACCCAACTAAAATCCTACCTAGAAATGGCAATCGTAGTCAGCCCAGAACTAAGAGGCCGATTCATTAATAGCGCCAGGTAGCGACAGATGAGCGCCAGTAGCGTGATTTTCACAGCGCCAGCTAGTATTCGCTGTGCTTGGCCGGGGTTTGCTTGTTGACAGCGACTCAGTCGGTGTGCGGTAATGTTGAATACGGGGTTAGGAGTCGCTGTTTCACAGGTTCAGCGTTGTATGGGTGCGCCTGACAACGAATGGCCAGAGCGAACGGCTTGCTGCAGATTCATTAACAAAACACGCTCCGAATTTTTTCGCGCTGTGAATTCCTTGTTTAAACCCCAGAGCGCTGGCGGCGATGGGTGTAAAATAGTTTTTAACCCCCAAACAACCATATTTTTTGATTGTAAAATTATACAAGTTTTTATAAACATTTTGTAATATGAATACATTAATTTCAGACCTGTAATATCAATTCTGCACAAAATCTTTTTTTTTTTTTTTTTACCTTAAAAAAAAATCCTAACATTGCAGAAGTGGTCACAGAATTTCTGACATTAAAAAAAAAAAAAAAAAACATTAATAGCAACGTAATTATGAATAATTAAAGATTGCTCCATTGAAATGCATTGAACATCGCCAGGGAGCGACAGGTCATACCTGGTGATGGGATTAGCAGCGGCGCTGTTCGTTGCAGTCGGCTACATGATGAATCCCGCGCCAGCTGACGCTCTCGCCGCGTGCTAGCCTCATTTAGCTTGATAAATGCGTCATTGTGACCGCCGCCGGGCGTACTTGAGTCGGTAGCCGCCGTTAGCTGGCGGGACCTGGCGCTCGTCAGACACTACCTGGCGCTATCGCTTGATGAATAAGGGCATAAATCACAGTAACTTCTGGAAATAAATATTAGAAACATTATTACCTGGCTAATATATGAGCTAACTCCCTTGGGAGGGGTGGAAGTTGGGTGAGCGGGTGAAGGGGAAAAGAAAAAGGGACGCTACTAGCCTTCTATTAACGTATAAACGTCAGTTTCCGTGGATAACAGTTTGGGCGTAGTCTCTCGGTCGCACTCGGAGACTACTCCCACGTGATCATATCAGCATGTCCTTGTTCGCACTCATTGCGTTTCGTTCTTCAGACTTCTACCTAGGTTCTTTAGGAAAAAAGGCTTGAAAAAATCAAAGTAAAACCAAAGTGCTAAGGGTAAAGAAAATACAAGATGAGGAGATACGTGTAGTGTATGTAAGAGAAAAAGGCATGGAAGCAGAAAGAGAGTACAATACTAATAAGACTGATAAGGTCCAGCATTCTGAATAGGCTGTAAATAGAAAAGACGTGCGTAGGTGTGAATAAACAAAAACAATAAGAACATCTTACCTCATCCCATAGCTAGCCGCCTGTGAGGTCAATGCAATTAGCATAATTACACTAGAACATCTGCACCAACATCATCATCGTATAAAATGCTCCACTCCAAGATGTTCATTTAGAATAGCTGGTCATCAAGTTGTACATTGAGTTTTAAGACTCAAAGATGCTCCATTTTAACACACTGCATTTCTAGTATTAGAAAATGTGAGTTTGCTAAAGAATGAAAGTCACTGGAAAGAAAGTACGGGGAGTTTAACCGGATCTTCACCATAAATAAGAGCCTATCTTGTATGTTCCCCTCCCCCTACATACAGATTGCCCACATTAATCCGGACCTTCACAATGAATAAGAGCCTATCTTGTATGCCCCCCCCTTACATACAGATTGCCCACATTAATCCGGACCTTCACAATGAATAAGAGCCTATCTTGTATGTTTCCCCCTGTACATACAGATTGCCCACATTAATCCAGACCTTCACCCTGAGTAAGAGCCTATCTTGTATGTTCCCCCCCTGTACATACAGATTGCCCACATTAATCCAGACCTTCACCCTGAGTAAGAGCCTATCTTGTATGTTTCCCCCCCTGTACATACAGATTGCCCACATTAATCCAGACCTTCACCCTGAGTAAGAGCCTATCTTGTATGTTCCCCCCCTGTACATACAGATTGCCCACATTAATCCAGACCTTCACCCTGAGTAAGAGCCTATCTTGTATGTCCCCCCCTGTACATACAGATTGCCCCCCATTAATCCAGACCTTCACCATGAGTAAGAGCCTATCTTGTATGTTTCCCCCCTGTACATACAGATTGCCCACATTAATCCAGACCTTCACCCTGAGTAAGAGCCTATCTTGTATGTTCCCCCCCTGTACATACATATTGCCCACATTAATCCAGACCCTCACCCCTGAATAAGAGCCTTATTATTATACGCCCCCCCCCCCCCCCCCCCCCGTACATACAGATTTTCCACATTAAAAATCATCCTACCTGAAACATCCAAGATGGCGGCACATAGAGTCTCAGGCTGCCTGCAAGCAGAAAGTGTCTTCTGATTGCATCGCTCTGCATTCTGGGATTGTTGTCCTTTTCCTGACCCCAGCTCTGCTCTCTCTGAGCAAAGAACAGCTATAACCCCGCCCCCCCTACACTTTTGCCCCCTCTCCTCTCATTAATATGTGATACTTCTGAGGCAGAATCCTGAACAGAGTTGCAGCCCAGTGGGGGAAAGAGTGAAAAGTAAGTGACTAAAAACTTAAAATATATCAGTTTTGCATACTGGAGAATAGTTATTTAGGGGTTTGGGCTTTTCATTAAATGATGCTGAAGGTCTCCTTTAATGGAAGTAAGGCCCTTATTTAAGAAGGGATAGCGTCAGGTAGCGCCTGGTTAATGAAAGATAGCGACTGGTGAACGCCGGACACGGCACGCAATTACACATTTATCAAGCAGAATCTGTTTAGCGACTGGGATAGCGCCATGTAGCGTCCGATTCATCATTTTCACAGCCTCAGCGAACAGCGCCGGCGTTCAGCCTTGCACAGCGCCAGGTATGACCTCTCGCTACCTGGCGCTCTCCAATACATTTCAATGGACGATCCTTTTCTTCTCTTTAAACGTTTTTTTTTTTTTTTTCCAAAAAATCACAAATAATTCTGTGACCTCTTCTGACATTGAATAAGCAGTTTTTTCCTAATTTTTTCATTTTTTATATATTTCCTCAGAAATGACATCACAGCTCTGCCATTAAAGTGTTCATGTTACAATGTTGCTACAATGTAATTTCATATGTTTTCGCTTTGTTACTGGTGGATAGATGCTTGAAAACACACTTTGGCCCTTATTTATCACGGGCTAGCGCCAGGTAGTGTCTGACGAGCGCCAGGTAGCGGCAGCTAACGGCGACTACCGACTCAAGTACGCCCGGCGGCGGTCACAATGACGCATTTATCAAGCAAAATGAGGCTAGCGCCGGCGAGAGCGACGGCTAGCGCGGCATTCATCATGAAGCCGCCTGGACCGAACAGCGCCGCTGCAAATTCCCTCACAGAGCCAGGTATGAGCTGTCGCTCCCTGGCGATGTCCAATGCATTTCAATGGAGCAATCTATAATTAATCATAATTAATTGGTATTAATTTTTTTTTTTTTTTTTACATTTAAAAATTCGGAGACCACTTCTGCAATGTTAGGATTTATTTTTAAGTCAAAAAAAATTTAAAAAATAATTTGTGCAGAATTGATTTAACAGGTCTGAGATTAATGTATTCATAGTACAAAATGATTCTATAAACATGTATAATGTTACATTCTAAAAATATGGTTGTTTAGGGGTTAAAAACTAGTTAATACACATCGCCGCCAGCGCTCTGGGGTTTAAACAAGGAATGGACAGCGCCAGCACATTCGGAGCGTGATTTGTTAATGAATATGAAGCAAGCCGTTCGCTCTGGCCATTCGTTGTCAGGCGCTCACATACAACGGTGGACCTGTGAAACAGCGACCCCCCAGCCCGTATTCAACATTACCGCACACCGACTGAGTCGCTGTCATCAAGCTAACGCCGGCCAAGCACAGCGAGTACTGGCTGGCGCTGAAAAAATCACGCTACAGTCGCTCATCTGGCGCTACCTGGCGCTATTAATGAATCGGCCTCCCCAATCACACCGCCTCCTGCGCTCTGGGCTTCAAACAAGTATTTTTCAGTGCCAGGGATTTTTGAGGCTGTTTTTTTGCTGAATATGGTGTGAGTCGGTCGCTATGAGCAGTCGCTAACATGCGTTCCCATACAGTGCTGTACTGGTCAAATAGCGACTCCTCACAATGTATTCACCATTACTGAACAGTGACTATAAAGTAGCGACTCACGGCCGAGCACTGCGACTACTAGCGGACGCTCTGAAAATGCTGCTACAGACGCTCATCTGTCGCTACCTGGCGTTAGTGATGAATCAGCCTGTAAGTAGTGTTATAAAATACAGCCTTACTCAGAGCAGGAATTTTATCAAAAACATTTTGAATTTATTTCGGCCTCCCCTAATCAGAAGGAAAAAGCTGACTGTCAGTTCTGGTCTCTGGAAAGCAACATAAAAAGCTGAATGACCCCCAGAACTGCATCAAAAATCTGAGGAACAGCTGAGAATAAAAAAAACAGTATAACATCATTGGCCTGTGAGCAGATAAAACGTGTTGTCCTACAAGTTGTAATTGTAAGAAGGAATATATCAAATATAATAGACAAGAGAACTTCCTAAACATTTGATAGAGATGACTGACTGAGGTGAATCACATCACCTCAATTTCTTTAAAGCGGACCTTCACCCTGAATAAGAGCCTATCTTGTATGTTTCCCCCCCTGTACATGCAGATTGCTGACATTAATCTGGACCTTCACCCTGAATAAGAGTCTCATATGTTTCCCCCCTGTGCATACATATTGCCCACATTAATCCGGATCTTCACCCTATCTTGTATGTTTCCCCCCCTGTACATAAAGATTGCTCACATTAATCCGGACCTTCACCCTATCTTGTATGTTTCCCCCCCTGTACATACAGATTGCTCACATTAATCCGGACCTTCACCCTGAAAAGGAGCCTATCTTGTATGTTTCCCCCCCCTGTACATACAGATTGCTCACATTAATCTGGACCTTCACCCTGAATAAGAGCCTATCTTGTATGTTTCCCCACCTGTACATACAGATTGCTCACATTAATCTGGAGCTTCACCCTGAATAAGAGTCTCTCTTATATGTTTCCCCCCTGTACATACATATTGCCCACATTAATCCGGATCTTCACCCTGAATAAGAGCCTATCTTGTATGTTTCCCCCCCTGTACATACAGATTGCTCACATTAATCTGGTCCTTCACCCTGAATAAGAGCCTATCTTGTATGTTTCCCCACCTGTACATACAGATTGCCCACATTAATCTGGACCTTCACCCTGAATAAGAGCCTATCTTGTATGTTTCCCCTCCTTGTACATACAGATTGCTCACATAATCCGGACCTTCACCCTGAATAAGAGTCTCATATGTTTCCCCCCTGTACATACATATTGCCCACATTAATCCAGATATTCACCCTATCTTGTATGTTTCCCCCCCTGTACATACAGATTGCTCACATTAATCCGGACCTTCACCCTGAAAAGGAGCCTATCTTGTATGTTTCCCCCCCCTGTACATACAGATTGCTCACATTAATCCAGACCTTCACCCTGAATAAGAGCCTGTCTTATAGGTTTCCCCCCACCCTGTACATACAGATTGCCCACATTAATCCGGATCTTCACCCTGAATAAGAGCCTATCTTGTATGTTTCCCCCCCCTGTACATACAGATTGCTCACATTAATCTGGACCTTCACCTTGAATAAGAGCCTATCTTGTATGTTTCCCCACCTGTACATACAGATTGCTCACATTAATCTGGAGCTTCACCCTGAATAAGAGTCTCTCTTATATGTTTCCCCCCTGTACATACAGATTGCCCACATTAATCCGGACCTTCACCCTGAATAAGAGCCTATCTTATATGTTTCCCACACCCTGTACATACAGATTGCCCACATTAATCCGGACCTTAAGCCTGCTAATAAGAAGTGTCTTCTGACTATGCCACTCTGCATTCTGGGATTGCTGTACTTTCCCCCAGCTCTGCTCTGTCTGTGCAAAGCACAGCTATAACCCCGCCCCCTGCACTTTATCCCGATCTCCTCTCCTCAGTATGTGTGATGCTTCTGAGGCAAGATGGCGGCACCCGTATCATAGAGTCCTGAACAGAGTTGCAGCCTGATTGGGTAAGTAAGTGACTAAAAACTTAAAATATATTAATATTAGATGCTGGGGAAAGGTTTTTAAGGGTTTGGGCTTTTCATTAAATTATGCTGAAGGTCCGGTTTAAGCAGTGTGGGTGTCCCATGCCTCTGTACAGCAGGACGGAAGAAACCGATCCTCCGCAGTGCACTGTGCTCCCATAAGCTGGCGGCTGCGCTGTCAGGGAGGAGGATCTGTGTCCTCTGATTGTGCCCCTGATCATGATGGAGGACATGAGTGCGAGTCACTTACAAGCTCGCTCTCGTCTCGGCTCCTGCACCTACTTCCTTGGCTCACCTCCTATTGTGCTATATAGAGATGAGCGAACTTCTTGAAAGTTCGATTCGGGCGATTCGCCGAATTTCCCCAAGAAATTCGTGTTCGCCCGAATCGAACTTTCACGAATCGTTCATCTGAAAAAAAAATGCCGGCATGGTGGGAGCGGGCAGGCCGGCTACGCCTGTCAGCGGGCGGTGGAAGCCTGCCCGCTCCCACCATGCCGGCATTTGTTTAAAAAGCAAACACTTACCTGCATGGTCGGAGCGTGGAGGCCGGCGCCGCTCTCAGGCGCCCCTCTGATGACGCGTCCTCTGATGACGCGCCCTCTGATGACGCGTCCTCTGATGACAGCTGAGAGCGGCGCCGGCCTCCACGCTCCGACCATGCCGGCATTTTTTTTATTTATTTCAGGGAAAATTCGATCGGCACGAACCAAAAAAAATTCGAGTTCATGCCGAATCGAATTTTCCCCGAAATTCGGAGCGAATTCTGGTTCGTCTGAACCGGTTCGCTCATCCCTAGTGCTATACACTGAACAGTGACGGAGCGAAAAGGAAGCTGCTCCAGCCAGCAAATGTGCAGGTGGGTGTCCGTGGGTGGCACCGGGCACCCCTCATGAAGAGCAGCTCTACCACTGTGCAGGAAATATAACCCCATTATTGGATGACATGTCTCAGTGGCACCTTCAACTCTGGGGTTCTGGTAGAACACAGGCCAAATAACAGCATGCAATGCCAAGCAGCTGCTTCCGAGGCCACCAAGACATTATCGTGCATTAATAGAGGCCTGGAATCACGGGGTAGGTAAGTAATTTTGCCTCGTTACAAGGCACTGGTGCGCCCTCACCTGGAATATGCCGTCCAGTTCTGGGCGCTCATTCATAGAAAGGATGCTCTGACTATGGAAAGGAAGCAGAGGAGCCACCAAACTAATAAGAGGAATGAAAGATCTTAGTTATGAGGAAAGATTACGAGAATTCAATCTGTTTAGTCTTGAGAGGAGACGGCTGAGGGGGGACATGATTAACTTATATATAAATGGTCCATACAAAAATATGGGGGAACACTATTTCAGCACAAATCTGCTCTAAAGACAAGGGTGCGCTCCCTTCGACTGGATAAAAAGAAATTCAATTTCCGGAGGCGACAATCATTCTTTACTATAAGAACTATAAATCTGTGGAATAGCCTCCCATAGAAGCTTGTTACAGCATCAACTGCTGACAGCCTCAAAAAAGGATTAGACTCTTTCTTAGAAGAAAATAACAATAGCAGTTATTATTGTCTGTCATCAGTAATTAATAAGAATGCTAATAAGTATTAATAAGTGCTAATAAGTACTATATAAAAACAATAAGAGGACTATTAAGTCTGGGATAAGCCTCCATCTATCCTAAGATAAAGAGAACGTACAGTATACACATAAGGGCAGACGGAGATGGCAGATGGAGCGTATGGTCTCCTTCTGCCCTCACCCTTCTATGTTTCAATGTTTCTATAATAATAAAAATAATATAATAACAATAATAATAATAATACTAGGTTAACAATAATAATTATAAGTATTAAAGTGGACCAACACCCTGAGGATTTTTTTTTTTTTTTTTCAAATAATAACCCATGCCATGCCCTAGGACCTGTTAAAGATACTAAAAAAAAAACGTACCTTCGATGATCTTGCGCGGCGTCGCGTAATTTTTGTTTCGCGTCGCCATCTTTGATTTTCATGTAAGAGGAAGAGATCGTTTGACCTCTTCCTCTTGCATTCAAATAATAACCCATGCCATGCCCTAGGACCCGTTAAAGATAATTAAAAAAAAAAACGTACCTTCGATGATCCTGCGCGGCGTCGCGTAATTTTTGTTTCGCGATCGTTTGACCTCTTCCTCTTGCAATTCTCGCGTATGTGCAGTAGCGCCGCTTAGGTAAAGTGAAGCGCTGCTCGCTCCCGTTGCAAGCGGCGCTTCACTTTACCTAAGCGGCGCTACTGCACGTGCGCATTTTTTTTTTTCTTTAGGTGAGCGCACGCTCTGCAGAGCAGGGCAAAGGCGGAAGGAGTGAAAGTCGGGGATATGCCTCTGATAGGTGAGTTATTGATTTATTTTTCTATTTTTTACTTATGTTTTTTTTTTTTCAGGAACTAGACCAGGGAGATGTGCACGCTCCCGAGAGAGAACAGAGGCCACGCCCCCCGATGATGTTGAGAAGAGCAGAAGAAAGTGAAACTGCGCGAGTGAGGAGGACAGCTTATCCATGGACAAGGAAGAGGACAGCATGCAAATGAACGGACAAGAGCTGGAGGGCGGGACTTCCGGACGAGATTTTTGAAGAATACAGAATACAGAAGGCTGCAAAAGTCATCAAAAGGTAAGTGTCTTTTTATGTTTAACTGTTCAGAGACTTGTTGTTTTGGAGGGTGTTGGTCCACTTTAATAAGTACTAAGAATAATAATAAGAAAATAACTTTTCCAACCAAGTCCCTTGTAACTATATATTCACCCAACATCTCATGTGTCCAGCAGGACTCAGGGAGGATATCTCAGGCTGGCCAGCATTTGGTCCCAGTTTGCCCCTGCCGCCTATGGTGGATTTATACAAATTCAGATTATTAGAAACTATTAATTCAAAACTAAAGAGGTTTCCTAAAATATCGCTAATCTTAATGAATTACTAGCATATCAGGGACTTTATTTTGAAGCTCCTCCTGTCTTTACTTGAAGGTCAGTTAGCCTACAGTTGTAAAAATATTGCAGTTAGTAAAAAGGCCAATCAGCGGATTAGTAACCTTTAAAACTAACTCCGCCGCGCACAGCCACATTTGGTCCTCAGCAAAAGTTCGATGCGTCATTAGTTCCGAAAGAGGTATTATTAAATGTGAACTTTAGAGCTGATGGGATTCGGAGGTGTACAGATGCAAATATGAACTTCCCAATTCCAAACCCAAAGTTAGAAAAATAGACCTTTGTGTTCTTTCTTTGTGTTCCTCAAGACTTTTGCACGTGCCACTAATAGCGCGGCTTAACCGCGAAAGGCGTGTGGGCTGCCCGAAGTCAGCCCTGTGTAAGCGGCCATTTAAAAGTCAAATTACAGCACAGCCTGATCTATTAACACCCATCCAAGTTCTTTAAAGGTTACGCGGAAAGGAAATATTTGTTAATGTTTTACTGGAAATAACACACAAATCTTTTCTTCACCATGATTTCGTAAGTGGTCAAAAACTGAAGGGAAATGTAAAACATTCAAGTGGACCTTAAAATCACCTTCGAGTCAAACAGGACGAGAGTGTGCTTGGAAAAGGAAGTGGAGGGCCATCCTGATGAGGGTTGTCCTGCTCTGCATACCAGCAATAGAAGAGACAAAAAGCAAAAAGCTCACCACTCTCAACGTTGCAGGCACGGACAGGGAGATCCCAGGCAATCTTCCATAAAGACTAGCGATCACATTGTGTAGTCCATCCTTACATTAAAACTTTACATTTAATTCATCCATTAAAAAAAAAAACATAAGTGGAAAAAGATTAGGTCCAAGTTAGATTGAGAAGTGGCCCAGACACAGCACCATAGGCCAAGCACCCGTAGCGCGTTTCAACCCTCTTGGGCTCTTAATCATACCTATTGATTGGGCTTGAAACGCGTCACGGGTGCTTGGACCATGTTGCTCTGTCTGGGCCTCTTCTCATTCTAACTTGGACCTACACTTTTTCCACTTATGGGCTATTTTTTAATGGATGAATTAAATGTCCTAATGCAAGGCTGGACCACACACTGTGATTACCAGCAATAGAAGCCCAAACCCGTTCCTGATACGTTGAGGCTGTTTCCAGAGTGCTATCCCTTCTTAAATAACCCCCATAGATACCAGTTTCTTGATCCATCATTGTGGCCTCCTTCATCGTGGCCCCATGTGACCTATGGGGTTTACTGGGTAGGCAGATGCAATCTCCTCCACAAACATTAACTGGCACATGGAGTCACGGTTCTTAGTCAACTGAGTCCTGATGAGGGTTGTCCCACTCTGCATACTAGCAATAGAAGCCCAAACCCGTTCCTGATACGTTGAGGCTGATTCCAGGGTGCTATCCCTTCTGAAATAATCCCCATAGATACCAGTTTCTCGATCCATCATTGTGGCCTCCTTCATCGTGGCCCCATGTGACCTATGGGGTTTACTGGGTGGGTAGATGCAATCTCCTCCACAAACATTAACTGGCACATGGAGTCACAGTTCCAAACCCATTCCTGATACGTTGAGACTGATTCCAGGGCGCTATCCCTTCTTAAATAACCCCCATAGATACCAGTTTCTCGATCCTTCATTGTGGCCCCATGTGACCTTTGGGGTTTACTGGGTGGGTAGATGCAGTCTCCTACACAAACATTAACTGGCACATAGAGACATGGTGCTGAGTCGACTGAGTCCTGATGAGGGTTGTCAGAAACAGAGGAACAGAGGGGGACAGAGGAAGCAAGCGATGTTCTTTAACTTACCTGAGCCCCACAATCTCAGTTCTGTCGGCATCAACGTTCAGTTCAAATGGTCCATGGCATGGACCACAGAAAGATGGCTGTCGCTCCCATGAGTGGTGATACTTCTAATGCCAGCACTAAGAGTATGCTCACTCTTGGAAGCGTCGGCCAAATTTCTGTGGTCCTGGCTGAGGACCATTTTAAAGGACAGAACCGGGATTGCGGGGCTCAGGTGTGTTGTTCAGCAGCTTCCTGCTACTGCACCCTTTAGTGGAAGCTGGTTAATGCCCATCAACCAGCTTTTCCATGTTCGGGCCAAATGCGAAACGGGAACACGGACTTCCGCCTGGAGTCTATATTCAGGTTTGCAAACCCGAACTCGCAAAGTTAGGTACAAACCCGTCCACAGAGGGCAGGCACCTGGTGGCTGCTCTTTGTGAGATCTTTTTCTCCTTCTCTGTGGCTGCCATTCCAGGTTCATCTTCAACAGAAATGTTTTAGGATTTGGTGTCCTTCCTAAATTTTGGGAAATTCTTTTCATATCGATTTGTCTGTTAAGATTTTTATATCAGTAGTCCTCAGCAACCTCATCTGATTTCCAGTTTTCCACCTTAACAATGTACCCATGGAGGAGAATAATTGCCCTGACCTTCATGAAGGACCTTCAGAACATTTGTGACGTGGTGGCCATAAGACTCGTCCGCAGCTGACATTCGTTTCCGAATGCCAGAACATTTCTTCCTCTAAATTAGAACTAGATGGTGTTGTGAGGAGCTTGATGAGACGATTTAAAGAAACTTGAAAGTTGCTGGTTGTCAGCTGACATTTTATTGTGTACTAATAGGAGAGGATATGGGAAGTGTTGTCACCGCAATGGCAAAGGTGATGGCAGTTGTCCCGTCAGCAGGCTGCCTCCCATTACACAGAGGGAAGACTCTGCCAGGCTTGTATCAGGCTTGTATCTTTCTATAATTATGAGTTGGCCTACAAATTATTTTTTGTTCCTTAAAAAAACTAGGAAGAGTGTTGGTGTTTTAAAAGTAAAACTTTTTTGAATTATTAAAAAAAAAAATCTCTACTTTTTTTTTCTACAATAATTTTGTTTTAAGTCAAAACCCCTGAACTCATCATTCGTCATTCAGATTTTCTAGCATTGGACTTCGAAAATACCACTTGTTCTAGCCTCTGTGATTAAGGCCCTTATTTATGAAGGAATAGCGTCAGGTAGCGACTGGTGAGCGGCCGGTAATGACGGGCCCCGCCACGAGAACGCCGGCTCCCCACCACGATCACACATTTATCAAGCCGATCCTGCTTAGCGACTGAGATAGCGCCATATAGCCACTCATTCATCATTATTCCAGCCTCCGCCCACAGCGCCAGCGTCCGACCTTGAACAGCGACAGGTATGACCTCTCGCTACCTGGCGCTCTCCAATGCATTTCAATGGAACAATTTTTAAATATTAATAATTAATTGTTATTAATGTTTTTTTTTTTTTTTTTTTTTAAACGTGAAAAATTCTGTGACCACTTCTGGCATTTTAGATAATTTTTTTAAGTGAAAAAAAATTAAAATAAAAAATTGTACAGAATTGATATTACAGGTCTGATATTAATGTATTCATATTACTAAATTATTTAAAATATTTTTGGTTGCTTGGGGGTTAAAAAACTACTTTTAACACATCGCCTCCAGCGCTCTGGGGTTTAAACATGCATTTTACAGCGCGCAAATTTTTTGAGCGTGATTTTTTGATGAATATGGTGGAAGCAGGTCGCTCTGACCAGTCGCTATCATGCGCACCCATACATCGTGGAACCTGTCAAATAGCGACTCGAAACCTTGTATTCAACATTACGGCAAACCGACTGAGTCGCTGTCAACAACCGAACAACGGCCAAGCACAGTGACTACTAGCGGGCGCTGTGAAAATACCGCTACAGTCGCTCAACTGTCGCTACACGTCTCTATTAATAAAATAGCCTCTAAGAGGGGAGCGATGGGGACTTGCACTATACCCTATATTGTATATGTGGAGGTGCCACTCCCCAAGCTACAAAAAAGCTCAAATCAGGAACAAAAAACATATATAGGGAGGCACTATCAACTCATAAATTAAATCAAAATAAAACAATTTACACAAATGTGATCACTACATATAAACACTAAACATATTAAAACCCTTTAAAAGACACATAAATCAAACAATAACACACAAGACAAACCAACATAAAGGGTGTATAGACGATGGTGGAGAGTCTCACCACACGCAGGGCCTTATTCACGAAGGGATAGCGACAAGTAGTGGCTGTTAAGCGAAAGGTAGCAGCATTTATGAAGCCGATTCTGTTGAGCGACTGGGATAACGCCATGTAGCGTCTGATTCGTCATTATCCCTGGCTCAGCGTATAGTGTCGGCGTTCAGCCTTGCACAGCGCCACGTCTTACCTGTCGCTACCTGTCGCTCTCCCATACATTTCAATGGATGTTCTTTTACTTCTCTTTAAACAGGGGGTTTTTATTATTATTATTTTTTTTTTTTTATTCTCAAATAATGTTGTGACCTCTCCTGGCCTTGAAAAAGACATTTTTTCAAACTTTTTTCATTTTTTTTATATATTTATGCAGAATTGACATGACAGGTCTGGTATTAATGTGTTCACGTCACAATCTTATAACAATGTAATTCCATATGTTTTCGCTTTGTTACTGGTGGATACATGTTCAAAAACAGCCTTTAATCACACAGCCTCCGGCGCTCAGGGCTACAGCGAAGCATTTTTGAGCGCCGGCGGTGTGTGAGGCTGGTTTTTTTTTTTATGAATATGGTGTGACTCGGTCGCACTGACCAGTCGCTACCGTTCGCTCCTATACAACGTATTCAACAATGCTGCACAGCGGCGGAGGCGCTCTGAATTAGCAAACCACGGCCGAGCACAGCGACTACTAGCGGGCGCTCTGAAATGCCTGCTACAGACGCTCATCTGTCGCTACCTGCCGCTAGTAATGAGTCAGCCTGCCAATGTTATTGGATATATATATATACATATAAAATTAATCAATAAACAAGGTGTAAATAGTGCAAATAACCACGTACAAATCCTGCCTATGATCCGGATCCTAAGGAATACATATATCTATAAAGTGCAAGTACAATCAATCAAACGAAAATTTATATTGCCAAACTAACAATTCATCACTATATCAATCTACCCTCTAAAACAATACCAAACTTATCAACCACAATGAATCCAATTAAACAACTCAAAATGATCCACTAATATATATCACAATGCTAATCCTATAATATGGATCACAAATGTATATCAAAATCCATTATAACAAGCAATGAAACCAGGAATCATTAAAATAACATGTGTCAAGTCTCCCCACCGCCTACCACACCAAGAGCCACGCGTTCCGTGGGCGCATCACCCACTTCATCAAGCATGTTTAGTGTTTATATGTAATGATCACATTTGAGTAAATTAATACAAATATTTTTGGAGTTGAGAGTGCCTCCTTATATATGTTTCTAGCCTCTGTGATTTACTAACCACACTTATAGTTAGGGATGAGCGAACCCCCCAAAGTTTGGGTTTGGCAAGTTCAGTTGAACCCTAAGCCCGTGATCCCGGTTCTGTCGGCAGGAGCATTCAGTTCGAATGGTCCATGGCATGGACCACAGAAAGATGGCTGTCGCTTCCATGAGTGAGGAAACTCCTAGTTCCGGCACTAAGAGGCCGATTCATTAATAGCGGCAGGTAGCGACAGTTGAGCGACTGTAGCGGAATTTTCAGAGCGCCCGCTAGTAGTCGCTGTGCTTGGCCGTTGTTCGGTAGTTGATAGCGACTCAGCTGGTTCGCCGTAATGTTGAATATTGGGTGAGGAGTCGCTATTTGACAGGTTCCGCGCTGTATGGGAGCGCATGATAGCGACCGGCTCCCACCATATTCATTAACAAATCACGCTCAAAAAATTCTCGCGCTGTAAATGTTTAAACCCCAGAGCGCTGCAGGCAATGTGTTAAAAGTAGTTTTTTAACCCCCAAACAACCATATTTTTGGAAACCAAAAAAAACATGTTTTTTAAATAATTTAGTAATATGAATACATTAATATCAGACCTGTAATATCAATTCTGTACATTTTTTTTTTTTTTTTTACCTTAAAAAAATCTAAAATGGCAGAAGTGGTCACAGAATTTTTCACATTTAAAAAAAATAAAATAAAAAAAACAATTAATAAGAATTAATTATTCATATTTAAAGATTGTTCCATTGAAATGCATTGGAGAGCGCCAGGTAGCAAGAGGTCATACCTGTCGCTGTTCAAGGTCGGACGCTGGCGCTGTGGGCTGAGGCTGGAATAATGATGAATAAGTCGCTATATGGCGCTATCTCAGTTGCTAAGCAGGATTGGCTTGATAAATGTGTGATTGTGGTGGGGAGCCGGCGTTCTCGTGGCGGTGCCCGTCATTACCGGCCACTCACCAGTCGCTACCTGTCGCTATTCCTTCATAAATAAGGGCCTATGTAAGTCACTCTGTTGCTGCATTATATGTGTTAAGAAAAAAACTTATTTCATAGAGTGCCTGGCGCTCGACGCTAGAGCGCCCAGTGTGACGATTGCACGGGTTGATCAGACCTATTGGTCGTTCATCTGATCAGACCGGCCAATGGTACCCCACGTGTGTCACTGCAATTGTTCAATTGGCAACACTAGGGATGAGCGAATTTCCCCGCGATTCGATCGCTCGAAGTTTTCCTTTAACATCCATTCATTTACATTACAGGCATTCTAAGATGGCGGACGGGACATGTCCAGACATCAACCCCGCGCCAGTGCAAGCTGGGACAGTCACATGCAGCCTATCAGCAGCCAGCAAGCCCGGTGACGTCACAGCGGTATTTAAGGCCGGCCATCTTGCTTTCCTGCCTCATTTCTCTATTGCATTCGTGAGAGACAGAACGTTGTGTAGCTGAGGGAGAGAGGCAGTTAGACAGGCAGGGACAGACAGGGACAGGCTGGAGACAGGCAGGAGACAGACAGAAAGTCAGCGAAAAAACAGGGAAAGGTAGAAAAATCGGAGGCTGTCACAGGGAGTTTTTTTTTTTTTTTTCATCCAGCCTGACAGGCTTTGTTAGCGTTTTCAGGCTGCTTATACTAACTAACTGTGCATATATACTGAACTGATCTTAAGTCTGCTGTGAGGCATCCCATTCTGTGACTACAGCAGCCTCTGTTTAAGACCATATAACCATTTGCTCTTATTATAATTGAAATTAGCCTGATAAAGACACTTTTGCTGGGCATAGTACTTCTGGACCCTGCCAGGTCCACTTCTGTTGTGGCATCCCATTCTGTGACTACAGCAGCCTCTGTTTAAGACCATATAACCATTTGCACTTATTATAATTGAAATTAGCCTGATAAAGACACTTGCTGGGCATAGTACTTCTGGACCCTGCCAGGTCCACTTCTGTTGTGGCATCCCATTCTGTGACTACAGCAGCCTCTGTTTAAGACCATATAACCATTTGCTCTTATTATAATTGAAATTAGCCTGATAAAGACACTTTTGCTGGGCATAGTACTTCTGGACCCTGCCAGGTCCACTTCTGTTGTGGCATCCCATTCTGTGACTACAGCAGCCTCTGTTTAAGACCATATAACCATTTGCTCTTATTGTAATTGAAATTAGCCTGACAAATACACTTTTGCTGGGCATAGTACTTCTGGACCCTGCCAGGTCCACTTCTGTTGTGGCATCCCATTCTGTGACTACAGCAGCCTCTGTTTAAGACCATATAACCATTTGCTCTTATTATAATTGAAATTAGCCTGATAAAGACACTTTTGCTGGGCATAGTACTTCTGGACCCTGCCAGGTCCACTTCTGTTGTGGCTTTCCATTCTGTGACTACAGCAGCCTCTGTTTAAGACCATATAACCATTTGCTCTTATTATAATTGAAATTAGCCTGATAAAGACACTTTTGCTGGGCATAGTACTTCTGGACCCTGCCAGGTCCACTTCTGTTGTGGCATCCCATTTTGTGACTACAGCAGCCTCTGTTTAAGACCATATAACCATTTGCTCTTATTATAATTGAAATTAGCCTGATAAAGACACTTTTGCTGGGCATAGTACTTCTGGACCCTGCCAGGTCCACTTCTGTTGTGGCATCCCATTCTGTGACTACAGCAGCTCTGTTTAAGACCATATAACCATTTGCTCTTATTATAATTGAAATTAGCCTGATAAAGACACTTTTGCTGGGCATAGTACTTCTGGACCCTGCCAGGTCCACTTCTGTTGTGGCATCCCATTCTGTGACTACAGCAGCCTCTGTTTAAGACCATATAACCATTTGCTCTAATTATAATTGAAATTAGCCTGATAAAGACACTTTTGCTGGGCATAGTACTTCTGGACCCTGCCAGGTCCACTTCTGTTGTGGCATCCCATTCTGTGACTACAGCAGCCTCTGTTTAAGACCATATAACCATTTGCTCTTATTATAATTGAAATTAGCCTGATAAAGACACTTTTGCTGGTCATAGTACTTCTGGACCCTGCCAGGTCCACTTCTGTTGTGGCATCCCATTCTGTGACTACAGCAGCCTCTGTTTAAGACCATATAACCATTTGCTCTTATTATAATTGAAATTAGCCTGATAAAGACACTTTTGCTGGGCATAGTACTTCTGGACCCGGCCAGGTCCACTTCTGTTGTGGCATCCCATTCTGTGACTACAGCAGCCTCTGTTTAAGACCATATAACCATTTGATCTTATTATAATTGAAATTAGCCTGATAAAGACACTTGCTGGGCATAGTACTTCTGGACCCTGCCAGGTCCACTTCTGTTGTGGCATCCCATTCTGTGACTACAGCAGCCTCTGTTTAAGACCATATAACCATTTGCTCTTATTATAATTGAAATTAGCCTGATAAAGACACTTTTGCTGGGCATAGTACTTCTGGACCCTGCCAGGTCCACTTCTGTTGTGGCATCCCATTATGTGACTACAGCAGCCTCTGTTTAAGACCATATAACCATTTGCTCTTATTGTAATTGAAATTAGCCTGATAAAGACACTTGCTGGATATAGTACTTCTGGACCCGGCCAGGTCTTCTTCTGTTGTGGCATCCCATTCTGTGACTACAACAGCCTCTGTTTAAGACCATATAACCATTTGCTCCAATTATAATTGAAATTAGCCTGATAAAGACACTTTTGCTGGGCATAGACTTACTGCTGCCTGCCAGGTGCACTTCTGTTGGGGCATCCCATTCTGTAACATAGCATACCCCTCTTTATTTACACTAAGCAGCTCTCTTATTTACACTAAGCAGGCCTGTTGGAGGCTGAGTGTTACCGCTCACTTTTGGTGTGCATTATATTCTGTTTCATATAGACCCACCGCTGCCCGGGGGTTCTTTAAATATCACCTACTAACTCGCCAGTTAGACTATGTCGGGCAGACAAGTGCCTGGAAGTGAAAAGAGGAGTGGCAGAGGCCAAGATTCCGCAGGCAGAGCTCGCATCAGACTGGGGGCCAGTAGCAGCAGGAGTCACGCTGAGAGACCTAATCTGCCAGTATCTGCTAGCGGTCGGGTCTCCACCAGTAACGCATCTGCCGTGGTAGATTGGTTGACACGCTCATCAACAACATCATCACAACTTACGTCTGAGACCCCCAGTCTAGGGTCGGTAGGTTCCTCTGACACAACCCTGAGTTGGCATGCCCCGAGAGCAGTCCCTGTCCTCCCATTGCCTCTGTCCTACGCCGTTCCCTCCCCCAGCGACGTATCCTATGCTTTGGGTTCAGCTCCACTCTTTAGTGAGGAGGACGATCAGATACAGGAGGACAGTCAGCAGCTACTGCCCAGCCAAGAAATGGAGGTGGCTTCTTTAGCTAGGCAGACAAATAGTGATGTGGACAGTGTCGTGGGTGCTGCGAGCGTTCCAGCTCCTGCGCCAGACACTGTTGACGAATCCACGAACATCAGTGACGTACAGCCACAACTCGGTGATGATGATGATGACGATGAAGCCGATCGCACTTGGGAGCCGGGTGATGAAGGGGCTTCATCGTCATCATCAGGAGAAGAGGGGCGCAGGTTGCCCCGGAGTCAGCAGCTGAGGCAGCAAGGTGGTAGCAGTCAGCATGGGGGCACAATTCCAAAGGCTGGAGCCGGCCAGGGCCGGGACCGGGGTAGAGCACCTGCTGTGCGGCAGTCTACCTTATCGGGAGGTAGTGGAGCAGGGGTTCCTGGAGTTGGCAACAGCAGCAGTGAATCAGTGAGGCCAGGGGGTGGGAAAAGTAGCTACTCGGCAGTGTGGCAGTTTTTCCTGAGGCATCCGCAGGAGGGTAACATGGCCACATGCAAGATATGTAGGCAAAAGGTGAAGCGTGGCCAGGGTCCAAATGTTGGCACCACGGCCCTGCGTCAACATATGATGCGTCACCATAAAACGACCTGGGAGAACCGAGGCTCCCAAGGGGTGGTCCAGTCTGCTTCCTCACCAAGTGAGCTCCCAATTTCTGCAAGCCAAGGCTCCAGCACCTCAGCCGAAGGCAGCTGTGCGTCATACCCATCCTCTGTCGCTCCTGCTCCTCCTCCTCCAAGTCATGCATCCCGCCAGCAATCCATCAGCGAAGCCATGTCCAAGAGACAGCAGTATGCGCCCACTCATCCTACGGCGCAGAAGCTGAATGTGCTCCTGTCCAAGTTGCTGGTGCTGCAGTCGCTCCCTTTTCAGGTGGTGGAAACAGCGCCGACATCTGGAGCTGTAACTACGGTCAGGGGCAGTACATGTCGTTTACGACCCACTGGGTGAATGTGGTCCCTTTGCAGCAGCAGCAGCAACTTGGACAGGTCACGCCGCTTCAGCCTCCGCGCTCTCTGCCCATTGGGCCTGTGACACCGTGCGACTCGGCCTCCTCATCCTCCGCCATCTCCTCACCCTCCACTGTAGGCTCAAGTCTCAGTGCCCCTCCAGTCTACCATGTGTGCAGGGCACGGAGGTGTCACGCAGTGCTTCACATGGTTTGTCTTGGCGAACTGAGTCACACAGGGGAGGAACTGCTTAAATGTATTCATCAGGAAATCCAAACATGGCTTACTCCGAGAAAACTTAAAATGGGAATCATGGTTACCGCCAATGGGAAGAACATTTTGTCTGCGCTGCGCCAAGGAAGCCTGACCCATGCCCCCTGCATGGCTCACGTCTTCAATCTGGTTGTCAAGCGGTTTCTGAAGTGTTCCCCCCATCTGCAAGACATCCTAACAACTTCAAGGAAACTTTGCATGCACTTCAGCCACTCCTACACCGCCAAACACACCCTTCTTGAGCTACAGCGTCAGAATGGTATCCCCCAACATAGTCTGATTTGCGATGTTTCCACCCGTTGGAATTCCACCCTTCACATGTTGGACCGATTATATGAACAGAGAAAAGCCATCACGGATTTCCTGATGATCCAAGCAGAAGGACTCCCCTGTGTAACTTCAATGTCAACCAGTGGCAGCTCATACGTGACACCTGCCGTTTGCTCAGGCCCTTTGAGGAAGCCACTTTATTTGTCAGTCGGCAGGATTACGGGATGAACGACGTGATTCCACTGCTTCATGTACTACAGCACATGTTGGAAACCATGGCTGGTCAGGGCACTGGAGACATGGCGTTTACATCTTACGGCCACATGAACCCCGTTGGAGCTGAACTGGAGGAGGAGGAGGAAGAGGAGGAGGAGGAGGAGTTGCCCAGCGAAACACAGTTCAGGCTTGGCGAAATGGCTGGTTTATCTAGTCAGCGGACAGGAGAGGAGGAGCAGGAGCAGCCAGAGGAGCTAGAGGTTTTTGAGGAAGGCGAGACAGAGGACCCGGGCACACCGTGGCAGTATGCAGTGGAGATGGAGACAGGTAGTCCATCCGAGTCACTTGCGCAAATGGCACGAAGCATGCTCACGTGCTTGCGTAGTGACCCCAGAATTGTTTCCATCTGTTGGCGGGATGACTTCTGGCTGTCCACCTTATTGGACCCTCGCTTCCGGCACAAAATGGGGGAATTTTTTAAACCCACCGAGAGGGAGGACAAACTCAACTACTACAAAGACATTCTACGTAGGCAGTTGGCCGATGCCTATCTGCGCCATGGTCCATACTCTCGCAGGTCTGACTCGAGGGGACCTCTGCGCTCACCTTCCACTGCCATGGCCGCTGGGGGGGTTGGCAGGAGCAGCAGCAGCAGCTCCATCAGCAGCAGCAGCCTCAGTCTTCAGTCGCTAATGAGTAGCTTTCTACACCCGCATAGTGAGGCTACTCATGAGCAGCAGGAAGACCTGGAGCAGGACCTCAACCAGCAGGTCATGTCATACTTTGACATGACCATGCCAACACACCTTGAGGATCCGCTGGACTTCTGGGCAGCCAAACTTGATTTGTGGCCGCAACTAGCAGAGTTTGCCCTGGAAAAGCTGTCCTGCCCGGCAAGTAGCGTGCCATCTGAGCGGGTGTTTAGTGCGGCGGGGGCCATAGTTACGGCGAGGAGAACTCGTCTGTCAACTAAAAATGTGGAGAGACTCACCTTTGTCAAAATGAATCAGGGATGGATAAGCCAGGATTTCCACCCACCAATGCCTGATGCATGCGACTAGATTCAGCATGGTGCCACGTTTTACACTTTCCACATGGTGCAAAACATATTTATGTCTTTAGGCCATTTTTTGGGCTCCTGCTGCTGCCAACTACTGCCAACTCCAGGGTGTGATTCATCCAATTTTTGGGCTCCTGAAGCCAACCCCAGGGTCTCTTTAAAGTAATGTTTGGGCTCCTGCTGCTGCTGCTGCCAACTTCTGCCAACTCCAGGGTGTGATTCATCCAATTTTTGGGCTCCTGAAGCCAACCCCAGGGTCTCTTTAAAGTAATATTTGGGCTCCTGCTGCTGCTGCTGTCAACTCCTGCCAACTCCAGGGTGTGATTCATCCAATTGTTGGGCTCCTGAAGCCAACCCCAGGGTCTCTTTAAAGTAATGTTTGGGCTCCTGCTGCTGCTGCTGCCAACTTCTGCCAACTCCAGGGTGTGATTCATCCAATTTTTGGGCTCCTGAAGCCAACCCCAGGGTCTCTTTAAAGTAATATTTGGGCTCCTGCTGCTGCTGCTGTAAACTCCTGCCAACTCCAGGGTGTGATTCATCCAATTGTTGGGCTCCTGAAGCCAACCCCAGGGCCTCTTTGAAGTAATGTTTGAGCTCCTGCTGCTGTTGCTGCCAACTCCAGGGTGTGATTCATCCAATTTTTGGGCTCCTGAAGCCAACCCCAGGGTCTCTTTGAAGTAATGTTTGGGCTCCTGCTGCTGCTGCTGCCAACTCCTGCCAACTCCAGGGTGTGATTCATCCAATTGTTGGGCTCCTGAAGCCAACCCCAGTGTCTCTTTAAAGTAATATTTGGGCTCCTGCTGCTGCTGCTGCCAACTCCAGGGTGTGATTCATCCAATTTTTGGGCTCCTGAAGCCAACCCCAGGGTCTCTTTAAAGTAGTGTTCGGGCTCCTGCTGCTGCTGCCAACTCCAGGGTGTGAATCATCCAATTGTTGGGCTCCTGAAGCCAACCCCAGGGTCTCTTTAAAGTAATATTTGGGCTCCTGCTGCTGCTGCTGTCAACTCCTGCCAACTCCAGGGTGTGATTCATCCAATTGTTGGGCTCCTGAAGCCAACCCCAGGGTCTCTTTGAAGTAATGTTTGGGCTCCTGCTGCTGCTGCTGCTGCCAACTTCTGCCAACTCCAGGGTGTGATTCATCCAATTTTTGGGCTCCTGAAGCCAACCCCAGGGTCTCTTTGAAGTAATGTTTGGGCTCCTGCTGCTGCTGCTGCCAACTTCTGCCAACTCCAGGGTGTGATTCATCCAATTTTTGGGCTCCTGAAGCCAACCCCAGGATCTCTTTAAGTAATGTTTGGGCTCCTGCTGCTGCTGCTGCCAACTTCTGCCAACTCCAGGGTGTGATTCATCCAATTTTTGGGCTCCTGAAGCCAACCCCAGGGTCTCTTTAAAGTAATATTTGGGCTCCTGCTGCTGCTGCTGTCAACTCCTGCCAACTCCAGGGTGTGATTCATCCAATTGTTGGGCTCCTGAAGCCAACCCCAGGGTCTCTTTAAAGTAATGTTTGGGCTCCTGCTGCTGCTGCTGCTGCCAACTTCTGCCAACTCCAGCGTGTGATTCATCCAATTTTTGGGCTCCTGAAGCCAACCCCAGGGTCTCTTTAAAGTAATGTTTGGGCTCCTGCTGCTGCCAACTTCTGCCAACTCCAGGGTGTGATTCATCCAATTTTTGGGCTCCTGAAGCCAACCCCAGGGTCTCTTTGAAGTAATGTTTGGGCTCCTGCTGCTGCTGCTGCCAACTTCTGCCAACTCCAGCGTGTGATTCATCCAATTTTTGGGCTCCTGAAGCCAACCCCAGGGTCTCTTTAAAGTAATGTTTGGGCTCCTGCTGCTGCCAACTTCTGCCAACTCCAGGGTGTGATTCATCCAATTTTTGGGCTCCTGAAGCCAACCCCAGGGTCTCTTTGAAGTAATGTTTGGGCTCCTGCTGCTGCCAACTCCTGCCAACTCCAGGGTGTGAGTCATCCAATTGTTGGGCTCCTGAAGCCAACCCCAGTGTCTCTTTAAAGTAATATTTGGGCTCCTGCTGCTGCTGCTGCCAACTCCAGGGTGTGATTCATCCAATTTTTGGGCTCCTGAAGCCAACCCCAGGGTCTCTTTAAAGTAGTGTTTGGGCTCCTGCTGCTGCTGCCAACTCCAGGGTGTGAATCATCCAATTGTTGGGCTCCTGAAGCCAACCCCAGGGTCTCTTTAAAGTAATATTTGGGCTCCTGCTGCTGCTGCTGTCAACTCCTGCCAACTCCAGGGTGTGATTCATCCAATTGTTGGGCTCCTGAAGCCAACCCCAGGGTCTCTTTGAAGTAATGTTTGGGCTCCTGCTGCTGCTGTTGCCAACTTCTGCCAACTCCAGGGTGTGATTCATCCAATTTTTGGGCTCCTGAAGCCAACCCCAGGGTCTCTTTGAAGTAATGTTTGGGCTCCTGCTGCTGCCAACTTCTGCCAACTCCAGGGTGTGTTTCATCCAATTTTTGGGCTCCAGAAGCCAACCCCAGGGTCTCTTTAAAGTAATGTTTGGGCTCCTGCTGCTGCTGCTGCCAACTTCTGCCAACTCCAGGGTGTGATTCATCCAATTTTTGGGCTCCTGAAGCCAACCCCAGGGTCTCTTTAAGTAATATTTGGGCTCCTGCTGCTGCTGCTGCTGTCAACTCCTGCCAACTCCAGGGTGTGATTCATCCAATTGTTGGGCTCCTGAAGCCAACCCCAGGGTCTCTTTAAAGTAATGTTTGGGCTCCTGCTGCTGCTGCTGCTGTCAACTCCTGCCAACTCCAGGGTGTGATTCATCCAATTGTTGGGCTCCTGAAGCCAACCCCAGGGTCTCTTTAAAGTAATGTTTGGGCTCCTGCTGCTGCTGCTGCCAACTTCTGCCAACTCCAGGGTGTGATTCATCCAATTTTTGGGCTCCTGAAGCCAACCCCAGGGTCTCTTTGAAGTAATGTTTGGGCTCCTCCTGCTGCTGCTGCCAACTTCTGCCAACTCCAGGGTGTGATTCATCCAATTTTTGGGCTCCTGAAGCCAACCCCAGGGTCTCTTTAGAGTAATGTTTGGGCTCCTGCTGCTGCTGCTGCCAACTTCTGCCAACTCCAGGGTGTGATTCATCCAATTTTTGGGCTCCTGAAGCCAACCCCAGGGTCTCTTTAAAGTAATATTTGGGCTCCTGCTGCTGCTGCTGTCAACTCCTGCCAACTCCAGGGTGTGAATCATCCAATTTTTGGGCTCCTGAAGCCAACCCCAGGGTCTCTTTAAAGTAATGTTTGGGCTCCTGCTGCTGCTGCTGCCAACTTCTGCCAACTCCAGGGTGTGATTCATACAATTTTTGGGCTCCTGAGGCCAACCCCAGGGTCTCTTTAAAGTAATATTTGGGCTCCTGCTGCTGCTGTCAACTCCTGCCAACTCCAGGGTGTGATTCATCCAATTGTTGGGCTCCTGAAGCCAACCCCAGGGTCTCTTTAAAGTAATGTTTGGGCTCCTGCTGCTGCTGCTGCCAACTTCTGCCAACTCCAGGGTGTGATTCATCCAATTTTTGGGCTCCTGAAGCCAACCCCAGGGTCTCTTTGAAGTAATGTTTGGGCTCCTGCTGCTGCCGCTGCCAACTCCTGCCAACTCCAGGGTGTGAGTCATCTAATTGTTGGGCTCCTGAAGCCAACCCCAGTGTCTCTTTAAAGTAATATTTGGGCTCCTGCTGCTGCTGCTGCCAACTCCAGGGTGTGATTCATCCAATTTTTGGGCTCCTGAAGCCAACCCCAGGGTCTCTTTAAAGTAGTGTTTGGGCTCCTGCTGCTGCTGCTGCCAACTTCTGCCAACTCCAGGGTGTGATTCATCCAATTGTTGGGCTCCTGAAGCCAACCCCAGGGTCTCTTTAAAGTAATATTTGGACTCCTGCTGCTGCTGCTGTCAACTCCTGCCAACTCCAGGGTGTGATTCATCCAATTGTTGGGATCCTGAAACAACCCCAGGGTCTCTTTGAAGTAATATTTGGGCTCCTGCTGCTGCTGCTGCCAACTCCAGGGTGTGATTCATCCAATTTTTGGGCTCCTGAAGCCAACCCCAGGGTTTCTTTAAAGTAGTGTTTGGGCTCCTGCTGCTGCTGCCAACTCCAGGGTGTGATTCATCCAATTTTTGGGCTCCTGAAGCCAAGCCCAGGGTCTCTTTGAAGTAATATTTGGGCTCCTGCTGCTGCTGCTGTCAACTCCTGCCAACTCCAGGGTGTGATTCATCCAATTGTTGGGCTCCTGAAGCCAACCCCAGGGTCTCTTTAAAGTAATGTTTGGGCTCCTGCTGCTGCTGCTGCCAACTTCTGCCAACTCCAGGGTGTGATTCATCCAATTTTTGGGCTCCTGAAGCCAACCCCAGGGTCTCTTTGAAGTAATGTTTGGGCTCCTGCTGCTGCTGCTGTCAAGTCCTGCCAACTCCAGGGTGTGATTCATCCAATTGTTGGGCTCCTGAAGCCAACCCCAGGGTCTCTTTAAAGTAATGTTTGGGCTCCTGCTGCTGCTGCTGCTGCCAACTTCTGCCAACTCCAGGGTGTGATTCATCCAATTTTTGGGCTCCTGAAGCCAACCCCAGGGTCTCTTTAGAGTAATGTTTGGGCTCCTGCTGCTGCTGCTGCCAACTTCTGCCAACTCCAGGGTGTGATTCATCCAATTTTTGGGCTCCTGAAGCCAACCCCAGGGTCTCTTTAAAGTAATATTTGGGCTCCTGCTGCTGCTGCTGTCAACTCCTGCCAACTCCAGGGTGTGAATCATCCAATTTTTGGGCTCCTGAAGCCAACCCCAGGGTCTCTTTAAAGTAATGTTTGGGCTCCTGCTGCTGCTGCTGCCAACTTCTGCCAACTCCAGGGTGTGATTCATCCAATTTTTGGGCTCCTGAAGCCAACCCCAGGGTCTCTTTGAAGTAATGTTTGGGCTCCTGCTGCTGCTGCTGCCAACTCCTGCCAACTCCAGGGTGTGATTCATCCAATTGTTGGGCTCCTGAAGCCAACCCCAGTGTCTCTTTAAAGTAATATTTGGGCTCCTGCTGCTGCTGCTGCCAACTCCAGGGTGTGATTCATCCAATCTTTGGGCTCCTGAAGCCAACCCCAGGGTCTCTTTAAAGTAGTGTTTGGGCTCCTGCTGCTGCTGCTGCCAACTTCTGCCAACTCCAGGGTGTGATTCATCCAATTGTTGGGCTCCTGAAGCCAACCCCAGGGTCTCTTTAAAGTAATATTTGGGCTCCTGCTGCTGCTGCTGTCAACTCCTGCCAACTCCAGGGTGTGATTCATCCAATTGTTGGGCTCCTGAAGCCAACCCCAGGGTCTCTTTGAAGTAATGTTTGGGCTCCTGCTGCTGCTGCTGCTGCCAACTTCTGCCAACTCCAGGGTGTGATTCATCCAATTTTTGGGCTCCTAACGCCAACCCCAGGGTCTCTTTAAAGTAATGTTTGGGCTCCTGCTGCTGCTGCTGCCAACTTCTGCCAACTCCAGGGTGTGATTCATCCAATTTTTGGGCTCCTGAAGCCAACCCCAGGGTCTCTTTGAAGTAATGTTTGGGCTCCTGCTGCTGCTGCTGCCAACTTCTGCCAACTCCAGGGTGTGATTCATCCAATTTTTGGGCTCCTGAAGCCAACCCCAGGGTCTCTTTAAAGTAATGTTTGGGCTCCTGCTGCTGCTGCTGCCAACTTCTGCCAACTCCAGTGTGTGATTCATCCAATTTTTGGGGTCCTGAAGCCAACCCCAGGGTCTCTTTAAAGTAATGTTTGGGCTCCTGCTGCTGCTGCTGCTGCCAACTTCTGCCAACTCCAGGGTGTGATTCATCCAATTTTTGGGCTCCTGAAGCCAACCCCAGGGTCTCTTTGAAGTAATATTTGGGCTCCTGCTGCTGCTGCTGTCAACTCCTGCCAACTCCAGGGTGTGATTCATCCAATTGTTGGGCTCCTGAAGCCAACCCCAGGGTCTCTTTAAAGTAATGTTTGGGCTCCTGCTGCTGCTGCTGCCAACTTCTGCCAACTCCAGGGTGTGATTCATCCAATTTTTGGGCTCCTGAAGCCAACCCCAGGGTCTCTTTGAAGTAATGTTTGGGCTCCTGCTGCTGCTGCTGTCAAGTCCTGCCAACTCCAGTGTGTGATTCATCCAATTTTTGGGGTCCTGAAGCCAACCCCAGGGTCTCTTTAAAGTAATGTTTGGGCTCCTGCTGCTGCTGCTGCTGCCAACTTCTGCCAACTCCAGGGTGTGATTCATCCAATTTTTGGGCTCCTGAAGCCAACCCCAGGGTCTCTTTAAAGTAATGTTTGGGCTCCTGCTGCTGCTGCTGCTGCCAACTTCTGCCAACTCCAGGGTGTGATTCATCCAATTTTTGGGCTCCTGAAGCCAACCCCAGGGTCTCTTTAGAGTAATGTTTGGGCTCCTGCTGCTGCTGCTGCCAACTTCTGCCAACTCCAGGGTGTGATTCATCCAATTTTTGGGCTCCTGAAGCCAACCCCAGGGTCTCTTTAAAGTAATATTTGGGCTCCTGCTGCTGCTGCTGTCAACTCCTGCCAACTCCAGGGTGTGAATCATCCAATTTTTGGGCTCCTGAAGCCAACCCCAGGGTCTCTTTAAAGTAATGTTTGGGCTCCTGCTGCTGCTGCTGCCAACTTCTGCCAACTCCAGGGTGTGATTCATCCAATTTTTGGGCTCCTGAAGCCAACCCCAGGGTCTCTTTAAAGTAATATTTGGGCTCCTGCTGCTACTGCTGTCAACTCCTGCCAACTCCAGGGTGTGATTCATCCAATTGTTGGGCTCCTGAAGCCAACCCCAGGGTCTCTTTAAAGTAATGTTTGGGCTCCTGCTGCTGCTGCTGCCAACTTCTGCCAACTCCAGGGTGTGATTCATCCAATTTTTGGGCTCCTGAAGCCAACCCCAGGGTCTCTTTGAAGTAATGTTTGGGCTCCTGCTGCTGCTGCTGCCAACTCCTGCCAACTCCAGGGTGTGATTCATCCAATTGTTGGGCTCCTGAAGCCAACCCCAGTGTCTCTTTAAAGTAATATTTGGGCTCCTGCTGCTGCTGCTGCCAACTCCAGGGTGTGATTCATCCAATCTTTGGGCTCCTGAAGCCAACCCCAGGGTCTCTTTAAAGTAGTGTTTGGGCTCCTGCTGCTGCTGCTGCCAACTTCTGCCAACTCCAGGGTGTGATTCATCCAATTGTTGGGCTCCTGAAGCCAACCCCAGGGTCTCTTTAAAGTAATATTTGGGCTCCTGCTGCTGCTGCTGTCAACTCCAGGGTGTGATTCATCCAATCTTTGGGCTCCTGAAGCCAACCCCAGGGTCTCTTTAAAGTAGTGTTTGGGCTCCTGCTGCTGCTGCTGCCAACTTCTGCCAACTCCAGGGTGTGATTCATCCAATTGTTGGGCTCCTGAAGCCAACCCCAGGGTCTCTTTAAAGTAATATTTGGGCTCCTGCTGCTGCTGCTGTCAACTCCTGCCAACTCCAGGGTGTGATTCATCCAATTGTTGGGCTCCTGAAGCCAACCCCAGGGTCTCTTTGAAGTAATGTTTGGGCTCCTGCTGCTGCTGCTGCCAACTTCTGCCAACTCCAGGGTGTGATTCATCCAATTTTTGGGCTCCTAACGCCAACCCCAGGGTCTCTTTAAAGTAATGTTTGGGCTCCTGCTGCTGCTGCTGCCAACTTCTGCCAACTCCAGGGTGTGATTCATCCAATTTTTGGGCTCCTGAAGCCAACCCCAGGGTCTCTTTGAAGTAATGTTTGGGCTCCTGCTGCTGCTGCTGCCAACTTCTGCCAACTCCAGGGTGTGATTCATCCAATTTTTGGGCTCCTGAAGCCAACCCCAGGGTCTCTTTAAAGTAATGTTTGGGCTCCTGCTGCTGCTGCTGCCAACTTCTGCCAACTCCAGTGTGTGATTCATCCAATTTTTGGGGTCCTGAAGCCAACCCCAGGGTCTCTTTAAAGTAATGTTTGGGCTCCTGCTGCTGCTGCTGCTGCCAACTTCTGCCAACTCCAGGGTGTGATTCATCCAATTTTTGGGCTCCTGAAGCCAACCCCAGGGTCTCTTTGAAGTAATATTTGGGCTCCTGCTGCTGCTGCTGTCAACTCCTGCCAACTCCAGGGTGTGATTCATCCAATTGTTGGGCTCCTGAAGCCAACCCCAGGGTCTCTTTAAAGTAATGTTTGGGCTCCTGCTGCTGCTGCTGCCAACTTCTGCCAACTCCAGGGTGTGATTCATCCAATTTTTGGGCTCCTGAAGCCAACCCCAGGGTCTCTTTGAAGTAATGTTTGGGCTCCTGCTGCTGCTGCTGTCAAGTCCTGCCAACTCCAGTGTGTGATTCATCCAATTTTTGGGGTCCTGAAGCCAACCCCAGGGTCTCTTTAAAGTAATGTTTGGGCTCCTGCTGCTGCTGCTGCTGCCAACTTCTGCCAACTCCAGGGTGTGATTCATCCAATTTTTGGGCTCCTGAAGCCAACCCCAGGGTCTCTTTAAAGTAATGTTTGGGCTCCTGCTGCTGCTGCTGCTGCCAACTTCTGCCAACTCCAGGGTGTGATTCATCCAATTTTTGGGCTCCTGAAGCCAACCCCAGGGTCTCTTTAGAGTAATGTTTGGGCTCCTGCTGCTGCTGCTGCCAACTTCTGCCAACTCCAGGGTGTGATTCATCCAATTTTTGGGCTCCTGAAGCCAACCCCAGGGTCTCTTTAAAGTAATATTTGGGCTCCTGCTGCTGCTGCTGTCAACTCCTGCCAACTCCAGGGTGTGAATCATCCAATTTTTGGGCTCCTGAAGCCAACCCCAGGGTCTCTTTAAAGTAATGTTTGGGCTCCTGCTGCTGCTGCTGCCAACTTCTGCCAACTCCAGGGTGTGATTCATCCAATTTTTGGGCTCCTGAAGCCAACCCCAGGGTCTCTTTAAAGTAATATTTGGGCTCCTGCTGCTACTGCTGTCAACTCCTGCCAACTCCAGGGTGTGATTCATCCAATTGTTGGGCTCCTGAAGCCAACCCCAGGGTCTCTTTAAAGTAATGTTTGGGCTCCTGCTGCTGCTGCTGCCAACTTCTGCCAACTCCAGGGTGTGATTCATCCAATTTTTGGGCTCCTGAAGCCAACCCCAGGGTCTCTTTGAAGTAATGTTTGGGCTCCTGCTGCTGCTGCTGCCAACTCCTGCCAACTCCAGGGTGTGATTCATCCAATTGTTGGGCTCCTGAAGCCAACCCCAGTGTCTCTTTAAAGTAATATTTGGGCTCCTGCTGCTGCTGCTGCCAACTCCAGGGTGTGATTCATCCAATCTTTGGGCTCCTGAAGCCAACCCCAGGGTCTCTTTAAAGTAGTGTTTGGGCTCCTGCTGCTGCTGCTGCCAACTTCTGCCAACTCCAGGGTGTGATTCATCCAATTGTTGGGCTCCTGAAGCCAACCCCAGGGTCTCTTTAAAGTAATATTTGGGCTCCTGCTGCTGCTGCTGTCAACTCCTGCCAACTCCAGGGTGTGATTCATCCAATTGTTGGGCTCCTGAAGCCAACCCCAGGGTCTCTTTGAAGTAATGTTTGGGCTCCTGCTGCTGCTGCTGCCAACTTCTGCCAACTCCAGGGTGTGATTCATCCAATTTTTGGGCTCCTAACGCCAACCCCAGGGTCTCTTTAAAGTAATGTTTGGGCTCCTGCTGCTGCTGCTGCCAACTTCTGCCAACTCCAGGGTGTGATTCATCCAATTTTTGGGCTCCTGAAGCCAACCCCAGGGTCTCTTTAAAGTAATATTTGGGCTCCTGCTGCTGCTGCTGCTGTCAACTCCTGCCAACTCCAGGGTGTGATTCATCCAATTGTTGGGCTCCTGAAGCCAACCCCAGGGTCTCTTTAAAGTAATGTTTGGGCTCCTGCTGCTGCTGCCAACTTCTGCCAACTCCAGGGTGTGATTCATCCATATTTTGGGCTCCTGAAGCCAACTCCAGTGTATATTTGGGCTCCTGCTGCTGCTGCTGCCAACTCCAGTGTGTGATTCATCCAATTTTTGGGCTCCTGAAGCCAACCCCAGGGTCTCTTTGAAGTAATATTTGGGCTCCTGCTGCTGCTGCCAACTTCTGCCAACTCCAGGGTGTGAATCATCCAATTTTTGGGCTCCTGAAGCCAACCCCAGGGTCTCTTTAAAGTAATATTTGGGCTCCTGCTGCTGCCAACTCCAGGGTGTGATTCATCCAATTTTTGGGCTCCTGAAGCCAACCCCAGTGTCTCTTTAAAGTAATGTTTGGGCTCCTGCTGCTGCTGCCAACTCCAGGGTGTGATTCATCCAATTTTTGGGCTCCTGCTGCTGCCAACTCCAGTGTCTCTTTAAAGCAATGTTTGGGCTCCTGCCCCTCATAGTGATGCCACTTCAACTCTCTTGAATTCAATTGTGCCGCTCTGCGATTCTATTAGCGATGCCTCTGATCTGCATGTGATATTTATTCAAAGTATTATTTAACTTACCCAGCACGCATCCTGTGCGTGTTACAGCAAGGCAGAATGGTTTACAACCCTATTGAGGCTCTAGGAGGCTCAGAAATAGCCGTTTTTAATAGCGATTCGTCGCAAATTTATTCGGGTCGAAACGATTTTTGTCGGAAAATTCGGCGAATCAGTCTAATCGAATTTTTCAAAAGTTCGCTCATCTCTAGGCAACATGCTTGGCTATAAATCGCTGCCACCAGAACCCAAACAGGGTTCAACTCTATATAAGCCACACACAACACAATCAGATAGAACGGATCGATCGACCCACAACCATTTCCAGGCAGGGGGCAATCGAACGTCCTAGGCAAGTAAGGTAGCCAGGTTCTTCAGAATTAGCGTGAGCTTTTTAGATCCTTAATTCAAAGCATCAGTGACCCTCTGCTGTATTTTTAGAATGTATTTAAACAAACAGAAAAACACAAAAACAAGAAAAAAACGGTGCAAGGTGATAAAAACAGAATTAACTATAAAACACGGTACACATAATGGGGAGGCTGATTTATTAATAGCGACAGATAGCGACTGTTGAGCGACTGTAGCGGTATCTTGACAGCGACCGCTAGTAGTCGCTGTGCTTGGCCATTGTTCGGTGGATGATAGCGACTCAGTCGGTGTGCCGTAATGTTGAATACAAGATGCTGAGTCGCTATTTGACAGGTTCGCTGTTGTATGGGAGCACATGATAGCGACTGGACATAGCGAACGGCACCCACCATATTCATTAAAAAATCAGCCTTAAAAAATCCTAGCGCTGTGAAATGCATGTTTAAATCCCAGAGCGCAGTAGGCGATGTGTTAAAAGTAGTTTTTTAACCCCCTAACCACCCAAAAAAAAAGTGGAATTATTTTGAAATAAAATTTAAACCTGAATAGTTTAAAATCAGACCTGTAATATCAATTCTGCAAAAAAAACATTTTTTTGAAAAAATCCCCAAAAAATACATTTTCAAAGGAAGAAGTGTTCACAGATTTTTTTTTTTTTAATTTAAAAAAACAAAATATATATTATAAATTAATTATTAATTAAAATACATTCTGCCATTGAAATGCATTGGAGAGCGCCAGGTAGCGAGAGGTCATACCTGTCGCTGTTCAAGGATGTTCGCTGGCGCTGTGGGATGAGGCTGGGATAATGATGAATGAGTCGCTAGGTGGCGCTATCTCAGTCGCTAAGCAGTATCGGCTTGATAAATGTGTGATTGTGGAGGGGAGCCGGCGTTCTAGTTGCGGTACCTGGCTTTACTGGCCGGCTCCCCAGTCGCTATCTGTCGCTATCTGTTGCTATTTCTAGATAAATAAGGCCCTTAGATAGCAATTACAAATAAAAAAGGGGACAAAATATACTTAAGAGTCTGTCTGAGCTGCAGTTTGTCTCAGTCCCCACACGCTTTTCTGGTCTTCTCCTTGTCGATGTTAAAAACAGCATGTGTCGCTCTTGATGGTAAGATTAGAGTGTCTGCCCATTCTTGGCAGCCAAGCTTATAGGCCCCAGAACAGGGGGTCTCTTTACCCCTCCTACCAGGGGCTGGTGTTGGTATCACAGCCTGTCTCAGAGTATTCCAATCTCATTTCTGCTATATGATACCAACTGACCACATTCCACTGGAGGGGGTAACACAAGCAGAAGAGGAACCTTGCTGTCTCAATTGGGGATCTATTTGTGATTTGTTTATTTTGCTTTTCCAAGTGGTTTTATTACTAGGTGGGAGGTGGGAGGAAGTGAGTAGGAGAGGGTTAGATAAAGGTGAAACCCAATTGGGAGGGGGGACAAGAAATGAGGGGTTTACACCAAGCAGGCAGGTCAGCTAAAGTATATATATATATATATATATATATATATATATATATATATATACAGACACATTGATTACCTGTTTGGTCACACCCAGTTTTAGAGTGCCGACGCTGCTTGTGTGTAGTTTTTACTTGAATACGGGCTTCAGCGCAGAGTGCCGGACGCATTTAGAAACTTGCCGTGGGTGCAGTAACCAAGGTTTTCCAAGACCCAATAATCCAGTAGAAAAAAGAAAAAAAGGCAGCACTCCTAAAATATAGCTTTTATTGCCGTCCTTTTTAAAAAATACAAAAAAGTAGAAAGCAGCGGTAAAAACATCAAGGCAGTCCTAGCACCCTCTAACGCGTTTCGGGCTTTAAACCGCCCTTAATCATAGATGCCGGACGCATTTAACTGACGCTACCTATCGCTTGCTGCAGCATTGTCCTCTTTTCAGATGTGGTGTAGTCTTGGGCACTTTTACCTCGGGACACCACCTATCGTTCTCCATTGGCTCTGCAGTGATTCAGGGAGATGCTTCTACAGCGCCTCCTAGAGACATCACATTTATCACTGCTAGACAGGATACTAAAGCATCACTTGTCCGCCCACGACGCTAGGTTATAGCCCCAGACACCTGCTTGCAGCGACCACTAGCGGACACTCTAAGCGCTGCTACATAGATGCTTACATGGCAATAAGTGGCGCTAGTATTAAATTAGCTTTAAGGTCTAGATATAACTAGATACAGTGGATATATTATATTGCCAGATACAGTCACAAAGTGCTGGGAAAAAATATATATAGAAGCTTCTTTTACTAGGCAGATAGTAAGTAACTAGCAGGACTTCACAGCCATTAGGAAGAACCCCGACCCGTGACCGTACAGCTTCATCATGAATGTTAGAAGGGTCTTCAAGTGATTCAGGTAACAATTGCTGTTCAGTCCTGTCTCCGGAGAAGAAACCTTTGGATTTGCCGCGTGAGTGACAGCCGGGCGCTGCATATTTATGAGCAGATATTGAAAATATATGTATTCATGAATAGTTTATTTTAAGAGTAAAAGCCCGGATGCTCAATATGAAATCCCTAATCTGAAAGTGACGAGATTTCCTGGTGTCACCTTCTCTCCCCTTTACTGCCGCTGAATTAGAGCACAGGGGAGTTTATAACTAGTCATAATCAAAGAATAACTTCCCAGGTCTATGTGACGTGCCCTCACTTTCTTATCATCATCCATAAACGTTATATTGGTTTTTCTTTCCTTTTCATTTTACTCTCCCGTTCTTTCTTTTTGTCCACTTTGTTTTCTTCTCTCTTTATATTCTCAGGATTATAACATATTTGATTTTTTTTTCTTCCTTTCCTACTCCCTTGCTGTCCTTTTCTATTCCTTTTTTCACTTTACTTGTTTTCTCATTTTATCTGTGGTGTGCCCTCGTTATTTAATGATGCCCCTCCTTTTTTTCCAAAGTTATCTTATTGTTATTGCCTATTATATTCGTATTATATTATTATTCTTTTTACCCTGTCTCTTTTTTTTTTTGTTTCTCCGCTCCTTGCCCTTCTCGCTCCCCTGGTGCTCACTCAACCTGCTCTCCTTCGATAGTCCAGCTCTCTCTCAGGTTCCTCCCAGCTGTGTGTATCTAACTGGTCTTTCACTTAAGATAACCTTTATCGGCGGAGGGCTTCCCCGCCAGAGACGTCCTTTTCCCAATGGTGAGAGGTGCTGCAGCAATTCCAGAGTCATCCGGGAGGAAATCAGGAACAGCTCTTACAAGGGATACTGAATGGCGATACAGCGTTTCCCCCAATAAGAGACGGAACTCAGTATTGAGGGTGAAGATGACCTTGTTTTATTCGAGCCACCCTGGGCCTTATATGCAAATCTCCATGCAAGGGGACCTCCCCTGTGGACCTGATGGAGAACTGCATGACAAACGTACAGACCAATGGCCACACAATCCCTCAACTCTGCCTGTAACACAATCAGCAACACAATGGCAGTCTGTAACACAATCAACAACACAATGGCAGTCTGTAACACAATCAACAACACAATGACAGTCTGTAACACAATCAACAACACAATGACATTGTCTGGAACATGCTTAAGAAAATGAAAGTAATGAATCTATGTAAAGTCCAAGGGGCAGAAACAGTGCCTTTAAAATCCAATATGCCCAAGTAGGGTGCCATGGGTCGTATAGAAAAAGGAACAGTGGGCATCCAATGAATGACCCGGTGGGCAATTGAATAGTGGTGAAATCTAAAAGGCAGAGAGTCTGTCACAATATATATATATATATATATATATATATATATATATATATATATATATATATATATATATCTATCCATCTTCTCTCTCTCTCTCTCTCTCTCTCTCTCTCTCTCTGTATCTTTCTGTCTTTCTCTCTCTCTCTCTCTCTCTCTCTCTCTCTCTATATATATATATATATATATATATCTTTCTTTTTCTTTCTCTCCTCTCTCTCTCTCTCTCTCTTTCTCTCAATATCTTTCTTTCCTTTCTTTTGCTCTCTTACTCTCTCTATCTCTCTTTCTCTCTATATCATTTTATCTTTTTCTCTCTCTCCTTCTCACTGTCTCTCTCTCTCTTTCTCTCTATATCTTTTTTTCTTTCTCTCTCTCTCTCTCCTTCTCTCTCTATCTCTCTCTATCTTTCTTTCTTTTTCTCTATCTCTCTCGTTCCCTCTCTATTTTTCTTTCCATTTCTCTCTCTCTGTTTCTCTCTATATCTTTCTTTCTGTTTCTCTCTATCTCTCCTTCTCTCAGTTCTTCCTGGCTGGAAGCAGATGCTGCGGCAGCGGCTGGATTGGGGCCAGTGTAAAGTAACCTTGAATGCTCAGATATGACCAGGAGCCATATAAATTCCGCTCACCTCCTCCATCTAATCACTCTATTATGCCCGGAATAATCACAATGCTGAACACACAATCTTTTCTCTGTGAGTGGGAGATAAAATTGAATGTGCTGAATCGGTTACAATGATGTAAACAGCTCGGCCTTATCCAAGTGTTATGGTCTCTGGCCTCTTCTATATTTCTTCTATTCCTACAAGTGACAATGGTGCAGGATCTGGTGTAGAGCACACGTCATTCCATGATAAATGTCTTGCTGCCAACATCACACTAAATAAGCACATGGATGCAGGGATGGCAGGATACATGGATGCAGGGATGGCAGGACACATGGATGCAGGGATGGCAGGATACATGGATGCAGGGATGGCAGGACACACGGATGCAGGGATGGCAGGATACATGGATGCAGGGATGGCAGGACACACGGATGCAGGGATGGCAGGATACATGGATACAGGGATGGCAGGACACACGGATGCAGGGATGGCAGGATACATGGATGCAGGGATGGCAGGACACACGGATGCAGGGATGGCAGGATACATGGATGCAGGGATGGCAGGACACACGGATGCAGGGATGGCAGGATACATGGATACAGGGATGGCAGGACACATGGATACAGGGATGGCTGGAGACATGGATGCAGGGATGGCAGGATACATGGATGCAGGGATGGCAGGACACATGGTTGCAGGGATGGCTGGAGACATGGATGCAGGGATGGCAGGATACATGGATGCAGGGATGGCAGGACACATGGATGCAGGGATGGCAGGATACATGGATGCAGGGATGGCTGTAGACATGGATGCAGGGATGGCAGGATACATAGATGCAGGGATGGCAGGACACATGGATGCAGGGATGGCAGGACACATGGATGCAGGGATGGCAGGACACATGGACGCAGGGATGGCAGGACACATGGATGCAGGGATGGCAGGATACATATATGCAGGGATGGCAGGATACATGGATGCAGGGATGGCAGGACACATGGATGCAGGGAAGGCAGGATACATAGATGCAGGGATGGCAGGACACATGGATGCAGGGATGGCAGGACACATGGATGCAGGGATGGCAGGACACATGGACGCAGGGATGGCAGGATACATGGATGCAGGGATGGCAGGATACATGGATGCAGGGATGGCAGGATACATGGATGCAGGGATGGCAGGACACATGGACGCAGGGATGGCAGGACACATGGATGCAGGGATGGCAGGATACATATATGCAGGGATGGCAGGATACATGGATGCAGGGATGGCAGGACACATGGATGCAGGGATGGCAGGATACATGGATGCAGGGATGGCAGGACACATGGATGCAAGGATGGCAGGACACATGGATGCAGGGATGGCAGGATACATGGATGCAGGGATGGCAGGACACATGGATGCAGGGATGGCAGGACACATGGATGCAGGGATGGCAGGACACATGGATGCAGGGATGGCAGGACACATGGATGCAGGGATGGCAGGACACACGGACGCAGGGATGGCAGGACACATGGATGCAGGGATGGCAGGACACATGGATGCAGGGATGGCAGGACACACGGATACAGGGATGGCAGGACACATGGATACAGGGATGGCAGGACACATGGATGCAGGGATGGCAGGACCCACGGATGCAGGGATAGCAGGATACATGGATGCAGGGATGGCAGGACACATGGATGCAGGGATGGCAGGACACATGGATGCAGGGATGGCAGGACACATGGATGCAGGGATGGCAGGATACATGGATGCAGGGATGGCAGGACACATGGATGCAGGGATGGCAGGACACATGGATGCAGGGATGGCAGGATACATGGATGCAGGGATGGCAGGATACATGGATGCAGGGATGGCAGGACACATGGATGCAGGGATGGCAGGATACATGGATGCAGGGATGGCAGGACACATGGATGCAGGGATGGCAGGACACATGGATACAGGGATGGCAGGACACATGGATGCAGGGATGGCAGGACACATGGATACAGGGATGGCAGGACACATGGATGCAGGGATGGCAGGACACATGGATGCAAGGATGGCAGGACACATGGATGCAGGGATGGCAGGACACATGGACGCAGGGATGGCAGGACACACGTATGCAGGGATGGCAGGACACATGGATGCAGGGATGGCAGGACACATGGATGCAGGGATGGCAGGACACATGGATGCAGGGATGGCAGGACACACGGACGCAGGGATGGCAGGACACGCGTATGCAGGAATGGCAGGACACATGGATACAGGGATGGCAGGACACATGGATGCAGGGATTGCAGGATACATGGATGCAGGGATGGCAGGACACATGGATGCAGGGATTGCAGGATACACGTATGCAGGGATGGCAGGACACATGGATGCAGGGATGGCAGGACACATGGATGCAGGGATGGCAGGACACATGGATGCAGGGATGGCAGGACACATGGATGCAGGGATGGCAGGACACATGGATGCAGGGATGGCAGGATACACGGATGCAGGGATGGCAGGACACACGGACGCAGGGATGGCAGGACACACGTATGCAGGGATGGCAGGACACATGGATGCAGGGATGGCAGGACACATGGATGCAGGGATGGCAGTACACATGGATGCAGGGATGGCAGGACACACGGATGCAGGGATGGCAGGATACACGGATGCAGGGATGGCAGGACACATGGATGCAGGGATGGCAGGATACACGGATGCACGGATGGCAGGACACATGGATGCAGGGATGGCAGGATACATAGATGCAGGGATGGCATGATACATGGATGCAGGGAAGGCAGGACACATGGATGCAGGGATGGCCGGACACATGGATGCAGGGATGGCAGGATACATGGATGCAGGGATGGCAGGACACATGGATGCAGGGATGGCAGGATACATAGATGCAGGGATGGCAGGATACATAGATGCAGGGATGGCAGGACACATGGATGCAGGGATGGCAGGATACATAGATGCAGGGATGGCAGGATACATAGATGCAGGGATGGCAGGATACATAGATGCAGGGATGGCAGGACACATAGATGCAGGGATGGCAGGATACATGGATGCAGGGATGGCAGGATACATGGATGCAGGGATGGCAGGATACATGGATACAGGGATGGCAGGATACATGGATGCAGGGATGGCAGGACACACGGACGCAGGGATGGCAGGACACCCGTATGCAGGGATGGCAGGACACATGGATGCAGGGATGGCAGGATACATAGACGCAGGGATGGCAGGATACATGGATGCAGGGAAGGCTGGAAACACGGATACAGGGATGGCAGGATACATGGACGCAGGGATGGCAGGATACATGGATGCAGGGAAGGCTGGATACATGGACGCAGGGAAGGCAGGACACATGGATGCAGGGATGGTAGGATACATGGATGCAGGGATGGCAGGACACATGGATGCAGGGATGGCAGGGCAAATGGATGCAAGGATGGCAGGACACACGGATGAAGGGATGGCAGGACACACAGATAGAGGGATGGCAGGACACATGGATGCAGGGATGGCTGGACACACAGAGGCAGGGATGGCAGGATACATGGATGCAGGGATGGCAGGATACATGGATGCAGGGATGGCAGGATACATGGATGCAGGGATGGCAGGACACATGGATGCATGGAAGGCTGGACACACAGATGCAGGGATGGCAGGATACATGGATGCAGGGATGGCAGGATACATAGATGCAGGGATGGCAGGATACATGGATGCAGGGATGGCAGGATACATGGATGCAGGGATGGCAGGATACATGGATGCATGGAAGGCTGGACACACAGATGCAGGGATGGCAGGATACATGGATGCAGGGATGGCAGGATACATGGATGCAGGGATGGCAGGATACACGGATGCAGGGATTGCAGGATACACGGATGCAGGGATGGCAGGACACATGGATGCAGGAATGGCAGGACACATGGATGCAGGGATGGCAGGACACATGGATGCAGGGATGGCAGGATACATGGATGCAGGGATGGCATGATACATGGATACAGGGATGGCAGGACACATGGATGCAGGGATGGCAGGACACATGGATGCAGGGATGGCAGGATACATAGATGCAGGGATGGCAGGACACATGGATGCAGGGATGGCAGGATACATAGATGCAGGGATGGCAGGACACATGGATGCAGGGATGGCAGGACACATGGATGCAGGGATGGCAGGATACATGGATGCAGGGATGGCTGGACACACGGATGCAGGGATGGCAGGACACATGGATGCAGGAATGGCAGGACACATGGATGCAGGGATGGCAGGACACATGGATGCAGGGATGGCAGGATACATGGATGCAGGGATGGCTGGACACATGGATGCAGGGATGGCAGGATACATGGATGCAGGGATGGCTGGACACACGGATGCAGGGATGGCAGAACACATGGATGCAGGGATGGCAGGATACATGGATGCAGGGATGGCTGGACACATGGATGCAGGGATGGCAGGATACATGGATGCAGGGATGGCAGGATACATGGATGCAGGGATGGCTGGACACATGGATGCAGGGATGGCAGGATACATGGATGCAGGGATGGCTGGACACATGGATGCAGGGATGGCAGGATACATGGATGCAGGGATGGCTGGACACACGGATGCAGGGATGGCAGGACACATGGATGCAGGGATGGCAGGATACATGGATGCAGGGATGGCTGGACACATGGATGCAGGGATGGCAGGATACATGGATGCAGGGATGGCAGGATACACGGATGCAGGGATTGCAGGATACACGGATGCAGGGATGGCAGGACACATGGATGCAGGAATGGCAGGACACATGGATGCAGGGATGGCAGGACACATGGATGCAGGGATGGCAGGATACATGGATGCAGGGATGGCATGATACATGGATACAGGGATGGCAGGACACATGGATGCAGGGATGGCAGGACACATGGATGCAGGGATGGCAGGATACATAGATGCAGGGATGGCAGGACACATGGATGCAGGGATGGCAGGATACATAGATGCAGGGATGGCAGGATACATGGATGCAGGGATGGCAGGACACATGGATGCAGGGATGGCAGGATACATAGATGCAGGGATGGCAGGACACATGGATGCAGGGATGGCAGGACACATGGATGCAGGGATGGCAGGACACATGGATGCAGGGATGGCAGGACACATGGATGCAGGGATGGCAGGATACATAGATGCAGGGATGGCAGGACACATGGATGCAGGGATGGCAGGACACATGGATGCAGAGATGGCAGGACACATGGATGCAGGGATGGCAGGATACATGGATGCAGGGATGGCTGGACACACGGATGCAGGGATGGCAGGACACATGGATGCAGGAATGGCAGGACACATGGATGCAGGGATGGCAGGACACATGGATGCAGGGATGGCAGGATACATGGATGCAGGGATGGCTGGACACATGGATGCAGGGATGGCAGGATACATGGATGCAGGGATGGCAGGATACATGGATGCAGGGATGGCAGGACACATGGATGCAGGGATGGCAGGATACATGGATGCAGGGATGGCAGGACACATGGATGCAGGGATGGCAGGATACATAGATGCAGGGATGGCAGGACACATGGATGCAGGGATGGCAGGATACATGGATGCAGGGATGGCAGGATACATAGATGCAGGGATGGCAGGACACATGGATGCAGGGATGGCAGGACACATGGATGCAGGGATGGCAGGATACATGGATACAGGGATGGCAGGACACATGGATGCAGGGATGGCAGGATACATGGATGCAGGGATGGCAGGATACATGGATGCAGGGATGGCAGGATACATGGATACAGGGATGGCAGGATACATGGATGCAGGGATGGCAGGATACATGAATGCAGGGATGGCAGGATACATGGATGCAGGGATGGCAGGATACATGAATGCAGGGATGGCAGGACACATGGATGCAGGGATGGCAGGATACATGGTTGCAGGGATTGCAGGATACATGGATGCAGGGATGGCTGGACACACGGATGCAGGGATGGCAGAACACATGGATGCAGGGATGGCAGGATACATGGATGCAGGGATGGCTGGACACATGGATGCAGGAATGGCAGGACACATGGATGCAGGGATGGCAGGACACATGGATGCAGGGATGGCAGGATACATGGATGCAGGGATGGCTGGACACATGGATGCAGGGATGGCAGGATACATGGATACAGGGATGGCAGGATACATAGATGCAGGGATGGCAGGATACATGGATACAGGGATGGCAGGATACATGGATACAGGGATGGCAGGATACATGGATGCAGGGATGGCAGGATACATGGATGCAGGGATGGCAGGATACATGGATACAGGGATGGCAGGATACATGGATGCAGGGATGGCAGGATACATGGATGCAGGGATGGCAGGATACATGGTTGCAGGGATTGCAGGATACATGGATACAGGGATGGCAGGATACATGGATGCAGGGATGGCAGGATACATGGATACAGGGATGGCAGGATACATGGATGCAGGGATGGCAGGATACATGGATGCAGGGATGGCAGGATACATGGATACAGGGATGGCAGGATACATGGATGCAGGGATGGCAGGATACATGGATGCAGGGATGGCAGGATACATGGATGCAGGGATGGCAGGATACATGGATACAGGGATGGCAGGATACATGGATGCAGGGATGGCAGGATACATGGATGCAGGGATGGCAGGATACATGGATGCAGGGAAGGCAGGACACATGGATGCAGGGATGGCAGGACATATGGATGTAGGGATGGCAGGACACATGGATGCAGGGATGGCAGGACACATGGATGCAGGAATGGCTGGACACACGGATGCAGGGATGGCAGGATACATAGATGCAGGGATGGCAGGATACATGGATGCAGGGATGGCAGGTCACATGGATGCAGGTATGGCAGGACACAAGGATGCAGGGATGGCAGGATACATGGATGCAGGGATGGCAGGACACATGGATGCAGGTATGGCAGGACACAAGGATGCAGGGATGGCAGGATACATGGATGCAGGGATGGCAGGACACAAGGATGCAGGGATGGCAGGATACATGGATGCAGGGATGGCAGGACACATGGATGCAGGGATGGCAGGATACATGGATGCAGGGATGGCAGGATACATAGATACAGGGATGGCAGGATACATGGATACAGGGATGGCAGGATACATGGATGCAGGGATGGCAGGATACATGGATGCAGGGATGGCTGGATACACGTATGCAGGGATGGCAGGATACATAGATGCAGGGATGGCAGGATACATGGATGCAGGGATGGCAGGATACATGGATGCAGGGATGGCAGGATACATGGATGCAGGGATGGCTGGATACACGTATGCAGGGATGGCAGGATACATAGATGCAGGGATGGCAGGATACATGGATGCAGGGATGGCAGGATACATGGATGCAGGGATGGCAGGATACATGGATGCAGGGATGGCTGGATACACGTATGCAGGGATGGCAGGATACATAGATGCAGGGATGGCAGGATACATGGATGCAGGGATGGCAGGATACATGGATGCAGGGATGGCAGGATACATGGATGCAGGGATGGCTGGATACACGTATGCAGGGATGGCAGGATACATAGATACAGGGATGGCAGGATACATGGATACAGGGATGGCTGGATACACGTATGCAGGGATGGCAGGATACATAGATGCAGGGATGGCAGGATACATGGATGCAGGGATGGCAGGATACATGGATGCAGGGATGGCAGGATACTTGGATACAGGGATGGCAGGACACATGGATGCAGGGATGGCAGGATACATGGATGCAGGGATGGCAGGATACTTGGATACAGGGATGGCAGGACACATGGATGCAGGGATGGCAGGATACATGGATGCAGGGATGACAGGACACACGGAGGCAGGGATGGCAGGACACATGGATGCAGGGATGGCAGGACACATGGATGCAGGGATGGCAGGATACACGGATGCACGGATGGCAGGATACATGGATGCAGGGATGGCAGGATACATAGAGGTAGGGATGGCAGGATACATGGATGCAGGGATGGCAGGATAAATAGAGGTAGGGATGGAAGGATACACGGATGCAGTGATGGCAGGATACATGGATGCAGGGATGGCAGGATACATAGAGGTAGGGATGGCAGGACACATGGATGCAGGGAAAACAAGACACATGGATGCAGGGATGTCAGGACACATGGATGCAGGGAAAACAAGACACATGGATGCAGGGATGTCAGGACACATGGATGCAGGGATGGCAGGATACATAGATGCAGGGATGGCAGGATACATGGATGCAGGGATGGCAGGATACATAGAGGCAGGGATGGCTGGATACATGGATGCAGAGAGGGCAGAATACATGGATGCAGGAATGGCAGGACACACGGAGGCAGGGATGGCAGGACACATGGATGCAGGGATAACAGGACACATGGATGCAGGGATGGCAGACACACGGAGGCAGGGACGGCAGGACACATTGATGCAAGAATGGCAGGATACATGGATGTAGGGATGGCAGGACACACGAATGCAGGGATGGCTGGATACACGGATGCCGGGATTTCAGAACACATGGATGCAGGGATGGCAGGATACATGGATGCAGGGATGGCAGGGCACATATATGCAGGGATGGCAGGACACATGGATGCAGGGATGGCAGGATACACGTATGCAGTGATGGCAGGACACATGGATGCAGGGATGGCAGGATACATGGATGCAGGGATGGCAGAATACATGGATGCAGGGATGGCAGGACACATGGATGCAGGGATGGCAGCATACACAGATACATGGATGGCAGGATACACTGATGCTGGGATGGCTGTACACATGGATGCTGGGATGGCAGGATACATGGATGCAGGGATGGCAGGACACATGGATGCATGGATGGCAGGAAACATGGATGCAGGGATAGCAGGATACATGGATGTAGGGATGGCAGGATACATGGATGCAGGGATGGCAGGACACATGGATACAGGGATGGCAGGACACATGGATGCAGGGATGGCAGGATACATGGATGCAGGGATGGCAGGACACATGGATGCAGGGATGGCAGGATACATGGATGCAGGGATGGCAGGACACATGGATGCAGGGATGGCAGGATACATGGATGCAGGGATGGCAGGACACATGGATGTAATGATGGCGGGACACATGGATGCAGGGATGGCAGGACACATGGATGCAGGGATGGCAGGACACATGGATGTAATGATGGCGGGACACATGGATGCAGGGATGGCAGGACACATGGATGCAGGGATGGCAGGACACATGGATGCAGGGATGGCAGGACACATGGATGTAATGATGGCGGGACACATGGATGCAGGAATGGCAGGACACATGGATGCAGGGATGGCAGGACACATGGATGCAGGAATGGCAGGACACATGGATGCAGGGATGGCAGGATACATGGATGCAGGGATGGCAGGATACATGGATGCAGGGATGGCAGGATACACGTATGCAGTGATGGCAGGACACATGGATGCAGGGATGGCAGGATACATGGATGCAGGGATGGCAGAATACATGGATGCAGGGATGGCAGGACACATGGATGCAGGGATGGCAGGATACATGGATGCAGGGATGGCAGCATACACAGATACATGGATGGCAGGATACACTGATGCAGGGATGGCTGTACACATGGATGCTGGGATGGCAGGATACATGGATGCAGGGATGGCAGGACACATGGATGCATGGATGGCAGGAAACATGGATGCAGGGATAGCAGGATACATGGATGTATGGATGGCAGGATACATGGATGCAGGGATGGCAGGACACATGGATGCAGGGATGGCAGGACACATGGATGCAGGGATGGCAGGATACATGGATGCAGGGATGGCAGGACACATGGATGCAGGGATGGCAGGATACATGGATGCAGGGATGGCAGGACACATGGATGCAGGGATGGCAGGACACATGGATGCAGGGATAGCAGGATACATGGATGCAGGGATGGCAGGATACATGGATGCAGGGATGGCAGCACACATGGATGCAGGGATGGCAGGACACATGGATGCAGAGATGGCAGGATACATGGATGCAGGGATGGCAGGACACATGGATGCAGGGATAGCAGGACACATGGATGTAATGATGGCGGGACACATGGATGCAGGGATGGCAGGACACATGGATGCAGGGATGGCAGGACACATGGATGCAGGGATGGCAGGACACATGGATGCAGGGATGGCAGGACACACGGATGCAGGGATGGCAGGATGCAGGGATGGCAGGACACATGGATGCAGGGATGGCAGGACACATGGATGCAGGGATGGCAGGACACACGGATGCAGGGATGGCAGGACACATGGATTCAGGGATGGCAGGACACACAGACGCAGAGGTGGCAGGGTACACAGATGCAAGGATTTCAGGACACACAGATGTAGGGATGGGAAAACAAATGGATGCATGAATGGCATGACACATTAGTACTCAATAATTGTGCTACTATTGGTTATTGTTTTTTTTTTCCTATCTTAAATTTTAAGGCCTAATGTCCACCTTTTTGGTGTTTTTAGCATTAAACATTTTGAGATTTGTGAACTTTTTTCTTCTCAAAATCCCCAAAAAATGAAAAATTACGAAAATAACTCTTGCGTCGGACACTTTCATTGCTAAAAAACATGCTGGATGCTGCTGGCATGTGCTTTAGGTATGAAATAAGCCTGTTAGTCAGTGAAGTCGTCAGTTTTCCTACTAAGTGCACTGGTTAAACCCATAAAACATTTTTTTTTAATTGTTGTGGGGTGCCCCCCTCCAGTAAAACCAACCCAGACACCTGCTATGGGGCCTGGCATGCCCCCCTCCGGCCCTGAAGTCTACCAGCCTGAATAGCCCACATGGGCCACTGGCTCTTCTGCACTCCCTGGGCTTTGGGGATGCAGGTAATAGGGCAGAGGATAATGGCATGTCATTCGCTTGCTGGCAGGTGACTTGCCAACCCCTCGTGCCTTGTGAACTGGTGTAGGGGCCTTAAGAACCCCTTACCAGTTCACAAAGGGGGAAATGTAAAATAAACACTCCACACACAGAATAACATTTTTTTTTTTCTACTTACCATCACCAATCACTGGTGTCCTGCGCTGTCCATTGTTGCTGTCTGACAGCCAGAAATGAGTGGTGGTAGTTGGATATAGGGGCAGGGGGCTCTGTTCCTCTGCCCCTATATCCGACTACCACTGATTAGTCCGGCTTCTGTGCTCACACCAATGCACGGAGGGACCTTTTATAACAGCTGAATGAGATGACATATTCTCACTCACCGCTATAAAAGTCCCCTCCCTGCGGTGACGAGCGATCTGTCAGAAGTCGGGTTGAGAACATCTGCCCTACTGAAGACCCTGCGGGGGTATTTGAGGCCCCCTGTGGAAGAGCAGGCCCCCTGCACTGGCTCCTGGATGGCGGTGATTTTTTTTTAATGACCGCAACTGGGGGAAACGGCAAGCCTGTGGAATCTATATGGAAGTTTACAGTAGGGGCGGCAACGTCATATATTCTACGGACTTGGTGTTTAAAGAGTTAACCCAACAGAAGCAAAAATTAGTTTGGGGACATGTGCCAGATGTAGAAAACACAAAGGCGTATGATGAAAAAAAGTAATCAAATGTTATAAAGATGGAATAAACAGATGAATACGGGCCGGCCCTTCATTTTTCTTATACCAAATAATGGCTTTATAATTCAAAACTCCATTGTCCACCCTGTTGCTTAGACTTGTTTGGCACCGCACGCTCGGTGGAGTATCTGTTTGTTAATTAATTATACAAGCAACGTTCTTTCACCGTGGTACTTCTAAATGGGTATGTATCTTTGTCAAGCATCCTTCACTGTTTCCATGGAGATATAATTTTATTTGTCTTACATAAATTATTAGCACTTTGACAAATTCTTGTCGAGCAATAAGGAAAGAAATGGCCGTCTCGGTGAACAGCCCAGGCATGGCTGACTGGTCTTTGAGCAAATCTTCATCGTTATACAGTAAGTAGAGAATCCTGGGGACAGGGAACTACATTGGGTTTCCAGGGACTCACATCAAAAGTACCCGCCTACAAAAAAGACCTATTTTCCCCAGTAGTAGTAGTAAAATACCTGCAATGGAGTGTGGGGACTGTGGCCTTGGCTTGTGAGTCAAAGAACAGGTTAGGGCTGGTTCACCAGATTACCAGAGATCCGCCAGTGAGCACTAATATACAATGGATGGTCCGCACTTCTCTTTAGTAAAACTTCACCTTTAATTGAGGATTGATTTCAAATCATCTCCTCAATGTAAATAAGGCAATCTAAAAGCAGTAACAGACAAGGTCCTGGAAATCACATGTGTTGCATACCAAAGCAGACCTTAGTGCAGGTCCCAACACCGCGCACATAAAATATTACACACAAATTTTAAGCAAGCAAATTATTAATAGAAGCTCAAAATGTGATAAGTCCAAACGGTCCAAATGTAAGAAATATAGAGAAAACACAGAGCTTCTTCGATATTTTCAACTACAGCTAAGGCTCATTACAAGTATAGCATCCCAAAGTGCATAGCTTGAGGTAGGTGTCTTCAACCCATCACCGGATTAAATAAACTCTTACCAGACCAAAAAGGTTCGATAGCATATAGAATAGTCAGATAATCTTCATCTCGAATGTAAATGCTCCAACTGGTGTTGACCAAAAGCCAAAATGATGCTGATCCCACTGGGGCACCTGACTCACCCCCTTAATTCTACAATATATTGGCCAGCCAATGTCTTCTTCCATCATGTGTGCAACAGGATAGCCTCCAGCCTAAAGAATTCTGCCCCTGTCACAGCTTGTGTTATGTTGGAGTTGTTAAAGGAACAGCATCATTTTGGCTTTTGGTCAACACCAGTTGGAGCATTTACATTTGAGATGAAGATTATCTTACTATTCTATATGCTATCGAACCTTTTTGGTCTGGTAAAAGTTTATTTCATCCGGTGACGGGTTGAAGACACCTACCTCAAGGGATGCTATACTTGTGATGAGCCTTAGCTGCAGTTGAAAATATCGAAGGAGCTCTGTGTTTTCTCTATATTTCTTACATGTGTTGCATAGGTGGCTTACAGTTTCAGACCCCAGTCCTTAATCATAGTAACCTATTGCTAACGGCTGCGCCCCATCTCAAGAGGTGAGTTTAATTTACATACTGTACAATATATAAATGTAAATGCACTTAGCAATAGGTTACTATGATTAAGGACTGGGGTCCAAAACGCGTAAGTCACCTACGCAACACATGTGATTTGCAGGACCTTGTCTGTTACTCTTTTAAGATTGGCTTATGTACATTGAGGAGATGATTTTAAATCCTCATTTAAAGGTGAAGTTTTACTAAAGAGAAGTGCGGACCATCCATTGTATGTGTTCTCTAGTGGGCTTAGGACCACCCACGGTCGAGCACCCTCGAAATGAGCAGGTGAGCGGATATTCTAGTTTATATTGATCCGCCAGTGAGCCCCTGAACTGAAGGGGACTTTGGAGGGCCCCTCTCCAAAAGGGTAATAGAAAATACTGTGCTGTCTTTTCTTTGATCAAAGTAGTAGGTAATGCTGGATGTCACTGATCTATAGCAGGAGAGAACAGGTTATCCACTCATGCATATTATAGCTTAGAGAGTCCGTGCTCCAGGTAGACCCCAGATACTCCAGTCCAAGATTGTGGCCTGATTGGATTTCTAGGTAGTGTTGACCCACTGTGGGGCACAGGTTGGTGGGGCCTGGTGAGGTCCATTCCTTCCTGGGGTGCTTGTTTCTCTGAGCGCACTATACAAAGAGTGGTGGGGGGGGGGGGGACAATGGGCCCTGAAGAGCCAACAACAACCCAACACTGCATACCACTGTGGCCTCAGTCCAATGCTGTTAGAGACTGTGGCCTGATTGGATTTCTAAGTAGTGTTGGCCCACTGTGGGGCACAGGTTGGTGGAGCCTGGTGAGGTCCATTCCTTCCTGGGGTGCTTGTTTCCCTGAGTGAACTATACAAAGGGTGGCGGGGGGGGGGGGGGCAATGTGCCCTGAAGAGCCTACGGCAACCCAACACTGCATATCACAGTGGCCTTAATCCAATGCTGATTGGATTTCTAGGTAGTGTTGGCCCACTGTGGGGCACAGGTTGTGGGGCATGGTGAGGTCCATTCCTTCCTGGGGTTTCCCTGAGCACACTTTACAAAGAGAGGCAGGGTAGAACAATTTGCCCTGAAGAGCCTACGGCAAGCCAACATTGCATACTACTGTAGCCTCAGTCCAATGCTGTTAGAGACTGTGACCTGTTAGGATTTCTAGGTAGTGTTGGCCCACTGTGGGGCACAGGTTGGTAGGGCCTGGTGAGGTCCATTCCTTCCTGGGGCACTTGTTTCTCTGAGCGCACTATACAAAGAGTGGCAGGGTGGGAACATTGTGTCCTGAAGAGCCTATGGCACCCCAACACTGCATGCCACTGTGGCCTCAGTCCAATGCTGTTAGAGACTGTGGCCTGTTTGGGTTTCTAGGTAGTGTTGGCCCACTGTGGGGACAGGTTGGTGGGGCCTGGTGAGGTCCATTCCTTCCTGGGATGCTTGTTTCCCTGAGCGCACTATACAAAGAGTGGCGGGGGGGAGGGGAACAATGTGCCCTGCAGAGCCTACGGCAACCCAACACTGCATACCACTGTGGCCTCAATCCAATGCTGATTGGATTTCTAGGTAGTGTTGACCCACTGTGGTGCACAGGTTGGTAGGGCCTGGTGAGGTCCATTCCTTCCTGGGGTTTCCCTGAGTGCACTATACAAAGAGAGGCAGGGCGGAACAATTTGACCTGAAGAGCCCACGGCAAGCCAACACTGCGTACCACGGTGGCCTCAGTCCAATGCTGTTAGAGACTGTGACCTGTTCGGATTTCTAGGTAGTATTTGCCCACTGTAGGGCACAGGTTGGTGGGGTCTGGTGAGATCCATTCCTTCCTTAGGTGCTTTTTTCCCTGAGTGCACTATGCAAAGAGTGGCGGGGGGGGGGACAATGTGCCTGCAGAGCCTACAGTAACCCAACACTGCATACCACTGTGGCCTCAGTCCAATGCTGTTAGAGACTGTGGCCTGATTGGATTTCCAGGTAGTGTTGGCCCACTGTGGGGCACAGGTTGGTGGGGCCTGGTGAGGTCCTGTTAGGGCGAGCGCTGCGCCATGGCTGCATCCAGCAGTCATCCATCTCACAGCACTTCCCTCACCTCCATTGCTGCTCCCAGCCATCTACCTTCCCCCCATGCTTCCTCCTCGCATGGTCAGTTGCGCGCACGTTTGGTCATCCAATCCTGCATCCACTTCCCCTATTTAAAGGGGCACTTCCTTTCCATCAGTGCCGGATCTTGGTCTTTCCATGCCAGTTGTAAATCAGTTGCTTTTGGATTGCTCACTCTTGTACCGACCTCTGCCTGTCCCCGACTCTGAACCTTTGCTGCCTGCCCCGACCTTGGCTACTCATCTTTACCACGAACCTGTGCTGCCAGGCCTGACCTCTGCCTGTACTCACTACGTCTTTTGCCTGCCCCTGTGCACCACGCTGAACCTCGGCTAACTGTGGAACTGGGCCGCTGTTGGGGGGTAGCGACCTGGGGGTCACTCGCCGCTACAACACCAACCTGCCTTGCGGTGGGCTCTGGTGAATACTGTACATACAGATTGCCCACATTAATCCGGACCTTCCCCCTCAATAAGAGCCTATCTTGTATGCCCCCCCTGTACATACAGATTGCCCACATTAATCCGGACCTTCACCCTGAATAAGAGCCTATCTTGTATGTTTCCTTGCTGTACATGCAGATTGCCCACATTAATCTGAACCTTTAACCAGAATAAGAGCCTATCTTGTATGTTCCCCCCTGTACATACAGATTGCCCACATTAATTGGGACCCTCACCCTGAATAAGAGCCTATCTGGTATGTTTCCCCCCTGTGCATACAGATTGCCCACATTAAAAATCATCCTACCTGATCCTAGTGCTTTTCCTGAGCCTTTAAACATCCGAGATGGTGGCTCATGGCGTCTCACTCTGCCTGCAAACAGGAAGTGTCTTCTGACTGTCCTTTTCCTGACCCCAGTTCTGCTTTGTCTTTGCAAAGCACAGCTATAACCCCGCCCCCTGCACTTCCTCCCCTTCTCATCTCCTCTGTGTGTTATGCTTCTGAGTCAAGATGGCGGCGCCCATATCCTAGAGTCCAGAACAGCGTTTCACTCCGGTGGGGGAAAAAATAATAAGTACGTGCCGAAAAACTTAAAATCTATTAATTTTAGATGCTGGGGAATAGTTTTTTAAGGTTTTGGGCTTTTTATAAAATGATGCTGAAGGTCTTGTTTAAGGCTAAAAAAAGTACACCTTAAAAACGTGAACGAAAAATGCATGTGTATAAAGTGTGGTGAGTCAGTGGTGTGTTGTAATTTGTCTTTTCTTTACTAGGTTTTATTTGTACTTTTTATGCCTTGGCGGGCGTAAAAAAAGTATGAACAAATACCAGTAAAAAAAAAAGTTACAACACACCGCTGAATCACTGCGCTTTATAAATATGCAAGTACAGCGCACAGTCCCACATATTTTGTGTCAACGGAAAAGACATTCATGACATCACTTTTGTTTTACTTATTGTCAGGATCTGGGGCCAATGGCAGTGACTCTGAAAACAGTTCTTAGTCAAATAATAAGTAATTTATTGAAAATAAGTTCCAACAGGCAAAATCTCTTAACTTCAGAGTATGATGCAGGAACAATGCAGTACAGCAAGCGGTTACCTCACCAACTTTAGCATTGTTCAGTGTGTGATAATTACTGCGTATTGCAAGTCCTGGATATCACAGGTCCTCTTTCGGGGCATAAAGGTCCAGGCTGTTAATCCACAGGTTCCAAGAACGGATAACACATAAAGTCCTTTGGATGCAATTCAGCACTGTTAGTATTGGGAGCAGCAAGGCACGGGCTCCTCATCCCAGCCCCTTCATCTCCACTCTGGAAGCCTCAGAAGCTCATTTTATAGGGCTTTCTTCAATTAGTCTCATCACCTGGGAAGACCTGTGAGTAGAGGAAAAACCTGTAGAGGTCCCGGGATGTGGATTGGATCTCTGATATCCCGGCATGGAACTCATGGGAAATATAGACACCATCCACCACTTTTCCATACACTTTACCACAATATATTATATCCCAGAGTCACCCATACTGCTGAACGGTCCCACAGAAAACTTTAGGACCACCCTTAACCTATGATGTTTATGATCACCTATCAACCCCCCCCAACAATACCCCTTTACCCACCAATGATGCTACAAATAATCATAAATAACATCATGAAGAAATGATGGGTGGAAGTATTGGAATCTGGGAGGTGAGCTTCTTCCTGAAATGTCCTCACAGTAGGCCACAGACTTCATTAAGAGTGCCTCTAGAGACATATATTCAGACAAATTAGCGAGCCACAACAGCTGAGATGGAAGTTTGTGATGTGGGATCTTTTCACAAAACTGCTCAGACTTGAGGGTGCTCATTCCCTGGGAGTTAGCCTTCACCGTTTCATGGTCACCCAAATGTCCAACTGGAAGTATTTATGGGTTTGGGAGAGTGCTGTGAGTTTGCCTGTGGGTACCCATTGCGGGTGGTTTGAGAGGGAGACATGAGAAGAAGATGAAGGCTCATCCAGTCAGCCATGGACTGTTTTTTGCTAGGAGCCTGTACAGTACCTCTGGATGGCTGCTCACATATGGAATTGGAGTAATTCATGCCTGTACCCATGGATGGTCACCCAAATGTGGAATTAAAGTATGTGAGAATGTCTTGTTCTTTAAATCTCCTTAATGTAAGCCTGGGGAACTGCTTTTAGGGTGCTTGTGAAGGACCTAAAGGGCAAAGGGTTGAGAGAGAGACACACAAGTTGAAGAGGAAGGCTCATCTAGTCAGCTGTGGAGCATTTTCTCTGAGACTATGCTCCAGGATGGTCAACCAGATATGGAATTTGAAGTTATTTGATAGGAGTAGACCTGCACCCCTGGAAGATGTGGGAATGGAGTCTGTGATGCACCTTTTCCTGTAATTTAATTTTAGACCAAGGTCCTATATGCAAGGACCTACCACTGCAAGAAGAAGTATCAGACAGTAAAATCTGGCCCCCTCACATGTGGGCAGGGCCAGCGCCAGCACAGGGCAAAGCTGGGCAATTGCCAGCTCACTCAGGCTCATGCTTGGCCATGGTATTTGCCCAAACCAAACCACAAAATGCCGGGTGTTGTGTGCAGACCTGCTCATGGTTGACCTCAGCAACAGGGGATGGTCAGAAATAATGCAGAAGGTGGCATGGAATGGAGGACAATTGATGGCAGCTCAGAAGGTGGTGGGAACCAGGTGACAACTGACAGCAATGATGGAGTCTTTAGTGTCAACGGAGAAGGCAGTAAGGGCTGAAGGGTGCTTGGTAGCAGTAGAGAATGCAACAAGGACTAGAGAATGATTGGTGGCTATAGGGAAGGCAATAAGGACTGGAGGATGATTGGTGGCTATAGGGAAGACAATAAGGACTGGAGGATGATTGGTGGATATAGGGAAGACAATAAGGACTGGAGGGTGATTGGTGGCAATAGGGAAGGCAACAAGGACTGGGGGATGATTGGTGGCTATAGGGAAGGCAACAAGGACTAGAGGATGATTGGTGGCTATAGGGAAGGCAATAAGGACAAGAGGACAATTGGTGGCTATAGAGAATGCAATAAGGACTGGAAGATGATTGGTGGTTATAGGGAGGGCAATAAGTACTGGAGGATGATTGGTAACTATAGGGAAGGCAACAGGGACTAGAGGATTATGGGTGCCAACAGGAAAAGCAAAAAGGACAAGAGGGCAATTGGTGGCTATAGGGAAGGCAACAAGGACTGGAGGGCGATTGGTGGTTATAGAGAATGCAATAAGGACTGGAGGGTGATTGGTGGTTATAGGGAGGGCAATAAGGACTGGAGGTTGATTGGTGGATATAGGGAAGGCAATAATGACAGGAGGACAATCAGCAGCAGAAGAAGACCCATTTGAGGCAGCGGAGCTGAAAGGTTATATCATGTGACAGACTACTTAGGGGCCCACTAAGACTCTCTTGCCCATGGGCCCCCACAAACCTAGAGGCAGCCCTGCATGTGGATACCGGCTGTAGCACAGAAGGAAAGCTCAGCAAAGTTAGTTACACATTTAAATATTAGAAGGTACGTCCTCTTGACTGGCACCTTAATGGAAAAGTTCTAACTCTTCTTCAGCTCATGATACTCCTCCACTCTATACAATAGTTTGATTGTTACATGACTGAAAGCAATTCTGTAAAGAAATTACTTTCCAAACAATAGACTGGTTAACCAAGACTGGTGACATCATCAATGCCATTATTATTTCCTCCGTGGTATGTAATTAACCCTGGAAATGAGTAGCTAAAGGCAAGAACATTCTCTGTGTGTTCAATGAATTTCGTTCCCCCACCTGTGTCTTCTGAGATCTAATCAGAGATGAATTAGCATTTTGTTTTCATTAGCACAACTTTTCCGACTGCGAACTTTCTCCAATACGACCAAATCGTTGGCGCATTATCATTTTTTTTATTCTCTTTTAATAGCTAAACAGGCGATAAAGGTTCCGAACGCAATTAATAACGGTGAGCGAGATTTTGTAATAAATTGTTTCCATTTTCAAAGGGCACCCAAAGCGGCTTCCCAACTAGAAAGGCATAAAAGTTTAGAGACGCGTTTTGCTTTTTTTTGGGAGTGTAAAAAGCTGCGTTATAAACTGCGGCGGACTTGATTGACATTGTCTGGTTTAAATTGCGGGATGCGTTGCCTCAAGCTTGATAGAGAAACTACATGGGAGTTTTATACTCTTGGACCAGAAAATTGTTCCATTAGAAGGAACCCAGCATGGTCGCGATTAATTTTTTGGGCCAATAGCTTGGAGGGATTTGGCTCCGTTTTATGAGCTCGTGCTCTTTGACTTTGGAAAAACTCCATGAAACAAAACATAAACACGCCACTGTAAAGAGCATCCCCCTACAAATGCTGTGCCACTTGCTGCAGAGCAAAAGGACATCTAAATGTCAGACTTAAATTAAGTGACTAGGAGCGCGCAACAGTTGGCTATAGACAGACCTCTTGTTTATAAAGAATTTTGGAAAAAAATTCATTCAAATTTTATTCTGTCTACTTTTAGCTAAAAAAAAAAATAGATCATATTCTCCTGATCCTCTTGCCAGATGCTTCAGTTATAATCGGACAGCGGAAGATGTTCAGATATTTGTCTGCATTGCATGTCCCAACTTTGGGGACTCAGAATTAAGAGTAAGGACCACACTAAACACAGAGTGCCTTGCCGGGGCAGTGTGGCTTCCACATGTATCCGCAGATATATGCAACCAAATCTCTGTCTTTCCACATAGCTAGACATGTTTGTTGCTTGATATTTAGTTGATGAGAGGGTTAAACTGGGCGGTAAATTAGTTCCCAGGCCCTGAATAATAATAATAATTTTGTATAAATAATAGTGATTGAGCTGCTCCCACCCCCCTTTATTCATTCTTTTCTATTACGCATTGCACATTACGTTCGATTCCCGGTCGTGGGTCTGTGCATTTGTGCACGTTTTTTGGAGCACCAAGTCGCGCTCAGGCTTCCTCCTTATTCATGGTCATCTAAATTTGAAGCGCATTTTTTAAGACGGAGATTTGCGCATGAGTGGGTGCAAAATGGGAAAATTCTTGCAGTAGCAGCATTAAGACAAAGTTTAGGCTTCCTCCTCATTTTTGGTAGTCTAAATTTAAAGCACATTCAAGGCGGAAATTTACAGATTAAAACAGAGAAGAGAGACCTATTCTGATTTTTTTTAACCCAGAGGCCTCTATAGCCATAGGGCCTCCACCACTAGTAACAGAAATTTGGCAAATTCTTGCAGTAGCAGCATTAAGACAAAGCTCAGGCTTCCTCCTTATTCATGGTCATGTAAATTTGAAGCTCATTTTTTAAGGTGGAAATTTGCGCCTGGGTGCCAAAGTGGAAAATTGGTGACTGATTTATGGGGTGCTTAGAGGGCCGAAAAGCATGCGCAAATTTGTCAATTCCAACAAACAGCTGGAGTAAACTGTCAACTTCACTGACTAACAGACTTAGGCCCTTATTTATGAAGGAATAGCGACAGGTAGCGACTGGTGAGCGGCCGGTAATGACGGGCCCCGTCACGAGAACGCCGGCTCCCCACCACAATCACACATTTATCAAGCCAATCCTGCTTAGCGACTGAGATAGCGCCATATAGCGACTCATTCATCATTATTCCAGCCTCAGCCCACAGCGCCAGCGTCCGACCTTGAACAGCGACAGGTATGACCTCTCGCTACCTGGCGCTCTCCAATGCATTTCAATGGAACAATCTTTAAATATTCATAATTAATTATTAATTGTTTTTTTTTTTTTTTTAATGTGAAAAATTCTGTGACCACTTCTGCCATTTTAGATTTAAAAAAAAATGTACAGAATTGATATTACAGGTCTGATATTAATGTATTCATATTACAAAATTATTTTAAAAACTTGCTTTTTTTGGTTTCCAAAAATATGGTTGTTTGGGGGTTAAAAAACTACTTTTAACCCATCGCCACCAGCGCTCTGGGGTTTAAACATGCATTTTAGAGCGCGAGAATTTTTTGAGCGTGATTTGTTAATGATTATGGTGTGAGCCGGTCGTTATGGCCAGTCGCTATCATGCGCTCCCATACAGCGCGGAACCTGTCAAATGGCGACTCCTCACCCAATATTCAACATTACGGCAAACCGACTGAGTCACTATCAACTACCGAACAACGGCCAAGTACAGCGACTACTAGCGGGCGCTCTGAAAATTCCGCTACAGTCGCTCAACTGTCGCTACCTGCAGCGATTAATGAATCAGCCTCTTATTTAATTCCCAAAACACATGCCAGCAGCGTCCGGCATGTGTTTTAGCAATGATACTGTCATTGCTAAAGTTTTTCATAATTTTTCCCTTTTCTTGGTTTTTGAGGAGGTAGGAAATAGGTTTCCTGCTCAACCAGGTAAACTCATTGCCTGCCAGTGGTCTAAGTAAGCAGTCTGCCTTAGAATGAAAAGCAATGTCCCGAATATAAGTAAAAACTCATCCTCCCAATGCTCCTTGCTGAACTCCCTACATGACTGTAGTCTAAGGACAGCTAAGGACTCAAGTATCACATATAGGTTACAAAAGGCCCAACCCTATACAACCGATATTGTGTCTGCCCCCTTAATAATCTATGGCTGGCCCCTTGTTTGAACTTTTATATAGTTATAGTTTTTATATAGTCTATATTTGGAGGTATGCCTGGATGCCTTAGGACCCGAGGCCTAATTCAAACTAGGGGCCCAACCATCACACAGGTAGCCCAGATATAGTTGTTGGGTTTATATTGTGTCCAGCACCCCTCCCCATAAGCAGTGCCTGTACGTAGCCTTCCAAGAAAGGTTGCCTGACTTTTAACCTTCAGCTAAATACTCCTAATGCCCCCCCCCCCCAGTAGGTGTTTCTGCCCTCTCCCTTCAGCCTCTAGCCAGAATAATCTCCAGAAGCTATTTTGGGTCATAACTTTTGCTGGGAGGGTCCTAGGGCCCAGGTTCTGGTGCCCGAAGTTTGAGCCAGTTGCAACACATCTGATGGGTCCAAGGACAGGGAGTCAGGATGGATCAGAAATGGAGATCTCCAAATCTCCTATGTTAGTTACAGAGATGGAACAAATGTTCCCCCAATTCTACCCATATACTTGTGGCTAGGGTGAACAGAATCCCATTCATTTTGTCTGTCTGAGAGATTGCTTGAAATTCTCCAGCCATGCGGTCAACCAAGCAAGGTGGCCGGGTTTGTTCCACTATGTCAAGCGTGTTAGGGGAGCCACCAGGAGGTCCTTGAAATGGGTACTGCGCGTGTGTACGGATATTCCTTGGGCAACTGAAAGTTCCACTTACTTAAAGGGCTTTTGTTCAAAGTGTCTTTTGTCAAAAGGAAATGAAATAAAAAGGGGTCCCGGGGCATCAGGGATAAAATATATTATTTTCAGCGATTAGGTGCACAGGTGAAGGTCACCCCTCCTCCCCTTTACCCAATACCCTTTCTCCCTCACCTTCCTCCCCCCCCCCCCCCACCGTCTCCCCACAGTTCTCCCTCCCTTTTTTTCTTTTCCTCTTTTTTCTTTTCTCTTCTCCCTTTGTTTTTTCTTTATTTCCCCTTTCGTTCTTCTGTTTCTATCTCGTTGGCGTGTAATCGGTTAGTAGTGTTTCTGTTCGCTCTTAATTAAAAAGAGGAGGCTTGGAATGCAAGCATAATGCTTTGTTATTATAATATGTTCAACAAGTGAGGTTGGTTAAAGTGTGCCATTTTGACATAATGGCCTCCAACACAGAGGCAGGAGGGTAACAAGAATTGCGGGGTAGCCTTGTCCCAGCTACATAGCGCTCATCAGACGAATGGACTTGAAGTAGGGGAATCCCTTCTGCCTTATGTCGAGTGTTGACATTTCCGCTTTGCATCACTTTGCTGAACATTGTCTGTAAGAATTGCTTTGTCAATAAAAAAATTACAATTTAAAAAATAAAAAAAAATATATAATATTTTTATTATTTAGAAACTTTGAAGTTTCGTAAAATTGGTGGATTTACCGAAAACACTTTTAGAATATTAAAAAATATAAATAAATAAAATATAATAATATAAAATAATATAAAGAAGCTGGGGACCCAAGGGGATGAGAAGCTGGGGACCCAAGGGGATGAATACTTCTTACAGGTGCTGTATGTGAAGCGGGTTGACACCCTCTGAACGACATGCTTGCCTGGTCTCTGTTCTCAGCCAAATCAGCCTTGTTGTTCTCCTTTATAGAAAGAGGCAGGAGAATGGCTCCCAGCAGATGGAAAGTACAGTTCAAAGTCGCCGGAGCCAAGAAACCAAGATGCAACATTATTTTAGTCCAGTAGACATGTCACAATATGTTTCCTTTTCTTTCAGTGTGTGCAGCTGGATCCCGAAAAAAAAAAAAAACAGCTTGTACTGTAGAAGACGGCGCGTATTTCATCAGGAAAATGAGAGGCATGACGTTGAGGCGATGATAAACGGTGAGTAATATTGAACTCAAAGATCAGGAACAGTTTAGCCCTGCCACAAATCCAACTGGACAGATCCGCGACAGGCTGGAATGCAGCCAAAACAAATTGACAGAGGTCTGAAAATGGGGCACAGCTCCAAAAATTACATAAAAATACTCTATTTTTATTAATATTGCACAAACATATAAAAACATATAACACAACGTCAACACAATAAAATCAATCCATCCACTGTTACTGAAATGTTAAGGTTCTAGATATCCAAAATAAATAATTAATTCGTTCATTGACCACAATTTTTTAAGCCAGCTCCACTAATAGTCCAAATAAATATATACCCCAAATCTGGGAATCTAAATAGCAAATTGATATATTCTAAAAATACTCTGAAAATACTGAATGGTATAACTGTGCAAATAACAATCTTTAAAAGTGCAAGTGCTATAAATAGGGATGAGCGAACCGGTTCGGACGAACCGGAATTCGCTCCGAATTTCAGGGAAAATTCGATTCGGCACGAACCCGAATTTTTCCCTGAAATAAAAAAAAAAAATGTCGGCATGGTGGGAGCGGGCAGGCCGGGTACGCTGCCCGCTCCCACCATGCCGGCATTTGTTTAAAAAGCAAACACTTACCTGCATGGTCGGAGCGCGGAGGCCGGCGCCGCTCTCAGGCGCCCTCTGATGACGCGCCCTCTGATGACAGCTGAGAGCGGCGCTGGAGCGTGGAGGCCAGCGCCGCTCTCAGCTGTCATCAGAGGACGCGTCATCAGAGAGCGCGTCATCAGAGGGCGCCTGAGAGCGGCGCCGGCCTCCACGCTCCGACCATGGAGGTCAGTGTTTGCTTTTTAAACAAATGCCAGCATGGTGGGAGCGGCTCCCACCATGCCGGCATTTTTTTTTCAGATGAGCGATTCGTGAAAGTTCGATTCGGGCGAACCCGAATTTCTTGGGGAAATTCGGCGAATCGCCCGAATCAAACTTTCAAGAAGTTCGCTCATCTCTAAACACAACGACAACACAATAAAATCAATCCATCCACTGTTACTGAAATGTTAAGGTTCTAGATATCCAAAATAAATAATTAATTTGTTCATTGACCACAATTTTTTAAGCCAGCTCCATTAAAGGTCCAAATAAATATATACCCCAAATCTGGGAATCTAAATTGCAAATTGATATATTCTAAAAATATTCTGAAAAAACTGAATGGTATAACTGTGCAAATAACAATCTTTAAAAGTGCAAGTGCTATAAAGACAGAAAGGGGGGAAAACCCCCATCCAACCCCAAAAAACAATAAAGCTCAGACTGGAAGGCATTAAACATCGCCAACTGACACCGCTTATTCCGCTGGAGTCGGAGTGGGCAGGATGTATTTTTATTTTATCTCTCGTTAAATTTGTCATGTTCATAAAGCTAATGTTTGTTTTGGTGTTACAGAACATGATGACACACTGTTATAGCAACCCGCTGAACAATTTTGTAGTGATAAAAAACAATGGTATAAATGAAGATATTTATAGGCGCTCATGTTATCCTTATTTGCCTTCTATACGGTACATTGAGGGTCTGGTTTACGTTGAGAACAATCTGGCACCATTTAGCAATTCCATACTGCCGCCATGGAAGGGAGCCAGTCAAAATCCCTTTGGCGTAGAGTAGGGGTGTGAATTGGCAAGAATCTGGCGATACGATGCATATCGCGATACACGTATGACGATACTATATATACCAATTCTGTCTCGAAGAAGATATATTGCAATTTTTATAAATTACATAGGTTTTGGGGGAATTTAAAGGGTTAAAAACCCTTAAAAATCCCCCCAAAAAATGGCGTAAGGTCCCCTTCACCCAACATAACAAGCCCGGGACCAGCTATGCAGGACTTGTAGAACAGGGCACAGGGTGGCCCCTGGCTGTGCAGGCTACATGCCGACATAGCCTATGGCCACGGGCTCTTCTGCCCCCCCCCCCGGGCTTTGGGGAGGCAGGTAATGGAGGGGCTCAGGGTTAATGGCAAGTCACCCACTAGCCGCAGGTGACTTGCCAGACCCAGGGCCTTGTGAACTGGTATAGGGGTCTCATACCAGTTCACAAACGGTTAACAGTAAATAAAAACACCACACATAGAAAAAATAACTTTATTTAAAATAAATAAATAAATAAATAAATAAATACTCACCTCCGATTCTCAGCTCCTGTGTCCCTCGCTGATCCAATGACAGAAGTGGTGATCGCTAGTGGTGGAAGGGGGAGGGCAGGGGATCAGAAGATCTCCTGCCTCTCTCCTCCTCACGCCAGCAATCATAGCATCTGGCAGCTGATCCCCCCGGGAGCCGGGATGACGTCCGCAGGGGTGACGTGAAGATGGTGGCACCCATCAGGAAGGCAGGGGCAGAGGGCCAGTCAGGCTCCTGCCTGAAGACTGAAAAGCCCCGGGCGGAGGATCAGAAGCCCCTCGGGTGAAGAGGAGAGCCGAATGGATTTTTCCTTCTCTGGACTGTATCTTAATCCCATCCACTGGCTTGCAGCTGTCTTCTAACTGGCTTCCACCCATCTCTGCCTCTTCTCCACCATTTGACCTCCCATCATCTTTGACTGCCTGCCAGAGGAATGACATGCTCATCTCAGGGAAAGGCTTTTATAACCCGAGGCGTGGCTTCCTAGGATTAACCCGGTTACCATAACAATCCCAAGAAGCCAGGACCCTGACCAGGCCAGGGCTCACATGCTACTATTGTTCACTGGCCCACTGGCCCGTTGCTGAACTTTACCTGTCTAACTTATCCTGGTATCTTTCTGTTCCAATAAATGTCTCATCCCCCCCCCCCATCCGGATAATAGGGGTTTACAAACAAAAATACTCCAGCTCCTTCAAGTTACAGTAGATGGTTTCCGCTGGTGATCAGCAATCTTCAAGTCTGACCACTGATTCTCAATTGGAATCAGGTCTGGACTTTGACTAGTTAATCCTAATACATCTACACTTAAACCACTCGAGTGTTACTTTAGCAGGATGCTTTGGCTCATTGTACTGTTGGAAGGTGAACCTCTGTCCCAGTCTCAAATCAATGAGAGATCAAAACAGGTTTTGCTCAAGAATATCCCTATATTTAGTACCATCTATCTTCCCCTCGACTGGGACCAGTGTTCCATTTCCAGCTGCTGATAAACATCCACAGAGCATGATACTGCCACCACCATGTGACAACTGTGAGGATGGTCTTCTTGGCGTGAAGAGTAGTGATGAGCAAACCCATAGAAGTTTGGATTCAGCAAGTTCAGCCAAACTTGACGCAAAAGTTCAGTTCAGGAGTCCCAAACCCTATTGAAGTCAATGGGGACCTCAACTTGGGGGCCCAAAAATAGTAGTCAGGGGTAGAGTGCTGCAAATAGGTGGTAACACCAGGGCAAAATGGGCTAGGGAAAGTACTCAAAACTATAACATAAAACCCAAATATTAGAGACTATGGGGATTATTCATGAAGGGATAGTGGCAGATAGAGCCCTGTAGCGGCAGGCAGCGTCTGGTGAACGCCGGGCGCTGTACGCAAAACCACATTTATGAAGGCGAATCTGGTGAGCGCCTCGAATAGCGCTATGTAGCGTCACATGTATTATTACAGGTGACTCAGCGTATAGCCCCGGCGCTCTAGCTTCCAGAGCACCAGGTATTACCTGTTGCTACCTGGCGCTTTCCCAACATTTCAATGGACGTTCCTTTTATTCTATTTAAAGTGGGTTTTTGTTTTGTTTTTTTTTGTTTTTTTTGGGAGGGGGGTTGGCTCTCAAATAATTGTGTCACCTCTCCTGGCCTTGAAAATGTCATTTTTGATTTTTTCTTATTTTATGCAGAATTGTCATTACAGGTCTGGCACTAAAGTGTTAGGCCCTTATTTAACAAGGGATAGCGACAGGTAGCGTCTGGTGAGCGACCAGTAATGACGGGCCCTGCCACGAGAACGCCGGCTCCCCACCACAATCACACATTTATCAAGCCAATCCTGCTTAGCGACTGAGATAGCGCCATATAGCGACTCATTCATCATTATTCCAGCCTCAGCCCACAGCGCCAGTGTCCGACCTTTAACAGCGACAGGTATGACCTCTCGCTACCTGGCGCTCTCCAATGCATTTCAATGGGACAATCTTTAAATATTCATAATTAATTAATAATAATGTTTTTTTTTTTTTAAATGTGAAAAATTCTGTGACCACTTCTGCAATGTTGATATTTTTTTAAGGTAAAAAAAAAAAAAACTTTGTGTAGAATTGATATTACAGGTCTGATATTAATGTATTCATATTACAAAATGGGGTTTAAACATACATTTTACAGCGCGAGAATTTTTGGAGCGTGATTTTTTGATGAATGTGGTGGGAGCCGGGCGCTCTGACCAGTCGCTATCATGCGCACCCATACATCGCGGAACCTGTCAAATAGCGACTCGTCACCCCGTATTCAACATTACTGCACACCGACTCAGTCGCTATCAACAACTGAACAACGGCCAAGCACAGCGACTACTAGCGGGTGCTGTGAAAATACTGCTACAGTCGCTCAACTGTCGCTACCTGCCGCTATTAATGAATCAGCCTCCCAATGTCGCAGTGTTAAAACAATGTCATTCCATGTGTTTTCGCTTTGTTACTGCTGGATAGGTGTTCACTGTTAGACTTTAATCACACGGCGCCTGGCGCTCTATGCTGCAGCGCTCAGATTCAGAGCACCGACGCTGTGTGTGCGTAGTTTTTTGAGTATGGTGTGGAGCGCCGAGAGTCGGTCGCACTGAGCTGGTTCTACCTCTCGCTGAAGCACAGTATTGGTGTTAGAGCGCCCAATACACATCCCATTTATCAATGCGAGCCAGGTTACTACAGCGAGTGAGGCGCTCTGTTACAGCGCCCGATACCCGCTAACAGCATCTACTAGCGGTCACTCTAAGCGCCGCTATACAGACGCACATCTGCAGATACCTGGTGTTAGTAGTGAATCAGCCTCTAGGTCATCCTAATACATCTACACTTAAAGTGGACCAACTGCCAGGGGGGATCTATAAGATTCCCGGGCCGATCAGATCCCTCCCTGCGATAAATCCGAAATTGGGATGCCCCGCGGGGTGAAACCCCCCAGGACGCCCAGAAACCTTACCTTAACCCCGTTACAACGGCGCATGCACGGGCCGCGGCCGCGTCTCGCGCTTCCCTCTAGCAGGGCGGCCGTTTGTGAATGGCCGGTGCAGGCGCGCTCCCTGTTAGAGGGAAGCGCGAGACGCGGCCTCCAGCGCTCAGAGTCGCTGTGGTTGGACGCCGCTTGTACATGCATACCACAGCGGCTCTGAGCGCTCTGATTGGACGAGTGCCCGTGTAGGAGCGTGGTGAGGTGAGTGTTTCCAGGCATTCTGGGGGGTTTCACACAGCGGGGCACCCCCGATCGTGGTGCCCCACCGAAGTGGACCAAAACCCAGGATAGTGAAAATCCTGGGTGTTGGTCCACTTTAAAGAATATATATATATATATATATATATATATATATATATATATATATTTCTCAAATCTGATTTACATCTAAACATCTATTTCATTACACTTTCGTTGCAGTACAACATCTGATCTGGGCAAAGACCAGATGTTGATTAAAATGCCCATTGGCTGTGCAATCAAATTGGAGATGAGACTGTCCACAGATCAGATGTATTAAATGTGTGTACAGTGTTTCCATCCCCCCAGCACGATGTACACGTCACATTGCACTGTAAGCTATCTATATTCCAACAGTAGGCTCATGACTGCTTTAAATATTATTACAGCTGATTACAATTGAAACAATTAAGATAAATGCATTGATAGTTGGCTTAAATAATATAAAACAAGGTAATTCTCACCACAGAGCCATGGAATCTGTGGGGAAAAATAAGGCAATTTAGAATTTTCCTCTCGCACTGGCACATGTTTCATAATTGCAAGAAACACATTCACTAAAATATTAGCATTGCACCAACAAGCAGAAAGAAGTACAAGTTATATTTTGCACTGCTCTAATTTGCACCTGTGTGGCAAATTCTGCCCTCCCTCTAACAGGGAGCGTGGCTATCCACGTATCACACGTCCTGCTGGAGGGATAGCGGGGATGCGACCACGGCTCACACATGCGCTGTAGTAGTGGGAAACAAGGTAAATGTATAGGGCGACCTGAGGGGTTTCACACATCCCGATTTTGGTTGCCCCGGGGGGAAGGAAATCGATCAGTTTGGGAATCTTATAGACTTTCGGTCGACTTTAATTGCATAACTCTGACTGGCCTTCTTTTGTTGACTTTCACAATGTTGGAACACAAAAGGATTCTAAAACCATTCACAGTGCTGTGAGGCAGTTTTTTTTTTTTTCTCCATCTGATGGATTGTGCGTTGTCTAATCTAATAACATCATTACAATAAAATCGTAATTAACCTGTAACTTGGCATTTATCCAGACCTTCACCCTGAATAAGAGCCTATCTTGTATGTTTCCCCCCTGTACATACAGATTGCTCACATTAATCCGGACCCTCAACCTGAAAAAGAGCCTATCTTGTATGTTTCCCCCACCCTGTACATACAGATTGCAAACATTAACCCAGACCTTCACCCTGAATAAGAGCATATCTTGTATGTTCCCTCCCTGTACTTACAGATTGCTCATATTAATCCGGACCTTCACCCTGAAAAAGAGCCTATCTTATATGTTTCCCCCACCCTGTACATACAGATTGCCCACATTAACCCGGACCTTCACCCTGAATAAGAGCCTATCTTGTATGTTTCCCCCTGTACATACAGATTGCTCACATTAATCTGGACCCTCACCCTGAAAAAGAGCCTATCTTGTATGTTTCCCCCACCCTGTACATACAGATTGCCCACATTAACCCAGACCTTCACCCTGAATAATAGCCTATCTTGTATGTTTCCCCCCTGTACATACAGATTGCTCACATTAATCCAGACCTTCACCCTGAATAAGAGCCTATCTTATGTGTTTCCCACACCCTGTACCTACAGTTTGCTCAAATTAATTCGGACCTTCACCCTGAAAAAGAGCCTATCTTGTATGTTTCCCCCTGTACATACAGATTGCTCACATTAATCCGGACCCTCACCCTGAATAAGAGCCTATCTTGTATGTTTCCCCCTTGTACATACAGATTGCTCACATTAATCCGGCCCCTCACCCTGAATAAGAGCCTATCTTGTATGTTTCCCCCTGTACATACAGATTGCTCACATTAATCCGGACCCTCACCCTGAATAAGAGCCTATCTTGTATGTTCCCCCCCTGTACATACAGATTGCTCACATTAATCCGGACCCTCACCCCGAATAAGAGCCTATCTTATATGTTTCCCACACCCTGTACATACAGATTGCCCACATTAATCCGGACCCTCACCCTGAATAAGAGTCTATCTTGTATGTTTCCCCCCTGTACATACAGATTGCTCACATTAATCCGGACCCTCACCCTGAATAAGAGCCTATCTTGTATGTTCCCCCCCTGTACATACAGATTGCTCACATTAATCCGGACCCTCACCCCGAATAAGAGCCTATCTTATATGTTTCCCACACCCTGTACATACAGATTGCCCACATTAATCCGGACCCTCACCCTGAATAAGAGTCTATCTTGTATGTTTCCCCCACCCTGTACATACAGATTGCTCACATTAAAAATAACCCTATGTGCAGCTACTGCATTTTATGAGCCTTTAAACATCCAAGGCCGCGGCTGCCTGCAAACAGTAAGTGTCTTCTCACTATGCCACTCTGCATTCTGGGATTGCTGTCTTTTTCCTGACCCCAGCTCTGCTCTGTCTGCGCAAAGCACAGCTATAACCCCGCCCCCTGTACTTTTGCGCAGCTCTCGTCTCCTCAATATGTGATGTTTCTGGAGGAGGATGTCCTAAACAGTATACAAGCTATAGGATACGGGCGCCGCCATCTTGCCTCAGAAGCATCACATACTGAGGGGAGGAGAGTCGAAGCCCGGTGGGGGAAAGGATAATAAGTAAGAGACAAAAATTAAAATATATTAATTTTTGAAGTTGGGGAATATTTTTTAAGGGTTTGGCCTTTTCATTAAATGATGCTGAAGGTCCGCATTAATTGTTTAAGTCCGACCAACCTTCTTTTGTTGACTTTCACAGTCAATTCAAAAGGATTAGAAAGCCATTCGCATTGCTGTGAGGCAGTTTTTTCCTCCATCTGATGGATTGCGCGTCGTCTAATCTAATAACATAATCACAATAAAATCGTAATTAACCCGTAATTTGGCATTAAGAACAAACACGAGAATCAAGCCTGTCTATATTTCATTCCGATGCGTCAACGCGTTCGCTGATCTTCCAACAAACGCTCCCCCCCACCCCCTCCTTATGATTGATCGTCCTGGTGACATCGGCACAATCGCCGGACTGTACCGCCATTCTAAATAAGCGGCTTGTCGGTGGAAAACGCAAAGCGCGCCTCTGAATGTTGATGGAGCTGGAGCGGGGACAACAATCCGCCACCATAGAGATTCTTTTTTTTTTTTTTCTCGCAGTGAGAAGTTGGAGCGTCGTCTCAGGAAGCGTTCGGCTGATTTTTAATGGCGCGCGGGACAATGCCTTCCATTTTATTCGGAGAGAAACAATTTGGCTTGGCAGAGGGCCCCCCGGCCTCACAAAAAGGTTGTCATGACAGTTCTCGGTAACAAGCCATTTAGAATTTAAAACCGAGCTTTTTGTCTTTCTCCAATAAATTAGCGCTGAATGAATGGAGCGTTTTGGCCTTTTTAACCTCCGTTTATGCCCGCCTGATGTACTTCATTTTTTCGCGGTCCTCTCGGTGTCTAGGTATTTAAATGGCACCTGCTGTTTACAGAAACCCACTAGTTTTTTTTTTTTCCCCGACGCCATTTTAATTATTAATTAGCGTTGGCATCTGTGCTGGCCCAAAAAACCCTTCTACAAATGTACATCATAAAAAAGACTCCTCTCATCCACTAATGTTTGGCTCTAGTTTTTCATGTTAACGAGGCTTCTGCTTTTTCACAAAACTTTTAAGTGGCGTCTCCGAGCTAATGAATTCTTTTTAGTGCCTCATTAATGGCTGTTTCAAGACCAAATTTCATGGGGCATTTTGATGGGGGCCTAAAGATTGGGTCCTTAGGGTTGAACGACGTTGGTTCTTTAGTCACTGCATGTCCACAATATGTGAAAGGAAACTCAAGAAGACGTGACTTAAAGGGTAATTCAAATGGTAATTTAAATGAATTTTTTTTTAACATAGAAGGTTGATGGCAGAAGGAGACCATACGCTCCATCTAGTCTCTGACCTTATGTATATACTGTATGTTCTCTGTATCTTATGTATATACTGTATGTTCTCTGTATCTTATGTATATACTGTATGTTCGCTGTATCTTATGTATATACTGTATGTTCTCTGTATCTTATGTATATACTGTATGTTCTCTGTATCTTATGTATATACTGTATGTTCTCTGTATCTTATGTGTATACTGTATGTTCTCTGTATCTTATGTATATACTGTATGTTCTCTGTATCTTATGTGTATACTGTATGTTCTCTGTATCTTATGTGTATACTGTATGTTCTCTTTATCTTATGTGTATACTGTATGTTCTCTGTATCTTATGCGTATACTGTATGTTCTCTGTATCTTATGTATATACTGTATGTTCTCTGTATCTTATGTGTATACTGTATGTTTTATTGTATGTTATGTATATACTGTATGTTCTCTTTATCTTATGTATATACTGTATGTTCTCTGTATCTTATGTGTATACTGTATGTTCTCTGTATCTTATGTATATACTGTATGTTCTCTGTATCTTATGTGTATACTGTATGTTTTATTGTATGTTATGTATATACTGTATTTTCTCTTTATATTATGTGTATACTTTATGTTCTCTGTATCTTATGTGTATACTGTATGTTCTCTGTATCTTATGTATATACTGTATGTTCTCTGTATCTTATGTATATACTGTATGTTCTCTGTATCTTATGTGTATACTGTATGTTCTCTGTATCTTATGTATATACTGTATGTTCTCTGTATCTTATGTTTATACTGTATGGTCTCTGTATCTTATGTATATACTGTATGTTTTATTGTATGTTATGTATATACTGTATGTTCTCTTTATCGTATGTGTATACTTTATGTTCTCTGTATCTTATGTATATACTGTATGTTCTCTGTATCTTATGTATATACTGTATGTTTTCTGTATGTTATGTATATACTGTATGTTCTCTGTATCTTATGTGTATACTGTATGTTCTCTGTATCTTATGTATATACTGTATGTTCTCTGTATCTTATGTATATACTGTATGTTCTCTGTATCTTATGTATATACTGTATGTTCTCTGTATCTTATGTGTATACTGTATGTTCTCTTTATCTTATGTATATACTGTATGTTCTCTGTATCTTATGTGTATACTGTATGTTCTCTGTATCTTATGTGTATACTGTATATTCTCTTTATCTTATGTATATACTGTATGTTCTCTGTATCTTATGTGTATACTGTATGTTCTCTGTATCTTATGTGTATACTGTATGTTCTCTTTATCTTATGTATATACTGTATGTTCGCTGTATCTTATGTGTATACTGTATGTTCTCTGTATCTTATGTGTATACTGTATGTTCTCTTTCTCTTATGTGTATACTGTATGTTCTCTGTATCTTATGTATATACTGTATGTTCTCTGTATCTTATGTGTATACTGTATGTTCTCTGTATCTTATGTGTATACTGTGTGTTCTCTTTCTCTTATGTGTATACTGTATGTTCTCTGTATCTTATGTGTATACTGTATGTTCTCTTTCTCTTATGTGTATACTGTATGTTCTCTGTATCTTATGTGTATACTGTATGGTCTCTTTATATTATGTGTATACTGTATGTTCTCCGTATCTTATGTGTTTACTGTATGTTCTCTTTATCTTATGTATATACTGTATGTTCTCTGTATCTTATGTGTATACTGTATGTTCTCTGTATCTTATGTGTATACTGTATGGTCTCTTTATATTATGTGTATACTGTATGTTCTCTGTATCTTATGTGTATACTGTATGTTCTCTGTATCTTATGTGTATACTGTATGTTCTCTTTATATTATGTGTATACTGTATGTTCTCTGTATCTTATGTGTATACTGTATGTTCTCTGTATCTTATGTGTATACTGTATGTTCTCTTTATATTATGTGTATACTGTATGTTCTCCGTATCTTATGTGTATACTGTATGTTCTCTTTATATTATGTGTATACTGTATGTTCTCCGTATCTTATGTGTATACTGTATGTTCTCTTTATATTATGTGTATACTGTATGTTCTCCGTATCTTATGTGTATCCTGTATGTTCTCTTTATATTATGTATATACTGTATGTTCTCTTTATCTTATGTATATACTGTATGTTCTCTTTATCTTATGTATATACTGTATGTTCTCTGTATCTTATGTGTATACTGTATGTTCTCTTTATCTTATGTATATACTGTATGTTCTCTTTATATTATGTGTATACTGTATGTTCTCTGTATCTTATGTGTATACTGTATGTTCTCTGTATCTTATGTGTAAACTGTATGTTCTCTGTATCTTATGTGTATACTGTATGTTCTCTGTATTTTATGTGTATACTGTATATTCTCTTTATCTTATGTATATACTGTATGTTCTCTGTATCTTATGTGTATACTGTATGTTCTCTTTATCTTATGTGTATACTGTATGTTCTCTTTATCTTATGTATATACTGTATGTTCTCTTTATATTATGTGTATACTGTATGTTCTCTGTATCTTACGTGTATACTGTATGTTCTCTGTATCTTATGTGTAAACTGTATGTTCTCTGTATCTTATGTGTATATTGTATGTTCTCTGTATCTTATGTGTATACTGTATGTTCTCTGTATCTTATGTGTATACTGTATGTTCTCTGTATCTTATGTGTATACTGTATGTTCTCTGTATCTTATGTGTATACTGTATGTTCTCTTTATATTATGTGTATACTGTATGTTCTCTGTATCTTACGTGTATACTGTATGTTCTCTGTATCTTATGTGTAAACTGTATGTTCTCTGTATCTTATGTGTATATTGTATGTTCTCTGTATCTTATGTGTATACTGTATGTTCTCTGTATCTTATGTGTATACTGTATGTTCTCTGTATCTTATGTGTATACTGTATGTTCTCTGTATCTTATGTGTATACTGTATGTTCTCTTTATATTATGTGTATACTGTATGTTCTCTTTATCTTATGTATATACTGTATGTTCTCTTTATATTATGTGTATACTGTATGTTCTCTTTATCTTATGTATATACTGTATGTTCTCTTTATATTATGTGTATACTGTATGTTCTCTGTATCTTATGTGTATACTGTATGTTCTCTTTATCTTATGTGTATACTGTATGTTCTCTTTATCTTATGTATATACTGTATGTTCTCTGTATCTTATGTGTATACTGTATGTTCTCTGTATCTTATGTGTATACTGTATGTTCTCTGTATCTTATGTGTATACTGTATGTTCTCTGTATCTTATGTATATACTGTATGTTCTCTGTATCTTATGTATATACTGTATGTTCTCTGTATCTTATGTGTATACTGTATGATCTCTGTATCTTATGTATATACTGTATGTTCCCTGTATCTTATGTGTATACTGTATGTTCTCTTTATCTTATGTGTATACTGTATGTTCTCTGTATCTTATGTATATACTGTATGTTCTCTGTATCTTATGTATATACTGTATGTTCTCTGTATCTTATGTGTATACTGTATGTTCTCTGTATCTTATGTGTATACTGTATGTTCTCTGTATCTTATGTATATACTGTATGATCTCTGTATCTTATGTATATACTGTATGTTCTCTGTATCTTATGTGTATACTGTATGTTCTCTGTATCTTATGTATATACTGTATGATCTCTGTATCTTATGTATATACTGTATGTTCTCTGTATCTTATGTGTATACTGTATGTTCTCTTTATCTTATGTGTATACTGTATGTTCTCTGTATCTTATGTATATACTGTATGTTCTCTGTATCTTATGTATATACTGTATGTTCTCTGTATCTTATGTGTATACTGTATGTTCTCTGTATCTTATGTGTATACTGTATGTTCCCTGTATCTTATGTGTATACTGTATGTTCTCTTTATCTTATGTGTATACTGTATGTTCTCTGTATCTTATGTATATACTGTATGTTCTCTGTATCTTATGTATATACTGTATGTTCTCTGTATCTTATGTGTATACTGTATGTTCTCTGTATCTTATGTGTATACTGTATGTTCCCTGTATCTTATGTGTATACTGTATGTTCTCTTTATCTTATGTGTATACTGTATGTTCTCTGTATCTTATGTATATACTGTATGTTCTCTGTATCTTATGTATATACTGTATGTTCTCTGTATCTTATGTATATACTGTATGTTCTCTGTATCTTATGTGTATACTGTATGTTCTCTGTATCTTATGTGTATACTGTATGTTCCCTGTATCTTATGTGTATACTGTATGTTCTCTTTATCTTATGTGTATACTGTATGTTCTCTGTATCTTATGTATATACTGTATGTTCTCTGTATCTTATGTATATACTGTATGTTCTCTGTATCTTATGTGTATACTGTATGTTCTCTGTATCTTATGTGTATACTGTATGTTCTCTGTATCTTATGTGTATACTGTATGTTCTCTTTATCTTATGTATATACTGTATGTTCTCTGTATCTTATGTGTATACTGTATGTTCTCTGTATCTTATGTGTATACTGTATGTTCTCTGTATCTTATGTATATACTGTATGTTCTCTGTATCTTATGTGTATACTGTATGTTCTCTGTATCTTATGTATATACTGTATGTTCTCTGTATCTTATGTGTATACTGTATGTTCTCTTTATCTTATGTATATACTGTATGTTCTCTGTATCTTATGTGTATACTGTATGTTCTCTGTATCTTATGTATATACTGTATGTTCTCTGTATCTTATGTGTATACTGTATGTTCTCTGTATCTTATGTGTATACTGTATGTTCTCTGTATCTTATGTGTATACTGTATGTTCTCTTTATCTTATGTATATACTGTATGTTCTCTGTATCTTATGTGTATACTGTATGTTCTCTGTATCTTATGTGTATACTGTATGTTCTCTGTATCTTATGTATATACTGTATGTTCTCTGTATCTTATGTGTATACTGTATGTTCTCTGTATCTTATGTATATACTGTATGTTCTCTGTATCTTATGTGTATACTGTATGTTCTCTTTATCTTATGTATATACTGTATGTTCTCTGTATCTTATGTGTATACTGTATGTTCTCTGTATCTTATGTATATACTGTATGTTCTCTGTATCTTATGTGTATACTGTATGTTCTCTGTATCTTATGTGTATACTGTATGTTCTCGTTATCTTAGGATAGATGGAGGCTTATCCCAGGCATGTGCTCATTCACTTACTGTCGATTTTTCAACCACCTCTGCTGGAAGTTTGTTCCCGGCATCTACTACTCTTTCTGTAACATAATATTTTCTAACATTGCTCCTGATCTTCCCTCCGACTAGCTTGTTTTATCATTACTTTCTTCTTAAAAACGCTTCCCTCCTGAACTTTATTCCCTCCTGTCACATATATAAAAGTCTCCATCATGTCCCCTCTCTCCCTTCTTTCCTCCAGACTGTACAGATTAAGGGGTTTATTCATCAATGGATAGCACCAGGTAGCGCCTCATAGCGGCCGGCAGCGTCTGGTGAACGCCGGGCGCTGTACGCAAAACCACATTTATGAAAGTGAATCTGGTGAGCGCCTCTAACAGCGCCATGTAGCGTCACATGTATTATTACAGGCTGCTCAGTGTATAGCGCCGGCGCCCTAGCTTCCTGTCGCTACCTGTCGCTCTCCCGTACATTTCAATGGATTTTTTTTGTCTCTCAGATAATTGTGTGACCTCTCCTGGCCTGGAAAGAGTCATTTTTGAAAACTTTTTTTATTTTTATATTTTTATGCAGAATTGTCATTACAGGTCTGGCACTAAAGTGTTAATGTCACAGTGTTACGACAATGTCATTCCATGTGTTTTCGCTTTGTTACTGGTGAATATGTGTTCAAAAATGGACATTAATCACACAGCGTCTGGCGCTCTATGCTACAGCGCCCAGCTTTAGAGCGTCGACGCTGTGTGTGTGTAGTTTTTTAATCAGTATGGTGTGAGTCGCTGAGATTCAGTCGCACTGAGCTGGCGCTGCCTCTCGTTCGCTGCAGCGCTGTACTGGTGTTACAGCGCCCAACATACATCACATTCATCAATGCCGGGCAGGTTACTACAGCGACTGAGATGCTCTGTTACAGCGCCAATACCCGCTTACAGCGTCTACTAGCGGTCGCTCTAAGCGCCGCTATACAGGCGGCTCATCTGCCGATACCTGGCGTTAGTATTGAACAACCCTCCTTGTTTCTTCTTAAAAACACTTCCCTCCTGAACCTTATTCCCTCCTGTCACATATATAAAGGTCTCCATCATGTCCCCTCTCTCCCTTCTTTCCTCCAGACTGTACAAATTAAGTTCTTTAAGTCTCTCCTGATAAGTTTGAAGTTTAAGTCCTTCCACCATTTTCGTTGCCCACCTTTGGACCCGTTCTATTTGAATAATGTCTTTTTGCAGGGGAGGTCTCCAGAACTGCACACAGTATTCTAGCTGTGGCCTCACCAGGGCTCTATACAGCGGCATCACAACCTCCCTCTTCCTACTGGTGATGCCTCGAGCTATGCAGCCGAGCATCCTGCTTGCTTTTCCCACTGCCTGGCTACACTGTCCAATCATCTTGCAGCTTTCAGTAATCAGTATCCATAAATCTCTCTCCTCCGAGGTCCTGGATAACACAGTGCTGCCCATACGGTGCTCAGAGCCGGGATTCCTTTTCAAATTGTTTTAAAAGTTAACATTTTTCTGTGCCAAAATTTGCTAAATGTATCTGTTATTTTTTCTTTCTTTTTCTTTCTTGTCATCTCTGTGTTATAACAGAAAAAAGTTTTCTCCTTTCAGTAAGTTTTAATTGTTCATATAATAGAGCAAGGTACAATAAAAGCACAAATGAACCTATTTTGCTACAGATCAAATGCACAGTAAGTATCCCAAAGGGATTCGGAGGCACTTTGAGGCTGATTCATTACTAGCACCGGGTATTGCCAGATGAGCGTCTGTATAGCGGCGCTTAGAGCGAAAGCTAGTACATGCTGTAAGCGGGTATCGGGCGCTTTAACAGAGCTCCTCAGTCGCTGTAGTAACCTGGCCGGCATTGATGAATATGATATGTGTTGGGCGCTGTATCACCAGTACAGAGGTAGCGTAGTAACCTGTCCGGCATTAATTAATATGATATGTGTTGGGCGCTGTATCACCAGTACGAGAGGTAGCGTCAGCTCAGTGCGTCCGCTACTCGGCGCTCCACAACATACTTATCAAAAAAGGACACACACACAGCATTGGCGCTCTAAAGCTGGGCGCTGTAGCATAGAGCGTCAGACGCTGTGTGATCAAAGTCTGTTTTTGAACGCATATCCACCAGTAACAAAGCGAAAACACATGGAATGACATTGTTAGAACACTGTGACAATACCACTTTAGTGCCAGACCTGTAATGACAATTCTGCATAAAAAACTAAAAAAAGGTTTCAAAAATGACTCTTTCTAGGCCAGGAGAGGTGACACAATTGGGTTGATTCAAAGAAACATGTAACAGCTTGGATTTTGCTCACGATCATCCTATTTTTTACGTCCGCTCGTGCGTTCGTATGAACTTGCGAGTGATTCAATAAGCAAATACGTTTCTATCCTAAAAGATACGTCCGTTCGTATGATATCTCCCGAACTTGCCTCAGTCAGTTGGCAATCGTAAAAATCACGTTCATGTGCTCACCTGTTGCGGCGGCAGCCTGTTTTGTCGGCGGCTTCCATCGTCCAGCTCTTACAATTACTTGCGTTTGCCTCTGGTTTTCATTGGTTTTTGGCCTCTTAGATTCGTGCGTTCTTATGTATATAAGATCTTGCGCATGCGCACCCTCAACCAGAAACTTACATAAACCCCGTAGCGGCTGCATCCAACTTCATTTCTCGGTCCCTTAAACTTACCTAAACCCCGTTGCGCCTGCATCCAACTTCATTTCTCGGTCCCTCAAACTTACCTAAACCCCTTAGCGCCTGCATCCAATTTCATTTCTCGGTCCCTTAAACTTACCTAAACCCCTTAGCGCCTGCATCCAATTTCATTTCTCGGTCCCTTAAACTTACCTAAACCCCTTAGCGCCTGCATCCAACTTCATTTCTCGGTCCCTTAAACTTACCTAAACCCCGTAGCGCCTGCATCCAACTTCATTTCTCGGTCCCTTAAACTTACCTAAACCCCTTAGCGCCTGCATCCAATTTCATTTCTCGGTCCCTTAAACTTACCTAAACCCCTTAGCGCCTGCATCCAATTTCATTTCTCGGTCCCTTAAACTTACCTAAACCCCGTAGCGCCTGCATCCAACTTCATTTCTCGGTCCCTTAAACTTACCTAAACCCCTTAGCGCCTGCATCCAATTTCATTTCTCGGTCCCTTAAACTTACCTAAACCCCTTAGCGCCTGCATCCAACTTCATTTCTCGGTCCCTTAAACTTACCTAAACCCCGTAGCGCCTGCATCCAACTTCATTTCTCGGTCCCTTAAACTTACCTAAACCCCTTAGCGCCTGCATCCAATTTCATTTCTCGGTCCCTTAAACTTACCTAAACCCCTTAGCGCCTGCATCCAATTTCATTTCTCGGTCCCTTAAACTTACCTAAACCCCGTAGCGCCTGCATCCAACTTCATTTCTCGGTCCCTCAAACTTACCTAAACCTCTTAGCGCCTGCATCCTTCTTCATTTCTCGGTCCCTAAAACTTACCTAAACCTCTTAGCGCTTGCATCCTTCTTCATGTTGACGACCCTAAAACTTACCCAAACCACATAATGTACATATGTCTATATGTTTCTAAGCGTGTTTTTTCTGGTTTGTGTAATTGTTTGTGTTTGCGCATATTAGAAAAGACACATTTATGAAGTATTAAAATATAATTTATTTTAAATTTTTTTGTGGATTTTGGATATTTTTTGGTTTCAATTTTTTTTTTTGATTGGGGTGTTTGGTTTGAAACCCCTTTATTTTTGTTTTTTTTTACACAAACATCTTAAAAGTTTTTTTGGCTTTCCTTAAAAACAGAGTAAAATTTTTTTTGGGTGTGAAAAACCCAAAACTTTAAAATTTTGACAAAAATATGAAAATTTTTAAAACTTTTAACCAAAGTAGCCAGGACCAAGGGCACTAATCCTCCTCCTCTTCTTCATCTGTTGGCCCCAACGTCGCCTGTATGGCCAGCAGCTCGGCCACCAACTCCTTCATTCTTTTTTTTTTGGCCGCCAATGTTTTGGGGATCATCCCTGTAACCAATAGAGAAAGAAACATAAATAGGAGTCCCAGACCGGTTTGTATGCTGGAAATAGATTTGGGGTTAATCAAATACATGTAAATGCATGACATAGGTCATTCTTCCAAGGGATACAGTTAATGCATTTCCCACAGGTAAGTCTTTAAACTCCTTAAACCGGACCTTAAACATTATTTAATGAAAACCACTAACTATTCCCAAATGATTCTGCACCAGATCAAAGTAAATTTGGGTTTTTTTTTTATTACAGCGCCGCCATCTGGACTCTGAAGCATAACACTTAATGAGGAGTGGAGAGTTGGATAAAGTACAGGGGAGTAGGTTACAGTGGTGCGTTGGGAATCCAGAGCATAGCTGGGTTGAGGGAAAGGTCATCACTCCCACAATGCATGGCAGCACCTTCCTTTTTACAATCTGTATCCCATGCTGCCTGTAAATATTGCGCCTTCCATATTCCCCAATATGGGCTGTTTTCACGCTCCTAACATGCATTAGATGGCTGAAGTCTGTTTTTCTATGTTTCCAATCTGTAGGTACAGTGTGTTGCCTAATTATTACCTATGTTCTTAATACGAGTTAGGGTCCGCTTTAAGCTAAAGAAGTGGCCACATGAAAGTGTTAACTACACATTGGCTACGCCTTTAGTTATGTGTGTGTTATTAGCTTACAAAACATTAATCTGAATCATGGCATGGAGACTTACGGAGTTGGTGGCCGACAGATGGCTGGTTGGGGCCAACAGGCTGCCCTTGGTCCTGGCTCTGCTGTGAAGAAGTCCCTGGAGAAACATGTGACATTTGGTTAGTCTTTGTAGAGAGTCACTATCCCCAACATATCTGGCTCCCAGTCTGGCTGACATCACTCACCTTCGCCAGGATCGACTTCAAGCATCTCTGCTGCCTCCTCCTCCACTATCTCACCCGCTCCTGAAGCTTCTACAAATACATAATAAAGGATAACTTAGTTTTTGGCCTGACATGTATATCTTTGTGCCTATACATGAAGAGTGACATACCAGAGCCTTCCCCATGCGTGGCCAGGTATGACTCCACGCCCACGCGCCTTGGCCCCTCCTCTGTGGTAAGGTCCAGGGGCTGGTCTGAGGAGGCCACAGAGGAGGGGTAGGTCCGTCGCCCGGGAGATCCACCACCTTCACTCACAGATGCAGAGTCATGCAGCACTGGTCGGCCTGTACGTCTCCGGGTGCGGCGAATTCTGAAATCCATTTCCAACACTACCAAAGAAAAGTCATTATAAATAAAGGCATAACTTAGACATTTGGAACATATAACATGCAATTGCTTGGTACTTACTTGGGAAATGGATCCCAAAAAACCTCCGCACCCGGGGCATGTGCAGACGCTTCAGGTCCGACCAATGCTGCATGATCTGGGTGTGAGTGAAGGTGGTGCTGGTGACACGGTGGATCTCGGCGATGATCTCCCGGGCGATGTCCCTTTTCTCGCACACATTGGGCGCGAAGTCATACCGGCGCTGAAGCATGATCTGAAAAACATAATGGACACAGAGCTTGTACTTTTACACACAGACCCATATGTGTTGCATCACAAGTTGAGTATTTAATGTCATTAACACACACATTTCGAATGGCCGCCATTTTTGGGGAGTGCCTTAAAGAGGACGTTGACTGTGATTGACAGTCTGGTCTTATGTTATATGTATCACACACCATGTACATACAGATAATAGCCAACATCAACAATCAGGCCACCTGCATCTATGGCATGTTAGGATGTTTTAAAGATCCAAGATGTAGCCTAATGCTTAGGCTTTTGGCCCACGTGTGTGGCTTCCCGTTGTGTTTTTATGGCTTAGGAAAACAGTGTTCCGCAAACATCCGCATCAAGGTCCGAGACAGGCCAGGTTTGACAGCTCGCCCCGCTACTCCACAGGTTAATTAACTGTTGCTAAGCCGGAGCAATTGGCCGAATTAGGACATCAGCATAGACAGGTGAAAACGTGGCCAGGCTCGGCCCTTGAGGATGAAGTGTGAGGAGCCAGTGATTAAACATTAAGAGACCCCAAACTAGTTCCCAACGCATCATTTACATTTAGGCCATCATTGACTATTCTATTAAAATGCACAGGCAGCCACTTACCAGCATGAGGATCTCTTCCTGTTGACGGGTGAAGATAGTGGGCGCCATCTTTAGTCTTCTTCCAGGCAGCAGATAAGTGAAACCCCAGCGGTTTCCTGGTTCCGCTCGAACGTACGTTCGTACGAGCGCGTAGTCGTGCGCATAGGCGTCACACGCTGGGCTCATTATTTAAAGGTCCTTTCCCCCCAAGCTCATTCTCTTTGAGCATTTCTGTACGATGGCACCAAAAAAGGCGATCAGCAAGCGACCCCAGGCAAGCAAGACCGCGGAGGGCCCCACCACAAGGTCCCAGCAAGCTGGCCGAAAACTGAGAGGCAAGACTCCCACCTCGGCCCCACCAAGGGATCCTGGACCGTCAGGTACAAAAAAAAGGGGCCCCAAGCCCCGTGCCCCTGCAGCCAAGAAGCTGGCAACTGCAGCACCCACCACCTCTGCCCCCAGAACAGGCAGCACAAGTGAGACCACACCGGGCATGCCTTCAAGTAGGGCAGTTCGGAAACCCATGCCCCGCAGCAGGGCCCGAAGCCCATCCAGGGCCAGAAGAACCCCATCCAGGGCCAGAAGCCCCTACAGGGCCCCAACCCCATCCAGGGCCAGAAGCCCCTACAGGGCCCGAACCCCATCCAGGGCCAGAAGAACCCCATCCAGGGCCAGAAGCCCCTACAGGGCCCGAACCCCATCCAGGGCCAGAAGAACCCCATCCAGGGCCAGAAGCCCAGCCAGGGCCAGAAGCCCCTACAGGGCCCGAACCCCATCCAGGGCCAGAAGAACCCCATCCAGGGCCAGAAGCCCAGCCAGGGCCAGAAGCCCCTACAGGGCCCGAACCCCATCCAGGGCCAGAAGAACCCCATCCAGGGCCAGAAGCCCCTACAGGGCCCGAACCCCATCCAGGGCCCGAAGAACCCCATCCAGGGCCAGAAGCCCAGCCAGGGCCAGAAGCCCCTACAGGGCCCGAACCCCATCCAGGGCCAGAAGAACCCCATCCAGGGCCAGAAGCCCAGCCAGGGCCAGAAGCCCCTACAGGGCCCGAACCCCATCCAGGGCCAGAAGAACCCCATCCAGGGCCAGAAGCCCAGCCAGGGCCCGAACCCCATCCAGGGCCAGAAGAACCCCATCCAGGGCCAGAAGCCCAGCCAGGGCCAGAAGCCCCTACAGGGCCCCAACCCCATCCAGGGCCAGAAGCCCCTACAGGGCCCGAACCCCATCCAGGGCCAGAAGCCCCCGACCTGGCACCAGCCGGGAACAGAGCCCCCGACCTGGCACCAGCCGGGAACCTAGCCCCCCAAGAGGGCCCCGAATTGCAACCATGACCACATCTACACCTGGAAGTTCGGTGGCCAGCCACGCCAGAACACCCAGTCCCTTGGCCAGTCCAGTCCAGTCATTGGGAAGCCACCAATCCGGCCATTCCCCTACCCAGCCCCAGGCCATAATGTCACCACATGTGTCTGCACACATGGAGGAGCAGCCAAGCCAACCATCTGGCCGCACATTGCGCCGCGGCCAGTTGAGTGGGAGATTCTCCCATGACCAAAATATGGCATTGGCTAGTGGCCTTACATTATACTATGACGAGCTATATGGGAGCAAATCCAAACACACCACCAAGCAGCGCAAGATGGAATTGTTTGAAACCATCCTCCGACAAGTAAATGCAGCGGGGGAAGAGAGGAAAGATGTGTCCCAAATTCAGAAGAAAATCTCTGATCTGAAGTATGCTGTACGGCAAAAAGAAATTAAAAGGCATAATTACAGGTAAATAAATGTTTTCGCTAAATATAATGTTTGGGATGTGCTGTATGCCCCTTTTCTGAATACCAAACGATTTTCTCTTTTCAGCATGAAAACTGGAGGTGGCTTTCCATCTAAATTGGAGTTTACCCCTGCTGAGGAGATTGTGCTTGGACTTCTCCATCCGGTCGCGGTCGGTGGACATGCTGGTCTAAGGGACACAGACTCCCCGACCCGTACCCACGGTGAGTACTATTAAATCTGCATGTTTGCCTGTTTGCTAAATAATCTACAGTTCACTAGTAACAAGATAACGGGATGCCCCTATGGTTTGCCTTGCTTGGCCTCGCACTACTGTGGCTGTTTGTGTCCTCTTTTGGTCCCTGTGAATCACACATTTAGGCCCACAGCCATTATGGCAAAGATCAAATGTCCAATTGTATTGTTAAAGTCATGAAGTTTCGCAAGATAAGTGAGATATTTAGAATCAATCACAAAACACACATCATTATGTATGGGTTGCCTTTTGGTTGTGTGAGTTGTGTTTGAGTTAACAATTTAATTAGCCACCCACAAACATATGTGACCAAGAGCAGCGAGACTCAACTGGCGGCCCGGGGTCCCAATGCGGGCCTTGCCACCACATTCAAGGACCCCTGCCCAGACAGCCCTGCACTCAGTTACTTCTGTGTTGACGTGCTCAGAGCTGCCCCCTTGATCGGCCATGTAGTGGTTGGTCTCCTGCCCAATGTCATGGCTCCCTGAAACATAGCATTGCAATATGAAGTACTGCACAGGAAGTGGCATTGCAAGGTACACAGTAACTTATTTACATTTTCACTGGCCACAATCGTGTCCCGCTGCCCCTGCTCTGGCCCATGTGCCACAGTCCCCCCATGCCCCCCCCCCACATAAGCCCCATACATTTGTAACAGATTGGCTCCATCCATCCCATCACCATCAATACGTTAACTCCCCCCTTTAGACATCCAATCCCTGTCCCCTCAGCTCTGGCCCATCCAGCCCAGCAAGGGCAAGCAGCCTTTATTAGTTGGCACTTTGAAAGCTCCAGCCCCTCCACCAGTGTCTTTATTTTTAACTAGACACCCCCTGCGTCAGCACCATGGCCAGACATTCACCTCTCACCACATACCTTTAAATGGGCGTTTCAAACAATTGTTTGAGTACCCCGGACCTAGCGAATGGTAGGCTAAATCCAAAAATGTGCCATGAAAGTTGGATGCTGACTGGGTACACTTCATGACTTAGAACTGAGGTCACTTAGCAGTTTGTCCGAGCCATTGCACCTATGTAAACTTGCGTGGGTTTGAACAAAGGTCACCATTGCTCTAGAGTTGAATAATATAACAAATAGAGCTATATTTGATTACCTATCAAAAAAAAGGTTATGTGTGTGTGTTTACGTGGTATTTTTTTCTCTTCTTCAGCCCAGCATGATCCCTCAGCAAGGGTAAACTCACCCCCCAGTTTGGTTATGCCTACCAGGTCCGTACAGCATCGGAGCCCAGATCAGAGATTTTCGGTAAGTTAATTTAGTAGCATAAATACTAACAAGTGCTTAAGAATGTGTTAAACTGTTGAAATCCTAAATTGGAACGCAAACTTAGCCTTTTTTTTTTTGATATGTCCCTACAGACCCGCACACTCATGGAAGAGATCCAGGACATGGAGGAAGATGATGATGTCTCCGTACAGGGCACGTCGGATGAACTCCCCCTGGGTCCCAATTTGGAACTGCTCGATAATGTTTCTCTGGCCAATCCTCAGCAGCAGAGTGAATCTCCATCCATTGTGCTTGCACATGGGGAGACTGACACTACAGTCCCCAGTGTTCACTCTGCTGCTGAGGATTTGCAAAGCAGGCCGGTTGCTGTTGAGGGTACGACACCACGCGGCAGGGCACGCCCAAGAGCCAGGGTAATTGTGCGGCGGACTCCATTACGCCGCCCCACAATTTCCCAGGGGAGGCAGAGTGCCCTGCTTCAATTATGGACCCAACAAAGGGACTCTTATGACGCCCAGCTCGTTACAGAGCGTGAGCAAAGGCATGCCGACATGGTGAACATCCATACCAGTCTACAGGGCATCCTCGCGGAGTTGCGTACCCTCAACAGCAACGTGGCCAATGCAAGTAATGGCATCCAGTCAGCCATGGCTGAGATGACCAATATGCAGAGAAACATTGTGGAGCAGTTTCAAATTCACAATGCTGCCATGGCCCAGGCTAGGTCCCATTCCCATGGACCTCCACCTGGACCTCCACCTGGGTATTATGGGCAGCCACCCTATTAAGCCATGGGTGTGTGGGACATCTTTTCTCTTAACCCCCACTGTATTTACTTGTCCTTTGAGGTTTCAAACAATCCATTTTGTGTTGCTCTGGCAGGTTGTGTTTTGTATTTGCTCCCATATAGCTCCTTAGAGTAATGCTTAAGGCCACTAGCCAATGCCATAGGTCTATGTGGAGTTTATCTGGCCACTTATGGCTTTACCTATGTATTTGGTTGGTGCTCCTCCTGTTTGCAGACATGTTTGTGTGACATTATGGCCATGCCCAAATATCCCTGGGCACAGGCAATATTAATGACTGGACTAGGCTGGCCTTTGGACTGGGTGTCCTTGTTTGGTTGTGCCACTCACTTCCAGGTGTAGATGTGCTCGATGTTTTTTTTAATGTTATCCATTTGTTACCACAGATGTATGTGGACTGATTTCTGTTAACCACTATAATTTTTCATTTGCTAAGTAAAACAAAAATTTAACTTCCAATACTTGTGGCGTTTTTAGTGGGAAGACTTTTGTAACAGCTTGGCCTAAACCAGATAATTTTGGTTGGAAGAGGTGTAACAATGCACAGCGAAAGCTAAGGAAACTACATGAAATACATTAGGCAACAATTAAGGTCGAAATGTTTTACTTAGAGGTAATGCCACATTAGGGCAAAACAACATATGTTTCCCAAAGGATAACACAGACATCCAGAATGGTGAGACAGTGAAAAAAGTTAACTAAAATGCTGGCTGATCAGGTTGGCTCGAACAGATTGGCCAGACTCACTGGGGGGCCCCTCAAAATTCTCGGCTTCATCCTCGACGGCTGAAGAGGGCAGGCTGTCCACATAACGTGGGACACGTTCCATGATGGCAAAATTGTGCAAAACAGCACATGCCATTATAATGTCGATCACTTTCTTGGGATCATATTGCAGGGCCCCCCCAGTATGGTCAAGGCAACGAAAACGTGTCTTCAGCAGACCAAAGGCCCTCTCCACAACAGCCCGGGTCTTGCGATGCGCACGGTTATACGCTTCCTGAGAGGCATCCTGGGGCCGCAGCACAGGCGTCATGAGCCAGGGTAGAAGTGGGTACCCGGAATCACCTTAAACAGAGAATTAAATGTAATCAAAATTAAAAAGGCAACACAACCAACACCAAAAAATTCACAGATATCATAATGATGTAAGGTAAAGTGTTCCCCAAAAAAAACAGGGCACATTAGGGCCCCCAAAAATTGCACTAAGGTATAACCTAAATAAAAATGGCACTTCTATATACCAATTAATTAACAAACATCTGCACGGCCAAGGGTATTTGTATTTTACATATATTTGTAGTTTTCAGACATGTTACAATTAGGATGCTGCTGAGGGCCTATCCACATTTCTCTGGAAACTACAATGTATGCAGTTTAAGTCCACTTTGACATTTAACGACCAATAGTACAAAAGGAGCCAAATGTCAAAGATCCCTAGCCACATTTCACTGGAAACTACAATGTATGCAGTTTAAGTCCACTTTGACATTTAACGACCAATAGTACAAAAGGAGCCAAATGTCAAAGATCCCTAGCCACATTTCACTGGAAACTACAATGTATGCAGTTTAAGTCCACTTTGACATTTAACGACCAATAGTACAAAAGGAGCCAAATGTCAAAGATCCCTAGCCACATTTCACTGGAAACTACAATGTATGCAGTTTAAGTCCACTTTGACATTTAACGACCAATAGTACAAAAGGAGCCAAATGTCAAAGATCCCTAGCCACATTTCACTGGAAACTACAATGTATGCAGTTTAAGTCCACTTTGACATTTAACGACCAATAGTACAAAAGGAGCCAAAGGTCAAAGATCCTTGGGTATAAACTCCAAACCAATATATTTAGGCACAAGGAACTTACAGACATCCTAACTAAAGGGAAAACATTCTGAAGGCCAAAGCGAGACAAGGATTTTTTGGGTAAGTTCCTAATATATGAGCCAAGAAAAAGGCAGTTGGACGCTTCTGTCAAGTTTTCCAAAACAAACATATCAACAAATACAAGATTAATGCCACATTTAATAACACACAAATAGGACACACTTACCAAGCAGCCATGCCCCCGAAAATTCACCTGCCTCAAATCTCCGAAACAACCCAGATCGCCGGAGGATATAGGAGTCGTGGGACGATCCGGGGTAGCCGGCAAGGACACTCATAAACCGCATATCCGGACCAACCACGGCCTGGACATTAAGTGAGTGTCCCATTTTACGATTCCTTAAGGCAAAAACATACAAAAAGGGTAATTGATATTTGACCCAAAATAATAAATTAACCACAAAACATGTCTGCACTCTATTGGGAAATACTAATGAAAAGCCGAGATAAAGCAGCTACACAAATGAGGGATAAACAAATATGCTGCCGCAAAGGAAAACAGGTGACATGACACGTTGGGCAACATAATAACCAATCTCAATACCTATATATATACTCGTCGGCTGCCCTAGGTACGAGTGCCACATGTGTGCAGTCAATTGCACCAATAACGTTGGGCATGTCGGCCACATTATAAAACCCAAGCTTAATGGCGTTTCTGCCTGCCATATCATCAGGAAAATAAATATATTTTTGAGTTATGGCAGCCATGCCTTCCAAAAATTTAGATAGTGCGCGGCTCAGCGTAGGCTGTGACATCCCCACGGAGAGGGCACCCAGCCTCTGGAACGAGCCGTTCGCCAAAAATTGCAGGCAGCCAAGCATCTTGGTCATACCTGAAATTGCATGCCCCTTCCTTGTGGTGCGGGCTAACCATGGCCGCAGCTCACTATATAATTTATGGAGGGAAGCGCGATTAAGCCTGGTCAGCTCGAACAGCTCAACATCATTCATGCTATCGATGTTCATGCGACGACGCAGGGGCAATCTGCTCTCAGACATCTCGATCAACTCAATGCCAAAAAGCATAAGCCCTTGATGTGCCACAAACTCGCTCCGCTCCATCCTACTCCCGAGGCCAAATAGCTGCCGGCAAACATTTCGTAAAGCAGCTCTTTAATGGGCTTCAAAACAATTAGCAATCACCTCTCTGAATTGGGCGCAAGCCCATGTGAAGGACGTAAAAAATAGGATCGGACGCAAATAATACGATTTGGACGGGAAAAACACACGAACTAACGCAAATAATACGATTTGGACGGGAAAAACACACGAACTAACGCAAATTATACGATTCTCGTACGAAATGCGTATGTTCATATACGTCTATGCGCGAACGATCGTACGAATACGAAATGGCCAAAAAAACCAGAAAAAATGACAAACACCCACCCAAACTTACGATTCTCGATACGAAATCACTTAACTTTTGCTCTTTGAATCGAGGGGAATGATTTGAGAAAAAAAAAAAAAACCCAGTTTAAAGAGAATAAAAGGAACAGAGCAAAGGGGGTGGGAGTAGTTCCATCACTATTATTTATACAAAATTATCATCATTATTGATAATATGATAATAAAAGGAACATCCATTTAAATGTATGGGAGAGCGACAGGTAGTGACAGGTAATACCTATATGCTGAGCCGTCTGTAATAATACATGTGACGCTACATGGTGCTGTTAGAGTCGCTCACCATAAATGTGGATTTGCATACAATGCCCAGCGTTCACCGGACGCTGCCTGCCGCTATGAGGCACCACCTGGCGCTATCCCTTCATAAATAACCCCCAAAAAGCCTTCTGGAGCAGTTTTTTTATTGCACAGTGGAGTGATGTATAGATTTTAGCAAATCAGGTTGGGATACAGATCAGTTTGCAGCCTTGTGGAGTACTACCTGATGGGCTCTCGAGTATCCCCAATGATGCCAATACCACTGGTTAGGAACCCGTTTATATAGACAGAATTGAATTTGGTCCTATTTTACTAAAAAAATTGGGTCAGAAATAGATAACGGACTTTAAACCAGGCCAAGACCCTTACAAGTAACAGTGCACATATATGTATCCCTCCCCATCAATTCAGAATGCTGGACCTAAAAATTAATTTACGTGGTCAATTTCTCCTTCTCAGTGGCATCCTATGGATTCTGCCAGTGGCCTGCAAAGAGAAGGTGTCGCAGGGTTTTCTGTCACTTTGCATTGTGGGTTATGTTGGCTAACTCTAGGCAACAGCATAGCTAGGATACTGGGGAAGGAGGAGGCCTCCCAGCTGCTCCATGATGGCCTTGACCAGCAGTAGCGGACTGGGGTCAAAAATCAGCCCGGGGTTTTGCCAGCACTTGGCCGACCCATAATCAGCCAGTGGCATCTCTGCTCCTTCCTGGCCAGTCATCCAGTGTGCTCCAAGACTGAGGCTATATCATTAGAGGGAGGACATGGGCTGGGGTTGCTTGGCTCCAAGGCTGAGGCTTTATCATTAGGAGGAGGACATGGGCTGGGGGTTACTTGGCTCCAAGGCTGAGGCTGTATCATTAGGGGGAGGACATGGGCTGGGGGTTACTTGACTCCAAGGCTGAGGCTGTATCATTAGGGGGAGGACATGGGCTGGGGGTTACTTGGCTCCAAGGCTGAGGCTTTATCATTAGGGGGAGGACATGTGTTGGGGGGTAATTGTCTCCAAGGCTGGGGCTGTATCATTAGGGTGAGGACATTGGCTGGGGGTTACTTGGCTCCAAGACTGAGGCTATATCATTAGGGTGAGGACACGGGCTGGGGGTTACTTGGCTCCAAGGCTGAGGCTGTATCATTAGGCTGAGGACATGGGCTGGGGTTGCTTGGCTCCAAGGCTGAGGTTATATCATTAGGGGGGGGGCATGGGCTGGGGGTTGCTTGGCTCCAAGGCTGAGGCTATATCATTAGGGTGAGGACATGGGATGGGGGTTGCTTGGCTCCAGGGCTGAGGCTGTATCATTAGGGTGAGGACATGGGATGGGGGTTGCTTGGCTCCAGGGCTGAGGCTATATCATTAGGGTGAGGACATGGGCTGGGGTTGCTTGGTTCCAAGGCTGAGGCTTTATCATTAGGAGGAGGACATGGGCTGGGGGTTGCTTGGCTCCAAGGCTGAGGCTGTATCATTAGGGTGAGGACATGGGATGGGGGTTGCTTGGCTCCAGGGCTGAGGCTGTATCATTAGGGTGAGGACATGGGATGGGGGTTACTTGGCTCCAGGGCTGAGGCTGTATCATTAGGGTGAGGACATGGGCTGGAGGTTGCTTGGCTCCAGGGCTGAGGCTATATCATTAGGGTGAGGACATGGGCTGGGGTTGCTTGGCTCCAAGGCTGAGGTTATATCATTAGGGGGGGGCATGGGCTGGGGGTTGCTTGGCTCCAAGGCTGAGGCTGTATCATTAGGGTGAGGACATGGGATGGAGGTGGCTTGGCTCCAGGGCGGAGGCTATATCATTAGGGGGAGGACATGGGCTGGGGTTGCTTGGCTCCAAGGCTGAGGCTGTATCATTAGGGAGAGGACATGAGCTGGGGGTTGCTTGGCTCCAAGGCTGAGGCTGTATCATTAGGGGGAGGACATGGGCTGGGGGTTGCTTGGCTCCAAGGCTGAGGCTGTATCATTAGGGGGAGGACATGGGCTGGGGGTTGCTTGGCTCCAAGGCTGAGGCTGTATCATTAGGGGGAGGACATGGGCTGGGGTTACTTGGCTTCAAGGCTGAGGCTGCATCATTAGGGTGAGGACATGAGCTGGATTTGGTTGGGTGAGGGGATAAAGTGGGGAAGGTGATGGGGGGTTGGGATTGGATGGGAGTGTTATTAAACGTAGCAGCCCAAAAGAAGTACAACCCACCAGGCATTTGTTAAAGAGGAACACTGGACCTAAAATAAAAAGGGGCGATTCCCCCACATCGTCCTCTACTTACCTTTTGGATGACAACCGGCTGCTTCGGGACACGATCCTCACCCAACCGGCGGCAATCTGAGTACAAACTGCCCAAAGGTAAAACCGGAGGTGGGGACAGCAGTTTGGTGAGGATTGGGGGATGTTCATCTTTAAGTTACAACAATAGAAACACTTTCAATAGGCAAATGAATAATTTATTGCTGCAGATCTATATGTTATACCTCAAAGAGGGAGAGGCACATGCAAACACATTCACTACCATTTAAAACTGACCAGATGATGGAGCAGGATGCAGACATTGATCTCAATACCTCTCACATGCTAAGTAAGCACTTTACCATTGGTAGAGCACTCGCTTAGCATGCGAGAACAGTGGGATCAATACCAAGATCTACTAAGTCATATCTTTCCAAATAAAAACTTTAAAAAACTCAAGTTTTCTTAAAAGTTAGCCTGTAAAACAAGACATGACTCAATGCACGCATCAATAAGCCACATCAAACGACTCATTCGCAAAGCGCACCAAAGCCCGGCGCGTTTCCGCTACATGCGTTTTCAAGCTTCACGGCCGGTTCCTGCCTCTTTAATATGCACATTTCTAATTTTCATAGGCATAAATAATGCATTAAGCATTGAAGCAACAGTTCCAGGCTCATTGGTGCAACCGACATGATCTACACAGCAATGGACGGGAGGCTTTGATTCAAGCTGCCGAGAGGACGCTCTGCTCCCTTTGGTAGAAAATACCAAACGCATCAAAATTCCTCCGCTTCAGCCCAGAAACGAATGGTCATAAACACAAAGGAATTCTCGAACTAGATTTCAGTGGTGTTGCTCAGCAGCAATTTCTCCCTGAACCATTTGATGATCAAAAATGTTAATCAGGACGTTGACATGTTGGTTTGTTTCTTCTTACTCAAAGTAAGTTGTTTTGTAAAGGTCCCCCACAACCATACCTACCAACTTTTCAGGCTGGAAAGAGGGACATTTGTTAAATTAGGCCACGCCCCCTCATCGAGGGATGGATAGAGAAGCCACGCCCGCTCATTGAAGGATAGATAGGAAATAGGGCGTAACAGTTACAACAATAGAAACACTTTGAATAGACAAATAAATCATTTATTGCTGCAAATTTGCAGGTAAACCTCAAAGTGGGACAAATGAGAACAACGAGAAAAAGGGGGACGTGGACTCAAAAGAGGCACAGTCCCTCCAAATCAGGGACACTTGGGAGGTATGCACAATCCAAAACACCTTCCACCGCCGGTACTTTATTAGCTTGTAGAGAGCTGCATTGCTGTTAGGAAGTTATTTATATCGTCTTTTAGTATAGATTACTAACGACATCTCTGTGGCAATATACAGGACCCTATAAAATGAGACCTAAAGTGAAAAATTACACAAACTGGACCTTCACCCTGAATAAGAGCCTATCTTATATGCCCCCCCCCCCCCCCCGTACATACAGATTGCTCACATTAATCCGGACCTTCACCCTGAATAAGAGCCTATCTTGTATGTTTCCCCCCCTGTACATACAGATTGCCCACATTAACCCGGACCTTCATCCTAAACAAGAGCCTATCTTGTATGTTTCCCCCTCTGTACAGACAGATTGCCCACATTAATCCGGAACCTCACCCTGAATAAGAGCCTATCTTCTATGTTTCCCCCCTGTACATACAGATTGCCAACATTAATCTGGACCTTCACCCTGAATAAGAGCCTATCTTGTATGTTTCCCCCACCCTGTACATACAGATTGCCCACAAAAGGGACAGTCCCTCCAAATCAGGGACACTTGGGAGGAATGCATAGTGTAGCTGTCCAAATACTTTAGTACACTTCGTAACTTCGCAGTTTGGTCCCCCGCAATATTATTTCTTGCTGATTTGTGCAGTTTGCTATTAGTTTTTTCTCTAATGCCTTTTTGTACAGCGATACAAGATCCGCTGGATTGATGTCGTGCTCAGAGAGAGAGCCCGCCGGATACAAAGTTCACGTATTTAGCATTTCTGCCATGAGCGCGCTGCTGAGTGAGGACAGAGCAGAATCTGTCACAAAAGAAAAAAAAACAAGCGGGGTCAGGGGGCAACTGCCCGACAATTAAAACTTTGCAAGCCGGGAACAAAACAGCAGGTACTGACGGCTAAGCGACTTTTCGATTTTTGCATTTTTACACCATTATCTCCGGGACATTTTAATTTTATAGCTCGAAATGTTTATCACCTTGCCACAGAAAGAGCTGCGTAGGCAACAGCATTTCCTTACAACAATTAAAGAGGCCCTCTTATGATAAACACCTGCTCTTCTTCTTTGCTAGGGCTTGAAGTGGAACTCTATGACTGAAGGGCCCCTTACACCAGCCCCTCCCCTTGCATCCAGATTCAGGATGGCCCTATGTGCAATGCATAATATGAAGTCAGAAATCAAACAACATTACTCACATCACACTACTCAACAACTGGTAGATTCTGCCACCCCCCTCACCTATAGCTATCCCCCGTACGAAAAAACTGCAACCCTGGCTAAATGCAAGCACGGCCAGACTGAAACAGCAGTCTCGAGCTGCTTAACGGCAATAGAGGAAAACCAAAGCCAGTCTATAAACAAGCCCTTCAGGAACTCAGGACTGCCCTTTATCTGCTAATCAAGCATATTTCTCTTGACTTATTTCTGCACAAGCCTAGTGTCTCAAACAACTATTCAACACTTTAAGTTACCTACTCCGGCCTACCACCCCCTCCTCCGACCTCCCAAATAACAGCAGAAGTATTTTCTACATTCTTCAAAGAAAAAATTGACAACATCTGACTTGGCTTTCCCACTCCAAACAACCCCCTGCCTACATGCTCCCCCGATCCTATCCCATCCCACCTTATTCCTCAACTGTCTCCATCCCTCTTAACCTCTATATCCTTTCCCTCTTCATTGGTACCTTTCCTTCCTCCTACAAATATGCAGTTATTGCTCTGACAATCAAAAAACCCACTCTCGACCACTCTCCCGTCTCCAACTACCGTCCTTTCTCTCTAATCCCCTTCTCCAACCAATCTGTAAGTGGTGGTTGACAAAAACCCTCCCGGAGCCATGAGGAGCCAGCTTTTCACATTGAAGGATTGAAGCCAATTCATCCCGTAGAACCCCTGGGAAATGATAGGTCGGGACATCAGGTAGGTTACTTTGATGACCTCTTAACCAACTTCAAGCTGGTGAGGGTGTACAATTCTGACAACATTATACCTGAACCTAGACCCATACCCCCCAACTCATAAAGATGGCAAAGAGTTACAAGCACACCGTTGTGTACAGTGCATTACAGAACATTTTTCTTCCTAAGCCACATGCCAGGCCATGCCCTGGTTACGTCCCTGGCCATGTCAGATTTCCCACCAATTGACCCCAATTCACAGCTGATGTTCCCTAAACATATAGAATGTACAGATACAGCATTCGTAAACATGCAACTCAATGCTACACCTGTAAACCCATAGATGGCAATGCCATCTCAAGCATTGTGATCCAGGCTATGGAGCGGATGCAGGCAGGTGGTTCCTCTGCAGTGTGGAATCCTGATTTGATATGTCCTGCTGTATGAACCCCCCAGATTGGCGATAACAGCTTACATTTTCCTCAGCTCAAAGGCACATGCATGGGCCTTCATCCAATCAGATCTGTTTGCCAAGACTATGGCCTTGATTCATTAAGAGTTTAAAAAAATTCACTTTTAGCAAATTAACCAGATAGGAAATGAAATGAAATGGAAGTCAATGACAGGAGTGGTGCCGGAGTTTGCCAGTGGCTAAGGGGCATGACCGCTTCACCACCAATGATAGATAGAATAGATATTAATCACTAAAAGTGCTTGTGTGCAGCACGGTGGCGGCCGCTACAGGGCACGCAACACTGCACCACCAATGTAAAAGAAAATGGCAGTGCTCGGGGGGGGGGGGGGGGGGATGGCTCTCCTGGGGGATAAGAAGAACAATAAACAGCTCCACCAATAGCCAATGCCACCCCAGCCTTTTTACTAGGTAGTGTCACCTGAGGCAGTTGCCTCAAGCTGCCTAATTGCTAGTCTGGTCCTGTCTGGGGCACACCGCATTTATGCCCCATCCCAGAAGGACATCCGCTTCCAGTTCATTGACCAAGTCCGGAAACATCCAAAAGCACATTTGACTCTTCAATGATGCTGCACAGAAAGTTGACCGCCCGCTCATTCGCAGGCATAGTGGGACATTTTTTCTAGGCACGGGACATGCCACAACAACCCGGGACTGTCCTGGCCAAATTGTGGCACTTGGGAGTATGCCTAGACCAGAGATCTATAACTCCATATATGTTAGAAAGCGTATGTTTCTCTAATGGTATAGCAACCAACCAGCTGGCCTAAACCAGTAACTATAAGATATTTAAATTGACAGGTTAAATGTAGTTGCCTCAAGCTGCCTAATTGCCAGTGTGGTCCTTCCTGGAGCACACCGCAATTGTGCCCCATCCCAGAAGGACATCCATCCCACCCCCAGATCATCAACCAAGTCCGGAAACATCCAAAAGCATGTTTGACTCTTCAATGATACAGCCGGCCAGTGCACAGTTGACACCCGTTTATTCGCAGGCATAGTGGGACATTTTTCTTAGGCGCGGGACATGTCGCAGCAACCCGGGACTGTCCTGGCCAAATTGTGGAACTTGGGGGTATATCTAGACCAGAGATCTATAACTCCATAGATGTGAGACAGTGTATGTTTCTCTACGGTCTCTCCACGGGGCCTAAACCAGCTGGTTGGTTGCTATACCATAGAGAAACATACGCTATATATAGGATATTTAAATTGACTTTAAATATAATTTTTTTCAAGAATAAGAAAATTGATGATAATAGGATGTTTAGACATGGTCTTAGACTGTTGGCAGCCAGCCTATCTTCTTCTGCTACAATGACCATTTTGTTTAGGCAATATGGAGAACCCGACTTGATGACAAGCCAATAGAATCAATTTTTAAAGCCGTCCCATGCATTGCTTTAATGATAAAAATATTCAATTTATATGTAAATCTGTCCTTCAAATGCTGCATTTACACCAATTATTTGTGCTTGGTATTACCAGACTTGCAAAACACATTATTACGTCTTTTTAAAGGGTCTTAAAATAAAATGTGGGGAAGGAAAAAAAAAACCTTCCTTCATGCGTCAGAGAAAGAAGAAATAAACGCATCGGCGATGGTGATTATGCTGTTCTTGACTAGAATTTGTTTTAATTACGCATTTCTACCCTTCATATAGCAACTCGCGATCGCTTTAATTGAGCCAATGTTTTTGTGTGTGATGCTTTTTACTGCAAGATCACTTGACAAGCTCTTCAGGACTAATTTAGTCTCCCTTGAATATACAAAAACTCCCACACAAGGAGCAGACGTGCTCTCTCGCTCCCTGGCAAGGATGACAAAGCACCCGGCGCTTTAAGAATTAATATTCCGCCATGCTTGTGTTTTGCAAATGAAAGCAAATCTAGAAGGTATCACAGAGATCTTAGTTTTTTTTTTCTACATTTATGTTGTTTTTTTCAAGAAGATCCTTCATTGTGACCTTGGGCTACAGAAACAAATGGAGGAGGCCACCTTTAAAAGAGCAACAAGTGACATCAATTGAGCTGAGGTCTCGAAATGCGCATCTGCGCGCATCCCCAAGTATCACTTGTGCTTCTATTTACAAGCTTCAATTACCATCACGGGTTTGCATGTTAGAACAAACTTTGAAAAAAAGTTCATTTTGGGTGCCGGAACCCCAATGAAACTCAATGGGGACCCGAACTCGATGACCCAAAAATGGTTGTAAAATGAAGTTAGTAATGGGTAGACTGCTGCAAAGAGGGGCGTATCAACCCCCCACTGAAACTCAATGGGGACTCCTACTCGGTGACACAAAAATGGCTGTAAAATGGGTTTAGTAAGGGGTGGAGTGCTGCAAAATGGGGGTACCAGAACCCCAATGAAACTCAATGGGGACCCATACTCTGTGACCCAAAAATGGCTGTAAAATTGGGTTAGTAATGGGTAGAGTGCTGCAAAAAGGGGAGTATCAGAACCCCAATGAAACTCAATGGGGACCCCTACTCGGTGACCCAAAAATGGCTGTAAAATGGGGTTAGTAAGGTGTAGAGTGTTGCAAAATGGGGGTACCAGAACCCCAATGAAACTCAATGGGGACCCCTACTCGGTGACCCAAAAATGGCTGTAAAATGGGGTTAGTAATGGGTAGAGTGCTGAAAAATGGGGCGTATAAGAACCCCCAATGAAACTCAATGGGGACCCCTACTCGGTGACCCAAAAATGGCTGTAAAATGGGGTGACCCAAAAATGGCGGTAAAATGGGGTTAGTAAGGGGTAGAGTGCTGCAAAATGATGGTATCAGAACCGCAATGAAACTCAATGGGGACCCGTACTCAGTGACCCAAAAATGGCTGTAAAATGGGGTTAGTAAGGTGTAGAGTGTTGCAAAATGGGGGTACCAGAACCCCAATGAAACTCAATGGGGACCCCTACTCGGTGACCCAAAAATGGCTGTAAAATGGGGTTAGTAATGGGTAGAGTGCTGCAAAATGGGGCGTATCAGAACCCCCAATGAAACTCAATGGGGACCCCTACTCGGTGACCCAAAAATGGCTGTAAAATGGGGTGACCCAAAAATGGCTGTAAAATGGGGTTAGTAAGGGGTAGAATGCTGCAAAATGAGGGTATCAGAATTCCAATTAAACTCAATGGGGACCCATACTTGGTGACCCTAAAATGGCTGTAAAATAGGGTTGGTAAGGGGTAGAGTGCTGCAAAATGATGGTATCAGAACCTCAATGAAACTCAATGGGGACCCGTACTCAGTGACCCAATAACAGCTGTAAAATGGGGTTAGTAATGGGTAGAGTGCTGCAAAATGAGGGTATCAGAACCCCAATGAAACTCAATAGGGACCCCTACTTGGTGACCCAAAAATGGCTGTAAAATAGTGTTAGTAATGGGTAGAGTGCTGCAAAAAGGGGCGTATCAGAACCCCCAGTAAAACTCAATGGGGACCCCTACTCGGTGACCCAAAAATGGCTGTAAAATGAGGTGACCCAAAAATGGCTGTAAAATGGGGTTAGTAAGGGGTAGAGTGCTGCAAAATGAGGGTATCAGAACCCCAATGAAACTCAATAGGGGCCCGTGCTCAGTGACCCAAAAATGGCTGTAAAATGGGGTTAGTAAGGGGTAGAGTGCTGCAAAATGAGGGTATCAGAATTCCAATGAAACTCAATGGGGACCCATACTTGGTGGCCCTAAAATGGCTGTAAAGTAGGGTTGGTAAGGGGTAGAGTGCTGCAAAATGATGGTATCAGAACCTCAATGAAACTCAATGGGGACCCGTACTCAGTGACCCAAAAACGACTGTAAATGGGGTTAGTAATGGATAGAGTGCTACAAAAAGGGGCGTATCAGAACCCCCAATAAAACTCAATGGGGACCCCTACTCAGTGACCCAAAAATGGCTGTAAAATTGGGTGACCCAAAAATGGCTGTAAAATGGGGTTAGTAAGAGGTAGAGTGCTGCAAAATGAGGGTATCAGAATTCCAATGAAACTCAATGGGGACCCATACTTGGTGACCCAAAAATGGCTGTAAAATGGGGTTGGTAAAGGGTTTAATGCTGCAAAATGATGGTATCAGAACCTCGTACTCAGTGACCCAAAAACGGCTGGAAAATGAGGGTAGTAAGGGGTAGAGGGCTGCACAATAAAGGTAATAACATGGCAATAGTCCTGCAAAAAAATGGAGTAGGGAAATAGTTTGCCTTATACCTTCCCCAATCCTCACCAATCTGCTCCCCCCTCCGGTTTACCTTTGAGAAGTATATACTCACCTCAATACTTCAATACTTCAATACTTTATTGAACCGCCAAGTAAGTACAGTGTACAGACAAGGAATGCTTTTTTGGTAAGGAGAAACTCCATGAGAGCTATAACAATTGCTTAAAAAACAAACAAGTAAAGGAATAATGATGCAGTTCAGGTATCGGAATTGACTCACAAGTTCGTGATGCAGGCCAGGATTTAATAAATTGACTCTCATGCTTTGAGATTATTCATCGCCATGACAGCGTGTGGAAAAAAACTGTTCCTGTGTCTAGAGGTTTTGGTAGCATGAGCCTTAAATCTGCGGCCTGAAGGTAGGAGTCTGAAGAAGTGATGACCCGGATGCGTCACGTCGCCATAGATCTTCTTTGCCCTTGAGGAGATTCTACACATGTGTTGGTCATCCAAGGAAGGTAGGGGGGATCCAATCAACCTCTCCGCGATCTTGGTGATTCTTCTCAGCCTTTGCTTGTCTTTTGTAGACGCTCCACTGTACCACACTGTGCAAGAGCTGGTAAGGATTGATCCAATGGCCCCGTTGTAAAATGCCTTCAAGATATTTTTGGACAATCCAAATTTTAGCAGCTGCCTGAGGAAGAATAGCCTCTGTTGGGCCTTCTTTAGGATGGCAGACGCTTGCAAGCTCCACTTCAGGTCCTGCGTGATGTGAGTACCAAGAAATTTGGCACTGGTAACAATCTTGACGGCCTCCTCACCAATCAGAATGGGGTGGTGAGATTGGTGGGATCGCCTAAAGTCAATAATAAGTTCAACTGTTTTTTGTGTGTTCAGTATAAGAAGGGATCTATCTTCTGGGTCCCTCGGTTTCCAGGCAGCGCCATCTCGCATCCCATAAGGTACCCCCGAATACGTGCCTGCTCAGTGCCCATGAGTGGGATGCAATGGAACCGGCCGAAATCCTGTTAGACTTCGCTGATTGGCGCTGGACTTTAAAGAGCACGGTTAAAGTGGGGGGGGGGGGGGCAGGGATTGGGCCTTCGCAGCAGGCCCCAGCAACATCCAAAAGGTAAGTAGGGGCCGATAGGGGGGTAGGGAATTGGCCCCTTTTTATTTTCAGTCTGATGTTCCTCTTTAAAATAGTAACATTAAAAACATAAATTAAATTATTTATATGGCGAAAAATACAGGTAAAATGCTCTCATATGTTGGTTAAAAATCTTGTATCCAAAATATATAAGAAAATAAAATAAATAAAAGGGGGTGGGAGCAGCTCAATCACTATTATTTATACAAAATTATTATTATTATTCAGGGCCTGGGAACTAATTTACCGCCCAGTTTAAAGTGGACCAACATCCAGGATTTTGACTATCCTGGGTTTTGGTCCACTTCCCCGGGGCACCCCGATCGGGGGTGCCCCGCTTTGTGAAACCCCCAAAAACTCACCTCACCCCGCTCCCACGTGACCGCTGCAGCCAATTCCCGCCGCCGGACAAGCGAGAGGCAGCACCGGACAAGCAGAGCACATCCGCCGTCGCCTCCCGCGTGTCCCTCTTACAGGGAGCGCGCCCTGCTAGAGGGACGCGGGGGAGGCGGCAGACGCGCATGCGCCGCTGGAACGTGGAAAAGGTAGGATTGTGGGCTTCTTGGGGGGTTTCACCCTGCGGGACATCCCGATTTCGGATGCCCCGGGGGAGGCATCTGATCGGCCCAGGAATCTTATAGATTCCCGGGCTGATCCCCCCTGGGTGTTGGTCCACTTTAACCCTCTCATCAACTAAATATCAAGCAACAAGCATGTCTAGCTATGTGGAAAGACAGAGATTTGGTTGCATATATCTGCAGATACATGTGGGAGCCACACTGCCCCGGCAAGGCACTATGTGTTTAGTGTGGTCCCTACTCTTAATTTTGAGTCCCCAAAGTTGGGACATGCAATGCAGACAAATATTTGAGAGCTACTAACCTGGGAAGCTGCCAGCCTCCCTTTAGAACACTTCACAGGGAGAGATCCATGTTGACTGAATTCCTCCCTGCTTGTGCTCATGGCAGCTTCCTAGGTGAGTAGCTCTCAAATATTTGTCTGCATTGCATGTCCCAACTTTGGGGACTCAAAATTAAGAGTAGGGACCACACTAAACACAGAGTGCCTTGTCGGGGCGATGTGGCTTCCACATGTATCTGCAGATATATGCAACCAAATCTCTGTCTTTCCACATAGCCAGACATGTTTGTTGCTTGATATTTAGTTGATGAGAGGGTTAAACTGGGCGGTAAATTCATTCCCAGGCCCTGAATAATAATAATAATTTTGTATAAATAATAGTGATTGAGCTGCTCCCACCTCCCTTTATTCATAAGAAAATAAAAACCCATAAACACAGAAATAACTCTATGCCGCTCTTTCTAAATATAACTCTCGAAGATCTTTCCACCACGTGACTATGAGGTCCCAAAAACAAATCTGTCTCCTTCTCCGCTAAAGACTTACCAGACAGCCGAGGCAATGAGGCATTCCAATATATCTTATGCTAATATTCACCACGTGGAAACAATAATGTGCAGCTTGGTTGTTAGCGGCGTTCTTCTCGCTTTAAATTTTCTTCCGTTGTTTTACTTTGCGATCCACCACATATAAAAGAATATATAGAATATAAAACAATAAACCATAGTGCAATACTGTATTCAATAAAGGAAGACCTATTGATTCCAATTAAGCACTCACAAGAAACTCTGGGGGTTATTCAAGAAAAGAAGGGATAGCGCCAGGTAGTGCCTTGTAGCGGCAGGCAGCGTCTGGTGAATGCCGGACACTGTACGCAAAACCACATTTATGAAAGCGAATCTGGTGAGCTCCTCTAACAACGCCATGTAGCGTCACATGTATTATTACAGGCAGGTCAGTGTATAGCGCCTCTAACAGCGCCATGTAGCGTCACATGTATTATTACAGGCAGGTCAGTGTATAGCGCCTCTAACAGCGCCATGTAGCGTCACATGTATTATTACAGGCAGGTCAGTGTATAGCGCCTCTAACAGTGCCATGTAGTGTCACATGTATTATTACAGGCAGGTCAGTGTATAGCACCTCTAACAGCGCCATGTAGCGTCACATGTATTATTACAGGCAGGTCAGTGTATAGCGCCTCTAACAGCGTCATGTAGCGTCACATGTATTATTACAGGCAGGTCAGTGTATAGGGCCTCTAACAGCGCCATGTAGTGTCACATGTATTATTACAGGCAGGTCAGTGTATAGCGCCTCTAACAGCGCCATGTAGTGTCACATGTATTATTACAGGCAGGTCAGTGTATAGCGCCTCTAACAGCGCCATGTAGTGTCACATGTATTATTACAGGCAGGTCAGTGTATAGCGCCTCTAACAGCGTCATGTAGCGTCACATGTATTATTACAGGCGGCTCAGTGTATAGCGCCAGCCCTCTAGGTTAAAGAGCCAGTTATTACCTTTCGCTCACTGTCGCTCTCCCATACTTTTCAATGGGGTTTCATTAGTTGTGTATAAATAGCGTGTTTGACAATTATTTTCATCATTGTGTGACCTCTCCTGGCTGAAAACACTTTTATATTGATATTTTATACTTTTTTGACTTTTTATATTTTTATGCAGAATTGTCAATTCCATGTGTTTTCGCTTTGTTACTGGTGGATATGTGTTCAAAAACAGACTTTAATCACATAGCGTCTGGCGCTCTATGCTACAGCTAGGGATGAGCGAATCGATCCGGACGAACCCGGATTCGATCCGAATTTCAGGAAATATTCGATTCGGCCCGAACCCGAATATTTTGTGGTTCGTGCCGATCGAATTTTTCCTGAAATTAAAAAAAAAAAAATGCCGGAATGGTGGGAGCGGGCCGGCCGGTTCCGCTGTCAGCGGGCCGGCGAAGCCGGCCCGCTGACAGCGGAGCCGACCGGCAGGCCAGTAAAGCCGGCCGGCGGGCCGGTAAAGCCGGCCGGCGGGCCGGTAAAGCCGGCCCGCTCCCACCATGCCGGCATTTAAAAAAAAAAAAAAAAAAAACAAGCATTTTTGCCGGCATGGTGGGAGCGGGCCGGCCGGTTCCGCGCTGACAGCGGAACCGGGCGGCGGGCCGGTAAAGCCGGCCGGCCCGCTCCCACCACCTCTGATGACGCGCCCTCAGATGACAGCTGAGAGCGGCGCCGGCCTCCACGCTCCGGACCTGCAGGTAAGTGTTTGCTTTTTTTAAAAATGCCGGCATGGTGGGAGCGGGCCGGCCGGTTCCGCTGACAGCGGAGCGGGCCGGCCGGTTCCGCTGTCAGCGCGGAACCGGCCGGCCCGCTCCCACCATGCCGGCGAAAATGCTTTTTTTTTTTTGTTTTGTTTTTTAAATGCCGGCATGGTGGGAGCGGGCCGGCCGGCTTTACCGGCCCGCCGCCCGGTTCCGCTGTCAGCGCGGAACCGGGCGGCCCGCTCCCACCATGCCGGCAAAAATGCTTTTTTTTTTTTTTTTTTTTTTTTAAATGCCGGCATGGTGGGAGCGGGCCGGCTTTACCGGCCCGCCGGCCGGCTTTACTGGCCTGCCGGTCGGCTCCGCTGTCAGCGGGCCGGCTTCGCCGGCCCGCTGACAGCGGAACCGGCCGGCCCGCTCCCACCATTCCGGCATTTTTGATGGGGAACTTCGTAAAAGTTCGATTCGGCCGAACCCGAATTTCTTTGTGAAATTCGGCGAATCGGCCGAATCGAACTTTTCAAAAGTTCGCTCATCTCTAGCTACAGCGCCCAGCTTTAGAGAGCTGACGCTGTGTGTGTCTAGTGTTTTGTTAAATATGGTGTGGAGCGCCGAGTGCCGAAGACACTGAGCTGGTGCTACCTCTCGCTCGCTGCAGCGTTATACTGTTGTTACAGCACCCAACATACATCACATTCATCAGTGCCGGCCAGGTTACTACAGCGACCTCAACGCTAGGTTACAGCGCCCAATACCCACTTACAGCGTCTACTAGCGGTCGCTCTAAGCGCCGCTATACAGGCGCTCATCTGGCAATACCTGGCACTAGTAGCGAATCAGCCTCTCTGTCTTGTTAACAGGCAAAACCGTCAGCACTGTTTTAACATGGACAATGCATTTTCGCTATAGTTAACTCTACTCTGCGGCGTAATCTTCCTTTGGAACTAGGTATCCGCCTCCTTGTGCTTCTACAGCTGGGTGAAGCTGATACACTCTCCCAGTTATGAGAGGCTCCTACCACCAAGAATCTTCACACGTCTAGAAACTCTGCCCCAACGCGTTTCGTCATGGTTGACTTCAACTAAGGTCGACTTCAACTCAAAGACCCAGTTGAAGTCAGCCGTGGCTGACGGTAATCTATAGAATATGTTGTCACGAAATAAATGAATGTTTTGTGATTCAACTAAAGACAGTAAACAATAACTGCGTTATGTATCCCATGGTAAAATTCTTCCTGAATGTATAAGTATACTGTAAAGTCTTTATTCCGCAGCATTCATAGGCATCTGTCTCCCGCACTATATATTTTGTTATTCATTACATTCAAAATTGTAAAACTGACATCTGCGTAATTAAAAGAGATGCAAAACTGTATTTACAAATGATAAGAGCAAACGATTAAAGGGTTTCATGATCAAGGCGTACTTCTTAAAGAGGACCAAAACGCACCCTGGAGTCTATGAGACTCCAGGGTAGGCATACTCGCCCCCTTTGTGAAACCCCCAAGGTCACCCAAAAACACACTTTTGGTTCCGGTCCAATGGCACATGCGCAAGCCATGGTCACGTTATCCCTCTAGCAGGGCACGTGCCTGCGCCAGGCTCAAAGCCGCTGGCCTTAGACGATGGCTTAGACGATGTGACGTCAGCATCTCCAAGCACGCTGATTGGACGAGCGGCCACGCATGCACCGTAGGACCGAGAAGAGGTGAGTTAACTTTGGCGTTCTGGGGGGTTTCTTGCAGCGGGGCATTCCTGATCAGTTTTGTTTCACTTTAAGCTTTTTAAACAACCTAGACACACCAAAGATATCCCACATATATTCTGAGACCCCTTCGAATGCGAAATATGCCACAGCAGTTCCCGGTATTTTGCCATCCTCTAAACCACTTTTCAATGTAAATACCTGCGACTTTCGCCAACTAATTACGGCAAAAACACAGCAAAATGCATTGCAAAAGCCTTCTTCATACGTCCGCCGTGCATCCATTGCATATCCGCCTTGGGTCTGGCGATCATACTTTTATGTCAAGTGGCATTAGTGAACATAGTAAATCACCCCCATAATATAAACAATAAAACCCCACAATAATAGTACAAACATCTACAAAATTCCAAACACCTAAATGACAACATTGGAATGGCCAAAAACCTGCAAACCAATGTTCACAGATATAAAGGCGCAATGCGGCGCTAAATGAAACAGGCAGGCTAATACTCACATAATATTCTTATCCAGCTAATACAGGAGCAGCCACAAACCTGATGATGTCACTCACCTGCACGATGTTTTGGGTCGCGACTGCATCGGGTTTGTGGCTGCCCTGTTATTACAGATGGATGAGAGTGTTATGTGAGTACTAGCACCATCATAGTCCGTGGTGCTGTAAAAAATTACAGGGGGTTAAGACAAGTATGGGGGTTATTTAAGAAATGCGTAGCGTCAGGTGAACGCCGGGCGCAGTATGTGAAAACCATATATATGAAAGTCAATCTGGTGAGCGCCTCTAATAGCGTCATGTAGTGTCACATGTATCACTAGCGGTGGCTCAGTGTAAAACACCTGCGCTGTGTGTTCTGTAGCACCTGTCGCCCAGTTACATTATCCCATACATTTCAATGGTGTTTCATTCGGTTGTGTATAAATAGCGTTTTCCTAAAGTAATGCTCAACATTTTTGGTTCAAATGATTGTGTGGCCTCTCCTGCCCGGCAACCTAACAATTTTATTGTGTTAAATTATTTTTTTTTTTATGCAGAATTGTATGTGCAGGTCAACAATTGCAGTGTCATTACACTGTTCCCCTGCATGTCCAGCTAATGGTGCCATGTGGGGGATTGTCAGTAGCTGCTCCTGAACTTCTTCATTGCCTTCTGCCTGCTGACCTGCGTGTCCATCTGCTGTGTGCCATGTGGAAAGCTTCGACTGCACTGCATGTCTGATCATTGACTCCTACATGTCAGGAGTGAATCATCTCTTCGAGTCACGATCAGGGGCCCCTGAAAAAACAGGTGATAGTAATAACGAAGAAATGGAAAGAAAGAAAGAAAGAAAAGAAAAGAAAGAAAGAAAGAAAGAAAGAAATGCTCTCCCAGTGGCCAATCTTCCCCTGACCTTCCTTAGCCCTGGTAACTGCACATCCCTGCATCCTGCATAGGGGCTGCCCAGGCTAGAGGGAATGAGGCGCAGGGGCCCTGGTGCACCCGGTGCTGACACCTGTCCTGGACTGAACTAGCAAAATCTTGGTGGAACTGAATTCAAATGTGACACAAAGATAATTTGTCTGACAAAAAATCTTGAGTTATTTACGACCAATTTTAGTAAACACATTGTTAAGTTGTACTGTCATTATTCACTATAATTACTAGAGATGAGCGAACTTTTGAAAAATTCGATTCGACTGATTCGCCGAATTTTCCGACAAAAATCGTTTCGACCCGAATAAATTCGCGACGAATCGCTATTAAAAACGGCTATTTCTGAGCCTCCTACAGCCTCAATAGGGTTGTAAACCATTCAGCCTTGCTGTAACACGCACAGGATGCGTGCTGGGTTAGTTAAATAATACTTTGAAGAAATATCACATGCAGATCAGAGGCATCGCTAATAGAATCGCAGAGCGGCACAATTGCAGAGAGTTGAAGTGGCATCACTATGAGGGGCAGAAGGAGCCCAAATATACACTGGAGTTGGCCTCAGGAGCCCAAAAATTGGATGAATCACACCCTGGAGTTGGCAGGAGTTGGCAGCAGCAGCAGCAGGAGCCCAAATATACACTGGAGTTGGCTTCAGGAGCCCAAAAATTGGATGAATCACACCCTGGAGTTGGCAGGAGTTGGCAGCAGCAGCAGCAGGAGCCCAAATATACACTGGAGTTGGCTTCAGGAGCCCAAAAATTGGATGAATCACACCCTGGAGTTGGCAGGAGTTGACAGCAGCAGCAGCAGGAGCCCAAATATACACTGGAGTTGGCTTCAGGAGCCCAAAAATTGGATGAATCACACCCTGGAGTTGGCAGGAGTTGACAGTAGCAGCAGCAGGAGCCCAAATATACACTGGAGTTGGCCTCAGGAGCCCAAAAATTGGATGAATCACACCCTGGAGTTGGCAGGAGTTGACAGTAGCAGCAGCAGGAGCCCAAATATACACTGGAGTTGGCCTCAGGAGCCCAAAAATTGGATGAATCACACCCTGGAGTTGGCAGGAGTTGACAGTAGCAGCAGCAGGAGCCCAAATATACACTGGAGTTGGCCTCAGGAGCCCAAAAATTGGATGAATCACACCCTGGAGTTGGCAGGAGTTGACAGTAGCAGCAGCAGGAGCCCAAATATACACTGGAGTTTGCTTCAGGAGCCCAAAAATTGGATGAATCACACCCTGGAGTTGGCAGGAGTTGGCAGTAGCAGCAGCAGGAGCCCAAATATACACTGGAGTTGGCCTCAGGAGCCCAAAAATTGGATGAATCACACCCTGGAGTTGGCAGGAGTTGGCAGCAGCAGCAGCAGGAGCCCAAATATACACTGGAGTTGGCTTCAGGAGCCCAAAAATTGGATGAATCACACCCTGGAGTTGGCAGGAGTTGACAGTAGCAGCAGCAGGAGCCCAAATATACACTGGAGTTGGCCTCAGGAGCCCAAAAATTGGATGAATCACACCCTGGAGTTGGCAGAAGTTGACAGTAGCAGCAGCAGGAGCCCAAATATACACTGGAGTTGGCCTCAGGAGCCCAAAAATTGGATGAATCACACCCTGGAGTTGGCAGGAGTTGACAGTAGCAGCAGCAGGAGCCCAAATATACACTGGAGTTGGCCTCAGGAGCCCAAAAATTGGATGAATCACACCCTGGAGTTGGCAGGAGTTGACAGTAGCAGCAGCAGGAGCCCAAATATACACTGGAGTTGGCTTCAGGAGCCCAAAAATTGGATGAATCACACCCTGGAGTTGGCAGGAGTTGACAGTAGCAGCAGCAGGAGCCCAAATATACACTGGAGTTGGCTTCAGGAGCCCAAAAATTGGATGAATCACACCCTGGAGTTGGCAGAAGTTGACAGCAGCAGCAGCAGGAGCCCAAATATACACTGGAGTTGGCCTCAGGAGCCCAAAAATTGGATGAATCACACCCTGGAGTTGGCAGAAGTTGGCAGCAGCAGCAGCAGGAGCCCAAATATACACTGGAGTTGGCTTCAGGAGCCCAAAAATTGGATGAATCACACCCTGGAGTTGGCAGAAGTTGGCAGCAGCAGCAGCAGGAGCCCAAATATACACTGGAGTTGGCTTCAGGAGCCCAAAAATTGGATGAATCACACCCTGGAGTTGGCAGGAGTTGACAGTAGCAGCAGCAGGAGCCCAAATATACACTGGAGTTGGCCTCAGGAGCCCAAAAATTGGATGAATCACACCCTGGAGTTGGCAGGAGTTGACAGTAGCAGCAGCAGGAGCCCAAATATACACTGGAGTTGGCTTCAGGAGCCCAAAAATTGGATGAATCACACCCTGGAGTTGGCAGAAGTTGGCAGCAGCAGGAGCTCAAACATTACTTTAAACAGACCCTGGGGTTGGCCTCAGGAGCCCAAAAATTGGATGAATCACACCCTGTGGAGAGTCATGTGGAGAAAAAGTAGCTTAGTTAGTAATATCTACATAAAATTATGAATAAACAAATGCAAAAGTTTGCCAAAGTGAAGTTTTGTTTGAGGGTGTGTTTCCACCTTTTAATTAAATCAGAAACAAGAAGGTGTCATTGCCTCTGACTAATTAGCCCTCAAAAATTCTTGGAATTTTTAATCTGGAATCATGTCTGATCCGTCTTATCCGAAGAATATTAATAAAAAGTAAGAGTAACGTAAAGGATTTTTTATCAATACTTACTTGTGGTCCGATGCGGAGGAATGTCTGTAACTTGAGAGCAGCGCCTTAAATCTGTTTTGCACGATCCATCTTTCTTGGTCTGGCCCCGTCATCAATCTACTGGAATACATCAGGCATTGTTGGGAGGAAAGCTTGGCTGATCCATGCGCCATTCATTTCCACGCAGGGCAGTCTCTGGAAAAAAAAAGTCTGTATAAACCAGGGTCTTTTTCATATAAAAACAAATGGTTATTCTTGCTTTTCAACCATATGTTCCACAGCTTTACCAGTCATTGTGTCAGCCAATGAAGCAACTTTGTCTGGAAGTGCTGCAAAAGCAGTCCACTGCATCACAAGTGGCATCTGACACCCCCAGTCAACTGTCTGCCTGTTATGCTTTGGGTTCAGCTCCACTATCCATTGATCTGATATCCAAGATCTGATAATCATAAAATTCAGCAGCTACTGCCCAGCCAAGAAGTGGAGGAGACACTCGCCTCTTCTTCCACTATCCGGCAACTAGTGATGAGGAGAGTGTCGTGGGAGGAGGTGTTGCAAGCCGAGGTAGTGGAAGAGGGTCCCTGGAGTCTGCGGCGGTGGCGGCGGCAGCAGCAGCGAATTATTGCGGACTGTTGGTAGGAAAAATCAGCTACTCAGCGATGTGGCAGTGTTCCATGCAGCATCCTGTGGAGAAAAAGTAGGTTAGTTAGTGTATATACATAAAATTATGAATAGACAAATGCAATAGTATTGCGAAAGTGAAGTTTTGTTTGAGGGTGTGTTTCCACCTTGCAATTAAATCAGAAACAACTAGCTATCATTTGCCTCTGAATAATTAGCCCTCAAAAATTCTTGGAATTTTTAATCTTGATGTCTGAGGGATTTCTCCTCTCAGACAGCGTCACCATAAGTCCAGCCTGCTGCATTACCCAGTGGTGGACCTTTCAGAGAACTGATGGCTTGTGCCGAGCCGAGGTGGAGAGTCACATGGCATGGTTGTTGAACAGAAGGTGGGCCAGTCCTTTAGCCTGTCAGTGTGTACCAAAGTGCACAGTGTTGTCTACGCCTGGAGCTGTAACTATAGACTCATGGTGGACAATATATATCCTTTTAGGCCCCCTTGGTGATTGTTGTTTCACGCTGTTCTTCACATGGTTTTCCTTGACCATCAGAGTCACACATGGGAGGAACTACTAAAAATGAGAACTCAATCCATGAAAGCATTGCTTAATCCACGAAAACTGCAAATTTGGACCCATGGTGACTGACACTTGGAAGAACATCTTGTTTGCGCTGCGACAAGGAAGCCAGAGTCATGCGTCCTGACATGGCACACGTGTTCAGTCTAGTTTTGAAGTCTTGCCCCCATCTGAAAGACATCCGAACAACAGGAAAGAAAGTTAGCATGCACTTCTGGCACTCCTACACCACCAAGCACAACCTTATTGAGCCTCAGCGTCACAAAGGTGTACCCCACCATAGTCTGATTTGCGATGTTTCCACCCGTTGGAATTCCACCCTCCATATGCAGGATCCACTATAGCAGTGGTCCCCAACCCTGTCCTCAAGGCCCACCAACAGGCCAGGCTTTGCAGATCTCCACAAAGATGCTCAGGTGGAGTAATTAGTGCAGCTGCAGAGCAATAGAGCTGGCTATTTGGAGATCCAAAAAACATGACATGTTGGTGGGCCTTGAGGACAGGGTTGAGGACCACTGCACTATAGGAACAGAGAAAAGCCATCACGGATTTCTGGATGATCCAAACGGATAGGGGGACACCCCTGTGTAAATTCAATGTAAACCATTGGCAGCTCATACGTGACACCGACCGTTTGTTTAGGCCCTTTGAGGAAGCTACATTATTAGTCAGTTGCCAGGACTATGAGATGAACGATGAGATTCCACTGCTTCATGTACTACAACACATGTTGGAAAGCATGGCTGGTCAGGGCACTGGAGACATGGCACATACATTTCACAGCCACATGAAGCCTGTGGGGGCTGAAGTGGAGGAGGAGGAGGGGGTGGGGCACAGCAAACCACAGTTTAGGTTTCACAAAATGACCATTTTATCTAGTCATCTGACAGGAGAGGAGGTGCAGCCACAGGAGCTAGAGGGTTGTGAGTAAGGCGAGACAGAGGACCCAGACACACCATGGCAGTTTACAGTGGAGATGGAGACAGGTAGTCCCTCCGAGTCACTTGCACAAATGGCACGATGCATGCTCACATGCATGCGTACTAGTGAGCGCAGAATTGTCTCCATTTGTCAGCGGGAAGACTTCTGGCTCTCCAACTTATTGGACCCTCGCTTCCGGCACAAAATGGGGGCATTTTTTACGCCCACTGAGAGGGAGGAAAAACTGACCTACTACAGAGACATCCCACGTAGTCAGTTGGGCGATGTCTATTTGCGCCATGGCCCATACTCCCGCAGGTCTGACTCTAGGGGAACTTTGCGATCACCTTCCACTGCCATGGCTGCTGGGGGGGTGGAAGGAGCAGCAGCAGCTCCATCAGCAGCAACCTCAGTCTTCAGTCGCTAGTGAGTAGCTTTCTACACCCGCATAGTGAGTCTACTCATGAGAAGCAGGAAGACCTGGAGCTGGACCTCAAACAGCAGGTCATGTCATACCTTGACATGACCATGCCAACACACCTTCAAGATCCACTGGATTTGCTGGGAAGCCAAACTTGACTTGTGCCCGCAACTAGCAGAGTTTGCCCTGGAAAAGCTGTACTGGCCGGACAGTAGTTGATTTAGATGGCAACTGGGCTGCTCTATATAACGAAGCAAAATGGCAAATTTACCTCACTATATAAGCTATTGCCCCTCAGATTTACACAGGGGCTGCTCTATATTATGCTGCAAAATGGCAAATTAACCTCACAATATAAGCCATTGCAGCTCTATATAAATAAAAATAAATAAATAAAAAAAGGGCCTGTAGAAGCTTATTTAGTATAACAGATAGGGTGACATGTGCTGGTTTGGGATGCCCATATGGGCTAGTGTTTTGGCAGCAGTACAAAAACCAATGCAAAATGCAATAGCTTAATAAAGCTGATGCTGATCAACGCTTATTTAGTATAACAGATGGGGTGCAACATGCAGGTTTGGGATGCCCTGCGGCCTGGTGTATTTAAAGCAGACCAAAACCAATTCAAAATGCAATAACTTAATAAAGCTGAGGCTGTAGATGCTTATTTAGTATAAACAGGTAGGGTGCAAGGTGCAGCTTTGGGGTGCCCTGCGGCCTGGTTAAATGAAAGCAGTCAAAAAGGAAGTGCAAACTGAAGTAGCTTAATGAAGCTGATGCTGATCAACGCTTATGTTGTATACCAGATAGGGTGCAAGGTGCAGCTTTGGGGTGCCCTGCGGCCTGGTTTATTAAAATCAGTCAAAAACAAGTGCAAACTGAAGTAGCCTGATCAACGCTTATGTTGTATAACAGATAGGTTTAAAATAGCATGTGCCTTGGGATGCCCGTGTGGCCTGTTATATTTCAAGCTGAACAAAAAGTAACAATAATCCAAGTATGAGACATCATTTTGACCTTCTTCACAGCGCCATACTTTGAAAAAAAAAAATTAATTTCATGCCGATCAATCCAAAGGTCAATGCCCCTAACAAAAATAGTGTTCGGTATAAGTTTTCCTTCTGGAAGGACGTAACCTTTAGTTTACATGGTTGGGGTAGGTTATCTTACAAATTGGGATACCCCACTGTATATGAAACCGAATATAAATGCACACCCAAAAGTGGACACTCAGCCTCCAAGAGGCCTGCTTAGTTTAAATAAGAGAGCTGCTTAGTATGGTAGGTAGGTTATGTTATGTTACAGAATGGGATGCCCCAAGCAGACTTGAGATCAGTATATATGCACACAGCAGCAGTGTGTTAGCAGGCTCATACAGGCCAAATTTCTTTAAATAAATGTGCAGCTTACAGTAAATGCAGAGGCTAATGGTATGTTAAAGAATGGGATGTCCCAAAAACCAGAGAGCACCTGGCAGGCAGCAGTAAGACTATGCACAGCAAAAGTGTCTTTATCATGCCTAATTTCAATTAGAATAGGTGCAAATGGTTAGGTTCTTAAATAGAGGCTGGTGTAGTCACAGAATGGGATGCCCTAAAAACCAGCAGTAAGTACACCTGGCAGGGTCCAGTAGTGCTATGCCCAGCAAAAGTGTCTTTATCAGGCTAATTTCAAATATGATAAGAGCAAATGCTTATATGGTCTTAAACAGAGGCTGCTTTAGTCACAGAATGGGATGCCCCGGGCAGGAATCGAGCTGGCAGGGTCCAGTAGTGCTTTGGCCAGCAAAAGTGTCTTTATCAGGCTAATTTCAAATATGATAAGAGCAAATGCTTATATGGTCTTAAACAGAGGCTGCTTTAGTCACAGAATGGGATGCCCTGGGCAGGAATCGACCTGGCAGGGTCCAGTAGTGCTTTGGCCAGCAAAAGTGTCTTTATCAGGCCTAATTTCAAATATGATAAGAGCAAATGCTTATATGGTCTTAAACAGAGGCTGCTTTAGTCACAGAATGGGATGCCCTGGGCAGGAATCGACCTGGCAGGGTCCAGTAGGGCTTTGGCCAGCAAAAGTGTCTTTATCAGGCCTAATTTCAAATATGATAAGAGCAAATGCTTATATGGTCTTAAACAGAGGCTGCTTTAGTCACAGAATGGGATGCCCTGGGCAGGAATGGACCTGGCAGGGTCCAGTAGGGCTTTGGCCAGCAAAAGTGTCTTTATCAGGCTAATTTCAAATATGATAAGAGCAAATGCTTATATGGTCTTAAACAGAGGCTGCTTTAGTCACAGAATGGGATGCCCCGGGCAGGAATCGAGCTGGCAGGGTCCAGTAGTGCTTTGGCCAGCAAAAGTGTCTTTATCAGGCCTAATTTCAAATATGATAAGAGCAAATGCTTATATGGTCTTAAACAGAGGCTGCTTTAGTCACAGAATGGGATGCCCCGGGCAGGAATCGAGCTGGCAGGGTCCAGTAGTGCTTTGGCCAGCAAAAGTGTCTTTATCAGGCTAATTTCAAATATGATAAGAGCAAATGCTTATATGGTCTTAAACAGAGGCTGCTGTAGTCACAGAATGGGATGCCCCGGGCAGGAATCGAGCTGGCAGGGTCCAGTAGTGCTTTGGCCAGCAAAAGTGTCTTTATCAGGCCTAATTTCAAATATGATAAGAGCAAATGCTTATATGGTCTTAAACAGAGGCTGCTTTAGTCACAGAATGGGATGCCCTGGGCAGGAATCGACCTGGCAGGGTCCAGTAGGGCTTTGGCCAGCAAAAGTGTCTTTATCAGGCTAATTTCAAATATGATAAGAGCAAATGCTTATATGGTCTTAAACAGAGGCTGCTTTAGTCACAGAATGGGATGCCCCGGGCAGGAATCGAGCTGGCAGGGTCCAGTAGTGCTTTGGCCAGCAAAAGTGTCTTTATCAGGCTAATTTCAAATATGATAAGAGCAAATGCTTATATGGTCTTAAACAGAGGCTGCTGTAGTCACAGAATGGGATGCCCCGGGCAGGAATCGAGCTGGCAGGGTCCAGTAGTGCTTTGGCCAGCAAAAGTGTCTTTATCAGGCCTAATTTCAAATATGATAAGAGCAAATGCTTATATGGTCTTAAACAGAGGCTGCTTTAGTCACAGAATGGGATGCCCTGGGCAGGAATCGACCTGGCAGGGTCCAGTAGGGCTTTGGCCAGCAAAAGTGTCTTTATCAGGCTAATTTCAAATATGATAAGAGCAAATGCTTATATGGTCTTAAACAGAGGCTGCTTTAGTCACAGAATGGGATGCCCCGGGCAGGAATCGAGCTGGCAGGGTCCAGTAGTGCTTTGGCCAGCAAAAGTGTCTTTATCAGGCTAATTTCAAATATGATAAGAGCAAATGCTTATATGGTCTTAAACAGAGGCTGCTGTAGTCACAGAATGGGATGCCCCGGGCAGGAATCGAGCTGGCAGGGTCCAGTAGTGCTTTGGCCAGCAAAAGTGTCTTTATCAGGCTAATTTCAAATATGATAAGAGCAAATGCTTATATGGTCTTAAACAGAGGCTGCTTTAGTCACAGAATGGGATGCCCCGGGCAGGAATCGAGCTGGCAGGGTCCAGTAGTGCTTTGGCCAGCAAAAGTGTCTTTATCAGGCCTAATTTCAAATATGATAAGAGCAAATGCTTATATGGTCTTAAACAGAGGCTGCTTTAGTCACAGAATGGGATGCCCCGGGCAGGAATCGAGCTGGCAGGGTCCAGTAGTGCTTTGGCCAGCAAAAGTGTCTTTATCAGGCTAATTTCAAATATGATAAGAGCAAATGCTTATATGGTCTTAAACAGAGGCTGCTGTAGTCACAGAATGGGATGCCCCGGGCAGGAATCGAGCTGGCAGGGTCCAGTAGTGCTTTGGCCAGCAAAAGTGTCTTTATCAGGCCTAATTTCAAATATGATAAGAGCAAATGCTTATATGGTCTTAAACAGAGGCTGCTTTAGTCACAGAATGGGATGCCCTGGGCAGGAATCGACCTGGCAGGGTCCAGTAGGGCTTTGGCCAGCAAAAGTGTCTTTATCAGGCTAATTTCAAATATGATAAGAGCAAATGCTTATATGGTCTTAAACAGAGGCTGCTTTAGTCACAGAATGGGATGCCCCGGGCAGGAATCGAGCTGGCAGGGTCCAGTAGTGCTTTGGCCAGCAAAAGTGTCTTTATCAGGCTAATTTCAAATATGATAAGAGCAAATGCTTATATGGTCTTAAACAGAGGCTGCTGTAGTCACAGAATGGGATGCCCCGGGCAGGAATCGAGCTGGCAGGGTCCAGTAGTGCTTTGGCCAGCAAAAGTGTCTTTATCAGGCCTAATTTCAAATATGATAAGAGCAAATGCTTATATGGTCTTAAACAGAGGCTGCTTTAGTCACAGAATGGGATGCCCTGGGCAGGAATCGACCTGGCAGGGTCCAGTAGGGCTTTGGCCAGCAAAAGTGTCTTTATCAGGCTAATTTCAAATATGATAAGAGCAAATGCTTATATGGTCTTAAACAGAGGCTGCTTTAGTCACAGAATGGGATGCCCCGGGCAGGAATCGAGCTGGCAGGGTCCAGTAGTGCTTTGGCCAGCAAAAGTGTCTTTATCAGGCTAATTTCAAATATGATAAGAGCAAATGCTTATATGGTCTTAAACAGAGGCTGCTGTAGTCACAGAATGGGATGCCCCGGGCAGGAATCGAGCTGGCAGGGTCCAGTAGTGCTTTGGCCAGCAAAAGTGTCTTTATCAGGCTAATTTCAAATATGATAAGAGCAAATGCTTATATGGTCTTAAACAGAGGCTGCTGTAGTCACAGAATGGGATGCCCCGGGCAGGAATCGAGCTGGCAGGGTCCAGTAGGGCTTTGGCCAGCAAAAGTGTCTTTATCAGGCCTAATTTCAAATATGATAAGAGCAAATGCTTATATGGTCTTAAACAGAGGCTGCTTTAGTCACAGAATGGGATGCCCTGGGCAGGAATCGACCTGGCAGGGTCCAGTAGGGCTTTGGCCAGCAAAAGTGTCTTTATCAGGCTAATTTCAAATATGATAAGAGCAAATGCTTATATGGTCTTAAACAGAGGCTGCTTTAGTCACAGAATGGGATGCCCCGGGCAGGAATCGAGCTGGCAGGGTCCAGTAGTGCTTTGGCCAGCAAAAGTGTCTTTATCAGGCCTAATTTCAAATATGATAAGAGCAAATGCTTATATGGTCTTAAACAGAGGCTGCTTTAGTCACAGAATGGGATGCCCCGGGCAGGAATCGAGCTGGCAGGGTCCAGTAGTGCTTTGGCCAGCAAAAGTGTCTTTATCAGGCTAATTTCAAATATGATAAGAGCAAATGCTTATATGGTCTTAAACAGAGGCTGCTGTAGTCACAGAATGGGATGCCCCGGGCAGGAATCGAGCTGGCAGGGTCCAGTAGTGCTTTGGCCAGCAAAAGTGTCTTTATCAGGCCTAATTTCAAATATGATAAGAGCAAATGCTTATATGGTCTTAAACAGAGGCTGCTTTAGTCACAGAATGGGATGCCTCACAGCAGACTTAAGATCAGTTCAGTATATATGCACAGTTAGTTACTATAAGCAGCCTGAAAACGCTAACAAAGGCTGGATGAAAAAAAAAAATCTCCCTGTCAGCCAGCTCCGTTTTTCCTACCTTTCCCTGGCTTTCTGTCTGTCTCCTGTCTGTCTCCTGCCTGTCTCCTGCCTGTCTCCAGCCTGTCCCTGTCTGTCCCTGTCTCCAGCCTGTCTAACTGCCTCAGCTACACAGCGTTCTGTCTGTCTGTCACGAATGCAATAGAGAAATGAGGAAAAGCAAGATGGCCGCCGTTAAATACCGCTGTGTGACGTCACCGGGCTTGCTGGCTGCTGATAGGCTGCATGTGACTGCCCCAGCTTGCACTGGCGCGGGATACATGTCCAGACATGTCCCGTCCGCCATCTTAGAATGCCTGTAATGTAAATGAATGGATGTTAAAGGAAAACTTCGAGTGATCGAATCGCGGGGAAATTCGGATTCGATCCGAATCGAATTTTTCCTGAAATTCGGATCGAATCCGGGTTCGTCCGGATCGATTCGCTCATCCCTAATAATTACCATTAATACCTGAAAGAATAGAAGGCGCAATCCCCGCCTCGGCGTACACTATGTTCTTGCTCGTCTTTTCTCTTTCTTTTGCCTGAGTTCATGTTTTCCTATTTACATGTGAATGATCGGCTGGCGAATATCTTGACATTTTAAAGATATTTATATACATTTGTCATTTGTATGTTAATCCCACGCTCGTATCAAGGCCTACGAGGAATCCAATTATGTTCCTGTTTCCAGCTACAAGTTTACCTTTTATTTATGAATTTACTCATTACAACAAGTTATTTTCATTTACCGCCGAGCGTTCACATTCTTGACCTTTTCAGTTGTGTTATAAAACTCTCTCAGACGAGTCTTTTTCTAGTAAAGCCCATGTGTGGGACTAATGCTCGGGTAATGCGGATTAAAACAGGACATGAACATTTTTGCCAAAATAGGAAAAGAAGAGATGAGATGGGAATTTGCTCTGAATTTAAAGTGGACTAAAACCTAAGGCGATCAGCCTGGGAATCTATAATGTATTGTTCTCTGTATTATATGTTTTACTTTGTCTGTAATTACACCTCGTAAAGCGCTACGGAAGATGGTGGAGCTATATAAATAAACATTAATAATAATAATAATAATAATAATAATAATAAAAGATTACGGGCCAATCAATTATCTCCCCCCTGGGCATCCAAAATCGGGATGCCCCGCTGTGTGAAACCCCCCAGGTCGTCCCATACACTTTCTTTGTTTCCAACGGCGCATGCACAAGTCGTGGCCGCATCCCCGCTATCGCTATAGCAGGGCGCATGCCCATGCCAGGCATTTGTTAATGGGCGGTGCGGGCACGCTCCCTGTTAGAGGGAAGCGGGGGATGCAGCCGTCAGTGCGCTCGGAGTCACTGGCCTTAGACAACATGACGTCAGCCGAGTGCACTGATTGGAAGAGCGGCCGCGCATGAGGTGAGTTGGCATCGGTGACCTGGGGAGTTTCACACAGCGGAGCACCCCTAATCGGGGTGCCCCAGGGGAAAGGACGCTATGTGATAAAAGTCTGTTTCTCAACACATATCCACCAGTAACAAAGTGAAAACATATGGAATGACATTGTGTAACACTGTGACAATGACACTGCAATGGCCGACCTGCACAATTAAAAAATCTGGTTGCCGTGCAGGAGAGGCCACGCAATGATTTGAACCAAAAATTTAGAACATTACTTTAAGAAAACGCTATTCATGCTATTTAACCAGATAAAACCACTTTGAAATGTATGGGAGAGAGACACTGAGCGACAGGTGCTACATGGCGCTGCTGAACACACAGCGCCGGCGCTTTACACTGAGCTGCCGCTAGTGATACATGTGACGCTAAATGACGCTATTAGAGTCGCTCACCAGATTCACTTTCATATATATGGCTTTCACGTGCTGTGCCCGACGTTCACCCAGCGCTATGTGGCGCTACCTGGCATTAGCGTTTCTTAAATGACCCCCTAAATTTCTCTGTTCAGCACTGGGCTCACCATTGCAGCATGGGGGTATGTATAGGTAACAGCATGCAATGTCAAGCAGCTGCTTTCAAGGCCACCAAGATATTAAGAGGCTGATTTATTAATAGCGACATGTAGTGACAGTTGAGCGACTGTAGCAGTATTTTCACAGCGCCCCCTAGTAGTCGCTGTGCTTGGCCGTTGTTCGGTTGTTGACAGCGACTCAGTCGGTGTGGCGTAATGTTGAATACAAGGTTACAAGTCGCTATTTGACAGGTTCCGCGATGTATGGGTACGCATGATAGCGACTGGTCAGAGCGACCGGCTCCCACCATATTCATCAAAAAATCACGCTCAAAAAATTCAAGCGCTGTGGAATGCATGTTTAAACCCCAGAGCGCTGGCGGCGATGGGTTAAAAGTAGTTTTTTAACCATAACAACCATATTTTTGAAAACCAAAAAAAAAAAAAAAATATTTTAAATAATTTAGTAATATGAATACATTAATATCAGACCTGTAATATCAATTCTGTACAATTTTTTTTTTTTTTTTTTTTCCTTAAAAAAAGCTAAAATGGCAGAAGTGGTCACAGAAATTTTCACATTTAAAAAAAAAAAAAAAAACATTAATAACAATGAATTATGAATATTTAAAGATTGTTCCATTGAAATGCATTGGAGAGCGCCAGGTAGCGAGAGGTCATACCTGTCGCTGTTCAAGGTCGGACGCTGGAACTGTGGACTGAGGCTGGAATAATGATGAATGAGTCGCTATCTGGCGCTATCTCAGTCGCTAAGCAGGATTGGCTTGATAAATGTGTGATTGTGGTGGAGAGCCGGCGTTCTCGTGGCGGGGCCCGTCATTACCGGCCGCTCACCAGGCGCTACCTGTCGCTATTCCTTCATAAATAAGGGCCTATGTGTGGTTTGTTGCCTCCAAGAACATTATATGGTTTTAGATTTACAGTGGTGCGTTTTTTGTTATTTTTTGGGCATAAAAGGGGGGTGTCTGGTCCATCCCCATTCTTGTATAATAAAAAAAATAAAAACCATTGAAAGAAAAAAAAAAATAAATAAAATTTTGTATAATTCTTGTACAGAAGAATAAAAAAATAATAAAAACCATTGAAAGAAAAAAAAATAAATAAATAAAATCTTGTATAATTCTTGTACAGAAGAATTGAAAAATAGTAAAAACCATTGAAAGAAAAAATAAATAAATAAAATCTTGTATAATTCTTGTACAGAAGAATAAAAAAATAATAAAAACCATTGAAAGAAAAAAAAAATAAAATAAAATCTTGTATAATTCTTGTACAGAAGAATTGAAAAATAATAAAAACCATTGAAAGAAAAAATAAATAAATAAACTCTTGTATAATTCTTGTACAGAAGAATAAAAAAATAATAAAAACCATTGAAAGAAAAAATAAATAAATAAAATCTTGTATAATTCTTGTACAGAAGAATAAAAAAATAATAAAAACCATTGAAAGAAAAAAAATAAATAAAATCTTGTATAATTCTTGTACAGAAGAATAAAAAAATAATAAAAACCATTGAAAGAAAAAAAAATAAATACAAATTATACAAATTCTCAGGCACCACTTCCGGATTTCCCTGCCCATAGAACCCGGCCCCTACCGAGCACTCATAGACAGTAGTTTTTTTTTTTTTTTTTTATGTTTATTGAGCATGATTTTTCATTTCTAAATAGAACCCGCGCATTAGGTGAATAAATGTTTTCAAGGCTTCAAAATGTAGGTGTCACTTTATTTTTGTCATTTTTCACACACATGTCATCCACTTCCTCATTTGGAGGTTGATAGGTATGTTCAGAAAAAAAAAGTTATTTTGACATATGCCTCGTGATTGCTTCAGTATTGCAGCGGATCTTTCCGACCATATAAAAATACGCCTCAATTGGTTCGTGTTTTGTTCCTGGGAACGATTGGCAGAAATTTTTGACACTACCAAATCCCAAGCAGCTTATAAATAGGACGCTGAAAATTGCCGGTGCTAAAGAAACAAGCTCTAAAATGCAGTATACTCATCTATGATGACCAGGAAAAATGCTTCGCTCTAGGAGATAAAAAGAGAAATAGGAAGAAATAAAGAATAAATATATATAATAAACTTGTGGACAAAATATGAATGTTGAAATGGCTTCTTTTTCTCTTCTGTTGGCCCCAGCTCTTACATGAGGTCTCACAGCTAAAAGCTAAGAAGGGATGGGGAGACCCTCACCCTGAATAAGAGCCTATCTTGTATGTTTCCCACACTCTGTAAATACAGATTGCCCACATTAATACGGACCCTCACCCTGAATGAGAGCCTTTCTTATATGTTTCCCACACTCTGTAAATACAGATTGCCCGCATTAATATGGACCCTCACCCTGAATAAGAGCCTATCTTATATGTTTCCCACACTCTGTAAATACAGATTGCCCACATTAATATGGACCCTCACCCTGAATAAGAGCTGTAGCGATAACCCTTATCGCCGGAGGGCTTCACCGTCCGGGACGTCCTTTTCCCAATCGTAAGAGGTGCTGCTGGAACTCCAGAGTCGTCCGTGAGGAAACAGGAACAGCCCTTACAAGGGCTAGTGAATTGTAATATAGCGTTTCCCCCGATAAGAGACAGAACTTCAGTATTGAGGGTGAAGGTGAAGTGTCTTTATTAGTGCCACTCTAGGCCTTATATACACAAGTCTCCATTGCATGACACACACACCGACCAATAGCAGCAGGGCACACAATCCCTCAACTCTGCCGGTGACGCAATCAGCAATACAATAGACGTCTGTAATACACTCAATCAGAACAATGCCATTGTCTGTGACGTGATCAATCAATACAATGGCAGTCAGAACCATGAATAACGTAATCAATCAATACACTGGCAGTCTGTAACATGCTTAAGAAAAGGAAAGTAATGAACCTGTGTAAAGTCCAAAGGGGCAGAGAGTCTGTCACAAGAGCCTATCTTATATGTTTCCCCCACCCTGTACATACAGATTGCCCACATTAATCCGGACCCTCACCCTGAATTAGAGCCTTTCTTATATGTTTCCCACACTCTGTACATACAGATTGCCCACATTAATACGGACCCTCACCCTGAATAAGAGCCTATCTTGTATGTTTCCCATACTCTGTAAATACAGATTGCCCACATTAATACGGACCCTCACCCTGAATGAGAGCCTTTCTTATATGTTTCCCACACTCTGTAAATACAGATTGCCCACATTAATATGGACCCTCACCCTGAATAAGAGCCTATCTTGTATGTTTCCCACACTCTGTAAATACAGATTGCCCACATTAATATGGACCCTCACCCTGAATAAGAGCTGTAGCGATAACCCTTATCGCCGGAGGGCTTCACCGTCCGGGACGTCCTTTTCCCAATCGTAAGAGGTGCTGCTGGAACTCCAGAGTCGTCCGTGAGGAAACAGGAACAGCCCTTACAAGGGCTAGTGAATTGTAATATAGCGTTTCCCCCGATAAGAGACAGAACTTCAGTATTGAGGGTGAAGGTGAAGTGTCTTTATTAGTGCCACTCTAGGCCTTATATACACAAGTCTCCATTGCATGACACACACACCGACCAATAGCAGCAGGGCACACAATCCCTCAACTCTGCCGGTGACGCAATCAGCAATACAATAGACGTCTGTAATACACTCAATCAGAACAATGCCATTGTCTGTGACGTGATCAATCAATACAATGGCAGTCAGAACCATGAATAACGTAATCAATCAATACACTGGCAGTCTGTAACATGCTTAAGAAAAGGAAAGTAATGAACCTGTGTAAAGTCCAAAGGGGCAGAGAGTCTGTCACAAGAGCCTATCTTATATGTTTCCCCCACCCTGTACATACAGATTGCCCACATTAATCCGGACCCTCACCCTGAATTAGAGCCTTTCTTATATGTTTCCCACACTCTGTACATACAGATTGCCCACATTAATACGGACCCTCACCCTGAATAAGAGCCTATCTTGTATGTTTCCCATACTCTGCACATACAGATCACCCACATTAAAAATCATCCTACCTGCATCTACTGCATGTTATGAGCCTTTAGACATCCAAGATGGCGGCTCATGGAACATCAGGCAGCCTGCAAACAGGAAGTGTCTTCTGACTGTGTTGCTCTGCATTCTGGGATTGCTGTCCTTTCCCTGACTCCAGCTCTGCTCTGTCTGTGCAAAGCACATCTATAACCCCGCCCCCTGTACTTTAGCCTGCTCTTCTCTCCTCAGTATGTGATGCTTCTGAGTCAAGATGGCGGCACCCGTATCCTAGAGTCCTTAACAGAGTTGCAGCCCAGTGGGGGAAAGAATAATAAGTAAATGACTAAAAACTTGAGATATATTAATTTTAGATGCTGAAATAAAAAAAAAATTGCCGGCATGGTGGGAGCGGGCAGGCCGGCTACGCTGTCAGCGGGCGGCGCAGCCGGCCTGCCCGCTCCCACCATGCCAGCATTTTTTTTTTATTTCAGGGAAAATTCGATCGGCACGAACCAAAAAAAATTCGGGTTCGTGCCGAATCGAATTTTCCCTGAAATTCGGAGCGAATTCCGGTTCGTCCGAACCGGTTCGCTCATCCCTAATCACAACAATATCCAGTGTTATATAACTTTACAATTCAATAGTGTGTCATACACATCTCTAACATTGATTAAATTACTGACATGTGGCCTTGTGCTCCCTGATTCCTCAGTATTCATTATTTTACCAATGTCCTTTCTCTTGGGCATTGGGCAAACATGTTTCGCCAACCACTTCTGGCTTCCTCAGTGCCCTTAAATAAAGGAATCCATGGGTGCTGCTTGTTTATTAAATAATGCTTGCTCGTAACATATAATATAATATTTTATGATGTTTTCAACTTTTTCCTCAGAGAGGTGTGGCTCAATCACCATTAGATTGTGGGGTCATCAAATTGCTGGCCCTGTTCATGGCATAAGATCATTTCATGAAATGCTGGCCAGTTATGAGGTTTTCAATTAATCCAGTAATGAATGCCTTAAATGCGCGCTTTGCGCTGCACTGCAGACGTGGCGTCCGTTTCTTTGCCCCCCCACTCTTCAAGTATTTGGCCTGCTCCGGGCTCTCTTTACATCCTGTGGGCTCGTCAGTGATACACACAGCACGGTGGGAGCGGGGGAGGTCGGTTGCACTGACAATGCGGCCGGCCTCCCCCCCACGGTGCTGTGTGTATTCCACTAGAGATAAGTGATCCTCAAAAGGTTCGATTCGGACAAACCCGAATTTCTTGGAGAAATTTGGCGAATCGTCCGAAACGATTTTTTGGGGAAGGTCGCTTATCTCTAGTGACAACCAATGGGGTTTGCTAGTTAGACTTATCTGTAGTAGATTTCTCAACCCTACTCTTTATCGTTCTGGTCCTGCTTGCTAATTCTTGTGATTTTTATAATTTTACAGAGCAGATGTATTTCATCTCCAATCAGGATCTTCTCAAGTACCTAAGATGCCTTGATGTAGCAGGGTGGCATTTTGCAACTGATCAATGGCAATTTTTGTTTTACATAGTTACATAGTCAATACGGTTGAAAAAAGACATATTAACATCAAGTTCAACAAAGGGTGTTGGGGTAGGGGAAGTTATTTTTTATTTTATTATTTTTTTTAAACTGATAACAGCTAATAGTAACTGTAAAAATGTTATTTTTTTCTAAAAAAGCATCTCATCTTTTTTTAAAGCTGTCAGCGATTGATGCTGTAACAAGCTTCTGTGTGAGGTGCTTCCATAAAATAGTTCTTATGGTAAAAAATGATTGTCGCCTCCGGAGACTGAAGGCAGTGCCCCCTTGATTTTCCCTTAAATAGTGTTTTCCCTATTTTTTTGTATTACCCATTTATATATTTATACAAGTTAATCATGTCCCCCCTCAGCCGTCTCCTCTCAAGACTAAACGGATTGAATTCTGGTAATCTTTCCTCATAACTAAGATCCTTCATTCCTCTTATTGGTTTGTTGGCTCCTCTGCTCCCTTTGCATAGTCTGTGAACGGGTGCCCAGAACTGGACGGCATATTCCAGGTGAGTGTGCACCAGTGCCTTGTACAGAGGAAAAATGACATCCCTATCCCGTGATTTCAGGCCTCTATTAATACATGATAGTATCTTGGTGGCCTTGGAAGCAGCTGCTTGGCATTGCATGCTGTTATTTAGCCTGTGATCTACAAGTATCCCCAGATCCTTCTCAACTAGTGACTCTCCCAGTTTTCCTCACCCGAGGACTTATGTGGTGCTAGGCCCCTAGTGCAACATTTCTCTACATTGAACTTTGCCAAGTGGATGCCCAGACACTTAAAGTGTCAAGTCAGCCTGAAGCTTGTGAACATCTACAATAGACTGCTCTGTGCTACATATCTTTGTGCCATCTGCAAAAATAGAGACATTTAATTCCAACTTCGATGTCGTTTATAAAAAAGTTGAATAATCGTGGGCCCAGCACTGAACCCTGGGGTATCCTGGTTACAACCGGTAACAATTCAGAGTAGGTGACATTAACCACAACTCTCTGCACACGATCCTTCAGACAGTTTTCAACCCACTAACAAACTATTTTCTAATCCTTTTCCCAATAAGCATCTATGGGGGACAGTCTACATCTACAGCCGCCCCTCTGTCCAGACTTCTACCTACCTCCTCATAGAAGCCAATCAGGTTAATCACTGGTTTTGGTTCATGTATGATTTGAATACCCTGTCTGTTGTTGGGCATCACATCCCCGAGGGTTAGCCCTGATTGCAGAGACGATCAGATGCACTCAACTCAGCATAGAGTCATAGAGTCTAAGGACCAATCCCTGATGTTAAGGATAGGCTGGGCTGCAGGAAGGCCCCAGGTTATGCAACCATGGAATGGGTTTTGCTGGATCTGGGGTCATGAACAGACCAGAACAGGGAAAAGATAAACCAAAGTCAGGGACCAGCAGGATTGTAACGAGAGCAGATTGAGGACGTGGGAAGGCGGCTAAGCATCAGAGTTGAGGAACAGGCTGAGGATGGAGGCAGGCAGTGCAGGATCAGGGTCGAGGAACTGGCCGACGTCGGAGTCAGGCAGCGAAGGATCAGGGCTGAGGAACAGGCCAAGGTCAGAGGCAGGCAACGCAGGATCAGAGTCGAGGAACAGGCCGAGGTCGGAGGCAAGCAGCACAGGATCAGAGTTGAGGAATAGGCCGAGGTCGGAGGCAAGCAGCACAAGATCAGAGTTGAGGAACTGGCCAAGGTCAGAGGCAGGCAGTGCAGGATCAGGGTTGAGGAACAGGCCAAATTTATGGGAAGGCAGCTAAGCATCAGAGTTGAGGAACCGGCCGAGGTCAGAGGCAGGCAGTGCAGGATCAGGGTCGAAGAACAGGCTGAGGTTGGAGGCAGGCAGCACAGGATCAGAGTTGAGGAATAGGCCGAGGTCGGAGGCAAGCAGCACAGGATTAGAGTTGAGGAACTGGCCAAGGTCAGAGTTAGGCAGCGCAGGATCAGGGTTGAGGAACAGGTCAAAGTTATGGGAAGGCAGCTAAGCATCAGAGTTGAGGAACCGGCCGAGGTCAGAGGCAGGCAGTGCAGGATCAGGGTCGAAGAACAGGCTGAGGTTGGAGGCAGGCAGCACAGGATCAGGGTCGAGGAACAGGCCGAGGTCGGAGACAGGCAGCGCAGGATCATAGTCGATAAACAAGCCAAGGTTGAACAGAAGATCAATAACGTATAAGAAGCAAGCCGGGTCGTACACATGAACATTCTTAGAAGGAGCAAAGCACTGCAACAACTATATGAGCTGCTTCGGGAATGTGCACATGCACGTACGCTCACTGTCTGACACAGATTGAGTGCACAACTGTGGACACTTCAGATGCCTGGGTGCCCTCTGGTGGTGAGTAGGTGGTATAGCTCTATTACTGGAACAACTTCCTGGTGGCCTCTGCTGGTGACTAAGTACAACTACCCTCCTTCAGTGACAACGGGACACTAGGGTCAATTCAGGCAAAACATTTTTTTGGGGGAAATATATCGAATCTTTAGGAAGTTTGCTCATTTCTATTTATTATTATGTTTACTGGACTTTATTTTTTTATATATATTTAGAATAGTAAAACTTATGTTAATAACACATTAAAGCAACAACTTCCTCGCTAATTGTTTGGATGCCAGTCGGGTGACTGCTGGTAACCAATTGGAATTGTAAGCCGCACATCAAGCCTGAGTTGTTGCTGGTGGTCCCATGATTAGCTGCCATTGGTTGCCAAACAGGTGAATGAGGAAGTGATGACTTGACTATAGTGTCCTTATAGTGTCATTTTTATGATATACTGTAGAACCTTTGTTATTTTTTATTATTGACATAAATACTATGTTGAAGTTTTTTTTTCTAAATAAACACCAAGATGTACAATATATAGAGATGTAGATATTGTCTTCACCGTGTAAACACATCACAGAAGCCATTTAAATTCTCTTGAAGATTTTAAGATAACATCCTATAATTGGGATAACTGCCCATAATAAAGAACAAACCAATCAGCCGCAATCTCCCCACTGTGGGCTATAAAGGAAACCTACTACTATTTTGTTCTTTTCTCTACAAGAGCTTCTTTTAAGACGACATTGAATTCCCTTTAATGAGAAGAATGAGAAGTCTTCTCTGGTCATGTGACTATACTGCACATTGCAGTATAATAATTTGCGAGTGGGAAAAGTAGATAACAACCAAGTTTCCTCCAGTGCACTTCAAGGCACTTCAAGGCATGCAGCTAAAATACTGTGTATGGCAACAGCAGGAGAGCAGGTGTGCTATTTATCCCAAGCACATCACAATGTAACACAGCAGGACAGCATCCTGTTTGCTACAATGTAACAACGGGACATCACCCCCGATTTTCCATTGTGCTGTTCGAGGCAGTGGCACAAATGTCATATTTCGATACATCGATCTATTTCGATGCCATACATCTATAAAGACGACAAAGTTCAGAGATCCATATATTGTGATGGGAGGTAATACATTTGGGTTGGGCTATCTCTCCTCCCTGTAGTGGCTAAAAAACAAAATGAGTTAATAATAAAGAGAAACAACACACCAGATTTTCACTTTTCGGGGGGGGGGTCCTCTCAGTGGGGGCATCCCAATTCAGTGTGTGTATGCCCCTTGACTAGCACCTTGATAAAGTGACGTGAGGACGTGAGGGTCACGGAACGCGTGGGTGAGGATATCGGTTTGGACTCAGCAGGAGGGATCTCTCTTCATAACTCTGAGGTGATCTCATTCCAGATAGTTTTGCTTTGTTCACATTAAGCTGAATAGATTGTATATTATTAGCACATATAGCACTTTTTGCTTGCACAATAGCACTTTATTTAGGGGCATGGGGTTTATTATGGAAAAGATTTTTGTAGATATGTCATGGGATTTAGGTATGAAAAGATATTCCTGCTGTGGTCTGGCTTGTGTTTTTTTTTTATGTATGTATTTGTGATGTAATGTTATGTCTGTCATGGTTTTAGCATTTTAATGAATTAAAGACTATTTTTGCAGTTATACATGTTATCAATGAATGATTATTGAAGGGTGAGTAGTGCCATCCTGGATTGGTCCAATTTGCGGTGAACTGGGACCGCAGTTGTTTATTCACTATGCCCCTAGGTCACTTACCTTCCTGTCGCTCCCATGATGCAGACTAGGACGAGAACGACTGCCCTGATTGGCTGAAAGAGTGCAAGAATGCTTGGCTAGAAAGGGTTAACTGGGTTGAACAATTGGAACACGGGATCCGCTGATGTCTAATAAATCTTGCCTCTGATCAAAGCAGCTGGGGCCTACATGGTTCTTCTACTCTGGCATCCAAACTAATGAATCCTTTAAACATGTGTTACTCTGCTGGGAACCCCACAAGGTTATACTGAGCACGTGGTGTCATGGTCACTGCTAGCTGGAAGCATGACTGTCACGCTATATTTTTCATCTTTGCCTGGACTGTGGCTTTAAATCTTTAAATATATAAATTAAAGAAGACGAACAACCAAATTTAGAATTGCAAAGGTAGTGAAGGGATTTAATCGTGCAAAAGAACACAAGTGCTGTACATAATAACAAGACATTTGTACAATAGAATAGTGCAGTTACAATGCTATGTAAGGGATTATCACCCTATAGTTTGACCGCTGAATGGCGCTTCTGTATAAGGTCAGCAATAAGTGTTCTGGATAAATGATAGTACAATACTGAACAAATCTTATATTCTGTAGTAAGGTAACAGGAACCAATCACATACTACATACAAAGCAAGACAGAGTGCATGGTTATGAAAGGAGTCAAGAAGCTCCAAATGTCCACAAGTAACCCAGCACTAGCAAGGCAAATACAGAAACCAGTAAATCCAGATGAATCAAAGAAAAGAATAGCTTACAGGCAGCGCAGGTGGATGTAAACCCTCAACGTTTCGGCTGCAATGGCCTTTGTCAAGAGGGAAGCGGTCCCTCTAGGGGGGCTAACTATAGGGCGATAATCCCTTACATAGCATTGTAACTGCGCTATTCTATTGTACAAATGTCTTGTTATTATGTACAGCACTTGTGTTCTTTTGCACGATTAAATCCCTTCACTACCTTTGCAATTCTAAATTTGGTTGTTCGTCTTCTTTAATTTATATATTTGCTACTATTCTTTCCTGTGAGGTAGTACGCGGGTTAAGAAGACTGAACACCTCCCCATAACTGTTGCTCTCTTCTTGCATTACTTTTGGTGTGCTTCAACCAAGCATTGTTTAAATCATTATTTAAATAAATACCAAGCCCAGTTTGTGCCCCCCCCCCCAAAAGAAAAAAACGCTCACCTCCGCCTGGGTCTCCTTTTCCCCAGGGGGCCTCCGACCCCCCCAGTAATATTTAACAGGGATGACAACACGTTCTCTGCCCCATGCAATGGCTTTTGACAGCTCCCTCGCTGCTGCTACAGGGAGGAGCCTTTTATACCAGCATATGAAAGGCCCCTCCCAGCAGCGAGAGTAAGCAGAGAGGTCAGAGTGATTAGCGAAAGCCGGATGTGGGAGCAGAGGATACCAATCCTCGGCCCCTCACCCTGCCTTCGCCTATCACTTCTGGTTGAAGATTGACGATGTTGGACAGCATAGATCGGCGATGGAAGGTGGTGTTATAAATATACAAGTCTTAAAGGAGCCATAGCAATCAACCCTGTTAGCTTGCAGACAAACCTATACTCTGTCTCCAAATCTGGTTAAAAACAGAGGACTTGGTCCACGCACATCTGCAGAAGTAGCTGACACTGCACCACCAAGTGCCAAGGTGCCTCTGTGGGGTGCAGTCCTAACTCTAATCTTGGAGAACCCCCTTTGGGACATACAATGCAATAGATAAATTGAGCAGGCTTACCTGAGGTTGCCCTATAATCTCCAGTGCAGCCCATGGGGTGGAAGGGTCGAAGACTTCGCAATACAGCCCTAGACCCCACACCCCATGTGCTTGCACCAAAAGAAACAAAGGAGGGGTGGCAGATGGCAGCTGTCTCTAAATCTGGTTAAAAACAGAGGTCCCGGTCCACACACATCTGCAGATAGAGACAGATTATATGTTTGTCTACAAGCTAACAGGGTTAACTGTATCCTAATTGCCCTGCTCACGTGCACCTCCCAGGTTAGTTATAAAATGGTCTGCCAACCCTCCTTTGTTTCTTTTGATTTTGTGCAAGCACATGGGGTGTGGGGTCTAGGGCTGTATTGTGACCCTTCCACCCCATGGGCTGCACTCGAGGTTATAGGGCAACCTCAGGTAAGCCTGCTCCCAATTTATCTATTGCATTGTATGTCCCCAAAGGGGGATCTCAGAGATTAGAGTTAGGATTGCACCTCACAGAGGCACCATTGGGCTTGGTGATGCAGTTTCAGTTACTTCTGCAGATGTGTGCGCACCGAGACCTCTGTTTTTAGATTTAGAGACAGATTATAGATTTGTCTGCAAGCTAACAGGGTTGAGTGCTGTGGCTCCTTTAAAACTTAATATTAGGACTTATTTAAGACTTATTAAGACTTATCCTAATTGCCCTGCTTACCTCCACCTCCCAGGTTAGTTATAAAATCGTCCGAGTGGCTGCCAACCCTCCATTGTATTATACATACATTGAACCAAAATTTTAAGAAAGCACTGAAAAAATTAAAAACTGGACTTTTCATGTTAAAGCCCAAACTCTGCTGAAAAAGAAATATATCATGTTCTTGGAAATTCCTGTTAAAATCAAACAAAAAGCAGGCAACGGAGGGTGACACAATCTCTAGGTAGGCTGGCAGTTAATGGGTTAAATCTTTCCCACTACATACGCGTTAATAACCTTCGATGAGGAGCTAATTATTTGTCTCTGAAAAAGAAATTATTAGAAAATGGAAAAAATCCAGGGAGGACGGATGAAAGATGTCTGCCGACTCCTACACATGGCTTCATTTCATGTTTTATTTATAATCGCTGTGATTAGAATCTGAATGTTAAGAAATTCATGCAACTAAATTTTAATGTTCTCTGTTTACGTTCTCAAGAGAGAGAGAGAGAGAGGAAAAAACTTTTTTTTGCTCAGAGGAAAAGCCTCCTAGAAGAGTGACATGGGGTTTCGGATCTGGGCCCCGAGTCGCCATGGCAGCTTTCTGCTCACAATGTTGTTTAGCAATGCAGTGATGTGAATCTTTATCCTCTATAAATACAGACAGTATTTTCTTTTTCTTTTCGATGTTAACAGGCAAGAAAATCAATTGGATCTCTCTTTTACCGTAGAGTTTTATTGTCACATGATTAAGCTTCATAAAAAAAACAGGATGTCTGCTACAGCGGTGTGGTGTATTACTACCACCAGGGGTGATAGACACAGGACATAAACTTTACAACAGGCATTCTTGTTCTGTAATAAAGGTGGCATACAGCCAGCAAACAAGGAGAAGGTAACAGTCATCAGGTTTTTCCAAGAGGAGCTATTTAAAAGGAAACGCCAGCCAAGGACAACACTGTAAACAACCTCAAAAGCAACAAAAATTGAAAATTGACCAAAATTTCCAAGAGTTTCTAAGCATTTGAGCAGCTATACAGTTAGACCCGATCTCCCAAGATGGATCCATGGGAGACTCTTCTTTCTCAATTTGTAACAGCAATACATTTAGAACCAAATTCCCAAGATGGATTCATGGGAGGCTCTTCTTTCTCATTCTTTGAAAAGCTATAAATTAGACTCCAGCTCCCAAGATGGGACCATGGGAGACTCTTATTTCTCAATGCTTGAGCATAGGAGGGCTCTAAATTCTCACTGTTTGAACAGCTATACATTTAGAACCAAATTCCCAAAATGGATTCATGGGAGGCTCTTCGTTCTCAATGTTTGAACACCTATTAAATTAGAACCAAACTCCCAATATGGGGACATCGGAGGGCTCTTCTTTCGTTTGAACAGTTATACATTTAAACCCAAACTCCCAAGATGAATCCAAGAGAGGCTCTTTTTTCTCAACTTGTAAACAGCTATACATTTACACCCAAACTCCCAAGATGGGTCCATGGAAGGCTCTTCTTTCTCAGCATTTGAACAGCTATACATTTAGACCTGAACTCCCAAGTTGGATCCATGGGAGGCTCTTATTTCTTGACATTTGAGCATCTATACATATAGATCCGATCTCCCAAGATGGTTCCATAGGAGGCTCTTCTTTCTCAATGTTTGAACAGCAATACATTTAGACTCAAACTCCCAAGTTAGATCCATAGGAGACCCTTATTTCTCAAGATAGGTCCATGGGAGGGATCTTCTTTCCCAGCGTTTGAACTAAACAACTATACATCTATACCCAAATTCCCAAGAAAGTTCAATGGGAGGCTCTTATTTCTCAACTTGTAAACGGCTATACATTTAGAACCAAAATCCCAAGGTGGATTGATGGGAGCGTCTTCTTTCTCAACGTTTTAACAGTTATACATTTAGACCCGAACTCCCAAGTTGGATCCATGGGAGGCTCTTCTTTCTTAATATGTGAACAGCTATAAAATTAGACTCCAACTCCCAAGTTAGATCCATAGGAAGCCCTTATTGCTCAAGATGGGTCCATGGGAGGGATCTTCTTTCCCAGCATTTGAACAGCTATACATCTATACCCAAATTCCCAAGATGGTTCAATGGGAGGCTCCTATTTCTCAACTTGTAAACAGCTATATATTTAGAACCAAATTCCCAAGGTAGATTTATGGGGGCCTCTTCTTTCTCAACATTTGAACAGCTATATACTTAGACATAAACTCCCAAGTTGGATCCATGGCAGTCTCTTCTTTCTCAATGTGTGAACAGCTATATATTTAGACATAAACTTCCAAGTTGGATCCACTAAATTTTAATGTTCTCTGTTTACGTTCTCGAGAGAGAGAGAGAGGAAAAAACTTTTCTTTGCTCAGAGGAAAAGCCTCCTAGAAGCGTGAAATGGGGTTTCGGATCTGGGCCCCGAGTCGCCATGGCAGCTTTCTGCTCGCAATGTTGTTTAGGGACTTCTTTCTCAACTTGTAAACAGCTATACATTTACACCCAAACTCCCAAGATGGGCCCATGGGAGGCTCTTCTTTCTCAATGTTTGAACAGCTATACATTTAGAACCAAACTCCCAATATGGATTAATGCAGGCTGTACTTTTTCAACATACGAACAGCTATACATTTAGACCTAAACTCCAAAGATAGTTCCATGGCAGGCTCTTCTTTCTCAATGTGTGAGCAGCTATAAATTTAGTCCCAAACCCCCAATATCTAGATCCCATCACCATTGACACATTTCCCTGTCTGATGGAGCTCGGGGAGTAAAAGGTAAGGGGGAAATTAGATTTTATTATGCCAGTTAGGACTGGGATCCTCTTTTGGACACAGTTGTCAGAAAATATTTAAGTCCACCTTAGGAGGTAAGGATTTCCCTGTGCTGCAACCCGATTTGGGATGATGCCCGGTGACTGAAACCTCTTTATCGGTCTCAATGTTTGAACATCTATACGTTTACAGAGAGGGGGCTGGTGGTCCAGATCCTATTAGTGGTTTAACAGGAAATAGCTAAATTCTGGAAATCCTCCGCTATTTCTTGGTGTGGAAAGCTGGGTTTCTAGGATCTCTAAAGAATTCTGGACTGGGTGAACTGGACTGAATCATCCAGATCAAAACTATGTTTGGCCCATCACTACAGACAAGTTTCCCTCGCTGATGGAGCTCGGGGAGTAATAGATATAGGGGAGTTGAATTTATTATGCATTCAGCGGTCAACAGCGGTCAAGTGGGTCAGGGTTACATTCTCGGACCCCAAAAGGACCTGCCCATGTGACTGCCAGCGGCCAATCATGGGGTTGTATTTCTGGCCGAAGGTAAGGATTGCAGGCATTGGAGGGGCGATGCATGGGGGGGGGGGGCTCCAGCAAGGACCCAAACCCACACCCATTAGTAAGGGGTTTCCCAAAACACGTCACTCAGGGTGCTCTTGACTGGATACAAGTGAGCATGGGGCTGTGGCATAGTAAATGAGCTGTTTTCACTTTTTCAAAACCAAGCAGACATCCTGCTTCCTGCACTTAGTGGGACGGACTTCCCCATAATATCACCAAACTGGGACAATTAGGTGTCCTCTGAGTTTTTAGGGAGATAGTGAAACACAATTCCTTTAAGTGGGACTGTCCCACTAAAAGTAGGGCATCCGTCAGTTTATGGCTGAAGAGGCCATTTTGTTTTCTATAGATACAGTGTTTGCGTAACTCATGGACTCTTCATTAACCCAGTCTCAAAAATGATTCATAGTTTTAGAGCCCTTTAGGAAACCTCGAAGTAAAATATTGTGACAGTGTTGCATCTATGCATAAATTACGGCAGCATAATTCCAAAGTAGGCTAAGCGGACTACACACGCAGGTCACGAGCCGCCCCCATTTGCTATGCACAAATAAACATCTTTAGTCAATTTATTTGCCGGAAAGTCAACATTTACAAGGCAGATGTTATTTAAAAATTCATAAATTAAGCTACCTGTCAGCCTCGAACACTGACGAAGTGTCAGCCTCGCTGCACTGCATCTGACGGGGCAAAGCTTATTATTTTTCATTTGACAGCAGTGGTCAAGGCTTTGTTTGTCATGCCGGCATACATGTCCGCGCGGTACACTGAAGAACACGCTATCGGCACATGAGAAACATACGACCCCTGCAGATATTCTTGGCTTGAGACGTTTGACAGCCAGGCCTTCGTTGTTCTAACAACCCAACGCGCTTCTTTTTTTTTATTTCTGAAAGAACATTGGATCCTTCCAAGTCGCTTGAATTAATCTGGAATTTTAATATAATGGCAAAAAGAAATTGTTTGGCAAGGTACGAGCTTGCAAGTGTCTATCAATCATCTGACAATTTTACATGCATACAATGAAAATAAAAAAATAACTTTGTCTAGTGTTTCAGCTCAAGCGCCAACCAACGGAACAGAGAATAGAGGCAGGATGAGTGAATGTGAAAAATACGGATGTTAGATTCTAATATCTTAGGTTTGTTTAAAAACAAAAATAAAAAGTTTGTTGGCTTTATTGCTGTGATGCAATATTTTAGGTGACACAAAAAAACCCTTGAGTTTTATTTTTACTGATGTTATTTGTTATATTCATAGCAGCAGCCATTAACATCGACTTTAAATATACAGTGACGCAGTTGTGTAATTGTGAAATCTTCAAGGTAGCTAAATAAAATCTTTTTCTGCTGCAAACAAAATAAAATATATGGAATGTCTGGGAAATGTGGCCATTTCTTCTTGTCATTGGTTGATGGATTTGGGACACCCTCTGAACAAACATCAAACAAACAAACACCACGTGGCTTCTGTATCCCTTGAGGAAGTGTCCGTCCGCTCGTCCGTCCTGAACTCTCTTGGGACCTTTATTTTATAGGCCTCCACCAACCTTTGGGTTATGGTCTGGTCCAGGAGGCTTTTCAGTCTTTGGTCTGACTGGGCCAACAACAAAGCTATCGCGGCAGTGGAAGCGTGCCTGGGTAAGCCTTTTTTGGTTTTTGCAAACCTGCAGCCAAAGCCACCAAAGGGCAGGATGGAGAGTCTAGAGCAGCAAAGCCGCCGCCAGCAACGCTACAGTGATGGGTGCAGAGCTGTCACTGCACATAAGCCACCAAGCACAGCCGCTGGCAGCTCAATGCAGGGAACCAGCCGGGCGACTACACTACCCCCCACCCAGAATGGCAAAGCAGGAGTTCCCGAGCAGCACGCACCCGCACAAGGGGGGCACAAGGGACTCGATCTGACGTTCCAGTGAGTAGGCGGGTGCCAGCCAACCACCAATCAGTTACTTGGCTGGACTATTATTTTAAAGGAAAAAAAAATAATACATAAATGAATGCAAAACAATATATTATTGTACTATTATGGGGCCTCGATCAGATTTTGTGCCCAGGGGCCATATATATATATATATATATATATATATATATATATATATATATATATATATAATATATATATATATATATATATATATATATATATATATATATAGATAAGTATTTTGTCTGTATCCAATCAGGCAAACAGCAGAAAGTTCATTCAATCTGACTCTTGGTCAGCTTTATTGGTAAAGGTTGCAAAAGCAAAATAAAGATAACACAGCAACAAAAGAAAATCCTTGCCTGTCCGGCACTAACTAAACAAGTGAAAAACCCTCACTACTAGCTGGAGAGCTTTTCTCTGCCAGCTACAAAAAACACTTCCAGCAACCTTTACTCACATGAATCTCTCCACAGACCTGGGCTGTGTCCTCAGCCAGAGAGAGATATCTGCCCCCTGACTTCCTCCTTTTGTCAGCCTCTCATTCCCCCTAATTAATTACCTGACAGGTGAGAGGCTCAGCTATTACCTCACATAGGAACGGAACCTGGGAGAAATATACCTGTCTTCTACTATCAGACCTGCATGAATGTCACATATCCCCCCCCTCTGCTCAGGCCACTGGGAATGAGCATTTGTAACCAGAAGGCAGTGCACACGTGACAGTGCATCTGCATTTCCCTGCAGTCGCCCAGCCCTGTGCTCTACTGTAAAGCTGTAGGCCTGCAGAGCTAGAAACCACCTTGTTACTCTGCTATTTTTCTCTTTATTAAGGTACATCCATTTCAGAGGGGCGTGGTCAGTGACTAGCCGGAACTTTCTTCCCAACAAATAATATTTGAGGGACTCGAGGGCCCATTTAATAGCTAAACATTCCCTTTCTACAATTGCATAATTTCTTTCGTGTTTATTCAGCTTCCTGCTTAAATAAAGCACAGGATGTTCCTCTCCATCCCGGATTTGTGACAAGACAGCCCCTATTCCTGTCTCGGAAGCGTCTGTCTGGACCACAAATTCTTTCTTGAAATCTGGTGTGATCAATATTGGCAGGGAACAAAGGGCCAATTTTAAGGTTTGAAACGCTTTTTCAGCCTGAGGGTTCCACCTTATCATCACTGAGTCTTTTCCTTTAGTGAGATCAGTCAGGGGATTTGCTATGGAAGCAAAATTGGGTATAAATCGCCTATAATACCCTGTAATTCCGAGAAATGCCCTCACCTGTTTTTTATTTAACGGTTGAGGCCACTTCTGGATTGCTTCAACTTTATCTACCTGGGGTTTAATTACGCCTCTTCCAATAATATAACCCAAATATTTGGCTTCTTCTAACCCAATACAACACTTTTTGGGGTTAGCTGTCAAACCTGCAGCCTGTAAACTGTCAATGACTGCCTGCACGTCAGAAAGGTGTGTCTCCCAGTCAGGACTATGTATCACTATGTCGTCAAGATAGGCCGAAGTATATTTCCTATGTGGTTTTAACACTCTATCCATTAACCGTTGGAAGGTTGCAGGAGCCCCATGTAAGCCGAAGGGCATATTTACATAATGAAATAAACCGTCAGGTGTGGAGAATGCTGTCTTTTCTTTGGCAGATTCAGTCAGCGGAATCTGCCAATAACCTTTCGTCAGATCTAGTGTGGTGATGTAGCGAGCTGTACCTAGCCGCTCAATCAGCTCATCCACCCTTGGCATAGGATAGGCATCAAATTTAGACACAGAGTTTAACTTCCTAAAGTCATTACAAAACCTTATAGTACCGTCTGGTTTTGGAATTAACACAATTGGGCTGGACCACTCACTATGGGATTCCTCAATCACTCCCAATTCCAGCATGTCTTTCACTTCTTTAGACACTGCCTCACGCCTAGCCTCAGGGATTCTATAGGGCCTAACATGTACCTTTACCCCAGGTTCGGTCACAACATCGTGTTTTATCAGTGGAGTCTGCCCTGGTTTGTCAGAAAAGAAATTTTTGTTATGAATTATCAATTGTCTAGCCTCTTTCTTTTGTGTGTCAGACAAGGACTCAGCGATAATAACGTTAGGTATGAGAGAACCATCACAGGCTGGCCACGCAACCTTCGCAGCTAGAGTTTGCCTGTCTTTCCAAGGTTTAATCAGATTCACATGGTAAATCTGCTCAGGCTTTCTTTTATCTGGTTGGTGAATTTTATAATTGACCTCACCTACTCTTTCTATAACGGAGTAGGGACCCTGCCATTTGGCCAAGAACTTACTCTCTATAGTAGGAACTAGTACTAACACCCGATCTCCTGGTGCAAATGTACGTACCTTAGCACCCCTATCATAGATTCTTTTTTGCACACCTTGAGCCTGTTCCATGTGGGTTTTTACAATTGGCATCACAGCTGAAATTCTGTCCTGCATTTGTGAAACATGTTCTATTACACTTCTGTAGGGAGTGACCTGCCCTTCCCAGCTTTCCTTTGCCACATCTAACAACCCCCGGGGATGTCTACCATATACCAACTCAAATGGAGAAAACCCGGTGGACGATTGAGGCACCTCCCTTATGGCAAACAACAGATATGGAAGCAACAAATCCCAATTTTTCCCGTCCTTGTCCACTACTTTCTTTAACATCTGCTTTAGAGTCTTGTTAAATCTTTCAACTAAGCCATCGGTCTGAGGGTGATAGACGGACGTGCGTAGTTGATTCACCTTAAACAATTTACAAAGTTGCTTCATCACATTAGACATAAAGGGTGTGCCTTGATCGGTAAGTATTTCTTTTGGGATGCCCACCCTACTAAACACCTGCACTAACTCCTTTGCGATAGTCTTAGATGATGTGTTTCGCAAAGGTATGGCCTCCGGATAACTTGTAGCATAGTCCATTATAACTAGAATATGTTGGTGACCACGCGCTGACTTTATCAGGGGACCAACCAAATCCATCCCAATCCGATCAAATGGTACCTCAATGATTGGTAATGGAACTAGAGGGCTGCGGAAACGAGGCCTAGGTGCAGACATCTGACAGTCTGGGCAGGATTCACAATACTCTTTAACATCATGATGTACCCCAGGCCAGAAGAATCTGAGCAAAATTCTCTCTGTAGTTTTCTGGACTCCCAGATGTCCCCCCAATATGTGCCCGTGTGCCAGATCTAAAACTGTTCTCCTGAAGGCTTTGGGAACCACTAGCTGCTGTATGTTATCCTCACCCTTTTTGTCAACCTGGTACAGTAAATAATTCTCTAGAACCATATATGGGAAAGCAAGCCTAGCCCCAGGCTCCACAGGTACCCCATTGATTATTTTTACATTTTCTCTGGCTCGGGTAAGGGTAGGGTCCTTTAACTGCTCACTTTGAAAATCATCTTTTCTGACCTCTAAGTCAGGTATACACTGCTGAGAAGTCCCCAGAATTTCTGTCTTTGTTAATGGTTCTCCTGGATCCCCCGCCATAACAGAAAAGGGAAAAGTTAAAGGCTTTTCTACCCCAACCACATCTTCCATTGGGGAACTATCAAATGGATCAGGGCTTAGGTTGGAGGTTGTGGGCCTATCAGGTGTACCATCTTTAATCGCGAGATTGTCTTCCCACAACTTCCAAAAATATGGAAAGTCTCTACCAAGAATGACATCATGCATTAAGGCGGGGACTATCCCCACCTTGTGACATACTGAACCATAAGGAGTTGAAATACAAGCAATGGCAATTTGATATTCACGCGTATCCCCATGCACGCAAGATACCGTGTAAGTGTCTGGATACCTGTTAGCAGTACTTATAAGGTTGGCGTTTACCAGACTTACCACACTCCCTGAGTCTAGTAAAGCCACCACCTTTTTATCCTCTACTGTTAGCTCATACAGGTGGTTTTTAGAACTGTCTGAACTGACAGCAGTACACATTACTTGGGCAAACATAGACATACGTTTTTTCAAAAAGGCCGCGTCACATTGCATAGGTTCAATAGTCAAAGGACAGTTCATTGCAATATGGCCCAACTCATGGCAACGAAAACATCTTATGTTTTCTCTATCTAGCCCAAAGTCTCGCATTTTAGGCCTCCCTGAGCCCACAGTCTCATCTTTTCCATATAAAGTCTTCACATTTTTCCCAGCTACCATAAACCCCAGAACAGTCTTACCGGGAACTTTGGCTGTCCGGTTGGTTGAGGCCTGGGGCTGGGTGTTACTTAAGAGCTCTTCTGCTGTAGAGTACCGTTCAACAAGATCCACAAGCTGATCTGCAGATTTTGGGTCTCCGTGGCTCACCCACTTCCTTAACGCTGGAGGTAGTGCCCTTAGATATCGATCCATAACCACACGTTGAACCACGTCTGGTGCAGATAGAACCTCTGGTTGTAGCCACTTCCTGGTCAGATGGACGAGGTCAAACATTTGGGAACGTGGCGGCTTACCCACGTTATATGTCCACTGGTGTACTCTCTGGGCTCTGACTGCTATGGTTACACCCAAGCGTGCCAGAATCTCTGCCTTGAGTTTGTTAAAGTCCTGGGCCGCAGCCGGTTCCAGATCATAGTAAGCCTTTTGTGCTTCTCCTATGAGGAATGGGGCCACCAAGCCTGCCCAACTTTCTCTCGGCCAGGCCTCCCGTGTAGCTGTTCTCTCAAAGGTTGCAAGGAAGGCCTCCACATCATCTGCCGGCGTCATCTTTTGCAGATATTGGTTTGCACGGATATCTCTCTGCGGAGTCGGCAGCTGCCCGCTTGGCAGATTGGCCACACTTTGCATCAGCTCCTGCAGCGTCTGGCGGTCTTTATTTGCGGCCTCTGCTAGAGCAGTCAACTGCGCTGCCAGCAGGTGATTGGTGTGTTGTTGCTCTCTGAAAGACTCCTGCTGAGCTCTGGTAGCCTCTTGCTGCGCAGCGACCGACTGCACCAAGGCCTTTACCACGTCATCCATTTTGACACTGGGCTGTTGCCCCTAGCAACGTGTTGCCCGCATCCGACACCACATGTGATAAGTGTCCGGGATCGCCCTCTTCTGATGTCGAGGGACACGTATTTTGTCTGTATCCAATCAGGCAAACAGTAGAAAGTTCATTCAATCTGACTCTTGGTCAGCTTTATTGGTAAAGGTTGCAAAAGCAAAATAAAGATAACACAGCAACAAAAGAAAATCCTTGCCTGTCCGGCACTAACTAAACAAGTGAAAAACCCTCACTACTAGCTGGAGAGCTTCTCTCTGCCAGCTACAAAAAACACTTCCAGCAACCTTTACTCACATGAATCTCTCCACAGACCTGGGCTGTGTCCTCAGCCAGAGAGAGATATCTGCCCCCTGACTTCCTCCTTTTGTCAGCCTCTCATTCCCCCTAATTAATTACCTGACAGGTGAGAGGCTCAGCTATTACCTCACATAGGAACGGAACCTGGGAGAAATATACCTGTCTTCTACTATCAGACCTGCATGAATGTCACAATATATATATAGTTAGGATCTGGGGCCAATGAACTGAAGACAGTTCTTAATCAAATAATAAGCAATTCATAAATTCCAACAGGCAAAATCTCAGAGTATGATATAGGAACAATGCAGTACAGCAAGTAGTTACCACACCAACATTAGCAATGTCCAGTGTAGGATAATTACAGCGTATTGCAAGTCCTGGATATAACAGGTCCTCTTTCGGGGAATACAAGTCCAGGCTGTTAATCCACAGGTTTCCAAGAACAGATAACACATAAAGTCCTTTGGCTGCAATGCAGCACTGTCAGTATTGGGAGCAGCAAGGCACGGGCTCCTCATCCCAGTCTGTCCAACACCAAACTGAAAGCCTCAGCAGCTCCTTTTATTAGGCTTCCTTTGCAATTAGACTCAGCACCTGTGTAAGAACTGGGAGTAGGGGAAAAACCTTCAGAGGACTGGGAATGTGGACTGGGGTCCTGTAAACCCGGCATGGATTGTGCCTAATTGAGAAAAGCAAGGGAGAAATCGACACCATCCAGCACTTTCCCATACACTTTACCACAATATATGTATATATATATATATATATATATATATATATATATATATATATATATATCTACTAAGGAGACAAAATCACTGCCTGGAATAATAATGGACAACATCTTCATGTACACACAATGAAAACTTCCCAAACCCGGGCAGCCAGGCGGCATCTTTTAATTTGCTTCTTAGGCTCGGATTTGCTTCTTGACTTTGCGAAATGTCATGTAAAATCTGTGCCCTCCCCGGGGCCTCCGCGGCACACGGGGTTGTCCTCATTTACATAGAGGTGAGCATCTCTGCCAATATGACAGAAAGCCACGATCGCCGCTCCCCCTTTTTCATGTTAAAATTTATTTCTAGGTTCAAAAGACGTCCCTACGGAGAAGGTGGCGGAGCCGGCACCGCCAAGGTAATTTCAATAAAGCATTTTAAACTAAAAACGGCAGAAACAAGGGTTGACGTGATTTCCTACACGGCCGGCCCCTTGTCATAAATCAAAAATAACAAGGAAATGCGGTATAAAGTATCATTTTATTAAACGTCTCGCAACATTCGCGGCTTCATCATTCTAGGCGAGTGGAAGTTTCTTATGGGGCAAAGGTAGCGCAGTCTGGGGAATAGTGAGGTGTGATTAGACAAGCTAATAAGTTGCTCCATTAAAAACTCAATGTTAGCGTAAGAAGGGAAAGTCACCTCTTCAGTTCTGAGTCTGCTGTACTTTATTCTGAGGCTCGCTTCTCACCGGTAAAATGTTATTATTATCTAAAAACTATTATGATAATAGCAGGGCTGGATTATGAGGGGCAAAGGGGGCCTCCACCAACCTTTGGTTTATGATCTGGTCCAGGAGGCTTTGGTCAGTTTGCAGACCTGCAGCCAAAGCCACCACAGGGCAGGATGGAGAGTCTAGAGCACCAAAGCTGCTGTTAATCGGCAGCCACTCACTGCACATAAGCCACCAAGCACAGCCAATGGCAGCTCCATGCAGGGAACTGTTTTCTGCTGGACCAGCCGGGCGACTACACTACCCCCCACCCAGAACGGCAAAGCAGGAGTTCCAGAGCAGCACGCACCCGCACAAGGGGGGCACAAGGGACTCGAGCTGATGTTCCAGTAAGTAGGCAGGTGCTAGACAACCACCAATCAGTTACTTGGCAGGACTATTATTTTATACTGTATCTGGGGCCTCCACCAGATTTTGCGCCCAGGGGCCTCCACCACACTTAATCCGGCCCTGATTAATACATAAATGAATGCAAAACAATTTATTATATAATTTATTTGTCATGGTTTCAGATCCCCCACCTGCTGGCTAATCACCTTCTCTGTGTGCTCTGGCTGTCAGTATGGCTGTGTATCCCTGGCATACCTTTAGGCGTGGTCTCTTTTTATGGCCATGTTTTGCAGGTCAGCTTCCCCACAGGTATTGCTGGGGTTAAGGTGGTGGGCTGACTCTGGCCTCTTGTCCTGATGGCCACATAAAACCAGGCCTCTCCCAGAATGCATTGCCCGTTATAGCTTTTGCTGGGTTTTATTGTAACACTGTTAGATGGATTCTGATTACCTGTTGTAGACTTTTGCTTTTTCTGACCCTCCTCTGATCGCTGCCTGTCTACTCATCTGTAGCATCAACCCTCTGACCACCTGGCTTGACCCCTGGCTTCACCCTTGACTATTCTCCTGTTTACCCTCTTGAAACCTCGAATTGGAAGAACTGCCACACGAACTTGTACACCAAAAAAATATATATAAAAGATTTCTGAATATTATATTTTATTATTATCAAACATTATCTAAAAATATAATGATTCCTTATTATTAAGGCCCCCTGAACTCAAGCTTGTCTACTCATCTGTACTGTGAACACTCTGACGACCCGGCTTGACCCCTGGCCTGACCATTGACTATTCGCCTGTTTATCCCCTTGGAACCCCAAATCCAAAGGACTGTCATCCAAAGGACTGTCATTCCCGTGTATAACCTCAGCCAGCCCGACTTCCGCCCAGTCTCATCCGTGGCTCATCTGCCTTCACCCTATAAGGCCGCATCCTTTGTGCTATCTAAGTCCTGGGGACAACCGTGTCCGGTGAGGCGTGTCCAGCGTCCTGGCAAATGGGGGCTTGGCTATAGGAAGAAGCAGCAGTGGAGATTGAGGTTGCGGACTCACCTGAGGGTGGGTGTCCCGAGCGGACTGACATTATTATTCAGAGGCAGCTGCACTGAATGCACGGGGAGGCCGATTCATTAATAGCGCCAGGTAGCGACAGATGAGCGACAGTAGCGGCATTTTCAGAGCGCCCGCTAGTAGTCGCTGTGCTTGGCCGTTGTTCTGTAGTTGAATATTGAAGTGTGAAGTTGAATGTAGTTCTGTAGTTGAATATTGGGTGAGGAGTCGCTATTTGACAGGTTCCGCGCTGTATGGGAGCGCATGATAGCGACTGGCTCTAGCGACCGGCTCCCAGCATATTCATTAACAAATCACGCTCAAAAAATTCTTGCGCAGTGAAATGCTTGTTTAAAACCCAGAGCGCTGGCGGCGATTGGTTAAAAGTAGTTTTTTAACCCTCAATCAACCATATTTTTAGGAGAAAAAAAAACAAGTTTTTCAAAACATTTTGTAATATGAATACATTAATATCAGACCTGTAATATCAATTCTGCACATTTTTTTTTTTTTCCTTAAAAAAATATCTGACATGGCAGAAGTGGTCACAGAATTTTTGACATTTAAAAAAAAAAAAAAAAAACATTAATAGCAATTAATTAAGAATATTTAAAGATTGCTCCATTGAAATGCATTGGAGAGCGCCAGGTAGCGAGAGGTCATACCTGTCGCTGTTCAAGTTCGCTCGCTGGCGCTGTGGGGTGAGGCTGGAATAATGATGAATGATTCGCTATCTGGCGCTCTGTCAGTCGCTAAGCAGGATCGGCTTGATAAATGTGTGATTGCGGAGGGGAGCCGGCGTTCTCGTGGCGGTCACCGTCATTACCGTTCGCTCACCATTCGCTACCTGGCGCTATCCCTTGTTAAATAAGGGCCTAAATCTTGGGGGAGGAAGTTTTTACCTCCTGCTGCAGGATGTGGGAAATAAAGTTTACATCTGAGTGAACTTTTGTACTTGAACACAAAAAAATATATAAAACATTTCTGAATATTATATTTTATTATTATCTAAAAATATAATGATTCATTATTATTACGCCCCCTGACCTCAAGCTTGTCTACTCATCTGTACCATGAACCCTCTGACAACCCGGCTTGACCCCTGGCTTGAACCTTGACTATTCTCCTGATTATCCCCTTGGAGCCCTGAATCAGAAGGACTGTAGATGCCGTGTATAACCTCAACCAGCCCGACTTCCGTCCAGCCTCATCCGTGGCTCATCTGCCTTCACCCTGTAAGGCCCCATCCTTTGTTCTATCTAAGTCCTGGGGGCAACTGTTCCCGGTGAGGAGCATCCAGCATCCCGGCAAACAGGGGCTTGTCTATAGGCAGAAGCAGCAGCAGAGATTGAGGTTGCGGACTAACCTGAGGGTGGTTGTCCCAAGCGGACTGACATTATTATTGGTCAAATACAGAGGCAGCTGCCCTGAATGCACTAAGGGGGTTATTCATCAATAGATAGCGCCAGGTAGCGCCTCGTAGCGGCAGGCAGCTTCTGGTAAATGCTGGGCACTGTACGCAAAACCACATTTATTTATTTATCTAGTGAGCGCCTCTAATAGCGCCATGTAGCGTCACATGTATTAATACAGGCGGCTCAGCGTATAGCGCCGGCGCTCTAGGCTCAGGAGCACCAGGTATTACCTTTCACTCAGTGTCGCTCTCCCATACATTTCAATGGACGTTCTATTTATTCTATTTAAAGTAGGTTTTTTTTTTTGTTTTTTTGCTCTCAAATAATTGTGTGACCCTCCTGGCCTTGAAAATGTCATTTTTTATTTATTTTTTTTAATGCAGAATTCTAAAGTGTCATTGTCCCCGTGTTAAAACAATGTCATTCCATGTGTTTTCGCTTTGTTGCTGGTGGATATGTGTTCAAAAACAGACTTTAATCACACAGCGTCTGGCCACTCTATGCTACAGCGCCCAGCTTTAGAGCGCCTACACTCTGTGTGTGTCCATTTTTGATAAGTATGGTGTGAAGCGCCGAGAGTCCCTTGAACTTAGCTGGCACTACCTCTCGCTCCCTGCAGCGCTGTACGGGTGTTAGAGCGCCCAACATACATCACATTCATCAATGCCGGGCAGGTTACTACAGCGACTGAGACGCTCAGTTTCAGTGCCCGATACCCACTTACAGCGTCTACTAGCGGTCGCTCTAAGCGCCGCTATGCAGACGCTCATCTGACGATACCTAGCGCTAGTAATGAATTAGCCTCTAAATCTCGGGGGAGGAAGTTTTTACCTCCTGTTGCAGGATGTGTGAACTGAAGTTTACATCTGAGTGAGATTTTTACTTGAGCACAAAAAAATATATAAAACATTTCTGAAAATTATATTTTATTATTATCTAAAATTATCTAAAAATATAATGATTCTATATTATTAATACATAAATGAGTGCAAAACAACTTGTTCTATACTTAATTTGTAGAAGGGAGAGAGGGGACATGATGGAGACCTTTATATATGTGACAGGAGGGAATAAGGTTCAGGAGGGAAGTGTTTATAAGAAGAATGATAGAAAAAGGGGGGGAAGATCAGGAGCAATGTTAGAAAATATTATGTTACAGAAAGAGTAGTAGATGCCGGGAACAAACTTCCAGCAGAGGTGGTTGAAAGATCGACAGTAAGTGAATGAGCACATGCCTGGGATAAGCCTCCATCTATCCTAAAATAAAGAGAACATACAGTATATACATAAGATAAAGAGAACATACTGTATATACATAAGATAAAGAGAACATACAGTATATACATAAGATACAGAGAACATACAGTATGCACATAAGATACAGAGAACATACAGTATATACATAAGATACAGAGAACATACAGTATACACATAATATACAAAGAACATACAGTAAACACATAAGATACAGAGAACATACAGTACATACATAAGATACAGAGAACATACAGTATACACATAAGATACAGAGAACATACAGTATATACATAAGATAAAGAGAACATACAGTATACACATAAGATAAAGAGAACATACTGTATATACATAAGACACAGAGAACATACAGTATATACATAAGATACAGAAAACATACAGTATGTACATAAGATACAGAGAACATACAGTATACACATAAGATACAGAGAACATACAGTATACACATAAGTAGAGATGAGCGAACTTTTGAAAAATTCGATTCGACTGATTCGCCGAATTTTCCGACAAAAATCGTGTCGACCCGAATAAATTCGCGACGAATCGCTATTAAAAACGGCTATTTCTGAGCCTCCTAGAGCCTCAATAGGGTTGTAAACCATTCTGCCTTGCTGTAACACGCACAGGATGCGTGCTGGGTTAGTTAAATAATACTTTGAAGAAATATCACATGCAGATCAGAGGCATCGCTAATAGAGTCGCAGAGCGGCACAATTGCAGAGAGTTGAAGTAGCATCACTATGAGGGGCAGAAGGAGCCCAAACATTGCTTTAAAGAGACACTGGAGTTGGCAGCAGCAGGAGCCCAAAAATTGGATGAATCACACCCTGGAGTTGGCAGGAGTTGACAGCAGCAGCAGCAGCAGGAACCCAAATATTACTTTAAAGAGACCCTGGGGTTGGCCTCAGGAGCCCAAAAATTGGATGAATCACACCCTGGAGTTGGCAGCAGCAGCAGCAGGAGCCCAAATATACACTGGAGTTGGCTTCAGGAGCCCAAAAATTGGATGAATCACACCCTGGAGTTGGCAGGAGTTGACAGTAGCAGCAGCAGGAGCCCAAATATACACTGGAGTTGGCTTCAGGAGCCCAAAAATTGGATGAATCACACCCTGGAGTTGGCAGGAGTTGACAGCAGCAGCAGGAGCCCAAATATACACTGGAGTTGGCTTCAGGAGCCCAAAAATTGGATGAATCACACCCTGGAGTTGGCAGGAGTTGACAGCAGCAGCAGCAGCAGGAGCCCAAATATTACATTAAAGAGACCCTGGGGTTGGCCTCAGGAGCCCAAAAATTGGATGAATCACACCCTGGAGTTGGCAGCAGCAGCAGCAGGAGCCCAAATATACACTGGAGTTGGCTTCAGGAGCCCAAAAATTGGATGAATCAAACCCTGGAGTTGGCAGAAGTTGGCAGCAGCAGCAGCAGGAGCCCAAATATACACTGGAGTTGGCTTCAGGAGCCCAAAAATTGGATGAATCACACCCTGGAGTTGGCAGGAGTTGACAGTAGCAGCAGCAGGAGCCCAAATATTACATTAAAGAGACCCTGGGGTTGGCCTCAGGAGCCCAAAAATTGGATGAATCACACCCTGGAGTTGGCAGCAGCAGCAGCAGGAGCCCAAATATACACTGGAGTTGGCTTCAGGAGCCCAAAAATTGGATGAATCACACCCTGGAGTTGGCAGGAGTTGACAGTAGCAGCAGCAGGAGCCCAAATATACACTGGAGTTGGCCTCAGGAGCCCAAAAATTGGATGAATCACACCCTGGAGTTGGCAGGAGTTGACAGCAGCAGCAGCAGCAGGAGCCCAAATATTACATTAAAGAGACCCTGGGGTTGGCCTCAGGAGCCCAAAAATTGGACGAATCACACCCTGGAGTTGGCAGCAGCAGCAGCAGGAGCCCAAATATACACTGGAGTTGGCTTCAGGAGCCCAAAAATTGGATGAATCACACCCTGGAGTTGGCAGAAGTTGGCAGCAGCAGCAGCAGCAGGAGCCCAAATATACATTGGAGTTGGCTTCAGGAGCCCAAAAATTGGATGAATCACACCCTGGAGTTGGCAGGAGTTGACAGTAGCAGCAGCAGGAGCCCAAATATTACATTAAAGAGACCCTGGGGTTGGCCTCAGGAGCCCAAAAATTGGATGAATCACACCCTGGAGTTGGCAGCAGCAGCAGCAGGAGCCCAAATATACACTGGAGTTGGCTTCAGGAGCCCAAAAATTGGATGAATCACACCCTGGAGTTGGCAGGAGTTGACAGCAGCAGCAGCAGCAGGAGCCCAAATATTACATTAAAGAGACCCTGGGGTTGGCCTCAGGAGCCCAAAAATTGGATGAATCACACCCTGGAGTTGGCAGCAGCAGCAGCAGGAGCCCAAATATACACTGGAGTTGGCTTCAGGAGCCCAAAAATTGGATGAATCACACCCTGGAGTTGGCAGGAGTTGACAGTAGCAGCAGCAGGAGCCCAAATATTACATTAAAGAGACCCTGGGGTTGGCATCAGGAGCCCAAAAATTGGATGAATCACACCCTGGAGTTGGCAGCAGCAGCAGCAGGAGCCCAAATATACACTGGAGTTGGCTTCAGGAGCCCAAACATTGGATGAATCACACCCTGGAGTTGGCAGGAGTTGACAGCAGCAGCAGCAGCAGGAGCCCAAATATTACATTAAAGAGACCCTGGGGTTGGCCTCAGGAGCCCAAAAATTGGATGAATCACACCCTGGAGTTGGCAGCAGCAGCAGCAGGAGCCCAAATATACACTGGAGTTGGCTTCAGGAGCCCAAAAATTGGATGAATCACACCCTGGAGTTGGCAGAAGTTGGCAGCAGCAGCAGCAGGAGCCCAAATATACACTGGAGTTGGCTTCAGGAGCCCAAAAATTGGATGAATCACACCCTGGAGTTGGCAGGAGTTGACAGTAGCAGCAGCAGGAGCCCAAACATTACATTAAAGAGACCCTGGGGTTGGCCTCAGGAGCCCAAAAATTGGATGAATCACACCCTGGAGTTGGCAGCAGCAGCAGCAGGAGCCCAAATATACACTGGAGTTGGCTTCAGGAGCCCAAAAATTGGATGAATCACACCCTGGAGTTGGCAGGAGTTGACAGTAGCAGCAGCAGGAGCCCAAATATTACATTAAAGAGACCCTGGGGTTGGCCTCAGGAGCCCAAAAATTGGATGAATCACACCCTGGAGTTGGCAGCAGCAGCAGCAGGAGCCCAAATATACACTGGAGTTGGCTTCAGGAGCCCAAAAATTGGATGAATCACACCCTGGAGTTGGCAGGAGTTGACAGTAGCAGCAGCAGGAGCCCAAATATACACTGGAGTTGGCCTCAGGAGCCCAAAAATTGGATGAATCACACCCTGGAGTTGGCAGGAGTTGACAGCAGCAGCAGCAGCAGGAGCCCAAATATTACATTAAAGAGACCCTGGGGTTGGCCTCAGCAGCCCAAAAATTGGACGAATCACACCCTGGAGTTGGCAGCAGCAGCAGCAGGAGCCCAAATATACACTGGAGTTGGCTTCAGGAGCCCAAAAATTGGATGAATCACACCCTGGAGTTGGCAGAAGTTGGCAGCAGCAGCAGCAGCAGGAGCCCAAATATACATTGGAGTTGGCTTCAGGAGCCCAAAAATTGGATGAATCACACCCTGGAGTTGGCAGGAGTTGACAGTAGCAGCAGCAGGAGCCCAAATATTACATTAAAGAGACCCTGGGGTTGGCCTCAGGAGCCCAAAAATTGGATGAATCACACCCTGGAGTTGGCAGCAGCAGCAGCAGGAGCCCAAATATACACTGGAGTTGGCTTCAGGAGCCCAAAAATTGGATGAATCACACCCTGGAGTTGGCAGGAGTTGACAGCAGCAGCAGCAGCAGGAGCCCAAATATTACATTAAAGAGACCCTGGGGTTGGCCTCAGGAGCCCAAAAATTGGATGAATCACACCCTGGAGTTGGCAGCAGCAGCAGCAGGAGCCCAAATATACACTGGAGTTGGCTTCAGGAGCCCAAAAATTGGATGAATCACACCCTGGAGTTGGCAGGAGTTGACAGTAGCAGCAGCAGGAGCCCAAATATTACATTAAAGAGACCCTGGGGTTGGCCTCAGGAGCCCAAAAATTGGATGAATCACACCCTGGAGTTGGCAGCAGCAGCAGCAGGAGCCCAAATATACACTGGAGTTGGCTTCAGGAGCCCAAACATTGGATGAATCACACCCTGGAGTTGGCAGGAGTTGACAGCAGCAGCAGCAGCAGGAGCCCAAATATTACATTAAAGAGACCCTGGGGTTGGCCTCAGGAGCCCAAAAATTGGATGAATCACACCCTGGAGTTGGCAGCAGCAGCAGCAGGAGCCCAAATATACACTGGAGTTGGCTTCAGGAGCCCAAAAATTGGATGAATCACACCCTGGAGTTGGCAGAAGTTGGCAGCAGCAGCAGCAGGAGCCCAAATATACACTGGAGTTGGCTTCAGGAGCCCAAAAATTGGATGAATCACACCCTGGAGTTGGCAGGAGTTGACAGTAGCAGCAGCAGGAGCCCAAACATTACATTAAAGAGACCCTGGGGTTGGCCTCAGGAGCCCAAAAATTGGATGAATCACACCCTGGAGTTGGCAGCAGCAGCAGCAGGAGCCCAAATATACACTGGAGTTGGCTTCAGGAGCCCAAAAATTGGATGAATCACACCCTGGAGTTGGCAGGAGTTGACAGTAGCAGGAGCAGGAGCCCAAATATTACATTAAAGAGACCCTGGGGTTGGCCTCAGGAGCCCAAAAATTGGATGAATCACACCCTGGAGTTGGCAGCAGCAGCAGCAGGAGCCCAAATATACACTGGAGTTGGCTTCAGGAGCCCAAAAATTGGATGAATCACACCCTGGAGTTGGCAGGAGTTGACAGTAGCAGCAGCAGGAGCCCAAATATACACTGGAGTTGGCTTCAGGAGCCCAAAAATTGGATGAATCACACCCTGGAGTTGGCAGGAGTTGACAGCAGCAGCAGGAGCCCAAATATACACTGGAGTTGGCTTCAGGAGCCCAAAAATTGGATGAATCACACCCTGGAGTTGGCAGGAGTTGACAGCAGCAGCAGCAGCAGGAGCCCAAATATTACATTAAAGAGACCCTGGGGTTGGCCTCAGGAGCCCAAAAATTGGATGAATCACACCCTGGGTTTGGCAGCAGCAGCAGCAGGAGCCCAAATATACACTGGAGTTGGCTTCAGGAGCCCAAAAATTGGATGAATCACACCCTGGAGTTGGCAGAAGTTGGCAGCAGCAGCAGCAGGAGCCCAAATATACACTGGAGTTGGCTTCAGGAGCCCAAAAATTGGATGAATCACACCCTGGAGTTGGCAGGAGTTGACAGTAGCAGCAGCAGGAGCCCAACTATTACATTAAAGAGACCCTGGGGTTGGCCTCAGGAGCCCAAAAATTGGATGAATCACACCCTGGAGTTGGCAGCAGCAGCAGCAGGAGCCCAAATATACACTGGAGTTGGCTTCAGGAGCCCAAAAATTGGATGAATCACACCCTGGAGTTGGCAGGAGTTGACAGTAGCAGCAGCAGGAGCCCAAATATTACATTAAAGAGACCCTGGGGTTGGCCTCAGGAGCCCAAAAATTGGATGAATCACACCCTGGAGTTGGCAGCAGCAGCAGCAGGAGCCCAAATATACACTGGAGTTGGCTTCAGGAGCCCAAAAATTGGATGAATCACACCCTGGAGTTGGCAGGAGTTGACAGCAGCAGCAGGAGCCCAAATATACACTGGAGTTGGCTTCAGGAGCCCAAAAATTGGATGAATCACACCCTGGAGTTGGCAGGAGTTGACAGCAGCAGCAGGAGCCCAAATATACACTGGAGTTGGCTTCAGGAGCCCAAAAATTGGATGAATCACACCCTGGAGTTGGCAGGAGTTGACAGCAGCAGCAGCAGCAGGAGCCCAAATATTACATTAAAGAGACCCTGGGGTTGGCCTCAGGAGCCCAAAAATTGGATGAATCACACCCTGGAGTTGGCAGCAGCAGCAGCAGGAGCCCAAATATACACTGGAGTTGGCTTCAGGAGCCCAAAAATTGGATGAATCACACCCTGGAGTTGGCAGAAGTTGGCAGCAGCAGAAGCAGGAGCCCAAATATACACTGGAGTTGGCTTCAGGAGCCCAAAAATTGGATGAATCACACCCTGGAGTTGGCAGGAGTTGACAGTAGCAGCAGCAGGAGCCCAAATATTACATTAAAGAGACCCTGGGGTTGGCCTCAGGAGCCCAAAAATTGGATGAATCACACCCTGGAGTTGGCAGCAGCAGCAGCAGGAGCCCAAATATACACTGGAGTTGGCTTCAGGAGCCCAAAAATTGGATGAATCACACCCTGGAGTTGGCAGAAGTTGGCAGCAGCAGCAGCAGGAGCCCAAATATACACTGGAGTTGGCTTCAGGAGCCAAAAATTGGATGAATCACACCCTGGAGTTGGCAGAAGTTGGCAGCAGCAGCAGCAGGAGCCCAAATATACACTGGATTTGGCTTCAGGAGCCCAAAAATTGGATGAATCACACCCTGGAGTTGGCAGGAGTTGACAGCAGCAGCAGCAGCAGCAGGAGCCCAAATATTACTTTAAAGTGACACTGGGGTTGGCTTCAGGAGCCCAACAATTGGATGAATCACACCCTGGAGTTGGCAAAAGTTGGCAGCAGCAGCAGCAGGAGCCCAAAAAATGGCCTAAAGACATAAATATGTTTTGCACCATTTGGAAAGTGTAAAACGTGGCACCATGCTGAATCTAGTCGCATGCATCAGGCATTGGTGGGTGGAAATCCTGGCTGATCCATCCCTGATTCATTTTGACAAAGGTGAGTCTCTCCACATTTTTAGTTGACAGACGAGTTCTCCTCGCCGTAACTATGGCCCCCGCCGCACTAAACACCCGCTCAGATGGCACGCTACTTGCCGGGCAGGACAGCTTTTCCAGGGCAAACTCTGCTAGTTGCGGCCACAAATCAAGTTTGGCTGCCCAGAAGTCCAGCGGATCCTCAAGGTGTGTTGGCATGGTCATGTCAAAGTATGACATGACCTGCTGGTTGAGGTCCTGCTCCAGGTCTTCCTGCTGCTCATGAGTAGCCTCACTATGCGGGTGTAGAAAGCTACTCATTAGCGACTGAAGACTGAGGCTGCTGCTGCTGATGGAGCTGCTGCTGCTGCTCCTGCCAACCCCCCCAGCGGCCATGGCAGTGGAAGGTGAGCGCAGAGGTCCCCTCGAGTCAGACCTGCGAGAGTATGGACCATGGCGCAGATAGGCATCGGCCAACTGCCTACGTAGAATGTCTTTGTAGTAGTTGAGTTTGTCCTCCCTCTCGTTGGGTTTAAAAAATGCCCCCATTTTGTGCCGGAAGCGAGGGTCCAATAAGGTGGACAGCCAGAAGTCATCCCGCCGACAGATGGAAACAATTCTGGGGTCACTACGCAAGCACGTGAGCATGCTTTGTGCCATTTGCGCAAGTGACTCGGATGGACTACCTGTCTCCATCTCCACTGCATACTGCCACGGTGTGCCCGGGTCCTCTGTCTCGCCTTCCTCAAAAACCTCTAGCTCCTCTGGCTGCTCCTGCTCCTCCTCTCCTGTCCGCTGACTAGATAAACCAGCCATTTCGCCAAGCCTAAACTGTGTTTCGCTGGGCAACTCCTCCTCCTCCTCTTCCTCCTCCTCCTCCAGTTCAGCTCCAACGGGGTTCATGTGGCCGTAAGATGTAAACGCCATGTCTCCAGTGCCCTGACCAGCCATGGTTTCCAACATGTGCTGTAGTACATGAAGCAGTGGAATCACGTCGTTCATCCCGTAATCCTGCCGACTGACAAATAAAGTGGCTTCCTCAAAGGGCCTGAGCAAACGGCAGGTGTCACGTATGAGCTGCCACTGGTTGACATTGAAGTTACACAGGGGAGTCCCTCTATCTGCTTGGATCATCAGGAAATCCGTGATGGCTTTTCTCTGTTCATATAATCGGTCCAACATGTGAAGGGTGGAATTCCAACGGGTGGAAACATCGCAAATCAGACTATGTTGGGGGATACCATTCTGACGCTGTAGCTCAAGAAGGGTGTGTTTGGCGGTGTAGGAGTGGCTGAAGTGCATGCAAAGTTTCCTTGAAGTTGTTAGGATGTCCTGCAGATGGGGGGAACACTTCAGAAACCGCTTGACAACCAGATTGAAGACGTGAGCCATGCAGGGGGCATGGGTCAGGCTTCCTTGGCGCAGCGCTGACAAAATGTTCTTCCCATTGTCGGTAACCATGATTCCCATTTTAAGTTTTCTCGGAGAAAGCCATGTTTGGATTTCCTGATGAATACATTTAAGCAGTTCCTCCCCTGTGTGACTCCGTTCGCCAAGACAAACCATGTGAAGCACTGCGTGACACCTCCGTGCCCTGCACACATGGTAGACTGGAGGGGCACTGAGACTTGAGCCTACAGTGGAGGGTGAGGAGATGGCGGAGGATGAGGAGGCCGAGTCGCACGGTGTCACAGGCCCAATGGGCAGAGAGCGCGGAGGCCGAAGCGGCGTGACCTGTCCAAGTTGCTGCTGCAAAGGGACCACATTCACCCAGTGGGCCGTAAACGACATGTACTGCCCCTGACCGTAGTTACAGCTCCAGATGTCGGCGCTGCCATGTATTTTGCTACACACCGACAGGCTCAAGGACTGGCCCACCTTCTGTTCAACAAAAGTGTGCAGCGCTGGTACTGCCTTCTTGGCAAAGAAATGACGGCTTGGGACTCTCCACCTCGGCTCGGCACAAGCCATCAGTTCTCTGAAAGGTGCAGATTCCACCACCTGAAAAGGGAGCGACTGCAGCACCAGCAACTTGGACAGGAGCACATTCAGCTTCTGCGCCGTAGGATGAGTGGGCGCATACTGCTGTCTCTTGGACATGGCTTCGCTGATGGATTGCTGGCGGGATGCATGACTTGGAGGAGGAGGAGCAGGAGCGACAGAGGATGGGTATGACACACAGCTGCCTTCGGCTGAGGTGCTGGAGCCTTGGCTGGCAGAAATTGGGAGCTCACTTGGTGAGGAAGCAGACTGGACCACCCCTTGGGAGCCTCGGTTCTCCCAGGTCGTTTTATGGTGACGCATCATATGTTGACGCAGGGCCGTGGTGCCAACATTTGGACCCTGGCCACGCTTTACCTTTTGCCTACATATCTTGCATGTGGCCATGTTACCCTCCTGCGGATGCCTCAGGAAAAACTGCCACACTGCCGAGTAGCTACTTTTCCCACCCCCTGGCCTCACTGATTCACTGCTGCTGTTGCCAACTCCAGGAACCCCTGCTCCACTACCTCCCGATAAGGTAGACTGCCGCACAGCAGGTGCTCTACCCCGGCCCCGGCCCCGGCCGGCTCCAGCCTTTGGAATTGTGCCCCCATGCTGACTGCTACCACCTTGCTGCCTCAGCTGCTGACTCCGGGGCAACCTGCGCCCCTCTTCTCCTGATGATGACGATGAAGCCCCTTCATCACCCGGCTCCCAAGTGCGATCGGCTTCATCGTCATCATCATCATCATCACCGAGTTGTGGCTGTACGTCACTGATGTTCGTGGATTCGTCAACAGTGTCTGGCGCAGGAGCTGGAACGCTCGCAGCACCCACGACACTGTCCACATCACTATTTGTCTGCCTAGCTGAAGAAGCCACCTCCATTTCTTGGCTGGGCAGTAGCTGCTGACTGTCCTCCTGTATCTGATCGTCCTCCTCACTAAAGAGTGGAGCTGAACCCAAAGCATAGGATACGTCGCAGGGGGAGGGAACGGCGTAGGACAGAGGCAATGGGAGGACAGGGACTGCTCTCGGGGCATGCCAACTCAGGGTTTTGTCAGAGGAACCTACCGACCCTAGACTGGGGGTCTCAGACGTAAGTTGTGATGATGTTGTTGATGAGCGCGTCAACCAATCTACCACGGCAGATGCGTTACTGGTGGAGACCCGACCGCTAGCAGATACTGGCAGATTAGGTCTCTCAGCGTGACTCCTGCTGCTACTGGCCCCCAGTCTGATGCGAGCTCTGCCTGCGGAATCTTGGCCTCTGCCACTCCTCTTTTCACTTCCAGGCACTTGTCTGCCCGACATAGTCTAACTGGCGTGGTAGTAGGTGATATTTTAAGATCCCCCGGGCAGCGGTGGGTCTATATGAAACAGAATATAATGCACACCAAAAGTGAGCAGTAACACTCAGCGTCCAACAGGCCTGCTTAGTGTAAATAAGAGAGCTGCTTAGTGTAAATAAAGAGGGGTATGCTATGTTACAGAATGGGATGCCTCAACAGAAGTGCACCTGGCAGGCAGCAGTAAGCCTATGCCCAGCAAAAGTGTCTTATAATATAAATATAATAAGAGCAAATGGTTATATGGTCTTAAACAGAGGCTGCTTTAGTCACAGAATGGGATGCCCTGGCAGGGACAAGTAGTGCTATGCCCAGCAAAAGTGTCTTTATCAGGCCTAATTTCAAATATAATAAGAGCAAATGCTTATATGGTCTTAAACAGAGGCTGCTTTAGTCACAGAATGGGATGCCCCCAAAAAAGATCCAGTAGTACTATGCCCAGCAAAAGTGTCTTTATCAGGCTAATTTCAAATATAATAAGAGCAAATGGTTATATGGTCTTAAACAGAGGCTGCTTTAGTCACAGAATGGGATGCCCTGGCAGGGACAAGTAGTGCTATGCCCAGCAAAAGTGTCTTTATCAGGCCTAATTTCAAATATAATAAGAGCAAATGCTTATATGGTCTTAAACAGAGGCTGCTTTAGTCACAGAATGGGATGCCCTGGCAGGGACAAGTAGTGCTATGCCCAGCAAAAGTGTCTTTATCAGGCCTAATTTCAAATATAATAAGAGCAAATGCTTATATGGTCTTAAACAGAGGCTGCTTTAGTCACAGAATGGGATGCCCCCAAAAAAGATCCAGTAGTACTATGCCCAGCAAAAGTGTCTTTATCAGGCTAATTTCAAATATAATAAGAGCAAATGGTTATATGGTCTTAAACAGAGGCTGCTTTAGTCACAGAATGGGATGCCCTGGCAGGGACAAGTAGTGCTATGCCCAGCAAAAGTGTCTTTATCAGGCCTAATTTCAAATATAATAAGAGCAAATGCTTATATGGTCTTAAACAGAGGCTGCTTTAGTCACAGAATGGGATGCCCTGGCAGGGACAAGTAGTGCTATGCCCAGCAAAAGTGTCTTTATCAGGCTAATTTCAAATATAATAAGAGCAAATGCTTATATGGTCTTAAACAGAGGCTGCTTTAGTCACAGAATGGGATGCCCTGGCAGGGACAAGTAGTGCTATGCCCAGCAAAAGTGTCTTTACCAGGCTAATTTCAAATATAATAAGAGCAAATGCTTATATGGTCTTAAACAGAGGCTGCTTTAGTCACAGAATGGGATGCCCTGGCAGGGACAAGTAGTGCTATGCCCAGCAAAAGTGTCTTTATCAGGCCTAATTTCAAATATAATAAGAGCAAATGCTTATATGGTCTTAAACAGAGGCTGCTTTAGTCACAGAATGGGATGCCCTGGCAGGGACAAGTAGTGCTATGCCCAGCAAAAGTGTCTTTATCAGGCTAATTTCAAATATAATAAGAGCAAATGCTTATATGGTCTTAAACAGAGGCTGCTTTAGTCACAGAATGGGATGTCCCCAAAAAAGATCCAGTAGTACTATGCCCAGCAAAAGTGTCTTTATCAGGCTAATTTCAAATATAATAAGAGCAAATGCTTATATGGTCTTAAACAGAGGCTGCTTTAGTCACAGAATGGGATGCCCCCAAAAAAGATCCAGTAGTACTATGCCCAGCAAAAGTGTCTTTATCAGGCTAATTTCAAATATAATAAGAGCAAATGGTTATATGGTCTTAAACAGAGGCTGCTTTAGTCACAGAATGGGATGCCCTGGCAGGGACAAGTAGTGCTATGCCCAGCAAAAGTGTCTTTATCAGGCCTAATTTCAAATATAATAAGAGCAAATGCTTATATGGTCTTAAACAGAGGCTGCTTTAGTCACAGAATGGGATGCCCTGGCAGGGACAAGTAGTGCTATGCCCAGCAAAAGTGTCTTTATCAGGCTAATTTCAAATATAATAAGAGCAAATGCTTATATGGTCTTAAACAGAGGCTGCTTTAGTCACAGAATGGGATGCCCCCAAAAAAGATCCAGTAGTACTATGCCTAGCAAAAGTGTCTTTATCAGGCTAATTTCAAATATAATAAGAGCAAATGCTTATATGGTCTTAAACAGAGGCTGCTTTAGTCACAGAATGGGATGCCCCCAAAAAAGATCCAGTAGTACTATGCCCAGCAAAAGTGTCTTTATCAGGCTAATTTCAAATATAATAAGAGCAAATGGTTATATGGTCTTAAACAGAGGCTGCTTTAGTCACAGAATGGGATGCCCTGGCAGGGACAAGTAGTGCTATGCCCAGCAAAAGTGTCTTTATCAGGCCTAATTTCAAATATAATAAGAGCAAATGCTTATATGGTCTTAAACAGAGGCTGCTTTAGTCACAGAATGGGATGCCCTGGCAGGGACAAGTAGTGCTATGCCCAGCAAAAGTGTCTTTATCAGGCTAATTTCAAATATAATAAGAGCAAATGCTTATATGGTCTTAAACAGAGGCTGCTTTAGTCACAGAATGGGATGCCCCCAAAAAAGATCCAGTAGTACTATGCCCAGCAAAAGTGTCTTTATCAGGCCTAATTTCAAATATAATAAGAGCAAATGGTTATATGGTCTTAAACAGAGGCTGCTTTAGTCACAGAATGGGATGCCCTGGCAGGGACAAGTAGTGCTATGCCCAGCAAAAGTGTCTTTATCAGGCCTAATTTCAAATATAATAAGAGCAAATGCTTATATGGTCTTAAACAGAGGCTGCTTTAGTCACAGAATGGGATGCCCCCAAAAAAGATCCAGTAGTACTATGCCCAGCAAAAGTGTCTTTATCAGGCTAATTTCAAATATAATAAGAGCAAATGCTTATATGGTCTTAAACAGAGGCTGCTTTAGTCACAGAATGGGATGCCCTGGCAGGGACAAGTAGTGCTATGCCCAGCAAAAGTGTCTTTATCAGGCCTAATTTCAAATATAATAAGAGCAAATGCTTATATGGTCTTAAACAGAGGCTGCTTTAGTCACAGAATGGGATGCCCTGGCAGGGACAAGTAGTGCTATGCCCAGCAAAAGTGTCTTTATCAGGCTAATTTCAAATATAATAAGAGCAAATGCTTATATGGTCTTAAACAGAGGCTGCTTTAGTCACAGAATGGGATGCCCTGGCAGGGACAAGTAGTGCTATGCCCAGCAAAAGTGTCTTTATCAGGCCTAATTTCAAATATAATAAGAGCAAATGCTTATATGGTCTTAAACAGAGGCTGCTTTAGTCACAGAATGGGATGCCCTGGCAGGGACAAGTAGTGCTATGCCCAGCAAAAGTGTCTTTATCAGGCTAATTTCAAATATAATAAGAGCAAATGCTTATATGGTCTTAAACAGAGGCTGCTTTAGTCACAGAATGGGATGCCCTGGCAGGGACAAGTAGTGCTATGCCCAGCAAAAGTGTCTTTATCAGGCCTAATTTCAAATATAATAAGAGCAAATGCTTATATGGTCTTAAACAGAGGCTGCTTTAGTCACAGAATGGGATGCCCTGGCAGGGACAAGTAGTGCTATGCCCAGCAAAAGTGTCTTTATCAGGCTAATTTCAAATATAATAAGAGCAAATGCTTATATGGTCTTAAACAGAGGCTGCTTTAGTCACAGAATGGGATGCCCCCAAAAAAGATCCAGTAGTACTATGCCCAGCAAAAGTGTCTTTATCAAGCTAATTTCAAATATAATAAGAGCAAATGGTTATATGGTCTTAAACAGAGGCTGCTTTAGTCACAGAATGGGATGCCCTGGCAGGGACAAGTAGTGCTATGCCCAGAAAAAGTGTCTTTATCAGGCCTAATTTCAAATATAATAAGAGCAAATGCTTATATGGTCTTAAACAGAGGCTGCTTTAGTCACAGAATGGGATGCCCCCAAAAAAGATCCAGTAGTACTATGCCCAGCAAAAGTGTCTTTATCAGGCTAATTTCAAATATAATAAGAGCAAATGCTTATATGGTCTTAAACAGAGGCTGCTTTAGTCACAGAATGGGATGCCTCACAGCAGACTTAAGATCAGTTCAGTATATATGCACAGTTAGTTAGTATAAGCAGCCTGAAAACGCTAACAAAGCCTGTCAGGCTGGATGAAAAAAAAAAAAAAAAACTGACAGCCTCCGATTTTCCATTCCTTTCCCTGTTTTCCGCTGACTTTCTGTCTGTCTCCTGTCTGTCTCCTGCCTGTCTCCAGCCTGTCCCTGTCTGTCCCTGCCTGTCTAACTGTCTAACTGTCTCTCCCTCAGCTACACAGCGTTCTGTCTCTCACGAATGCAATAGAGAAATGAGGCAGGAAAGCAAGATGGCCGGCCTTAAATACCGCTGTGACGTCACCGGGCTTGCTGGCTGCTGATAGGCTGCATGTGACTGTCCCAGCATACACTGCCCCAGCTTACATGTCTGGACATGTCCCGTCCGCCATCTTAGAATGCCTGTAATGTAAATGAATGGATGTTAAAGGAAAACTTCGAGCGATCGAATCGCGGGGAAATTCGGATTCGATCCGAATCGAATTTTTCCTGAAATTCGGATCGAATCCGGGTTCGTCCGGATCGATTCGCTCATCCCTACACATAAGATAAAGAGAACATACAGTATACACATAAGATACAGAGAACATACAGTATATACATAAGATAAAGAGAACATACAGTATATACATAAGATAAAGAGAACATACAGTATACACATAAGATGCAGAGAACATACTGTATATACATAAGATACAGAGAACATACAGTATACACATAAGATACAGGGAACATACAGTATATACATAAGATAAAGAGAACATACTGTATACACATAAGATAAAGAGAACATACAGTATACATATAAGATACAGAGAACATACAGTATACACATAAGATAAAGAGAACATACAGTATACACATAAGATACAGAGAACAAACAGTATATACATAAGATAAAGAGAACATACAGTATACACATAAGATACAGAGAACATACAGTATATACATAAGATACAGAGAACATACAGTATATACATAAGATACAGAGAACATACAGTATACACATAAGATACAGAGAACATACAGTATATACATAAGATACAGAGAACATACAGTATATACATAAGATACAGAGAACATACAGTATACACATAAGATACAGAGAACATACAGTATATACATAAGATACAGAGAACATACAGTATATACATAAGATACAGAGAACATACAGTATATACATAAGATACAGAGAACATACAGTATACACATAAGATACAGAGAACATACAGTATATACATAAGATACAGAGAACATACAGTATATACATAAGATACAGAGAACATACAGTATACACATAAGATACAGAGAACGTATAGTATACACATAAGATAAAGAGAACATACAGTATACACATACGATACAGAGAATAAGATAAAGAGAACAAACAGTATATACATAAGGGCAGAGACTAGATGGACCATATGATCTTTTTCTGCCGTCATCCTTCTATGTTTCTATGTATATAATATATTATTCTCTAAATACAGAGGCAGCTGCACGGAATGCACTAAATCTCTAGGGTAGGAGGTTTTTACCTTGTGCTGCAGCATCTCTCCTGCCTGCTGTACAATAGGCTCGATTCAGAGACACATTCGTCTGGACTTCCGTAGCTGTCTGTGAAAGTTTTAGTGGGTGTTTGTTATTTTTTTTGCTTTTTTTCGTCCATTCTTCATTCGTATGAACGTTCGGGAGAATGTGTATATGCGCTTTCGATGAACGAAAGCAAATCGGATCATTTGCGTTAGTTCGGATCATTTTCCAAACAAAATCTGATATTTTTCGTTCGTTCAGATAACTTCCGTTGTTGGGATGGGCTTGCGTCTGATTCAGAGAGCTGATTTCCGACGGACCACCACCCTATAAATCCGTTTCATTTCCGATCCACTTACAGGACCTTTGAGGGTTCAGATTGCTATTGTTGAACATGTTTTGCGTCTATGTGGAGGAGTCTGCGCGCCTTTAGCACCAAGGCATTGCATGTATCAGCATGGCCGAGGCCATAAATTGTCTAGCAATGCATACCTGAATCAATACATTTCATGTATGCCTTATAGATGCATTTTAATGCTGACCTTAATTAGTCCTTAGCATGTAAACATTTATTTTCCCACACATCCATATAATTGCTATATTTTTTTAGACTTATGTCCTTTGTGAATTATATTTGGATTGTTGAACTTGAATCTTAATTTGTTGTAGGAGTTATTGTTTTAGTCGGTTACCTTTGCTTTTTGCAATTATTTTATATTTGGTTGCAGGAACCGCAAGATGTGCCACTCGCACAACATACAAGCAGTGTTTGGTCCAGCTATGCGATTCCTCAGTGTTCTTGCAGGGCATCCAGGGTCGTCCCATGATGCTTATATATTGCAGAGCTCCGGCATATTTCGTCAGTTTGAGTCAGGAGAATTATCTGGTGGATGGCTCCTGGGTAAGTTTGCTCACATTCCATCAGTCCATTTTCACTGTATGGCAATGAATATAGTTGATGACTTGTCTTAACCTATGGCTGTTTTTAACCCTTGATGACATGTTAAACAATATTGTAGCTTAGAATGTGTATTTTATGTTAGTATTTTTAAATTCTTTCAGGGGATTCTGGATATCCACTCCTGCCCTTGCTCCTGATGCTAGTTCTTTGCCTGCAGAATGCGGGCCAGGAGTTCTCTAATCGGGCCCTATGCAAAATCCGGGCCATGGTGGCGAGGGCCCTCTGGCTTTTGAAGTCCAGATTTAGGTGTTTGGACCATACGGGGGGGGGGGGGGGCACTGCAGTATGACCCCAACAAGGTTATACCAATATTTTAATTTACGTTTTTTAACAGGGACCACACGTGCCAGAGTGGCACAACTGAGTGTCAGGGTCCTTCAGTTGGTGGGCGAGATGCAGGAGCTTCGCAACTCGTTGGGGACCACAGATGAAGAATAATGTTCTGTGGCCTGCTATTGCTATGTATTTTGGTTTTTATAGTTGTAAAAATTTGAAATTTTCTAATTTTTTTAAGATTTTATATTTTATGATGGAATAAAAAAAAAAATTTTCAGTGTCATTTCATTTCGTTGTAACATGTGAAAATGAAACGGAAAAGTCACGCTGGAAAATGACATCCTCGTACTCGTAATCTGCAGTACGAACGGACGAAAACTTTACAGAAGGATTGCAATGCATGCATAGAATTGCTCGCACACTCATACGAGAGCGGAAACATTTCCAAAAAAAAAACAGATAGGCACTAAAACGAAAGTATTTTTTTGTCTCTCTGAATCGAGCCTAATGTTTCAAGCAGAAGTGAGTCACTCTCTAACATTCGGAGTCATGTCAAGGATCTGGTGAAGCAAGTTTACCTTTGGCTGTGCTTGTGGGTATGAACTGAAGTTTACATCTGAGTAGACAAAAATCTGTTATGATATTTCCCAAAAACATCTACCCCTGCTATGGGGCATTTTTACAAGTGATCTACATCATTTTTCCAATGAGGTAAGGATTTTTTTTTAAACTTTGGAAACAGCAGCACCTTATGGGCTATGCAGAATAATTTGGTAAACATTTTAGCTTAGCCCATAGGGTGATGATTTTCCAAAATTAAAACAAAAATATCCTTACAATGATGCACCTCACATGTAAAAATGCCCTGTCACAGGGGGTCTTGACAAAAAAGGAGGGGTGTTGGGCCTTCTGCGGGGGGTTGAGCCCGACCTAGGGAATCTTACCTTTTATGCCTAAGATGGTCAGCTAACTGCCTTTCTGATGGCACATGGTTTCCTATTACTTGTTCATGTTCTGTTTTGTTGGTAGCTGTCACCAGTTGTTATCAATCTGTCTTTATGCTATCTGTTCAGTAAGCTTCATACCTGTTCCTAGTTTGCCCCCATCCTAACTATTCCTATCCGCTGTCTGGTTTCTCTGCTCTTTTGCTGTCAAACTTGACGGGCAGGCTGATTCATTACTAATAGAGATGAGCGAACCGGTTCGGACGAACCGGAATTCGCTCCGAATTTCAGGAAAAATTCGATTCGGCACGAACCCGAATATTTTGTGGTTCGTGCCGATCGAATTTTTCCTGAAATTAAAAAAAAAAAATGCCGGCATGGTGGGAGCGGGCCGGCCGGTTCCGCTGTCAGCGGAACCGGCCGGCCCGCTCCCACCATGCCGGCATTTAAAAAAAAAGCAAACACTTACCTGCAGGTCCGGAGCGTGGAGGCCGGCGCCGCTCTCAGCTGTCATCTGAGGGCGCGTCATCAGAGGGCCATCAGTCCATTTTCACTGTATGGCAATGAATATAGTTGATGACTTATGTCTTAACCTATGGCTGTTTTTAACCCTTGATGACATGTTAAACAATATTGTAGCTTAGAATGTGTATTTTATGTTAGTATTTTTAAATTCTTTCAGGTGATTCTGGATATCCACTCCTGCCCTTGCTCCTGATGCTAGTTCTTTGCCTGCAGAATGCGGGCCAGGGGTTTTCTAATCGGGCACTATGCAAAACCCAGGGCGTGGTGGCGAGGGCCCTCTGGCTTTTGAAGTCCAGATTTAGGTGTTTGGACCATACGGGGGGGGGGGCACTGCAGTATGACCCCAACAAGGTTATACCAATATTTTAATTTACGTTTTTTAACAGGGACCACACGTGCCAGAGTGGCACAACTGAGTGTCAGGGTCCTTCAGTTGGTGGGCGAGATGCAGGAGCTTCGCAACTCGTTGGGGACCACAGATGAAGAATAATGTTCTGTGGCCTGCTATTGCTATGTATTTTGGTTTTTATAGTTGTAAAAATTTGAAATTTTCTAATTTTTTTAAGATTTTATATTTTATGATGGAATAAAAAAAAATTTTCAGTGTCATTTCATTTACAAAATACATTAACACAAAACTAATGGGCCCAGAAATATTTAAAGATGAATATTCACATGACCGAGAAGTGATTTGGGTAAGTTTTAGGGGGCTAAAATGGAAGAAGAACCTAACCGGAAAGTGGTTTGGGTGAGCTTTAAGGGTCCAAAAGGGAAGATGGAGTGAAGTGATTTAGCTAAACATTGTAGTAGAAGTGAGGGTGGCAAATATGTAGGCGAGCACTTTAATGAGTTAAGTTTGTAGTGCGCAGGCGCAAGATCGTAAGGATTTCCATCTGGACGATTATTTATTGAAAAAGCAAAACAGAATCTATCGGGAAACGTAAAGCATTCGTGGGAGGAGACGATGGGAAAAAGGCAAAAACGAAAGCCTACGTTGTAACATGTGAAAATGAAACGGAAAAGTCACGCTGGAAAATGACATCCTCGTACTCGTAATCTGCAGTACGAACGGACGAAAACTTTACAGAAGGATTGCAATGCATGCATAGAATCGCTCGCACACTCATACGAGAGCGGAAACATTTCCAAAAAAAAAAACAGATCGCACTAAAACGAAAGTATTTTTTTGTCTCTCTGAATCGAGCCTAATGTTTCAAGCAGAAGTGAGTCACTCTCTTACATTCGAAGTCATGTCAAGGATCTGGTGAAGCAAGTTTACCTTTGGCTGTGCTTGTGGGTATGAACTGAAGTTTACACCTCAGTAGACAAAAATATGTTCTGATATTTCCCAAAAACATCTACCCCTGTTATGGGGCATTTTTACAAGTGATCTACATCGTTTTTCCAATGAGGTAAGGATATTTTTTTAAACTTTGGAAACAGCAGCACCTTATGGGCTATGCAGAATAATTTGGTAAACATTTTAGCTCAGCCCATAGGGTGATGATTTTCCAAAATTAAAACAAAAATATCCTTACAATGATGCACCTCACATGTAAAAATGCCCCGTCACAGGGGGTCTTGACAAAAAAGGAGGGGTGTTGGGCCTTCTGCGGGGTGTTGAGCCCGACCTAGGGAATCTTACCTTTTATGCCTAAGATGGTCAGCTAACTGCCTTTCTGATGGCACATGGTTTCCTATTACTTGTTCATGTTCTGTTTTGTTGGTAGCTGTCACCAGTTGCTATCAATCTGTCTTTATGTTATCTGTTCAGTAAGCTTCATACCTGTTCCTAGTTTGCCCCCATCCTCACTATTCCTATCCGCTGTCTGGTTTCTCTGCTCTTTTGCTGTCAAACTTGACGGGCAGGCTGATTCATTACTAACGCCAGGTAGCGACAGATGAGCGTCTGTAGCAGGCATTTTCAGAGCGCCCGCTAGTAGTCGCTGTGCTCGGCCGTGGGTCGCTATTTCGTAGCAACTCAGGCCCTTATTTAAGAAGGGATAGCGTCAGGTAGTGGCTGGTTAATGAGAGGTAGCGACAGGTAGGGACTGGTGAACGCCGGACACGTCACGCAATTATACATTTATCAAGCAGAATCTGTTTAGCGACTGGGATAGCGCCATGTAGCGTCTGATTCATCATTTTCACAGCCTCAGCGAAGAGCGCCGGCGTTCAGCCTTGCACAGCGCCAGGTATGACCTCTCGCTACCTGGCGCTCTCCAATGCATTTCAATGGAACAATCTTTAAATATTCATAATTAATTGTTATGATTTTTTTTTTTTTTAAATGTGAAAAATTCTGTGACCACTTCTGCCATTTTAGATTATTTTTTAAGGTAAAAAAAAAAAAAAAAAATGTACAGAATTGATATTACAGGTCTGATTTTAATGTATTCATATTACCAAATTATTTAAAAAACTTGTTTTTTTTGGTTTCCAAAAATATGGTTGTTTGGGGGTTAAAAAACTACTTTTAACCCATCGCCGCCAGCGCTCTGGGGTTTAAGCATGCATTTTACAGCGCAAGAATTTTTTGAGTGTGATTTGTTAATGAATATGGTGGGAGCCGGTCGCTATGGCCAGTCGCTATCATGCACTCCCATACAGCGCGGAACCTTCAAATAGCGACTCCTCACCCAATATTCAACATTACGGCAAACCGACTGAGTCGCTATCAACTACCGAACAACGGCCAAGCACAGCGACTACTAGCGGGCGCTCTGAAAATGCCGCTACAGTCGCTCAACTGTCGCTACCTGCCGCTGTTAATGAATCGGCCTCATAGTCACAAATTGGATATCCCAAAGTCTCCTGTGTAAATGCCCTTCCTACTATATTTGTTAAAACACCGCAGTACTCATTAATTAAGCAACAGTGCACACAGTGCAAATAATATCGAGTTAAATTAGTTGTTTTGTTGTAGCAAAAAAAAAAAAACTTTGAAATATCTAAACCAAACATCATCATTATGACTGGGCTGAACAAGCCATCAACCGGCGACTAATAAGACATTTATTTTGGTTCATTTGACCCGGATCATCATGCCCTGCAGCATTGCTTCAGAAGGGACTTCATTAGCTTGATTTCATCTTAGGTTGAGTTATTATATTAAATACAAATTCAGAAGGTCCACTCATTTCACCATTAACCTTGATAATGATAAAAATAAAGAACGGTAAAGATTACATATTGACGTGGAATAACGCAATTGACTCGCTTTCTTTGAATATTAAGTAAAGGCTTCAGCATTCGAGTATTCCTGTTGGGATTATTAAATAATTGATGTAATTTTCCTATAAGAAAGCTCGGCGTTGAGGCATAATGAGAGAAAATGTTGGTACAAACCCCGAATAAAAGCACGAAGGCATCTATTATTAAGAACAGTGTTTTGTTAGCTTTTTCCTCGGTAAAAAGAGCCACGTAGCATCAAACTAACTTTTCAGACAGAGAGAAAGAAGCAAAATATATATATATATGTCACGGACCGGGTGGAGCGGACTCGGGTGTGGATCCGCTTTAACTGTGGGACCGATGGCGGGTACCGTGTCAGGGGAGCGGAGTCTAAGGAGCCACCGGTATTCACCAGAGCCCACCGCAAGGCAGGTTGGTCTTGTGGGCGAGCCCCAGGTCGCTACCCCCCAACAGCGGCCCAGTCCCACAGTCAGCCGAGGTTCAGCGAGGTACACAAAAGGCGTAGTAAGTACAGGCAGAGATCGGGGCTGGCAGCACAGGTTTGCAGTAAAGGTGAGTAGCCGAGGTCGGGGCAGGCAGCAAAGGTTCAGAATCGGGGACAGGCAGAGGTCGGTACACGGGTGAGCAATCCAAGAATGTCTGACTTTCAACAAGCATGGAGAGACCAAGATCCGGCACTGATGGAAAGGAAGTGCCTCTTTAAATAGGAGAAGTGGATGCAGGATTGGATGACCAGGCACCAATCAGTGCTGTACAGGCCCTTTAAATCTCAGGAATCTAGTGCGCTCGCCCTCTAGTGGACGTAGACCTGCGCGCACCTGAGCATGTGAGAAGGAAGCATTGGGGGAAGGGAGAGAGCTGGAAACAGCCATGGGGAAAGTGCTGCAAGATGGATGACGGCTGGATGCAGCCATGGAGGTAAGTGAAGTGCTGCGAGATGGGCGTGCAGCGCTCGCCCTAACAATATATATATATATTTACGTAGATTAAAACTTGATTAAATTGCAATATAAATGTAATAATAGAATATAAGATTTTGTTCACATAAGTTTCTTGGTTCAAATAAATTAAAACTTTTCATTGTGATCTTGCATGCATATAGTAAGAACCATTTTACTCCTACTGTTACCCTACTATTCAATTGCATCCTTTCTTCATCCACATAATGACAATGAATTTTCCCACCACAAAAAGTACCTGGGCCAGTAAATTGTTTGTACTTCCTTGGTCTTGCTGTTTTGGCCGATACAAGGAATTCTGAGACATGACTGCTTCTCCCTGCCCCCATGGGACACATCTATGGCAGCATGGTCACATGACCACATGGACCAGCTGTCATAGAACCAGGACTGTTCCTCTTGTTCCCCAGAAGAGGTCACCAAGGTTTCCCGTGTGCTTGTATTTGCGCACAGACATAGTAGTGCCAGTAAGCGTGCGCGCATGCACTGACGGTCGTAGCATCACAATCACAATGTTGTTGTAGTGTGATTATGCGCGGCGTATGGTTCAACGGATTCAGCGGATTGTGCATGCACATGCGCATTGCAAACACGCAAAACTGTGCTCGATTGTGCACATGCGCAGGGGCCTTTGAATACTGGCGAGACTTGACCTGCATTGGCAGTTGGTCTTCTCTCCTGCCTGTTCCTTTGTTCCAGTCCTCCATTCCTGTGTACCGACCTGGCTTGATTCTGACTATGCTCCTGCTTTCCTGACGACCTCGGCTTGTTTAGAACCTTAATCCAGCTCCGCCTGCCCACGACTTCGGCTTGTCCCACATCTCCAGTCCAGCCCTGGTCTGTCCTCTACCTAGAACTCACAATACCCACTCCTAGGTTGCCTGACCTGGGGCCTTCCTGCACCCCAGTCTATCCCCACCTTTGGAGGCTCTAGTGAAAACCAGCCCAGGCTTCCCGGTGGAGAGGTGAGCTGACCTCTAGGAAGCTAGAAAATAAGGTTACTTCTCAAGTACCACTCAACATGCCACATGTTTCCCCACCCAGTGAATCCTACTGGTTGCAGGCAAAGCGGTGGATGAGGATGCAATCACAAGAAAAAAGGTGGTCAGATATACAGGCTTTATATAGGCCCTTTAGGCAAATGTCCATCCTGATTTAGAATGTCTAAGGATGGTCAGAGAGGTTCATATCCCTCCCACCGCCCATGAGCACCACAAAACACAGTGGAGCTATGCATAACTATTCCTTGCGCTGCTTCATCTGAACTAGAAATGGCTGCACACACATGTGGTGTATGGTGCTGCAGCGTACTACATTGGTCCCCCATTGGTTGGAGCAGCACAGGGAAACTGTAAGTAGCTCTGCATTGTGGGGTTCACAAGTGACAGGAGATGGGGTAAAGGTCCTACATCACAGCACATGTGTAGGTTTGCTTTAAAGTAGAGCACGGAAATCCTATATCAGTGTTCTCCGATCCTTTCCTCGGGAGCCACCGACAGGTTAGGTATTGTAGATCTCCACCCAGACGCACAGTAATTAGTGCAGCAGAGCCAGATATGTGGAGATCCATAAAACATGACCTGTTGGTGGCTTTTGAGGAGAGGGTTGGAAAACACTGTCCTGAAGGAACCAACCCTTATTGCCGACCAGGAGTCAGGCCAGGCAGAGATAGTTTGCCTTTCCCCATGACCATCCCTCCGACAGGGAAACCCTTCTTAATGCACCCTGGATGGAATGAGTAATGTTGATTTCGGACCCTTGTAGTGGGGTCCAATATAAACCTTACCCATTCTATCCAGCAAGCATTATGAAGGGTTTACCTGTATAAAGAGGGGGGAGGTTTCTTCTAATGGCGGCATTAGTGCTTGTTCGCGGGTGGTCTTTTGCGGCAGGTAGTTGAGCGCCTGTCTTAGCAGTGGGCCCACTGCCGAGACGGGCGCTCAACTACCTGCTGCAAAAGACCACCTGAGAGCAAGCACTAAACATTGACATACCGTCTAGCCTAATATGATTTGGAATGCAACATAAAGGTGGCAACAACTATATACTTTATACTGACGAAGCGGCCTACTGCGAAACGTGTAAAAGCCTCATTGAAGTTCTCTACTTGCTACAAACTGTATGCTTGCTACAAACTGTCAACCAACGACTCAATAAATCACACAGAAAACTGTGTTATTTCAACTAATGTATTGTATATTGCATTACTGAGTGACACATATTAGTTGTTCATCATATGTTATGTAAATAGTGCTAAGAATGGTTTAATAAGAATGGCATAAGAAGGAAAGGGACGTCCTTCTAGGGTCTATAGAAACCCTGTCACCCAGATTTCTCCTTCTAAATAGGCATTAGGAGAAAACTCCCCCCCCCCTCTTTATGTAAATTTTTTGGGAGTAGGACTCCAACGCTGGATCAATACTGTAAACACAACCACCAGGTTCATAGGGGTCCAAATACCGTAAACCGGTTAAATTAAACCTCCCCCCCCCCCCCCCCATTCTCGTTTCCCTGTATAATTATTTTTGTTGATGGGTCCAGGTTCTCCAGTCAGACCATGGTGTGATGGCCTGCCACACAGGCAGGAAGAAGTAAGGAGACACAATACTTAAAAGAGCCACAGCACTCAACCCTGTTAGCTTGCAGACAAACCTATAATCTGTCTCTGAGTCTGGTTAAAAACAGAGGACTCGGTCACACACATCTGTAGAGGTATGATGAAGCTGCACCACCAAGCAGCAAGGTGCCTCTGTGGGGTGCAGTCCTAACTCTAATCTCTGAGAGCCCCATTTGGGACATACAGTGCAATAGATAAATTGGGAGCAGGCTTACCTGCAATTGCCCTATAACCTCGAGTGCAAGCCATGGGGTGGAAGGGTCGAAGACCTCGCGGTACCGACTAGACCCCACACGCCATGTGCTTGCACAAAATCAAAAGACCTTCCACCCCATGGGCTCAATTGGCACACAAGAAGTGAACCTTCATACAATCCCACCATATGTGACAGTGTGAACCATCTGTATCTCATACTTGAAAACTATTTGAGGGGTCATTTTGACAAATCTTGCCAAATTAGTGGGGACAATATACCACCTATATAGAACCTTCAGATTAGTCTCAACTAGCCCTGCAATAATGGATGATCTAGCTGAGATTTCCAAAATTTGCTCCCAGTCCTCATCCTCTAGGCCGCCTCCCATTTATCATGGTGGGGATAAAGGTGTCCCTAACGGTCTTTGTGCCCACGGAAATCATCTAGCTTGTCTTCCTCTAGAAAGAGCTCTGTTTGACTTTAATCATGCAAGGAGGGCATCCCGGCCATTTTTGAATGTTTTACTGCATCCTTCATTACTACCTCCTCTGGCAGCGAGTTCCATAGCCTCACTGCTCTTACAGAGAAGAATCCCCTCCTATGTCGGTGGAGAAAGCCCCTTTCCTCTAACCTAAGTGGATGACCTCAGCTTATGGTTACACTCCGGGGTATAAATAGATTGTGAGACAGATCTTTGTATTGACCCTGAATATATTTATACATAGTTATATAAATCTAACTTTAACAATCTTTCAGGGTCCTCTAGCCCCCGCACTCCTATTATTAACTTTGTTGCCCTTCTTTGAACGTGCTCCAGTTCTGCTTGTCCTTCTTAAGCACAGGTGCCCAGAACTGTACACAGAACTCCATAAGGGGTCTGACCAGTGACTTGTGCAGGGGTATAATGATGTTCTGGTCATGGACACCTATGTCCCTCTTAATGCACCCCATAATCCTGTTTGCTTTTTCGGCTGCTGCCTGGCATTGATTACTACAGTTAAGTTTATCGTTAACTAAAACCCCTAAGTCCTTTTCATTGTAGTCATAATTCAAACATTTTAAAAAGTAATCCCTTCACCTATTACAGTCATTTGGAACTTTATTTCCTTAAGAAAACAGGAAAAATGGGGATCAAGATACACTCAATGTCCTTGATGCCCAGGACGATCACCCTGCTTGCCCTCCCCCAGAAAAAGCCCCGTTCATCATTAATCGTAAGAAATTATTTCATCATACAAATATTTTAAAAAGAAATGCCCATTAGAGTAATTTGGCACTTTATCTCCTCAAAAAAGAGGATAATGGGGATAAAGGTGTCCCCAATGGTCTTGGCACCCAGGGCTATTGTGTAGCTTGTCCACCTCTATAGATAGCCCTGTTACAGTAATTTGGAATTTTATTTCCTTAGGAAAAGAGGAAAAACAGGGATCAAGGTACACTTAATGTCTTTGGTGCCCAGGACGACCACGCTGCTTGCCCCCCTTCAGAAAAAGCCCTGTTCCTCACTAATTGGAAGAAAGTAATCATCATACAAATATTTTAAAAAGAAATCCCTATGCCCATTAGAGTATTTTGGCACTTTAGATCCAGGATGGTGGGGATAAAGGTGTCCCCAATGGTCTTCGCACCCAGAGCATTCGTCTAGCCTGGTCCCCCTCTAGACTCTAATCAGAAGAAGGTAATCGTAATTCAAACATTTCAAATAGTAATCCCATCACCTATTACAGTCATTTGAATTTTATTTCAAAAAGTAATCCCTTCACCTATTACAGTAATTTGGAATTTTATATCCTTAAGAAAACAGGGGATAAAGATACACTCAGAAGCCGATTCATTAATAGCGGCAGGTTTTCAGAGCGCCCACTAGTAGTCGCTGTGCTTGGCCGTTGTTCGGTAGTTGATAGCGACTCAGTCGGTTTGCCGTAATGTTGAATATTGGGTGAGGAGTCGCTATATGACAGGGTCCGCGCTGTATGGGAGCGCATGATAGCGACTGGCCCTAGCGACCGGCTCCCACCATATTCATTAAAAAATCACGCTCAAAAAATTCTTGCGCTGTAAAATGCATGTTTAAACCTCAGAGCGCTGGCGGCAATGGGTTAAAAATAGTTTTTTAACCCCCAAACAACCATATTTTTTGGAAAAAAAAACAAGTTTTTTAAATAATTTTGTAATATGAATACATTAATATCAGACCTGTAATTCTGTACATTTTTTTTTTTACCTTAAAAAAATTATCTAAAATGGCAGAAGTGGTCACAGAATTTTTCACATTTAAAAAAAAAAAAAAAAAATTAATAACAATTAATTATGAATATTTAAAGATTGTTCCATTGAAATGCATTGGAGAGCGCCAGGTAGTGAGAGGTCATACCTGTCGCTGTTCAAGGTCTGTGGGCTGAGGCTGGAATAATGACGAATGAGTGGCTATATGGCGCTCTCTCAGTCGCTAAGCAGGATTGGCTTGATAAATGTGTGATTGTGGTGGGGAGCCGGCGTTCTCGTGGCGGGGCCCGTCATTATCGGCCGCTCACCAGTCGCTACCTGTCGCTATTCCTTCATAAATAAGGGCCTCAATATCCTTGATGCCCAGGGTGATCACCCTGCTTGCCCTCCCCCACAAAAAGCCCCGTTCGTCACTAATCGGAAGAAAGTAATCATTGTGCAAACAATTTAAAAAGGAATCCCTACGCCCATTACAGTAATTTGCCACTTTATCTCCTTAAAGGAAATTACATCTGAAACCGTCTTCAATGAGCCCCATAAAATCAGCAGCAACTAGTTTAAGTTTGGCTCTTGGCAAGCAGGGCAAAGTCAGCAAATTCATTAATCCTCAGACTTTCTAAATTATTTACAAATAATTTGGCTCCGTCTCAAGTGTTAATGTTCCAAGCATATGGCTGAAGATGAAACGGACATCCGTCTTAAGGCCGGGCTGTAATAGAATAACTAAATTCGCCCTGGGTCTATTTAAGCCAATTGTCCCAATATGTCACTAACCCTACAATGTATGTTTTATACTACCTGTGTGTATTCATAATGAACACACCACACATTTCTTTCTTTCCTTTAGTAGGTACGTGTAGCCCGAGAGTCAAGAATGCCTTATTACGCCAACAATAAGCTGAAATATAATACTTGTTCTCGGCAAGGACAATAGTAATTGGATTATATTGACTTTTCCAGCGGTCCCCTTGTACCACCACGTCTTTTGCCGGTATTTTACAACTTATTAAAATACCTCCATCAATAAATAATATAAAATATCCCAAAGGGACGTCATGATGCCGTACATGTGCGGTATGACTGACAAAAGCAGGTTTTTAATTTAATTTCGGATACTTTGTGGAAAAGTGGAGATTTAGTTTAAAGGTTATGAAATCCTTTAATAGTCTCAGAGTGGATTTGTTAGAAAACTGTAAGGTGAGGATGAGATTTGCCAGCTGTTTGAAGGCTTACATGATAAAGCTAATTAAAAATGGAAGAGTGACAATCAGGTACGAGCTCAAACTTTTGTGCCGTGGTCATGGTCATGAAAATTCAAAGACAAGTCAAGAAGTTGCGCCAGAAATAAAAAGAATTGGAGTTCTATGGGTTTCATAAGGTACAAGATGACATTAAGAGCACTGTCTCTATTGTTGCGGATGCTATGAACATGTATCCAGCTCACCAATGCCCTTTAAAACATAACTTTTACTAATGCATTTAAAAAGATTGTTTACCCAGTGCAAGATATATGTGAAAGTCTACTTGGCTGAGTTGGGTGACGCGTTTCGGGGTTGTGGGCCACTTAGTCTTACCTCTTGTTGCGGATGACACCAAGATATGTAGCACAGTGCAGTCTATGGAAGATGTTCAAAAGCTTCGGGCTGACTTGGATACTTTGAGTGTCCGGAGCTCCACTTGGCAAATGAAGTTCAATGTGGAGAAATGTAAAGTCATGCACTTGGGTTCTAATAACCTGACGACCACATATGTCCTCGGGGGAGTAAAACTGGGAGAGTCATTAGCTGAGAAGGATCTGGGGGTAAAACAAGATAAATAACAGCATGCAATGCTGTGGAATAGCCTCCCACAGAAGCTTGTTACAGCATCAACCTCTGACAGCATCATAAAAAGGATTAAATTCTTATTTAGAAGAAAATAACATTAACAGTTACTATTATCTGTTATCAGCAAAAAAACAAAAATATAAAAAAAAAGATAACTTCCCCTGCCCCAACGCCCTTGGTTGAACTTGATGGACATATGTCTTATTTCAACCGTAATAACTATGTAACTTCAACTGTATTAACTATATAAATGTCAAATACAAAAATATGGGGAAAAACTTTTTCAGCTTAAATCCCTCAGGCCGGGACACTGCCTCCTCAGAGTATCTGTGTCACTGGAGGTCCGGGCACATATTTTCCAGTTAAACCCCTCCATACCAGTGACAGGGCAAACTGCCACTTCACCACCACATTCTGCTGCACACTTTCCCTCCCCCACCAATGAGCCCCCCCCCCCCCCGGCACAGCCACAATCCAAAGTTTGGGTCCTCATTGGGGACTGGATTCAGGTCACCAAACCAGAAACATTTATTCAAAGTTTGCCCAAACGTGCCAGGTTCGCTGATCCCTACTCCATACCCCATCCTCCAGTGATGCAATACTCAGAGGCTCCACCTCTGAGCTCACAAAAGCTGGCACTAAGGGAAATTCCAGTAGCAGGAGCAGCTTGAGAGCGTGGCTGGCTTCCCCTACTTCCTGGAACAGCCGGAACATGCAGCTGACACCAGATGGAGTTGGGGAAGCTGGCTGCGTTGCGCGGCATCTGAACTCCGAACATAATTACAGGCTTCAGGGAAAAGTCTTTTCATGTTCAGGACCCAGTGACCCACTGTTTAGGATAACCCCCCGAACTTTACAGTTTGGGGTCCCTCAGTACTGTTTACAGGGCACGATTATGAGGGGGTACAAGGGGCACGTGCCCCGAGACAGGGCCGGTGCCAGCACAGGGCAAACCTGGGCAATTGCCAGGGCCCCTGGCATCTCAGGCTCACATTTGGACATAGTATTATTTTACAGTGGACGCAAACCACCGAATGCCGGGTGTTTTGTGCAGACCTGCTCATGGATGGCAACAGGGGATGATCAGCAACAATGGAGAAGGTGGCCTGGGATGGAGGACAGTTGATGGAAGCTCAGAAGGTGGCGACAACCAGGTGACAACTAACAGCAATGATGGAGTCTTTAGTGGCAACGGAGCAAGCGGATACTTGGTGGCATTAAAGAATGCAACAAGGATAAGGGGACTGGCTATAGGGAAGGCAATACGGACTGGAGGGTGATTGGTGGCTATAGGGAAGGCAGTAAGGACTGGAGGGCAATTGGTGGCTATAGGGAAGGCAGTAAGGACTGGAGGGTGATTGGTGGCTATAGGGAAGACAATAAGGACTGGAGGGCAATTGGTGGCTATAGGGAAGGCAACAAGGACTAGAGGACGATTGATGGCTATAGGGAAGGCAATAAGGACTGGAGGCTGATCAGCAGCAGAAGATGACCCATTTGTGGCAGCGGAGCTGAAAGGTGACATCATGTGACACACTACTTTAGGGCCAACTAAAACTCTTTTGCCCAAGGGCCCCCACAAACCTAGAGCCGGCCCTGCTCCGGGGCCTCCACCACTTGTCCTGCAAAGGGGGCCTACACCAACCTTTGGGTTAAGATATGGTGCAGAAGGCTTTTCAGTCTTTGATTTTTGAAAACCTGCAGCCAAAGCCACCACAGGGCAGTACGGATTGGGAACCTACTACCATCTCATTTAGCATCTCATGTAGCACCAGTGGTACTCGTACTACCTATTGGGAACCTACGACCATCTCATGTAGCATTTCATGTAGCACCAGTGGTACTTGTACTACCTACTGGGAACCTGCTACCATCTCATGTAGCATCTCATGTAGCAACAGTGGTACTCGTACTACCTATTGGGAACCTACTACCATCTCATGTAGCATTTCCTATAGCACCAGTGGTACTCGTACTACCTATTGGGAACCTACTACCATCTCATGTAGCATCTCATGTAGCACCAGTGGTACTCGTACTACCTATTGGGAACCTACTACCATTGCATGTTGCACCAGTGTTACTTGTACTACCTATTGGGAACCTACTACCTTCTCATGTAGCACCAGTGGTACTCGTATTACCTATTGGGAACCTACTACCATCTCATGTAGCACCAGTGGTACTCGTACTACCTATTGGGAACCTGCTTCCATCTCATGTAGCATCTCATGTAGCACCAGTAGTACTTGTTCTACCTATTGGGAACCTACTACCATCTCATGTAGCATCTCATGTAGCACCAGTGGTACTCGTACTACCTATTGGGAACCTACTACCATTGCATGTTGCACCAGTGGTACTTGTACTACCTATTGGGAACCTACTACCATCTCATGTAGCACCAGTGGTACTCGTATTACCTATTGGGAACCTACTACCATCTCATGTAGCACCAGTGGTACTCGTACTACCTATTGGGAACCTGCTTCCATCTCATGTAGCATCTCATGTAGCACCAGTGGTACTTGTTCTACCTATTGGGAACCTACTACCATCTCATGTAGCACCAGTGGTACTCATACTTTCTATTGAGAACCTGCTTCCATCTCATGTAGCATCTCATGTAGCACCAGTGGTACTTGTTCTACCTATTGGGAACCTACTACCATCTCATGTAGCACCAGTGGTACTCATACTTTCTATTGAGAACCTGCTACCATCTCATGTAGCATCTCATGTAGCACCAGTGGTACTCGTACTACCTATTGGGAACCTACTACCATCTCATGTAGCATCTCATCTAGCACCAGTAGTACTCGTACTACCTATTGGGAACCTACTACCATCTCATGTAGCATCTCATGTAGCACCAGTGGTACTCGTACTACCTATTGGGAACCTACTACCATCTCATGTAGCATCTAATGTAGCACCAGTGGTACTCGTACTACCTATTGGAAACCTACTACCAACTCATGTAGCAACTCATGTAGCACCGGTGGTACTCATACTATCTATTGGAAACCTACTACCAACTCATGTAGCATCTCATGCAGCACCAGTGGTACTCGTACTACCTATTGGAAACCTACTACCAACTCATGTAGCATTTCATGTAGCACCAGTGGTACTCGTACTACCTATTGGGAACCTGCTACTATCTCATGTAACATCTCATGTAACACCAGTGGTACTCGTACTACCTATTTGGAACCTACTACCTATTGGGAATCCTATTGGGTACTACCTCTAGTACAATAAAGGCATTGCTAATCTGCATTCATTGCACATGCACATGCTCCATCGCAGTTGCATATACATGGTTGCATAGAAGGAGGATTCCAGTTGGAACACACTGCTAATTTGGTCAGCTCTCATCTCCCCCAGATCCTTTTATGGTTAACCTTTATTGAGACCCATATCTTTCTTCTTATTCTCCGGTTGTAATTCATGCCTTTACATATAACGATCTATGTTCAGACGTGTACCAGGAATATATACCAACGGGGGAGAATCAGACATGAGGAAGGGCTGCGGCCCTCTCCGCCGCAGTCTGCTGCAGTGTACAATGGGCTGTTTGGAGAATCCAGCGAATTTCCAGCACGCTGCCTCTGAGAGATTTGCTTTAAAAACAGCAGCACGGAGCTTGCATACTAAGTAGAATCATTTACTGCCGCCTCTCTTCTTTCTCCCCCAGGCCTGTACCGAGTTCCAGCATGCCGCCGTTTCCTCCTCTCTAATTGCTTTTTACTCCAGAAATTTGCAATATCAACATTTGTATAAGTTTATTTTCAATCAAGTCCTCATTCATTTGTATCGTAATGCCTCGTGATTTATTGGGGTTATTTTGCCATCCGTTACCAGAACAAATATACATCATTTGCATTGAATTGGTTTGTTACCTTAATTACCCTTAAACCCCGTGATCATAGAAATGGAGCTTAATATACAAATGTAGCTTGTGGACACGAGGGGGTTAATTCAATAGAGTTAGAAGGGGCTCTTCACATAATAGAGTGTCTCTTCATTTGTACAGATACAGCAATCCTTAAAGTCCCGAGTTAGTATGTTTTGGGGTTTTTTTTCTCAGCATTGTCAGACCCTTTATGGAAAACAAGGGTAGGATAGTCCTACCAGCTAGTCAGCTAGGGGTTTCCTTATATATATTAAGGAGATATCTATTTACGCAGCCACAGACCAGTCCCCAAATCCACATAACAAGCATAGCAAAAGACATAAATCAGACCAATCGATTTCAGGGATAAAAAAGAGAGCTTACAGACTGAAACACCAGGATGATAACACATAAAACCTAGACGCCTCGGTACTGGACCTTTCCCACCTCTTGAGAAAGGTCCAGTACCTAAACGTTGCGGTTGGTCTGTGGCTGTGCAGATGGTTATGGCCTTAATATGCCTGTTATGATCATTTAACTAGTATCTTTACTTGCACTATCCACTAAGGCGTCAGCCAAGGACTTTGTTTCCCCTGTATGCTGAAATACTTTTCCAGAATCTGATTCAGCAGTCCATCTTATCCTACTCGGGTTAAATATGGCATAAACTGTATGACACCTTGTAATTAGAAGGGAGCTCTTCACATAATAGATCATCTCTTCACTTGTACAGATACAGCAATCCTTAACCCTTTCGCTGCCAGCCTACCTGCAGCATTTGCCACTCCCTGTTGCCAGACGATGTTTCACTATTTTGCGCTACACATATTCAACTGTCATTTTTGAAAGGATTTCCAGGGATTTCCCAGGAAAATTATATATTGTTTTTTTCAACAGAGTCTGGGCTTTAACATGAAATGTCTTGTTTGTATTTTTTAGGTGTATTCTCAATTTTTTTGGGTGAAATGTGTGAAAAAAAATAAAAAAAATATATTTTTTTACAATTTGTAGAGTTTTTTTATAATAAAAAATGTAAGTTTGTCAATAAAATCTTATTGCGTGAGAAACCCCAATTTCTCCCGGTTACAGCGATACCACATATGTATAGGTAGACACCCTTTCCTGCCCAGAAGCCTTTTATAGCTGCTGGATGACAAATGGTTAATTAAAAAAAAAAATGACATAGGGTCCCCCTTCCCGGGGAGGGGGACCCCATTTTTTTTTGGATTTTTAAGGGTTAAAAACCCTTAAAAATCCAAAAAAAAAAATGACGTGGGGTCCCCCTTACCCAAAGTAACCAGCCCGGGACCAGCTATGGGGGCTTGTAGGCACAGAGTGGGGGGGCCAGCTTTGGTGGCCCCCCCACCCTGCAGCCTACGAGCCCACATAGCCTATGTGGGCCCGGGCTCTTCTGCCCCCCCCTGGCCTTTGGGGAGGCAGGTAATGGGGGTGCAGGGGTTAATGGCAAGTCACCCGCTAGGGCAGGTGACTTGCCACCCCCCCAGCCTTGTGAACTGGTATAAGGGGTCTCATGGACCCCTTACCAGCTCACAAAGGGTTAACTGTTAAAAAAAACCACGACACAATAATAAAAAGTATTTTATTAGAAAAAAAAAAAATTTTTTTTACTGTACTTACCTTCGATTGCAAGCTCTTGTCCCTCGCCGCTCAGCTGACAGATGCCGGTGATCGGCATCCAGAGAAGGAGAAGGCAGGAGATCAGAGGATCTCCTGTCACCTCCTTCCCCAGCGCCGATCACCGGCATCTGAGAAGCTGAGAAAGCTGAAGCCCGTTCGGGGCCGGGATGACTTCATAAGCCCCGCCCCCCAAGGGGGCGGGGCTTAGAGGCATGATGGCGGCCGCCATCAAGAAGAAGAGAGGAGAGAGCCTCCCAGGCTCTCTCCTGAAGATCGGTAAGTCCTGGGGGGGGGATCGGAGGCCCCCCAGGTGAAGAGGAGGGACAGCGGGAGCCAGCGCACACACAGGTAAGTGAATGTCATTTTTATTTTTTATTTTTTTTACAGTTAGAAGCTGCTGCTGCAGAAGCGGGGGGGGGGGCGGCCTATTCCGGGGGCTCTCCTGGAGCCATCCGACCCCCCACGGGGGATCGGATGGCACCAAATTAAAGAGGAGACCCGGCCGGATCCAACAAGGGGTCAGGTGAGTATTTTTTATTTTTACTTTTTAAACTAGAAGCGAGGAAAGTCAAGCACGTAACACCTACGGGCTTGGCACTTAAGGCCCAGCCAAGCCAGCACGTAGGTGTTACGTGCTTGGCAACAAAAGGGTTAAAGTCTGAAGTTAACCAGCTAAATGAATCAGAATTGAAGCTTTGAAGATATTAGGATAACATTGTTTATTTGTTCCCCTCTCCAAACCCCCAACCCACCCTTGCCATCCAAATACCTTGGGCGATGAGGCAAGCTCGGTGGTGGACCAGTTTTATAAAAAGTGTTTTCCACCCTGTGGCCATGTCCACTTAATGAAATCACAATTTGTCTCATGTCAGTAATTCCTTCTGATGTGGCCAGACGATTGCCGCACCCCCGGCTTCCCTTTAGTCTCCCTCTCTATCTGAATGGCTGGGTGGGTGTGCGTTTCAGCTAATGGAAAGCCAGGGAAGTGACCGCTGGAAGAGACAACGACATAGAAGCCCCAGTAATGCCTCGTGATTTATTGGTTTATTGATTTATTATTATTTTTGCCATCCGTTACAAGAACAAATATGCATCATTTGTATTGAATTGTTTTGTTACCTTAATTACTCTCAAACCCGTGATCACAGAAATGGAGCTCGATATACAAATGTAGCTTGTGGACACAAGGGGGTTAATTCAATAGTGTTAGAAGGGGCTCTTCACATAATAGAGCATCTCTTCACTTGTACAGATACAGCAATCCTTAAAACCCCAAGTTAACCGGCGAACTGGGCACAGAATCAGTATTGAAGCTTTAAAGTTATAAAGATAACCTTGTTTGAAGCGGCACAAAATATTTCCCTTTTCCACACCCCAACCCACCCTTGTCATGCAAATACCTTGGGCGATGCGGCAGGTTCGGTGGTTGACCAGTTTTAAAAAAAGTATTTTCCACCCACGTGGCCATGTCCACTTTTTGATGTGGCCAGACAATTGACACATCCCCGGCTTTCTCTTTAGTCTCCCTCTCTATCTGAATGGCTGGGTGTGCATTTCAGCTAATGGAAAGCCAGGGAAGCAACTGCTGGAGAGGTCAACAACATAGACGCCCCAGTAAAGGTGATGTCAGGCCTGGAGTTCCTCTACAGTATGGAAACCTGTTTCTGCCCTGTATAGACCTTGCCTGTCTTCACTTCCTGGTTTTTTCCCTGCCATATGCTGCTCCACCAGCAGGTGGCTCTCTCCTACAGAGGTGCTGGTAATTAGCCAGCACCTGTGACTTCCTGCCCTTTATAAGGGGATCCACCCTTGCAGCCGGTGGATTAGCATTGCATTGTCTTCCCAGACCCAGAATCTGAACTCTGAATCTTGAAACCTGAACCCTGAACCCAGAACCCAGGACCCCTGCCACAGCCTTTGTGATTTGCTTTCCTTGTTTCAGCCTTCTATCCACTTTTTGACTTTGGACTTTCACTGGATCCCTATGCATGTATGTTTCCAGACTCCACCTGTGTATATGTAAAGCAGTCTGGTCGATGTGTGCTATGTATATTTGTTCCTGTTTATCACCATTAAACACGGTTTGCCACACATCTGCCTCTGTCTTGTAGCTCTTAATCACTGGTCATTATATCATAGGGGATTTCTCTGCTGAGAAATCCATGACAGGTGAGTTTTGCAGGGGCCACAAAGGGTTTCACACCGCTGGCCATCCCAAACGTGGTGCACCAGGGAAATACTGGTGGCACAGGTTTTGGTCGATTTTAAAAAGGAACAACACCCAAGAATTTACCTTCTTGGGTTTTTTCCTTTTCTGGCAGGGCATCCTGATTCATTGCAATGGAGATGGCAGGCCAATGGGGGGAATTACTGGGTCTGGTATGGACCTGTTTGGAACACCCCCTACTCTGCAATGAATCGAATGGACAGGCGACTTAATGGACCTAATTCTGACTTAATGGAGGTTGCCATCCATGTCTGACCCGAATGTTGGTCAGTGATGCTCACTATAAGCATTTAGAAAGTATTGCAACACAGAAACTATGACAGAGGATATGTTGATGGAGAGGATAGTTTTTTTTTTTTTTTTTGCATGGACAGTAACTTTACAGATCTAGTGAGATTGAGTCCCCTGTGGCCTAAGCATGGTCTAGGAAACAGCCCAGCTCCAGTCCAGCTAGTAAGGACATGGGTATCTTATTTTTTCTTTGGCATGTCATAATTATGGATACGGCATTCTTCATTGTAAATATAAATTGTGAAGAAAACACACATTGCAGACTGCTGTGTGTTAGCTATGAGCTGGTTGGACTTTAATAGCTAACTCATGATTGCTATTCAATGTATCAGAGCAGGTTTGCTCTTGTTACAATTGTTACACATCAGGGAGTCTGCAGTTACAATGTGTTGCACAGTGGAAAGCAGGCTGCGAGAAATCAGCTGTGGGGAACAATAGGCTATGTAGTAAAGTGTATGGAAAAGTGGTGGATGGGGTCTATTTTTCCCATGAGTTTTTCAGGCATCCATGCCGGAGATCAGAGATCCAATCCACATCCCGGGTCCTCTACAGGTTTTTCACATACTCACAGGTCTTCCCAGGTGATGAGACTAATTGAAGGAAGCCCTATAAAGGGAGTTTCTGAGGCTTTCAGAGGGAGTTGGACAGACTGGGATGAGGAGCCTGTGCCTTGCTGCTCCCAATACTGACAGTGCTGAATTGCATCCAAAGGACTTTATGTGTTATCTGTTCTTGGAACTTGTGGATTAGCAGCCTGGACCTGTATGGCCCAAAAGAGAACCTGTGATATCCAGGACTTGCAATACGCTGTAATTATCACACACTGGACATTGCTAAAGTTGGTGAGGTAACCGCTTGCTGTACTGCATTGTATCCTGCATCATACTCTGAAGTTAAGAGATTTTGCCTGTTGGACTTTGTTTTCAATAAATTGCTTGTTATTTGACTAAGAACAGCTAGTATCCTTTTTGTTTTTTTTACTCAGCATTGTCAGACCCTTTAAGGAAAACAATTAGATTGAATAACAAGGGTAGGATAGTCCAGCTAGTATGAACAGGGGTTAGTTTTTACATCTTTATCTTGGCAATGCCATAATGACAAAGGCAGCATTCTTAATTGTAAACTAAGAGGCTGATTTATTAATAGCGACATGTAGCGACAGTTGAGCGACTGTAGTGGTATTTTCACAGCGCCCGCTAGTAGTCGCTGTGCCTGGCCTATGTTCGGTTGTTGACAGCGACTCAGTCGGCGTGTAATGTTGAATACAAGGTTACGAGACGCTATTTGACAGGTTCCGCGATGTATGGGAGCGCACGATAGCGACTGTTCAGAGCGACCGGCTTCCACCATATTCATCAAAAAATCACGCTCAAAAAATTCTCGCGCTGTTAAATGCATGTTTAAACCCCAGAGCACTGGAGGCGATGTGTTAAAAGTAGTTTTTTAACCCCCAAACCACCATATTTTTGGAAAGCAAAAAAAAAAGTATTTTACCGTAAATAATTTAGTAATATGAATACATTAATATCAGACCTGTAATATCAATTCTGTACAATTTTTTTAAATTTTTTTTTCCCTTAAAAAAATTATCTAACATGGCAGAAGTGGTCACAGAATTTTTCACATTAAAAAAAAAAAAAAAACATTAATAATAATTAATTATTAATATTTAAAGATTGTTCCATTGAAATGCATTGGAGCACGCCAGGTAGCGAGAGGTCATACCTGTCGCTGTTCAAGGTCGGACGCTGGCGCTGTGGGCTGAGGCTGGAATAATGATGAATGAGTGGCTATATGGCGCTATCTCAGTCGCTAAGCAGGATTGGCTTGATAAATGTGTGATTGTGGTGGGGAGCCGGCGTTCTCGTGGCGGGGCCCGTCATTACCGGCCGCTCACCAGTCGCTACCTGATGCTATTCCTTCATAAATAAGGGCCTAAAAATGGCAGAAAACATTGCAGACCGAGACACTGCAGAAAGCTGTGTGTTAGCAGTGAGTTATTTACATTTTAATATCAAACTCATGATTGCTATTCAATGTAAAACTTCAGGATTGCTCGTGTTACAATTGTTACATTTCAAGGAGCCTGGCTGATAATGTAAGATGATGTGTCCTCTCTGCATGATACATTGCACAGCAGGAGGGAGAAAGGCTGCAGCATGTGATAAAAACCTCCCGGTCCAATATTTAGTGCTTTCTGTATTCTTTGTCTCTGTATCTTGCTCTTTCCATGCAAGCCATTAGAAGGTGGTAGATTTAGATTTCTAGCAAAAATCGAAAGTGCAAACTGCAAGTTACAAGGGGCTTTATTCATCAAGGGATAGCGACAGGTAGTGCCTTGTAAGCGAAAGATAGCGGCTGGTGAACGCCGGCCGCGGCACGCATGACCACACTTATGAAGGTGATTCTGGTGAGCGCCTCTTACAGCGACACGTAGCGACCGATTCATCATCACAGATGGCTCAGTGGATCCCGCCGGCGCTCTGGCTTTCAGAGCGCCTGTTATTACCTGTCGCTACCTCCCACTCTCCCATACATTTCAATGGACGTTCCTCTTCTTCTCTTTCAACGGGGTTTTCTTGTAATAATTTTATTTTGTTTTGTATCAAATCATTGTGTGACCTCTCCTGTCACAATGTAATAACAACGTAATTCTATATGTTTTCGCTTTGTTACTAGTGGATATTTGTTCAAAAACGGACTTTAATCCAGCGCTGTGTGAGGCTGTTTTTTTGATGAGTATGGTTTGAGTCGCTCACGCTGACCAGTCGCTACTGTTCGCTCTGTACTGGAGTTATAGCGACTCACACATCAAATTCATCAATTCCAGCCAGCGACAGAGGCACTCTGTAATAGCGACTCACGGCCAAACAGAGCGACCACAGAGCGTTTACTTTTAGCGCCGCTGTACAGACGCTCATCTGCCGTTACCTGGCGCTAGTAACTAACAGCCTATTAAATATGCCTACTAACTGAAACCCTAGGTTTCTTCTGCCTATTTACTTTTGTAAACTTAGGCCCTTATTTATGAAGGAATAGCGTCAGGTAGCGACTGGTGAGCGGCCGGTAATGACGGGCCCCGCCACAAGAACGCCGGCTCCCCACCACAATCACACATTTATCAAGCCAATCCTGCTTAGCGACTGAGATAGCGCCATATAGCGACTCATTCATCATTATTCCAGCCTCAGCCCACAGCGCCAGCGTCCGACCTTGAACAGCGACAGGTATGACCTCTCGCTACCTGGCGCTCTCCAATGCATTTCAATGGAACAATCTTTAAATATTAATAATTGTTATTAATGTTTTTTTTTTTTTTTAAATGTGAAAAATTCTGTGACCACTGAAGGAAGGAAACATTTTAAAAAAAAATGTACAGAATTGATATTACAGGTCTGATATTAATGTATTCATATTACTAAATTATTTCAAATACTTTTTTTTTTTGGTTTCCAAAAATATGGTGGTTTGGGGTTTAAAAAACTACTTTTTTTTTTTTTTTTCAATCTTTTTATTGAGATTTCTTTTCTTAAAGGTATACAAATGACAATGGCGTAAGATTGTTGAACAGCATAAAGGTATTCAACTTTCACAGAACTGACACATTGTAAACATTTCAGTATAACAATAAAGTATTAACGCATCGCCTCCAGCCCTCTGGGGTTTAAACATGCATTTCACAGCGCGAGAATTTTTTGAGCATGATTTTTTGATGAATATGGTGGAAGCCGGTCGCTCTGACCAGTCGCTATCATGCGCTCCCATACAGCGCGGAACCTGTCAAATAGCGACTCGTAACCTTGTATTCAACATTACGCCACACCGACTGAGTCGCTGTCAACAACCGAACAACGGCCAGGCACAGCGACTACTAGCGGGCGCTGTGAAAATACCGCTACAGTCGCTCAACTGTCGCTACATGTCGCTATTAATAAATTAATAAAGCCTTCCAGTATTCCCAACCAAACGTTGCTGCGTTTCTTCTGAAACTTGATGTGATGATGTAGAAATGCGAAATTGAACAAAAAAAATACAAGACGGCCTCTGAGTAATCAGTTTGATTTATCACAAAAAATTGTGGCTGTTCTGCTGATTGACAGTGATTTATTTTTTGTTGTATTCGTCCATGAAAAAAAATACACTTTGAAGCTGAGCGTCGGAACCCAAAATGGCATTCCAATGCATGCTCCTGAATATGGGCTACATTTCATTTAAAGTGTACCTACAGCCAGGACTTTAAACAATAGAACAAAGGAGGGGCCATGGAACCATGCCACACCTACCTCCAAAAAATGGGAGCATCACAATGATATCAAGATAGAATGTATCTCTTTATTAGAGTGAATATAGTTATAAATGCACCTAACAACACATAGGGGTTTATTCATCAAGCGATAGCGCCAGGTAGCGCCTCGTAGCGGCAGGCAGCGTCTGGTGAACGCCGGGCGCTGTCCGCATAACCACATTTATGAAGGCGATTCTGGTGAGCGACTCTAGCAGCGCCATGTAGCGTACGATTCATCATGACAGGCGGCTCAGCGTATAGCGCCGGCGCCCTAGGTTCAAGAGCCAGGAGCTTCCTGTCGCTCTCCCATACATTTCAATGGACGTCACTTTTCTTTTGTTTAAACAGGGTTTTTTGTTTTTAATATTTTTTTTTTCCCTCAAATAATTGTGTGACCTCTCCTGTCCTAGAAAAGGTTTTTTTTTTAAAACATTTTTTATTTTTTATATTTATATGCAGAATTGTCATTACAGGTCTGGCATTAAAGTGTTAATGTCACAATGTTACAACAATGTCATTCCATCTGTTTTCGCTTTGTTGCTAGTGGATATGTGTTCAAAAACAGACTTTGATCACACAGCGTCTGGCGCTCTATGCTACAGCTAGGGATGAGCGAATCGATCCGGACGAACCCGGATTCGATCCGAATTTCAGGAAAAATTCGATTCGGATCGAATCCGAATTTCCCCGCGATTCGATCACTCGAAGTTTTCCTTTAACATCCATTCATTTACATTTACAGGCATTCTAAGATGGCGGACGGGACATGTCTGGACATCTATCCCGCGCCAGTGCAAGCTGGGGCAGTCACATGCAGCCTATCAGCAGCCAGCAAGCCCGGTGACGTCACACAGCGGTATTTAACGGCGGCCATCTTGCTTTTCCTCATTTCTCTATTGCATTCGTGACAGACAGAACGCTGTGTAGCTGAGGCAGTTAGACAGGCTGGAGACAGGGACAGACAGGGACAGGCTGGAGACAGGCAGGAGACAGGCAGGAGACAGACAGGAGACAGACAGGAGACAGACAGAAAGCCAGGGAAAGGTAGGAAAAACGGAGCTGGCTGACAGGGAGATTTTTTTTTTTTTCATCCAGCCTTTGTTAGCGTTTTCAGGCTGCTTATAGTAACTAACTGTGCATATATACTGAACTGATCTTAAGTCTGCTGTGAGGTATCCCATTCTGTGACTAAAGCAGCCTCTGTTTAAGACCATATAAGCATTTGCTCTTATCATATTTGAAATTAGCCTGATAAAGACACTTTTGCTGGGCAAAGCACTACTGGACCCTGCCAGGTCCATTCCTGCCCAGGGCATCCCATTCTGTGACTACAGCAGCCTCTGTTTAAGACCATATAAGCATTTGCTCTTATCATATTTGAAATTAGCCTGATAAAGACACTTTTGCTGGGCAAAGCACTACTGGACCCTGCCAGGTCCATTCCTGCCCAGGGCATCCCATTCTGTGACTAAAGCAGCCTCTGTTTAAGACCATATAAGCATTTGCTCTTATCATATTTGAAATTAGGCCTGATAAAGACACTTTTGCTGGGCAAAGCACTACTGGACCCTGCCAGGTCGATTCCTGTTGGGGCATCCCATTCTGTGACTAAAGCAGCCTCTGTTTAAGACCATATAAGCATTTGCTCTTATCATATTTGAAATTAGCCTGATAAAGACACTTTTGCTGGGCAAAGCACTACTGGACCCTGCCAGGTCCATTCCTGCCCAGGGCATCCCATTCTGTGACTACAGCAGCCTCTGTTTAAGACCATATAAGCATTTGCTCTTATCATATTTGAAATTAGGCCTGATAAAGACACTTTTGCTGGGCAAAGCACTACTGTACCCTGCCAGGTCCATTCCTGCCCAGGGCATCCCATTCTGTGACTACAGCAGCCTCTGTTTAAGACCATATAAGCATTTGCTCTTATCATATTTGAAATTAGGCCTGATAAAGACACTTTTGCTGGGCAAAGCACTACTGGACCCTGCCAGGTCCATTCCTGCCCAGGGCATCCCATTCTGTGACTAAAGCAGCCTCTGTTTAAGACCATATAAGCATTTGCTCTTATCATATTTGAAATTAGCCTGATAAAGACACTTTTTCTGGGCAAAGCACTACTGTACCCTGCCAGGTCCATTCCTGCCCAGGGCATCCCATTCTGTGACTAAAGCAGCCTCTGTTTAAGACCATATAAGCATTTGCTCTTATCATATTTGAAATTAGGCCTGATAAAGACACTTTTGCTGGGCAAAGCACTACTGTACCCTGCCAGGTCCATTCCTGCCCAGGGCATCCCATTCTGTGACTAAAGCAGCCTCTGTTTAAGACCATATAAGCATTTGCTCTTATCATATTTGAAATTAGGCCTGATAAAGACACTTTTGCTGGGCAAAGCACTACTGGACCCTGCCAGGTCGATTCCTGTTGGGGCATCCCATTCTGTGACTAAAGCAGCCTCTGTTTAAGACCATATAAGCATTTGCTCTTATCATATTTGAAATTAGCCTGATAAAGACACTTTTGCTGGGCAAAGCACTACTGGACCCTGCCAGGTCCATTCCTGCCCAGGGCATCCCATTCTGTGACTACAGCAGCCTCTGTTTAAGACCATATAAGCATTTGCTCTTATCATATTTGAAATTAGGCCTGATAAAGACACTTTTGCTGGGCAAAGCACTACTGTACCCTGCCAGGTCCATTCCTGCCCAGGGCATCCCATTCTGTGACTAAAGCAGCCTCTGTTTAAGACCATATAAGCATTTGCTCTTATCATATTTGAAATTAGGCCTGATAAAGACACTTTTGCTGGGCAAAGCACTACTGGACCCTGCCAGGTCCATTCCTGTTGGGGCATCCCATTCTGTGACTAAAGCAGCCTCTGTTTAAGACCATATAAGCATTTGCTCTTATCATATTTGAAATTAGCCTGATAAAGACACTTTTGCTGGGCAAAGCACTACTGTACCCTGCCAGGTCCATTCCTGCCCAGGGCATCCCATTCTGTGACTAAAGCAGCCTCTGTTTAAGACCATATAAGCATTTGCTCTTATCATATTTGAAATTAGGCCTGATAAAGACACTTTTGCTGGGCAAAGCACTACTGTACCCTGCCAGGTCCATTCCTGCCCAGGGCATCCCATTCTGTGACTAAAGCAGCCTCTGTTTAAGACCATATAAGCATTTGCTCTTATCATATTTGAAATTAGGCCTGATAAAGACACTTTTGCTGGGCAAAGCACTACTGTACCCTGCCAGGTCCATTCCTGCCCAGGGCATCCCATTCTGTGACTAAAGCAGCCTCTGTTTAAGACCATATAAGCATTTGCTCTTATCATATTTGAAATTAGCCTGATAAAGACACTTTTGCTGGGCAAAGCACTACTGTACCCTGCCAGGTCCATTCCTGCCCAGGGCATCCCATTCTGTGACTAAAGCAGCCTCTGTTTAAGACCATATAAGCATTTGCTCTTATCATATTTGAAATTAGGCCTGATAAAGACACTTTTGCTGGGCAAAGCACTACTGGACCCTGCCAGGTCGATTCCTGTTGGGGCATCCCATTCTGTGACTAAAGCAGCCTCTGTTTAAGACCATATAAGCATTTGCTCTTATCATATTTGAAATTAGGCCTGATAAAGACACTTTTGCTGGGCAAAGCACTACTGTACCCTGCCAGGTCCATTCCTGCCCAGGGCATCCCATTCTGTGACTAAAGCAGCCTCTGTTTAAGACCATATAAGCATTTGCTCTTATCATATTTGAAATTAGGCCTGATAAAGACACTTTTGCTGGGCATAGCACAACTTGTCCCTGCCAGGTGTACTTACTGCTGGTTTTTAGGGCATCCCATTCTGTGACTACACCAGCCTCTATTTAAGAACCTAACCATTTGCACCTATTCTAATTGAAATTAGGCATGATAAAGACACTTTTGCTGTGCATAGTCTTACTGCTGCCTGCCAGGTGCTCTCTGGTTTTTGGGACATCCCATTCTGTAACATACCATTAGCCTCTGCATTTACTGTAAGCTGCACAGTTATTTAAAGAAATTTGGCCTGTATGAGCCTGCTAACACACTGCTGCTGTGTGCATATATACTGATCTCAAGTCTGCTTGGGGCATCCCATTCTGTAACATACCATTAGCCTCTGCATTAACTGTAAGCTGCACAGTTATTTAAAGAAATTTGGCCTGTATGAGCCTGCTAACACACTGCTGCTGTGTGCATATATACTGATCTCAAGTCTGCTTGGGGCATCCCATTCTGTAACATACCATTAGCCTCTGCATTTACTGTAAGCTGCACATTTATTTAAAGAAATTTGGCCTGTATGAGCCTGCTAACACACTGCTGCTGTGTGCATATATACTGATCTCAAGTCAGCTTTGGGGCATCCCATTCTGTAACATACCATTAGCCTCTGCATTTACTGTAAGCTGCACATTTATTTAAAGAAATTTGGCCTGTATGAGCCTGCTAACACACTGCTGCTGTGTGCATATATACTGATCTCAAGTCAGCTTGGGGCATCCCATTCTGTAACATACCATTAGCCTCTGCATTAACTGTAAGCTGCACAGTTATTTAAAGAAATTTGGCCTGTATGAGCCTGCTAACACACTGCTGCTGTGTGCATATATACTGATCTCAAGTCAGCTTTGGGGCATCCCATTCTGTAACATACCATTAGCCTCTGCATTTACTGTAAGCTGCACATTTATTTAAAGAAATTTGGCCTGTATGAGCCTGCTAACACACTGCTGCTGTGTGCATATATACTGATCTCAAGTCAGCTTTGGGGCATCCCATTCTGTAACATACCATTAGCCTCTGCATTTACTGTAAGCTGCACATTTATTTAAAGAAATTTGGCCTGTATGAGCCTGCTAACACACTGCTGCTGTGTGCATATATACTGATCTCAAGTCAGCTTGGGGCATCCCATTCTGTAACATACCATTAGCCTCTGCATTAACTGTAAGCTGCACAGTTATTTAAAGAAATTTGGCCTGTATGAGCCTGCTAACACACTGCTGCTGTGTGCATATATACTGATCTCAAGTCAGCTTTGGGGCATCCCATTCTGTAACATACCATTAGCCTCTGCATTTACTGTAAGCTGCACATTTATTTAAAGAAATTTGGCCTGTATGAGCCTGCTAACACACTGCTGCTGTGTGCATATATACTGATCTCAAGTCTGCTTGGGGCATCCCATTCTGTAACATACCATTAGCCTCTGCATTAACTGTAAGCTGCACAGTTATTTAAAGAAATTTGGCCTGTATGAGCCTGCTAACACACTGCTGCTGTGTGCATATATACTGATCTCAAGTCTGCTTGGGGCATCCCATTCTGTAACATAACATAACCTACCTACCATACTAAGCAGCTCTCTTATTTAAACTAAGCAGGCCTCTTGGAGGCTGAGTGTCCACTTTTGGGTGTGCATTTATATTCGGTTTCATATACAGTGGGGTATCCCAATTTGTAAGATAACCTACCCCAACCATGTAAACTAAATAGGCCTGTTGCAGCCTGAGTTTCTCTGCTTGCGTATGGCCTGCATTACAATCTGTCTCTTTCAATGACACTGCTGCCTGGGGTATCCCAATTTGTAAGATAACCTACCCCAACCATGTAAACTAAAGGTTACGTCCTTCCAGAAGGAAAACTTATGCCGAACACTATTTTTGTTAGGGGCATTGACCTTTGGATTGATCGGCATGAAATTAATTTTTTTTTTCAAAGTATGGCGCTGTGAAGAAGGTCAAAATGATGTCTCATACTTGGATTATTGTTACTTTTTGTTCAGCTTGAAATATAACAGGCCACACGGGCATCCCAAGGCACATGCTATTTTAAACCTATCTGTTATACAACATAAGCGTTGATCAGGCTACTTCAGTTTGCACTTGTTTTTGACTGATTTTAATAAACCAGGCCGCAGGGCACCCCAAAGCTGCACCTTGCACCCTATCTGGTATACAACATAAGCGTTGATCAGCATCAGCTTCATTAAGCTACTTCAGTTTGCACTTCCTTTTTGACTGCTTTCATTTAACCAGGCCGCAGGGCACCCCAAAGCTGCACCTTGCACCCTACCTGTTTATACTAAATAAGCATCTACAGCCTCAGCTTTATTAAGTTATTGCATTTTGAATTGGTTTTGGTCTGCTTTAAATACACCAGGCCGCAGGGCATCCCAAACCTGCATGTTGCACCCCATCTGTTATACTAAATAAGCGTTGATCAGCATCAGCTTTATTAAGCTATTGCATTTTGCATTGGTTTTTGTACTGCTGCCAAAACACTAGCCCATATGGGCATCCCAAACCAGCACATGTCACCCTATCTGTTATACTAAATAAGCTTCTACAGGCCCTTTTTTTATTTATTTATTTTTATTTATATAGAGCTGCAATAGCTTATATTGTGAGGTTAATTTGCAGCATAATATAGAGCAGCCCCTGTGTAAATCTGAGGGGCAATAGCTTATATAGTGCGGTAAATTTGCCATTTTGCTTCGTTATATAGAGCAGGCCCTGTGTAAATCTGAGGGGCAATAGCTTATATTGTGAGGTTAATTTGCCATTTTGCAGCATAATATAGAGCAGGCCCTGTGTAAATCTGAGGGGCAATAGCTTATATTATGAGGTAAATTTGCCACTTTGCAGCATAATATAGAGCAGCCCCTGTGTAAATCTGAGGGGCAATAGCTCATATAGTGAGGTAAATTTGCCATTTTGCTTCGTTATATAGAGCAGCCCAGTTGCCATCTAAATCAACTACTGTCCGGCCAGTACAGCTTTTCCAGGGCAAACTCTGCTAGTTGCGGGCACAAGTCAAGTTTGGCTTCCCAGCAAATCCAGTGGATCTTGAAGGTGTGTTGGCATGGTCATGTCAAGGTATGACATGACCTGCTGTTTGAGGTCCAGCTCCAGGTCTTCCTGCTGCTCATGAGTAGACTCACTATGCGGGTGTAGAAAGCTACTCACTAGCGACTGAAGACTGAGGCTGCTGCTGATGGAGCTGCTGCTGCTGCTCCTTCCACCCCCCCAGCAGCCATGGCAGTGGAAGGTGATCGCAGAGGTCCCCCCGAGTCAGACCTGCGGGAGTATGGGCCATGGCGCAGATAGACATCGCCCAACTGACTACGTGGGATGTCTCTGTAGTAGGTCAGTTTGTCCTCCCTCTCAGTGGGCGTAAAAAATGCCCCCATTTTGTGCCGGAAGCGAGGGTCCAATAAGTTGGAGAGCCAGAAGTCTTCCCGCTGACAAATGGAGACAATTCTGCGCTCACTAGTACGCAAGCATGTGAGCATGCATCGTGCCATTTGTGCAAATGACTCGGAGGGACTACCTGTCTCCATCTCCACTGTAAACTGCCACGGTGTGTCTGGGTCCTCTGTCTCACCTTACTCACAACCCTCTAGCTCCTGTGGCTGCTCCTGCTCCGCCTCTTCTGTCAGATGACTAGATAAAATGGTCATTTTGTGAAACCTAAACTGTGGTTTGCTTTGCCCCACCCCCTCCTCCTCCTCCACTTCAGCCCCCACAGGCTTCATGTGGCTGTGAAATGTATGTGCCATGTCTCCAGTGCCCTGACCAGCCATGGTTTCCAACATGTGTTGTAGTACATGAAGCAGTGGAATCTCATCGTTCATCTCATAGTCCTGGCAACTGACTAATAACGTAGCTTCCTCAAAGGGCCTGAGCAAACGGTCGGTGTCACGTATGAGCTGCCAATGGTTTACATTGAATTTACACAGGTGTCCCCCTATCCGTTTGGATCATCCAGAAATCCGTGATGGCTTTTCTCTGTTCCTATAGTGCAGTGGTCCTCAACACTGTCCTCAAGGCCCACCAACATGTCATGTTTTTTGGATCTCCAAATAGCCAGCTCTATTGCTCTGCAGCTGCACTAATTACTCCACCTGTGCATCTTTGTGGAGATCTGCAAAACCTGGCCTGTTGGTGGGCCTTGAGGACAGGGTTGGGGACCACTGCTATAGTGGATCCTGCATATGGAGGGTGGAATTCCAACGGGTGGAAACATCGCAAATCAGACTATGGTGGGGTACACCGTTGTGACGCTGAGGCTCAATAGGGTTGTGCTTGGTGGTGTAGGAGTGCCAGAAGTGCATGCTAACTTTCTTTCCTGTTGTTCTTTCAGATGGGGGCAAGACTTAAAAACTAGACTGAACACGTGTGCCATGTGAGGACGCATGACTTTGGCTTCCTTGTCGCAGCGCAAACAAGATGTTCTTCCAAGTGTAATGCAGCAGGCTGGACTTATGGTGACGCTGTCTGAGAGGAGAAATCCCTCAGACATCAAGATTAAAAATTCCAAGAATTTTTGAGGGCTAATTATTCAGAGGCAAATGATAGCTAGTTGTTTCTGATTTAATTACAAGGTGGAAACACACCCTCAAACAAAACTTCACTTTGGCAATACTATTGCATTTGTCTATTCATAATTTTATGTATATACACTAACTAACCTACTTTTTCTCCCCAGGATGCTGCATGAAACACTGCCACATCGCTGAGTAGCTGATTTTTCCGAACAACAGTCCGCAATAATCTGCTGCTGCTGCCGCCGCCACCGCCGCAGACTCCAGGGACCCTCTTCCACTACCTCGGCTTGCAACACCTCCTCCCACGACACTCTCCTCATCACTAATTGCCGGCTAGTGGAAGAAGAGGCGAGTGTCTCCTCCACTTCTTGGCTGGGCAGTAGCTGCTGAATTTTATGATTATCAGATCTTCATCAATGGATAGTGGAGCTGAACCCAAAGCATAACAGACAGACAGTTGACTGGGGGTGTCAGATGCCACTTGTGATGCAGTGGACTGCTTTTGCAGCACTTCGAGACAAAGTTGCTTCATTGGCTGACACAATGACTGGTAAATCTGTGGAACATATGGTTTACAAGCAAGAATAACCATTTGTTTTTATATGAAAAAGACCCTGGTTTATACAGACTTTTTTTTTCCAGAGACTGCCCTGCGTGGAAATGAATGGCGCTTGGATCATCCAAGCTTTCCTCCCAACAATGCCTGATGTATTCCAGTAGATTGATGACGGGGCCAGACCTACACTAAAGAAAGATGGATCGTGCAAAACAGATTTAAGGCGCTGCTCTCCAGTTACAGACATTCCTCCGCATCGGACCACAAGTAAGTATTGATAAAAAATCCTTTACGTTACTCTTACTTTTTATTAATATTCTTCGGATAAGACGGATCAGACATGATTCCAGATTAAAAATTCCAAGAATTTTTGAGGGCTAATTAGTCAGAGGCAATGATACCTTCTTGTTTCTGATTTAATTAAAAGGTGGAAACACACCCTCAAACAAAACTTCACTTTGGCAATACTTTTGCATTTGTTTATTCATAATTTTATGTAGATATTACTAACTAAGCTACTTTTTCTCCACATGACTCTCCACAGGGTGTGATTCATCCAATTTTTGGGCTCCTGAAGCCAACCCCAGGGTCTCTTTAAAGTAATGTTTGGGCTCCTGCTGCTGCTGCTGCCAACTTCTGCCAACTCCAGGGTGTGATTCATCCAATTTTTGGGCTCCTGAAGCCAACTCCAGTGTATATTTGGGCTCCTGCTGCTGCTGCTGCCAACTCCAGGATGTGAATCATGCAATTTTTGGGCTCCTGAAGCCAACCCCAGTGTCTCTTTAAAGTAATATTTGGGCTCCTGCTGCTGCCAACTCCAGGGTGTGATTCATCCAATTTTTGGGCTCCTGAAGCCAACCCCAGTGTCTCTTTAAAGTAATATTTGGGCTCCTGCTGCTGCTGCTGCCAACTCCAGGGTGTGATTCATCCAATTTTTGGGCTCCTGAAGCCAACCCCAGTGTATATTTGGGCTCCTGCTGCTGCTGCTGCCAACTCCAGGGTGTGAATCATCCAATTTTTGGGCTCCTGAAGCCAACCCCAGTGTCTCTTTAAAGTAATATTTGGGCTCCTGCTGCTGCCAACTCCAGGGTGTGATTCATCCAATTTTTGGGCTCCTGAAGCCAACCCCAGTGTCTCTTTAAAGTAATATTTGGGCTCCTGCTGCTGCCAACTCCAGGGTGTGATTCATCCAATTTTTGGGCTCCTGAAGCCAACCCCAGTGTCTCTTTAAAGTAATATTTGGGCTCCTGCTGCTGCCAACTCCCAGGGTGTGATTCATCCAGTTTTTGGGCTCCTGAAGCCAACCCCAGTGTATATTTGGGCTCCTGCTGCTGCTGCTGCCAACTCCAGGGTGTGAATCATCCAATTTTTGGGCTCCTGAAGCCAACCCCAATGTCTCTTTAAAGTAATGTTGGGGCTCCTGCTGCTGTTGCTGCCAACTCCAGGGTGTGATTCATCCAATTTTTGGGCTCCTGAAGCCAACCCCAGTGTCTCTTTAAAGTAATGTTGGGGCTCCTGCTGCTGCTGCTGCCAACTTCTGCCAACTCCAGGGTGTGACTCATCCAATTTTTGGGCTCCTGAAGCCAACTCCAGTGTATATTTGGGCTCCTGCTGCTGCTGCTGCCAACTCCAGGGTGTGATTCATCCAATGTTTGGGCTCCTGAAGCCAACTCCAGTGTATATTTGGGCTCCTGCTGCTGCTGCTGCTGCCAACTCCAGGGTGTGATTCATCCAATTTTTGGGCTCCTGAAGCCAACCCCAGTGTCTCTTTCAGCCAATGTTTGGGCTCCTGCTGCTGCTTCTGCCAACTCCAGGGTGTGATTCATCCAATTTTTGGGCTCCTGCTGCTGCCAACTCCAGTGTCTCTTTAAAGCAATGTTTGGGCTCCTGCCTCTCATAGTGATGCCACTTCAACTCTCTTGAATTCAATTGTGCCGCTCTGCGATTCTATTAGCGATGCCTCTGATCTGCATGTGATATTTATTCAAAGTATTATTTAACTAACCCAGCACGCATCCTGTGCGTGTTACAGCAAGGCAGAATGGTTTACAACCCTATTGAGGCTCTAGGAGGCTCAGAAATAGCCGTTTTTAATAGCGATTCGTCGCGAATTTATTCGGGTCGAAACGATTTTTGTCGGAAAATTCGGCGAATCAGTCGAATCGAATTTTTCAAAAGTTCGCTCATCTCTAGCTACAGCGCCCAGATCCAGAGCGCCGACGTTGTGTGTGTCTGTTTTTTTGTTGAATATGGCCTGAGTTGCTGAGAGTCGGTCGCACTGAGCTGGAGCTACCTCTCGCTCCCTGCAGTGTTATAATGTTGTTAGAGCGCCCAACATACATCACATTCATCAATGCCGGGCAGGCTACTACAGTGACTGTTACAGCACCCGATAGCCGATCACAGCATATACTAGCGCCGCTGTACAGACGCTCATCTGCCGATACCTGCCGCTAGTAATGAATCAGCCTGCCCAACACAAGAGACACCTAAAACCAAGCTGTTCCTTCCCCTCAAATAATTACCCCAAAATATACACAAATATAATAATGGGACGGGGGCCCCCCACAAAAAATAGTAGTGGGGCCCTAAATTTTTGTGGCAGCACAAAAAAAATGTAAATACACAGTGTGGTGTCTAACAGTCTAAAAGTCTATATCCAGATATAAAGTGACCAGTGCAAACCAAGTGATAGTAAACAAATTAATAAACAAGTTATTAATAACTTCCACTATGGCTTCCTGCATTCCCAGCCCACACCACTGATAGATTAAGGGGCCTAGACATGACCTAGTGGTTAAGACTGGGACACAACTGAACTGCTCTTGAAAAAAACACCTAAACCCCAACTGCTCCCCGGTCACCGATGCTGGGGCAACCTACCACCCCGGGCAGGTGTGCACTCACTTCACACATGGGTTAAATGTGGAGGACAAATTCCTTTATGTGCGCAAGAATGCAATGGCTATATATATATATATATACCGTATTCGCCGGCGTATAAGACGACTTTCTGCCCCTGAAAAACATGCTTCCAAGTGGGGGGGTCATCTTATACGCCGGATGCACGTCACTGTTTCCTCCAAGGTGCGCGCGCGGCCGCACACCCTGGCCTGCTCCCCCGCGCATTGTCGCCGTCGGTAGTGAGGATGTGACGATGGAGCAACATGTGGGTATGGTTTGTGAATTGAGGGCGTGGCCGCCTCTTCCTGCGCCCGTTTACTATTAATGAGTGGCGGCCATTTTCTTGTGGCACGGCTCTGGCATGGCCAGAGGGAAGCGTCCGCCATGATGCTGTAGGCCACTGGTCAGGGGGTTGTTTGCAGGAGGTGCAGCTATGCATCCTCCGCAGGGGTTGCTCTCGCAGCCCCCCCCCCCCCCACTCCCTATCCCAGCAGACAGCGCCGCCGGGCTGTTGCCTCTTCCTATTGGTAGATGGGATTTGATTGGAGGGGACTCAGGGACAGCTAAATGGCTTTCTGCTTCCAGCACAGAGGAGAGGAATGGATGTCGCCATGACACTTTACTCAGGTGAGCCCCGCTAACATGCTCAGGTTGTTTATTTGGTTTGTTGTTTATTTGGTGTGTGGAAGAGGGAGTAGTCTTATACGGTGAGTATATAAAAAACTCTATATTTTGAGTAGAAATGTTGGGGGGTCGTCTTATACGCCGGCAAATACGGTATATATATATATATATATATATATATATATATATATCCCAAAAAATAACCCCTGTAAATTCTCAAAGTTGGGAATAACTAGTCAACCCCTCCAAGAGCCACAGATATAGTATTTATTAAAAGATCATTTAAAACACATTTTTAACTAGCTTCCCCTGAATTGCCCCCACCCTCCCCGCCCCATGAAGAGCACCATTTGCCAAATTTTCACCCTACTCCCAGATAACGGCCCTTGTTTTAACTGTAAAGCTCCGCCTCCTCCATTCATTGCCATTGTTGTGTGAGGCAATGATGTCATAGCCGCACCTATGCAATGACTGATCGCCTGCGAAAAATAAAGTGTTCCAGGATGTTTCGAAAAACCAAATTATCCATTTCTAGTTTTACACCCTAATCACTGGATTTGGCCAAATGTATTTCACTAGTTTAGTGGGTTTTGTTCCGCTATAAGGGGCCTAGGAATGACCTAGAGGCCGATTCATTAATAGCGCCAGGTAGCGACAGATGAGCGCCAGTAGCGTGATTTTCACAGCGCCAGCTAGTATTCGCTGTGCTTGGCTGGGGTTTGCTTGTTGACAGCGACTCAGTCGGTGTGCGGTAATGTTGAATACGGGCTGGGGGGTCGCTTTTTCACAGGTTCAGCGTTGTATGGGTGCGCCTGACAGCGAATGGCCAGAGCGAACGGCTTGCTGCAGATTCATTAACAAATCACGCTCCGAATTTTTTCGCGCTGTGAATTCCTTGTATAAACCCCAGAGCGCTGGCGGCGATGGATTTAAAATAGTTTTTAACCCCCAAACAACCATATTTTTTGATTGTAAAATTATACAAGTTTTTATAAACATCCCGTAATATGAATACATTAATATCAGACCTGTAATATCAATTCTGCACAAAATCTTTTTTTTTTTTTTTTTACCTTAAAAAAAAAATCCTAACATTGCAGAAGTGGTCACAGAATTTTTGGCCTTTAAAAAAATAAAAAAACCATTAATAGCAATTAATTATGATTAGTTAAAGATTGCTCCATTGAAATGCATTGGACATCGCCAGGGAGCGACAGGTCATACCTGGCGCTGTGATGGGATTAGCAGCGGCGCTGTTCGTTGCAGTCGGCTACATGATGAATCCTGCGCTAGCTGACACTCTCACCGGCGCTAGCCTCATTTAGCGTGATAAATGCGTCATTGTGACCGCCGCCGGGCGTACTTGAGTCAGTAGACTGGCGGGACCTGGCGCTCGTCAGACACTACCTGGCGCTATCGCTTGATGAATAAGGGCATTAGTGGTTAAGGCTGGGACACAACTGACTGGCTCTTGAACAAACCACCTAAACCCCAACTGTTCCCCAATCGTCGATGCTGGGGCATCCCACCACTCCGGGCATGTGTACGCTCACTACTTGTGCTTGACTTACTTTATAGATGGGTTGAATGCGGAGGACAAATTCCTTTATGTGCGTGAAGAATGCAGTGGCCTTATATATATCCAAAAAAATAACCCAGTGAATGCTCAAAGTTGGGAATAACTAGTCAATAACTACCCCTCCAAGAGCCACAGAGACAGTATTTATTAAAAGATTATTTAAAGCGGACCAAAACCCACATTTGAACTGGCATCCCCTGAATTGCTCCCCCCATGAAGAGCACCAATTTTTACTGCTCCTGCTTCACTCTAATTCCAGATAACGGCCCTTGTTTTAGCTGTAACGCTCCGCCTCCTCCATTCATTGCCGTTGTTGTGTGTGGCAATGATGTCATAGCCACACCTATGCAATGACGGATCACCTGCCATGTTACAGAGAGAGACAGCAAAAAAATCAGTGTTCCAGGACAATTCGAAAAGCAAAAATTTCCCAATTCCAGATAACGGCCCTTGTTTTAGCTGTAAAGCTCCGCCTCCTCCATTCATTGCCACTGTTGTGTGTGGCAATGATGTCATAGCCACACCTATGCAATGACTGATCACCTGCCATGTTACAGAGAGAGACAGCAAAAAAATCAGTGTTCCAGGACAATTCGAAAAGCAAAAATTTCCCAATCCCAGATAACGGCCCTCGTTTAGCTGTAAAGCTCCGCCTCCTGCATTTATTGCTATTGTTGTGTGTGGCAATGATGTCATGGGCGCACCTATGCAATGACGGATCACCTGTCATGTTACAGAGAGAGACAGCAAAAAAATTAGTGTTCCAGGACAATTCGAAAAGCAAACATTTCCCAATTCCAGATAACGGCCCTTGTTTTAGCTGTAAAGCTCCGCCTCCTCCATTCATTGCCACTGTTGTGTGTGGCAATGATGTCATAGCCGAACCTATGCAATGACTGATCACCTGCCATGTTATAGAGAGAGACAGCAAAAAAATCAGTGTTCCAGGACAATTCGAAAAGCAAAAATTTCCCAATTCCAGATAACGGCCCTCGTTTTAGCTGTAAAGCTCCGCCTCCTCCATTCATTGCCACTGTTGTGTGTGGCAATGATGTCATAGCCGAACCTATGCAATGACTGATCACCTGCCATGTTATAGAGAGAGACAGCAAAAAAAATCAGTGTTCCAGGACAATTGGAAAGGCAAAAATTTCCATTTCTAGTTCTACACCCTAATCACGGGATTTGGCCAAATGTATTTCACTAGTTTAGTGGGTTTTGTTCCGCTTTAAGGGGCCTAGGAACGACCTAGTGGTTAAAGCTGGCACACAACTAAACTGCTCTTGAGCAAAGCAGCTAATCCCCAACTGCTCCCCGGTCACGATGCTGGGGCAGCCCACCACTCCGGGCATGTGTGCGCTCACTACTTGTATTTGACATCTTCACAGATGGGTTAAATGTGGAGGACAAATTCCTTTATGTGCGCAAGAATGCAATAGTTACATATATATATATATATATATATATATATATATATATATATATATATATAAAATAACCCCAGTAAATGCTCAAAGTTGGGAATAACTAGTCAATAACTACCCCTCCAAGAGCCACAGATACAGTATTTATTAAAAGATTATTTAAAGCGGACCAAAACCCACATTTTTAACCAGCATCCCCTGAATTGCTCCCCCCCTGAACAGAACCCTTTGCCAATTTTTAGTGCTTCTGCTTCATTATAATTCCAGATAATGGCGCCCGTTTTAGCTGTAAAGCTCCGCCTCCTCCATTCATTGCCATTATTGTGTGTGGCAATGATGTCATAGCCGCACCTATGCAATGACTGATCTCCTGCCATGTTACAGAGAGAGACAGCAAAGAAAACAGGGTTCCAGAATAATTTTAAAAATGAAATGATTCATTTCTAGTTCTACACCCTAAGTAGGAATTATCGGCAGGGGCTATGGCCAAATGTATTTCACGAGTTTTGGGGGGTTTCGGTCCGCTTTAAGAAGGCCATCCAAGATTGTTGCACCTCACAGCCAGACCTCCATCCCCCGCACTGAGACAAACTTGGGTATTAAAAAAAAAATTAAACTCATCTGATCACTGCAATTCTCCCTTGATTCAAGTGTGGGGGACAATAAGGCAGCGGTAGGTCAAAATGACTGCTGGACTTAACCAGTACAGCCGAACCCGTACATTGATACTTCTGTATACGATTTGCTGACATACCTGCCATTCAGGTAGGAAGGTCCGGTTAAATGTGGGCAATCTGTATGTACAGGGTGGGGGAAACATACAAGATAGGCTCTTATTCAGGGTGAAGGTCCGGATTAATGTGGGCAATCTGTATGTACAGGGTGGGGGAAACATATAAGATATGCTCTTATTTAGGGTGAAGGTCTGGATTAATGTGGGCAATCTGTATGTACAGGGTGGGGGAAACATATAAGATAGGCTCTTACTCATGGTGAAGATCCGGATTAATGTGGGCAATCTGTATGTGCAGGGTGGGGGAAACATATAAGATAGGCTCTTATTCAGGTAGGAAGGTCCGGATTAATGTGGGCAATCTGTATGTACAGGAGGGGGGAAACATATTAGATATGCTCCTATTTGAAGGTCTGTGGACCAAAACCTAGGATTTTGACTATCCTGGGCTTTGGTCCTTGCCCCAAGGGCATCCTGATTGAGGGTGCCCCACTGTGTGGAAACCCCCCCCCCCAGGTCGCTGAACAAACTTACCTCTTCCCGCTCCTACGCCGCATGCGCAGCCGCTTGTCCAATAAGCGCGTTCAGAGCCGCTCGAGCCCCTTCGCCCAGGTGAGTTTATGGGTGACCTGGGGGGTTTCACACAGCGGGGCACCCCCGATTCTGGATGCCCCAGGGGGAGGGAATCAATCTGCCTGGGAATCTTATAGATGGGTTTTGGTGCATTTTAAGAGGCAAAGTTAAAGAAACACTATTGCAAAATTGTGTAAATTAAAATTCTATATACATAGGCCCTTTTTTAAGAAGGGATAGCATCAGGTAGCGACTGGTTAATGTGAGGTAGCGACAGATAGCGACTGGTAAACGCTGGACACGGCACGCAATTCCACATTTATCAAGCAGAATCTGTTTAGCGACTGGGATAGCGCCATGTAGCGTCTGATTCAACATTTTCACAGCCTCAGCGAACAGCGCCGGCGTTCAGCCTTGCACAGCGCCAGGTATGACCTCTCGCTACCTGTCGCTCTCCCATACATTTCAATGGACGAAACTTTTTTTCTCTTTAAACGGGGTTTTTGTTTTTTGTTTTTTTTTTTCCAAAAAATCACAAATAATTCTGTGACCTCTTCTGGCATTGAATAAGCAGTTTTTTCCACAATTTTTTTCATTTTTTATATATTTCTTCAGAAATGACATTACAGCTCTGCCATTAAAGTGTTCATGTTACAATGTTGTTACAATGTAATTCCATATGTTTTCGCTTTGTTACTAGTGGATAGATGCTGAAAAACAGACTTTAATCACACCGCCTCCTGCGCTCTGGGCTTCAGAGAAGCATTTTTCAGCGCCAGAGATTTGTGAGGCTGTTTTTTTGCTGAATATGGTGTGAGTCGGTCGCTATGAGCAGTCGCTAACATGCGCTCCCATACAGCGCTGTACTGGTCAAATAGCGACTCCTCAGAATGTATTTAACATTACTGAACAGCGACTGAGTCGCCTTGAAGTAGCGACTCACGGCCGAGCACAGTGACTACTAGCGGGCGCTCTGAAAATGCCGCTACAGACGCTCATCTGTCGCTACCTGGCGCTAATGATGAATCAGCCTGATAGGGTCAGATAATGAGGGGAGGGGTCATCTATACACCCAAACTGAATAAAACTCCGGACAAGCTTGTGGTTTATTTTCTTACAGTAGGAATAAAATCCAGGGGTGACAGGTTTAGTCTATCAGGGGTGACAGAGCCTGTTCCTCCTGATTTCCTGTTCCTTCCATTAAAAAAAAAAGAAACAAGCCTGGCTGGATGGAGATTTCTTGATGCCGGGTGTATAAGTGACCCCTCCTCCTGCCATCCTCTGATGCCGGGTGTATAAGTGACCCCTCCTCCTGCCATCCCCTGATGCCTGGTGTATAAGTGACCCCTCCTCCTGCCATCCCCTGATGCCGGGTGTATAAGTGACCCCTCCTCCTGCCATCCCCTGATGCCTGGTGTATAAGTGACCCCTCATCCTGCCATCCAGCATATTTATATGGATTTTTATTAGAGATGAGCGAGTAGTGAAATATTCGAAATTTCGAATTTCGATTCGAATAGACCGCGTTACTCGACTACTCGACCGATTATCGAATCCCATTATAGTCTATGGGAAAAAAATGCTCGCCACTTGGAAATCTCAATTCGACCACTTGGAGGTCACCAAGTCCACCCTGAAACATCAGAAAATGATGCCAACACTGCTGGAATGCAACTGGGACAGCAGGGGAAGCATGTCTGGGTGCATATAACGTGCCCAAGTCGCACTATTACGCCACTATCACTGCCACTCAACAATACACTCCAAACACAATATAACTTTTACGTAAAGTGAGACAAGACAAGGAAACCTTCTTTCCTCTACATTGCCATGGACCCCAAGCCAAACTGTACAAAAAAGAAGAACAAAATTCTGCACCCCTTAAAATCACGTTGCCTAATGACAACCACAGATGACATAGGCAAGGGGGAAAATAAATAGACCCCACCCCTAATTGTCATTGTGTGTGTGTGTGTGTGTGTGTGTGTGTGAGATGTGGTCAGACATGTCCTCTTGTGTCATTGTGTCACCCCAGCAGTAAGGGAAGCTTAAAGGAGGAGGTTTGTTACAGTGTGTTACCCCAGCAGTAAGGGAAGCTTACAGGAGGAGGTTTGTTACATTGTGTCACCCCAGCAGTAAGGGAAGCTTACAGGAGGAGGTTTGTTACAGTGTGTCACCCCAGCAGTCAGGGAAGCTTACAGGAGGAGGTTTGTTACAGTGTGTCACCCCAGCAGTAAGGGAAGCTTACAGGAGGAGGTTTGTTACAGTGTGTCACCCCAGCAGTCAGGGAAGCTTACAGGAGGAGGTTTGTTACAGTGTGTCACCCCAGCAGTAAGGGAAGCTTACAGGAGGAGGTTTGTTACATTGTGTCACCCCAGCAGTAAGGGAAGCTTACAGGAGGAGGTTTGTTACAGTGTGTCACCCCAGCAGTCAGGGAAGCCTACAGGAGGAGGTTTGTTACAGTGTGTTACCCCAGCAGTAAGGGAAGCTTACAGGAGGAGGTTTGTTACATTGTGTCACCCCAGCAGTAAGGGAAGCTTACAGAAGGAGGTTTGTTACAGTGTGTCACCCCAGCAGTAAGGGAAGCTTAAAGGTGGTAAATGGTGGTAAATGGTGGTATATGGTGGTAAATGCGATATTCTGAGCTTCTGGGGCCCTGCCTGCCTACATATGAGCTATATACTGTTCAGCATAGTAGCCCTAATAAGGACTCTCAATTACTCTCTTGTCTTCTGGTAGCTGGTATATATATGGTGGTAAATGCGATATTCCAAGCTTCTGGGGCCCTGCCAGCTACAGCCTGTCTTTCCCTGCTGTGAGCGTCTATCCCTCACTAAGTTCAAGCTGCTAATGCTGACGAAGAGGAAGTGCTGAGTTTTGTAGATTCGAGGTCACATGGTTTTTCCAGCCAATGCGTCTAGACGCCGTTCTCGCGATGCCAGCGTCCTCCCAGGACCTGTCCCACCCCCCCCCCCCTGCATGGTGATTGGTGTAAAAAACGCGCCAGGGAAGGTGTGAGGGGAAACGAATTGTGAGTGCGCCATCGCCGCTGTACTCGATCGAAATCGAGTATGACGAATAGCGTAGTATTCGATCGAATACCGGCTCGGTCGAATACTACTCACTCATCTCTAATTTTTATCACTGAGACATTTTTCATAATAGTGCTTCTTTAAAGCTAAGCCTGGCCCATGTGTTTTCCATGATAGGAAGCCCAAGTTGTGGTCTTATTTATGTTAAACCGAAAAGAGTTGCATTTCTGTAAAAGTTCAGAAACATAAAAATTGGACCAAACACAAACAAAAAAGCACAAAATCTAAACACAGGAGTTGAATAACACCACCAATTATTCCACATTCATATCCCTGAATGCATCGCAATCATCCGTATTGACTAGTTATTTTGGTTTATATGTGGCTGACAACACTGCGAGGGAAACGTACGAGCCCAGTTTCTGCCAATGCGGAAAAGTGTCCATATGGACTTTGGGCGAGAACAGTCAATAAAACAACATAATTGGGAGGACAATTGTGGGCAAAAATTACAATTCTTCATTTCAGAAAAAAGGGGAAAAAATGCAATAATGCAAAAATGTCTTTTTCTTATTTTCTGTTTATTTTGCTGTTTTAGCCAGTGCTAAATCTCTCATCAAAATCGTATTGCCGGCAAAGTCTATTATAAAAAAAGAAATAATAAACTTTATATAAAAAATCAAAAAAAATCTATGATGTAGCTCTGAAGATTCTGTGTCTCTGTGTCTATCTATGATCTAGCTCCATAGATTCTGTGTCTCTCTATCTATTTGTGATCTAGCTCTGAAGATTCTGTGTCTATCTATGATCTAGCTCCGAAAGATTCTGTGTCTCTATATCTATCTGTGATCGAGCTCCGAAGAATCTGTGTCTATCTGTGATCTAGCTCCGAAGAATCTGTGCCTATCTGTGATCTAGCTCCGAAGAATCTGTATCTATCTGTGATCTAGCTCCGAAGAATCTGTGTCTATCTATGATCTAGCTCCAAGATTCTGTGTCTATCTATTATCTAGCTCCAAAGATTCTGCGTTTCTGTGTCTATCTATGATCTAGCTACAAAGATTCTGTGTCTATCTATGATCTAGCTCCAAAGATTCTGTGTCTATCGATGATCTAGCGCCGAAGATTCTGTGTCTCTGTGTCTATCTGTGATCGAGCTTCCAAGAATCTGTGTCTATCTGTGATCTAGCTACGAAGAATCGGTGTCTATCTGTGATCTAGCTCCGAAGAATCTGTATCTATCTGTGATCTAGCTCCGAAAGATTCTGGGTCTCTGTGTCTATCTGTGATCGAGCTCCGAAGAATCTGTGTCTATCTGTGATCTAACTCCGAAGAATCTGTGTCTATCTGTGATCTAGCGCCAAAGAATCTGTGTCTATCTGTGATCTAGCTCTGAAGATTCTGTGTCTATCTATGGTCTAGCTCCAAAGATTCTGTGTCTATCTATGATCTAGCTCCAAAGATTCTGTGTCTATCTATTATCTAGCTCCGAAGATTCTGCGTATCTGTGTCTATCTATGATCTAGCTCCAAAGATTCTGTGTCTATCTATGATCCAGCTCCGAAGATTCTGTGTCTATCTATGATCTAGCTCCAAAGATCCTGTGTCTATCTATTATCTAGCTCCGAAGATTCTGCATCTTTGTGTCTATCTATGATCTAGCTCCAAAGATTCTGTGTCTATCTATAACCTAGCTCCAAAGATTCTGTGTCTATCTATGATCTAGATCTAAAGATTCTGTGTCTATCTATGATCCAGCTCCGAAGATTCTGTGTCTATCTATTATCTAGCTCCGAAGATTCTGCATCTCTGTGTCTATCTATGATCTAGCTCCAAAGATTCTGTGTCTATCTATGATCTAGCTCCAAAGATTCTGTGTCTATCTATGATCCAGCTCGAAAGATTCTGTGTCTATCTATTATCTAGCTGTGAAGATTCTGTGTCTCTGTGTCTATCTATGATCTAGCTGTGAAGATTCTGTGTCTCTGTGTCTATCTATGATCTAGCTCAGAAGATTCTGTGTCTCTGTGTCTATCTGAGATCTAGCTCCGAAGATTCTGTGTCTATCTATGATCTAGCTCCGAAGATTCTGCATCTCTGTGTCTATCTATGATCTAGCTCCAAAGATTCTGTGTCTATCTATAATCTAGCTCCAAAGATTCTGTGTCTATCTATGATCTAGCTCCAAAGATTCTGTGTCTATCTATGATCTAGCTCCAAAGATTCTGTGTCTATCTATAACCTAGCTCCAAAGATTCTGTGTCTATCTATGATCTAGATCCAAAGATTCTGTGTCTATCTATGATCCAGCTCCGAAGATTCTGTGTCTATCTATTATCTAGCTCCGAAGATTCTGCATCTCTGTGTCTATCTATGATCTAGCTCCAAAGATTCTGTGTCTATCTATGATCTAGCTCCAAAGATTCTGTGTCTATCTATGATCCAGCTCGAAAGATTCTGTGTCTATCTATTATCTAGCTCTGAAGATTCTGTGTCTCTGTGTCTATCTATGATCTAGCTGTGAAGATTCTGTGTCTCTGTGTCTATCTATGATCTAGCTCAGAAGATTCTGTGTCTCTGTGTCTATCTGAGATCTAGCTCCGAAGATTCTGTGTCTATCTATGATCTAGCTCCGAAGATTCTGCATCTCTGTGTCTATCTATGATCTAGCTCCAAAGATTCTGTGTCTATCTATAATCTAGCTCCAAAGATTCTGTGTCTATCTATGATCTAGCTCCAAAGATTCTGTGTCTATCTATGATCTAGCTCCAAGATTCTGTGTCTATCTATGATCTAGCTCCAAAGATTCTGCATCTCTGTGTCTATCTATGATCTAGCTCCAAAGATTCTGTGTCTATCTATGATCTAGCTCCAAAGATTCTGTGTCTATCTATGATCCAGCTCGAAAGATTCTGTGTCTATCTATGATCTAGCTGTGAAGATTCTGTGTCTATGTGTCTATCTATGATCTAGCTGTGAAGATTCTGTGTCTCTGTGTCTATCTATGATCTAGCTCCGAAGATTCTGTGTCTCTGTGTCTATCTGAGATCTAGCTCCGAAGATTCTGTGTCTATCTATGATCTACCTCTGAAGATTCTGTGTCTCTGTGTCTATCTATGATCTAGCTTTGAAGATTATGTGTTTATCTATGATCTAGCTTCAAAGATTCTGTGTCTATCTATGATCTAGCTGAGAAGATTATGTGTCTCTGTGTCCATCTATGATCTAGCTCCGAAGATTCTGTGTCTATCTATGATCTAGCTCCGAAGATTCTGCATCTCTGTGTCTATCTATGATCTAGCTCCAAAGATTCTGTGTCTATCTATAATCTAGCTCCAAAGATTATGTGTCTATCTATGATCTAGCTCCAAAGATTCTGTGTCTATCTATGATCTAGCTCCAAAGATTCTGTGTCTATCTATAACCTAGCTCCAAAGATTCTGTGTCTATCTATGATCTAGATCCAAAGATTCTGTGTCTATCTATGATCCAGCTCCGAAGATTCTGTGTCTATCTATTATCTAGCTCCGAAGATTCTGCATCTCTGTGTCTATCTATGATCTAGCTCCAAAGATTCTGTGTCTATCTATGATCTAGCTCCAAAGATTCTGTGTCTATCTATGATCCAGCTCGAAAGATTCTGTGTCTATCTATTATCTAGCTCTGAAGATTCTGTGTCTCTGTGTCTATCTATGATCTAGCTGTGAAGATTCTGTGTCTCTGTGTCTATCTATGATCTAGCTCAGAAGATTCTGTGTCTCTGTGTCTATCTGAGATCTAGCTCCGAAGATTCTGTGTCTATCTATGATCTAGCTCCGAAGATTCTGCATCTCTGTGTCTATCTATGATCTAGCTCCAAAGATTCTGTGTCTATCTATAATCTAGCTCCAAAGATTCTGTGTCTATCTATGATCTAGCTCCAAAGATTCTGTGTCTATCTATGATCTAGCTCCAAGATTCTGTGTCTATCTATGATCTAGCTCCAAAGATTCTGCATCTCTGTGTCTATCTATGATCTAGCTCCAAAGATTCTGTGTCTATCTATGATCTAGCTCCAAAGATTCTGTGTCTATCTATGATCTAGCTCCAAAGATTCTGTGTCTATCTATAACCTAGCTCCAAAGATTCTGTGTCTATCTATGATCTAGATCCAAAGATTCTGTGTCTATCTATGATCCAGCTCCGAAGATTCTGTGTCTATCTATTATCTAGCTCCGAAGATTCTGCATCTCTGTGTCTATCTATGATCTAGCTCCAAAGATTCTGTGTCTATCTATGATCTAGCCCCAAAGATTCTGTGTCTATCTATGATCCAGCTCGAAAGATTCTGTGTCTATCTATTATCTAGCTCCGAAGATTCTGTGTCTCTGTGTCTATCTATGATCTAGCTGTGAAGATTCTGTGTCTCTGTGTCTATCTATGATCTAGCTCAGAAGATTCTGTGTCTCTGTGTCTATCTGAGATCTAGCTCCGAAGATTATGTGTCTATCTATGATCTAGCTCCGAAGATTCTGCATCTCTGTGTCTATCTATGATCTAGCTCCAAAGATTCTGTGTCTATCTATAATCTAGCTCCAAAGATTCTGTGTCTATCTATGATCTAGCTCCAAAGATTCTGTGTCTATCTATGATCTAGCTCCAAGATTCTGTGTCTATCTATGATCTAGCTCGAAAGATTCTGTGTCTATCTATTATCTAGCTCCGAAGATTCTGTGTCTATGTGTCTATCTATGATCTAGCTGTAAAGATTCTGTGTCTCTGTGTCTATCTATGATCTAGCTCCAAAGATTCTGTGTCTATCTATGATCTAGCTCCAAAGATTCTGTGTCTATCTATGATCCAGCTCGAAAGATTCTGTGTCTATCTATTATCTAGCTCCGAAGATTCTGTGTCTATGTGTCTATCTATGATCTAGCTGTGAAGATTCTGTGTCTCTGTGTCTATCTATGATCTAGCTCCGAAGATTCTGTGTCTCTGTGTCTATCTGAGATCTAGCTCCGAAGATTCTGTGTCTATCTATGATCTACCTCTGAAGATTCTGTGTCTCTGTGTCTATCTATGATCTAGCTTTGAAGATTATGTGTTTATCTATGATCTAGCTTCAAAGATTCTGTGTCTATCTATGATCTAGCTGAGAAGATTATGTGTCTCTGTGTCCATCTATGATCTAGCTTTGGAGATTATGTGTCTATCTATAATCTAGCTTCAAAGATTCTGTGTCTCTGTGTCTATCTATGATCTAGCTCCAAAAACTGTGTCTCTGTGTCTATCTATGATCTGGCTCCGAAGATTCAAGTATCGATTCATACTATGATTACTGAGCCAATCTATGTCACACGGCTGAAGGGCTATGGAATGGGACCTGATTTTGGCCACTATGGGGAACACTACCAAAAATCCATTTCGGCCTTTTTTGGTGTAATACTTTTTTAGATAAGTCTCACTTGTACCTTATGCTCTGGTGCTAATTTTGATGGACAGTATTACTCGCACAGTATGTAGTGAAGATTTGTAGGTTTAGTGTGGTCTCAATTGAATATACTGTAGATTATATAGTTTGGTGGCTAAGTGGGCTGTTGTTTGCAAATAGGTTATTTTTGTGACACTTTCAACTGTAATAATATTTGTTATTATTATGGCATGTTGTTTGAGAATTTACAGTTCCACTCACTTTAATGTTTCATCAGTACTGGTAATAGAATATATATATATATATATATATATATATATATATATATATTTACAGATGCCGAATTATTGGTCTCTCCATCCCTGCAATGCAATTGAGAGTATACAATATATTACATTAGGATTCTGCTCTTGTTGCAGTTGTAACATCAGACACAGACTGGCTGTTACAAAGTAATACACAGCAGTGAGCTGTCTGGCTTTTACAATGTAAGACTGTAGTCTAGCCCTCCCCGTCACTATTAGAGCCTGCTGCAATGGTGGTTATACTTGCTCGAGGGGCTTCAGGTTCTTCCTGGGGATCAAGGACCTGAGCAGAGAGACAGTGGTGACCCAAGGAGAGATGATAGTGAATGTGGTCAGGGCTGTAGCCGAGATTAAAGGGGTCAAAGGCAAAGGAGCAGATCCGGAGATGGAGCCAAAGGTTGGCAGTGTGAAGCGAGAGTGCAGACATATAGACAGGTCATGGGGGAGAGGGGATTCTGCATGCTTTCTGTTATAGGGTGATTGAGGGGTTCTGGGCACTGCCTGTTATGGGGTTCTTGGGGCAACTCCCCAAGCTCGATGTCTGGGGGTCATTCTGGACTCTGCACCCATTCAAACCACATATTCACTCCTTAGCCACCTTTTGTCGCCTCCAAACATCTCACGCATCCGTCCCTTCCTCTCACCTGACACTGCTAAAATGTTAGTGAATCAGCACCCCCTCCACCACAATTAATAGATTCAATCAAATTTATTGAGTATTATCCATTAAAAATCACATATAGACACACTTTTTAATGGGTAATACTCAATAAATATGAATTCATGAGATTTGATTGAATCTATTAATTGTGGTGGAGGGGGTGCTGCTTATTGGAACTGTTGAGGTGGTTGATGGCACCACCATTTCTCTTGATTTACTTTAGGAACTATAGTTTCCGACTGCAAGCACGGCCACTGACAAAATTGATTATTAGTCTTTATTCACTTATTGATTGTGTGGTGCGGAGAACTTACTGTATTTGCTGGCGTATAAGACGACTTTTTCCCCCTGTAAAACATGCCTCCAAGTGGGGGGGGGTTGTCTTATACGCCGGGTGCACCCGGGTCACATACATATAAATGTACTTACGTTCACCAAGCTGGGCAGCACCATCGTCCTCCTCCTCCTCCTGCAGAGCGATGCTCTTGCTCAGGCAGCACTAGTTGATCAGAGCAGGGAGAGACTGAGCAGGCCAGCAGGGTGAGCGCCGAGCTCTCAGGCACTGTGTGGGCAGGCAGGGGGCTGGCTCCTGGCACACGCTCCTGATATCGCCCCCGCTGCTCTCCACTTTGAAGGGGACTCTTCAACATCTGATCTGAGGTGTGATTTATTTAAGATTTATTAAAAAAAAAAAAGTTTCTATGGGGCATCCCCCAGTGTAAAACCCCCAACTGGCCCCTTTTCCAGACCCCACACATTACACACTATGCCATTAGATGGGACACATTCTAAACAACCCAGGCATGTCCCCAGCTATAGGCGAGCAGGGATGTGGCTGCAGTGTAATGTGGTGTGGACTCTGGGAAACGGGGTCATTGGGGAAGTTTACACAGGGGGTACCCCAAATTGGGGGAGTTTACACAGGGAGCATCCCAACTTGGGGGAGTTTACACAGGGGCATCCCAACTTGGGGGCGTTTACACAGGGGCATCCCAACTTGGGATGCCCTACTGGGTTTTGTTCCCTGCATCAGGGGCAGCAAAATGGAATGCCCCCCTGTCTGAATCCCCCGTTTGGCCTTTTTCCCAGACTCCACACCACATTACACTGCGGCCACATTCCTGTTCGCCTTTACTTGAGGCCTGTGCTGGCTATTCAGAATGCGGATGTGGCTGCAGTGTAATGTGGTTTGGGCTCTGGGAAAAGGGCCAGTTGGGGGGTTTCACACAGCAGAGGAAACCCAATTTGGCATGCCCCTGGAGTAGGGAACAAACCCACTGGGGCATTCCAATTCAGGATGCCCCACTGTAAAACCCTCCCTATTGGCCCTATTCCCAGAGCCAACACCACATTACCCTGCAGCAGTATCCCTACTATGCCTTTAGCTGGGACGCATTCTGAATAGCCAGCACAGGCACGTCCCCAACTAAAGGCGAGCAGGGATGCAGCTGCAGTGTAATCTGATGTGCGCTCTGGGGAAAAAGGCCAGTCGGGGGTATTTCACACAGTGGGGATTCCAAATTTGGGAGGCCCCACTGGGTTTTGTTCCTTACTTCAGGGGTATCACAAATTGTGATCCTCCACTGTGTGAAACCCCCCATCCGGCCCTTTTCCCAGAGCTCAAACCACATTATACTGCAGCCACATCCCTACTATGCCTTTAGCTGGGACGCATTCTGAATAGCCAGTGTGGACACATCCCAAACTAAAGGCGAGCAGGGATGCGGCTGCAGTGTAATCTGATGTTCTTTTACGTTTTATTCGGTGTGCGGAAGAGGGAGTAGTCTTATACGGCGACTATATAACAAACTCTATTATTTTGAGTGGAAATGTTGGGGGGTCGTCTTATACGCCCAGTTGTCTTATACGCCAGCAAATACGGTATATATATTTATCTGTTCCACTAAAATGTTAGTGTACGCCCTGGTCATATCCCGACTGGACTACTGAAACATCCTTCTTTGTGGCTTACCAACTAACAGACTGGCACCCCCTGCTCACCTCATCCATCTCTAATCCTGCTCACCAAGCTCTGCTCCTCTCTGCCAATCCCTACACTGGCTGCCAGTCCCACAGCGCATCATGTTCGAAACGATAACTCTCACCTACAAAGCTCTCTCCAACCAGACCCATCCCTACATCTCATCGCTAATCCAACAATATCAACCTAGACACAGCCTTTGCTCTGGTGCCAACCTTCTCCTGTCCTCCGACCTGGTCACCGTCTCTCATCCTCGCCTCAAGGACTTCTCACGTGTTACTCCAATCTTCTGGAATGCCCTCCCCACCCAATCCGCCACTCCCCAACCCTCAAAGCTTTCAGAGGTGCCCATCAAACCCACCTATTAAGACAAGCATATCATCTGGCTTAAGCAATTCTCTAAAGGGCACATGTCACAAAGCTCAATATTCACTGTGTGTGCTCCTTCCCCCTCGTCTCCACTCCTCATCCTTTAGACTGTAAGCTCCTCAGGGGCGGGGCTCTCTCTCTCCTATTGTATCTTGTATTCAGAATATTCATTGTAAACTCTGAATTTTGTAATATGTACTGTATGTTTCTACCCTGTCTGTAATTACTACTTTGTACAGCGCTACGGAAGATGATAATAATATTATTATTATTGTTTATTTATATATAAATAAACAATAATAATAATAATATTTTGTTTCAGACTCAACAAACAAAATGGATTCTATCCAAATCATATGAATGCCCCTTTGTCACCTGTTCATCACCCGGCTGCTGCAATGAATGGGAGGGTCACCCATGATCCCCTACAGCACGGCTACTGAAATCATAGTCCCCCACTTTCTAAACTGGGATCGGATGGAGCCATACCTTCCAACTCCAGCATACCCTACACCCTCTCATTGACGGATGGATAGCTGTAGCAGGTAATACAATATAAACACTTTGGTCTTGATTCAATAAGAGTTGAAAAGAATTCTCATGGTAGTAAAACATTCACTTTATGAGAAAAAAGCGCGAGAATGTCACTGTTGCTGAATCACCAGATAAAAATACAATGAAAGTCAATGGCACTTTTTTACTCCTAAGAAACGTAAAGAACATTTTTCACAAAACGCAAAAAGTGCCATTGACTTTCATTGTATTTTTATCTGGTGATTCAGCAACAGTGACATTCTCGCGCTTTTTTCTCATAAAGTGAATGTTTTACTACCATGAGAATTCATTTCAACTCTTATTGAATCAAGGCCTTTGAATAGGCAAATGAATAATTTATTGCTGAAGATCTGCATGTTACACCTCAAAGAGAGAAGATATGTACATGAAGCCACGCCCCCTCATTGAGGGATGGATAGGACATAGGCTGTAGCAGTAAATACAATAGAAACACTTTGAATAGGCAAATTAACCATTTATTGCTGAAGATCTGCATGTTACACCTCAAAGAGGGACAAATGAGAACAACGAGGGACAGGGGGACATGGACTCAAAAGAGGGACAGTCCCTCCAAATCAGGGACAGCTGGGAGGTATGTCCATACAGTAGGCAGAACCAAATGTGGCTCCTTTATTAACAGTTGGGAATGTACATTTGAGCAGTGTCATCGCTCTAATGAAGACTAATAAATAATAAAGTATTAGAGCTCATTAGATCGGGCTCATTCTGCGAGGCTGCTGACACAAGTGGCTTGTTGTTAAATAAGTGAAGATAAAAAAACTCAGAAGCCTTTTTTTATCTTTTACATTTTCCCTGCATTTGATTAAAATTATTATTATTATTTATTTATATAGTGCCATCATCTTCCGTAGCGCTTTACAAATTATTGAGTTTGTTTGTGCTTTGGGAAAATTTTTTAATTTTCTGCCTTTGTTTTTCTTTTAAGCTGTATTCTAAATAACTTTTTTTTCAACTTTTCTTCTTTCCAAATGGTTCGAATATAACCCTATAACCCGTGCCACCTATCCATCCCCCATATATGATAAAGCAAAGCCTGGTCCAAATATAACCCCTATAACCCCTGCCACCTATCCACCCACATATATGATAAAGCAAGTCTGGTCCAAATATAGCCCTATAACCCCTGCCATCTATCCACACCCTATATATGATAGAGCAAAGTCTGGTCCAAATATAACCCTATAACCCCTGCCACCTATCCATCCCCCATATATAATAAAGCAAAGTCAGGTCTAAATATAACCCTATAACCCCTGCCACCTATCCACACCCCATATATGATAAAGCAAAGTCAGGTCTAAATATAACCCTATAACCCCTGCCACCTATCCACACCCCATATATGATAAAGCAAAGTCTGATCCAAATTTAACCCTATAACTCCTGCCACCCACCCATTCTCCATATATGATAAAGCAAAGTCTGATCCAAATATAACCCTATAACCCCTGCCACCCATCCATCCCCATATATGATAAAGCAAGTCTGGTCCAAATATAACCCTATGACCCCTGCCACCTATCCACCCACATAAATGATAAAGCAAAGTCAGGTCTAAATATAACCCTATGACCCCTGCCACCTATCCATCCCCCATATATGATAAAGCAAGTCTGGTCCAAATATAGCCCTATAACCCCTGCCACCCATCCAACCCCCATATATGATAAAGCAAGTCTGGTCCAAATATAGCCCTATAACCCCTGCCATCTATCCACACCCTATATATGATAAAGCAAAGTCTGGTCCAAATACAACCCTATAACCCCTTCCACCTATCCACCCACATATATGATAAAGCAAAGTCTGGTCCAAATATAACCCTATAACCCCTGCCACCCATCCAACCCCCATATATGATAAAGCAAGTCTGGTCCAAATATAGCCCTATAACCCCTGCCATCTATCCACACCCTATATATGATAAAGCAAAGTCTGGTCCAAATACAACCCTATAACCCCTTCCACCTATCCATCCCCATATATGATAAAGCAAAATCTGGTCCAAATATAACCCTATAACTCCTGCTACCTATCCACACCAGGAGATGTTCTTATTGTACAGTGGGTTCCTTCATGTCTCCAGTGGTGGCAGCACTTTCTTCCTCCTTATCCTGTAAGCTGGCTCCTCTTCTTTCTTGACCCGGCGCGGTTCGTCCTCCAGCATCCGGTGCAGTCCTTGATCGTCCTCAGCTGGTGGAAGGCAGCTGATTATCTGCCATCAATTTACGTCTGTATCGCATTATGTTGTTAATCCTTTATTATCAACATTAAATCACAAATCCTTTTTCCATAGCTATGTTTGTTTCAAGCAAATCAAAGCCCATTGAAATGTACGGGAGAGCGCTACAGAGCGACAGGCACTACATAGCGCTCCTGAACCTAGAGCGCCGGCGCTATATGCTGAGCCGCCTGTAATAATACATGTGACGATACATGGCGCTGTTAGAGGCGCTCACCAGAATCGCTTTCTTAAATGTGGTTTTGCGTACAGACTCATGAGGCACTACCTGGCACTATCCCTTCTTAAATAACCCCCTAAATCAATAAGCCCGTGCAAAGCCTGGTGGGGGGATACAAACACCAAAACCCAAAAGCAGGGACACGTGGCCCCAAAGAGCCACAAAAGCCCCACACACACCCAACTGGCTGCACAAAGGGTATTAGAATTTTTATTTTTTTTATTAAATGAAAACAGAACACCAACAAACACAGAATAAAAAACAAGGGATGCTATATCAGTGCACTTATGACCATAGATCATAACAATATTGCCACACATCCATAATGAAAACAAATGCACACCAAAAATACCTTAGCAGATGATAATCTCAAAAATTCATTCAAAAAACCTTAAAGTGACTTAATAAAGTTCAAGTGCTGATCACAATGTGAATGCAAATAATAAAACAATAAAAAATATATTTTTTAAAAAGTGTATGCAAACCAGATATAGAGGAGAAATGTGAGATGTGACAGGATAGCAACAATACTTAGACCAAACAAGTATGAGGAGGAGGATCCCAAAACACCAAAAGCACTCCACGCGTGGGGTGACCACTTTGCAGAGTGACTTCAATTTTCTCTTTAGGGTCACGTGTCCCAGGGGGCTGATTTGGGGTTTTACAACTTAGACCGGCATAAACTGGTGGATACTCGAGGGTTTGTACATCAGGCCCAAGGGTGGACTCTACATAAAGAGCACCGGCGGAATTCACAGTGGGCCGCACTGCTTTGGGGTTGACTGGGCTGACCATAGTTCTCAGCGTCACATCACACAGAGCATTTACTGGAATACATATATTATTTACATATATACCCCCCCCTTGCTCACCCTGAACCTTCCCCTTGTATCTGGCTTTACTGTATCAACTAGAGTAGCTGACAGCTGACAAATGCATTAGTTGACCAACTGGAAAGCACATTGGGTTAGGGCTGAGAAGCTAATGGGATGGACAAGGCCATTAAAATCCCGGGTTGATTCAGCCATTAAAATCCCGGGTTGATTCAGCCATTAAAATCCCAGGTTGATTCAGCCATTAAAATCCCAGGTTGATTCAGCTATTAAAATCCCGGGTTGATTCAGCCATTAAAATCCCGGGTTGATTCAGCCATTAAAATCCCAGGTTGATTCAGCCATTAAAATCCCAGGTTGATTCAGCTATTAAAATCCCGGGTTGATTCAGCCATTAAAATCCCAGGTTGATTCAGCTATTAAAATCCCGGGTTGATTCGGCCATTAAAATCCCGGGTTGATTCAGCCATTAAAATCCCGGGTTGATTCAGCCATTAAAATTCCGGGTTGATTCGGCCATTAAAATCCCGGGTTGATTCAGCTATTAAAATCCCGGGTTGATTCAGCTATTAAAATCCCGGGTTGATTCAGCCATTAAAATCCCGGGTTGATTCAGCTATTAAAATCCCGGGTTGATTCTTGGACCAAGTCTGCTTTGTAATCGATCTGTAGAACTTCACCAATTAGAGTTTTTTTTTTTTTTTTCATTTGCATTGGATTTTCATTTGCATTGGCTTTTAATTTGGAGGTCCTCAACCCCAGAAGAGTAGCTAGGCTTTCTGGCACCTGGCGCAAAGATTCAAAATGGCGTCCCCTACCTGTTCTCAGGCCCCCCTTTGGCACCTCCGACCTGCTGCACCCGGGGGAAATGCCCCTCCCGCTCCCCCCTAGCTACACCCCTGTTCAAGCCTCCTCACGAGGGCCAAAACAGGTCAGTTGTAGCTCTCTCCACTGATGCAATAAGTGCTTAGAAAGAGCTATAGCTCTTATTATTTCACCTGTGTATCAGTGTGGAGAGCTGCCAAACCTGGTCCACTTCTGCCCTTGGTAAGGATGCTTGGGGACCCCTGCACTAAACTCTCAGTACACAGGTATATATATAGAGAAGGTTTAGACAAGCTAACTGGGCAGCACTCGCCTAAAAGCCACTAATACTAAATATGTCAAAGATATTCGTGTGCTCACTCAACCCAGCACCAAAGTATTCAAAACAAAGCAAAAGAATGGGGGAACCCACCCTCCCCCAAAATAGATGCCAGGTATCTACTGAGTTGCACTACTCATAAGTGTAAAAAAGATATGAAAAATGTATTGTTCTTAATGGTTACATAAAAAGACATACTAACATATATACAAGTAGACAACAAACATAACATTAATACATAAAAACACCAGGGGGCGCCGGGGGTCTGGTGGAAATCATCATGCTACCCTAAAATCCATCTCTAATCACAATACCTAAAATCTAATCACCTATATCTATATGTGCAAATCTGCAATCAAATGTACAATTGTGCTTATACAAAAATTATACAACAGTATGAGACACCAACATCACTACTAATTGTCATATAACAGGAGGACAAACCAGGGTGTGCAAGGGAAAAAAATATATATTACCAAAAATAGCGCAAAGAAATTATAAATGTGCATATACAGACCAACCGGGGTACCCCTGTAGGAATAAAACGCCAACGCGTGTCGTAGTGACCCCTACACTACTTCATCAGGTATATATATATATATATATATATATATATTGGCAGGATCTGGGGCCAACAGCAATGACGGTCCTTATTCAAATATAAAATAGAGTCCAACAGGCAAAATCTCTTAACTTCAGAGTATGATGCAGGAACAATGCAGTACAGCAAGCGGTTACCTCACCAACTTTAGCAATGTCCAGTTTAGGATAATTACATTGTATTGCAAGTCCTTGATATAACAGGTCCTCTTTCGGGGAATACAAGTCCAGGCTGTTAATCCACAGGTACCATCAAGAGATAACACATACCCCTCGATTCAAAGAGCAAAAGTTAATTGATTTCGGATCGAGAATCGTAAGTTTGGGTGGGTGTTAGTCATTTTTTCCTGTTTTTTTGGCCATTTACGACTCGCATGAGCCTACGTTCGAATGCGTATATGCTCTTACGATCATCGCAAGTTCGTTCCTAAATTTTAGGATCAAAACGTAAAACTTAGGAACAAATCCTAAAACTTAGGATCAAAACGTAAAACTTAGGATAATCAGATGTGTTTAGGTGTGATTCAGAGAACAGTTTTCAAACCTCTAAAGACGTTTTAAAAGAAAGCCACTGGCGACACCTTTTAGCAGTCGGATTGCTGTTCTGGAACAGGTTTTTTGGCTATGTGGAGGAGTCTGCGCGTCTTGAGCTCCAATGAACTGCATGTATCAGCATGGCAGAGCCCATAAATTGTATGGCAATGCATACCTGATTCATGTATGCCTTATAAAAGCATTTTAATGTGGACCTTAATTAGTCCTTTGCATGTAAACCTTTATTTTGCAATATATTTGCGTTAATTAAAGAAACTTATGTCCTTTGGTATTTATTTTTAAATTGATGTACTAGAATAATATTTTTAGATTGCATTTATTGGTGTAGTTGTTTACCTTTGCTTTGTTTAATTATTTAAGCACATCTTTGGTCAGATGCATCACACTTACTGAGGAGAGGAGAGCGGGATAAAGTGCAGGATGTGGGTTACTGCTGTATTTTGCACAGACACAGCAGAGCTGGGGGCACGGAAAGGTCAGAAATCAAAGAATCCAGAGCAACACAGTCACAAGGCCCTTTCTGTTTGCAGGCTGCCCGATAATACCTGAGCCGCCATCTTGGCTGTTTCTAGGCTCATAACATGCAGAAGTTGCTGGGTGTTTTTTATATTTGAGAGCAATCTGTATGTAGAGGGTGTGGGTAACCACACACAAAATTTTAAGTTGTACCATTTGAAGCCTAAATATTAAAATTAAATCCACAAGTAAAAAATGCAAGTTAACTAAAAATTAAACAAAGTAAGATTTACTTATGCAAATGCATTCATTAATGGTTGGTTACTACAAAATGAATGAAATAAAGAAAAATAAAAGACCAAATATTTAGAATGCACTTTAATGAGGTAAGTTTGTAGTGCGCAGCCGCAAGATCAGAAGGATTTACGTCCAGACAAAAAAGGAAAAAGGGCAAAACCAATGTTGCAACCTGAGAAATGAAACGGAAAAATCAGGATGGAAACTGACATAGGTCTGATTCCCGAACTGCCATACGAACGGACGTACATTTTAGGATAGAAACGTATTTGCTTATAGAATCACTCGCAAGTTCATACGAACGCACGAGCGGACGGGAAAAATAGGATGATCGGCACCAAAATCCAAGCTGTTACATGTTTCTTTGAATCGACCCTATAAAGTCCTTCGGCTGCAATTCAGCACTGTCAGTATTGGGAGCAGCAAGGCACGGGCTCCTCATCCCAGTCTGTCCAACACCAAACTGAAAGCCTCAGCAGCTCCTTTTATTAGGCTTCCTTTGCAATTAGCCTCATCACCTGTATAAGATCTGGGAGTAGGGGAAAAATCCTGTAGAGGACTGGGAATGTGGACTGGCGTCCTGTAAACCCGGCATGGATTGTGCCTGATTAAGAAAACCAAGGGGGAAATAGACACCATCCAGGGCTTTATAGATATATATATATATATATATATATATATATATATATATATATATAGATTGGGGAGGCACAATCTAGAAAGTCTCTCTATATTTATATATTTAATACATGAACCCATGTTAACTTAAAGCTGTTGGACCTCTTTTCCATAACTCTTGATCGTTCATGCAGAAAATGTTTTTTCTCTTTTTTCTCTTTTCATAACAACCTTATGTATTTATTAGCAGACCTCTAGCAAACCGGTTCCTTGATGATAAAACAAAAAGCTCCCCGGATTTCTTCAGACATCAAAGTGCTGCTCTTCATAGGTTGCCTTGAATTTGCAAGTCAATATCTTCCTTGACAACTGTACTTTGTTATTCATCTATCAGGAGGTTTGGCTTGCTTTACAACTATGGGCCCACCAACCGCCCAGTGCGCTATATCATGAAAGGCGCCATCCTCCGTTCATGTTCTGTTTCCTTGAACCACCCAATGGTTCCTTGACTCCCGTCCTTTAAATGCAGATTTCCAAGAAGAGATCGGTGTCGGGTTATTATGAATAGTGATTACAATATTTGCAAACTATGATCAATAATTGAAGGTAACCTTGGTTCAGCTACAAAAAATACGAAACTGCCATTTATTATTACCGATCAATGTTAACTAACGAAGATCTACACACAGTATGATAAAAATGCCTAAACAAAATATAAAATACCATGCAGTACTATATGTGCAAATAATAGAACAAAAATATATAAATTCAGTGTAGTCACATCATTAGGACTTTTTATGGACATATATGGCTACTGTATTCTTGTGCACACATTTTGCTCCATATTTAAAGGAGACAACTGTTCTTTCATATTTTGACGGGAGCAAAAATGGTCATTGCTAATGTCTGGAAATCACAAGATTTAAGTTTTAGTGAGTTTATCAACAGAGTCGATAATATTATGGCCATGGAAAAACTGTCAGCAATTCATATTGGTAACCTTGAGGGATTTCGAGAGGTTTGGGCTCCATGGATAGAAAATTTCTTACCTTCCGATTTTGATACTAACCTTTTATTATTTTAAGGTTGTATTATATGCTGATTTCTTTATGAGAATGTATGCTTGTTTTTTTTTTTTTTACTTTAGTTAATGTGTGAGAAGGGGTTAGATATAATGAAATTGATAAGATGTACTGTGTCTAGTTTTTTATGACATAAGCCTTTATACTTTATAATTAGAATATAGAATTTAAATGATGTGTTTATGTGCACAAATTGGTTTATATAAGGATGTCTATGACCTGTTATATCAGATATACCAAAGTGTTTATATATATCTTCAATAAAAATTATTGAAAAGAAAGGAGCACTATCGCAAATAATGGTGCAATGATAAAAATCCATATGATAAAAAATCCAGTGATAAAAAACACCCGGCATCAAGAAATATCCAGCTAGGCTTGATTTTCTTTCTTTTAATGGAAGGAAAAGAGCATCCTGGGTGACAGGCTCTGTCACCCCTGATAGACAAAGCATGTCACCCCTGGATTTTTTTCCTACTATGAGAGAATAAACCACAAGTGGGAGTGGTGGGAGTTTATTCAGTTCGAGTGTATAAGTGTCCCCTCCTCTCATGAGCCTACATGTTTATATGCATTTTTAATATTACACAATTTTGCAATATATGCATTGGGACAAACCCAACGAAGGAGTGAACACATGCACTATGCCCCGAGTGGTGTTTTGGGGGTTAGGTGTCTCTCAAGAGCACTTCAGTCATGTCCCAGACGAGAATCGAACCTTCGTCTCTCCGATCACAAAGCTTCTTCCTTACCTACCTGGCTAGAACCACCCCTTTGGAGCACTTCCTAATTTTGTTGCCAGTAGATCACGAGGGAAGTGATGTGTGGTGAGCTATCATGCATGTCTGCGCAGGTACAACCAAATTTGTGCAACCTCCATGCTCAGGGTTCCTGTCGTGCATGTGGGGAATATAGCCTGTATTATACATGTGTGGGATATGGCTAATATGTGCCCCTTCAAGGTTAATAAATGCGTGGATGCGTGGGGTTAATTATCATCCATGTGCTAATTGTCATTGAGGCTAATTGATTACGCCAGGTATTGGCAGATGAGCGTCTGTACAGCGGCGCTTAGAGCGACCACTAGTAGACGCTGTAAGCGGGTATCGGGGGCTGTAACAGAGCGTCTCGTCGCTGTAGTGACCTGGCCGGTGATGATGAATGTGATGTATGTTGGGCACTCTAACACCAGTACAGCGCTGCAGGGAGCGAAAGGTGGCTCCAGCTCAGTGCGTCCGGCACTCGGCGCTCCACACCATACATCAAAAAAGGACACGCACACAGCGTCGGCGCTCTAAAGCCTGTGACCCCGGCCTAGGCTTGTTTACCCATCCCCGCATGTCTGTTTGACACACTTGACTTTGGCCTCACTTTAACCTTTTTTTTTTCAGTCTTCTGGGCAGTAACTGGTGTCTACCAATACATATGTGGTAACGCTTTAGAACCATTGTTTTTACATGCAATTTGATTTTCTATAAAAACGTACATTTTTAAAAAAAAATAAAATGCTACTAAATTTAAAAAATAGATTTTTAAAATGTTTTTTCCACCCATTTTACCCAAAAATTTTGAGAAAGCAGAGAAAAAATGAGCGAAGTGGAAACTGCAGAGTACCACGTGCCATTTAAGTGGTGAACATTGACTAAGAATTGCACAAGGAATACACACGGAAGGGATAAATAGCTTTTGCTTTGTGTGAACAGCATCCATTTTGTATGCATCTCGACAAAATTTGATGAAGCATCTTTGACACATGATGAACGTAGTGTCTGCCAAGAGTTAAGTTTCTATTTCTGGAAAAATGAGGGATGTGTGATGAAATGACATGACATGGCGAGACCACCTAGTTTTGCTTTCATCACTAGGGCTTTGAGCTGTGTTGCATAAATGCGAGCTGTAATAATAAACAAGCAAATCACTCTGGGAAACTGTACCTTGTGTGCGTGTCAGTTTCTTAAGAGTGGTCTCCAGCGCTGAGGGGTCCGAAGCCACTCTATGCAGGAGGACAGGATAGCCAGCACAGCCTACACCCTAAAACTGACAGGCTAAAGTGAAGCAGCTTAAAAGCTGCAGGTGGGGGAGGGAGTACTAGACATTTGTCTAAAATGAAGATACCGATAAGGGGTTCCGAAGCAGACACATGATCACTGCACCTCTGCTTACCAAGAGGCATTAGCAGAAAATGCTTCAACTTTTATGGCAGTATGGAAATTGAAACTTTGTTGATTGACAAAGGGTTGTCTTCTCTGTTGAGTTCTGTTTTCTGCTTCATTGAATGAACGCTTGTTGATATGTGAGGTGAGAAACATCAGAGAACTAGCACCCAACAACCATTTCCGAAAGAACACAAGCAGGTGGCTGCAGCATTATGGTTTGGGGAAAGTTTTTGTTACATTCTCTGGGACATTCATTCATGCAGATGCTGCTTTCTCCCTATTCAAATATGAATCTATCCTTACATATCAGGTACACCCATACATGATTATAGCCTTCCCTGGGGAGGGGGGGATGGGATCTTCCTGCTAAACAATGCCAAATGTCACACGACTTGAAATGTATTGACATGGTTGGCAGACCATGCTGAAAGTTCCTGGTCATAGTCCTACACAGCTGCCTCACCCTATACCAATAGTTTGCCAGGATCAGTGATCTCATCTCATCATCCTGGTTAATGGGGAAACCAGGGTATTACCCACTGCCATGGAGTGACAAGTGGACCATAAGTCTGACAGCCTGGCACTGAAGGGTAAAAACTCCAGGGCTAGATGATCCCATGGAGGAGCTTAGTGAGGATATCACAGGCTGGGCATGGGTTGACCAGGGGATGGTAAAATCCTGGAATGATTTTTGGCCCTAGACTACCACTGAATGGGTATAGAGGGAGACAGAAGGCTTGGAACATTTTGTAACATGGAAGCTAAAGCTTCTACATATGTAGTATTTTTGATTGTGAGCACTATACCACAGGTGAGCCCTGTGAGGAAAAAATCCCTGACATATCACAAAAAGTTGTGACTCTACGCTTTAAAGTGTTCTGTTCCCTCTGGGGCTCCCGGTTTGGGATACTCCGCTGTGTGAAGCCCCGGAGTTTGCCCAGTAAATTTCACCCCTCCTCGTTCCAATGGCACATGCAAGGCTCTCGTCCAATCAGTTTTGCCGACCATGTATATTAATGTGCAGCTGGAGAAGCTGAATTTAATCCCAGCCGCATACATCGTCGGCGCGCAGCATCCTTTGGCTGTTTACAGCCACGTACAGCCATTAAGTTGCGTACGGCAGAAAAAAGATGCAAGTGGTTCCGTCCCCGGTCACACATGTGCCATGGACTTGTCGGACAGGTAAAAATTCCAGGTGAACTGCAGAGTTTTACACAGTGGGGCATCCGAGTTCGAATAAAGAGAAGTTTTGGTTCACTATAATAACATGCATGTGACTGAGATACAAAGTTCACAGCAGGTGTGGCTCTTGCTCCAATTATAACATCAGTTACATCCTGGCTGTTACAATGTATTGCAAGGATGGGAGCTGGCTGGCTTGTACAATGTGAGACCCTGGCTCATTTTTGCTTGATACATTGTGCTGCAGGAGGGAGAGAGGCAGCAGCACGAGGTAAAAACCTCCCAACCCAAGTATCAGTGCATTCAGTGTTGCTGCCTCAGCCGTGGTTTAATGATTGTGTTTGTATTTCAGCACATGAATGGAAACTATGGTTCCGCCCCACCCGGACCAGGACACGCAGCCCAGTGTTGGGCGAAACAGGTGAAGGTGTAGGTGGCCCACCGCCAGGGTCAACGGCCACCCCCTCCTCTGTAAGTGACTCGGAGGAGCCGCTGGACCTCAGCATGCAGGGGAGGGGGGGATCTGACGGCAGGGAGTCGACCATAACAGAGCCTCAACCTGACTCCGGTAAGGGAAATATAGTTAGATATGTGGAAATACATGCATTAAATACAGATACTCATGTGCACTATTGTTGTAGATTCAGACGTCGCTGGAACATCCCAAGGGATGAGTGAGGAAGGGGGCGAGGAGGAAGAGGTTGCTGGGGAAGGTGAGTAGATTGATACCTAGAAGCCTAACTTAATATTCTATTCATGAAAGAACAACAGTCTCTAATATCAGGATGTTTGTCATCCATACAGATTCACAACAGCAACAGAGGGAGGCTGAAGGGAGACTCCGCCCCCGACGCAATGTGCGGCCCAAACCTTGTAAGTGGTGTTTATTTAAACTAAAGAAAATGAGCAAACAATTACATTTGAAAAATAAAATTCAGAAACATTTCAAAATTAATTTTTATAAAAAAAAGCACTTAAAGCGGACCTTAACTCTGAATAAGAGTCTATCTTAAATATTTCCCACACCCTGTACATACAGATTGTCCACCTTACAAATCATCTTACCAACCTTTTCCAGAGCACAGCTCTGCTCTGTGTGAGCAAAGCACAGCTATAACCCACCCCCTGTACCTTATCCCACTCTCCTCTCCTCAGTAAGTGTGATGCTTCAGAGTCAAGATGGCGGCGCACGTATCCTAAATTCCTGAACTGAGTTGCATCCCAGTGGGGGAAATAATAATAATTGATTGACTAAAAACTTACTATATATTATTTTAAGATGCTGCGGAATCTTTTAAAAATAGTTTGTTCTTTTCATGAAATCACGCAGAAGGTCCGGTTGGGAAAGGGCCCCAAAAAAACACGCCCAACCAAACCAAAAAAAAAATGCTAAACTAATGTTGTTTTTCATTCACAGATCAAAGAAGACATCCCGAAGACCCCGAGGCATAATTTTTAAAACAATTTTAAAAATGTAAATATTTGTTTCTGTTTTACCCCCCCCAAAAAAAAACCTAAAAAAAACCACCAAAAAAAACAACGTTTGAATAATAAAAAAATTAACATATTTTGAGAGTTGGCTTTCCTGCAAAAGTACAATCACACAACATCAGCACACATTTCCATGACACCAAAGGTTTAGATATGGGACAATAAATCTGAAAAACACACAAACAATTAAGGTATGCATTAAGGACAAGGAAGAAGGAACAAGCAAGGAGATTACGGTATGCATTAAGGACAAGGAAGAAGGAACAAGCAAGGAGATTAAGGTATGCATTAAGGACAAAGAAGAAGGAACTACTAGATGATTAAGGTATGCATTAAGGACAAGGAAACCCCCACCAAAAAAGAAAAAAAAAAAAAGATGTGGGTCAAATTTGCATTTGTGGCCATATGCATATTCCAAGGGAGTTTGAGGGATGTGCGCTTGCGTGTAGCCAGATTGGCAACTGAAGAGCCATGGAGATGTAAGTATACTTGCTCAAACCACCAAAATGGAAGGTCAAATACGACGGAAACCAAGCAGGTACGTTCAAAAAGGCAGGAAAAATCAGGGAAAAACGGGCCGCCCGTGTGAACGTGAACGGGAGCCCCGATCAAATTAAAGGCACCCGAGAGAGCAAAAAAAGCTTTCCGAGTGAAGACAAATTGACGGATCAGTTAGGGAGCCATTCCGACGGAGGCTCTGCATCACATTTGAGCCACAATTCAAACGGGAGACCCGGACAATTGGAAGGTTTTAAGGGCAGTTCAGAGGAGGCTCTGCATCAGGCCCATAGTTTTCATTAAATCATGCTGAAGGTCCGGTTGAAGACTGTGTCTGAGCAGACAGAAGTTTTTGTTAGCTTGATAATAACTTTGGAGTATAATGTACTAAAGAACTGGTCATTGACAGGGCGGTAATATAATGCATCTGAGAATTTACCCCCCTGAATATTGGTCCGCCAGCGCACACTAGGGAAGATTCTCATTTGCTTTGACAGGATAGATAATGTTGAGCCAAAGGGGCCTGTCAGTCGAACCGCACGCAAAGCTGTCATCTAATCATAACTTTGATGTGATATGTCAGAGATTTTCTATCAAGGCTTCTGAGCTCCTGGTGTTCCGAAGAACCAGGACAGATTATTAGTAGATAAAATGGTGGAGACATGCCTACTGGGCAGAGTGAGAGACTATTCAAAGGTTGTATCTCCTGTATGTTTTGCTTTTTAAAGGAAGAACTATAAAGAAGAAACAAAACACACACAGCGCAGTCATTACTGAACATTTTGGCCAATGCTTCGAACTGGTGAACCAGACCCAAGGCCACCATCAGGGGGTCCGAAACCAGTGTTTTTTTATTTTACTGAAGCGTTCTGTTAGTTGTTTATTAGAGGAAGTGAAATTATTCTTGGAAACCCATCAGAGGAGATCAATTTTGGGGGTCACATTTTAGCTATATAGAAATAATGGAGGACAAGTCTTAATCTTTTTGTTAAACATGTTTATCAATTAAAAAGCAATGTTTAAAGAAAAAGTTCACACATATTTGTACATATTCATCAATTAAGAAGCAAAATGAGATTACATAAAGAAGAAGTTCAAGCTTTTTGGATCACCCGAGCCACCTCTTCCTTGTGTTCTGTAGGGGTGATAAGCGGGTAAGATGGGAAGATTAATTCAGTTGATATGCTCTTCTAAATAGATGGGCTTTAGGTGAAGTTTTGAAGGGAAAGGGAGGGATAGGGATCTACCTTGATCACTTCCCCCCACTTTCAAGTCCAGTATTTCACACGCATTGCCTTACTCCTCTGGAATGCTAACACTTCCTAGGTATACAAGCAGCGTGGCGTATCAGTATCAGCTTGACGCATCCGGTGGGGGCGAGACACTTCCGATGAGGGGGACCCGGTTAAGGCAAATTTCATACTGGCCACTGGGGAACAAACCTTACAACAGCACTAAGACACAGCGCGATGTATGCCGCACTACTTGTATACCTAGGAAGTGTCAGCATTTGTGCCACAGCGGTCCAACAAAGATTTAGTATACAGAGACGACGAACACCTCTTTTATATGACACCTGCATCCTCTCAAAGGGCAAAACTTACATTTTGATGCATGAATCCAGTGTATGGGGTATTGAGAAAGCCGCATAGGCGAAACATGTTTACCCTGAACCTCACAGAAAGAGAGAAAGCGTGAACTATCTTCCTAATGGGATTCAGTATTGTGTATTATGAAAGCTTGCAAAGTATAGATTATCTTCTCTTTTTTCTAAAAAAAATTGTCAGAATGAATCATGTTTAAAAATATTTTTAATGAATACTAAAAAAATTATATGCTTTTATTGTACATTAAGATGTGGTCGAGTGAATGGGCTAATAATCAAGAAGATGATACTTTAGCCTATGATATTGCAGAACAAAGGTATTGTTTAATTCAGTTTAGTTTATGGACCTTAATCAATTAAATAAAGGAACCTAATAGAGATGAGCGAACTTCTTGAAAGTTCGATTCGGGCGATTCGCCGAATTTACCCAAGAAATTCGGGTTCGCCCGAATCGAACTTTCACGAATCGCTCATCTGAAAAAAAAAATGCCGGCATGGTGTGAGCGGGCAGGCCGGCTACGCTGTCAGTGGGCGGTGGAAGCCGGACCGCTGACAGCGCAGCCGGCCTGCCCGCTCCCACCATGCCGGCATTTGTTTAAAAAGCAAACACTTACTTGCATGGTCGGAGCGTGGAGGCCGGCGCCGCTCTCAGTCGCCCTCTGATGACGCGTCCTCTGATGACAGCTGAGAGCGGCGCCGGCCTCCACGCTTCGCCACCCGCTGACAGCGTAGCCAGCCTGCCCACTCCCACCATGCCGGCATTTTTTTTTTTTTTTATTTCAGGGAAAATTCGATCGGCACGAACCAAAAAAAATTCGGGTTCGTGCCGAATCGAATTTTCCCTGAAATTCGGAGCGAATTCCGGTTTGTCCGAACCGGTTCGCTCATCCCTAGAACCTAACACTATGGGAAATGGAACAATAAGAAAACAAAAACAAACAGCAATTGAGCAACAAGACAAAAAAAAAATAGCCTACATACAATTAACTACCATATTTTTCACACTATAAGATGCACTTATGTTTCCCTAAAAGCTGGGGGAGTACTTGTGCATCTTATAGGGAGAATATGACCTCCCTAATTCCTGACCGCCGCTTACCCATTTAGTTAAAAAAAAAAAAAAAAAATCCATAACTGTGCCACAATCCAGAAGCCACCACTCTCTGCAGTCAGCGAGCGCCAATGCATCAATGACATAGATTAATCCGCGTGTGCTGGCTGTGGATAGTGGCGCCTACATGACAGTGCAGAGAGTGGCGCACAGATGTAAGTGATGCATCAGTGCTGGCTGGCTGCAGAGATTGGCGGCTTCCAGATCGCAGTTTAAACTAACTTGGTTCAGTGGCAGTTGGGCGTTACTACATTACCTTGTTATGGCGGTATTTTGTACTCTGTTTATTATATAAAGAGGAGGGAGTCGGCTTGCTGCTTGCTATTAGGGATAAGTGGGGTTTGCCACACTACCCAGTTATGGGGGTATTCTGCATTATGTCTATTATATGGGTAGGGGGGATTCTGCACGCTGCTTGTTTTTGGGGATGGGGGAGGATTTGCCACACTACCTTGTTATGGGGGTATTCTGTAAGCTGGCTGTTATGTGGGTTGGGGGATTCTGCATGTTGCTTGTTTTTGAGGATGGGGGTATCTGCCATACTACCTGTTATAGGGGTGATCAGGGGGATTCTGCCATTCCCTGTTTTGTTCAGAATATTATTATATTATATATATTTATTATATATATATATATTTATTTTTTCTATCCCCTTCCAAATCTCAAGTTCGTCTTATGGTGTGAAAATACGCAACATACACATTCATTCCTCGCACAGAATCAGACCCATAGAGACAAGTGGGGTACATTTTTCAAAATGTTACTGTATAATTTTAATCTCAATAAAAAAAAATTTGAAATCCAAAATTGACCTTTAGTAATAAAAGTAGCTGGATTTTCCTGGACTTGATTTCAGTCTTGTTTTCATTAGAATTCTGTGTTTTTCCTCCAGAGTGACTGCCATTATGCCATTAACATACAGTAAAACCTTGGCTTGGGTGCTGACGGCTGGCGAGGAGCACTTCCGTACGTACAAGTGGGATTTGATCCATTGTTTAGATGCAAAATAAATAAGATGCAATGAGCTTGGGCTCTCTTTAATGACATAAACAGAGCCGTTTAAATTGGGAGCTTTGCCATGTTTTTGGTAAATGTAAATTAGCAAAGCCACTTTGGCTCCTCTATAATTTACGTCTTTGTTTCAAATAATCATGATTAATTTACAGATTCCTCTTCAGTTTGCTATTTAGCACGACACTGGATGTTATTTACTAATCAGAAAATGGTTTTATGATGAGGCGAGCTAAGCCAGGAGATAAGTATTTCGGGTCCAAGGGGAGATTTTCCATGTTATTGTAGGGAATTCGTCAAGATGCATCCTTTCCAATGAAACAGGGCGAGCAAGAACACAATGGCGCATTACAGCATTTCAATAATTCAATCAGTTGATTATGTTTTAAGCAGATTGCATTTTGCCTTCTTTTGATGTCATGCTGTACAATGGCATGGGTTCGCTCAACGTTCAGCCGAACCTAATTTTGGTCCAGAAAGCCAGTCAGGACTTGAAAGCGAGGCTACACAAAGAGCACACCGGAGGTTTAGGAAACGCTGTCATCCTCGTTCTAATATAATTTGAATACCTATTTGGCAAGCTATCTTTAAAGAGTAAGTCCACTTCCAATTGAATTTTTGAAAGCACATATTTTTGTGTGGCAAAATGATGTCTTAAAGTGGACCAACACCCAGGATTTTGACTATCCTGGGGTTTGGTCCACTTCAGTGGGGCACCCCGATCGGGGGTTCCCCGCTGTGTGAAACCCCCTAGAAAGCTCCAAAAACTCACCTCTCCCCGCTCCCACCTGACCGCTGCAGGCAATCCCCGCCGGCGGAAAAGCGGGAGGCAGCGACGGACAAGAGAGCGCGCCCGCCGCCGCCTCCCGTGCTTCACTCCTACAGGGTCACTCCTACATTTGTGAATGGCCGGCGCGGGTGCGCGTCCTGCTAGAGGGACACACGGGAGGCGGCGGGCGCCGCTGGATCGAGGAGCAGGTAGGGACTTGGGGGTTTCTGGGGGGTTTCACACAGTGGGGCACCCCCGATCGGGGTTCCCCCGCAGTCAGGGAGCTGATCGGTCCGGGAATCTTATGGCAAAAAACATGGGAGGTTGGTTGGCTTGGAACAGGAAAGGATGGAATGGCACAGAACCGAGGGGAGGTGGCAGGGAATGGGGGAGGGAGTGGTAGGAAATGTTAGATGCTAACAGGGAGGGATTTGGGGCCTTGGTTGGCAGGAAACGAGGTCCAAACTCTTGACTGAGGGGGAATTTTTGAACAACAATTTTGAAAAGACAATTGTAACCCAGTGCCCAGTCAAGCTTATCAAGCAAGTCTAGGTATGCACAAAGCACAGGGAGTCAAGTGTTGATGTAATCAGGAATGTGTATTTTCTAAGCAGCTGGCTCCATACCGCTCTCCATCTTTGGACAGAGAAGCCCTGGAAAGCCTTGCACATTTTATGCTGGATATCACTCGTTCTCTGGGATGGATATCTGTAACTTGGTAAGTCTGTTGAAAGTTAATCAAATGATTTGAATATCTGTGCACTGAATTTGAGCATTTCTTCCTTTTACACAAAAAAGTGCAAATATTAAACAAAATTCAGACTCTGACTGTTCTAGATCTCTCCTTGCTGGCCATTGGAGACCTTTCTTACGTGGCCATTGGAGAACTTTCTTAGCTGGCTGTTGGAGATCTGTATTAGCTGGCCACTGAAGCCCTTTCCTAGCTGGCTACCTTAGAACTCTCCTTACTGGTCTCTTTAGACCTCTTCTTGCTGACTTGTCCAGACTTCTCCTCACTGGCTGATCTAGATCTCTCCTTGATGGCCCTTCTGGACCTCACCTAAATGCTTTCTCTAGCCCACTCATCTCTGGCCACTCTAGACCTCTCTTTACTGGCCGCTCTGGACCTCTTCTCGCTGGCTCCTATAGGCCTCATCTTGTTGGATCTTTTAGATCTCTACTTGTTGACAATTCAAGATACCTCCTCACTGGCTGCTTTAGACCTCTCCTCAATAGCTGCTATAGCCCTCACCTTAATGGCTACTCTATACCTCACCTAAATGGTCTCTCTAGACCACTCATCGCTGGCCACTCCAGACCTCTCCTCACTGGCCCCTGTAGACCTCATCTTTTTGGGCCTATTTTCCAGAACTGGGCATATTTTGTGTTTATTACCACTGGCAGTTTGCTACATACAAAACCAAGTGACAGATGTAATAGATATATAAAGTACCTGTAAGGGAGCCGATTTTCCTGGTGACAATAGGAGAAAGTAAAACAAGTGATTAAATATTTAAGCTCAGAAAAAGGAATTTTCGCTATTTTAAATTCTTACATCTGGTCTAGAGAGAAAAAAAACTGACAAGTCTCTTCACACTGGGGACCCATCAACTGACTTTTGTATGATTCATACAAACTCTGTGAAGGTAATTTAAAGAGAAATGATATGTCACACAATAATTTACGTCAACCTTAGAAGTGAGAAAATCATTTTGGCAGAGGGCATATTCGGTCAGGGGAAAGGTAAAATAAAAAGCAAAAGATAGAAGGTGACAACTTTAGTAGAAGTTCAGTACTACCGGTATCAGCTCAAAATGCTTCACTAAGTTTAGAAACCAGTGATAATTTTATGCACACATTTGATTTATAAATTAACTCCTAATTTGAGGCTTAAAATAGACCAAATCCCACGCCGATTGGCCCGGGAATCTATACGATTGGGGAATCCAAAATCGGGATGCCCTGCTGTGTGAACCCCCCAGTTCACCCCATACACTTACCTTGTTTCCCGGTCCCATGGCGCATATAAGAGCAGCGGCACATCCTGCTATCTCTTTAGCAGGGAGCGCTCCCTGTTAGAGAGAAGCAGAGGATGCGGCCTTTGCCGCTGCTCTTAGATGAGTCGTGGGACCGAGAAGAAATGAGTTGGTCTCGGCGTCCTGAGGGTGTTCATGCGGCGGGGGACCCCCGATAGGGGTGCCCCGGGGAAAAGGACCAAAACCCAGTATAGTCAAAATCCTGGGTTTTGGTCCACTTTAAAGAACCCTATGGAAAAAAAATAATAATGTACAAACCCATTAGGCCTCTGAGTGGTGCTTTCCTGGGATTTCCCTGAAGTCGTAGTGATGTTAGTGGAATACAGGGACACATCCCTTCTTAGTATAAATGCCCTTCCTTGCAGGTGTACCTTAATTCTTCTGGCTGGTAGCCGGAGAGGAAAGAATAGGGGACCTGCGTTCCCCGGAAAAATAAACTCCAGAGACCTGAGCATCTTCAATTCAGAAGATTCCAAGTCAAACCAGAAGATGTCAAAGAAGCTCATAGAAAAAAACAATAATCAACAAGTTGAGGGAGAAGACTTTAAAGCGGACCAAAAGTCAAAAAAGTAACATAAACTATTTGAGAGGGCTTAACACCAAGCAGATGTTATCGAAAGCAGGCAGATTCTATGCAGCATAACTGCATGGGAGCGGCCATCTTGCCACATACATCCAGTCCAGCTTCTGAAAAACCCAGTTCCACTTTTAAAATTGCCTCACATATCAGCGCAATCCTCCTTTATTCATAGTAGAAAGTCATCAGCTGTGATGTGACTCATTGCTTTGCTGCAGAGCTGAAAGGATTGTAACATTTTAGAAGATACATATTGTTTACACTGACTGAATGGGAGTGCGGTACATCCAGATTCCGCAGTGAACAGTGATAAAGATACATTGTTACAGCATTCCCCTCACACACACAATCTCTCTAGCTGCTGGTTATTGCGTGTGTGCTTTTATATAACATAATACACAAGCTGCCCGTGTCTCTAAGGCATTTATCTCAGTTTGGTATGAGCTGCTGCTGGCACAGCTTTCCCCTCATGCTTATGTGTGTGACAAGATGGCCGCTCCTATGCAGTTCTGCAGCAAAGAATCGCCCAGTTATTCAAGAACATCTGCATGGAGTTAAGCCCTCTCAAATATTTTTTTGCCAGAGGGGGCTTTAGGGGAGCAATTTACTAAACTTGGAGACCAGGAAGAAGGCACACGGATCAAGAAACACAATCTTGGATATTCCTCTCTTGGATAATGAATATATATATTTTTTAAATGGTGAATGATTGTGGGAGGCTTAAATGGTGCTTTATTTAAAGGAATTGTTCAGGTAACTACATAGACTATATAATCACATAGCTTTAAAGCTCCAAATGTTCTCTTTTTCATTTGTTTTCGCAAAGAACCCTCTAAAGTGGAAAAAACTTTTTTTAAGGTTTGCATTTATTTTTGAAATTTCCAGACAGTGGGTGTGGCTGCTCTTCCGTAAAAGAGAAGTCAGCGTGTTTATATCAGCATACGTCCACAAGCAATGCTGCAATACACAAGCAGTGACAGGTTATAGACCGCCAGTCAAGCCCTATGATTAGTAGTCTACTGCCTTTGGTAGTGCCAAAAGTCAGTGCCAAGTTTCTACTTCTAGGTGCTGCTGCGAGGCTACAGGAAAGGAGAAGGCAGATGTGACAAGATATGTAAGCCGCTGAATCATGCTTTTTACATGTTGCGTGGACAATCCATTTAACTTATTACTGCTTTACTATCGGACTGGCAAGGAAGCCCAAAGATCCATATACCAGTTACAAGGGTAAGGGTGGCAGGCCAACCATTCAATACCCCCAAACGAGCGAGGAGACATGTAGCACTGCCGCTTCTACTGCTTCAATGGTTGTTCAACAAGCACGTGTGGAGCATCATGGGGTAATGACATTGCTGACCAAAATAGATTGTGCTGTTGAGAGATACATCCACCCTCCCAGTAAGTTGTATTGGTGGAGGTGCATCATTGGAAAATGGGAAGTGGTACTCCATGAAAAAAGTTTGGATGGATTGCTCTTGACTTTAAGCATCACTATTCAGTATACTCAATGGGAGGGTCAAAAATGACACCCGCTATGGGTGTTTAGGTTGGAAGTCCACTTTAATCCCTGAAAACCCACATACTGTATGAACGCTCCTCTTTCATTAAGTTCCCCAAGTGCTAGATCCTCAACAATGGCCAATAGGAATATGGTTCCTCTCTTCTTTTTCCTGCTCGGTCCTTTCATTTAATCATTTATTCCATTAGCGCTGCCGCTTAGGCCTTGTGTCCTCCATTGTGCGGAATTTGAGCTATTGCCATATAATTGCTGCAGTTTTGCTGCCCTTGGGTTTTTAATATAAGCACGTTACATCCAGCTGCATTTGTTGGCACGCAACAATAGAAGAGCTACCCAAAGACATTCCAGACAGAAATTATTTTCTTGTAAGTAGAATTTAGGAGAAATTGATTTCATTGTTGCGATGTCCTTCTTGTTGCTCCCTACAGACAAACATGTCATAGTTATAATAAAGTTGTTAAGATACGATGCTTTAATAATTGTGTCAGAAGAAATAAATGCGTTCTAACCTGGATTGTTGTTTTTTTTCTCTATGCTTCGGGTTCTCGTCTTTTCAATGTAAATACCTAAATAGGAAGGTAAAATTCTTTTACTTTCTCAGGGTTCTTCAAGGCTTTCATTAATGCTCCAACAATAGAGGATTTCAAGCTGGTTTCGTATTTTCTTCCAGTGTTGCAAACAGCCCAATACCAATTACGCAACAGAGCTGTAAAGCAATACAGCATATTTACTTACTGAGCACAAGTGGGGGCAATCGGAAGTCCTCAGACCGGATAGTCCGCAGTATCCAGCATTCGATTCTCCAGAATGTTCGATAGCTCTGGTTACAACAACATACGAGCCAGCATAGGGGTCCCTTGGACAGTTTAAAAAAAACAGTTTTCGAATGAAAAAAAAAGGAACTCAACATCGTCGCATCTTCCTTCGTCTGTCCATCGCCAGTCGATGTCCTCTGCAAGTTTGCCGGGTCGGAGGCTTCCTCCTGCTATGGTGGATGCTGGTCTGATACCCGTGCTCCAATATTGCAGTCACCCCATCGGCATCTGAAGTGAGAGTGGTCATAGTTCCTCCCTCCTTCTGGTTTATCATCCTGCCAAGCTAAACCCGGCCTGCTGGTGCTCGACTATTGCAGTCACCCCATCGGCATCTGAAGTGAGAGGGGACATAGTTCCTCCTTTCTTCTGGTTTAGCATCCCGCCAAGCTAATCCCGGCCTGCTGGTGCTCCACTATTGCAGTCACCCCATTGGCATCTGTAGTGAGAGGGGGCATAGTTCCCCCTTTCTTCTGGTTTAGCATACCGCCAAGCTAATCCCGGCCTGCTGGTGCTCCACTTTTGCAGTCACCCTGTCGCCATCTGAAGTGAGAGGGGACATAGTTCCCGCATCCTTCTGGTTTAGCATCCCACCAAGCTAATCCCGGCCTGCTGGTGCTCCACTATTGCAGTCAACCCCATTGTCATCTGAAGTGAGAAGGGACATAGTTCCCTCCTCGTCCAGGTTTAGCATCCCGCCAAGCCTATCCCGGCCTACTGGTGCGCCACTATTGCAGTCACCCCATCCGCATCTATAGTGACAGGGGACATAGCTCCCCCCTCCCTCTGGTTTAGCATCCCACCAAGCTAATCCAGGCCTCCTGGTGCTCCACTATTGCAATCACCCCATCTGCATCTTGGACCCCATTACCAATTCACAAACAGTTAAAAAAATACAGTTTGCGAATGAGAAAAAAGAACTCACCATCGTTGCATTTTCCTTCATCTGTCCCTCGCCAGTGGGTGTCCTCTACAAGTCTGCCGGGTCGGAGGCGTCCTCCGGCTATGGCTGACGCTGGTCTGTTACCTGTGCTCCACTATTTCAGTCGCCCTGTCAGCATCTGTAGCGAGAGGGGACATAGTTCCCCCCTCCTTCTGGTTTAGCATCCCACCAAGCTAATTCCGGCCTGCTGGTGCTCCACTATTGCAGTCACCCCATCGGCTTCTGTAGTGAAAAAGAAAGGTTCCCCACTTCTTCTGGTTTATGATCCTGCCAAGCTAATTGCGGCCTGCTGGTGCTCCACTATTGCAGTCAGCCTGTTGGCATCTGTAGTGAGAGGGGACATAGTTCCCCCCCACCTTCTGGTTTAGCATCCCACCAAGCTAATCCCGGCCTGCTGGCGCCCCACTATTGCAGTCACCCCATTTGCCTCTGTAGTGAAAAAGAAAAGTTCCCCACTTCTTTCTGGTTTAGTATACTGCCAAGCTAATCCCGACCTGCCGGTGCTCCACTTTTGCAGTCACCCCACCGGCATCTGTAGTGAGAGGGGACATAGTTTCCCCCCTCCCTCTGGTTTAACATCCCGCCAAGCTAATCCCGACCTGCTGGCGCTCCACTATTACAGTCACCCCATCGCCATTCGGTAGTGAGAGGGGACATAGTTCCCCCCCCCTCTGGTTTAGCATCCCGCCAAGCTAATCCCATGCAGCCCATGAAAATAAATGGTCCCTTTCACATTAGTGCACAGCGGTTTTCAAAATGCAGCATGCTGCATTTTCCCACAGTGCAACTGCAACAATGTCCTATAGAAGTCTGTGGGCACCACAGGTAAATCGCATGTATTGAGCATAGCCTACGATCCATGCTGAAGGTTAATCCATGCCACTGCTCTTCCAACATTGTCCCGACCTCCGTCCTCTGGTCTGATCAGGCACTGCCGCAGACAGCTTCTTGGGGGCCTTCAGTCCTCTGCTCCAGCAAAGACTAGTAGAAGGAAAAGTGGTGGCTGCAGCAGTGCCTGATGGGAGATGCCACTATCAACCTCCCCTGCTGTTTCTGGGTCCAACTGTCGATGGGATCTCCAGCCTCTGCCACCGCTGGGATTGGTTGCCCCCATCGCCCGGGATCTCCTACCTCCACAAGCTGCTGCCTCCGACCACCACCTCCAGGAAAAAAAAGGGTCAGGGTACGGTATGGCGTAGTAAGCCATACATGGGCCAAAATTACATCAAAGAGCTCCCGTATAGAATCATGACTATAGCATGTAGGTATGTTACAGACTTCCCAGAAAGGTTGGAGGATCATTTGAAAGAAGTAAGGTCAAGTCATCTCTTCCTCATTCACTCGTATGGCAGCTAATCATGTGACAGCTGGAAACTATTCAGCTTTGAAGTAAAGGCAAACTCTGCAATCCCATTTGGTCACAAACAAAAGAATATAGCAATACCGCGCTACCAAAAAGAATAAATATAGCACACGCTCAACTTGTAACAGAGGCTCCCGCTTCTCAAGCCCAAATAATCAATGTATTATAACACAGAGCTCATCCAATGGTATGTGAAGCCAGTGGTTAAATAATAAGCACAGTCCCAAAGCGCTTGCCTCTTGATACACCACGCGAGCCACCACCCGAGGTGTTTAAACTCTTACCGAACTGATGGTAGATGCAAAGGCCAAATATCATATATCTACTGGGGGGTGCTTAATAGATCCAATATCCACAGATCGTATCTTCTAAGCCAATCCCAGTGTTAGCTCAACAATTAGCAGTCCACGTGGCCGAAAATGCAAGCAGAATAAAATAATCTAGTGCATTACCATTAAAAACTCCAGGATAATTTAACGAATAAGAGAAATGCACTCACAAACATAAAAGCGATATAATCACATATGAATACATCAGACAGCCGGAAAACCAACAGCTCTCACCACCAGAAGAGCCAGGTCCTCGCAATGTAAAGAATATGCAGCGCTGCACCAGTTGGTAGAAGACCCGCCGAGCAACCTCACAACGCGTTTCGTCGCCGCAGCAACTTTAACTGCGATCTGTGGATATTGGATCTATTATGCACCCCCCCCAGTGGATATAAGATATTTGGCCTTTGCACCTGCCATTAGTTCGATAAGAGTTTAAACACCAAGGGCGGTGGCTCACCTGGTGTATCTCCTACCGAACTGATGGTAGGTGCAAAGGCCAAATAACATATATCCACTGGGGGGTGCTTAATAGATCCAATATCCACAGATCGTATTTTCTAAGACTATCCCAGTGTTAGCTCAACAATTTGCAGTCCACGGAGTCAAAAATGCAAGCAGAATAAAGCAATCTAGTGCATTACCATTAAAAACTCCAGGATAATTTAACGAATAAGAGAAATGCACTCACAAACAAAACAAGCGATATAATCACATATGAATACATCAGACAGCTGGAAAACCAACAGCTCTCACCACCAGAAGAGCCAGGTCCTCGCAATGTAAAGAATATGCAGCACTGCACCAGTTGGTAGAATACCCACCGAGCAACCGAGCAACGCGTTTCGTCGCCGCAGCAACTTTAACTGTGATCTGTGGACATTGGATCTATTATGCACCCCCCCAGTGGATATAAGATATTTGGCCTTTGCACCTGCCATTAGTTCGGTAAGAGTTTAAACACCAAGGGCGGTGGCTCACGTGGTGTATCTCCTACCGAACTGATGGTAGGTGCAAAGGCCAAATAACATATATCCACTGGGGGGTGCTTAATAGATCCAATATCCACAGATCGTATTTTCTAAGACTATCCCAGTGTTAGCTCAACAATTTGCAGTCCACGGAGTCAAAAATGCAAGCAGAATAAAGCAATCTAGTGCATTACCATTAAAAACTCCAGGATAATTTAACGAATAAGAGAAATGCACTCACAAACAAAACAAGCAATATAATCACATATAAATACATCAGACAGCTGGAAAACCAACAGCTCTCACCACCAGAAGAGCCAAGTCCTCGCAATGTAAAGAATATGCAGCACTGCACCAGTTGGTAGAAGACCCGCCGAGCATCCTCCCAATGCGTATCGCCGCCGCAGCGACTTTAACTACGATCTGTGGATATTGGATCTATTATGCACCCCCCAGTGGATATATGATATTTGGCCTTTGCACCTACCATTAGTTCAGTAAAAGTTTAAACACCTCGGACGGTGGCTCACGTGGTGTATCAAGAGGCAAGTGCTTTGGAACTGTGCTTATTATTTAACCACTGGCTTCACATACCATTGGATGAGCTCTGTGTTATAATCCATTAATCCCATTTGGTTACTGTCTTTTGATTCGCAGCTATACAGTAAATGGGGTAGCGGTAAGCATTGGCTGACTTGACTTGACCTCCTCTTTTAATAGTGATAAATGCCTAATTGTAAATACAAAAGAATGTATGTGACTCGACATCCACTTTAAAAGCATCTGTTACATTTTAAGTGCGGCGCTATTAACTGAGTAAGAAACCGAAAGGCAAACTAACTCACGCCACCTTTAGCGCGCTGGCCCCCATAAACATGACATAAAAAAGCTTTTATGTCATGACACCTCCTCTCCTCTTCATTTAACAGTCATTAAAGAATAAGTGCACTTTCAAAACATCATTAGACCGGGTCACAGTTGGCTGACATTTCTTTTATGAGCGACGAGATTGCCGCGGCCTTCTTCCTTCCATTCCTAGACTGTCTAGACATTTTTCTTCAAGAAAAAATATAAAAGGTCACTAGTGATGAGCCGGAGCGCGGTCTATGTGGTTCGGAGACCCTCCGGCCAATATCCGGCATTTGGGAATTCAATTACTTAGGATCCCACTATCCTGTAAATTTGTTATTGGGGGGTCCCTTGGGCACCTTTCCAGCTATCAAACTGTTACAAAAATAAATAAAAAGAACTCCCCTTTCGGTGTCTTTCTTCTCTCCCCAACCAGGCAGTGTCATCCTCTTGTCCACTGGGCCAGGGGCTCTCTCATGGTTTGGCTGGTACTGGTCTTCTCATGCCTGGGAGCATCTATTGCACTGAGCTCACTGGAGGGATTGGTTTGGTGGGGAGATTCCTTGGCAAATACCCTGCACCGCTCTCCTCCGCACTTCTACTCCTGGACGACGCTCTGATGAAGGTTTAGCGAAAACACGTATCAGCAGTTGTCAGCATTGCATACAGCCGGACATTCCTTGGACTTTCCTAAGTGCAGCATTCAGTACATTAACAGTGCCTCTTAAACAGTTTCAAGGTATTGCCACATTTTTATACTTTGGCCCTTATTTAACAAGGGATAGCGACAGGTAGCGCCTGGTGAGCGGCCGGTAATGACGGGCCCCGCCACGAGAACGCCGGCTCCCCACCACAATCACACATTTGTCAAGCCAATCCTGCTTAGCGACTGAGATAGCGCCATATAGCGACCCATTCATCATTATTCCAGCCTCAGCCCACAGCGCCAGCGTCCGACCTTGAACAGCGACAGGTATGACCTCTCGCTACCTGGCGCTCTCCAATGCATTTCAATGGAACAATCTTTAAATATTCATAATTAATTCATATTAATGTTTTTTTTTTTTTTTTTTTTAATGTGAAAAATTCTGTGACCACTTCTGCCATGTTAGATTTTTTTGAAGGTATAAAAAAAAAAAAAACTTTGTGCAGAATTGATATTACAGGTCTGATATTAATGTATATTACAAAATGTTATTAAAAACTTGTTTTTTTGGTTTCCAAAAATATGGTTGTTTGGGGGTTAAAAAACTACTTTTAACCCATCGCCGCCAGCGCTCTGGGGTTTAAACATGCATTTCACAGCGCTTGAATTTTTTGAGCGTGATTTTTTGATGAATATGGTGGAAGCCGGTCGCTCTGACCAGTCGCTATCATGCGCACCCATACATCGCGGAACCTGTGAAATAGCGACTCGTAACGTTGTATTCAACATTACGCCACACCGACTGAGTCGCTGTCAACAACCGAACAACGGGCAAGCACAGCGACTACTAGCGGGCGCTGTGAAAATACCGCTACAGTCGCTCAACTGTCGCTACATGTCGCTATTAATAAATCAGCCTCCCCATCTACAAATATTTTACAATAGCAAGAAGTGGCAGAACTATTCCGACATTCTGAAACTAACTAATTCAATTGCTGTTTAGGGGGTAGGTACAGCTCAGTTGTACCTGTTATTGGAGAGCTTCGCTTGGGAGGCTGGTGTGTTACAAAGTGGTCATAGTAATATAAATAAAGAAAAAAATTACATAAATTTATTACACTCAATTCTTTCCATATTTTACACACATCTCATTTTTTTCTCCATATTTTACACATATAAAAAGGAGAATAGTATACAATAATTCTCTGTTTTAAATAGCTATTTGGTGCCTTATTCATTTGAGGCACACCAAGCTGTAGTTTAGTAAGTAGCAAGCACTTGGGTTAGTTCCTCTCAGATGTAGCAAGTAAAGATTAGGTGCAAACGTTTCGCTTAGGATAGCTTCTTCAGTGCACATTTAAATCCAATTTAGGTAGTGGGGAAACACTTATTTTAGTATCAGAGATCTTGTAAAAAAAAAAATTAAGTGCCATATTTTAATTCAACATACCTTCAATACAGGGGTAAAAGAGGATCAGCGCTTGTTTCAGGTTGCCCTTGTGTAGTCGGGTCAGATCAGGTCAAATACTTGTTGTTCACATATGCCCTTTGTTAGTGAAAAGCACACCACTGAGTCATATATTTTAGTAGTAGAAGTGGTACCTGGTTTAGGTTCTGTCCTGCTGCTGTCCCCTTTAAGGTGCAGGCTGTAAGGGCATATGAAGATATGTATATATTAAACTATTATGGCGCTATGTGTGTGTAATTCAATTGCTGTTTAGATTCCTAATACTGTGACCTCCTCACTGTCACGGACCGGGTGTGGCGGCACAGGTGTGGATCCGCTGTGACTGTGGTACTGATAGCGAGTACCGTGTCAGGGGAGCGGAGTCTAAGAGGACACCAGTATTCACTAGAGGCCGCCACAAGGCAGGTTGGTAGCAGCGAGTGACCCCCAGGTTGCTACCCCCCAACAGCGGCTCAGCCACACAGTTAGCCGAGGTACTGCGTGGTGCAAGGAGGCAGGCAAAAGGCGATGTCAAAGTACAAGCAGAGGTCAGGACTGGCGGAATAACCTCGAGATCGAAGATCGAGTCGGGGACAGGCAAAGGTCGGTACACGGGTGAGCAATCCTGTAAACAACTGACTTTCTGCATACATAGGAAGACCAAGATCCGGCACTGATGGAAAGGAAGTGCCCCTTAAATAGGGGAAGTGGATGCAGGATTGGATGACTGGGCACCAATCAGTGATGTATCGGCCCTTTAAACTTCAGCAAGCCAGCGTGCGCGCACCCTAGAGAACGGGGACGTGCGTGCCCCGGACCATGCGAGGAAGCAGAGCGAGGAGAAGGGAGACGACCGGGAGCAGCTGGCGCGCGGGCAGCCGCTGCGCCAGAAGCCGCGGCCCCGCCGGCAGGAGCGGGTAAGGAGGGAGAATGGGGAGCGCTGTGAGATGGACGCGCAGCGCTGACCCAGGCAGCGGGAGCAGCAACGGAGGTGAGGGAAGTGCTGCGAGATGGGCGCGCGGCACTCGCCCTAACACTCACTGATAAAGAAGCCGCATTGTCTATACAGTACTCAGGTTTCCCTTCAGCACCATTGTATATATTGTATATATTATTTGTAGTTATGGTATATAGTGTCTCCCAAAATATATGAATTGCGTATCCTCAAGTGGACCTAAACTTTCATTTTTGAATTAACTTCATTGTATATAAATACATTCTTTTTCTAACTGCATCCAAATCAGAGTTGTTAGGTGTGCATTTATAATTGGTTACTTTTGGCAAATACCCTTCATGTCCCTTCCCTCCAGTGATGTCATTAGTCACATGGGGGTATTCCACAAAGGCTCCACTTTTTTGGTATAACAGGTTCCTTCCTCAGCAGCCCGACTGCCTGCCAAGGCAAAAGGATGGGGGACCACAACTAGGGCTGGATTATGAGGGGTGCGCAAGGGGGCCTCCGCCATTTGCCCTGCAAAGGGGGCCTCCACCAACCTTTGGGCTATGGTCTGGTCCAGGAGGCTTTTCAGTCTTTGGTCTGATGGGCTGTGGGGCCAGTGACAACAGTGGGGCAGCCAAAGCCACCACAGGGCAGGACTGGAGAGTCTAGAGCAGCAAAGCTGCCGTCAGCAACGCTACAGTGATGGGTGCAGAGCTGTCACTGCACATAAGCCGCCAAGCACAGCCGCTGGCAGCTTGATGCAGGGAACAGTAAGTAGGCGGGTGCCAGACAACCACCAATCAGTTACTTGGCTGGACTATTATTTAAATGCCCAGGGGCCTCCACCACATTTAATCCGGCCCTGACCACAACAGCCACTGAGCACCCAAAGACCAGCACCTCCTGGACCAGAAAGGAGCCCCAGTTGGCGGCAGGAGTGTGCCTCAGCTACAGGGAAGCCAGGTGCTGCCTTTGCCAGTAGCCGCATCCTTGGCCTCCCTGGAGCTGAGGCTCACTCCTGCTTGCAGCCATTCAGATTGGCTGGGGGCAGAGGCACTTCCCAGTCTACAGAGGACAGTGGTCTGGGTCAGGACAGCTAGCATTCCTAAGACCAGCCAATTGGCTATTTCAAAAATGATAGGTGGGTGTGGCCTTGGTGGCCGCATCCTTGGCTTCCCAGTAGCTGAGGAACACTCCTGCTCCCAGCCATCCAGACTGGCTGGGGGCAGAAGCACTTCCCAGACTGCAAAGGAACCGGAGATGTGGACAGTGGCCTGGGTCATGACAGCTGGCATTCCTAAGACAAGCCAATTGTCTATCTCAAAAATGGCAGGTGGGTGTGCCCTTGGTGGTGGAAAGAAATACCTTTTTTTTTTTAAATTTGGCCACTTGCTGCATCTTTTGAATTACTTAGGCAAGGAGGGTGGGTTGGGTAAGTGAAGGGACCCAAGAGGGGTTTTGCGCGGCTTTGAGAGTCTTCAGATTTTTCTTTGGTTACAGTGGGACAAATGTCTCAAATTGAGACTGTCCCTAAAGCTTGTGGGTGTGGCCTGGCATCTGTGATGCAGCATAATATCCAGCATAATAATCAGCATAATGAGTGATGTCTGTAAGAGCCCGAAATTTTGCTGGGCTACAATGGCTGCTCTGAGAGCGTCATTCAAGCCATCAACACAGAGGGGTTACTGTAGGAGGACCCGGGACCCGGGATCGGTGAAGTCATTTATTTATTTGTTATTCGATCATCAATTGGATTTACAAGTCCCTTTCCCCAGCACTAGGAGCACTTTCTTCAGATAGTATGCCTTTAGTATTTGAATAGCATATACATAGTTACACAGTTAATATGGTTGAAAAAAAGACATATGTCCATCAAGTTCGACCAATGGTGTTGGGGTAGGGGAAGTTATTTTTTATTTTATAGGGGAAGATATTTATTTTATTTTTTGTTTTATTTTTTTTTACTGATAACCGCTAATAGTAACTGTTAATATTACTTTCTTCTAAATAAGCATCTAATCCTTTGTTGAAGCTGTCAGCGGCTGTAACAAGCTTCTGTGGGAGGCTATTCCACAGATTTATAGTTCTTATGGTAAAAAAAGATTGTCACCTCTGGAGACTAAGAGGCTGATTTATTAATAGCGACATGTAGCGACAGTTGAGCGACTGTAGCGGTATTTTCACAGCGCCCGCTAGTAGTCGCTGTGCTTGGCCGTTGTTCGGTTGTTGACAGCGACTCAGCCGGTCTGGCGTAATGTTGAATACAAGGTTACGAGTCGCTAATTGACAGGTTCCGCGATGTATGGGTGCGCATGATAGCGACTGGTCAGAGCGACCGGCTTCCACCATATTCATCAAAAAATCACGCTCAAAAAATTCAAGCGCTGTGAAATGCATGTTTAAACCCCAGAGCGCTGGAGGCGATGTGTTCAAAGTAGTTTTTTAACCCCCAAATCCTCTCAAGACTAAACAGATTTAATTCTCGGAATCTTTCCTCATAACTAAGATCTTTCCCTTTATTAGTTTGGTGGCTCCTCTCAACCCTTTCCATGGTCAGAGCGTTCTTTCTATAAATGGGTGCCCAGAACTGGACTTGCACTTTTTTTTGCCTTTGCAATTTGTTTTCACAATTGTTATTAATTCTGTTAGATTGAGGCACATATTTATCTATCTATCTATCTATAAATATATATATATATATATATATATATATATATATATATATATATATATATTCACATTTCTTTTGCACTTTACTTGTTATCCAATGCGTTTATATTTATGAGATTCTAATATAACTCGATTGATTTGTTATTAGAGCCACATATAGGGTTCCTCCATAGCTGCTTTTGTATACATGTTTTTAATCATGTCTGTTATTGCCGTGTGATTTAGATGTTACTTTTTGATACTAATACATTTCTGTATACATTTTAAAAGATTTGTGCGTGCGGTCAATCACTTTGGGTTTTTTGGGGCATATCTAGGGCCCCAGCTTTGCACATATATCAACACAGAGGGGGGCATAGCATGAAAAAGTCAGCTCTACCCTGATTAGGGAGTCACCATCCAAGTAGAAAATCCAGTCGGCTCGGCAGGAGCGCTCCACTCCAACATCAGGCACAACACAAAGTATCGCCAGGCAAAAGGGTTTCCTCAATAAAATCCAAAGACCTTTATACCAGTTCAACAGTAAAGAAGCATGGTGCAGACATAAATCCCCCAGTAAAATACGCATATGTCTACGCGTTTCGAACCCAGCAAGTTCCTACTCATGACAATATCTCCAATGCATTTACAATCAATATATAGTAGCCGGAGAGCAGAGACCACACCCCGAGTGGGCAATCTCATTAACATATCTAATTACAACCAGTGTGCAGCTCCATCAGTGCAAAATGATTTAGGCCCTTATTTAAGAAAGGATAGCGTCAGGTAGCACCTGGTTAATGTGAGGTAGCGACAGATAGCGACTGGTGAACGCCGGACATGGCACGCAATTACACATTTATCAAGCAGAATCTGTTTAGCAACTGGGATAGCGCCATGTAGCGTCTGATTCATCATTTTCACAGCCTCAACGAACAGCATCAGCGGTCAGCCTTGCACAGCGCCAGGTATGACCTCTCGCTACATTTCAATGGACGAACCTTTTCTTCTCTTTAAACCGGGTATTTTTTTTTTTTTTTTGCCAAAAAATCACAAATAATTCTGTGACCTCTTCTGGCATTGAAAAAGCAGTTTTTTCACATTTTTATGATTTTTTAAAAACGACATCACAGGTCTGCCATTAAAGTGTTCATGTTACAATGTAATTCCATATGTTGTCGCTTTGTTACTGGTGGATAGATGCTGAAAAACAGACTTTAAACACACCGCCTCCTGCGCTGTGGGCTTCAAACAAGCATTTTTCAGCGCCAGAGATTTGTGAGGCTGTTTTTTTGCTGAATATGGTGTGAGTCGGTCGCTATGAGCAGTCGCTAACATGCGCTCCCATACAGTGCTGTACTGGTCAAATAGCGACTCCTCACAATGTATTCAACATTACTGAACAGCGACTGAGTCGCTATGAAGTAGCGACCCACGGCTGAGCACAGCGACTACTAGCGGGCTGACACATGAGGGCCAGCAGGTGCCTAACAGGTGCTGACACAGATTGAATACAAGGGAAACTTAGCGCACCAATGAACGCTGGTTATTTAAACCGGACCTTCAGCATCATTTAATGAAAAGCCCAAACAAAAACTATTTCCCAGCATCTAAAATTAATATATTTTACGTTTTTAGTCAGTTAGGTTTTATTCTTTCCTCCACTGGGCTGCAAATGTGTTCAGGTATCTAGTAAATGGGCGTCACCATCTTGGCTCAGTAGCATCACATGTTGAGGAGAGAGGGTAAAAGGGGGCGGGTTATAGGTGTGCTTTGCACAGACAGCGTCGGGCTGGGGTCAGGAAAAGGACAGCAATCCCAGAATGCAGAGCGACACAGTCAGAAGACACTTCCTGTTTGCAGGCTGCCTAAGACTCCATAGGCCGACATCTTGCATGTTTAAATGCTCATAAAATGCAGTAGATGCAGGTATGATGATTTTTAATGTGGGCAATCTGTATGTACACGGTGGAGGAAACATGTAAGATAGGCTCTTATTCAGGGTGAGGGTCCAGATTAATGTGAGCAATCTGTATGTACAGGGTGTGGGAAACATACAAGATATTCTCTTATTCAGGGTGAATGTCCGGATTAATGTACAGGGTGGGGGGAAACATATAACATATAAGATAAGCTCTTATTCAGGGTGAGGGTCTGGATTAATGTGGACAATCTGTATGTACAGGGTGTGGGAAACATAGAAGATAGGCTCTTATTCAGGATGAAGGTTCGGATTAATGTGAGCAATCTGTATGTACAGGGTGGTGAAACATGTAAGATAGGCTCTTATTCAGAGTGAGGGTCCGAATTAATGTGGGCAATCTGTATGTACAGGGTGAAGGAAACATGTAAGATAGACTCTTATTCAGGGTGAGGGTCTGGATTAATGTGGGCAATCTGTATGTACAGGGTGAAGGAAACATGTAAGATAGGCTCTTATTCAGAGTGAAGGTCCAGTTTAAGACTTTTCGACATGCAGCGTCATTCTATCTACACTTATGAATGTCAGCAATATTCCATAAAATGGAACATTAAATACATTAGGCTCCATGTTTTCTTTATGGTTTCCAATACCCTTTCTTGGTTGAACGTATTGGAGACATCAATGCTGCTCACATCGGAGGAGGCATCATGCTGATCTATCACTTGCATTCCCTATGTTTTTATTATCACGGTCCAAAAGGTCAAACTCTTGTTCCCTATGTTCTAATACTGTGTATAACAACTTCTTCTATAACAGTAAAACAGGTATTTGACATTTGAAAAAATGTAACGGGGAATAGATTGGGTACACGTTGCCTGCTTTAATCTATGTCGGAGAAATAGTCACAGTCCAAGACCTTGCAATCAGTGAGGACCCTCTACCAACATCTCTGTTAGTTTTAATATAATATGAATGTTCAGGGTGAGCCAAGCTTAGTTAGGTCTTTTTTCTATCAATCAATGATAGATAGATCATCAATCAAATGTTTCCCACGTGTTTCCAACATCCTTTCTTGGTTGAACTTGTTGGCCATGCATCAGTGATCTTCTGACCCATAGAAGTGTGAGGAGACACCATGCCAAGCTTCTTCTCACTTTTCCTCCATCTTTATCATTAGGGTCAAAAGGTTAATATAGTTGCTCTCTACATTCTATTACATTGTCTTACATCTTACCCTATCACATTAAAGCAACTCTTTGATGTTTATAAAAATGTAATGGGGAATATCACGCTCTGGGTACTCTAATGATCCGCTCTGGTAACTCCAGCCCTCCAGGTAAGCCCTCAACCCCCAATCTCCGCAGCCAGCTTCACCTGTAGGAGCCTCCGCCTGCCGGGACGCAGAATACCCCTGCCCGGGATCGGTTGCCCCCAGGACTTCAATGGCTCAAAGGATGTAGGCTTACTGTTGGGAGGTCTGGAGAACCAGTGGCTGGGAGCGGTATAGAGCGAGCCCAATAGCAGGAGCGTTTTAACAGGAAAGTCCAGACAGGCTAGGGGTCGGCAACGGGTGTTCTGAGATGGCAGCGGTACAAAAGGAGAAGGCAAATCGTGGTCAAGGTTCAGAGCAGAGGTCGGCAACAGGATATAAGATCTAGGATGGTCGGTACAGGCGATGGTCGGCAACGGGAGTTCAGATCTAGAATAGTCAGTTCAGGCGAGGGTCGGCAACAAGATCAATCACGAGACACATGCAAGAAAGGCTAGGTACTAGGCGCTATCACAGGCACTGAGCAACTGACACGGTGAACCTTTATAGGGACGGAATGATTGGGGATGGGGGGAAATATGTATGTGATTGGTGCACACTGGAAACTCTAACCTGATAGGGTTTCAGTACCTGCCTAGGCCTCATTGGCCCTGTCCCCGCACGGGAACACCCCCCACCCACCTGGGCTCATTGGCCCTTTAACTTAACTTCCTCCGGGGGCCGCGCTGACAGCAGCGCCGCCGGAGGGAATATGAGAACTGCCGGAGACGCCGCCGGAGGGAATATGAGAACTGCCGGAGACGCCGGCAGAGGAGGAAGCAGCAGAGGGAGGCGCGCTCACAGCTGCGCTCGCAGCCGCCCGGCGCGGCCGGGCATGAGAGGCGGAGGCGGCGCTGGAATGGGGTGCAGGTAGGTGCATCGCGACAGGGAATAAATGGTTTAAATGATGCCTGGTTTAATTCTTGGATTTGTCGTGTAGGAGATCCAAATCACATGGTGTAAAACCTCAACCCCTCTAAGCCAAGAGGCTACTGCAATTAGCGCCACTTCTTCTATCAACAGTTCAACACCACTGATACCCCCATTATAATCTTAATGCACCGAACCCCCACAAGCAAGGAGGCTCCTGCAATCAACACGGGGAGGCCGATTCATTAACAGCGGCAGGTAGCGACAGTTGAGCGACTGTAGCGGCATTTTCAGAGCGCCCGCTAGTAGTCGCTGTGCTTGGCCGTTGTTCTGTAGTTGATAGCGACTCAGTCGGTTTGCCGAAATGTTGAATATTGGGTGAGGAGTCGCTATTTGACAGGTTCCGCGCTGTATGGGAGCGCATGATAGCGACTGGCCCTAGCGACCGGCTCCCACCATATTCATTAAAAAAATCACGTTCAAAAAATTATTGCGCTGTAAAATGCATGCTTAAACCCCAGAGTGCTGGCGGCGATGGGTTAAAAGTAGTTTTTTAACCCCCAAACAACCATATTTTTGGAAACCAAAAAAAAAACAAGTTTTTTAAATAATTTGGTAATATGAATACATTAATATCAGACCTGTAATATCAATTCTGTACAATTTTTTTTTTTTACCTTAAAAAAATTATCTAAAATGGCAGAAGTGGTCACAGAATTTTTCACATTTAAAAAAAAAAAATCAATTAATAACAATTAATTATGAATATTTAAAGATTGTTCCATTGAAATGCATTGGAGTGCGCCAGGTAGCGAGAGGTCATACCTGTCGCTGTTCAAGGTCGGACGCTGGCGCTGTGGGCTGAGGCTGGAATAATGATGAATGAGTCGCTATATGGCGCTATCTCAGTCGCTAAGCAGGATTGGCTTGATAAATGTGTGATTGTGGTGGGGAGCCGGCGTTCTCGTGGCGGGGCCCGTCATTACCGGCCGCTCACCAGTCGCTACCTGTCGCTATTCCTTCATAAATAAGGGCCAATGTCTTCTATCAACACCCCCTGATAGCCTCATTGTAATCCTAATGCACTGAACCCCTACAAGACAAGAGCCTCCTGCAATCAACACAATGTCTTCTATCAACACCACTGATAGCTCCATTATAATCCTAATGCACCAAAAATGCATTTAGATTATAAACCAGTAAACTGGACTAAGGTTAGTTACACTTTTTTATTTTCTATGCATCAAACGTCACCATTGTGTTCTTATAATTTCCCAACATCACAGGTTGAACATGGAGATGCATTAATGATCTCTTGACCCCGCTTCTCACAGTGACGCATAGAAGAGTCTAAAAAAGGCATCATGAAAGGTTTCCTCCTGCATTTCCTATGTTCTTATCATTAGGGTCAAAAGGTTTACCGTTTGCTCTGTGTGATGTATTATAGTAAATTGCATCTTCTCCTATCACAGTGAAACAGACATGTTGCCTTTCTGCTGCCTGACACCAACAATAAAAAAACACCCCTCCACTCCTCAACAGAGGGGTGGGCAGTGGAGGCGGGGCCATGGCTACTGAACCAGCAATTGATTTAAAACATGACAGTATGCAGTAGTGCTGCAATCTCCACCGAACCACTAATGATAGAGAACAAAGAGAAATATGTTATAAATTAAAGAGGAGGTTGATTGCTGCCCCCTCGGTAGTGGCGTCTAAGGTGGTGGCCTCATTACAGGCGCACACTCCGTAGCAGGTTTTTGACATTTGTAAAAATGAAATGGGAAAAAGGTGGATTAAATGATGCCTAGTTTAGTTTTAGACCTTGTAAATCTTATAAGAGAACTGAAGATTGCAGTGACGTCAAGCTCTACAAGCCTAGAGGCTCTAACAATAAGTCTGGACCTATTACTAGTCCTGTGGAAGAACTGAATCACACAGTGAAGACCTCAACCTCCTAAAAGCCTAAAAGCACTTGCAATCAGTGTGGACCTTCTATCGACTCCCTCGATAACTTCATTATCTAAATGCCCCCAAAAAGCATTCACATAATAAAGGAGCTATTACAGCAAGCCTTTAAAGCTACAGTAGGAACTGTGTGTTGCCATGTGTATTTTATTGTTCCTAGGGATGAGCGAACCTGCGGAGGTTCGAGTTCTCCAGGTTCTGCCGAGATTTAGTGAAAAGTTTGGTTCAGGACCCAAACTTGCACCCAAACCCTGAACCCCATAGAACAGAGGTTTCCAACCTTTTTTCATCATGTACCAGTTTTAAATGATATCAAGTACCACCTGGGTGGTAGGTATGGGTTATCACCAGTCATGTAAAAGGCACAAGCATTTAACAGTTTTCATCAACTTTTTGGAGCAGTTTTATGATTATTCTCGGATAAAGTTTATATAACAGCAAATCAGATTTGGGAAAAGATCATTCCTTAACCTTACCAACTACCAGCGGGTGCCCATACCACCAATTGGGACCCCCTTCCATAAAAGTAAATGGAGACCTGAACTTGCTGGTGGTGTAAAATGGTAAAAATGAATAGGGCTTCTGTGATTGTGGTGGGGTGCAGGGCCCCCTTTTAGGCTCTTGTGAGTGGGGTGTTTTTTTTATTATTTTGTGTATTCTTTTCAAGAATCTGTGATTCCTTCTTCCAAGGCACTAACCATCCTGACACACCAAGCCTGGGGACATGTTAAGCTCAGAACCAAGGGGCCCAGCTGCTGGCCCCTAACCCCGATGCATTATCAGACCCTATGCATTTTGACACATTCCTGGTGCTTTTCGAGGAAGAGCAGCAGGCCTGTGCAGATGAGCACCTGGATTTTCCGCACCCTCCTGGCTTCAGCTGCACGTTCCGGCAAAGCTCCGGAAGGGAGGGAGGGAAGCCAGCCACCCTGTTCTGCGTCAGAACTCCAAAGAAATTCCTGGGGACGTCCGTGTTTGTGGACCTGGACGTGTTCAATACGTACCCCAAACTTTACAGTTCGGGTTTGCTCATCATTCCTAATACCTCTTTTTGGTTGAACTTTCTGAAGAATGAAAAGACATCATGCAACGTTTATTCTGTCTTTATTATTAGGATCAAAAGCTGCAAAATGTTTGCTGTCTATGCCCTATTATGGTAAAGTAAAGTCCTTGACATTTGTAAATATATAATGGAGAATAGAGGGGTTAAGTGGTGCCTAGTTTAAAATTAGACCTTGTCAATCATGTGGGAGAACCAAAGCTTGCAGTGCAGGACCTCCTCCCTCCCAACCCTAGAGGCCCTTGCATTGAGTGCAGACCTATTACCAACACAGTTGAGCACGCCATTATAATCCAAATGCGTAAGAAAAAACATTTTCACTATAACCACATTAGTACAGTAAGCTGGACCAAGTTTAGTTACAGTTGGTCATTTTTATGGATACCACTGTGTTCTTTAAAGTTCCTAACAACCTTCAATGGTGTAAGTCATTTGGCGCATGATCTCTTGATATCTTGACCTGGCTGCTTACAGTGGATCAGCAATAAAAGGCCTAAAGCGAACCAAAATGGCCCTGTAGTCTCTGAGACTCCAGAGCTGTCTGATTCCTTCTCTCCAGAGCATCCTGATTTGTGGTGCCCCATTGTCTAGAACCCCCCAAGTTGCCCGGTATGCTTACATCGCCAACAAGCCCAAGTCGCATGTGCAGCAGGCGGTAGCATCACTTGCATCCCTTTCTGGCTGTGCGCGGTCACGGCTGCCGTAACTGAATGGGCATGGCCGCGCACATCTAAAGGATGCAAGTGATGCCATCCACCAATCATTTGTGTGACTGGGATTCCATCCAGTTTCTCCAGCTGCACATTAATATGCATGGCTGAAGAAGCAGATTGGACGAGAGACAATCCTGCACCTTGGGCTTGAGGAAAGCTAAGAAGAGTGGGCAATCCAAGAGGGTTTAACACAGCAGGGCATCCCAAACTGAGGTACCCCAGGGGGCATATCAAAGCCTGGAATAGTGAAAATCATGGGTTTTGATCCACTTTAAGAGGCATCATGCTAAGCTTCCTCTCACATTTGCTTTGGGCCTTATTTATCAAGGGAAAGCGCCAGGTAGTGTCTCACTAGCGCCAGGTAGCACCAGCTATCGGCGGCTACCGACTCCAGAACGCCAGGCGGCGGACACAATCACGCATTTATCACGCTAAATGAGGCTAGCGCCGGCGAGAGCGTCACCTAGCGCGGGATTCATCATGTAGCGGACTGCAACGAACAGCGTCGCTGCTAATCCCATCATAGCGCCAGGTATGACCTCTCGCTACCTGGCGCTCTCCAATGCATTTCAATGGAGCAATCTTTAAATATTCATAATTAATTGTTATGACTGTTTTTTTTTTTTAACTGTCAAAAATTCTGTGACCACTTCTGCAATGTTAGATATTTTTTTTAAAGTAAAAAAAAAAAAAAAAAAAAAATTGTGCAGAATTAATATTGCAGGTCTGATATTAATGTATTCATATTACAAAATGTTTAGAAAAACTTGTTTAATTTTTTAATCCAAAAATATGGTTGCTTGGGGGTTAAAAACTACTTTTAACACATCGCCGCCAGCGCTCTGGGGTCTAAACATGCATTTTACAGCGTGAGAATTTTTTGAGCGTGATTTGTTAATGAATATGCTGGGAGCCGTTCGCTATGGCCATTCGCTGTCATGCGCTCCCATACAGCGCGGAACCTGTGAAACAGCGACTCCTAACCCCGTATTCAACATTACCGCACACCGACTGAGTCGCTGTCAACAGCCGAACAACGGCCAAGCACAGCGAATACTAGCGGGCGCTGTGAAAATCACGCTACTGGCGCTCATCTGTCGCTACCTGGCGCTATTAATGAATCGGCATCCCCGTCTTTATCAAATTTCTTTCTTTGTTGAACTTGTAGGACATGTATCAATTATTTCTGACCCTGCTGCACACAGTGGTGCAGAGAATAGTCTTATATGGCAACATACCAAGGGCCTTATTTATCAAGGGCTAGCACCAGGTAGTGTCTGACTAGCGCCAGGTAGCGCCAGCTATCGGCGGCTACCGACTCCAGTACGCCAGGCGGCGGACACAATCACGCATTTATCACGCTAAATGAGGCTAGCGCCGGCGAGAGCGTCAGCTAGCGTGGGATTCATCATGTAGCCGACTGCAACGAACAGCGCCGCTACTAATCCCATCACAGCGCCAGGTATGACCTGTCGCTCCCTGTCACTCTCCAATGCATTTCAATGGAGCAATCTTTAAATATTCATAATTAATTGTTTTTAAGGTTTTTTTTTTTTTTTTTTTAAATGGCAAAAATTTTGTGAACACTTCGGCAAAGTTATATATTTTTTTAAAGGTTAAAAAAAAAAATAAAATAATAATTTGTGCAGAATTGATATTACAGGTCTGATATTAATGTATTCATATTACAAAATGTTTAGAAAAACTTGTTTAATTTTTTAATCCAAAAATATGGTTGCTTGGGGGTTAAAAGCTACTTTTAAGCCATCGCCGCCAGCGTTCTGGGGTTTAAACAAGCATTTCACAGCGCGAGAATTTTTTGAGCGTGATTTGTTAATGAATATGCTGGGAGCCGTTCGCTATGGCCATTCGCTGTCATGCGCTCCCATACAGCGCGGAACCTGTGAAACAGCGACTCCTAACCCCATATTCAACATTACCGCACACCGGCTGAGTCGCTGACAACAAGTGAACAACGGCCAAGCACAGCGAATACTAGCGGGCGCTGTGAAAATCACGCTACTGGCACTCATCTGTCGCTACCTGGCGCTATTAATGAATCGGCCTCCCCGTCTTTATCAAATAGTTTAAATGTTTGCTCTGCATGTTCTAATATAGTGAATACAGTTTGTCTGGTATTTGACATGTATGTAAATGGATTTGGGAATAGATGCATTAAATGGTGCCTGGTTTAATTTTGGCTTTGTCCGTTCTGTAAAAGAACAAAATCGGACAATGAAGACCTCAACCCCTCCAAACCCAGAAACACATGCAATGAGTGTGGACTTTGTACCAACACCACTGATAGCTCCATAATCTAAAGGCACCAAAAAAACATTTAGATGATAATAGAGCTGTGCTAAGCTTAGATACTGTAGATCTTATTTAAAGATCAATTGTTATTTCTGTGTATATTACTGTTCCTAATACTCTTTCTTGGTTTAACTCGTAGGACATGTATCAATGATTTCTCACCCCACTGCTCACAGAGAAGCAGAGACGAGTCTTATAAAGGCTTCACGATGAGCTTCTTCTTACGTTTCCTATATCTCTAGGGTCAAGAGATTCACATATTTTATGGTGGTGTAGTCCCCTATTATCGTGAAGCCTTTGACATTTTGCAACCAAAAAAAAAAGTTTCATCTTAGCCTTTGTCAATCTTGTTAGAGAACAGAACCACAGAGAGAGGACCTTAGTCAGTGCAAACCTTCTACCAACAACCCCATTTTAATCTGAATGGACTATACAAAACATTTAGATGATTTATAATGAATCTAGTATAGAGAGCTGCACCCATCTTAATTACACTAGTTGTTTGTTACCCTGTGTTCTTTAATGTTCCTAACACCTTTCTTGGTTGAACTTCTAGGAGATGCATCAACAATTGTTGAAGACCTCAACCCTTCCAAACCCAGAAACTCTTGTAATGAGTGTGGACCTGTACCAACACCACTGATAGCTCCATAATCTAAAGGCACCAAAAAAACATTTAGATGATAATCGAGCTGTACTAAGCTTAGTTAGAGTACGTCTTTTTTATAGATCATTTATTATTACTGTGTATATTGCTGTTCCTGATTCTCTTTCTTTGTTGAACTTGTAGAACACGTATCAATTTTTTCTGACCCTGCTGCTCACAGTGGTGTAGAGAATAGTCTTATATGGCAACATAACAAGATTCTTCCAACATTCTCCATAACTAATAATTAGGGTCAAATGGTTCAAATGTTTTAACTCATCTTAGGCCCTTATTTAACAAGGGATAGCGCCAGGTAGCGACTGGTGAGCGAACGGTAATGACGGTCACCGCCACGAGAACGCCGGCTCCCCACCACAATCACACATTTATCAAGCCGATCCTGCTTAGCGACTGAGCTAGCGCCAGATAGCGACTCATTCATCATTATTCCAGCCTCACCCCAAGGCGCCAGCGAGCGACCTTGAACAGCGACAGGTATGACCTCTCGCTACCTAGCGCTCTCCAATGCAATTTTTTTTTTTTTTTTATGTGAAAATTTCTGTTACCACTTCTGCCATGTTTTTTTTAAGGTAAGAAAAAAAAAAAAATTGTGCAGAATTGATATTACAGGTCTGATATTAATGTATTCATATTCCAAAATGTTTTTATAAACTTGTTTTTTTTTTGGTTTCCCAAAATATGGTTGTTTGGGGGTTAAAAAACTACTTTTAACCCATCGCCGCCAGCGCTCTGGGGTTTAAACATACATTTCACAGCGCAAGAATTTTTGGAGTGTGATTTGTTAATGAATATGTTGGGAGCCGGTCGCTATGGCCATTCGCTATCATGCGCTCCCATACAGCGCGGAACCTGTCAAATAGCGACTCATCACCTTGTATTCAACATTACTGCACACCGACTGAGTCGCTATCAACAACCAAACAACGGCCAAGCACAGCGACTACTACCAGGCGCTGTGAAAATACCGCTACAGCCGCTCAACTGTCGCTACCTGGCACTATTAATAAATCAGCCTCCCCATCTTTGTTAATCTTGTTAGAGAACAGAATTACAGAGAGAGGACCTTAGCAAGTGCAGACCTATCAAGAACTGCATTTTAATCTGAATGGACCATACAAAACATTTAGATGATTTATAATGAAGTTAGAATAGAGAGCTGAACCCAACTTAATTATAGTAGATGTTTGTTACCATGTGTTCTTTAATGTGCTAACACCTTTCTTGGTTGAACTTCTTGGAGATGCATCAACAATTGCTGAAGACCTCAAACCTTCCAAACCCAGAGACTCTTGCAATGAGTGTGGACCTTGTACCAACACCACTGATAGCTTCACAATCTAAAGGCACCAAAAACATGGGGAGGCCGATTCATTAATAGCGGCAGGTAGCGACAGTTGAGCGACTGTAGCGGCATTTCCAGAGCGCCCGCTAGTAGTCGCTGTGCTTGGCCGTTGTTCGGTTGTTGATAGCGACTCAGTCGGTTTCCTGTAATGTTGAATATTGGGTGAGGAGTCGCTATTTGACAGGTTCCGCGCTGTATGGGAGCGCATGATAGCGACTGGCCCTAGCGACCGGCTCCCACCATATTCATTAACAAATCACGCTCAAAAAATTCTTGCGCTGTAAAATGAATGTTTAAACCCCAGAGCGCTGGCGGCGATGAGTTAAAAGTAGATTTTTAACCCCCAAACCATCATATTTTTGGAAACCCCCCCCAAAAAAAAAAAATTAATAATTTAGTAATATGAATACATTAATATCAGACCTGTAATATCAATTCTGTACAATTTTTTGTTTTTCCCTTAAAAAAATTATCTAAAATTGCAGAAGTGGTCACAGAATTAAAAAAAAAAAAAAAAAAATAATAACAATTAATTATGAATATTTAAAGATTGTTCCATTGAAATGCATTGGAGAGCGCCAGGTAGCGAGAGGTCATACCTGTCGCTGTTCAAGGTCGGACGCTGGCACTGTGGGCTGAGGCTGGAATAATGACGAATGAGTGGCTATATGGCGCTATCTCAGTCGCTAAACAGGATTGGCTTGATAAATGTGTGATTGTGGTGGGGAGCCGGCGTTCTCGTGGCGGGGCCCGTCATTACCGGCCGCTCACCAGTCGCTACCTGTCGCTATTCCTTCATAAATAAGGGCCTTAGATGATAATATAGCTGTACTAAGCTTAGTTACAGTAGATCAGTTGTTATTACTGTGTATATTACTGTTCCTAATGTTTTAACTCTACGTATGTTCTATAATGGTGTACTAAAGTTGACATTTATCAAAATGTAATATGGATTAGATGGGTTTAATGGTGCCTAGTTTAATCTTAGACCTTGTCACTCTCATAGGAGAACCAAAGCTAGCAATGCAAATCTAGAATATTGTACGATCAGTACGGACCCTCTACCAACACTACTCATGATACAGCAAACTGGAGCAGGCTTAGTTAGGCCTTTTTTCTATCAACAACTGTTAACATTGTCTTCATAATTGTTGCCTGGTTGAATTGAGATGCATCAATTATCTATTGACCCTGCTACTCAATTTAGAAGAGCTCATTGGTCTAAACTAATCCAAAATATCTTCTATTACAATGAAGTAGATCTTTGACATTTGTTTAAAATTAATGAGTATTTGATGAGTCAATCTCATAGGAGAACTAAAGCTTGAAGCACAAGACATCTCCAAGCCTAGAGACTCTGGCAATCAGTGCAAACTCTTGGCCCGTCTACCAAAACCACTGATGGCTTCATTAAAATCTTAACTGTCATCATCGAAAGTTTAAACAATTGCTCTCTGCATTCTAATATGGTGTATTACATTGCCCTCTATTATAGTAAAGCAGGTCTTTGACACTTGTGAAAATGTAACCGGGGAGATATTGGTTAAAGTGGACCAAAACCCACATTTCTAACTAGCATCCCCTGAATTGCTGTCCCTATGAAGAGCATCTTTTGCCAGTTTTCACTGCTCCTGCTTCACTCTAATCCAGATAATGGCACCTGTTTAGCTGTAAAGCTCCGCCTCCTCCATTCATCCACTGTTGTCTGTGGCAATGATGTCATCTTGCCATCTTACACTGTGAGTTCCAGGACAAATTGAAAAGCAAATATATCAATTTCTAGTTCTGCATCTCAAGAAGGGAGAATAAGCAAGGACTATGGCCAAATGTATTTCACAAGTTCATTGGGTTTTGGTCTGCTTTAAAGTGGACCAAAACACAGGATTTTGACTATCCGGAGTTTTGGTCCTTGCCCCCCGGGCACAACAATCGCCAAATCTGACTTGCCCTTCCCCGGTCTTATGGCACATATGTGGCCTCATATACAATTAGTGCGCTAGGATTCGCTCCCATCCCCTTCGTTTAAGCTATTGTCTAAGGGAGTGGACCAAAACGTGCTGGTGGCCGCATCTCTTGCTTAAAGGATAGCATGCGCCATTGGACTAGGGAAGAAGGTGAGTTTCCAGGTGACCTCGGGGTTTCCACACCAATGGGCATCCCGATTCTGGATGCTATCAAGCGGCCCTTGAATCTTATAGACTCCAGGGCCATCGGACTGTGTGTTTTGGTCCACTTTAAATAATTTCAAGTGCGATATTTGGCTTTGTCGGAGAACCATCCAAACTGCATGAGACAACCCCCAAGTCTAGGAGCTTCTGCAATTAATGCAAACCATCTATCTACAACACTGATAACTCCACTATAAACGGGGAGGCTAATTTAAGACTAGCGTTAAGTATTGCGCGTCTATGTAGCAACGCTTAGAGAGTCCGCAAGTGGTCGCTGCAAGTGGGTGTTTGTCGCTGTAACCTAGCGTAGCGGCCGGACAAATGACGCTGTACTATCCTTTCCAGCATTGATGAATATGATGTCTGCAGGGGGCGCTTTAGAAGCGCTCTCTCTAATTCACTGCAGGGCCAATGGAGAACGCTAGGTGGTGTCCCGAGGTCATAGCGCCCAAAACTACGCTACATCTAACAACAGGACAACGCTGCAGTGAGCAATAGGTAGCGCCAGTTAAGTGCGTCTGGCACTCGGCACTGAAGCCCATATTTAAGAAAAAACTACACACAACCAGCGTCTGGCTCTAAAACTGGGCGCTGGAGCGCCAGATGCTATGTGATAAAAGTCTGTTTCTAAACACATATCCACCAGCACCAGAGCGAAAACACATGGAATAACATTGTGTAACACTGTGACAACGACACTGCAATGGCCAATCTGCCCATACAATTCTGCATAAAAAAATAAAAAAAAACACAATAAACGTGTTTGGTTGCCAGGCACGAGAGACACACAGAGGCCGATTCATTAATAGCGCCAGGTAGCGACAGATGAGCGCCAGTAGCGTGATTTTCACAGCGCCAACTAGTATTCGCTGTGCTTGGCCGGGGTTTGCTTGTTGACAGCGGTGTGCGGTAATGTTGAATACGGGGTTAGGGGTCGATGTTTCACAGGTTCCGCGCTGTATGGGTGCGCCTGACAGCGAATGGCCAGAGCGAACGGCTTGCTGCAGATTCATTAACAAATCACGCTCAAAAATTTCTCGCGCTGTGAATTCCTTGTTTAAACCCCAGAGCGCTGGCGGCGATGTGTGTAAAGTAGTTTTTAACCTCCAACCAACCATTTTTTTTTTTAAGTAAAAATTATACAAGTTTTTCTAAACATTTTGTAATATGAATACATGAATATCAGACCTGTAATATCAATTCTGCACAATTTTTTTTTTTTTTTTTACTTAAAAAAAAATCCTAACATTGCAGAAGTGGTCACAGAATTTTTGACATAAAACAAAAAAAAAAAAACATTAATAGCAATTAATTATGATTATTTAAAGATTGCTCCATTGAAATGCATTGGACATCGCCAGGGAGCGACAGGTCATACCTGTTGCTGTGATGGGATTAGCAGCGGCGTTGTTCGTTGCAGTCGGCTACATGATGAATCCCGCGCTAGCTGACGCTCTCGCCGGCGCTAGCCTCATTTAGCGTGATAAATGCGTCATTGTGACCGCCGCCGGGCGTACTTGATTCGGTAGCCGCCGTTAGCTGGCGGTACCTGGCGCTCGTCAGACACTACCTGGCGCTAGCCCTTGATAAATAAGGCCGACAATGATTTGAACCAAAAATTTAGAACATTACTTTAGGAAAACGCTATTTATACACAACCCAAAAAAAACACCATTGAAATGTATGGGATAACGCTGCTGAGTGACAGGTGCTACATGATGCTGCTGAACACACAGCGCCGGCGCTACTAGCCACCGCTAGTGATACATGTGACGCTACATGACGCTATTAGAGGCGCTCACCAGATTCACTACGGTTTTCACATACTGCCGGCGTTCACCTGACGCTACGTGGCACACGTTAGGGTTTCTGAAATAACCCCCTAAATACATATAAATGCTCACACTAATGAGGTTACCTTTAATCAAAAGGGATATTTGCCATTTCTCCTCTCTCTTTCCACCGGCATGGGTATGTGACTTCCCGAGGACCGGCGCTCGGCATTAAATATTTATCATTTTTGTTCTTAGCTCATGGCCAGGATCCAGTTTACGATGCGGATTCGAAAATGACTCTAATGAATTAAATTAGCATTGCAGAAAGTTCCCATAACATTCATTAGAGAACATTTATTTTCAGGTAATCTGATCTGTAAGTGGTGTTCTTTTGTATGGAAACCCGAGACAGAAATATTAATTAAATTTTTAGTGAATCATGTTAGAAAGGCAATAATATTAACATCTCTGTTAAAGCTACTCCGCGATTTTACATTAAAAAAAATTCTATTTAAACTCCAGGGCCGAGCCTTAACTGCCAGGTGGATCTGGTATTTATCATGGCGGAAAATCGAGCTAGGCAGGATATTGAGTCTCGAAAGTACTTTGAACAAGGTTTTTTATTTAAATTGTGTGACGCTTGTGGGTTATAATTGTATTCTTTTTAATTTGTTCACAATACATTTTGTTAACATTTTGTTATTCTTAAGTGGACAGTTATAGCCTAGAGGTAGGGAAACAGGCTTGTGACCGGAAGGCGGTATGTTCGGTTCTCAACCAAGAAAGGCACCTAACCCCCAATTGTTCTCCAGGCACTGAGTAAGGCACCTAACCTCCATTTACTCCCCAGGCACTGAGCAAGGCACCTAACCCTCAATTGCTCCCCAGGCACTGAATAAGGCACCTAACCTCCAATTGCTCCCCAGGCACTGAGCAAGGCACCTAACCTCCAATTGCTCCCCAGGCACTGAGCAAGGCACCTAACCTCCAATTGCTCCCCAGGCACTGAGCAAGGCACCTAACCTCCAATTACTCCCCAGGCGCTGAGCAAGGCACCTAACCTCCAATTACTCCCCAGGCACTGAGCAAGGCACCTAATCTCCAATTGCTCCCCAGGCGCTGAATAAGGCACCTAACCTCCAATTTTCCCCAGGCACTGAGCAAGGCACCTAACCTCCAATTGCTCCCCAGGCGCTGAATAAGGCACCTAACCTCCAATTTTCCCCAGGCACTGAGCAAGGCACCTAACCTCCAATTACTCCCCAGGCACTGAGCAAGGCACCTAACCCTCAATTGCTCCCCAGGCACTGAGCAAGGCACGTAACCTCCAATTGCTCCCCAGGCACTGAGCAAGGCACCTAACCTCCAATTGCTCCCCAGGCACTGAGCAAGGCACCTAACCCCCAATTGCTCCCCAGGCGCTGAGTAAAGCACCTAACCTCCAATTGCTCCCCAGGCACTGAGCAAGGCACCTAACCTCCAATTGCTCCCCTGGCACTGAGTAAGGCACCTAACCTCCAATTGCTCCCCAGGCACTGAGTAAGGCACCTAACCTCCAATTGCTCCCCAGGCACTGAGCAAGGCACCTAACCTCCAATTGCTCCCCAGGCACTGAGCAAGGCACCTAACCTCCAATTGCTCCCCAGGCACTGAGTAAGGCACCTAACCTCCAATTGCTCCCCAGGCGCTGAGCAAGGCACCTAACCTCCAATTGCTCCCCAGGCACTGAGTAAGGCACCTAACCTCCAATTGCTCCCCAGGCGCTGAGCAAGGCACCTAACCTCCAATTGCTCCCCAGGCACTGAGTAAGGCACCTAACCTCCAATTGCTCCCCAGGCACTGAGCAAGGCACCTAACCTCCAATTGCTCCCCAGGCGCTGAGCAAAGCACCTAACCTCCAATTACTCCCCAGGTGCTGAGCAAGGCACCTAACCTCCAATTGCTCCCCAGGCACTGAGCAAGGCACCTAACCTCCAATTGCTCCCCAGGCACTGAGTAAGGCACCTAACCTCCAATTGCTCCCAAGGCGCTCAGCAAAGCACCTAACCCTCAATTGCTCCCCAGGCACTGAGCAAGGCACCTAACCTCCAATTGCTCCCCAGGCACTGAGCAAGGCACCTAACCTCCAATTGCTCCCCAGGCGCTGAGTAAAGCACCTAACCTCCAATTGCTCCCCAGGCACTGAGCAAGGCACCTAACCCCCAATTGCTCCCCAGGCACTGAGCAAGGCACCTAACCTCCAATTGCTCCCCAGGCACTGAGCAAGGCACCTAACCTCCAATTGCTCCCCAGGCACTGAGCAAGGCACCTAACCCCCAATTGCTCCCCAGGCGCTGAGTAAAGCACCTAACCTCCAATTGCTCCCCAGGCACTGAGCAAGGCACCTAACCCTCAATTGCTCCCCAGGCACTGAGCAAGGCACGTAACCTCCAATTGCTCCCCAGGTGCTGAGCAAGGCACCTAACCTCCAATTGCTCCCCTGGCGTTGAGCAAGGCACCTAACCTCCAATTGCTCCCCAGGCGCTGAGCAAGGCACCTAACCTCCAATTGCTCCCCAGGCACTGAGCAAGGCACCTAACCTCCAATTGCTCCCCAGGCACTGAGCAAGGCACCTAACCTCCAATTGCTCCCCAGGTACTGAGCAAGGCACCTAACCTCCAATTGCTCCCCAGGTGCTGAGCAAGGCACCTAACCTCCAATTGCTCCCCAGGCACTGAGTAAGGCACTTAACCTCCAATTGCTCCCCTGACGTTGAGCAAGGCACATAACCCTCAATTGCTCCCCAGGCACCGAGCAAGGCACCTAACCCCCAATCGCTCCCCAATTGCTCCCCAGGCGCTGAGCAAGGCACCTAACCTCCAATTGCTCCCCAGGCACTGAGCAAGGCACCTAACCTCCAATTGCTCCCCAGGCGCTGAGTAAAGCACCTAACCTCCAATTGCTCCCCAGGCACTGAGCAAGGCACCTAACCCCCAATTGCTCCCCAGGCACTGAGCAAGGCACCTAACCTCCAATTGCTCCCCAGGCACTGAGCAAGGCACCTAACCTCCAATTGCTCCCCAGGCACTGAGCAAGGCACCTAACCCCCAATTGCTCCCCAGGCGCTGAGTAAAGCACCTAACCTCCAATTGCTCCCCAGGCACTGAGCAAGGCACCTAACCCTCAATTGCTCCCCAGGCACTGAGCAAGGCACGTAACCTCCAATTGCTCCCCAGGTGCTGAGCAAGGCAGGCACCTAACCTCCAATTGCTCCCCTGGCGTTGAGCAAGGCACCTAACCTCCAATTGCTCCCCAGGCGCTGAGCAAGGCACCTAACCTCCAATTGCTCCCCAGGCACTGAGCAAGGCACCTAACCTCCAATTGCTCCCCAGGCACTGAGCAAGGCACCTAACCTCCAATTGCTCCCCAGGTACTGAGCAAGGCACCTAACCTCCAATTGCTCCCCAGGTGCTGAGCAAGGCACCTAACCTCCAATTGCTCCCCAGGCACTGAGTAAGGCACTTAACCTCCAATTGCTCCCCTGACGTTGAGCAAGGCACATAACCCTCAATTGCTCCCCAGGCACCGAGCAAGGCACCTAACCCCCAATCGCTCCCCAATTGCTCCCCAGGCGCTGAGCAAGGCACCTAACCTCCAATTGCTCCCCAGGCACTGAGCAAGGCACCTAACCTCCAATTGCTCCCCAGGCACTGAGCAAGGCACCTAACCTCCAATTGCTCCCCAGGCACTGAGCAAGGCACCTAACCTCCAATTGCTCCCCAGGTGCTGAGCAAGGCACCTAACCTCCAATTGCTCCCCAGGCACTGAGTAATGCACTTAACCTCCAATTGCTCCCCTGACGTTGAGCAAGGCACCTAACCTCCAATTATTCCCCAGGCGCTGAGCAAGGCACCTAACCTCCAATTGCTCCCCAGGCACTGAGCAAGGCACCTAACCCCCAATTGCTCCCCAGGCGCTGAGCAAGGCACCTAACCCCCAATTGCTCCCCAGGCGCTGAGCAAGGCACCTAACCTCCAATTGCTCCCCAGGCGCTGAGCAAGGCACCTAACCTCCAATTGCTCCCCAGGCACTGAGTTTAGGGCAGGTCACCGTTCTGGGCACGTGTGCACTTTACTGCCCCTTAATGTGTAATTCACTTGTGTATAGTCACTTACATGGTGTTTATTCACTGGTGTGTCCACTGTGTGTAACCTGTGTGTAGCCACTAATGTAGTGTGTATTCAAGGAGATGTGTTGCTCACAAATGCACGGATGCGTAATTGTGGAGGAAAAATTCCATGTGTGCGTTGGCACACAGTGGCCACTATTGCACTTTTATTTTTTTATTTCTTAATGTTTTACTTTTTTATTTGTTGTAGAGAGGCGCAAAGCACATTTTGCACTGAAAGACTTGAGGGCCAATTTGATTTGGGATACTCCGCAGCATAGAACTCAATAACGGCCTTATTTATCAAGGGCTAGCGCCAGGTAGTGTCTGACGAGCGCCAGGTACCGACAGCTAACGGCGGCTACCGACTCAAGTACGCCCGGCGGCGGTCACAATGACGCATTTATCACGCTAAATGAGGCTAGTGCCGGCGAGAGCGTCAGCTAGCGCGGGATTCATCATGTAGCCGACTGCAACGAACAGCGCCGCTGCTAATCCCATCACAGCGACAGGTATGACCTTGCGCTCCCTGGCGTGGTCCAATGCATTTCAATGGAGCAATCTTTAAATATTCATAATTAATTGCTATTAATGTTTTTTTTTTTTTTTTTCTTTTTATGTCAAAAATTCTGTGACCACTTCTGCAATGTTAGGATTTTTTTTTAAGTAAAAAAAAAAAAATATGTGCAGAATTGATATTACAGGTCTGATATTAATGTATTCATATTACAAAATGTTTAGAAAAACTTGTATAATTTTTACATATAAAAAAAAAGGTTGTTTGGGGGTTAAAAACTACTTTACAGACATCGCCGCCAGCGCTCTGGGGTTTAAACAAGGAATTCACAGCGCGAGAAATTTTTGAGCGTGATTTGTTAATGAATCTGCAGCAAGCCGTTCGCTCTGGCCATTCGCTGTCAGGCGCACCCATACAACGCGGAACCTGTGAAACATCGACCCCTAACCCCGTATTCAACATTACCGCACACCGACTGAGTCGCTGTCAACAAGCAAACCCCGGCCAAGCACAGCAAATACTAGCTGGCGCTGTGAAAATCACGCTACTGGCGCTCATCTGTCGCTACCTGGCGCTATTAATGAATCGGCCTCTTAGTCTACCGCCTTCTTCAATCTCGCAGTGCTTTCTGGGGCCACCAGGAGACTGGTGGGGGGGGGGGCTCACACTGCGGGTCATCCCTAATTGGGTTGCCCCTGAAAAAATGTTTTCAAAAGGTTCAAATTTATTTTCAGGATTTTTTGCATTTTTAATCTGGTTAAAGTGGTGCTATAGTCAGAAATTACCTAAGATCCCTTTCTGTACCCTGACCTGACCTCCAGCTAAACTTTACCCAAGCCGGATTTGCTATTTAAGTGCCAAACTTCTCCAAAAAGGGATAAGAGGAACTTAGGATGCACATTTTGGTATATTCCATGCACTTGTGTTTTATAACAGGGTTTTAGGTGCTGTACACCCAGGCGGTACTTGAGAAATTTAAAGTGGACCAAAACCAAGCACAATCGGGCCGGAAATCTATAAGATTCCTGGGCCAGTTGATTGCCCCCCCCGGGGCATCCCAATTTTGGATGCCCCGGGGGGAGGGAATAGATTGGCCCAGGAATCCTATGTGTGAAACCGCCCGGTCGCGCATTCATTTACCTTGCTTTCCAGTCCAACGGCGCATGTGCGAGCCGCGGCTTCATCCCCGCTATCCCTCTAGCAGGACGCGTGCCCACGCCAGGCATTTGTGCATGGCCAGCCAGGCACAATCCCTGTTGGAGTGAAGTGGGGGATGCGGCCGCCAATGCACTCGGGGTGCCCCGGCGGAATGGACCAAAACCCAGGATAGTCAAAATCCTGGGTTTTGGTCCACTTTAAAAGATGGAAAGTGGTACTTAATGAAAAAAAAAGTTGGGAACTCCTTTTTTTGAGACAGCAGTTTTCCTGTTTTAGGGAGAACAATGCAATGTAGAATTAGATGCCCTGCAATGTAGAACAGTATCCTCATAAACTCACCTACCTCTTCAGTCTAAAAGCAATTTTGAGGGCCTTAGGACACTAGGGGTGGGGGGATGGGGTTAACATTGCTGGACATTCCTAATTCAGTTGCCCCTTTTCAAAAGATTCAACTTTATATTTATGTTTTTATTGTGTTCTGTGCTGTAGACAAAAATGACCTTAGGTTATCGTGGGACGCTTTTTTTCTTTGGAACAATTGTTACTATTGTCTTTATCATTGTTTCGTGCTGCTTGGCTTTGGATGGATTGTTTTAATGATATTTTTATGTTTTAGAGAGGCATCAAAACCTAAAAGACTCTAGGAGGCCGATTCAGTAATAGCGCCAGGTAGCGACAGATGAGCATTTTCAGAGCGCCCGCTAGTAGTCGCTGTGCTTGGCCGTTGTTCGGTTGTTGACAGCGACTCAGTCGGTGTGCAGTAATGTTGAATATTGGGTGAGGAGTCGCTAATTGACAGGTTCCGCGCTGTATGGGAGCGCATGATAACGACTGGCCATAGCGACCGGCTCCCACCATATTCATTAACAAATCACGCTCAAAAAATTCTCGCGCTGTGAAATGCATGTTTAAACCCCAGAGCGCTGGCGGCGATGGGTTAAAAGTAGTTTTTTAACCCCCAAACAACCATATTTTTGGAAACCAAAAAAAACAAGTTTATAAAAACATTTTGTAATATGAATACATTAATATCAGACCTGTAATATCAATTCTGCACATTTTTTTTTTTAATTTTTTACCTTAAAAAAATGATCTAACATGACAGAAGTGGTCACAGAATTTTTCACATTTAAAAAAAAAACAAAAAAACATTAATAACAATTAATTATTAATATTTAAAGATTGTTCCATTGAAATGCATTGGAGAGCGCCAGGTAGCGAGAGGTCATACCTGTCGCTGTTCAAGGTCGGATGCTGGCGCTGTGGGCTGAGGCTGGAATAATGATGAATGAGTGGCTATATGGCGCTATCTCAGTCGCTAAGCAGGATTGGCTTGATAAATGTGTGATTGTGGTGGGGAGCCGGCGTTCTCGTGGCGGTGCCCGTCATTACCGGTCGCTCACCAGTCGCTACCTGATGCTATTCCTTCATAAATAAGGGCCTAGGGCTAGCTCCTTCCCTGTTTCAGGGGCAACCTGATTGGGATGTCCTTCAGCTTACAGCAGTGTTATCATAAACTCTTTAGTCTCACGTTGCTTTCAAGGTCCTTCAGAATATGATTACGGTTAACATATATAGTCCTATAGTCCTATAGTAAAATTTTACCATAGGTCACTTTCAAAAACACCCCTGGGGCAATCAGTGTGGATCTTCTACCAAACACCATTCACAGTACAGAAAGCTGGACCAAGCTTAGGCCCTTATTTAAGAAGGGATAGCGTCAGGTAGTGGCTGGTTAATGAGAGGTAGCGACAGGTAGCGGCTGGTGAACTCCGGACACGGCACGCAATTACACACTTATCAAGCAGAATCTGTTTAGCGACTGGGATAGCGCCATGTAGAGTCCGATTCATCATTTTCCCAGCCTCAGCAAACAGTGCCGGCGTTCAGCCTTGCACAGCGCCAGGTGTGACCTCTCGCTACCTGTCACTCTCCCATACATTTCAATGGACGAACCTTTTCTTCTCTTTAAACAGGGTTTTTGTTTTTTGTTTTTTTTTTTCAAAAAATCACAATCAAAATTCTGTGACCTCTTCTGGCATTGGGAAAGCAGTTTTTTCTAAAATTTTTCATTTTTTATACATTTCTTCAGAAATGACATTACAGGTCTGGCATTAAAGTGTTCATGTTACAATGTTGCTACAATGTAATTCCATATGTTTTCGCTTTGTTACTAGTGGATAGATGCTGAAAAACAGACTTTATTCACACAGCCTCCTGCGCTCTGGGCTTCAGAGAAGCATTTTTCTGCGCCAGAGTTGTGTGAGGCGTTTTTTTTCTTGAATATGTTGTGAGTCGGTCGCTATGACCAGTCGCTAACATGCGCTCCCATACAGCGCTGTACTGGTCAAATAGCGACTCCTCACAATGTATTTAACATTACTGCACAGCGACTATAAACTAGCGACTCACGGCCGAGCACAGTGACTACTAGCGGGCGCTCTGAAAATGCTGCTACAGACGCTCATCTGTCGCTACCTGGCGTTAGTGATGAATCAGCCTGTTAGTTTTGACCTTTTCTATGAAACATATTCAGGCTGATTCATCATTAGCGGCAGGTAGTGACAGATGAGCGACTGTAGCGGCATTTTCAGAGCGCCCGCTAGTAGTCGCAGTGCTCGGCCGTGAGTCGCTACTTTATAGCGACTCAGTCGCTGTTCAGTTATGGTGAATACATTGTGAGGAGTCGCTATTTGACCAGTACAGCGCAGTATGGGAGCGCATGGTAGCGACCGACTCACACCATATTCAGCAAAAAAATAGCCTCACAAATCTCTGGCGCTGAAAAATGCTTCTCTGAAGCCCAGAGCGCAGGAGGCTGTGTGATTAAAGTCTGTTTTCCAGCATCTATCCACTAGTAACAAAACGAAAACATATGGAATTACATTGTAGCAACATTGTAACATGAACACTTTAATGGCAGACCTGTAATGTCATTTTTGAGGAAATATTTAAAAAATTAAAAATTGTGAAAAAAATGCTTATTCAATGTCAGGAGAGGTCAATGAATTATTTGTGATTTAAAAAAAAAAAAAAACAGTTTAAAGAGAAGAAAAGGATTGTCCATTGAAATATATTGGAGAGCGAAAGGTAGCGAGAGGTCATACCTGGCGCTGGGCAAGGCTGAATGCTGACGCTGTTCGCTGAGGCTGTGAAAATGATGAATCAGACGCTACATGGCGCTATCCCAGTCGCTAAACAGATGCTGCTTGATAAATGTGTAATTGTGTGCCGTGTCCAGCGTTGACCAGTCGCTACCTGTCGCTACCTCTCATTAACCAGGCGCTACCTGACGCTATCCCTTCTTAAATAAGGGCCATTGTCTTCACCATTGTTCCTTGATACTTGGCTGAACATGGAGACATAGCAAAGAACTATTGAACTTCCTACTCAAGGTAGTAGGCATCATGCCTAGCTCCTTTTAATATTTCCTCTATATTTATCATAAGTGTCAAAAGATTTGAACATACATGCGCCACATTGAGAAGGCAGGTGAATTTGCAGGAAAATATGTACTACTATGTTATTGCACAGAAACCCTGTACCCTGCATATTACAGAAAACCTTCCTGGTATAACAAATAAAACCCTTCACTGACCTTTTTGGGACCAATGGCTATTGGATTCTGGTAACTGCATTATGGCAATCAGATTTCAAAATCAGATTTATGAATGCATAGTTTGAGGGATTTGCTTCCCTGTTTTTGTGTGTGTGTGTTACGTGTTGTTTTAAAAATGCAGATACAATATTCTAATCATTTTAATTTCTTCATCTTGCCAGCAAGATGGAGAGATGACTAGCACATCACAATCAGCTGTTTATAGAGTAATAGCATATATGCAGCTGCTATACAATGTATCACACCAGGGCGTTATAGTGGTTATAAATGTATAGCAGCTTTTTACGGGGAGGCTGATTTATTAATAGCGACATGTAGCGACTGTAGCGGTATTTTCACAGCGCCCGCTAGTAGCCGCTGTGCTTGGCCGTTGTTCGGTTGTTGACAGCGACTCAGTCGGTGTGGCGTAATGTTGAATACAAGGTTCCGAGTCACTATTTGACAGGTTCCGCGATGTATGGGTGCGCATGATAGCGACTGGTCAGAGCGACCGGCTTCCACCATATTCATCAAAAAATCACGCTCAAAAAATGAAAGCGCTGTGAAATGCATGTTTAAACCCCAGAGCGCTGGAGGCGATGTGTTAAAAGTAGTTTTTTAACCCCCAAACCACCATATTTTTGGAAACCAAAAAAAAAAATTATTTTAAATAATTTAGTAATATGAATACATTAATATCAGACCTGTAATATCAATTCTGCACAAAGTTTTTTTTTTTTACCTTAATAAAATTATCTAACATGGCAGAAGTGGTCACAGAAATTTTCACATTTAAAAAAAAAAAAAAAAAAAAAAAAAATAATAACAATTAATTATTAATATTTAAAGATTGTTCCATTGAAATGCATTGGAGAGCGCCAGGTAGCGAGAGGTCATACCTGTCGCTGTTCAAGGTCGGACGCTGGCGCTGTGGGCTGAGGCTGGAATAATGATGAATGAGTCGCTATCTGGCGCTATCTCAGTCGCTAAGCAGGATTGGCTTGATAAATGTGTGATTGTGGTGGGGAGCCGGCGTTCTCGTGGCGGGGCCCGTCATTACCGGCCGCTCACCAGTCGCTACCTGTCGCTATTCCTTCATAAATAAGGGCCATTGTAAGACCAGTACTCATCCTGCTTATTACCTTGTATAGCGTGAGGGAGAGAGACAGCTGTGTGCGTTTGAAAACTCTCAGCCCAAACTTATTTACTCTCAGCACTGCTACAAGAGATCATGTACCCTGTATACTACTGAAAGCCTTTCTACACTGGTTTAACCTGACCTGTCTAAAAAAAAAACCCTCACTGATCTTTTGGGCGCCATGGCTATTGGGTTTTGGTAACTGCGTTATGTTGATCAACTTTTAAAATCAGATTCATAATTGCATAGGTTGGGGGATTAGCGTCCCTTTTTTATTTTTTGTGTGTGTTAAGTGGTGCATATATAATATTTTAATCATTTTAATCTATCCCTCTTGCCAGCATGATGGGGAGATCACTAGCACATCACAGTCAGCTGTTAGCTGTAGGAAAAAACTTTTGGGGTACACACAACCCTCTATATATATTATTAGGGTGCTGGCTCTTTAGGACAATAATCTGAATACTTTGCGCCAGGTAGTGTCTGACGAGCGGCAGGTACCGCCAGCTAACGGCGGCTACCGAATCAAGTACGCCCGGCGGCGGTCACAATGACGCATTTATCACGCTAAATGAGGCTAGCGCCGGCGAGAGCGTCAGCTAGCGCGGGATTCATCATGTAGCCGACTGCAACGAACAGCGCCGCTGCTAATCCCATCACAGCGACAGGTATGACCTGGCGCTCCCTGGCGTTGTCCAATGCATTTCAATGGAGCAATCTTTAAATAATCATAATTAATTGCTATTAATGTTTTTTTTTTTGTTAATGGCAAAAATTCTGTAACCACTTTAAGTAAAAAAAAAATAAAAATTGTGCAGAATTGATATTACAGGTCTGATATTCATGTATTCATATTACAAAATGTTTAGAAAAACTTGTATAATTTTTACATTAAAAAAAAAAATGGTTGTTTGGGGGTTAAAAACTACTTTACACACATCGCCGCCAGCGCTCTGGGGTTTAAATAAGGAATTCACAGTGCGAGAAATTTTTGAGTGTGATTTGTTAATGAATCTGCAGCAAGCCATTCGCTCTGGCCATTCGCTGTCAGGCGCACCCATACAACGCGGAACCTGTGAAACAGCGACCCCTAACCCCGTATTCAACATTACCGCACACCGACTGAGTCGCTGTCAACAAGCAAACCCCGGCCAAGCACAGCGAATACTAGCTGGCGCTGTGAAAATCACGCTACTGGCGCTCATCTGTCGCTACCTGGCGCTATTAATGAATCGGACTCTTTTTTAGGACTGGGGTACTAGAAATATCCCCAAAAAAAGGCCTTGTGTAAGATCCGCACACCAAAAAAATGTATTGCAATTTAAACAAATACCACATATAACATACAAAGACATAGGCCCTTATTTAACAAGGGATAGTGCCAGGTAGCGAATGGTGAGCGAACGGTAATGACGCTCACCGCCACGAGAACGCCGGCTCCCCTCCGCAATCACACATTTATCAACCCGATCCTGCTTAGCGACTGACAGAGCGCCAGATAGCGAATCATTCATCATAATTTCAGCCTCACCCCACAGCGCCAGCGAGCGACCTTGAACAGCGACAGGTATGACCTCTCGCTACCTAGCGCTCTCCAATGCATTTCAATGGAGCAATCTTTAAATATTCTTAATTAATTGCTATTAATGTTTTTTTTTTTTTTTTTGTGTGCAGAATTGATATTTCAGGTCTGATATTAATGTATTCATATTACAAAATGTTTGGAAAAACATGTTTTATTTTTTTCAAAAAATATGGTTGTTTGGGGGTTAAAAAACTACTTTTAACCCATCGCCGCCAGCGCTCTGGGGTTTAAACAAGCATTTCACAGCGCGAGAATTCTTTGAGCGTGATTTGTTAATGAATATGCTGGGAGCTGTTCGCTATGGCCATTCGCTGTCATGCGCTCCCATACAGCGCGGAACCTGTCAAACAGCGACTCCTAACCCTGTATTCAACATTACCGCACACCGACTGGGTCGCTGTCAACAGCCGAACAACGGCCAAGCACAGCGAATACTAGCGTGCGCTGTGAAAATAACGCTACTGTCGCTCATCTGTCGCTACCTGGTGCTATTAATGAATCGGCCTCCCCATTAAAAACACATACACACTAGCTGGAGGAAAGACCAACCCAATTGACTCTACTATACAAGAATAAAGATACAAAACATATTAATATTATGTTGTATACCATCTAAACATCTAAAATATATATATATATATATATATATATATATTTATATTGTTGTTTGTGTCAATTATTTATAATTATTTAGTCAATACTATAGATATTTAGTTGATAAAAGAAAGTGCCTAGATGCAAAAGTGCAAAAAAATTTGCAAAGCATCGCAAAGACTAAAGTCCACAAATACATTATGTGCAAAGCATGGCCAAGATGACCATATTTCAAAAATTGTGCAAGCGTAATGAAAAAGTACTGAAGTGCAAATAAAAGGTTAAAGCAGCAAGATGGATACACGAGGTAAACAGTATTCAATAAAACATAAAAATCACCAATTTATGAAGAGTCAGGGTCCTCCCGCAGCAGCCTACCACCGACGCATTGCATGTCTGCTATGACACTTCGCCAGGGTGAGTCAGCTGTACACTGTTTACAGATTAGTAGCAGAAATGCAGTGTCACAGCGTGCTTCCCTCGTGCCCGGTCCCGCGGTGCCCTTGGGTGGCTGACCGGAACTCTTTCTGTCCGGTGGTTGCGGGCGCCGGCTCGGGCAGTCTCAGCTTGAGCGGGGCCGAGCGTCCTTTCCTTCTCCTCACGGCGTTTCACCTGCTTCTATACCATCCGGCGGCGCTACAGTCAGAGTTTAGTTTAAAGGGCCAATGAGCCCAAAGATTACTGTGGGTGAAATGCCATAAGGTTTAAATTAGGCCATCAGCCCATAGGTTTTTCAATACCCATTGAGCCCAGTTTCTTCCCGTCCAATCCCCCGCTCCCATGCCCTGTAAAAGTATTCCCAGGTCACTCATTCACTGCCCGTGATAGTGTTTAGCTGGGTGTGATATTCCTGGGACTCCAGTTTTGTTTATCAGTTGCCGGCCTTGCTAGCCTGACTGTTCCTGACTGCCGCCTGCCCCGACTTCCTGACTGCCTGAATTACGACTACATACGTGTCTCATCCCTAGTGCTGCGAAGCTCTCTGATTTCCTGGTTTGACCTTTGACCTTACCCGTGTTCTCCCTTGGAGCTGCAATTACATGAACCGCATTTTGTATATACCTCAGCTACCCTATTACGCCCAGTCCTACCTTCGGTTCATCCGTCTTCACCCCAGTGAGTTTACATCATTTGAGCTAACAAGTCCTTGGGGCAACAGTGTCCGGTGAAGCGTTTAAAGCATCCCGGCAAATGGTGGCTTGGCTACAGGTGAAGCTAGCTGCGGAGATTGGGGGTTGTAAACTCACTAAGAAGACGGGTATATGCAGCTGCTATACAATGTATCACATCGACGTGTTACTGTGGTTACAATCAACAGTCACTGAAAAATCAACAGTCACTGAATTTAAACATGTCTGGGATAAGCACACATCTATCCTAAGATAAAGAGAACATACAATATACACATAAGGGCAGACTAGATGGACCGTATGGTCTCCTTCTGCATTCAACCTTCTATGTTTCTATGTTACAAATGTATAGCAGCTTGTTACATTGTACAGTGCAGGTCGGCCGTTGCAGTGTCAGTGTCACAGTGTTAAAACAATGTCATTCCATATGTTTTCGCTCTGGTGCTGATATATATATGTTTTGGGAAACAGACTTTTATCACATAGCGGCTGGCGCTCTATGCTAGAGCGCCCAGTTTTAGAGCGTTGCTTGTGAGTAGTTTTTTCTTGAATACGTGCTTCAGCGCCGAGCGCTGGATGCACTTATCGCTCGGTGCAGCGGTGTCCTATTGTTATATGTAGCGTTGTTTTGGGCTCTATGACCTTGGGACCCCACCTAGTGTTCTCCATTGGCTCTGCAGTAGATACAATAGCGCCCACCAGACATCACATTAATCAATGCTGGACAGGATAGTACAGCACCACTTGTCCGTCCGCTAAGCAAGGTTATAGCGCCCGACACCCGCTTGCAGCGTCTACTAGCGGTCACTGTAAGCGCAGCTACACAGGCGCTCACATGGCAAAACGTGGTGCTAGTATTAAATCAGCCTCAAGGTTGATTTGTGTTGCAGATACTTTCTGGATTGTGAACAAATCATTAAATCAATTTCATTTATTTCTACCATAATAGTAAACATAAAATAAGCTGACAAAGAAAGCTAAATTTCTTATAAAACTATCCTTTGTGCAAAACTATTTTTTTTTTAAATGCTTTTGAAACATTCTCCTGAACGTTCTCCTTTTTAGTTTTCTCTTTTGTGTATTTGTACATCTCAGCTTGTAGGGAAATGAATCAAACTGTATGGAACACTGTGTCTTGCTTTTTTTTTTCTTCTTCTTCTTTTTTTCCATTAGGGTTGATATAACATTTATTTTTGAGTATCTGTCATAGGAGTCCTATCATGTTGTTCTGACATTCCTCCTTCGACTTGGAGCTGACTCTTCCATACTAATTTGTTGGCTCTCCACTCTTAGATCTCGTGTCGAATTCAGGTTTCCACCAACGGTTAAACAAGCAGGGTGTCACATTTCATGCGGTTTTCATCTCTCAAATTCTGGAAACTTGACTGCTATCTGAAAACCTCCTTATTTCCAACATCAGTGGAAAGAAAAGACGCGTTATCTGGCATTACAAACTCAATCTGCGAAGGGGTTCATCTCCCTATATGACTAATAAATCCGATAAACTTGTCATAGGTAAGGATGGCTTACCGAGCACAGAGTTGACACCACACACGACAGTAAACAAAATATACACTGTACTTAAACTGTAAACTGCTTACTGCTTTTTTTTCCTGGATGAAAAGGACGTATAGTCTCCGAGCTGCTGGTAGAAACTCTCTCGATGTTCCGAAAAATAATTTTCTAACTGCTGCAGGGAACAGATGGATTGACATTTTTGAAAGCTTTAATTATTTGTATTGTTCTACGAAATGTGTACATACATTAAATCTTTTTCAGGCTCTTTTAGGTTTAAACAAGGTCATTTACATAACTCAGGTTGTATAATCTAATAAAAAAAGTAATAAAAAACTATGTAGCTAAAGGAGTGATTTACAGTTACCTAATTCTAAAAGGGGCTTCAGTAGTGACTAGGACCCAATGACTTGACATGGGATGACTAGCCAAGGGAAAATTCTCCAAAGCAACTATTTATTCTTGGGGATGTACCATTTGGATAGATAGTATACTGAAAGACAGAGTAAAGAGATTAAAGGAACAATCCTCAATTAGATTGTGCTGAAGGGGGTTTCCGGAAGGACCAGGTCCCAAATAAGCCAGGAAATTATTAGCTAAGGGGAAAGGTGGTAGAGCCCAGATCAAATATTTTTTAATTATTCCACAGAATGTTTACATAAATGTTATCAGCCTTGTATAGATTTAAACAGGGTCATTTATATAACACAAGCTGTAATATATATATATATATATATATATATATATATATATGGCAAGCTAATGGAGGAATTTGCAGTTAGATAGTGCTGAAGGGGGCTTCAAGAGGTCTAGACCCCAAATAAAATTGACATGGGATGACTAGCTAAGAAAAAATAATACATGAGGGTGAGGGAGCCCAGAGCAACTGTTCTTTCTTGGGGATGTACCTGTTGGGTACAAAGTTTTGAAAGATGCAGATCACAGTGCCATATATTGAGATGGGACTTTCCTAAAATATTGCGATGCAATATCTCTCTTCTTCTGCTGCTATAATTAACAAGATGAGTTATTCTGAAAAGCCTGCCAGCTCCCTGGTGAAAGGGTCCATTGTGCTACATTGTTAAAGCCAAGGAGCAGTTGATGTATCATAATGTATCTATTGTATTGAGTCATGATCCTAATTAGAGATGAGTGAACTTTTGAAAAATTCGATTTGACCCGAATTTATTCGCAACAAATCGCTATTAAAAACTGCTATTTCTGAGCTTCCTAGAGCCTTGCTGTAACACGCATAGGATGCGTGCTGGGTTAGTGAAATAATACTGTAAATAATTATGACATGCAGATCAGAGGCATCGCTATTAGTATCGCAGAGCGGCACAATTGCAGAGAGTTGAGGTGACATAACTATGAGGGGCCCCTATATTGCCTGAAAAACACACCCTGTAGCTGGCAGCAGCAGGAGCCCAAATATTGGCTGAAAGACATCCTGGAGTTGGCAGCAGGAGGCCAAATATTGGCTGAATGACACCCTGGAGTTGCAAGCAGCAGCAGGAGCCCAAACATTGCTTGAAAGACACACTGGAGTTGGCAGCAGCAGCAGCAGAAGCCCAAACATTGCTTGAAAGAGACACTGGAGTTGGCAGCAGGAGCCCAAAAATTGGCCAAATGACACCCTGGAGTTGGCAGCAGCAGCAGAAGGAGCCCAAACATTGCTTGAAAGAGACACTGGAGTTGGCAGCAGCATTACCCAAACATTGCTTGAAAGAGACACTGGAGTTGGCAGCAGGAGCCCAAGCATTGGCTGAATGACACCACGGAGTTGCAAACAGCAGCAGGAGCCCAAGCATTGCTTGAAAGACACACTGAAGTTGGCAGCAGGAGCAGCAGGAGCCCAAATATTGGCTCAAAGAGACACTGGAGTTGGCAGCAGCAGCAGGAGCCCAAACATTGCTTGAAAGAGACACTGCATTTGGCAGCAGGAGCCCAAAAATTGGCCGAATGACACCTTGGAGTTGGCAGCAGCAGGAGCCCAAACATTGCTTGAAAGAGACACTAAAGTTGGCAGCAGGAGCCCAAACATTGATTGAAAGACACTGGATTTGGCAGCAGGAGCAGCAGGAGCAGGGGCCCAAGCATTGCTTGAAAGAGACACTGGAGTTGGCAGCAGGAGCCTAAACATTGGCTGAATGACACCCTGGAGTTGCAAGCAGCAGCAGCAGCAGGAGCCCAAACATAGCTTGAAAGAGACACTGGAGTTGGCAGCAGGAGCCCAAACATTGGCTGAATGACACCCTGGAGTTGCAAGCAGCAGCAGCAGCAGGAGCCCAAACATTGCTTGAAAGAGACACTGGAGTTGGCAGCAGCAGCAGCAGAAGCCCAAACATTGCTTTAAAGAGACACTGGAGTTGGCAGCAGGAGCCCAAAAATTGGCCGAATGACACCCTGGAGTTGGCAGCAGCAGCAGCAGCAGGAGCCCAAACATTGCTTGAGAGAGACACTGGAGTTGGCAGCAGGAGCCCAAAAATTGGCCGAATGACACCCTGGAGTTGGCAGCAGCAGCAGCAGGAGCCCATACATTGCTTGAGAGAGACACTGGAGTTGGCAGCAGGAGCCAAAACATTGGCTCAAAGAGACACTGGAGTTGGCAGCAGCATTACCCAAACATTGCTTGAAAGAGACATTGGAGTTGGCAGCAGGAGCCCAAGCATTGACTGAATGACACCCTGGAGTTGCAAGCAGCAGCAGGAGCCCAAACATTGCTTGAAAGACACACTGGAGTTGGCAGCAGGAGCAGCAGGAGCCCAAATATTGACTCAAAGAGACACTGGAGTTGGCAGCAGCAGCAGCAGGAGCCCAAACATTGCTTGAAAGAGACACTGCATTTGGCAGCAGGAGCCCAAAAATTGGCCGAATGACACCTTGGAGTTGGCAGCAGCAGGAGCCCAAACATTGCTTGAAAGAGACACTAAAGTTGGCAGCAGGAGCAGGGGCCCAAGCATTGCTTGAAAGAGACACTGGAGTTGGCAGCAGGAGCCCAAAAATTGGATTAAAGACACACTGGAGTTGCAAGCAGCAGGAGCCCAAACATAGTTTGAATGACACCCTGGAGTTGCAAGCAGCAGCAGCAGGAGCCCAAACATTGCTTGAAAGACACACTGGAGTTGGCAGCAGGAGCAGCAGGAGCCCAAACATTGGCTCACAGAGACACTGGAGTTGGCAGCAGCAGCAGCCTAAACATTGCTTGAAAGAGACACTGCATTTGGCAGCAGGAGCCCAAAAATTGGCCGAATGACACTTTGGAGTTGGCAGCAGCAGGAGCAGGAGCCCAAACATTGCTTGAAAGAGACACTGGAGTTGGCAGCAGGAGCCCAAACATTGATTGAAAGAGACACTGGATTTGGCAGCAGGAGCAGCAGGAACAGGAGCCCAAACATTGCTTGAAAGAGACACTGGAGTTGGCAGCAGGAGCCTAGAAATTGGACTAAAGACACACTGGAGTTGCAAGCAGCAGCAGCAGGAGCCCAAACATTGCTTGAAAGAGACACTGGAGTTGGCAGCAGGAGCCCAAACATTGGCTGAATGACACCCTGGAGTTGCAAGCAGCAGCAGCAGCAGGAGCCCATACATTGCTTGAAAGACACACTGGAGTTGGCAGCAGGAGCCCAAACATTGGCTCAAAGAGACACTGGAGTTGGCAGCAGCAGGAGCCCAAACATTGCTTGAAAGAGACACTGCATTTGGCAGCAGGAGGCCAAAAATTGGCCGAATGACACCCTGGAGTTGGCAGCAGCAGCAGCAGGAGCCCAAACATTGCTTGAAAGAGACACTGGAGTTGGCAGCAGAATCCCAAACATTGGCTCAAAGAGACACCTTGCTGCCTCAGCTGCTGACTCCGGGGCAACCTGCGCCCCTCTTCTCCTGATGATGATGATGATGAAGCCCCTTCTGCACCCGGCTCCCAAGTGCGATCGGCTTCATCATCATCGAGTTGTGGCTGCACGTCACTGATGTTCTCGGTTTCCTCAACAGTGTCTGGTGCACTAGCTGGAACACTCGCAACACCCACGCCACTCTCCACATCACTATTTGTCTGCCTAGCGAAAGAAGCCACCTCCATTTCTTGGCTGGGCAGTAGCTGCTGACTGTCCTCTATCTGATCGTCCTCCTCACTAAAGAGTGGATCTAAACCCAAAGCATAGGATACGTCGCTGGGGGAGGGAACGGCATAGGACAGAGGCAATGGGAGGATAGGGACTGCTCTCGGGCCATGCCAACTCAGGGTTGTGTCAGAGGAACCTACCGACCTTAGACTGGGGGTGTCAGATGTAACTTGTGATGATGTGGATGACCACGTTAACCAATCTACCACAGCATATGTGTCACGGCCACCTCCTTACCTGACCTTCGTTCCCCCGCCGACTCCTCTCGGCGGGCTGCACGTCTGTTGCAGCCGGCGGCGGGTCGGCGGCGCTCCTGCCCGCCCGCTGCTCGGCTGTCACGAGCAGCCGCTCAGGCGGCTTCCGGCCCTGCAGCGTCGGGAGCGGCCGCGCCGCTCTCTGTGCGGCGCGCTCCCGGCGCGCGTCCTCACACGCGCGCACGCGCGCGCCTAACCTCGTTCTATGCCCTCCGGCGGCGCTGCGCACTGCGCGCCCGCCGGAGGTGATTGTATTGGGCCTATGAGCCCTGGTCAGTAAAGGGCATGTGCCCAAACACAGGGTTAAATAAGATTACTGTAAAAAATAGATATCCCCTACCATTAATCAATGACCTTTTTAATCAGGTCTCTGGGGCCCAGGTCTTCTCCAAGTTAGACCTTCGAGGGGCATATAACCTTATTCGCATACGGCAGGGGGATGAATGGAAAACGGCTTTCAATGTAAAAGATGGGCATTATGAATACTTAGTGATGCCATTCGGGTTATGCAATGCTCCTGCAGTGTTTCAAGATTTTGTCAATGACATATTTCGTGATTTTTTGGGTCAGTTTCTTGTGGTCTATTTGGACGACATACTGATTTTTTCCCGCTCCCTGGTGGAGCACCGTCAACATGTCAAAGCGGTGTTGCAGAGATTGCGGGAAAATCGTCTGTATGCTAAAATCTCCAAATGTGTTTTTGAAGTGTCTGAAATTCCGTTCCTAGGATTTATAATCTCCAAACGGGGATTGGTGATGGATCCTTCCAAGGTTTCTGCTATTTTGGAGTGGGAACAACCCAGAACCCTAAAGGCGCTTCAGAGATTTTTAGGATTTGCGAATTTTTACAGGCAGTTTATAAAGGGTTTCTCGTCCATAGTGAGTCCTTTAACAGATCTCACTCGTAAGGGCGCTTTTGTTGAGGAGTGGCCTCCCTCAGCTAAAGACGCCTTTCAAGTGTTAAAAGAGACTTTCACCTCCGCTCCCATTTTGATACATCCCGACACCCGGCTTCCATTTCTATTGGAGGTTGACGCCTCGGAACTGGGAGTAGGAGCTGTTCTTTCTCAGTATGCGGGCAATCCTGAGAAACTACATCCTTGTGCGTTCTTCTCTCGGAAGTTTTTACCTGCTGAACGCAATTACGATGTTGGGAATAGGGAACTATTGGGTATTAAACTGGCCTTTGAAGAATGGCGTCACTGGCTAAAATCTCTGAAGCGCCTTTAGGGTTCTGGGTGATAATATCCATGAGAATTCCGTCGTCCTTTCATGTTTCTTTGTTAAAATCTGCCAAAAATATTCAGGTGTCGTCTCCTTCTCCAATCATAGTGGAGGATGAGCCTGAATATGAGATTAATAGAATACTCGACGCTCGGGTGCTTCAAAACTCTTTACAGTATTTAATAGATTGGAAGGGTTTTGGTCCAGAGGAAAGGTGTTGGGTACCGGCCAAGGATGTCCATGCCAAAACCCTTATTAATAGGTTTCACCGTGAGAATCCGGATAAGCCTGATAAGGTTCCAGAGGCCCCTCGTGAAGGGGGGGTAGTGTCACGGCCACCTCCTTACCTGACCTTCGTTCCCCCGCCGACTCCTCTCGGCGGGCTGCACGTCTGTTGCAGCCAGCGGCGGGTCGGCGTCGCTCCTGCCCGCCCGCCGCTCGGCTGTCACGAGCAGCCGCTCAGGCGGCTTCCGGCCCTGCAGCGTCGGGAGCGGCCGCGCCGCTCTCTGTGCGGCGCGCTCCCGGCGCGCGTCCTCACACGCGCGCGCCTAACCTCGTTCTATGCCCTCCGCCGGCGCTGCGCACTGCGCGCCCGCCGGAGGTGATTGTATTGGGCCTATGAGCCCTGGTCAGTAAAGGGCATGTGCCCAAACACAGTCCGCCTCCCTACATGTAGTTGGGCCAATGAGCCCTTACTATTCAAAAGCTTGTGCCCTATCACACAGTCCGCCTCCCTACATGTAGTTGGGCCAATGAGCCCTTACTATTCAAAAGCTTGTGTCCTATCACACAGTACCTATCCCAGGTACTCCAATCCTTGCACTCCTCCCCTCAGCCAATCCAGTCAGCCCTCATCCTATATAGGTATATACCCTGCAGTTGATCGTTGCCCGTTATAGCGTGCTACTGGGTGTGATTTGGATAGCTCTTCTCCTTGTGATTTTGCCTTGTTTTGACCATCCCTGATTGCCGCCTGGACCGACCTTGCTTGCTTGTACCGCGAACTTCTGACCTCCCGTTGTGACCCTTGGCTTGCCCCTGACCATTCTTCCGTCTAACCCTTCTGTACCGTGCCTCCTCGGATTGACCACCCGTGTATGACCCCTGTCCGTTTATCGCTACTCAGTCTAGTCCCTGGATTCATCTGCCTTCCCCTGCATAAATCAGCATCCTTTGTGCTAATAAGACCTGGGGGCAACCGTGTCCGGTGAGGCGTGTCTAGCGTCCCGGCAAACGGGGGCTTACTATAGGTGAAGAAAGCAGCGGAGATTGGGGGTTGCTGGTTTATTGGAAGGTGGGTGTCTCCGGGACCTGACAATATGCGTTACTGGTGGAGACACGGCTGGTACTGGCAGATACCGGCCGTGGCAGATCAGGTCTCTCACCGCGACTCCTGCTGCCACTCGCCCCTAGTCTGCTGTGACCTCTGCCTGCAGAATCTTGACCTCTGCCTGCAGAATCTTGACCTCTGCCACTCCTCTTTGAACATCGTGGCACTTGCCTGACATTTTTATATATTTGAAATGCGCAATAGGCACTTTAAAAAATGTGTTTACTTTAAAAACCAGAAGCTAAATAAACTGAGGAAACGTTTCTCTGTAACAGATACTATGAAAATTGGCAATATGGGATGCCCTGTGGGCAGGGCTGTTTACAGCAGACACAGAAACAATTTAAACTGCAATATATTTATAAGAAATAACCCTTTAATAGCTGCTTGTAACAGATAGGGTCAAATGTGCAGGTTTGGGATACCCTGCGGCCTGGTGTTTTTACAGCACACACAAAAACAATTCAAACTGCAATATATTTATGAGAAATAGCCTTTTAAAGCTGCTTTAGTGTAACAGATAGGGTCAAATGTGCTGGTTTGGGATACCCTGAGGCCTGTTTTTTTTTTACAGCACACACAAAAACAATTCAAACTGCAATATATTTATGAGAAATAGCCTTTAAAGGCTGCTTTAGTGTAACAGATAGGGTCAAATGTGCAGGTTTGGGATACCCTGCGGCCTGGTGTTTTTACAGCACACACAAAAACAATTCAAACTGCGATATATTTATGAGAAATAGCCTTTAAAAGCTGCTTTAGTGTAACAAATAGGGTCAAATGTGCAGGTTTGGGATACCCTGTGGCCTGGTGTTTTTACAGTACACACAAAAACAATTCAAACTGCAATATATTTATGGGAAATAGCCTTTAAAAGCTGCTTTAGTGTAACAGATAGGGTCAAATGTGCTGAAATGGGATGCACATGTGGGCTGGGGTTTTTACAGTAGACACAAAAAAAATTAAAACTAATCGAGTTATAAGAAATGCTTGTGTGTAACAGATAGGGTTAAACATGCCACTGCCAAGATGGGATGCACAGTGGCCAGGAATTTCTACAGCACCAACAAAAGCAACTTAAAACTGATCTGGCAAATGAAGTGAAATGAAAATAAAAAAAAAGTTTGCCTGTCACTTTCTCTGCTGTCCCTGCCTGGATTGTTCCCGATCGTTCCCAATTTTTCCCTATCTTTCCCTGGCTCTCCCTGGCACTCTGTGGGTCTCTGTGGGTCTCCCTGCCTCTCTGTTAGTCTCTCCCTGTCTGTAGCAAGCTCCGTTCTGGCCACAATACAACGCTGAAATGCGCACAAGCAAGATGGCCGCCGATTATATAACACTGTGACGTCACCGGACTTCCTGGCTGCTGATAGGCTGCATGTGACCTTCCCATGATAACTTGCCCCAGGGGATATGTCCGGACATGTCCATCCACCATTTTACAATGGCTGTAATTGAAATAAATGGAGTTTAAAGGAAAACTTCGATCGATCGATCGAATCGCGGGAAAATTCAGATTCGTTCAGAATAAAATTTTTCCTGAAATTCGGAACGAATTTGGGTTCGTCCGGATCGATTCGCTCATCCCTAATCCTAAAATTGGAATGTAAATAGCTTACAGCTCAATGTGATGTGTGATTTGAGCTGTGTGATGTAAAGAACACTGAAGATTGTGTCCCTTGTAGTTTGAGAAAGGGGGGTTAAAGGAAGAATTCTCAGTTAGATTTTGCTGAACTGGGTTTCCGGAGGCACTACGTCTCAAATAAACTAGATAAGACATTGAATGACTAGCTGAGGGGAAAGGTGGTAGAACCCAGACCAACTATTTTTAAATAGGGTAGTACAGAGACAACATCACTGAATGCACCTAATCTTGGGGTAGGATTTTTTTTTACCTTGTGCTGCATCAACTCTCAATCCTGCTGTGCAATGTTTTAGGCATAGGTGAGTAATTCCTACGGGACAGTTGAAACTGAGATGCCGGGTAGTGTAAAAATGATGTGCAGTCCCCCCTTTCCAGCAAAGCCAGCCTGGGCACCAGCTATGTGGGCTTGTAGCCCAGGGCTTGGAGGCCAAGCTGTCTAGATGGGCACAAGGTTCCTCTGACTGGTGAGAGTGCAGGTATTTGGGCAGGCTTGCGGGCAGGTAACTTTCTGGCCCCTACTTCATTTGAACTGGTAGAGGGGTCTTCATTGTAGTGATAGGACTCGGACCCTCCACCCTACACTGGGCATCCTGCTGCGCGATGAGGACATCACTTGGCGCTGGAACGAGGACAGATGTGAGCTTTTCAAAAATTCAATTCGGACAAACCCATATTTCTTGGGGGAGTTTGCTTATTTCTACTCATCCCTATGGGAACACGGGACTCAACCTGGTTCTTGGAAAAGGAGAGCATTACGCTGCAACAGAAGTTCTGACCTTGGCTCGCTTGGGTAAGTCTTTTTGCAAGTCCGTTTTTTCATGTGTGCCAACCCATAAAGGAGGCTAAGGCAAATCTCCAGTTCAAAAGGATCCGTGATGGATTTCGGCATTCAAACCTGGAAAAGCTTGTTGATGGGCTCCATACAGAGTGTGCAGCAGCAAGCAGATGTAACTTACCTGAGCCCCACAATCGGCTCCGTGATCGGCATTTTTTCCCTGTCAAACAGGCTACAGAAAGATGGCAGCTGCTCCCATGAGTGAGGACACTGGCAGCAGGCACTAGAAGTGTCCTCACTCCTGGAAGTGGAACCATATTTCTGTAGCCATAGCTTGTCTGACAGGGCAAGAACACCGACCAGGGACCAAATCGTCAGCTCAGGTAAGTTGTACAGCCACTTCCTGCTGCATTTGTTTAAAGCACCACCAACCAACACTACAATTTATTTTTTACAGCCTTGGGGCCCCTTCACAGACGGGCTCCGTCTGTTTGGGTGAGCTGCTTTGGGGCACAGGGGCCCACAGAGGCAGAATCACCCCACAAAATTTTGGTCCCTATCGGTTTCAGTGGGGACCGGGTTCAGGTGCAGCTGAAGTTTGGGTAACTGAACCGAACATTTGTTCAAAGTTCAGCCGCACTTGTCAAACCCAAACCTGTAGGAGTTCGCCCAACGCTAGTTATGACCAAACATCAATTTGGACATCACAGCTGGGTTCACAAGATCGATTACAAAACCACTAGGCCATGTCTGCCCTTTAAGTAAAATAGATCGCTCTAGTGCCGCCGCTCCCATGAGTGAGGACACAGGCAGCTGGCAATAGAACTGCTGTTAGTTGCTGGCAGTGCCCTCACTTCTGGAAGCGGTGGCCATATTTCTGTAGCCCTGGCCATAGCATGTTTGAAAGAGCAAGAACACCGACCATGGGCCGTATTGCCAGCTCAGGTAAGTTGTACAGCCGCTTCCTGCTGCGCACTCTACAAATGTTTAAAGCGCTCCCCCCACACCCACCACCATAATTTTTGCAGTCTTGGGGCCCCTTTACAGGTGGGCTCCATCCAGGTGGGTGAGCTATGTGGGGGCATAGGGGCCCCAGAGGCAGAATCACCCCCCCCAAAGTTTAGATCCTTATTGATTTCAATAGGAACTGTTTTCGGATTCAGCAGAAGGTTAGGTAACCAAACCCGAATGTTTGAACGTTCAGCCAAACTTGCCAAACCCAAACCTCTAGGGCTTCGCCCAATTCTAGTTGTGACCTAATTCAATTTAGATTAAAAATGTGTTAGGACTCACAGGTGGAAAATGAGTCTTCAGACCATGGTGCCCAAAGAGAAGTTGCGGTTAGGTGCCTCACTCAAAAACATGTCCCAGCTGGTTTCACAGGGTCGATTACAAAACCACTAGGCCATGACTGCCCTTTAAACTGGACTTTCACCCTGAATAAGAGCCTATCTTATATGTTTCCCCCACTGTACATACAGATTGCCTGCATTAAAGTTGGCAGGCCATGGAGTCTCAGGTTGCCTGAAAACAGAAAGTGTCTTTTCACTGCGCCGCTCTGCATTCTAGGATTGCTGTCCGTTTCCTGACCCCAGCTCTGCTCTGTCTGAGCAAATCACAGCTATAACTTTCTCCCTCTCCTCTCCTCAGTATGTGATGCCTCTGATGCAAGATGGTGTCGCCCATATTCTAGAGTCCTGAACAGAGTTGAATCCCAGCGGTGTAAAGAATAATAAGTAAATGACTAAAAACTTTAAATATATGAATTTTAGATGCTGAGGAATCATTTTTTAAAGGTTCGGGCTTTTTATAAAATCATGCTAAATATCCGGTTTAAGTAAAATAGATAATTAAAAAAAATGTACAGAGTTCAATAATATGTTATTATTTCTCTTTGTAAGCTCTAAAAATATATCAGCACGTTGTAAAATATTGTCTTATGAATTAAATGGTTTCAGGTAGGGATGAGCGAACCGGTTCGGACGAACCGGAATTCGCTCCGAATTTCAAGGAAAATTCGATTCGGCACAAACCCGAATTTTTTTTGGTTCGTGCCGATCGAATTTTCCCTGAAAATAAAAAAAAAAATATGCCGGCATGGTGGGAGCGGGCAGGCCGGCTACGCTGTCAGCTGTCATCAGAGGACGCGTCATCAGAGGGCGCCTCCACGCTCCGACCATGTAGGTAAGTGTTTGCTTTTTAGCCGGCCTGCCTGCCCGCTCCCACCATGCCGGCATTTTTTTTTTTCAGATGAGCGATTCGTGAAAGTTCGATTCGGGCGAACCCGAATTTCTTGGGAAAATTCGGCGAATCGCCCGAATCGAACTTTCAAGAAGTTTGCTCATCTCTAGTTTCAGGTTTAAAAAAAAATTCAGCAAGCATCATACTTAACGATACTCTTCATAACCTCCCCATAAATCCCACAAATGGGGGTTACCTCTCTCGTGAAGAGGGGGGACTCACAATTGCCCTCACCACATTTGTAATATAATCATATAACTTTTATTATCTTTTAAATGCAGCAAAATCCACCTTTTAAAAACATGTTAAAAAAATTATTTCTTACATAATGCGCCACAAGGCGGAGCCATTCTATAAACTACTATTACAAAACATATATTAAAATTAATCCTCACTAATTAATTCCCAATTATTTAAAGTGCATGTGGCAAGTAAAAAGTGCATCAATATCCAACACAGTGTGCAAAGTTTTGATCCAAGATCTCAGCATAAAGTGCAATAAAGGTAAAACACAAGACAACACAAAAAAAATGTCTTACTATGTAAAGAATGGCAACCCTGCAGCAACCCACGCGTTCCGAGACCTCCCCCCGGGTCTCTTTTTCAAGGCACCAGTAAGTATGTCAACCTCCCCATTATGTTATATGGGAGTGAGCCTGACTGTGCCAGCAAACAGGGGGGGGGGGGGGGGGATCCTCTGACCTGCACTCACAACTCAGGGCAGAGGAGTAAAACTGGAGTTCTTTTACATACCTCCCAACTTTTCAGGGTGGGAAAGAGGGGCATTTGTTAAATTAGGCCACAGCTCCTCATTGAGGGATGGATGGGAGATAGGCTGTAACACTTAAAACAATAGAAACACTTTACATAATGTCCATCTTTCCCACCATGAAATCTGGAAGCTACAAGCTGATATATTACATTGAAAGTTTTAAACAAGCCCATGGTTGGAATTTTTATGAAAGAATACATTTGGAAACAGATTTGAGACATATATATTCCAAATATTCAATTGGATTGATAGTTTTTTAATTAGGGCCTTATTTATCAAGGAATAGCGACAGATAGCGACTGGGGAGCCGGCCAGTAAAGCCAGGTACCGCAACTAGAACGCCGGCTCCCCTCCACAATCACACATTTATCAAGCCGATACTGCTTAGCGACTGAGATAGCGCCACCTAGCAACTCATTCATCATTATCCCAGCCTCATCCCACAGCGCCAGCGAACATCCTTGAACAGCGACAGGTATGACCTCTCGCTACCTGGCGCTCTCCAATGCATTTCAATGGCAGAATGTATTTTAATTAATAATTATTTTTTAATATATATATATATATTTTTTTAATTTCCCAAAAAAAATCTGTGAACACTTCTTCCTTTGAAAATGTATTTTTTGGGAATTTTTTAAAAAAAAATTTTTTTTTGCAGAATTGATATTACAGGTCTGATTTTAAACTATTCAGGTTTAAATATTATTTCAAAATCATTCCAAATTTTTTTGGGGTGGTTTGGGGGTTAAAAAACACATCGCCTACTGCGCTCTGGGATTTAAACATGCATTTCACAGCGCTAGGAATTTTTAAGGCTGATTTTTTAATGAATATGGTGGGTGCCGGTCGCTATGTCCAGTCGCTATCATGCGCTCCCATACAACAGCGAACCTGTCAAATAGCGACTCAGCATCTTGTATTCAACATTACGGCACACCGACTGAGTCGCTATCATCCACCGAACAATGGCCAAGCACAGCGACTACTAGCGGTCGCCGTCAAAATACTGCTACAGTCGCTCAACAGTCGCTATCTGTCGCTATCTGTCGCTATTAATGAATTAGCCTCCCCGACATTAGACATGATTTGATCTGTGTAATTTTTGAAAAATTGTCTAGTAGATTACTGAGCGCGGGATTACGTTTTGGATCAACTGGGATCCAAAGTGTAATTTAATAGAAACATTTTGAATAGGTGAATGAATCATTTATTGCTGCAGATCTGCATGTCACACCTCAAAGAGGGACAAGTGAGAACAACGAGGGACAGGGGGACATGGACTCAAAAGAGGGACAGTCCCTCCAAATCAGGGACGCTTGGAAGGAATGCTTTTAGTGTGTGTGAGCACAGCAAGGGGGAAAGTAGCTTAGGGGTACCGCTGAGTCTGCTGTACCGGGCTGTGCCATTTCCTTTTTTACCTCTGCCAGAATGGCTTAAGCCCCGCATGGCTTAGCAGTAGATAAGGGCCTGTATCGATGCAATATTGGATATTGGATATTGAGGCTGATTCACTACTTGTGCCAGGTATTGCCAGATGAGCGTCTGTGCTTAGAGCCACAGCTACTAGACGCTGTAAGCGGGTATCGGGGGCTGTGAGATGTCCGGCATTGATGAATGTGATGTATGTTGGGCGCTCTAACAGCACTAAAATGCTGCTGCGAGCGAGAGGTAGCGCCAGCTCAGTGCGTCCGGCACACCATATTTCACAAAACACTAGATACACAGCGTCGGCGCTCTAAAGCTTGGCAGTATAGCATAGAGCACCAGACGCTGTGTGATTAAAGTGTGCTTTTGAACACATATCCACCAGTAACAAAGGGAAAACACATGGAATGACATTGTTATAGCACTGGGACAATAACACTTTAGTGCCAGACCTGTAATGACAATTCTAAATAAAAAATATAAAAAGTCCAAAAAATGTATAAAAGTGTTTGTTTGCAGCCAGGAGACATCACACAATGATTGGAGCAAAAAAATGTAATTGCCAAACACGCTATTTATACACAACGAATGATGCCCATTGAAATGTATGGGAGAGCGGCACTGAGCGACAGGTACTACATGGCTCTGGAAGCTAGAGCGCCGGCGCTATACACTGAGCCACCTGTAATAATATATGTAACGTTACATAGCGTTGTTAGAGGCGCTATACACTGAGCCTCCTGTAATAATGTGACGCTACATGGCGCTGTTAGAGGTGCTATACACTGACCTGCCTGTAATAATACATGTGACACTACATGACGCTGTTAGAGGCGCTATACACTGAGCCTCCTGTAATAATACATGTGACACTACATGGCGCTGTTAGAGGCGCTATACACTGAGCCACCTGTAATAATATATGTGACGCTACATGGCGTTGTTAGAGGCGCTCACCAGATTCGCATTCATAATGCGAATCCGGCGTTCACCAGACGCTGCCTGCCGCTACCAAGCACTACCTGGCGCTATCCCTTCTTAAATAAACCCCCCTCGACTGTATCCTCTACATCTAAATTGGAGGACGCGGATAAAAAGATGGAGACAGTACTCACTGGCATCCAATATGATGGAACTGCTTCACTTCATTTCCTGTCAAGATAGCGGCAGTGCTTTTAGGACGCGCCGCTCCACATTACTGTTAGAAGAGATCTTTATTTTATTTTTTTTTTGTTTTTTTTGGCGAGGGCGCTCGTGTTTAGCCGAGTATCAGAAAGATGGAAAGATTGTCCGGTGAACTACAAGGATTGACTGAAGAGGAATAAAAAAATCGATGTCCACATTGATTTCTCCTTTCTTCATGTTCCCTCTCATTGACGTCTGTAAAACAAACACTTATTTAAGACACATAATTTTGTAAGCCTTTTAGAAAACAGACGTAAAAACCTAACAAACCTTTCAATAGCGGCGCCCGGGTCTTGTGGACATGGCCAGACTGGGCTCGGCAGAGGAGGTGAGTAGGAGCGTCATTGAAAAGAATGTGATTATTATTCATTTTTATTGATAAAGTTTGCTTAGAAAAACTTAAATGTATTATTAAAATTATAATTTATTATTATTTAATAATAGTTATATGGTATTATTATATTATTTTGAATATATTATTTTATAGTTAGAAATAATAATAATAACAACTACAACAACAACAACAACAACAACAACAACAACAACAATAACAATAACAATAATAATAATAATAATAATACTTGTTAAAGGGAAACAAATACACTTTAGATTTCAGTGCTGGCTTTCCCCTAGGGCATCCCCAATTGGGACAAACCCTGCTGTGTGACCGTCCCCCCCCCTGTAATAGCTTACCTTTCCCCAGCCCAATGTTGCTGGCTCTGGTCCATTGATAGCCATCTGCCGTGACGGCAAATGTCTCTCCTTGTTTTCAACGGGAAGCACATGCTGCTGCATCCTCCGCATCCCCGGTGGTCATGTTTGCGCTCCCACCCCAACCTGGGGGGTTGGCTGGGGCAGGAGCACACGCGCCGGCAGGAATGCGGGGGATGCCGCAGCGAGTGCTCCCCATTAAAGTCAGTAAGAGCCATTTGCCAAAGGATATAAACACGGCAAACAGCTCTGATAAGCTGTGAGCCTGGGTCTCCACCTTGGGAATGAGAAAGAGGTGAGCTTTAAAGTGGACCAACACCCACGGGTGATCGGCCCGGGAATCTATAAGATTCCCGGGCCGATCACCCCCCACCCCGCGGGACATCCGAGATCGGGATGTCCCGCGGGGTGTAACCCCCCCAAAACCCCCGAAAAACCTTACCCGAAAAACTCACCTCTTTCCGCTCCCAGCGCCGACGTACAAGCCTGGTCCAGGAACGTCTAAGCGGCTGCCGCCGCCGCCGCCTCCCGCGCGTCCCTGTAGCCGTGCGCGCGCCCGCGCCGGCCGTCTGCGAATGGCCGACGTGGGCGCGCGCGCGTCAAAAGGGACGCGCGGGAGGCGGCGGCGGCAGCCGCTTAGACGTTCCTGGACCAGGCTTGTACGTCGGCGCTGGGAGCGGAAAGAGGTGAGTTTTTCGGGGGGTTAGGGGGGGTTTCACACAGCGGGGCACCCCGATCGGGGGTGCCCCACCGAAGTGGACCAAGACCCAGGATAGTCAAAATCCTGGGTGTTGGTCCACTTTAATGGGCATTCTGGGGGTTTTCACACAGCAGGGCATCCCATTTCAGCCAGTCATGGACAGCGGTAGTTAGTGCTGGACTATTACATTGATGTTACTGAAGCTTTAGTATTGTTGGGGCAGATAATACGGTAGGAGTGGCTGTGGCCCCCTACAGTCACAATGTTGAGCCTTTAGCATTGAAGGCTGAGGTTTCTTGGCTGGGGGCAACATAGTACCAGGTACACAGGGGGCTGAGTGAAGACTAGAAAGGCAGGGATTGGGTGTGGATATTAAGAGTGGTGGCCCATTCTGCCCAAAAACAGTGCGGTCCACAGGGAATTCTCCCAAGTTTCCCTATAGCAAGGCTTTCCATGGGTGTGAGCTCAACATGGGGCAGTTATGGCCTAAAGGTCTTGTCTAAAGTCTTGTGACTGGAAGGTGGCAGGTTCGATTCCCAACCATGGGACATGACTGAAGTGACCTTGACTTTAACCCCCAATTTCTCCCCAGGCACTGAGTTTAGGGCAGTCAACTGCTCCGGGCACGTGTGCACTTCATTGTCCCTTAGTTTGTAATTCACTGTGTGTATAGTCACTCACATGGTTGGTGTTCACGGAGTTGTGTTGTTCACAGTGCACGGATGGGTGTCTGGGGTTCAGGCTCGGCCAGAGCAGGATGTGATCCAGTGATCAGGTGAGTTGCTGACCACCGGAGTAGGAACTATTAGATGCAGGGGGCAAAAGACGAGTCTATTTTTATATTGCGGTAGCCAACTAGAAATGAGCGAATCGATTCTGACGAACACAAATTCGTTACGAATTTCATGAAATATTCGATTTGTTATGATTCCAAATATCGCCGCGATTTGATCGCTCTAATCGCTTCCTTAAAACTCCATTTACTGCTATACAGTCCATCTAAAATGGTGGATCCACATGTCAGGACATGTCCCATGGGGCAAGGAATGCTGGGTAGGTGTCACATGATACCTATCAGCAGACAGGCTTACCGACGATGTCACAGCCCCATATAAACGGCGGCCATCTTGCAGAAAAATCATTCTGACACTGTATTGCAGCCAGAGCAGATCAGGCAGGGAGAGAGTGAGGGATAGATAGATAGATAGATAGATAGATAGATAGATAGATAGATAGATAGATATGAGATAGAAAGATAGATAGATGGAACAGAAGAAGCGAGGGACAGATAGAGAAGGAGAGAGCTTGTGACAGTGACAGATAAAGACAGGGACAGTTTAAACTGTTTGCATTAGCTTTCAAGCCTATTTAGTGTTAATAACACTCCTGCCTATTTAGCTTTTCCTTTACCTGGTGTCATTCTTTAAAAAGCTGCTAGCATTAATATTTCAAGAGTACCTGTGTAATAACTGCTTGCATTTTATAAGCAAAGTCACTTTTCCACAATCAAGGGAGGCCTGCTCTGTATGTGAGGAGGAGGCATCCCAAACACTAGCATAAATATTTCAAGACTACCTGTCTATTAACTTCTTGCATTTTAAAATTAACGTCACTTTTCCACAATCAAGGGAGGCCTGCTCTGTATATGAAGAGGGGTCATCCCAAACACTAGCATAAATATTTCAAGACTACCTGTCTAATAACTGCTTGCATTTTATAAGCAAAGTCACTTTTCCACAAAGGAGGCCACCTCTGTACGTGAGACGGGGGCATTCCAAATACTAGCACGTGTCTTTTAAGAGTACCTGCCTACTAACCTTTTGCCTTTTGTATAAAACAAGTCTGGTTTACAAGTTTAAAGCACCCATTGCCTTTCACCGGGGGCCATTGTCAGTGCTAGCACTTATCTTTTAAGAGTACCTGCCTCCTAAACTTTTGCCTTTTGTATAAAAAAAGTCTGGTTTACATGTTTAAAGCACCCATTGCCTTTCACTGGGGGCCATTGTCAGTGCTAGCCCTTATCCTTTAAGAGTACCTGCCTCCTAACCTTTTGCCTTTTGTATAAAAAAAGTCTGGTTTACAAGTTTAAAGCACCCATTGCCTTTCACTGGGGGCCATTGTCAGTGCTAGCACTTATCTTTTAAGAGTACCTGCCTACTAACCTTTTGCCTTTTTTATAAAACAAGTCTGGTTTACAAGTTTAAAGCACCCATTGCCTTTCACCGGGGGCCATTGTCAGTGCTAGCACTTATCTTTTAAGAGTACCTGCCTACTAACCTTTTGCCTTTTGTATAAAAAAGTCTGGTTTACAAGTTTAAAGCACCCATTGCCTTTCACCGGGGGCCATTGTCAGTGCTAGCACTTATCTTTTAAGAGTACCTGCCTACTAACCTTTTGCCTTTTGTATAAAACAAGTCTGGTTTACAACAAGTTTAAAGCACCCATTGCCTTTCACCGGGGGCCATTGTCAGTGCTAGCACTTATCTTTTAAGAGTGCCTGCCTACTAACCTTTTGCCTTTTGTATAAAAAGGTCTGGTATCCATTGCCTTTCACCGGGGGGGGCATCCCGAATACTAGCACTTAGCTTTTAATAGTACCTGCATCTTTACCTTTTTTACATTTTGAACAAAAAACATGTTTTAAAACTGCCTGTGGTGCATTTAACTCTGACCAGGGGCATCCTGTATAAGACCATCTGACAGTGTCTTTTTGCATTAGCTTTTAGCTACAGTGTCTGCCTATTTTGATCCAACTTTTCTACACACCTGCTGTTACAAAAATACTGTTGTAGGTGTAGTGTAGTTTATTGTTTTCCCCTCCTAAATTCAGTAAAAATGTCAGGCAGAGATGTGCCAGGATGTGCACCAAGGAGAGACCTAGATTCATCAGGCAGAGGTCACAGCAGTCTAGGAGCGAGTGGCAGCAGGAGTCGCGGTGAGAGGCCTGATGTCCCGGTATCTGCTAGTGGTCGTGTCTCGACTAGCAATGCATCTGCCATCATCGATTGTTTAACGCGGTCATCGACCTCATCACAACAGTCCGTAAGTGCCTCGGACACAACCCTGAGTTGGCATGGCCCGGGAGCAGCCCCTGTCCTTCCATTGACTATGTCCTACACCCCCACCGCTCCAGCCACCGTATCTTATGCTTCCACTATACAGTGAGGACGATGTGTCAGTCAGCAGCTACTGCCCAGCCAAGAAATGGAGGAGACATCCGCCGCTTCTTCCGCTAGGCAGACAAACACTGAGGAGGAGAGTGGCGTGGGAGGTGGTGTGGGAGGTGGTGTGATGAGCATTCCATCTCCTGCAGCAGACGCTCTTGTGGAAACCAAGGAGGACATCAGTAACGTGCAGGCACAACTCGATGATGATGATGAAGCCGATCGCACTTGGGAGCCCGCTGCAGAAGGGGATTCATCATCATCAGGAGAAGAGGGTCCCAGGTTGCCCCAGAGTCAGCGGCTGAGGCAGCAAGGTGGCAGTAGGGTTGGCAGTCAGCATGGTGGCAGTAGGGCAGTCAGCATGGTGGCAGAATTGAGATGTCTGGAGCCACACATGGCCGGGGGCGGGGTAGACCACCTGCTGCATGGCAGGCTGCTTTCCCGGGAGGTAGTGGAGCAGGGGTTCCTGGAGTTGGCAGCAGTAGCAGTGAATTAGTGCAGATTGTTGGAGGGAAAATTAGCTACTCGGCAGTGTGGCACTTTTTCCTCAAGCATCCTCAGGAGGGTAACCTGGCCACATGCAAGATGTGTAGACAAAAGGTCAAGCGTGGCCAAGGCACCAGCCAAGGCTCCAGCACCTCAGCCGAAGGTAGCTGTGCGTCATACCCATCCTCTGCCGCTCCAGATGCTCCTGCTCCTCCTAATAAAAGTCACTCATCCCACCAGCAATCCATCAGCGAAGCCATGTCCGTGTCTTTGCAAAGAAGGCAGTACCAGCCCTGCACAAATTTGTTGAGCAGAAGGTGGGCCAGTCCTTGAGCCTGTCGGTGTGCACCAAAGTGCACGGTAGCGCCGACATCTGGAGCTGTAACTACGGTCAGGGACAATACATGTCCACTGAGTGAATGTGGTTTCTGTACAGCAACTTGGACAGGTCACACCGCTTCAGCCTCCACGCTCCCAGGCCGTTTTGCCTGTCACAGTGTGCGACTCTGCCTTCTCATCCTCTGCCATCTCCTCAGCCTCCACTGTACGGTCAATTCTCAATGCCCCTTCAGCCTACCATGTGTGCAGGGCACGGTGTTGTCACGCTGTGCTTCACATGGTTTGCCTTGGCAAACGGTGTCACACAGGGGAGGAGCTCCTGAAATTCATTCATCAATGGTACCATGGTGACTGACAATGGAAGTAACATCTTGTCTGCGCTGAGACAAGGAAGCCTGAGCCATGCTCCCTGTATGGCACACGTGTTAAACCTAGTTGTCAAGCGTTTTCTGAAGTCTTCCCCCCATCTGCAAGACATCCTAACAACGGGAAGGAAACTTTGTATGCACTTCAGCCACTCCTACACCACCAATCACACCCTTCTTGAGCTACAGCGTCAGAATGGTATCCCCCAACATAGTCTGATTTGCGATGTTCCCACCCGTTGGAATTCCACCCTACATATTTTAGATCAACTAGATCGACAGATCGACGAACAGAGAAAAGCCATCACTGATTTTTTAATGATCCAAGCAGATAGGGGGACTCCCCTGTGTAAATTTTATGTGAACCAGTGGCAGCTCTTACGTGACACCTGCCGTTTTCTCAGGCCCTTTGAGGAAGCCACTTTATTTGTCAGTCGCCAGGATTACGGCATGAACGACGTGATTCCGCTGCTTCATGTAATACAACACATGTTGGAAACCATGGCTGGTCAGGGCACTGGAGACATGTCGCATACATTTCACGGCCACATAAACCCTGTGGGAGCTGAGGAGGAGGAGGAGGAGGAGAAGCACAGTGAAGCGCAGTTTAGTTTTGGCGAAATGGGTGGTTTATCTAGTCATCTGACAGGAGAGGAGGAGCAGGAGCAGCCAGTGGAGCTAGAGGGTTGTGAGGAAGGCGAGACAGAGGACCCAGACACACCGTGGCAGTATGCAGTGGAGATGGAGACAGGTAGTCCCTCCGAGTCACTTGCACAAATGGCACGATGCATGCTCACGTGCTTGCGTAGTGACCGCAGAATTGTCTCCATTTTTCTGCGGGCTGGCTACTGGCTCTCCACCTTATTGGACCCTCGCTTCCGGCAGAAAATTGGGGCATTTTTTAAACCCGCCGAGGGAGGACAAACTGACCTACTACAAAGACATTCTACGTAGTCAGTTGGCCGATGCCTATCTGCGCCATGGTCCATACTCTCGCAGGTCTGACTTGGGGGGACCTCTGCGCTCACTTTCCACTGCCATGGCTGCTGGGGGGGGTGGCAGGAGCAGCAGCAGCAGCTCCATCAGCAGCAGCCTCAGTCTTCAGTCGCTAATAAGTAGCTTTCTGCTACCGCATAGTGAGGCTACTCATGAGCAACAGGAAGACCTGGAGCAGGGCCTGAACCAGCAGGTCGTGTCATACTTTGAAATGACCATGCCAACGCACCTTGAGGATCCGCTGGACTTCTGGGCAGCCAAACTGGACTTTTGGCCGCAACTGGCAGAGTTTACCCTGGGAAAGCTGTCCTGCCCGGCCAGTAGTGTGCCATCTAAGCGGGTCTTTAGTGCTGCGGGGGCCATAGTAACGCCAAGGAGAACTCGTCTGTCCACGAAAAATGTGGAGAGACTCACCTTTGTGAAGATGAATCAGGCATGGATCAGCCAGGATTTCCACCCACCAATAGCCGATGCATGCGAGTAGCTTATCCATGGTAGCTTCTTCTGCTGCTGCCATCTCCTGGGTGTGTCTTTCAGGCAATATATGAGCTCCCTATACTGCTGCCAACTCCAATGTGTTTTTCAGGCAATATATGGGCTCCTAATGCTGCTGCCAACTCCAATGTGTTTTTCAGGCAATATATGGGCTCCTAATGCTGCAGCTGCTGCCGCCAACTCCTGGGTGTGTCTTTCAGGCAATATATGAGCTCCCTATGCTGCTGCCAACTACAATGTGTTTTTCAGGCAATATATAGGCTCCCTATGCTGCTGCCAAGTCCAGAGTGTGTCTTTCAGGCAATATTTGGGCTCCCTATGTTGCTGCCAACTACAATGTGTTTTTCAGGCAATATATGGGCTCCCTATGCTGCTGCCAACTCCACTGTGTGTCTTTCAGGCAATATATGGGCTCATCATGCTGATGCCACCTCAAGGCTCTGTAATTGTGCCGCTCTGCATCAGCGAATCTAATAGCGACACCTCTGATCTGCATGTCATACTTCTTTACAATAGTATTTCACTACCCCAGCATGCATCCTATGCATGTTACAGCCAAGCAAAACGTTCTGCAACCCTATGGAGGCTCTTGGACGGCCAGAAATAGCCATTTTTAATAGCGATTTGTCGCAAATAAATTCGGACCGAATCGTTATTTTCCCGGAAAATTCGGCAAATTAGCCGAATCAAATTTTTCAAAAGTTCGCTCATCTCTATAGCCAACCTCTTCAAAAGCTTTTTGTTTTCTACAACACAATAGAAATGACTGAATTTTACCAAATTTTAGGCAAGCCTCGCTGAATCAGCAAAATTCAGAGGTTATGTAACACTGACTCTAATCCGAAGCTCAACACTTATAAACATTAATTCTGTAGGCTCTTAAATACTTTACATTGATAGTGCTTCAAGAAATGGAAGACAGCCAGCGCCAGGGGTTCCCCCACATGATGTCACTCCGATGACATTCCATATCAGACTTCAGGTCATCAAGCTAGAAAAAGATGATCTTTCTTTTATGATAACAACGGGGCGCCCCCTGGGGAATTTCATAACATTTGCAACTCACCGCATCCTATCCTACAAAAGGCGCGTGACAAGGTCAAAGATGGATGAAGTGATAGAATAAAAGCAAGTGAAGTGCTTTGATAGCAAAAGGTTAGACAAGCATGAACAGCACTTCTCATTGGTGGCACATGTGTCTTTCATGTGCGATTTGATGGCAGGTCCCCGAGTTGCTGGGAACTATTTAAACCATTGCTAATTTTCTTTGTTTGTTTTGTTGCTTTTATTATGACACAAGCAATTGCAGGAGTGGCCTGAATCAAGAATGTGCTTTATAACTGTAAGGTGATCAGTTTCTAATTGTTTCATGTAATAGTTTGGCTATTTGGGGTACCCCACACCCCAAAAGCACCCCAAAAGAAAAGGTTGCACCACTAATCAAGAATATTATATCAAGAAATCTTACAATTTTATTGGATTATCAAATTGACAAAAAGACTCATTAAAAATCATTAAAAAACATGTACACATACAAAATCCCAAGCCCCAAAGGACTTGGAAGCAGAGTGGATATGGAGGAAGGGGGTGGATATGGAAGCTGGACCCCGTTGATATATACGGTTTTCAATATATTTGATTTGTTGTGTCCCTCTTTTTCACTCTTTGTGCCCTTGGTTTGCTAAAAAGTATTTTTTTATAGGTATTTATTGTTTGTTATTGATGCACTTTGTATTTAGGGACACAAATATGACACTTTATTTGTAATAGCACTTGCACTTTATTTAGAAAATAATAAGATGGATCATGCATAAGAGGGACCAGCATAGTATTTTACAATGAATTGTGAGCCAGGAGGGGTTACAGCTTCTTAATAGACATCTTCCTCCCCCCTATCTCCTTTGGGAATTTTGTATGTGTACATGTTTTTTAATGTTTTTTTAATGAGTCTTTTTGTCAATTTGATAATCCAATAAAATTGTAAGATTTCTCGATATAAGATAAGTGGTGCAACCCTTCCTTTTGGTGTGCTTTTGGGGTGTGGTGTACCCCAAATTCTGTTAAATTTAGGCCCTTATTTATGAAGGAATAGCGACAGGTAGCGACTGGTGAGCGGCCGGTAATGACGGGCCCCGCCACGAGAACGCCGGCTCCCCACCACAATCACACATTTATCAAGCCAATCCTGCTTAGCGACTGAGATAGCGCCATATAGCCACTCATTCATCATTATTCCAGCCTCACCCCACAGCGCCAGTGTCCGACCTTGAACAGCGACAGCTATGACCTCTCGCTACCTGGCGCTCTCCAATGCATTTCAATGGAACAATCTTTAAATATTAATAATTAATTGTTATTAATTGTTTTTTTTTTTTTTTTTTTTAAATGTGAAAAATTCTGTGACCACTTCTGTCATTTTAGATAATTTTTTTAAGCGAAAAAAAAAATTGTACAGAATTGATATTACAGGTCTGATATTAATGTATTCATATTACAAAATTATTTCAAAAACTTTTTTTTTTTTTTTTGTTTCCAAAAATATGGTTGTTTGGGGGTTAAAAAACTACTTTTAACCCATCGCCGCCAGCGCTCTGGGGTTTAAACATGCATTTCACAGCGCGAGAATTTTTTGAGTGTGATTTTTTAATGAATATGGTGGGAGCCGGTCGCTATCATGCGCTCCCATGCAGAGCGGAACCTGTCAAATAGCGACTCCTCACCCAATATTCAACATTACGGCAAACCGACTGAGTCGCTATCAACTACCGAACAACGGCCAAGCACAGGGACTACTAGCGGGCGCTCTGAAAATGCCGCTACAGTCGCTCAACTGTCGCTACCTGCCGCTATTAATGAATCGGCCTCCCCGTTGATTGCAGAAACCATGGGGTTGCACGCTTAAAATTATCTTTTACTGGTGCAGCCACTTCCTAATATAAGTTTGGCTGTACTATTTATTGTGTATACTGCACTGTTATATTATTACTTATATTACTATTACTTTTATATATATTACCCACAAATAGTTCGAGAAATATGGCTTCTAGGTAAATTTTTGGATGCGCTCTAACCTTTACACATGAACTTAATGTGACGTCTAAACATTTGAATGCACATGTCCAACTGTTCAATGTTTCAGTCATTTTGGTGTTCTCTAACAAGGAGTTTAACAGCAAAATCCAAATGTGTTTGATCCATGACTCGCCCAACAGACTTCCTAGTTCAATTAGAAATGGTATTCAAACAGTTCTACTCATCATGTGGTTCACAATTTGATCATGAGACGGGCAGGCTGATTCATGACTAGCGCCAGGTAACGGCAGATAAGCGTCCGTACAGCGGCGCTAAGAGCGACCGCTAGTGGTCGCTCTGATCGGCCGTGAGTTGCTATTACAGAGCGCCTCAGTCGCTGGCCGGCATTGATGAATTTGATGTGTGAGTCGCTATAACACCAGTACAGAGCTATATGGGAGCAAACGGTAGCGACTGGTCAGTGTGAGCATCTCAAACCATATTCATAAAAAAAAAACAGCCTCACACAACGTCGACGCTCAAAATTGTGTCGCTGTAGCCCAGAGCGCCGGACGCTGTGTGATTAAATCCGTTTTTGAACGCATATGCACCAGTAACAAAGCGAAAACATATGGAATTATATTGTTATTACATTGTGACATTAACACTTTAATACCAGACCTGTAATAACAATTCTGCATAAAAATATAAAAAATCTAAAAAGTTTTCAAAAATTACATTTAATAGGCCAGAAGAGGTCACACAATGATTTGAAATGTATGGTAGAGCGACAGGTATCGAGAGGTAATTTCCACATAGCTAGACATGTTTTTTGCTTGATATTTAGTTGATGAGAGGGTTAAACTGGGCGGTAAATTAGTTCCCAGGCCCTGAATAATAATAATAATTTTGTATAAATAATAGTGATTGAGCTGCTCCCACCCCCCTTTGTTCATTTGAATTGCCATGAGCACAAGCAGGGAGCTATTCAGTCAATATGGTTTTCTCCCTGTGAAGTGTTCTAAAGTGAGGCTGGCAGCTTCCCAGGTGAGTAGCTCTCAGATATTTGTCTGCATTGCATGTCCCAACTTTGGGGGCTCAGAATTAAGAGTAGGGACCACACTAAACACAGAGTGCCTTGCCGGGGCAGTGTGGCTTCCACATGCATCTGCAGATATATGCAACCAAATCTCTGTCTTTCCACATAGCTAGACATGTTTGTTGCTTGATATTTAGTTGATGAGAGGGTTAAACTGGGCGGTAAATTAGTTCCCAGGCCCTGAATAATAATAATAATTTTGTATAAATAATAGTGATTGAGCTGCTCCCACCCCCCTTTGTTTATCGAGAGGTAATACCAGGCTCTGAAAGCCAGAGCGCTGCTGGGATCCGCTGAGCCGCCTGTGATGATGAATCGGACGATACGTGCCGCTGTAAGAGGCGCTCACCAGAATCGCCTTCATAAATGTGCTATTGCGTGCAGTGGCCGGCGGTCACTTGACGCTACCTGACACTACGATGCACTACCTGCTGCTATCCCTTAATGAATTAACCCCCAAGACCACACCTAACATTTGATTAATAGTACCTGACCATTGCAAGGCTTCAAGCACGTGTAACAGGGTTCTAATTTTATAATTTGGTAGAGTAGTTAGGCAGGTTTTAGTCTTAGGGACTGCAGCAGGGATGCTATAGGTCTAAATTGCCTCCCTGCTGCAGAGGGTTAATCTTAAGCCCAGTTGAGGGAACTGCCCACCCAAGCACTAATGGTTTCTTCTTTATTCAAGCTAACCTGGTTTAATTGCGAAAACTGGCTGTAGAACTACACGGTGGTCTGAGAGAGTGTCTCTGTCATGGCGCACTTACCTCCAGCCCGGTTCCATGCATCCTCGGGCAGCACAGGCTTAGGCGGCTGGCCGGGACTCCTTCCGCCTGGCAGCCTCATCCCCTTCTAATCCCGACGTGATCGACGTTGGCTTGAGTGTCAAAGAGCGCGCCCTCCTCCTCCTTTCCTTGCCACTTCCCCTGCTCCCCTGTACGTGCTTGAGCGCACACGTGAGCACATTTGTCTTATGCTGATTGCAGCACCGCCGGAGGTTAGTTAAAGGGCCAATGAGCCCTAGTGTTGTTCTGGGCGAAACGCCCTAAAAGTTTGAACTGGGCCCAATGGTTATTATATTGTCCGATGAAGCGATTCCTCCTTGTCCAATTCCCTGCTTTCTAAAAGAATTTCCAGCCATATTGTCATTGCCCGGGATAGCTTTTAGCTGGGTGTGATATTCCTGAGACTCACGTGTTGTTTATCCATTGCCGACCTTTCTAGCCTGACTATCCTGACTGCCGCCTGTACGACTGTATTACGACTATGAACCCGTCTCATGCCCGGTGCAGCGAAGCTTTCTGATCTCCTGGTTTGACCCTTGGCGTGACCTTTGACCTTGCCTGTATTCCCCCTCCTAGTTGCTATTACCAGAACTGTATTCTGTATTTACCTCAGCTACCCAATTATGTCTAGTCTTACCTTCGGTTCATCTGTCTTCACCCCCTGTAAGTTTACATCCTTTGATCTAATACGTCCTGGGGCAACCGTGTCCGGTGAGGGGTTTAAAGCGTCCTGGCAAATGGGGGCTAGCTGCAGAGATTGGGGGTTGTAAACTCACAAAGAACACTGGTGTCCCTGGGGTTTGACAGCCTCCACTTTTCCCTGCCCCTGACCCAAGGAGAACTGCTTCTACAGCGTGGCCCTAGCCAGGGGGTTAAATCTTACACCTGCCCTTCAAATAGAGCCTATTAGTAGAGGGCATCCCAAAGTCTGTGGTTGTGCCCAATACACAGGATTTTCTTAGATGGTAGTGGCTACTGAGTTGGCATTTGAGTGCATGGGAGACACAGGCCCCTCATGCTTCTACCCTCCAGCCAGGGGGAATGCCAACTTCCAAAAAAGGAAAGGTAAAGATCAGAAAATACTGCACTACAAGAAAAAAAAATAATTCTAAAGATACAAATTAAATCAATTTGATAATGCTTCACGTGCTATAACCCACTTATCCCAAAAGGTTAAATTACAACATATAACAAATCAAGCACAGAGCAACATATAAAACTTTTTTTAAGGTCCAAAAAGATTGATTAAATAAAGAGGTTAAGAGTCCCAGTGCGCATGCACCTCTCCAAAGTCAATGGATCAGGGTCACTTTACTGCCTCACAGTGTAGAGTGCGGGTAGTAGGGATGCCTTATTCAAACCGTATCCAAATGGCAAATTGATGCCCAACATTGATTGCAATCCAATCCTGGCCTCAAAGAATAGCAGGAGGGAAAACGGGTACACTCCGGGTATAACTCCACCAGTACATACGTATAAAAGAACCAAAGAAGGAAGCGATCTAGCGTAATACTGTTTAATAAAAAAAAATAAAAATGCAAATCATTACACTCACATTAAGAAATAAATTAGACAAGCGATTAAGACAGGAAGCGACCCTCATCAATCCTCGGTACCGCCTCGGCTGATAGCAGGTACAAGGGGGGAGGCGCAGATCCAAGATGTGACCCGGGTAGGGAGGCCGCCACTGCTGCCAAGGCTAGTGCTCTTTCACAGAGGCTTCTTTTCTGTAGTATAAGATGTTCCCTCTCCTAGGGTGTTTAACATGTCACTTGTTGGCATCAATATCTCCCAACCCAATAGCGGAAGAGCCTGTGCTCATCGTTTCGTTGTGGAAGAGCACCACACCTGTACTGAAAGGCATAGGGACTGGCAAGCCGACAGGCTTAGGGGCATGCCATTTGGCCTCTAAGCCTTGCCCTTATGCCTGGTGTGCTAGGCTAGTATCCTATGTAAAGGGAGGGGGGGCGATTTTTTATTAACTGAAAAAATGGCCAAATATTTGGTCTGAATTTTTCCTCCCATAGTGTATTTGGCATTTGAGAGTTCCGAATGCCAGATATAAGGACCCTTGGCCGGAGGGCTTCCAGAGTTAATAGTGCCTCGTCTAGTTCTTCCAGCTTCCTAGTCTGAGGGGGCCATGTGGAAACATTGGTGACAACTATCTATTACCGAAACCAGCCTGCCACCAGCTCACAAACATTTTTTGTACATGACCATGTCTAGTCTGCCACCAGCCCCTGAACTTGCCCTGAGGATTCATGTGGAAACCTTGGTGCCAGCATTCCATGACCATAGTCAGGCTGTGGCCAACATGCAACATTGCTTTGTCTATGGCCACGTCTAGTCTGTCACCAGCCTTGCTACTTGTTCCGAGGGCTAAAGTGGAAATCTTGGTGCCAACCTTTCATAACCACAGTCAGCATGTCATCAACATACTATTTTACTTAGTCCATGACCACGTCTAGTCTGTCAATAGCCATGGAACTTGCCCTGAGGGATCAAGTGGAAATCCTGGTGCCAACCTGCCATGACCACATTCAGAATGTCACAAACACACTATTTTGCTTTGTGACCACATGACTACATCTAGTCTGTCACCAGCCAATGAACTTGCACTGAAGACTCATGGAAATCTTGGTGCCAACATTCCATGACCACATCCAGCCTGGCACCCACAGGCTATTTTTCTTTGTCCATGACCACTTCTAGTCTGCCACCAGACCATGACCTTGATATGCCTTGATAAGATTAACTACTACTTATAGCCTACCTATAGTTCTTCACTATTTTTAATAAAGAGGAAGGAGAATGGATACAACAGTTGTGTTTTGTTTTTTATTCTAAAGAACCTGAAGGCTGTTGCCATAGAATGAACCCAATTCCCCACCCATACATTTTGTACCTGTATCTGTTCATACAAACTCTCAAAACTTGTTGCAATGGCAACTTGTAGGGAAGATTGTTTTAGACAATATTTATACTATTTATATGAACTAGAAGCAAACACCACGCGGCAAACACTAAAAGCTCTGAAAGCACTTGAGACATTTCTGAAGGACAATTGCCTTTGCTAACGTGGCAACCAAAGAAGCAACCAAATGTGCAGAATGCTTTGAAGTCACTGAAGGGTCAATAATAATGCCCCAGACATTGCAATGCTGAAGAGCTGTCTTAGAACATTATTAAAAAAATTATACATTTCATAAAGAACACTTCAGAAGTATTTAAAAATATAAAATTAGAAAGAACATGTGTTGCTTATGAATATTTGTAAAGAATGACCAGACTTTTAATGTAACATTTGGAAATTCGGGGAATATATGTTCATTTTATACAAATTTTTATCAGGCCCCTTTCAAATCTTGTGTTGTGATAAGGTAGGATTTCTCACTTGCAAATTCTATTGAGGCAATAGAAAGCAATAGTTTAATTTACATCTATGCACATTTCAAATGCAATGCTTGCCCCCAACGTGAGCAAAGAAGCAGTCAATACTTTAGATACGAATCACTGCTGGGTTCCTCTGTCCCCGATGGTGTCTCAGACATCTTCTGTAGCTGTTGCTTCTGTTGCTGGCTCCTGTTAGGGTCCTTTAACCTGATAGCCCTTCTGCCCTTGAGTTGTCCTACTGATGCCGATACTGCCTCTTAAAGGCAGGATAAAGTCCTTCTTAGTGCCACTGCTGATGCTGGGTCCTCCAGGTGCCTCTACCGCCTGCTCAGAGGTTCCCTGAAGCCACTGGTAAACTAGAAACTTTGGATGCCCACAAGGCCACCACCACCAATACATTATTGGAATTCTGTAACCATGGTTCTCAGGAGTGTTGCCAATAATCAATAATCACATGACAGCCAGATGAATTATAACAAGAGATGAGAAAACTTGTTAAAAATTTGATTCAGGAGGGGAGCAGGGGAAGCTCTGTCAGGGTCCGCCGCTGCCTGCCTGCCGCTGGACCTGAGGAACAGGGGAGCCAGCTTGCAGGTAGTTGACAGTGAGTTTCATAGAAAGTTTGATCGGTATTAATAAAAGTAGTTTTTTAACCCCCAAACAACCATATTTTTTGAAAAAAAAAAAAAAAAAGTTTTTCAAAACATTTTGTAATATGAATACATTAATATCAGACCTTTTTTTTTTTTTAACCATAAAAAAATATCTAACATTGCAGAAGTGGTCACAGAATTTTTGACTGGTAAACTAGAAACTTTGGATGCCCACAAGGCCACCACCACCAATACATTATTGGAATTCTGTAACCATGGTTCTCAGGAGTGTTGCCAATAATCAATAATCACATAACAGCCAGATGAATTATAACAAGAGATGAGAAAACTTGTTAAAAATTTGATTCAGGAGGGGAGCAGGGGAAGCTCTGTCAGGGTCCGCCGCTGCCTGCCTGCCGCTGGACCTGAGGAACAGGGGAGCCAGCTTGCAGGTAGTTGACAGTGAGTTTCATAGAAAGTTTGATCGGTATTAATAAAAGTAGTTTTTTAACCCCCAAACAACCATATTTTTTGAAAAAAAAAAAAAACAAGTTTTTCAAAACATTTTGTAATATGAATACATTAATATCAGACCTTTTTTTTTTTTTAACCATAAAAAAATATCTAACATTGCAGAAGTGGTCACAGAATTTTTGACATTAAAAAAAAAAATACATTAATAGCAATTAATTATGAATATTTAAAGATTGCTCCTTTGAAATGCATTGGAGAGCGCCAGGTAGCGAGAGGTCATACCTGTCGCTGTTCAAGGTCGCTCGCTGGCGCTGTGGGGTGAGGCTGGAATAATGATGAATGATTCGCTATCTGGCGCTCTGTCAGTCGCTAAGCAGGATCGGCTTGATAAATGTGTGATTGCGGAGGGGAGCCGGCGTTCTCGTGGCAGTGACCATCATTACCGTTCGCTCACCATTCGCTACCTGGCGCTATCCCTTGTTAAATAAGGGCCTAAGTTTAACTCACTCACCTCTGATGTCTTATTCTGGCCTGTTGCCAAAGTCTTCATCTCCTTACCTTTAGTGGTAAACTCAGCCTTCTTACTACAACAAAGCTCATCCTTCTCCACTACTCCTCCATACAGAACAATGGTTCATTGGCCAGGCACAAGCACAGCTCAAGCTGGGCAAGTCCACCTTGCAAATGTGCAGTGAACCAGCAGCTAGGAAAAACCAAATTGGGTAACTAGGATCTGCTACTTGCTGCTAGGGTAGGTGGTATCATAAGGAACACAAGTTGCTGACTACAGCATACTTACATTAAAGCCAAATACAGGGGTAATGCAGGGACTTGAATATTATTATCCTCGAATCAAAAGCACTTGGGTGGTTTATATATTACAATCATAGCATTGCTAAGCTCATCTAAAAAGATGCGTCACCTCTGGTGCTGAAGCAGCCTTGGTGTTCCTATTGGTGGGCTTTGTTTATCTTTGGATCTAAGGCATCTAGATCAGAATCTGCCTTTAGGAACAGCAAGGTGATAATTCTCTTGTCAACAATTTTTCAGCCATTGTCCAGCTTTCTAACCTGGGGGGTCATGTGGAAACATTGGTGATAGCTATCTGTTACCAAAACCAGCCTGCCACCAGCTCACAAACTTTCTTTGTCCATGACCACGTCTAGTCTGCCAAGAGCCCATGAACTCATCATAAGGACTCATGTGGAAAACTTGGTGCCAACATTCCATGATCGCAGTCAGGCTGTTACCAACATGCAATCTTACTCTGTCCATGACCACATCTAGTCTGCCACCATCCATGTTACTTGTCCTGAGGGCTCAAGTGGAAATCTTGGTGCCAACCTTTCATAACCAAAGCCAGCATGTCACCAACATGCTATTTTGCTCTTTGTCCATGACCACGTCAAGTCTGTCACCAGCCATGGAACTTGCCCTGAGGAATGAAGTGGAAATCTTGGTGCCAACATTCCATGACCACAGCCAGCATGTTACCAGCACACAATCTTGCTTTTTCCATGGCCATCTCTAGTCTGTCACCAGCCAATGAACTTCCCCTGTCACACACAAGCAGTTTTGCTTTGTCCAGCAGCTAGGAAAAAAACAAATTGGGTAACTAGGATCTGCTGCCTGCTACTAGGGTAGGTGGTCGGATGTATCATAAGGAACAAAAGTTGCTGACTACAGCATATTATACCATTTGTTTTCCACTTACATTAAAGCCAAATACAGGGATAACGCAGAGGCTCAAATATTATTAGCCTTGAATCAAAAGCACTTGGGTGGTTTATATATTACAATTATAGAATTGCTAAGCTCATCTAAAAAGATGTGTCACCCCTGTTGCTGCAGCAGCCTTGGTGTTCTTATTGCCCAGCAACAGGAAGCCATGGTGGGCTTTGTGTATCTTTGAATCTAAGACATCTAGATCAAAATCCGCCTCTAGGAACAGCAAGGTGATAATTATTTTGTCAGCCATCGTCCTGCTTTTCCAGCTTTCTAACCTGGGGAGGTCATGTGGAAATATTGGTGATAATTATCTATTACCAAAACCAGCCTGCCACCAGCTCACAAACTTTCTTTGTCCATGATCACGTCTAGTCTGCCAGGAGCCCATGAACTCGCCCTGAGGACTCATGTGGAAAACTTGGTGCCAACATTCCATGACCACAGTCAGGCTTTCACCAACATGCACTCTTGCTCTGACCACATCTAGTCTGTCACCAGCCATGTTACTTGCTCCGAGGGCTCAAGTGGAAATCTTGGGGCCAACCTTTCATAACCAAAGCCAGCATGTCACCAACATGCTATTTTGCTTTGTCCATGACCATGTCAAGTCTGTCACCAGCCATGGAACTTGACCTGAGGAATTAAAGTGGAAATTTGGTGCCAGCATTCCATGGCCACAGTCAGCATGTAACCATCACGCAATCTTGCTTTTCCATGACCATGTCTAGTCTGTCACCAGCCAATGAACTTTCCCTGAAGACTCATGTGGAAGTTTTGGTGCCAACATTTAATGACCACATCCAGCCTGTCACCCACAAGCAATTTTGCTTTGTACATGACCACGTCTAGTCTGCCACCAGACCATGACCGTGATATGCCTTGATGAGATTGACCAGGTCCAGTCTACTGCTACCTATAACCTTGATATGTACATAGCTATGTCCAGCCTACTGCCAGCCCACAACCTTGCTATAATTATGATCACATCCAATCTGCCACCAGCTCATTACCTTGTTACAACTACAATCACACCATGTCCGTTGCTAGCTTACAACCTTTGCTGCAGTCTCTGGGCAAATCTTTGTCACAGTTTCCAGCAAAGCTAATACATCCTCCAGCTTCCATCAAGGCATCTGAACCAAGATGACCACATGATCTTGCCCATTGACTATATTGTTGTAGTTTCTAGAGTTAACTCATTGGTTACATTTTACAAATATTCCTCAGTCTTTCTGAAAAAGAAATGCTGCTCTAAGTCTTGGGTTGTCCGTGTTACATTTGCCATAGCAACTGCATCTGTCAGACAAACCACCTTGCTTTTTTTCTTGACCTAAAGCAACCTGACACCATCACGGAATGTTTCTTTGTCCATGACATCTAGTCAGCCACAATCCCATAACCTCGTTGTGTCCATGACCAGGTCCAGCCTGCCACTACCAATGACCTTGTTATATCCAACCTGCCACAAGCAATCTTGCTGCTTTTATGTTGACAGTCAGGCTGCCACCAGCCTTTGGCCTTGTTACAACCACAACCATGTTCAGCCTGTTGCTAGCCTACAACGACGGTATACAGCCTCGTCTCCATAGTTGTAGACTCTAGAGAATGTTCGGGATGAAATGCAAGGTAAGAAAATAAGACAAGGAATTTTGTCTGGTAGAGGCAGTTGGTATGTAACCTCTGGAATATTCAGTTGTGAATACAGTGAGTACACATTTTAAAAGAAATAAATATCAACCTTTCTCCAAAAAAGCAGCTTCAAAACATTGGATTGTCCATGCTGCTCCCACTAGGACGCTTGTCCATGATAACGTCTAGTCTGCCACCAGCCCCTGAATTACCCTGAGGACTCATGTGGTAAACTTGGTGCCAACATTCCATGACCACAATCATGCTGTGACCGACAATTTTGCTCTGTCCATGACCACGTCTAGTCTGTCACCAGCCATGGAACTTGCTCCCAGGGCTCAAGTGGAAATCTTGGGACCAACCTTTCATAACCAAAGCCAGCATGTCACCAACACACTATTTTGCTTTGTCCATGACCATGTCAAGTCTGTCACCAGCCATGGAACTTGCCCTGAGTAATAAAGTGGAAATCTTGGTGCCAACATTCCATGGCCACAGTCAGCATGTCACCAGCACACAATCTTGCTTTTTCCTTGGCCATGTCTAGCCTGTCACCAGCCAGTGGACTTTCCCTAAAGACCCATTTGGAAATCTTGGTGCCAACATTTAGTGACCGCATTCGGCCTGTCACCCACAAGCAATTTTGCTTTGTCCATGACCATGCTTAGTCTGCCATCCGACCATGACCTTGATATGCCTTGATAAGTTCGACCAGGTCCAGTCTGCCACTACCTATGACCTTAATATTTCCATAGCTATGTCCAGCCTACTGCCAGCCCACAACCTTGCTATGTTTATGATCACATCCAATCTGCCACCAGCGCATTACCTTGTTACAACTACAACCACACCATGTCCGTTGCTAGCTTGCTACAGTCTCTGGCCAAATCTTTGTCACAGTTTCCAGAAAAGCTAATAAATCCTCCAGCTTCCATCAAGGCTTCTGAACCAAGATGCCCACAAGATCTTGCCCATTGACTATATTGTTGTAGATCCTAGCATTTCAGAGATAACTCATTGGTTACATTTTACAAATATTCCTCAGAGTTTCTGAAGAAGAAATGCTGCTCTAAGCCTTGGATTGTCCGTGTTTCATTTGCCATAGCAACTGCATCTGTCAGACAGACCACCTTGCTTTTTTTCTTGACCTAAAGCAACCTGCCACCATCCCGGAATGTTTCTTTGTCCATGACGTCTAGTCTGCCACAATCCCATAACCTTGTTGTGTCCATGACCAGGTCCAGCCTGCCATTTCCAATGACCTTGTTACATCCAACCTGCCACAAGCAATCTTGCTGCTTTTATGTTGACAGTCAGGCTGCCACCAGCCTGTGGCCTTGTTACAACCACAACCATGTTCAGCCTGTTGCTAGCCTATGACGATGGTATACAATCTCTCCTCCATAGTTATGGACTCTAGAGAATGGTCAGGATAAAATGCAAGAAAATAAGAAAATAAGACAAAAAATGTTGTCTGGTAGAGGCAGATGGCATGTGACCTTGCCTCTGGAACCTTCTGTTGTAAATACAGTGAGTACATATTTTAAAAGAAATAAATCTCAACCTAAAAAAATCTCAAAAAAGCAGTTTCAAGACATTGGGTTGTCCATGCTGCCAAATTATCATGCCAGGTGCATCTGCCAGCCCACTAATTATCTACCACTATGATCACGCCCAGTCTACCACCAGCCCATGACTTGTTACATCTACAGCCATGTATCTTTAAGATTTTGGGTCCTATCAGGTGGTACTCAGCCAGGTCGCAGAGTGATCTGTACCCCTACCTGATCTGCTGCCATTAAAGCTTTACATAAGCCTGATTTGCCCCATAAGTGTGATGCCCAGCGGGACACCTGCCTTCTGTGATCTCACAACCCCCAATCTCCGCTGCCACTAACATCTATAGTCAAGCTTCCGTTTGCTGAGACGCTTGAAACGCCTCATCAGACACAGTTGCCCCAGGTCTTAAAAGGCGCAAAGAATGTCAGCTTACGGTGAAGGCAGATTAACCACAAGGGTATCCCAAGGCCGAGGTTGTACACAGGTAGTTGCGTTTATACACAGGGATGAAATTTTAACCAAAAAATTTAAAATGTAACACTGCGCTAAAATCTTATACCATAAAATCTATATATAACATATTCTCTCCAATATTTGCTTAAATTTGCTACAACGTGCCAATCTTTTCATCCAAAGCAAAGTCTCACAGCAATAAACAAATATAAGACACGGAGCAATAAGGACACAAATGATTGTGATCACAAAAAACAGTCTTTGAAATAATTCTTAAAGAGGTATCCCACGGTGCATGCACATCCAAAAATCAGGGTCTTGACACACGTGCCCTCCACCTCCACACCTATACGCTTACCAGATTAAAGAAATTGAAAAGCCTTAAAGCAATTTCAGCCACTGAAGAATTCAAAAACCAATTTAATGAATAAAAATGCACTCACATTTCATTGAAGTAACATACGCCTGTATATAGATGTAGGTTAAGAGGGAGTCCTTTATCCCCTTATTCCATACGATCGTCAGTGTGGGCGCCAAATTTGAAGCAAGTTGAGAACTGCCTTGAAGTCCTATAGCTGCCGTCTCCTAGCGCGTTTCGTTGCGTGCGCAACTTTATCAAAGGAAACGTGTTAGGAGATGGCAGCTATAGGACTTCAAGGCAGTTCTCAACTTGCTTCAAATTTGGCGCCCACACTGATTCCATACGATCGTCAGTGTGGGCGCCAAATTTGAAGCAAGTTGAGAACTGCCTTGAAGTCCTATAGCTGCCGTCTCCTAGCGCGTTTCGTTGCGTGCGCAACTTTATCAAAGGAAACGTGTTAGGAGATGGCAGCTATAGGACTTCAAGGCAGTTCTCAACTTGCTTCAAATTTGGCGCCCACACTGACACACAAAGGACTCCCTCTTAACCTACATCTATATACAGGCGTATGTTACTTCAATGAAATGTGAGTGCATTTTTATTCATTAAATTGGTTTTTAAAGAAATCTTGATGGGGTTGCACTAGATTTCTTTGTGCTTTTTTAAATTTATGATTGGATCCTGCAAACGTTTGGGAGGAATATATATACTACAGATTGAAGCATCAAATTGTATGGAATTCTTCAGTGGCTGAAATTGCTTTAAGGCTTTTCAATTTCCTTAATCTGGTAAGCGTATAGGTGTGGAGGTGGTGGGCACGTGTGGCAAGACCCTGATTTGTGGATGTGCATGCACCGTGGGATACCTCCTTAAGAATTATTTCAAAGACTGTTTTTTGTGATCACAATCATTTGTGTCCTTTTTGCTCCGTGTCTTATATTTGTTTATACACAGGGATGAGACAGGAGCGTAGTCGAGAGTAGCCAAAGCGGCAAGTCGGGATGTCAGAGGTAGTGAGGTATCCAAAAAAGGGGCAGGCAGGTTTTTGGTGAGGCAAGCAAAGGTCGGTTCAGGCAGCAAACTGGGAAGCTTATTTGGTATCAGATAAGCAGAGATTTGATCATACGCAAAGCAAAAGAAACTATAACAGGCACTGAGGACAGGGCTAGCTCCCTATTTATGGGGTGACTGGCCAATGATAAACAGTGAAGGACTGGATAGTGATTGATGTAACTACAATCTTCTGCCGGATTGGCTACACAATTCCCAGGGGCTGGTCAGTCCTGGCAACAGGGCTAACCAGCCCCTGATCTCTGTCAGGTGTGGAGAAGGCTGCACTTCCTGCTACTCGCAGTGCATCACCTCCTTGGAGCAAATCCACCGGACTGCCGGGCGTACGCCCAAGCGCACCCGCACAACTAGACGAGAGCGAGGGAGGCAGCGAGAGCAGCACACCACGATCTCCGACAGCTGCCCAGCTGTTGCTCATTGCGGATCCCCTGGTACTGGTAAGTTCCTTGCAATAAACATAGAAACATAGAAGGTTGATGGCAGAAGGAGGCAATACGGTCCATCTAGTCTGCCCTTATGTGTATACTGTATGTACTCTTTATCTTAGGATAGATGGAGGCTTATCCTAGGTGTGTTTAAATTCAGTGACTGTTGATTTTTCAACTACTTCTGCTGGAAGTTTTTTTCCAAGCATCTACTACTCTTTCTGCAAAATAATATTTTCTATCATTGCTCCTGATCTTCCTCCGACCAGCTTCAGGTTGTGCCCCTTGTTCTATCATTAAGTTTCTTCTTAAAAACACTTCCCTCCTGAACCTTATTCCCTCCTGTCACATATATAAAGGTCTCCATCATGTCCCCTCTCTCTCTTCTTTCCTCCAGACTGTACAGATTAAGTTCTTTAAGTCTCTCCTGATAAGTTTTAAGTTTAAGTCCTTCCACCATTTTTGTTGCCGGCCTTTGGACCCGTTCTATTTGAATAATGTATTTTTGCAGGTGAGGTCTCCAGAACTGCACACAGTATTCTAGCTGTGGCCTCACCAGGGCTCTATACAGCGGCATCACAACCTCCCTCTTCCTACTGGTGATGTAAGTACCAAACTTCTCCATAAGGGGATGGAAAAAAACATAGGGAACCCCTGATATAAACCATCTATCCAACTGGTTTTCATATATGGGACCCTAGCATTACAGAGAATTCACATTGGCTACATTTTAAAGAAATGCATAAAAAAAGCTCCAAAACATTGTGCTGGGTTGTCCAATGTACCTATTCACCATACCAACCGTGTCTGTCATATAAACTTGCTTTCCTTCTCTACTGACCTAATCAGCTGCCAAAACATTGCATTTTTTTTTATTTCCTCCTAGTTGCTTTAGAATGGTACTTTTAATTACTCACAGAGGGACTCTAAAACTGATTATTTACAGTTTGAGCCTTGTCTATATCAAAAACTTTTTTGTACTAGTAGATTTTCTTTTTCCTGTCCTTTTTAATTAAGTGTTTGGGAATCAGGTCTCAAAGATTTTTTTTTATGCCGTGTTTTTTTTTTCTTTTTCTTTTTTTTTTTTTTCGATGAGCACTGATGCAGACTTTGTTCTCCGAGCCGAAGTTGCCAGAGTGAAAATAAATACATTTCTATAAAACTGACGTCTGGAAGTTTTTATTTTGTCAGAAGTTAAACTCCGCTGGGCTGGAAAGTATACAACAATTATGATCCAGTTTGAAATGAAGCAGCAGAATGATCCTTATTACTAGATATTAATGCCAACAAGTGGTGAACAAATACTGCAAATATTTTCCTTGTGTCTTCTGCAAAATAAATGTAAAATGTAATATCATTAAATCTCGGAAGTGCTATTAGTGTGACAGGTAGGATTCCAGGGGGGGACCTAGTTAGTGCTGTGATAAGAAGCTTAGCTAGCCTGAGGGGCAGTACTTACCAATTAGCTATTTGGTGTTATTGGCAGCTGCACTAGGGACACTGCTGTGGTGGAATAGGGTAAAAAAAATAATTAAAGAGCCCCAACAACTATTTTATCTGGGCGTGGAGGACTGCCTGCGAGCCCCAGTATTCTACCTGATCCTTGTTTTGCCCCCTCGCAAAATCTGGCCCTGTGATTGACTGCTGACGCCCCAATATAATATATATAGAAGACAACTGCTCATTTTGTTCAAGCAAGGAAAGCAAACTGAGAAAGTGCCAAAGACAAAGCTCTATTATCTCATGCTGTGATGTTTGGGGTCCCTGGTCATCTGTCATTCCCACCTAGGCTGTAGCTAATGAACTCCCATAAGGACTGCCCTGACACAAGTCATGGAGACTTCTCTGTTAGCTAGGCTTCAACGGCTCCTGTGGCTACAGTGTTACTGCATCCGGCATTTGTCGCAGGTGGAACCTCAGTGTCATCACATGCTGCTACCTGTGGGGTCCCTGGTCTTCTACCATTCCCATCTAGTCTGTAACTAATAAACCCGTTCCCATATGGACTGCTCTGACACAAGTCATGGAGACTTCTTTGCTAGCTGCAGTATCCTTCAGCAGCTCCTGCCACTCCTACTGCTTCTGATCATCCTCCCAGTTTGTACCCCAGCCAACTCTCCTGCTGCCACCTTTGGTGTCTATGATTATCCTACATCCCTATTTAGACTCCTTTACCATCTGGGCTGCTCTTAAGTCAGCCAAATACACCCTTCCACCTCAACCAAAGTATTATAGGTGGCGTATAGAATATGTTGGCAGTAATTCCGGTGACCTGTTGCATATAGAAATTATTCAAAAAATTCAAAAAATATCAGCTTAATAAAGGAAAATGGCAAAGAGAATGTATCTAGAACAGGCGTTTTGTCACCACTTTTAATATTCTAATTATCTCAAGTACCACTAGTTAGTACTAACACCAGTTGGGAACTAAAATGCTTTAATTAGATTGTTTAGTGAAAACAAATTCATTCTTAAACCTTAACAGTGAAAGTGTTCCTGATATTGAATTTTTAGTAAAGTCACCCATTAACATTTATCGATAGAAAGTCATAGAGTCATACAGTTTGGAAGTGGTAGGGTAGCTATCAAAAATTTTGGGCTAATTCTATTACGGTTTGGATTTTGGAGTCATATAAAACCCAATATTCTAATTATCTCAAGTACCTTTAGTTGGGAACCCCTGATCAAGAAGAAGGCTAAAATGCTTTAATTAGATTGTTTAGTGAAAACAAATTAATTCTTAAACCCTAACGGTGATTGAAAGTATTCCCAATATATAAATATAAAACCCAAGAAATCTGGTATGGAGGCCGAGCAACCGGCTCCTGGCCATGAAAGCTACCAGCCAGCATAGCCTATATGGGACCCTTTGCACACCCCTGGCCTTTAAGGGTGCAGGTAATGGGGTAGGGGGATATGGCAAGTCACCCGCTTGCTGGCATGGGTTAAAAAAAATCTAAAAATTTCAGCTTAATAAATGAAAATAGCAAAGAGAATGGATCTAGAACAGAGGTTTTGTCACCACTTTTGATATTCTAATTATCGCAAGTACCACTAGTTGATACTAATACCGCTGGTTGGGAACCCCGATTAAGAAGTAGATTACAATTCTTTAATTAGATTGTTTAGTGAAAAAAATTCATTCTTAAACCTTAACGGTGATTGAAAGTGTTCCTGATATATATGATTCCTGAGTCATATCCAACTCTTATCCTCAATATGACCCTACCCATGATCCTCTCTCGCTCCTTACTAATACCCATAAAAGGACCAAGCTGTTCTGACTGTAATCACCACCTCCTTTTACCATAATACATAGCTTTCAAGCTTAGTCCAGAAAAGAGAACAAATAGCAAGATCTCTAGGGAAAAAGAAAATCCTTTAAGACCTTTAGCTAACAAATCAGAGGTTGGCGATGTCACAGTACAATTTTAGAGACTGCTTCCGTGTTTTGAATGATTTACTATGAACTCCAAGCAGCTTTCCAGCATCTTTCCCTGAAGGTAAATGTAGCATGGTCTGAACTTTACCTGAAACCAAACCACAACCTGATTTGTTCAAATGCAGAAAGTCCCAAAACCCAAATAATATCACATGACTCCAAAATCAAAACCGAAGTAGCCCAAAGTTGTTTATAGCTACCCTACTTCCAATGACTCTTCTATTGACTCTTCTATTGACTTACTCTTCTATGACTTTCTATTGATAATAACTGATGGGCGATTTTCCTTAAAATTTAATTCAAACTATTTGCCAAATTTTCTCAAGAAATGTGAGTTTACCTGAATTGAAAAACTCACCTTCTGCCTCATTCAATCATCGGCATCAATGTCCCATGGTGCTTTCCACTCTGTGGAACCTCACCTGTGCATAACGCAGAAAATAAGATCCCAAAAGGCAGTCACACCAGCGGGCACACACCAACACCACTCTGCACGCTGCTGCCATACTATCCAAAGAGGAAGGGAAAAAACAGACAATTGGGATGTGTCTGCCCTGGTTCCACTGTGGCTGCACATTGTCGGTGGGTACGCTGGTATCCATTGTCTGTCAGTCAGGTGATTGATTGGTAGACAGGATGCAAACTTCTGTGCTGGGTGGTGGGGCAGGTCCTTGTTGTGCAGGTAGGACCTATTCTGTCTCCTTTGTGATGTGGGGTGGTCTCTGTACATGGAAGTTATTGTCCCTGTCCTGTGAATGATGCTGTAACAAAGACCCAATAACGGCGTGCACCCACTGGTGTGACTGCCTTCTGGGACCTCATCTTCTGCGGTAAGTGCTCTATGTACACAGTGGGGAGCAGCATTAAACACCCGTGTCGGATGATGGAGCGAGGCAGCAAATTAGGTATTATTGGGGTGGGGAGCTACTTATTTTAGAGAAAAATTTAAATGGCAGGAATCCCAACAAAACCCCAAAAACTTGCATTTGTGGTGAATCGATTTTTTAAAACCACTAAAAAAATTAAAAAAAAAAATGTCCGGAGACCAGCTTTTTTACTTACCTCCTTCCATCTCCGATTCTTCTGACAGATGAAAATTATTGGCAAAAGCCGGGACCAGGGGTAGAGAACCGGTGCAATCTGCCCCCACTGATCACCCTGGCTTCTTTGGTCAGTCCCACTGATGGGAGGAGCTTTTTATACTGACTAAGATGATCTCAATTCTGGTATAAAAGGCTTCTCCCGCGGCAGTGAGCAAGCTGTCAGAAGGCCCTGGGGGGAGATCACAGGCACCCTTGGATAGAGTAGACCCTCGGCATATTTAGTTTTGCCTGCAAATAAGGGAAACAGCAAGAATTAATTTCTTCATTCTTGTCCAGTAGAGGACAAGTTCTCCCGTGGGCACTGTCAGACCTGTGTTTAAAGACCATCTATGAGCAGGCTATCTGTGAAATTATATGACCTATGATTTTCTCACACCCAGGGAATCAGAGTGCATTTCTGTGAATTTACATTACATTACATTCCAGGGCCAGCTCTAGGTTTTTGAGGCCCTTGGGCTCCAAAGTATTGGGTCGCATGATGCCACCTTTGAGCTCCGCTGCTCCAAATGGGATCACCCTCCAGCCCTTATTGCCTTTCCTATAGCCACCAATGGTCCTCTAGTCCTTGTTACATGCTCTATTGCCACCAAGCACCCTTCAGCCCTTTTTGCTTGCTCGGCTGCCACTAAAGACTCCATCATGGCTGTCAGGTATCACTTGGTTCTTGCCACCTCTATTCCATGCCACCTTCTCCATTTGTTGCTGAGGCCACCCATGAGCAGATCTGCACACCTGGCATTCGGTGCTTCGATTCACCTGTAAAATAATACCATGTCCAAGTGTAACCCTGAAGATGCCAGGAGCTCTGTCAATTGCACAGGTTTGGCGCTGGCCCTGTTACATTCCCTCACAACAGGCAGCCAGATAATGGGGTCAGTATTTTTACAATATTCCTAAGTAAGATTTCTAGACTGCCTTAGTGGAATAAGAAAACATTACATTGTTGACCCCTACTCAAAGAAGATCTTTAGCAACCTGCGTCAATTAACAAGCCGGACTTCGTAGCGCCGTGTTGTGGCTGCAATAGCTAGTCTGGAAATTTACTGCTAATTATCAAGTTGTTGCAACTTACTTACATTTCAACTGTTAAAATTAGATCCTCTAAAGAACAAATGGCATTTGAAAAAGATTCTAGTAGAACTTAATTAAGTTGCTAACAAGAGTGAATACAAATCTGGCAAACACGCTTCCTAATTAAGTTACAGGAACCAGCAGACTAATTGCTCAAAGAAAAAAAAATACACAGAAAGTTTTTAAAGACGACTCTAGTTGGAGTCTTTGAAAGATGGATGGTCAAGTTAGCTCTTTCATTTATAAATGGGTGAACGAGAATTACAGTGTAATTGAAGCTATTTCTCATAGACATACTGGAGGTATGCATGTGGATTGAGTCAGTGGTTAGTTTTTCCAAGAATTATTGTACTTAGATAGAAGAGGCCTCAAGACACCACCATGGGCCACAAGTTATTGTAACCATATTTCATTGTATTGTTTGTCTTTCAACAAAACGTTATTCTTTTGCTTTAGCTCTTATAACGTTTTAAAAGTTTTGGCGGCAGTAGAGCACTCTTATTGATGTGGCTCAAGGGGAGGTCAAACATAAAAACCAAGAAGGTTGATGGCAGAAGGAGACCAAATGGCCCATATGGTCCATCTAGTCTGCCCGTATGTTCTGTTTGACTTAGGCAACCCAGACATGTTTTCATTCATATAAGGGTTCCTATGTCAGTGACATCAAGGATTATTCCGCAAAAATATGGAAGACACAGGCTTTCTTGCTTTTTGGTCTCAACCTCCAGAAGAATGGACACTTGTCAAATGCATCCTCCTTTAGGTACACATCTCTGCCCAGGAAGAGACACGTCAGTGATTTTAAGTGCACTGAGAAAATGGGGAGTCCACTTTGGTGGGGGTGAGGGCGGGGGTAAGTAATCTTTGGCCAGCTTGCCAAATTAGTTGCCCAGGTGCTTTTTCAGTTTATGGAAGACACAGGTTCTCTTCTCATTTTTGTTTACAACCTCTAGCGGGAGAATGGATACTTGTACTGCAATGCACAGAGTCCACTTGGTGGAGGTGGGGGGTCTTTGGTCAACTTGCCACCTTAGTTGGACAGGTGCAAAAATATTATTTTTCAGTTTAAAGAAGACAAAGGCTTTCTTCTCATTCTTGTTTACAACCTTCAGGAAGATAGACAAGATTGTAAAATGTTTCATCCTTTGAGTACACAACATTAGTTTCAAGTGCCTTAAGGAAGCGTGCTACAGAGTCCACTTTGGTGGAAGTGGGGGGAGGTCACCTTTGGCCAGTTTGCCACCTTAGTTGGCCAGATGCACAAATACATTTATTTTTACATTTATTTACATTACATTTACATTGGAAGATACATTGGAAGATACTGTTTTTTTTCTCATTCCTGTTTACAACCTCCAGGAGAATGGATACTTAACCAATGAATTAAGAATGGGTGCATAACTGTGTGCAGGAGTTAATACATAAGTTATTTCAAGTGCCCTGAGGAAGTGGACTGTGTGCTGGAGATCGGGGGGTAGGATGGGGGAAAGTTGCATTTGGCCAGCTTTCCACCTTAGTTGGCCAGGTGAAAATATACATCTATGAGACTCCAGGGCCGGCATACTTGCTCCCCCCCCCGGGCACCCAGATCATGGGTGCCTCACTGTGTGAAACCCCCCAGGGTGCCTGAAAACTCACCTTCGTTCTCGGTCTAACGCCACATGCGTGAGCAGTGGCTGCATCTCAGCTCTCCATTTAGCAGGACGTGTGCCTGCCCCAGGCATTTGTGAATGGCCGGTGTGCCACGCTTCTTGTTAGAGGGTAGCGGGGGTGTGGCCGCGAGCGCACTAGGATCTGCTCGCATTAGCTCCTGGATGAAGGGACTCGAGCGGATCCGAGCAGCTGCGCATGCGTACGAGGACCGGGAAGAGGTGAGTTTGTTCGGGTGACCTGGGGGTTTCACACAGCGGAGCACCCCTATCTGGGTAAAAATCCTGGGCACCCCCGAGGTCCTGGGTTTTGGTCTACTTTAAGTCCACTTTGGAGAGGTAGAGTGGGTAGAGGAGATCACCTTTGGCCAGCTTGCCACCTTAGTTGGCCAGTTACACAAATACATTGGTTTCTAGATTTATGGAAGACACAGTCCTTCTTCTCATTCCTCTTTGCAATCTCCAGGAGAATGGATACTTGTAAAATTTGTCTTCTATTGGGTACCTAACCAGGTGCAGGAATTAATACATACGTTCTTTCAAGTGCCCTGAGGAAGTGGATTGTGCTGCTTAGTCCAGGTTGGAAGGGGGGGGGGTGACCACCTTTGGCCTTTGGCCACTTTGTTTGAGATGGGGGCGAGATGGGGGAGAAGGGGTCACCTTTGGCCAGCTTGCCTGAAGAAAGTTGATTCCTTGTGCACTTGCAGCCCTCATTCTTTTTGTTACAAAGACTCCATTAAGAAATACAATCCCTCAACCTACACACAACAGATGGTTTAAGTTAAATAGGTTGAAAGTCCATACATCAAGTCATTCCTAAGAGCCAAGTGAGACATAACCAAGACATTATTATCTTTAACTCTCGCATATGACTATAATGAACTGCTTCCATGAGGTCCAATGACTAATTATTTAACTCTCCATATGACAAATTCTTTAACTCTCGCATATGACTATAATGAACTGCTTCCATGAGGTCCAAAGACTAATTCAGTTAACAGAAGTAAACCTTTATATTCTATGGACCTGTATATATTATATGTGTATTTCCTTTGAATCAGCCACCTCCGGATCAAACTCATAATGAACCGCAGGTACACATCCACAGCTTCCACATTCATCCAAGTTGCCTATATATCAGTAATATTAGTAATTTATTAATAATTCATTCGTTATTTAATTATCATAATCATTTTATTCCTCCGAAACCATCTTACATTGCCACCTTAGTTGGTCAGGTAAATATATAATTCTTTTCGGTGTATGGAAGACACAGGCTTCCTTCTCACTCCTTTTCTTGTTTACAACCTCCAGGAGAATGGATACTTAATTGTGTCCTGCTTTTGGTACATAACCTTGCCCAGGAAGAGATACATCAGTTCTTTTCAATGTCCTGAAGAGGTTGGAAGTTAAATCTTCAAATCAGTGCCCATTCAACCCAAAATCCTCACCAGCTTCCATGTTGCTCCTGTATCTTGAACTCTCCAGCGTTCAGAGGTCAGCAGCTAGGTGATTTAATGTGGAGATTATAGCAGAGCATTCCAAATGGTGATGCCCTAGAAAGAGGAAAAAAGACGGGTTTGGAGTCTTTTTGGTCCGCTTTAAAAATACGTTTGTATGGAGTCCAAAAATATCTGACCGGAGTCTTGGACAAAGGTCCAATGTGCATGTGCATTGAGGTCAGCAAAGAGGAAAATAGCCATATCTGGAGTCTTTTTGCTCCACTATAATAATATGCTTGTATGGAGCCCAAAAAATGTCTTGACCGAAGGTTTCTTCAAATCAGCGCAAGCTCCACCCGCTTCCACGTTGCTCCTGTAGGTCTGCGCTCTCCAGAAAGCTGATAACTGTATCCTATGATTATCAGAAAATAATATCATTATCTATGTATTTATTACACATTCATTTTCTACAGAACATTGCAATGTAGGTTTACATGGATCGCTTTTCATTCTGCCCGCGTTTCGCCATTCTCTTTCTGTGAAAAGGTTTGTTTCAGTCGTCGGCGCTCACAATAATCATATTGACATTTTTTCTCCCGCTTTTTCCTCTCTGCCTTTGTTGTATTGTTACAGCGTAAAAAACTGTGTAATTTTCTATTCCTTGTCAACAACTTCTGGCTTGTTTAGATAATAATTCCTTTTTGTTCCCAAGCTTTGAAATAAATATTTATTAAACAGTCATTTTATTACCGAAATGTTTCTCAATTTTTGGAATGAAAACATGTAAAGAGCAGTATTTATATCTATAAGGGATAATGCACCCTGACCTCCATCATCGTTCACCAATAAAGGCCCCCGCTGCAGCCGCCACTTATGTCATTGGTTCACTATTAATGATGACAAGCGAGGCGGCTACCGCGGGTAGCACCATCTAGAGGCGGTGGAAACCTCTTGACCGGCCCTCGCTGTCAATAAAGGACCCCAGCTGCAGCCGCCACTTATGTCAGGTATTCATTACTAATGATGGCAAGTGAGGCAGCCACCGCAGGTAGCATCATCTAGAGGAGGTGGAAATGTCTTGACTGCCCCTCGCCGCCCATAAAGGCCCCCACTACATCTGCCACTTATGTCCTCATATCATTATTAATAACGCAGGGAGGCGGCCACCGCAGGTAGCACCATCTAGAGGTGGTGGAAATCTCTTGACCGCCCCTGGCCTTCAATAAAAGCCCCCGCTGCAGCCGCCACTTATGTCAGGGATTCACTATTAATGATGCCAAGTGAGGCAGGCACCACGGGTAGCACCATCTATAGGCTGTGGAAATCTCATGACCACCCCTCACCGCCAATAAAGGCCCCCCCTGCAGCCTCCACTTATGTCATTGATTCACTATTAATGATGATAAGTGAGGCGGCCACTGCAGGTAGCACCATCTATAGGCAGTGACAATCTCTTGACCGCCCCTTAGCCACCAATAAAGGCCCCTGCTGCAGTCACCAGTTATGTCAGGGATTCACTAATAATGATGCCAAGTGATGCAGCCACCGCGGGTAGCACCATCTAGAGGCGGTGGAAATCTCTTGAGCGCCCCTTAGCCTCCAATAAAGGCCTCTACAGCAGCCTTAATCGATTCACGGTTAATGATGCCAAATGAGGCGGCCACTGCGGGTAGCACCATCTAGAGCCAATGGAAATCTCTTGACCGCCCCTCGCCACCAATAAAGGCCCCCGCTGCAGACGCCACTTATGTAATTGATTCACCATTAATGATGCCAAGTGCGGCAGCCTCCGCGGGTAGCACCATCTGGAAGCGGTGGAAATCCCTTGACCACCCCTCACTTTCAATAGAGGCCCCCCGCTGCAGCCGCCACTTATGTCAGGGTTTCACTACTAATGATGCCAGATAAGGCAGCCACCGCAGGTAGCACCATCTATAGGCGGTGGAAATCTCTTGACCGCCCCTCACCGCCATTAAAGGCCCCCTCTGCAGCCACCACTTATGTCAGGGATTCATGACTGATGATGCCATTGAGGCAGCCACTGCGGGTAGCACCATCTAGAGGCAGTGGAAATCTCTTGACCGCTCCTCGCTGCCAATTAAGGCCCCTACAGCAGCCTCCACTTATGTCAGGGTTTCACTACTTATGATGGCAAGTGAGGCAGCCACTACGGGTAGCACCATCTAGAGGAGGTGGAAATCTCTTGACCACCCCCTTTTATTTTTTACTACTTCACTGGTGGTTCAGTAGGTATCAGGGCCCCACTGCATGATATTTTTCAATCAATACATTCAATCATTAGTGGCTCAGCGCCCCGCTGAGAGCCCCAAGTGACAAAGTGGCTGTTGGGCCACAATTTTTTTCGTGGTCCTGGAGGAATAAATTAAGAGGATGACAAACTTTGGAGCGCTGCTACAACTTTTTCCATGCCCAGCAGGAAATGGAGGAGAGGAACAAGGGACAGGCTTCAGAAAATCTGCTTACTGCCTTATTATCGCTATTTTGTTTATAGTCCATCTAAATAGGTCAAAGGTTTTAGGCAATAAGTCAAGAAAAAAAACTGCTGCTGAAAAGTTTCACAAATGGATGCACAGACAGGTTTGTGCAGAATCATTTTACTGTGAGGGTATTTGTGGCTGATTCAGAGCACAGACAGGTTTGTGCAGAAAAAAACAGTAATGAGGAAGGTTTCTGCCAGACTAATCCATCCAATTAAGAGAGCAGCAGCTAAGATGGCATTACAAAGAAACAAACAGGTATGTGAAGCTTCTGGTGCCTGAAAACTAGAGATGAGCGAACTTTTGAAAAAAATGTTTCGGCCGATTCGCCAAATTTTCCGGGAAAAATAATTCGGTCCAAATTTATTTGCCACTAGTGGCTATTAAAAACGGCTATTTCTGGGCGTCCGAGAGCTTCCATAGGTTTGCAGAACGTTTTGCTTGGCTGTAACATGCATAGGATGCATGCTGGGTTAGTGAAATAATATTGTAAAGTATGACATGCAGATCAGAGGCGTCGCTATTGGATTCACGGTCGCAGAGCAGCACAATTACAGAGCCTTGAGGTGGCATTAGCATGATAAGCCCATATATTGCCTGAAAAACACACCCTGAATTTGGCAGCAGCATTAGGAACCCATATATTGCCTGAAAGACACACCCAGGAGTTGGCAGCAGCAGCAACATTAGGAGCCCATATATTGTCTAAAAGACACACTCTGGACTTGGCAGCAGCATAGGGAGCCCATATATTGCCTGAAAAACACATTGGAGTTGGCAGCAGCATTAGGAGCCCATATATTGCCTGAAAGACACACCCAGGAGTTGGCAGCAGCATAGGGAGCCCATATAGTGCCTGAAAGACACACCCAGGAGTTAGCAGCAGCATTGGGAGCCCATATATTGCCTGAAAGACACACTCTGGACTTGGCAGCAGCATAGGGAGCCCACATATGACCTGAAAAACACATTGGAGTTGGCAGCAGCATAGGGAGCTCAAATATTAACTGAAAGAAACACTCTGGACTTGGCAGCAGCATAGGGAGCACATATATTCCCTGGAAAACACATTGGAGTTGGTAGCAGCATTAGGAGCCCATATATTGCCTGAAAAACACATTGGAGTTGGCAGCAGCATAGGGAGCCCATATATTGCCTTAAAGGCACACCCAGGAGTTGGCAGCAACATTTGGAGCTCATATATTGCCTGAAAAACACATTGGAGTTGGCAGCAGCATTAAGAGCCCATACATAGCCTGAAAGACACACCCAGGATTTGGCAGCAGCATTAGGAGCCCATATATTCCCTGGAAAACACATTGGAGTTGGTAGCAGCATTAGGAGCCCATATATTGCCTGAAAAACACATTGGAGTTGGCAGCAGCATAGGGAGCCCATATATTGCCTTAAAGGCACACCCAGGAGTTGGCAGCAACATTTGGAGCTCATATATTGCCTGAAAAACACATTGGAGTTGGCAGCAGCATTAAGAGCCCATACATAGCCTGAAAGACACACCCAGGAGTTGGCAGCAGCATTAGGAGCCCATATATTGCCTGAAAAACACATTGGAATTGGCAGCAGCATAGGGAGCTCATATATTGCGTGAAAGACACACCCAGGAGTTGGCAGCAGCATAGGGAGCCCATATATTGCCTGAAAGACACACCCAGGAGTTGGCAGCAGCATAGGGAGCCCATATATTGCCTGAAAAACACATTGGAATTGGCAGCAGCATAGGGAGCCCAAATATTGCCTGAAAAACACATTGGAGTTGGCAGCAGCATTAGGAGCCCATATATTGCCTGAAAGACACACCCAGGAGCCCATTGTCAGTCACCATAGTTCCCATTTCCAATTTTCGCGGAGTAAGCCATGTTTTGATTTTTTGATGAAGGAATTTCAGGAGCTCCCCTGTGTGACTCTGTTCGCCAAGGCAAACTATGTGAAGCACAGTGTGACAGCGCCGTGTCCTGCACACATGGTAGCCTGAAGGGGCATTGAGAATTGACCGTACAGTGGAGGCTGAGGAGACGGCAGAGGATGAGGAGGCGGAGACGCACACTGTGACAGGCAAAACGGCCTGGGAGTGTGGAGGCCGAAGCGGTGTGACCTGTCCAAGTTGCTGTGCAGGAACCACATTTACCCAGTGGGCCGTAAAGGACATGTATTGTCCCTGACTGTAGTTACAGCTCCAGATGTCGGCGCTGCCGTGCACTTTGGTGCACACCGACAGGCTCAAGGACTGGCCCACCTTCTGCAAATTTGTGCAGGGCTGGTACTGCCTTCTTTGCAAAGAAATGACGGCTTGGGACTCTCCACCTCGGCTCGCCACTAGCCATCAGCTCTCTGAAAGGTGCAGAGTCCACCACCGTAAAAGGGAGGGACTGCTGCATCAGCAACTTAGACAGGAGCACATTTCGCTTCTGCGCCGTAGGATGAGTGGGTGCATACTGTTGTCTCTTGGACATAGCTTCGCTGATGGATTGCTGATGGGATGACTGACTTTTAGTAGGAGGAGCAGGAGCTACCTTCGGCTGAGGTGCTGGAGCCTTGGCTGGGTGAAATTGGAAGTGGCGTGGCACTGTCTGACACAGCAGGCTGGACCCCCACTTCAGAGCCTCAGTTCTCCCAGGCCACTTTATGGTGATGCTGCATGTGTTGCCGCAGGGCCGTGGTACCAACATTGGGGCCCTGGCCACGCTTGACCTTCTGTCTACACATCTTACAGGTGGCCAGGTTACCCTCCTGCGGATGCTTGATGAAAAAGTGCCACACTGCCGAGTAGCTTATTTTCCCTCCAACAGTCCGCACTAATTCACTGCTACTGCTGCCAACTCCAGGAACCCCTGCTCCACTACCTCCCGGGAAGGCAGCCTGCCACGCCCCCGGCCACGTGTGGCTCCAGACATCCCAATTCTGCCACCATGCTGACTGCCAACCCTACTACCACCTTGCTGCCTCAGCTGCTGACTCTGGGGCAACCTAGGACCCTCTTCTCCTGATGATGATGAAGCCCCTTCTGCACCGGGCTCCCAAGTGCGATCGGCTTCATCATCATCATCATCATCATTGAGTTGTGTCTGCACGTCACTGATGTCCTCCTCGGTTTCCACAAGAGCGTGTGCTGCAGGAGACGGAACGCTCGCCACACTACCTCCCACGCCACTTTCCTCCTCAGTGTTTGTCTGCCTAGCGAAAGAAGCGGCAGACTCCTCCATTTCTTGGCTGGGCAGTAGCTGCTGACTGTCCTCTAACACATCGTCCTCACTGAATAGTGGAGCTGAACCCAAAGCCTAAGATACAGTGGCTGGAGGCGTAGGACAGAGGCAATGGAAGGACAGGGCTGCTCCCGGGCCATGCCAACTCAGGGTTGTGTCCGAGGAACCTACCGACTGTCGACTGGGGGTGTTTGATGTCACTTGTGATGAGGTCGATGACCGCGTTAACCAATCGATGACGGCAGATGCGTTGCTGGTCGAGACACGACCGCTAGCAGATACTGGGAGATCAGGCCTCTCACCGCAACTCCTGCTGCCACTCGCCCCTAGTCTGCTGCGACCTCTGCCTGATGAATCTAGGCCTCTCCTCGGAGTACATCCTGGCACATCTCTGCCTGACATTTTTACTGCGTTTAGGAGGGGAAAACAATATACTACACTATACCTAGAACAGTATTTTTGTAACAGCAGGTGTGTAGAAAAGTTAGATCAAAATAGGCAGACACTGTAGCTAAAAGCTAATGCAAAAAGACACTGTCAGATGGTCTTACACAGGATGCCCCTGGTCAGAGTTAAATGCACCACAGGCAGTTTTAGAACGTGGTTTTTGTTCAAAATGTAAAAAAGGTAAAGATGCAGGTACTCTTAAAAGTGCTAGTATTTGGGATGACCCCCCCAGTGAAAGGCAGACTTTTTTTTAAAAAAGGCAAAAGGTAAGTCGGCCAGTACTCTTAAAAGATAAGTGCTAGCACTGACAATGGCCCCCGGTGAAAGGCAATGGGTGCTTTAAACTTGAAAACCAGACTTTTTTATACAAAAGGCAAAAGGTTAGTAGGCAGGTACTCTTAAAAGATAAGTGCTAGCACTGACAATGTCCCCCGGTGAAAGGCAATGGGTGCTTTAAACTTGAAAAACAGACTTTTTTATACAAAAGGAAAAAGGTTAGTAGGCAGGTACTCTTAAAAGACACATGCTAGTATTTGGAATGCCCCCTCTTCAAATACACAGGTTGCTTGCCTTGATAGTGGAAAAGTGACTTTGATTACAAAATACAACCAGTTAATAGACAGGTACTCTTGAAATATTAATGCTAGTGTTTGGGATGCCCCCTCTTCAAATACACAGGTTGCCTGCCTTGATAGTGGAAAAGTGACTTTGATTACAAAATGCAACCAGTTAATAGACAGGTACTCTTGAAATATTAATGCTAGTGTTTGGGATGCCCCCTCTTCAAATACACAGGTTGCCTGCCTTGATAGTGGAAAAGTGACTTTGATTACAAAATGCAACCAGTTAATAGACAGGTACTCTTGAAATATTAATGCTAGTGTTTGGGATGCCCCCCCAGCGAAAAGCAAACTTTGCTTAAAATGGGACTTTGATTACAAAATGGGCACAGGCAGGTGGGATTAGGCCAGCTGGGTGGGCTGTGCATGTCTCCTCGGCAGGGAGACAGGCTCTGCAAGGTTCTCATGGGTGGGTGGGCACGATCGGACTGTTATCTCAGCAGGCAGGCTCGGGATAGCTTCTCTGAAGGCGGGCAGGCTCCAGGAAGCTTCTCGTGGGGGGGTAGTCAGGCACGGACCGGCTTCCCCCGAGGGTGGGTGGAATGCAATGTATTAGCTGTAGAATGAAGCTTGGCATCTGACCGAATCTGGCCCAGTGGAAGTGATGCCATTTGGTGAAGTTCTTGCATTTCATCTGGTATCATCACTACAAGAGTGATGTGGTGGCACAGAGATGAATAGAACCTTTGAATTCACAATTTGGAAGTACAGTCACCCAGTAACACTCCCCCACCCTGTCACCCTGGTGCTGAGGTAGCAGTGGTGGAAGCGTGATCATCGGACTGTGAGGATATTTGTGGCTGATTAAGAGCACAGACAGGTTTGTGCAGAAAAAAGAGTAATGAGGAAATTTTCTGTCAGATTAATTCATCCGATTAAGGGTGCAGCAGCTAAGTTGACATTACAAAGCAACAAGCAGGTATGTGAAGCTTCTGGTGCCTGAAAACCTAAGCGTGATCATCGTACTGTGAGGATATTAGCAGCTGATTCGGAACACAGACAGGTTTGTGCAGAAAAAAAGAGTAATGAGGAAGGTTTCTGCCAGACTAATGTATCCAAGTAAAATTGCAGCAGCTAAGATGACATTACAAAGCAACAAGCAGGTATGTGAAGCTTCTGGTGCCTGAAAATTGTACTGTGAGCATATTTGTGTCTGATTCAGAGCACAGACAGGTTTGTGCAGAAAAAAAAAGTAATGAGGAAGGTTTCTGTCAGACTAATTAATCCGAATAAGAGAGCAAAGATTAGTATTATTATTGTTTATTAATATAGCACCATCATATTCCATAGTGCTGTACAAAGTAGTAATTACAGACAGGGTTAGAAACATACAGCACATAGGCTATTACAGATGCAGTACAAGATACAATAAGATAGAGAGCCCGGCCTGAGGGGTGGAGACGAGGGGGGAGGACCACAAACAGTCAGTATTGAGCTTTGTGGCAAGATGCCATTACAAAGCAACAAACAGGTATGTGAAGCTTCTGGTGCCTCTGGAGTCACAGAAACCTCATGGTGTAGCTTCTCCAAAGACCGGATGTTGAGTGTTAACCTACTTGTTGGCCAATACTAACCAGTGCTCACAAACAGAAACAGTTACAGTGGGCCCAGATATACAAAAAGACTCATTATCATGAAGACTCATCAAGTCCTGTGTCACTGATGAGTGTTGGGCAACCCTAGATGGTGCAGATGGATAGAGTAGGGGATAGCCCTAATTTCCCATCAATGCTGCAACTTCAACAGGAAGGTGGAGTCATGTCTTTGCCCAACATTACAGGGTAAGAGAGCTAGTAGAACCCTTTAGGGTCCTTGAAGATGTGGAAATGGCCAAAGTAGAGATTCTTTCCATCACACATCACATTGAGCTGATTGCTATCTGTAAGCTAATTATGTTCCAATAGCAGGCTCATAACTGATTAACAATGTATCACAGCTGATTACAATATAAACAATTATGATACATCAACTGGCCTTGGCTATGACACAGTGCAACGCTTAGCAGGGTGTTGGCAGGCTCTTCAGAATGACTCATCTTGTTTGTAAACTCTCCAAACATGATTGAGAGATAATTGATCATAGTATTTTAAACTCCCATCCCAATATTTGGCACAGTGAGATCTGCCACCTCTGTGTATTGCGTTTCCGAGTGACCACTTTCTTTCTATGATACAAAAAAAGAAACGCGCCTTCCTCGGCAAAATTATATTCATGCATGATAATTCCCCATCTCATGCTGCAAAAAAAAATCTTAGAGTCATTGGCTGCTATGGTGATAAAAGGAGAGATGATGTCCTCCCCTAACCTCAAACCTACTGAGAAAGTTTGGAGTATCCTATGAGGCAGAAGCAGATAAATTGAAGCAGAGACTCTCCTAAAACCCACACGTTCAATGAATGGTAGAATTGTGAAGGTGACATGAAAGAAGGACTTTGATGTCACTTTGTGACTTGGCCTGTTAGAAGGTTTTTGATGGAAATAGGTGAAATAGGTTTATTGCTGGAAATTCAACAAATGACCATTTTCACTTCTTTACAACCTATAAAATGTATTGACTTTTTGTAATATGGAACAGGGCATTGTCAGTATTTTAATGTTAAAATAAACCTCTTATCATTTATGGCTGATGACTGGGAATTATACCAAATTATAATCGGCATAATCATTTAGAATGCAGTGTATGTATTAGAGATGAGCGGATCGATTCGGATGAACACGAATTTGTTCCGAATTTCAGGAAGAATGTGATTCTGAACGAATCCGAATTTCCCCGCGATTCGATCGATCAAAGTTTTCCTTTAAACTCCATTTATTTCAATTACAGCCATTGTAAAATGGTGGATGCACATGTCTGGACATATCCTCTGGGGAAAGTTATCATGGGAAGGTCACATGCAGCCTATCAGCAGCCAGGAAGCCCGGTGACGTCACAGTCCTATATAAACGGCGGCCATCTTGCTTGTGCGCATTTCAGCCTTGCATTGCAGACAGAATGGAGGTTGCTACAGACAGGGAGAGACTAACAGAGAGGCAGGGAGAGTCAGGGAGACCCACAGAGACCCACACAGTGCCAGGGAGAGCCAGGGAAAGATAGGGAAAAATCGCGAACGATCCAGGCAGGGATTTGCCAGATCAGTTTTAAATAGCTTTTTTTTGTGCTGTAAATATTCCTGGCCACTGTGCATCCCATCTTGGCAGTGGCATATTTAACCCTATCTGTTACACACAAGCATTTCTTATAACTCGATTAGTTTTAATTTTTTTTGTATGCTGTAAAAACCCCAGACCACATGGGCAGCCTATTTCAGCACATTTCACCCTATCTGTTATACTAAATCAGCTTCTAAAGGCTCTGTTTTATTAATATATTGCATTTTGAATTGGTTTTGTGCATCCTGTAAAAACACCAGGCCACAGGGTATCCCAAACTGGCACATTTCCCCCTATCTGTTATACTAAAGCAGCTTATAAAGGCTCTGTTTTATTAATATAAAAGACACCACACACAAAAGTACTCTTTAAGCATATAAAAATTAACAGTTCCAACTATTAATGCTCGACGTGTATAGCTTCTTATTCCAGAGAAGATCAAATCACAATGTACATTCAAAACACGGAGCAAAGCATATAGGATTAACATAGAAGAGCAGATGAGTCAGTGTCCCAAAATGCATGCACTTCTGGTGTAAAGATCAGCAATTCTCCCGCCACCAATATCACTGCATCTTACCAGCTGGATTACAGGGAAATCTTATATATCCAGGTCCAATTATGATGGGCGTTTATCCAGTGGTCACTAGATATATAATAGACAGCAGATAGACAGTAATGATCCTGGTCTGGCACCGTCTTGCTCGTAATGATGACATTGGCTTCTCTGTGGGAAGAGTGGGCTCCAGGAGGCTTCTCGTGGTCAGGCAGGTGGGATTAGGCCAGCTGGGTGGGCTGTGCATGTCTCCTCGGCAGGGAGACAGGCTCTGCGAGGCTTTTCATGGGTGGGTAGGCAGGATCGGACTGTTATCTCAGCAGGCAGGCTCGGGATAGCTTCTCTGCAGACGGGCAGGCTCCAGGAAGCTTCTCGTGGGGGAGTAGTCAGGCACCGACCGGCTTCCCCCGAGGGTGGGTGGAATGCAATGTATTAGCTGTAGAATGAAGCTTGGCCGGATTTGGCCCAGTGGACGTGATGCCATTTGGTGAAGTTCTTCCATTTCATCTGGTATCATCACTACAAGAGTGATGTGGTGGCGCAGAGATTAATAGAACCTTTGAATTCACAATTTGGAAGTACAGTCACCCAGTAACACTCCCCCACCCTGCCACCCTCCCCTGGTGCTGAGGTAGCAGGGGGGTTATAATAAAATTAACTCCTTACCTCTCTCAGAGCCACTGAAGTCTCTGACACTCCTGTGGAAGCCACATGGACCATGCACAGAGCATTTTCTTCTGTTCTGTGTGCATAGATCTAGGAGAGCCGCATTGCACAGCAGATCCAAGATGGTGCCATTTATCTTGGATCACCGGGTAAACAGCACAGGATCCCAGGAAAGGTAAGGACACTTTTCTCATTGTAACCCTTCCAGGCTGCCTCAGCGCCAAGGAAAGGGGGCAGGCCTAGGGGGATTCCAGATGACTGGACTTCCACTTTAAGGTGAGACCAAGCGCTTGGTACCGATGCAGCAGGTTAATTGATGGAGAGATTAGATTGATGCAAAATCCAAAAAAAATTCTTATCCAATTTCGATTCGGGCAAATTGGTTCGCTCATATCTAATATATATATATATATATATATATATATATATATATATATATATATATATATTAGACAGTAGACAGACAGTCTATAATGTTTCTGGTCTGGCACTGTCTTGCTCCTGACGAAGACATTGCCCTGTCTTGTTATCATGCCTTACACAAGCTCCCCCAATTAGGGACCTCCAGCTTCTTCTAATTACCCCGGTTACTGATGCAGGTATCAAAATAAAATCTGAGCTACCTAATTTACCCAACAAACTTCTAAAGGCTGAGAGGCGGCACAGGACTTATTGGAGTAGAACCGGCAAGGAAGTGAACTGTAACTGATAATGATCTCTCGGTGGAATATTCCGATCAGACCGAGAGAGAGAAAGAAAGCTAGCTTACAATATTGGCGCCATATGGGCGTATTCACAAAGGACATCGGGGCTACGCGGAGCTGCATCAATAAATTGTAACTGTACTTCGGGGAAGTGCATTAAAGGAGTCTTTCCTCGCTCATACAGGGCCTGGGGGAGATATCAAAGTGACTTTCCTATTCAAGGGAGGGAGCGTGCTGTTTTATTTTCACCTGATCTCGGTGGTAGCGAACCAACAAGGCATGAAGAGAGCGAGTGTGTATAACAAACATCCACACAAAGCTCACGTTGATAATTGATACTCTTAGAGCTTTGTCTGGTGTGGAGCCGGGTGAAGTGTGGAGGGGGGTGAACCAAACTCTATCAATGACAATTATTATATGCAGAGAACATGAATGCAAGGAAAAAATACTGTTTGGTTAACAACGTCCTAGACTCATGGGACATCCTTCCTCCACCTTCCAGCACATAGCGCCATAGTAACCATGATGGAGAAGCTGCAGCACCTACACCATACAACTTCTTTGCTGGATAATATAATTGATAATAATTGATAATATAATTGAAACCAACACCTGAACCACTCTTAAAGCTACTGACACAGAGAGGAAAAGAAGGAAACCAGACTGTGTTTTAGGTGCTGCAAACAGGGACACATATGGAAAGCAGAGCAAATGAGACAGCGTCCCTCTTAAACTAAACAGAAAGTAAAAGCCACAATCTCTGATCCATGTGAAGGTAACTGAAATGCCACATTAAAAGTGACAGTCAATCATACATTTAAAGGCTGGGGCAGTGACTCGGGATCAACCAGTCACATGACAAGAGATAGAAACTCTGAATAACAAAGAGACTGTTTACCTTGTAGATGAAAGTAAAATACATGCAGAGGGATAGAGGCATGGAACCCTTGTATGCCTCAATAATGCGGGACACAATTTAGCCATACCAGTGAAGGATGTGCTCTACGTTCCTGATCTTATAGGATGACACTTATCTGAGAAGCATCTGACAGCCAAAGGACTCACTGTAAAATTGGGTGACAAGTGTTCTATTCTGGACGGCAAGCAGACCATAGTGAGTTCCAAGCTGGATGACCGTCTATATCACCTCAACACAGTGAAGAAAAAGGTGAGACTATGCACTCGTAAACACAATGACTGTATACACATATGGCACAGGCGTTTAGGTCACAGACACCCAGAATGCCTACAAGAACTGCAAAAGAGGAATCTGACAAAGGATCTGATAGTATTCCCTTGTCCAGTTACAGTTAAGTGTGAATGTTGCATCAAATCCAAAGCCACAACACTTTCTGAAGTCAGTCAGAATAGAGCTTCAAGACCAATTGACCTAGTTCACAGTGATGTATGTGGTTCCCTAAACCCACCTACACCTGGAGACAACAGGTACATAGTGACTTTCATAGATAACTATTCAAGATACACAGTCACTTAGCTAATGCAACACAAGAGTGAAGTTCTTGACAAATTACATGACTATGTAGTAAAGGCAAGTAACACATTTCAGAGGAACCTTGATGTGAAAACAATGTTTCTACATGGTGAGTTAACAGAAGACATCTACATGGAACAACCACCAGGGTTTGAAGATGAACAAAGGCCATACCTAGTATTTAAAGTCCGAGGAGTATATACAGTCTTAAGCAAGTTGCCAGAGATTATACACAAATAAACTAGCACACAGGTGGATCTATGTGCCCATTTCCGTGGACTATATCCTGATTTGTTTTGAGCAAGAAGGGGGTGAAGCAGAAATACTGCAAACCTGAATCAGTACTTTGAGACCAGAGATCTTGGAAAAATAAATAATTAAATAATAATTACCTCGGCATTCAGATTGAGAGAGAGGAAGCTCTCTTCTGAACCAAAAGCACAACATTTTGAATGGAAGATGCCAAAGCAGTAAAATCTCAAATGGTTTCAATGTCAAGTCAGATGGACAGGAATGCTGTAAAGCGAGTCATTCGCTGTCTTAAAGGGACTTTACATTACAAGCTAAAATTATCAGCACGTGATGAAAGCATCCTGACAGGATATGTGGATGCCGATTGGGCCGGAGAAACCAGTGACAGAAAATCTACCAGTGGTTACTTGTTTCTTCTGTCAGGAGGTGCTATCAGTTGGACTGGCAGAAAGCAGCTCTCTGTTACACTTTCATCTACAGAAGCAGAGTCGGTTGCAGCACAGGCAAGCCAAAGATTTATGGCTGGGATAACTTTTAACAGACTTACTCACAGTTGGAACCAACGAGAATTTTTGAGGACAATCAAGGATGTCTTGTACTTGCACAAATGGAACGAGTTAGCTCGAGAACCAAGCACATTGATGTAAAGTTCCACTTTCAAGAACAGGGACTTCTTGAGTTACTTTATTGCCCTACTGAGGATATGACAGCAGATGTCCTCACTAAGCCCCTGACCGCTGCAAGACACTTGAGGCTTGTAAAGTAGATGGGTTTCATAGACTAAGTCTCAGCTGTTGAGAATGGGTGTTGGAGAAACTGTACAACAGACTGCCAGCTTAGAGGCCGATTCATTAATAGCGCCAGGTAGCGACAGATGAGCGACTGTAGCGTGATTTTTACAGCACCAGCCAGTATTCGCTGTGCTTGGCCGGCGTTTGCTTGATGACAGCGACTAAGTCGGTGTGTGGTAATGTTGAATACGGGCTTAGGGGTCGCTGTTTCACAGGTTCAGCGTTGTATGTGAGCGCCTGACAACGAATGGCCAGAGCGAATGGCTTGCTTCATATTCATTAAAAAATCACGCTCCGAATTTGCTGGCGCTGTCCATTCCTTGTTTAAACCCCAGTGCACTGGCGGCGATGGGTGTTAACTAGTTTTTAACCCCTAAACAACCATATTTTTGGATTGTAACGTTATACATGTTTTTGGAATCATTTTGTAATATGAATATATTAATATCAGACCTGTAAGATCATTTCTGCACAATTTTTTTTTTTTTTTTTTTTTTTACTTTAAAAAAAAACCTAACATTGCAGAAGTGGGCTCAGAATTTTTGACATTAAAAAAAAAAAAAAAAAAAATTATACCAATTAATTATGATTAATTAAACATTGCTCCATTGAAATGCATTGGACAATGCCAGGGAGCGACAGGTCATACCTGGCGCTGTGAAGGAATTTGCAGCGGCGCTGTTCGTTCCAGGCGGCTTCATGATGAATCCCGCGCTAGCCGTCGCTCTCGCCGGCGCTAGCCTCATTTAGCTTGATAAATGCGTCATTGTGACCGCCGCCGGGCGTACTTGAGTCGGTAGCCGCCGATAGCTGGCGGTACCTGGCGCTCGTCAGACACTACCTGGCGCTAGCCAGTGATAAATAAGGCCCTTAGTCTATGCTGGAGTGACTTTTGCTCGATTTACTGCAGTTACAGCTGTGATACTTTATGACACCAGATGGCGCTGTGACCAATGCTCAACTGTAAAGTCTATGCATTTTACTGCTGTTTTGGGGTATTTCCTGAGCTCAGTTGCTCTATGACTGGTATTTCCTTCTTTTCTTTCCTGTCTTATGTTTAGCCATTATGTAAAGTGAGCCAGTTCCCGTTATACCACAAATGTCTGGATTACGACTCCACTACACCCAGCAGCCAGCACTCAGTAATACCAAACCCTAATGCATTTCCCAGCCTAACACAGCTGCACCCGAGGAGGTCTGCCCCCCCTACCCAGAAAGACAGAGCAATGTTTTTAACGTTTTGTAATATATATATATATATATATATATTATATATAATTTTGTCTTCGCTGGATAATATAGTGCAAACCATGCATTCCACATCAGGGGCATACATAATGGGAGAGCCCAGGTCTCAAAGTTAGATTTTGTAAATGGAAGAATTTTTGGTTACTCTACATATACTGGCCCATTAATGGCTATTCAGGTCCACTTTAAGGGTTTTGTTTTGGCACCCAAGTGCAACCAGTTTACCCTTTCTTATGCCATCTGTGTGTATGTTCAGCATTGGCAAGGCAAAGGTTTCTCAACATGGATAGGAATTAGTTGGGAAGTTATCAGTAGTGTTGGGCGAATCCCTAGAGGTTTGGGTTCAGCAAGTTTGGCCAAATTTGAACAAAAAATTGGGTTGGTTATCCAAACTTCATCCAAGCCCCAAACCAGTTCCCACTGACCCCCCCCCCCCCCCCCCCAGTGTGTTATTACCCCCATCTCATAGGCTGTGTGGCATTCCACCCATCCCATTCCCCATACGCAATGTGGCATTTCCCATATTCAGTGTGGCATAACCCTCCCATTCCCCAAATGCAGTGTGGCATTCCCCTCTTCCACTCCTATAGGCAGTGTGGCATTCCCCTCTTCCACTCCTATAGGCAGTGTGGCATTCCCCCCTCTCATTCACCATAGGCACTGTGGCATTCCCCCCTCCCATTTCCCATAGGCAGTGTGGCATTCCCCCCATCCCATTCCCCATATAGGAAGTGTGGTATTCCCTCCTACCATTTCCATAGGCAGTGTGGCATCCCCCCTCCCATAGCTCAAAGGCAGCGTGGCATTCCCCCCTTCCATTCCCATAGGCAGTGTGGCATTTCCCCCTCCCATTCCCCATAGGCAGTGTGTCATCCCCCCTCCCATTCTCCATAGGCAATGTGGCATTCCCCCCTTCCATTCCCATAGGCAGTGTGGCATTGCCCCTCCCATTCCCTATAGGCAGTGTGGCATTCCCCCCTCTCATTCACCATAGACAGTGTGGCATTCCCCCCCAATCCCCTTATTTAGTGTGACATTTCCCCCATCCTATTCTGATAAGCAGTGTGCCCCCCCCCATCCCATTCCCACAAACCCAGGGAGCAAGGGTTGTGCCCTGCATCAGCGTCCATTGAGGACGTAGACCACGCCCACCTGCTACCCAGACCCAAGTGTTTGTGTTGGCCCGAGGGGCAGCAGTGGCGCCAGAAGCCAGAGCGGGGACAGCAAACAGGGTTTATTTACCCTGCCCGTCCGCTGCTCCTCCATAAATTGGCCTCCCGGTAGCTGTGGCACTGGGGCGAGACTCGTGTAAGTATTCCTTTTTTTCACTTTTTTTCTTTTACATTCGCACTAACATTCCTCCCCACATTTGGGGAAAAATAGTGCATCTAGTGAAAAAATGAACACAGCAATTTCTCTTTGAACTTTATTTAACTCTTTGAACCTTATTGCAAACATTTTCAATAAAATGTTGATTATGTTCTCAAAATAAAGACATTATTAGGGAATGGGATGGGGAAATACCACACTACCTATGGGGAATGGGGGGATGCCACACTGCTTATGAGGAATGGGGGGATGCCACACTGCCTATGGGAATGGGAGGGCGGTGCCACCCTGCCTATGGGAATGGGAGGAGGGAATGCCACACTGCCTATGGGGAAAGGGAAGGGGGAATGCCACACAGTCTATATGGGGGATGGCAGGGGGGATGTCACACTGCCTATGGGAAATGGGAGGGGGGGGTGACACACTGCCTATGGGGAATGGGAGGGCGGAATGCCATATTGCCTATGGGAAATGGGAGGGGGGATGCCACACCACCTATGGGGAATGGGAGGGGGAAAGTTCACACTGCCTATGTGTCTTTATTGAACTCTTTGAACCTTATTGCACGCATTTTCAATAAAATGTTGACTATACTCTTCAAAATAAAGACATTATTAGGGAATGGGATGGGGGAATGCCACACTGCCTATGGGGAATGGGGGGGGGTGCCACACTGCCTATGGGAATGGAAGGGGGCTGCCACACTGCCTATGGGAATGGGAGGAGGGAATGCCACACTGCCTATGGGAATGGAAGGAGGGAATGCCACACTGCCTATGGGAGTGGAAGTGGGGAATGCCACACTGCCTATGGGAATGGGAGGGGGGAATGCCACACTGCCTATGGGAATGGGAGGAGGGAATGCCACATTGCCTATGGGAATGGGAGGAGGGAATGCCACACTGCCTATGGGAGTGGAAGGGGGGAATGCCACACTGCTGATTATATGCTCCAAAATCTGAACCATTTCATGTCATTGTGGCCCACTAACAATCACCAAATCATTGTGGACCGCGCTCTTCAAAAGTTAGACCACCCAGGTGCTTTACAGGCCCAGTGAAGCCTACACATTATCGCCTGCATTTGCATTTGTTAATGGACTGATGTTTATTTAGAGACTCTGATTGGCTAATGATTTGAATAGCTCAGAAATGTTGTCTTTCTTCGAGTGTTTGTGTTAATTTTTCAGCGGTGACATGACATTTGAAGATGTCTCTTTTACTTTCAGGATGCATTCAGCTTAAGCTGAGTGATTTCTTCAATAGATGTGCCTATTGCTCTCGTCAGGCTGTTGACAAATTGTGCCATAATGGTTTGACATTTGATTCATTTGATGTAATCTTGTGGGATTCTGGGTTTTGAATGTAAATTGATGTGCTTTTGCTCTTGGTGAAATTACCTTCTGATGGAATTATGTGCGTCTCCAGCAATTAGGATTTCGAGTACGTTACCTTACTTTTTTTAGTACAAAAGACTTGTGTTGTTTATTTGCATGTGTAATCTTCTCATCAGTAGGAGGAAATGTCTGATGAATGCGGAAAATACTTTATTTGGTTGTTGCTTGTCATTGTCGTGATGCGTTTGCGGGATGACTCCTTCATGACGTGGTCCAAATAGTATCTTCGGAATAAGTTTCTGCCACACAAACATATTTGTCCTTAGCAATATTTACCAAGAAGAGTGTGCTCATGGAAAGATTTTGGGGTGTGTGAGGTGTGCTGTTGCATAGGGCACTACCCCAAACTCTCTGCAACCGGACTCAACTGGACCAGCAGCCCTCTCAGATTCAAAATACTGCCACCTCTGTCCTTTCTTTTTGCACATTTCTTTATAATTCTCTTTTACCCTTTTCCCTTCCATTTCTCCATTTTTCTCTTCTATTTCATGATCCCTCCTCCCTTTTCTTATCCCCCTTTTTTCATGTAATTTCCCTCCACCTTTGTGTTGTTGCAGAGTGTGAGTACTGGGTGCAGCCATAATCCAAATAGACATTAGTGGCATAACAGGAACTGGCTTTACTGGAACATGGATACAGTAAGAGAATGTCACCTTACATGGTGGCTAAACACAGACAGGAAAGAGGAGGAAGTACCAATCATAGAGCAACTGAACACAGGAAATACAACACAGCAGTAAAATGCACCAAACATTGGTCACAGCACCATCCAGTGTCATAACCTGTCATAGCAGCAAACGGCAGTAATTCTAGCAAATGTCACTAATCACATTTAAAGAGGAACATAGGAGCGAAAATACTCCATCTCTCCAACATCTTTTGCCACCTTCTTTTCTTCTGTTCTCTTTCTATATTTTACCTCCCTTCCTTTCTTTCTCTCTACCTTCCTAATGTTTTCCCTCTCCTTTTTTAGCACCATTCAACTCTCTCACTTTATATCCTCTTCCTTTCACTCTCTTGTTTTTCCGACATTCCTCACATACCAATCTCATTCCCACATCCATTCACTCCCTCTCTCTTGGGATTCTCTCTCTTGAGTTTTCCCATATTCCTCCTATTTTGCTCTCATTTCCACAGTCTCTCCATCTTTCTTTTATCACATTCCATCCATCCCCATCTCTCTATCTCCCTTTCTATGTCATCCTGTTATTTTTTATATTTTAGCCTTCTTTTTCTTTCTCTTTTTCGACATTCCCACAATTGCCTCGCTTTGCACCTTCTCTTCATATGACATTTCTTTTCCCTTCTCTCGATCTCTTTTGCACATTTCCTCTTATTTCTCTATTGAGACCTTCAGGCTTTCTGCATTCCCCCTGTTTTTTTCTGCCTCACCAACCTCTCCCTCTTTTCTATGTTCCCTCTCTTGCTTGCTCTCCATTGTGTGTGTGTCAGGGGGCGCCATCCTGAAACCATGCAAAGGGTGACAGTTACCTTAGGCCGGCCCTAGGTCTGTTTTTGACAATTAGTCTAAATCTGTGTCACAACTAGAATAGTGATATGCCAGAGCCGAGACAATCCAGTTTAGGGGTACACCAACCAAATTGTCCCCAGTATCTGGAATTCGATAATCCTGAACGCCTGATACTATAGCTCTGGCCAGCAAACGACTCGGTAACTGGTCCTGTAGAACTCTTACCAATTCACCCTCCAATGACTCATTAGTCACATGGGGGGATTCTACAGAAGCTCCTCCTGTGGAGTAGAGCAGGCTCGGTTAGTTTGGCAGGACGGAGGGGGGCCTCTGTCCCCCTTCACTACAAGGCACCCAACCTCTCCAACTGCTCACCGGGTCCTGTTCTTAGAACAGCTCACCGCTCTGAGCCTGTGTGCACTCAATGCTTGGGTTTCACTGCACGGATGGGTTAAATGCAAAAGAACATTTTTTTATGTGTGCTCAAAGATACAGTGGCCATATATGTCCAAAAAAAAGACACCAGAGCAAACTGAAAGCTCTCCCCAGGGGCATCCACATTTGGGATGTCCTGCTTTGTAAACCCCCCCCAAAAAATCCCTGCTGTCACTTGTAAGGAATTTCCCATCATAATGCTGCTTGGTCATGAGATTATATAGCAGCCTCAGGAAGTCTGAGAGCGAGAAGAGCTTTGCTGTGCTGAGAAGGTTGGAGGTCAGTTCTTAGGGAGGAACTGTGGTAGATATCCTCTGGGGTGTGTGAGCTGAAACACCCAGAAGACTGCTTGCCTGGGGTCCTTGGAGGTCAGGCATGCTGGATAATTTGACCAAGATCTTGCAGGTATCGAGGATAGGGTGAACTGCAGTAAACCAGCATGATCCTGATCCAATCTAGCTCCGACCCAGATCTAAAGCCCATTATTAGTGATGAGGTGATGTAACAAACCTCTCTGCCATCTTCAGCGCCATTGCAAAAATCAGCTGACAGATACTGGCTTCCATTGCAGGAGTTTTGTGTGGCATGCCAGATAATTTGACCTGGATCTTGATGGTATGTGGGATGGGTAGAAATCGAGCGAATCGGCAAGATGAGGGTTGAATCTAGCTCTGGCCTGAATCCGAATCCCATCACTAGCAATGAGGTGCAGTAAAAGACCTCTCTGGTATCTTCAGTACCATTGTTTTTAAGTAAGCTGACAGATATTGACTTCCATTGAAGGAGTGGTGGGGGCATGCAGGATAGTTTGACCAAGATCTTGCTGGTATCCAGGAATGGGCGAACCAGAGCATATAGACAAGATCCAGGTAGAATCTAGCTCCAGCATGGACCTGAAGCCCATCGCTAGTGATGAGATGCAGTAACAGACCTCTTTGACATCATCTGCGCCATTGGTTATACATCCAATGACAGATATTGACTTCTATTGAGGAAGTGGCGGGTGGCATGTCTGATAATTTAAGTCAGATCTTGATATCTGAGATGGGTTGAACCAGAGCCAATCCGCATACTGGGGGTTGAATCTTCGACCCAGGTAGGAAGCCTATCACTAGTGATGAGATGCAGTAACAGACCTCTTTGGGATCATCTGCGCCATTGTTTGTAAATCCAGTGACAGATATTGACTTCCATTGAGGAAGTGGCGGGTGGCATGCCTGATAATTTTAGGCGGATCTTGATGGTATCTAGGAAGGGTTGAACTGTAGTGAATCGGCACGCTGGGGGTTGAATCTAGCTTCAGCCCAGTTAGGAAGCCCATCACTAGTGATGAGATGCAGTAACAGACCTCTTTGGCATCGTCTGCGCCATTGTTTATTAATCTGATGACAAACAGTGACTTTCATTGAGGGAGTGGAGGGTGGCATGCTGGATAATTTGAGGCAGATCTTGATGGCATCTGGGAAGGGTTGAATCAATCAGAGCAAATCGGCACACTGGGGGTTGAATCTAGCTTCGGCCCAGGTAGTAAGCCCATAACTAGTTAAGAGATGCAGTATCAGAGCTCTCTGGCATCTTCGCCACCATTGCTTATAAATCAGCTGATAGATATTGACTTCCATTGAAGGAGTGGCACATACCTCAAACTCCTCTATTAATATCAGGAGCTCTGAGATATACGAGATAAATAAACAGTGGGAACAGGAAATGTTCTCCATGCCTGGATGCTCCAGGCATCCAACGATCACCATCAATCGTCCAAGTGATTGTAATCTTTTTCCCGATGGTTAAGAGCGTCTATGTCGCAAATCATTAGCAAATGCAGAAAGATCCTTCTCCGCCGCTGCAATAAAACCATTCCTTTCGACTATTTACGTCTTGCCTGATACAATTTAGTGTTAAATATGAATTTGCCGGAGATCGTTATTAACTGGAAGGTGCAGCGGTATCTACCCCGTGCTGATTCAGAGCCTGCGTAGGACGATGGCATCTGAATACGGGGCTAATTGAAGCCGCTCGCCGTCCGATGATGGAGATTTATGGGGTTCTTTAAAAGCTTTTCATTGTGATATGTCAGGGATGTATTAAAAAATGAAACAATTGATCTGGCATTTCTGCAAATCAAGGTTTCCATACATCAGGTTTAATGCGTCTTCGTGCCGCGCTGAAAAAAAAAAACAGGTCTGACGGGGAGGGAGAGGCCTGGCGAATGAATGAATTGAAAAGTTGCGAGACGGAGGCATGCATAACTTAAGGCCCTAAATGCGCTCTTTAATGTGAAGCAATATTAAAATGGGTTTGATCGCTCCAGTATATTAAACTGTCAAGACATAATAGCTTTCTAAGATGATAGAGTCATTCCGAGTTCATTTCAATTCGTTTGATTGAATAACAGCCAGTGTGTGCATTTATTTTTGCTTATTGTGATTTAATTGAAATAATTACATTACTAATTCATCTAATACATGATGAATAATTTCCCAGGGTGTTGTATAAAGGCCAGATGACACAATAAACTCAAGCTGTTATCGCTGCTGCGATGTTCGGGAAGAGTTAATAAGCGGCTTGATTCAAGAAAGTTCCCCAAAAATCACTCACCGTGAGATTTCTTAAAGGGGCTGTTTAGGCCAGGAGGTACTCAGTAATGGTCAAGGCTGCACCAACAGGGGGTTCTGACAGGTCTGGTATATGATTTTAACAAAAATACCCGTTTTCGAAAAGTTCTACAAGCCACATGACCTACATTTTTTTGGTAATTGATCTCCTCCTTGGGGGTACTTGATTGTAACTGCTTGTCGCTAGGGGGTACTGGACGTAAAAATTTTGAGAACCACTGTGCTAAAGTGTTGTGTATCTGGCCTGTGTTTACAATCAATCATTGTTTGCAGTTTCCTTTTAGTTGGAGATATATTACTCAAAACTCCTGCCCACTCCTGACCGTGCTAGGCAGGGGATGCTGAACAACGCTCATTGAAAATTGAAAGGCCGGAACACAAAAGCATTTCCGTGAAGGAATCGGGAGCAGTGTGGTCTTTCTCGGCTTTAAAAGGAAAAACAAGAGACACAGCACTGATAAAAAGGTTGCGTCCTTAGTTAACCCTTTGCTTCGAATGTCCCTTTACCTCACGTCAGAAATCTCCAGATCCACCAAGATCAATAGACTCCATTCATTGAAGTTGGATTTACCCGTTTTTTGAAAACCTGCATTTGAACAAACTTCTTGATCTTGTCAATCATGTTGTGCTTAGTTTTGTGGTGCCTTTTATGATGCAGTTTTTGGGTTTTTTAAATGTAGCAAGGTAATGGATTAGCTATCACTCCTGTTATAATGGTTTGATGAGTTTAGTGTAGCTTAGTCAGTGTTTAGTGTACGGAGAGTAACATGGGATGTTTAGACACTAGAGGGTCGATCCAGGTGAGAATTCTCACTACTTTTTTAGGAGAGAAAAGTGCCAATGACTTCATCTACCTTTGGGCTGATTCAGAGCCAGGTGAAAACTTACACCCGATAGACAACGAAAGTCAATTGCCATTTTCTCTCCTAAAAAAGGAGGATCCTAGTGCATGCACTGATCCCAACTAGATCACTGCAACACTCTCCTATGTGGTCTATCAACAGACTGGCACCTCTCTAATCTATTCTCAACTCTGCTGCTCGACTCATTCATCTCTCCTCTGGCTTCTCTAGTGCTGCTCCTCTGTGTCAGTCCCTTCACTGGCTACCAATATCTGAGAGAATGAAATTAAAAATATTAACCTTAGCATGCAAAGCTCTCTAAAGTCAGGCTCCTGCCTACATTTCTTCGCTTATCAACAAATACCAACCCAGATGCCCAGGACCCCCTCCTGTCCTCAACCCTAATCACCTCCTCCCACTCCCACATCCAGGACATCACATGTGCTGCCCCATTACTCTTGAATGCCCTCCCCCATCCAATTTGCCATTTCAACAGCCTTTAATCCTTTTAAGGTGCCCTCAATATATAACTTATTAATAAAAGCCCAAGCCACTTGCCATCATACTAAGTATTTACTACTTGTAACCTACCTTTTGTCTCCACCCTGATACTTTAGATTGTAAGCCTACAAGGGCAGGGCCACCTCTCCTAGTGTATTTCCGTATGACTATGTATTTGTGCTTTTCTAGCATGTTTTGTAAGTTAGTTGTTTTACTCTGTAATCTCACAATGTACAGCGCCATGGAAGATGATGGTACTTTATAAATAAACATTATTATTAATACTAATAATAATAATTATAATAATAAGTGGATATAAAGCTGCAACTTGATGTCAGGGTGAATTTATCCCATCAGGGGTAAACTGGCCTGACTGTTTGGGTGACCCATCCTTTTGTGTAAAGAGGGGGTTTGGTGCCTGCTGGTCCGTTACATAAAGCTGGATATAAAACTGTCCAATAAAGATGTTTTGTATTGAACATTTTGAGCTATGTCTGCTTTTTACTTTCAAGGAGACCTACAAATACCAGGATCACCACTAGAAGCTATCTCCCAAGAGTGACTCCTCCATCTGCCCTGCTCTCAGACCCTGGAGGACCCCTCTTTACTCGGCCCTGTCCAAGGGTAGGCCTTTTAAACTAATCTATCAAGCACAACTAAACAGTATAGAGTGTCCAAGACCAATATTTTATACCCTATTACAGAAGTTCTTGCACAATCGTGCATCCATGAACTAGCCTAGATTCCATTCCAGCTGGAAGCCTTATTTGGAACTTCGCATATTCTTGTGTACATGTAGAAACATGGTCCCATTCTAGCAGACCCAGCTTCCAGGACTTCTCACACATAAACACTGGGTGCATCCGACCACAACAGAGGTGCCAGGCCCGTGGAGTGACGCTACCTATTTGTTAGGCGATGTCCCATTGATGTGATGTGCTGTGTGCCGTCCCAGAGATCCTTGGCCTGTTCCTAATTAGTTAATGGTTACAAGGTTTGAAGTGAATTAACACCATACACCTTGGAGAAGCGTTTCTGCCCCCCCTCCGCAGGCACTCTTTATTTATACGAACATACAAAACAGGAGCCTACATAATCAAGCTTATTGGCTATTAACATAGTACAGTAATACTCTAAAAGGCAATGGGGTCGATTCAGAGCTTGGTGAGAATTAGCACTCCTTTTTTAGGAGAGAAAACATCTATTGACTTTCAGGGGTAAATTGTCTACCAGGGGTACATTTTCACCTGGCTCTGAATCAGCCCCATGGTAGGCAATGAAAGTGAATGGCAGTTTTCTCTCCTAAAAATGGAGTGAGAATTTACACCAGGCTCTAAATCGACTCCAATGTCTCTAAGAAAGCGTACAGACTGGTCCATGCTTATCTGGTCTACGCATTCGACACCAGCGCAATAGGTAACTAATTATATCATGACCGGTTCTTCTCAGGGTGTGGCGTTCTCCTACGACGCCATCTTGTCTTTGGAATGTGAACTTTCACAATTTCTTATTGTGATTGTATTTCTTATTCTTTGGAAAGTGGGGAGGGGCTTTCACCTCTGGGCCGATCCATCACACCTGCCCAGTACCACATGGACCACGAGGCTGTGGGGAAATGATGCCGAGGTAAGTGAGCCATCAATACACCCAAATGGGACACCATCTACAGTATTTGCAGATCCCTCTGGTGCCTGCTCTCCTAGACTAGAGGCTTCGTAGACTAAGCTGACTTTATCAACTGACACATCTTAATATTTATTATAATGAACAAGAGCCTAATTTTTTTTAATAACCTATTTTATTAAGAGTTATACAGATAGAAAGATACATCATAGTTATCAAAAATTGCTTTAGGAAGCTACTTACAATATCTTTTGACATTCAAAGATAGATAGTGACATCAGTATTCTGGCAGATAGCGCTTGATAAGTCAGACTCAATATAAAATCTAACTGTTGCACTATTTTCTACTCTCGTGCCATCAAAGATCAGTTTGCCAAAAATAGCCCATTCTGGGGTAAGAGGGAGGAAGTTTGCTTGTTGCATAAGGATAGACTGAGTGCCAAAAATATTTGGTTACTGGACAAAGCCATAGGCTGTGAAATATATCTGTGTCCTGCTGTTGACATCTCGGACAATTACTGTACATTGAAATAAGCTCTGTGGGCAGAAATGCAGGCCTGGTGGAATAGTGTTCAAAACATATTTCTATAAGAGGATGATTTCATGCTGTTTCATAAGTTAAAGAAAAGTTTTCTGAAGTCTTCATGAGCTCTTAACTACTTATCTCCAATTGAGAACCTATTAAGCTTTTAACTAGAGGTGAGCAAACTGGCTCGTTCAAATCAGAGTTCGCTATGAATTTTAGAGAAAAATCAATTCAGCACAAATCCGAATTTTCCAGGGATTTATGCAGACTGAATTTTTAGCTATAATACTTAAATAAAAAATGTGAAAACTCACCTGCTCCCTTGTTGTCCTACAGTCCATGCTGTCCTGCGCCATTCTTTCCCCAGAAACCAAGACCACACTGGGCTCCAGCTACCCGGAGGAAGTGGTTATTTGTACTGGCGAGTGAGCTGACGTCAGCTCACTCCGTGAGTGTATATAAAGCCCCTTCCAGCGGGGGAGAATGAGAGGCAAAAGTTGGTAGCAGGGCAGAGGACACTGAAGACAGCAGAGAGTGGCAGGGGAAGCAACAGACAGCCTGGGCCAGAACCAGCGATGAATGGGGGTAAGTATTGCTCTAAAAAATATAATAAAGGACTTTTTTTGTGTGTGTTTTTTTTTCATTTAAACCTTTGTGAATTGGTAAGGGATCCTTGAGATCCTTATACCAGTTCACAGGACAAGACGGACTGACTAGTCAGCTGCCGGCGAGTGGGTGACTTTATCGGCTGCATCACGAAAGCCTATGAACCCACGGCCCATATCCCACGCCAAGGGCTTGACTCAATTAAAAAATGTGTGGGGTTCTGCCCTCCCGGAAAGCGTGACCCCACAACATTTTTTAACAACCCATTATGTCCTGTCACCCAGCAGGTATAAAAGGCATCCAGCAGCAGCAGGAGAGCAGAAGCGATGGCGTGCTCAGGGATGGTAAGTATTAAAAAAAAACAACCAAACAAAAAAACAAAACAAATAAAATATGTATATTAAAATTCTATACATAAATACACCCATGCCCCCCCCCCCCCCCCTCACCCCGGGAAGCCCACGCCAATTTTTTTCTTATTTAACCCTATATAATGTGAATAGTAGTTGTATTTTATTAGTAAATGTTCTAAAGTGCTCTTTTCAGTTGGGGAGGTTCTGGGCAGGAGCAGGAGGCTACATATGTGGTACTGTCATAATCAGAAGAAATGAGGTTTTCACATGCAAATGGTTTTCTTCATGTTTGTTCACGTTTTATTTAAAATAAACAAGACAATTAAAAAAAAAGATTTCGTTTTTACTCAAAAATATAAAAAAGAAACAGTGAAAAAAATAACAAGACATGTCATGTTAAAGCCTAAGCTCTGCCACAAAAATATATAAATTTCCAGGAAATTCCTGCAAAAATCACAGATACACATAAACAATGCAAAATGATGAAAAATGACTTGTCAACAGAGGGTGTCAAAATCTCAAGTAGTCTGGCGGTTAAAAGTATCTATGCATGTTGGGTATTGTTCTGCTCAGGGAGACCTTGCACTTTCAGATGTAGCTTGTTTTTTCTTGTTTGCATATTGTCATTTTAGGAAAACGTGTTTTTCATTCTGCTTTTTTATACCTTTTTTGGGGGGAAACCCTGTGAAACCAAAGAATACTTCGAGGGGTTACTTCCAGAAAGATGAGCCCACTGCAACAATCTGGGTACGTCTAGAAAGCTTAAAGTGGACCAACACCTAGGATTTTGAATATCCTGGGTCTTGGTCCACTTCGGTGGGGCACCCCGGATCGGGGTGCCCCGCTGTGTGAAACCCCCCCAAACACCCGGAAAACTCACCTCTCCCCGCTCCCACGTGGCAGCGCCGTCCAATCAGCGCGGACGGACAAGCGGTCTGACAGGACCGGACAAGCGGCTCCTCCGCCGCCGCCTCCCGCGCGTCACTCTTGACGTGCGCGCGCCCGCCATTCACGGACGGCCGGCGCGCGCGCACGTCTAGAGGCCGCCGAAGACAAGGTAGGTGGATTTGGGGTGTTTGGGGGGGTTTCACCCCGCGGGACATCCCGATCTCGGATGTCCCGTGGGAAGGGAGGTGATCAGCCCGGGAATCTTATAGATTCCCGGGCCGATCACGCGAGGGTGACGGTCCACTTTAATGTGTGGGTTGTTTTGGTTGAAAAAGCGTGAGGTGTGCACTGTCTGCAGAGCTGGAATTTTCTAGTAAAACACTTTGGGGTATTTGGCAATGCTTTCCCTGACAGTACCTATGCATGTGGGGTATTGTTCTTCTCATGGGGCCTTGCTGGTGGTTTGAGCAAGCTATATTAAAGAGTGCAGACACACAAGTGCCCTGAACCTGTGGATACTCAGGCTGATTCAAAGGAAATAATACACATATAATATATACAGGTCCATAAAATATAAAGGCTTACTTCTGTGAATTGCATCAGTCTTGGAAGCAGTTCATTATAGTCATATTCGAGACTTAAAAATAATAATGTCCTGGTAATGTCTGAGTTCCATCTCAGGAATTACTTGATGTATGGACTTTCAGACCATTTACTTGAACAATCTGTTGTATTTAGGCTGAGGGATTGTATTTCACGAAGGTCTCCTTGTAACAGGATGAGGGCTGGAGTTGAGAAATTTGTGTTGACTAGAGAATTATATTTAAGCACTCAGGGGATGTTTTCTTCTTCCTCTCACAGCAGACATGAGGAAAGAGCTGCCACACATGCATTATAGCCGAACCCCTGCGGGGTCGGGGCAAGGTCCTGTTTGAATTAGCTTGAGCAGAGATTGCCGCCTTATTGGATCAAGACACTCTGCTTACAATCTGGGCATTGTAACTTTCCATCATATTCACACTGTTGATATTATCTCTTTTTATGTAATGAAACTGGCTCTATTTTAATTAAATCCACTCATCGTTTTTCGGTTTCCGTCCAATACTTGATTTGTGAATCAAAATCACTGAGATTATATATGGATGCCTCGATATTCCTTGTAAAGTACAAAAACAAGCAACCAACTTTCTTCATCATCACTAACCACACATCCTATATGCCAAGAGATTGTAAATTATACAGAATAAAAGTCTATAAAATTGGCTTTATAGAAATAAAGCAACTAGCAATAAAACTGTAATTAAATATAACTCCTCAAGATATTCTATCCCGCCACCAATTATCTGACAAGCTTACCAGGAAGCAGTGGGGTATCTTCAACAAAGATGTATATGTATCCAATCCAGTTATCTTTTCTAAATTTACATGGACAATTCTTGTTAATTAGGATTATCCATGTTAATCGGGAAAATATAACTGGACTGAATACCTATACAAACCTATAAAGACCATTTTATAAACTTTTATGCTGTATATTATACATAAGATATCAGCCATGTCAACAGCTTCATTTCAAAACATCACACTAGAAAGTAAAAATACAATCTTTTTATGCGAAAACAATTTGAAACAAATATCAAGTCAACTACTCAACATTTTCAAGAACGCCTTTTTACATCTGCATGAAAACATGTGAACGCGTTTCGCTACCGTTCCCATTAAAAGTAAAACTACAACTATGGCTGAGACGAGCTGTGACAGTGCAGCCAGAATACAGAATATATATATATATATATTCTATACAGTAAGTGTCATTGTCAGAGAAGATTTTATACAGTGCTCCCTGGCTCCTGATATAAGGAGCAACACACGAAGGAAGATAAAAGGACTTTCATGGTGGGAAGATGGGATGAGCTAGCGAACACAGAATACAATTAGCCCGGCAAATGTGTTGATGATTGGCATGACACTGGGCAAAAATGATAGAAATGGAATGCGAAATAGAGCTCAAATCTGTCAGTTATTACTAATTCAAGATTCAACTCAGAAAGACCTAATTTAACAGTGATGTTTGTAAATGAGCATGGGTGTTTTGGTCAGCTTTAAAGGGATTGTCCAGGCTATAGTATAAAAGCAAATCATTGTTTTCTTACCTGCAATGCAGAGGATTCATGGTGGGCTGCTGAATAAAATTGTTGCTATTTAACCCCTTTTCTGTAGCCGAGTCCCTGGATTTTATTGTTTCATGACCACCTCTTTTGGTTTTGAAAGGTGGACCTATCTGCCCCCTGTTGTATCAGACTTTATAGGACACACCATTGTTTGTCTGTGTAGGGGAGCACAGCTGCTCCCTGCTTTGCCTATCTGTTTTTTTCTCTCTTCGTTGTATGGGTCCACATTTCAGTGCTTAATTAAAGGTGGTCATCAATAAATAAAATCCAAGGGCCATGCTACAGAAAATGGTCTGGAACTCAGCAACGTCATCTCCTGACAAACATTTTTTTTTATATATTTTGCTTTAGAGTCTACTTCAAAAAGACTTTTAACTAATACCACCACTCTTGGGAATACTATAATATCCAAAAAATGGTAGGGGATTATCCTGCCAATTGTATGGTTACCCAGTATCAGTTAAGGTAGGTGGGAGCCTCACCTACGCCTCACTAATTAGCTGTAGGCCACTTCTACCATTACAAAAGTTACAAAATATTTAACTTAAAGCAGACCAATGCCCATTTTTCCGCGGGTGCGTGTGTTGGTACCACTGCATTAAGACAGTTGGGGGCACCTAGAATGCTGAAGCCCTCCTCTCACATCACCTCCAGAACGCCCAATATTCTTACCTTAATCTCGAGTCTTAGCGAAAAGGCATCTGCGTGATTGGCCGCTTTGACTAGCTACCTAAGTGCAGACAGCCAATCTCGTAGCTGCATTTCTTTTCTAATTTTGTGAGCAGATTGAAGTGAGAATTCATGGTAAGAATTCTCGCTTCCACCCATGATTTTACAACTCGCGTGACAGTTGACTCAATCACTCTCAGCAAGTTGTACTAGTTTTCCGGGCCTGCAAGTTACTGGCCCTTATGTCCTTTGGTATGTGCTCGGGGCTCTTCCAGGGGCCACCAGGCTCTTTCACACTTGCACCCCCAATGCCCCTTGCTACCCAGCGAGGGTCTGATGTGAGGGCCAGGGGGGCTCCCTTTTATACTATATTCTATATACTGGCACCGTTGGGCCAGAGAAAGTTGTTTTGATTAGATAATGTTTGTTCTTCAAGGTATAGCGCCAGGTAGTGCCTCGTAGTGGCAGGAAGTGTCTGGTGAACGCCGGGAGCTGTACTCAAAACCACATTTATAAAAGTGATGCTGGTGAGCGACTCTAACAGCACCATGTAGCATCACATGTATTATTCCAGGCCGCTCAGTATATAGTGTTGACGCTCTAGCTTTCAGAGCGACAAGTATTACCTGTCGCTCATCGCTTTGCCATACATTTCAATGGAAGTTACTTTTCTTCTGTTTAAACAGGGTTTTTTGTTTTTATTTTTTCTCTCATATAATTGTGTGACCTCTCCTGGCCTAGAAAGAATCTTTTTTTTTTTACATTTTTATGCAGAATTCTCATTACAGGTCTGGCATTAAAGTATTATTGTCACAATGTTACAACAATGCCATTCCATGTGTTTTCGCTTTGTTACGAGTGGATATGTGTTTAAAAAATGATTTTAAACACACAGCTTCTGGTGCTCTATGCTATAGCGAGTCGCTGAGAGTCGGTCGCAATGAGCTGACGCTACCTCTCGCTCCCTGCAGCGCTGTACTGGTGTTAGAGCGGCCAGCATACATCTCATTCATCAATGCCGGGCAGGTTACTACAGCGACTGATGCGCTCTGTTACAGTGCCCGATACCCGCTTACAGCATCTACTAGCAGTCGCTCTAAGTGCAGCTATACAGACACTCATCTGCCGCTACTTGCCGCTACTAATGAATCAGCCTGCCCGTATTTCAATCCGCCCACCTCCTAGAGTTATTTTTTTTTTTGTGTTCTCTTTTCTTTATTGTTTCTGCTCTGAAAGTTGTGTACACTGAGATTAATTAATTGAAATATTGTAATAGAAAACTTTAAGACATAGTTTAAAAATATATATTTACTTATTATTATTGTTTATTTATATGGCGCCATCATCTTCCTTAGAGCTGTACAAAGTAGTAATTACAGACTGGGTAGAGACATACAGTACATAGACCCCCTCCCACTATTGTCCTTTTCAGGATGTTTATTCAGGGAAAGCGGCTGGAGTGAGGGCTACAAATGTTGGGTGTCAGTACCGTTTAATACCACCGGCTCAAACCACTTGTGTGTCAGTACTGTTTAATACCAATTGTTCAGGGCACTTGGAGGTCACTGCTCTTTGAAACCAAATGTTAGCAAAGTAACCACTTGCTCCAACACTTGTGTGTCAGTACAGTTTAATACCACTTGCTCAAACCACTTGGGCGTCACTACTTTTTAATCTCAATTGTTAGTGGAGTATCCACTGGTTCAGAACACTTGTACGTCAGTGCTCTTTAATACAACTTGCTCAAACCACTTGTTTCTCACTACCCCATAACCCCCTTTACATTTGAATTACCCTCCTCAAACTAAATATTCTCTGGAAGTACACACCTCAAGAATTCTAGGTGTGCCAGGCTTGTTAACATAAGCGCAGTTTTCTGGAAGCAATCCCTCAATAAATTATTTGGTTGCACAGGGTTGAGCTTTGTTGCCCATTAGAGAACTGCTTAAGCCAGACGGTATGCTTGTCTGAATAGGTGGGTTTTTAAGGGCACCTTAAGGGCAAAGCTTTGAGGGTTGGGGAGTGGCGGATTGGGTGGGAAAGGGCATTCCAGAAGATTGGAGTAGCAAGTGAAAAGTCCTGGAGGCGGGCATGAGAGGAGGTGACCAGAGTGAAGGACAGGAGAAGGTCGGCAGCAGAGCGAAGGCTGCGACTCATTTGATATTGTTGGATTGTTGGAAAGTTCATTTCCTTTCTTTTTTTTTTTTTTTTACATGTTGTTATATTTTTGTGGCGCCGCTCCATAATTCAGCATCAAAAGGTTGTTTCAGCAAAAAAAGCTAATCACATATTTGATTTCAAATATATAAATAAACCAATCACATATTTGATTTAAAAAATATATAAAAAAAAATAAAAACAATACTTATCGAAGTTAATTTTTTAAATTTATTTTTGGTTCAGTTTGACCACTTTTATCCATCGATACAATTAAAATAAAGATGGAGTTAAATATTAGAGATGTCAAAAAAATTCCATAGGGTTCTTTTTTTTTTTTTACATGATAGTATATTTTTGCGGAGTGGCTCCATAATTCAGCATAAAAAGGTATATTTCAGCAAAATATATTTGATTTGAAATATAAAAAAAAATTAAAATAATACTTATCGATATCAATTCTTCCTGTTTTTTTTCGGTTCAGTTTGACCACTTTTATTCATCGATACAATTAAAATAAAGATGGAGTTAAATATTAGAGATGTCAAAAAAATTCCATGGGGTCCATTACCTATTTTTTTTTTCTTTTATTTTTTTAACATGACAATATATTTTTCCCGAGTGGCTTCGTAATAGAGCACATAAAGGTTTGAAATGATAGTTCTTTTTTTCAGCAAAACACAGCGCATAGATTTGATTATAAGTGTTGGGAAATGCAGCAGGCAGCAGCAGGCACTCTGTAATCAGAGCCAGCGCCTAATGATAGGGTCTGGCTCCAGGAAAGAGCGACAGCCTCAGCTGCAAGATGCTTTAGAGAAAGCTGCACTGACAGCTCTATTTCTGCACTCGCGGGCTGAGGTCCGGTGGAAAGGAAAAAAAAAAACTCTTCCAGATAATGATGGAGGAAGGGGAAAGCAAAGACAAGACAGTTAGGGCCACAGGCACTTTATACAAGCTACAATATAGAGAGAATAAAAGCAAAGCAGAGAGGCTTTTGGTGCAGAATAAAAAGGCATCGATAGGAATCAAGAGAGCCTTAAGGTGGAACAAAACCCAGGATTTTGACTATCCCCAGATTGCTGAAGAAAATCACCTCTTCCAGGTCCTACGGCGCATGCGCAGCCGCTCATCCACTCAGCGCGTTTGGGGGCCGCTGAGTTTACTCCGTCTAACAACCAGAAAGGAATATGTAAATGCTCTACCATGTTGTGAGTAGGGCGCTCGGTCCTGGGTGGTCTCAGTCCCATGCAAGTTGAAAGAAGGTAGATGATCCGCACTCCATGTATAATAAAATCATTCCTTTTATTGAATCAAATTAAAAGCATCTCAATTAAAATAAGGCAAACATTAAAAGTGACAATAGTCCTGGTACAGATGAGATAATGGTAAAGTCACTAGCTGCTTACCCAGTCCAGTCCTTAGTCACAGGTCTATGGGTTTTGGCCCACCTTCAGACTGAAAAAATTGCAGATGCCCTTTCCCACCCCGGACTAGTCTGCTATAGAATAATGAGAAGTGTTAAAATTGGTCTAAATTACTCTAGTCCAAGCTCACATGGTATGCCATTGTCAGGGGACTGGCCATATGGCCCCCCCGGTGGCCCGCACTGATTTGGGGACAAACGGGTTGGCACCTTACCCGGACCCTTTGTTAGAATTTACCCATAACAACCCCTGCCATGCCCCTACAATACGAAAGTTGCAGTACCATACATTTTTGAGTGCCCATTTCAACCCCTGCTGCTAACACAGGAACAGGAAGCAACCAAGAGGTGGAGCTCATCAGCTTGTGGGCTGGCCAGGACCAATGAAGTCCAAAGCCAATTTTTGGCCCCAGTCCAACCCTAGTCACCGTCTTATCCAGAAAACTGTGTTGGTTTGCTGGCAATGATGTGTTGAGGCTGCCAAGGACCAGGGGAGCACTCATCCATGGTGGATGGTTGTTGAATTAGTAGTGACAACTCAAGAATCAAACTATACGTACCTGATACTCAGTAACTTTTAACTCCAACCTGCTTTTTTACTGGTTGGAAAGCACCCAAGAGGTGGAGTGTCTCAGCTTGTGGGCTGTCCAGGGCCAGGGAAGTCCAGAGCTGATTTTTGGCCACAGTCTTTCCGTAGTCACTGTCTTGCCCATAAAACTGTGTTGATTTGCCGGCAATGATGTGTTAAGGCTGCCAAGGACTAGGGAAGCATTCATCCATGGTGGATGGTTGTTGCATTGGTAGTGACCCGTCAAGAATCAAGCCCATTCATACCTGATACCCAGTAACTTTTTACTTCAACCTGCTTTAATGAAGACCTGACTAAATAAGGTGATGGGCTTTGGGTCCTGGATAAAGCTAGATTCATCCTTGATCTTGATGAGTCGGTCTGGTCCACCCCATTCCAGATACTGGCAAGATACTGGGTCAAATCATGTGGTATGCCACCTGTCAGCTCAGACAGGCGGCACACTGGTCACCATTACATGGGAACTGTTTAGAGGGTTTCCTTGGACCCTTATAGCAGTTCACAACTTTTCGGTGTCTTCCTCCACCGGTCCCTCACCAGGCAGCTTCCTCTCTTCAGCTCCAAAGAGTCAGGGGTCCTTCCAGGTCTGGTGGATGCAGATCTTCTGATGCATGGGGAGTGGCTGTTACAACTGTTCAGTTAGCTTTTTTATTGAGGTGGGAGACAGGTCCCCCCTCCCCCCTTCCTTGGTGCCATACCAAGCTAGTGCTGAGCCGCTGGTGGAGGTGGAGCTATTTTGGAATTCCCCCCCATGTAACTAATTATGTCACTTAAGGGGAGGGACATGGAGGGATATTGCCCAGGTAATATCAATGTGTTAACTGGTAAGAGGTCCAAGGGACTCCTATACAATTTCACAAGGTAGTGGGAGCCAGAGTATTCCTGCATTTGGTCCATACTGGAGGCTATCCGATGGGAGGGCCTCCAAAGTAAATAGACACTGCTCTGGCTCATTACTAATCAAGTCTGCGCTTTTCAGATCTTCTTTACCAGTGACCTATTCTTTGTATGGGAAATGGGATACTGGATTACCAAAGTTAAAGCATTGTCCTCTAATAGCCCTCCTTTTTGGTAATTGGAACGTTTATGGCTGCAGGACAAGAGTATACCTGAGCACAGCCTGGTCATTATCCTGTGGCTGATTGCAGGATAACGAAGGGAGACATCTTTCTCTATGTGTGTAAATTGGTGGAGCCTGGTAGTTAATCAACTGCCGGACACCAGTCAAAGAGGACTGGGCTGGACACTGGAGGACAGATAATTGGTCAGGAAAGAAGAGGAGGAAGCTCGCTAGATAAAGAGGAGGATGCTAAAGCCACTACCACCACTATAGCGGAAGGGGAGACCCACAAGATGATGAGGAAATCGCACTGGATATCGGAAGGTATGTTATTATATTTTTTCAATAATGATTTGTTAAAAATGAAATTCAGAATGTGAAAAATTCAAATGCCTGTGTCCTCACTCATGGTAGCAGCAGTCATCTTTCTGAAGCCCTGGCCGTAGCCTTTTTGAGAGTGGGAAGAATGTTGACAGGTAAGTATACAGCAGCTTCCTGATTTTGCACCTCCACCTTGGTCATCGCTGGCGCGTTGCGAGGAGATGTCGCCACCGCTTGTGACCTCCCAGTCCCCCGCTTGTCAAGCTCTGTTGCACACCACAAAGGCCTGCCCTGTCAGTGGGCCCCCTGGAGGCCAGGGACTCCGGCAGCTGCCCCGTCTGCCGGGTTCTGACATCAGCCCTGCCTTTAGGGGTTCGCCCCAACATGAGGGCTCAGCGCAATTAAGCAAGGCCAGCTGCCCAGCACTGTGTGGAGGAGAGGCACATGGGGCAGGCATCAGTTGAACTGTTTGCCTGCACAGCCCCATTAGTTTGGGTTTATTGTCCCTTTAAAATGTTTTATCCATATGTGTTTGCTGAAACCCATCAAAAAGTTCGGAGACCAAGGCAAACATTACAATCTAGGCCCTGGATTCGATGCGATATCTGCAAGAACCTGCAAACTCCGCATCCCCCTGATCTTGCCAAGAGGATTGTCTACCTCGATGCTTTGTTGGCAATCTACATCCCCCATGAAGCTGCATCTAGCACCACTGTATCAGGTCAATTTTAATAACAGCCTTGCTCGCCAAGCATCATCTATCACTTAAGTACGTGATTGTGACAGTATGTCCAAACATCTCTCCGGGGTTTTGTCTGCTTTCACATTGTGCGTGCCTCCTGGGAAAAGAAATGTAAATGAATAAAAAGTCAGCGTGTCTACATCGATGAACTGGCAACCTCCTCTCAGTTTGCAGGTTGCTGAAATCAAAAGAGACATGAAGAATCGGCATGCTAATTTTGTTGACTACTGTATCTATTTATCCTAAAGCACATGGTATGCATCTTAAAATGGACCTCCAATCAATAAAAGAAAAGTTTAAGTTTAGTAAATTGCTCCCCTAAACTCCTCTGATTATCCGCGGCGTAAGCTGTTTCAGAGGGCTTGAACCCATGAGGATGTTGTGGAATAGCACGAAGATTCTGCACTCCTGAACTACATGGGAGGAGCCATCTTTCTGACAGTCCTGTTTACACATGAGCATGACGGGGGAGCAGTGTCTCTGGCAGCCCACACCAGATATATGCTTCAGAAACATGGGACAGCTTGTCTATCATGCAGCACAAACACACACACACAGCTGCTTGAGGAATTCTGTGTGCCTGAGAGGGAAGCTGTTACATTACATAGTTGTTAACAATGTTGCTACAATATTTTAAGAGCTTTTGAGCAGTGATGAGTCATTACAGTGGGTGGATTTTTTAATTCTAGATAAGGATAAGAGATGCTTTTCTAGAACAGAAAGTATTTACACAGCACCCAACATAAGGAATAATAGATTTACCTATCAATCCCTGCAGTGGGCAGAACCACACACTCAGAAATGCCAAGGATAAGCTTAAACATTGCACAAACACCTTCCACTTGTGGACACAGTTTGTGGCGCACAATGCTAGAAGGTCGGGAGTATATGGTTGTGTGGGTGGTGAGACTTGGTGAGTACCAAAACACAGTTGCAAGCCTAACATGGGTCTCTTTTGACTCCTGGCTACACATAAGCGATGAATAAATATGCCTGCGGGACTGGATTTTTGAGAAGCAGGGATCTAATGTGCATGGCAAAATCCCCACTCCCATGCGGTTCAGGAAAGCAGAATCTGCCTGCTATTTCTTAACATCTACATGGGGTTAAGCCCTCACAAATAGCTTACGTCTCTGATTGAGAGAACTCAATTCAGTAAGCTTTGATGTTTTGATCAGAGGTCCACTTTAAGCAGGAGTTATCTATGAGAGAGGAAAACTTTAGAATGGGAATACAGTTAAAATCATATCATAGATGTTCAGAACTTTTGTATGACTTCCATCAAAGCAACCAGGGAACATTACAGTATGATTTTAAACCAATTTATTGTACAAAACATGAGACAAATTGCAGAGACAGCTTCCATCTACACTATACCTAAAACACATCATATATCAGAATCAGAATTTTTTTGTCAAGTTTATCAAGAAAGTACGGTACAAGGAATTATTTTTGCATTTGCGCATTACTGATAAAATGGAGGTATGTTTATCAGGATAAACATTTCAAACAATTACTATAAGAAGAGCTATGAATAGTGAATGAATCTGAACCGTAATGTTCGGGTTGAGAGTTTGGGTTCCCAAACAGACCTCAGCCTTATAGCGGACCAAAACACACTGAACTTGTAAAATACATTTGGCCAAAGCCCCTGCCGATACTTTCTTCTTAGGGTGTAGAACTAGAAATGGATTCGCTTTTCTAATTGTCCTGGAAAATTTATTTTTTTTGCTGTCCCTCCGTGTGAGATGGCAGCGATCAGTCATTTGGTGTGTCAATGACATCATTGCCACATACAACAGTGGCAGTGAATGGAGGAGGCGGAGCTTTACAGCTAAAACAGGCGCCATTATCTGGGATTAGAGTGAAGCAGGAGCAGTGAAAATTGCCAATCTTCATGGGAGGAATGATTCAGGGCATGCTAGTTAAAAATATGGGGTTTTGTCTGCTTTAAGTCCCTGTTCGAGTTCAGCGTTCGGCCCGGAAAACTTAACCTAGCTAAACCTAAAGTGTACAACAGAAGGAATTTGCTATACAACTTTCCTGAGTCCCACGGTCCCGTCAGACACTGGCAGTGTCCTCACTTATGGGAACTGCAGCCATCTTTCTGTAGCCCTGGCGTTAGCCATAGCGGAAAGAATGCAGATCGTTGACAGGGTCGCAGGGCTCAGATAAATGTACAGCCTCTTCTGACTGCACACTCTGCAATTTAAAGCCCCCATAACCATCCTCGCCAGTCCCTGTTATGATTCTGACTCTGGCATGACCTTGACAGGTGGGCCCGCCTTCTTCTGGTGGATGCACTGGGGGGGGGGGGGGGGGAGCGAGGGGCCAATTGTTTAGGTCCCCATTGATTTCAATGGAGTCCAGCTTCGAGTTCTGCTCAAGTTCGGTTTCCCGAAACCAAACTTTTGTCCAACACTAGATCAACACAGTGTAACTCAAATGACCCTTTTAAGAGAACAGAGATGAGCAACAGGAATAACTCAATATTTTTTGATCTTGAGATCTTGCAGATGCACTTTGATGCCCTAGAAGAACATTGACCTTTCTACAGATGACTACAGGTGGGTGAACATCCAATCTATATCGGGGCAGGGGATAGGTGTTCCCTGCCCTGCTGAAGACCCTGGTCCAGCAATTGTAGGCCGCTGGGGAATGAGGAAACCCCGACGCTAGATCATTTTTTTGCCAGCCACATAAATTCACATGGCAGTAGGTTAACAGTCGAAGAGGCAGCCGTGTAAATTTTGCGACTCTTTGTAAATTTTGTGCTCATTTTAAAGGGTTGAAATGTAAACAGCTCAAAGCTTAACCCCAAAGGAGAGCGGCAAACATCCCAGCGACTGCTTCTATCTGGCTTTGCATACCTGTGCCAGCAATTAAGATATGTCTGGCACAGGAGTGCACTACAGCTGGAGGGATGCCTGGGATGCCACTTCAGCCTGCTCACACACCATGTGATTGCTGGGAAGGTAAATTTTACAGAGAACTGGGGGGGGGGGGTCCCATACCAAAGCGGAGTGATCCACAAAAAGGGAGACCTACCTCAAAGCATACCAGCCAAAAAAGTGGTATGAAAAGCCGGAATGGGGGTGGGTGTGGCCTTAGTACCGAGTGCTCCTATTGACTTCAATGGAAGTTCCCTTTGTATGGAGGTGCCCAAGTTAGTGGAAGTCAGTGTCCGGTACTAAGGCCTTAAGCCCACCCAAGGCTCTGCCTTCTTAGAAGATCGATTAGCGGCAGGCTGGTGGGCAGGGCAGGGCCACACTGACCATAGGGAATGGGAGGGGTGGAATGCCACACTGGCTATGGGAATGGGAGGGGGAAATGTCACACTGCCTATGGGGAATGGGAGGTAGGAAATGCCACACTGCCTGTAGGGAATGTGTGGGGGAATGACACACTGCCTATGGTAATGGGAGGAAGGAATGCCACACTGTCTATGGTAATGGGAGAGGGGAATGCCACACTGCCTATGGGAATGGGATGGGGGAATGCCACACTGCCTATGAGAACAGGAGGGGAGAATGTCCCATTGCCCATGGGGAATGCCACTCTGTCTGTAATGGGGGGAATTCTGAACCTTGCCCATAATTTGGTTCTTGGAGGGATGGTGTTTTAGCACAACATTTGCTATTTTCTTATTTTCCTCCTACAAATTCTAGGTGCGTCTTATAGAGGGAAGGTGCATCTTATAATGTGAGGGTGGAATGCCACACTGCCTATAGGGAATGGGATGGGGGAATGGCACACTGCCTATGGGAATGGGAGGGGTATATTCCACACTGCCTATGGGAGGGGAAATGCCACACTGCCTATGCGGAATGGGAAGGGGAAACGCCACACTGCTTATAGGGAATGGGATGGGGGAGATGCCACACTACCTATCGTAATAGGAGGTAAGAATGCCACACTGCCTATAGGGAATGGAATGGGGGAAATGCCACACTGCCTATGATAATGGGAGGTAGGAATGCCACACTGCCTATAGGGAATGGGATGGGGGGATGCCACACTGCCTATGGTAATGGGAGGTAGGTATGCCACACTGCCTATAGGGAATGGAAGGAATGCCACACTGCCCATGCGGAATGGGGGGGGGGGAATGCCACTCTGCCTGTAATTCTGCACCTTACATATTATTTTGTTCTTGTTTTAGCACATTTGGTTCAGAATAATTTTCTTATTCTCCTCCTCCAAATCCTAGGTGCGTCCTATGCGTATGCGCGTCTCATAAATACAGTGATTTTTTCCCATTACACTAATTTTTAAGTTCAAGTTGTATATTTACTCTTCTCGAATTCTAGTCACCCAATGGTAGATCTGTTTTTCTGCCACTCAGACGGATGGCACCAAACCTGAATCTTATTTTCAATTTAGCCCAAGATCCAAGTGTGAAAACCTTTTCCGCACGCTATGTCGGCAGATTGAAATTCTCCCAAAGGCCAAGGAGACAGCGCGCAATCATTATTTAGATTTATCACCACCTCTAACTTTAAAGAACATTTTATTCAGAGCTCTGCAGGAAAGCTCCACTTGAAGGTAATGATGTCCAAAAGATGCACCATCAAATTGCGCGGCAATCCTGCAGTATGTAGGCTAATGCTCTGGGTGAACTTGGATGTGTATTTTTTTTATTATCATTGTATGATAATTCCTAGATTTCCCCACACGGAACTCTCAGCGGGCTTAGTAATTGGTAGTTTCTCATGCATGTTTAAAAAAGTCTTCAAAAAATATTTCTTAACAAATGTCATCTCTGGTAAGAAAGATTGTTTTATCTGAATTTTCTTCCATGCCGGTTTTCCCTTGTTGGCCAATTAATTACAAGGTAAAAAAAAAAAAAGAAACTTTATAAAGTCCCTCTTAAAGAAAGAAAAAAAAAAAAACGTAGACAGTTATGGTTCATTATAACAAGCGTGAAGTAGCTGCAATGATGCATGCGCGCTCAAAACACTTCCTAGTGCGCCAAGACGATGACTTAAAGGAGAGGCGTGTTCTATTTTTTTAGCTGTAATTAAAGCAAGTACGCTTGTTGTCATCTGAACCCTCTGTACCTAGTGGGACCCCAGGGCTAGCCCACCAATCGGTCCACAAATACTAGTTGCACACTACTATATCTAAAATACAATTTATTAGAGCATAGAGTATTTACACATAATACTACATACAAACAACAACACTTTATACAGACAGTTAAAAAACATGTAATAAAACCCAAAAAGTGGGGAGGAACTTGGGGGCTGTAATTATAACCAATTAATGATCAATAAATTATACATCCAGGTAATCAAAATGGATAACATACATCATGATGTGCAAAGGCGCTTATGGGAAGTGCTGAGTGCATAAAGTGCCTAGTGCCTATTATATATGTGTCCTATCCTAACGTGATGATAAGCACTGCTAGGAACTTGCAGTGCTAAAGACAATTCAACATCCGTGCAAAGCATGCAAAAACTAGTAACTCTGAAATAAAGTGCCAAGTGCAAACAGTAGTGCATCTACCCTGAAGCTAAACCTATACAGTGCTACTATAGTGTCCAATAAGCGCCATCCACATACAGTGTATCATATATAAACATCATATCTCAATGTGCAATCTCCCTGCACAAATATCAAATCAAGCCCGCTGTCCTCCCCACTTACCTCACCGACGCGCTGCGTGGTCCTCCACCACTTCGCTAGGGTGTCTGGGTTATAATGGCCAGCATGCTTTAAATATACCACCAAGATCGCGCAGGCGGAAGTGACGCCTATCCACTTGTTGTCATCTGAAAAAGGAAAAGGAAATCAGATTTGCTTCCTAATATTCATGCAAGGCTTGGGAAATTAATGATCTTACATATGTGCATAATAGAACAGAAAATGTGATCAAAAGCCTACAATTTTATTTTGCCGCAGCTTGAAAAATAGGTCAGTGTATATTTTTTTTACTGAAAGGATAGAATGTGTTGTGACTGTTAAACTGTTTTTCCAAGCTACTGACGTCACACACATACTGGCACTGCTCTGTCTCCCTTTACTCATGGGCAGATCGCGGGAGCAGCCAGATAGCTCCCTCCCATAAATGTAGTGACTCAACGCTGGGTCCTTCTGCTATTGGCAGGCTGATTCATGACTAGCACCAGGTATCGGCAGATGAGCGTCTGAGCTACCGCTAGTAGACGCTGTGATCGGCTGTCGGGCTCTGTAATAGAGCAGTAACCTGGCCAGCATTGATGAAAGAGATGTATGTTGGGCGCTCTAACACCAGTACAGCATTGCAGGGAGCGAGAGGTAGCGCCAGCTCATTGCGACTGACTCTCAGCGACTCACACCATATTCACCAAAAGACTCATATAGCGTCGGCTCTCTGGATTTGGGCGCTGTAGCATAGAGCACCAGACGCTTTGTGATTATAGTCTGTTTTTGAACACATATCCACTAGTAACAAAGTGAAAACACATGGAATGACATTGTTATAACATTGTAACATTAATACGTTAATGCATGTAATGACAATTCTGCATAAAAATATAAAAAATCAAAAACGTTTTCAAGAATGACTCTTTCTAGGCCATGAGAGGTCACACAATGATTTGAGAGAAAAAAAAAAGATAAAAACAAAAAACCCTGTTTAAACAGAAGAAAAGGAACGTCCATTGAAATGTATGGGAGAGCAACAGGTAGTAGTGACAGGTCATACCTGGAAGCTAGAGCGCCAGCATTATATGCTGAGCTGCCTGTAATGATGAATCGGACGCTACACGGCGCTGTTAGAGTCGCTCATCAGAATCGCTTCCATAAATGTGGTTTTACGTACAGCGCCCGGCGTTCACCAGACGTTGCCTGCCGCTACGAGGTGCTACCTGCCGCTATCTCTTGATGAATAAACCCCATATTCGTGGGATTGAGTAAAATTAGGGAGAAACAAGTAATGTGACGATTGCACGGGTTGATCAGACCTATTGAACGTTCATCCGATCAAACCAGCCAATCGTACCCCACGTGTGTCACCGCAATTGTTCAATTGGCAACACGCTTGGCTATAAACTGCTGCCACCAGAATACAAACAATGTTCACCTCTATATAAGCCACACACAACACAATCAGATAGAACGAATCGATCGACACACAACCACTTCCAGGCGGGGGGCCATCGAGTGTCCTAGGCAAGTAAGGCAGCCAGGCTCTTCAGAAATAGCGTGAGCTTTTTAGATCCTTAATTCAGAGCATCAGTGACCCTCTGCTGTATTTTTTAGAATTTATTTAAACAAACAGAGAAACACAAAAGCAACAAGAAAAACGATGCCAGGTGATAAAAACAGAAATAACTATAAAACACAGTAGATAAGATAAATAGCAAGAGATATCAAAAAAATGGCAAAATACGTAGGTGTCTGTCTGGGCTGCGGTTCGATCAAATACATTTTCTCTCAGTCCCCACATGCTTTCTGGTCTTCTGCTTAGATGTTAAAAGGGAGCATGTGTCACTCTTGATGGTAAGATTAGAGTGTCTCTCCCCTTCTGAAGCTTACCTTATTCCCTCTAACCAGGGGTCAGTTTCTGACCCCTCCTATGGTCAGAGCTATTGGAGCCACCCACTGTTTGATTGGTGCATCTGGGATTCTCCATCTTTGGATACCTGAAAGTTGGTCCATATGATATCCCCCATCTGTCCTAGGATTCCAAAGGGAGAAGGGATGGAGGGCATTCCATGGAAGGGGGCAGGATAAGGACCTTGTCTCTGCTTTCTATTGCTGGGTGATCCTGATAACAGATCCTTTGTTTATGCTGGGAGTTTTTCGAAGGGCGAAAGTCATTCCAGCCAACCCTGTGTGCATGCAGGGGGGTTTTATGGCAAGCAGGAGGGGAGTTATACAGAGCAGAGAACGGCAGTGACTCGGACAACAGTTCTTCTTTAAATCAAAAGCAATTTATTGAAAATAAATGTTCAACAACCAAAAATCTCTTATCTTCAGAGAAGGTTGCAGCCTACAATGCAAGCTGTTACCTCACCAGCTCTAGTAAAGTCCAGGGTAGGATAATACAGCAAACTGCAAGTCCTTGTTGCAACAGGTCCACTTTCAGGGCATACAAGTCCACGCTGTTAATCCACAAGCCCCAGGTTCAGGTGACACAAACAAAGTCCTGCATTCAGTTCTGTCAGTCTTTGTGAGTAGCAATGCCTGGGTTCCTCATCCCAGGCTGTTCAACAGCAAACTGAAAGCCTCAGCGGCTCCTTTTATTAGGCTTCCCCTCAATTAGCCTCATCACCTGTGTGAGAACTGGGATTAGGGGAAAAACCTGGGATCCTGTAAACCCGGCCTGGATCGTGCCTGATTGAGCAAAGCAAGGGGAAAATATACACCATTCAGCACTTTCCCATATGCTTTACCACAATATATATAAATATAGACACATTAATTACCAGTTTGGTCACAAATAACACTGCTTAAGGTGGACCAAACCTATAAGATTAGGGCAGCAGAACAGGTGTGGTTGGACATGTCACAGATGGGCAACAGGGCAGTAGAGATAGCAGAGATAGTTAACTATTAGAGATGAGCGAACTTCTTGAAAGTTCGATTCGGGCGATTCGCCGAATTTCCCCAAGAAATTCGGGTTCGCCCGAATCGAACTTTCATGAATCGCTCATCTGAAAAAAAAAAATGCCGGCATGGTGGGAGCGGGCAGGCCGGCTACGCCTGTCAGCGGGAAGGCCAGCTCCCACCATGCCGCTATTTGTTTAAAAAGCAAACACTTACCTGCATGGTCGGAGCGTGGAGGCCGGCGCCGCTCTCAGGTGCCCTCTGATGACGCGTCCTCTGATGACAGCTGAGAGCGGCCCTGGCCTCCACGCTCCGGCGCCGCTCTCAGCTGTCATCAGAGGGCGTGTCATCAGAGAGCGCGTCATCAGAGGGCGCGTCATCAGAGGGCGCGTCATCAGAGGGCGCCTGAGAGCGGCCTGTTTACTTTTTAAACAAATGGTGGCATGGTGGGAGCGGGCAGGCCGGCTGCGCTGTCAGCGGCCCGGCTTCTGCCGCCCGCTGACAGCGTAGCCGACCTGCCCGCTCCCACCATGCCGGTATTTTTTATTTTTTTTTTATTTCAGGGAAAATTCGATCGGCACGAACCAAAAAAAAAATTCGGGTTGGTGCCGAATCGAATTTTCCCTGAAATTCTGAGTGAATTCCGTTTCGTCCGAACCGGTTCGCTCATCCCTATTAACTATGACACAGACTGGCAGAGCAGAAGATGAGGCACAAGTCAGCAACAGGGCAACAGTACAGTTATATTTATATATGGCACAGGTCAACAACAGAGCAGCGGTGGTTGGACCTGCCACATGTCAGCATGGCATGGGTCATAGATAATAGTAACAAACCTAAAAGGGCGAGTCTGGAAAAGCACAACATAACGACCATACAATCAGCACCGTGCTGTTCCTGAGTCTCCAATCAGCTGAAACAGTAGCATTAAACAATCTACAATCTGCCCACAGCAGACCTTCCCTATCTATTACCCCAGATTCATCATTCTTCCAGTAAAAGAAAGAAAATCTATCTGTAAAGCATTTCTAAAAGAGGCTATAGAAGTACTCTATATTTGTATATTTATGCAGAATTTTTGTAGAAGATAATTATATTTTTATAGTGCCCCTTGAAATGGCAATCCAAACAGCAGCACTAACAGCAACAACAATAATGTGAACCGTAATCATATTCTACATTATAGGAACTTTTTTTGTGGCTCCTTTAAAGCGGATTAACAACCGTTTGCCTGCTAATAGGTGTTGGTCTGCGTCTGGCTGCAATAAGACAGAGAGAGGTGAAACATGTCTGCCTGTTTATGAATATTATAGATATGAAGATATAATGAAGAGTTGATACAACAAAGTGAAGAATCATGCTTTATTATGTAATGATTAGAGATGAGCGAACTTCCCAAACATTCGATTCGGGCGATTCGCCGAATTTCTCAAAAAAAATTGAGTTTGTCCGAATCGAACTTTAGCGAATCGCTCATCGCTCATTGCTCATCGCTGACAGCGCAGCCGGCCTCCCCGCTCCCACCAAGCCGTGAAATGGAAAAAAAAAATGCCGGCATGGAGCGGGGAGGCCGGCTGTGCTGTCAGGTGTCATCAGAGGACGCGTCATCAGAGGAAGCCGGCTTCCTCTGATGACTTGTCCTCTGATGACAGCTGAAAGCGCAGCCGGCCTCCTCACTCCCACCATGCCAGTAAGTGTTTGCTGAAAAAATAAAATACCGGCATGGTGGGAGTGGGGAGGCCGGCTGCGCTGTCAGCGGGCGGCAGAAGCCGGCTTCTGCCGCCCGCTGACAGCGCAGCCGGCCTCCCCGCTCCCACCATGCCGGCATTTTTTTTTTTTAATTTCAGGGAAAATTCGGTCAGCACGAACCACTAAAAATTCGGGTTTGTGCTGAATCGAATTTTCCCTGAAATTCGGAGCGAATTCAGGTTCGTTAGAACCGATTCGCTCATCCCTAGTAATGATGTTTTGCATACAATATATTTATTTTCCATGAAATATAGGAAGAGATTTCTCTGTACAATATAGTATCAACATAGTATCAATAGTACATATCAATATAGTATCAACAAATTTAGAATTGAAATAATAAAGGGAATAGTTTAATAATGAAATAATCGGTGTGGTCAAATTCCAATAGAAACAATCAGGAGGGGCCTAATCCTGATAAAAAATGGAAATATATGCAATAAGAAAAGGCTGGGGGGGGGGCATCCAGATTGCTGGAGCCCCCACACACATATAAGGCCCCGTGGGACACCCGCCTTCAGGTGAATCTGCAACCCCAAATCTCCACTGCTGCATCTGCCTATAGACAAGCCCCCGTTCGCCAGGATGCTGGTTACGCCTCACTGGACATGGTTGTCCCCGGGTCTTAGTTAGCACAAAGGATGCGGACTTACAGGGTGAAGGCAGGTGAACCAGGAACCAGAGCAGGAGTCGGGCTGGCCGCTCTCATACACAGCAAGACAGTTCTCAAAATACGAGGAACCAAGGGGATCAGCAGAAGAAAGGTCGAGGGTCAAGCCAAGGGTTGAAGCTTGGTGGTCAGAGAGTTTGCAGCACAGAGGAGAGAGACAGGATCGGAGTCCGGCAGGGAGGCGTGGGTCCATGCTGTGGTCAAAGGAGTAGTCAGATGAGGCTAAGTCGGCAATGGATTAACAGCACTAGATACAACAGCACTACAACACCCAGCAGAACTCTATCTAAGCTGGGAGAGGCCTGGATTTATGTGGCCATCGGCCAAAGGATGCGGACTTACAGGGGGAAGGCAGGTGAACCAGGGACCAGACTGAGCAGGAGTCAGGCTGGCAGGTGTCATACGCAGCAAGGCAGTTCTCACAATACGAGGCACCAAGGGGATCAGCAGGAGAAAGGTCCAGTGCCAAGCCAAGGGTCGAAGCTGGGTGGTCCGAGAGTTTGCAGTAGAGGAGAGGGACAGGATCGGGGTCCGGCAGGGAGGCGTCGGTCCATGCTGTGATCAAAGGAGTAGTCAGATGAGGCTAAGTCAGCAACGGATTAACAGCAATAGATACAACGGCACTACAACACCCAACAGAATGCTATCATGGGAAATGCATCCTGGGAGAGGCCTGAATTTATGTGGCCATCAGTCAAAGGATGCGGACCTACAGGGTGAAGGCAGGTGAACCAGGGACCAAACTGAGCAGGAGTCGGGCTGGCCAGGGTCATACACAGCAAGACAGTTCTCACAATACGAGGCACCAAGGGCATCAGCAGGAGAAGGGTCGAGAGTCAAGCCAAGGGTCGAAGCTGGGTGGTCAGAGAGTTTGCAGTACAAGGGGAGAGACAGGAGCGGGGTCCGGCAGAGAGGCGTCGGTCTATGCTGTGATCAAAGGAGTAGTCGGCAATTAATTAACAGCACTAGATACAATGGCACTACGACACCCAGCAGAACTCTGTCACTGGCAATGTATGCTGGGAGAGGCCTGAATTTATGTGGCCATCGGTCAAGGGATGCGGACTTAAAGGGTGAAGGCAGGTGAACCAGGGACCAGACTGAGCAGGAGTCGGGCTGGCCGGTGTCATACACAGCAAGACAGTCCTCACAATACGAGGCACCAAGGGGATCATCAGGAGAAAGGCTGAGAGTCAAGCCAAGGGTCGAAGCTGGGTGGTCCAAGAGTTTGCAGTACAGAGGGAAGAGACAAGATCATGCTGCATGCTGGGAGAAGCCTGGTGAACCCGGGACCAGACTGAGCAGGAGTCAGGCTGGCCGGTGTCATACACAGCAAGACAGTTCTCACATTACGAGGCACCAAGGGGATTAGAGATGAGCGAACTTTTGAAAAATTCGATTCGACTGATTCGCCGAATTTTCCGACAAAAATCGTTTCGACCCGAATAAATTCCGCGATGAATCGCTATTAAAAACGGCTATTTCTGAGCCTCCTAGAGCCTCAATAGGGTTGTAAACCATTCTGCCTTGCTGTAACACGCACAGGATGCGTGCTGGGTTAGTTAAATAATACTTTGAATAAATATCACATGCAGATCAGAGGCATCGCTAATAGAATCGCAGAGCGGCACAATTGAATTCAAGAGAGTTGAAGTGGCATCACTATGAGGGGCAGGAACCCAAACATTGCTTTAAAGAGACACTGGAGTTGGCAGCAGCAGGAGCCCAAAAATTGGATGAATCACACCCTGGAGTTGGCAGCAGCAGCAGCAGGAGCCCAAACATTGGCTGAAAGAGACACTGGGGTTGGCTTCAGGAGCCCAAAAATTGGATGAATCACACCCTGGAGTTGCAAGCAGCAGCAGGAGCCCAAATATTACTTTAAAGAGACACTGGAGTTGGCTTCAGGAGCCCAAAAATTGGATAAATCACACCCTGGAGTTGGCAGCAGCAGCAGGAGCCCAAAGATTACTTTATAGAGACACTGGAGTTGGCTTCAGGAGCCCAAAAATTGGATGGATCACACCCTGGAGTTGGCAGGAGTTGACAGCAGCAGCAGCAGGAGCCCAAATATTACTTTAAAGAGACCCTGGGGTTGGCTTCAGGAGCCCAAAAATTGGATGAATCACACCCTGGAGTTGGCAGCAGCAGCAGCAGGAGCCCAAATATACACTGGAGTTGGCTTCAGGAGCCCAAAAATTGGATGAATCACACCCTGGAGTTGGCAGCAGCAGGAGCCCAAATATTACTTTAAAGAGACACTGGAGTTGGCTTCAGGAGCCCAAAAATTGGATGAATCACACCCTGGAGTTGGCAGCAGCAGGAGGCCAAATATTACTTTAAAGAGACACTGGGGTTGGCTTCAGGAGCCCAAAAATTGGATGATTCACACCCTGGAGTTGGCAGCAGCAGCAGGAGCCCAAATATTACTTTAAAGAGACACTGGGGTTGGCTTCAGGAGGCCAAATATTGGATGAATCACACCCTGGAGTTGGCAGCAGCAGCAGGAGCCCAAATATACACTGGAGTTGGCTTCAGGAGCCCAAAAATTGGATGAATCACACCCTGGAGTTGGCAGCAGCAGCAGCAGGAGCCCGAATATTACTTTAAAGAGACACTGGAGTTGGCTTCAGGAGCCCAAAAATTGGATGATTCACACCCTGGAGTTGGCAGCAGCAGCAGGAGCCCAAATATTACTTTAAAGAGACACTGGGGTTGGCTTCAGGAGGCCAAATATTGGATGAATCACACCCTGGAGTTGGCAGCAGCAGCAGGAGGCCAAATATTACTTGAAAGAGACAATGGAGTTGGCTTCAGGAGCCCAAAAATTGGATGATTCACACCCTGGAGTTGGCAGCAGCAGCAGCATCAGGAGCCCAAATATTACTTTAAAGAGACACTGGGGTTGGCTTCAGTAGCCCAAGAATTGGATGATTCACACCCTGGAGTTGGCAGCAGCAGCAGCAGGAGCCCAAAAACTGGCCTAAAGACATAAATATGTTTTGCACCATTTGGAAAGTTTAAAACGTGGCACCATGCTGAATCTAGTCGCATGCATCAGGCATTGGTGGGTGGAAATCCTGGCTGATCCATCCCTGATTCATTTTGACAAAGGTGAGTCTCTCCACATTTTTAGTTGACAGACGAGTTCTCCTCGCCGTAACTATGGCCCCCGCCGCACTAAACACCCGCTCAGATGGCACGCTACTTGCCGGGCAGGACAGCTTTTCCAGGGCAAACTCTGCTAGTTGCGGCCACAAATCAAGTTTGGCTGCCCAGAAGTCCAGCGGATCCTCAAGGTGTGTTGGCATGGTCATGTCAAAGTATGACATGACCTGCTGGTTGAGGTCCTGCTCCAGGTCTTCCTGCTGCTCATGAGTAGCCTCACTATGCGGGTGTAGAAAGCTACTCATTAGCGACTGAAGACTGAGGCTGCTGCTGCTGCTGATGGAGCTGCTGCTCCTGCCAACCCCCCCAGCGGCCATGGCAGTGGAAGGTGAGCGCAGAGGTCCCCTCGAGTCAGACCTGCGAGAGTATGGACCATGGCGCAGATAGGCATCGGCCAACTGCCTACGTAGAATGTCTTTGTAGTAGTTGAGCTTGTCCTCCCTCTCGGTGGGTTTAAAAAATGCCCCCATTTTGTGCCGGAAGCGAGGGTCCAATAAGGTGGACAGCCAGAAGTCATCCCGCCGACAGATGGAAACAATTCTGGGGTCACTACACAAGCACGTGAGCATGCTTCGTGCCATTTGCGCAAGTGACTCGGATGGACTACCTGTCTCCATCTCCACTGCATACTGCCACGGTGTGCCCGGGTCCTCTGTCTCGCCTTCCTCAAAAACCTCTAGCTCCTCTGGCTGCTCCTGCTCCTCCTCTCCTGTCCGCTGACTAGATAAACCAGCCATTTCGCCAAGCCTAAACTGTGTTTCGCTGGGCAACTCCTCCTCCTCCTCTTCCTCCTCCTCCTCCAGTTCAGCTCCAACGGGGTTCATGTGGCCGTAAGATGTAAACGCCATGTCTCCAGTGCCCTGACCAGCCATGGTTTCCAACATGTGCTGTAGTACATGAAGCAGTGGAATCACGTCGTTCATCCCGTAATCCTGCCGACTGACAAATAAAGTGGCTTCCTCAAAGGGCCTGAGCAAACGGCAGGTGTCACGTATGAGCTGCCACTGGTTGACATTGAAGTTACACAGGGGAGTCCCCCTATCTGCTTGGATCATCAGGAAATCCGTGATGGCTTTTCTCTGTTCATATAATCGGTCCAACATGTGAAGGGTGGAATTCCAACGGGTGGAAACATCGCAAATCAGACTATGTTGGGGGATACCATTCTGACGCTGTAGCTTAAGAAGGGTGTGTTTGGCGGTGTAGGAGTGGCTGAAGTGCATGCAAAGTTTCCTTGAAGTTGTTAGGATGTCTTGCAGATGGGGGGAACACTTCAGAAACCGCTTGACAACCAGATTGAAGATGTGAGCCATGCAGGGGGCATGGGTCAGGCTTCCTTGGCGCAGCGCAGACAAAATGTTCTTCCCATTGTCGGTAACCGTGATTCCCATTTTAAGTTTTCTTGGAGTAAGCCATGTTTGGATTTCCTGATGAATACATTTAAGCAGTTCCTCCCCTGTATGACTCCGTTCGCCAAGACAAACCATGTGAAGCACTGCGTGACACCTCCGTGCCCTGCACACATGGTAGACTGGAGGGGCACTGAGACTTGAGCCTACAGTGGAGGGTGAGGAGATGGCGGAGGATGAGGAGGCCGAGTCGCACGGTGTCACAGGCCCAACGGGCAGGGAGCGCGGAGGCCGAAGCGGCGTGACCTGTCCAAGTTGCTGCTGCTGCTGCAAAGGGACCACATTCACCCAGTGGGCCGTAAACGACATGTACTGTCCCTGACCGTAGTTACAGCTCCAGATGTCGGCGCTGCCATGCACTTTGCTACACACCGACAGGCTCAAGGACTGGCCCACCTTCTGTTCAACAAAAGTGTGCAGCGCTGGTACTGCCTTCTTGGCAAAGAAATGACGGCTTGGGACTCTCCACCTCGGCTCGGCACAAGCCATCAGTTCTCTGAAAGGTGCAGATTCCACCACCTGAAAAGGGTGCGACTGCAGCACCAGCAACTTGGACAGGAGCACATTCAGCTTCTGCGCCGTAGGATGAGTGGGCGCATACTGCTGTCTCTTGGACATGGCTTCGCTGATGGATTGCTGGTGGGATGCATGACTTGGAGGAGGAGGAGCAGGAGCGACAGAGGATGGGTATGACACACAGCTGCCTTCGGCTGAGGTGCTGGAGCCTTGGCTGGCAGAAATTGGGAGCTCACTTGGTGAGGAAACAGACTGGACCACCCCTTGGGAGCCTCGGTTCTCCCAGGTCGCTTTAAGGTGACGCATCATATGTTGACGCAGGGCCGTGGTGCCAACATTTGGACCCTGGCCACGCTTCACCTTCTGCCTACATATCTTGCATGTGGCCATGTTACCCTCCTGCGGATGCTTCAGGAAAAACTGCCACACTGCCGAGTAGCTACTTTTCCCACCCCCTGGCCTCACTGATTCACTGCTGCTGTTGCCAACTCCAGGAACCCCTGCTCCACTACCTCCCGATAAGGTAGACTGCCGCACAGCAGGTGCTCTACCCCGGCCCCGGCCGGCTCCAGCCTTTGGAATTGTGCCCCCTTGCTGACTGCTACCACCTTGCTGCCTCAGCTGCTGACTCCGGGGCAACCTGCGCCCCTCTTCTCCTGATGATGACGATGAAGCCCCTTCATCACCTGGCTCCCAAGTGCGATCGGCTTCATCGTCATCATCATCATCACCGAGTTGTGGCTGTACGTCACTGATGTTCGTGGATTCGTCAACAGTGTCTGGCGCAGGAGCTGGAACGCTCGCAGCACCCACGACACTGTCCACATCACTATTTGTCTGCCTAGCTAGAGAAGCCTCCTCCATTTCTTGGCTGGGCAGTAGCTGCTGACTGTCCTCTATCTGATGGTCCTCCTCACTAAAGAGTGGAGCTGAACCCAAAGCATAGGATACGTCGCTGGGGGAGGGAACGGCGTAGGCCAGAGGCAATGGGAGGACAGGGACTGCTCTCGGGGCATGCCAACTCAGGGTTGTGTCAGAGGAACCTACCGACCCTAGACTGGGGGTCTAAGACGTAAGTGTGATGATGTTGTTGATGAGCGCGTCAACCAATCTACCACGGCAGATGCGTTACTGGTGGAGACCCGACCGCTAGCAGATACTGGCAGATTAGGTCTCTCAGCGTGACTCCTGCTGCTACTGGCCCCCAGTCTGATGCGAGCTCTGCCTGCGGAATCTTGGCCTCTGCCACTCCTCTTTTCACTTCCAGGCACTTGTCTGCCCGACATAGTCTAATTGGCGTGGTAGTAGGTGATATTTTAAGAAACCCCAGGCAGCGGTGGGTCTATATGAAACAGAATATAATGCACACCAAAAGTGAGCAGTAACACGCAGAATCCAACAGGCCTGCTTAGTGTAAATAAGAGAGCTGCTTAGTGTAAATAAAGAGGGGTATGGTATGTTACAGAATGGGATGCCCCAACAGAAGTGCACCTGGCAGGCAGCAGTAAGTCTATGCACAGCAAAAGTGTCTTTATCAGGCCTAATTTCAATTAGAATAAGTGCAAATGGTTATATGGTCTTAAACAGAGGCTGCTGTAGTCACAGAATGGGATGCCCCAAAAAGGAGTGCACCTGGCAGGGTCCAGTAGTGCTATGCACAGCAAAAGTGTCTTTATCAGGCCTAATTTCAATTAGAATAAGTGCAAATGGTTATATGGTCTTAAATAGAGGCTGCTGTAGTCACAGAATGGGATGCCCCAAAAAAGAAGTGCACCTGGCAGGCAGCAGTAAGAATATGCACAGCAAAAGTGTCTTTATCAGGCCTAATTTCAATTAGAATAAGTGCAAATGGTTATATGGTCTTAAATAGAGGCTGGTGTAGTCACAGAATGGGATGCCCCAAAAAGGAGTGCACCTGGCAGGGTCCCGTAGTGCTATGCACAGCAAAAGTGTCTTTATCAGGGCTAATTTCAATTACAAAAAGTGCAAATGGTTATATGGGCGTAAATAGAGGCTGGTGTAGTCACAGAATGGGATGCCCCAAAAAAGAAGTGCACCTGGCAGGGTCCAGTAGTGCTATGCACAGCAAAAGTGTCTTTATCAGGCCTAATTTCAATTAGAATAAGTGCAAATGGTTATATGGTGTTAAACAGAGGCTGCTGTAGTCACAGAATGGGATGCCCTAAAAACCCAGCAGTGAACCTGGGACAAGTAGTGCTATGAACAGCAAAAGTGTCTTTATCAGGCCTAATTTCAATTAGAATAAGTGCAAATGGTTATATGGTGTTAAACAGAGGCTGCTGTAGTCACAGAATGGGATGCCCTAAAAACCCATCAGTGAACCTGGGACAAGTAGTGCTATGAACAGCAAAAGTGTCTTTATCAGGCCTAATTTCAATTATAATAAGTGCAAATGGTTATATGGTCTTAAACAGAGGCTGCTGTAGTCACAGAATGGGATGCCCTAAAAACCAGCAGTAAGTACACCTGGCAGGGTCCAGTAGTGCTATGAACAGCAAAAGTGTCTTTATCAGGCCTAATTTCAATTAGAATAAGTGCAAATGGTTATATGGTGTTAAACAGAGGCTGCTGTAGTCACAGAATGGGATGCCCTAAAAACCCAGCAGTGAACCTGGGACAAGTAGTGCTATGCACAGCAAAAGTGTCTTTATCAGGCCTAATTTCAATTATAATAAGTGCAAATGGTTATATGGTGTTAAACAGAGGCTGCTGTAGTCACAGAATGGGATGCCCTAAAAACCCAGCAGTGAACCTGGGACAAGTAGTGCTATGAACAGCAAAAGTGTCTTTATCAGGCCTAATTTCAATTACAATAAGTGCAAATGGTTATATGGTGTTAAACAGAGGCTGCTGTAGTCACAGAATGGGATGGCCTAAAAACCCAGCAGTGAACCTGGGACAAGTAGTGCTATGCACAGCAAAAGTGTCTTTATCAGGCCTAATTTCAATTAGAATAAGTGCAAATGGTTATATGGTGTTAAACAGAGGCTGCTGTAGTCACAGAATGGGATGCCCTAAAAACCCAGCAGTGAACCTGGGACAAGTAGTGCTATGCACAGCAAAAGTGTCTTTATCAGGCCTAATTTCAATTATAATAAGTGCAAATGGTTATATGGTCTTAAACAGAGGCTGCTGTAGTCACAGAATGGGATGCCCTAAAAAACAGCAGTAAGTACACCTGGCAGGGTCCAGTAGTGCTATGAACAGCAAAAGTGTCTTTATCAGGCTTATTTCAATTATAATAAGTGCAAATGGTTATATGGTGTTAAACAGAGGCTGCTGTAGTCACAGAATGGGATGCCCTAAAAACCCAGCAGTGAACCTGGGACAAGTAGTGCTATGCACAGCAAAAGTGTCTTTATCAGGCCTAATTTCAATTATAATAAGTGCAAATGGTTATATGGTCTTAAATAGGGATGAGCGAATCGATCCGGACGAACCCAGATTCGATCCGAATTTCAGGAAAAATTCGATTCGGATCGAATCCGAATTTCCCCGCGATTCGATCGCTCGAAGTTTTCCTTTAACATCCATTCATTTACATTACAGGCATTCTAAGATGGCGGACGGGACATGTCCAGACATCAACCCCGCGCCAGTGCAAGCTGGGACAGTCACATGCAGCCTATTAGCAGCCAGCAAGCCCGGTGACGTCACAGCGGTATTTAAGGCCGGCCATCTTGCTTTCCAGCCTCATTTCTCTATTGCATTCGTGAGAGACAGAACGCTGTGTAGCTGAGGGAGAGACAGACAGTTAGACAGGCAGGGACAGACAGGGACAGGCTGGAGACAGGCAGGAGACAGACAGGAGACAGACAGAAAGTAAGCGAAAAACAGGGAAAGGAAGGGAAAATCGGAGGCTGTCAGTTTTTTTTTTTTTTTTCATCCAGCCTGCTTTGTTAGCGTTTTCAGGCTGCTTATACTAACTAACTGTGCATATATACTGAACTGATCTTAAGTCTGCTGTGAGGCATCCCATTCTGTGACTACACCAGCCTCTATTTAATAGCATAATAACCATTTGCACTTATTCTCATAGAAATCAGGCCTGATAAAGACACTTTTGCTGTGCATGCTCTCTGGTTTTTGTGGCATCCCATTCTGTGACTACACCAGCCTCTATTTAATAGCATAATAACCATTTGCACTTATTCTCATAGAAATTAGGCCTGATAAAGACACTTTTGCTGTGCATGCTCTCTGGTTTTTGTGGCATCCCATTCTGTGACAACACCAGCCTCTATTTAATAGCATAATAACCATTTGCACTTATTCTCATAGAAATTAGGCCTGATAAAGACACTTTTGCTGTGCATGCTCTCTGGTTTTTGTGGCATCCCATTCTGTGACAACACCAGCCTCTATTTAATAGCATAATAACCATTTGCACTTATTCTCATAGAAATTAGGCCTGATAAAGACACTTTTGCTGTGCATGCTCTCTGGTTTTTGTGGCATCCCATTCTGTGACAACACCAGCCTCTATTTAATAGCATAATAACCATTTGCACTTATTCTCATAGAAATCAGGCCTGATAAAGACACTTTTGCTGTGCATGCTCTCTGGTTTTTGTGGCATCCCATTCTGTGACTACACCAGCCTCTATTTAATAGCATAATAACCATTTGCACTTATTCTCATAGAAATCAGGCCTGATAAAGACACTTTTGCTGTGCATGCTCTCTGGTTTTTGTGGCATCCCATTCTGTGACTACACCAGCCTCTATTTAATAGCATAATAACCATTTGCACTTATTCTCATAGAAATTAGGCCTGATAAAGACACTTTTGCTGTGCATGCTCTCTGGTTTTTGTGGCATCCCATTCTGTGACAACACCAGCCTCTATTTAATAGCATAATAACCATTTGCACTTATTCTCATAGAAATCAGGCCTGATAAAGACACTTTTGCTGTGCATGCTCTCTGGTTTTTGTGGCATCCCATTCTGTGACAACACCAGCCTCTATTTAATAGCATAATAACCATTTGCACTTATTCTCATAGAAATCAGGCCTGATAAAGACACTTTTGCTGTGCATGCTCTCTGGTTTTTGTGGCATCCCATTCTGTGACAACACCAGCCTCTATTTAATAGCATAATAACCATTTGCACTTATTCTCATAGAAATCAGGCCTGATAAAGACACTTTTGCTGTGCATGCTCTCTGGTTTTTGTGGCATCCCATTCTGTGACTACACCAGCCTCTATTTAATAGCATAATAACCATTTGCACTTATTCTCATAGAAATCAGGCCTGATAAAGACACTTTTGCTGTGCATGCTCTCTGGTTTTTGTGGCATCCCATTCTGTGACTACACCAGCCTCTATTTAATAGCATAATAACCATTTGCACTTATTCTCATAGAAATTAGGCCTGATAAAGACACTTTTGCTGTGCATGCTCTCTGGTTTTTGTGGCATCCCATTCTGTGACAACACCAGCCTCTATTTAATAGCATAATAACCATTTGCACTTATTCTCATAGAAATTAGGCCTGATAAAGACACTTTTGCTGTGCATGCTCTCTGGTTTTTGTGGCATCCCATTCTGTGACTACACCAGCCTCTATTTAATAGCATAATCACCATTTGCACTTATTCTCATAGAAATTAGGCCTGATAAAGACACTTTTGCTGTGCATGCTCTCTGGTTTTTGTGGCATCCCATTCTGTGACAACACCAGCCTCTATTTAATAGCATAATAACCATTTGTACTTATTCTCATAGAAATTAGGCCTGATAAAGACACTTTTGCTGTGCATGCTCTCTGGTTTTTGTGGCATCCCATTCTGTTACTACACCAGCCTCTATTTAATAGCATAATAACCATTTGCACTTATTCTCATAGAAATTAGGCCTGATAAAGACACTTTTGCTGTGCATGCTCTCTGGTTTTTGTGGCATCCCATTCTGTGACAACACCAGCCTCTATTTAATAGCATAATAACCATTTGCACTTATTCTCATAGAAATTAGGCCTGATAAAGACTCTTTTGCTGTGCATGCTCTCTGGTTTTTGTGGCATCCCATTCTGTGACAACACCAGCCTCTATTTAATAGCATAATAACCATTTGCACTTATTCTCATCGAAATTAGGCCTGATAAAGACACTTTTGCTGTGCATGCTCTCTGGTTTTTGTGGCATCCCATTCTGTGACAACACCAGCCTCTATTTAATAGCATAATAACCATTTGCACTTATTCTCATAGAAATTAGGCCTGATAAAGACACTTTTGCTGTGCATGCTCTCTGGTTTTTGTGGCATCCCATTCTGTGACTACACCAGCCTCTATTTAATAGCATAATAACCATTTGCACTTATTCTCATAGAAATCAGGCCTGATAAAGACACTTTTGCTGTGCATGCTCTCTGGTTTTTGTGGCATCCCATTCTGTGACAACACCAGCCTCTATTTAATAGCATAATAACCATTTGCACTTATTCTCATAGAAATCAGGCCTGATAAAGACACTTTTGCTGGGCATAGCACTACTGGTCCCAGCCAGGTCCACTTCTTTTTTTGGGGCATCCCATTCTGTGACTATAGCAGCCTCTGTTAAAGACCATATAAGCATTTGCTCTTATCATATTTGAAATTAGCCTGATAAAGACACTTTTGCTGGGCATAGTACTACTGGATCTTTTTTGGGGGCATCCCATTCTGTGACTAAAGCAGCCTCTGTTTAAGACCATATAAGCATTTGCTCTTATCATATTTGAAATTAGCCTGATAAAGACACTTTTGCTGGGCATAGCACTACTTGTCCCTGCCAGGGCATCCCATTCTGTGACTAAAGCAGCCTCTGTTTAAGACCATATAAGCATTTGCTCTTATCATATTTGAAATTAGCCTGATAAAGACACTTTTGCTGGGCATAGTACTACTGGATCTTTTTTGGGGGCATCCCATTCTGTGACTAAAGCAGCCTCTGTTTAAGACCATATAAGCATTTGCTCTTATCATATTTGAAATTAGCCTGATAAAGACACTTTTGCTGGGCATAGCACTACTTGTCCCTGCCAGGGCATCCCATTCTGTGACTAAAGCAGCCTCTGTTTAAGACCATATAAGCATTTGCTCTTATCATATTTGAAATTAGCCTGATAAAGACACTTTTGCTGGGCATAGTACTACTGGATCTTTTTTGGGGGCATCCCATTCTGTGACTAAAGCAGCCTCTGTTTAAGACCATATAAGCATTTGCTCTTATCATATTTGAAATTAGCCTGATAAAGACACTTTTGCTGGGCATAGCACTACTTGTCCCTGCCAGGGCATCCCATTCTGTGACTAAAGCAGCCTCTGTTTAAGACCATATAACCATTTGCTCTTATTATATTTATATTATAAGACACTTTTGCTGGGCATAGGCTTACTGCTGCCTGCCAGGTGCACTTCTGTTGAGGCATCCCATTCTGTAACATAGCATACCCCTCTTTATTTACACTAAGCAGCTCTCTTATTTACACTAAGCAGGCCTGTTGGAGGCTGAGTGTTACTGCTCACTTTTGGTGTGCATTATATTCTGTTTCATATAGACCCACCGCTGCCCGGGGGATCTTAAAATATCACCTACTACCACGCCAGTTAGACTATGTCGGGCAGACAAGTGCCTGGAAGTGAAAAGAGGAGTGGCAGAGGCCAAGATTCCGCAGGCAGAGCTCGCATCAGACTGGGGGCCAGTAGCAGCAGGAGTCACGTGTCCAAAGGCGGGCAACGAAAATGGTGGAAGGACTTACACTTAAAACTTATCAGGAGAGACTTAAAGAACTTAATTTGTACAGTCTGGAGGAAAGAAGGGAGAGGGGGGGCATGATTGAGACCTTTAAATATGTGAAAGGATTGAATAAGGTTCAGGAGGGAAGTGTTTTTAAGAAGAAACTTAACGATAGAACAAGGGGGCACGACCTGAAGCTAGTCGGGGGGAAGATCAGGAGCAATGTTAGAAAATATTATTTTACAGAAAGAGTAGTAGGTGCTTGGAACAAACTTCCAGCAGAGGTAGTTGAAACATCAACAGTCACTGAATTTAAACATGCCTGGGATAAGCACACATCTATCCTAAGATAAAGAGAACATACAGTATACACATAAGGGCAGACTAGATGGACCGTATGGTCTCCTTCTGCCGTCAACCTTCTATGTTTCTATGAGAGACCTAATCTGCCAGTATCTGCTAGCGGTCGGGTCTCCACCAGTAACGCATCTGCCGTGGTAGATTGGTTGACGCGCTCATCAACAACATCATCACAACTTACGTCTGAGACCCCCAGTCTAGGGTCGGTAGGTTCCTCTGACACAACCCTGAGTTGGCATGCCCCGAGAGCAGTCCCTGTCCTCCCATTGCCTCTGTCCTATGCCGTTCCCTCCCCCTGCGACGTATCCTATGCTTTGGGTTCAGCTCCACTCTTTAGTGAGGAGGACGATCAGATACAGGAGGACAGTCAGCAGCTACTGCCCAGCCAAGAAATGGAGGTGGCTTCTTTAGCTAGGCAGACAAATAGTGATGTGGACAGTGTCGTGGGTGCTGCGAGCGTTCCAGCTCCTGCGCCAGACACTGTTGACGAATCCACGAACATCAGTGACGTACAGCCACAACTCGGTGATGATGATGATGATGACGATGAAGCCGATCGCACTTGGGAGCCGGGTGATGAAGGGGCTTCATCGTCATCATCAGGAGAAGAGGGGCGCAGGTTGCCCCGGAGTCAGCAGCTGAGGCAGCAAGGTGGTAGCAGTCAGCATGGGGGCACAATTACAAAGGCTGGAGCCGGCCGGGGCCGGGGTAGAGCACCTGCTGTGCGGCAGTCTACCTTATCGGGAGGTAGTGGAGCAGGGGTTCCTGGAGTTGGCAACAGCAGCAGTGAATCAGTGAGGCCAGGGGGTGGGAAAAGTAGCTACTCGGCAGTGTGGCAGTTTTTCCTGAGGCATCCGCAGGAGGGTAACATGGCCACATGCAAAATATGTAGGCAAAAGGTGAAGCGTGGCCAGGGTCCAAATGTTGGCACCACGGCCCTGCGTCAACATATGATGCGTCACCATAAAACGACCTGGGAGAACCAAGGCTCCCAAGGGGTGGTCCAGTCTGCTTCCTCACCAAGTGAGCTCCCAATTTCTGCCAGCCAAGGCTCCAGCACCTCAGCCGAAGGCAGCTGTGCGTCATACCCATCCTCTGTCGCTCCTGCTCCTCCTCCTCCTCCAAGTCATGCATCCCGCCAGCAATCCATCAGCGAAGCCATGTCCAAGAGACAGCAGTATGCGCCCACTCATCCTACGGCGCAGAAGCTGAATGTGCTCCTGTCCAAGTTGCTGGTGCTGCAGTCGCTCCCTTTTCAGGTGGTGGAATCTGCACCTTTCAGAGAACTGATGGCTTGTGCCGAGCCGAGGTGGAGAGTCCCAAGCCGTCATTTCTTTGCCAAGAAGGCAGTACCAGCGCTGCACACTTTTGTTGAACAGAAGGTGGGCCAGTCCTTGAGCCTGTCGGTGTGTAGCAAAATACATGGCAGCGCCGACATCTGGAGCTGTAACTACGGTCAGGGGCAGTACATGTCGTTTACGGCCCACTGGGTGAATGTGGTCCCTTTGCAGCAGCAACTTGGACAGGTCACGCCGCTTCGGCCTCCGCGCTCTCTGCCCATTGGGCCTGTGACACCGTGCGACTCGGCCTCCTCATCCTCCGCCATCTCCTCACCCTCCACTGTAGGCTCAAGTCTCAGTGCCCCTCCAGTCTACCATGTGTGCAGGGCACGGAGGTGTCACGCAGTGCTTCACATGGTTTGTCTTGGCGAACGGAGTCACACAGGGGAGGAACTGCTTAAATGTATTCATCAGGAAATCCAAACATGGCTTACTCCGAGAAAACTTAAAATGGGAATCATGGTTACCGACAATGGGAAGAACATTTTGTCTGCGCTGCGCCAAGGAAGCCTGACCCATGCCCCCTGCATGGCTCACGTCTTCAATCTGGTTGTCAAGCGGTTTCTGAAGTGTTCCCCCCATCTGCAGGACATCCTAACAACTTCAAGGAAACTTTGCATGCACTTCAGCCACTCCTACACCGCCAAACACACCCTTCTTGAGCTACAGCGTCAGAATGGTATCCCCCAACATAGTCTGATTTGCGATGTTTCCACCCGTTGGAATTCCACCCTTCACATGTTGGACCGATTATATGAACAGAGAAAAGCCATCACGGATTTCCTGATGATCCAAGCAGATAGGGGGACTCCCCTGTGTAACTTCAATGTCAACCAGTGGCAGCTCATACGTGACACCTGCCGTTTGCTCAGGCCCTTTGAGGAAGCCACTTTATTTGTCAGTCGGCAGGATTACGGGATGAACGACGTGATTCCACTGCTTCATGTACTACAGCACATGTTGGAAACCATGGCTGGTCAGGGCACTGGAGACATGGCGTTTACATCTTACGGCCACATGAACCCCGTTGGAGCTGAACTGGAGGAGGAGGAGGAAGAGGAGGAGGAGGAGGAGTTGCCCAGCGAAACACAGTTTAGGCTTGGCGAAATGGCTGGTTTATCTAGTCAGCGGACAGGAGAGGAGGAGCAGGAGCAGCCAGAGGAGCTAGAGGTTTTTGAGGAAGGCGAGACAGAGGACCCGGGCACACCGTGGCAGTATGCAGTGGAGATGGAGACAGGTAGTCCATCCGAGTCACTTGCGCAAATGGCACGAAGCATGCTCACGTGCTTGCGTAGTGACCCCAGAATTGTTTCCATCTGTCGGCGGGATGACTTCTGGCTGTCCACCTTATTGGACCCTCGCTTCCGGCACAAAATGGGGGCATTTTTTAAACCCACCGAGAGGGAGGACAAACTCAACTACTACAAAGACATTCTACGTAGGCAGTTGGCCGATGCCTATCTGCGCCATGGTCCATACTCTCGCAGGTCTGACTCGAGGGGACCTCTGCGCTCACCTTCCACTGCCATGGCCGCTGGGGGGGTTGGCAGGAGCAGCAGCAGCAGCTCCATCAGCAGCAGCAGCCTCAGTCTTCAGTCGCTAATGAGTAGCTTTCTACACCCGCATAGTGAGGCTACTCATGAGCAGCAGGAAGACCTGGAGCAGGACCTCAACCAGCAGGTCATGTCATACTTTGACATGACCATGCCAACACACCTTGAGGATCCGCTGGACTTCTGGGCAGCCAAACTTGATTTGTGGCCGCAACTAGCAGAGTTTGCCCTGGAAAAGCTGTCCTGCCCGGCAAGTAGCGTGCCATCTGAGCGGGTGTTTAGTGCGGCGGGGGCCATAGTTACGGCGAGGAGAACTCGTCTGTCAACTAAAAATGTGGAGAGACTCACCTTTGTCAAAATGAATCAGGGATGGATCAGCCAGGATTTCCACCCACCAATGCCTGATGCATGCGACTAGATTCAGCATGGTGCCACGTTTTAAACTTTCCAAATGGTGCAAAACATATTTATGTCTTTAGGCCATTTTTTGGGCTCCTGCTGCTGCTGCTGCCAACTTCTGCCAACTCCAGGGTGTGATTCATCCAATTGTTGGGCTCCTGAAGCCAACCCCAGTGTCACTTTAAAGTAATATTTGGGCTCCTGCTGCTGCTGCTGCTGTCAACTCCTGCCAACTCCAGGGTGTGATTCATCCAATTTTTGGGCTCCTGAAGCCAACTCCAGTGTATATTTGGGCTCCTGCTGCTGCTGCTGCCAACTTCTGCCAACTCCAGGGTGTGATTCATCCATTTTTTGGGCTCCTGAGGCCAACCCCAGGGTCTCTTTAATGTAATATTTGGGCTCCTGCTGCTGCTACTGTCAACTCCTGCCAACTCCAGGGTGTGATTCATCCAATTTTTGGGCTCATGAAGCCAACTCCAGTGTATATTTGGGCTCCTGCTGCTGCTGCTGCCAACTTCTGCCAACTCCAGGGTGTGATTCATCCAATTTTTGGGCTCCTGAAGCCAACTCCAGTGTATATTTGGGCTCCTGCTGCTGCTGCTGCCAACTTCTGCCAACTCCAGGGTGTGATTCATCCAATTTTTGGGCTCCTGAAGCCAACTCCAGTGTATATTTGGGCTCCTGCTGCTGCTGTCAACTCCTGCCAACTCCAGGGTGTGATTCATCCAATTTTTGGGCTCCTGAAGCCAACTCCAGTGTATATTTGGGCTCCTGCTGCTGCTACTGTCAACTCCTGCCAACTCCAGGGTGTGATTCATCCAATTTTTGGGCTCCTGAAGCCAACTCCAGTGTATATTTGGGCTCCTGCTGCTGCTGCTGCCAACTTCTGCCAACTCCAGGGTGTGATTCATCAAATTTTTGGGCTCCTGAAGCCAACTCCAGTGTATATTTGGGCTCCTGCTGCTGCTGCTGCCAACTCCAGGGTGTGATTCATCCAATTTTTGGGCTCCTGAGGCCAACCCCAGGGTCTCTTTAATGTAATATTTGGGCTCCTGCTGCTGCTACTGTCAACTCCTGCCAACTCCAGGGTGTGATTCATCCAATTTTTGGGCTCCTGAAGCCAACTCCAGTGTATATTTGGGCTCCTGCTGCTGCTGCTGCCAACTTCTGCCAACTCCAGGGTGTGATTCATCCAATTTTTGGGCTCCTGAAGCCAACTCCAGTGTATATTTGGGCTCCTGCTGCTGCTGCTGCCAACTCCAGGGTGTGATTCATCCAATTTTTGGGCTCCTGAGGCCAACCCCAGGGTCTCTTTAATGTAATATTTGGGCTCCTGCTGCTGCTGCTGCTGTCAACTCCTGCCAACTCCAGGGTGTGATTCATCCAATTTTTGGGCTCCTGAAGCCAACTCCAGTGTATATTTGGGCTCCTGCTGCTGCTGCTGCCAACTTCTGCCAACTCCAGGGTGTGATTCATCCAATTTTTGGGCTCCTGAAGCCAACTCCAGTGTATATTTGGGCTCCTGCTGCTGCTGCTGCCAACTCCAGGGTGTGATTCATCCAATTTTTGGGCTCCTGAGGCCAACCCCAGGGTCTCTTTAATGTAATATTTGGGCTCCTGCTGCTGCTACTGTCAACTCCTGCCAACTCCAGGGTGTGATTCATCCAATTTTTGGGCTCCTGAAGCCAACTCCAGTGTATATTTGGGCTCCTGCTGCTGCTGCTGCCAACTTCTGCCAACTCCAGGGTGTGATTCATCCAATTTTTGGGCTCCTGAAGCCAACTCCAGTGTATATTTGGGCTCCTGCTGCTGCTGCTGCTGCCAACTTCTGCCAACTCCAGGGTGTGATTCATCCAATTTTTGGGCTCCTGAAGCCAACTCCAGTGTATATTTGGGCTCCTGCTGCTGCTGCTGCCAACTCCAGGGTGTGATTCATCCAATTTTTGGGCTCCTGAGGCCAACCCCAGGGTCTCTTTAATGTAATATTTGGGCTCCTGCTGCTGCTACTGTCAACTCCTGCCAACTCCAGGGTGTGATTCATCCAATTTTTGGGCTCCTGAAGCCAACTCCAGTGTATATTTGGGCTCCTGCTGCTGCTGCTGCCAACTTCTGCCAACTCCAGGGTGTGATTCATCCAATTTTTGGGCTCCTGAAGCAAACTCCAGTGTATATTTGGGCTCCTGCTGCTGCTGCTGCTGCCAACTTCTGCCAACTCCAGGGTGTGATTCATCCAATTTTTGGGCTCCTGAAGCCAACTCCAGTGTATATTTGGGCTCCTGCTGCTGCTACTGTCAACTCCTGCCAACTCCAGGGTGTGATTCATCCAATTTTTGGGCTCCTGAAGCCAACTCCAGTGTATATTTGGGCTCCTGCTGCTGCTGCTGCCAACTTCTGCCAACTCCAGGGTGTGATTCATCCAATTTTTGGGCTCCTGAAGCCAACTCCAGTGTATATTTGGGCTCCTGCTGCTGCTGCTGCCAACTCCAGGGTGTGATTCATCCAATTTTTGGGCTCCTGAAGCCAACTCCAGTGTATATTTGGGCTCCTGCTGCTGCTACTGTCAACTCCTGCCAACTCCAGGGTGTGATTCATCCAATTTTTGGGCTCCTGAAGCCAACTCCAGTGTATATTTGGGCTCCTGCTGCTGCTGCTGCCAACTTCTGCCAACTCCAGGGTGTGATTCATCCAATTTTTGGGCTCCTGAAGCCAACTCCAGTGTATATTTGGGCTCCTGCTGCTGCTGCTGCCAACTCCAGGGTGTGATTCATCCAATTTTTGGGCTCCTGAGGCCAACCCCAGGGTCTCTTTAAAGTAATATTTGGGCTCCTGCTGCTGCTGCTGCTGTCAACTCCTGCCAATTCCAGGGTGTGATTCATCCAATTTTTGGGCTCCTGCTGCTGCCAACTCCAGTGTCTCTTTAAAGCAATGTTTGGGCTCCTTCTGCCCCTCATAGTGATGCCACTTCAACTCTCTGCAATTGTGCCGCTCTGCGATTCTATTAGCGATGCCTCTGATCTGCATGTGTTATTTATTCCAAGTATTATTTAACTAACCCAGCACGCATCCTGTGCGTGTTACAGCAAGGCAGAATGGTTTACAACCCTATTGAGGCTCTAGGAGGCTCAGAAATAGCCGTTTTTAATAGCGATTCGTCGCGAATTTGTTCGGGTCGAAACGATTTTTGTCGGAAAATTCGGCGAATCAGTCGAATCGAATTTTTCAAAAGTTCGCTCATCTCTAGTCTTAAACAGAGGCTGCTGTAGTCACAGAATGGGATGCCCTAAAAACCAGCAGTAAGTACACCTGGCAGGGTCCAGTAGTGCTATGAACAGCAAAAGTGTCTTTATCAGGCCTAATTTCAATTATAATAAGTGCAAATGGTTATATGGTCTTAAACAGAGGCTGCTGTAGTCACAGAATGGGATGCCCTAAAAACCCAGCAGTGAACCTGGGACAAGTAGTGCTATGAACAGCAAAAGTGTCTTTATCAGGCCTAATTTCAATTATAATAAGTGCAAATGGTTATATGGTCTTAAACAGAGGCTGCTGTAGTCACAGAATGGGATGCCCTAAAAACCAGCAGTAAGTACACCTGGCAGGGTCCAGTAGTGCTATGAACAGCAAAAGTGTCTTTATCAGGCCTAATTTCAATTATAAGTGCAAATGGTTATATGGTCCTAAACAGAGGCTGCTGTAGTCACAGAATGAGATGCCCTAAAAACCCAGCAGTGAACCTGGGACAAGTAGTGCTATGCACAGCAAAAGTGTCTTTATCAGGCCTAATTTCAATTATAATAAGTGCAAATGGTTATATGGTGTTAAACAGAGGCTGCTGTAGTCACAGAATGGGATGCCCTAAAAACCCAGCAGTGAACCTGGGACAAGTAGTGCTATGCACAGCAAAAGTGTCTTTATCAGGCATAATTTCAATTATAATAAGTGCAAATGGTTATATGGTCTTAAACAGAGGCTGCTGTAGTCACAGAATGGGATGCCCTAAAAACCCAGCAGTGAACTTGGGACAAGTAGTGCTATGCACAGCAAAAGTGTCTTTATCAGGCCTAATTTCAATTAGAATAAGTGCAAATGGTTATATGGTGTTAAACAGAGGCTGCTGTAGTCACAGAATGGGATGCCCTAAAAACCCAGCAGTGAACCTGGGACAAGTAGTGCTATGCACAGCAAAAGTGTCTTTATCAGGCCTAATTTCAATTATAATAAGTGCAAATGGTTATATGGTCTTAAACAGAGGCTGATGTAGTCACAGAATGGGATGTCCTAAAAACCCAGCAGTGAACCTGGGACAAGTAGTGCTATGCACAGCAAAAGTGTCTTTATCAGGCCTAATTTCAATTATAATAAGTGCAAATGGTTATATGGTCTTAAACAGAGGCTGCTGTAGTCACAGAATGGGATGCCCTAAAAACGCAGCAGTGAACCTGGGACAAGTAGTGCTATGCACAGCAAAAGTGTCTTTATCAGGCCAAATTTCAATTAGAATAAGTGCAAATGGTTATATGGTCTTAAACAGAGGCTGCTGTAGTCACAGAATGGGATGCCCTAAAAACCCAGCAGTGAACCTGGGACAAGTAGTGCTATGAACAGCAAAAGTGTCTTTATCAGGCCTAATTTCAATTATAATAAGTGCAAATGGTTATATGGTCTTAAACAGAGGCTGCTGTAGTCACAGAATGGGATGCCCTAAAAACGCAGCAGTGAACCTGGGACAAGTAGTGCTATGCACAGCAAAAGTGTCTTTATCAGGCCAAATTTCAATTAGAATAAGTGCAAATGGTTATATGGTCTTAAACAGAGGCTGCTGTAGTCACAGAATGGGATGCCCTAAAAACCCAGCAGTGAACCTGGGTCCAGTAGTGCTATGAACAGCAAAAGTGTCTTTATCAGGCCTAATTTCAATTATAATAAGTGCAAATGGTTATATGGTCTTAAACAGAGGCTGCTGTAGTCACAGAATGAGATGCCCTAAAAACCCAGCAGTGAACCTGGGACAAGTAGTGCTATGCACAGCAAAAGTGTCTTTATCAGGCCTAATTTCAATTATAATAAGTGCAAATGGTTATATGGTGTTAAACAGAGGCTGCTGTAGTCACAGAATGGGATGCCCTAAAAACCCAGCAGTGAACCTGGGACAAGTAGTGCTATGCACAGCAAAAGTGTCTTTATCAGGCCTAATTTCAATTATAATAAGTGCAAATGGTTATATGGTCTTAAACAGAGGCTGATGTAGTCACAGAATGGGATGTCCTAAAAACCCAGCAGTGAACCTGGGACAAGTAGTGCTATGCACAGCAAAAGTGTCTTTATCAGGCCTAATTTCAATTATAATAAGTGCAAATGGTTAAATGGTCTTAAACAGAGGCTGCTGTAGTCACAGAATGGGATGCCCTAAAAACCCAGCAGTGAACCTGGGACAAGTAGTGCTATGCACAGCAAAAGTGTCTTTATCAGGCCTAATTTCAATTATAATAAGTGCAAATGGTTATATGGTCTTAAACAGAGGCTGCTGTAGTCACAGAATGGGATGCCCTAAAAACCCAGCAGTGAACCTGGGACAAGTAGTGCTATGCACAGCAAAAGTGTCTTTATCAGGCCTAATTTCAATTAGAATAAGTGCAAATGGTTATATGGTGTTAAACAGAGGCTGCTGTGGTCACAGAATGGGATGCCCTAAAAACCCAGCAGTGAACCTGGGACAAGTAGTGCTATGAACAGCAAAAGTGTCTTTATCAGGCCTAATTTCAATTATAATAAGTGTAAATGGTTATATGGTCTTAAACAGAGGCTGCTGTAGTCACAGAATGGGATGCCCTAAAAACCCAGCAGTGAACCTGGGACAAGTAGTGCTATGCACAGCAAAAGTGTCTTTATCAGGCCTAATTTCAATTATAATAAGTGCAAATGGTTATATGGTGTTAAACAGAGGCTGCTGTAGTCACAGAATGGGATGCCCTAAAAACCCAGCAGTGAACCTGGGACAAGTAGTGCTATGCACAGCAAAAGTGTCTTTATCAGGCCTAATTTCAATTAGAATAAGTGCAAATGGTTATATGGTCTTAAACAGAGGCTGCTGTAGTCACAGAATGGGATGCCCTAAAAGCCCAGCAGTGAACCTTGGACAAGTAGTGCTATGATCAGCAAAAGTGTCTTTATCAGGCCTAATTTCAATTAGAATAAGTGCAAATGGTTATATGGTCTTAAACAGAGGCTGCTGTAGTCACAGAATGGGATGCCCTAAAAACCCAGCAGTGAACCTGGGACAAGTAGTGCTATGCACAGCAAAAGTGTCTTTATCAGGCCTAATTTCAATTAGAATAAGTGCAAATGGTTATATGGTCTTAAACAGAGGCTGCTGTAGTCACAGAATGGGATGCCCTAAAAACCCAGCAGTGAACCTGGGACAAGTAGTGCTATGCACAGCAAAAGTGTCTTTATCAGGCCTAATTTCAATTAGAATAAGTGCAAATGGTTATATGGTCTTAAACAGAGGCTGCTGTAGTCACAGAATGGGATGCCCTAAAAACCCAGCAGTGAACATGGGATAAGTAGTGCTATGCACAGCAAAAGTGTCTTTATCAGGCCTAATTTCAATTAGAATAAGTGCAAATGGTTATATGGTGTTAAACAGAGGCTGCTGTAGTCACAGAATGGGATGCCCTAAAAACCCAGCAGTGAACCTGGGACAAGTAGTGCTATGCACAGCAAAAGTGTCTTTATCAGGCCTAATTTCAATTAGAATAAGTGCAAATGGTTATATGGTCTTAAACAGAGGCTGCTGTAGTCACAGAATGGGATGCCCTAAAAACCCAGCAGTGAACCTTGGACAAGTAGTGCTATGATCAGCAAAAGTGTCTTTATCAGGCCTAATTTCAATTAGAATAAGTGCAAATGGTTATATGGTGTTAAACAGAGGCTGCTGTAGTCACAGAATGGGATGCCCTAAAAACCCAGCAGTGAACCTGGGACAAGTAGTGCTATGCACAGCAAAAGTGTCTTTATCAGGCCTAATTTCAATTAGAATAAGTGCAAATGGTTATATGGTGTTAAACAGAGGCTGCTGTGGTCACAGAATGGGATGCCCTAAAAACCCAGCAGTGAACCTGGGACAAGTAGTGCTATGCACAGCAAAAGTGTCTTTATCAGGCCTAATTTCAATTATAATAAGTGCAAATGGTTATATGGTCTTAAACAGAGGCTGCTGTAGTCACAGAATGGGATGCCCTAAAAAACCCAGCAGTGAACCTGGGTCAAGTAGTGCTATGCACAGCAAAAGTGTCTTTATCAGGCCTAATTTCAATTAGAATAAGTGCAAATGGTTATATGGTGGTAAACAGAGGCTGCTGCAGTCACAGAATGGGATGCCCTAAAAACCCAGCAGTGAACCTGGGACAAGTAGTGCTATGCACAGCAAAAGTGTCTTTTTCAGGCCTAATTTCAATTAGAATAAGTGCACATGGTTATATGGTCTTAAACAGAGGCTGCTGTAGTCACAAAATGGGATGCCCTAAAAACCCAGCAGTGAACCTGGGACAAGTAGTGCTATGAACAGCAAAAGTGTCTTTATCAGGCTTATTTCAATTATAATAAGTGCAAATGGTTATATGGTGTTAAACAGAGGCTGCTGTAGTCACAGAATGGGATGCCCTAAAAACCCAGCAGTGAACCTGGGACAAGTAGTGCTATGCACAGCAAAAGTGTCTTTATCAGGCCTAATTTCAATTAGAATAAGTGCAAATGGTTATATGGTGTTAAACAGAGGCTGCTGTACTCACAGAATGGGATGCCCTAAAACCCAGCAGTGAACCTGGGACAAGTAGTGCTATGAACAGCAAAAGTGTCTTTATTAGGCCTAATTTTAATTATAATAAGTGCAAATGGTTATATGGTCTTAAACAGAGGCTGCTGTAGTCACAGAATGGGATGCCCTAAAAACCCAGCAGTGAACCTGGGACAAGTAGTGCTATGCACAGCAAAAGTGTCTTTATCAGGCCTAATTTCAATTAGAATAAGTGCAAATGGTTATATGGTCTTAAATAGAGGCTGGTGTAGTCACATAATGGGATGCCTCACAGCAGACTTAAGATCAGTTCAGTATATATGCACAGTTAGTTAGTATAAGCTGCCTGAAAACGCTAACAAAGCCTGTCAGCCAGCTAGTAACACTCAGGCTGGATGAAAAAAAAAAAAAAAATCTCCCTGTGACAGCCTCCGATTTTTCCTACCTTTCCCTGTTTTTCGCTGACTTTCTGTCTGTCTCCTGTCTGTCTCCTGCCTGTCTCCAGCCTGTCCCTGTCTGTCCCTGCCTGTCTAACTGTCTCTCCCTCAGCTACACAGCGTTCTGTCTCTCACGAATGCAATAGAGAAATGAGGAAGGAAAAGCAAGATGGCCGACCTAAATAGCGCTGTGACGTCACCGGGCTTGCTGGCTGCTGATAGGCTGCATGTGACTGCCCCAGCTTGCACTGGCGCGGGATAGATGTCCAGACATGTCCCGTCCGCCATCTTAGAATTCCTGTAAATGTAAATGAATGGATGTTAAAGGAAAACTTCGAGCGATCGAATCGCGGGGAAATTCGGATTCGATCCGAATCGAATTTTTCCTGAAATTCGGATCGAATCCGGGTTCGTCCGGATCGATTCGCTCATCCCTAAAGGGGATCAGCAGGAGAAAGGTTGAGAGTCAAGCCAAGGGTCGAAGCTGGGTGGTCCGAGAGTTTGCAGTACAGAGTGAAGAGACAGGATCAGGGTCCTGCAGGGAGGCTTCGGTCCAGGCTGTGATCAAGGGAGTAGTCAGACAAGTTGGCAATTTATGTGAATTTATGTGGCCATCAGCCAAAGGATGCGGACCTACAGGATGAAGGCAGGTGAACCTAGGAACCAGACTAGGCAGGCATCGGGATGGCTGGAGTCATACACAGCAAGACAGTTCTCACAATACGAGGCACCAAGGGGATTAGCAGGAGAAAGGTCGAGGGTCAAGCCAAGGGTGAAAGCTGGGTAGTTAAAGAGTTTTCAGTACAGAGGGAAGAGACAGGATCGGGGTCCGGCAGGGAGGCGTCGGTCCATGCTGTGATCAAGGGAGTAGTCAGATTAGGTTAAGTCGGCAATGGATTAACAGCCCTAGATACAACAGCACTACAACACCCAGCAGAACACTATCACTGGCACACAAGCTGGGAGGGGCCGGATTTATGTGGCCATCGCCCAAATAGAACAGAAGGCCCAAGTCAGCCCACCACCTTAACCCCACAAATACCTGCAAAAACCGGAAACAGCCATACAAGGAGCCAGCACGCCTAAAGGTATGCCGGGGATACACATCGATACTGACAGCCAGAGCACACAGAGAAGGTGATTAACCAGTAGGTGAGGAAGCTGAAACCGTGACCTGGCCCTTGATCCTTGACCAGGAATGCAGCCCTGCGATTGGCTGGCTGTCACATAGGTTAGGATTGTGTTCTCAGGTCCGGCTGCTGAAAGGTCCCATCCATTTGCCCGTCCGTCCTCAAATTGTAAGGCTGCATTCCCGGACGAAAAGATCAAGGGACAGGTAGCAATTTTGGGGTGGGATGTTCAGGGGGCTCCAGCATTCTTGATGCCCCCCCAGACTGTCTTTTTACGTCCAGACACGGACCAAAACCCATTAGCGGACGGTCCAAAGCAAAGTGTAAGACCTCTATAGGGGACATTAGCCTCTTACATCTATACCACAACCAAAGACTAAAGATCATATAAATTACTATCTACACAGCGACATATAGAAACTTTTGCGGACTGCAAATTGTTTGCTTCAATTTGAGATGGTTATAGGACTTGGTTTGAGATATTTTCTTTCTAATGGGATTTATTTTGTACAAGATGGAAGAGTTGGATTCCTCGGCAGTGGAGTGGTAGAAGCTGGTGTCATGTATTATCACTCACTGTAAACCATCAAACTCATTTCATTTGTGACAGAGACGGAATTAAACCTTGCTCGTTGGAGATGTGATACCCATGGTTAATGGTATATGTCACTCCAGTATGCTGGAGTGCCAATTTACCTTGCTATATTCCTATATATTCTTTAAGTGTCGCCAATACCAAAGGGAAAAATTAGACCGTTCCACTTGAATCTTGATTTTTACCTATGAATAAACCTTTCCAAAGAGTAGAATGTCACCTTCTAGCTGCTGGTAATGATAATGTTTTAATGGCCTAATAAAGAACATTCCTGGAACCCAATTATGGGGTAAATATAATAAATAATTATGTGACCTCTCCTGGCCTAGAAAAAGTCATTTTTGAAAACTTATTTGCTTTTTTGTTTTTTATGAAGAATTACAGGTCTGGCACTAAAGTGTTAATGTCAAAATGTTACAATAATGTAATTCCATGTGTTTTCGCTTTGTTACTGGTGGATATGTGTTCCAAAAAAAGACTTTAATCACACAGCGTCTGGTGCTCTATGCTATAGAGAAAAAGAAGGTAAATATATGTAAAAAAAAACAAAAAAATTACTTTTTTTACCCCCAAATAAATATATTTTTATGACAAATTGTGTAATGTTTTATGATGATGATACAATAGTAGGGGAAAAAAGATATAGAGAAAAGAAAGAAAAATATAACATAACATTTTTTGTACATACCTATAAATGATAAAATAAAAACTGTATACGGAAAATCTTTTTATACCCCTAAAAAAATCTTGAAAAATATTTCTATGTTTAATAATAATTGTGTAGATTTTAATGATGATTAAAAGGGTACAATAGATAATACTGGTATCATTGATTTTTGGAGGGGGGCTTGCTCGGACTATGCCTTAGTGGTGATGTACTTTTTATTACACTATTGTTTGTGTGAGTCTATGTGTGCTTTACCTAATAACATTTTTTATTATTATTTGTATCTAGATATGTATATAGGGGTGCATTTTGTCACTGGCTAATTAGGGGTGTCTGTGCCACCCTAATTACTTTGTGCTTCTTTATTTGTACATGCTGTACCATGTGGGTGAAGAGCTGAAATGTAAAATATGTTTTATACCCTATAATCATATGTATTAGGTAGTTTTGTTAAAAATAACACATTATTAGTGCCCATTGTTAGTTATTAAAAAAATATTATCTTCAGTATAGTTGTTTTTAATGATAATGATTAGTAGTTTGGTAAAAAATATACAGAGAAAGGGTAATAAATATTTTTTTTATATTCATTTTTTTCCTTTGTTCGGCAATAATACAGAATTTTTTGTAACTTGTGGGTAAAAAATAATACATTGTTTTTATACCCAATTATAATTAATATTTTTGTGCAGTTTTTGTATCGTCCCCGCAGTAAGCATGGTGGCGGCAAATATATAAATATCTCGTGTAGCCTTTTTCTAAATGGTTTTCAGGCCACGCTGTGCGGCAGAAAATGCGATTGCCCATCCGTGAGGCAGATCCAAGAGATACGCAATGGATTTAACAGAAATCCATATTTAGGTTTATAAGACGCTTTGCAGTCATCCATGCTCGGGAGGGTTTTAAGATATAGAATACCTTTAGTAATTGGAGCATGTACTGGGCAGTTGTGAGCTTTTTAGAGATGGGAGGAAGTTAAAAGCAAAGGGCATTTGTGTGTACTCTGCTGCCTGTCCACATCATAACTAGAGATGAGCGAATCGATTCGGACGAATCCGAATTCGTTCCGAATTTCATGAAATATTAGAATCTGAACGAATCCGAATTTCCCCGCAATTCGATCGATCTAATTTTTTCTTTAAACTCCATTTACTGCAATTACAGGCATTGTAAAATGGTGGAGGGACGTGTCTGGACATATCCCCTGAGGCAAGGTATCATGGGAAGGTCAGCAGCCAGGAACCCCGGTGAAGTCACAGCAGTATATAAGCGGCGGCCATCTTGCTGGTGCGCATTTTAGCGTTGTATTGCGGCGAGAACGGAGCTGGGTAGAGACAGGGAAAGACAGGGAAAGACAGCCACAGAGAGCCAGGGAAAGATCGAGGCAGGGACAGCAGATAAAGTGACAGAGAAAGCTTTTTTTTATTTTCATTTAATTTAACCCTTTCAGTGCCAAGCACGTAGTTTCTACGTGCTCGCTTCCACTCCACTTAAGTGCCAAGCACGTAGAATCTACGTGCTTGACCTTCCCCCCTGCTAGTAAAAAAAATAAAAATCAAAAATACTCACCTGACCCCTCGTTGGATCCGGCTGGGTCTCCTCGTTAATTTGGTGCCATCCGATCCCCCGTGGGGGGTCGGATGGCTCCAGGAGAACCCCCGGAATAGCCCCCCCCCGTTTGGCAGCAGCAGCTGCTAACTGTAAAAAAAAAATAAAATAAAAATGACATTTACTTACCTGCAGTTGCGCTGCCTCCCTCCGGGTCTACTATACACTGGGGGGGCCTCCGATCGCCCCCCCCCAAGCCTCTTCAGCTTCAGGGGAGAGCCTGAAAGAGCTCTCCCCCTCCTCTCCCGACGGGCGCCGCCATCTTGCTGTTAACCCCCGCCCCTTTGGGGGTGGGGCTTATGACGTCACTCCCGGGCCTCTTGCTGCCTCTCCTCGGCTCAGCTGTCAGATGCCCTGGTAATCGCTGGGCAGAGCAGTGGAGGGGCAGGGGATGCTCTGATCCCCTGCCCCCCCTCCTCTGGCCAGCGATCACCAAGGCATCTGACAGCTGATCACCACAGGAGCTGACAATCGGGTGAGGTGAGTAAAGTAAAAAAAAACTTTTTTTTTTTTTTTAATAAATGACATTTTTGTGTGTGTGTGTTTTTTTTCTTATGTTAACCCTTTGTGAACTGCTAAGGGGTCCATGAGACCCCTTATACCAGTTCACAAGGCTGGGGTCTGGCAAGCCACCTGCAACTAGCGGGTGGCTTGCCATTAACCCCCGCGCCCCCAATTACCTGCCTCCCCAAAGCCCAGGGAGGGGGGCAGAAGTGCCCGGGCCCACACAGGGTATGTGGGCTTGTAGGCTGCAGGGTGGGGGGCCACAAAAGCTGGCCCCCCACTCTGTGCCTACAAGCCCCCATAGCTGGTCCCGGGCTGGTTATGACGGGTAAGGGGGACCCTACGTCATTTTTTTTTAATTTTAAGGGTTAGGGTTAGCCTAACCCTAACCCTAACCCTTAAAATTAAAAAAAAAAAATGGGTTCCCCCCCCGGAGGGGGGACCTTACGTCATTTTTATTTAATTTTTAAGGGTTAGGGTTAGGCTAACCCTAACCCTTAAAATTAAAAAAAAAATAGGTTCCCCTCTACGTCATTTATTTTATTTTTAAGGGTTAGGGTTAGCCTAACCCTAACCCTTAAAATTCAAAAAAAAATGAAATTTTTTTTTTAAGGGTGAGGGTTAGGCTAACCCTAACCCTAACCCTTAAAAAAAAAAAAAAAAAAATGACATAAGGGAGGGTCCCCATTTTTTGGGGGGAATTTTTATTTTTGTATATTTTTTTATTTTTACGGGTTAGCTAACCCTAACCCTTAAAAATAAAAAAAAATGACGTAGAGGGGAACCCATTTTTTTTTTAATTTTAAGGGTGAGGGTTACGGTTAGGCTAACCATAACCCTTAAAAAAAAAAAAAAAAAGACATAGGCGGGGGGGGGTCCCCATTTTTTGGGGGAAATTTTTATTTTTGTATATTTTTTTATTTTTACGGGTTAGGGTTAGCCTAACCCTAGCCCTTAAAATTAAAAAAATAAATAAAAAAAAAATTTTAAGGGTGAGGGTTAAAAAAGGCTTAAAAAAAATGACATGGGGGGGGTCCCCATTTTTTGGGGGGGAATTTTTATTTTTGTATATTTTTTTATTTTTAAGGGTTAGCCTAACCCTAACCCTTAAAATTCCCCCAAAAAAGGGGGGACTCTATGTCATTTTTGGGGGGATTTTTGAGGGTTAGGGTTAGCCTAACCCTAAACCCTTAAAATTACCCCCAAAAATGCCCCCCCCCCCCCCCTGGAAGGAGGGACCCTATGTAATTTTTTTTATAATTAACCCCTCATGTTTATAGTGTGGATAGTAGTTGTATTTTATTTGTAAATGTAATAAAGTGCTCTTTTCAGTTTGGGGGGTCTCCAGGAATGGGGGGGGGTACCGATACATATGTGGTACCGTTGTAATCGGGAGAAATGGGGCTTTCACATGCAATATGGTTTTCATTAAAAAAAAAGGTTTTATTTAAAATAAAGGACACAATTGTTTAAAAAATATATATTTTTTTGTTTTTTTTTTTTGTTTTTTTAAGCAGAAATATTCAAAAAACAGTAGAAAAATTACAAACAAGACATTTCATGTTAAAGCCTAAACTCTGCTGCAAAAATTGTATATGTAATGTATATAATTTTTCTGGAAATTCTAGCAAAAATCACGGTTAATAATGCTGCAAAATGGGGAAAAATGACCTGTCAACAGAGGGTGACAAAACTTAAAGTAGGCTGACAATTAAAAGGGTTAATAGTAACTATGCATGTTGGGTATTGTTCTGCTCAGGGGACCTTGCGCTTTCAGATTTAGCTTGTTTTTTCTTGTTTGCATATTGATATTTTAGGAAAACATGTTTTTTATTCTGCTTTTTTATAATTGTTTTTAGGGAAACCCTGTGCAACCTAAGAATTCTTCAATGGATTACTTCCAGAAAGATGAGCCCACTACAACAAGCTCAGTACTCTTAGAAAGCTTAACATGTGTACTTTCAGGGAATATATGGTTTGTGGGGATATTCTAAATTTAAAGGGTTGTTTTGGTTGAAAAATCGCAAGGTGCGCACTTTGTCTGCAGAGCTGAAATTTTTAAGTAAAATTACCGTTATGCGCATGCTTTACTTTGGGGTGTTTGGCAACTCTTCCCTTGACAGTACCTATGCATGTTGGGTATTGTTCTGTTCGGGGGTTGTTGCTTTTTCAGATTTTACTTGTTTTTTTCTGTTTGCATATAGTTTTTTTTAGGAAAATGTGGCTTTGATTCTTCTTTTTTATTCTTTTTTAGGGAAACTCTGTGCAACCAAAGAATTGATTGAGGGATTACTTCAAAAATTGCACCCATGTCAACAAACCTGGTACACCTAGAAAGCCTGAGGTGTATACTTCCAGAGAATATATAGTTTTTGGGGGGTATTTCAAATTTAAAGGGTTATTTTTCTGGAAAGACCGCAAGGTGCGCTTAGCGCGGTGCATAGTTCTATTTTATCTGAAAATCTCCTAAAGCGCTGTTTCAGTTTGGGGGAGTCTCCTGGGCAGGAAAGGGTGTCTACCTATACATATGTGGTACCGCTGTGACCAGGATTAATTGGGGTTTCACATGCAATAAGATTTTATTGACAAACTTACATTTTTTATTACAAAAAAACACTACAAATTGCAAAAAATAGATTTTTTTTTTTAATTTTTTTGCACATATTTCACCCAAAAGTATTGAGAATACACCTAAAAAATTACAAACAAGACATTTCATGTTAAAGCCCAGACTCAATATATAATTTTCCTGGGAAATCCCTTCAAAAATCACATTTGAACATGGGGAGCGCAAAATAGTGCAAAATGGTCTGGCACCAAGGGTGACAAAAACTCCAGGTAGGCCGAAGAGGTGGTCTAGGCTGCTTCCTCACCAAGTGGCACACCGCTGGCAATGAAAGGGTTAATAGTCAGATCACAGTTTTAAATTGCTTTTGTTTCTGCTGTAAAAAAACCCTGGCCACTGGGAATCCCATGTTTGGGCATTTAACCCTATCTGTTACACACAAGCAGTTCTTAAAGCTGATTTCATCTAACTAGAGCACAGTTTCAATTGTTTTAGTGTCTGCTGTAAAAACCCCTGGCCACTGGGCATCCCCTGTTTGCACATTTAACCCTATCTGTTACACACAAGCAGTTCCTAATGCTGATTTCATCTAACTAGAGCACAGTTTAAATAGTTTTTTGTGTCTGCTGTAAAATCCCCTGCCCACTGGGCATCCCATGTTTGCACATTTAACCCTATATGTTACACACAAGCAAGTCTTTCAGCTGATTTCATCTAACTAGCACAGTTTTAAAAGTGTTTTTGTGTCTGCTTTAGAAACCCCTGATCACTGGGCATCCCATATTGCCAATTTTCATAGTATCTGTTACACAGAAGCAGGTCTTTCAGCTGATTTCATCTAAGTAGAGCACAGTTTAAAAAGTGTTTTTGTGTCTGCTTTAAAAACCACTGAGCACTGGGCATCCCATATTACCAATTTTTATAGTATCTGTTCCAGAGAAGCAGTTCCTCGGTTTATTTACCTTCTGCTTTTTAAAGTAAACACATTTTTTAAAGTGCCTGTTGCGCATTTTAAATACATAAAAATGTCAGGCAGACAAGTGCCAGGATCTTCACAGAGGAGTGGCAGAGGCCTGGATTCAGCAGGCAGAGGTCGCAGCAGACTAGGGGCGAGTGGCAGCAGGAGTCGCGGTGAGAGATCTGATCTGCCAGTATCTGCTAGTGTGTCTCCACTAGTAACGCATCTGCCGTCGTAGATTGGTTAACGCGGTCACCCACATCATCACAAGTTACATCTGACACCCCCAGTCTACAGTCGGTAGGTTCCTCTGACGCAACCCTGAGTTGGCATGGCCCGGGAGCAGTCCCTGTCCTCCCATTGCCTCTGTCCTATGCCGTTCCCTCCCCCAGCGACGTATCCTATGCTTTGGGTTCAGCTCCACTCTTTAGTGAGGACGATCAGATAGAGGATAGTCAGCAGCTACTGCCCAGCCAAGAAATGGAGGTGGCTTCTTTCGCTAGGCAGACAAATAGTGATGTGGAGAGTGGCGTGGGAGGTGGTGTGGCGAGCGTTCCAGCTCCTGCACCAGACACTGTTGAGGAACCCGAAAACATCAGTGACTTGCAGACACAACTCGATGATGATGATGAAGCCGATCGCACTTGGGAGCCGGGTGCAGAAGGGGTTTCATCATCATCATCAGGAGCGTGGCAGGCTACCTTCTAGGGAGGTAGTGGAGCAGGGGTTCCTGGAGTTGGCGGCAGTAGCAGTGAATCAGTGCGGGCTGTTGGTGGGAAAATTAGCTACTCGGCAGTGTGACAGTTTTTCATCAAGCATCCGCAGGAGGGTAACATGGCCACATGCAAGATGTGTAGGCAGAAGGTGAAGCGTGGCCAGGGCCCAAATGTTGGCACCACGGCCCTGCGTCAACATATGCTGCTTCACCATAAAGCGGCCTGGGAGAACCGAGGCTCCGAAGAGGTGGTCTAGGCTGCTTCCTCACCAAGTGGCACACCGCTCCAAATTTCTGCCAGCCAAAGCTGTGCGTCATACCTATTCTTTGTCGCTCTAGATGCTCCTGCTCCTCCTCCTCCAAGTCATGCATCCCGCCAGCAATGCATCAGCGAAGCCATGTCCAAGAGACAGCAGTATGCGCCCACTCATCCTACGGCACAGAAGCTGAATGTGCTCCTGTCCAAGTTGCTGGTGCTGCAGTCACTCCCTTTTCAGGTGGTGGACTCTGCACCTTTCAGAGAACTGATGGCTTGTGCTGAGCCGAGGTGGAGAGTCCCAAGCCGTCAGTTCTTTGCCAAGAAATCAGTACCAGCGCTGCACAATTTTGTTGAACAGAAGGTGGGCCAGTCCTTGAGCCTGTCGGTGTGTACCAAAGTGCATGGCAGCGCCGACGTCTGGAACTGTAACTATGGTCAGGGACAGTACATGTTGTTTACGGCCCACTGGGTGAATGTGGTTCCTTTGCAGCAGCAGCAACTTGGACAGGTCACGCCGCTTCGGCCTCCATGCTACCTGGGTGTTGTGCCTGTGACACCGTGCGACTCAGCCCCCCCATTCTCCGCCATCTCTTCACCCTCTGTAGGGTCAAGTCTCAGTGCCCCTGTGCTTCACATGGTTTGTCTTGGCGAACGGAGTCACACAGGGGAGGAACTGAAAATTTATTCAGCAAGAAATCCAAACGTGGCTTACTCCAAGAAAACTGAAAATGTGAACCATGGTTACCAACAATGGGAAGAACATTTTGTCTGCGCTGCGACAAGGAAGCCTGACCCATGCGCCCTGCATGGCTCACGTCTTCAATCTGGTTGTCAAGCAGTTTCTGAAGTCTTCCCCCCATCTGCAAGACATCCTAACAATGGCAAGGAAACTTTGCATGCACTTCAGCCACTCCTACACCGCCAAGCACACCCCTCTTGAGCTACAGCATCAGAACGGTAGCCCCCAACATAGTCTGATTTGCGATGTTTCCACCGGTTGGAATTCCACCCTCCATATGTTGGACCGACTATACGAACAGAGAAAAGCCATCACAGATTTCTTGATGATCCAAGCGGATAGGGGGACTCCCCTGTGTAACTTTAGTGTCAACCAGTGGCAGCTCATACGTGACACCTGCCATTTGCTCAGGCTCTTTGAAGAAGCCACTTTATTTGTCAGTACCAGGATTACGGGATGAACAACGTGATTCCACTGCTTCATGTACTGCAACACATGTTGGAAACCATGGCTGGTCAGGGCACTGGAGACATGGCGTCTACATCTTACGGCCACATGAACCCCGTTGGAGCTGAACTGGAGGAGGAAGAGGAGGAGGAGGGGCACAGTGAAGCACAGTTTAGGCTTGGCGAAATGGCTGGTTTATCTAGTCAGCTGACAGGAGAGGAGGAGCAGGAGCAGCCAGAGGAGCTAGAGGGTTGTGAGGAAGGCGAGACAGAGGACCCAGACACACCATGGCAGTATGCAGTGGAGATGGAGACAGGTAGTCCCTCCGAGTCACTTGCACAAATGGCACGAAGTATGCTCACGTGCTTGCGTAGTGACCACAGAATTGCTTCCATTTTTCTGCGGGATTACTACTGGCTCTCCACCTTATTGGACCCTTGCTTCCGGCACAAAATGGGGGCACTTTTTAAAACCCGGGAGAGGGAGGACAAACTGACCTACTACAAAGACATTCTACGTAGTCAGTTGGCCGATGCCTATCTGCGCCATGGTCCATACTCTCGCAGGTCTGACTCGGGGGGACCTCTGCGCTCACTTTCCACTGCCATGGCCGCTGGGGGGGTGGCAGGAGCAGCAGCAGCAGCAGCTCCATCAGCAGCAGCCTCAGTCTTCAGTCACTAATGAGTAGCTTTCTACACCCGCATAGTGAGTCTACTCATGAGCAGCATGAAGACCTGGAGCAGGGCCTGAATCAGCAGGTCGTGTCATACCTTTACATGACCATGCCAACACACCTTGAGGATCCGCTGGACTTCTGGGCAGCCAAACTTGACTTGTGGCCGCAACTAGCAGAGTTTTCCCTGGAAAATCTGTCCTGCCGGCCAGTAGCGTGCCATCTGAGCGGGTGTTTAGTGCGGCGGGGGCCATAGTAACGCCGAGGAGAACTCGTCTCTCAACTAAAAATGTGGAGAGACTCACCTTTGTGAAAATGAATCAGGGATGGATCAGCCAGGATTTCCACCCACCAATGGCTGATGCATGCGAGTAGATTCAGCATGGTGCCACGTTTTACACTTTCCAAATGGTTAGGGATGAGCGAATCGATCCGGACGAACCCGGATTTGTTCCGAATTTCATGAAAAATTCGATTCTGAACGAATCCGAATTTCCCCGCGATTCCATCGATCGAAGTTTTCCTTTAAGCTCCATTTATTTCAATTACAGGCATTCTAAAATGGTGGAAGCACATGTCCGGACATATCCACTGGGGCAAGGTATCATGGGTAAGTCACATGCAGTCTATCAGCAGCCAGGAAGCCCGGTGACGTCACCGTGCTATATAAAGCGGCGGCCATCTTCCTTGTGCGCATTCCAGCTTTCTATTGCGGCCAGAGCACAGCTCGTTACAGATAGGGACAGATATGGGTTGATTCAAAGAAACATGTAACAGCTTGGATTTGGCTCACGATCATCCTATTTTTCACGTCCGCTCGTGCGTTCGTATGAACTTGCGAGTGATTCAATAAGCAAATACGTTTCTATCCTAAAAGATACGTCCGTTCGTATGATATCTCCCGAACTTGCCTCAGTCAGTTGTCAATCGTAAAAATCACGTTCATGTGCTCACCTGTTGCGGCGGCAGCCTGTTTTTTCGGCTGCTTCCATCGTCCACCTCTTCCAATTACTTGCGTTTGCCTCTGGTTTTCATTGGTTTTTGGCCTCTTAGATTCGTGCGTTCGTATGTTTATAAGATCTTGCGCATGCGCACCCTCAACCAGAAACTTACCTAAACCCCTTAGCGCTTGCATCCTTCTTCATTTCTCGGTCCCTAAAACTTACCTAAACCTCTTAGCGCCTGCATCCAACTTCATTTCTCGGTCCCTCAAACTTACCTAAACCCCTTAGCGCCTGCATCCAACTTCATTTCTCGGTCCCTAAAACTTACCTAAACCCCTTAGCGCCTGCATCCAACTTCATTTCTCGGTCCCTAAAACTTACCTAAACCCCTTAGCGCTTGCATCCTTCTTCATTTCTCGGTCCCTCAAACTTACCTAAACCCCTTAGCGCTTGCATCCTTCTTCATTTCTCGGTCCCTAAAACTTACCTAAACCCCTTAGCGCCTGCATCCAACTTCATTTCTCGGTCCCTAAAACTTACCTAAACCTCTTAGCGCCTGCATCCAACTTCATTTCTCGGTCCCTAAAACTTACCTAAACCCCTTAGCGCCTGCATCCAACTTCATTTCTCGGTCCCTCAAACTTACCTAAACCCCTTAGCGCCTGCATCCAACTTCATTTCTCGGTCCCTCAAACTTACCTAAACCCCTTAGCGCCTGCATCCAACTTCATTTCTCGGTCCCTAAAACTTACCTAAACCCCTTAGCGCCTGCATCCAACTTCATTTCTCGGTCCCTAAAACTTACCTAAACCCCTTAGCGCCTGCATCCAACTTCATTTCTCGGTCCCTAAAACTTACCTAAACCCCTTAGTGCCTGCATCCAACTTCATTTCTCGGTCCCTAAAACTTACCTAAACCCCTTAGCGCTTGCATCCTTCTTCATTTCTCGGTCCCTAAAACTTACCTAAACCCCTTAGCGCCTGCATCCAACTTCATTTCTCGGTCCCTAAAACTTACCTAAACCCCTTAGCGCCTGCATCCAACTTCATTTCTCGGTCCCTAAAACTTACCTAAACCCCTTAGTGCCTGCATCCAACTTCATTTCTCGGTCCCTAAAACTTACCTAAACCCCTTAGCGCTTGCATCCTTCTTCATTTCTCGGTCCCTAAAACTTACCTAAACCCCTTAGCGCCTGCATCCAACTTCATTTCTCGGTCCCTCAAACTTACCTTACCCCCTTAGCGCCTGCATCCAACTTCATTTCTCGGTCCCTAAAACTTACCTAAACCCCTTAGCGCTTGCATCCTTCTTCATTTCTCGGTCCCTAAAACTTACCTAAACCCCTTAGCGCCTGCATCCAACTTCATTTCTCGGTCCCTAAAACTTACCTAAACCCCTTAGCGCCTGCATCCAACTTCATTTCTCGGTCCCTCAAACTTACCTAAACCCCTTGGCGCTTGCATCCTTCTTCATGTTGACGACCCTAAAACTTACCCAAACCACATAATGTACATATGTCTATATGTTTCTAACCGTGTTTTTTCTTGTTTGTGTAATTGTTTGTGTTTGCGCATATTAGAAAAGACACATTTATGAAGTCTTAAAATATAATTTATTTAAAATTTTTTTGGGGATTTGGGATATTTTTTTTTTTCAATTTTTTGTTTTTATTGGGGTGTTTGGTTTCAAACCCCTTTTTTTTTTTTTTTTTTATTTTTTTTAATACAAACATATTAAACATTTTTTTGGCTTGCCTTAAAAACAGAGTAAAATTTTTTTTTTTTTTAGAAAAAGCCAGCAGCTCGGCCACCAACTCCTTCATTCTTTTTTTTTTCTCCGCCAAAGTTTTGGGGATCATCCCTGGAACCAATAGAGAAAGAAACATAAATAGGAGTCCCAGACCGGTTTGTATGCTGGAAATAGATTTTGGGTTAATCAAATACATGTAAATGCATGACATATGTCATTCTTCCAAGGGATACAGTTAATGCATTTCCCACAGGTAAGTCTTTAAACTCCTTAAACCGGACCTTCAACATTATTTAATGAAAACCACTAACTATTCCCAAATGATTCTGCACCAGATCAAAGTAAATTTGGGATTTTTTTTTATTACAGCGCCGCCATCTGGACTCTGAAGCATAACACTTAATGAGGAGTGGAGAGTTGGATAAAGTACAGGGGAGTAGGTTACAGTGGTGCGTTGGGAATCCAGAGCATAGCTGGGTTGAGGGAAAGGTCATCACTCACACAATGCATGGCAGCACCTTCCTTTTTTCAATCTGTATCCCATGCTGCCTGTAAATATTGCGCATTCCATATTCCGCAATATTGGTTTTGTTCAGTCTAATAACATGCATTAGATGGCTGAAGGGTGTTTTTCCATGTTTCTAATCTGTAGGTACAGTGTGTTGGCTAATTCTTAGGTTCTTAATACAAGTTACGGTCCTCTTTAAGCTAACGAAGTGCCCACATGAAAGTGTGAACTACACATTGGCTACGCCTTTAGTTATGTGTGTGTTATTAGCTAACCAAACATTAATATGAATAATGGCATGGAGACTTACGGAGTTGGTGGCCGACAGATGGCTGGTTGGGGCCAACAGGCTGCCCTTGGTCCTGGCTATGCTGTGAAGAAGTCCCTGGAGAAACATGTGACATTTGGTTAGTACTTGTATAGAGTCACGATTCCCAACATATCTGGCTCCCAGTCTGGCTGACATCACTCACCTTCGCCAGGATCGACTTCCAGCATCTCTGCTGCCTCCTCCTCCACTATCTCACCCGCACCAGAAGCTTCTACAAATACATAATAAAGGATAACTTAGTTTTTGGCCTGCCATGTATATCTTTGTGCCTATACATGAAGAGTGACATACCAGAGCCTTCCCCATGCCTGGCCAGGTATGACTCCACGCCCACGCGGTTGGGCCCCTCCTCTGTGGTAAGGTCCAGGGGCTGGTCTGAGGAGGCCACAGAGGAGGGGTAGGTCCGTCGCCCGGGAGATCCACCACCTTCACTCACAGATGCAGACTCATGCAGCACTGGTCGGCCTGTACGCCTCCGGGTGCGGCGAATTCTGAAATCCATTTCCAACACTACCAAAGAAAAGTCATTATAAATAAAGGCATAACTTATACATTTGGAACATATACCATGCAATTGCTTGGTACTTACTTGGGAAATGGATTCCAAAAAACCTCCGCACCCGGGGCATGTGCAGACGTTTCAGGTCCGACCAATGCTGCATTATCTGGGTGTGAGTGAAGGTGGTGCTGGTGACACGGTGTATCTCCGCGATGATCTCCCGGGCGATGTCCCTTTTCTCGCACACATTGGGCGCGAAGTCATACCGGCGCTGAAGCATGATCTGAAAAACATAATGGACACAGAGATTTTACTTTTACACACACACCCATATGTGTTGCATCACAAGTTGAGAATTTCATGTCATTAACACACACATTTACAGTGGCAGCCATTTTTGGGGAGTGCCTTAAAGAGGACGTTGACTGTGAATGAGAGTCTGGTCTTATGTTATATGTATCACACACCATGTACATACAGATAATAGCCAACATCAAGAATCAGGCCACCTGCATCTATGGCATGTTAGGATGGTTTAAACATCCAAGATGTAGGCTAATGCTTAGGCTTTTGGACCACGTGTGTGGCTTCCCGTTGTGTTTTTATGGCTTAGGAAAACAGTGTTCCTCAAACATCCGCATCAAGGTCCGAGACAGGCCAGGTTTGCCAGCTAGCCCCGCTACTCCACAGGTTAATTAACTGTTGCTAAGCCGGAGCAATTGGCCGAATTAGGACATCAGCATAGACAGGTGAAAACGTGGCCAGGCTCGGCCCTTGAGGATGAAGTGTGAGGAGCCACTTCTTAAACATTAAGAGACCCCAAACTAGTTCCAAACGCATCATTTACATTTAGGCCATCATTGACTATTAGATTAAAATGCACAGGCAGCCACTTACCAGCATGAGGATCTCTTCCTGTTGACGGGTGAAGATAGTGGGCGCCATCTTTATGCTTCTTCAAGGCAGCAGATAAGTGAAACCCCAGCGGTTTCCTGGTTCCGCTCGAACGTACGTTCGTATGAGCGCGTAGTCGTGCGCATAGGCGTCACACGCTGGGCTCATTATTTAAAGGTCCCTGCACCCAAAGCTCATTCTCTTTGAGCATTTGTGGAAGATGGCACCTAAAAAGCCTATGACCAAGCGACCCCAGCAAAGCCAGACCGCGGAGGGCCCAACAACAAGGTCCCAGCAAGGTAGGAGAAAGCTGAGAGGCAAGACTACTACCTCTGCCCCACCAAGGGACACTGGACCCTCAGGAACCCAAAAAAGGGGCCCCAAGCCACGTGCCCCTGCAGACAAAAAGCAGCCAACTGCAGCACCCACCACCTCTGCCCCCAGAAGAGGCCGCACAAGGGAGCCCACACCGGCCATGGGTTCAAGTAGGGCAGTTCGGCAACCCAGGCCCCGCAGCAGGGCCCGAACCCCATCCAGGGCCAGAAGCCCAGCCAGGGCCCGAACCCCATCCAGGGCCCGAACCCCATCCAGGGCCAGAAGCCCATCCAGGGCCCGCCGAACCCCATCCAGGGCCAGAAGCCCAGCCAGGGCCCGCCGAACCCCATCCAGGGCCAGAAGCCCAGCCAGGGCCCGCCGAACCCCATCCAGGGCCAGAAGCCCAGCCAGGGCCCGCCGAACCCCATCCAGGGCCAGAAGCCCAGCCAGGGCCCGCCGAACCCCATCCAGGGCCAGAAGCCCAGCCAGAGCCCGCCGAACCCCATCCAGGGCCAGAAGCCCAGCCAGGGCCCGAAGAACACCATCCAGGGCCAGAAGCACCTACAGGGCCCGAAGAACCCCATCCAGGGCCAGAAGCCCCTACAGGGCCCGAAGAACCCCATCCAGGGCCAGAAGCCCCTACAGGGCCCGAAGAACCCCATCCAGGGCCAGAAGCCCCCGACCTGGCACCAGCCGGGAACAGAGCCCCCGACCTGGCACCAGCCGGGAACATAGCCCCCCAAGAGGGCCCAGAATTTCAACCATGACCACATCTACACCTGGAAGTTCGGTGGCCAGCCATGCAAGAACACCCAGTCCCTTGGCCAGTCCAGTCCAGTCATTGGGAAGCCACCAATCCGGCCATTCCCCTACCCAGCCCCAGGCCATAATGTCACCACATGTGTCTGCACACATGGAGGAGCAGCCAAGCCAACCATCTGGCCGCACATTGCGCCGCGGCCAGTTGAGTGGGAGATTCTCCCATGACCAAAATATGGCATTGGCTAGTGGCCTTACATTATACTATGACGAGCTCTATGGGAGCAAATCAAAACACACCACAAAGCAGCGCAAGATGGAATTGTTTGAAACCATCCTACGACAAGTAAATGCAGCGGGGGAAGAGAGGAAAGATGTGTCCCAAATTCAGAAGAAAATCTCTGATCTGAAGTATGCTGTACGGCAAAAAGAAATTAAAAGGCATAATTACAGGTAAATAAATGTTTTCTCCAAATATAATGTTTAGGATGTACTGTATGCACCTTTTCTGAGTACCAAACGATTTTCTGTTTTCAGCCTGAAAACTGGAGGTGGCTTTCCTTCTAAATTGGAGTTTACCCCTGCTGAGGAGATTGTGCTGGGACTTCTCCATCCGGTCGCGGTCGGTGGACATGCTGGTCTAAGGGACACAGACTCACCGACCCGTACCCACGGTGAGTACTCTTAAATCTGCATGTTTGCCTGTTTGCTAAATAATCTAAAGTTCACTAGTAACAAGATAACGGGATGCCCCTATGGTTTGCCTTGCTTGGCCTCGCACTACTGTGCCTGTTTGTGTCCTCTTTTGGTCCCTGTGAATCACACATTTAGGACCACATCCATTATGGCAAAGATCAAATTTCCAATTGTATTGGTAAAGTCATGAAGTTTCTCCTGAAAAGTGATATATTTTGAATCAATCACAAAACACACATCATTATGGATGGGTTGCCTATTTGTTGTGTGAGTTGTGTTTGAGTTAACAATTTAATTAGCCACCCCCAAACATATCTGACCTAGAGCAGCGAGACTCAACTGGCGGGCCGGGGTACCAATGCGGACCTTGGCACCAGATTCCAGGACCCCTGCCCATACAGCCCTGCACTCAGTTACTTCTGTGTTGACGTGCTCAGAGCTGCCCCCTTGATCGGCGATGTAGTGGTTGTTCTCCTGCCCAATGTCATGGCTCCCTGAAACATAGCATTGCAATATGAAGTACTGCACAGGAAGTGGCATTGCAAGGTACACAGTAACTTGGTACATCTTTCTCTTGGCACAATCGTGTCCCGCTGCCCCTGCTCTGCCCCATCTGCCACAGTCCCCCCATGCCCCCCCCCCCACATAAGCCCCATACATTTGTAACAGATTTGCTCCATCCATCCCATCACCATCAATTCGTTAACTCCCCCCTTTAGCCATCCAATCCCTGTCCCCTCAGCTCTGCCCCATCCAGCCCAGCAAGCCAAGCAGCCTTTATTAGTTTGCACTTTGAAATCTCAAGCCCCTCCACCAGTGTGTTTATTTCTAACTAGACACCCCCTGCGTCAGCCCCATGGCCAGACATTCACCTCTCACCACATACCTTTAAATGGACCTTTACAACAATTGTTTGAGTACCCCGGACCTAGCGAATGGTAGGCTAAATCCAAAAATGTGCGTTGCAAGTTGTATGCTGACTGGGTACACTTCCTGACTTAGAACTGAGGTCAGTTAGCAGTTTTCGTGAGCCATTGCACCTATCTAAACTTGCGTGTCTTTTAACAAATGTCCCCATTGCTCTAGAGTTGCTTAATATTACAAATAGAGGTTTATTTGATTACCTATCCCAAAAATGGTTATGTGTGTGTTTACGTGGTTTGTTTTTCTCTTCTTCAGCCCAGCATGATCCCTCAGCAAGGGTAAACTCACCCCCCAGTTTGGTTATGCCTACCAGGTCCGTACAGCATAGGAGCCCAGATCCGAGATTTCCGGTAAGTTAATTTAGTACCATAAATACTACCAAGTGCTTAAGAATGTGTTAAACTGTGGGAATCCCAAATTTAGACGCCAACTTACACTTTTTTTTTTATATGTCCCTACAGACCCGCACACTCATGGAAGAGATCCAGGAAATGGAGGAAGATGATGATGTCTCCATGCAGGGCACGTCGGATGACCTCCCCCTGGGTCCCAATTTGGAACTGCTCCATAATGTTTCTCTGGCCAATCCTCAGCAGCAGAGTGAATCTCCATCCATTGTGCATGCACATGGGGAGACTGACACAACAGTCCCCAGTGTTCACTCTGCTGCTGAGGATTTGCAAAGCAGGCCTGTTGCTGTTGAGGGGACGACACCATGCGGCAGGGCACGCCCAAGAGCCAGGGTAATTGTGCGGCGGACTCCATTACGCCGCCCCACAATTTCCCAGGGGAGGCAGAGTGCCCTGCTTCAATTATGGACCCAAGAAAGGGACTCTTATGAGGCACAGCTCGTTACAGAGCGTGAGGAAAGGCATGCCGACATGGTCACCATCAATACCAGTCTACAGGGCATCCTCGCGGAGTTGCGTACCCTCAACAGCAACGTGGTCACTGCAAGTAATGGCATCCAGTCAGCCATGGCTGAGATGACCAATATGCAGAGAAACATTGTGGAGCAGTTTCAAATTCACAATGCTGCCATGGCCCAGGCTAGGTCCCATTCACATGGACCTCCACCTGGACCTCCACCTGGGTATTATGGGCCCTATTAAGCCATGGGTGTGTGGGACATCTTTTCTCTTAACCCCCACTGTATTTACTTGTCCTTTGAGGTTTCAAACAATCCATTTTGTGTTGCTCATGCAGGTTGTGTTTTGTATTTGCTCCCATATAGCTCCTTAGAGTAATGCTTAAGGCCACTAGCCAATGCCATAGGTCTATGTGGAGTGTATCTGGCCACTTATGGCTTTAAATATGTATTTGGTTGGTGCTCCTCCTGTTTGCAGACATGTTTGTGTGACATTATGGCCATGCCCAAATATCCCTGGGCACAGGCAATATTAATGACTGGACTAGGCTGGCCTTTGGACTGGGTGTCCTTGTTTGGTTGTGCCACTCACTTCCAGGTGTAGATGTGCTCGATGTTTTTTTTTTTATGTCATCCATTTGTAACCACAGATGTATGTGGAATGTTTTCTGTTAAGCACAATAATTTTTACTTTTCTAAGTAAAAAAATATTCTCACTTACAATACTTGTGGCGTTTTTAGTGGGAACACATTTTAAACAGCTTGGGCTAAACCAGATAATTTTGGTTTGAAGAGGTGTAACAATGCAAATCTAAAGCTAAGGAAACTACATGAAATACATTAGGCAACAATTAAGGTAAAAATGTTTTACTTTGAGGTAATGCCACATTACGGCAAAACAACATATTTAACAAAAAGGATAACACAGACACACAGAATGTTGAGACACGAAATAAAATTAACTAAAATGCTGCAAGATCAAGTTGGCTCTAACTGATTGGGCAGACTCACTGGGTGGCCCAACAAAATTCTCTACATCATCCTCTACGGCTGAAGAGGGCAGGCTATCCACATAACGTGGGACACGTTCCAGGATCGCAAAATTGTGCAAAACAGCACATGCCATGATTATGTCGATCACTTTCTTGGGATCATATTGCAGGGCGCCCCCAGTATGGTCCAAGCAACGAAAACGTGTCTTCAACAGCCCAAAGGCCCTCTCCACAACAGCCCTGGTCTTGCGGTGCGCACGGTTGTACGCTTCCTGAGAGGCATCCTGGGGCCGCAGCACAGGCGTCATGAGCCAGGGTAGAAGTGGGTACCCGGAATCACCTTAAACAGACAATTAAATGTAATCAAAATTAAAAAGGCAACACAACAAACACAAAGAATTTTACATATATCATAATGATGTAAGGTAAAGGGCCAAAAAAAACACCCAGGGCACATTAGCAAAATAAATATTGCCACTAATGTAGTACATAATTAAAAATGGCACTTCAATATACCAATTAATTAACAAACATCTGCACGGCCAAGGGTATTTGGAATTTAAAACTATTTTTAGTTTTCAGACATGTTACAATTAGGATGCTGCTGAGGGGCTATCCACATTTAGATGAAAACTACAATGTATGCAGTTTAAGTCCACTTTGACATTTAAAGACCAATACTACAAAAGGAGCCAAAGCTCACAGATCCTTGGGTATAAACTCCCAACCAATATATTTAGGGACATGGAACTTACAGACATCCTAACTAAAGGGAAAACATTCTGAAGGACAAAGCGAGGCAAGCATTTTTTTTTGAAGTTCATAATATATGACCCAAGAAAAAGGCAGTTTCTGGCTTATGTAAAGAATTCAAATACAAACATATCAACAAATACAAGATTAATCCCACATTTAATAGCACACAAATAGGACACACTTACCAAGCAGCCATGCCCCCGAAAATTCACCTGCCTCAAATCTCCGAAACAACCCAGATCGCCTGAGGATATATGAGTCGTGGGACGATCCTGGGTAGCCGGCAAGGACACTCATAAAACGCATGTCCGGACCAACCACGGCCTGGACATTAAGGGAGTGTCCCATTTTTCGATTCCTTAAGGCAAAAACATACAAAAAGGGTAATTGATATTTGACCCAAAAAACAAAAAAAAAACAAAAACATGTCTGCACTCTATTGGAAAGACTAATGAAAAGCCTAGATAAAGCAGCTACACAAATGAGGGATAAACAAATATGCTGCCGCAAAGGAAAACAGGTTACATTACACGTTGGCCAACATAATAACCAATCTCAATACCTATATATATACTCGTCGGCAGCCCTAGGTACGAGTGCCACATGTGTGCAGTCAATAGCACCAATAACGTTGGGCATGTCGGCCACATTATAAAACCCAAGCTTAATGGCGTTTCTGGCTGCCATATCATCCGGAAAATAAATATATTTTGGAGTTATGGCAGCCATGCCTTCCAAAAATTTAGTGCGCGGCTCAGCGTAGGCTGTGACATCCCCACGGAGAGGGCACCCAGCCTCTGGAACGAGCCGTTCGCCAAAAATTGCAGGCAGCCAAGCATCTTGGTCATACCTGAAATTGCATGCCCCTTCCTTGTGGTGCGGGCTAACCATGGCCGCAGCTCACTATATAATTTATGGAGGGAAGCGCGATTAAGCCTGGTCAGCTCGAACAGCTCAACATCATTCATGCTATCGATGTTCATGCGACGACGCAGGGGCAATCTGCTCTCAGACATCTCGATCAACTCAATGCCAAAAAGCATAAGCCCTTGATGTGCCACAAACTCGCTCCGCTCCATCCTACTCCCGAGGCCAAATAGCTGCCGGCAAACATTTCGTAAAGCAGCTCTTTAATGGGCTTCAAAACAATTAGCAATCACCTCTCTGAATTGGTCGCAAGCCCATGTGAAGGACGTAAAAAATAGGATCGGACGCAAATAATACGATTTGGACGGGAAAAACACACGAACTAACGCAAATTATACGATTCTCGTACGAAATGCGTATGTTCATATACGTCTATGCGCGAACGATCGTGCGAATACGAAATGGGCAAAAAAACAAGAAAAAATGACAAACACCCACCCAAACTTACGATTCTCGATACGAAATCAATTAACTTTTGCTCTTTGAATCGAGGGGATAGTTAGAGATAGGTAGGGAGAGTCAGAGAGGCAAACAGATAGGTAGACAGAGCCAGGGAAAGATAGGGAAAGATAGGGAAAAACCGGAACCATCCAGCCAGGGACAGCTTAGAAGTGACAGTGAAATTTTTTTTTTTTTCATTAGCCAGATCAGTTTTCAATTCAATTTCAGTTCTTTGTGCTGTAAATCTGCCTTGCCACTGTGCATACCATCTATGCAGTGGCTTATTTAACCCTATCTGTTACACACAAGCAATTATCCTAATATAACTGGATTAGTTTTAATATTTTTTGGTCTGCCTTTAACCAAAAAAACACCAACCCACCTGGGTATCCCAAACCTGCACTTAGCAGCCTATCTGTTAAACTAAATACGCTTGTTCATCCTTCCTCAGCTTAATCAAAGTATTGCATTTTGAATTGGTTTTTGGTCTGCCTTTAACAAAAAAAAACACCAGCCCACCTGGGCATCCCAAACCTGCACTTAGCAGCCTATCTGTTATACTACATACGCTTGTTCATCCTTCCTTAGCTTAATCAAAGTATTGCATTTTGAATTGGTTTTTGGTCTGCCTTTAACAAAAAAACACCAGCCCACCTGGGCATCCCAAACCTGCACTTAGCAGCCTATCTGTTATACTAAATACGCTTGTTCATCCTTCCTTAGCTTAATCAAAGTATTGCATTTTGAATTGGTTTTTGGTCTGCCTTTAACAAAAAAACACCAGCCCACCTGGGTATCCCAAACCTGCACTTAGCAGCCTATCTGTTATACTAAATACGCTTGTTCATCCTTCCTCAGCTTAATTTAATCAAAGTATTGCATTTTGAATTGGTTTTTGGTCTGCCTTTAACAAAAAAACACCAGCCCACCTGGGTATCCCAAACCTGCCCTTAGCAGCCTATCTGTTATACTAAATACGCTTGTTGATCCTCCTCAGCGTAATCAAAGTATTGCATTTTGAATTGGTTTTTGGTCTGCCTTTAACAAAGAAAACACCAGGCCGCAGGGCATCCCAAACCTGCACTTAGCAGCCTATCTGTTATACTAAATACGCTTGTTCATCCTTCCTCAGCATAAAGTATTGCATTTTGGATTGGTTTTTGGTCTGCCTTTAACAAAAAACACCAGCCCACCTGGGTATCCCAAACCTGCACTTAGCAGCCTATCTGTTATACTAAATACGCTTGTTCATCCTTCCTCAGCTTAATCAAAGTATTGCATTTTGAATTGGTTTTTTGTCTGCTGCCAAAACACTAGGCCGCAGTGCATCCCAAACCTGCACTTAGCAGCCTATCTGTTATACTAAATACGCTTGTTCATCCTTACTCAGCATAATCAAAGTATTGCATTTTGAATTGGTTTTTGGTCTGCCTTTAACAAAAAACACCAGCCCACCTGGGTATCCCAAACTTGCACTTAGCAGGCTATCTGTTATACTAAATACGCTTGTTCATCCTTCCTCAGCTTAATCAAAGTATTGCTTTTTGAATTGGTTTATGGTCTGCTGCCAAAACACTAGGCCGCAGGGTATCTCATATTGCCAATTTTCATAGTATCTGGTGCAGAGAAGCAGTCCCTCACTGTATTAAGCTTCTTCTTTTTAAAGTAAACACATTTTTTATTGTACCTATTGCACATTTTAAATACATAAAAATGTCAGGCAGACAAGTGCAAGGATGTTCAAAGAGGAGTGGCAGAGGCCAAGATTCAGCAGGAAGCTACTGCTGCCAACTCCAGGGTGTCTTTCAAGCAATGTTTGGGCTCCTGCTTATACTGCTGCCAACTCCAGGGTGTGCCTTCCAGCTAATGTTTGTGCTTCTGCTGCTGCCAACTTCAGGGTGCCTTCCAGACAATTGCTGGGTTCCTGCTGCTGCTGCTGCCAACTCCAGGTTGTGTCAGTCAATTTTTGGGCTCCAGTTGCGGCTGCTGCCAACTCCAGTGTCTCTTTAAAGCAATGTTTGGGCTCCTGCTGCTGCTTGCAACTCCAGGGTGTGATTCATCCAATTTTTGGGCTCCTGCAGCCAACTCCAGTGTCTCTTTAAAGCAATGTTTGTGCTCCTGCTGCTGCTTGCAACCCCAGGGTGTGATTCATCCAATTTTTGGGCTCCTGCTGCCAACTCCAGTGTCTCTTTCAACCAATGTTTGGGCGGCTGATCCTGCTTGCAACTCCAGGGTGCGATTCAGCTAATTTTTGGGCTCCTGCTGCAGCCAGCTCCAGGGTGTGTTTTTCAGGCACTATAAGGGCCCCTCATAGTGATGCCACCTCAACTCTCTGCAATTGTGCCGCTCTGCGATTCTATTAGCGATGCCTCAGATCTGCATGTGATAATTATTTACAGTATTATTTCACTAACCCAGCACGCGTCCTATGCGTGTTACAGCAAGGCAGAATGGTTTACAACCCTATTGAGGCTCTAGGGAGGCTCAGAAATAGCCGTTTTTAATAGCGATTCGTCGCAAATAAATTCGGGCCGAAACGATTTTTGACGGAAAATTTGGCGAATCAGTCGAATCGAATTTTTCAAAAGTTCGCTCATCACCGCAAATGGTTCAAAACATATTTATGTCTTTAGACCAATTTTTGGGCTCCTGCTGATGCCAACTTCAGGGTATGCCTTTCAGACAATTTTTGGGTTCTTGCTGATGCCAAATTGAGGGTGTGCCTTTCAGCCAATCTTTGGGCTCCTGCTGATGCAAACTTCAGGGTATGCCTTTCGGACACTTTTTGGCTTCCTACTGATGCCAACTTCAGGGTGTGCCTTTCAGCCAGTTTTTTGGGTTCCTGCTGATGCCAACTTCAGGGTATGCCTTTCAGACAATTTTTGGGTTCCTGCTGATGCCAACTTCAGGGTATGCCTTTCAGACAATTTTTGTGTTCCTGCTGATGCCAACTTCAGGTTATGGCCTTTCAGCCAATTTTTGTGTTCCTGATGCTGCCAATCTTTGGGCTCCTGCTGCTGCTGCTGCCAACTCCAGGGTGTGTCTTTAGGCCAATTTTTGGGCTGCTGCTGCCAACTCCAGTGTCTCTTTCAAGCAATGTTTGAGTTCCTGTAGCTGCTGCTGCTGCCAACTCCAGGGTGTGTCTTTAGGCCAATTTTCGGGCTGCTGCTGCCAACTCCAGTGTCTCTTTCAAGCAATGTTTGGGCTCCTGATGCTGCTGCTGCCAACTCCAGTGTGTCTTTAGGCCAATTTTTGGGCTCCTTCTGACAACTCCAGTGTCTCTTTCAGCCAATTTTTGGGCTCCAGCTGCCAACTCCAGTGTCTCTTTCAAGTAATGTTTGGGCTCCTGCTGCTGCTGCCAACTCCAATGTGTCTTTAACCCAATTTTTGACTCCTGCTGCCAACTCCAGTGTATCTTTCAAGCAATGTTTGGGCTCCTGCTGCTGCTGCCAGCTCCAGGGTGTGTCTTTAGGCCAATTTTTGGGCTGCTGCTGCGAACTCCAGTGTCTCTTTCAAGCAATGTCTGGGCTCCTGCTGCTGCTGCTGCTGCCAACTCCAGGGTGTGTCTTTAGGCCAATTTTTGGGCTGCTGCTGCCAACTCCAGTGTCTCTTTCAGCCAATGTTTGGGCTCCCTATGCTGCTGCCAACTCCTGGGTGTGTTTTTCAGGCAATATATGTGCTCCCTATCCTGCTGTCAAGTCCAGAGTGTGTTTTTCAGGCAATATATGGGCTCCTAATGCTGCTGCTGCTGCCAACTCCTGGGTGTGTCTTTCAGGCAATATATGGGCTCCTAATGCTGCTGCCAACTCCAATGTGTTTTTCAAGCAATATATGGGCTCCTAATGCTGCTGCTGCCAACTCCTGGGTGTGTCTTTCAGGCAATATATGGACTCCTTATGCTGCTGCCAAGTCCAGAGTGTGTCTTTCAGGCAATATCTGAGCTCCCTATGCTGCTGCCAACTTCTGTGTGTGTTTTTCAGGCAATACATGTGCTCCCTATGCTGCTGCCAAGTCCAATGTGTTTTTCAGGCAATATATGGGCTCCTAATTCCGCTGCTGCTGCTGCCAACTCCTGGGTGTGTCTTTCAGGCAATATATGGGCTCCCTATGCTGCTGCCAACTCCAATGTGTTTTTCAGGCAAATATATGGGCTCCTAATGCTGCTGCTGCCAACTCCTTGGTGTGTCTTTCAGGCAATAGATGGGCTCCCAATGCTGCTGCCAACTCCAATGTGTTTTTCAGGCAATATATGTACTCCATATGCTGCTGCCAACTCCTGGGTGTGTCTTTTAGGCAATATATGAGCTCCCTATCCTGCTGCCAACTCCTGGGTGTGTCTTTCAGGCAACATATGGGCTCTTAATGCTGCTGCCAACTCCAATGTGCTTTTCAGGCAATATATGGGCTCCTAATGCTGCTGCCAACTCCTGGGTGTGTTTTTCAGGCAATATATGAGCTCCCTATGCTTCTGCCAAGTCCAGAGTGTGTCTTTCAGGCAATATATGAGCTCCTAATGCAGCTGCCAACTCCTGGGTGTGTCTTTCAGGCAATATATGAGCTCCCTGTGCTGTTGTTGCTGCTGCTGCAAAGTCCAGAGTGTGTCTTTCAGGCAATATATGGGCTCCCAATGCTGCTGCCAACTCCAATGTGTTTTTCAGGCAATATATGTACTCCATATGCTGCTGCCAACTCCTGGGTGTGTCTTTTAGGCAATATATGAGCTCCCTATCCTGCTGCCAACTCCTGGGTGTGTCTTTCAGGCAATATATGGGCTCTTAATGCTGCTGCCAACTCCAATGTGCTTTTCAGGCAATATATGGGCTCCTAATGCTGCTGCCAACTCCTGGGTGTGTTTTTCAGGCAATATATGAGCTCCCTATGCTGCTGCCAAGTCCAGAGTGTGTCTTTCATTCAATATATGAGCTCCCTATTCTGCTGCCAACTCTTGGGTGTGTTTTTCAGGCAATATATGGGCTCCCTATGCTGCTGCCAACTCCTGGGTGTGTTTTTCGGGCAATATATGGGCTCCTAATGCAGCTGCCAACTCCTGGGTGTGTCTTTCAGGCAATGTATGAGTTCCCTGTGCTGTTGTTGCTGCTGCTGCAAAGACCAGAGTGTGTCTTTCAGGCAATATATGGGCTCCCAATGCTGCTGCCAACTCCAATGTGTTTTTCAGGCAATATATGTACTCCATATGCTGCTGCCAACTCCTGGGTGTGTCTTTTAGGCAATATATGAGCTCCCTATCCTGCTGCCAACTCCTGGGTGTGTCTTTCAGGCAATATATGGGCTCTTAATGCTGCTGCCAACTCCAATGTGCTTTTCAGGCAATATATGGGCTCCTAATGCTGCTGCCAACTCCTGGGTGTGTTTTTCAGGCAATATATGAGCTCCCTATGCTGCTGCCAAGTCCAGAGTGTGTCTTTCAGGCAATATATGAGCTCCTAATGCAGCTGCCAACTCCTGGGTGTGTCTTTCAGGCAATATATGAGCTCCCTGTGCTGTTGTTGCTGCTGCTGCAAAGTCCAGAGTGTGTCTTTCAGGCAATATATGGGCTCCCAATGCTGCTGCCAACTCCAATGTGTTTTTCAGGCAATATATGTACTCCATATGCTGCTGCCAACTCCTGGGTGTGTCTTTTAGGCAATATATGAGCTCCCTATCCTGCTGCCAACTCCTGGGTGTGTCTTTCAGGCAATATATGAGTTCCCTGTGCTGTTGCTGCTGCTGCTGCAAAGTCCAGAGTGTGTCTTTCAGGCAATATATGAGCTCCCTATGCTGCTGCCAACTCCTGGGTGTGTTTTTCAGGCAATATATGGGCTCCCTATGCTGATGCCACCTCAAGGCTCTGTAATTGTGCCGCTCTGCGTCAGCAAATCTAATAGCGACGCCTCTGATCTGCATGCCATACTTCTTTACAATAGTATTTCACTAACCCAGCATGCATCCTATGCATGTTACAGCCAAGCAAAACGTTCTGCAACCCTATGGAGGCTCTTGGACGCCCAGAAATTGCCGTTTTTAATAGCAATTTGTCGCAAATTAATTCGGACCGAAACGATTTTTCCCGGAAAATTCGGCAAATCAGCCGAATCGATTTTTTCAAAAGTTCGCTCATCTCTAATCATAATTTTCACTCCACGGAGGCGTCTGGAAGAAGCCTTCAAGGGCGGGTAATAAAAGACATTTTGAAGTTATGATGTATAAAATATGACCTATGTTTAGTTGAATATTCCTCTGTCGTATTACAGTACTTTGTTCAAATAGCTGACTTAAAACTTCTGTAAACCAACATTTAAACCCAACACAACAGTTTCGGGATTTTGGGATGCTCCATTGTGTGTATCCCCCCAGGATCACCGAAAACTCACCTCAACCTGGTTCCCACGTGAGCCACTCAGCCAATCAGTGGCGCTCGTCCTATTTAGATTTCCTTTGCCGCACTGATGTCAGTGTGCCAAGGAAATCTGCGAAGAGCGCCTCTTGCTGTTCCTGCCTCGGTCTTTCACATAAGCCTGGCACGGGTACCTGTCCCAGATAGAGGTACTGTAAATGCGGCTGCAGCAGTGAGATGTGGCGAGGGCTTGGAGAGGAGGTAAGTGGAATGAGCAATCAGGGGAGGGTTTTACACAGCACAACATCCCAATTTGGTTGTCCCCTAAAGAGGGAGACCATCACTGCTTATAGTGGACCAAAACCCAGGATTTTGACTATCCTGGGTTTTGGTCCTTTCCACCAGGGCGTGAAACCCCCCCAGATCACCGAAGCCAACTCACCTCTTCCGGTCCTACAGCACATGCACCTTAATTCCAAACATAGCAGCACAACTAAATAAATATTCAAAATGTTAATATTGTAATATTGTAATACAAAAATTAAAAAAAACACAATTAAATTACAATTAGAGATGAGCGAGTAGTGAAATATTCGAAATTTCGAATTTCGATTCGAATAGACCGCGTTACTCGACTACTCGACCGATTATCGAATCCCATTATAGTCTATGGGAAAAAAATGCTCGCCACTTGGAAATCTCAATTCGACCACTTGGAGGTCACCAAGTCCACCCTGAAACATCAGAAAATGATGCCAACACTGCTGGAATGCAACTGGGACAGCAGGGGAAGCATGTCTGGGTGCATATAACGCGCCCAAGTCGCACTATTACGCCACTATCACAGCCACTCAACAATACACTCCAAACACAATATAACTTCTACGTAAAGTGAGACAAGACAAGGAAACCTTCTTTCCTCTACATTGCCATGGACCCCAAGCCAAACTGTACAAAAAAGAACAAAATTCTGCACCCCTTAAAATCACGTTGCCTAATGACAACCACAGATGGCATAGGCAAGGGGGAAAATAAATAGACCCCACCCCTAATTGTCATTGTGTGTGTGTGTGTGTGTGTGTGTGTGTGTGTGTGTGTGTGTGTGTGTGTGATGTGGTCAGACATGTCCTCTTGTGTCATTGTGTCACCCCAGCAGTAAGGGAAGCTTAAAGGAGGAGGTATGTTACAGTGTGTTAACCCAGCAGTAAGGGAAGCTTACAGGAGGAGGTTTGTTACAGTGTGTCACCCCAGCAGTCAGAGAAGCTTACAGGAGGAGGTTTGTTACAGTGTGTCACCCCAGCAGTCAGGGAAGCTTACAGGAGGAGGTTTGTTACAGTGTGTCACCCCAGCAGTAAGGGAAGCTTACAGGAGGAGGTTTGTTACAGTGTGTTACCCCAGCAGTAAGGGAAGCTTAAAGGAGGAGGTTTGTTACATTGTGTCACCCCAGCAGTCAGGGAAGCTTACATGAGGAGGTTTGTTACATTGTGTCACCCCAGCAGTAAGGGAAGCTTACAGGAGGAGGTTTGTTACATTGTGTCACCCCAGCAGTCAGGGAAGCTTACAGGGGGAGGTTTGTTACAGTGTGTCACCCCAGCAGTCAGGGAAGCTTACAGGAGGAGGTTTGTTACAGTGTGTCACCCCAGCAGTAAGGGAAGCTTACAGGAGGAGGTTTGTTACAGTGTGTTACCCCAGCAGTAAGGGAAGCTTAAAGGAGGAGGTTTGTTACAGTGTGTCACCCCAGCAGTCAGGGAAGCTTACAGGAGGAGGTTTGTTACATTGTGTCACCCCAGCAGTCAGGGAAGCTTACAGGGGGAGGTTTGTTACAGTGTGTCACCCCAGCAGTCAGGGAAGCTTACAGGAGGAGGTTTGTTACAGTGTGTCACCCCAGCAGTAAGGGAAGCTTACAGGAGGAGGTTTGTTACAGTGTGTTACCCCAGCAGTAAGGGAAGCTTAAAGGAGGAGGTTTGTTACAGTGTGTCACCCCAGCAGTCAGGGAAGCTTACAGGAGGAGGTTTGTTACATTGTGTCACCCCAGCAGTAAGGGAAGCTTACAGGAGGAGGTTTGTTACAGTGTGTCACCCCAGCAGTCAGGGAAGCTTACAGGAGGAGGTTTGTTACAGTGTGTCACCCCAGCAGTAAGGGAAGCTTACAGGAGGAGGTTTGTTACAGTGTGTTACCCCAGCAGTAAGGGAAGCTTAAAGGAGGAGGTTTGTTACATTGTGTCACCCCAGCAGTCAGGGAAGCTTACAGGAGGAGGTTTGTTACATTGTGTCACCCCAGCAGTAAGGGAAGCTTACAGGAGGAGGTTTGTTACAGTGTGTCACCCCAGCAGTAAGGGAAGCTTACAGGAGGAGGTTTGTTACAGTGTGTCACCCCAGCAGTCAGGGAAGCTTACAGGAGGAGGTTTGTTACAGTGTGTCACCCCAGCAGCCAGGGAAGCTTACAGGAGGAGGTTTGTTACAGTGTGTCCCCCCAGCAGTAAGGGAAGCTTACAGGAGGAGGTTTGTTACAGTGTGTTACCCCAGCAGTAAGGGAAGCTTAAAGGAGGAGGTTTGTTACATTGTGTCACCCCAGCAGTAAGGGAAGCTTAAAGGTGGTAAATGGTGGTAAATGGTGGTATATGGTGGTAAATGCGATATTCTGAGCTTCTGGGGCCCTGCCTGCCTACATATGGGCTATATACTGTTCAGCATAGTAGCCCTAATAATAAGGACTCTCAATGACTCTCTTGTCTTCTGGTAGCTGGTATATATGGTGGTAAATGCGATATTCTGAGCTTCTGGGGCCCTGCCTGCCTACATAGGAGCTATATACCGTTCAGCATAGTAGCCCTAATAAGGGCTCTTAATGACTCTCTTGTCTTCTGGTAGCTGGTATATATGGTGGTAAAAGCGATATTCTGAGCTTCTGGGGCCCTGCCTGCCTACATATGGGCTATAAACTGTTCAGCATAGTAGCCCTAATAATAAGGACTCTCAATGACTCTCTTGTCTTCTGGTAGCTGGTATATATGGTGGTAAATGCGATATTCTGAGCTTCTGGGGCCCTGCCTGCCTACATATGAGCTATAAACTGTTCAGCATAGTAGCCCTAATAATAAGGACTCTCAATGACTCTCTTGTCTTCTGGTAGCTGGTATATATGGTGGTAAATGCGATATTCTGAGCTTCTGGGGCCCTGCCTGCCTACATATGAGCTATATACTGTTCAACATAGTAGCCCTAATAAGGGCTCTCAATGACTCTCTTGTCTTCTGGTAGCTGGTATATATGGTGGTAAAAGCGATATTCTGAGCTTCTGGGGCCCTGCCTGCCTACATATGAGCTATATACTGTTCAGCATAGTAGCCCTAATAATAAGGACTCTCAATGACTCTCTTGTCTTCTGGTAGCTGGTATATATGGTGGTAAATGCGATATTCTGAGCTTCTGGGGCCCTGCCTGCCTACATAGGAGCTATATACCGTTCAGCATAGTAGCCCTAATAAGGGCTCTTAATGACTCTCTTGTCTTCTGGTAGCTGGTATATATGGTGGTAAAAGCGATATTCTGAGCTTCTGGGGCCCTGCCTGCCTACATATGGGCTATAAACTGTTCAGCATAGTAGCCCTAATAATAAGGACTCTCAATGACTCTCTTGTCTTCTGGTAGCTGGTATATATGGTGGTAAATGCGATATTCTGAGCTTCTGGGGCCCTGCCTGCCTACATATGAGCTATAAACTGTTCAGCATAGTAGCCCTAATAATAAGGACTCTCAATGACTCTCTTGTCTTCTGGTAGCTGGTATATATGGTGGTAAATGCGATATTCTGAGCTTCTGGGGCCCTGCCTGCCTACATATGAGCTATATACTGTTCAACATAGTAGCCCTAATAAGGGCTCTCAATGACTCTCTTGTCTTCTGGTAGCTGGTATATATGGTGGTAAAAGCGATATTCTGAGCTTCTGGGGCCCTGCCTGCCTACATAGGAGCTATATACCGTTCAGCATAGTACCCCTAATAAGGGCTCTTAATGACTCTCTTGTCTTCTGGTAGCTGGTATATATGGTGGTAAAAGCGATATTCTGAGCTTCTGGGGCCCTGCCTGCCTAAATATGGGCTATATACTGTTCAGCATAGTAGCCCTAATAATAAGGACTCTCAATGACTCTCTTGTCTTCTGGTAGCTGGTATATATGGTGGTAAAAGCGATATTCTGAGCTTCTGGGGCCCTGCCTGCCTACATAGGAGCTATATACCGTTCAGCATAGTAGCCCTAATAAGGGCTCTTAATGACTCTCTTGTCTTCTGGTAGCTGGTATATATGGTGGTAAAAGCGATATTCTGAGCTTCTGGGGCCCTGCCTGCCTACATAGGAGCTATATACCGTTCAGCATAGTAGCCCTAATAAGGGCTCTTAATGACTCTCTTGTCTTCTGGTAGCTGGTATATATGGTGGTAAAAGCGATATTCTGAGCTTCTGGGGCCCTGCCTGCCTACATAGGAGCTATATACCGTTCAGCATAGTAGCCCTAATAAGGGCTCTTAATGACTCTCTTGTCTTCTGGTAGCTGGTATATATGGTGGTAAAAGCGATATTCTGAGCTTCTGGGGCCCTGCCTGCCTACATAGGAGCTATATACCGTTCAGCATAGTAGCCCTAATAAGGGCTCTTAATGACTCTCTTGTCTTCTGGTAGCTGGTATATATGGTGGTAAATGCAATATTCCGAGCTTCTGGGGCCCTGCCAGCTACAGCCTGTCTTTCCCTGCTGTGAGCGTCTATCCCTCACTAAGTTCAAGCTGCTAACGCTGACGAAGAGGAAGTGCTGAGTTTTGTATATTCGAGGTCACATGGTTTTTCCAGCCAATGCGTGTAGACGCCGTTCTCGCGATGCCAGCGTCCTCCCAGGACCTGTCCCACCCCCCCTGCATGGTGATTGGTGTAAAAAACGCGCCAGGGAAGGTGTGAGGGGAAACGAATTGTGAGTGCGCCATCGCCGCTGTACTCGATCGAAATCGAGTATGACGAATAGCGTAGTATTCGATCGAATACCGACTCGGTCGAATACTACTCGCTCATCTCTAATTACAATGTAACAGCAGGACCCTGTCCCACTTTTTACATTGCTCAGCGCTAAGGAGGGGGGCAGCAGCATAAGTCTAAAAACCCCTAGCCCAGGTTTAACTAGTTTTATATCTACTGCCTCTGCATCTCTACTTTTTTAAATCATAATTTTATATATTCTAAATAAAGTTTCAAAGACGACTTCAAGGAGCAAAAAACACTTTAAAAGCAATCTATTTCATTTGGCACAGGAAAGACCCATAAGAGAAGAAAAAGGATGTTTTGGTTTAAGTAAAATGCTTACCTGTAACTGTATTTTTTTTTAGAAATTTAAGAAGAGAAATTAACACTGATGTCAACCTTAACAGCCCGATGTTCTGCACCTCAGCTTTTTACCAGCTCTTAACTGTTCTTCCAAAACTGAACTCCAGCCAAGTATTGAAGTATTGAAGCGAAGGTGGATATAAATCTGCCCAAAACTGAAAAATAAATAAAAAATACATTTGGATATTGTGGTCGGATCATGCCCCAATTTTTGTCTCAATTAGTCTCCCGGGCCTTACTTCTCCATATTGGTCGTGGAGACTCAATGATAACTTGCTCAGCAACACAGTCTGCTTCACAGCAGTAGAGAACATTATTAAACACTTCCTCGAGGACCACAAGGCAGGCCCCACCCCGCTGCCGTACCAGTGGGAGGCCCTGAAGTGTGTCATAAGGGGAGAACTCATCAAACAAGGGTCTAGACATAAAAGGGAAAGAGCCTTGCTAATAACTCAATCCCTAGACAAGATTTACTCCCTAGAGAGGAAACGTAAGACCAATCCCACCAATCTCAAACTACTAGAGCTCCAGGAGGCTCGGGAAAAAACTCCAGAACCTTTACAACCAATCCTACCTCAGCTACAGAGACAAAGGTAAAGCTCAGTTCCATGGTTTGGCGAACAAAAGCAGGACGGAACTGTAGCACAAACCCCCTCCAGCATAGCAGCCACCTTTAAAGAATTCTATAACTCATTATACAACATACATGACCCCGCTGGTACTATTCTGGATCACCGAGCAACCCCAGAAGCGATTTTCGAATATATAGGAAATACCCCACTCCCCGTCATTCCCCCAGAGGAGGCTAAGTCCCTAGAATTGCCCTTTTCAGAGCAGGAGGTGGCACGGGCAATCAAGGAATCACCGGCTGGCAAGTGTCCGGAGCCAGATGGATACTCCCCTAAAATTCTACACACACTTTGGGGTCCGGTTGATACTTTTATTGACAAGAGCTTTTAACTCTATTGATGAAAACTGTCCCTTCCCCAAGCAATCTTTGGAGGCAACTATCTCAAGCATCCCCAAGCCAGGGAAGGACACCGCCTCATGCAGCAACTATAGGCCAATTTTGCTCATCAACATCGATCTCAAACTGTATGCTAAAGTTATTGCCTTGAGGCTACAGCCTCTACTTCCTGGCCTGACTCACCTGGACCAGGTGGGGTTCGTTCCGGGGAGAGAGGCCAGGGACAACACCAATAAACTGTTCACTCTAATATCGTTTGTATCCACAACCAAGACACCCGCCTGCCTCCTCTCGTGTGATGTAGAGAAGGCATTTGATAAAGTGAACTGGGCCTTTTTGACAGCTTCGCTGAGGCAGATTGGAGTTGGCTCTGGCCTCATCGCCAAGATCCTTGCCTTGTACACCACCCCCACAGCCAGAGTCAGGGCTAATGGACTCCTCTCAGCCCCATTCCCTATAAGTAACGGTACAAGACAGGGATACCCCCTGTCCCCCCTTCTTTATTTTCTGACTATGGAGCACTTGGCCATTGCTATCCAGAATAATCACAACATCAAAGGCATACAGATAGCTGACCATCATTACAAAACCTTTTTATTTGCAGATGACTTAATGCTTCACCTAACGTCACCTCACACCACCCTTCCAGCTGTTAGGAGGGAGTTTGAGCGCTTCAGTGCCGTAAGCAATTTCAAAATTAATTGTTCAAAATCCGAGGTGCTCAACCTCTCGCTCTCAAACCAGGAAGTGCACCTATTAGAAACCAATTACCCTTTTAAATGGAAACTCCGAGCCGTCAAGTACCTTGGCATTCAAATCCCCGCAAATCTTTCCAAAATATACAAACTGGATTATTCCCCCCTCCTGGTCAAAATAGAAGTTGAATTGGACGCATACAAAAGAAACCAATCTCCTGGTTCGGTAGGGTCAATATTTTAAAAATAGACATACTCCCGAAGCTACTATATGTTTTTCAAGCAGCCCCTATAAGGCTGCCCAGTAGCTTCTTCAGTAAGTTGAGGTTGGCTTCCTCGAAATTATGTGGGGCTTGCTAGTCCAAGAATACGACTCTCGACCCTTTCCAGAAGAAAGCGCAGTGAGGTAATGGCCTCCCTGATTTAAAGGCCTACCACACGGCCGCAATCCTTCAGAGAATGGTGGACTGGTCACGTAGAAGCGCAGACAAACTATGGGTGCAGCTTGAGAAGTTACTCTCCCCATTTAACCCCCATCACTATTGTATGGGCAGCCCCCTTGTCTAAATCGCAAAGGGAATCCACACCCTTTCTTATGCAGCATTTTCTGGAAACCTGGGATCCCCTCCAGAACAAATGTAACCTAGTACGTAGACCTGGCCCACTGACACCGATATTCGATAATCCGGCATTTGAATCCGGTTTACTTTCAAAGAACTTCCTCATTAGGGAAGCCTCTGACAATACCACCGTAGGCCAAATACTCCAAAACGAGGAAAATCCCTCGCTGGAGGATCTGAAGGTGAGGGCAGGGGGCAAACGTGTCGCATGGCTGCTACATCGACAGCTTCATGCATTCTTCACTGCCAACAATATAGTGGAGACAGCTCGAAACCCAACCCATGGAACTCGAATCTCTAATTACGCAATATCCCACCCATGTGATAGCATCCCTCTATGCGCTCCTTAATAAAATAAATCACTTGGGACCCCCTAAGTTTATGAAAAGATGGCTGACTTGACCAAAATATATGCCTGTACTCATGGTACATCGGTAGCCAATTCTGTACAAGAACGGAAGATAAGATACTGGCCCGCTGGTACAAGTGCCCAGCAGACATCTATCGATTTGCTGAACCCTACACTAACATGTGCTGGAGATGTCAGAAGGAGGTTGGTAACATGACCCATATCTGGTGGAGTTGCCCAACCATTAAAGCCCTTTGGGACCAAATCTTCTCCATTTATGGGCAGGTCTCAGGGAATAAATGAACCAACACGCCTCAAGTGGCACTCCTATCTCTTTTCCAGAACTCCATAGCCAATTCTAAAAAGGGACATTTTGAGACATTTCCTGGATGCCAAGACATTGGAAAAAGCAGACCCCCCCCCAACATTAATAGAATGGTACAGGAAGTAGAATCGATTCGCTGTATGGAAAGCTTGGTTGCGAATGACACGGAAGCTACAAATAGATACCTAATAACCTGGACAGGTTGGTTGAACTACCGAGACTCACACCTCCCAAATTTGATATAATCCAGTGGAAAAGCCTTCAATCTATGCCCATTCACCATTTTGACACATCCTTCTAGACCATAGTTGGCCCGAAACTTACAAAATACATGGGGAGAATATCAAAGGTATCAAAGTGGAGACGATATGAGAGTTAGGTCACTGGTATAACAGCTCATCTTTAATATACAAATGGTTTTAGCAAGACCTTTACATATGCAGGAATAATCTCAAAGGCTTTCCATTGGGAGTCGTCACAAGTATCATGACCCACTGATGCAAAGAGTGACTATATGCACCCTCCCTATGAGAACTGCCAACAAGTAGGAACGCTAACTACTGTAGAAGATGAGACATGCATTCAATGTCATATATATAACTGTGGAATATTCTCGCTGTAACCCCTCCCATTCCCTACACCACCTCCTTTTTGTTGCCTTCTGTAACCCCTCAGTATCCCCAATTTACTGTTAATATTTTTTCTTTTTTCATCAAGAATCAATAAAATTTAATTATACTAAAAAATAAATTTGGGCTGGAAAATGTAAACTTAGATTATGTCAACTTTGTCAACTATGTCAACTTTAAGAAAAAAAAAATTGTTAATTTCTAGAAACTTTGTAAACTGTTCTACTAAGGGTAGGAGCACTTTTTAAATTAAAAGAAAGCTTGGAATTCATGTTTTCCACCTATTAGGTCAGAGACATAAAGAGATGATTTGCATAGCTCCGCTCGCTGCAAGGATTGATGGGTAATGCTATCTGTCCTTGTGTTGGCTACTATGCAAATACTTTCCGTTCTAGGAAAGCACCTCGTTTCCTTTACCTTTCAGGGCTTTTTGGTCTCTTTAGCCCCCTATATGAAGCCTAACATGGGTCTCTCCACATACTGGCTTGCGACTCACCAAGTCTCACTCCCCATACAGAAACATCCGGCCTAGTGCTGATTAGAGCTTAGAGCTTGAAACAGTGTTCACTAGTTGGATGTGTTTGGCCGTGTACATTTTAAGCTAATCCTTGGCATTGCACCCTTAGCGTTTCTAAGGGCCTTGGATGGGTAATGCTATCTGTCCTTGTGTTGACTACTTTTTACATAACCTTTGAATAGAGTTTTTTTGGTCTCCTTAGCCCCCCTACAATAAACCTAACATGGGTCTCTCCACATACCGGCTTGCGACCTTTTTGCGACCTTTTTGTTCACCTATTTGGTCCTAATGGATACCATGCACTGTCTGTTACAAATCTTATCTTCAAAGCCCTGTAACCTGAGCAACTGCTAAATGCCAGCGGTACATGGGCCAACTTTAAATTTCTGGTACCTGCAGAAGCATCATTCTTCATTGTAAACTCAAAATCATAGAAAACACATTGCAAAAGGCTATGACTCAGCTGTTAGCTGTTTACATTTTAATATCAGACTCATGGGCATTTCACAGCAGGAAGTACACATGCAGCAGCTCAAGGTACAAACCTCCCAGCTCAAGAGTCAGTGCATTCAGAGATGCTTCCACTGTATAGATGTAAAACTATGCAAGCACAGCTAATGAGAATTCAAGAATAATTGAAAGTGTGCTGCACTGGGGGAAACTACTTGGTAACAGACAAGGAAACTCTCCACACCCCCAAGAGACAAATATGTGCACTAATGCAGAAAATTATCAAAAATACAAACCTTATTTTACATGCTACGTGGACAAAAAAAGACACCACCAAGAGAGTCATAAGGCTAGATGAAGGGGAATAATATAATAATAATGGGCTCATCTAATCAATACATTGGAGACAGTGTCAACACTACATGAAAAATAATTAAATAGACTAAGGCCTCGATTCACTAATAGTTGAAAAAAAGTCTCATGGTATTAACAAAATTTAATTAATGAGAAAAAATCCAGAGAATTTGACTTTTAAGTGAATTACCAGTTAGAAATACAATGAAAGTCAATGGCACTTTTTATTCCTGAGAAAAATATTGAACTTTTTACTCCTTTTTACTCTGTAGTAAAAAGTGCCATTGACTGTGATTGTATTTCTATCTGATGATTCATTAAAATTGCAATTCTCATGCTTTTTTTCTCATGAACTGAATTGTTTTAGTATCATGAGAATTTTTCTAAAATCTTAGTGAATCAAGGCCTAAAAATCTGTATAGACTTGGAATATCACTCAGCTTTAGGTGGACCTAATACAGTCAATTCAGACAGATGAGAATTCTCACTCCCTTTTTAGGCAAGAAAACTGCCACTGACGTTCTTTGTCTACTGGGTGTAAATTTTCACCTGGCTCTGAATCAGCCCCAAGGTAGACAATGGCCTTGATTCAGAAGAACCTCACTAAAACTGGACGGGAAGCATTCAAGCATTTAGAATCTAAAGCTACAATCGTGGTTAAAAAACATAGACAAAGAGGCCGATTCATTAACAGCGGCAGGTAGCGACAGTTGAGCGACTGTAGCGGCATTTTCAGAGCGCCCGCTAGTAGTCGCTGTGCTTGGCCGTTGTTCGGTAGTTGATAGCGACTCGGTTTGCCGTAATGTTGAATATTGGGTGAGGAGTCGCTATTTGACAGGTTCCGCGCTGTATGGGAGCGCATGATAGCGACTGGCCATAGCGACCGGCTCCCACCATATTCATTAACAAATCACGCTCAAAAAATTCTCGCGCTGTAAAATGCATGTTTAAACCCCAGAGCGCTGGCGGCGATGGGTTAAAAGTAGTTTTTTAACCCCCAAACAACCATATTTTTGGAAACAAAAAAAAAAAAAGTTTTTTAAATAATTTTGTAATATGAATACATTAATATCAGACCTGTAATATCAATTCTGTAAATTTTTACCTTAAAAAAATTATTTAAAATGGCAGAAGTGGTCACAGAATTTTTCACATTTAAAAAAAAAAAATAAAAATAATAACAATTACTTATGAATATTTAAAGATTGTTCCATTGAAATGCATTGGAGAGCGCCAGGTAGCGAGAGGTCATACCTGTCGCTGTTCAAGGTCGGACGCTGGCGCTGTGGGCTGAGGCTGGAATAATGATGAATGAGTGGCTATATGGCGCTATCTCAGTCGCTAAGCAGGATTGGCTTGATAAATGTGTGATTGTGGTGGGGAGCCGGCGTTCTCGTGGCGGGGCCCGTCATTACCGGCCGCTCACCAGTCGCTACCTGTCGATATTCCTTCATAAATAAGGTCTGAGTACCAGATTTCACAGGACATGTCCACCTGGAAGTCGGAACTAGAGGGTAGATTCAGAGCCCCTTTCTCATCATTTTTTTGCGTGAAAATTTCTGTTCCCGTCCCTTTTTCCACCTCATCTGATTCAGCAAAGCCTTTTATTCTGCAAGGATTTTTATGTGAAATGTTTTCTTTTTTGTGTGATTTTTTGTTTGCTAGCAATACTTCCCAAAAATGTTGAGAAAGGGGCTCTGAATCAACCCTTAGGTCCCTCTGAACGGAGGCTACAGAGGCAGTGGGCAGCGGTGGCTATAGCAGTTTCAGAATTTTTCTTTTCTCACTGGCAGGAGTCACAGGACATGTCCACCTGGAAGTCGGAACTAGGTCCCTCTGAACTTGAGGCTACGGAGGCAGTGGGCAGCGGTGGCTATAGCGATTTCAGAATTTTTTTTTTACTTATTTTCTCCTTCAAGTCCTGGGAGAGTCTTATGGGCGGGTGCGTCTTATAGTGCGAAAAATATGGTAATTGTATCTCTTACGTTGCTGGATTTTGTACTCACTATCCCTCCCCCTGAATGTCCAATTAGAACCAAATCCGTCTGGCAGTTTAATTCTGTATGCAACTAGCTGCTACTATAATCTCACAATAAGAGAAGTGCCGTATGGCGAATATTTTAGAGCTATTCGGAATCGCAACACTGAATCTGATGTAGAAAATGTATTCAAAATTATCTGCCAACAGTTACTGAATAGAAGTTACAGCAGGCAGGTTTTGGACAAAGCAGAACAAAAAGCATGACAGGTCAAGGCAACAGGTCCTGTATCCTACACACCACAAAGGAAAAACCTTTCCAAACCTCTTATTGTAAAGAGTTCAAGATCAGAAATATTATGAATAACAATCTTGCTATTCTAAAAGCAGATAAAGACATAAGGGTCGATTCATGGTTGGAGAGTCAAAAACCCAAGACCAAGCGTAGCGATAACGCAAGCGCCTAGGCGCATGATACATAGCTTCATGCACTCGTCCCGGGCGCACGTGTGGAGCGCACCAAATTTCATGCGCCCCTGGTGAGTGCAAAATTCCTCTTCTGATGCCTTACGTCTGAAATTTTGAGTTTTGAAGTGCAAATGGCCCTGCCCCATGTGCATTTGGCCGGCTAAGCCCTTTATTGGTTCCCATGCCCCCCCCCCCCCCCATATTACGCCCCTCTCCTTTAATGTTTCTCCATAGCAATTTGATCTCTCCAGCTTCTGTTTTCTCTGAAGTGTATTCTCTGGAGAACCTGTGTTTTCCATGTTTTGGGGGGATGTTTTTTTGGGGGATATTTTGATTCCATCTAACCCATAGCATTTTTTTGCCCACTGTTTTCTCCACGATGTTCTATTTAACCCTCCCTCCCCTGTTTGTTTTACATAATAATGTTTAATAATGTAACTATTATTTTTAGTTGTTTTTTCTTTGCTAAACTTTGGGGCCCAAAAAGGCACATTGGATTAGAGTTATACCTTGTGATTTTTGACAACATTTTGTAACATTTCTTTTCTACTCCAAACCTAAAAATTGCTCAATCCCTAAAAAAAACTTGTGGCTGACACTTTAAATGTTAAAAAAAACACGCCGGATGCTGGCAGAATGTGTTTTTTCAGAATGAAATAAGCCTGTTACTCATTGGAATCGGCAGTTTTCTCCACCTATTTGCTGGATGAAATTGCCACATTTGCACATGTTTTTCTGCGCTATAAACATACCATAAATCAGACAGTTTGGGGCACCAAATTTGCACTTGTGGAATTTTTTAGGCGCAAGTTTGCACTTTGTTGGGCACACGTGCAAATCGGCTCAAAAAATAGCCGCGACTTTGTGCTCTTAAAAATGTGCGCAAATTCGTTGCCGCACAACCATGAATTGACCCTGTGGTAAGGGTTTCGGATTGTGGTGTTAGGGTTGTTGCCATATGGGCTTTGTCAAATTATGTTACGCACTACACAGCCTGTACGTTCCAAACGGCTTATGTGCAAAGGGTGCTTCCCATGTGAAGAGAATAGATGTGCCTGTTACCCAGATATTAAGAAAGGGAACTATTTTGTAGTGTCTGCCACTGATAAAAAAAAAACATCTCAGTATGGAGTTTATCAGTTGTAACTACAAGGGTATAATATTTCTTTAACCTGCAAATTTTGCAATATACAAGTGGGTTGATTCAAAGAAACATGTAACAGCTTGGATTTGGCTCACGATCATCCTATTTTTCACGTCCGCTCGTGCGTTCGTATGAACTTGCGAGTGATTCAATAAGCAAATACGTTTCTATCCTAAAAGATACGTCCGTTCGTATGATATCTCCCGAACTTGCCTCAGTCAGTTGCCAATCGTAAAAATCACGTTCATGTGCTCACCTGTTGCGGCGGCAGCCTGTTTTTTCGGCTGCTTCCATCGTCCACCTCTTCCAATTACTTGCGTTTGCCTCTGGCTTTCATTGGTTTTTGGCCTCTTAGATTCGTGCGTTCGTATGTTTATAAGATCTTGCACATGCGCACCCTCAACCAGAAACTTACCTAAACCTCTTAGCGCTTGCATCCAACTTCATTTCTCGGTCCCTCAAACTTACCTAAACCTCTTAGCGGCTGCATCCAACTTCATTTATCGGTCCATAAAACTTACCTAAACCTCTTAGCGGCTGCATCCAACTTCATTTCTCGGTCCCTCAAACTTACCTAAACCCCTTAGCGGCTGCATCCAACTTCATTTATCGGTCCCTCAAACTTACCTAAACCTCTTAGCGCCTGCATCCAACTTCATTTATCGGTCCATAAAACTTACCTAAACCTCTTAGCGGCTGCATCCAACTTCATTTCTCGGTCCCTCAAACTTACCTAAACCCCTTAGCGGCTGCATCCAACTTCATTTATCGGTCCCTCAAACTTACCTAAACCTCTTAGCGCCTGCATCCAACTTCATTTATCGGTCCCTCAAACTTACCTAAACCCCTTAGCGGCTGCATCCAACTTCATTTATCGGTCCATAAAACTTACCTAAACCTCTTAGCGGCTGCATCCAACTTCATTTCTCGGTCCCTCAAACTTACCTAAACCCCTTAGCGGCTGCATCCAACTTCATTTATCGGTCCCTCAAACTTACCTAAACCTCTTAGCGCCTGCATCCAACTTCATTTATCGGTCCCTCAAACTTACCTAAACCCCTTAGCGGCTGCATCCAACTTCATTTATCGGTCCATAAAACTTACCTAAACCTCTTAGCGCCTGCATCCAACTTCATTTATCGGTCCCTCAAACTTACCTAAACCCCTTAGCGGCTGCATCCAACTTCATTTATCGGTCCATAAAACTTACCTAAACCCCTTAGCGGCTGCATCCAACTTCATTTATCGGTCCATAAAACTTACCTAAACCTCTTAGCGCCTGCATCCAACTTCATTTATCGGTCCCTCAAACTTACCTAAACCCCTTAGCGGCTGCATCCAACTTCATTTATCGGTCCCTCAAACTTACCTAAACCCCTTAGCGGCTGCATCCAACTTCATTTATCGGTCCATAAAACTTACCTAAAACCCTTAGCGCCTGCATCCAACGTCATTTATCGGTCCATAAAACTTACCTAAACCCCTTAGCGGCTGCATCCAACTTCATTTATCGGTCCATAAAACTTACCTAAACCCCTTAGCGCTTGCATCCTTCTTCATGTTGACGACCCTAAAACTTACCCAAACCACATAATGTACATATGTCTATATGTTTCTAAGTGTGTTTTTTCTGGTTTGTGTAATTGTTTGTGTTTGCGCATATTAGAAAAGACACATTTTTGAAGTATTGAAATATAATTTATTTAAAATTTTTGGGTGCTTTTGGGTTTTTTTTTTTTTTCCTTTTTTTTTTTTTATTGGGGTGTTTGGTTTTAAACCCCTTTTTTTTGGTTTTTTTTTTTTTTTTACAAACATCTTAAAAGTTTTTTTGGCTTTCCTTAAAAACAGAGTTTTTTTTTTTTGGGGTTTGAAAAACCCAAAACTTTAAAACTTTAAAAACAATAATAAACTTTTTAAAACTTGGAACCAAAGTAGCCAGGACCAAGGGCACTAATCCTCCTCGTCTTCTTCATCTGTTGGCCCCAACGTCGCCTGTATGGCCAGCAGCTCGGCCACCAACTCCTTCATTCTTTTTTTTTTGGCCGCCAATGTTTTGGGGATCATCCCTGTAACCAATAGAGAAAGAAACATAAATAGGAGTCCCAGACCGGTTTGTATGCTGGAAATAGATTTGGGGTTAATCAAATACATGTAAATGCATGACAAATGTCATTCTTCCAAGGGATACAGTTAATGCATTTCCCACAGGTAAGTCTTTAAACTCCTTAAACCGGACCTTCAACATTATTTAATGAAAACCAATAACTATTCCCAAATGATTCTGCACCAGCTCAAAGTAAATTTGGGTTTTTTTGGGATTACAGCGCCGCCATCTGGACTCTGAAGCATAACACTTAATGAGGAGTGGAGTGTTGGATAAAGTACAGGGGAGTAGGTTACAGTGGTGCGTTGGGAATCCAGAGCATAGCTGGGTTGAGGGAAAGGTCATCACTCACACAATGCATGGCAGCACCTTCCTTTTTTCAATCTGTATCCCATGCTGCCTGTAAATATTGCGCATTCCATATTCCGCAATATTGGTTTTGTTCAGTCTAATAACATGCATTAGATGGCTGAAGGGTGTTTTTCCATGTTTCTAATCTGTAGGTACAGTGTGATGGCTAATTCTTAGGTTCTTAATACAAGTTAGGGTCCTCTTTAAGCTAACGAAGTGCCCACATGAAAGTGTGAACTACACATTGGCTACGCCTTTAGTTATGTGTGTGTTATTAGCTAACCAAACATTAATATGAATAATGGCATGGAGACTTACGGAGTTGGTGGCCGACAGATGGCTGGTTGGGGCCAACAGGCTGCCCTTGGTCCTGGCTATGCTGTGAAGAAGTCCCTGGAGAAACATGTGACATTTGGTTAGTACTTGTAGAGAGTCACTATTCCCAACATATCTGGCTCCCAGTCTGGCTGACATCACTCACCTTCGCCAGGATCGACTTCCAGCATCTCTGCTGCCTCCTCCTCCACTATTTCACCCGCACCAGAAGCTTCTACAAATACATAATAAAGGATAACTTAGTTTTTGGCCTGCCATGTATATCTTTGTGCCTATACATGAAGAGTGACATACCAGAGCCTTCCCCATGCCTGGCCAGGTATGACTCCACGCCCACGCGGTTTGGCCCCTCCTCTGTGGTAAGGTCCAGGGGCTGGTCTGAGGAGGCCACAGAGGAGGGGTAGGTCCGTCGCCCGGGAGATCCACCACCTTCACTCACAGATGCAGACTCATGCAGCACTGGTCGGCCTGTACGCCTCCGGGTGCGGCGAATTCTGAAATCCATTTCCAACACTACCAAAGAAAAGTCATTATAAATAAAGGCATAACTTATACATTTGGAACATATACCATGCAATTGCTTGGTACTTACTTGGGAAATGGATTCCAAAAAACCTCCGCACCCGGGGCATGTGCAGACGTTTCAGGTCCGACCAATGCTGCATTATCTGGGTGTGAGTGAAGGTGGTGCTGGTGACACGGTGTATCTCCGCGATGATCTCCCGGGCGATGTCCCTTTTCTCGCACACATTGGGCGCGAAGTCATACCGGCGCTGAAGCATGATCTGAAAAACATAATGGACACAGAGATTTTACTTTTACACACACACCCATATGTGTTGCATCACAAGTTGAGAATTTCATGTCATTAACACACACATTTAGAGTGGCAGCCATTTTTGGGGAGTGCCTTAAAGAGGACGTTGACTGTGAATGAGAGTCTGGTCTTATGTTATATGTATCACACACCATGTACATACAGATAATAGCCAACATCAAGAATCAGGCCACCTGCATCTAGGGCATGTTAGGATGGTTTAAACATCCAAGATGTAGGCTAATGCTTAGGCTTTTGGACCACGTGTGTGGCTTCCCGTTTTGTTTTTATGGCTTAGGAAAACAGTGTTCCTCAAACATCCGCATCAAGGTCCGAGACAGGCCAGGTTTGCCAGCTAGCCCCGCTACTCCACAGGTTAATTAACTGTTGCTAAGCCGGAGCAATTGGCCGAATTAGGACATCAGCATAGACAGGTGAAAACGTGGCCAGGCTCGGCCCTTGAGGATGAAGTGTGAGGAGCCAGTTATTAAACATTAAGAGACCCCAAACTAGTTCCAAACGCATCATTTACATTTAGGCCATCATTGACTATTAGATTAAAATGCACAGGCAGCCACTTACCAGCATGAGGATCTCTTCCTGTTGACGGGTGAAGATAGTGGGCGCCATCTTTATGCTTCTTCAAGGCAGCAGATAAGTGAAACCCCAGCGGTTTCCTGGTTCCGCTCGAACGTACGTTCGTACGAGCGCGTAGTCGTGCGCATAGGCGTCACACGCTGGGCTCATTATTTAAAGGTCCCTGCACCCAAAGCTCATTCTCTTTGAGCATTTGTGGAAGATGGCACCTAAAAAGCCTATGACCAAGCGACCCCAGCAAAGCCAGACCGCGGAGGGCCCAACAACAAGGTCCCAGCAAGGTAGGAGAAAGCTGAGAGGCAAGACTACTACCTCGGCCCCACCAAGGGACACTGGACCCTCAGGAACCCAAAAAAGGGGCCCCAAGCCACGTGCCCCTGCAGCCAAAAAGCAGCCAACTGCAGCACCCACCACCTCTGCCCCCAGAAGAGGCCGCACAAGGGAGCCCACACCGGCCATGGGTTCAAGTAGGGCAGTTCGGCAACCCAGGCCCCGCAGCAGGGCCCGAACCCCATCCAGGGCCAGAAGCCCATCCAGGGCCCGCCGAACCCCATCCAGGGCCAGAAGCCCAGCCAGGGCCCGCCGAACCCCATCCAGGGCCAGAAGCCCAGCCAGAGGCCGCCGAACCCCATCCAGGGCCAGAAGCCCATCCAGGGCCCGCCGAACCCCATCCAGGGCCAGAAGCCCAGCCAGGGCCCGCCGAACACCATCCAGGGCCAGAAGCCCAGCCAGAGGCCGCCGAACCCCATCCAGGGCCAGAAGCCCAGCCAGAGGCCGCCGAACCCCATCCAGGGCCAGAAGCCCAGCCAGAGGCCGCCGAACCCCATCCAGGGCCAGAAGCCCAGCCAGAGGCCGCCGAACCCCATCCAGGGCCAGAAGCCCAGCCAGAGGCCGCCGAACCCCATCCAGGGCCAGAAGCCCAGCCAGAGGCCGCCGAACCCCATCCAGGGCCAGAAGCCCAGCCAGAGGCCGCCGAACCCCATCCAGGGCCAGAAGCCCAGCCAGGGCCCGCCGAACCCCATCCAGGGCCAGAAGCCCCCGACCTGGCACCAGCCGGGAACAGAGCCCCCGACCTGGCACCAGCCGGGAACATAGCCCCCCAAGAGGGCCCAGAATTTCAACCATGACCACATCTACACCTGGAAGTTCGGTGGCCAGCCACGCCAGAACACCCAGTCCCTTGGCCAGTCCAGTCCAGTCATTGGGAAGCCACCAATCCGGCCATTCCCCTACCCAGCCCCAGGCCATAATGTCACCACATGTGTCTGCACACATGGAGGAGCAGCCAAGCCAACCATCTGGCCGCACATTGCGCCGCGGCCAGTTGAGTGGGAGATTCTCCCATGACCAAAATATGGCATTGGCTAGTGGCCTTACATTATACTATGACGAGCTCTATGGGAGCAAATCAAAACACACCACAAAGCAGCGCAAGATGGAATTGTTTGAAACCATCCTACGACAAGTAAATGCAGCGGGGGAAGAGAGGAAAGATGTGTCCCAAATTCAGAAGAAAATCTCTGATCTGAAGTATGCTGTACGGCAAAAAGAAATTAAAAGGCATAATTACAGGTAAATAAATGTTTTCTCCAAATATAATGTTTAGGATGTACTGTATGCACCTTTTCTGAGTACCAAACGATTTTCTCTTTTCAGCCTGAAAACTGGAGGTGGCTTTCCTTCTAAATTGGAGTTTACCCCTGCTGAGGAGATTGTGCTGGGACTTCTCCATCCGGTCGCGGTCGGTGGACATGCTGGTCTAAGGGACACAGACTCACCGACCCGTACCCACAGTGAGTACTCTTAAATCTGCATGTTTGCCTGTTTGCTAAATAATCTAAAGTTCACTAGTAACAAGATAACGGGATGCCCCTATGGTTTGCCTTGCTTGGCCTCGCACTACTGTGCCTGTTTGTGTCCTCTTTTGGTCCCTGTGAATCACACATTTAGGCCCACATCCATTATGGGAAAGATCAAATTTCAAATTGTATTGGTAAAGTCATGAAGTTTCTCCTGAAAAGTGATATATTTTGAATCAATCACAAAACACACATCATTATGGATGGGTTGCCTATTTGTTGTGTGAGTTGTGTTTGAGTTAATAATTTAATTAGCCACCCCCAAACATATCTGACCTAGAGCAGCGAGACTCAACTGGCGGGCCGGGGTCCCAATGCGGACCTTGGCACCAGATTCCAGGACCCCTGCCCAGACAGCCCTGCACTCAGTTACTTCTGTGTTGACGTGCTCAGAGCTGCCCCCTTGATCGGCGATGTAGTGGTTGTTCTCCTGCCCAATGTCATGGCTCCCTGAAACATAGCATTGCAATATGAAGTACTGCACAGGAAGTGGCATTGCAAGGTACACAGTAACTTGGTACCTCTTTCTCTTGGCACAATCGTGTCCCGCTGCCCCTGCTCTGCCCCATCTGCCACAGTCCCCCCATGCCCCCCCCCCCCACATAAGCCCCATACATTTGTAACAGATTTGCTCCATCCATCCCATCACCATCAATTCGTTAACTCCCCCCTTTAGCCATCCAATCCCTGTCCCCTCAGCTCTGCCCCATCCAGCCCAGCAAGGGCAAGCAGCCTTTATTAGTTTGCACTTTGAAATCTCAAGCCCCTCCACCAGTGTGTTTATTTCTAACTAGACACCCCCTGCGTCAGCCCCATGGCCAGACATTCACCTCTCACCACATACCTTTAAATGGACCTTTACAACAATTGTTTGAGTACCCCGGACCTAGCGAATGGTAGGCTAAATCCAAAAATGTGCGTTGCAAGTTGTATGCTGACTGGGTACACTTCCTGACTTAGAACTGAGGTCAGTTAGCAGTTTTCTCGAGGCATTGCACCTATCTAAACTTGCGTGTCTTTTAACAAATGTCCCCATTGCTCTAGAGTTGCTTAATATTACAAATAGAGGTTTATTTGATTACCTATCCCAAAAATGGTTATGTGTGTGTTTACGTGGTTTGTTTTTCTCTTCTTCAGCCCAGCATGATCCCTCAGCAAGGGTAAACTCACCCCCCAGTTTGGTTATGCCTACCAGGTCCGTACAGCATAGGAGCCCAGATCCGAGATTTCCGGTAAGTTAATTTATTACCATAAATACTACCAAGTGCTTAAGAATGTGTTAAACTGTGGGAATCCCAAATTTGGACGCCAACTTACACTTTTTTTTTTATATGTCCCTACAGACCCGCACACTCATGGACGAGATCCAGGAAATGGAGGAAGATGATGATGTCTCCATGCAGGGCACGTCGGATGACCTCCCCCTGGGTCCCAATTTGGAACTGCTCCATAATGTTTCTCTGGCCAATCCTCAGCAGCAGAGTGAATCTCCATCCATTGTGCATGCACATGGGGAGACTGACACTACAGTCCCCAGTGTTCACTCTGCTGCTGAGGATTTGCAAAGCAGGCCTGTTGCTGTTGAGGGGACGACACCACGCGCCAGGGCACGCCCAAGAGCCAGGGTAATTGTGCGGCGGACACCATTACGCCGCCCCACAATTTCCCAGGGGAGGCAGAGTGCCCTGCTTCAATTATGGACCCAAGAAAGGGACTCTTATGAGGCACAGCTCGTTACAGAGCGTGAGGAAAGGCATGCCGACATGGTCACCATCAATACCAGTCTACAGGGCATCCTCGCGGAGTTGCGTACCCTCAACAGCAACGTGGTCACTGCAAGTAATGGCATCCAGTCAGCCATGGCTGAGATGACCAATATGCAGAGAAACATTGTGGAGCAGTTTCAAATTCACAATGCTGCCATGGCCCAGGCTAGGTCCCATTCACATGGACCTCCACCTGGACCTCCACCTGGGTATTATGGGCAGCCACCCTATTAAGCCATGGGTGTGTGGGACATCTTTTCTCTTAACCCCCACTGTATTTACTTGTCCTTTGAGGTTTCAAACAATCCATTTTGTGTTGCTCATGCAGGTTGTGTTTTGTATTTGCTCCCATATAGCTCCTTAGAGTAATGCTTAAGGCCACTAGCCAATGCCATAGGTCTATGGGGAGTGTATCTGGCCACTTATGGCTTTAAATATGTATTTGGTTGGTGCTCCTCCTGTTTGCAGACATGTTTGTGTGACATTATGGCCATGCCCAAATATCCCTGGGCACAGGCAATATTAATGACTGGACTAGGCTGGCCTTTGGACTGGGTGTCCTTGTTTGGTTGTGCCACTCACTTCCAGGTGTAGATGTGCTCGATGTTTTTTTTGTTATGTCATCCATTTGTAACCACAGATGTATGTGGGATATTTTCTGTTAAGCACAATAATTTTTACTTTTCTAAGTAAAAAAATATTCTCACTTACAATACTTGTAGCGTTTTTAGTGGGAACACATTTTAAACAGCTTGGGCTAAACCAGATAATTTTGGTTGGAAGAGGTGTAACAATGCAAATCTAAAGCTAAGGAAACTACATGAAATACATTAGGCAACAATTAAGGTAAAAATGTTTTACTTTGAGGTAATGCCACATTACGGCAAAACAACATATTTAACAAAAAGGATAACACAGACACACAGAATGTTGAGACACGAAATAAAATTAACTAAAATGCTGCAAGATCAAGTTGGCTCTAACTGATTGGGCAGAGTCACTGGGTGGCCCAACAAAATCCTCTACATCATCCTCTACGGCTGAAGAGGGCAGGCTATCCACATAACGTGGGACACGTTCCAGGATGGCAAAATTGTGCAAAACAGCACATGCCATGATTATGTCGATCACTTTCTTTGGATCATATTGCAGGGCGCCCCCAGTATGGTCCAGGCAACGAAAACGTGTCTTCAACAGCCCAAAGGCCCTCTCCACAACAGCCCGGGTCTTGCGGTGCGCACGGTTGTACGCTTCCTGAGAGGCATCCTGGGGCCACAGCACAGGCGTCATGAGCCAGGGTAGAAGTGGGTACCCGGAATCACCTTAAACAGACAATGAAATGTAATCAAAATTAAAAAGGCAACACAACAAACACAAAGAATTTTACATATATCATAATGATGTAAGGTAAAGGGCCAAAAAAAACACCCAGGGCACATTAGCAAAATAAATATTGCCACTAATGTAGTACATAATTAAAAATGGCACTTCAATATACCAATTAATTAACAAACATCTGCACGGCCAAGGGTATTTGGAATTTAAATATATTTTTAGTTTTCAGACATGTTACAATTAGGATGCTGCTGAGGGGCTATCCACATTTAGATGAAAACTACAATGTATGCAGTTTAAGTCCACTTTGACATTTAAAGACCAATAGTACAAAAGGAGCCAAAGCTCACAGATCCTTGGGTATAAACTCCCAACCAATATATTTAGGGACATGGAACTTACAGACATCCTAACTAAAGGGAAAACATTCTGAAGGACAAAGCGAGGCAAGCATTTTTTTTGGAAGTTCATAATATATGACCCAAGAAAAAGGCAGTTTCTGGCTTATGTAAAGAATTCAAATACTAACATAGCAACAAATACAAGATTAATCCCACATTTAATAGCACACAAATAGGACACACTTACCAAGCAGCCATGCCCCCGAAAATTCACCTGCCTCAAATCTCCGAAACAACCCAGATCGCCTGAGGATATATGAGTCGTGGGACGATCCTGGGTAGCCGGCAAGGACACTCATAAAACGCATGTCCGGACCAACCACGGCCTGGACATTAAGGGAGTGTCCCATTTTTCGATTCCTTAAGGCAAAAACATACAAAAAGGGTAATTGATATTTGACCCAAAAAAAAAAACATGTCTGCACTCTATTGGGAAATACTAATGAAAAGCCTAGAGAAAGCAGCTACACAAATGAGGGATAAACAAATATGCTGCCGCAAAGGAAAACAGGTTACATTACACGTTGGCCAACATAATAACCAATCTCAATACCTATATATATACTCGTCGGCTGCCCTAGGTACGAGTGCCACATGTGTGCAGTCAATAGCACCAATAACGTTGGGCATGTCGGCCACATTATAAAACCCAAGCTTAATGGCGTTTCTGGCTGCCATATCATCCGGAAAATAAATATATTTTGGAGTTATGGCAGCCATGCCTTCCAAAAATTTAGAGAGTGCGCGGCTCAGCGTAGGCTGTGACATCCCCACGGAGAGGGCACCCAGCCTCTGGAACGAGCCGTTCGCCAAAAATTGCAGGCAGCCAAGCATCTTGGTCATACCTGAAATTGCATGCCCCTTCCTTGTGGTGCGGGCTAACCATGGCCGCAGCTCACTATATAATTTATGGAGGGAAGCGCGATTAAGCCTGGTCAGCTCGAACAGCTCAACATCATTCATGCTATCGATGTTCATGCGACGACGCAGGGGCAATCTGCTCTCAGACATCTCGATCAACTCAATGCCAAAAAGCATAAGCCCTTGATGTGCCACAAACTCGCTCCGCTCCATCCTACTCCCGAGGCCAAATAGCTGCCGGCAAACATTTCGTAAAGCAGCTCTTTAATGGGCTTCAAAACAATTAGCAATCACCTCTCTGAATTGGTCGCAAGCCCATGTGAAGGACGTAAAAAATAGGATCGGACGCAAATAATACGATTTGGACGGGAAAAACACACGAACTAACGCAAATTATACGATTCTCGTACGAAATGCGTATGTTCATATACGTCTATGCGCGAACGATCGTGCGAATACGAAATGGGCAAAAAAACAAGAAAAAATGACAAACACCCACCCAAACTTACGATTCTCGATACGAAATCAATTAACTTTGGCTCTTTGAATCGAGGGGAATATGTAGGCTGAGCTATACGCAGATTAAAATCCCACTTTGGAGGATGTTAACAGCATCTAATCGACCAACATGGGGAGGCTAATTAAAGACTAGCGCCACGTATTGCCATTTGTGCGTCTGTGTAGCGACACTGGGAGGCCGATTCATTAACTGCGGCAGGTAGCGACAGTTGAGCGACTGTAGCAGCATTTTCAGAGCGCCCGCTAGTAGTCGCTGTGCTTGGCCGTTGTTCGGTAGTTGATAGCGACTCGGTTTGCTGTAATGTTGAATATTGGGTGAGGAGTCGCTATTTGACAGGTTCCGCGCTGTATGGGAGCGCATGATAGCGACTGGTCAGAGCGACCGGCTCCCACCATATTCATTAACAAATCACGCTCAAAAAATTATCGCGCTGTAAAATGCATGTTTAAATCCCAGAGCGCTGGCGGCGATGGGTTAAAAGTAGTTTTTTAACCCCCAAACAACCATATTTTTGGAAACCAAAAAAGACAAGTTTTTAAAATAATTTACTAATATAAATATATTAATATCAGACCTGTAATATCAATTCTGTACAATTTTCTTTTTTTTTTTTACCTTAAAAAATTACCTAAAATGGCAGAAGTGGTCACAGAATTTATCACATTTAAAAAAAAAAAAATAATAACAATTAATTATGAATATTTAAAGATTGTTCCATTGAAATGCATTGGAGAGCGCCAGGTAGCGAGAGGTCATACCTGTCGCTGTTCAAGGTCGGACGCTGGCGCTGTGGGCTGAGGCTGGAATAATGATGAATGAGTGGCTATATGGCGCTATCTCAGTCGCTAAGCAGGATTGCCTTGATAAATGTGTGATTGTGGTGGGGAGCCGGCGTTCTCGCGGCGGGGCCCGTCATTACCGGCCGCTCACCAGTCGCTACCTGTCGCTATCCCTTGTTAAATAAGGGCCTTAGAGCATCCACTAGTGTACTCTGCAAGTGGCTGTCTAGCTATATAACATAGCTTAGCGGCTGAACAAGTGACGCTGTAGAATCCTGTCCAGCATTGATAAATGTGATGTCTGTAGGGGGCTCTGTAGAAGCGATCTCCCTAAATCACTGCGCCACTAATCGAGAACACTATGTAGCGTCCCGAGGTCAAAGCGCCAAAGACAACGCTACATCTAACAACAGGACAGCGCTGCAGCGAGCAATAGGTAGCACCAGTTAAGTGCGTCTGGCACCGGGCACTGAAGCCCATATTTAAGACTGGGTGCTAAAACTGGGTGCTCTAGTGTCGAGTGGCGGAAGCTGTGTGGTAAAGGTCTGTTTCTAAACGCATATCCACCAGCACCAGAGCGAAAACACATGGAATATATATACATTGTGTAACGCTATGTGACAATGACACTGCAATGGCCGACCTGCACATACAATTCTGCATAAAAAAAGAAAAAAATTAAACCAATTTAAAGTGTCAAAGGGCAGGAGAGGCCATTTGACCCTAAAATTGAGAAAACTAATTTAATAAAATACTATTTAAACACGAGCAAATAAAACACCATTGAAATGTATTGGATAACGCTGCTGAGCGACAGGTACTACATGGCGCTGCTGAACCTAGAGCTCCAGCGCTTCACACTGAGCTACTGCTAGTGATACATGTGACACTACATGACGCTATTAGAGGCGCTCACCAGATTGACTTTCATATATATGGTTTTCACATAATGCGCCCGGCGTTCACCTGACGCTACGTGGTACTACCTGACGTTAGCGTTTCTTAGATAAACTCTAATGTCACACAAAATTATGTTAGGGTCCATAATGGAGATTCAACTGTTCTGACTGTGTCTGCCATAGAGAACATCAAGTGTTACCCTAGCGGTGGTGACATTCCCATGTATTACACCAAGGAACATATACGTCTTAAAATATTTAGGTTTTAACCTTATCTGTTTCCTGAGACCTATGTGAACTGGTATTTGGATTTTTTTGTTTAGTTCCTCTTTCATTATTGGTTGACATTTGTTCTTGCAAACTAGTGTTGTGCATACTTTACCATGATGTCCCTGTGCTTCGTATTCCACCCTAGTTGTTCTTAAAGTGGACCAGCACCCAGAATTTTGACTATCCTGGGTTTTAGTCCACTTCGGTGGGGCACCCCGATCGGGGGTGCCCCGTTGTGTGAAACCCCCCAGAAAGCCCCAAAAACTCACCTCTCCCCGCTCCCACGTGACCGCTGCTGCCAATCCCCGCCGACGGACAAGCGGGAGGCAGCGACGGACAAGAGAGCGCGCCCGCCGCCACCTCCCGCACGTCACTCTTACAGGGCGCGCGCCCACGCTGGCCAATCACAAATGGGCGGCGTGGGTGCGCGTCCTGCTAGAGGGACGCGCTGGAGGCGGCGGCGGGCGCTGCTGGATCGAGGAGCAGGTAGGGATTTAGGGGTTTCTGGGGGGTTTAACACAGCGAAATCGGGGTGCCCCGCAGTCAGGGGACTGATCGGTCCGGGAATCTTATAAATTCCCGGGCCGATCAGTGGAAGGTGTTGGTCCACTTTAATCCTTTGTACTATAGCTCTCATGTCCTGACCCTTTTTCCTTTTCAATAATTTAATTGAAGATATATATAAACACTTTGGTATATCTGATATAACAGATCATAGACATCCTTATATAAACCAATTTGTGCACATAAACACATCAATTAAATTCTATATTCTAATCATAAAGTATAAAGGCTTATGTCATAAAATAACTAGACACAGTACATCTCAATTTAATTAAATCTAACTCCTTCTAACACATTAACTAATGTAAAAAAAAAAACCCAAGCATAAATATTAACAAAGAAATCGTCATATAACACAACCTTCTAATAATAAATGGTTAGTATCAAAATCGGAAGGTAAGACATTTTCTACCCATGGAGCCTAAACCTCTCGAAATCTCTCAAGGTTCCCAAGATTAATTGTTGACAGTTTTTCCATGGCCGTAATATTATTAACTCTGTTGATAAACTCACTAACACTTAAACCTTGTGATTTCCAGGCTCTAGCAATGACCATTTTTGCTCCCGTCAAAATATGAAAGAACAATTGTCTCTGTCTGACAGAACTATTTCTAATGGAATCGTTGAAGTGCTCTATCCAGGGCCTTAATTTCTGCTCCCAAAATCACTCCAAGAACATCAAAAACTTTATACCAAAATTCTTTAACTTTGGTCCACTCCCACCAGATGTGACTATGGGATCCTATGAATTGACAGCCTCGGAAGCAAAATCCCTGGGATGCCCCATCGTACTGAGCCATCTGTTTCAGCATTATATACCATCTTAGGCCCTTATTTATGAAGGAATAGCGACAGGTAGCGACTGGTGAGCGGCCGGTAATGACGGGCCCCGCCACGAGAATGCCGGCTCCCCACCACAATCACACATTTATCAAGCCAATCCTGCTTAGCGACTGAGATAGCGCCATATAGCGACTCATTCATCATTATTCCAGCCTCAGCCCACAGTGCCAGCGTCCGAACTTGAACAGCGACAGGTATGACCTCTCGCTACCTGGCGCTCTCCAATGCGTTTCAATGGAACAATCTTTAAATATTCATAATTAATTGTTATGTTTTTTTTTTTTTTAAATGTGAAAAATTCTGTGACCACTTCTGCCATTTTAGATAATTTTTTTAGGGTAAAAAAAATAAAAAAAATAAAATTGTACAGAATTGATATTACAGGTCTGATATTAATGTATTCATATTACTAAATTATTTTAAAAACTTGTTTTTTTTGGTTTCCAAAAATATGGTTGTTTGGGGGTTAAAAAACTACTTTTAACCCATCGCCTCCAGCGCTCTGGGGTTTAAACATGCAATTTACAGCGCGATAATTTTTTGAGCGTAATTTTTTAATGAATATGGTGGGCGCCGGTCGCTAGGGCCAGTCGCTATCATGCGCTCCCATACAGCGTGGAACCTGTCAAATAGCGACTCCTCACCCAATATTCAACATTACGGCAAACCGTCTGAGTCGCTATCAACTACCGAACAACGGCCAAGCACAGCGACTACTAGCGGGCGCTCTGAAAATGCCGCTACAGTCGCTCAACTGTCGCTACCTGCCGCTATTAATGAATCGGCCTCCCCATGTAACCTATACGTTGCCTTCAATGGTCTGACCCTTTTTCCATGTCCCATTAGATATGATTTTTAATCTCATGATTTTAATATATATATGTATATGTATATTGTTGGGATTCTTGTGTTATGCTCCTGTTGTGCATGTTGTTCCACAGCAGATTGCTTCTTTGTTGTTATTTTTTTTAACATGCCGCAGCCAAAGTACTATTTATTTTCAACGCGCTTGGATAATATTTATTTTTGGCAGGCTTTTATAGAATGGGATGAAAGTCAGCTCTATTAAATTATTTTACTGTGCGAAAATGTAATGTTATAAGTCCCTGCAATATTTATGCACCTATTTTAATGCCATGCATTTATCTCTGTTGACTTTGTGTGTTAAGTGGCTGGCTGCTGGTGTTTATCTTACCAACAGGTATTACAGCCCCTGACTTCTGTCTCTCACACATTGTTATTTGACTTGGTGTAATCTAATGGCCAGCCACAGTGTCACTCTATGAGGCTGATTCATCATTAGCGCCAGGTAGCGACAGATGAGCGTCTGTAGCAGGCATTTTCAGAGCGCCCGCAAGTACTCGCAGTGCTCGGCCGTGAGTCGCTACTTTATAGCGACTCAGTCGCTGTTCAGTAATGTTGAATATACATTGTGAGGAGTCGCTATTTGACCAGTACAGCGCTGTATGGGAGCGCATGTTAGCGACTGCTCATAGCGACCGACTCACAGCATATTCAGCAAAAAAACAGCCTCACAAATCTCTGGCGCTGAAAAATGCTTCTCTGAAGCCCAGAGCGCAGGAGGTGGTGTGATTAAAGTCTGTTTTTCAGCATCTATCCACTAGTAACAAAGCGAAAACATATGTAATTACATTGTAACAACATTGTAACATGAACACTTTAATGGCAGACCTGTAATGCCATTTCTGAGGAAATATTTAAAAAATTTAAAACTTATGAAAAAACTGCTTTTTCAATGCCAGAAGAGGTCACAGAATTATTTGTGATTTAAAGAAAAAAAAAAAAAAAAAACCTGTTTAAAGAGAAGAAAAGGATCATCCAAAGGATTGAAATGTATGGGAGAGCGTCAGGTAGCGAGAGGTCATACCTGGCGCTGTGCAAGGCTGAATGCCGGCGCTGTTCGCTGAGGCTGTGAAAATGATGAATCAGATGCTACATGGCGCAATCCCAGTCGCTAAACAGATTCTGCTTGATAAATGTGTAATTGCGTGCCGTGTCCGGCGTTCACCAGTCGCTACCTGACATTAACCAGCCACTACCTGACGCTATCCCTTCTTAAATAAGGGCCTAAGGAGAATGGCTGCTGATTGGTGTGCCTTCCTTTCTCACTATTTACTAGGTGTATGATTCACAGCGTGCTTAGTAATGACATACAGCGGTGTGCCTGACCCTCATGGGGGATCATTTATAATTTAAACATTTTCTGAGAGGTATGCATGATATGATTATGAGCATACTTTGTTCGAAACGCGTCATCAAGTCTCTGTGGACTGGTGGTTTCTTGGATTCTTGTATAAGTTTGTGGCTCTTCCTCGGGCAAGTGTAAGATGACTTTACCTATTTTGGATTAAAAGTTAAAACCGGACCTTTAGCTTTATTATTTAAACATCTTCTGAGAGGTATGCGTCATATGATTATGAGTAGGGATGAGCGAATTGGTTCTAACGAACCTGAATTCGCTCCGAATTTCAGGGAAAATTCGATTCAGCACGAACACGAATTTTTAGTGGTTCGTGCTGACCGAATTTTCCCTGAAATTAAAAAAAAAAAAAAAATGCCGGCATGGTGGGAGCGGGGAGGCCGGCTGCGCTGTCAGCTGTCATCAGAGGACGCGTCATCAGAGGAAGCCGGCCTCCCCGCTCCCACCAGAGATGAGCGATTCGCTAAAGTTCGATTCGGACGAACCCGAATTTCTTTGAGAAATTCGTCGAATCGCCCGAATCAAATTTTTGAGAAGTTCGCTCATCTCTAATTATGAGCACGCTTTGTCCCAAACGTGTCATCAAGTCCCTGTGGATTGGGGGGTTCCTTGGATTCTTATATAAGTTTGTGGCTTTTCCTCGCGCAAATGTAAAATGATTTTGCCTATTATGGATTAAAAGTTAAACCAGACCTTCAGCATAATATAATGAAAAGCCCAAACCCATAAAAAACAGCATCTAAAATTAAAATATTTTACGTTTTTAGTCGCTTACTTTTTATTCTTTCCCCCCACTGGGCTGCAACTCTGTTCAGGGCTCTAGGATACGGGCGCCTCCATCTTGCCTCAGAAGCATCATATACAGAGGAAAGTAGAGGTGGAATCTGTAGGGGTTCGGGTTATAGCAGTGCTTTTGGTCAGGAAAAAGACAGCAATCACAGAATTTAAAGTGGCACAGTCAGATGGCACTCCATGGGCCGCCCATAAAATGCAATAGATGCAGGTAGGATGATTTTTAATGTGGGCAACGTGTATATAAATGGTGGGGGAAACATATAAAATATGCTCTTATTCTGGGTGAAGGTCCGGTTTAAGTATTAGGATTGAGCTGGAATCTCTGCAATGTATAGACTTCCTGTGTGGGGCCTGTCAGTGAAGCCCCTTTTCCTTGCTGATCCATAACAACATTTTTTTTTGTTTCAATATTTTTTTAATGGAAATTTTCAACGATACAGTTTTGCATAGCATACAGCATCATACAGCCATCCCGCACAGGGGAGGTATAAAGAAAGAGAAAAAACTAGCGACATACGTTTTCATAGTATTGCAAGTTAACCAAACTAGTGTTTAACAATCTACAGTATGATTGCAAATATGGTGAGGCACGAGACATGTGCTTGTTACCATTAGTGCAACTTATATTACGCCATGGTCTTTTCCGGGTCCGCATGGGTCACGGAGCTTCAAGGTGTCCGCAATCATCATCGGCGCCCGTACGCCCATTATCTTGTGCCTATTACACTAGGTCCACTGGGACATGCCAGTGGGCAGTCAGACACTGCTGTGCGCTTATACAGAGGGGAATCGTTACAAAAAAATACATTAAAACCATTGTATTGCGGAAGGGAAAAGAAAGTGCCCCAAAACGATGGGCAGAGAGTAAAGAGGGGAGGGAGAGAAAAAGGGGAGGGGGGGGGTTGTTGCTCCCGCGCTCCACCAGGCACCACATATGATTATTATAGTGCCCGCAAGGCTTCACCAGGCCAAGCAAATCTTATCCAGGGTTCCCATATAGAGAGGAATTTGTCATGGGAGTCGGTCAGGATACTAATTGATGAGAAATCTGTTCATCCTGGCCGACACCTCTGAGATTGGGGTAAACTGCTTCTTCCAGGCCCTAGCTATGGCCTGTTTTGCCGCCAGGAGAAGGCAGACGAAAAGTCTGTGTTGCTTACTAGACATAACAACATTTTTAAGGGTGAGCTGCCTACACTATAGTCTCTTGATTCACTAAAAGAAAAAATTCTTACGGTAGTAAATTAAATTCAATTCATAAGAAAAAACCTGAGCATTTCACTTTTAGTGAATTCTCATCTGTAGGAAAACAATGACAAAAGTCAATGAAAGTTAATGACACTATTTTACTCCTGAGAAAAGAATTGACCTTTTAACCCCTTTTTACCTGTCGTAAAAGGTGCCATTGACTTTCTTTGTCTTCCTAACTGGTGATTCATCAACATTGAAACTCTCAGGCTTTTTTCTAAAATGAATTTTTTACTACCACAATAATTTTTTCAACTCTTGATGAACCAATGATATATTGAATCGAGGAAAGTGACAGGCAGTGAGAATTCTCACCTGGCCCTGAATCAACCCCATAGTCTTTGGTTCCTCTGCCCCACGGGCAAAACGGTTAATAAATCAACCACAGTGTTTAATTGTTCATTTTTCTACTGTTTCTTCATTTTGAATAATTTAATTCAGATTTAATTCAGCAAATATACAGTGACATAAATCTGCCTTATTTAGCATACACACTGTTGTATAGTTGTTTACGTTGTATAGTTGTATATGTTGTATACTGTTGTATAGTTAAAACTCACCCTCTATTAAATATAAGTTAATTTTATTTATATTAATTTCAGTAGGATCTATAGACACACTTAACTAAAAATGTTCTTTCTGGGATTTGGTCCCTCGATTTTATCTGATTTTAGTCCAGGACCAAAAAAAAGCGAAAAAAGAGAAAGAAAGGGGAAAAAAGTGGGAGGAAAGGGGAATTTTTTTTATGTGTTTAAACCAGGTCTTCCTAACAAGTGGTATGAGTACCCATTCACCCCGCAATTCCATTGGCAGTCGGTGTTCTGCTGCGCTGCCAAATAAGCTATGTGCAGGGCTAAAGAAAGATGGCCGCCACTCCCATGAGTGAGGAGTGAGCAGCAGCTTTCTGTAGCCCCCACCCTTAGCCTTGTGGAACACCGACCACCGTCAGGAACATGAGGCTAAGTTGTACAGCCACTTTCTGCTGCACAATCTGCAGGGTAAATTCCCCCCCCCCCCCCCCACACCCGCCACTGCAATTTATTTTTTTACACAGTCGCAATTCTGCCTCTGGTCAGTATTATCCTCCAAATTTTGGTTTCCCCATTGATTTAACCTGACTAGGTTCAGGTTTGGCTCAAGTTCGATTACACAAACCAAACTTTTGTTCAAAGTTCAGCTGAACTTGTCAATCCCGAACCTCTAGGGCTCATGTGTCAAACTCAAGACTCAGGGCTGGATGTGGCCTTCAAAAAATGTGTTGCCCTAGGTACCAGACAGTGGTGAGTTGATGGTGCCCCATCTTGCCGGCCCCATCACACCAAGGCTTCTATGTGGGAAAAAAATTGTAGGGCTGCTCTGGGCAACTAAAAATGCTGAGGACCAAAAAAAGCGAAAGGGGAAAAAGTAAGGAAAGGGGAATTGTTTTTATGTGTTTAAACCAGGTCTTCCTAACCAGTGGTATAAGTACCCATCAGGAGGTACTTGTCAAGGCTGCGGGCTTATCTATATCTCAGTTTGATCTGCTACCATCTATACTACACCCAAGCCTGGTTTACTTAATAAATATAAAACTGACCTAAAACATGAACAAAAAGAAACAAAAATGTAAATGTATTTTGTTTTGTTGTTTAGTGCTTTGTAACACCGTTTTAGGTGACTGATTACCCATAAGTCCTCCCCAGGTGGTACTGAAGACATTTAGAAAATGTAAAGAAAAATGGTTTAAACTTGGAAATACAAGGTTTTAGTTAGTGGTCTAATAATGCTAAATACAACTGCACAATTAAACGGATATGAATGTAAAGACTTTATGGTTGATCAGCTTCAAAAAAACCTATATGTAAATTAAAGTTTTTTTTTTTACTTAGTTCGGTATACAGTGATTTTGTTTTCAGTATAATTATACAGTTTATATAGAATGCAATAGCAGCCTGAGCTGGCTGATTGGTTACACACGGAGGAAATAGGCATCTTCAACTGTAACAAAGCAACAAGATTATAGAGTAAGCCAATATTAAAAAGAAAAGTCAACTTAATGAACAATAGAGCAATCAATTCCATAGTTTAAGTGCTGCTGTAATTTGTGCCGCAGTTTTTTTCCGAGGCAGTGTTTTTGCTGATTTTAGCTATTAGTTTCTCCAATTTGGTATATTTACATGCATAGGCATGAGCCCTTTTTTTTCTCATTGGGGGATCAGTGACGATAGCCTGCCAACAATTTAGCAAATGTGATATTTGACGACTATTATATTCATAGAGCGCCATCGATTCCCTGGCGCTGTAGTCATTAGTAAAGCCAATGAGAAGCCGGAGAAGACAAGGCGCAAGCTCGTTTTGAGAAAGATTTATATTTGAGTGGTTGTGTGCAGCTTGGAACTTGATAATTAGAGATGAGAGAATTTCATAAAGAGACGATTCGGATGAGTCGCCGAGTTTCCCCAAGAAATTTGGTTTGTCTTAATCAAATTTTTACAAAACAATTAAAAATAAAAAGTAAATCCAACTGCTCCCTTGCGGTTCAGCATGGCCATCACTCGGGCGCCACTTTCCACTCTGCAGTTGGGTGGAGGATACAGATCCTCTGCCCGGTCAGCCCATTCGCCAGCGCTTGCCACAACAGGGCAGGGATTTTTATATTCGAAGGAGTTACTGTAAGTGATGGGGACGATGAGGGCTCCCCATAAGCCCTTGCTGCCAAGCCTTCACCACCCTGTCACTCACAGCGATGTCTGCTAAATCCCCCAGGTATAAAAAGTGTCAGAGCCACTGAAGAGTTAATTGGCCACCACAGAGGAGTTAGGTGATGTATTTGTGAATGAAGGGGGGTGATGAGGGGGTTGGAGGAAGCCCTCACCACCCCTATCACTCACATTAATATAAGCTTCCTTGGAGGAAGCCCTCACAAGCCCCATCACTTTCATAAATTTTCTCTACATATAGTAATAGGCAGGGTTGCCCTAGAGGGTTGATTCCCCTCCATTCTCCAGAGCAAAGAACCTAATCCCCAAACTTCTCCCCTGTCACTGTAATCAGGGCATGGTACATTCACTGCATGGATGGGCTTAATGTGGATGAAAAATTCTTATGTGTGTGCAAACGCACTATGTACTCCTATGCCCCCCACCCGCCCCCAAAAAATGATGCTGGATGGCAAGGGAGGCATGAGGCTCCCCAACCTACGCATACTCAATCCCGCGTAAGTGATCAGTCTCCCACAGTGGCGAAAGTGGTGTATGGCCATATACAAGCTCAACCAAGATGCCCATAGATAATAATAGGCAGCCTGAGTCTCGGCTCATATCCAAGACATGCCCACCTCCAGCCTGAAAAGCAGATGTAGCACCCACTCTCATGCACCAGGGATTTGGGGACCAATGTAACATAGTAACATAGTATGTGCAGCTGAATAAAGACTTTAGTCCATCCAGGTGAGCCTGTTTATCTCCTTCCAGTGGTCTAGTAGCCATAGCTGGAAATGTTATTACATGCCAGGAAGGCATCCCGGCCACTATAGATCTCCTTCCAGTGGTCTACTAGCCATAGCTGGAAATGTTATTACATGCCAGGAGGGCATCCCGGCCACTATAGATCTCCTTCCAATGGTCTAGTAGCCATAGCTTGAAATGTTATAACATGCCAGGAGGGCATCCCGGCCACTATAGATCTCCTTTCAGTGGTCTAGTAGCCATAGCTGGTATTGTTATTACATGCAAAGAGGGCATCCCGGCCACTATAGATCTCCTTCCAGTGGTCTAGTAGCCATAGCTGGTAATGGTATTACATGCAAGGAGGGCATCCCGGCCACTATAGATCTCCTTCCAGTGGTCTAGTAGCCATAGCTGGTAATGTAATTACATACAACGAAGGCATGCCGGCCACTATAGATCTCCTTCCAGTGGTCTATTAGCCATAGCTGGTAATGTTATTACATACAACGAAGGCATGCCGGCCACTATAGATCTCCTTCCAGTGGTCTAGTAGCCATAGCTGGTAATGTTATTACATGCAAGGAGGGCATCCCGCCCATTATAGATCTCCTTCCAGTGGTCTATTAGCCATAGCTGGTAATGTTATTACATACAACGAAGGCATGCCGGCCACTATAGATCTCCTTCCAGTGGTCTAGTAGCCATAGCTGGTAATGTTATTACATGCAAGGAGGGCATCCCGGCCACTATAGATCTCCTTCCAGTGGTCAAGTAGCCATAGCTGGTAATGTTATTGCATGCAAGGGGAGCATCCCGGCCACTATAGATCTCCTTCCAGTGGTCTAGTAGCCATAGCTGGTAATGTTATTACATGCAAGGAGGACATCCCGGCCACTATAGATCTCCTTCCAGTGGTCTAGTAGCCATAGCTGGTAATGTTATTACATGCAAGGAGGACATCCCGGCCACTATAGATCTCCTTCCAGTGGTCTAGTAGCCATAGCTGGTAATGTTATTACATGCATGGAGGGCATCCCGGCCACTATAGATCTCCTTCCAGTGGTCTAGTAGCCATAGCTGGTAATGTTATTACATGCATGGAGGGCATCCCGGCCACTATAGATCTCCTTCCAGTGGTCTAGTAGCCATAGCTGGTAATGGTATTACATGTAAGGAGGGCATCCCGGCCACTATAGATCCTCTTCCAGTGGTCTAGTAGCCATAGCTGGTAATGTTATTACATGTAAGGAGGGCATCCCGGCCACTGTAGATCTCCTTCCAGTGGTCTAGTAGCCATAGCTGGTAATGTTATTACATGTAACGGGGGCATCCCGGCCAATATAGATCTCCTTCCAGTGGTCTAGTAGCCATAGCTGGTAATGTTATTACATGCAAGGAGGACATCCCGGCCACTATAGATCTCCTTCCAGTAGTCTAATAGCCATAGCTGGAAATGTTATTACATGCAAGGAGGGCATCCCGGCCACTATAGATCTCCTTCCAGTGGTCTAGTAGCCATAGCTGGTAATGTTATTACATGTAAGGAGGGCATCCCGGCCACTATAGATTTCCTTCCAGTGGTCTAGTAGCCATAGCTGGTAATGTTATTACATGCAAGGAGGGCATCCCGCCCATTATAGATCTCCTTCCAGTGGTCTAGTAGCCATAGCTGGTAATGTTATTACATGCAAGGAGGGCATCCGGCCACTATAGATCTCCTTCCAGTGGTCTAGTAGCCATAGCTGGTAATGTTATTACATGCAAGGAGGACATCCCGGCCACTATAGATCTCCTTCCAGTGGTCTAATAGCCATAGCTGTAAATGTTATTACATGCAAGGAGGGCATCCCGGCCACTATAGATCTCCTTCCAGTGGTCTAGTAGCCATAGCTGGTAATGTTATTACATGTAAGAGGGGCATCCCGGCCACTATAGAACTTCTTCCAGTGGTCTAGTAGCCATAGCTGGTAATGTTATTACGTGCAAGGAGGGCATCCCGACCACTATAGATCTCCTTCCAGTGGTCTAGTAGCCATAGCTGGAAATGTTATTACATGCCAGGAGGGCATCCTGGCCACTTTTGAACATTTTTACTGTATCCTTCATTACTACCTCCTCTGCCAGCGTGTTCCATAGCCTCACTGCTCTTACAGAGAAGAATCCCCTTCTATGTCATTGGAGAAAGCACCTTTCCTCTAACCTTAGTGGATGCTGTTGGGTTATGGTTACACTCCGGGGTATAAACAGATTGTGGGACAGATCTTTGTATTGACCCTGAATATATTTATACATAGTTATTAGATCACCCCACAAGCGTCTTTTTTCTAAACTAAATAAACCTAACTTTGACAATCTTTCAGGGTCCTCTAGTCCCCGCACTTCTTTTATTAACTTTGTTGCCCTTCTTTGAACGCGCTCCAGTTCTGATATGTCCTTCTTAAGCACAGGTGTGCCTAACTTGTACAGGAGTCACATGATGCTCTGGTCATGAGCACCTATGCCCCTATTGATGCACACCTTGATCCTATTTTCTTTGGTAGCTGCACTGATTACTACAGTTAAGTATATTGTTAATTAAAACCCCTGGGTCCTTTTCCATTGTTGTTTTACCAACCGTTTCTTTATTTAGTATGTAATCATGACACTGATTGCTCCTTCCCATGTGCATAACCTTACATTTATCTGTGTTAAACTTAATTTGCCATTTAGCTGCCCATGCTTCCAATGTATCTAAATCTGTTTGTAGCTGCCTGCTGTCCTCTTTTGTGTCAATTACTTTACACAGCTTAGTATCATCTATATGTAAATAAATATATATGTATATATGTATATGTATATATATGTATATGTATATATATATATATTGAAAGTAGCTGCTGGTTTTAGACACCAGGGGTTTTAGGGACCAATCAGCTCAGTGGGCCAGTGAAGGTAAATAGTGAGGCCTTATGTCTTCTATGGCACCCCTGATCTTGGGTCGGTAGGGTAATGTCTGAGAAAGGTAAGCATGGAGGCAAGGTTGTGCGATTGGAGGCCAGTGTTAGTGTGGGGATTTGACTGAGCAACTATATGTATGCCTAGGAAAAGGTTAATGGCAAGTTTTTTGCGTGCATTAACAAGAGAAGGTAGAACATTTAGTTTTTTTCCAATTTTCAAGGTTTGGTTATTTTGCTCATTGATGCAGCTACAGACAACACGGTTTTAAATACCCCTTTACAGGGTTAAAGTCATTGTTCAGACACACTCAACAGCAGTCCCATTGTGTATCAGTCCAATGTTTTCATTGATTTATACACGTAAAAATTTATATTGCCATTATCCCATACAGTTTAACTTGCCAATTGTGTTAGTTTCATTTTATTTGCTTTCCTATGTTATTTCTAAATGCCCAGAGATGTTTTCAGCCTGTTATGCTTAAAAAATTCTCAAAAGGAGAAAATGATTTTGAAACTCTTGAATAATAAGCCGCCTCGTTGTCTTTGTGTGGAAGAGTCGCAGCATATTTCGTAAAGAAAAATACCCGCTGTGCTACTGACAAAGAATTTTTGTGTCTCTAAAAGGAAGGAGAAGCCGGCATCTCTAACAACAATATGGCGCATCCTTTATATCAATAGCGTTAGCAGGCTGCGAGAAAGATGCACGGATTTTACTTTTTGTATTAATCACAATCATAATAACAGAGCTGGAGATGCCTTTATTAGCTGAGCGAAGAAATAATAGAAGCTTATTAACTCAAATGTGACGAGCTATTCGACTTCTCATGCAGAGCAGGCCCAACATACATTTCTTCTGGGGATGGTAATGGGGGAAATCAGGATTAGAGTTTGGGGGCATCTCCCTATCTTCTGTAATTACTTTGCAGATACTGGGAAAGGTCCTGTTATGGGTCCAGCGAAATATAAGTGATTGGACCAATCCTTAACCCTAGATTCTACGTACTCGCTTCCACTCCTTTTAAGTGCCAAGCACGTAGAGTCTACGTGCCCGACTTTCCCCCAGGCTACAGTAAAAAACAAGTAAAAACCTTCACCTGACTGCTTGTTCGATCTGGCCGGGTCTCCTCTTCATCCTGGGGGCCTCCGATCCCCCCCGGGCTCCTCCGGCTGCAGGGGAGTGCCCAGAATAGGGTGCCCCCGCTTCAGCAGCAGGCAATTCCTGTTTTTTTTTTTTTTTTTTTAAATGACATTTACTGACCTGTGGCTGCGATCGCTCATATGTGATTACTTCCAGAGAATATATAGTTTGTTGGGGGTATTTCAAATGTAAAGGGTTGTTTTTCTTGGAAAACTGCAAGGTGCGCATAGCGCATAGCAAAGTTGTATTTTATCTGAAAATCTCCTGAAGCGCTGTTTCAGTTTCCTGGGCTGGAAAGGGTGTCTACCTATACATATGTGGTACCGCTGTAACAGGGAGAAATGGGGCTTTTACACGCAATAAGATTTTATTGACAAACTTACATTTTTTATTACAACAAAACACTACAAATTGTAAAAAATATATATATTTCTTTTCATTTTTTTTTGCACATATTTCACCCCAAAATATTGAGAATATACCCAAAAAATGTCAAACAAGACATTTTATGTTAAATCCCTGGAAATCCCTTCAAAAAGCACAGTTGAACATATGGAGCGCAAAATAGTGCAAAATGGTCTGGCATCAAGGGTGACAAAATCTCCAGATAGGCTGGCAGCGAAAGGGTTAAGTTGTACCGAACCCTTGCCCAGGATTTAAAGTGGATGGAAACCCAGAAATGGTTCCTCTCATCAATCTTCTCCCCCCTCCCATCCAAGCACGGTACAGCTTGGTACGGTGTTCAAAGAGCACGTTACTGAGCACAATATGGTATGGTTTTCAAAGATAACCAGTTTTTTCGCAGTCAAAGCCAAGTCCTACAGTACTTTTTGAGAGAGCCCATTGGCTCTTTCAAAAGTGCCGGTGTGATGAGGTGCATCCCCGTCATGCTGTTTGGGCGCCTCCGCACTTCCGGGAGTGCTCACGGGTGCAGAGAAGCCGGGGAAGCAGCCACTAGTGAAGACACCTTACAGGGCCTAGTTTACCTGCAGCTCTTCCGTGGTGTTAGCTGGTGCTTTTTGAGCCTTCTAAAGCTATACAAAGGGCTTTGCTCATGGCCAGGAAAACCACTCCAACTTAAAGCAACTTTAAGCAATACAGAGCCACAGGGATATAAGATACTTGGAAGCAGCATGTTGATAAGTAAATCACAGCACAATCCTAACACTAATGTTTATTTCCGCCAAAAGCGGAAAACAATAAGGCAGAACACCAAAAGCCTGTCATAAAGGGGGTTTTCCTTTTAAGGGGTAGGTGCAAGCTAACCAAGTGAATGGGCGGCGGGAGCACGCGCAGACTCAGTGTGCCTTGTTTCAATTTCGGCTGCCGCTGAGTCGGCGTGGCCCGAGGATAAGGTAAGGGTTTTTTCTTTGTAACCCATTCCCTGCCATAGCGATAGGGTGGCATGGAAGGATGGGCGGGGGGGTTACTTGGTGACTGAAGTTCCTCTTTAAAGAAACACTAATATAATAATGGGCCAATGATAAAAATCCATATAAATATGCTGGATGGCGAGAGGAGGGGTCACTTATTTACTCACCATCAAGAAATATCCACCAGCCAGGCTTGTTTCTTTCTTTTAATGGAAGGAAGAGGAATTAGGAGTGACAGGCAGTGTTGGACGAACCTGAACCCCAAAGTTCAGGTTTGTTTCAAACTTTGTGAATATGAGCCTGAAGTTCATGTTCAAGTTCAGCATTCACCCCGGTATTCCCATGCGCTGTCAAATCAGCTATGTGCAGGGCTACAGAAAGATGGCCGCCGCTCCCATGAGTGAGGAGTGAGCAGCAGCCATCTTTAGGGAGCCCCCACCCTTAGCCTATTTGGAAGCACAGTGGAACACCGACCATTGGCTCAGGTAAGTTGTACAGCACATTTTCTGCTGTACAATCTGCAGGTTAAATACCACTCCCCCACCCCCAACACTCGCCACTGCTTTATTATTTTTTTTTTTTTACATAGTCTCAGGGAGCCCCTTGACATGCGTTCCCTTCCACCCAGGTGGGTAAGGAGCGGGGGTCCCCCAGAGCCAGAATCATCCTGCAAAGTTCGGCTTCCCCATTGATTTAAATGGTTCAGGTTCAAATTCGGCTCAAATTTGGGTACCTGAGCTGAACTTACCAAACTTGAACCTTTAGGGCTCATGTGTAAAATTCAAGGCGCCGGGGTTGGATGTGGCCCTTTTACAGGTGCCAGGCGGTAGTAAGTTGATGATGGCCCATATAGCCCTTGGTTCACCCAACACTAGGGCCAGGCACTGTCACCCCGTTGCACTCAGAAACCTGGCAATCCTGGGTTTTATTTCTACCAGGAGAAGAAAACCACAAGCTTGGTGGTAGTTTTGCTCAATGTATAATTGTCTCCTCCTCTTATTAGCTGAAGGGTTTACATGGATTTTTAATACTACGCAATTTTTGTCATACAGCTCCTTTAAGACCAACTGATTGGAGCATGTTGCGTAAGAGATTGACATCTACCGACTGCTGCTGAGAGGTCCAGAATGATTAGCAATTAGTCGCCACTGCCTTTAAAAAGGTAGGTGCAAGCTAACCAAGTTAATGGGTGGAAGCGCGCGCGGATTCAGTACAGGTTTGTTCCAAACTTTGCGAGTTTGGGTTCCATTCGGCCTGAAGTCCATGTTTAGGTTTGGCATCCCCCCCACAATTCCATTGGCAGTCTGTGTTCTGCTGCACTGTCAAATAAGCTATGGGCAGGGATACAGAAGATTGCCACCACTCCCATGAGTGCGGAGTGAGCAGCAGCCATCTTTCTGTAGCTCCCACCCTTAGCATATCTGGAAATGCTGCGAAACACGGGCCACCATCATGGGGCTCAGGTAAGTTGTACAGCCACATTCTGCTGCACAAACGGCAGGTTAAAGCCTCCACTGCAATTTTTTTTCTACACAGTTGCAATTACACAGTCGCAATTCACCCACCCGGACGTTCCCCTCTGCTCGGGCGGGTGAGGAGCAGGGGGGCTCCCCAGAGGCAGAATCGTCCTCCAAATTTCAGTTTCCCTACTGATTAAAATGGTGACCAGGTTCAAGTTTGGTTCGGCTCAAGTTTGGGTAACGAACTGAATATTTGTTCAAAGTTCAGCTGAACTTGCCAAACCTGAACCTCTAGGGCTCATGTGTCAAACTCAAGGAACGGGGCTGGATGTAACCCTCCAAGCCAAAGGCTTCTGACTGTGTGTGGTGCTGCCAAGTGCCCTGCTCCACTGTGGAGCACAGTACCGCCTCTAATCCTGTCCCCAGTGCCTATAAAAGCAGATGGCGCTCGTCTTTTCAAGATTCTGGGGGAGAAAAGAGTAGTGTTTGCAACTGTCCTATGTCTCTGTGAAACCAGCTCCCACTATACAAGTGGGGCCCGCTTAAACCAACCAACTGACTGCCACAGCAGAGGGGTTTTTGATAGCTGCTGCCAGGTGGGGGTAGAAAAAATAATTGTAGGGCTACTCTGGCCAAAATAATTCAGTGTATGCGTCTTTCCTGGGCAAAATATATCTGTGTCTGTAACCATTCATTTCAATGGTCGTACTTCCATTTTGTTTTGTTATTAACCGGCTCTGTGCTGATGTGACCCTCAGCAAAAATGAGTTTGACACTCCTGCTCTACGGGTTCACTCAACACTAGGGCTAGGCACTGTTACCCTGATGCACTCAGAAACCTGGCACGCCTGGGTTTTATTTCTACCAGGAGAAGACAACCACAAGCTTGGTGGAAATTTTAGAGACAGGTCTGTAGTCGTTTGTGCGGGATGGGTTACGATAAGTTTTTTTTTGTAAAGTGATTCTAACAGAATGTTAGAAAGCAGAAGAGAAGATAGGAGTTAGCTTTTCTAGGAGTGTTCCATAATTGTGTAACCAGCCAATAACTGTTCTGTTTTACCAGGGATCACCAACCCTCTGCTGCAAGGCCCAACAGGCCACGATTTGCAGATCTCCATACAGATGCTAAGGGGAAGTAATTAAGGCAGCAGCATAGCGGCATATGAAGCTCCATAAAACTTGACCTCTTGGTGGGCCTTGAAGAGGGTTGGGAACCACTGCCCTATACCATTTAACTGGACTTGATTTGCTATGGCTACAGCTACACCCTTGCTTCAATCCGCAACATCTAGAATCATGCTCTACACCAACCGTACTCAACTGGTGGACCGAGGTCTGATTGCAGACCCTGTGTCCTGACAGTTGCTGTCAGTTGACTGTACTCAGTTGCTTCTGTGTTGCTGTGCTCAGCACTGCCCCCTTTACATGATCGTCGATGTAGTGCTTAGTCTCCCTGCCAGTGTTATGACTCTGCTCCATGGCACCTATCATTGCAATATGAAGCACTGCATGGGCACAAAGTGGCTTTGCAAGGTACACACAAACTTTGTTTCTCAGCTCTGGCCCATCCATCCCTGTCCTGCCAGCTCTGGCCCATCCATCCCTGTCCTGCCAGCTCTGCCCCATCCATCCCTGTCCCCTCAACTCTGCCCCATCCATCCCTGTCCCGCCATCACTGCCCCATCCATCCCTGTCCCGCCAGCTCTGCCCCATCCATCCTTGTCCCACCAGCTCTGCCCCATCCATCCCTGCCCTGCCAGCACTGTCCCATCCATGCCTGCCCTGCCAGCTCTGTCCCATCCATGCCTGCCCTGCCAGCTCTGCCCCATCCATCCCTGCCCCGCCAGCTCTGCCCCATCCATCCCTGCCCCGCCAGCTCTGCCCCATCCATCCCTGCCCCACCAGCTCTGCCCCATCCACCCCTGACCCGCCAGCTCTGTCCCATCCATCCCTGTCCCACCAGCTCTACCTCATCCATCCCTGTCCCCTCAGCTCTCCCCATCCATCCCTGTCCCCTCAGCTCTGCCCCATCCAGACCCGTCTCTCTGTCCAATCCATTCCTGTGCTCCCAGTTTTGCCCATCCAATCCCTGTCCCCTCAGCTCTGCCCCATCCAATCCCTGTCCTCTCAGCTCCGCCCCATCCAATCCCTGTCCTCTCAGCTCTGCCCCATCCACCCCTGTCCCCTCAGCTCTGCCCTATCCAGCCCACCCCTGTACATGGCCTGCGCAGAATCCACGGGGGTTAAAAGCAGTGTGCCGGGGCCCAGAGCTGTAGGTTCTGTGAGCCCAATAAGATTCTCGGCATGGAGGCCAAATAGTCTTTTTTAGTTTTGCCTGTGGAATCTCTAGACCCCCCAGTGCACTGATTTATAAATAACCACCCCCCCCACCCGCCCCCCATTATATCCCCCTGCTGGTCCTTCACCTATCACCGGATGTCTGTAAATGGACTTTACAAGAAGTGTTTGAGTACCCCTGCTCTACATTATGGATTCATGTTCTGGTCTGCCATGGTTAAAATACACGATCACAGAGTAGGAAGCAATTTTCTCTGTATTTACCAAAGGAAACAGAAAAAAAAATAACCCAATAAAAGCTCATTCAAGAAAAAATTGAAGAATCCAAATGGATTTTCACACCATCAACTTGACTGTAAGGTGAATCGGTCTTCTACCTATCAAATATTCATATCGTAAAATATATTTCATACAATCCTTGCCCTGAACTCACAATTCTATATTATTAGAAAGCGATGTCTACTTTTCAAGATGGCCGGCGTTCCGACAAGCCGGGCTTTCACATAATATAGGATGATTGCCTCTGCAGCCTTTAATAGCTTGATCAGAAGTCATTGCTAAAGTTTCTCATGAGAATTGTCATTGATATATAGCGGAATGACACAAGGGTATTTCGCTTGAGTGATCCCTGTAATTTGGCGGACAGTATTTATGACCTGCAGGAGAAAGTTATATAATGGAAAGCACACATTTTCTCCACATTATATCTGCTATCGCTTCCCTGCCCGGCCGAATGCTCCCAATGGCGCCAGGCTTATATGTTTTTTACTTTTGGTAACATATTCCAGTGTATTTCTCATTATGAGCTGTGTGATATATCCTCCATGTAATCGATGTTCTACTTTTTAGACCAAGGTCAAGTCTGTGATGATAATATGTGGTTCTATGGAAAAAAAAATTATCAAGAGAGTTGGATGTTTCGAAGGATTGACCATATGACACCCAACTCTGATCGTAAATCAAAATTACTTTGTAATTAGAATGGTAATAATATAAATGTGAAAGAAAAATGGCAAACTGCTCTGAGAATTAAATAGGTAATGTGGGCCCACCCATCAGTCTCATCTAAGTGTTAAGCACCAATCATGTCTAGCTATGTGGAAAGACAGAGGTCTGGTCGCATATATCTGCAGATTCCTGTTGAAGCCACACCGCCCCGACAAGGCACTCTGTGTTTAGTGTGGTCCCTACTCTATATATATGAGCCCCATAATAGGGACATGTACTGCAGCTAGTAAAATACAGAGCTACTCACCAGGAGCTGCCGACTCCCATTCAGTGCACTACATGGGGGAAGGGTCACAGCCTACTAGTGTCGGGTAGACCTTCCCCATGTAGCGCACCGAATGGGAGTCGTCAGCTCCCGGTAAGTAGCTCTGCATTTTACTAGCTGCAGTACATGGCCCACTTTGGGGCCTCCCACACTACCTATTTAATTCTCAGAGCAGTTTGCCATTTCCTTTCAATAATATAAATGGAATGGAAATATCCACCCATACCCTATTGTTATTCCTCTTACCCAGCTTTAGTCCTATCCCTCCTTCTGGACCTACTGTAACCCCTCTACTACCCTATCCTACCAACTATTCCCTGCCAATTTTCCACTCTCTTTGCCCTATTCCTACCACTCCTTACATGTCTAGGCCCCTTTTACCTTAACCTATTTTACCCTATAACCTGTCAACTTGCCTCTCTCTCTGCCCTATTCCTACCCTTTCTTCTGCAACTAACCCCCTTCTACGCCAACCAATACCCTACCAGCTTTCCTCTCTGCCTAGAATACTTCTACCCCTCTTCCTACCCTACCCCACTGTACCTATACCCTGACTACTTTTGTCTCCTTGCCTACCACTCCTTCTGCTCCTTGGCCCCTATGACCCTACCCCACTGTACCTATACCCTGACAACTTTCCTCTCCTTGCCTACCAATACTTCCACACCTAGGTCCCTATGACCCTACCCTAATGTATCTATACCCTGCCAACTTTCCTCTCCTTGCATGCCACTCCTTCCACACCTAGGCCTCTTTGACCCTACCATACTGTACCTATATCCTGTCAACGTTTGTCTCTCCTTGCCCTATTCCTACCAGTATTTCCGCACCTAGGCACCTTTTTCCCTACCCCACTACAATACCTATACCCCACCAACTTGACTCTCTCCTAGCCCTACACATACCCTTTCTTCTGCAACTAGCCCCTATCTATGCCAACCTACCTATACTCTACCAACTTTCCTCTCTTCCTGGACAACTTCTATCCCTCTTTCTACCCTACCTTTTGGTACCTATACCCAGCCAACTTTGCTCTCTCCCTGCCCTACTCTTACCCTTTCTTCTGCAACTAAGCCCTATATATGCCAACCTACCTATACTCTAGCAACATTCCTTCAGCTATGCCAACCTACAGATGCAGCACTTGTTAACTGAAAAATTGCAACTCAATTAATGTTATCATCTCAGCACAGGATCCATTGAAAAGCATTAAAGAATTCAAGAGAGAAGCACAATGCTCCAGTGCAATAAGTTGACGCAGTTCACACGAATGGGATGCAATGGGGCCATCCGAAATCCTGCAAGGCTTCGCTAAACGGTGGAGGACTTTAAAGACCATGGCTAAAACTGTGCTGTCACTAACAGGCAACTAAGCCAGAGTGGGGGACAGCGATCGGGCCCTGAAGCAGCCGGATGTTGCCGCAGTAGGGAGCGGCGACATCCAAAAGGTACATTGGGGCCGATGGGGGGGAATCGTCCTCTTTTTATTTTTGGTCCTATGTTCCTCTTCAAAGGAAGCTGCATTTGTACATATACTCTACCAACTATCCTATATTCATGCCCTAATCCTACTATTCCTTCTACACATATCTTATGGTAACTCATCCTCTGCCTTACTCCTACCTTTTTGTCTATATCAAACCCCCTTCCACTCTATCCTTACTATACCCTACCAACTTTCCTCTCCCCTTGCCCTACTCCAATACTTTTTTATGCACATTCTACATTACCATAACTATACCCTACCCACACTCTTCTCGACCTACCCTACTGCTAAATTTTTTTCTCTCAACCGAACCCCCTTTCTACCCAATCCTCCCTTTAACCTACCAATGTTCTACTCTTCCTGTCCTACCCCTAACCATTCTTCTTTACTTACCCACCTTCTGCTTTACACTAACTGCACCCTGCAACTTTCCTCCCACCCTACCCCAATCCTGCACTTCTTTATTCATTTAATCCCCTTCTAGTCTACCTTACCCATACCTTACCATATTTCTTCTTTCCCTGTCTAACTCCTGTGCTTTCTTCTGCAACCAGACCCTTTCTATCCTGCACGTTTTTTTGTCTAAATCCTAAAAAGCTCACCAGGATGCAGGTTGCAATTCACACCGCAATGTACACTGCGAGACACACTGGCTTCACCAAATAATTAGCATGAGTGAGTATGAGTGCTGTGATGGAGAAATTACAATGGACAATGTATCCAATGCTTGGAGGCCGATTCATTAATAGCGGCAGGTAGCGACAGTTGAGTGACTGTAGCAGTATTTTCACGGGGCCGCTAGTAGTCGCTGTGCTTGGCCGCTGTTCGGTTGTTGACAGCGACTCAGTCGGTGTGCAGTAATGTTGAATATTGGGTGAGGAGTCGCTATTTGACAGGTTCCGCGCTGTATGGGAGCGCATGATAGCGACTGGCCCTAGCGACCTGCCCCCACCATATTCATTAAAAAATCACGCTCAAAAAATTCTTGCGCTGTGAAATGCATGTTTAAACCCCAGAGCGCTGGCGGCGATGGGCTAAAAGTAGTTTTTTAACCCCCAAACAACCATATTTTTGGAAACCAAAAAAAACAAGTTTTTAATTACATTTTGTAATATGAATACATTAATATCAGACCTGTAATATCAATTCTGCACAAAGTATTTTTTTTTTTTATACCCTTAAAAAAAAAAAATCTAACATGGCAGAAGTGGTCACAGAATTTTTCACATTTAAAAAAAAAAAAAAAAAAAAACATTAATATGAATTAATTATGAATATTTAAAGAATGTTCCATTGAAATGCATTGGAGAGCGCCAGGTAGCGAGAGGTCCTACCTGTCGCTGTTCAAGGTCGGACGCTGGCGCTGTGGGCTGAGGCTGGAATAATGATGAATGAGTCGCTAGCTGGCGCTATCTCAGTCGCTAAGCAGGATTGGCTTGATAAATGTGTGATTGTGGTGGGGAGCCGGCGTTCTCGTGGCGGTGCCCGTCATTACCGGCCGCTCACCAGTCGCTACCTGTCGCTATCCCTTGTTAAATAAGGGCCTAAGTATAAGGTAGGTCACTTTCTTTCACTCCAGAATAACAGAATTCAGCTAAAGGGAAACAATTTAGCTTCATATGCAAGTGATGTCAATGAGTAAAAGGGGGATTCCACTTTCCCTTTGAAAGTTGTATGGAGGGGACCTCTCATTTTCCTCTTCTTTGGTCCTGAGATGTTTGATGATCTTCTCGACATACAATCTGGGATGCGGGGAGGCCGATTCATTAATAGCGCCAGGTAGCGCCAGATGAGCGACTGTAGCGTGATTTTTTCAGCGCCAGCCAGTATTCGCTGTGCTTGGCCGGCGTTAGCTTGATGACAGCGACTCAGTCGGTGTGCGGTAATGTTGAATACGGGCTGGGGGGTCGCTGTTTCACAGGTTCAGCGTTGTATGTGAGCGCCTGACAACGAATGGCCAGAGCGAACAGCTAGCTTCATATTCATTAACAAATCATGCTCCGAATGTGCTGTCACTGTCCATTCCTTGTTTAAACCCCAGAGCGCTGGCGGCGATGGGTATTAACTAGTTTTTAACCCCTAAACAACCATATTTTTTGAATGTAACATTATACATGTTTTTAGAATCATTTTGTAATATGAATACATTAATCTCAGAGCTGTTAGATCAATTCTGCACAAATTTTTTTAAAAATTTTTTTTTACTTAATAAATCCTAACATTGCAGAAATGGTCTCCGAATTTTTTGACATTAAAAAAAAATAAAAAATAAATAAATAATACCAATTAATTATGATTAATTATAGATTGCTCCATTGAAATGCATTGGACATCGCCAGGGAGCGACAGCTCATACCTGGCGCTGTGAGGGGATTTGCAGCGGCGCTGTTCGTCCAGGCGGCTTCATGATGAATGCCGCGCTAGCCGTCGCTCTCGCCGGCGCTAGCCTCATTTTTCTTGATAAATGCGTCATTGTGACCGCCGCCGGGCGTACTTGAGTCGGTAGTCGCCGTTAGCTGCCGCTACCTGGCGCTCGTCAGACACTACCTGGCGCTAGCCCGTGATAAATAAGGGCCTTAGTTTCTTGCCACTGTATCCCCATCCCCTCCCCCCTCAGTTAGACTTAAATGAGATTAGGATTTTGTCACAGAACTTGAAAATTCTAAAATTAAACCGGACCTTCAGCATGATTTAATGAAAAGCCCAAACCCTTAAAACTATTCCCCAGCACCTAAAGTTAATATATTTCAAGTTTTATTCGCTTACTTATTATTCTTTCCCCAGCTGGGCTTCACCTCTGTTCACGACTCTAGGATACGGGTGCCCCCATCTTGCCTCATAAGCATCACATACTGAGGAGAGGAGAAGGGTGAAAATTGCAGGGGGCGGGGTTATAGCTTTGCTTTGCAGAGCTGGGGTCAGGAAAAGGACAGCAATCTCAGAATGCAGAGCGGCACAGTCAGAAGACACGTCCTGTCTGCAGGCAGCCTGAGGCTCCACGGGCCACCATCTTGGATGTTTAAAGGCACAGAAAATGCACTAGGTGCAGGTAGGATGTTTTTTTAATATGAGCAATCTGTATGTACAGGGGGGAAACATATAAGATAGACTCTTATTCAGGATGAAGGTCCGGATTATTGTGGGCAAACTGTATGTACGGGGGGGGGGGAACATACAAGATAGGCTCTTATTCAGGCTAAAGGTCCGGATTAATGTGAGCAATCTGTATGTACGGGGGGAATAGTATAAGTTAGGCTCTTATTCAGGGTGAAGTTGCGGTTCAACCTGAACCATACAGAAGCAGATCACAGCAACAAGACACAAGAGAACATGGTAACTGACGGCAATTAAAAAAAGGAACACGAGCGATAACAGTGTAAAAAGGAATGAACAAGGCTATGTTCCATTGGTGGTAACAATTCAGCAGACCCTCTTTTGCCTTACCCTAACTATACCCCACTAACTTTTTTTTCTCCCTGCCCTACTCCTGTTCTTCCATCTGCAACTAACCACCATTCTACCCAACCCTAAGTATATACTAACAATTTTCCTCCCTTTCTGCCCTACTCCTGCCTTTAATGTTGCAATGACCCTCTACCTAACACTACCTATACCCTATAAAAGTCCTGTCTCCTTGCCTCAGTCCTCCCTTTCTATGGAAGCAAAATCACAGAAAACACATTCAGACATTGTACCTGCTATTTAAAAATAAACAGCTCACAGCTGACTCACAGCTTCCTGCAATGGGGGTCATGCTAAATATTTGGTGAAGCCAGTGTGACTTCCAGTGTGCATTGCGGTGGGGATTGCAACAATGTAAAAAGGAATGAACGAGGCTCTGTAATTCCATCGGTGGTAACAATTCAGCTGACTCTCTTTTGCCTTACCCTAACTATACCCTACTAACTTTTTTCTACCTACCCTACTGCTATTCTTCTATCTGCAACTAAGCCCCGTGCTACCCAATCCTAAGTATATACTAACAATTTCCCTCCCTCCCTGCCCTACTCCTGCTTTTAATATTGCAATGATCCCATTCTACCCAACACTGCCTATACCCTATAAAAGTCCTGTCTCCTTGCCTCAGTCCTCCCTTTCTATGGATGCAAAATCACAGAAAACACATTTAGACATTACACCTGCTATTTAAATATAAACAGCTCACAGCTGACTCACAGCTTCCTGCAATGGGGGTCATGCTAAATATTTGGTGAAGCCAGTGTGACTTCCGGTGTGCATTGCAACAACGTAAAAAGGAATGAACGAGGTTATGTTCCATTGGTGGTAACAATTCAGCTGACCTCTGATCCCCCGGGTATAAGTTATCTGCCGATTATCTGCCGATTAGTGGTGACAACTGTTTACATGAAAGTACAGCCCTGAGGTCTCTGTTCAAACTATATTCTTGGCCATAATCTAATATATTTACAGTTTACAAAACAATGTGCATTGTACGTTCTTGGCAGGATGTACTTTTCTAAACTTGGCAAAAAACATTTTCCTTTGTCTTATTATTTATTTATTTTGCATTGCAAATAAAATCCTGGCAGAATTCCAAATGGCCGATGTTATTTAATGTGGAAGAGCGTGTTGAATCGTTTATTGGGATCAGATGTGTAAAGCGTTGGTTATATTAAACACGTTAAAAGTGGACCAACACCCACCCCTGAAATCAGGATGCCCCGCTGTGTGAAACCCCCCAGAAAGCCTCTAAAAACTTAAAGTGGACCAACACCCAGGGGTGATCGGCCCGGGAATCTATAAGATTCCCGGGCCGGTCACCTCCCTCACCGCGGGACATCTGAGATGGGGATGTCACGCGGGGTGAAACCCCCCAGAAACCCCAACAAAAACCTTACCTTATCGTCGGCGGCAGCAGCCGCCGCCGCCTCCTGCGCGCCCCTCTAGACGTGCACGCGCCCGCTCCGGCCGTTTGTGGATGGCCGGCGCGCCCTGTAAGAGTGACGTGCGGGAGGCGGCGGCGGAAGTGCTGTCTTGGACGTCGCTGTCACCTGCTTGGACGTCGGCGGGGATTGGACGGCGCGGTCACGTGGGAGCGTGGTGAGGTGAGTTTTTGGGGCTTTCACACAGGGTGCCCCCCCGAAGTGGACCAAAACCGAGGATTGTCAAAATCCTGGGTGTTGGTTCACTTTAACTTATCGGCGGCGGATAAGCCACCGGCGCTGTCTCCCGCGCGCCCCTCTAGCAGGACACGCACCCGTGGCCGTTTGTGAATTTTTGTGCCGTTTGTGTCCCCACTGGGGTGAGTTTTTCACGTTTTTTATGTCTACTATTACTAATGTTTACTGTATATGATATTGTGCAGATACTATTGCAATTTGAGTATACACAGCGCCAATGACGTCACCTGTGACGTCAGGCGCAAATTCTTCAATCTCTAGCGATTTGATTGGTTTACAGTTAAATGTATTCTCTGTTCCTTTTGGCAATCTGTTCCCCTCTGGTGCATGCGGTGGGTCCTGACGAAGGGGGCCGCAGCGCACCCCGAAACGTTGACCCAATTCCACCGCTGTGACATTTGCCTTTGATGTAAAGAATACAATTATCTGCTTTGAACTTTATTAAGGAGTGCTGGTTCTTCACAAACATACCTGGCCGTTTGTGAATGGCCGGCGCGGGCGCGCGCCCTGTAAGAGGGACACGCGAGAGGCGGCAGCTTATCCTGCGCTTGTCCGTCGCCGATAAGGTAAGATTTTAGGGGCTTTCTGGGGGGTTTCACACAGCGGGGCCGATCGGGGTGCCCTGCGGAAGTGGACCAACACTCGGGATAGTGAAAATCCTGGGTGTTGGTCCACTTTAAACAAGCGCCAGCTCTTGCTTGGAGCGATGACCCCTGCTGGCTGCAAGTGGTAAAAAGCTTTAAAATCTGTTGGGATTGCAGCACGTTACCCCCATATCTCTTTGTAACTTTAATTTCTGGAGGTTCATGTATTACACAGAATGCTATTCTGGAAAACACATGCAGCAGTTGTTAAAATGGAAGTCCAGTTATGGCTGGCGCAGGAGACTGTAATGGTTACCAAACAATGTATATTGTTTTTATGTTGTTGTAACCCCTTTAAAGCGGACCAAAACCCACATTTTTAACTAGCATCTCCTCTGAATTGCTCCCCCCATGAGGAGCACCTTTTGCCAATTTTCACTGCTACTGCTTCACTCTAATCCCAGATAATAGCACCTGTTTTAGTTGTAAAGCTCCACCTGTGCTGTTATTGCCACATCTATGCAATGACTGATCGATCGCCTGCCATCTTACAGAAACTGGCAGCAAAAAAATCAGTGTTCCAAGACAATTGGGTAGGTGAAAATATCCATTTCCATTTCCCTAAGAAGGGAGTATTGGCAGGGGAGTTGGCCAAATGCATTTCACAAGTTCAGTGGGTTTTGGTCCGCTTTAAGCCCTGTAACAGTGCCAGGGGAGGGAGGCAGGGTGAGGCGAAAAAAAAAAAACAACTTACCTTGCCAGGGATCCAGTGTGGCCTTTTATCCCAGGACTCATCTCTTGTATAATAAAAAGGAATTCTACAGTATGACACTTTATCACCGCCATGAGAACAATTATTTCTAGAAACTGGAGACCACCAGCTCTACCCACTCTGCTGAAGTGAGTCCAAAAAAGGGGAATCCATTAGTGGGTAGGTATGAGCAAATAAAAAAAAATCATTTTATACTATTCGTCAAATTTTTCTAAATATTGAAGGAAGCAATTTTAAAACAGGGTCTTGGGGGTTTTCTGACATATAGTTCCCCTAGGGGCTTTCAAACTAAAATACCATATTTTTTGCACGACTCACCTGTCCATAAGACGTACCTAGGATTTGGGGGAGGAAAAAAAGAAAATAAATATTCTAAACCAAATTTTGTGCTAAAACACCCATTACATGTATTGTGCCCCCCCCCCCATCCCATTTCCATAGTCAATGTGGCATTTCCGCCCATCTCATAGGCAATGTGGCATTCCCCCCTCCTATTCCCCATAGGCATTGTGGCATCCCCCCCTCCCATTCCCCATAGACAGTGTGGCATTCCCCCTCCTATTCCCCATAGGCATTGTGGCATCCCCCCCTCCCATTCCCCATAGACAGTGTGGCATTCCCCCTCCTATTCCCCATAGGCAGTGTGGCATCCCCCCCATTCCACATAGCCAGCGCGGCATTCCCCCCTCCAATTTCCCATAGGTAGTGTAACACTCCCCCTTTCTCATAGGCAGAGTGGCATTCCCCCCTCCTGTTCCCCATTGGGCAGTGTGGAATTTCCCCCAACCGCTTATTCAGTGTGGCATTTCCCCCTCCCATTCCCATAGGCAGTGTGGCATCCCCCCTCCTATCCCCCATAGGCAGTGTGGCATTTCCCCCTCCCATTCCCATAGGCAGTGTGGCATCCCCCCTCCTATCCCCCATAGGCAGTGTGGCATTCCCCCTCCCATTCCCCATATACAGTGTGGCACCTCCCTCCCATTCCCCATAGGCAGTGTGGCATTCCCCCTCCCATTCCCCATAGGCAGTGTGGCATTCCCCCCTCCTATTCCCCATAGGCAGTGTGGCACCTCCCTCCCATTCCCCATAGGCATTGTGGCATCCCCCCTCCCATTCCCCATAGGCAGTGTGGCATTCCCCCCTCCTATTCCCCATAGGCAGTGTGGCATTCCCCCTCCCATTCCCCATAGGCAGTGTGGCATTCCCCCTCCCATTCCCCATAGGCAGTGTGGCACCTCCCTCCCATTCCCCTTAGGCAGTGTGGCACCTCCCTCCCATTCCCCATAGGCAGTGTGGCATTCCCCCTCCTATTCCCCATAGGCAGTGTGGCACCTCCCTCCCATTCCCATAGGCAGTGTGGCATTCCCCCTCCCATTCCCATAGACAGTGTGGCATTCCCCCCTCCCATAGGCAGTGTGGCATTCTCCCTTCCCATTCCCCATAGGCAGTGTGGCATTCCCCCTCATATTCCCCATAGGCAGTGTGGCACCTCCCTCCCATTCCCATAGGCAGTGTGGTATTCCCCCTCCCATTCCCATAGACAGTGTGGCATTCCCCCCTCCCATAGGCAGTGTGGCATTCTCCCCTCCCATTCCCCCATAGGCAGTGTGGCATTCCCCCTCATATTCCCCATAGGCAGTGTGGCACCTCCCTCCCATTCCCATAGGCAGTGTGGCATTCCCCCTCCCATTCCCATAGACAGTGTGGCATTCCCCCTCTTCCATTTCCCATAGGTAGTGTGACATTCCCCCATTTCATAGGCAGTGTGGCATTCCCCCTCCCATTCCCATAGGCAGTGTGACATTCCCCCTCCCATTCCCATAGGCAGTGTGGCATTCTCCCCTCCCATTCCCATAGACAGTGTGGCATTCCCCCCCTCCCATAGGCAGTGTGGCATTATCCCCTCCCATTTCCCATAGGTAGTGTGACATTCCCCCATTTCATAGGCAGTGTGGCATGAAAAAAAATGTATACTTACATGAACGCTATCCCCGCTCTTGCTTCTGGCGTCGTCACTGCCTCTCAAGACAGCGTGTACTGACATCCGAGTGTTTGTGTCAGCGCGTGCTGACACCTGAGAGGCAGTGGTGGTGCCGGAAGTCAGAGCGGGGACAGCAGGTGCGAGACTCATGTAAGTATACTTTTTTTTTTTTTACATTCACCCAGTAAGATGCACTGAAACACCCCCCCCCCCCCCCCCTCTACTTGGGGGAAAATAGTGAGTCTTTTAGGGCGAGAACATCGGTAATACCCACATCTTACAGTGGCAGGAAGTGGTTAATAAATAACCTCTACATGAGAAAGATGCCAATAATTAAGTTTATTTCAAGGAAGTAAATAAAGCAGTAGCATGAGCAAGCAGCTGTTCCTGCTTGGGGTACTGCCACCTCCTGGCGGTAAGGTGGAATAATCTTATATAATAGTGTTTAAGGGGGTTATTTAAGAAGGGATAGCGTCGGGTAGCGCCTCGTAGCGGCAGGCAGCGTCTGGTGAACGCCGGGAGCTTTAAGCAAAACCACATTTATAAAAGTGAATCTGGTGAGCGCCTTTAACAGCTCCATGTAGCGTCACATGTATTATTACAGGCGGCTCAGCGTACAGCGCCGGCGCTCTAGATTCCAGAGATCCAGGTATTACCTGTCGCTCAGTGTCGCTCTCCCATACATTTCAATGGCCGTTCATTTGCTTGTGTTTAAACAGCGTTTTTGACATTTTGTTTTTTGCTCCAATCATTGTGTGACGTCTCCTGGCTGCAAACAAACACTTTTAGAAACTTTTTTGACTCTTTATATTTTTATACAGAATTGTCATTACAGGTCTGGCACTAAAGTGTTAATGTGTTACAACAATGTCATTCCATGTGTTTTCGCTTTGTTACTGGTGGATATGTGTTCAAAAACAGACTTTAATCACACAGTGTCTGGCGCTCTATGCTATAGGCGAAAATAACAGTGATTTGTCCAGCTTCTCCTTAAAACATAGCTTTTAATCCATCCAGTTAAAAACAGCTTTTTGTGAAACTATTGAGGTAATTGAAATGGCCCAGTAACAACAAAAGGCAAGCACCTAGTGACGCGTTTCAAGCCTGGTCAGGCTCATATCGTTGAATATGGTGTGAGTCGCTGAGAGTCGGTTGTACTGAGCTGGCGCTACCTCTCGCTCCCTGCAGCGCTGTATTGGTGTTAGAGCACCCAACATACATCACATTCATCAATGCCAGCCAGGTTACTACAGCGACTGAGGAGCTCTGTTACAGCGCCCGATAGCCGCTTACAGCATCTACTAGAGATCGCTGTAAGCGCTGCTATACAGACGCTCATCTGCCGATATCTGGTGTTAGTAGTGAATCAGCCTCCACGTTTGCCCAATAAGATGCACTGCCATTTTCCCCCTACTTTTTGAAAAAAAAAAAAGTGAGTCTTATAGGGCGAGAAAAACTGTAGTACCCGCATCTTACAGTGTCAGGGAGAGGTTAATAAATAACCTCTACATGAGAAAGATGCTAGCTCTCAAGGGCAGAGCTCTCATTCCTATTGTCTCCTGTGCTCACAACACTTGGGCCCTTATTTAACAAGGGATGGCGCCAGGTAGCGAATGGTGAGCGAAAGGTAATGACACTCACCGCCACGAGAACGCCGGCTCCCCTCCGCAATCACACATTTATCAAGCCGATCCTGCTTAGCGACTGACAGAGCGCCAGATAGCGAATCATTCATCATTATTCCAGCCTCAGCCCACAGCGCCAGCGAGCGACCTTGAACAGCGACAGATATGACCTCTCGCTACCTGGCGCTCTCCAATGCATTTCAATGGAGCAATCTTTAAATATTATTAATTAATTGCTATTAATGTTTTTTTTTTTTTTTTTAAATGTCAAAAATTCGGTGACCACTTCTGCAATGTTAGATATTTTTTTAAAGGTAAAAAAAAAATAAATAAAAATGTGTGCAGAATTGATATTACAGGTCTGATATTAATGTATTCATATTACAAAATGTTTTGAAAAACATGTTTTTTTTTTTTTTTTAAATATGGTTGTTTGGGGGTTAAAAAACTACTTTTAACCCATCACCGCCAGCGCTCAGGGGTGTAAACATGCATTTCACAGCGCGAGAATTTTTTGAGCGTGATTTGTTAATGAATATGCTGGGAGCCGTTCGCTATGGCCATTCACTGTCATGCGCTCCCATACAGCGCGGAACCTGTCAAACAGCGACTCCTAACCCCGTATTCAACATTACTGCACACCGACGGGGTCGCTGTCAACAGCTGAACAACGGCCAAGCACAGCGAATACTAGCGTGCGCTGTGAAAATAACGCTACTGTCGCTCATCTGTCGCTACCTGGCGTTATTAATGAATCGGCCTCCCCGTTTAACCTCGTGGCATCTAATTTTGTATTGTTCCCTGTACTATATGTTTTACCTTGTCTGTAATGATACCTTGTAAAGCGCTACAGAAGATGATGGTGCTATATAAATAAACAATAATAATAAAAACAATAAAATAAACAAAAATAATACTTAAACAATAAAATTGTTTATTTCAAGAATGTGGATAAAGCAGTAGCATGAGCAAGCTGCTGTTCCTGCTTGGGGTACTGCCACCTTCTGGTAGTAAGAGGAAATAATTTTATATATTTGTGTTTAAGTTTCCTTGTAAAAAAAACCTGAATCTATATTTGCACTTAATCTCATCAAATTGCATATTTATAAAACACTGTATATTAATTTTTACTGTGCATATTTTTGCAAAGATGTGTTGTAAAACTTGGCAAATCTCCAATGACATATCAAACATTTTACAGCGAAGGAAGCAAAAAAATATATATAAAAATTTGAAATCTAGTTAAATTGCGGATTTTTTTTTCTTTTGCGCTGGCCCGTCTCTCTGCTGGAATTTAAATACCGTCAGTATCCCGAGTGCTCATTGTAATAGAATGTGGGAAAAGAGGTTTCAGCTTTGAAAATGAAGTCCTGTCATATTGCTGAAGCTTCCACGGGGATCGTTATAAAGTTGCCATTGGAGAAAACATTAGAATAAAACAAGGAGATATTCACATCCCGAGCAGGCGGCTCGTTCGCACAAAGAGATTATCATGTATTATTCATGAAACTCAAATCTGGGAGTTCTTCCAGCACATACCACTGACGAGGGATCGAGTTTATCAACTGTTCTAAAATCAGCATGTTTCATCTAATGCAATGAAAACGCCTTACTCAAAGACGTGTTTACCAAGCACTACATTAAACCTAATGAATAGGCATTACAAGACCCCATACATGTTTAGTATTCTAACTGCCAATAAGCGAAAAACACAAAACAAACTCCCCGCATTAGGTAACAATAGGTTAGGGAATTAAGGAATGCCAAGTTAAATGAGACAAGGGAAAAGGTTTCGCATTTGCAGGTCTAAACATAATTTTTATATCGTTGAGTTACTTTAAAGGTTTTCAAATGCTTAAAATGCCCAAGTTAGAAGACAGGCTGCTATTGATTTTGATGACAGGCCTGGACTGTAGGGTGGATGGTTAAGCTCCATGAAGCCGCTTTCCCTGATAACAGCTTGTGTCTAGATAGGAACCAGGATTAAACCGGTTGAGTGCTTTATTGATTACTTAAAATACTTTGTACCAGAACCATCTGGCAATCCTGAAGTCCCACCATATATGAAGGTGCGACTCTGAGAGAAGACAACCCCAAAGGTGAGTGTCACGGCAAACTTACCTGGGCTCCGGTCCCACGCCGTCTCCAGGCGAATGGCCCGGGACTCTTCCTGCCCGTCGGCCGCGCCGAGCGTCACCTCGAGCAGCGCCGTGTGCGGCTTCCGCCTCCTCCTATGCTCGCCTCCGCTTCCTTACCTGTGCTCGCGTGCCCTCCTCATATCCCTCATATGCCCTGCATATGCTGATTAAAGGGACCAATCCCTTTTAGATATAACCAAGGCGTAACACCTGTCAAAACTTATAGGGCATCCAGCCCAAAGTTGAAATGTGCACCAATCACTTCACACCCCTGTAGTGCTCAGCCCTATAAAGGTTTTACCCCTCCAATACTCCGGTGTTCGTGATAGCGATTAGCTGAGTGTGCCTTTGATCTTGATTACGCCTGTTTGATCCCGTTGCCGACCCTGCTTAGTTTGACCAATCTGTGATTGCCGCCTGGATCGACCCTTGCTTGTACCCTGACCACGCTTCTGTCTTACCCTTTGTACCGCGAACCCGTGACCTCCCGGATTGACCTTTGGCTTGACCTCGACTCTTCTATTATCTCTCCCTTGGTGCCGCAATATTTAAGGATCGACTACTCATGTATGACCCCGGCTTCTCAACATTGCCCAGTCTGGCCTTTGGTTCACCCGCCTTCACCCCCTGTAAGCTTACATCCTTTGTGCTACTAAGTCCTGGGGGCAACCATGTCCGGCGAGGCGTGTATAGCGTCCCGGCAAACGGGGAAGCTAGCAGCGGAGATTGGGGGTTGTGGACTTACCTTGAAGGCGGGTGTCCCACGGGTCTGACATTGTTTCTAGATAGAAACCAGGATTTACGCAGGGGGTGCTAAATAAATTGAAGCATATTTGTGCGACTTTAACTGGTTGAGTGCTTTATTGATTACTTAAAATACTTTGTACCCGTGAAAGGAAATTGCAAGCTGCTCTAAGGATTAAATAGGTAGTATGGGAGGCCCCAATGTGGGCCCACCCATCAGTCTCATCGGGGAGGCCGATTCATTAATAGCGGCAGGTAGCGACAGTTGAGCGACTGTAGCGGCATTTTCAGAGCGCCCGCTAGTAGTCGCTGTGCTTGGCCGTTGTTCGGTAGTTGATAGCGACTCAGTCGGTTTGCCGTAATGTTGAATATTGGGTGAGGAGTCACTATTTGACAGGTTCCGCGCTGTGTGGGAGCGCATGATAGCGATTGGCCCTAGCGACCGGCTCCCACCATATTCATTAAAAAATCACGCTCAAAAAATTCTCGCGCTGTAAAATGCATGTTTAAACCCCAGAGCGCTGGCGGCGATGGGTTAAAAGTAGTTTTTTAACCCCCAAACCACCATATTTTTGGAAACCAAAAAAAAACAAGTTTTTTAAATAATTTAGTAATATGAATACATTAATATCAGACCTGTAATATAAATTCTGTGCTATTTTTTTTTTTTCCCTTAAAAAAATTATCTAAAATGGCAGAAGTGGTCACAGAATTTTTCACATTAAAAAAAATAAAAAAATAAAATAATAACAATTAATTATGAATATTTAAAGATTGTTCCATTGAAATGCACTGGAGCACGCCAGGTAGCGAGAGGTCATACCTGTCGCTGTTCAAGGTCGGACGTTGCCGCAGTGGGCTGAGGCTGGAATAATGATGAATGAGTCGCTATGTGGCGCTATCTCAGTCGCTAAGCAGGATTGGCTTGATAAATGTGTGATTGTGGTGGGGAGCCGGCGTTCTCGTGGCGGTGCCCGTCATTACCGGCCGCTCACCAGTCGCTACCTGTCGCTATTCCTTCATAAATAAGGGCCTAAGTGTTAAGCACCAAGCATGTCTAGCTGTGTGGAAAGACAGAGGTTTGGTTGCATATATCTGCAGAGACATGTTGAAGCCACACCAGCCCGGCAAGGCACTCTGTGTTTAGTGTGGTCCCTACTCTATATATATGAGCCCCATAATAGGGACATGTACTGCAGCTAGTAAAATACAGAGCTACTCACCGGGAGCTGCCGACTCCCATTCGGTGCATCACATGGGGGAAGGGTCACAGCCTGCTAGTGTCAGGTAGACCTCAGCCCCCATGAGTGCACCTGGCTATATACAAATGAAAGGAAATGGCAAGCTGCTCTGTGAATTTAATAGGTAGTGTGGGATGCCCCAATGTGGGCCCACCCATCAGTCTCATCTAAGTATTAAGCACCAGAACCATCTGGCAATGCTGCAGTCCCACCATATATGAAGGTGCGACCCTGAGAGAAGACAACCCCAGTTGAGCTAGTCGGAGACATTTTATGCAAAGGGGTAGGAAACATATACCATATGAATAGTACTTTCACTCCCGCCTCCAGTGCTTCAAGGGCATGTTAAACCGGACCGACAGTCTGGCACAGTTAGAAAAAGAAAGGTAGTGGCCATTTTGGAGCTTCCTCTCCCAACTGACATAACTAAAATTCACAGGAACAGGAATCCCAGCACGACTTCCTGTTTGCAGGTGGCCTGCAAGTCCATGAGCCACCATCTTGTTTTTAAAATTGACCCCAGCAGAAGTTAGAAAAAGGTAAATTAATTTTTATGTGCAGCAATCTAAATTCCCCCCCCAGCACAAAAAACGGTGCTCATAAGTATCCCCCCCCCCCCCCCCCCGGGGAGGGATACTTATGAGCACAGTTTTTTGTGCTGGTCTGATCTGATTCAAGTCATTTTTGACTGTTGGTCCATTTTAAGGTGCAGGTAAAATTTCATGTAACGTCTGCAGCAAGAAACCGGGAAGCTAGCTGAAGCTCCAGGTTTAGGGCTGCTGCAGACAGAAGCCTGAAAAAGCAAGGCAAGGTAGTGATAAGGAGCAGACAAGGAAGTCAATGAACATAAATCATAGTCATCAAAGTATAGAGGTGACAGATCTCACAGTGCTAGATATTGAATTGAGAGTTTAAAATATTAGGATGCTTTTTCGCTCCCTCCTTCTGTGACTATAACAAACAAGGTGAGTCATTCTGAAAAGCCGGAGTGCAGACCGGCATCTTCGTTTTACTGGTGTATTTTGTAGTTGTGGACAAACCAGGTCAGGCACCCAGGCGGAGATTGTTTGTTACAGCTTGAGAGTGAGTTTTCCAATATATTAGCACCACACAAGGCCACGCAGCATCAGGTATTTTTCAGCTGAGCCACATCAAAGCCATATTTAAAGTGGACCAACACCCGATGCTGATCGGCCCGGGAATCTATAAGATTACCCCGATCGGGGTGCCCCGCTGTGTGAAACCACCCAGAAAGCCCCGAAATCCCTACCTGCTCCTTGATCCAGTGGCGCATGCGCGAGCCGCCGTCGCTGCTCGCGCATCCCTCTAGGAGGGCACGCACCTGCGCCGGCCGTTTGTGAATGGCCGGCGCGGGCACACTCCCTGTAAGAGTGACGCACGGGAGGCGGCGGTGGGCGCGCTCACTTGTCCGTCGACGGACCTCACTTGTCCGTCGGCGGGGATTGGCTGCAGCGGTCACGTGGGAGCGGGGACCGGTGAGTTTTTGGGGCTTTCAGGGGGGTTTCACACAGCAGGGCACCCCCGATCGGGGGGGCCCCACCGAAGTGGACCAAAACCCAGGATAGTCAAAATCCTAGGTGTTGGTCCACTTTAAGATGCTAATTTTTAGCTCAATGTTGTTTCTATGTCGCTCTCCCATAGACTTCAATAGTCCTTTTTAGTCTTTATGTTTTTGGTACTTTTGGTTTGTGTTCTTACCTTTTTTTGTGCACATTTAGCTGACATGGGATACCTTGCATGTTATATTTATTGTATTTTTTGGAGACGCGCCTAATTTGCATTTTCAGTCTTACCACTATTGTGTCATCTCTGTGCCCTTAATGTCATTCCAGGTCTTGTCGCTTTGTCGATGTGCTTGCAGTGTTTTTAAACCCTTTTTTGTCATGTGCCTGGTGGTGAAAGCCTTAGCAGCATGTTTTTTTAGCGGCAACACGGATACTGTAGTTTTTCGTGCCAGTTTTCTTGCGACACCCAAACAGCGCAGCGCAGCGTTGCTTTGGGCGCTATGTCTGTGTTGCAGCGCCATTATTATAGTGGTCGCTGTCGTTTAGTCAGCGTCATTAGTTTCAAGCTGATTTTACTTTGTTGTCTTGGCCAGCCGACATTGTCTGCTACATGTGACCTTAAAAGTGTATCTGTGTTTGTGTTTTCACAATGTTTGTCTTGTTGTGGGGTGCGCTGCTTGTAGTTTTCTGTTTTTTTCTATTTTCATTTGCGTTTTTCCCTTTGTGTCTGTTCGTGGTTTGTGTACTAATTTCTTACACATGCAATGTAATTTTTATTTTTTTTTTCTTACTGAATTATTCATTTATCAATGTTTGTTTTGGGAGCTGTTTGTTGGCTGTTGATGTTTGGCATTATTATGTTTGTTTGCAACATCTAGTTTTTGCCTGTTAGACTGTTTTTTTTCTATTTGTTTTGATTTTTTTTTTCCTTCATAAAGACTATGCTCTAGCAGGTGTATGACTACACCCGGCCCAAATTTGGGAGGGGGTGATAGTTGAAGAGCTACAGAAGACTGTGGACCTGCGCTTCAGGGACAAGCTCAAGCCCAAGGTCCGACACGAAGCCTGAGGCAGTCTACTGGCTTTATGATGCCTACACAGCTAGTGAAATGAATCCAGACAAAATAACTTTTCAGTATGGTTAATGTCTTTTATATCTACAGATAAGTGTCCCCCCTCTGCAAATATGTCAAAGAAGTCCTCCCCTGGACCAGAAGCACTGACCCTGACACCTCAGTGGGGGAGGGCCATTCTGCAATGGCAGAGGTGGAGGACCGAGGCTCTGAAGTGGAGGAGGTGGAGGATGAACTGGAAGAGTTGACCAGGGAGGAGGAGGAGATTGTGCTGAGTTCCTGCAAGGTGGTGCTGGAGGAGTCCTCTTATCAGTGGTGTCAGTCTCAGGTGGGGAGTCCGGAGGTGATGGTGTTAGACTCCTCGCCACTCCATGTTGCTGGTGGCAGAGTTTTGGAGGAGGCTGGTCCCTCAGAGTTGGGCTTCGAAGCATCAAGTCGTGCGGCTAGTCCACTGCCTTCCTCACCTCACAGCCCTCCCTGCATGAAGGCCAGCACCTCGTCCACTGGTGAGCTGCCTTGATGTCTACACAGTTGTCTGCCCACGGTTGACATGCAAAATGTGTTAGTCATGCGTGTTGTTTTGTCTTTCATATTGTTTCAGGGCATCACAGCCTCCCCTTTTCTGAAATTTTCGCCGGAGCACACACAAGGTCAATGTTATCCCGCGAACATACAATACATCCCCAACTGCCTATTGTGTTCACTAGGTGCTGCCTGTTTGGTTGTTAGCCCCACATAAGGAATCTTCTTTGGTTTCTTCTCTTCTTTCCCTTGCCACAGATCCAGATGGCCCTCCTGCTGGGCCATCTGCACCAGGCCTGCTACCGCCTTGCCCCCACCAGCATCCAATTGGGTCCAGCAGCATGGGCCATATTCATACCTTTGACGGGGAGTAAATTTGAGCCAGGTTTACATCTGTAGCTATATTTAATATGTGGTTCCTAATGGGTCACCTACAAGATGCCAGACATCTGTGTTTTGTCAGCCACCCTGTTTGTTTTGTTGGTTTGTGGGGGACTCATCCTTGTGAAGGCATTACCACTGTGTGTTTGGGGTTGCATTGTGTTTGCATTGTCCACATTTGCACTCCCACAGAGAGTGGGTGTGTTTCTTTTTCATAACATTGTTATTTTTTCATTACATAACATAACAAGTGTAGTCCAGCATATGTAAAGCCTTCAATATACGTCTCCTCAAATACACTAAAGCACCGCATAACTGCTGTCAGAGTGTGTCCTATGGGCAAAAGATGACATCCTTTACAATGTAAAATAAGCTAAAATTGCATTGGGGGCACTACTGGTGAGGTTAACATACCAGCAATCTCCTCCAGACTCTGCTCCATTTCGGGAATGTCATATGTTAGGCCTATAAACACAGGGAAACAGAGATTATGAGAAAATTAACCAGCATGGCTGAAGTGGCCATCAGCAGACACATTAGAAAGATCATCACAGGTGTGCACTTATAGACAGTGTGACCTGGCTGAGCTTGGCTGGAGGCTGCAAAGGCTGCTGATGGGTATCGTGGCTCACTGGGGCCTATGAACATAAGGGAAAACCAGAAGAACTAACTTGAGAAACTGAAAGAACATGAACTAACATGGCCAAATGCCCAAACAGAAGACACATTGGAACCATCTGCACAAGTGTGGACTTACAGACAGGGTCAGCTTGGCTAGAGAACAAACTGGCTGTGGGTGGGTTGCCTTGCTGGGTGCATTGATGGGACCCATATTTCATTCTGCCCCTCTCGAGCACAGGAACTGCACTTCCAATGTCTGAATGTAATGGTTGTGTGCGATCATGAGATGAGGCTGCGTAGAGTGAGATTGCTGTTACTGGGTTAATGCCATGATGCCTATGCATACCAACGATCAGTCAAGGCCAGGAAATTTGAGAATGCTTATGGATACTAGGTAAGTAAGGGTGCAAGGTGTGAGTCTGAACAAGACCAGGTTTGCAATGCTGGGAGGGGAATCAGAGAACAAAAAGGCAAAAAGCAAGGTTGGGTCTGCATTTAGTGTGTAAGCAACTTTAACATGTGTGTTTGTATTTAGGTGTTAAGGGATATGGAAAAAAAGACTTGGCTGATGACCCCAGTGCGCAACCTGCAGAGTACCGCACATGTGCACTGTGGAATGAACCATTGGCCTGCTGAAAGCACGCTTTCTATGTTTGACGGAGGAGGGGAGATTATATACAGCCCAGAGAAGGTATCAAAGACCATCCTGGCTTGCTGTGTGCTATGCAATCTCTGCATAGTACATCGGATGGAAGAGCCAGCAATTGGTGCCCGAAGTTCCAAGCATGCTCACAGAGCAGAAGATACACAGATGATTTGTTTGTTTTTTGGGGTAGGTGGCAAGAACTGGGATTGTAATGATGCCTTTGGAACAGCAGGGAGACATTGGGTTCAAGCATAGTTAAAAAGCTAACGGCACAAAAATAAGGACAACCTTGAAACATTGCCAAACAGCAATTTAATTTAACAGAACGCTTTAGACAAACTAACAGGTTTGTATTTTCCCCTTTATAGGCACTGTAAAAAAGTCACAGCACAGACACATTCAGCAACAATTTATGGAAATATGCAGTTAATGCTTTTTGGTTGCTATTTTGATTATGTTTTTGTTGTGATTTTGCCTTTTGCACAGTTCTACTAAAGTACAGTACAGTTGAACTGATTTGAATGTTATGTATTCTCTTTAGTCCCTGATCCCGGTTTGGAGGTCCATATCTCTGTTGCACATACACCTGACCTGGGTGTCAAAAATGGTAAACACTGCCAGCCTGACAGCATACCTCCCAAGTGTCCCTGATTTGGAGGGACCATGCCTCTTTTGAGTCCATGCCCCCCTATCCCTTGTTGTCTTATTTGTCCCTCTTTGAGGTGTATAATGCTTCAATAAATGATTGAAGTCCATATCCCATCCATCCCTCAATGAAGGGGTGTGGCCTAACTTAACATATATCCCTCTTTCCCACCCTGAAAAGCTGGTGGGTATGTGACAGGTCAGACTATGTTGAGATGTATGGTTGCAGATCAACTTGAAGATAAAGATCAGGGCAGAGCCTTTCATTATTATGTTCTTTCTTTGCTACTGTTTGTCAATATATTAGGTCCCTGGGGGTTGACCCTTGTGCATAATGAGCATTGGTTTTCTTATTTCTCTCATTGCATGTCTATCTGATAATAAAAATACATACAGAGCCCATGCTGAGATTCATTTCTTATCTCTCTATTTCGGTATTGTTGTCAGGCAAAACAAAAAATTAGAAAAAAATATAATGAAAAATAGAAATAGAAAACAGGCAAACAAAAATAAAACAACTTCCACCGACAGCGAACAGCTCTTTTCTACTTTGTTAAATCCTGCAGTAGATCAGTATTACAAACCGCTGTGTACTGTCAAAGCAGCAAAGAAACAGAGAAGATCAAACGAATAATAGCGAGCACATTACACAGCTTATGAATAAGCCAGTTGGAAGGATAAGTATTGAATTTTTACACACTAATATGGATAAAAACAGAAGGTTGTTAGACTGTCTACATTCACGTAAGAAGCTTAGCCAAGAAAGTGCAGCCATAATATGGCCGGATAAAAAAACCTGTTGCTTGAAGATGGAAATGACGGCAGGATTAATGTTAATTTTAGGATGGCAGACAGCGGGAGAGCGTGAAGAATTCTAGAACAATTATTTATGAGACGCTAGCAGAACAAATGCCACGAGATTGAAAAATACAGGTGAGGTTTTATGGCGGATACCCACTGAATGGCAAAGAGGGAGTGAAATTATCACTAAGCTGGCTCCGATTGATAAATGCCCGACTATGGATCTTGAATGAAAATATTAGACACATCACCCCATAAAAAATAATCTAGTCCGTCCAATGCTATTGCAAACACTCCCCATAAACAATCAGAGCTCTTTGCACTATATTTTATCTAAACTTCAATCTAAAGTACATATAAGTGTAAAGAAAAGACTCTGGCCCTCTCCAGCGTGTTCTCTGGGGTCGGTTCGCCAAACTGAACATAGCACAGTCGGCTATCTTCAGGTGCCCGTACAAACACTCCGGGGAGCCTCCAGCTGCCCTTGCTAGCCTTCTGTCACATACTTTTTTTGATACCAGGCACAGACACCACCAGGTGTACTCCCTACGGTTTCCCCAGAGGATGGATACTAGGGCAACACAGCAGAAGGGAAGGCCAGAGTGTCAACATTTGATGCATTGGGGAATCTGATGAGCAGAGTGGATATTCAGGATTATTGCTGCATTTGCACATTTACACATATACTGTATTTTTCGCACTATAATATGCACCATTTTTTCCTCAAGGGGGGATGTCAGTGTGTCTTATTATTGGGCGAATGTAAAACAAAAACAAAAAGAAAAAAAAAATATACTGTCCCCCCTCTCAGGCTGGTGTGTGCTGACACCCGAGTGTTTGTGTCAGCGCACGGGAACGCACTCGGGAACATCACACTGAATAAGGGGATGGGGGGAATGCCACACTGCCTATATGGGAAATGGAGGGGGTGCCACACTGCCTATATGGGAAAGGGAGGGGGGAAGCAACAATGCCTATGGAAAATGGGAGGGGGGAATGCCGCATTGTCTATGGGGAATGGGAGGGGAGAAAGCCACATTGTCTATGGGGAATGGGAGCGGGGATGCCACATTGCCTATGGGGAATGGAAGGGGGGATGCCACAATGCCTTTGGGGAATGGGAGGAGCGAATGCCACACTACCTATGGGCAATGAGAGGGGGGAATGCCACACTGAATAAGGGGATGGGGGGAATGCCACACTGCCTATGAGATGGGGGGATGTCACACTACCTATGGGAAAAGGGAGGGGAAATGCCACACAGTTTATGAGGGAAAGGGAGGGGGAATGCCACACTGCCTATGAGATGGGGGAAATGCCACACTGCCTATGAGATGGGGGGGTGCCACACTGCCTATGGGAAATGGGAATGGGGGATTCCACACTGCCTATGGGAATGGGAGGGAGAAATACCACACTGAATAAGGGGATGGGGGGAATGCCACACTGCCCATGAGATGTGGGGAATGCCACACTGCCTACAGGAATGAGATGGGGGAATGACACACAGCCTGTATGGGGAATGGGATGGGGGAATGCCACGCTGCCTATGGGAATGGGAGGGGTAATGACCCAATTACTGTGGGTAATGGGAATGCCACACTGCCTATAGGGAATGTGGGAATACCACATTGCCGAATTGCCTATGGGGAATGGGAGGGGGGAATGCCACACTGAATAAGGGGATGGGGGAATGCCACACTGAATAAGGGGATGGGGGAATGCCACACTGCCTATGAGGTGTGGGGATGTCACACTACCTATGGGAAAAGGTAGGTGGAATGTCACCCTGTTTATGGGGAATGTGAGGGGGGAAGCCACACTGCCTATGAGATGGGGTAAATGCCACACTGCCTATGGGGAATGGGATGGGGGAATGCCACACTGCCTATGGGAATGGGATGGGGGAATGCCACGCTGCTTGTAATGGGGTATTTTAGCACAACATTTGATTTTTTTTCAAATTTTCCTTCTCCAAATCCTAGGTGCATCTTATGGGTAGGTGCATCTTATAGAGCGAAAGATAAGGTTATCCCAAACTGGCCTCTTACAGTTGTGTTTTTGTGACAAAAACACAATGGTACGAAAAGCTGTCCATCTTGTGGCACTCATCTCACAGCTTGCCATGAGAAAAAGAAAGGCACATCTGTATAGAGTCATCAGCCAAGTCTTTATTATAGAAAATAACGATGCATGGTGGAGCTTGGCTGCCTTATACACCTCCACGGCGATAAAATGAGATTCAGATATTCCACTGCAGACAGCAGATAACGTTTTTTAATCTCAGGCACTTATGTACATGGTGTTTTGAGAATTGACTGTGTTCCGCTCGCTATTATATTATTTTCGTTTCAAATAAATACATCTGCCTCCTGTTTAGAATTCATGAAATTGTTCCCTGGCCAGTCAAATAAAAAAGCCTTCAGAATTCATCCTAGTAAGAATTAATAAGGTGAGGCGCTAACATTGAGGGTCCTAAATGAAACCCGAATTTAAGTGGCTGCTCACCACCTGAATACCGAAACGAGAGAACGCGTCTCGCCGCCTTGCGTCTTCATCGCGCATTCTAAGGCAGTCTGGTGACTTAAGAAACAAGTTCTGCCTCCTTCTAATGTTCCAAACAGATTACTGTTGTAATTTATCGTCATAATGGAATAGATGAAGTGTGCGGCGCATCCATCACCGTGTGACTCCGCCATTCCTTACACGCAGAATGTATTTGATCCTTTCCCAACGCTACGAGAAGGAAATTCATCGTTAGGTTTTGTCTGCCTTGGGCTTTTCATCACTAAAAAGATCATAAAATAAGACTTTTATAAAGAAGCTGTTGCACTATTTATGTTCGACATTATTTAGTTCTCCGGAAGTTGTGTTTGTTTCAGCAGAGAACACAACTTCTTCTATTGAATCCATTTCTTTTCTTTTTGCTTTTACTGTACACTGTCAACTGTTTTGTACAACCATATTGTTTAAAGGGTAGTAACACTTTCCATAGCATTTTTATAGTGGACCAAAATCCACGGTGATCGGCCTGGGAATCTATATGTGCCATAGGACCGGGAACAGGTGAGTTGGTTTCGGCGATCTGGGAGGTAGGACCGGGAACAGGTGAGTTGGTTTTGACGATCTGGGGGATTTCACACAGCAAGGTGGTCGGGGTGCTCCACACTCCTGAGCTCAAAGGTTTGACCTCTTTGCTCTAATTTAGCTTCTTCAGATGAGGGGATCACAGTCTTGTGTTCCAGTAGCTAAAGAGTTACTGGCAGGGTTCTCACCTGGGGAGGTCACTACTTTTGCTTGATTTTGCCAATTTTTTTGCAACTCACAATGTGAACCTTAGCGACCACTGTGATTGGTGTACTTGGTATAGACTTCCTGGCTCTGGCTTGCTAATTAGCTGATTGGCTGAAGCAAATGACGCTTCACACTCCGAAGCTCCTAGGTTTGACCCCTTTGCTGTAATCAAAGCTTCTTACATACATCACTGATGGAGTATTTTTCATTTATGGGGACAGCAGGGATGCTGGCTATATCAGTTTTTCAAAATTGGAGCCCGGCTTATCCACTCATGGCAGTAAGTGGCTTCTGTTATGTTTATCACTGGTGTTGGTTACTGACAATTGCCAGGACTGTTAGATAGAGCACAGTGTGCTGAGCAACTGGAGCAAGTGACATTGTTAGGTGCATTCTATAGGAACAGAGCACAGCTTATCCACTCCATGTATGTAATTAGGGGTGTGGTTTATCCTGATCAACATATCAAGCCATACTATGTCAGTTTTAAATAGAAATACATACAGACGAGTTAATCTTCACAGTGTTCTCTGCATCACACAGCACAATGCACACATCACATTGCACTGTGAGCTATCTATGAGCTATTTACATTGCGGTAACAGGTTCATGGCTGCTTTACAATGTATCACAGCCGGTTACGATAGAAACAATTAAAATAGATCAACTGCTCCTTGACTATAACAATGTAGCACAATGTTACTCTGACCACAGAATGACTCATCTTGTTTGTTATAGTGACAGCAGGAGGGAGAGATAAGGCATCCAAATATATATAAATATATATAAACTCCCATACCATTATATTTCTCTGTGAGCTCTGTCGTATGTACCCGTATGTGCCAAAAAAATGGAAAATAACTCCCAGCGCAGACCCTTTCCCCCAAAACTTTATGTATATATATATAAACTTTATATATATATATATATATATATATATATATATATATATATATATATAGCTGTTCTGTGTGCTATTTACATTTCCTCATGACTGATTTACAATGCATCACATCTGATTACAATAGAAACAATTATCATACACCAGCTGATTCTTTTTTATAACAATGTCACACAATTTGACTCTCACCAGGGATCTGCCAGGCTTTTCAGAATGACCTATAGCCACAACAGTTTTTTAAACTCCCATCCGTAACTCATTTATGATCATAGATTTAATAGATTTTAATCAATTTAATAAATAATAATAGAGGGAAGGTCTGAGGTGCAAAGGTGGTTAAATATCCCGAACTGTCACCTTAGACGGCACAGAATCCCCCTTTTTGTAATGTTTGTCCAATTTCCTTTTATTACTATACTTCGTAGGACTTCTTTAAATTATCTGAAAGGTTCATTACAATACAATCCAGTTGAACAAATAATACAAAGGAAAAATGGCTCTCTAGTACTAAACTTTAATTTAAAAAGGTTTTACGGCATCTCTGTGTCCTGAGATTGTCTTCTATAGGCTCTATAGGGGACAGCGAGTATTGATTGTTTTTTAAATGAAGCAATGCCAATAACAAAGATCAGCCAAGGAAATTGTCCGAGACTGCGTGAACAACGTAATCCCGCTCTAATCCTTTTTCCATAAGTGACATTTAAGGCGTGATTTTCTGTGACCTGAACAGGGAATACAGTAGTTGAGGCTGCTTAATTGGAAAACACATTTGTCTAATGAAAAAATAATCCAGGGTTTTACAAAGCTGGCAGTCGCTGATTGTCTTGCGCGCATCTGCAACCGTCCAACAGCTAGGGCGCAAGGTTTCAGGTGCTTGGCATTGTGGCACAGCCTGGGTTGCCTTGGTTTGTCCTCTGTCTGCTCTGCTGGCATCACAAACATTTACTGTGACTTATGATGAGCCAGAACTTTAATCTGGAACGATATTCTATTTCAGAAACCCACCTCCCGAATCGTTCCTAGTATCCAGCATTCAGTGCTCCCCAATGCTGGATACAATAGCTTCAGCCACCCCAATATGTGAACTGATAGAGGGATCTCTTAGACCCCTTGCCAGTTCCCAGGCTACTTCCTTTTCCAGTTCCCCACCATACAGCATATTCTTTATAGGTTGGCTGGGTCGGGGGGCCTCCTCTGGTCCAACAGTGTCCTGTACCATCCACTGCAGGTCGCAGGTCATCAGCACGACCAATAAAAGCTGATACACATGCATGACCAATCAACCATTGTATGCCTGAGCGGTCGGAGAACGCATTAACCAATCACAATTACACTGGCGCACCTAGTCCCTATTAGCCACGTCCAGCTGACCAATAGCCTGGGCCCTAGCTTGCACACATCTGCAACCATCCAAAAGCTAGGGCACAAGGTTTCGGGTGCTTGGCATTGTGGCACAGCCTGGGTGGCATTGGTCTGTGCTCTGTCTGATCTGCTGGCATCGCAAAAATTCACTGTGACTCATGATGAGCCGGACATTAATCTGGAATGATAATCTGGTTTAGAAAACCACCGCCCGAATAGTTCCTCATATCCGCCATTCAGTGCTCCCCAATGCTTGATACAATAGCTTCAACCACCCCAACATGCGAACTGATAAAGCGATCCCTTAGACCCCTTGCCAGTTCCCAGGCTACTTCCTTCTCCTGTTCCCCACCAGACAGCATACTCTGTATAGGTTGGGCCAGGTCTGGTCCAACAGTGTCATGTACGACCCACTGCAAGTCCCAGGTCATCAGTAAATCCATTAAAGGCTGGCATGCATGCAAGCCGGCGTATGCTGGTGTGCATGCGTGACCAATCAACGCTTGTATGTGTGCGCGGTCGGAGAACGCATTAACCAATCACAATTACACTGGCGTATCCTTATCAGTCATGTCAGGCAGACCCATAGCCTGAGCCCTAGCTTGCAAGCATCTGCATGGTCCAGCAGCTAGGGCGCAAGGTTTCAGGTGCTTGGCATTGTGGCACAGTCTGGGTTATATTGGTTTGTCCTTTGTCTGCTCTGCTGGCATCGCAAAAATTTACTGTGACGCATGATGAGCCGGAATGTTAATCTGGAACTATAATCTGGTTCAGAAACCCACAATCCGAACAGTCCCCAATAAGCGGCATTCAGTGCTCCACAATGCTGGATACAATAGCTTCTGCCACTCCAACATGTAAACTTATAGAGGCATCCCTTAGACCCCATGCCAGTTTACAGGCTACTTCCTCCTTCTGTTCCCCTCCGGATGGCATACTCTCTATAGGTCATCTGGGTCAGGGGGCCACGTCTGGTCCAACAGTGTCCTGTGCCATCCACTGCAGGTCCCAGGTCATCAGCACAACCAATAAAGGCTGGTACGCATGCATGACCAATCAAGGCTTGTATGTGTGCATGGTCGAAGAACGCAATAACCAATCACAATTACACTGGTGCTTCTAGTCCTTATTAGCCATGCCCAGAGGACCAATAGCATGAGCCCTAGCTCTAAATAAGGAGATCCATGGCAGAAGTCCAGTGCAGAAGATTCCTGTGCAGTTCTTGTGCCACCTCGTAACCTCGCTGTTACCCGGATCTCTGAAACTCTGAATCTCTGGTGTATGAGCCCTGGCATCGCTTACAGACCTCGTTCTTGGATTATCCCCTTGGACTCTGCTGATCTTGCCGTGTATGATTCTTCATCTGGCGCTGGACTTCATCTTTTGGTATTAACCCTCTTGTGACTGTCCTCCCATATCCAACCTCTGGTCTGGTCTTACAGATTACCCTTTTAGATTGCCCCTTGCTTTAAAGTGATATAGTGTGCTTGACCTCTGCTTACTTTCCCTTCATCTCTGCTTGTGACTTCGGCTATCCATATGGTCGGCCTTTTCCCTGTCAGGTTACCACTGCTGTCTGCCCAGGCTCTTGTCTCCCTGGGAAGCAACCTTGGGCCACCCAAGCAGCAAACCTATCCTCCCTTGCAGGGGGCTCAAGAGAAGACCAGGGTGGTCCATAGACTCCGCTCCTGCAGGGTCGAGCTTGGGTACTGGATAGTAGTTCCTGAGTTCCATCCTCAGAAGTGGAAACCAGGACTCTCCCCCAGCAGTGCTCTCCTCAGTTCAGTAACTGTGATAAATGGTCATTGGTCTGATGATGGTGTTGCCCCACCAGCATCTGTAATGACACAAGTCAACCCCTCCTCCTTACTTGACATCCCACCAAGCTAATGCTGGGCCACCAGGGAGGAAACCTTTTATACCATAGAGGAGGAGCTTCTCTGGAGCCCCCCATGTGTTAGTAATGACATCACTGTAGGTGAGAGACATGGAGGAGAATTTCCTAGCGATTTTCCTTACCTCCAGTGATGTCATTGATCCCATGGGGGGAAATCCACAGAGGCATGGCCTCTGTAGTGTAAAAGGTTTCTTTCCCAGCGCCCCAGAATTAGCTTGGTGGGAGACCAAGGAATGAGTAGGGGGGCCTGTGTCCCCCTTCACTACAGATGCTGGAAGGGTGGCTGCCAAAGCCACCCTCTGTCATTACAACACCAACACCTGCCAGACCACCTCGTTTCACCTTGTTTCATTCTCCTTATTACTTCTCACTAGTCCTTTGACTGTCTTTCTTAATGCAGAGTGACATAAGCAATCTATCAGAAATTAGATGTAGCTCCAATCCACATCACCTGTCTACTATAAACAGGCGTGAGGTGAGTTGTTGATGGCATTAGCATGACAAGTAGCTATGAGATGTTAGTAGGATGCCTTGGGTTTGGAGTAAAAACAACATTGAGTTGATGGCAATAGATGTCAACTACCCCCCCCCCCCCCCCCAGCTCTATTCAAGCTTGGCTTCTTCATCTTGACATAAAAGGTCTCTTAATATCTTTTTTGGACCCATTTTCTTTAGTCTCCAAGATGCAAACTTGACTGTAATCAAAGGATGTGGGTGAGTCCTGGCCAGAGGGGTAGGCTGTACACAATGTAGCCTGCTAACACCTCATAGCATCAGTCATGCTAATGCAGCCAACACCTCACCCCCCCCCCCCCCCCTACTTTTTATGGTAGATCGAGGGTGTGGATTGGAGCAACCACATATTACTGCTGTTTCCTGTAACAGTCATTCTGTCCGGAAATGTCCAGGTATTGTGTCTGGCCTAGGTTAATTGGAAAGCCGATAAGTTTAGGTATTGTGTCTGACCTAGGTTAGTTGGAAGGCTAATAAATCCAGGTATTGTGTCTGGCGAAGGTTAGTTGGAAGGCTGATAAGTCCAGGTATTGTGTCTGGCCTAGGTTAGTTGGAAGGCTGATAAGTTTAGGTATTGTGTCTGGCCTAGGTTAGTTGGAAGGCTAATAACTCCAGGTATTGTGTCTGGCGAAGGTTAGTTGGAAGGCTGATAAGTCCAGGTATTGTGTCTGGCCTAGGTTAGTTGGAAGGCTGATAAGTTCAGGTATTGTGTCTGGCCTAGGTTAGTTGGAAGGCTAATAACTCCAGTTATTTTGTCCGGCCTAGGTAAGTTGGAAGGCTGATAAGTCCAGGTATTGTGTCTGGCCTAGGTTAGTTGGAAGGCTGATAAGTCCAGGTATTGTGTCTGGCCTAGGTTAGTTGGAAGGCTGATAAGTCCAGGTATTGTGTCTGGCCTAGGTTAGTTGGAAGGCTGATAAGTCCAGGTATTGTGTCTGGCCTAGGTTAGTTGGAAGGCTGATAAGTCCAGTTATTGTGTCTGGTCTAGGTTAGTTGGAAGGCTGATAAGTCTAGTTATTGTGTCCGGACTAGGTTAGTTGGAAGGCTGATAAGTCCAGGTATTGTGTCTGTCCTAGGTTAGTTGGAAGGCCCATAAGTCCAGGAATTGTGTCCAGTCTAGGTTAGTTGGAAGGCCCATAAGTCCAGGTATTGTGTCCGGTCTAGGTTAGTTGGAAGGCCAATAAGTCCAGGTATTATGTCCGGTCTAGGTTAGTTGGAAGGCTCATAAGTCCAGGTATTATGTCCAAGCTAGGTTAGTTGGAAGGCCCATAAGTCTTGGTATTGTGTCCGGTCTAGGTTAGTTGGAAGGCCAATAAGTCCAGGTATTATGTCCGGTCTAGGTTAGTTGGAAGGCCGATAAGTCCAGGTATTGTGTCCGAGCTAGGTTAGTTGAAAGGCCCATAAGTCCAGGTATTGTGTCCGGTCTAGATTAGTTGGAAGGCCGATAAGTCCAAGTATTATGTCCGGTCTAGGTTAGTTGGAAGGCCCATAAGTCCAGGTATTGTGTCCAGTCTAGGTTAGTTGGAAGGCCAGGTATTATGTCCGGTCTAGGTTAGTTGGAAGGCCCATAAGTCCAGGTATTGTGTACGGTCTAGGTTAGTTGGAAGGCCCATAAGTCCAGGTATTGTGTCCGGTCTAGGTTAGTTGGAAGGCCGATAAGTCCAGGTATTATGTGCGGTCTAGGTTAGTTGGAAGGCCCATAAGTCCAGGTATTGTGTCCGACCTAGGTTAGTTGGAAGGCCGATAAGTCCAAGTATTGTGTCAGGCTTAGGTTAGTTGGAAGGCTGATAAGTCCCGATATGTCCGGCCTATGTCCATCCCCAACATTTGCCCTCTTATGTTCAGCTAGCGCACTTCATTTAAATATTCTTTGCACTGAGCTCAGTGCGGGCGGCACAGGAAATCTGAATGGAACCAATGTTGTTCCTCTTTAAGCGACTCACACAAACTTTCTCGTAATTGTTAACACATCTTGCGGCTTGAAAACGTGTCTTATTTTTCACAATAAAATGATGACCTCCTCCACAAAAATAGATTCTTAACTGTTCAGTTTATAAGCACATGGTTTAATTAGTATTGATGTTATCTGCATGAAGCTATCAGAATGGATTTAATTAACAAGCCCAGAAATATGTCGGTGAACATTTCCACTCATCTGAGGGGCTTCACGGTAATCGAAGGTGACTAAGGAATCGTTGACACAGAATGGATGAATGCAGGTTCGCTTGACCTGATAGGAATCACACATGATTGGGATTTTTTTTTTTTTTGTTTCTGCTGAACATGCACATAATTACTATTACAGGTCCTAATTTAGTCCATTATACCTGAAAAAAGTGGCTTAGAAAAAATAATTGATTGTAAAGCTATTAACATAAAAGCAACACAGCCATGGAGGTAGAGACAAGTAAAGACTGTGGGGATTGATGCATAAAACTCATCACAAAAAGAATTGTCTCCAAGCTTTCGGATGTAAACACAACTGAATAAGATGGCCTTTTTGTTTTTGATAAAGTGGGTCATATTTGGTGCCACTTTAAGACTGCATTCTGTCACAGGGATCGCGGTTACACCTGGGTTCAATGACACATGATCACATTGGGGGTCCGGTTGATGACCTCATCGCAACGGCAGGCATCATGCCATGTAGAACAGCATTCCGTGAAGTAATGTTCACGGTCACAGGGGCTGAGGTTACACCTGGGTTCCAATGACAGATGATCACATGGGAGGTCCGGTTGACTGCTCATTGCAATGGCAGGCATCATGCCATGTAGAACAGCATTCAGTGGAGTAATGATCATGGTCACAGGGGTCGCAGTTGCACCGAGGTCCAATGACAGATGATCACATGGGGGGTCCGGTTGACTGCTCATTGCAATGGCAGGCATCATGCCATGTAGAACAGCATTCAGTGGAGTAAGGACCACAGTCACAGGGGTCACAGTTGCGCCTGGGTCCAATGACACATGATAACATAGTGGGCCCGGCTGACTGCTCATTGCAACTGCAGGCGTCATCATGCCATGTAGAACTGTGTGGGGGCTGGGGAAGGGTCACGTGGTGAGGAGGCAGGACTGCGACCCAGAAAAATTACCCCGGGGCCTGGGGCACCAACAGCGTGAACAAAGCAGTTTCATCAGTGTGTCCAGGGGTGCAGGTTGAGTGCCGAGTGTGGGAGGGCAGGTGGCACTGCCAGGGCAGGTTCTGGGAAAAATAGCACTTAGAGCAGGAATGAAAAAAATCTGCCCCCTCCTCACCCATGTTATGGTAACCCTGCTGTGCCATACAGGTATGCTTCATGCTGTCCCCCTACCATGACGCGTTGGGAATGTGTACATTCACGGCACAGATGCACAGGAAATGTGTGTACAAGCATAAAATGGAGCAGTTATAGCCTAGATGTAGGGAAAAAGGCTTGTGAGCGGAAGGTGGCAGGTTTGATTCCCAACCATGGGACATAAGAAGACCAGTACCCACCGGACCATGAGGGAGCCCCTGACCCAGTGGACCTGAAGAGAGGATACTGCCCAGTAGCGGACTGGAGGAGGAAGATGCCAAATTGTGAGTTTTGTGTATTTGTAACAGTTTTTGAACTAGTAACCCCTATACCAGTTCACATGGTAGTGGGAGCCGGAGTAATTGTAAACAGCATCCAGGAGTAACCAATGCCGGATACCGGGGAATATCTGGCTAGAGGGCTTCCGATCTGGATACTAGAACTTGACAGATGGTATGCAAATTGAGAGCTGCCAGTGACAGGTGCTTCGTCATTTCTGCCCCCCTTACTACCCAGGTCCAGCATGTGATGTCACTTCCGCCCATAGAGCCTGTGATTTACCTTGAATTCACCTTTGTTTTTGAGCTGCAGCGTTGTAGCGGTTGCAACACAGGTGACTCACTTATGTGGTTCAACCAGTAGGATTTTGGATCAGAGGGAAGGTCGGGGGTATTTGTGTGTATTTATAGGGTTTGTGTGGGATGGCAACGTCATGTCATGAGTAAGGACCAGACGGTCTGAAACGCGTAGATGGAGGTGCTCTTTCCCTATTTTTATGAGATTGCCTGCTTTGTATACTACGGCTTTTAATCATTGGATTTAAAGGATTGGATTTTTAACTGCTTGATTCTGGCCGGTCTTTATACTGTGTTGCTACTGCCACGAGGAGAGCGCTCGCAGCCATTTGGAGGCATGTTTCAAGTACCTAGGAACAGGTAGGGTTTCGATAAATTACTGGGCGATTGCAACACAGGAGACTCGTTTATGTGGTTCAACCAATAGGATTTTCGATCAGAGGGAAGGTCGGGGGAATTCGTATGTATTTATAGGGTTTGTGTGGGATGGTAACCTCATGTCATGAGTAAGGACCAGGCGGTCTGAAATGCGTAGACGGAGGTGCTTGTTCCCTATTTTTATGAGACTGCCTGCTTTGTATACTATGGGTTTAAATCACTGGAATTTAAGGATTGGATTTTTAACTGCTTCATTCTGGCCGGTATTTATACTGTGTTTCTACTGCCACAAGGAGAGCGCTCACAACCGCAGCCATTTGGAAGCATGTTACAAGGACCGTGGCTTTGTTAATCACAGGTAGAGCTGACTATTGCCATTAACTGTTGTGCTTCCGAACTGGATAGACCCTGCTCGGGCCCATCACTACTTGCAACACCCACGGTGTTTTGTTAGAACATATTGTTTGTTCACCCTAGAAGGAAAATGAATCCAGCTAAAATTCCCTTTTGGTTTGCTCAGACATGAAGTTGAAGGCACTGGGCAGCATTAGAACCTAGAGATGGCCACCAGAACATCATTTAAAGTCCTTGTAACCTGCAACACTCATTAGTTTTATTCATTACACTTCTATTTTGTCTCTCTATACTGAAAAGGACATATACTGGAAATTACATTGGAAGGCCATCAATGTCACCCGACTGGTAAAACCTATTTTTTTTTATTTTTGGGTCTCCACGATATATGGTTAATTAAAAAATTCTAGAAACAAAGTTGGGTCTGATGTTCCTGATACATACAACTACCATCTTTTCTTTTTCTGTTCTTTTTCTTATTTGGCTGGCATAGACTAGCAATGAAGCTTGAAGCCTGTCCATGTGGCCCCTCTGGGAATGTCTACCCTAACTTTGTCATTATCATTAGTTTTCTAATAAAGAAAGTGAATGGCAGTTTTCTCTCCTGAAAAAGAAGTAAGTTCTCTCACCAGGCTCCGAATTGACCCTATAGTAATTGAATGTCCACTTGTTCAGGCCACATGATGATCATTTGTGTTTAATAACACATAGTAATTGAGTACCCACTTGTTCAGAACATGTAAGGGTCATTTAGGTTTAATAACAAATAGTAATTAAGTGTCCACTTGTTCAGGCCACGTGAGGGTCATCTGTTATTAGCAACATGTAGTAGTTCAGTGTCCACTTTTCCACATGAGACTCATTTGTAAAAAAAAGATTAAAAAAATATTTGTGTAGTGTCCACTTGTTCAGGCCATGTGGTGCTCTTTGTGTTTGATAACACATAGAAGTTAAGTGCCCAAGTGTTTACGGCAAATTATGTTCTTTTGTGTTTAATAACAGATTGTAATCGGGTGTCCACTTGTTCAAGCCACACGAGCGTCATTTGTGCTTAACAACAAATAGGGGCCTGGTGAGTCACTTCATTTTTAGGAGAGAAAACTACCATTCACTTTCATTGCCTACCTTGGGGCTGATAAAGAGCCAGGTGAAAATTTACCCCCCTGATAGACAATAAAAGTGAATGGCAGTTTTCTCTCCTGAAAAAGAATTGAGTTTTCTCACCAGGCTCTGAATAGTCCCCATAGTAGTAGACCGAGAAACAAAGTGTAAACGGTAGCTAAGGGTTATTTATGGGTTAACAAGTCCAGTAAAAGGGGATATCCGAGAGCAAAGTCCAAAAGGTAGCCAATGGTCATACACAGGTGAAAGCGGACCAAAACCCACCCCGGAGTCTATGATACTCCAGGGCAGGCATAGTCGTCCTTATCGGGGGTGCCCCACTGTGTGAAACCCACAGGTCACTCGAAAACTCTTCTTCGTTCACAATCCAACGCCACATGCACGAGCAGTGGTCGCACCCCCACTATCCCTTTAGCAGGGTGTGTGTCTGCGCCAGACATTTGTGAATGGCCAGTGCGGTTACGCTCCCTGTTAAAGGGTAGCAGGGGATGCATGGAGTGGACGAGGGGACTGGGAAGAGTTGAGTTCGTTCAGGTGACCTGGGGGGTTTCACACAGCGGGACACCCCCGATTAAGATGCCCAGGGGCAAGGGCCAAAACCCAGGATAGTCAAAATGTTGGGTTTTGGTCCACTTTCACGAGTCTAGCAAAGAGGTTATCCATGAGCAAAGTCCAAAAGAGAAGAGGACATACACACAGGATCCAAGATTGTCAGGCATTTGTGAACGGCTGGCGCAGGCACGCTCCCTGTTAAAGGGTAGCGGGGGATGCGGCCAGCATCTTGAGTGCGCTGATTGGACAAGTGGCTGTACATGCGCCGTAGGACCAGGAAGAGCTTTGTTTGTTCAGGTGGCCTGGGGGGTTTCACACAGCAGCCCCCCCCCCCCCCCCCCCCAATCGAATGCCCCAGGGAAAATGACCAAAACCCAGGATAGTCAAAATTGTGGGTTTTGGTCCACTTTAACAAGTCTAGCAAAGAGGTTATCCATGAGCAATGTCCAAAAGAGAAGAGGACATACACATAAGATCTAAGGTTGTCAGGCATCAGGAGACACAGGAACACAAAAGGCAGCACAGCTGAATAGCATAGTATCTTCTGGCATCATACTGATGACAGGGACTTCCTTATAGTAGTAGAAGGTTTGGTTCTATCAAAGTCGGCTGACAAGTCCACATGGCTTGTGTCATTTCCTCTGGTCAGCTTATAAGTCCACGTGAGTAGGCTAATTTCCTCTAGTCAGCTGACAAGTCCTCATGACTAGTTTAATATCCTCTAGTCAGCTGACAAGTCCTCATGACTAGTCTAATATCCTCTAGTCAGCTGACAAGTCCTCATGAATAGTCTAATATCCTCTAGTCAGCTGACAAGTCCTCATGACTAGTCTAATATCCTCTAGTCAGCTGACAAGTCCTCATGACTAGTCTAATATCCTCTAGTCAGCTGACAAGTCCTCATGACTAGTCTAATATCCTCAAGTCAGCTGACAAGTCCTCATGACTAGTCTAATATCCTCTAGTCAGCTGACAAGTCCTCATGAATAGTCTAATATCCTCTAGTCGGCTGACAAGTCCTCATGATTAGTCTAATATCCACTAGTCGGCTGACAAGTCCTCATGAGTAGTCTAATATCCTCTAGTCGGCTGACAAGTCCTCATGACTAGTCTAATATCCTCTAGTCAGCTGACAAGTCCTCATGACTAGTCTAATATCCTCTAGTCGGCTGACAAGTCCTCATGATTAGTCTAATATCCTCTAGTCGGCTGACAAGTCCACATGACTAGTCTAATATCCTCTAGTCAGCTGACAAGTCCTCATGACTAGTCTAATATCCTCTAGTCGGCTGACAAGTCCTCATGATTAGTCTAATATCCTCTAGTCGGCTGACAAGTCCACATGACTAGTCTAATATCCTCTAGTCAGCTGACAAGTCCTCATGACCAGTCTAATATCCTCTAGTTGGCTGACAAGTCCACATGGATGGTAGTTAACCCCTTGCATACACACCATTAGCTGTATTCATTAACCCCACGCATGCACCATTAGTTGTATACCATGCATGAGCAGCAGCAGACTGTTGCACACATGAACCTCGTTCATGGGGATTGGACAAATCCGGGTGCACCTGCGCAGACATGCGTGCCGGATTATGACATAGGTCATCTCGTAACTTACCTTCAAATGTCTTCAGCGTACAAAATGTATTGACTTATTTTTTTTTACTTTAAACAGGGATTTAGGCCTGGACCATGCACATAGAATTTACTGTGGATCATGTACAGGAATTCTGCCATACATTGTGCTCAGGAATGTTATCATGGATCTGACTGTATACAGAGATTGCGGAACTCTAATTAACACAAAGGGGGTTATTTGAGAAGGGATAGCGCCAGGTAGCGCCTCGTAGCGGCAGGCAGCGTCTGGTGAACGCTGGGCACTGTACACAAATATGTATCGTCACATGTATTATTACAGGCAGGTCAGTGTATAGCGCCTTTAACAGCGCCATGTAGTGTCACATGTATTATTACAGGCAGGTCAGTGTATAGCACCTCTAACAGCGCCATGTAGCGTCACATGTATTATTACAGGCAGGTCAGTGTATAGCACCTCTAACAGCGTCATGTAGTGTCACATGTATTATTACAGGCAGGTCAGTGTATAGCACCTCTAACAGCGCCATGTAGCGTCACATGTATTATTACAGGCGGCTCAGCGTATAGCGCCGGCGCTCTAGCTTCCAGAGCCATGTAGTGTCGCTCTCCCATACATTTCAATGGGCTTTCATTTGGTTGTTTTTTAAAAATAGCGTGTTTGGCAATTTTTTTTTTTCAGATCATTGTGTGACGTCTCCTGGCTGCAAACAAACACTTATATAAATTTTTTTGAGTTTTTATATTTTTATGCAGAATTGTCATTACAGGTCTGGCACAAAAGTGTTATTGTCACAGTGTTATAACAATGTGTTTTCTCTTTGTTCCTGATGGATATGTGTTCAAAAACAGACTTTGATCACACAGTGTCTGGCGCTCTATGCTATAGCGCTCAGTTTTAAAACGCCAACGCTGTGTGTGTGTGTGTGTGTGTAGTTTTTTCTTAAGTATGGTGTGGACGCACTGAGCTGGCGCTACCTATCGCTCGCTGCAGTGTTATACTGTTTTTCGAGCGCCCAACACACATCATATTCATCAATGCCAGCCAAGTTACTACAGCAACCGCAACGCTAGGTTACAGCACCCGATACCCGCTTACAGCGTCTACTAGCGGTCGCTCTAAGCGTCGCTATACAGATGCTCACATGCCGATACGTGGCGCTAGTAGTAAATCAGCCTCAAATCATTCTCATAAACACAGACCCTTCCAAAATATGGCGAGAACAGGAATCATTTTACAGCAGCTTTTCTTTTCATTTGGTTTATCTCAGCTGCCAGGGCCGGCTGCCTGTAAAGGTCATCTTTGGCTTTACCATTAGTATGAAGATGTGATTTAACACACAACCTGTATAAGGTGATCATATCCTGCTGCAGGAATTTTCCATCGCTTCCATTGTCAGTCAGAGAGATACAAGCCTGACATTTCATTTATGTAACAATACAGAACACATCCTTCCATGATAGAGTCCCGTTACAGCGACACCACATTTTAAATCCATTCTTATGTCCAACGTCGATGTTCTCCATTCCCTCTGACATTTCCAAACATTGTAAAAACATTGTAAAGATCTGTATTTAAACAGCCGAGAACAATATGGAGAAGGCAAACAGATGTGGTGGCAATGCACCAATAACCGGTAAGAAAAGATTAATACAAACAACAAAGGAATTGATTATGTGATTGTGTCTGGTCGTAATTGTAAAGATTCATTCAAACCGGTGCAAACATAACAGGGGCACATTTATAGAAATTCAAAATGAGGTTTTATTTTAGATTTAGATGGAGGTATTTGGTCCCGTTTTGATAAATCATTGTTAAAAAGAAAGAGGGCACCACGAATGACCAAAAAAGATAAATCTAGCTAATATTCCCCTTGGGATGCCCCCTAAGTTCCAAGTAGCACACAACCAACAAAAGAAATTACTAGAACTCGGAAAACATGGGCACTTCAACCAAGTTTGTAATATGTAAGATTTTATTAAGGTTTTATTAGTGGACACAATAGGACCTTGAAGTGGACCAACACCCATGGCTGATCGTCCCGGGAATCTATAAGATTCCCGGGCCGATCAGCTCCCTCCCTGCGGGGCATCCAAAATCAGGATGCCCCTCTGTGTGAAACCCCCCAGGACGCCCACAAACCTTACCTTCTCCCCGTTCCAACGGCGCATGCGCGGACCGCGGTCGCCTCTCGCGCTTCCCTCTAGCAGGGTGCGCCCGTTTGTGAATGGTCTGCGCGGGCGCGCTCCCTGTTAGAAGGAAGCGTGAGAGGCGGCCTCCAGTGCGCTCATAGCCGCTGTGGTTGTCCGTCGCTTGTCCGTCCATACCACAGCGGCTCTGAGCGCTCTGATTGGACAAGCGCTCGTGTAGGAGCGGGGTGAGGTGACTTTTTGGGGCGTTCTGGGGGGTTTCACAAAGCGGGGCACCCCCGATCGTGGGGCCCCGCAGCAGTAGACCAAAACCCAGGATAGTGAAAATCCTGGGTGTTGGTCCACTTTAAAAAACACTAACACACCAATACAAAAGACAAAAGCATACGCTCCTGTTAGGGAGAGCGCTGCGGGTCCATCTCGCAGCACTTCCCTCACCGCCGTTGCTGCTCCCTCTCCCCGGGTGAGCGCTGCGCACCCAACTCGCAGCGCTCCCCAGTCCCTCTCCTTACCCGCTCCTGCCGGCGGGCTCGCGGCTTCCGGCGCGGTGTCTGGCCGTGCGCTGGCTGCTCCCAGCCGTCTTCCTCCTCCTCGTGCTGCTTCCTTGCATGGTTCGGTGCGCGCACGCCCCCGTCCACTAAAGGGCGCGCGCCGGATTTCTGAAATATAAAAGGCCTGTACACCACTGATTGGTGCCTGGTCATCCAATCATGCATCCGCTTCCCCTATTTAAGGGGCACTTCCATTTCCATCAGTGCCAGATCTTGGTCTTCCTTTGTATGCAGAAAGTCTGTTGTTTTTAGTATTGCTCACCCGTGTACCGACATTTGCCTGTCCCCGACTCTGAACCTGTGCTGCCAGCCCTGACCTCTGCTTGAACTTTTACATCGCCTTTTGCCTGCCTCCTTTGTACCGCGCATTACCTCGGCTGACTGTGTGGCTGAGCCGCTGTTGGGGGTAGCGACCTGGGGGTCACTCACCGCTACAAGACCAACCTGTTTTGTGGCGGGCTCTGGTGAATACCGGTGTCCTCTTAGACTCCGCTCCCCTGACACGGCACTCGCTATCAGTAACACGGTCACAGCGGATCCACACCTGTGCCGCCACACCCGGTCCGTGACAGCTCCCTTCCCTGGAACTAAATAATGAATACAACGATTTGATTTTATACATGATTTTGTAAATGATAAAGTTAATTGATAATATGGTATACACGAGAAAATCTACCCTTATTGTGCCAAAACAATATTTTGCCCCTTTATAGTTTATAGATTTGTTGTGATATTTAGAGGGGCAAAATATTATTTTGGCACAATAAGGGTAGATTTTCTTGCATATACCATATTATCAATTGTTACCTTCCCTCCTTAATTAACGTTATCATTTACAAAATCATGTATAAAATCAAATCATTATATGCATTATCTAGTTCCAGGGAAGGGAGCGTATGTTTTTGTCTTTTGTATTGGTGTGTTAGTGTTTTTTAAGGTCCTATTGTGGCCACTAATAAAACTATCTTACCTATTACAAGTTTGATTGGAGTGCCCATGTTTTCTGAGTTCTATAAGTAATTTCTTGTGGGCTATTTGGGGAACTTGGGGAGCACCCCCAAGGGGAATATTGGTTAGATTTATCTTTTTTGATCAGTTGTGGTGCCGGCTTTCTTTCTGAACAATAATTTATCAAAACAGGGCCAAATACCTCCATCTAAATCTGAAATAAAATCTCCTTTTGAATTTCTTTATCATTTACAAAATCATGTATAAAATCAAATCATTGTATGCATTATCTAGTTCCAGGGAAGGGAGTGTGTTATTAATTGTCTTGTGTATTGGTGTGTTAGAGCCTGATTCATGAAGCTCTAGCTCCAGGTAGTGCCTTGCAAGCGTCAGGTAGCGTCAGGTAACCGCCGGACACGGCACGCAATTCCACATTTATGAAGCCGAATCTGGTGAGCGACTGGAACAACGCCATGTAGCGTACGATTCATCATTATCCCAGGCTCAGCATACAGCGCCGGCGTTTAGCCTTGCATAGCACCATGAGGCCGATTCATTAATAGCGGCAGGTAGCGACAGTTGAGTGACTGTAGCAGTATTTTCACAGCGCCCGCTAGTAGTCGCTGTGCTTGGCCGTTGTTCGGTTGTTGATAGCGACTCAGTCGGTGTGCAGTAATGTTGAATACAAGGTGACGAGTCGCTATTTGACAGGTTCCGCGATGTATGGGTGCGCATGATAGCGACTGGTCAGAGCGAACAGCTCCCACCATATTCATCAAAAAATCATGCTCCAAAAATTTCTCGCGCTGTGAAATGCATGTTTAAACCCCAGAGCGCTGGCGGCGATGTGTTAAAAGTCGTTTTTTAACCCCCAAACCACCATATTTTTGGAAACCAAAAAAATAAAAAAAATTTTAAGAATTTAGTAATATGAATACAATAATATCAGACCTGTAATATTTTTTTTTTTTACCTTCAAAAAATTATCTAACATTGCAGAAGTGGTCACAGAATTTTTCACATTGAAAAAAAAAAAAAAAAACATTAATAACAATTAATTATAAATATTTAAAGATTGTTCCATTGAAATGCATTGGAGAGCGTCAGGTAGCGAGAGGTCATACCTGTCGCTGTTCAAGGTCGGACGCTGGCGCTGTGGGCTGAGGCTGGAATAATGATGAATGAGTCGCTATATGGCGCTATCTCAGTCGCTAAGCAGGATTGGCTTGATAAATGTGTGATTGTGGTGGGGAGCCGGCGTTCTCGTGGCGGGGCCCGTCATTACCGGCCGCTCACCAGTCGCTACCTGTCGCTATTCCTTCATAAATAAGGGCCCATGTCTTACCTCTCGCTACCTGGCTCTCTCCCATACATTTCTATGGACAATCTTTAAATCCCGTTTCGGATCCCATTTTTATTTATTTTTTTAAATCTCAAAACTTTCTGACATGTATCCTGGCTTAGGAAATTACATTTTTGAAAACTTTTATATTAATAATATTTTTATGCAGGATTGTCCTTACACGTCTGGTATTAAAGTGTTCATGTTACAATGTAATAACAATGTCATTCCATATGTTTTCGCTTTGTTACTAGTGGATACTTGTTCAAAAACAGACTTTAATCACACAGCCTCTGGCGCTCTGGGCTACAACAACCCGATTTTGAGCGCTGGCGCTGTGTGAGGCTGTTTTTTTGATGAATGTGGTTTGAGTCAGTCGCACTGAGCTGGCGCTATCCTTCGCTCCCATACAGCGTAGTACTACAACATATTCATCAATGCGGGTCAGAGACTGAGGCGCTCTGAAACGAAGATCCATGGCCGAGCACAGCGACTACTACTCGCTCTGAAATCCGTTGCTACCTGGCGTTACAAATGAATCAGCCTTCCCGTGTTTTTTAAGGTTCTATTGTGGCCACTAATACAACTATCTTACATATTACAAGCTTGGTTGGCGTGCCCATGTTTTCCGAGTTCTATAAGTAATTTCTTTTGTTGGTTGATAAATCATTGGGTATAATTTGGGTTGACACTAGGGATGAGCGAATCGGTTCTAACGAACCTGAATTCGCTCCGAATTTCAGGAAAAATTCGATTCAGCACGAACTCGAATTTTTAGTGGTTCGTGCTGACCGAATTTTCCCAGAAATAAAAAAAAAAAAATGCCGGCATGGTGGGAGCGGGGAGGCCGGCTGCGCTGTCAGCTGTCATCAGAGGACGCGTCATCAGAGGAAGCCGGCTTCCACCGCCCGCTGACAGCGCAGCCGGTCTCCCCGCTCCCACCAGAGATGAGAGATACGTAAAAGTTCGATTCGGACGAACCTGAATTTCTTAGAGAAATTCGGCGAATCGCCCGAATCGAATTTTTGAGAAGTTCGCTCATCTCTAGTTGACACTATTTCCAGAGACAATATGGAACTTTACTCTGGCCCAGCAGGATGTGATTTTTAAAGCAAGGTGTCATACTCATGGTCAACTAAAGATGATCTATGTTTGCTCAAGGTGTGGAGACAGACCCTCGGGGACCCATTTGAGGTCATTTATCACCAAGACCTGAACATGACATTCGGTGAATCGTCTGAAACTCATTTTACAAACTTCACTCATCTCTTACAAAAGTCAAAGCGTGGCACAGCCAGTTTATGTTTGTGGTTGATAAAGTAGGCAGAATGGATTTTAAGATAACAAATCGATCGATCGTATAGGGTCGCGCACTAAATATATTCTTAAGAGACTCTATTGAGGATATTTTTAAAACAAAAATGAACAAATTCAGCACTGGGATAAGAAATTCCTGCCAATGGAGTTAACATATGAACAAACTGTTGCATCCCAAATGATCAAAAAAACCTAATCCTGCGCTCAGTAATCTGCTAAACAGTTTTTTTAATTATATGAAACTAATAATAATATACTTAGGCCCTTATTTAACAAGGGATAGCGCCAGGTAGCGAGTGGTGAATCATTCATCATTATTCCAGCCTCACCCCCCAGCGCCAGCGAGCGACCTTGAACAGCGACAGGTATGACCTCTCGCTACCTGGCGCTCTCCAATGCATTTCAATGGAGCAATCTTTAAATATTAATAATTGTTATTATTTTTTTTTTTCTTTTAAATGTCAAAAATTCTGTGACCACTTCTGCAATGTTAGATATTTTTTTTAAGGTTAAAAAAAAAAAAAAAAAAAATTGTGCAGAATTGATATTACAGGTCTGATATTAATGTATTCATATTACAAAATGTTTTGAAAAACTTGTTTTTTTTCCCAAAAATATGGTTGTTTGGGGGTTAAAGAACTACTTTTAACCCATCGCCGCCAGCGCTCTGGGGTTTAAACATGCATTTCACAACGCAAGAATTTTTTGAGCGTGATTTGTTAATGAATATGGTGGGAGCCGTTCGCTATGGCCAGTCGCTATCATGCGCTCCCATACAGCGCGGAACCTGTCATATAGCGACTCCTCACCCAATATTCAACATTACAGCAAACCGACTGAGTCGCTATCAACTACAGAACAACGGCCAAGCACAGCGACTACTAGCAGGCGCTCTGAAAATGCCGCTACTGTCGCTCATCTGTCGCTACCTGGCGCTATTAATGAATCGGCCTCTTAGAAGCTGATTCATCATTAGCGGCAGGTAGCGGCAAATGAGCGTCTGTAGCAGGCATTTTCAGAGCGCCCGCTAGTAGTCGCAGTGCTCGGCCGTGGGTCGCTACTTTATAGCGACTCAGTCGCTGTTCAGTAATGTTGAATACATTGTGAGGAGTCGCTATTTGACCAGTACAGCGCTGTATGGGAGCGCATGTTAGCGACTGCTCATAGCGACCGACTCACACCATATTCAGCAGCGCAGGAGGCGGTGTGTTTAAAGTCTGTTTTTCAGCATCTATCCACTAGTAACAAAGCGAAAACATATGGAATTACATTGTAGCAACATTGTAACATGAACACTTTAATGGCAGACCTGTAATGTCATTTCTGAGGAAATATATAAAAAATGAAAAAATTATGAAAAAACTGCTTATTCAATGCCAGGAGAGGTCAAAATTATTTGTGATTTTTTTGAAAAAAAAAAAAAAAAACCCAGTTAAAGAGAAGAAAAGGATCGTCCATTGAAATGTATGGGAGAGCGACAGGTAGCGAGAGGTCATACCTGGCGCTGTGCAAGGCTGAACGCTGGCGCTGTTCGCTGAGGCTGTGAAAATGATGAATCAGATGCTACATGGCGCTATCCCAGTCGCTAAACAGATTCTGCTTGATAAATATGTAATTGCTGCCGTGTCCGGCGTTCACCAGTCGCTACCTGTCATTAACCAGCCACTACCTGACGCTATCCCTTCTTAAATAAGGGCCTTAATATATTATAAAATCAAGTCCATAATAAAAACATTCTTTCTTCCTTCCTTGTGAATCAGAATTTTCACCACAAATCACACGTGATTCCCACCCAGCAAAGCATAAGGTTGCACGTACCGACTAGAAAGCATATAGGTCCTCTTTGTAGCAGGTCTTCGCCGTTTTTTTTTTGAACAAACAGTGGGAACTTAAGGTTCAATCCAATAAGATATTTCGACTATATATATATATATATTGTGGTAAGGTGCAAGGGGCCGTTATTGACGGCAGGTATGTAGCACCAATGTACCTGGCATTGGTGCAGTAAAGCCGTGTAGTCTGATTTCCAGCATCAGCTGCTGGTGGCAGTTTGCTGCTGTTGCTTTAGAATAGCTGAAAGGCTAACCTGGGACGGCTTTACTGGGATGGAGTAGAGCAGGGTGGGACTCCATCCCACTACCCAGGTCCGGGTTTTGCGGGCTGTTTAAATAGCCTGGGGAATCAGCTGTGGCCTGTCCTTTGTCTAGAGCTCACATGGGAGTGAGACTCTGTGAGCCTGGCTGAAATCTCCTGTGGAGGCAGTTCATGCGGACCTGAGGCCTATTTGACTGTAAACAGGACCTTTGCTCAAGGACTAAAAGCTGTTTGCCTGACTGTATCATTTATGCTGCGGTTTCCTGAAAAGGTGATGTAACCTGTATGGACATATGCTTTTGTGGATTTTTTGTGTGAAATAAACACAGACTTTACTTTGAACTGTTTGCCTCCACCTCCATACTGCTGACACCCGGTCGCCTACCAGAGCTAATCTCCACAATATATATATATATATATATATATATATATATATATTCTCCTTCCAAATGAATTCTTTCATAAAAATTCCAACCAGTGACTTGTTTAACTTTCAATTTAATATTAGCTTGCAGCTCATAAAACAAACAAATAAGATAACATAGCGTGATACTGTTAAGTAACAGATTCAGCTACACACAAATATATGCTCACCAAATCACGGAGTAGGGTAAGCATTTAAATTGTACCCTGAGGAGAATCTGCTTGTTACTCTTACATTTCTCCTTCCCAGTTACAACAGCTTCATGTGTTTCAGGCACCGCCTGCCTGATCTCCGGCCATGAGAACTGGCAATGCTCACAACGAGACAGCTGGGGAGAAAATGAAAGTAGAATGAACTGCCGTATACCGCCTCAGATGCGTTTCGCTTTTCGGACTTGCTCACTGGCTGGATTTTAGATAGATTTTAGAAGCAAGAAGCAAGATAAAACATGACAAGGGCAAGGGGCCAACTGCTGAGTGGGCAGGACTAAGCATGAATCTTCCAACATTTTATTAAAGCTGATAAATATGTTGCATTGTTCATTAATATGGTCTAATACAAGCAATAGCCATGTGGAAATCCTTATGCAATGGGCAGTCAAATGGGACTTTGGTAGCCCTGAATGTCCCAAACAATTCAAACTTACCTGAGCCCTGTGATTCAATTTACAGTTAGCAGTCGGCATTCTTTCCCTGTCAGACTATGGTCGGGGCCCCAGAAAGATGGCCGCCGCTTCCATGAGTGAGGACACTGGTATCTGCCACTAGAATTGCTGCTAGCTGCTGCCAGTCCTCACTCATGGGAGCGGAAGCCACCTTTCTGTGGCCTGGGCCATAGACTATTTGACAGGTAAAGCTTGCAGACCCTCAACCCAAACGCCGGCTCAGGTAAGTTGTACAGCTGCTTCCTGCGCATTTGTTTAAAGCGTCACAGTCCAATCACAATGCAATAAGGCTTGAAACTTAGGAAGGGAAACCCAACCGTATATATATATATATATATATATATATATATATATATATATATATATCTAATACAATATGCATCTGGAATATAAACGCACACATTGATTAAATAAATCCGACCTCTATATAAGGTGAGACCTAACCTCATCAATAGACCTAATTATGTGGCTGGTAATATTGGATGATATATTGGATAGACTAAAATCAAATCACTGTTCCCATACTGCAGTATTTGCAAACTGGTGCATTAATTGATCAAAATAAGCATTTTCCCCACACGGGACAGGCATCAGGTGAGCTGTCTGCTGCCAGGGGTGGACTGGCCATAGGGACACCTGGGAAAATTCTCAGTGGGCCACACTGCTGTGAGGCTGTCTGTGCTGCTGCTACTAGCACTTAACATAATCACATAATTTGACCATACAGTACTATCACTTTTCACTACCCCTGTCCATGACCTGCCAACCCCGAAATGCTATAGCCTCAGCCTTGAAAGACATTCATTCCAGAAAGTGTATCGTGGGACTAATCAGGGATGTTGCACGTCGGACATGGGCTGGTCAGGAGGCACTAAAATCCTGGGCTGCTTTTTGGCCCCAGTCCGTCGCTGTTGGGTATGAATAGGTTCTGGAATAAACATGTATGAACAAGCACAGTTGACGATGGTTTGTTGGTAAAAATCCTCGGGGAGGCCGATTCATTAATAGCGCCAGGTAGCGACAGATGAGCGCCAGTAGCGTTATTTTCACAGCGCCTGCTAGTATTCGCTGTGCTTGGCCGTTGTTCGCTTGTTGACTGCGACTCAGTCGGTGTGCGGTAATGTTGAATACGGGGTTAGGAGTCGCTGTTTCACAGGTTCCGCGCTGTATGGGTGCGCCTGACAGCGAATGGCAAGAGCGAACGGCTCCCAGCATATTCATTAACAAATCACGCTCAAAAAATTCTTGCGCTGTGAAATGCTTGTTTAAACCCCAGAGCGCTGGCGGCGATGGGTTAAACGTAGTTTTTAACCCCCAAACAACCATATTTTTTGATTTAAAAATTAAACAAGTTTTTCTCAACATTTTGTAATATGAATACATTAATATCAGACCTGTAATATCAATTCTGCACAATTTTTTTTTTTTTTTTTTTACCTTAAAAAAAATATCTTACATTGCCGTAGTGGTCACAGAATTTTTGACAGTTAAAAAAAAAAAAAAAAAAATCATATCACTAAATTATGAATATTTAAAGATTGCTCCATTGAAATGCATATGAGAGGTCATACCTGGCGCTGTGATGGGATTAGCAGCGGCGCTGTTCGTTGCAGTCGGCTACATGATGAATCCTGCACTAGCTGACGCTCTCGCCGGCGCTAGCCTAATTTAGCGTGATAAATGCGTCATTGTGACCGCCGCCGGGCGTACTTGAGTCGGTAGCCGCCGTTAGCTGGCGGTACCTGGCGCTCGTCAGACACTACCTGGCGCTATCCCTTGATAAATAAACCCCATAGTCTCATGTAAAGATCACTTATGTCCTTTTTTCTTCCTTAATCCTATGGCATGATAAACGGTTTGACATTGATAGGCATGAACGTTTTATTAGCCACGTCAGCGATGTTTCATGGTGGTGCATCTCATAGGTCCTGAAGAATTGATATTTGATGATCGAAGATAGAACAGATACTATTTCCAGAAAGTTTTGCCAACCAACTAGGGGAAATTGGCTTTGTGTTTGCTGTTTACTCAAGCTCATTACTTTTCCTCCTGATTTTGATCTTCCATTGGATAATTATATCTTATATATTATAATAAATAAATATATATATATATATATATATATATATATATATATATATTATAATGATATATAATATAATAAAATAATATAATAAAATATAAGATAATATATATTTAATGTATATACATATTAATAATTAATAGATAAAATAATTTATATATATATATATATATATATATATATATATATATATATATATATATTATAATTATATATAAATATATCTTCCATTGGATGATTATACGCCCCCTCCCCCCTCCTTCACATAGAAAAATCATCAACTTAGTTCCCATCGAATTATTTTTTGCACTTCCCCATTACTTGCGGAACCTGGTCACATCCCATTTAGCAAACACAAAATAGCTCTGAATTAGGCTTATCACGGGCTGAAAGTTTTCCGCTATTAATTTGCAGAAAAGAAAATCTTTGGATGGGCGCCATCCAAGCTGAAAATTGTTTCCTGTGAAAAGAAGTCAAATCGTTTACCTGTAACTTTTTGTCCTAGAGAAATCAAATGCCCCTTACAAGTTCCCATTTATTTTATATTTAGGTAATTGAATTAAATCTGTTACACATGGCCTTGAAGTTACGCTTGACCGTAATCTTTGGCACGCATCAGAAACAGTGATGCATTGAAGACAATTATACTCATTTACTTTATAGGGACTTTAAAGAGAAACATCGGACCAAAAATAAAAAGGGGCCAATCCCCCCGCCCCCCCATCTGCCCTTACTGACCTTTTGGATGTCACCACTGCCTGTTGCTTCAGGGCCTGATCATTGCGCCGCTGTTCGCTTAGCCATCTGTTAATGACAAGCACGGCCTTAGCCATGTTCGTCGATGTCCTACAGTGATCTCGCAGCTCAGCAAAGTCTTGCGGGATTTCGGGCGGCCCCATTACATCCCATTCATAGGCACTGTGCAGGCGCGAGATCGAGTGCCGCGCGCAGTGCCTGATGGGGTGCAAGATGGACCACCCTGTCGGAAGGTCTTCCAGAAACCAAGGGACTTAGAAGGTGGATCCCCTTGGCGGGGTGAGTTAAATATGCCCTTTGGTAAAATCGGAAGGGGGGGCAGCAGATCGGTGAGGTTTGGGGGAGGTTGTAACTTCTCCCGATTGTTCCTCTTTAAAGTGGACCAAAACACAGGATTTTGACTATCCTGGGTTTGGTTCTTTACCCCATAGGGGGGTTCCCCGCTGTGTGAAACCCCCCATATCGCCCAAACTTGGTCCTATGGCACATGTGCGGCCGCTTATTCAATCAGCGCGCTTGGAGCCGCTGATGTCATGTTGTCTAAGGCTTCGTCTAAGGCCAGCGGCTCTGAGCATGCTGACAGCCACATCCCCCGCTATCCTCTAACATCCTGTGCCGCCCATTCATAAATGCCTGGCACGGGCACGCGCCCTGCTAGAGGGATAGCGGGGATGCGGCCATGGCTCGCACATGTGTCATTGGACCGGGAAACAAGGTAAGTGTATGGGATGACCTGAGGGATTTCACACAGTGGGCAATTTGGATTTAGGATGCCCCGGGGGGGGGGGGGATCGATCAGCCCCAGAATCTTATAGAGCTGGGTTTTGGTCCACTTTAATGACAAGCACGATCATTGCGTCATGGTGGTCCTGCAGCGATCACGCAATTTTGGGCGGCCCCATTGCATCCCATTTACTGCGCAGGAGCGAGATCGGGGGCCACGCGCAGTGCCTGATGGGATGCAAGATGGCACCGCCCATTGGAAGGTCGCCCGGAAACCGAGGGGCCCAGAAGATGAATCCCCTTGGCGAGGTTATTAAATAATGCCCTAAGGTAAAACCGGAGGGGAGGGAAGCATATCGGTGAGGCTTGAGGAAGATTTTAACCCAATGTTCCTCTTTAAAACCAATGGTAAAAGTAAGTAATAAACTAAATTTAAAAGTTAAAAATAAAAAGCATGCCCTCCACTGGAAAGGGAGAACCCCACACTATTTTATTTTAACAATTTTAAGGGTTTAACCCTTGATATTTATTGCAAGTTAAAGTGGACCAAAACCCAGCTCTATTAGATTCCGTGGCGATTGATTCCCTTCCCCCGGGGCTTCCAAAATTGTGATGCCCCGCTGTGTGAAACCCCCTCAGGTCACCCCATTCCCTTACCTTCCCTTACATGCCCGGGCCACAGTCGCATCCCTGCTATCCTTCTAGCATAGCATTGCAGTTTGAATTTAGTTTTCATGTTTTTTGGTCTGCTTTAAATACACCAGCCCACATGGGCATCCCAAACCTGCACTTAGCACCCTATCTGTTATGCTAAATACGCTTGTTCATCCTTCTTCAGCTAAATCAAACTGTTGCATTTTGAATTGTTTTTTGTCCTGCTGCCAAAACACTAGGCCTCAGGGTATCCCAAACCTGCACTTAGCAGCCTATCTGTTATACTAAATACGCTTGTTCATCCTTCTTCAGCTAAATCAAACTGTTGCATTTTGAATTGTTTTTTTGTCCTGCTGCCAAAACACTAGGCCTCAGGGTATCCCAAACCTGCACTTAGCAGCCTATCTGTTATACTAAATACGCTTGTTCATCCTTCTTCAGCTGAATCAAACTATTGCATTTTTAATTGTTTTTTGTCCTGCTGCCAAAACACTAGACCGCAGGGTATCCCAAACCTGCACTTAGCAGCCTATTTGTTATATTAAATACGCGTGTTCATCCTTCTTCAGCTGAATCACTATCAACTATTGCATTTTGAATTGGTTTTTGTTTGGTTTAAATACACCAGCCCACATGGGCATCCCAAACCAGCACATGTCACCCTATCGGTTATACTAAATTAGCGTTGTTCAGCCTCATTTTAATTAAGCTATTGCATTTTGAATTGGTTTTTGTCTGCTTTAAATACACCAGCCCACATGGGCATTCCAAACCAGCACATTTGACCCTATCTGTTACACTAAAGCAGCTTTTAAAGGCTATTTCTCATAAATATATTGCAGTTTCAAATGTTTTTGTGTGTGCTGTAAAAACACCAGGCCTCAGGGTATCCCAAACCTGCACATTTGACCCTATCTATTACACTAAAGCAGCTTTTAAAGGCTATTTCTCATAAATATATCGCAGTTTGAATTGTTTTTGTGTCTGCTGTAAAAACACCAGGCCTCAGGGTATCCCAAACCTGCACATTTGGCCCTATCTGTTACACTAAAGCAGCTTTTAATGGCTATTTCTCATAAATATATCGCAGTTTGAATTGTTTCTGTGTCTGCTGTAAAAAACCCAGCCCACATGGGCATCCCAAACACTAGCATAAATATCTCAAGACTACCTGTCTAATAACTGCTTGCATTTTATAATTTACGTCACTTTTCCACAATCAAGGGAGGCCTCCTTTGTATGTGAGGAGGGGGCATCCCAAACACTAGCAGTAATACTTCAAGAGTACCTGTCTAATAACTGCTTGCATTTTATAATTAATGTCACTTTTCCACAATCAAGGGAGTCCTCCTCTGTATGTGAAGAGGGGGCATCCCAAACACTAGCAGTAATATTTCAAGAGTACCTGTCTATTAACTGGTTGCATTTTGTAAAGAAAGTTACTTTGTCAAATTGCCAGCAGCCGTTGCCTTTAACCGGGGGGCATCCCAAATATGCTAGTATGCGTCTTTTAAGAGTGCTCACATTGCAGTTGGCAGCAGCAGCATTAGGAGCCCACATATTGCCTGAAAGACACACATATGAGCTGGCAGCAGCAGCATAGGGAGCCCATATATTGCCTGAAAGACACACCCATGAGCTCCTGCTGCTCCTGCTGCCAACTCCATTGTGTCTTTCAAGCAATGTTTGGGCTCCTGCTGCTCCTGCTGCCAACTCCAGTGTCTCTTTTAAGCAATGTTTGGGCTCCTACTGCTCCTGCTGCTAACTCCAGTGTCTCTTTGAGCCAATGTTTGGGCTTCTGCTGCTCCTGCTGTCAACTCCAGTGTGTCTTTCAAGCAATGTTTGGGTTCCTGCTGCTCCTGCTGCCAACTCCAGCGTGTCTTTCAAGCAATGTTTGGGCTCCTGCTGCTTCTGCTGCCAACTCCAGTGTGTCTTTCAAGCAATGTTTGGGCTCCTGCTGCTTCTGCTGCCAACTCCAGTGTCTCTTTCAGCCAATGTTTTGGCTCCTGCTGCCAACTCCAGTGTGTGTCTTCAGGCCAATTTTTGGGCTCCTGCTGCCAACTCCAGGATGTCTTTCAGCCAATATTTCGGCTCCTGCTGCTGCCAGCTCCAGGGTGTGTTTTTCAGGCAATATAGGGGCCCTTCATAGTGATGCCACCTCAACTCTCTGCAATTGTGCCGCTCTGCGATTCTAATAGCGATGCCTCTGATCTGCATGTCATCATTATTTTCAGTATTATTTCACTAACCCAGCATGCATCCTATGCATGTTGCAGGAAGGCAGAATGGTTTACAACCCTATTAAGGCTCTAGGAGGCTCAGAAATAGCCGTTTTTAATAGCGATTTGTCGCGAAAAAATTCGGGTCGAAACGATTTTTGTCGGAAAATTCGGCGAATCAGTCGAATTGGATTTTTCAAAAGTTCGCTAATCCAAGCCAAGCCAAGACGAGGGGCAACCACCCCAAAAAAAACAAAAACCCAGGATAGCCGGAGACGGCACGCAATTCCACATCTATGAAGCCGAATCTGGTGAGCGACTAGAACAACGCCATGTAGCGTATGATTCATCATTATCCCAGCCTCAGCATACAGCTCCGGCGTTCAGCCTTGCAGAGCGCCAAGTCTTACCTGTCGTTACCTTGCGCTCTCCCATACATTTCAATGGACGTTCCTTAAATCCCTTTCCTGATCCCAATTTTTTTTTTTCTTAAAAAAAAAAAACAATCTCAAAACTTCTGACATATATCCTGGGCAAGAAAATGACATTTTTGAAAACTTTTTTGATTTTTTATATTTTTATGCAGAATTGTCCTTACATGTCTGGTATTAAAGTGTTGATGTTACAATGTTATAACAATGTCATTCCATATGTTTTCGCCTTGTTACTAGTGGATACATGTTCAATAACAGCAGTAAAAGGGTTTAAACTGACCACTTTACAGGGTAATAGGTGTGACAGAAGTGTGGTTCGGGGTATGGGATATTCACATTCTTTTGAGAAAGAAACATCCACAGCATTCTATGATATGTTTCTGTGTGTAGGTGTTTCCCCGTTCCTGAACCTACACTTTAAACCCAGGGTGGACAAAACGGGTCAAGATGAGGGGCAACCACCCCCCAAAAAAACACAAAATCCTGGGTTTTGGTCCACTTTAAAACAGCATCATTTTTTTTCTTAGTTCTTAGAAGGAGAAGCTCTGTATCAATGCCGTATAAACTTTACGCGTTCACTTGTTCTTTATAAATGACTTTGCGAGTCTGGCCCAGAGATCCCCGTTAAAGTTATCCGACAAGTTAAACAAAAAATCTATCTTTGATGCCTCTCTTGTTAAGCTGACAAGTTTTACCATGGAAAAGAAGATAAATTAGGTGGCATTTTGCAGACCCCATTGCGGCGGTGAGAAATCCATAGCTGAATGAAGAGACAGGTGCCGCCGGTAATGATTATCAATTGTTGGGGTCACCTAATAACAAGGATAAAAATGGCAACATATCTACAATACTGTCACCAACACACTTGTAACTGCTCCCGGGATTGTTACACACAGTATTGTCTGAAGATAACAAACATGACATTTATGGGAGGGGGGGGGGGGTTTCAAGGCGTCATAAGCGATAATGAGAAACATTCCAAGCTTCCTGTGCCTTTATAAAACATCCAAAGCAGACATGCCAGGACATGTTACATTTGCATAAATCTGAATACACTTTGCATATGTAAATATAATTGTTCATGAATCTGACTCTGGTCATGTTCTCATTCTAGAAAGTGTAGACGGCCAGCTCAATCCCACTGCAGCTTCCACAGATGCACTGAGGCTCAGGACTCACCACAGCAAGGTCCATATACATGAAAAATTTTCATTGTCCAGCACTCAAGTGTTCCTTAAAATTTCTCCGTTTATTGGTCAAGTTAAAAGTTACATGGTTTCCATTCCAAGAATAGTTCACGTATCACGCGTAATATGTGAACTATTCTTGGAATGGAAACCATGTAACTTTTAACTTGACCAATAAACGGAGAAATTTTAAGGAACACTTGAGTGCTGGACAATGAAAATTTTTCATGTTCTCATTCTACCCCTATATAACTGATCAGGGTCAGTTCTAAAGTTTAAAGGGTAAGGGGGTTATTTAAGAAGTTATAGCGCCAGGTAGCGCCTCTTAGCGGCAGGCAGTGTTTGGTGAACGCTGTACGCAAAACCACATTTATGAAAGTGAATCTGGTGAGCGCCTCTAACAGCGCCATGTAACATCACATGTATTATTACAGGTTGCTAAGTGTATAGCGCCGGCGCTCTAGCTTCCAGAGCGCCAGGTATTCGCAGACTTATTCACAGACTTATTCCAAATAAAACCACTAGGAACTGAGTGCTTTCAGCTTCTTCTCCTTGGCCACTAAGATATTTAATCATTATTCTATCAATCTCCGCAGCAAGGGGAAACACCGGAGCTCTGTTCAGAGTGGCTCAGATTGGATTATAAACTTATATAAAGATGCAAATTAGAGATTTCTTTATATTGAATTTCTTTCTAATTTGATTCGGGTGATTCACCGACTTTCCCCAAGAAATTTGGTTACTCCCGAATTACATTTTAACAAATCGCTCTAAAAAAGTAACAAACAGACTTTACTTAGCACTTTAATGGTATACAGTATCCTAAAAGTACCAAATGCTGTACGCTTGGACTAATTTAGCCAGGGATGGAATCTGTCCAGCTCATCACTATGCTAAAGTTTCCGGGCCAGTTGTAGCATTTTTGATTTGGAATAAAATTCTTATTCAAGGAAAAATGTAGGTGGTGAGGTGCTATGAAGACCTATCTCTGGATATGCATTATGGGAAAATGTTATAATGTCTCATCTCGAAATGTATAAGCACTACTTATGGAAATTACTATGGGCCTTATTCATGAAGCTCTAGCGCCAGGTAGTGCCTGTACAGCGGCAGGTAGCGCCAGGTAGCAGCCGGTAGCGGCAAATGAACGCCGGAGACGGCACGCAATGCCATATTTATGAAGCCGAATCTGGTGAGCGACTAGAACAACGCCATGTAGCGTACGATTCATCATTATCCCAGCCTCAGCGTACAGCGCCGGCGTTCAGGTCAAGGACCTTGCAATACAGCCTAGACCCCACACCCCATGTGCTTGCACAAATTCAAAAGAAAAAAAGCAGGGGTGGCAGCCGCTCACACCTAGGCTTGGCTTGACCTTGTCTAGGCTGTATTGCAAGGTCTTTGACCCTTCCACCCCATGGCTTGCACTTGAGGTTAAGGGCAACCTCAGGTAAGCCTGCTCCCAATTTATCTATTGCATTGTATGTCCCAAATGGAGCTCTCAGAGATTAGAGTTAGGACTGCACCTCACAGAGGCTCCTTGGCGCTTGGTGGTGCAGCTTAAGCTACTTCTGCAGATGTGTGTGACCGAGCCTCTGTTTTTAACCAGATTTAGAGACAGATTATAGGTTTGTCTGCAAGCTAACAGGGTTAAGTGCTGTGGCTCCTTTAAGGCTTTTGTATCCTGATTGCCCTGCTAACGTGCACCTCCCAGGTTAGTTATAAAATGGTCTGAGCGGCTGCCACCCCTCCTTTGTTTCCATCCTGCAGGAAGATGCCAAGGACATATCAGAACTGAAGCGCGTTCAACTAAATTAATAATCGGAATGGGGGACTAGGGTACACTGAATGATTAGGTTTATTTAGTTTGTAAAAGAGACACCTGAGGGGTGAGCTAATAACTAATAATAATAACTAATAATAATATGTATAAATGTATCCATAGTCAATACAACGATCTGTCTCACAATCTATTTATACCCCGCAGTTTAACTATAACCCGAGGACATCCACTAAGGTTAGAGGAAAGGCACTTCCTCCACTGACATAGGAGGGGATTCTTTACTATAAAAGCAGTGACACTATGGATTTCTCTGCCAGGGGAGGTAGTCATAAAGAATACATTAAAAAAGTTCAATGTGGTCGGGATACCTACCTGAAATGTAATAACATTACCAGCTATGGCTACTAGACCACTGGCAGGATAATTTATTTTCTATTCAAGCTGAACTGGATGAACTAAAGTCTTTATTCAGCCTTACATACTATGGCCCTTATTTAACAAGGGATAGCGCCAGGTAGCGAATGGTGAGCGAATGGTAATGATGGTCACCGCCACGAGGACGCCGGCTCCCCTCCGCAATCACACATTTATCAAGCCGATCCTGCTTAGCGACTGACAAAGCGCCAGATAGCGACTCATTCATCATTATTCCAGCCTCAGCCCACAGCGCCAGCGAGCGACCTTAAACAGCGGCAGGTATGACCTCTCGCTACCTGGCGCTCTCCAATGCATTTCAATGGAGCAATCTTTAAATATTCTAAATTAATTGCTAATAATGTTTTTTTTTTTTTTTTTAAATGTCAAAAATTCTGTGACCACTTCTGCAATGTTAGATATTTTTTTAAGGTAAAATAAAAAAAAATAAAAATTTGTGCAGAATTGATATTACAGGTCTGATATTAATGTATTCATATTACAAAATGTTTTTATAAACTTGTTTTTTTTTTGGTTTCCCAAAATATTGTTGTTTGGGGGTTAAAAAACTACTTTTAACCCATCGCCTCCAGCGCTCTGGGGTTTAAACATGCATTTCACAGCGCGAGAATTTTTGGAGCGTGATTTGTTAATGAATATGCTGGGAGCCGTTCGCTATGGCCATTCGCTGTCATGCGCTCCCATACAGCGCGGAACCTGTCAAACAGCGACTCCTAACCCAATTCAACATTACCGCACACCGACTGAGTCGCTGTCAACAGCCGAACAACGGCCAAGCACAGCGAATACTAGCGGGCGCTGTGAAAATAACGCTACTGTCGCTCATCTGTCGCTACCTGGCGCTATTAATGAATCGGCCTCCCCATTAGTATGTTACTATGACGGTGATAGACGGTGTGGTAGAGCAGTGGATGATGTAGCACAGCTTTTTATAGCGTAAGATGATGGAGATTTGTTGGGTTGTATTCAACTATTTAAGGGAAAAACTTGATCCCTTCAGGATCAGATCGATCTTTTGGGCCTAAATCCTGATTTGTCTGATTCTGTTTGCTCATCTCCATTGCTAATGCTTTATCCGAAAATTAGTTGTAGTTGTATTTGTGGTTGCTGTATCTTGTTAGGGGTATTTACTTGCCAAATAACATATATTATATATATTATATTTAAAGTACCTATAAAACTTGTGACTTTGGAAGTATTCTTGGAATTGGAAAAGTTCCCCATTATGGCTTGTTTAGGCTACTTTGAAAGCTATATATATATATATCCTACTTAACATTAACCTTTCTTAATAAACACATTAAGTCGGCAGTATAATGAATCCAGGCCCTCGGATTCCCTAATTATTCCTTGGTATAGAAATCCTCAGCCTAATGGTAATGACGGCCATGCCAATTTACATCAATATCGAGTATGAAATAAATGAACTCCGCAACCTTTTATTCTTTCAGCTGCAAGATAAGAGGCAACGAGATCGCTGCATTGTGATGCTTGTCATACTCCAACGACAAAGATTATAATAATGTATTAGAGGCTAAAAAAGAGACAGGACACAGATATACAGAGTCATGATAAAGTAAGGGCCTTATTTATCAAGGAATAGCGACAGATAGAGACTGGGGAGCCGGCCAGTAAAGCCAGGTACCGCAACTAGAAAGCCGGCTCCCCTCCACAATCACACATTTATCAAGCCGATACTGCTTAGCGACTGAGATAGCGCCACCTAGCAACTCATTCATCATTATCCCAGCCTCATCCCACAGCGCCAGCGAACATCCTTGAACAGCGACAGGTATGACCTCTCGCTACCTGGCGCTCTCCAATGCATTTCAATGGCAGAATGTATTTTAATTAATAATTATTTTTTAATATATATATTTTTTTTTAAAATTTCAAAAAAAAAAAAAATCTGTGAACACTTCTTCCTTTGAAAATGTATTTTTTGGGGATTTTTAAAAATTTTTTTTTTTTTTGCAGAATTGATATTACAGGTCTGATTTTAAACTATTCAGGTTTGAATATTATTTCAAAATCATTCCAATTTTTTTTGGGTGGTTTGGGGTTTAAAAAACTACTTTTAATACATCGCCTACTGCGCTCTGGGATTTAAACATGCATTTCACAGCGCTGGGAATTTTTAAGGCTGATTTTTTAATGAATATGGTGGGTGCCGGTCGCTATGTCCAGTCGCTATCATGCGCTCCCATACAACAGCGAACCTGTCAAATAGCGACTCAGCATCTTGTATTCAACATTACGGCACACCGATGGGGTTGCTATCATCCACCGAACAATGGCCAAGCACAGCGACTACTAGCGGTCGCTGTCAAAATACCGCTACAGTCGCTCAACAGTCGCTATCTGTCGCTATCTGTCGCTATTAATGAATCAGCCTCCCCGTCATATATCTGAGTTACGTCCATGGATTCAGTTTCGAGGGGTTTCACATTCCAATATAGGAAATCTACACCCATCAAACCAGAAGCTTTGTTGTATTAGGATTCTCCTCAATAAGTAGATGCAAAATATCAAATCTAAAACCACCTGGGTTGTCGGGTATGAATCTAGGACCATTCATTTTAGTCTTTTCCAGAAAATGAATGAGAATGAATTATTTCATGATTACATTAATCTACAAAAAAGATTTACCATTTAAGTGCCAAGCATGTGGGATTCACTAGATAGATAATTAGATAGATAGATATGAGATAGATAGATATGTGATAGATAGATAGATAGATAGATAGATAGATAGATAGATAGATAGATAGATAGATAGATAGATATGTGATAGATAGATATGTGATAGATAGATATGAGATAGATAGATAGATAGATAGATAGATAGATAGATAGATAGATAGATAGATAGATATGAGATAGATAGATAGATAGATAGATAGATAGATAGATAGATATGAGATAGATAGATAGATAGATAGATAGATAGATAGATGATAGATAGATAGATAGATAGATAGATAGATAGATAGATATGTGATAGATAGATATGTGATAGATAGATAGATAGATAGATAGATAGATAGATAGATAGATATGAGATAGATAGATAGATAGATAGATATGAGATAGATAGATAGATAGATAGATAGATAGATATGGGATAGATAGATATGTGATAGATAGATATGAGATAGATAGATAGATAGATAGATAGATAGATAGATAGATAGATAGATAGATATGGGATAGATAGATATGTGATAGATAGATATGAGATAGATAGATAGATAGATAGATAGATAGATAGATAGATAGATATGAGATAGATAGATAGATAGATAGATAGATAGATAGATAGATAGATAGATATGAGATAGATAGATAGATAGATAGATGATAGATAGATAGATAGATAGATAGATAGATAGATAGATAGATATGTGATAGATAGATATGTGATAGATAGATAGATAGATAGATAGATAGATAGATAGATATGAGATAGATAGATAGATAGATATGAGATAGATAGATAGATAGATAGATAGATAGATAGATATGAGATAGATAGATATGTGATAGATAGATAGATAGATAGATAGATAGATAGATAGATAGATAGATATGGGATAGATATATATGAGATAGATAGATATGAGATAGATAGATATGTGATAGATAGATAGATAGATAGATAGATAGATAGATAGATATGTGATAGATAGATAGATAGATAGATAGATAGATAGATAGTTATATAGATAGATAGATAGATAGATAGATAGATAGATAGATAGATAGATATGGGATAGATAGATAGATAGATAGATAGATAGATAGATATGTGATAGATAGATAGATAGATAGATAGATAGATAGATAGATAGATATGGGATAGATAGATATGGGATAGATAGATAGATAGATAGATAGATAGATAGATAGATAGATACAAGGAATGTGTTTTGGCAAGGAGATACACCAGGAGAGCTATTAATTACATACAAATAACATAAGTAGTTAAGCTTTAGTGCAAGCTAATTTTGGTTTAGTGCAATTTAAGTAGATAAGCAGTACATGTTGTAGAGTTCAAGACTGTCCTAACCGATCTGGATGAAAAAAAATAATAGTGTTGGATAATAGGGGCTGAATTTAGGAATGTCTCGCATCCCAGGCATCAGCGTGCACCCGCCCCCAAACCTTTCAGCATGGCCGGGTGCAGGAGCCAACCTCAGCCCAGAGATGCCGGGGATGCAGCCACTGATGTTTACACTGGGAGCCAGGGTTTCACATCCTGATTTGGGATGCCCCAGGGGAAGGCCAGGGACCGGCCCTAGAGTCTTTTAGATTCCAGGACCGGCCTGGTTGGATTTTGTTCTGCTTTAAACTTTGTAGCATAGAGTTTGTAACAGTCTCTGTGCTGTAGGTTTACATTGTACAAAGTGATGGAAGAAGATGGTGCGATATAAATAAACAATATTAATAATAATATTAATAGAGCAAAAGAAGGATCAGTAAACGGCATCCTGCTGTTGCTCAGCTATTTGGCACCCAAAAGATAAATGTATCTCTTTGGGCCTTATTCATTAAGCTCTAGCGCCAGGTAGCGCCTGTACAGTGGCAAGCAGCACCAGGTAGCGTCAGGTAGCAGCAGGTGAACGCCGGACACGGCACGCAATTACACATTTATGTAGCTGAATCTGGTGAGCGACTAGAACAACGCCATGTAGCGTCCGATTCGTCATTATCCCAGGCTCAGTTGAGCAACTGTAGCGGCATTTTCAGAGCGCCAGCTAGTAATCGCTATGCTTGGCTGTTGTTCGGTAGTTGATAGCGACTCAGTCGATTTGCCGTAATGTTGAATATTGGGTATTTGACAGGTTCTGCGCTGTATGGCAGCGCATGATAGCGACTGGCCCTAGCGAACGGCTCCCACCATATTCATTAAAAAATCACGCTCAAAAAATTCTCGCGCTGTAAAATGCATGTTTAAACCCCAGAGCGCTGGTGGCGATGGGTTAAAAGTAGTTTTTTAACCCCCAAACAACCATATTTTTGGAAACCAAAAAAATGTTTTTTAAATAATTTTGTAATATGAATATATTAATATCAGACCTGTAATATCAATTCTGTACAATTTTTTTTTTTTTTTTTACCTTTTTTACCTTAAATTATAAATAACAAATCTAAAATGGCAGAAGTGGTCACAGAATTTTTCACATTAAAAAAAAAAAAAAAAAATGAATAACAATGAATTATGAATATTTAAAGATTGTTCCATTGAAATGCATTGGAGAGCGCCAGGTAGCGAGAGGTCATCCTTGACGCTGTTCAAGGTCGGACGCTGGCGCTGTGGGCTGAGGCTGGAATAATGATGAATGAGTCGCTATATGGCGCTATCTCAGTCGCTAAGCAGGATTGGCTTGATAAATGTGTGATTGTGGTGGGGAGCCGGCGTTCTCGTGGCGGGGCCCGTCATTACCGGCCGCTCACCAGTCGCTACCTGTCGCTATCCCTTCATAAATAAGGGCCTTAGTCAGTCGCACCGAGCTGACGTTACGGTGCGCTCACATACAGCGTAGTATAGCGACTAACATATCATATTCTTCAATGCCGGACAGCGATTGAGGCGATCTGAAACAATGATCCATGGCCGAGCACAGCGACTACTAGCGGGCGCTCTGAAATCAACTCTACAGACGCTCATCTGGCGCTACCTGGTGTTAGTAATGAATCAGCCTGTTAGTGTGTAGAGGGGCGGAGAGCAACGACTAAACACTCCCCTCCAAAAAAAAAATGGACATCCACCCCGAGGTCAACATTAATTATCATAAAATAACAATTAGCGTTTTTATCTGCTGTCATCTGACTGAGGACGGGATTCAGACACATCACCGCCTTTCAAATGTTCTGGGAGTCGCCACTTTGGGACTTGCCATTTTGTACAATAATTAATATTTTCCCCGTCAGAGGAGCTCCTTCCTCCCACCAGCGCGCCAATAAATTCTGCTCATATTTTATTTTAATAATGTCAACATTTCAACGCTGGGAGCCCGAGCAGCACCACGCAAAGGTATTAAGCAGCTAAGCAGGTTGCAATGCAATAGCCCAGGGGAAACGTAATTGTTCAGATTTTAGTGCTAAAGACCTTAAACAAAAAAAAAAAAAAATGTAAAGCTTAATATGGCAATGCTGGTAACGCTGGTATTTGCAGTGCACCCTTGGGAATAAACATAATGCAAAAATAAGAAAAAAAAAAAATATCAAAAATTATAAAAGGAATTAAAAATGTAAAATTAAAAGAAATATTAAAAAGGTAAATTAAATGAGTAATAAATAAGCATTGGTAGTTTAAATTAAAATATAAAACAATTATAAAATGACATGAATGATGGCAAATTTAAATTCATTGGGACCCAATGACATTAAGATTTAAATGTACAATATTTAAATAAAAAATGTAAATAAAGTCAAAAAAAAAAAAAAAAAAAATATATATATATATATATATATATATATATATATATATACAGCGGGTGAAATAGGAGGCTGATTCATTAATAGTGGCAGGTAGCGACAGTTGAGCGACTGTAGCGGCATTTTCAGAGCGCCCGTTAGTAGTCGCTGTGCTTGGCCGTTGTTCGGTAGTTGATAGCGACTCAGTCGGTTTGCCGTAATGTGGAATATTGGGTGAGGAGTCGCTATTTGACAGGTTCCGCGCTGTATGGCAGCGCATGATAGCGACTGGCTCTAGCGACCGGCTTCCACCATATTCATTAGAAAATCACGCTCAAAAAATTCTCGCGCTGTAAAATGCTTGTTTAAACCCCAGAGCGCTGGCGGCGATGGGTTAAAAGTAGTTTTTTAACCCCCAAACAACCATATTTTTGGAAACCAAAAAAAACAAGTTTTTTAAATAATTAGTAATATGAATACATTAATATCAGACCTGTAATATCAATTCTGTACAATTTTTTTTTTTTTTTTTCCCTTAAAAAAATCTAAAATGGCAGAAGTGGTCACAGAATTTTTCACATTAAAAAAAAAAAAATTAATAAAAATTAATTAATTAATATTTAAAGATTGTTCCATTGAAATGCATTGGAGAGCGCCAGGTAGCAAGAGGTCATACCTGTCGCTGTTCAAGGTCGGACGCTGGCGCTGTGGGCTGAGGCTGGAATAATGATGAATGAGTCGCTATATGGCGCTATCTCAGTCGCTAAGCAGGATCGGCTTGATAAATGTGTGATTGTGGTGGGGAGCCGGCGTTCTCGTGGCGGGGCCCGTCATTACCGGCCGCTCACCAGTCGCTACCTGTCGCTATTCCTTCATAAATAAGGGCCTAAGTGTTGAACGTGTCATCAACAAGTTAATATATTTATATATATTTAAAGTGGTTCGAAACCCACGCCTCCGCTGAATTCCCTCCCACTGGGGCTTCCGAGCTGCGGCCACTACCCCTGGCAGGGTGTGTGTTGGTGCCAGGCATTTGTTAATGGCTCCCTTGACTCCTCGGGCAGCTCAGTCTATCATCCCTTGGTGGGAGGTTCTAGTGATGCCTGGGATTGCCCCTGCGGCGGGATTTTGGTGATAGTTTCTGGTGCCAGCCATGAGTGAGAACCCTGGTTTCTCAACTGTTCTTCAGCCCTCCACTATCGTTGACAATTGAGTGGGAAAAGATTCAAATAAAGGAAACCAGTCCTGTCTGATATGACAAAAAAAAATAGACATTACTTTGTGTGTTACTTATGTAAAGAAATGTAAGAGAACATCTAAGTATGTTGATGATTTTAACAATATGCCAAATGGATTACTCTAATGTCTATCAAGAAAATGTAGACTTTTTCATGTTTTTTGAGATATAGATATATTGTGAATGTAATCATGAATTCGCCTAAATGCAGTATATACTGTAGGCTATAAGAAGTTGCAGGAGTAGAGGTAGAGGAGTTCATTGAAAAGTTTTAGAACTCCCCCAAGCACACTTACTGTAAATATATTAATAACTGTAGAACAATGGTAGGTTTATGGAAGAATTCAAGGTTTAATTTCTTTTTTTTTTATATCACACTGGTTTTTATTAAAGATTTTCAAAGTCACAGACATGGTGTACAGACATTTGGTAATGCAAATAACTCAGCAAACCACTGGGTCCAGGATGCAACCTGACCATCAACACAGTGCTTCTAGGAGTAATACAGCTGCCTGTCCAGGGCCCTGCCATGGGATCCCGGGACCAACACTCCGAATTTGGCGACAGCCCCAGACCCCTGCGTCTTCAATGCCCTACCACCATGACCACCCCCCACTATCCTTCATTACTACCCTAACCCAAACAGAGAGAGAAACGAAAATGGGGAGTTCAATCCCAAATAGAAACACCGAACACCCCGATAAACATCAGAAGGAGAGAACGGGGCCAAGAAAGGGCAAAGAGGGAGGGAGTAGAACCCAAGACAGAGAAGCAGAGAACAGAGAGACAGAAAGGAAGCTAGCCAGAGATGGAGAGCGAGAAAAAGGCCCCCGGGGGAGAGGGGGGAGCGAGGGGAGTGGGGGGGGGGGCCCGCGAGAGCCCAGACCCCCCCACGGCAGTTCAGCTCATATCCCACTCCCACAAGTACCCTGCTCTATTAAATCCCGATCCATTGCTGCCTTGTATTCAGGTGAGGACTTAAAGACAGCCCAAACTGACCAGACCTTCCTGTAGGCCTCAGCTCTATCCTGTCTCAGGTGCAAGATTTCCTCCATTTCCTCCACATGATTCAATTGTTGCAGCCACTCTTTAACTGTTGGGACTGTCGGCGATCTCCATCTCCTAGGTATTACCCTCCTAGCCGCATTAGTGAGATGGATCCCCAGAGGGCCCAGGTCTCGCATGCCTAGCCCCACCCCTTGCCAATTCAGCAAGTAGAAGGCAGGATCCCAGTCCGGGGAGAGACCCACAATTTTCTCAATCATGCCATGAATATCCTTCCAGAAAGGAACTATACAAGGGCACGACCACCATATATGCAACACATCCGCTCCCCTCTGATTACATCTCCAGCAGGTGTCCGGGACAGCAGGAAACATTTTATGTAGCACCGTCGGAGTCCTGTACCATCTAGTGATTAGCTTATAATTAGTCTCTTGCGTAGAGGAATTGGCCAGACCCCTATATGCCCTCTGATAAATACGTCCCCAATCTTCTTCCGTCAACTCCATGTTTAAGTCCCCCTCCCATTTTCTTTCCCAGGGTCTCCCCGGAGCAGGGCCCCCCCCCAGCAACATACCATATGCCCATGACAAGAGATGGTTCCTAGGGCCCTCCCCCAAATATGCTCTTTCAAACGCTGAGGGCTCCCTATCCACTTTCCCCTTCAAACTTTCAGTTTGAACAAAATGCCTCACCTGCAGATATTCCAAATGAGAGAGCTGCCCTCCAAGGACGTCCTGTAAATCCTGCTCCCGTCTAAATACCCCTTGCGAGAATAAGTGGGCAGCCCTTAGCGGGTACCGGCTCCTGCACTTACTCAAAAAGGTTCTCTCCCGGCCAGGAGGGAAGTCCGGATTATTATGGATCGATAGCAGAGGTCCTGGAACCGTCGAGATCCCCTCGTAGCTTCTACAAAACTGCCGAAACACCTCTAACGAGGTGCCAATGAATGGGTGTGATCTAATCCTCTCTGGGATGGCGCTCCTGCTAAAAGTCCACAGCTGCCCCAGAGTACCCTCACAGACCTCCTCCTCAATGGAAACCCACTCCTTTTGGGAGCTATTCACCTGCCAATCAATTATTCTTGCTAAGTGTGAAGCCTTCACATAGGTGTCGATACAGGGAAGACCCAATCCACCTTTAGACCTCTGCATAACAAGAGTGGACCTTCTTGCCCTAGGGGGCTTACCTGTCCATAGGAACCCTGTAAACATTTTTCTGATATCCACAGCAAAAGAGCTAGGTAATTTTGTTGGGATGCATTGAATCAAGTACAGTAACCTCGGCAGAACATTCATTTTCAAAACCGCCAGCTTCCCGAACCACGACAAATTCAAACCTCTCCATCTATTTAAGTCCGCTTTTAACTTGTTGACCAGGGGAGAAAAGTTCAGCTGAAATAACTGTGACAGATCCTGAGGCAGCTGGATCCCAAGGTAGGTGATACTACGCGTCTCCCATCTGAACGGAAAAGACTTCACCAGATTCTCTTTCTCTTGTGCAGGGAGTGATACATTCAGTGCTACCGATTTCGAGTAGTTTATTTTCAGATTGGACAGTCTCCCAAAATTCTCAAGCTCTTTCAGCAAGCACGGAATCGAGACCCAAGGAGATGAGAGAAAAAACAACATATCGTCCGCATAGGCGGCCACTTTCTGTTCCTTACCCCCTATCTGGACCCCTCTAACATCAGGATTCAAGCTCACTGTCCTCAAGAAAGGCTCCAGCGTGAGAGCGAAAATCAGCGGAGACATGGGATATCCCTGCCTGGTACCGTTGTGGATCATAAACCTGTCCGAAGTCACATTGTTAACTCTAACCTTAGCTCGTGGATTCGAGTACAAGGCCAGGATCCTGTTCCGGGCCACCACCCCCAGGCCGATATGCTCTAAAACCACTGCAATCCACTCCCAATCAACCCTATCAAATGCCTTTTCGGCGTCAGTGGAAAGCATCATAACTTTCAGCCTGCGGGAGGTGGCCCACCAGTGTACATTTAGAGCCTTCACCGTCACGCGCTTCCCTACCTCCAATAAAGCCCACCTGATCTTGTTGAACCAGTTCCGGCAAAAAACCCGCCAGCCTCTTAGCTAACACCTTAGCATACAGCTTAATATCCACATTCAATAGGGATATTGGTCTGTAATTCTGACACTGGGTGTCGTCTTTCCCATCCTTCGGGATGACCACTATACGGGCCTCCAGAGAGTCCGGAGGGAAAACCCCAGATTTCGCTGCACTCTCGAAAGCTCGCACCATATGTGGAAGCAAGTGGGGGGCAAATGCCCTATAGTACTGACTGGGGAACCCGTCAGGTCCTGGGGCTTTTCCAGGTCTAGTCTCCTTGATTGCCAACAGACATTCCTCAGTAGAAATCGGGCTCTCCAGCTGTTCAATTTCCTCCTTATGGAGTCGGGGCATCTTGGCTCGTCTGCAATAGTCCTCCATCTGGGATTTGCGACCCCCCCCCCCAAGGGGTGGCCTGGAAGATTATATAATGTGGAGTAATACCTCCTAAACTGTTCTGCAATGTCAGATTCCTTCTGGTACAGCTTGCCTGCTGAATCCCTAATTCCTTGCACCTGGGCCTTAAGGCCCTTCGGATTAAGACCGCCCGCTAAAAGCCTGCCAGGCTTGTTACTTTGTTCGTAGTAAAGGCCATTGCGAAATGTGAACGCCCTCTTGGCAGCCCCCAGCAGAGCAGCCCTTAGCTCCTTCCTTTTCTCCAGAAGCTCCTCCAGGTGTTTTTCCAGAAGTGTCTTCTTGTGTTGAGATTCCAGGACCGAGACCCTGTGGATAAGCCCTTCTACTTTAGCCAACCTCTCTTTCTTCAATCGTGCACCTTCCTGTATGAGAAATCCCCGTACCGTGCACTTGTGCGCCTCCCAAATTGTGAGAGGATCCATATCATCAACTACATTTTCACGAAAATACTGAACAATCTGCTGTTTAACCCTTTCCGCCCCAGTAACATCCTTTAAAATACTGGTGTTCATTCTCCAATTCCACTCCTTGTGAGACCGTCCCGGCAGCATAAGCCTCAGGATCACCGGGGCGGGGTCCGCAAACGTAATAGTCCCTATCTCCACCCCCGCTATCCAGCCAAGATCTCTCTGGGATAAAAACAAATAGTCAATCCTCGAATACTTTGAGTGGATGGGGGAAAAGTAAGTATAATCCCTTCCATCAGGGTGCGCAAATCTCCACGTATCAATTACCTGCACACTCTGGAGGGCTGTTCTGATTTGCTTCAGAGACCTGTATGCAATGGTGGAGCTAGCATTGGAGGTGTCCACCAAGGGATTCAGCGCGCAGTTCAGGTCCCCCCCTACCACCAAGGTACCTTCCCGGAAAGGCTTGCAATTCCTTAATAACGGAGGTAATGAATTGATGTTGTAGCCTATTGGGGGCATAAATATTAGCCAATGTAAGAATCCTTCCAGACGGGAGCTTTCCCTTGAGAAAAACATACCGCCCCTCTTTATCAATAACCTCTGAGGTCACAGAGAACGCCAGGGCTCTGTCAATTAATATAGAAACCCCCTTGGTCTTAGACGATGGAGAGGGCGCTGTCCAGTGAAAGGGAAACATCCTATTCCCCAAATAGGGTACTTTACCCTTCTGAAAATGTGTTTCCTGGATTAAGGCGATATGCACCTTATATTTCTTCAGCTCTCTCATAAGAGAATGTCGTTTAGCAGGCGAGTTAAGGCCTTTCACATTTATGGTCATTATGTTCACCGCCAATCCCCCCACTGAAGCCATCACTGCCGGGAAGGGGGCAAGCAGGCCCACCCCGGACCCCCAGCCACACCCCCCGCGCCCCCCAGCCCCCGGAGCCAGGCAGGAAAATACACGCAGATATCCCACCAGAAACAGATGGGAAAAGAATAACAGAAATAGGAGGGAGGAAATGAAAGCGAGATTTGACCAAACAAGGAAGAACAGACAGTAGGGAGAAGAACCAGAGCCAAAACCCCAGAAAGTACCCCCAGGGGGTATAAGAGAACACGGCTGGGAGATTAAGAGAGAGAAGCGCAGGGTATAAAACCTCCAGCAGCCACCCTACCCCCCCTGAAGCTACGCCAGGGGACCACACCCCTGGACTCTTCAGGAAATAGAGACCCACTCAAAGTCCCTAACTCTCCCACTTACCGTATAGAATCACAAAGATCTTGGGGACCATGGAAGGCCAGACAGGCAGCAGTACTAGCGTAATAAGGTTATGAAATCAAGAAAACCGTATACACTTCAAACAAGTCAAATATACTTATATACATTATCCCGGTGCAACACCCTTTTAACACATAATGACCACCCCCTTAGCAGTATGACCATCCAGCTTCAGGGCAACAAAAAAAAACAGTATAGCACACCCATTTTTCCACCCTGATCCCATAATCCGGCCTCAGTTTGTGGCTACTCTAACCTCATCAGAGAGTGTCTAAATCAGTCCCCTGCAGGTTTACCAGGGGGGAGGGGAAAGGCTCCCCTATCTCCCTACCCCCAAGGCAAAGCCCCAACATATGAACATTTTGCCAGATAAATTAAGCTTGAGCCCCATATTCATATTTTCGGCGTCCCATAGGGGACACCAATCCCACGCAATTCAGGTCAGCTTGTTCCGAGGCTTCTGGTCCCCAGCTCACAGACACTCAGGATTGAAGCTGGTGAGGGGGGCCGGGAGGTGGCGGGAGTCGCCTTATTCACCCAAACAGGAATCCCTACCTTAGTGACAAAACTCCCTTTGAAAGTATAGGTCGATTTACACATTATTTAGTAGGACAATCTTATTGTCAAGCCCTATGGGACACCCGCCTTCTAGGTGAGTACCCAACCCCCAATCTCCGCTGCTAGCTTTACCTATAGCCAAGCCCCAGTTTGCCGGGATGCTTTATTTGCCTCACCAGAAACTGTTGCCCTCAGGACTTAATAGCACAATGGTTGTGAATTTACAGGGGTGAAGGCAGGTGAACCAGAGGCAAGACTGTGTAAGCTGGGGGTCATACACAGGTGATCAGTCCGAAGGTCAAGCCAAGGGTCAAGCTGGGAGGTCAATGGGTACACAGCACAAGGGAGGGTTACAGCAGGTCTGGGCAACAGTCACAGTGTGGTCAGGCAGAACGAGGTCGGCAGCGAAAATCACAGAAACCATACAACCCAGCAGCACGCTATCACGGGTAGTGAGAGAGTGAGCTGGCAAAACCTATAAAAGAGGGAAGTGGACAGGATTGGCCAGGGGAAACACTTGGGCTCATTGGCCCAGCTACAAACTATGGGCTTATTGCCCAGTTCCTAATTAGGACGTTTCGCCCATCAGTACAATATGGGCTCATTGGCCCTTTAAACTAACCTTCATAAGAAAGGGCATAAGAAAGCCTGTGAGCACAGACAGACGAGCAGGGGATGCGGCCACCAGTGGGCGTTGCTGCCGGGCACCCGGGACCCGGGTACGCTGCCCGAGCAGCCGACCGAGGACAGCACAGGACCGGGAAGCAGGGCCGGCGCCAGCACAGGGCAAACCTGGAAAATTGACAGGGCCCCTGGCATCTTCAGGGGCCCATTCAGGCTCACACTTGGCCATGGTATTATTTTGCAGTGGACCCGAACCACCTAATGCCGGGTGCTGTGTGCAGACCTCTTCATGACTGGCCTCAGCAACATGGGATGATCAGCAACAATGGAGAAGATGACCTGGAATGGAGGGCAATTGATGGAAGCTCAGAAGGTGGTGACAACCAGGTGACAACTGGCAAGGACCGGGGGGCGATCAGCAGCAGGAAATGACCCATTTGTGGCATCAGAGCTGAAAGGTGACATCATGTGACACACTACTTTTGGGACCCACAAAGACTCTCTTGCCCAAGGGCCCCCACAAACCTGGAGCCGGCCCTGCTGGGAAGGTAAGTGTATTGTGACACTTATTAAACAAGACAAAACTGAACCCATTTAAGTCTGGTTTAATTGTAATATGACGAATACAATTAAATTGGAAGTGACACACACAAAGAAGAAGACGCCCCCATTTATTTCTCATGGGAGTTTTTTTAAGAGAAGGAAGTCTAAACTCTGTGGCTCAGGCAAGGAGCTTGCACTTGAAATAGTATCACTAATGGGGTATGTAGCTTCAGAGAGATGCCACATTGTGATACGGGTTTTCTTAATATGTGTCAGCGAGCGGCGTGTAACTCACAATCTGGATTGTCACTACACCTTGTGGGTTTGGAATAAAGCTGTCATATTTTTATTTATCCATCTGAATTTAGCACCGTATCCCATCCGAAGCCCGCCAATGCCAGGAGTGGCATTTTAATTGGCATTTATTTTACAGAGTGTGATTCTGCAAGATGGAACATTGAACCGCAAGGAGGAGGAGGAGGAGGAGGAAACTTTCTTTTAATATCGCTGGAAAAATCTCAGCATTCCTTATTAGAAATTGTGGTTATGGGAGTATGGCAGGGGTATGACCTATATGGATGCTAGAAGATGGAGGCCTGATTACTTAATGCGGAACAAAACCCACATTTTTAAAGTGGACTGAAACCGATCAGTTTTAGTCCACTTTAAAAATGTGGGTTTTGATCCATTCCCTTCCCCCGGGGCATCCAAAATCAGGCTGCCCCGCTGTGTGAAACCCCCCAGGTCGCCCGCTACACTTACATTACCTCCCGGTCCAACGGCGCATGCGTGGGCCACGGCCGCATCTCCACTATCACTCTAGCAGGGTGCGTTCCTGTGCCAGGCATTTGTGAATGGCCGGCGCGGGCACACTCCCTGTTAGAGGGAGGCGAGGGATGCGGCCGCCAGCGCGCTCGGAGCTGCTGTGCTAAGACGTCAGGTTAGACATCCATAGCTCAGCGGCTCAGAGCGTGCTGATTGGACGAGCAGCCGCGCATGCGCCATAGGAGCGGGGTGAGGTGAGCTGATGTGGGGGATCTGGGGGTTTCACGTAGGGTTTCCTTGGTGGAAAGATCCAAAACCCAGGATAGTAAAAATCCTGGGTTTTAGTCCACTTTAACTAGCATGCCTTTAATTGCTCGTCCTATGAAGAGTGCCTTTTGCCAATTCTCACTGCCCCTGCTTTAATCTAATGCCAGATAATGGCGCCTGTTTTAGATGCAAAGCTCAGCCTCCTCCATTCATTGCCACTGTTGTGTGTGGCAATGATGTCATTGCCAAGCCTATGCAATGGCTGATCGCCTGCCAACTCACACCGAGGGACAGCAAAGGAATCAGTGTTCCAGGACTATTTGAAAAGCGAAAATATCCATTTCTAGTTGTACACCGTAATAAGGGAGCTTTGCCACATGTATTTCACAAGTTCAGTGGGTTTTGGTCTGCTTTAAAAAACAGGTGAATTTACCATTCCTGGGTTTTGTTGCCCCGGGGATTCCCAAATTGAGATGCCAGCTATGGTAAACTCCCCAAAATACCGCTATTCACTTACCTCGTTCTCGATCCAACGGTGCAAGTGTAGGCTTTTGCCCAGTGAGAGCCATGACTATGTCACTATTATTGTCCTCACTTACTGGAGCTTACGGCCATATTTCTGTGGCCCGGCTGGGGTCGATTTAAAAGGAAGCCGCCGCTGACGTCAAGCGGATCGTGGGGCAGAGGTAAGTTACCGCAGTGCTTCCTGCTGCTGCACCTTCAGGGGAACAGTTAATGGGCTGCTCAGCGGCCCATCAACCGGCTTTTCCATGTTTGGGCCAGACCACAAACGTAAACGGATTTCTGGCTGTGTTTTTGTCCGTGTTTGGGAACCCGAACTTAGTGGTTCGGGCTCGTCTATCACTATTTAATAGCAACTAAGGTGTGTCAGCTGTTTATATTATTCTGGCTGTGTTTGTGTCCATGTTTGGGAACCCAAACTTGGTGGTTCAGGTTCGTCCATCACTATTTAATAGCAACTAAGGTGTGTCAACTGTATTTATTATTCTGGCTGTGTTTGTGTCCATGTTTGGGAACCAGAACTTAGTGGTTCGGGCTCGTCCATCACTATTTAATAGCAACTAAGGTGTGTCAGCTGTTTATATTATTTTGGCTGTGCTTGTGTCTATGTTTGGCAACCAGAACTTAGTGGTTCGGGCTCGTCCATCACTATTTAATAGCAACTAAGGTGTGTCAGCTGTTTATATTATTTTGGCTGTGCTTGTGTCTATGTTTGGCAACCAGAACTTAGTGGTTCGGGCTCGTTCATCACTATTTAATAGCAACTAAGGTGTGTCAGCTGTTTATATTATTCTGGCTGTGCTTGTGTCTATGTTTGGGAACCAGAACTTAGTGGTTCGGGCTCGTCCATCACTATTTAATAGAAACTAAGGTGTGTCAACTGTTTTTATTAATTTTCAGGGGTGGACTAGGGCCAAAAATCAACACGGGAATTTGACCCTCCTACCCCAGACCATGGTATTTATGCCACCTCCTTTATCAATTTGCTTCCAAGCCTGTCAATGAGTGCACTTCAAGGCCAAGACTATAGCAATGACAGATCATGAGCAGGGGCCTATGGCCACTCCTAAATCAATGATACTGAAGTCTTATTAAAGTAGTCAGGGGTGGGTCTGACTCCCATAGCTGTGGAAGATGATCCACTGGGGTATTACAATGAATGCCTGAAGTCGAAAGCCTTGACTACTTGCACGCAGAAATGTATCATGGCACACATTGTTAGGGGAAGTGCTGGGGATGCCCACGCATGTGTCATGGGATCTTTTCCCAAGGTGAGGATAAAGAAAGAAGGATAAAGAGGAAGAAGAAAGCAGGGAAGTGCTGGGGATGCCACTGGAGGCCCACACTTGTGCCATGGGATTGATTCCCAAGGAGAGGATAAAGAATGAAACCAGGGGGTTTCACACAGTGGTTCATCCAAAACCTGGATGCTCCAGGATTTCGACTGGCTCTGAAGTTGTTTGAACTCTGAGGGTTTTGGTCCAGTTTAACGCTCCTGGCTAATCCTGAGAGCCATGACCACTAAAGCCAGTAACATTAGTAAAAAATTCAGTAAGGTAATAAAAGTACAGCTGTGCCAACACATAATACCGTAACAAGCTATGGCAACTATATATCACAAAAGACTCAAATAAAATACCGCCAATATGGCGGCTCCGCCTATTTGATATTCTTCCTAACTGAACCTAACAATGACAAATTGCAGCCTTATGAATTCTTTGTTATTGATGAGCGTGAAATCAGTAGCATATTGAAGTATGAACTAAATGGCTCGGTTGCAAGAAAGGTCACAGAAACCCCGGTTGAAAACATTTACAAAAGATAAATGGGAAACATAAAGTAAAACTATGAAATCAATGAAACAAAAATCAACAACACATAATTCATTACAAAGTCAGCGGCCTTCGGTGGCAGTGTTCTCGCTATAAATTTAGCAAAATGTTCTGTAAGGTACAAGTATTTTTATTTTACGTATTTAAGTATTGTAGTTAGTTCAATATGTTTTACTAAATTTAATAGGTGAAAATGTATAAAGTATTAACTGTATCTACAGACCTAAATCCTAATGCCACCCTCAGGATCCAATGGGTCTCCTACCCCCCTAATTTGGCAAGTCTGTCTCTCATGGATAGTGAACACTGGTTGCGGGGAAACTGAGGTTCCCACTGCTTCCAGATGGGTACCGAAGACTAGTACCAAAATCGCCTTGATCCGGAGTCTAAGGGTTACCCTGCTCCTTCATAGAGCAAAGCCTCCCCCTACAAGCAACCCCAGGTAGTGCCCTGGGGAGTTAAGGCATAAGGTAGGAAGCAGTGGACAACTTAAAAGGTGGAAGGCATAGACGTAGGTTTGAGCTGAGGTCAGGGGGCACAGACGCAGAATCCAGAGTCCAGATAAGAAGACAAAGGTCAAGGATCACAGGCAAAGGTTCAAATCCAAAAGTGAAGCCAAGGTCGTACCAGATAATGTAGCCGAGGATGATCAAGATTGCAAAGTCCAGATAGTGTTTAGCTGTCCGAGTGCTAAACACACATCAGAATTCACGAGAAGGCAATACGTGAAAAGGTCCAATTTTCACAAAGGCAGGTTTCACAAGACCAGGGAGGCACGAAAAGAGTTACATAGGAATCTTCTGGCATTATACTGATGTCAGGTCTCCTACCCCCCTAATTTGGCAATTGACTGGAGTTCAGGCCCGGGCTGTGAGGGATGCAACTGGATAAATGAAATGTCCCAGGGGATTACATTTATCCACTTGTATCCCTCACAGCCCAGGCCTGAACTCCTGTCCCCACTCTCTCCAGATTGGGCTCATGCTGCCCACCATCATGCGGGCACTGCACTCCCACACTGCTTCTGGTGATGCCCTGCCACATCTTGGTTGCTACCCTCCCCCAATCACAATGTGTTTCTACTCTATCAAAGCCAGCAACTACTGGAAACTACCACAAAGATTTTTGACTGCATGTTAATTGCTGTAATGGCCAACAATGATTGTGTCCACTTGGCAATCTGATTAATTGTCTCCAGTTTAAAATAAGGGAAAATATAGGATGTCTACCTACAGAGGTGGCCTGGAAAACCTGGTTAAAGGTACTCGACCACTTGGAGCTATGCGATGTGCCTCTGGGCATGGTCTATCAGATATACATAAGTGGGACATGGTACGGTCCAGATAGTTCCTTCCAAGCCTGTACAGAAAACACTAAAATATAATGTAACAGTAATACAGTAACACATTCCAAATGGTTACACTGTGAGTAAGGTGGGCCCCAAAAAACTATTAGCCGGATATCAAGACTTCATTAGAACCCCCCCTTCCGAAGGGAAGGATAGGCTAGGCTGTATAGGTCATTACACCAAGGAATCAAGAGGCTGGGCATGCATGTGAATCCCTGGCACTGATGGACTGCCAGCAGCTCAATGGCTGAGATAGGGTTTACACATAAGCCAATGGTCACGGACGGGTGGCACGCTGTAATCGTGGTCCATAGCAAGAAGTCATGGGCTTCCACTAAATACGCCACCATAGTAAAGGTCATGGTCATTTGGCAGAGAGTGTAATCACAAAGTCCAGGTCGGTCAGGGTTGTAGGCGGGCAAAAAAAGCCTAGTCAGGTATCCAGGTGAAGGTAAGCAATGGGTAAATAAAGTCAAAAGCCAAGGTTTTTTGGGGCACAAAAGCAAGGCAAGAAAAGATCTTAGAAAGATCTTCTGGTGCTGCCTCAATGCCTTAGCTTTCATTACACCCTTGCACATTGGCAGTTGGTTTCTCTTGCTATTCCAAATTCAGTCCTTACAGACTTACCTCAATGAAAACCTTGGACCTCCCATCTTCGTCTCCTGTACCCTTTGACCTCTACTATTCCGATTATTCTTCAGGACACCTTATTCGTGTATAACCATCGGCTTCCCGTTGGACTTGCTATTTGGATTATCCTTAAGGATTGTGTATTTGTGTATGACCATCGGCTCCCCGTTGGACTTGCTATTTGGATTTTCCTTAAGGGCTGCATATTTGTGTATGACCATTGGCACCACCTTGGACTTTCTATTTGGATTATTCTTATAGCGGACAAAAACCCAGGATTTTGACTATCCTGGGTTTTGGTCCTTGCCCCCAGGGCACCCTGATCGGAAGTTCTCCACTGTGTGAAAACCCCCGCTTGAATGAACTCACCTCTTCCCGGTCCTATGACACATGCACCCCCCAAGCAGTGCACTTGGATCCGCTTGAGCCCCTTCATCCAGGGGCTCGTCTAATGCGAGTGGATCTTAGCGTGCTCATGCATGCACTGATTGGTGAGTTTTCGGGCAACCTGGGGGATTCACACAGCAGGGCACCCTCGATCGGGGTTCCCCGGGGAGAGCGAGTATGCCTGCCCTGTCCCAGACTGGGTTTTGGTCCTCTTAAAGGATTGCTTATTTGTGTATTACATTGCTAAACCCTTCCACTTCACTCCAGTGCCTGTGACCTTTGACCAGTTAACTTTTCTGCCCTTACTACCATCAACCCGCTGACCACAGCTGCTCAGGACCTTAAGTCTCCAAGGAACAGCCTAGGGACAACAAACCAGGAAATCTATCCTCCCTTGTGAGTGGCTCTAAAAAAGACCGGGAAGGTCATTAGAGGCCTTCAGGTTAAGGATTGGGTCCTGAGAAGTAGTCTCCATTGTCCATCTGCAGCAGTGCGAGCCGGGTCTCTCCGCCAGCAGTGACACATGCACACAAGTGCATTTTGGACACAGGCAATCTCAATTTTGGCTAAATCAAATATATTATTTCAATACCCAAGCAAAACCCTTAACAGGCTGTAAGTCACATGATAGCCTCTAGGTGGCTACATGTAGACGCCTATAACATACCGTCTTATGACCCCATTTCAGTTGGTTCCCTAGTGACACTTGAGTATATATTAGCCAAAAGAAAAAGTAAGGAAAGACATGCCTACACTTTTGCTGTCTTTGACTCCATAATGTGACTTTTACAAGTTAACAGTAGTCATTAAAACTATTCAGCTGCGTATACAAGTACATTTTCATAAAAGGGACTATTCAGGTTTAAAACACAGTGGACATGTTAGAATAATAACATGAAAAAATAAAATCAAACTGCAGGACTGTAACAGAAAAAAAAATGTTTCTCGGCAAAAAAACCCATTAAGACTTTTGATTTAGTGAAGTTATTTCTTCTGCAATGGGACCTTGCCGTACCTCAGTATTCCGAGGCTGCCTTGCCCACGCCAAGCTATCGTAAATGTTTATCAGGCTGGATAATGTAATAAACGCCGGACCAGAATCCTGGTAGAGCCGAGCGAAAAAGAAAAAACTCTCCAGACGCGGGAACATGTAGCTCCTAATGTTTCTTAGATAGTTTTACAGCTCCACCTCCACAGGTCATTGCTTTCAATTTTCTGAGTTCAGTTGCATAAAATGAACTTGATATTCGAGGACGCCAGGGGGAAAAAAATAGTCCCGGGAAAATGGAAGAAGATAAATAAGATTATGTGCATGTGAAAAAGACGGACGGGCATCCCGATATAGATCACTTTCTGATGGTAATTGACCAGGACAGTGAATTTACCTTTTGTTTTTCGTATCTTTGTACCCAGATTTCTCATAATGCCCCACGTGGGGAAGCAGTGGAAAGGTGTTAAAGTGGACCAACACCCAGGCTGATCGGCCTGGGAATCTATAAGATTCCCGGGCCGATCAGATCCCTCCCCGCCCCGAAATCGGGATGCCCCGCTGTGTGAAACCCCCCAGGACGCCTTATTCACCTTACCTTACTCCCGTTCCAACGGCGCATGCACGGCCGCGGCCGCATCTCGCGCTTCTCTCTAGCAGGGCGCGGGCGCGCTCCCTGTTAGAGGGAAGCGCGAGATGCGGCTACCAGCGTGCTCGGAGCCGCTGTGGTTGTCTGTCCCTTGTACGTGCATACCACAGCGGCTCTGAGCGCGCTGATTGGACGAGGCCCGTGCATGCGCCATAGGAGCGGGATGAGGTGAGTTTTTTTCTGCCATTCTGGGGGGGTTTCACGCAGCGGGGCACCCCCGATTGGTGTTTAGGTATGCTGGGAGCATAACCCTTCCCTCCAGAATCAGAATCAGTTTATTTATCATCAAGTACATACAAATGTACAAAAGCAAACCAGCACTGGCAGTAATGCAACTTGAGTTGGGAGTTTTATAACTCGCTCTGCTGCTGTGCTTCACAATATAAAAAGCAGGACAGGAGTACTGCTGCTAAACTTTAAAAAGCCAACTAGTTTCTTGATGTGTTCAATTGTAAACTCCTGAATTGTGAATTTAAAGTTAACATAGAATATCTAAGGAGAGAAGTGTTTAAGCCTTATGTGAGCATAACCCTTCCATCCAGGATCAGAATCAGTTTACTTAATACTAAGAAAATACAGGTTTATAGAGGCAGCAGTGCTGGCAGTAATTAAACGTGCACTGGGAGCCAACCAGCCCCCTGATGTGTTACATTGTAAATCACTGAACCGCAACTTTAAAGTGGACATAGACTTTCTAAAATTCTCCCAAGGAGTTTGGCCCAATTAGTCTTTGGGTCTGCTGTGAGCATAACCATCCCCTCCACAATCAAAATCATCAACCACTTAGTACATACAAAAGTACAGAGGCAGCATCGCTGACAGTAATAAAACTTACGCTGGGAGTGTTATAACTCGAGCTGCTTCTGTGCTTTACAATATAACAAGCAGTACAGAAGTCCTCCTGCTAAATTGTAAAAAGCCAACCAGCTCCCTGACGTGTTACACTGTTAACTCCTAAATTGCGACTTTAAAGTGGGCATAGGCAGTCTAAAAACAGTTTGTCCCAAGGAGTGTATAGGACTTATGTGAGCATAACCCTCCCCTCCAGAATCAGAATCAGTTTACTTATTTACCACTAAGTATGTACAAATGTACAGAGGCTGCAACGCTGGCAGTAGACAGTTGACAATCCAAGGCAAGTTTGTCTCAAGGAGTGTTTAGGTCTGCTGTGAGCCCCTCTATCCAGAATCAAAATCAGTTTCTTTACACCGAAATACATGAAAATGTAGAGAGGCAACAACACGGACAGTAACAAAACTTGTGCTGGGAGTTTCATAACTGGCGCTGCTGCTGTGCTTTACAATATAACAAGCAGGACAGGAGTCCTGCTGCTAAATGTGTTACATTGTGTTACATTGTTAACTCCCCCTAGCCAGGATGAATTGCAAAATAAAGTGAACCTAGACGCTCCAAGGGAAGTTTGTCCCAAAGAGTGTTGGTCTGCTAGGAGCATAACTCTCCCCTTCAGAATCAGAATCCATTCATTTACCAGCAAATACATGTAAATGTACAGAGAATAAAAATTATAACTCACACTGCCGCTGTGCTTTACAATATAACAAGCAGGATAGGCATCCTACTGCTAAATTGTTAAAAGCCAAACAGCTCCATGATGTGTTACATTGTAACACGCCCCCCCCCCCCCCCCCAGACTGCCAATTATAATTGTGAATTAAAGGATACCTAGGCTCTCTAAGGTAAGTTTGTCCCAATTAGTGTTTAGGTCTGCTGTGAGCATAACCCTCCTCTCTGCAATCAGAATCATCAACCACTAAGTACTTACAAAAGTACAGAGGCAGCAGTGCTGACAGTAATAAAACTTGTGATGGGAGTGTTCAAACTCAAGCTGCTTCTGTGCTTTACAATATAATAAGCAGAAGTCCTGTAAAAAGCCAACCAGTTCCCTGATGTGTTACATTGTAAACTCCCCCTAGACTGCCCATATGAATTGCAAATTAAAGTGTACCTAGACTCTCTAAGGAAAGTTTGTCCCAAAGACTGTTTAAGTCTGGTGTCAGTATAACCCACAACAGAACGTAGAGAACCAGCTGCACTGACAGTAATAAAACTTGCGCTGGGAGTGTTAAAACCTGCACTGCTTTTGTGCTTTACAATATAACAAGCAGGACAGAAGCCATGCTGCTAAACTGTAAAAAAACAACAAGCTCCCTGATGTGTTACATTGTAAACTCCCCATAGATTGCCCATATGAATAGCAAGTTAAAGTGGACCTAGACTCCCTAAGGAAAGTTTGTCCCAAAGAGTTTTTAAGTCTGTTGTCGGTATAATCCACAACAGAATGTACAGAGCCAGCTGCACTAACAGTAATAAAACTTGCACTGGGAGCTGTAGCAATCATTACCTGACATATCCCAGCTCAGCCCATTGTGATATCTCAAAAAAAGCATTCAAGATTCTAAGATAGCACCATGCACCAGTGCACCAAGTGAAGTTTTAAAGAAAGCTGCATCTGTAACCTGCACCGCCACTGTGGATTACAATATAACAAGCAGGGCAGTCTCCTTGTTGTGTTACCTTGTAAACAGTAAGGCAAGCTGGAGTGGACATTAATGCAATGCCCATTCTCCCAGGACACGCATGAGCCTCTGGTGGCATACCAAGAGTTGCTTCATCTGATGCGCACACCTGCCAGATTTCGTGAAATTCCGGATGCTTAGATGTTGAGATCCTAAGGCTTGGGGAGTGGTGAACTGAGCAGGTGAGGGCATTCCAGAAAACTGGAGAGGCACGTTAGAAGTCCTGGAAATGGGCATGATAGGAGGTGGCAAGGGTGGATGTAGAGTGGAGGTTGCATTTAAAATGTAAGGAGATGAAATGTAGGGAGGAGTCGGGCTGAGGAGAGCTTTGTATGTTAGTGTTAGAGCTTTCAACAGGAATCACTGCAGTACTGGAAGCCAATGGAGGGACTGAGCCAGGGGAGCAATAGATGTATGAGGAGAGGATTTTATGTGAGTTAAAGTCTTTAATCAAATTAGGGTAAAGTAAAGGGGGACACATCTGTGCATAAGAAATCACAGGGAGAACTGTGGTATTAGCCAACCTCTCTCTTGTCCTAAAAGGGAACTGCTGATGAATCAGGCCTCAAGGACCTCTGTGTCAGGTCTGTAGTTCCTCCACAGCTTCTCCTGCTATATGCTGTTCCACCAGCAGATGGCTCTGTCCTGCAGAGGTGTTGGTAATCAGCCATTACCTGTGTGACTTCCTGCTCTATATAAGCTGCTCCACACATGTAGTCAGTGGATCAGCATTGAATTGTCTACCTGGACCCTGACTCTGAAATTTTGAATCTTGTACCTTGTAATCCCGGAATCTTGAACCTTGAAACCCTGAATCTTGAAATCTGGACTTCTGCCATAGCCCTTGTGATTTAATCTTCCTGTTCCTGCTCTGTATCTGCCTTTGGACTTCCTATGTATGTATGTACTCTGACGCCACGTGTATATATATGTACAGCAGCCTGGTTGATGTGTGTTCTGTTCACTGTTAGTCACCATTAAACACGGTTTGCTGCATATCCATCTCTGTCTTGCAGCCTCATTACTGGTCATTCTTTAATAAGGGATCACTTGCTGAGAGATCCATGACATTCTGTCCATTGTCAACGGACAGTTGTATCATTTCTTATAGTGTAAAACTGATCTAATCCATCACGTTTCTACCTTTTTCTCTTGGTAAGAACCCCTTAGGTAACTGCATTAGCATTGACATGTCATCCAGATTCCCACTTATCTAGTGAGAACTCGGGAAAGAGCTGCATTAGCTGAAGAACATCATCCCGCTGCCCCATTTTACTCTGTAAGTCAGTTACAAGCACAGTTAGTTACCTTGAAATCCTATTACTCCCCTTCTCTTTACTGATAGAGATAATACGCCGCGTATGGATGCAGGTTCAGCCTAGAAGAAAAAGCAAAAAAATTAATTTTGGCCAGTTGTAATGATTGGCTCTGGATCCGGTCAGCGTTGAATTAGGCCGGGATCATTGCCTATTCGACTAAGTCCAGCCAGTGACAAGATCCAGGTCAAATTATTTCTATTACTAGCTCAGTGCACCAGGGATAGGGGCTTTCTTTTGTAACTGTTCATAAAAGGGTCCAGTTCACAGGGTAGTGATGGAGCAGCCGGATGACGTGGGCCCTCTGACCCTCGGAACGTGTGGGTGGTAGGCAGCGGGGAGACCCTGAACTTTCTTTTCATTGTGGTCGTATGCACTTAGGATGAGAAGGTCATGGTATTGGCTATGGGTCACTGGCAGTATTTATTGTTTTCATTTGAACTGAAATGTGTTTGTATATCCGGATTTAATTGTACGCAGTTAGCTTGGTATAGGTTACACATATTTAATTTATTGCAATATTTAATCTCTGGCCTGGAACTTTAGATTGTTTGAAACTTGGCTTTAACATGGCCACACTTCTCTGTCCTACTCTCTTATGCAGGGATGAATACGGCATTCTTCATTGTAAACTCAGAGTTGTGGATATCCCACTTACACCTCACAGTAAGCTCAGTTATGCAGTGTTTACATTTTTATGGCAGGATATTGGCTGCTGTCCAGTATATCACAACAAGTATAGCTTTTGCTGAAAATAGAACATCAGCTATATCCTGGCTGTTACAATGTGTTACTCACCAGGGCACTAGCTGGCTTTTACAATCCCAGGTACATTTCTAGAGAATAATTAGCACTCTTTGCTCTTAGGGCTGTTCCTTCCACATCCACCTACAGGCTAGAATCTGGAACTGCAGGGAGCTCACAGAGACTCCCATAAAATCCTGCTTTCTGCCATGTTACTGGAATGCTGCCAAGGCAATATTTGTATATTCTTTTCTGAAAATTCCTTATTATGACTGCCAGATACAAAGCTTCACAATTATTAGCATTTTCTTAAAAAAAAACATTTCTTTGCCTTCTGTATTCCTTATTCTACCTTTCACAGTTACTGGCGCGGAAGCAGTCACCGCCAGTTATAGTTACCATAGTTATAATAGAAATGAACTTTTCATGTAGCAGCTGCTCCTTCTCAATAAAATAGGAATCAGGAAGACAGGTTTGTCACAGGAACACAAAATTAACTGGTGAAAATATCAGTATTATATTTTTTTATAATATAGTTTAATTTAATGATACATTGTCAAGAATAATTCACATGAAGGGGGTGAAGCTGTACAGGAGCTGTAAAGAACATATTCTTTCTGAAGGGGGTCTGATTAAGGTACAACTGCAGTGTTGTGAACAAACAAGACCTTGCTCGCCATGGGAAGATATTCCAGAGCAGCTCCAGTTCTTTAAAGCGGCCTGCGTGCCGCGAGTGCGTAGGGTTGCTACACACGTTCTGCAGAGGAGAATGTCCCTTGTGCTTTCAGTCCTTTGATTTTATTACTTTACTGCCTATTTGGCATATGCATATTGTATATGTATTTATTAATTTAGATGTCCATTCAAAAAATTATAACAAAAGGATTATTCACCTTTTGCCTCCCGCAGTTGATTGAACCAACTCCGATTGTGAGAAAGTTACCGGATCAGGTGATGGAGTCTACACGTTGTCCCAATCAAAGTCACCAGCAGACTGATCTGGCCTGGACAGAATGGGGACTCGATTTTGCACCGCGGAAGTCGGGTTTTTATTGAGGTGGACACGTGTTAAACTTTACTTGACCTTTATGAATATTTTCCTCGATATTTTGCTGTACACATCACCCAATTGTAAGACACTTACCTTCTGGCCTTCTATGCACCTACTGCATTCCCAGCCGCCCAAAGGCTGGGCCTGCTTGGGACACTGACATTTTGGAATCAGCTTGGGACATTGGCTCCACTGTATAGTTTTGGTCTAAGGGCACTTGGCTGGATAACAGAAGTTGAAGGGAGCACACCATCTAGGGAAGCAGGATGATCGTCCTAGATGCCAAGGCCATTACCCAACCTATAGCATACTTGAAAAAAAAGGTCAGTATACATGACCTTTATGAATATTTTCTTTTTTTTTTTTTGGTGTACACATCACCCAATTGTAAGACACGTATCTTCTGGCCTGCTACGCACCCACTGCATTGCTCTCTGACTCAAAATGCGGGGGGCATTCCCCCCGGCCTGCTTGGGACACTGCAATTTTGGAATCAACGTGGGACATGGGACCTACACTATAGTATTGGTCTGACGGCACAGATGTTGAAGGAAGCACACCATCTAGGGAAGGGGAGAGAAGGGCGATCATCCTTGGTGCCAAGGCCATTGCCCAGCCTATGGCATTTGAAAAAAGGTCAGTATACAACCAAGATGATGTAAGCACTATAGAAAAAACTCCCAAAAAGGAAGCACATAGAAGGAATATAGGAAGAGAGAATGAAAATAAACGAATAGAAGATAGTCATCAACGTTGCATAGCTGATATGGTTAACAAAGTGCATTGTTGTATTGAAGAGGAACATCGGCGGAGGTTGAAACCTCACCCAAACCTCACTGATCCGCTGCCCCCTCCGGTTTTACCTTTGGGTAGCTTCTACTCACCCCCCCCCCCCCCCCGGGGGATCTATCTTCTGGGTCCCTTAGATTCCAGCGACCTTCCAATGGGCAGTGCCATCAGACACTACACACAGCCCCTGATCTTGCGCCTGCGGGGTGCTCATGGCGGGCATGCGATAGAGACGTTCAAAATCTCGCGATATACTGAGTGGTGCTTGACTTTGAAGAGGCCGCGTAAAGTCATCCTGTCATTTACAGGCGGGGGTGAGGATCGGCCCCGAAGCAGCCGGGTGTCGCCACAGCAGGCAAAGGCGACACCCAAAGGGTAAGTAGGGGCCATATGGGGGAGGGGTGGAATTTGACCCTTTTTATTTTATGTCCAAAGTTCCTCTTTAAACCAGAAACTAGTGATTCAGTTATCCCATATATCTTCCCGGCCATTAACAAATGACTGGCGCAGGCAAGCTCCCTGTTAGAGGGAAGCGGAGTATGCGGCCATCAGAGCAGCTGCTCTTAGAAGCACCGAGGGAACGGGAAGAGGTGAGCTGGACTCAGCATCCTGGGGGGTTTCACACAGCGGGGCACCCCCGATCAGAGTGCCCCTGGGAAAGGACCAAGACCCAGGATAATCAAAATCATTGGTTTTGGTCCACTTTAAGGAGCAGTTCTTTCATGGAGACCCTAGTATTATTGCACCCCTCATCCCACTTTATCCAAGCATCTGAACATCCCCCCAAACTAACAACTATTTTGTTCTTAATAGTCACATCAGCTGGCTTGAGATCAGCCAATCAGTGATCTTAAAAATGCCACGTGGGCATGGCCTCGGTGGTGAAATACCACCGGGCCACCACCGAGCCATCACCATCGTCTGAGGTACTCAGAGGAGAAGAGCAGGTGAGGGACAAGGGGTGAGGGGTTTTGTTCGGGCTTGGGCGTCTGCAGGAGGATCAGAAACACTGCAACATTTTGGCACTACTAGCGAGAACAGAGGGAGAGGACGTCAGAGGGCAGCAGGCATCTGTCACAGATGGCTTGTCAAAACCCCGTGGGACACCCTCCTTCTTGGTGAGTCCACAAGCCCCAATCTCTGCAGCTATCTTCACCTATAGACAAGCCCCCATTCGCTGGGACTCTTTAAACACCTCACCAGACAGGGTTGCCCCCAGGACTTAGTAACACAAAGATTGTGAACTCACAGGGGTGACGGCAGATGAATCAGAGGTAAGACTGGGTGTAATCGGGCAAGCCGGGGTCATACACAGATAATCAGTCCTCACGGTACGCAGCAAGGGGAAAGCACGAGTAGGATCAAAGGTCAAGCCAAGGGTCAAACCGGGTAATCAGAGGGTTTGCAGCACAAATGATGAGATGGGTACGTAGTCGAAGTCAATTCAGGCACTATCACGGGCAGCGATATTGAGCATGGGAACCCAAAATAGGAAAGGGATGGATAGGATTGGCCAAGGGGAAACTTGAGCTCATTAACAACATTTGGGCTGATTGCCCGGATGACTATTAGGGCGTTTCGCCCACAGTAAACTTAGGGCTCAATGGCCCTTGAAACTAACCTCTGGCGGCCACGCTGTGTGCACTGTGTCCACTGGAGGTCATAAGGCAGCTGTGCTCGCGTGTGTGCGCAAGTGCGAGCGAAGGAGTGGGGGATGCGGTGGGGAGAGGAGGAGATGTAAGTGCTCGGTGCCGCTCAATCCCCCGCTGACACCTGACACCTGCTGTTTATGTGGCTGCCGGGCGGAGGGGATTGCGGCCAGCCATCTGAGCCCGCTCCACCCAAGGATGCCGTGAGACCGGGAAGAAGGTAAGTGCGTTGTGACATAACTAAGATGCCAGGGGTGGAAAAATCAGTAGGTTGCAAAGGATCTGGAAGATACCGTCATCTAAAAGGTATGCATCATTGCGGTGAGGGGCTATTAGGGCCTAGTAGGTTTGAGGTCAAAAGTTCCTCTTTAAAGGGTAGCTAAATGATGTCTTCCAGCACCTCTTACAGAGAGCTTAGGAAGGCACCGTGTGCACAGCTTGCCCACCCCAAGGGCCGTGCACAAGATCAGCTCTTCACTGATCAGATTCATTGCGGTACGAATTGCACTCTTAACACACAATAGTGTGACAAAATAAAATGGTGATAAGCCAAAGGGTCCATTGAAAAAGAAAATCTGGGAACTAACTTTAAAAGTGAAGAAAAAAAAGCCAAAAGCGTCATTATTCAGAGCAACAACCGAAAGCCAACATACAAGCGGGGATAAAGCAACATTTTAAAAACATGCCAAAATCTCGCCTTTGTTTTTGTTTTTGCTCTCGCCGTGTTTTGGAAGCATTTGGCTTTGGCAGAATACGAGCAGGCCAGAAAAAAAAAATGCGCCTCTGAAGGTTTTCATGTTTTTGCCAAACTTTTGCATTTAGAAAATCATTTTCAGCAACAGAGAAAAATAAAAGAACGCGCTATTCTTATTTCATAGAGGAATAAAAAAGAGCAAATGTAATACAGAACAAAAGGCCAAGCATAAAAACATACAATAAAATTAAATTAAGCCATCTCCTCACCTCGTAACGGCGCAGGTAGGTGAGATGCTTCCAAGCCATTACGCCAATATTACAGACATCAGTCAAAAGACCCGAACACATTCTATGAGGAATAGCTTAAACAATTTCATGAATCATGAAATTGGTTTTGTTGATAGATATAAGTCTACTTTTTTATTTCATTGTCGCAGGTATTATATATATATATATATATATATATATATATTTTTTTTTTTTTTTAAAGTTTTGTTTAATCGGAACAATCCTGTGCAGCATTGAGTGTTTGAATCAAATTATATAGACTTGTTGTTATAACAAGAGGAGTAGCTGGGCTTTCTGGCACTCAGGGCAAAGATTTGAAATGGAACCCCCCACCCGTCCTCAGGCCCCCCTTTGGCGCCACCCTGGCCTCCTGCACACAGGGCAAGTGCCCCTTCTGCTCCCTCCCAGCTATGCCCCTGGTTAAAAAATATGTATTTTTGCATAATTCTAGGCCCTGGGGTCTAAAAAACTCCAGGGCCTCCCAAGTTCCAGTCCATTATGCATCCCGAATTGGGATGCCCCACTGTGTGAAACCCCCATGAACCCCTTGGAACACTCACCCCCTCCTGGAGCCCTCTCAGTGTCTGTACACTCGGGCTGCATCCTCACTCAACTCTAGTCATGAATTGGAGGCACGGGCATGCCATGACTGAAAGGTAGGTGGGGGATGCGGCTGGCGGTGCTGCTTGACTCCCTTCGGCACCGATTGGCTGCTTAGCCAAGGGAGCCGAGTGACAGCGAGCGCGTTGATTGGCTGAGCGCGCCACTCAGCCAATCATCGCACTTAAGCCCTTATTTAACAAGGGATAGCGCCAGGTAGCGACTGGTGAGCGAACGGTAATGACGGTCACCGCCATGAGAACGCCGGCTCCCCACCACAATCACACATTTATCAAGCCGATCCTGCTTAGCGACTGACAGAGCGCCAGATAGCGAATCATTCATCATTATTCCAGCCTCACCCCACAGCGCCAGCGAGCGACCTTGAACAGCAACAGGTATGACCTCTCGCTACCTGGCGCTCTCCAATGCATTTCAATGGAACAATCTTTAAATAATCATAAATAATTATTATTTATTTATTTTTTTTTTTTTTTTTTTAATGTGAAAAATTCTGTGACCACTTCTGCAATGTAAGATATTTTGTTTAAGGTAAAAAAAAAATAAAAAAAAAATTTGTGCAGAATTGATATTACAGGTCTGATATTAATGTATTCATATTACAAAATGTTTTTATAAACTTGTTTTTTTTGGTTTAAAAAAATATGGTTGTTTGGGGGTTAAAAGACTACTTTTAACCCATCGCCGCCAGCGCTCTGGGGTTTAAACAAGCATTTCACAGCGCGAGAATTTTTGGAGCGTGATTTATTAATGAATATGGTGGGAGCCGTTCGCTATGGCCATTCGCTATCATGCGCTCCCATACAGCACGGAACTTGTCAAATAGCGACTCCTCACCCAATATTCAACATTACCGCACACCGACTGAGTCGCTGTGAACAACCGAACAACGGCCAAGCACAGCGACTACTAACGGGCGCTCTGAAAATACTGCTACAGTCGCTCATCTGTCGCTACCTGGCGCTATTAATGAATCGGCCTCTTATTTGAGTCTGCGCCGTGGGACCAGAAGGATTGTGAGTGAAACGGGGCGACCTGGGGGAGGTACACACAGCGGAGCAACACATATCGGGACACACGGGAAAGTGTGTTTTGTTCCTCTTTAATGTAAAGACATACCTTACATTATATTCTTTCATAGATTATTCGATCCAGACTATTTGACGAATTTCCCCCAAGAGTTTTACACATCACTCATGAGGACCAAAACCAAAACCAAAGGAGGCATACTCATCTCTAAATCAATACATAATTTAATTAAATTCTTAATACATTCAAATGACCGCAACACATATGTCAAAACATATTAAAACCAATTAAAAAGCGACTGAACAGTACAGGTACCTTCAGATTCGCCACTGGCTCGCTCCCCTACTCAAACATAAAACCCCAGGGGGGAGAGGGCTTGCTTGCAGGGGACCCCCAGACACGGCCTTGTATCCATGCTCTACGCTCATCTCACAGAGCTACCTACTGGCTCGAAGCATGGGTACATGATTAGATGGGAGATGGATCTCAATCTGGTGAGGGACAGAAAGGGCTGGACAGAGATCTGGGATGGGATCAACAAATGTTCCATAAATATAACTACACAGGAGGCAGCGTATAAAATGCTCACAAGATGGTACTTAGTACCATCACGCATAGCTAAGGCAGTCCCTGGGTACCCGGCGTCCTGCTTCAGGGGCTGTCCCGTAGAAGGTTCGGTCATGCATATCTGGTGGGAGTGTCCGAAGGTTAGAAGGTTGTGGTCAAGGGTCTTTGGCTTGCTTCACACCCTTTTGCATGCCAATGTGCGCAGGGACCCCTGGGTGGCACTGCTACATGTAAAACCGGTAGGCATTACCAAATCCCAACACGCCCTGTTGACCCAGGTTATGTTGGCCGCAAAATTGATGATTGCAAGCTCCTGGAAGAAGACCAGTGTTCCGTTTCAGGCGGTAAAAGAACGGCTGAACGGGATCTTTATCAATGAAAAACTGGCCAGTATCTTAAAGGACTCGCACGTAAAATTCATGAAAGTTTGGGGCCCGTGGGTGGAATACTCGTTCCCAGATATAGGGAATGCCCTGCTGCAGTGAGGGATGGCTCTAGCCTCCTCTGACCTTATATCTCTCCCCTTTTTTTTTCCCCTCTTATTCCCTTCCTCCTTTTCCCCTCTCCCCCTCCCCCCTCCCTTGTCTCTATTCCCGACCCGCGCACCCCCTCCCCCTCAAATTGAAGAAGGGGGCGGTGATGCGCTAAATCTGAGACTGGATGGGACGAGGCTTCTCCCCCGGCCCACTGGTCCGCGATATGACCATCACGTAGCAGATAGCGTCAATCCGATCACTTGGATGACAGCATTTGATACTGATTACTAGCGTAGATAATTGAGGGAACGTGAGCGTTGACAATCGAAAGTAGATAAGTGTGGCTGGAAACCTCTAATAGAACCGATGCTTGTATCTCAAGTTTTTTCTTTGTGACACTTTATTATGTTGTACAATCCAGTTGTTATAACAAAAATTACAAAAATTACAATAAAAAGATTGAAACCAAAACCAATTAAAAAACATATATCAGACAATGATAAACAAGACAAACCAACATAAATGGGTGTGTAGGCGATGGGGAGAGAACCATCATAATCATTAATCAATGAAAATAAATACATTAATCCAAAAAGTATATATGTAGTCCTCTGCCATGCAGAGACAACAGTGCAAAATACAATATGCAATGTGCAAATCCTGCCTATGATCCGGATCTTAATGGTGAAATATATTCAATAAAGTGCAAGTGCCAAAACTATCTCAATCCCTGAGCAATCTAATCAGACTCAAAATCAAACATGATTACTTATCCACTTTAATTTAAACAATTAATACAACTGCACAATCAACAATATCTCCAAAAACATGATACCAAAACTATAAATCAGAATATTCACCTCCACAGTAAATAACCAACAATGAAAATCCTATAAATGCAGTCTCCCCACCGCCTACCGCACCCAGACCCACGCGTTCCGTGGGCACTCACACCACTTTCTCAGCCTGAAGAAGCACAGCCAAAGGGAACCAAGTGATGCTGTGCGCCGCCCATAAGCGTGGCTGGCCACAATGTGGACTCAAGGAGAAGTGATTCGCCATACAGGGAAGTTCAGACAGCGGGGCACCCAAAACCAGGGTGCCCAAGGGGAAAGGACCAGAATCGGGGGTAGTAAAAATCTCAGGTTTTGGTCCATTTTAATGATAGAACAAGGGGGCACAACCTGCAGCTAGTCGGAGGGAAGATCAAGAGCAACAATTATAAAATTGAAAATTATTATTATTGAAAATATTTTATAGAAAATCTAGTAGATGCTTGGAACAAACTTCCAACAGAGGTAACTGAAAAATCAACAGTAAGTGAATGTAAACCTGCCTGGGATAAGCATAAATCTAGACAGACTAGATAGACCATATGGTCTCCTTCTGCCTTCTCTCTTCTGTTTTTCTGTGTTATTCAAGGTAAGATCTGCCCGAGATAGCGAGGGAACAGGTGAGTATTTTTTACATATTTCAGGGCAAAAATTAAATCAGCAGGAATCCCCAGAAATTTGGATTTTGTGCAGAATTTTGGAGCAGATTCCAATTGATTACTGTTTCTACATGTTCTATCTTGTGCTTTATTTTGAACTAAGGTTGTTTAAAAAAAACGTATTTATCAAGGTCAATCCAACTCAAAAACATTTCCTGTATCTGTCTCTTTCTCACACCCGAAACCATTACATTTCTAGTGCTCACAGAGATCTAGAGGCCGATTCATTAATAGCGACATGTAGCGACAGTTGAGCGACTGTAGCAGTATTTTCACAGTGCCCGCTAGTAGTCGCTGTGCTTGCCCGTTGTTGACAGCGACTCAGTCGGTTTGCAGTAATGTTGAATATTGGGTGAGGAGTCGCTATTTGACAGGTTCTGCGCTGTATGGGAGCGCATGATAGCGACTGGCCATAGCGACCGGCTCCCACCATATTCATTAACAAATCACGCTCAAAAAATTCTTGCGCTGTAAAATGCATGTTTAAACCCCAGAGCGCTGGCGGCGATGGGTTAAAAGTAGTTTTTTAACCCCCAAACAACCATATTTTTGGAAACCAAAAAAAAAGTTTTTTAAATAATTTTGAAATATGAATACATTAATATCAGACCTGTAATATCAAATCTGCACAATTTTTTTTTCCTTAAATAAAATATCTAACATGGCAGAAGTGGTCACAGAATTTTTCACATTAAAAAAAAAAAAACTAATAAAATAAAAAAAACATTAATAACAATTAATTATGAATATTTAAAGATTGTTCCATTGAAATGCATTGGAGCGCGCCAGGTAGCGAGAGGTCATACCTGTCGCTGTTCAAGGTCGGACGCTGGCGCTGTGGGCTGAGGCTGGAATAATGATGAATGAGTCGCTATATGGCGCTATCTCAGTCGCTAATTGGCTTGATAAATGTGTGATTGTGGTGGGGAGCCGGCGTTCTCGTGGCGGTGCCCGTCATTACCGGTCGCTCACCAGTCGCTACCTGTCGCTATTCCTTCATAAATCAGGGCCCTAGTTACTCACAGATTCAGATGTATATTGTATCAGGTGATTTGATGTATACTTTTTAGCCAACAGTAACCAAAGTATAAACATCGACATAATCAAATATAATCAAGGATTAATAAAGAAGCTTCGCCTACCTCACTATAGGCATATTTATATCTTTATATTTTATATCTAGTGATGGGCTTTATATTTGATGCCCGAAGCTAGATTTGACTCCGATCTTGCTTCAATCGCCCCATCTCTGATACCAACAAAATTTGGGACAAATTATCTGGTAAGCCATCCACTAGCAGCACTAACAGTGCAGAGTAGACTTTCTTTATGTTTAGTACATTTTTACTCTTCTCAGACACTGGGCTTGTCAGCCCCCATAAGTACTGCCTGTATTAGTATGAGGCTTTTCTTTAGCATGCAGAGAGGGTGGGAGAGAACTGAGAAGATTGACAAGAGGTGAAAAGAGAGATTGGCTAGCTTAACAGCCACTAGGAGGAGGGACAGAGACATGACCTCTGAATGAAGGGGCCCTCCATCATCCAAGACGATCACCTCAGTTGATGGACAATGCTGAGAAAGAAGGAGAGGGAGGGTTGCCGAATGGAGCACGAGCGAAAGGCGAAAGGTGAAAGCAAATACCAAGTTCAGCAGTGCTACAGGCAGGAGACCATCATGGTATGATATAACCCCTGCCTGAACAATGACTTTAAAGTGAACCAAAACCCAGGATTTTGACTATCCTTGCCCCCAGGATACCCCGATCGGGAGTGCCCAGCTGTGTGAAACCCCACCATCGCCCAATCTCACTCACCCTTCCCTGGTCCTACGATGCATGTGCAGCTTCTCATCCAGTCAGCGCGCTCGGATCCGCTCCCTTCCAAAAGCTCGTCTAAGGCGAGCGGATCCAAGAGCGCTAGTGGACGCATACCCTTCTACCCTTTTAACAGGGAGCCTGCTCGCGGCGGTCATTCAAAAATGCCTGTTAAAGGGATAGCGGGGAGCAGCCGCTGTTCGTGCATGCGCCCTTGGACCGGGAAAGAAGTTGAGTTTCCTGTGACCTTGGGGGTTTTACACAGAGGGGCATCCCAAATCTTGATGACCTGGGGTCTCTGCCCTAGAGTCTCATAGGCTCCAGCGTAGGCTTTGGTCCACTTTAGAGCTACAAATGTCCCACATGACTGGAGGCCAATAGGGTTTGCATGGTGCATGGGTGGTGCACTCCCATAGATGGAAATGTATCCAAAAATCTTTTTTTTTTTTTTTTATATATTCTTTATTTTCACATTTTCAAAGTACAAAACACAACACAGCCACCACGATCGATTAACAGATAACAGTATCAAAGACAGACATAGCAAATGGTTCTTGCCAAACTCTGTGAACAATCTTACCTACGATTCCCGGATAGCAAGTTGCTCTAGGAGTGTCGCCCGGGGGAATTGACCCAGCCGAGCATCGTGCCACGGCCTCCGCGACCCCTGCGACCAAACCTCAAGCCCTTGGAAGGCCTCCGACCTCTTCGGCCCAGACTCCAGCCGCAAGGGCCCAGACGGACACCCCCCAGGCCATCGTCCGTCGTCGTCCAGGCCATCGCTTATCATATCTATCCCTCAATGAGGGGCGTGGCTTCTCCTATCCATCCCTCACTGAGGGGTGTGGCCAAATTTAACAAATGTCCCTCTTTTCTACCCTGAAAAGTTGGAAGGTATGCAAATCTGATAAATTAGGTGGAAGGGCAAGAATGATTTGCCCCCCCCCTGACCCTCTAGGCCCTATTGCAGTCACACACCCCTCAAGTTACGCTCCTGCAGGTGAATCCAAATACACATCTTTCCTAGGCGGGCAAGCGGATTCATTACTAGCGCTAGCTATCGGCAGATGAGCATCTGTACAGAGGCACTAAGAGCGACCGCTAGTATACGCTGTGATCGGCTATCAGGCGCTGTAACAGAGCGCCTCAGTCGCTGTAGTAACCTGGCCGGCATTAATAAATGTGATGTATGTTGGGCGCTCTAACACCAGTACAGCGTTGCAGGGAGCAAGAGGTCGCACCAGTTCATGAAACCGACTCTCAGCGACTCACACCATATTCAACAAAAAAACAGACACACAGCGTCGGCGCTCTGGGTCTGGGCAATGTAGCATAGAGCGCCAGACGCTGTGTGATTAAAATCTGATTCTGAACACATATCCACCAGTAACAAAGCGAAAACACATGGAATGACATTGTTGTAACACTGTGACATTAACACTTTAGTGCCAGACCTGTAATGACAATTCTGCATAAAAATATAAAAAATAAAAAATCTTTTCAAAAATGACTCTTTCTAGGCCGGGAGAGGTCACAGAATGATTCGAGAGAAAAACAAATAAATTAAAAACAAAAAACTCTGTTTAAACAGAAGAAAATGAACTGAAATGTATGGGAGAGGGACAGATAGTGCCGGCTCTATACGATGAGCAGCCCGTAATGATGAATTGTACGCTACATGGCGCTGTTAGAGGCGCTATACACTGACCTGCCTGTAATAATACATGTGACACTACATGACGCTGTTAGAGGCGCTATACACTGACATGCCTGTAATAATACATGTGACGCTACATGGCGCTGTTAGAGGCGCTATACACTGACCTGCCTGTAATAATACATGTGACACTACATGGCGCTGTTAGATGCGCTATACACTGACATGCCTGTAATAATACATGTGACGCTACATGGCGCTGTTAGAGGTGCTATACACTGACCTGCCTGTAATAATACATGTGACGCTACATGGCGCTGTTAGAGGCGCTATACACTGACCTGCCTGTAATAATACCTGTGACACTACATGGCGCTGTTAGAGGTGCTATACACTGACCTGCCTGTAATAATACATGTGACGCTACATGGCGCTGTTAGAGGTGCTATACACTGACCTGCCTGTAATAATACATGTGACACTACATGACGCTGTTAGAGGTGCTATACACTGACCTGCCTGTAATAATACATGTGACGCTACATGGCGCTGTTAGAGGTGCTATACACTGACCTGCCTGTAATAATACATGTGACGCTACATGGCGCTGTTAGATGCGCTATACACTGACCTGCCTGTAATAATACATGTGACGCTACATGGCGCTGTTAGAGGTGCTATACACTGACATGCCTGTAATAATACATGTGACGCTACATGACGCTGTTAGAGGTGCTATACACTGACCTGCCTGTAATAATACCTGTGACACTACATGGCGCTGTTAGAGGCGCTATACACTGACCTGCCTGTAATAATACATGTGACGCTACATGGCGCTGTTAGAGGCGCTATACAGTGAGCTGCCTGTAATAATACATGTGACACTACATGACGCTGTTAGATGCGCTATACACTGACCTGCCTGTAATAATACATGTGACACTACATGGCGCTGTTAGAGGCGCTATACACTGAGCCGCCTGTAATAATACATGTGACGCTACATGGCGCTGTTATAGTCGCTCACCAGATTCAGCTTCATAAATGTGGCTTTGTGTACAGCGCCCGGCATTCACCAGACGCTGCCTGTCGCTTCCCCTTGATGAATAAACCCCTTAGTGTTTGGCTTTTAGTTTCCCTATTTGTTAAGTTATAAGAAAAGTCGTTTGATCTTTGGAATAACATCAGCTGACTCTTGAGTTGCTTTGCTCCACAGTTATTTTTATTTTTTTGCGACCACGAAACTTTTTTTTAGCGTTGGGAAAAATAATAACGGTGCATTGTATAGACTTGAATTGTGGCTTTGTTTTACTAAGCAAAAATAAAAATAAAGCGGTAGAAATAAAAAGGGGAATCATGAAACAAAGACATAAAAGATTCTCTTGAAAGACGTCATGAATACCTGAAACATATATCAGTTCCATATAAAATGGCTGGTGGGCGGAAAAGGAGCGTTTAAATCTAATAGCTGCGAGGCTAGGGTAAAAGAAATAAGTCATCTTATTTATTTCACTTTAACTGACACTTTTAGTGCATATGAAATATTTAATGCCCGCGCAAAGCGTAAGGCTGTAGATATTCCTCGGTCTGGGTACGAGATGGAAGTCAGCTGCCGTTTCAAGAGCTTTTCTAGGAATTTTACGTTGAATGATCATGTGTCATGAAAGAGCCTTTTGAAGTGGCGGCACGGGCCAGTGCATCATTCTGCGATCGTCATGTGTTTCCCCAGCCGCAAACAATTGGAGTAAGTTTTTGTCATGATTCACTTACCTGCCCGATTCCGCTGTGTCCTCGACCGGCGTACCGACGTGGCCCTGTTGGCTGCCAAGCGCATCCACGGCCGGAGCCGGCTTGGACGGCAGCGCCTTCCGCACATGGCCGCATCCCCAGCCTGTCTGTTCCTGCTCTCGCGCACGCAAGAGCGGCTTCCTTGTGCCCACCCAACTTCCTTATGCCCCTCAGCACCGCTGCAGACAGCACACCCACCGGCGTGCCTGCGTCCCTGTTGGCTGCCAGCCACCAGCTCGGACATCGCTCGCTCCAGCGGCGCCTTTTGCTCGTGGCTGTATCCCCAGCCTGTCTGGCCGTGCTCTTGCATGTGCAAGCACAGCTTCCTTATGCCCCCCGACTTCCTTATGCCCCTCGGCACCGCTGCAGACAGCACACCCACCGGCGTGCCTGCGTCCCTGTTGGCTGCCAGCCACCAGCTCGGACAGCGCTCGCTCCAGCGGCTCCTTTTGCTCGTGGCCGCATCCCCATCCTGTCTGGCCGTGCTCTTGCATGCGCAAGCACAGCTTCCTTATGCCCCCCGACTTCCTTATGCCCCTCGGCACCGCTGCAGACAGCACACCCACCGGCGTGCCTGCGTCCCTGTTGGCTGCCAGCCACCAGCTCGGACAGCGCTCGCTCCAGCGGCGCCTTTTGCTCGTGGCTGCATCCCCAGCCTGTCTGACCGTGCTCTTGCATGCGCAAGCACAGCTTCCTTATGCCCCCCGACTTCCTTATGCTCCCCGACACCGCTACAGACAGTGTGCCCGTCGGAAGATTAGTTAAGGGGCCAATAAGCCCCCATTTTACTGGTGGGCGAAACGCCCTAATAATGTATTGGGCAATCAGCCCACAGGTTGTTTAGCTGGGCCAATGAGTCAGAGTGTTCCCCCTGGCCAATCAGGTTAGTTCCTGTCTAATAAAGGTTGTCCACCCACACCCTCTTGATCCTGTGTTGTTGATTGTTATCGTTGCTGACCTTGCTTGTCTGACCATTCCGTGATCGCCGCCTAAACCAACCTTTGCCTGGATTCCAACTACATTCCTGCCTCATCCCTTGTACTGCGAACTATCTGCTTACCCGGCGTGACCTTTGGCTTGACCTTTGACCTTTCTCGTGTTTCTCCCTTGGCACTGTGCATCGAAAGGACTGATTGATCTGTGTATGACCCCGGCTCGCCCGACTACGCCCAGTCTTACCTCCGGTTCATCCGCCTTCACCCTGTGAGTTTACAATCTTTGAGCCATCAAGCCCTGGGGGCAACCATGTCCGGTGAGGCATTTAAAGCGTCCCGGCGAATGGGGGCTTGACTATAGGTGAAGCCTGCTGCGGGGAGATTCGGGGTTGTGAACTCACTAGAAGGGAGGCGTCCTCTGGGTTTGACAGCTGTCTTGCTCAAAAGCACTTCGGTCAGGCCCCGGCAACACAAGACTGATTCCTTATCACTAGGCCATGATTGTCCTCTTAGAACATGGAGTGCTTCAGAAGACCGATTCCTAACCACTAGGCCACGATTGGCCCCTTAGAAAGGGTCAATCCAAAAAATGTAATGTTTGACCTTGACCCCAAACTCAAAAATCCAGAAAACTTAATGTTCCTGTGCGCCCTGTATCCATGTATCTGAGGCTGCTCCATAAGCCAGAGCTCTGTCGGAAACCAGTCCATAGTATTAGTATGCACGTCATATGGGGCTGATGGGTAAGAGCCTAAGAGATAAGGGAAGGAACGACAGTAAGGTATGTTTGAAGGGCAATCTTGGGGGGGACTCACACAACATGGCACCTCAAATCGGGATGCCCCTGGGGCAATAACCAAAACTCGGGATAATGAAAATCCCAGGTTTTGATCAACTTTAAACGCTTGAGCCACCAAGCATAACTAGTGTTAACTAAATGACAAATATTGGCAATGTGGTGGCAATGCACACCCTGCAGCTGGATGCCTTAGGCTTGCCTAAATAAAAAATGTGGCCCTGGCCAACGGTGCATTTGAGTGATTTGAGAAACCCCTGGGATTGACACAAAACATACCTTCAGCATGATCACACACATGGGATCGTAGGCAAAATAAGAATTCCCAGCTTTGCTCAAGCTTCCACAAACGGCTTCCTAAATGGCAAGCCTCCTGGAAGAGGAGAAAGAGGAAAAAAGGAAGAGGACCCAAGAAAGCTAAAATCTTGGATTTTGTTTCCTTTTAATGAGATTTCTGTATGTCTGCCTTGTACCCTGATGAAGGAGCCCCTTTCGGTCCTGAAACGTTGGATTTTTTTAATGGCATAAAACACATCATCTATGGAGTTGGTGTAAACCCTGCTTTGTTTTAATGAGATTAAGATTCAGGTAAGGGACAAGAAGACTTTTTATTCAATTCTTCACGCTCTTGTTTAGCCCTACTTGTTAGTGTGTTGCCATTTCTGAAGCGTAACAAAATTGTAGCCAGCCATGTGATCCAGTAAAAATCAATTGAAAAACTGTATTCCTTAAATTTATTAAAAAGCCATAGAGGCAAAATACTCAGTAGAAACATTTTCATTAAGGACCTCTTTCGGTCCGAAACTCGTAGACGTGTTTAGTTTATTTTTCTACTGAGTATTTTGCCTCGATAGCTTTTTAATACATTTAAGGAATAAAGTATTGCAATTGATTTTTACTGGATCACCTGGCTGGCTACAATTTTATTACGTTTAAGGGTTGTGGGAGTGGAGCGCTCTAAGCCTTTGCCGGAGGTTTCCTGCTTTATCTGGGGTTGCCACCAGAATTGAAGCTAGAGCTGACTATCAATATCTTTATTTCCCTGAGTTCCTTTGCTCTTTGCTGTTGTGACTGGCTGGTCAGCTGTTCTCGTGGTTGAACGTAGCCACACCAGCACTGTGCAGGTTCTCGGTACTGGCCTTGCGCAAATTCACCTTAGTAGAGAGTAACTAACTATCACAGCAAGGAAGTATTTGTATATACTTTTATGTTAGTTAGGTTTATATCTCAATTCTTCCCCCTCTTATTTACAGTTCCTTACCCCCCTTATCTTCTTTCTTTCCTAGAAGACATTTAGCTTGAGGAGGAGGGGATCGAATCACCGAGGCAGATGCCTGAGTTTATGGGTTTTCCTCTTCCAGATTTGGTTGTCAACCTATGTATCAGCCCTGTCTAGCTTCTTATAATCATCCTTTATTGCAGCGATACTCAACTGGCGGACCGGGGTCCGAATGTGGACCTTAATGCCAGATTTCCAGACCCCTGCCCTGACAGCCCTGCACTTGCACATAGAAACATAGAAGGTTGACGGCAGAAGGAGACCATACGGTCAGTGACTGTTGATTTTTCAACTACCTCTGCTGGAAGTTTGTTCCAAGCATCTACTACTCTTTCTGTAAAATAATATTTTCTAACATTGCTCCTGATCTTCCCCCCGACTAGCTTCAGGTTGGGCCCATTTGTTTTATCATTAAGTTTCTTCTTAAAAACACTTCCCTCCTGAACCTTATTCAATCCTTTCACATATTTAAAGGTCTCCATCATGTCCCCCCTCTCCCTTCTTTCCTCCAGACTGTACAAGTTCTTTAAGTCTCTCCTGATAAGTTTTAAGTTTAAGTCCTTCCACCATTTTTGTTGCCGGCCTTTGGACCCGTTCTATTTGAATAATGTCTTTTTGCAGGTAAGGTCAGAGCTGCAACCTCAATCGGCGATGTAGTGCTTAGTCTCCCTGCCAATGTCATGGCTCCCTGGCAGCTAGCATTGCAATATGAAATACTGCACAGGCGGGAAGTGGCATTGCAAGGTACACACAAACTTTGTTTCCCAGTCTCTGCCCCATCCAATCTCCATCTATCCCTGTGCCCACCATCTCGCCCCCTCAGCTCTGCCCCATCCATCCCTGTCCCCTCAGTTTTGCCCCATCCATTCCTGTCCCCTCAGCTCTGCCCCATCCAGCCCAGTCTCTCTACCCCATTCATTCCTGTCCACCCAGTTCTGCCCATCCAATCCCTGTCCCCTCAGCTCTGCCCCATCTATGCCTGTCCCCTCAGCTCTGCCCCATCTATGCCTGTCCCCTCAGCTCTCCCCCATCTATGCCTGTCCCCTCAGCTCTGCTCCATCTATGCCTGTCCCCTCAGCTCTGCCCCATCTATGCCTGTCCCCTCAGCTCTCCCCCATCTATGCCTGTCCCCTCAGCTCTGCCCCATCTATGCCTGTCCCCTCAGCTCTGCCCCATCTATGCCTGTCCCCTCAGCTCTCCCCCATCTATGCCTGTCCCCTCAGCTCTGCTCCATCTATGCCTGTCCCCTCAGCTCTCCCCCATCTATGCCTGTCCCCTCAGCTCTGCCCCATCTATGCCTGTCCCCTCAGCTCCCCCCCATCCAGCCCAGTCTCTCTGTCAAAACCATTTCTGCCCTCCTAGTTTTGCCCATCCAATCCCCGGCCTACCAGCTTTGCTAATCCATTACTCTTTCTTCGAGCTCTGTCCATCTACCCCACCCCCCCAACCAGCTCTGCCCATTTATTCCTGTCCTGTCTGTCTAGTTCTGCCCACTAATCCCTTCTCACAGCTCTCTCTCCCCTCAGCTCTGCCCCATTCAGCTCAGTCTCTCTGCCCCATCTATCCCTGCCCCACAGCTTTGCCCCATACATCCCTGTCCCCTCAGCTCTGCCTCATTCAGCCCAGCCTCTCTGCCCAATCCATTCCTGTCCTTCCAGTTTTGTGCATCCAATCCCTGGCTTCCCAGCTTTACTAATCCATTACTATTTCTTCCAGCTATGCCTATCTACTCCCCACCCATCAGCTCTGCCTATTCATTCCTGTCCTTCTAGTTCTGCTACCTCTCCATCCCTCACTGCCCTTCCTGTTCTCTCCCATTCATCCCACTCCCCCAGTGTGCTGATTTCTAACTATTCACCCCCCTTGACAGCCCTCTACCCGGACCTTCACCTCTCACCCGATGCCTTTCAATGGACCTTTACAAGAAGTGGTTGAGTACCGCTGCTTTATTGGTTCTTCACTCCCTCCACTACTATCTTCAGGCTTACCCCCTCACCCTCGATGTTGACAAGGATTTCTTTTGAGTCTCTCTAAAACACTGCTACTTCACAGGTTCTACTGTCACACCCCAAATTTTGACAAAATTGCATCTGAACAGACCAACAGCCATTAATTTGTATCTTGCCTGGCAATCATTTAACATAGAAAATAGTCAGGTAATAAGGTATACACGCTGTACACGCCAATATTTATCCTTCTCCATATTGGATAGCAAGTTGTGTGTTTATCCCCAGCCAAGAGAAAAGCTTTGTTTAAAGCTCCCTCTTATCTCCCGGTGACGCATCGTCCGTCTCTTTGATGTACGCCGCCATGAGAAGCTAAATGATGAAATTCAGTGTTGGCAAAAATCCATATTAGAGCAAAGCATTTCCAGCTCCTTATGAAGTGATGTGCGCTCCATTAGATGACATAGTGCCGGCTTTGTCTAATATCTTATGAGCCCTTCAGCGTTGTTGTTCAAGTGGCGCTCCTTCTTCCCATAGTGCTCGCTCTGTCAGGCTATTGTCATAATTAATCAGTTTCATTAATCCTCTGCAAAATTCTACATGGGCGCCACTGGAAACGCTGCTCGTTGTTTAAAAAAATGTTCTTTGCAATTACTTTTACTGTCCATCCGAGTAACATGAGAGCTCTAACTAAAGGTAGTTTCACTAGTTTGGGGTGTGACAGAAATGCAATGTGTTGAACTGGACCACCATGCCCTAGGCTTGCCTAAAAAAAAAAAGTGGCCCTGGCCGATGGTGCATTTGAGTGATTTGAGAAACCCCTGGGATTGACACAAAACATACCTTCAGCATAATCACACACTATGGGATCGTAGGCGAAATAAGAATTCTCAGCTTTCCTCAAGCTTCCACAAACAGCTTCCAAAATGGCAAGCCCCCTGGAAGAGGAAAAAAAGGAAGGGGACTCAAAAAAGGTAAAAATCTTGAATTTTTTTTACTTGAGATTTTTGTATGTCTTCCTTGTATCCTGATAAAGGAGCACCTTTCGGTCCTGAAACTTTGGATTTTTGATGGAATAAAACACATCATCTATGGAGTTGGTTGACCATTTGGTTCCAGTTGATTCTGATAGACAGTGTGGCATTCTCTCCATCCCATTCCCATAGGTAGTGTGGTATGCCCCCTTTCTGTTCCCCATATAGGCAGTGTGGCATGCCCCCTTTCTGTTCCCCATATAGGCAGTATGGCAGTCCCCCCTCCCATTCCCCATATAGGCAGTGCGGCATGTCCCCCTTTCGTTCCCCAAATAGGCAGTATGGCATTTCCCCATCCCCCTAATCAGTGCGGCATCATTTTTTTTTTTGAGATTTTTGGATGTCTTCCTTGTACCCTGATAAAGGAGCCCCTTTCGGTCCTCAAACGTTGGATTTTTTTATGGAATAAAACACATCATTTATGGAGTTGGGGGACCCTGCTTTGTTTTAATGAGATTCAGATTCAAGTGCAGGACAAGAGTCCCTTTGCTATTGTGACGGGTTGGTCAGCTGATGTCATGGTTGAGCGTAGCCACACACGCACTGTGCAAGGTCCCGGTACTGGCCTTGCACAAATTCACCTTAGTAGAGAGTAACTAACTATCACAGGAAGGAAGTATTTGTATATACTTCTCAATACCCCCCCCCCCCCCTCTTATTTACAGTTCCTTACCCCCCTTATCTTCTTTCTTTTCCTAGAAGAAATTTAGCCTGAGGAAGAGGGGGTTGAATCAGGGGGGTGGTCTAGAGTAGCATAAAACCTTGGACGGGTGGTTCAAGCTCTAGTACTCTGGTGGTCCAGTGTTGAACTGAACCACCAGAGTATCAGAGGATCCTCCAATGGATCCAAGGTGCTGACCTAAAGCCAATATCAAGGGATTACACAAAAAATCGCTTGGACACCTTGGAATACTCCAATGTGGCCACATGGGGAAGATAATCTTGGATAGTGGGGTGCTGTTTACCGCCTCTCGATCCATGGCCGGTCCTGTCACTGCTTCCTGCGTGGGTCTCCTACAGCTGCTACCTCCATCGCATGCACTGTTACCGCCACTTTTCTGCTGACCCTCATCCTGGTCCATCTTTAGCTCTGCCAGGCCAGTGATTTTGTCGCTGATTCTCTGCTGGGTCACTCACCTCAGCTTCTTTACTGGGCCAGGTCTGACAGCCAGGGTCGGATTATGAGACGGCCTCGTGTTTTCCAGGGCCTCCACCACTTGCCCTGCAAAGGGGGCTTTCACCAACCTTTGGGTCATGTTCTGTCCAGGAGACTTTTCAGCCTTTGCTCTGATGGTCTGTGAGGCCAGCAACAATGCATATCAGCAGCAGTGGGGGCCCCCTGTATCTGGGCAGCCAAAGCCACCACAGGGCAGGATTCTAGAGAAGCAAAGCTGATGCCAGCAACGCTACAATTATGGGTGCGTGCAGACCTGTGATACATAAGCCACCAAGCACAGCCGCTGGCAGCTCAATGCAGGGAACTGTTTTCTGCTGAAACAGCCGGGCGACTACACTACTGTTGGGCTAGTAGCCATAGCTGGTAATGTTATTACATGCTCAGAGGGCATCCTTGCTATAGTTCTCCTTCCGGTGGGCTAGTAGCCATAGCTGGTAATGTTATTACATGCTCAGAGGGCATCCTTGCTATAGTTCTCCTTCCAGTGGTCTAGTAGCCATAGCTGGTAATGTTATTACATGCAAGGAGGGCATCCTTGTCACTATAGATCTCCTTCCAGTGGTCTAGTAGCCATAGCTGGATATGTTAATACATGCAAGGAGGGCATCCCAACCACTATAGATATCCTTCCAGTGGCCTAGTAGCCATAGCTGGTAATGTTATTACATGCAAGGAAGGCATCCCGGCCACTATAGATCTCCTTCCAGTGGTCTGGTAGCCATAGCTGGTAATGTTATTACATGCCAGGAGGGCATCCTGGCCACATTTGAATGTTTTTACTGTAGCTTTCATTACTACCTCCTCTGACAGCGAGTTTCATAGTCTCACTGCTTTTACAGAGAAGAATCCCCTCCTATGTCGGTGGAGAAAGCACCTTTCCTCTAACCTTAGTGGATGCCCTCGGGTTATAGTTACACTCTGGGGTATAAATAGATTGTGGGATGGATCTTTGTATTGACCCCGAATATATTTATACATAGTTATTAGATCACCCCTCAATCGTCTTTTTTCTAGACTAAATAAACCTAACTTGGACAATCTTTCCGGGTACTCTAGTCCTCGCACTTCTTTTATTAACTTAGTTGCCCTCCTTTGAACGTGCTCCAGTTCTGATATGTCCTTCTTAAGCACAGGTGCCCAGAACTGTACACAGTACTCCATATGGGGTCTGACTAGTGACTTGTACAGGGGTAAGTTTTATAACTCTGCACGGAAGAGCTGCACAGGAGAAAGTGTGAGTATAGGACTCTTTTAATTTTGTACCCGGACAATGACAAGCCTAACATGGACTTCTTTCTAGTTGTTTTGGCCTCTTTGTTTGCTATCTGCTATTGCCAGGGCCGGATTAAGTGTGGTGGAGGCCCCTGAACACAAAATCTGCTGGAGGCCCCAGATACAGTATTTTTTTTCCTTTAAAATTATAGTTCAGCCAGGTAACTGATTGGTAGTTGTCTGTAGAGATGAGCGAACTTTTGAAAAATTCGATTCGACTGATTCGCCGAATTTTCCGACAAAAATCGTTTCGACCCGAATAAATTCGCGACGAATCGCTATTAAAAACGGCTATTTCTGAGCCTCCTAGAGCCTCAATAGGGTTGTAAACCATTCTGCCTTGCTGTAACACGCACAGGATGCGTGCTGGGTAAGTTAAATAATACTTTGAATAAATATCACATGCAGATCAGAGGCATCGCTAATAGAATCGCAGAGCGGCACAATTGAATTCAAGAGAGTTGAAGTGGCATCACTATGAGGGGCAGGAGCCCAAACATTGCTTTAAAGAGACACTGGAGTTGGCAGCAGCAGGAGCCCAAAAATTGGATGAATCACACCCTGGAGTTGGCAGCAGCAGCAGGAGCCCAAACATTACTTTAAAGAGACACTGGGGTTGGCTTCAGGAGCCCAAAAATTGGATGAATCACACCCTGGAGTTGGCAGCAGCAGGAGCCCAAATATTACTTTAAAGAGACCCTGGGGTTGGCTTCAGGAGCCCAAAAATTGGATGATTCACACCCTGGAGTTGGCAGAAGTTGGCAGCAGCAGGAGCCCAAATATTACTTTAAAGAGACCCTGGGGTTGGCTTCAGGAGCCCAAAAATTGGATGAATCACACACTGGAGTTGGCAGCAGCAGGAGCCCAAATATACACTGGAGTTGGCTTCAGGAGCCCAAAAATTGGATGAATCACACCCTGGAGTTGGCAGAAGTTGGCAGCAGCAGCAGCAGCAGCAGGAGCCCAAACATTACTTTAAAGAGACCCTGGGGTTGGCTTCAGGAGCCCAACAATTGGATGAATCACACCCTGGAGTTGGCAGGAGTTGACAGCAGCAGCAGCAGGAGCCCAAATATTACTTTAAAGAGACCCTGGGGTTGGCTTCAGGAGCCCAAAAATTGGATGAATCACACCCTGGAGCTGGCAGAAGTTGGCAGCAGCAGCAGCAGGAGCCCAAACATTACTTCAAAGAGACCCTGGGGTTGGCTTCAGGAGCCCAAAAATTGGATGAATCACACCCTGGAGTTGGCAGAAGTTGGCAGCAGCAGCAGCAGGAGCCCAAACATTACTTTAAAGAGACCCTGGGGTTGGCTTCAGGAGCCCAAAAATTGGATGAATCACACCCTGGAGTTGGCAGAAGTTGGCAGCAGCAGCAGCAGGAGCCCAAACATTACTTCAAAGAGACCCTGGGGTTGGCTTCAGGAGCCCAAAAATTGGATGAATCACACCCTGGAGTTGGCAGAAGTTGGCAGCAGCAGCAGCAGGAGCCCAAACATTACTTTAAAGAGACCCTGGGGTTGGCTTCAGGAGCCCAACAATTGGATGAATCACACCCTGGAGTTGGCAGGAGTTGACAGCAGCAGCAGCAGGAGCCCAAATATTACTTTAAAGAGACCCTGGGGTTGGCTTCAGGAGCCCAAAAATTGGATGAATCACACCCTGGAGTTGGCAGAAGTTGGCAGCAGCAGCAGCAGGAGCCCAAACATTACTTTAAAGAGACCCTGGGGTTGGCTTCAGGAGCCCAAAAATTGGATGAATCACACCCTGGAGTTGGCAGAAGTTGGCAGCAGCAGCAGCAGGAGCCCAAAAAATGGCCTAAAGACATAAATGTGTTTTGCACCATTTGGAAAGTGTAAAACGTGGCACCATGCTGAATCTAGTCGCATGCATCAGGCATTGGTGGGTGGAAATCCTGGCTGATCCATCCCTGATTCATTTTGACAAAGGTGAGTCTCTCCACATTTTTAGTTGACAGACGAGTTCTCCTCGCCGTAACTATGGCCCCCGCCGCACTAAACACCCGCTCAGATGGCACGCTACTTGCCGGGCAGGACAGCTTTTCCAGGGCAAACTCTGCTAGTTGCGGCCACAAATCAAGTTTGGCTGCCCAGAAGTCCAGCGGATCCTCAAGGTGTGTTGGCATGGTCATGTCAAAGTATGACATGACCTGCTGGTTGAGGTCCTGCTCCAGGTCTTCCTGCTGCTCATGAGTAGCCTCACTATGCGGGTGTAGAAAGCTACTCATTAGCGACTGAAGACTGAGGCTGCTGCTGCTGATGGAGCTGCTGCTGCTGCTCCTGCCAACCCCCCCAGCGGCCATGGCAGTGGAAGGTGGGCGCAGAGGTCCCCTCGAGTCAGACCTGCAAGAGTATGGACCATGGCGCAGATAGGCATCGGCCAACTGCCTACGTAGAATGTCTTTGTAGTAGTTGAGTTTGTCCTCCCTCTCGGTGGGTTTAAAAAATGCCCCCATTTTGTGCCGGAAGCGAGGGTCCAATAAGGGGGACAGCCAGAAGTCATCCCGCCGACAGATGGAAACAATTCTGGGGTCACTACGCAAGCACGTGAGCATGCTTCGTGCCATTTGCGCAAGTGACTCGGATGGACTACCTCTCCACTGCATACTGCCACGGTGTGCCCGGGTCCTCTGTCTCGCCTTCCTCAAAAACCTCTAGCTCCTCTGGCTGCTCCTGCTCCTCCTCTCCTGTCCGCTGACTAGATAAACCAGCCATTTCGCCAAGCCTAAACTGTGTTTCGCTGGGCAACTCCTCCTCCTCCTCCTCTTCCTCCTCCTCCTCCAGTTCAGCTCCAACGGGGTTCATGTGGCCGTAAGATGTAAACGCCATGTCTCCAGTGCCCTGACCAGCCATGGTTTCCAACATGTGCTGTAGTACATGAAGCAGTGGAATCACGTCGTTCATCCCGTAATCCTGCCGACTGACAAATAAAGTGGCTTCCTCAAAGGGCCTGAGCAAACGGCAGGTGTCACGTATGAGCTGCCACTGGTTGACATTGAAGTTACACAGGGGAGTCCCCCTATCTGCTTGGATCATCAGGAAATTCGTGATGGCTTTTCTCTGTTCATATAATCGGTCCAACATGTGAAGGGTGGAATTCCAACGGGTGGAAACATCGCAAATCAGACTATGTTGGGGGATACCATTCTGACGCTGTAGCTCAAGAAGGGTGTGTTTGGCGGTGTAGGAGTGGCTGAAGTGCATGCAAAGTTTCCTTGAAGTTGTTAGGATGTCTTGCAGATGGGGGGAACACTTCAGAAACCGCTTGACAACCAGATTGAAGACGTGAGCCATGCAGGGGGCATGGGTCAGGCTTCCTTGGTGCAGCGCAGACAAAATGTTCTTCCCATTGTCGGTAACCATGATTCCCATTTTAAGTTTTCTCGGAGTAAGCCATGTTTGGATTTCCTGATGAATACATTTAAGCAGTTCCTCCCCTGTGTGACTCCGTTCGCCAAGACAAACCATGTGAAGCACTGCGTGACACCTCCGTGCCCTGCACACATGGTAGACTGGAGGGGCACTGAGACTTGAGCCTACAGTGGAGGGTGAGGAGATGGCGGAGGATGAGGAGGCCGAGTCGCACGGTGTCACAGGCCCAATTGGCAGAGAGCGCGGAGGCCGAAGCGGCGTGACCTGTCCAAGTTGCTGCTGCACCACATTCACCCAGTGGGCCGTAAACGACATGTACTGCCCCTGACCGTAGTTACAGCTCCAGATGTCGGCGCTGCCATGTATTTTGCTACACACCGACAGGCTCAAGGACTGGCTCACCTTCTGTTCAACAAAAGTGTGCAGCGCTGGTACTGCCTTCTTGGCAAAGAAATGACGGCTTGGGACTCTCCACCTCGGCTCGGCACAAGCCATCAGTTCTCTGAAAGGTGCAGATTCCACCACCTGAAAAGGGAGCGACTGCAGCACCAGCAACTTGGACAGGAGCACATTCAGCTTCTGCGCCGTAGGATGAGTGGGCGCATACTGCTGTCTCTTGGACATGGCTTCGCTGATGGATTGCTGGCGGGATGCATGACTTGGAGGAGGAGGAGCAGGAGCGACAGAGGATGGGTATGACGCACAGCTGCCTTCGGCTGAGGTGCTGGAGCCTTGGCTGGCAGAAATTGGGAGCTCACTTGGTGAGGAAGCAGGCTGGACCACCCCTTGGGAGCCTCGGTTCTCCCAGGTCGTTTTATGGTGACGCATCATATGTTGACGCAGGGCCGTGGTGCCAACATTTGGACCCTGGCCACGCTTCACCTTTTGCCTACATATCTTGCATGTGGCCATGTTACCCTCCTGCGGATGCCTCAGGAAAAACTGCCACACTGCCGAGTAGCTACTTTTCCCACCCCCTGGCCTCACTGATTCACTGCTGCTGTTGCCAACTCCAGGAACCCCTGCTCCACTACCTCGCGATATGGTAGACTGCCGCACAGCAGGTGCTCTACCCCGGCCCCGGCTGGCTCCAGCCTTTGGAATTGTGCCCCCATGCTGACTGCTACCACCTTGCTGCCTCAGCTGCTGACTCCGGGGCAACCTGCGCCCCTCTTCTCCTGATGATGACGATGAAGCCCCTTCATCACCCGGCTCCCAAGTGCGATCGGCTTCATCGTCATCATCATCATCACCGAGTTGTGGCTGTACGTCACTGATGTTCGTGGATTCGTCAACAGTGTCTGGCGCAGGAGCTGGAACGCTCGCAGCACCCACGACACTGTCCACATCACTATTTGTCTGCCTAGCTAAATAGGCCACCTCCATTTCTTGGCTGGGCAGTAGCTGCTGACTGGCCTCCTGTATCTGATCGTCCTCCTCACTAAAGAGTGGAGCTGAACCCAAAGCATAGGATACGTCACTGGGGGAGGGAACGGCGTAGGACAGAGGCAATGGGAGGACAGGGACTGCTCTCGGGGCATGCCAACTCAGGGTTGTGTCAGAGGAACCTACCGACCCTAGACTGGGGGTCTCAGACGTAAGTTGTGATGATGTTGTTGATGAGCGCGTCAACCAATCTACCACGGCAGATGCGTTACTGGTGGAGACCCGACCGCTAGCAGATACTGGCAGATTAGGTCTCTCAGCGTGACTCCTGCTGCTACTGGCCCCCAGTCTGATGCGAGCTCTGCCTGCGGAATCTTGGCCTCTGCCACTCCTCTTTTCACTTCCAGGCACTTGTCTGCCCGACATAGTCTAACTGGCGTGTTAGTAGGTGATATTTAAAGAACCCCCGGGCAGCGGTGGGTCTATATGAAACAGAATATAATGCACACCAAAAGTGAGCAGTAACACTCAGCCTCCAACAGGCCTGCTTAGTGTAAATAAGAGAGCTGCTTAGTGTAAATAAAGAGGGGTATGCTATGTTACAGAATGGGATGCCCCAACAGAAGTGCACCTGGCAGGCAGCAGTAAGTCTATGCCCAGCAAAAGTGTCTTTATCAGGCTAATTTCAATTATAATAAGAGCAAATGGTTATATGGTCTTAAACAGAGGCTGTTGTAGTCACAGAATGGGATGCCACAACAGAAGTGGACCTGGCAGGGTCCAGAAGTACTATGCCCAGCAAAAGTGTCTTTATCAGGCTAATTTCAATTATAATAAGAGCAAATGGTTATATGGTCTTAAACAGAGGCTGCTGTAGTCACAGAATGGGATGCCACAACAGAAGTGCACCTGGCAGGGTCCAGAAGTACTATGCCCAGCAAAAGTGTCTTTATCAGGCTAATTTCAATTATAATAAGAGCAAATGGTTATATGGTCTTAAACAGAGGCTGCTGTAGTCACAGAATGGGATGCCACAACAGAAGTGGACCTGGCAGGGTCCAGAAGTACTATGCCCAGCAAAAGTGTCTTTATCAGGCTAATTTCAATTATAATAAGAGCAAATGGTTATATGGTCTTAAACAGAGGCTGCTGTAGTCACAGAATGGGATGCCACAACAGAAGTGCACCTGGCAGGGTCCAGAAGTACTATGCCCAGCAAAAGTGTCTTTATCAGGCTAATTTCAATTATAATAAGAGCAAATGGTTATATGGTCTTAAACAGAGGCTGCTGTAGTCACAGAATGGGATGCCACAACAGAAGTGCACCTGGCAGGGTCCAGAAGTACTATGCCCAGCAAAAGTGACTTTATCAGGCTAATTTCAATTATAATAAGAGCAAATGGTTATATGGTCTTAAACAGAGGCTGCTGTAGTCACAGAATGGGATGCCACAACAGAAGTGCACCTGGCAGGGTCCAGAAGTACTATGCCCAGCAAAAGTGTCTTTATCAGGCTAATTTCAATTATAATAAGAGCAAATGGTTATATGGTCTTAAACAGAGGCTGCTGTAGTCACAGAATATGATGCCACAACAGAAGTGGACCTGGCAGGGTCCAGAAGTACTATGCCCAGCAAAAGTGTCTTTATCAGGCTAATTTCAATTATAATAAGAGCAAATGGTTATATGGTCTTAAACAGAGGCTGCTGTAGTCACAGAATGGGATGCCACAACAGAAGTGCACCTGGCAGGGTCCAGAAGTACTATGCCCAGCAAAAGTGTCTTTATCAGGCTAATTTCAATTATAATAAGAGCAAATGGTTATATGGTCTTAAACAGAGGCTGCTGTAGTCACAGAATGGGATGCCACAACAGAAGTGGACCTGGCAGGGTCCAGAAGTACTATGCCCAGCAAAAGTGTCTTTATCAGGCTAATTTCAATTATAATAAGAGCAAATGGTTATATGGTCTTAAACAGAGGCTGCTGTAGTCACAGAATGGGATGCCACAACAGAAATGCACCTGGCAGGGTCCAGAAGTACTATGCCCAGCAAAAGTGTCTTTATCAGGCTAATTTCAATTATAATAAGAGCAAATGGTTATATGGTCTTAAACAGAGGCTGCTGTAGTCACAGAATGGGATGCCACAACAGAAGTGGACCTGGCAGGGTCCAGAAGTACTATGCCCAGCAAAAGTGTCTTTATCAGGCTAATTTCAATTATAATAAGAGCAAATGGTTATATGGTCTTAAACAGAGGCTGCTGTAGTCACAGAATGGGATGCCACAACAGAAGTGCACCTGGCAGGGTCCAGAAGTACTATGCCCAGCAAAAGTGTCTTTATCAGGCTAATTTCAATTATAATAAGAGCAAATGGTTATATGGTCTTAAACAGAGGCTGCTGTAGTCACAGAATGGGATGCCACAACAGAAGTGGACCTGGCAGGGTCCAGAAGTACTATGCCCAGCAAAAGTGTCTTTATCAGGCTAATTTCAATTATAATAAGAGCAAATGGTTATATGGTCTTAAACAGAGGCTGCTGTAGTCACAGAATGGAATGCCACAACAGAAGTGGACCTGGAAGGGTCCAGAAGTACTATGCCCAGCTAAAGTGTCTTTATCAGGCTAATTTCAATTATAATAAGAGCAAATGGCTATATGGTCTTAAACAGAGGCTGCTGTAGTCACAGAATGGGATGCCACAACAGAAGTGCACCTGGCAGGGTCCAGAAGTACTATGCCCAGCAAAAGTGTCTTTATCAGGCTAATTTCAATTATAATAAGAGCAAATGGTTATATGGTCTTAAACAGAGGCTGCTGTAGTCACAGAATGGGATGACTCACAGCAGACTTAAGATCAGTTCAGTATATATGCACAGTTAGTTAGTATAAGCAGCCTGAAAACGCTAACAAAGCCTGTCAGGCTGGATGAAAAAAAAAAAAAAACTCCCTGTGACAGCCTCCGATTTTTCTACCTTTCCCTGTTTTTTCGCTGACTTTCTGTCTGTCTCCTGTCTGTCTCCTGCCTGTCTCCAGCCTGTCCCTGTCTGTCCCTGCCTGTCTAACTGCCTCTCTCCCTCAGCTACACAACGTTCTGTCTCTCACGAATGCAATAGAGAAATGAGGCAGGAAAGCAAGATGGCCGGCCTTAAATACCGCTGTGACGTCACCGGGCTTGCTGGCTACTTATAGGCTGCATGTGACTTTCCCAGCTTGCACTGGCGCGGGGTTGATGTCTGGACATGTCCCGTCCGCCATCTTAGAATGCCTGTAATGTAAATGAATGGATGTTAAAGGAAAACTTCGAGCGATCGAATCGCGGGGAAATTCGGATTCGATCCGAATCAAATTTTTCCTGAAATTCGGATCGAATCCGGGTTCGTCCGGATTGATTCGCTCATCCCTAGTTGTCTGGCACCCGCCTACTTACTGGAACATCACACCGAGTCCTTTGTGCCCCCCTTGTGCGGGTGCGTGCTGCTCGGCCATGCTTTGGCTGCTTTGCCATTCTGGGTGGGGGGTAGTGTAGTCGCCCGGCTGGCTCCCTGCATTGAGCTGCCAGCGGCTGTGCTTGGTGGCTTATGTGCAGTGACAGCTCTGCATCCATCACTGTAGCGTTGCTGGCGGCGGCTTTGCTGCTCTAGATTCTCCCTCATGCCCTGTAGTGGTTTTGGCTGCCCAGGCGTGGGGGGGCCCCACTGCCACCGATAGCTTTGTTGCTGGCCCCGCGGCCCATCAGACCAAAAACTGTAAAGAATCCTGGACCAGACCATAACCCAAAGTTTGGTGGAGGCCCCCTTTGCAGGGCAAGTGGTGGGCTGCTCTAGACTTTCTGTCCTGCCCTATGGTGGCTTTGGCTGCCCAGGCTTGGGTGGTCCCCACTGTCACCGATAGCTTTGTTGTCGGCCCCGAGGGCCCATCAGACGAACTCTGTAAAGACTTCTGGACCAGACCATACCCCAAGGGTTGGTGGAGGCCCCCTTTGCAAGGCAAGTGGTGGAGGCCCCAGGGCGCCCCTTTGCGCCCCCCTCATAATCCGGCCCTGGTTATAGAGCGTCTTTTTTTTCGTTATTGTTATTTTGTCATTTTAGAAGCTTCCAATATAGAAACAATGCTCTGCTTTCTATTCAGACTGCACTGGAATCCTATAAAAGCCTTTAATTCCTCATGTTGAAATAATCATTTCTCCACCCTCTGGTTAGAGGTTTTATGACTTCCTGTGTTCCTGTTTATCTCCCAAGACTCGGTCTTGTTTTCCAAATCACGGAGCGCTGCTAATACACACACATAGGAGAAAGTGATGGGAGGAAAAAATAATAATCTTACTGGCACACTGGGGAATCCTTTCAAGGAAGGAAACAGAAGAAGAGATCTCTTTTTATATGTTGACCGTATTTCCCCTAAAGGGGGCACTGCTCTTTGATTCCAATTTCAAAGCTTCTTCTCTTCTTGACATCGCTGGCTCGGAGGAGTTTTGAAGACTGTTGCAGATGGACAGGACTTGAAGTCTCCACTCGTCAAAGCATGACAGCTTATCAAGACCGACCGTTCTGTGAAAGATCAGGAATTGGTTGCTCGTACTGTCAGCAACAGGCAAGGGGTTACCACTGTGAGAATTAATTATTAAAACTTCTTTTTCGCCATGTTAACCGGAAACTGGATTTACGAGGAGCTGTCTATGTTTGGAAAGGAGGAAAATCAAATGTATAATATCCATAGAATTGCAGATATGTGCAAAGCATCACAGTGGAGACTCATAATGAAGCACCAAAGCTGATGCTGAGCAACCTAATTGCTGACAGTATGCTAAAAAAAAAAAAAGAGTTACTGTATTTTTCGGCCTATGAGACGCACCTGCCCATAAGACGCAACTAGGATTTGGAGGAGGAGAAAAAAATATTCTAAACCAAATCGAGTGTTCTAAAACACTCCATTACAGGCAGTGTGGCATCCATTCCCCATAGGCAGGGTGGCATTCTCCCCTCCAATTACCATAGGCAGCGTGGCATTCCCCCATCTCACTCTTCATAGGCAGTGTGGCATTCCCCCTCCCATTCCCATAGGTAGTGTGGTATTCCCCCCTTCCATTTCCCATAGGCAGTGTGGCACTCCCCCATCTCATTCCTCTTGCACATTGTGGCATCCCCCCATGCCATTCCCGATGGCCAGTGTGGCATTCTCCCCTACCATTCCTACAGGCAGTGTGCCATTTTCTCCTCCCATTCCCATAGGCAGCGTGGCATTCCCCCCTCCCATTCCCCATATAGGCAGAGTGGCATTCCCCCCTCCCATTCCCCATAGGCAGAGTGGCATTCCCCCAACCCCCAGAAAAAAAAAGGTATACTTACATGAATGCTGTCCGCACTCAGGCTTCCAGCCCCGACCCTGCCTCTTTGAGGGTTTGTGTCAGCGTGCGCTGACCAAGAGACAGTGGCGGTGCTGAAAGCCAGAGCGGGGATGCTTTCCGGAAGGCTTAGGCGCCGCCACTGCCTTTCAGGCCAGAGTGGGGACAGCAGGTGCAAGACTCATGTAACTATACTAACAGTATACTATACTGCACTCAGGAGTGCGTCCTACAATGTTCCAAATGCTGATGCACACTTACCAACGCTGATCCATTGGGTGCCAGGTCCGCGGTGGCGCCGCTCTAAATCCAGAAAATGTACAGAGGGCCAGCACACCATTTAAAGCAAAAGAGCTTGTATTAAACAGCATACAAAATCACAGCCATATATTAATCCATGGCATGTCATCCAATTGTGGAAGGAATGAATGATATAAGACAGCAGATAAAGTCCACAAAGCCGACGTTTCGGGGGTAGCAAACCCCCTTCTTCAGGGCAGACATTCAAACCATGTGCAAGGAGCACCGCATTTAAATAGCCTCCATATTCTGCAAATCCCGCCTGACGTCATAATGACGTCAGCGGGTAAACAACAGAGGTAGTGGACAGCATTGCCACTACTAAACATACAGTACATAACATTATAATAAACATGACTCACCTGATACCGCCAGGGCCCACCGTTCAGGGCCCCATCACCGCCGGACGCCGATCGCAGTTATGCGATCGGCGGCTTCCCCGCCTGCCCAGGGGAACGGAGGCATGACCCCGGGCCTGAAACCTGCCCGGTAACAGACGACGTGGTAGCCGGCGCAACCCGATAGGGCCGCGCCAGGCACCACCGTCATAGCAAGCAGGGGCAGACGTCGAGGGAGCCAAGCGTCCGCTGTCATGGCAACCATTTCAGCGGTGCTCAGCTCCTCGACCGCTGCATGTCAAACCCCCTGACCGGCGGTGAGAGCGTACCGCTCCCGGTCAGGTGGAAGGGGCTAATGTACAACATTAAGAGAGACAGAGAAGAGAAATACAAGGGAGAGATGTGAGAAACCGGGGGTGGGGAGAGGTCAAGGGGCAAAGATGGGACAGAGTGATCCCAAACGAGAGCTGGAGAGCTGGAAAAAGAGGGGGGAACACAGGGAAAACTACAATAGGAAAGGGGTAGAGAAGGGAAGCAAGGGAAGGATAGAAGAAAAAGAGTGCGCAGCAAGAAACAAACAATAGATGGATATGACAAAAAAGAGAAAAAAGGAAAAAAATAGAGAGCGCAACAAGAGACCAGAGACAGATATAAAAGAAAAGAGAGATGTGAGAACAATAAGCAAAAGGGGAGCTGGAAAGTGAAAGGGGAGCAAGGGGAAGATGGGACTATGTGAAAGCAAGAAATCACCACCCCGAACTTAAATGAGTGAAAAAGCAAAGAGAGGACAAGAACGAGAGAGAGGAGACCAGACAAGGTGAAGAGGGTATTCGAAAAAAAGAAGAAGAAAAGAAACAAGGGAGAAAAAGACACCAAAAAAGGAAAAGACAAGAGAGAAAGGAAGGAAACAGAGGAAAAGAGAGGAGAGAGAGAGAGAGAGAGAAGGGGAAGATGGAAAGAAAAAGAAAAAGAAAAAAGAGAAAGAAAGGGAAGAAGAAGGGAGGAAGCAGGGAACAGAAAGGAAGGAAAAAAGGGAAAAAAAAGGAGGAAAGACTCAGAGAGGAAGGAAGAAAGGGAAAAGAGAAGAGAAAGAAAAGAAGGAAGAATAAAGAAAGAAGAAAGAAGAAGAGAAAGATACAAAAAGGAGAAAAAGAGGAAAGTGGAAAGGCACCCAGGAAAGGGAGGAAAAGAGAGGGAGAAGGCAAGAGACTGAGCACCCACAGGGGTCAGGGTACAATTGGCTAACCAAATTAACGTCTAGGTAGGAAACTAGAAAAACCAAACAAAGTATTCAGTCCCCTTGGTTGGACGGTATCCAGTTTGTGAATCCAATAAGTCTCACGTTGTAGCAATCGTAAATGGCGATCCCCCCCACGACGTGGTCTTGCGATATGTTCAATGACCATCCCACGTAGTTCTGATATCTGGTGTTTCTGTCGCACAAAGTGTACCGCCACAGGTTTATCATAGTCTAAAGATTCTCCATCCTGGTGTTTTTTGATACTAACTCGCACATCACTGCGATGCTGCTGAAACCTTTTCTTGAATGCCCCAATGGTTTTGCCCACATATAGGAGGCCACAGGGGCACTTGAGAAGATATACACAGTACTCCGTCAGACATGAATAGATACCACGTATCTTATAGCATCTGCCTGTGTGTGGATGGGTAAATTCCGAACCCAGGATGAGTGAATTGCAGACATTACAGTTATTACAGCGGTAACACCCAGTGCGGGAGGATATCATAACCGGTGGTGTACTGTATTTGTCCACTGGGTCGGCCTTTACTAAAGAGTCTCTCAGATTCCTATTGCGTTGGTATACTTTCATGAGTGGTCTTTTTATCATAGGACACAGTGTCTTATCTGAAGTCAGGATACTTCTGTGTCTCTGTGTGACTTTTTCAATTACCGGGGCTGCTTGATTATATGTCAAAATGAAGGGAACCCTCTCTTCCTTAGGTTTCTGTGGTCGGTGTTCACCTGACCATATTTGTTCTGCACGATGTTGGGCCTGGGTCAATACTTCCACAGGATACCCCCGTGTGCGAAATTTGGTGAACATCTGATGTAATTGTTGTAGACGGGTGTCAGGGTTGGTATTCACCCTGTATACCCTCAGGAATTGAGATATTGGCAAACTTTTAACTAACGGCCTCGGGTGGGCGCTATCATATCTCAGAAGCGTGTTTCTATCCGTGGGTTTGGAGAATAGCCCGGTGGTAATCATGCCATTGTCTTCTTTATGGATAGCCACATCTAGAAAGGTGACATCAGACTCTGAGATCTCCGGGTTGAATATGATCGTAGGAAACACGGAGTTAATGTGTTCAATGAATTCATCCAGGGTCACTCTATCTCCATGCCATATAGTAATTACATCGTCTATGTAGCGCCCCCAGTACTTGATGTGTGTCTTGTAAAGGGGTGAGGGGAAGATGTATCGTTCCTCTAGGAAACCGATAAACAGATTTGCGAAGGATGGAGCTATGGCGCTCCCCATAGCAGTCCCAAGTATTTGTTTAAAGAAGGCATGTTCAAATCTGAAATAGTTGTTGTATAGGACAATCTCTAGGCCTGTCAGAATGTATTCCACTGGTATTTCTGGGGGGGTCGCGTGTAAGAAAATGTTTGACAGCTTTTATGCCATGATCGTTAGGGATATTCGTGTACAGGGAGGAAATGTCCATCGTTACTAGCAGAGCATCTTGTTCAATCTGCACATCCCTAAATTTATTAAGGAAGTCCCCCGTGTCCTTCATATAGGAGGGTAGTTGATGAACATACGGCTGCAGATAATAATCCAGCCATTGAGCTAATGGCTGCGTTGCTGAATCCGTACCTGCCACAATGGGTCGGAATTTCAGAGGATTACATCCTTTATGAACCTTCGGTAACCCATATATAACGGGTGTAATAGGATGCTCAATATCAATGTATTTTGCAGTGTGTTCACTGAGCCATCCATTCACCAAGCCTAGGGAAATGAATTGTTGTACTGTGTTCTGGATGCTCCAGATGGGATTATTGGAGATGCGTTCGTAACTGACAGAGTCAGAGAGCATCTCTAAGAGTCCCCGTCTGTACATGTCATAATCCATAATGACAATCGCTCCGCCTTTATCGGCGGGTTTGACAATGATGTTTTTGTCCTTGCTTAAATTTGACAAGGCTATTGATTCTCCTTTAGGTAAATTGGGGTGGTAACGTTTGGACCGCATAATCCGTCCAGTTTCAGATCTAATAACGTTAATATAAGCGTCTATGGTGCCAAAATTGCCGGTAGGCATAAATTGGCTTTTCAACTTAAGTTTGGAGGGCCCCAGAGGTTTAGTGTTCTGGGTAGGACCAGGATGGGATGAGAAGAACTGCTTTATCTTCAGGGATCTCTCTAGTTTAAAGAGTTCAACATCAAATTGAAATTGATCGAACCGTGAAGTGGGACAAAAAGAGAGTCCTCGACTGAGGAGGCTTACCTCATCCGCTGAGAGTGGTCTTGAAGAGAGGTTCATTACAGGGGTCTCCTGTTGGCTGACCGTAGGGTTATTGCTGGGTTGTCGCCGCTTCCTCCCTCCCCGCCTGGATCGGTGGGTACGGCGGTCGCGCGAAAATGGGCCTCCCTGGTTTTCCGTTTTGGATATTTCTTTGTGCCTCGCGCTTGTGAATCAGTGTCTGAAGACAGGTTCTCAGATAGAGGATCACTCTCGGACGCAGGATGGTATTGTCCACGGGGTGTAGTTCTTCTCAATGGAGCTCCTGTATTTCTTCTGGGTCTAAATGATTCAGGATCCTTACCCGAGAGCCAGGGGTACACCCGGTTCTCCGTGTAGTCCAGGCAGACCTGTTTAAATTTATCGCGTTTGTAGCGCTTCAGTCTCTCAGTATAATCAATGAGTTCAGTGTGTAAGGTGTTCAGGTCCACTTCAGTTGTTTCCGACTTTTCCGTTTGGACCCGTAGTTCCAGTGTGTTGATTTCTCTATTTAGCTGGCACAATTGTGCTCTCACTTCTTCAATGACTAGAATCATGTAATTCAGTGAGTTCTGATTGGAGACCTCACACCAGCGCTCGCAAAATTCTGGTTTATTGCGGCCTATGGTGGGCTGGTTCCTAATTCTGAAGCCACGGGGGATCTTCTTAATCCTATAGTACTCGGATAAAGTCTGGCCATGAAGTTCCAGATCCACACGTTTCCTCTTAAGTCTCTTTAGTTCCTTTAGTAAGTCTGTGGGTGTATCAGTACCAAAGGCTGCTGCAGGGTCTGAGGGAAAGAGTATAGTCTCTATCTCTTCTTGGTTGTACGTGCGTGTCTTTGCACGGTTGTCAGGGTTGCCGTCAATATCGCGGAAAATCTCCATTCAGGTACTAGGTAGTACCAATATATCAGGGTAGGTGCAACCAGCGAGTGCCAAACTTGTAACAACAATGTTCCAAATGCTGATGCACACTTACCAACGCTGATCCATTGGGTGCCAGGTCCGCGGTGGCGCCGCTCTAAATCTAGAAAATGTACAGAGGGCCAGCACACCATTTAAAGCAAAAGAGCTTGTATTAAACAGCATACAAAATCACAGCCATATATTAATCCATGGCATGTCATCCAATTGTGGAAGGAATGAATGATATAAGACAGCAGCTAAAGTCCACAAAGCCGACGTTTCGGGGGTAGCAAACCCCCTTCTTCAGGGCAGACATTCAAACCATGTGCAAGGAGCACCGCATTTAAATAGCCTCCATATTCTGCAAATCCCGCCTGACGTCATAATGACGTCAGCGGGTAAACAACAGAGGTAGTGGACAGCATTGCCACTACTAAACATACAGTACATAACATTATAATAAACATGACTCACCTGATTCTGGATTTAGAGCGGCGCCACCGCGGACCTGGCACCCAATGGATCAGCGTTGGTAAGTGTGCATCAGCATTTGGAACATTGTTGTTACAAGTTTGGCACTCGCTGGTTGCACCTACCCTGATATATTGGTACTACCTAGTACCTGAATGGAGATTTTCCGCGATATTGACGGCAACCCTGACAACCGTGCAAAGACACGCACATACAACCAAGAAGAGATAGAGACTATACTCTTTCCCTCAGACCCTGCAGCAGCCTTTGGTACTGATACACCCACAGACTTACTAAAGGAACTAAAGAGACTTAAGAGGAAACGTGTGGATCTGGAACTTCATGGCCAGACTTTATCCGAGTACTATAGGATTAAGAAGATCCCCCGTGGCTTCAGAATTAGGAACCAGCCCACCATAGGCCGCAATAAACCAGAATTTTGCGAGCGCTGGTGTGAGGTCTCCAATCAGAACTCACTGAATTACATGATTCTAGTCATTGAAGAAGTGAGAGCACAATTGTGCCAGCTAAATAGAGAAATCAACACACTGGAACTACGGGTCCAAACGGGAAAGTCGGAAACAACTGAAGTGGACCTGAACACCTTACACACTGAACTCATTGATTATACTGAGAGACTGAAGCGCTACAAACGCGATAAATTTAAACAGGTCTGCCTGGACTACACGGAGAACCGGGTGTACCCCTGGCTCTCGGGTAAGGATCCTGAATCATTTAGACCCAGAAGAAATACAGGAGCTCCATTGAGAAGAACTACACCCCGTGGACAATACCATCCTGCGTCCGAGAGTGATCCTCTATCTGAGAACCTGTCTTCAGACACTGATTCACAAGCGCGAGGCACAAAGAAATATCCAAAACGGAAAACCAGGGAGGCCCATTTTCGCGCGACCGCCGTATCCACCGATCCAGGCGGGGAGGGAGGAAGCGGCGACAACCCAGCAATGACCCTACGGTCAGCCAACAGGAGACCCCTGTAATGAACCTCTCTTCAAGACCACTCTCAGCGGATGAGGTAAGCCTCCTCAGTCGAGGACTCTCTTTTTGTCCCACTTCACAGTTCGATCAATTTCAATTTGATGTTGAACTCTTTAAACTAGAGAGATCCCTGAAGATAAAGCAGTTCTTCTCATCCCATCCTGGTCCTACCCAGAACACTAAACCTCTGGGGCCCTCCAAACTTAAGTTGAAAAGCCAATTTATGCCTACCGGCAATTTTGGCACCATAGACGCTTATATTAACGTTATTAGATCTGAAACTGGACGGATTATGCGGTCCAAACGTTACCACCCCAATTTACCTAAAGGAGAATCAATAGCCTTGTCAAATTTAAGCAAGGACAAAAACATCATTGTCAAACCCGCCGATAAAGGCGGAGCGATTGTCATTATGGATTATGACATGTACAGACGGGGACTCTTAGAGATGCTCTCTGACTCTGTCAGTTACGAACGCATCTCCAATAATCCCATCTGGAGCATCCAGAACACAGTACAACAATTCATTTCCCTAGGCTTGGTGAATGGATGGCTCAGTGAACACACTGCAAAATACATTGATATTGAGCATCCTATTACACCCGTTATATATGGGTTACCGAAGGTTCATAAAGGATGTAATCCTCTGAAATTCCGACCCATTGTGGCAGGTACGGATTCAGCAACGCAGCCATTAGCTCAATGGCTGGATTATTATCTGCAGCCGTATGTTCATCAACTACCCTCCTATCTGAAGGACACGGGGGACTTCCTTAATAAATTTAGGAGATTGTCCTATACAACAACTATTTCAGATTTGAACATGCCTTCTTTAAACAAATACTTGGGACTGCTATGGGGAGCGCCATAGCTCCATCCTTCGCAAATCTGTTTATCGGTTTCCTAGAGGAACGATACATCTTCCCCTCACCCCTTTACAAGACACACATCAAGTACTGGGGGCGCTACATAGACGATGCAATTACTATATGGCATGGAGATAGAGTGACCCTGGATGAATTCATTGAACACATTAACTCCGTGTTTCCTACGATCATATTCAACCCGGAGATCTCAGAGTCTGATGTCACCTTTCTAGATGTGGCTATCCATAAAGAAGACAATGGCATGATTACCACCGGGCTATTCTCCAAACCCACGGATAGAAACACGCTTCTGAGATATGATAGCGCCCACCCGAGGCCGTTAGTTAAAAGTTTGCCAATATCTCAATTCCTGAGGGTATACAGGGTGAATACCAACCCTGACACCCGTCTACAACAATTACATCAGATGTTCACCAAATTTCGCACACGGGGGTATCCTGTGGAAGTATTGACCCAGGCCCAACATCGTGCAGAACAAATATGGTCAGGTGAACACCGACCACAGAAACCTAAGGAAGAGAGGGTTCCCTTCATTTTGACATATAATCAAGCAGCCCCGGTAATTGAAAAAGTCACACAGAGACACAGAAGTATCCTGACTTCAGATAAGACACTGTGTCCTATGATAAAAAGACCACTCATGAAAGTATACCAACGCAATAGGAATCTGAGAGACTCTTTAGTAAAGGCCGACCCAGTGGACAAATACAGTACACCACCGGTTATGATATCCTCCCGCACTGGGTGTTACCGCTGTAATAACTGTAATGTCTGCAATTCACTCATCCTGGGTTCGGAATTTACCCATCCACACACAGGCAGATGCTATAAGATACGTGGTATCTATTCATGTCTGACGGAGTACTGTGTATATCTTCTCAAGTGCCCCTGTGGCCTCCTATATGTGGGCAAAACCATTGGGGCATTCAAGAAAAGGTTTCAGCAGCATCGCAGTGATGTGCGAGTTAGTATCAAAAAACACCAGGATGGAGAATCTTTAGACTATGATAAACCTGTGGCGGTACACTTTGTGCGACAGAAACACCAGATATCAGAACTACGTGGGATGGTCATTGAACATATCGCAAGACCACGTCGTGGGGGGGATCGCCATTTACGATTGCTACAACGTGAGACTTATTGGATTCACAAACTGGATACCGTCCAACCAAGGGGACTGAATACTTTGTTTGGTTTTTCTAGTTTCCTACCTAGACGTTAATTTGGTTAGCCAATTGTACCCTGACCCCTGTGGGTGCTCAGTCTCTTGCCTTCTCCCTCTCTTTTCCTCCCTTTCCTGGGTGCCTTTCCACTTTCCTCTTTTTCTCCTTTTTGTATCTTTCTCTTCTTCTTTCTTCTTTCTTTATTCTTCCTTCTTTTCTTTCTCTTCTCTTTTCCCTTTCTTCCTTCCTCTCTGAGTCTTTCCTCCTTTTTTTCCCTTTTTTCCTTCCTTTCTGTTCCCTGCTTCCTCCCTTCTTCTTCCCTTTCTTTCTCTTTTTTCTTTTTCTTTCCATCTTCCCCTTCTCTCTCTCTCTCTCTCCTCTCTTTTCCTCTGTTTCCTTCCTTTCTCTCTTGTCTTTTCCTTTTTTGGTGTCTTTTTCTCCCTTGTTTCTTTTCTTCTTCTTTTTTTCGAATACCCTCTTCACCTTGTCTGGTCTCCTCTCTCTCGTTCTTGTCCTCTCTTTGCTTTTTCACTCATTTAAGTTCGGGGTGGTGATTTCTTGCTTTCACATAGTCCCATCTTCCCCTTGCTCCCCTTTCACTTTCCAGCTCCCCTTTTGCTTATTGTTCTCACATCTCTCTTTTCTTTTATATCTGTCTCTGGTCTCTTGTTGCGCTCTCTAATTTTTTCCTTTTTTCTCTTTTTTGTCATATCCATCTATTGTTTGTTTCTTGCTGCGCACTCTTTTTCTTCTATCCTTCCCTTGCTTCCCTTCTCTACCCCTTTCCTATTGTAGTTTTCCCTGTGTTCCCCCCTCTTTTTCCAGCTCTCCAGCTCTCGTTTGGGATCACTCTGTCCCATCTTTGCCCCTTGACCTCTCCCCACCCCCGGTTTCTCACATCTCTCCCTTGTATTTCTCTTCTCTGTCTCTCTTAATGTTGTACATTAGCCCCTTCCACCTGACCGGGAGCGGTACGCTCTCACCGCCGGTCAGGGGGTTTGACATGCAGCGGTCGAGGAGCTGAGCACCGCTGAAATGGTTGCCATGACAGCGGACGCTTGGCTCCCTCGACGTCTGCCCCTGCTTGCTATGACGGTGGTGCCTGGCGCGGCCCTATCGGGTTGCGCCGGCTACCACGTCATCTGTTACCGGGCAGGTTTCAGGCCCGGTGTCATGCCTCCGTTCCCCTGGGCAGGCGGGGAAGCCGCCGATCGCATAACTGCGATCGGCGTCCGGCGGTGATGGGGCCCTGAACGGTGGGCCCTGGCGGTATCAGGTGAGTCATGTTTATTATAATGTTATGTACTGTATGTTTAGTAGTGGCAATGCTGTCCACTACCTCTGTTGTTTACCCGCTGACGTCATTATGACGTCAGGCGAGATTTGCAGAATATGGAGGCTATTTAAATGCGGTGCTCCTTGCACATGGTTTGAATGTCTGCCCTGAAGAAGGGGGTTTGCTACCCCCGAAACGTCGGCTTTGTGGACTTTATCTGCTGTCTTATATCATTCATTCCTTCCACAATTGGATGACATGCCATGGATTAATATATGGCTGTGATTTTGTATGCTGTTTAATACAAGCTCTTTTGCTTTAAATGGTGTGCTGGCCCTCTGTACATTTTCAGGAGTGCGTCCTAAGTGCGTCTTATATGGCAAAAAATACAGTATAAATTATATATATATATTATATATGTGTATACCTGGTCATGGGCCGAGAGCCCATGTATGCGCCATAGGACCAGGGAGTTTTTATGGACAACCTGAGGGGTTTCACACAAAAGAGCATCCTATCCATGGGGTGCTCCGGGGCCAAGGACCAAAATGCGGGATAGTCAAAATTCCAGATTTTATTCCACTTATTTTTCATTTAGGGCCCAGCAGGCATCAGATGATCGCAGATTAGGACTTGGAGGATTGGGAGAAGGTCTTTGAGCACTAATACTCCTCAGTGGTCAACACTAGAGACTCACCCAAGCCAAATGATTAGACCAAACATACTGCAATATGGTCAGGCTCAGGTGGATGAAAGTCTGATGAGGGCCACAGGTTGGGATATCCTCAGTAGTGTTATGTAAGTGATCTGAGTATTTCCCTTGGTGGCCAGTTTTGAAATGAGATGGTTCTCTTTTGTAACCATGACATTTGTGAAATTGAGAAATATGATTCCCTGTTTCTACTTGGGGTAGTTGATCCTATGATCCGGGTCATACAAAACTGCAGGTCTTAACACAGAAATATTGGAGTTGAGCGGTGCCAGCCAGCACATGTACATCGTGACACGTGATCCCAAATCTTGACTGGATTGGGAGGTGGTCTCTGAGCACTGGTACACGTCAGTGGCCTACACTAAAGATAGATTTACCTGGTCAGGCTCAGGAAGATGAGAGTCTCTGACAATATGCTCAAATAACCTCCGTAGTCTTATGTACATGATCTGGGAATGCCTCTTGGTGCCCATCTTTTGGGAAGAGATGGTCTTTGTAACTATAAGATTTGTGAAATTGCTTATCTGTTTCTACTTGGGGTGGTTGATCCTCTGATTGATGCCACTCCACCAAAAAATTCCCGGTCCAATTGCTTATGCATACACTAGAATGTTTTACCAAAACTGGAGACTCCCCAACATGCCCTGCAATACTACCCCGGAAAAATGTGGCTAATAAGAGATTATAAAATGACATTGTCATCGGGTCGCCACACTATAGCATTACAGTGTGTGAAAACTGATTGACATGCTACGGTGCATTCGTGTAAAGGTGTTTTTTTTTTGTTTTACATTTGTAACTGCAAAAAGTAATAACAAAATTGTAGCTGTGCGTTTTGGTCTCTGGCAACAAATACATTTAATACCGTCTAGTATATATATGGTACAGTACATACAGTAAATGTAGCAAGGATGTGCTTAAACTGTACGATGGCAAGACCATCAAACATCGGAGGAACAGTGTAAATTAGAAAAATTCTGGATGATCTTTTTGGATAAGACCTAAAGCTGCAAAGGCTATAAACAACTCTTTGCACCATGGTCACCTGGTTATATAGAGTTCAAGGATTAATAACATACAAGCATAGAAGCAGATTTTATCATCTAGCACAAGCTGGAAACGATGGACCTCCTCCAATGGTGTTACAAGACACATACAGCATTTTCGAAAGTCATCTCTCCATCGCCCCAGCAAATGGGTCCAACCTGGGTCATGCACATAAAAGGGAAGTCAGCTAAAACCTGGTCGTACACAACTGCAGTCACCTGCACTAATAAAGGTTGAATAAAAAATAATTTAGTCATTCACAAACGGGTCATACACCAATATGGAGAGGCAACTAAAGTCAAAGGTAAAGCTGCTCCTACCACTGGAACATGGAGAATAGAGATGCCAGCAACTGTGCATCGCTACACATGATCAAAGCAGGATATTTTGTGATTTAAAGAATTCAATGGAGATGTTGTGAAAGCATAAATCATTTTTGCCTAGACCATGAGCATCCTACCAGGTGTACAGATAGTGAGAGATCTCACAGTACCAGCCTGTATATTGGGATGAGAGTTACTCCTGCTGAGAGTATAACAAACAAGATGAGTCATTCTAAAAAGCCTGTCAGCTCCATGTTGAGACTTATATTGTGTTACATTGTTATAGCCAAGGAGCAATTGATGTATCATAACTGTAATCAGCTGAGATACATTGTACAGCAGTCATAAGCCTGCTACTGAAATGTAAATAGCTTACAGATAGCTTACAGCTAAATGGGCATGTGTCTGCACTGCCCCTATGGTATATAAAAATGGACTAATGACATTGTATCTTTGTCTTTCTGAAATTTGAGCACGTGCCTGCACTGCTCCTATGGTATGTACAAATGGATTCAATGGAGATATTGTGAAAGCATAAATCATTTTTGCCAGGACCATGAGCATCCTACCAGGTGTACAGATCTCACAGTACCATACTGTATATTGGGATGAGAGTTACTCCTGCTGAGAGTATAACACACAAGATGAATCATTCTGAAAAGCCTGTCAGCTCCAGAGACTTATATTGTGTTATATTGTTATAGCCAAGGAGCAGTTGATGTATCATAATTGTAATCAGCTGTGATACAATGTAAGCCTGCTACTGAAACGTAAATAGCTTACAGATAGCTTACAGCTAAATGGGCTCGTGCCGGCGCTGCTCCTATGGTATGTACCAATGGACCAATAACACTGTATCTTTGTCTTTCTGAAAATTTTTAGAGATAGTTATGTCAAGTCCCTAATGTGTATTATCAGGCTGCATTGTGGGTTTGATCAAATTAAAGTATTCTGAAATAAATCTGCAATAACTTCAATGAAAGTGGATGTCCCAAAGTAGTGTTGTTAATGTTTTATTTTTAATTGAAGAGCCCCTTTTGTACATGGTTTCATTTAAAGGTGTTTATTTATACTGTTGTCATTGATGTGTTTATGGAATTCGAATGCATGTTTCTGTGCGCCTTGGAGTATGATATAATTTGCAAATGTACTCCAAGAGAATATTCGTGTGTGATTCAGGGACTGTTTTGAGGGCTGAAAAGTGTTCGCAATGTGTTTAATTCATGCACAAAGCAGGAGGAAACTGCAGCAGGAGGACATGCTTTTTTCATTCATACAACACATGCTGGCATGTTTTATATGAATGAAAGTGTCAGACGCAAGTTAATTTTCTTTTGTTTTAACTATTTTTCACAGTTTTGAGAATTAAAAATGTGATCAATAGTTTTTAAACTTTACATATTAGGAGTCTTATTTATGTGATTTTTTGAGCGGGCGGCAGGTGAGCGGCTTGAACGAGACGCTATCTGTGCCCGCACTTGTCAGTGGCGGGGAGCAAAGCAGTGCTATGTCTGCGCTCCCTTCCAGCCAGCGTGTTGGTGCAGCCCACAGCTTGTCAAAGACTCCTAGCACTGGCTGGGAGTGCTGCAAAGCAGCCACTTGCATTAAAAAAACACAGCACCTGAGTGGGCGCTGTCAGGAGGGGATTCCAGGCTCCCTACTTAACCCTGTTTTTACTTTTTGAGGGGGCTGTAGACCAATAAAAAAACACTGGGAATTTGATTGGAGACACATGAAAGACAGGACATGTGATTTGCACGGTCCAAATTTTGCAGGGCAACACAAAACTTCAAAAAAATACTTCCAAAAACAATTCCAAACAGCCCATGGATCCTGTGGCACACGCACCAGTGAAAAAAAAAATATAAAAGTGGCCAAAAGAATTATAACTAGAGATGAGCGAACTCAAAAATTCGATTCGGGCGATTCGCCGAATTTCTCAAAGAAATTCGGGTTCATCCGAATCGAACTTTAGCGAATCGCTCATCTCTGGTGGGAGCGGGGAGGCTGGCTTCCGCCGCCCGCTGACAGCGCAGCCAACCTCCCCGCTCCCACCAGAGACAGCGCAGCCAACCTCCCCGCTCCCACCAGAGACAGCGCAGCCAACCTCCCCGCTCCCACCAGAGACAGCGCAGCCAACCTCCCCGCTCCCACCAGAGACAGCGCAGCCGGCCTCCCCGCTCCCACCAAGCCCTGAAATGGAAAATAAAATGCAGGCATGGTGGGAGCGGGGAGGCCGGCTGCGCTGTCAGCGGGCGGTGGAAGCCGGCTTCCGCCGCCCACTGACAGCGCAGCCGGCCTCCCCACTCCCACTATACAGCAAACAGTTACCGGCATGGTGGGAGCGGGGAGGCCAGCTGCGCTGTCAGCTGTCATCAGAGGACGCGTCATCAGAGGAAGCCGGCTTCCTCTGATGACGCGTCCTCTGATGACAGCTGACAGCGCAGCCGGTGTCCCCGCTCCCACCATGCCGGCGTTTTTTTTTTTTTATTTCAGGGAAAATTCGGTCAGCACGAACCACTAAAAATTCGGGTTCGTGCTGAATCGAATTTTCCCTGAAATTCGGAGCGAATTCAGGTTCGTTAGAACCGATTCGCTCATCCCTAATTATAACCATGCCACCCCATTGAGATGTATGGAATAAGACCACACAGTGCAAGGTGAGTGCATAGTTCTTTCTGGCACTGTAGGGCACTCATTCCATCACCCGCGCTGATGAGAGATGGGACACTACCTGGCACTATCATAGGTGCTCTGGATTTTTGACTTGATAAATACACCTTTTGCACTGGGACCTGACACTCACCCGGCACTCATCTGGCACTACGTGGCCTTAGCGCTCTTTGAATTAACCCCTTAATATTGTTTGAAGCTCCAAACCACAAAACGGTGGATGTTAGTTTTGTATAAACAGCGTGTTTGCCAATTTAATATATTTTTTTTGCTCCAATCATTGTGTGACCTCTCCTGGCTGCAAACAAACACTTTTAGAAACTTTTTGGACTTTTTATATTTTTAGGCAGAACTGTCATTACAGATCTGGCACTAAAGTGTTATTGTCACAGTGTTATAACAATGTCGTTCCATGTGTTTTCGCTTTGTTACTGGTGGATATGTGTTCAAAAACAGAATTTAATCACACAGCGTCTGGTGCTCTATGCTACAGCGCCCAGCTTAAGACCGCAGATGCTGTGTGTTTGTGGAGCGCTGAGCTGGCGCCGGGCGCACTGTGTTGGCCGCACTGAGCTGGTGCTACCTCTCGCTCGCTGCAGCGTTGTACAGTTGTTAGAGCGCTCAACACACATCACATTCATCAATGCCGCCCAGGTTACTACAGCGACCGTAACGCTAGGTTGCAGCGCCCGATACCCGCTTACAGCGTCTACTAGTGGTCGCTCTAAGCGCCGCTATACAGATGTTGTTATTTCCTGTGCTTCCAGTCTGTGTTTAGCCACCATGTCAGGTGACATTCTCTTACTGCATTCATGCTCCAGTAAAGCCAGTTCCTGTTACACCACTAATGTCTATCTGCAAGGGTGGACTGACCATAGGGAGACCCGGGACAATGCCCGGTGGGCCGCACTGCTTTGGGGCCAGTTGGGCTGCTGCTTTTAACACCCACTTAATCACTGCCCCCTTAGTCTCCCTCTCAGCCCCCTGTACCCAGCCCCACTGTATCCACAAGCCAAGGAACCTGAACCCCCAATGTTATAGCCACAACAACTTGGGGGACCTCAGCAGGGACGTCTCCGGCCGGCCAGGGGCTGGTAAAATCCAGGGCTGATTTTTGGCCCCAGTCTGCCACTGTCTATCTGGATTTGACTACGCTGCACCCAGCACTCACACTCTGCAACACAGAGAACATCTGGGACAAATCATTGGGAAAACGTTGGGACACACAACACTGTAGGTCAACTGGAATCAATATATTGCACACTAAAACACTACACATAAAAATAAGAAGAACAAGGAATACACTACAGATTGGAGAATATAGATTCGCCACTAACACAGAAGCTGGAGAAACAAATTCGCCACTGCTACACAGTACAGATGGGGAGAAACATGGAGGCCATGGAAACCAATTACTGTCTTAGCCTGCACAATGCGCTCGGAGCTTGGCCATTTCGGCACTAAAAGAGCCGCATTTCATGCAAAAATTTGCGCAAGAATCAGAAACTTGCACACACATATGCTGCGCACGTGCATGAACCGTTCGCACTGTGCCATGAATCATGTGCCGAATTACACTTTTCCGCATGCGGATGCAGTTGGGCATGTGTAGCCCTCTTGCACCGGGGTGTCCGGCGAGTGACAGCAGGGAGCAGGTTCTTCTGGGCCCACCGTGATCAGTGTGTGTTGTGAGTAGGTAAGGGGTTAGAGTTGCAGGAAAGGTTAGTGCTCCCTGTTGCCGCTTGGAAAGATGAACAGCAGTCCAGCAGATGAAAGCAGAGTTCCTCCTTACTTAATCCTCAAGCAAACAACAGACACGGAACATGTACAATATATCCATCCAGTTACAGTTCTGGTTCTGTCCATAGTCACAGGTACAATTATAAAGTAAAGCTAAAGCTTCCCAAAGAGAATAATGTCCTTGGCTGGGTCTCTCCCTTCTCTCTCTCTTAGAGTCTGTGCTCCTGGTCCTTTACAATTCAAGATGGTGAAGAAATACAGCTGTGGGACTGGGGCTTCCCTATATCCCTTCTCACTACCTTGCAGAACCTTCTATCACATGTTCGGCCTCATGTCCGACATCTGATAGGTTGCTCACTAAACCCTCTAACAAGGGCCGTATTTGGTGTTCATGGTGCCCTAGGCACTTGCTTGCGCCCCCTTTTTTTAAGTTAGGTCACGGTCCATATAAAAAAAAGTGTGTAGGGGAAAGGGGGCAATGGGCTAGATGCTGAGAATGTGTGTGGAGGAGGGAACAAAGGGGAAAATGCAGAAAATGTTCCATCTTTTACTGCATTCTGACATACAGGAGTCACATGACCACACCAGTGGAGGGGAGATGCACTGGTCTGCGTTCAACCCATTGCCCTCCTCTTCACACAAATACACTCTACATCTTTCTGTGGCTGGGGGGTGCTTGTTCGGAGGCATTAATGTTCTGGCTATATGATTTTTAATTTATTTTCTTTACTACAGTAGTAAGGACAGTGCCCTTCCCCCCTTCCAGGCTGCCACCCTAGGCACGTGCCTAGGGTTGCCTAATGGTAAATACAGCCCTGCCTCTAACCAATCACTACCCTTCTAGTATAACTATGTTACTACTCTACCTCCCGTTATGACTAACAACCCTCCTGACTTCTCCTTCTAGAACAATCCCCATTATAGCCTATGGCCTATTGTTAGTCTATGGCCTAAACCCACTACTGCTATCTTGAGTCTAGTTTAGGTTATGGCACTCCCAATGCACTTTCATGGGTAGAAACCAAAAAAGAGCTTAATGTATTGTGGTAAAGTGTATGGAAAAGTGCTGAATGGTGTCTATTTCCCCCTTGGTTTTCTAAATCAGGCACAATCCATGCCGGGTTTACAGGACCACATTCCCAGTCCCCTAAGGGTTTTTCCCCTTCTCCCAGTTCTTACACGGGTGATGAGGCTAATTGCAAGGAAGCCTAATAAAATGAGCCACTGAGGCTTTCAGTTTGGTGTTGGACAGACTGGGATGAGGAGCATGTGCCTTGCTGCTCCCAATACTGACAGTGCTGAATTGCATCCGAAGGACTTTATGTGTTATCTGTTCTTGGAACCTGTGGATTAACAGCCTGGACTTGTATCCCCTGAAAGAGGACCTGTTATAACAAGGACTTGCAATACGCTGTAAATATCATACACTGGACATTGCTAGAGTTGGTGAGGTAACTGCTTGCTGTACTGCATTGTTCCTGCATTTTACTCTGAAGTTAAGAGATTTTGCCTGTTGGAATTTATTTTCAATAAATTGCTTATGATTTGACCGAGAACTGTCTTCAGAGTCATTGTCATTGGCCCCATGACCTGACAGTATGGTTAACTTTATTTAAGGGGTTCTTATTAGTTAATTAACATGTTCCTAGTTATACCCAGGCCCCTACACATGGTTTGTGGATTTTTTTGGCGCATGGGCAAGAATCAACTGAAGTGAGAGCTCAAGCAAAGGAGTTTGACCTAACAGTGTTATACTTTGCTATTACTTTGCAGTTGGCCGATGCACTACAACACCGCTTTAGATCCACGATGGATTCATAAAGCATTAGGGAGGACAAAAAGGCTCTGTTAGATCATGCCGGTGTCATTGTGTGTTTCTAACTCTCCATATTGATCTCTTGGTTGGAAGATACAAAACAGAAGGAGTAAAATCCCTCTATGACTCACCCCAGGGTCAATGGAGCTCTGTAAGAATGAAAGGATAGGTCTGTGCCAGCACTGTAAATGTATTCTGGATCTAGGCCACGGAAGAAATGTTGTTGTGTACGGTGATGAATTATAAATGTCACTTTGATGTTGCTTTGCTTGATTTTTCAGGAATTTTCAGGAATATATTAGGCAGTGTTTTGGTACTCACCAAGTTTCACTCCCCATACAGTCAGAAACATCCGCTCTAGTGTTGATGAGAGCCTAAAGCTTGAAACACATGTCCACTAGTTGGATGTGTCTGGCTGTGTAAATTAAAAGCTAATCTTTGGAATTGCACCCTTAGCATTTCTAAGGGCCTAAAGACATAAAGAGATGATTTGCATAGCTCCGCCTGCTGCAAGGATAGATGGGTAATGCTATCTGTCCTTGTATTGTGCAAATACTTTCCGTTCTAGGAAAGCTCCTCTTTTCCTTTACCCAAGTAGAGTTTTTTTGGTCTCTTTAACCCCCCTATATTAAGCCTAACATGGGTCTCTCCCCATACTGGCTTGTGACTCTGTTTTGGATTTTCAGCAGATTTTTAACAAATATCACATATGTATCTACCTTAAAGCAATAAAAAAAAAACCCTTATAGCCCAGCACTGGAGCCGAAAAGATTCAAGGGCAGTGTTAACGTTTTTCCCCCAGGGTATCCCATTAACCCCCCAAAAAACCCAACACAGCTAGAGACTCCCAGTCGTTAAGTAACAAACAAATGGGTAAAATAAGACGAAATTTATTGATTAGCTTTGAATGAACAAAAATGATATTTATGTGCCACGAGAAAATTCACATAACCCAAGATACAGAGAGACAAATACATTTAAAAAAAAACAAACATCACCAGAAACCTCAGAAAGGGCAATAAATTTAATGTATATAATAAAGGGGATCCAGGGGGTAATGGTTCATTATGCAATATCTCAAATTAACAGATCAGGCACAGGGTTGTATATATATATATATATATATATATATATATATATATATATATATATCCATAAAGTGCAGGGGTACATCAACAGGGGTACATGACTGGTTTATAATTTTCCCTTCACTTATTGCTTTAAAAGTTCTATAAGGCCTATGGACAAGTTATTTTGGTACTATTTATCATTGATCCCCTCCTTGGGGGTACTTGGTTGGAGCTTCTTGTCACTAGGGTTACTTCTAGACCAGTGGTTCTCTTGTTAGGGCTAACAAGAATAATGTTTTACAGTTAAAATAATATACTTAAATAACCCCGCTGTTGATGCACCCCTTAACACTGCTGTGTACCCCTCGGGGTATGCGGACCGCAGGTTGAGAAACAATGGTTATCTTAAAGAAATTGTCTAAGCTACATGTAAAGTAAAAGCAAATATATCTTACCTCCCAGATAGCTTATCTCTGTCTGTCTGCTACAGAGGCAGCTTCACTAAATGCACTGAATTGTCGGCCGGGACATTTATACCTATGCAGGAACTCTCTCTCCTGCTGTGCAATGTATCAAGCAGAGATGAGTCCTGCTCTTACATGTAAAAGCCAAACATTTCTCTGCTGTGCAACACAACTGGCCTTATTCAAAGCCTTACCGTGAATGCTCGGTTTTGTACGGAAACGAACTGGGAAACTGGTATTTTGTGAACTGGTGTTGGGGAGGCTGTAGAGCTTTTGGCTGCTGGTGGGGAGGCTTTAGAGCTTTTGGCCAGTGGTGGGGAGGCTGTAGAGGTTTTGACTGGTGGTGGGGAGGCTGTAGAGCTTTTGACTGGTGGTGGGGAGGCTGTAGAGCTTTTGGCTGATGGTAGGTGGTGGGGAGGCTGTAGAGCTTTTGGCTGGTGGTGGGAAGGCTGTAGAGCTTTTGGTTGGTGATGGGGAGGCTGTAGAGCTTTTGGCTGGTGGTGGGGAGGCTTTAGAGCTTTTGGCTGGTGATGGGGAGGCTGTAGAGCTTTTGGGTGGTGGTGGGGGGGGCTGTAGAGCTTTTGGATGGTGGTGGGGAGGTTGTAGAGCTTTTGGCTGGTGGTGGGGAGACTGTAGAGCTTTCGGCTGGTGGTGGGGAGGCTGTAGAGCTTTTGGCTGGTGGTGGGGAGGCTGCAGAGCTTTTGGCTGGTGGTGGGGAGGCTGTAGAGCTTTTGGCTGGTGGTTGGGAGGCTGTAGAGCTTTTGGCTGGTGGTGGGGAGGCTGTAGAGGAGGATAAGGACATTGGTAGGGTTCGGGGCCGACGCCTTAAACCCACACTCCATCTTCTTTGAGCCACTGGTTGGATCCCTCGCCCCTGGGTGGGTCTCAATGTGAGGAGATCAATGTTACCAAAATAAATAGCTCGCACTTGTTAGGGCAAACAAGAATAATGTTTTATAGTTAAAATAATATACCAAAATAACCCACCTGTTGATGCACCCCTCAACATTGCTGTGTACCCCTCGTGGTATGCAGACCGCAAGTTGAGAAACAATGGTCTTGACAATGCTATCTTAAAGAAATTGTCTAAGCTACATGTAAAATAAAAGCGAACCTATCTTACCTCCCGGATGGCTTATTTTTGCTTGTCTGCTACAGAGGCAGCATCACTGAATGCACTGAATCATCAGCGGGGATGTTTATACCTACGCAGGATCTCTCTCTCCTGCTGTGCAATGTATCAAGCAGAGACGAGCCATGTTCTTACATGTAAAAGCCAAACAGTTCCCCGCTATGCAACACAATTGGCCCGGCTCAAAGCTTTAACTTGAATGCTGGGTTTTATACAGAATCAAACTGGGAAACCGGTAATTTGACAACTTATGATGGGGAGGCTGTAGAGCTTTTGACTGGTGGTGGAGAGGCTGTAGAGCTTTTGACTGGTGGTGGTGAGGCTGTAGAGCTTTGGCTGGTGGTGGGGAGGCTGTAGAGCTTCTGGCTGATGGTGGGGAGACTGTAGAGCTTTTGGCTGGTGGCGGGGAGGCTGTAGAGCTTTTGGCTGGTGGTGGGGAGACTATAGAGCTTTTGGCTGGTGATGGGGAGGCTGTAGAGCTTTTGGCTGGTGGTGCGGAGGCTGTGGCGTATTTGGCAGGTGGTGGAGAGGCTGTAGAGCTTTTGGCTGGTGGTGGGAAGGCTGTAGAGCTTTTGTTTGGTGATGGGGAGGCTGTAGAGCTTTTGGCCGGTGGTGGGGAGGCTTTAGAGCTTTTGGCTGGTGATGGGGAGGCTGTAGAGCTTTTGGCTGGTGGTGGGGAAGCTGTAGAGCTTTTGGCTGGTGGTGGGGAGGCTGTAGAGCTTTTGGCTGGTGGGGGGGAGACTGTAGAGCTTTTGGCTGGTGGTGGGGAGGCTGTAGAGCTTTTGGCTGGTGGTGGGGAGGCTGCAGAGCTCTTGGCTGGTGGTGGGGAGGTTGTAGAGCTTTTGGTTGGTGGTGGGAAGGTTGTAGAGGAGGATGAGGACATTGATAGGGTTTGGGGCCGATGCCTTAAATCCACACTCCATCTTCTTTGCACCACTGGTTGGACCCCTCGCCCCTGAGTGGGCTTGATGTGCAACCAGAACTCCCCTGCTACAATAAAGGTCCTTTACAAGTTCTGGCTGAGAGCTTATATTCTCTCTAGTACATTTACTTACCTTGGAGGTTCTGGCTGAAGAAGCGCCGCAACCTGGTCCACTTTCATCGTTTGAGGTCTGACCAGTGCTTCATAATTTGTGTGTGGGTGTAAGGCGACATCCCCTAGCCATTCAAATGGGCTGCCACCTCCTCTGCCAACGTCTTTTGGCTGGTGGTGGGGAGGCTATAGAGGAGGATGAGGACATTGGTAGGGTTTGGGGCCGACACCTTAAACCAACACTCCATCGTTATCCAGGAGGTAAGATCTCTCTCTCCTGCTGTGCAATCTATCAAGCAGAGAGTCCTGCTCTTACATGTAAAAGCCAAACAGTTCCCTGTTATGCAACACAATTGGCCCGACCCAAAGCCTTAAAGTGAATGCTGGGTTTTGTACGGAATCGTACTGGGAAACCAGTATTTTGAGAACTTGTGATGGGGAGGTTGTGTAGCTTTTGGCAGGTGGTGGGGAGGCTGTAGAGCTTTTGGCTGGTGGTGGAAAGGCTGTAGAGCTTTTGGCTGCTGGTGGGGATGCTGTAGAGCTTTTGGCTGGTGGTTGAGAGGCTGTAGAGCTTTTGGCTTATGGTGGCGAGGCTGTAGAGCTTTTGGCTGGTGGTGGGGAGGCTGTAGAGCTTTTGGCTGGTGGTGGGGAGGCTGTAGAGCTTTTGGCTGGTGGCGGGAAAACTGTAAATCTATTGACTGGTTGTGGGGAGGCTGTAGAGGAGGATGAGGACATTGGCAGGATTTGGGGCCGCACCTTACCCCGTCTTCTTTGCGCCACTAGTCGGACCCCTCGTCCTTGGATGGGCTTGATGCGCAACCAGAACTCCTATGCTATAATTAATCCTCCTGCGCTAAAATTAATTCTTACTAATGCTTTTAACATGGGTGATGGCTATTCCACCACCCTGTTACACCAGGAGTGGCGCGTCAGCACCTATCTTATGAAAACAGCGTCTGCCAAGGAACTTCTCCTTTAGCTACTTGGTTATTTGTAATCTTCTCTGTTCGATGGTGTAGAGTACAAATGACCTCCAGTCAGTCTTTCAGTGGATGGTGGGAGTCATGCAGCAGGTACTGGTCCTGGGTGAGTTTTTTTTTTTTTTTTTTTTATGCAGGCATCTGGTTTCAGCATTTACGGATATGATTTCAAAGTGTATTCATTGTTCAAGTTCAAAGAAAAACCACCCAACTGGCCATTTCCTTTGTATGTTTCTGCATGATTAGTCACAGAGCAAAGACTTTTTTTTAATCTATTTTTTATTTTTTCATGTTAAATGCTCTCAACAGCTAAGAGTTTTACAGCGGGTACTGTTATCCATCACCGCTTCAATCCATAAAGCAACTGGGTGTCTGCCAACCTCAGGGAAAAAGTCACCGTATACCAGTCATGTAAAACACATTTCCACCACCCTAATAACAGGTCTTAACGCTCGGCATTGCTACGGTACTGTAATCATTTCAGTTTTCGATTCAATTAACAGGCAGCGAGGGCCAACAGTCAAATATGACTATGGGGATTATTTTAGAAGGGATAGCGCCAGGTAGCGCCAGGTAGCGGCAGGCAGCGTCTGGTTAACGCCGGGCGCTGTACGCAAAACCACATTTATGAAAGCGAACCTGGTGAGTGACTCTAACAGCACCATGTTGTATTATTACAGGCGGCTCGGCGTATAATGCCGACGCTCAAGCTTCTAGAGCGCCAGGTATTACTTTCGCTCAGTGTCGCTCTCCCATACATTTCAATGGACGTTCATTTGCTTGTGTATAAATAGCGTGTTTGACATTTTTTTTTTTTTTGCTCCAATCATTGTGTGACCTCACCTGGCTGCAAACAAACACTTTTAGAATCTTTTCTGACTTTTTATATTTTTATGCAGAATCGTCATTACAGGTCTGGCACTAAAGAATGATGTTATACAATATCATTCCATGTGTTTTCGCTTTGTTATTGGTAGATACGTGGTCAAAAACAGACTTTGATCACACAGCATCTGGCGTTCTATGCTATAGCGCCCAGCTTTAGTGAGCCGACGCCGTGCGTGTCCTTTTTTGGTGTAGAGCACCAAGAGTCGGTTGCACAGAGCTGACGCTCCCTGCAGCACTGTACTGTTGTTACAGCACCCAACATACATCACATTCATCAATGTCAGCCAGGTTACTACAGCGACTGAGGCGATCTGTTACAGCGCCCGTTACCCGCTTACAGCATCTACTAGTGGTCGCTTTAAGCGCCGCTATACAGATGCTCATCTCAATGTCCCACGGCGATCTCAAAGCTCGGCAAAGTCTCGTGGGATTTCGGGTGGCCCCATTGCATCCTATTTATGAGCACTGCACAGGCGTGAGACTGGGGGCCGCACGCAGGCCTGATGCGATGCAAGATGGAGCCGCCTGTCAGAAGGTCGTCTGGAAACTGAGGGATCTAGAAGATGGATCCCTTGGCGAGGTGAGTAAATAATACCCAAAGGTAAATCTGGAGGGCATTATTTACTTACCTTGCCTCCAAAACCAGGATGCCCCGCTGTGTGAAACCCCCCAGGTCGCCCGCTACAGTTACCTTAATCCCGGTCCAATGGCACATGCGCAGGCCGGCCCGCTGTCTCTCTAGCAGGGCACATACCCGTGCCAGCCATGTGAATGGTTGGCGCGGGCGCACTCCCTGGTAGCGGGAAGCACGAAATGCGTCCACAAGCGCGTTCGGAGCTGCTGAGCTAAGACGTCAGGTTAGACATTCATAGCTCCAAACACGCTGATTGGATGAGCGGCTGCGCATGCGCCATAGGACCGCGGTTATGTGAGTTGAAGCTAGAGATCTGGGGGGTTTCACATAGTGGGGTTCCCGGGGGGAGTGAACCAAAACCCAGGATAGTCAAAAGCCTGGGTTTTGGTCCACTTTAAAGTGCTCCTGCTGTGTGGAAACCCCCCCCCCCCTAGTTTGGCACATACACTAACCTTCCTTCCACTCCCATGGCGCAGACTAGGGGAGACTGAGTGAGCTGATGTCAGTCGGCTCCCTTTGGCGCTGCTGGCAGCTAAGCCAACTGGATGGCTAAGAACCCAAGCGTCGCCGTAGAGAGTTGAATGCACCACCAGCAGCATGCCCCACTCATCTTGCAGCCGCGGCGTGTCCGCATCGCTCATTCAGAATGGTTGGGCGTGCGCACGGCTAGAGATGAGCGGGGATAAGCCTGCAGCGCAGAGAAGCTGCGAAGGCTCGGGAGTAGGTGAATAGATCTGAGCATCTGGGTGGTTTCACACTGTGGGGCATCTCAATTGAGGAAGCCCCAAGGACAGTAAATCGGACAGCCCAGGAGTCTTTTAGACTCTCGCAGACAATAAAACATAAAGCTTGATTTAGAATGAAAGCATACGGCAAGCGCTTTTGCTGACATTCCCAGGGGCAAACTGATCTCGCAAGTGGCTTGGAAACATACGAGCAACTGGGAATTCCCCGTCTGCGAGTTTGCTTATGCAAAAAAATGAGCGTTTAGCTCTGAAGGCTCTGAATCAGGATTATAGATGAGACTTGCAGAATTACTGTTCAGTTCTAAAAAGTTTGACCGACGTTATCTCCAACATTTCTCTCCAGTATTCAGTATTACACATATTTACACTGGAGCTTTGTAACCTTTTAGGTGCAGATCCTTGTTCTCAATTCTTCTCAACATTTTGTGCCCCCGGGAAGAGCATCTAATACTTTATATTAAGGATCATGGGGCTTGATTCAACAAAGGTAGAAAAGAATTCCCTTTGCTCGGAAAATTGGATCGCATGCGTGAATTTTTAACTTTTTCATACGATTCAGCAAAGGGGTTGAATTAAATCCGTGCGCTCGAATATGTGCGGAAATGCGATCGTAAAATTTTTGAAGTGCTCGTAAAAAGGCTATAACAAGCCATAACTATTGGAAAATCTGCTCAAATTTTCCAGTAAGCATTCTTAGGCCCTTATTTAACAAGGGATAGCGACAGGTAGCGACTAGTGAGCGGCCGGTAATGACGGGCCCCGCCACGAGAACCCCGGCTCCCCACCACAATCACACATTTATCAAGCCAATCCTGCTTAGCGACTGAGATAGCGCCATATAGCGACTCATTCATCATTATTCCAGCCTCAGCCCACAGCGCCAGCGTCCGACCTTGAACAGCGACAGGTATGACCTCTTGCTACCTGCCGCTCTCCAATGCATTTCAATGGAACAATCTTTAAATATTCATAATTAATTGCTATTAATGTTTTTTTTTTTTTTTTTAATGTGAAAAATTCTGTGACCACTTCTGCCATTTTAAATAATTTTTTTAAGGTAAAAAAAATAAAAAAATAAAAATGTACAGAATTGATATTACAGGTCTGATATTAATGTATCCATATTACAAAATTATTTTAAAAACTTGTTTTCCAAAAATATGGTTGTTTGGGGGTGAAAAAACTACTTTTAACACATCGCCGCCAGCGCTCTGGGGTTTAAACATGCATTTTACAGCGCGAGAATTTTTTGAGCGTGATTTGTTAATGAATATGGGAGGAGCCGGTCGCTATGGCCAGTCGCTATCATGTGCTCCCATACAGCGCGGAACCTTTAAAATAGCGACTCCTCACCCAATATTCAACATTACGGCAAACCGACTGAGTCGCTATCAACTACCGAACAACGGCCAAGCACAGTCGCTCAACTGTCGCTACCTGCCGCTGTTAATGAATCGGCCTCCCCATTGTGAATGTGCATTTCTGGGGCAGAGTATTGTTTCTCTGACTGTTGCATGTTGTTTTTATCCTTTTCATAGATTATTTTTGCATGCATTCATTTTCCAAATATTTTATTTGCCTGTTTACCTATATTTACATGGTTAATATTGGGGCTACATTTAAGCAAAAGGCAAAGTAGTGTAGTGTAAGCACTAATGAAACTACATTTTTGGGGGAGGGGGTTTGGATTGACAGCCAGCTGGTTGTTGGGATTAGTTCAACAAACAGAAAGAAATGTGTTGAAAATTGGTGTCTTTACCCCAAATGGTGCATTTGTTTTCTACATTTCACACAGCTTCAGAATGATCAGATGATCTCCCCATGTGATATATCTCATGTGACAATTGTTTTTTAATGTGCAACTAGTCACTTTGAGGCCGATTCATTAATAGCGGCAGGTACCGACAGTTGAGCGACTGTAGCGGCATTTTCAGAGCGCCCGCCAGTAGTCGCTGTGCTTGGCCGTTGTTCGGTAGTTGATAGCGACTCAGTGGGTTTGCCGTAATATTGGGTGAGGAGTCGCTGTTTGACAGGTTCCGCGCTGTATGGGAGCGCATGATAGCGTCTGGCCATAGCGACCGGTTCCCACCATATTCATTAACAAATCACGCTCAAAAAATTCTTGCGCTGTGAAATGCTTGTTTAAACCCCAGAGCGCTGGCGGCGATGGGTTAAAAGTAGTTTTTTAACCCCCAAAACAACCATATTTTTGGAAACCAAAAAAAAACAAGTTTTTTAGATAATTTAGTAATATGAATACATTAATATCAGACCTGTAATATCAATTCTGTACATTTATTTATTTTTTTTTTACTTAAAAAAATTATTTAAAATGGCAGAAGTGGTCACAGAATTTTTCACATTTAAAAAAAAAAAAAAAAAAAAAAAAAAAATTAATAACAATTAATTATGAATATTTAAAGATTGTTCCATTGAAATGCATTGGAGAGCGGCAGGTAGCGAGAGGTCCTACCTGTCGCTGTTCAAGGTCGGACGCTGGCGCTGTGGGCTGAGGCTGGAATAATGATGAATGAGTCGCTATCTGGCGCTATCTCAGACGCTAAGCAGGATTGGCTTGAAAAATGTGTGATTGTGGTGGGGAGCCGGCGTTCTCGTGGCGGGGCCCGTCATTACCGACCGCTCACCAGTTGCTACCTGTCGCTATCCCTTGTTAAATAAGGGCCTTTGTTATGAAGGATCACAGTCAACCATGTAATGCTAGTTATGTATTGAGTAATAGATCAAGGCAACTGAACTAGCTGTTTTTTGTTGCTTCACATGTTTTGTTATTCATCCCACTGGATGTATGTTAACTTTTTATTTATTTATTTTTACTGTTTCAGTAAAAATGAAAACAAATCATGACCCCTCCCTGCAAATTACAGGGAAAGTGCCCTAGCCTGGTCTTAGCAACTCACTAGCCCCTTTAGTTTTTGGCCCAGGTTTGGGGTGTCGGGAGTCTTAAATTAAACCAGTCATAAAAAATATAAAGTTACTTGCGCTTGTCTTTTACACTGATAAAAACATGCTGGCAGTTGCTGATCTAGCTTTTTTGGGTAAAATAACCATAAGGGAATGTGCTAAGAATTTTTTAAACCTGCTCGGGGCAGCTGTAAATAATTAGTACAAAACAGTAGTAAAAGAGTCAAAACATTGCTGAATCACACTAATTTTTTTACAGTTGTAAATTTCAGTCGTATTTTTTCACTTTAGACAATTTTGTTTCACTTCATGAGAAAAGACAAGTGAAAAAAATTAGTGTAGATAATGAAGCCTGTTTTTTTCCTTGTGGAATCACAAGAATTTGAAAAAGTTAAAACAGACTAATTTCTTGCTACAAACTTTGTTGAATTGAGCCCATGATCTCTAATGTAAGTGGTTATAAGATGATGTCTTCCTAAAAACTTCAGGATCTCTGGTGACCCTGCTCTCCGGCAGAGAGAATGAAATCTTTTTGTTTGCGTTGGGTTTCGTCCCATGAGACTCACGGGTCCGGCTTCCCCCCTGATAGCGACCCCCAAAAAAGAAGCTAACCCCTCAGACGGGTCTTTTCTTCACCCGGGGGGCATCCGATCTCCTCCACCGGTGCTCTCCTGGCTTCAGAGCCCCACCTTGCGTTTCCACCACTGACTGTAAAAAAAAAATGACATTTGCTCACCTGCACCTACAGTCCCTCCCGCCAGGTCTGCTCTTCACCCGGGGGGTCTCTGATCCCTCATAAGCAGAGGGCCCAGAGCAGGCCCCTCCCCCGCTTCTGTTGTCACCACCGCTAGCCCCACTTTTTGTGAGATTGGGCGGACCACATCACCCAGTGATCACTGGAGGGAGGTTGGAGGGGCAAGGGACTCTGATCCCTTGAGTCGTGTTAAAAGTTTTTTTTTTTTGTGTGCATGTGTGTTTTTTTACAGTTAACCCTTTGTGAACTGGTAAGGCATCCATGAGACGCCTATACCAGAGGGTGACTTGCCGTTTATCCCCAGTGCCCCATTACCAGCCTCCCCAAAGCCCGGGGGGGCAGAAGAGCCCTTGGGCTGCAGCAGCTATGCAGGCTTGTAGCCTGAAAGGGGAGGGCCACCGAGGCTGGCCCCTGTGCCCTGTTCTACATGCCCTGCATGCCCTGCATAGCTAGTTCCTAGGCTGGCTATGCTGGGTAGGGGGGACCCCTTAAAAATCCCCCCAAAAAACAGGGGGGACAGAAGAGCCCATGGGCCCGACGGCTACAAAGGCTTGTAGCCTGCAGGACAAGGGCCAGGCTGGCTATACTGGGTAGGGGGGCCCCACACCATATTTTTTTCTTTTTAACCCTTAAACCCCTCCCCCCAAAGCTGGAATTCCTGGGGAGGGGGACCCCATTGCAATTTTTATTTATTTATCACTATATAACGAGTTATGTATTTATCACTTTATGGATTGTATTTTATTTGTAAATGGTATAAACGGTCTGGGGGGAACCTGAGCAGGAACGGGGTTGCTGATACATATGTGGCACTATTGCAATTAGGAGAAATGGGACTTTCACATGCAATAGGGTTTTCTTTAATAAAATACAAGATTTTTTTTAAATATATATAATTTATTTGATTTTTTCACTTAAAAATATTTTTAAAAACACTGTAAAAATTACAAAAAAAGACATTTCATGGTAAAGCCTAAACTCTATAAATATATAATTTTAGTTAAACATAGCACAAAATGGGGAAAATTACCTGTCAACAGAGGGTGACAAAATCTCAATTAGGCTGGCAGTTAAAAATCTATGCATGTTGGATATTGTTCTGGGGACCTTGAACTTTTAGAATTTGCTTTTTTTTTCTTGTTTGCATATTTATATTTTATTCTTTATATAGATTTTTTTTTCTGCTTTTCTATACATTTTTTTAGAGAATCCGTGTTCAACCAAGGAATTCTTCAAGGGATTATTTCCAGAAAGATGAGCCCACTATGACAAGCTGGGTACGCCTGGAAAGCTTAATGTGTTTCAGGAAATTTATGGTTTGTGGGGGGTATTTTAAAACTAAAAGGTTATTTAGGTTGAAAAAGAGCAAGGTGCCCACTTCACTTCTGCCGAGCTGAAATTTTCGATTAAAATTATCCTTACGCGCATGCTTTACTTTGGGGTGTTTGGCAAATCTTGCTGGGTTGGTTATAGTTATTTTTTTTTTATTTTTTTTTAAATTTTTAATGCATAGATGGCCATTGTATGCTTGGGCACACATAGGAATTCGTCCTCCGCATTTAACCCATCCGTGCAGTGAGTGTACACATGTCCGAAGCGGTGGGCTGCCCTAATAACGGCGCCCGGGGAGCAGTTGGGGGGTTAGGTGCCTTGCTCAAGAGCACTTCAGTCATGTTCCAGGACCGGGATTCGAACCTGCCACCCTCCGGTTGCAAGTCCGCTCCCTTACCTCTATTTTTTTTATGTTCGGAGGACCGTGCTTTTTCAGATTTAACTTGTTTCTTCTTGTTTGCATATTTTTTTTTAGGAAAACGTGGCTTTGATCTTGTCTTAATATTCTTTTTTAGGAAAAGCCTGTACATCTGAAGAATTCATCGAGGAATTACTTCCAGAAAAATGCGTCCACATCAACAAGTCTGGTACACCTAGAAAGCTTGAGGTGTGTACTCCCAGAGAATATATAGTTTGTAAAGGGTTGTTTTTCTTGAAAAACTGCAAGGTGCACATAGCAGTTGTATTTTATCTGAAAATCTCCTAAAGCGCAGTTTTAGTTTGGGGGTGTCTCCTGGGCAGAAAAGGGTGTCTTCCAATACACATGTGGTACCGCTGTAACCGGGAGAAATGGGGCTTTTACACGCAATATGATTTTATTAAAACTTACATTTTTTAATACAAAAAAACTACAAATTGTAAAAAATAGATTTTTTTTAATTTTTTTACATATTTAACACAAAAATATTGAGAATACACAAAACATTTGACAAACAAGACATTTCATGTTAAAGCCCAGACTTGGCAGCTGGAAAAGCCAAATGGAATCCCAGTTAAATACACAAAACATAGCTCGCATCATTTGGGTGGGCGCAGCTACAGCGGCATGACTACGCACAGCCAGAAAAGGATGCAAGTGATGCCACCGCCCACTACACATGGGCTTAAGGAAAGGTAGGAACAGTGGTCAATCCGTAGGTTTCAAACAGCAGAGCAGCCCAAACCGGGATGCCCCAGGGGGAAGAATCAAAACCCAGGATAGTGAAAATCCTGTTTTTATCCACTTTAAAGTCCCCCTCTAGGGAGATACTAAAAAAAAATAAAAACAACACATAGTTATATTAGCAGAAAAGCACAGTCCATATATTCCCATTGGCTGAGCCGGCCCAGTTAAAGTGCTATAAACTCCAGTTCTCATATAGTTTATTTTTCCCTGGCCAGACCTGGATTGCTTTCCTGCTTTCCAACGAGAGACAAGCTCTGTCGTTGACTGGATCTGTGTTGTTGTTCACGTTGAATGCACCCACAGGCGTTAGGAAAATTCTATGGAATATACTTTATTCTAGAAAAATATAGATGTGCCTTTTTTCAATGTGCCATGTTGGAAAATCAGGTTACTCTGGGATATGTGTATTGCATCCACACAGCGCAGCACCAGTAGAGTTAGTTTTATCACACCAAAGAATAGAGCATCTGTAGTTTAATATGAATATTGCAGCTATTAGGTCTGGTGCAGCCCAACTAAATTGCCAATATCTATGTTATTACAGAGGTGACAAAGCTCAGAGAACCATATATTGGGATGGTGGGGTAATACCTTGGGATGGGCTATCTTTACCTTCTGATTCAACCATAACAAACAAGATGAGTCAGTCTGAAAAGCCTGCCAGGTCCTTGTTGAGAGGTCCATTGTGTTACTTTGTTATAGCCAAAAGCAATTTATTTATCTTAATTGTTTCTATTGGAATCAGCAGATACTTTCTAAAGCACTCCTTAGCCTATTAATCGGATGTAGATATCTTACAGTGCATTGCGCTGTGTGATAAAAAAAAGACTTTCTCCTCTGTACCTTCAGTGGGTGCATCATGTGAGTGTCCACAGGTGGTAGACTATAAGATTTGTACCGAAAGCTAGTTGAAAGAGCTATAAACTGGGGGCGTGGCTGACCGCCGTGAAAGATGGCAGCTTTTTGTGCGGCTCTGCTCCCAGAAGGCACAGAGGCTGTTTCTGCCCAGCACAGCCGAGCACCAAACGCTTCCCCCCGCACCATTAGCAGCCTGAGATCCCCCTGCAGCGATATGGGGAGGAATGGGGTAAAATTGAGAGGACACAGGCCCGGAAAATCCAGCGGGACCCCAGCGCGCCCGCAGCAGCACAGGCGCAACATGGCGGCGGCCGGCGGAGAGGAGGAGGGGCCCGCCCTCCACACACAGCAGGAACAGCGGCGCTTGGAGGACCGGACCGAGGATCGGAGGGGAGAGGTAGGGGAGGCGGCCGTCCTCCACAGCCCACAGGGAGGAAGGCTGCAGAGCACAGCGTGCCCCACCTCTCACTCCCCCCAGGCGACCTCCAGCATAATGGCGGCGTCCTTGTGGCGCTCCCCCCCCCCAGCCCACAGCAGACACACTGGCTGGGCAAGACAGCGAGGGAGGATCCCCCACCTCCTGGAAGAAGGAGCAGCCTCAAAAGGGGGACCCCTGCCGCAGCGGCTGCGGGGACACGCAGGCACTGGGAGCGACACACACCATGTGGCTGGTCACGTTGCATTAATTAGTTTTTTTATATGCCGGGTCGCTTATGCTAAAATATGGCAATTTTTACCTCACAGTCCTGCGCTGTGCCTCCGGGGTGAACCCCATGACGGACAAGTTGTCAAATGATCCAAAAGAGGCCACATGTGGCCTTGGCCAATGGACCTTTTTCTGCTGCTGCAGAACCTAGAGGGACCTTTTGCGGTATTACACTGCATATTGGTCCACAGTGTTTTAGCTTGGTCTCATTCATGTTATTCATGTTTCCCTACCCCCACCCTAGCTCTCCATATACACCATGTTTGCTCCCTCTTCCTTCCCACATGGGCCTCCCGTGCTCCACTAGGTCGGTCATTACAACGCCACACCGTCAGGGTCACCATGGTCAGGTTAAATATTAAGGTTATATCACACAACGTCCAGGGCTTTAACGTCCCCGCCAAGCGCAATAAGGCTTTACATTACTACAAATCCTGCAAAACTGACATAATTTTTTTTACAGGAAACTAGGTTTTCCACAGGTTCCAAACCGAACTACCTGAGTGTTCACTTCCCTTTGACTTATCTTGCCTGTGCTAGAGAAAAAAATAGGGGAGTCCTGATCGCCTTTCGCAAGGGCCTCCCTTCATTTGCTCTGAAGAGATTTCAGACCCCACAGGCAGATATCTCATATTACAGGGTACCCTTTATGACGTGGAGATCACCCTGGTCACATGCACGCCCCTAACACCTTCCAGACTCGGTTCTTTAAACATTTACTGTCGGTTGTCCAGAACAACACCAATGGGACCTTGGTAATGGGAGGGGATTCGAACCTGACAATCCACCCTGGGCTGGACAGACGGCGCACTGGGCATCTGGGGGCAACCCTACCTGCCTCAGATACTCAGTCTGCGACTTTTCGCGATCTCCTTAATCATTACAGTCTATGTGATGTATGGAGGGAAAAGAATCCTAAAGCCCAAGATTTCATGTTTTATTGTAATCCGCATTGCACACTATGCAGGATAGATCACATACTGGTCCCTCAATCGGTGCTACCCGCCGCTATCGATTCTAAGATTTACATCACAGCATGGTCTGACCATAACCCACTCTTACAGCTGGTGGCTCAATGACTCTCTTTTATCAAATGGGTCCACCTGCTCTAAAATTCAGGACGCCCTTCAGGAATACTTTATGCACAACACTAATTCGGTCTCCTCCACAATCTCTCTGTGGGAAGCCCAAAAGGTCACCATGAGAGGGAATATTATCTCCATAGCCTCTGCTGAGAAACGAGAAAGGCAACGGAGAATAAGAGACCTGACCCTGAAGCTTGAGCAGGCGGAACTACAGTGGAGGGGGAACCCAAGCGCAAGGAATAAGAGAGCTGTAGATAAATTGCGCGTAGAGCTCAACATGCTTCCTGATGACCGAGCTGAAAAAAGACTCAGGTGGTCGAAACAAATTCGCATTCTATGCTAGGAGCAACAAGCTAGACACAATACTAGCCCGAAAGCTAAGGGCCGCCGACCTCGATAGGCGACAGCCTATAAAACTGAAGCTCAATTCGGGCAAAGTCACGGCTGACCCTAATAAAGTTGTTTCGGCCTTTGGGGACTTTCTGTCGGCAATTTATGCGGCCCCAGCAAGCGCAAATCCAACCAAGTTGGAGGAATTCTTCGAGCGCGTTGAGCTGCCCAATATTGAAAAGATGTGCGTGGACAGGATGGAGGCGCCCATAACGCCTTGTGCAGTGCTGCTAGTCATTAAGTCCCCGAAGACTTCCAAGACCCCAGGTCCAGACGGGTTTAGCGGCCTGTATTACAAAAAGTTCGCCCCCATCCTGGCACCGCACTTATCAAACCTTTTCAATGCCCTATGCGCAGAAACCTCGCTTAGCCCTAGTTCGCTCCTGGCCAACATATGTATGATTCCCTAACCAGATAAAGACAGCCTACTCATTCCAAACTATAGACCAATATCCTTGATAAACATTGACGTGAAGCTACTGGCCAAGGTCCTGGCGACCAGACTGAACGCATTTGTGGCTGGCCTCATACACGGGGATCAGGTGGGCTTTGTTCCAACTCAAAAAGCCAGGGACAGCGTTAGGAGGGTCGCACATCTGGTCCACCACGCCCACTCTAGGGGCATCCCGGCTTTTCTTCTCTCACTTGATATACAGAAAGCATTCGACTCCCTATCTTGGGACTATCTGATGTGGGTACTCCGAAAGTGGGGCTTTGGACAACGGTTCCTTGAGTGGGTAGGAGCCCTTTACACGGCCCCTGCGGCCCGAGTGAGATACTTAGGCTTTACCTCTGGGCCATTCGGTATTTTCAGGGGAACCCGGCAAGGATGCCCCCTATCCCCGCTCCTCTTTATTCTGGCCATGGAGCAGCTGGGTCTAGCAATAAGAAACTCCACTAACATAAAGGGACTGGAGGTGGCGGGTATCCCCCACAAGGCCATGCTCTTCGCGGACAATGCCCTGATCGCTATTACTCAGCCGATCACCTCACTTCCGAACCTATACAAAATTCTGAACCAGTTTATCAAATCTCAGGTTTAACGATTAATAATGAAAAATCAAGGGCAATGAACATTTCCCTGCCAGTGGATGTGGTGGACCAGATCAAGGCCAGTTTCCCTTTCCGCTGGACAGCCGAGCGACTCCCGTATTTAGGGGTGCATATCTCCGCTAAGTACTCTGACTTATATGAGGCCAATTACCCTCCTTTATTCAAATCCTTAACCGGCCTACTGGAGGTATGGAAAACATACCCGATCTCTTGGATAGGCCGCATTAGCGCGGTTAAGATGACCCTACTTCCAAAACTGCTCTATTTTTTCAGAATACTACCAATAAAAATCCCGATATACATGCTTCGGGTGATACAAAGGAGGATCTTGGCTTCCATATGGTCTACGGGACGCCCGAGGGTGTCTAGGCGCACCATGCTATCCCACAAAACAAAACACAAAAAGGGGAATTGGGGGTGCCTGACATACACAAGTACTATAAAGCCGCTCAGATTGCTCAACTGGTTCCTATGCACTCCCCTCTCAGACCCCCAATGTGGATATTCCTCGAGCTCCCTAATTGCGCGCCAATACCTATTGATAGCTTACTCTGGACGGATCAGGGACATAGGCCCAAGGTGCTTAGCTTGTTAATAAAGCATTCTCTTGCCATGTGGGACTCAGTCAGATATTTAGCCTCTTTGATGTCCCCTCATACCCCCCTGGCTCATTTATGGGATAACCGAAACTTCCCTCCAGGAGAGCAGAACAGATTGGCTTTTAAAAGGTGGCAGGATCGGGGCATATATAAGATAGCGGACCTGCTCATGGTGAGGGGTTTCGGGTCTTTTCAGGACCTGCAAGAAAAATATGGTATCCCTGGCGGTGAATACTTCCGATACATTCAGTTAAGACCCCGGATTCTTCCTCTGACAAAACTACACCCCCCCCTTCCGGGCGAGGACCCCCTTTGAAGAATTATGTGCTAGTAACCCCTTTCAAAGAGGAACAATCTCCTTAATATACTCAGCATTAAATGTAGCCAGACCGGAGACACATGGGTATAGGCAGCTGGGAGAAAGACCTGGGCCCCTGTCAGACCTGGGACCTGGGCCCCTGTCATCTCTAAATGCTCCGAAAACATCCTGACAGTTGAAATGGCCTACAAGGTAATGCTTCGCTGGTACCTGGTGCTGGGCCGCCTGAGCAGGATGTTCCCGGGACAGATCAGGACGTGCTTTAGGGGCTGCAGTGCAGAGAGAGACTTCCTGCACACGTGGTGGACTTGTGGTCCCACGTTAGCCCACTTCTGGAACCAGGTTTATAGGCTGGCCAATGGAATTTTCCATACCAGCATGAGAAAAGACCCCTGGTTTGCCTTCTTGCACTGCAGGCCCCGGGAGCTCACCAGCAAACAGCACAGACTTTTTGTCTACCTTCTCCTAGCTGCTAAACAGGCCATAGCTAAAGCCTGGGAAAAACTATTTACCCCAATCTCAGAGGTGTCGGCTAGAATTAATGAGTTCCTCATCAACGAGAGATTATACAGTATCCTGCACGAATCCCACAATAAATTCCTCTCAATATGGGAGCCCTGGATAAGGTTTGCCTAGCCTGGTGAGCCCCCACAGAGGCTATAACAACCATATGCGATGGCTGGTGGAGCACGGGAGTACCATGGTCCCCCTTCCCCCCTACACCCCTTTCCCCCCTATTCCTTTCCCCCAACCTTCCAAACTCCCCCCTTCTTTTCCTCACTGTGAACCCCCCTAACCCAGTTCTTTGTTCTTCCTTTGTTCTTTATAAAAATATGGTCCTAAAAGGTTTTTAGCGCCTCTCCTCCGACTGCGCACTTGACCGTCCCTGATAGTCTGGTACGTCTGTCGTAGAGGCCGTAGGACAACGGACGCACAGGTGACAGTGCGGCCATGGGGTCTGGGAGATCCCGCGATCCACATGGTCCCAAAAAATGGAAATAAACGAGCCACAGGTCAAGTTGGCCATACTAAAATGTTGAGTGTCCCTTACTTTGCCATTTTCTTCTTCTCTCCATATACATTGTGGATTGCTAAAACATAGGTATGATCAGTGTATAATCTTATGTAACATTGATTGTAAGCTTCTTTTTTCTGCCTCCCCTGCATGGGATGGCGATACAAAGCATAAGTTTTGTGTATCTGTATTGTTGAAAACTCAATAAAAATATTGAAACAAAAAGCAAGAGCTATAAACTTCAGTTCCAATAGACAGGTCTGTTGGACTACGTGGAATAGAGCTTGCAATCTAAAACATGAGTGACTTTTTTTCTTTGCCCAGAGAGCCTCCTTAAATCAAAAATGTTTGATCATACAGATTAGAGATGAGCGAACTTTTGAAAAATTCGATTCGGCCGATTCGCTGAATTTTCCGGAAAAATGTGTTTTGGTCCGAATTTATTCGCAATGAATCGCTATTAAAAATAGCTATTTCTGGGCTTCCGAGAGCCTCCATAGGGTTGCAGAACGTTTTGCTTGGCTGTAACATGCATAGGATGCATGCTGGGTTAGTGAAATAATATTGTAAAGAAGTATGACATGCAGATCAGAGGCGTTGCTATTAGATTCGCTGTCACAGTGCGGCACAATTAGAGAGTCTTGAGGTGGCATCAGCATGATGAGCCCATATATTGCCTGAAAGACACACTATGGACTTGGCAGCCGCATAGGGAGCCCATATATTGCCTGAAAAACACACCCTGAATTTGGAAGCAGCATAGGGAGCCCATATATTGCCTGAAAGACACATTGGAGTTGGCAGCAGCATTAGGAGCCCCTATATTGCATGAAAGACACACCCTGGAGTAGGCAGCAGCATTAGGAGCCCATATATTACCTGAAAGAGACTCTGGACTTGGCAGCAGCATAGGGAGCCCATATATTGCCTGAAAAACACACCCAGGAGTTGGCAGCAGTATTAGGAGCCCATATATTGCCTGAAAGAGACTGTGGAGTTGGCAGCAGCATAAGGAACCCATATATTGCCTGAAAGACACACCCTGGATTTGGCAGCAGCATTAGGAGCCCATATATTGCCTGAAAGACACACAGTGGAGTTGGCAGCAGCATAGGGAGCCCATATATTGCCTGAAAAACACACCCTGAATTTTGCAGCAGCATAGGGAGCCCATATATTGCCTGAAAAACACATTGGGGTTTGCAGCAGTATTAGGAGTCCATATATTGCCTGAAAAACACATTGGAGTTGGCAGCAGTATTAGGAGCTCATATATTGCCTGAAAAACACACCCTGGAGTTGGCAGCAGCAGGAGCCCATATATTGCCTGAAAGACACACCCTGGAGTTGGCAGCACCATAAAGAGAACATATACAGATTTTTGGCCATATATCTTATCCTAAGAATATTAATAAAAATTAAGATTAACGTAAAGCATTTCCTCAATAATTACTTGTGGTCTGATGCGGAGAGTAACCGGAGAGCAGCACCTTAAATCTGTTTTGCACTATCCATATTTCTTTAGTGTTGGTCTGGCACCATGATCAATCTACTCTGATGCATCAGGCATTGGTGGGTGGAAATCTTGGCTGATCCATGCCTGATTCATTTTCACGAAAGGCCAGTCTCTCAAAAAAACATTTTTCAAGCGTACTTGAGCACATTGAATTTCCCTCATCAGAGCAGCACATACGCACATCTAAGAGTTTTATCACTTTGTTCCTGTTAAAGTCTTCAGGGCCTAGTTACTACTTAGTGGAAGGCCATAGATAGTTACACACCTGCTGTTATCGACAAATCCTGTTTTAAGTGTAGAATAGCGTTTTGTCCTCCCCTCATGTACGCACTAAGTATGTCAGGCAGAGAAGTGCCAGAATGGGCACAGAGAAGTTGCAGAGGCCTAAATTCATCAAGAAGAGGTCGCAGCAGACTAGGGGTGAGTGGCAGCAGGAGTCTCAGTGAGAGGCCTGATCTCCCGGTATCAGCTAGCGGTCGTGTCTTGACCAGCAACCCATCTGCTGTCATCTATTTGTTAACACGATCATCAACTTCATCACAAGTGACATCTGACACCCCCAGTCAACTATCGGTTATATCTTATGCTTTGGGTTCAGCTCCACTATTTAGTGAGGATGATCTGATAATCTGAAAAATCAGAAGGCAGAAGGCGAAGTGTGGACAGGGTCCCAATGTTGTCCCCACAGCCCTGCGTCAACATTTGCAGCATCACCATAAAGCGGCCTGAGAGAGTTGGCTCCAAAGGGGTGATCCAGCCTGCTGCATTACCCAGTGGCGCGCCGCTTCCTGTTCCAGCCAGCCAAGGCTCCACCACCTTCTGTGTGTCATACCCATTATCTGTCGCTCCAGATGCTCCTCCTCCTCCTAATCCGAGTCAGTCATTCCGCCAGCAATCCATTGGCCAAGTGTAAGGTTCTTACCTGATCCCGGCGCCATGTCCCGCGTCGTCTCGGCGAGGCGGCGCTCGGCTCCGGTCTTCCAGCGGCCGCTCGGCGGTGGCCGGTGTCATGGGGCTTCCCTCCGTTCCCGGGGGCGGCTCCTCCGCCGCTGCACCCGGCGCGGCATCTCCTCTCCCTGCGGGGAGCGCGCCCACGAGCACGTCCAGTTTATGCCCTCCGGCGGCGCTGCTCCCACTGCATTCGCCGGGGGCAAGTTTAAACGCCCCAATCTAGTCACCTGGGTGGGATGAACCCAGGGACTGGACAGCCCGACTGGCCAGGGCGGTCCAGTCCCTGGGGCTGCTCCTATAGGGAGCTAGGTTCCAAGTCGCACCAATCACTACACTCTTCCCCAAAGTTGTACTAATCACCAGTTCCCCTTCCCATTGGCCAGTTCCCCTTTAAATACATTCCTGTCCGGTCTATCAGTGCCCGTTATAGTCTTTGATAAGCTAGGGTGTGCTTTTGGATCCTGTTAGCGTTTATTATCCGGCTTTGTTATTGACCATCCTTGTCTGCTGCCCGCACCGACCATCTGCCCGTCTGACCACGTCTTTGTCAAGTCCCTTTGATACCGCGCTTTGGTGACCTTCCGGCTTTGACCCCTGCCTGTCCTGACCATCCTTCGTCTGACCCCTTGGATACCGTACCCTGCGACCACTTGGCTCTGACCCCTGCTCATCTTGACCATTCTAGCCTACTGGCTCTACGTTTCAGACTCAGCCCGCCTGAACTATCAACTTGGGATACCCCGCTGTTCATCCATCTTCACCTTAAGCCAGCAATCTTTGCCAAATAAGTCCTGGGGGCAACCGAGTCTGGAGAGGCATAACCCGCGTCTCCAGCGAGCGGGGGCTTGTCTAAAGGCAGAAGAGGCGGTGGAGATTGGGGATTGCTTGACTTAGGAAAGAAGGGTGTCCGGCGATCCCTTACACCAAGTCATGTCCAAGAGACAACAGTATGTGCCCACTCATCCTACGCGCAGAAGCTAAATGTGGTCCTGTATAAGTTGCTGGTGCTGCAGTCCCTCCCTTTTGAGGTGGTTGACCTTTCGGAGAATTGATGGCTTGTGCCGAGCCGGGGTGGAGAGTCCCAAGCTGTCATTTCTTTGCGAAGAAGGCAATACCAGCCCTGTACAATTTTGTTGAACAGAAGGTGGGCCAGTCCTTTAGCCTGTAAGTGTGTACCAAAGTGCAAGGCAGTGCCTACGTCTGGGGCTGTAACTACGGTCAGGGACAATACATATCCTTTAAAGCCCACTGGGTGATTGTGGTTCCTGCACAACCACAACAGCAACTTGGACAGGTCCCTCCACTGTGGCCTCCATGTTCCTAGGCCGTTGTGCCTGTGACAGTGCACTTGCACTTGGTGTCACAGAAAAAAGTGCCAAATTGTCAATTACATATTAATTGTAAATATTTATCTTATTTGAACACATTTATAATAATAACATATAAGAACATATAACATAATAACAATGACATAAAAAATTTATAAAAAAAATTTTTGTGGTTCATTTTGTATTTTTTTTTAATTTGTTTTTTAATTTTTTTTTTAATATTTTGTATTTTTTAAAAAACATTTTTTTTGTATTTTTTTTTTTTCATTTTCTTTTTTTTAAATATTTTGTTAATTTTTTTTACAAATGTTTAATTTTTTTTGTATTTTGTTTTTTCTAAATATTTTTTTTTTCGGTATTTTCATTTATTTATTTTTTTTTCAGTGCCCTTCCAGTCTATCATGTGTGCAGGACACGCCGGTTTCACGCTGTTCTTCACATGGTTTGCCTTGAGCCACGGAGTCACACATGGGAGGAACTGCTAAAAATCATAAATCAATAAATGAAATCATGGCTTACTCCACGAAAACTGCAAATGGGAACCATGGTGACTGACAATGGGAAGAACATCTTGTCTGCGCTGCGACAAGAAAGCCTGAGCCATGCGCCCTGTATGGCACATGTGTTCAACCTAGTTGTCAAGCATTTTCTGAAGTCTTCCCCCCATCTGCAAGACATCCTAACAACTGGAAGGAAACTTTGCATGCACTTCAGCCACTCCTACATCGCCAAGCACACCCTTCTTGAGCTACAGCATCAGAACGGTATCCCCCAACATAGTCTGATTTGCAATGTTTCCCACAAGGACAAGGAAGCCTGAGCCATGCGCCCTGTATGGCACACGTGTTCAACCTAGTTGTCAAGCATTTTCTGAAGTCTTCCCCCCATCTGCAAGACATCCTAACAACGGGAAGGAAACTTTGCATGCACTTCAGCCACTCCTACACCGCCAAGCACACCCTTCTTGAGCTACAGCATCAGTATCCCCCAACATAGTCTGATTTGCAATGTTTCCACCCGTTGGAATATATCATAGAGGGTGTGTATATCTGCCCAAGATTTCTTGTATCTGTCAGGTAAAAGCAACCAGGAAGTTAGAAACTAGAGATCTAGGATCTCTAGTTTAGGGTTTGAGAAAAAACCCATTTACAGGGCCTGCGTTGCTGAAGTGGGGAAGAGAGGGTGGGCCCCACTCCACCCCGACAGTCCGGGTCTTGGACTGTCTGATTAGTCCAAGGTGTGCTTGCCTGTCTCTCTCATTCTGGAAACAGGACATCTGCTAGGAGCCTGTGGGAGCATTGCTGGTGGTATGTTATGATCTGTTATATTATGGTGCCCGGTACTAGGCTGGCACTGGGTTAGTCAGGAGCATCTAATGTTTAGTTAGAGCCGGACAGGCATAGGACTTCTTTTGTTTAGTTTTGTTTTACTTTATACCACAATCTGGCAATAAAACTGGCTGAGGTCAGTTAAATGATCCTTTCTTGTTCTGTGGACTTTTGTGCCTGCTGAAAGTGTGCCCGTCTACCCAGCAGAAGACTAACCCGCTACCTAACCCCTTACAATATATATATATATAGAGAGCCTGCCAGCTCCCCAGTAACAGTTACATGGTGTTACATTGTTGTAGCCAGGGAGCAGCTGCTGTATCATAATTGCTTCTATTGTACACCTTGTACATTGCAAAGCAGTCCTGAGCCTGCTATTGAAATTCTGAATAAGGTTTTCCAGCTGTGTGAAACCCCCCTGGGGCGCTGCAGAACTCCCCTGCTTCCTTGCATTTCCATTAATGCAAACATCTGGTGGCCGCATCCCCATATCTTCAGGCTTTCAGTGCTCTCCTGCTCCCAGCCATTAAGATAGCTGCTGGGGATGCGCGCTCCTGATTGCGGAAGATCTGCATGTAAATTGAATCATTTACCAAGCATTACATACACATGACAAACATCTGATTGGACAAGACCCTGCAAATGCACCATGAGACTCCATTCAATTCCTCTATGACCACCTCCATTTGTGGTCACACGGCCATCTCGACACTGCTGTTGACATCATGGAGCCCAGTAACCCACACTGGTCACACTTCTCGGGTTTGTTCATGCTGGAAAGGTGAGGAAGAGGGCGGCTTTTCAACCACATTCAGTAAGTTTGCTATGGCATAAGCGCTTTGCAACTGTGGGCGAGGCACATGCTGCAGGCTTCAGTTGAGCTCCTTGCTGCCTACTTATTTGCATTGCCTGGACTGTCCCTTTAATACAATTATTTAGATAAATATGGCGTATCATTTGCTGTTTCTCTAACTGTTCTATTGTTTCTATGTCTTGGTTTGAGCAACACTTTAGACTTTTTTTTCTTGGGCACTTATATTTTCTTGTGTTGTTGAGGCTATTCCCCGAAGTGAGCATTACAAAAACGCCAACGTATTTTCTGTGAAAAGTGAAGCATTTAAGGACAATGCCAGACCGGACTCACAATTCTTTAAAAATACGGGAAGAGAAAAGGTATCCACCGGGGTCTGCTTGGAGGAAAAATATGTTCCAGGAAGGTGTTGGGCCCGCAGAAGGAAAATAAACCTTTTCTCAAACAATGGCAATTGATATAAATCTGTAGCAATACGTTAAAGAGTCTAGACTAGATATTTTCTACGGTAGATCCAATGACTCCAAATTCTTCATCACACTGCACGGATGGGTTAAATGTGGAGAAAAAAAAGTCCTATTCCTCAAGTGTCCAGAAGTTTATAGGAGCCCTATCATGAAATTGTGTAATTTTAAAAATCCATATAAACATGTCAACTAATGAGAGGAGGGTTCACTTATAAATAACTGAATATTAAACTCCCGCCAAGGTTGTGGTTTATTCTTTCATGGTAGGAATAAAATCCAGGGATGACAGGTTTAGTCTATGAGGGGTGACAGAGCCTGTCACCCATGATGATTCTTTTCTGTCCATTAAAATAAAAAATAAAAAAACAAGCCTGGCTGGATATTTCTTGATGCGGGGTGTATAAGTGACCCCTCCTCCCGCCATCCAACATATTTATATGGATTTTTATCATTGGGCCATTTTTTCGCGATAGTGCTCCTTTAATGTGTTGAGTGCTCAATTAAGAAAGTCTGGAACCGGACCACCAACGAACAAAATGCATAAGACTAGGGGGGTTATTTAAGATAGGATAGCGCCAGGTAGCACCTTGTAGCGGCAGGCAGCGTGAACGCCGGGCGCTGTAAGGGAAACCACATTTAAGAAAACGAATCTGGTGAGCGCCTCTAACAGCACCATGTAGTGTCACATGTATTATTACAGGCAGGTCAGTGTATAGCGCCTCTAACAGCGTCATGTAGCGTCACATGTATTATTACAGGCAGGTCAGTGTATAGCGCCTCTAACAGCGCCATGTAGCATAACATGTATTATTACAGGCAGCTCAGTGTATAGCACCTCTAACAGCGCCATGTAGCGTCACATGTATTATTACAGGCAGGTCAGTGTATAGCACCTCTAACAGCGCCATGTAGCGTCACATGTATTATTACAGGTGGCTCAGTGTATAGCTCCTCTAACAGCGCCATGTAGCGTCACATGTATTATTACAGGCAGGTCAGTGTATAGCGCCTCTAACAGCACCATGTAGTGTCACATGTATTATTACAGGCAGATCAGTGTATAGCACCTCTAACAGCGCCATGTAGCGTCACATGTATTATTACAGGCAGGTCAGTGTATAGCACCTCTAACAGCGCCATGTAGCGTCACATGTATTATTACAGGTGGCTCAGTGTATAGCTCCTCTAACAGCGCCATGTAGCGTCACATGTATTATTACAGGCAGGTCAGTGTATAGCGCCTCTAAAAGCGCCATGTAGTGTCACATGTATTATTACAGGCAGGTCAGTGTATAGCGCCTCTAACAGCGCCATGTAGTGTCACATGTATTATTACAGGCAGGTCAGTGTATAGCGCCTCTAACAGCGCCATGTAGCGTCACATGTATTATTACAGGTGGCTCAGTGTATAGCGCCTCTAACAGCGCCATGTAGCGTCACATGTATTATTACAGGCAGGTCAGTGTATAGCGCCTCTAACAGCGCCATGTAGTGTCACATGTATTATTACAGGCAGGTCAGTGTATAGCGCCTCTAACAGCGCCATGTAGCGTCACATGTATTATTACAGGCAGGTCAGTGTATAGCGCCTCTAACAACGCCATGTAGTGTCACATGTATTATTACAGGCAGGTCAGTGTATAGTGCCTCTAACAGCGCCATGTAGTGTCACATGTATTATTACAGGCAGGTCAGTGTATAGCGCCTCTAACAGCGCCATGTAGCGTCACATGTATTATTACAGGTGGCTCAGTGTATAGCGCCGGCGCTCTAGGCTCAGGAGCACCATGTAGTACCTGTCGCTCAGTGTCGCTCTCCCATATATTTCAATGGGGCTTCATTAGTTGTGTACAAATAGCAAGTTTGGCAATTTTTTTTTTTTTGCTCCAATCATTGTGTGAAGTCTCCTGGCTGCAAACAAACACTTTTTGACTTTTTTATATTTTTATGCAAAATTGTCATTACAGGTCTGGCACTAAAGTGTTATTGTCACAGTGTTAAAACAATGTCATTCCATGTATTTTCGCTTTGTTACTGTTGGATATGTGTTCAAAAACAGACTTCGATCATGCAGCGTCTGGTGCTCTATGCTACAGCGCCCAGATCCAGAGCGCTGTCGCTGTGTGTGCGTGTAGTGTTTTGTTAAATATGGTGATGAGCGCTGAATGCCGGATGCACTGAGCTGGTGCTACCTGCAGCGCTGTACTGGTGTTAGAGCGCCCAACACATATCATATTCATCAATGCCGGCCAGGTTACTAGAGCGACCGAGACGCTCTGTTACAGCGCCCGATACCCAATTACAGCGTCTACTACCGGTCGCTCTAAGCTCCACTATACAGACGCTCATCTGGGAATACCTGGCGTTAGTAGTGAACCAGCTTACAAGCCAAGAATTATCTGTTATGGTATTGTACAGCACAATACTGCAGAGCAGCCCAATACATTGAAGTTGGGGTGACTTTGAGTGGAAAGCTCTTGCACAGGTTGCATTGGGAAGTTATAGAACATAGCAAATGCTTCAAATGCTTACTTAGGGCAAGTGACCATATAACATTGCAGATCACTGAAATGCTAGACATACTCATCAATTATACATACAATATATTCATTGTAGGTTCCAGGCAGCTGTTTATTTCTGTCCCATAGCTTAATTATGTATATCTATAATATCCTGTCAATAATTTACTCTCGTCTCGTGTCAGTAAAAGCCAGCTCCTTCTCATTAATTTTGGTTTCCAGAAAACTTTCAGGTCTTCTTCTTGACCCGTTGCTTCTAAATCTAGGTAACCTTTTGAGGATTTGCCTCTTCCGGAGTCATTGGCTGCCATGCTGTCATGCTACCACTCAAGAATAACTCTACAGCCTTCATTAAAAGGCAGAATATTGATGTGGAGGCATTCGGCAATTATAAAAAGTCAATGTTATCTTACTTGGAGATGTCACATCAGCCTCTATAAATTACATGTGATTCGTGCAATATCTTTATCAGGTGCGAAAATAAGCCATAATTGGAACAGACCTTCTAATATATAGGGAGTCTATCCATTATTTCCGACATGTGCTTGAGCACATTGACCCAATGGATCAGTCTTTAGTTGGCTGAATATCATTTTTTGTATGGTCAGCAGGCATGTAATAGGCCATCTGATGTTCTCAGTTGTGTAGCCTCTTCAAACAAGCATGACAGAGAACCAGTGGTGGTCTCATGGACATACAAAGGCCTAAAACCATCAGTATCTCATCACAAAACCTAGATCTAAGACTGGTAATACATTGGGAGGTCCTCAAATACTGTATTGCCTATGTGGGCAAATTAGCTGTAAAAGTTGCAATGCTCGGAAGAGCCATTATCTTGATTGGTAGATGATGTTTAAGCGGACCTTTAGCATGATTTTATGAAAAGCCCAAACCTTAAGAAACTATTCCCCAGCATTTAAAATTAATATATTTTAAGTTTTTAGTCACTTACTTATTATTCTTTCCCCCACTGTGCTGCAACTCTGTTCAGGACTCTAGGATATGGGTGCCACCATCTTGCCTAAGAAGCATCACATACCGAGGAGAGGACAGAGGGGTAAAGCACAGAGGGGTGGGTTATAGCTGTGCTTTGTACAGACAGAGCAGACCTTTGGTCAGGGAAAGGACAGCAATCCCAGAATGCAAAGCTGCACATTTAGAAGACCTGTTTGCAGGCTGCCTGATGCTCCATGAGCCACCATCTTGGATGTTTAAAGTCACATAACATGCAGTAGATGCAGGTAGGATGATTTTTAATGTGGGCAATCTGTATGTACAGGGTGTGGGAAACATATAAGATAAGCTCTTATTCAGGGTGAAGGTCCGCTTCAAAGTTGTTGCTCCTGCACTTCAGTGCACGTAGTCTGGGCTCACAAGGTCCCTAATGAGCATTTTCATGAAGTCAGAAATTGTCATAAATTACACACAGGGTAAAATGATGACTGTTTTTGGTCAGATATCTTTATTATTACAAAAAAATAAAAAAATGCAGAGGACACCAATGTAAACCACGCATCTACCTTCTGAAGAAGCCACTTTAAAGGTCTTAATTGGGCTTTTCATTCTTTTCAGCAATGGTTGCAGTGTGTTTGTTCTCTGATGCTTCTCATCTGACACACCAACTGTCAGGGAACCGTGGGTCACGTGATCCCACTATCAACCAGGGACCTCCGGACACACAGACTGCATTCCCAAGAAACCCTTGTCCGAGTCCTCCTATCAGGAATACCAGGCCCGAAGCCTGCTGACACACAGATTCTTGGCTTAAGGCAAACAGATCGTTCAAGTTAAAATTTAAGTTTTAATGCTATAGCACACTAGGCAGTGATAACAAACATTTGGCTATGATGGAATATGAAATGATACAAATTGTACAAATGCTGTTCTTAGAGGTTACAGGATAGAGTGAGTTACACAGAGAAACAACAGTCAGTTACCTTAATATGCAGTTGCAGAGTAGTGGTGATGGCGGAGCTCCCACAAGAGGTAAGTGAAGAGCTTACAGATGATTTTGGACACCTCCAGCATGCTGCCGCAAGACCCCTATCCAGAGAATAACAAATGCCTGGCTCAGGGTTACCCTTATTAATGCGCGAGACCCTTTCACCCCCTCCTCTCTGTGGGACGCATTGTTACCTCCCACTGTTCTGGGGCTCGCTTCAGCCCCTAAAACCCTTTAGGGGTTATAACTTTGAGCAGGGGGTCGTATGGCTTTGGAAGCGGCACCAAACAATTGGGCTGGATGCCGGACATCCGATGAGTCCAGAAATGGGGTCCCTAATTGGGTCAGAACCCTAGATCTTCATTTTCCTAGGTTTCACCTGCTTGGCGACAAAGGGAAACTATCTCCACGTGCGGTTTTGTGAGCCGGTTCTGATTCTGTATCTGGTTTGGTGCTGGGACACATGGGGGCGCAGCTATGGTCCGATTGGTGTTGTGCCGGAAGTCTGTGGCTCCCATCTTTCATGTGACAAATTCACAGCCAGGGGTCCAGCTAGCTGCAGACCCAGTGGAGTCTTCTCAGACTAGAGGTGTGAGAGTCAGCAGGAGAGCAGCGGGGGGGGGGGGGGGGGGGACTGCGAAGCTCAAACTGCCTTTCCCGAGTGTCAGGACCCCAAGCCCATATATGGACTTCCTTTTCCTGCTGGCCTTGTAATGGCAGACATTTGCTAAGAACATAGAACATTAAAGGGGGAGGGAAATACAGGGGAACTCCAGACTTGTATATGTGAGTTTTCTGCACTTAAGCTGGATCGTTCCTTCACACCAACCTCCATCCATTCGATGTAACAGAAAACATAGAAGGCCACCCTTTGCCAATCATCAAAGGTCTTTTAGTTATGCAATTTTTGAATCCCCCCCCAGGGAGGAAACACAAAGAACTGAGTTGGGCAGGAAGGGGTGGGGCTTCAGTCTGTTCAGTTTGTGTTTCCTCCCAGGGGGTGGAGCCTTCGCTCCGTGTGGTCATGCTGAAGTACGAATTGGAAAAGCATTTTCTCTAAAAAAAAAAGTGAAAAAATATTCAAGGTAATGAATCAACCCTTTTGTGTATTAAAATGTTTTTTTCGGGCATATGCTAACTGATGAAATAAAAGGATTCTTTCGCTTGTAAAAATGATCCATTTCTGGAGGAGCACTGAGGTAATTTTAGATACATGAGAAATAACTTTCTTTAGACTTCCAAAAATGATGTTTTTTTTTTTTGAGGTGCATGATGATATTTTTTTTTCAATAGTTTTTATTGAGAAAATTAGCATTACACCTTGACTTCCTGTCAGTCTCCTCGCCTTTCTTGCTCTTCTACGAGACTTGGGCATTCTCCATTGATCTCTGCACGCAGCTGCAGAAGTGCCTTGGGTGTTTGTACTAGACTTGGCTATTCATCCATTGCACTGCTCAACAGTGCCACCTGGTGTTCGGCTCGCTGCAACTGCACGAAGCCTAGAGTGTAAGCTCTTGGGCTTGTTTTTTACTTCTGGGTTTTCCTTGGTCTGTGTACAGGAAGTGACATCACTCTTGCCCTGAAACGTCCCACCCAGCTTTATTGACAACACTATTTAAATGGGCAGCTGGCCTATATTCATTGCTGTGTATCAGCTCAGTTCCTGGAAGCTATGATTCCTGTTTCCTGCAACTCCTGACTGTTATACTGGATTGACCTGGCCTGCTTCCCGATCAGCTTACTTCCTGGATTCTGTTTTTCTGATTCCTGAGTTCCTGATCTCATTTACTGGATGACTTGGCTTTTGACTCAGATTCTGTCACTGGACTTTGCCCCTGAACTCGGACTTATTCTTGGACTTTGCCTGTCTGCCACCAGCCACTGAACCCAGATTCAACCATTGGACTTTGCCTGTCTGCCGCCAGCCCTGACTTTTGAATTGCTCTTTTGCATTTATTTCCTTAGCTTCGCCCCCACATCTGGAGTTCGCTCAGCCCTTCCTTGATTGTAGCCGGGAAGCTTGACACTCCCTTCTTGGCTACCTGGGAGGGCTGGGTATCCCAATTCCAGCTGAGACATGTTGATTTAGAGTGCTAGCTTAGCCTCCTAGTGGAAGGGTGGAGGCCTGGAACCCATTCTCTTTCCTTTTTTTCTCCTTTTCTTCTCTTTCCTTCTTTTGTTTTTGCCTTTCTTAACCTTCCTTCTCTAGCTTACCCTCTGTTCCACTACCTTGCTCCCTCTCTTCTAAATAATATGAGACTTAATGATAACTCCTCCTTCCTCCCCCTCTCAAGGCCAGGGAGCAATGTCTTTGGGGCGGGGGCAGAGGTGGAATGTACAAGGGCTGGGGGTGGTGGGGGAGGGATATCAAGGTGTGGCTTTTGCTAGTAATGGTTCGACCACTGAGGTATCTTTTGTATACTTTATTTAACTCGATGTTAAAGCTCTATTTTCTGATCAAAATGTGTTTTATTATTTTTGATCTCCGATGTCTATTCTTCCAATAAAAACTATTGAAGTAAATAAAGCTTTACAACATGATGATACTTTTATTCAAGTGGGAAATGATGAAGGCAAAAAAAAGACCCATTCTTGAATAGAAGCATCAAGTTGGTCATTGGAAAGAAAATTCATTTAAAACAAACCCTGACATTTTTGGATTCGGTGCCAACCCCCAAAAATTCCCGGCTCACTCATCTTTATTTAGAATCTTCGAGTGCAGTAGTGTAGCATCTATTACGGCGCCTCAGCCGGGGCAGTCGTGGCTGCAAAAGTCGCCTCCATTCGCAAGTTCCTTTTGTTTATTTTTCAGTATAGAAAATCTGCGATGGAGAATGCTAGGCGCGGTTCACGGGGCTATTTGTGGACTCGGCGGCAGAACACGGGAGAGCCTTTGTAGTTTATGCCTTAATTAATCAGATACAGAAGCGAACATAATTCTTTGCCGGTTTCACAATATGTCTGACAGATGAAAAAAAAAAAAAGTTGGGGGTGCCACCGCCACACCGCTTATTGTCTGTAACATTGGGTTGCCGTGGTTACCATCGAGCAGACTTGCTTTCCTGCTTAAACTGTGTTTCGCGTAGAGCTCAACAAACTACACGGAGAAACAAATTACAAGTCCGTGATGTAAGCTGAAATCCGATATTAGCGGGTGGACTGCAATCCTATTGAAAACAGGACCAACCGATATGAAGCAAATATATATATAAAAAAAATGTGATATAATAAAACCTAAAATTAGACAGCCTTGTTTTGTCTGTCACTAGTCAATATTTTGACTTTGAAGAAAGTTTTTAGTAAGTTGTTGTATCGTGTTAGCCACCAATGTAAGCAGATAATCCCCCAGGTCTTACCTTCTTTCCTTGTCCAACGGCGCATGCGCGAGCAGCAGCCGTATCCCTGCTATCCCAGCTTCCAGCTGCTGCACACTGTAGGTGAAGCTGGCAAATAGACTGCTCAGCCCATAAACCATTTTTTTTTTCGTGTTTGGACTAAACTCGAACACGGACTTCTGGCTGAAGTCCATATTCAGGTTTGGGAACCCAAACTCTTTGATTATTTTCAGTATGAACCCAAACTTTGCGGTTTACGTTCACCCATCACTAATCACAAACATAAAAAAAGGAGTTTGGGATACCAAACCTGAATATGGACTTCAGCCAGAAGTCTGTGTTTGACTTTAGTCCAAACACAAAAAAAAGGTTTATGGGCTGAGCAGTCCATTTGCCAACTTCACTTACAGTGTGCAACATCAGGAAGCTGGTGTAGAACTTACCCAGGGCAAGCACCAGCACAAGTAAAACCTGGGAAATTGCCGGGGCCCTTGGCATCTTCAGGGGCCCACTCAGGCTCACAGTTGGCCATTTTACAGTGGAACCAAATTACCAAATCCCATGTGTCGTGTGCAGACCTGCTTATGGCTGGCCTCAGCAACAGGGGATGATTAGCAACATTGGAAAAGGTGGCCTTAAATGGAGGGCAATTGATGGAAGCTCAGAAGGTGGTGAGAACCTGGTGACAACTGACAGCAATGATGGAGTCTTTAGAGGCACCGGAGCAAGCAGTGAGGTCTGAAGGGTGTTTGGTGGCAGTAGAAAATGCAACAAGGACTAGAGGGCAATTGGTGGCTATAGGGTAGGCAATAAGGACTGGAGGGCGATTGGTGGCTATAGGGAAGGCAACAAGGACTAGAGGATGATTGGTGGCTATAGGGAAGGCAACAAGGACTAGAGAATGATTGGTGGCTATAGGGAAGGCAACAAGGACTAGAGGGCGATTGGTGGCTATAGGGAAGGCAATAAGGACTGGAGGATGATTGGTGGCTATAGGGAAGGAAATAAGGACTGGAGGGTAATTGGTGACTATAAGGAAGGCAATATGGACTGGAGATTGGTGGCTATAGGGAAGGCAATAAAGACTAGAGGAGGACTGGTGGCTATAGGGAAGGCAATAAGGACTGGAGGGTGATTGGTGACTATAGGTAGGGCAACAAGAACTAGAGGATGATTGGTGGCTATAGGGAAGGCAACAAGGACTAGAGGATGATTGGTGGCTATAGGGAAGGCAACAAGGACTGGAGAGGGATTGTGGCTATAGGGGAGACAATAAGGACTGGGGGTCGATTGGTGGCTATAGGCAAGGCAGTAAGGACTGAAGGGCGATCAGCAGCAGAAGATGACCCATTTAAGGAAGCGGAGCTGAAAGATGTGACACACTACTTAGGGGCCAACTAGAACTATCTTGCCCAAGGGCTCCCACAAACCTTGAGCGGCTCTGAACTAACCTCAGCCCTGCAATCCTGTGGTCGGTCATTTGGCATTCCACTGTCAAAATGACCACGGCAGGGGCTTTAGAAAAATGGCCGCCCCCATGATTGAAGCAGCTTACAATGTAAAGCGTCCTCACTCGGAGGGAGGCTATTTTTCTGAAGCCGAAGTTCACCCAACACTAATCACAAACATAAAAAAAAAAACTTATGACATTATGCATGTTTAAAATCTACACAAAAAGATTTGGACCTTGAAGATGTAAAAATCCTCGCTGAAAGGGCACAAGATTCTAATTATGAACCGCCAAAAAATGAGCCAAGGAATTTGGAAGAAATTTTACATCCGATTATGTCACTTGGAGGAAAAAGTCAAAGTTTTCGATGTTTGGAACCCCTAGAAGGCCAAATTTATCATTTTCTTACTAATTGACACCCGCCAAGAGCCAAAAACTTCTCTGATGCATCGATGATTGTGAGTTTTGGAAGTCTTTACTGGCACGAGGAGCCATAAACACCAGCCGGTCATAATTAGAAGCCTGTGAACTGGAGAGAGCTCTGTTTGTCATTAAGTTTTCGGAGTCTCAGTCCAAGATGCGGAATCGAAGCTCAATAATGGTCTACTAAGCATGACATTTATTCCACAGTTCAGAGGAGGTCGCACAGCGGCTTTCCAGAGATCGTTTCCCAAATAAAAAAAAAATAGCTTAAAGGGAATGTTACCGGTAGTTCATTTCTTCCTAAATATGTTTTTCCTAAAACTTGAGTATTAAAACACAGTATGACGTATATTTTTGGAAAGTTCCATGAACTCAATTTTTTAACTAATAAAGTTATTAAATTACCCACAAAGATAAGATGTATCCAACTTTTCTCTTGCACCTTAGAAAACTTTGGTATCACAACTTGGTATCATAACTTTAGGTATCATTCCACAACGTCTGTGTTACAGAGGATGGGAAGCAATGGGTTGCTTCCCATCCTCTGTAACACAAATGTTGTTGAATTGGCAGAACAGAGATGAGCGAACTTTTGAAAAATTCGATTCGACTGATTCGCAGAATTTTCCGACAAAATTCGTTTCGACCCGAATTTATTCGCGACGAATCGCTATTAAAAACGGCTATTTCTGAGCTTCCTAGAGCCTCAATAGGGTTGTAAACCATTCTGCCTTGCTGTAACACGCATAGGAAGCGGGCTGGGTTAGTGAAATAATTCTGTAAATAATTTTGACATGCAGATCAGAGGCATCGCTATTAGAATCGCAGAGCTGCACAATTGCAGAGAGTTGAGGTGGCATCACTATGAGGGGCCCCTATATTGCCTGAAAAACACACCCTGGAGCTGGCAGCAGCAGGAGCCCAAACATTGGCTGAAAGACATCCTGGAGTTGGCAGCAGGAGCAGCAGGAGGCCAAAAATTGGCTGAATGACACCCTGGAGCTGCAAGCAGCAGCAGCAGGAAGAGCCCAAAAAATGAGAGACACACCCAGGAGTGGCAAGCAGGAGCAGCAGCTGCAGGAGTCCAAACATTGCTTGAAAGAGACACTAGAGTTGGCAGCAGAAGCAGCAGAAGCCCAAACATTGCTTGAAAGACACACTGGAGTTGGCAGCAGGAACCCAAACATTGCTTGAAAGACACACTGGAGTTGGCAGCAGGAGCCCAAACATTGCTTGAAAGACACACTGGAGTTGGAAGCAGGAGCAGCAGGAGCCCAAACATTGCTTGAAAGACACACTGGAGTTGGCAGCAGGAGCAGCAGGAGCCCAAACATTGATTGAAAGACATACTGGAGTTGGCAGCAGGAGCCCAAACATTGCTTGAAAGACACACTGGAGTTGGCAGCAGGAGCAGCAGGAGCCCAAACATTGGCTCAAAGAGACACTGGAGTTAGCAGCAGGAGCAGCAGGAGCCCAAACATTGCTTGAAAGAGACACTGGAGTTGGCAGCAGGAGCCCAAGCATTGCTTGAAAGACACACTGGAATTGGCAGCAGCAGCAGGAGCCCAAACATTGCTTGAAAGACACACTGGAGTTGGCAGCAGGAGCAGCAGGAGCCCACAATTGTTTGAAAGACACACTGGAGTTGGCAGCAGGAGCAGCAGGAGCCCAAACATTGCTTGAAAGAGACACTGGAGCTGGCAGCAGCAGCATGAGGCCAAAAATTGGCTGAAAGAGACACTGTGTTGGCAGCAGGAACAGCAGGAGCCCAAAAATTGCATGAAAGACACACTGGAGTTGGCAGCAGCAGGAGCCCAAACATTGCTTGAAAGAGACACTGGAGTTGGCAGCAGGAGCAGCAGGAGCCCAAAAATTGCTTGAAAGACACACTGGAGTTGGCAGCAGCAGGAGCCCAAACATTGCTTGAAAGAGACACTGGAGTTGGCAGCAGGAGCAGCAGAAGCCCAAACATTGCTTGAAAGAGACACTGGAGTTGGCAGCAGCAGCAGGAGCAGGAGGCCAAAAATTGGCTGAATGACACCCTGGAGTTGCAAGCAGCAGCAGGAGACCAAAAATGCTTGAAAGACACACTGGAGTTGGCAGCAGCAGCAGCAGGAGCCCAAACATTGCTTGAAAGACACACTGGAGTTGGCAGCAGGAGCCCACAAATCGGCCTAAAGACACACTGGAGTTGCAAGCAGCAGCAGGAGCCCAAAATTGCCAGAAAGACATACCCTGGAGTTGGCAGCAGCATTAAGAGAACAAATACAGATTTTAGGCACAGATATCTTATCCGAAGAATATTAATAAAAAGTAAGAGTAACGTAAAGCATTTTCTCAATAATTACTTGTGGTCTGATGCGGAGGAATGTCTGTAACTGGAGAGCAGCGCCTTAAATCTGTTTTGCACGATCCATATTTCTTTATTGTTGGTCTGGCCCCATGATCAATCTACTCTAATGCATCAGGCATTGGTGGGTGGAAATCTTGGCTGATCCATGCCCGATTCATTTCCACGCAGGCCAGTCTCTGAAAAAAAAAACATTTTTGAAGCATACTGGAGCACATTGAATTGCTCTCATCAGAGCATCACTTACGCACATCTAAGAGTTTCATCACTTTGTTCGTGTTAAAGTCTTCAGGGCCTAGTTACTACTTAGTGAAAGACCATAGATAGTTACACACCTGCTGCTCTTATCGACAAATCCTGTTTTAAGTGTAGTGTAGCGCTTTGTCCTCCCCTCATATACGCACTAAGTATGTCAGGCAGAGAAGTGGCAGGATGGGCACAGAGAAGTTGCAGAGGCCTAAATTCATCAAGCAGAGGTTGCAGCAGACTAGGGGTGAGTGGCAGCAGGAGTCTCAGTGAGAGGACTGAACTCCCGGTATCAGCTAGCATCTGCCATCATCCATTGGTTAACACGATCATCCACTGTATCACAAGTGACATCTGACACCCCCAGTCAACTGTCGGTTATGTCTTATGCTTAGGGTTCAGCTATTCAGTGAGGACGATCTGATAATCAGAAAAATCAGCAGCTACTGCCCAGCCAAGAAGTGGAGGAGAGTGGCGTGGGAGGTGGTGTTTTGGCTACTTAAGCAGACACTGTTGAGGAACCTGAGGAGGACATCAGTGAGTTTTGAGGGCACTTTTAAAGGCTTGGAGTGATGGAGAGTGACAGATTTAGCGGTCAGCATGGTGGCAGAAGGGGAAAGTATGGAGGCAAATGTGCTGGGGGTAGACCACTTGCGCGGCAGGCTATCTTCCCAGGAGGTAGTGGAAGAGGGTCCCTGGAGTTGGCGGCGGCGGCAGCAGCAGTGAATTAGTGCAGACTGTTGGTAGGAAAAATCAGCTACAAGGCCATGTGGCAGTTTTTCATCAAGCATCCGCAGGAGGTTAACATGGCTATATAAAAGATGTGTAGGCAGAAGGTGAAGTGTGGCCAGGGTCCCAATGTTGGACCCACAGCCCTGCGTCAACATTTGCAACGTCACCATCAAGGGGTCTGGGAGAGTTGGATCCAAAGTGGTGGGCCAGCCTGCTGCATTACCCAGTGGCATGCCGCTCTCTGTTCCAGTCAGCCAAGGCTCCACCACCTACTTTGTGTCATACCCATCCTCAGTCGCTCCAGATGCTCCTCCTCCTCTTAATCCGAGTCAGTCATTCCGCCAGCAATCCATTGGCCAAGCCATGTCCAAGAGACAACAGTATGTGCCCACTCATCCAACGTGCAGAAGCAAAATGTGCTCCTGTATAAGTTGCTGGTGTTGCAGTCCCTCCCTTTTGAGGTGGTGGACCTTTCAGAGAACTGATGGCTTGTGCCGAGCCGAGGTGGAGAGTCCCATGCTGTCATTTCTTTGCGAAGAAGGCAGTACCAGCCCTGTACAATTTTGTTGAACAGAAGGTGAGCCTGTCAGTGTGTACCAAAGTGCACAGCAGTGCCTACGCCTGGAGCTGTAACTACGGTCAGGGACAATACATATCCTTTAAGGCCCACTGGGTGATTGTGGTTCCTACACAACCACAACAGCAACTTGGACAGGTCCCTCTGCTGTGGCCTCCACGCTCCTAGGCCTTCGTGCCTGTGACAGTGCACTTGCACTTAGCTAATTGTCAATTACATATTAATAGTTAACATTTATCTTATTTGAACATATTTATAATAATAACATATAATAACATATAACATAGCAACATAGCAACAATAACATCTAACATAATAACAGTAACATATAACATTTATCAAAATGTTTTTTGGGGGGGATATTTTTTATTTTTTTATTATTTTTTCGTATTTTGTATTTAAAAAAAAAAAAAAAAAATATATATATATATATATATATATATATATATTTTTTTTTTTTGAACTTTTTTAATTTTTTTTTCCATTGTCATTTTTTAATATTTTGTGATTTTTTGTACCAATTTTTTTTTTTTTTCATTTTTTATTTTTTTTTCTAAATATATATATATATATATATATATATATATATATTTTTTTTTTACCAGTGCCCTTCCAGCCTACCATGTGTGCAGGACACGGCGGTTTCACGCTGTTCTTCACATGGTTTGCCTTGAGCCACAGAGCCACACATGGGAGGAACTGCTAAAAATGAGAACTCAATAAATTAAATCATGGCTTACTCCGCGAAAACTGCAAATGGGACCCATGGTCACTGACACTGGGAAGAACATCTTGTCTGCGCTGAGACAAGGAAGCCTGAGCCATGCGTCCTGCCATGGCACACGTGTTCAATCTAGTTGTCAAGCGTTTTCTGAAGTCTTCCCCCCATCTGCTAGAAATCCTAACAACGGGAAGGAAACTTTGCATGCACTTCAGCCACTCCTACACCACCAAGCACACCCTTCTTGAGCTTCAGCGTCAGAACGGTATCCCCAAACACAGTCTGATTTGCGATGTTTGCACCCGTTGGAATTCCACCCTCCATATGCAGGATCGACTATAGGAACAGAGAAAAGCCATCACGGATTTCTTGATGATCCAAACGGATAGGGGGACTCCCCTGTGTAACTTCAATGTAAACCAGTGGCAACTCATATGTGACACTTGCCGTTTTCTCAGGCCCTTTGAGGAAGCTACTTTATTAGTCAGTCGCCAGGACTATGAGATGAACGATGTGATTCCACTGCTTCATGTACTATAACACATGTTGGAAACCATGGCTGGTCAGGGCACTGGAGACATGGCGCATACATTTCACAGCCACATGAAGCCTGTGGGGGCTGAAGTGGAGGAGGAGGGGGTGGGGCACAGCGGAGCACAGTTTAGGTTTGACAAAATGGCCATTTTATCTAGTCATCTGACAGGAAAGGAGGAGCAGGAGCAGCCAGAGGAGCTAGAGGGTTGTGAGGAAGGCGAGACAGAGGACCCAGACACACCGTGGCAGTTTGCAGTGGAGATGGAGACAGGTAGTCCCTCCGAGTCACTTGCACAAATGGCACGATGCATGCTCACGTGCTTGTGCAGTGACCGCAGAATTGTCTCCATTTGTCAGTGGGATGACTTCTGGCTCTCCACCTTATTGGACCCTCGCTTCCAGCATAAAATGGGGGCATTTTTTACACCCACTGAGAGGGAGGAAAAACTGACCTACTACAGAGACATCCTACGTAGTCAGTTGGGCGATGCCTATCTGCTCCATGGTCCATAATGTGATGCCCAGCGGGACACCAGCCTTCTGTAAGCAGGCATCCCACAATCTCCACCGCTGCTTCTGCCTATAGTCAAGCTCCCGTTTGCCGGGACGCTAGGTACGCCTCACCAGACACGGTTGCCCCCAGGTCTTAATAGGCGCAAAGGATGGCTGCTTATGGTGAAGGCCGATGAACCACGAGGGTATCCCGAAGCCGAGCTCGTTCACAGGTAGTCAATCCGGAGGGTGCGTCAGAGTACAGGGATGAGACAGGTGCGTAGTCAGGAGTAGCCGAAGGGTCAAGCCAGGAGGTCAGAGATCGCGGGGTATCCAGAGGGGCAGGCAGCTTCGTGGTCAGACAAAGCAGAGGTCAGTACAGGCAGCAGACAGGAATGATCGATCAAGCCATGTCGGAACTGAGCCGGCACAAAATGGGGGCTTTTTTTAAACCCGCCGAGAGGGAGGACAAACTGACCTACTACAAAGACATTCTACATAGTCATTTGGCCGATGCCTATCTGCGCCATGGTCCATACTCTCGCAGGTCTGACTCGGGGGGACCTCTGCGATCACCTTCCACTGCCATGGCTGCTGGGGGGGTGGAAGGAGAAGCAGCAGCAGCTCTATCACCAGCAGCCTCAGTCTTCAGTCGCTAATGAGTAGCTTTCTACACCCGCATAGTGAGTCTACTCATGAGCAGCATGAAGACCTGGAGCAGGACCTGAACCAGCCGGTCGTGTCATACCTTGACATGACAATGCCAACACACCTTGAGAATCTGCTGGACTTCTGGGCAGCCAAACTTGACTTGTGACCGCAACTAGCAGAGTTTGCCCTGGAAAAGCTGTGCTGCCCGGCCAGTAGTGTGCCATCTGAGCGGGTGTTTAGTGCGGCGGGGGCCATAGTCATGCCAAGGAGAACTTGTCTGTCCACGAATAATGTGGAGAGACTCACCTTTGTGAAGATGAATCAGGCACGGTTCAACCAGGATTTCCAGCCACCAATGGCTGATCCATGGTAGTAGCTGATGCATGGTAGCTACTTATGCTGCTGCCAACTCCAGGGTGTGTCTTTCAGGCAATATATGGGCTCCCTATGCTGCTTCCAACTCCTGGGTGTGTCTTTCTGACAATATATGGGCTCCCTATGCTGCTGCCAACTCCTGGGTCTGTCTTTCAGGCAATATATGGGTTCCCTATGCTGCTGCTGCCAGCTCATATGTGTGTCTTTCAGGCAATATATGGGCTCCTAATGCTGCTGCTGCCAACTCCAATGTGAGCACTCTTAAAAGACGTATGCTAGCATAATTGTGATGCCCCCTGGTTAAAGGCAATGGCTGCTGGCAATTTGACAAAGTGACTTTCTTTACAAAATGCAACCAGTTAATAGACAGGTACTCTTGAAATATTACTGCTAGTGTTTGGGATGCCCCCTCCTCACATACAGAGGAGGTCTCCCTTGATTGTGGAAAAGTGACGCTAATTATAAAACGCAAGCAGTTATTAGACAGGTACACTTGAAATATTACTGCTAGTGTTTGGAATGCCCCCTCCTCACATACAAAGGAGGCCTCCCTTGATTGTGGAAAAGTTACGTTAATTATAAAATGTAAGCAGTTATTAGACAGGTAGTCTTGAGATATTTATGCTAGTGTTTGGGATGCCCATGTGGGCTGGGGTTTTTACAGCAGACACAGAAACAATTCAAACTGCGATATATTTATGAGAAATAGCCTTTAAAAGCTGCTTTAGTGTAACAGATAGGGTCAAATTTGCAGGTTTGGGATACCCTGAGGCCTGGTGTTTTTACAGCACACACCAAAACAATTCAAGCTGCAATATATTTATGAGAAATAGCCTTTAAAAGCTGCTTTTTTTGTAACATATTGGGTCAAATGTGCAGGTTTGGGATACACTGTGGCCCGGTGTTTTTACAGCACACACAAAAACAATTCAAACTGCGATATATTTATGAGAAATAGCCTTTAAAAGCTGCTTTTGTGTAACAGATTGGGTCAAATGTGCAGGTTTGGGATACCCTGTGGCCCGGTGTTTTTACAGAACACACAAAAACAATTCAAACTGCGATATATTTATGAGAAATAGCCTTTAAAAGCTGCTTTAGTGTAACAGATAGGGTCAAATGTGCTGGTTTGGGATGCCCATGTGAGCTCGTGTATTTAAACCAGACAAAAAACAATTCAAAATGTAATAGCTTAATTAAAATGAGGCTGAACAACGCTTATTTAGTATAACAGATAGGGTGACATGTGCTGGTTTGGGATGCCCATGTGAGCTGGTGTATTTAAACCAGACAAAAACCAATTCAAAATGTAATAGCTTAATTAAAATGAGGCTGAACAACGCTTATTTAGAATAACTGATGGGGTGACATGTGCTGGTTTGGGATGCCCATGTGGGCTGGTGTATTTAAACCAGACAAAAACCAATTCAAAAAGCAATAGCTTAATTAAAATGAGGCTGAACAACGCTTATTTAGTATAACAGATAGGGTGACATGTGCTGGTTTGGGATGCCCATGTGGGCTGGTGTATTTAAACCAGACAAAAACCTATTCAAAATGCAATAGTTTGATTCAGCTGAAGAAGGAAGAACAAGCGTATTTAGTATAACAGATAGGCTGCTAAGAGCAGGTTTGGGATACCCTGTGGCCTAGTGTTTTGGCAGCAGGACAAAAAACAATTCAAAATGCAATAGTTTGATTCAGCTGAAGAAGGATGAACAAGCGTATTTAGTATAACAGATAGGCTGCTAGGTGCAGGTTTGGGACACCCTGCGGCCTAGTGTTTTGGCAGCAGGACAAAAAACAATTCAAAATGCAATAGTTTGATTTAGCTGAAGAAAGATGAACAAGCGTATTTAGTATAACAGATAGGCTGCTAAGTGCAGGTTTGGGATGCCCTGCGGCCTAGTGTTTTTGCAGCAGACCAAAAACCATTTCAAAATGCAATAGTTTGATTCAGCTGAGGAAGGATGAACAAGCGTATTTAGTATAACAGATAGGCTGCTAAGTGCAGGTTTGGGATACCCTGTGGCCTAATGTTTTGGCAGCAGGACAAAAAACAATTCAAAATGCAATAGTTTGATTTAGCTGAAGAAGGATGAACAAGCGTATTTAATATAACAGATAGGCTGCTAAGTGCAGGTTTGGGTTGCCCTGCGGTCTAGTGTTTTGGCAGCAGGACAAAAAACAATTCAAAATGCAATAGCTTGATTAAGCTGAGGAAGGAAGAACAAGCGTATTTAATATAACAGACAGGCTGCTAAGTGCAGGTTTGGGATGCCCATGTGGGCTGGTGTATTTAAAGCAGACCAAAAATTATTTAAACTAAATTCAAACTAATCCAGTTATGATAAATGATTGTGTGTAACAGATAGGGTTAAATAAGCCACTGCATAGATGGGATGCACAGTGGAAAGGCAGATTAAAATTTACAGCACAAGGAACGGAAATTGAATTGAAAACTGATCAGGCTAATGAAAAAAAAAAATAAAAAAAAATAAAAATCACTGTCACGTCTATGCTGTCCCTGGATGGTTCCGTTTTTTCACTATCTTTCATTATCTTTCCCTACCTCTACCTCTCTGTCTGCCTCTCTGACTCTCCCTACCTATCTCTAACTCTTTCTCCCTATCTGCAGCAGCCACCGCTGTCTCTGGAATGCAAGGCTGAAATGCGCAAAAGGAAAATGGCCGCTGGTTTATATAGCACGGTGACGTCACCGGGCTTCCTGGCTGCTGATAGGCTGCATGTGACTGTCCCATGATACCTTGCCCCAGGGGACATGTCCGGACATGTGCTTGCACCATCTTAGAATGCCTGTATTTGAAATAAATGGAGTTTAAAGGAAAACTTAGATCGATCGAATCGCGGGGAAATTCGGATTCGTTCAGAATCGAATTTTTCATGAAATTCGGAACAAATCCGGGTTCGTCCGGATCGATTCGCTCATCCCTACTCATCATCATGAAACAATCATTGTATTTCTAAAAAGTTGCACCGTCAAACCGGACCACATCCGTTTTGGTCTTGCTGTCTGTTCATTACAACAAACGCAGACAAGAGAAAATGAAGAAAAGTATGGGGACAATAGAGAAAAAAAAAGAGGATGTGGCTCAAATCTCAGTGGAGAGCAGCGAGTCTGGTGCCCCATCATCACCTCTAAGATGATGGCGCCCTGTGTGGACGCTCCATCCGAACGCTCCAAAGGCTGGCGCTGTTTATTCATTAAACCGGACCAACACCCATTTTTTCTTTAACGGGTGTTGGTCCCACTGTTTGTTCATTACAACAAGCTCAGGGGGGGGGGGACCAGAATGCTGGAGCCCCCCTCGCAAATAACCTCCCAGACCGCCTATAATATTCACCTTCATTACGAGCTAGCGCCGGAAAAGGAGTCTCTGGATTGGCTAATTTTCTCATAACTAAGATCTTTCATTCCTCTTATCAGTTTGGTGGCTCCTCTGCACCCTTTTCATGGTCACAGCGTCCTTTCTATTATTGGGTGCCCAGAACTGGACGGCATATTCCAGATGGGGGAGCATCAGTGCCTTGTAAAGAGGCAAAATTACATCCCTATAAAGTGATTCCAGGCCTCTATTAATGCATGCTAATGCCTTGGAAGCAGCTGCTTGGCATTGCGTGCTGTTATTTAGCCTGTGATCTACAAGTATCCCCAGATCCTTCTCAACTAGTGACTCTCCCAGTTTTACTCCCCCGAGGATTTATGTTCAGGTTATTAGACCCCTAGTGCATGACTTTACATTTCTTTACATTGACCTTCATTTGCCAAGTGGAGCCCAGACACTCAAAGTGTCCAAGTCAACCTAAAGCTTGTGAACATCTTTAATAGACTGCACTGTGCTACATATCTTTGTGTCATGTGCAGAAATAGAGACAGTGCTTCTAATTCAATCTTCTATGTCATTTATAAACAAGTTGAATAATAGTGGGCCCAGCACTGAACCCTGGGCAACACCACTTACAACCAAACTATTAAGAGTAGGTATCATTAACCACAACTCTCTGACAGTTTTCAATCCATTTACAAACTGCATTTTCTAATCCTGAAGATCTTAATTTCCCAATAAGAGTCATGGACAAAGAAACACAAGGAACTTCCGTGTCTGCGGACGTCTGGCCCATTGAAGTCAATGGGAGCTCTATAGACAGAGGTACACAAGGAACATCTGTGTAGGGTGATATTCAGCCTACTGAAGTCAACGGGAGCTCTCTGAACAGAGGAACATGAGGAACTTAGTGTATGGAGATGTTTTGACAATTGAAGTCCATGGAAGCTCTATGGACAAAAAAACACAAGGAAATTCTGTGGTTGAATGTGTTCGGCCCATTGAAGTCAACAGGAGTCAACAGGAACATGAGGAACTTCTGTGCATGGAGGTGCTTAGCCCATTGAAGTTGATGGGAGCTCTCTGGACTGTGATCATGCCCATCTCTAGAGCCAGTATCTCCACCACCTGCAGCCCTGGTTTGGGAAGCAGGAATCTGTGCTTCCGTGTTCGGGCTGGTGGGTGGGTGCAACCTTTACAAGGCTGTCTCCCACTGAAAAACATAGGTGTCTCCGTACATCGAATTTCGTGGAGGCCACACCCAGAGCCTGGAAACGCAGCTCCCTGCTTCACAAACTGAGACTGTGGGAGACTGACCAGTGGCATGGGAACCATTTGCCAAGTGGATGCCCAGACACTCAAAGTCTCCAAGTCAGCTTGAAGCTTGTGAACATCTTCAATAGACTGCACTGTGCTACATATCTTTGTGTCATCTGCAATTATACTGACAGTCACAGCCACAGCACTCAACCCTGTTATCTTGCAGACCAACCTACAATCTGTCTCTAAACTTGGTTAAAAACCGAGGGCTCGGTCACACACATCTGCAGAAGTATGCTTAAGCTTCACCACCAGCGCCAAGGTGCCTCTGTGGGGTGCAGTCCTAACTCTAATCTCTGAGAGCCCCATTTGGGACATACAAAGCAATAGATACATTGGGAGCAGGCTTACCTGAGGTTGCCCTAAACCTCAAGTGCAAGCCATGGGGTGGAAGGGTCGAGGACCTTGCAATACAGCCTAGACCCCACACCCCGTGTGCCTGCACAAATTCAAAAGAAACAAAGGAGGGGTGGCAGCTGCTCAGACCATTTTATAACTAACCTGGGAGGTGCACGTTAGCAGTGCAATTAGGATACAAACGTCTTAAAGGAGCCAAAGCACTCAACCCTGTTAGCTTGCAGACCAAACTACAATCTGTCTCTAAACTTGGTTAAAAACAGAGGGCTCGGTCACACACATCTGCAGAAGTATGCTTAAGCTGCACCACCACGCCAAGGTGCCTCTGTGAGGTGCAGTCCTAACTCTAATCTCTGAGAGCCCCATTTGGGACATACAATGCAATAGATAAATTGGGAGCAGGCTCACCTGAGGTTGCCCTAAACCTCAAGTGCAAGCCATGGGGTGGAAGGGTCGAGGACCTTGCAATACAGTCTAGACCCCACACCCCGTGTGCCTGCACAAATTCAAAAGAAACAAAGTAGGGGTGGCAGCCGCTCAGACCATTTTATAACTAACCTGGGAGGTGCACTATGAACAAAGAAACACAAGGAACTTCCGTGTCTGCGGACGTCCTGCCCATTGAAGTCCATGGGAGCACTCTAGACAGGGGTACACAAGGAACTTCTGTGTATGTAGATGCTCAGCCCATTGAAGTTTATGCGAGCTCGCTGGAAAGAGGAACACAAGGAACTTCAGTGTATGGAGATGTCCTGACAACTGAAGTCCATGGGAGCTCTATGGACAAACACACAAGGAACTTCTGTTGTTGAAGGTGCTCAGCCCATTGAAGTCAATGGGAGCTCCCTAGACAGAGGAACACAAGGAACTTCCGTGTATGCAGACGTCCTGCCCATTGAAGTCAATGGGAGCTCTATAGACAGAGGTACACAAGGAACTTCTGTGTATGTAGATGCTCAGCCCATTGAAGTTGATGTGAGCTCTCTGGAAAGGAACTTCATACACAAGGAACTTCAGTGTATGGAGAAGTCCTGACAATTGAGGTCAATGGGAACCCTATGGACAAAAACACATGAGAAACTTCTGTGGTTGAAGCTGTTCAGCTCATTAAAGTTGATGGGAGCTCTCTGGACTGCAACCGTGCCCATCTCTAGAGCCAGCATCTCCACTACCCATAGCACTACCCATAGCTCCGGTTTAGGAAGTTTTGGTCCACTTCCGCGGAGCACCCCGATCGGGGGGTGCCCCGCTGCATGAAACCCCCCAGAATGGCAGAAAAAACTCACCTCACCCCACTCCTACGGCACATGCGCGGGCCTCGTCCAATCAGCGCGCTCAGAGCCACTGTGGTATGCACGTACAAGGGACGGACGACCACAGCGGCTCCGAGCACGCTGGCGGCTGCATCTCACGCTTCCCTCTAACAGAGAGCGTGCCCGCGCCGGCCATTCGCAAACGGCAGGCGCGGGCGCGCGCCCTGCTAGAGAGAAGCGCGAGATGCGGCCGCGCCCTGCGCATGCGCCGTTGGAACGGGAGTAAGGTAAGGTGAATGGGGCGTCCTGGGGGGTTTCACACAGCGGGACATCCCGATTTCGGATGCCCCGTGAGGAGGAATCTATCAGCCTGGGTGTTGGTCCACTTTAAGTTCTACCTTTCCGAAAGGAAACTGTGCTAAATTCTTCTAACAATTAGCTGGTTATGAGGCTGTTAATGTGACTTTTCTCTAGGTAACAAATGCTACATCTGTAACTAGTTGACTCAAGACAGAAGCCATTAAATGGCATGAAAAGATTTCTCGAAATGACTTTTTACTGTTTGTTCAAGCCATCAGGTGTCAAGGTAAGGTTTTCCGAACCCGTAGGCGGCTAGGCCTGTTACATACAACGTCTCGCACTGTTGACACCGTAGATTAGCAGGAAAGTTATTTTCGCCTGTCAAACACACCTGTTCCGACATATGTGTTAATTAGCCCCTGCCGTCCGGAGCCCTTAATGATGCGGCGAGTGCGTGCGATTTATCAGAGCGTTAGCAATGCAACACCCCTTTATCACCCAGATGCCAGGCAGATGATTGCCCGCACCCAATTAGCTTGATAAATACAATGTTTATCTGCTTAAAAAAATGTGCAGTCGGCATCTGGGAACAAAGACGTCGGCAACCCGAGAATTCACCTTGCAGAAGCTTCTGGCGCCAGTTTTCTTTGTGATGAAAACGGACAACAAGAGCCGTTGAAAATCACACCTTTCAATGTCACGTTGCTTTGCTGAAAATATCTAATAACTATGTGTTCATCAATTTAAGGAAAGACATACCTTCTAGAAGACTATCTGGCTTTAAAAAGAGTCTATAGTCTAAAACAGACCTGGGCATTGTACGGCGCGCGGGCCGTATACTGCCCGTTGATTGGCTCTGCCCAGCCCGGGCTGAGCTGGCTGGCGGAGTACCTCCACTCGTGATTCGGCGTCCCTCCACTCGTGCTGCCTGAGCTGAGCCAGCCCGTCCCTCTTCATAGCAGGTTGGCGCCTCCCACCTCCCGCACTGTACACAGGCGATCACTTAAGCAGCAGCCGATCGGACGGTCGGCTCGTCGGGTCTGGCACGTTCTCCTTTCCTCAATCAGTGAGGAAGTGAGAACGCGCCAGACTCAATGAACAGAGCGGCCGATCGGCTGCTGCTTAAGTGATCGCCTGTGTACAGTGCGGGAGGCGCTGATCCGCTGTGGAGAGGAACGGGTGGGTGTCTGACAGTGAAGAAGAGCCCAACCAGGGGAGGAGAAGGAGGTAGTGGCTCCTGTGCCATCTTGCCTGGGTGAAGGGGTGGGACTCATAAGTGCCCTGACTGGAAGCCATCCTCGGGCTGCTGCTAAGGGGAAGGAGAGTAAGGGAAGTGGGGCTGCATTTGCTCTCCCCAGTGTGGTGGAAGAGTGAGCTGCTGACATCTGTGGGGCGATATCCCCCCTTTCTGTGGATCCTACCAACCGGTATCACCCTCCTCTTTTTTCATTTTTCCCCAATTTTCATTTTGTTTACCATTGCTTTGGTAAATTTTATTTAATAAATTACATTTTTTTGTAAGGCAACCTCAATTTTTCATTGTTTAACTATATCATACCAGCTTGTCATAACAATGCTATTTACTGCTTTTTATAAAGAAATACAATTAATATTATGCAGAATTTAGTTCAGCCTTTTGGCCCCGCCCTCCACAATATTTTTAGTTTCTCATGTGGCCCCATGGAAAAAATAATTGCAGAACCCTGGTCTAAAATGACTTGGTTTCTCACCTCCACCTATGTTTGTCCACAGACGCCCCATAAATCTACAGGATAATCTCATTAGGGCTGATACCCCATCAAAGATGACCCAGGACACACAAACCCAAGGCAATTAATTATAATCAATTTCAGCCCCCATAGGAATCTATGCATGCGGGCACTGTACACAGTGTTATTTTGTCATCAAAGGTTCTGAATTTACACACCCCCACTAAGGGAAGAAATTCCAGATTAAGTCTTTTTTTAACTGTAATTCAACCTTCGTAGTTTACCTAAGAAAGTGCCCATGTGGTAAAGCGTACATTAGTAAAACCACAAGATCTTTGAAAACCCACATAAGTGAGCACCGGAGTGCCATAAGGCGTAGAGACTTGGACTTCCCCTTGGCAAGACATTTTATTGAAGCTGGGCACCAAATTTCACAGTTAAGGTTCCAGGAAATTGACCGGGTAAAACCCCCCAGACGGGGTGGGGACCGGGATAAACAATTATTAAGGAGGGAATTACAATGGATATATACCCTTAATACTAAATCCCCTTCAGAACTGAAAGAAGAGGTTGATTTTGCCCCATTCTTATGACCAGAGAGACCATAGAAAGACAACCTGCATTTACTGTTACTTACCTCTGTGTTGTTTATATTAGGTAATCCAAAAGGATAAGAGATCAATCGAATACCCATTGGACAAATTGGAGACCCTATTTATCAATTGAAGATGTTTCTCCAGTTCGCCAGTGGAGGTAAAAAAATTTTTTTCTAATTTTCTACTGAATTCCCAACTTCCACCTTGGGATCCACTGACGACCTACTGATTCTTCACTGTTCCTATTATAATGCCCTAACAATAGAAATCAAGAACAAGCGGGATGTAATAAACCCGATCTAGACAACGTCACATTAGGGTTGATTCAGAGCCCCTTTCTGACCTTTTTTTTGCGGAATAATTTCCATTCTCGTTAATTTTTTCCCCTCGTCTTATTCAGCAGAGCCTTTTTTCTGTGAGAACTTTAGTGTGAAATGTTTTGATTTTTGTATGATTCTTCGTTTAGTAGCAAGACCTCCATAAAAATGATGAGAAAGGAGCTCTGAATCAACCCTATTATCCTTAATATTCATAATCATACGGGGCCCCATAAAACTCTATCTCCATTGATAGCCATAAGTGGACAATGTCCTTGTTAGCCCCCACAGTGCATGTTTCTTAATAACAGGACAGTGACTACTTGGATATCTGTCTATAATGCCTGGTTAATAGAGAGTATAGACCTTATGCCTGGTTAAATAGGGAGTATAGATCTTATTCCTAGCTCTAGCCATAGATCAAAGAAAAAGAAGACATATATCCACTGGTCATTCTTTCAAATATTACACTTAGTAAGCTTGTGCAAGTGATCTGCATTGTTTTTATATCTTTTAAAATATTTTTTATCATTATGCCTCCTTAAAGGACTTGACTGGTCGAAAAACACAGAGCCTCTCCCTCCTGAATCTATCAGCGCTCCCAGCATATTGCGCACGATTGCCAATGTTACTGTTGTTTTCAATAAAGCTTGTTTCACACATGCTCCGGTTATACAGAGGCCCCGTGAGCCTGACGTCATCGCGGACGGCTGGCAGTGCTTTTGCCAACTGCCCTCCAATTGGCTGAGGACGGTTGGGAACAGCCGACAGAGCGTTTCACACTGGCCAGCCAGGGGAGACACATTTTGGACACATTTATAAGGAAGGTAACACCCGAATCTTGCTATCACTGCCTTTATAAAAGGGCTGTAGGCCCTGAAACGTCGGCTAAACTGAGCGATCACTGCCTTGCTTATCATTCGGGTATAACATTGATTCATTCACTATGTTAATGCTGTGCTGAACCGTGTCTATACTATACTGCCTATTGTATCTCTGTGATTAGATCATCTGCTTGCTGGTACATAGATGCATAGATCTGATTATATACCATAAGGCTTAACTGCTTTATATTTACAAATTGCAAACATTTGTTCCTTGACTTCATTGATGATACAAGCATCCTGTATACTATACTGCTCTATCAGTGTCAACAAGTATTTATCATCCACAGGAGGACATTGGTGATACCCAGGGCTGTATTTACCATTAGGCAACCCTAGGCACGTGCCTAGGGTGGCAACCTGGAAGGGGGGGAGGACACTGCCCTTACTACTGTAGTAAAAAAAAGAAATTAAAAATCATAGCCAGAACATTAATGTCTCCTAACAAGAAGGATGCAGAGTGTAGTTGTGTGAAGGAGGGGTGCAGTCGGTTTGAACACAGGCCAGAGCATCTCCCCTTCACTTGTGTGGTCATGTGACTCCTGTATGTCAGAATGCAGTAAAAGATGGAATATGCTTGTCTGCTTCTCTGCATTCCACACACATTCTCTACATCTAGCCCCTGGCACCCTTTCCCCCTACACACTTTTTTTTTTATATGGACCGTGACCTAACTTAAAAAAGGGGGCGCAAGCACTTAATGCGCCTGGGGCACCATGAACACCTAATACAGCCCTGGTGATACCCCTAATAGCATATTTGGTAAACCTTTTACCTATCTATAGATTTTTTCTTATGCTTAGATGGTGCGATTTACATATTGTTCATTTTTCTAGTCATAAAGGGGCACCCTTCTCCTGAGGATTTACAAGTACCTGAAATTGGAATATCTATTGTATCCTTTTTGTGAATCATTGTTATTATTTTATGTGTGGTGTATGCAAACCTTTTAATACACTCTAATTTGCAATTTAACATATTGCGTGGTGTGTATCCTTCCTCAAAGTACTTACTGGATAACCTGCATTGCCATAGCATCCTCTAGCCTTTGGGTTGGCCAATTTGGGATAGCCATCCACTTGGAACGCCCTAGAAATATGGGCTGAAACATCTGCTCATTTTTGGCAATCCTATGGCACAAAAGTGGCCAACATGATCAAAGACAGCAAATGACTATACAAGTTGAATGTGCACAAGACACACACTCCTATATGATAAACACTACTGGTTGCCTTTGGTCACATGAACAGTCTGAGTGGCTGATACTTGGAGGAGGGTTGAGATTTGGGCCATTATCTTTGCCATTTTTAGGTAGTTTCACATAGAGGGTAAGTTGATGACCTTGGGATTTGTTATCTAATCTAGAGAAAAATAAAGTAAAGGGACACTTTCTTTCCTCTCAAGCTGCTCTAAAATTAAAATTTCTGGAAAATGATTAATTTCACCACAAACATTAAAACAATACTCTTATAATCCAGGGCAGAGAGTCAAAGACTGTGTCAGTCCAGTCAAATACAATAATACAAAAAGACTATGGCCCTTATTCATCAAGCAATAGCGCCAGGTAGTGTCTGACGAGCGCCAGGTAGCGGCAGCTGACGGCGACTACCGACTCAAGTACGCCCGGCGGCGGTCACAATGACGCATTTATCAAGCAAAATGAGGCTAGCGCCGGCGAGAGCGACGGCTAGCGCGGCATTCATCATGAAGCCGCCTGGACCGAACAGCGCCGCTGCAAATTCCCTCACAGCGCCAGGTATGAGCTGTCGCTCCCTGGCGATGTCCAATGCATTTCAATGGAGCAATCTATAATTAATCATAATTAATTGGTATTAATTTTTTTTTTTTTTTTAATGTCAAAAAATCGGAGAACACTTCTGCAATGTTAGGATTTATTTTTAAGTCAAAAAAAAAAAAATAAAAAAAATATGTGCAGAATTGATCTAACAGGTCTGAGATTAATGTATTCATATTACAAAATGATTCTAAAAACATGTATAATGTTACATTCAAAAAATATGGTTGTTTAGGGGTTAAAAACTAGTTAATACACATCGCCGCCAGCGCTCTGGGGTTTAAACAAGGAATGGACAGCGACAGCACATTCGGAGCGTGATTTGTTGATGAATATGAAGCTAGCCGTTCGCTCTGGCCATTCGTTGTCAGGCGCTCACATACAACGCTGGACCTGTGAAACAGCGACCCCCCAGCCCGTATTCAACATTACCGCACACCGACTGAGTCGCTGTCATCAAGCTAATGCCGGCCAAGCACAGCGAATACTGGCTGGCGCTGAAAAAATCACGCTACAGTCGCTCATCTGTCGCTATTAATGAATCGGCCTCCCCGTAAAAACATAGAAAAGACTCCGCGGGAAACCAAAGCTTAATTAGTTCTCTCTTTTACTTCTCCAGTAGTGTTCCTATAAGATCGCAGTGCAGCCCAGCCACCGTAATCCAATTGCACGTACCAGATTTCCTCTTTAAAACTTGCCCATCATAAATAGCTCAACTTTAAAACAATGATCATCAATCGTTAACTCCTATTTCAGCATTCAAATCTCCTCGATAATTCAGTCAGACGTTGTTACAGGGAAAAAAGTAAAAGAAAAACGGACATAGTATAGCACCATTTTTTATGTATTCAGGAATAACTTTATTGTGCTTACCCCGCAAAAGATTCAATATCGCATATCATAAAATACTCCAGTTGAAAAGACGTTGCCTTAAACTTCCTTCGTTCCAATATGGGTTATCTCATATAGTTATAAATACCACACCACCCCGGCCGTGGGCTATATAGATAAAACACACACCGCAACTGCCAAGTAGAACGTAGTGACGTCGTGGAGGGTCCCACTCAATGCGTTTCGTCTATTCCGACTTAATCATTAGGCAGCGGGCCCTCCACACCGTCAGTAATTTATTCACCTCACTTGGTGACCTTGGGATTTGGTTTGCTTTTATCTGGGTAATGCCGGCAAGGCATGAGGAAAGGGGACTTTAGTTGATGTTGATGTCAACTGAAGAGCAGCCATAAAGCCATGGCATTCCCACTGGCTTAACAAATTAATAATGACCATTTACTTGGAACCCCCAGAAATGGCTGAAATATGGGCCAAAACTTCTGCTCATCTTCAAAACTCCCATGGAGGTATAGTTACCAACATGATGTAAGAGAGCAAATGGGTCTGCAGGTTGGGCATGTACAAGACATGCACTCATTAACAAAAAAAACCCTGCTGTTTGCCACGTGAGCAGTTTGTGTGGCAGCCATTTGGAGGAGGGTTGAGTTTTGGGTGTTTATTTTGGCCATTTCCGGTGGGTGTCACGGATCTGTGCACACCAATGCCAGAGTTCTGCTCATGGTACGCAATTTCCTGTTCATGGTGTGTGAAGTTCCCCTCAAGTGCTAATCCATAATCTTTGTGTGCACGTACAAAGTTCTCCTTGCAGTACACATATTGTGAGCTCCTTCCTTACTGTGCAGTTGCGCTGATTGTTGCATGTCTACTGACCATTCTCAGGGACCTTTATAAGGAGCTTTTGGCGCCAAGATGGCACCAGAAAATCTTCTTAGGATTTTTCTCCTGCGTTTCTGTTTCTGCAGACGTCAGACTCTGAACACTTGGCTATTTGACAGTCTTCCTGTTACAGAACCTTGTTTGTACCCAGACATTGCATTTCTGCTACCAGCCCTTTGACTTGGATTTGGACTTTGGATTATTCTTTGCATGCTACCTGATATACTGGCTGGAGAGGTCCTTCAACTCCAGGCTGCAGGGTTTAGTCCTGGACTCTGGAAGCTGCTTGTTTTAAATCTATCCTTGCCAGTGGGACCCTGGTTCCCCACAGTCCATGTGCTACCTTGTTCTTGACAAGCTGTTTCGTAAATTGGTGGTGGAGGGCTTCCTTCCAATTTTGTAAAGTTTATAGAAAGTCGTCTCCAACCCCTATCACTTACCCTTCATAAATAACCATGCCAGAGTGGAAGGTTAGTACGCAGTGGACGAACATGGAAGGGGGCTCAAACAACACCTCAGAGTATCTGGAACACTCAGTCGAAGTGAAGATCATGGTCCAGCATGCCAGAAGCAAGCAGAAGAGCAAAAAGGGTAAGTGAACATCGGTGTCTCCGGATTCCAATATAGCAGTGACGGCCGGGAGCAGCACAGAACACAGCAGGAAAGAGGCAGCACCAGTGTAAGAAGGAGAGGAAAGAGGATAGAGGGTTGAGGGCCATGGAGGAAATCTCAGTAGATTCCTGTGGTAGTTGGACCCATCCACTCTCCACACCCCAGAATCCAGTCCAGCAGCCCGTCACACATCCTCACACAGCTCAGATCCATAGTGAGGGAAGAGGTTTGGCCCATATTAAGGCATGAAGTCACAATAGTGACAGCTAAACACACATCAACCAACTTGCAACCAACCAACCTGTGCAAAGTGTGCAGCAGGAAGCAGCTGTAACTTTCCTAAGCCCTGCGATCCGGTTGGTGGTCAGAGTTCTCCCTGTTAAATAAACTACGGCCGGGGCTACAGAAAGATGGCCACCTCTCCCTTGAGTGAGGACAAGTGCTGCTAGCTGCTGCCAGTGTCCTCACTCATGAAAGCAGTGGCCATCTTTCTGCCCCAGCCGCAGCCTGTTTAACAAGGAAAGAACAACGTCCACCAACCACAAAACGAATCGTCGGCTTGTCGGCTTCCTGCTGCACACTCTGCATTTGTTTATAGCGCCCCCCTGACCCTGTCACCACAATTTGTATTTTTTTTACAGTCCCGATTCTGTCTATGGGTGGCCCCTTGACAAGTGTGAGCTGCGGGGGGAATCACCCCCAAACCTCGGGTCTCCATTGATTTCAATGGGGACCAGGTTTGGGTTCAACGTTCAACCAGGGTTCGTCCAACACTATTCTTCAATTTAAAAACACAAAACAGTTTAGGACATTGCCAAACGTAGCCCAACACAATGATTTAGCAACTGTCTTTGCCTGCAGTATCCGTTTAAGTCAGCTTTTTTTTTGTATTTTATCTCTACTTCCAAAAGAAGATCATCGTGCCGAGTCTACCCTGGCCATGCGAGGAATTTTCATAATGGCTTTTGAATGTACAGTATGGATATTGCTCATCATCACACTGTGCAATCCCCCTAGGCCGGGCTTTTTGGGCCATTGCTTTAGTTAATTGGCAATTAAATAAAATGATAGCAATTAAGCAACATTTTTGAGCAAATGCATAGTGCTGCAAAAGTATTGCCGCGCGTCGGTAATTACCGAGCTGCTTGGAAATTTTCTCTGAAGGAAAGGTGTAATTCTATCATTTCTTTTTTGCAGCGATTCATAACAACAAACTGAGTCAAGCACAAAAAAAAGTATCACATGTGCATGTTGTGGGTTATTTGTAAGTATAATAGAAGCATCTGAATACACACATTTACAAATGATTGGATTGTACGTCTGACCGGAGTGGCTCCCCGGTGAATGTTTTTTTTTTCTTCGCACTTTTGCTTGACACATGCTGAGCGGTAACGCCATAATGCCTTCTCTAAAGCACATAAACGCACATTATTATGATAAGCTATTCAAATTGAACCAACGGCTGCGATTCCTATTTTTGTTTCAGGGACAATAAGCATTTTATGTCTAGGTGTGTTACAATGTGTCGGTGTATACATATCGAGAGGTATATGTTGTCTTCAAGCGTATGTTTCGTAGCTGGGGTAATTTTACTGCCATGGTTAGTTCACGTGGTGCTTAGTTGTACATCTAAGGCCACTTCCAATATGGCAGTCATAGTACATAGTTACATAGTTATATAGTTATATAGTTAAAACAAAAAAGATACTGGGAAGTCCTCCAAACACTTCCCACAAGGGTCCCAGTGATATGGCCATCATTCCCCACTCTAATCCTGATGGTGGCCCATCTATCCATTGCGTGCCGTGAAAGAGTACCCAAATGAGAACACCCTAATTTCCTAATATATGAGCATTGGGTACAGGACCCACCCTGGATTGACCCAAATAGATGATAAACTCTATAGTGGATCTGTCATGTCCCATGGTCATCCTTACGGCAGCCTTCTAAACCCTGTATACCACGGCTGTTTACGGTATGGCACCATGATTTGCTGTTATTTCAGAAGTTTTTAATGTGAGTTTGGCAATAAAGATTGAGGCCCTTATTCATCAAGCGATAGCGCCAGGTAGTGTCTGACGAGCGCCAGGTAGCGGCAGCTAACGGCGACTACCGACTCAAGTACGCCCGGCGGCGCTCACAATGACGCATTTATCAAGCAAAATGAGGCTAGCGCCGGCGAGAGCGACGGCTAGCGCGGCATTCATCATGAAGCCGCCTGGACCGAACAGCGCCGCTGCAAATTCCCTCACAGCGCCAGGTATGAGCTGTCGCTCCCTGGCGATGTCCAATGCATTTCAATGGAGCAATCTATAATTAATCATAATTAATTTGGATTAATTTTTTTTTAAATTTTTTTAATGTCAAAAAATCGGAGAACACTTCTGCAATGTTAGGATTTATTTTTAAGTCAAAAAAAAAAAAAAAAAAAAAATTTGTGCAGAATTGATCTAACAGGTCTGAGATTAATGTATTCATATTACAAAATGATTCTAAAACCATGTATAATGTTACATTCAAAAAATATGGTTGTTTAGGGGTAAAAACTAGTTAATACACATCGCCGCCAGCGCTCTGGGGTTTAAACAAGGAATGGACAGCGACAGCACATTCGGAGCGTGATTTTTTGATGAATATGAAGCTAGCCGTTCGCTCTGGCCATTCGTTGTCAGGCGCTCACATACAACGCTGGACCTGTGAAACAGCGACTCCCCAGCCCGTATTCAACATTACCGCACACCGACTGAGTCGCTGTCATCAAGCTAATGCCGGCCAAGCACAGCGAATACTGGCTGGCGCTGAAAAAATCACGCTACAGTCGCTCATCTGTCGCTACCTGGCGCTATTGATGAATCGGCCTCCCCGTATATCAATTAATCATTGTGTGGAGTGCAAGTGTTAGTCCCCTGGGACCCTTGTGGGAAGTGTTTGGAGGACTTCCCAGTATCTTTTTTGTGCAATTGCAGTAGGGCCCCGGTTATAGGGCAGTGCACCCCGTCGTTTTACCTTTATTTGAGTATCATAATAATTGGTGCCACCTGCAAACACTTCTAGTAGTTATATAGTTACATAGTTACGGCCAGGCTGATTCATTACTACCGCAGGTATTGGCAGATGAGTGTCTGGACAGAGGCGCTAAGAGCGACCTCTAGTATACGCTGTGATCGGCTATCGGGCGCTGTAACAGTCGCTGTGGTAACCTGGCCGGCATTGATGAATGAGATGTATGTTGGGCACTCTAACACCAGTACAGCACTGCAGCGAGCGAGACGTAGCGCCAGCTCATTGCGACCAACTCTCAGCGACTCACACCATATTCAACAAAAAAACACACACAGCGTAGGCGCTCTGGATCTGGTCGCTGTAGCATAGAGCGCCAGACGCTATGTGATTAAAGTCTGGTTTTGAACACACACCCACCAGTAACAAAGCGAAAACACATGGAATGACATTGTTGTAACACTGTGACATTAATACTTTAGTACCAGACCTGTAATGACAATTCTGCATAAAAATATAAAAAAAAAAATTCAAAAATTACTTTTTCTAGGCCAGGAGACGTCACACAATTATTTGAGAGAAAAAAAAAATTGAAAACAAAAAACCCTGTTTAAACAGAAGAAAAGGATTGTCCATTGAAATGTATGGGAGAGCGACAGGTATCAACAGGTAATACCTGGCGGTCTGGAAGCTAGAGCGCTGGCGCTATACACTGAGTCACATGTAATAATACATGTTACGAAACATGGTGCTGTTAGAGGCGTTCCCCAGATTCGCTTTCATAAATGTGGTTTCCTGTACAGCGCCCGATGTTCACAGACGCTGCCTGCCGCTACGAGGCGCTACCTGGCGCTATCCCTTAATGAATTAACCGCATAGTTACATAGTCCATCAAGTTCAACCAAGGGTGTTGGGGCAGGGGAAGTTATATTTTATTTTTTGTTACTGATAACAGCTAATAGTAACTGTTGATGTTATTTTCTTCTAAATAAGCATATCATCCTTTTTTTGAAACTGTCAGCGGTTGATGCTGTAACAAGCTTCCTTGGGAGGCTATTCCACAGATTTATAGTTCTTATGTTAAAGAATGATTGTCGCCTCTGGAGACTGAATTTCTTTTTTTCCAGTCGAAGGCAGTGCCCCCTTATCTTAAGAGAGCATTTTACCTGAAATAGTGTTTCCCCATATTTTTGTATTGGCTATTTACATATTTATACAAGTTAATCATGTCCCCCCTCAGTCGTCTCCTCTCAAGACTAAACAGATTTAATTCCCGTAATCTATTTCCTCATAACTAAGATCTTTAAATCCTCTTATTAGTTTGGTGGCTCTCCTATGCTTCCTTTCCATAGTTAGAGCATCCTTTCTATGAACGGGTGTGCAGAACTTGATGGCCTTGGAAGCAGCTGCTGGACATTGCATACTGTTATTTAGCCTGTGGTCTACCAGTGCCCCCAATTCCCCATCCCCATGTGTTTCCCCACATTTTTTGCATTGGCCATTTATATATGGCCATAGTCAAAAACCAGGTCAGAACCCCTCAAGTAAAGAAATATTAAAATATTAAATAGGTTTTGTCAGGACTAATTTATTTTCAGTAGACCAGGCTTGGAGAGCATCGTGTTGAGAATCATGATAGCTCCTAAATGAGCAGAGTACTGATTGGTTACAGTATCTTATAGCTAACAAGTGTGGGGCCGACCTGGGAGCCCCCTGCAATCATGGCCGCCAGCAATCATGTAACCGGGGGCCACGACAGAGAATACAACCCCGACCCATGTGACCACCGTCTCCTGAGACACAATGTGGCCCGGCCATCTCCATGCCCATGAGCTAGGAAATGGGCGGGGGTCCACTTTAAAGTTTTCAATATATCTCAAATATCTGCTTACCTGTTTCCAAGAATAAACTCACTCACACTTAGTCCAGAGTCTAGTCCACTTAGTACTTACATTTTAATAATGTTCAGCAGACTCATCGCATGTTCCTGCATTGGATGCGTAACAATGGCAAAACATATCAATATTGTATTGCCAGTAACACATATGAATAATTAGGTTCTATTGCTGTAAACATACACAGGCAGAAGCTTCATACTAAAGACTTCTGACCCTAAAGCATAGCTGGAAACAAGACTTCACCCAGAGGGTTAGAGAGTCTTCGAAGGTCAGTGAACTCCACCCACCAATAGACGCTGGCCGCTAGACAATATTGGATTTCGCCATGGGGAAATATCTTACATGCGATACATCAATATACAAAACACATGTTATTTGGACAGTGTTCTCATTGTATGTATATATTATTTAGCTGTTTAGCGTGTTGTATTTTGACAGGATATACAGTATATTTGCTTCCTGTTTAGGTGTCTTGAAGTGGCCCAAAACCCACCGCAAGGGAATCGATCTCCTGGGCCGATCCATTCCCTCCCCCCAGGGCATCCAAAATCAGGATGCCCCGCTGTGTGAAACCCCCCAGGTTGCCCCATACACTTATTTTGTTTCCCAGTCCAACTTCGCATACGCGAGCCGCGGCCTCATCCCTGCTATCCCTCTAGCAGGGCGCGTGTGAATGGCCGGCATGGGCACACTCCCTTTTAGAGGGTAGCGAAGGGATGCGGCCATCAGCGCGCTCGGGGCCACTGGCCTTAGACAAAGGCTTAGATCATCAAAAAACAACCAATATACTCCGCACCAACAGGATATGATATATATGTGTGCAAGCCTCCAACTGGACCTATCCACTAAAGATACCTGAGGAACAAGAAAGAAATAGGGGCCGCCAGACTAAGCCCCCATTGGTCCAGGGAAAAAACAGTACCGCACCACCTCAAATATAAAATGTATATCACCTTTATTAAATTATTTGCAAAATATACACCGCAGAAGGACAAACACACTACACAAGATTAAAATACATTACTAAAAACATGAAATATCGGGATGTTAAAGCTGGCTACCTATGCTGTAAAGTACAATTTTAATTGGCATAATATAAGGGGTTCCCCAATGCTATCCCCAAGTGCTAATGCAAAGCTAAAAATTAATATACTCAACAGTGCTACAAAATACAACGGTGTGAATAAATAAATATGAGGTATCAAATGCAATTACAAAATATTATAAAGAATGTGTGTAAACAATCCAATATGCAATTTTATATTTGAGGTGGTGCAGCACTGTTTTTTCCCTGGACCAATGGGGGCAAAGGCTTAGATCATATGATGTCAGTGGCTCCGAGCGCGCTGACTGGACGAGTGGCCGTGCATGCGCCGTAGGACCGGGAAGAGGTGAGTTGGTTTCGGCGACCTGGGGGGCTTCACACAGTGGGGCATCCCCGATAGGGGTGCCCTGAGGGAAAGGACCAAAACCCAGAATAGTCAAAATCCTGGATTTTGGTGCACTTTAAAGAGGAAATCCATGCATTCTGTGACAACCCCACCCACCCCTCTCTCCACCTGTGCTAAGCTCATACCTCCCAACTTTTCAGGGTGGGAAGAAGGGACATTTGTTAAATTAAGCCCCTCATTGAGTGATGGTAGGAGATAGAGTGTAACAGTAGCAGTAACAATAGAAACATTTTAAATAGGCAAATGAATCATTTATCGCTGCAGATCTGCATGTTACACCTGAAAGAGGGACAAATGAGAACAACGAGGGACAGGGGGACATGGACTCAAAAGAGGGACAGTCCCTCCAAATCAGGGACACTTGGGAGGTATGGCTAAGCCCAATTTGTGCAATAAATAAAATTACTTACTGGCTGGGGAACTCTGCATAGAAGCAGTGATAGGCTTTGGATCCTGTTCGAAGCTGGATTCTACTTAGAACTTACCGGCGACTGGCAAGATCCGGGGTAAAAAATTTGGCCTGCCATAAATCAGTGCTGGCAGGTGACACGCTGACCATCACTTGGACCACTTACCAATTTTCAAAAAAGTTAGAAAAATTGATATATACAGTTTTAAAATAAAATTCACCTTTGCTGTGTCTTTTCTAATCTGACCTCCGGCAAGCGGCGTCCTCTCTGCAGGTCCACCTGGTCATGGGGATCTTCCTGTTCCGGCACCTTATGCTGGAGAGCGGCAATCTGCAGTGAGGGGGGGACACAGATCACTAGTGGTTCACCAAGTTAGTGCTGGGCCCACCTTAAAAGCAACAATTTATACCACATCCCCCATGTGACTAATGACAGGAGAATCATCAGAATGTCAATTGTCACTTGGGGGGATGGCATAGAGGCTCCTCCTCTATGGTACATGGCAGAATGGCACAGATTCATTATATATATATATATATATATATATATATATATATATGTATCATGTGTATATACATTGTATATATAGCTACCATTTGTCAGCGGACTTCTGGGAAACATAACACCCACACATCAGCCTTTCCCGAGTTAACACTTCCCTGTGAAATCCTGCTAAATGAACATAGAGGCTGATTCACTACTAGCGCCAGATATTGCCAGATGAGCGTCTGTATAGCGACGCTTAGAGCGACCGCTAGTAGACGCTGTAAGCGGGTATCGGGCACTGTAACAGAATGTCTCTGTCGCTGTAGTAACCTGGCCTGCATTGATGAATGTGATGTGTATTGGGCGCTCTAACAACATATAGCGCTGCAGTGAGAGGTAGCGCCAGCTCGGTGCGTCCGGCACTCGGTGCTTCACACCATATTTAACAAAACACTAGACACACAGCGTCGCCGCTCTAAAGCTGGGCACTGTAGCATAGAGCGCCAGCCGCTGTGTGATTAAAGTCTGTTTTTGAACACATATCCACCAGTAACAAAGCGAAAACACATGGAATTACATTGTTATAACATTGTGACATTAAAAATGTAAAAAAACCCGCGCTTAAATTCTTAAATGTGCATGAAAAATTATAAAAACACTATTTTATATATTCTGCTCAACGTGTGTAGAACTTAACTATCCCAATAGGTTCAAACTAACAATTACCAATACTTAAAACACAGAGCAAGTGATCTTTAACTTTAAGGTGGATCTTGGAATATATCACATGTAAAAAACTAAGAATTTTCAATGGAAAGTCCAAACATATGGCTCAATCGTCCATTACAGTCATTGAAAGCAAATTTCCAATGTAATAGTGCCGGTATGTAGAGATTCAGAGGGGGATGGTGCTCGGAGAGCGCTACAGACCTCCGGCGCTATACACTGAGCCACCTGTAATGATGAATCGGGCGCTACATGGTGCTGTTAGAGTCGCTCACCAGATTCGCTTTCATAAATGTGGATTTGCGTACAGTGCCCGGCATTCACCAGGCGCTGCCTGCCGCTACGAGGCGCTACCTGGCACTATCCCTTCTTAAATAACCCCCCATAATAAAGGATGTACATCCTGCCACACCCGGGAAAGTTGTGATCCAAACTTTGAAATGTCTCATAAACTTCTTTCTTAGATAACTTTAGTTACATTCATGTGATATTAATACAAATGACATGAACAGTTGCAGCAGAATTTGCATTTTCATGTCATACCAAACATCAAATGGCTAGTGGACCGATCATGGCTAGAAAATCATACTCATATATGAGAAGCCATAGATATATGGCTTTTGATGTCAAATGGAGGACAATATTTTGCTGGGTTAGAAAATAACATTTTATAAATTGTGAAACATATTTGGGAAAAGTTATGATGTGGATCAGAATCGGAGAAATATTTTACCTCTGCACACTAGCCAACGAGGTATAGACCTTTTCACACCTCTTGCTGTCAAGGGACAACAAGCCAGGTTACAGACAGACCAGACCATCCCCCCCGATTGACTGATGAAAGATCAACAGGCATTAACAACATACATCTCCATAAAATAAGGGGGATATTTTAGAAGGGATAGCGCCAGTTAGCGCCTCGTAGCGGCAGGCAGCGTCTGGTGAACACCGGGCGCTGTACGGGAAACCACATTTATGAAAGCGAATCTGGTAAGCGCCTCTAACAACACCATGTAGCGTCACATGTATTATTACAGGTGGCTCAGTGTATAGTGCCGGCACTCTAGCTTCTAGAGCGCCATGTAGTACCCAACGCTCAGCGTCGCTCTCCAATACATTTCAATGGGGTTTCATTAGTTGTGTATAAACAGCGTGTTTGGCAATGTTAATTTTTGTTTTTTTGCTCCAATCATTGTGTGACGTCTCCTGGCTTTTAGAAACTTTTTTGACTTTTAATATTTTTATGCAGAATTGTCATTACAGGTCTGGCACTAAAGTGTTATTGTCACAGTGTTAAACAATGTCATTCCTGGGTAAAATTATTCCATGTTTGCATCTGTACTGGATGAAATAATTCTATGTTTGCATCTGTCCTTTGAAAAATATTTCTACGCAGCTTAAATGACACACAGATGACCTTTGTATCGTATTACGCGCCCAACACTCATCAAGCTAATTTTTTCTCACACCTTTTGAAAAAAATGTAAGAACATAGCAAAGGGCTACTAATTATGGCCGGTGACTCCAATGTAGCACTAGATTCTAAGTTTGATAGGTCACCCCAGCAGGGTAGCGGGTCCTCCTCTCCGTCCATGCAGCAACCTCCAAATCGTATCAATGCCATGCTGCGGGACGCGACTCTGATAGATGTGTGGCGTGAATTGAACCCTCAAAAACGGGATTACACCTTCTACTCGAATCCCCATAATTCGTTTTGCAGAATTGATCATATCATGGTGCCCCAGAATGTTATACCCATGATTGGCAAATGCCAAATTCTAGCCACGCCTTGGTCAGACCATGCCCCAGTACTCATGAGGTTCGCGGCTACCCCCCCCCCCCCCATTGCCAGAACGTTCAAGTGGAGACTAAATGACCTGCTTACACGCAAGGAGACCCATGACCAGATCCTCCAGTCACTTAGGAATTACTTTGCAATAAATGCCAATTCAGCTACGGTGGTGAGTGTATGGGAGGCCCATAAGGTAGTGATGAGAGGAGACATTTTTGCGTTAGCTACCTCTATCAAAAGGAGCAGAACAGAAAAGATTACCCAGCTAACAACCAATTTAGAACAGCTACAAACTGCATGGAAAGCGAACCCCTCAAGGGAACTTAAGAAAAAGGTAGATGAGGTCAATATGCAACTTAACGTAGCGTTAGACGAGATAGCAGAGAAGAAGCTTAGATGGGGTAGGCAGATGATGTACGCAAGGGCCAACAAACCTGATACCCCTTTAGCAAACAAGCTCCGATACTCAGGACCGAAACAGACTCCAATCACGCTACGGTCTGCAGAGGGTAACAGTACTGCTAACCCCGTCAAAATTGTTGACATTTTTAAAAAAATGTTGGGCAAGCTTTATGCGGCGCCCCATGCGTTCCCTCGGGAAAGAGCTATCAAATTTCTAGACTCGATCTCGCTCCCTGAGGTGGCAGAAACTCATAGAGCCAACCTCGAAGCAGAGATCTCGGTTCCGGAAGTTTTAAGGGCGATCAAAAGCTTTAAGGCCTCCAAGGCACTGGGGCCCGATGGCTTCTCAAACTTATATTATAAGAAATATGCTGCAGAACTAGCACCTCACCTAGCTAGAATGTTTAATTCCATTAAAGAGAGAAGCACATTGAACCAAACCTCTTTGGAGGCATTCATAAGCATGATCCCGAAACCGGACAAGGATCAGCTGAACCCACAGAAATATAGGCCCTTATCCCTGCTTAATGTGGATCTTAAAATCCTGGGGAAAGTTTTGGTCTCTAGGATTAATGAATTTTTGGGCACCCTGATCGGGAAGGATCAAGTGGGGTTTGTACTTAATAGGCAAGCCTCAGATAATATTCGTAGAGTTACATTTTATCAAACTAGCCCAGCAGAGGGGCATCCACAGTCTTCTCTTGTTGCTGGACATGCAGAAGGCCTTTGATTCCCTATCGTGGGATTATATGTCTCTTGCCCTTCAGACATGGGGATTTGGAAGCAATTTTTTAACATGGATACGGTCCATATACTCGTCTCCTTCAGCAAGAGTTCAATATGGGGGATACCTTTCAGAGCCATTCCCACTCAGCAGAGGTACGCGACAAGGGTGCCCTCTCTCTCCAGTGTTATTTGTTTTGGCCCTGGAACCGCTGGCAGTTGCAATCAGGACACACTCGGATATAACGGGGATAGAGTTAGCGGGATATCACCATAAAGCATGCCTTTTCACGGACGACATCCTATTAATCCTCTCGTGACCCCATATCTCGCTACCCAATGTCCTCCACCTTCTAGATGCCTTCTCGCAAATCTCTGGCCTCAAAGTTAACAAAGAAAAATCCTTGGGGTTAAACTTAAACGATCCTTCCCAGATACTAACATCGCTTCAATCCAACTTTCCCTTCCGTTTGGCCCCGGGGACACTATCATATCTGGGGGTCAAGGTCACTCCTCACTATCACACTCTATACCAGGCTAACTACACCCCCCTTCTTTCGATCGCTAAAAACCATGCTTGACTCTTGGCAGGGACATGGGATTTCGTGGATAGGAAGGATCAGCGCTGTAAAAATGACCCTATTACCCAAAATGCTCTATCATTTTAGGACGCTCCCTGTTCAAATCCCTGCGCACCAGATTAGAAGCATACAGAATAGCATAATGAGATTTGTCTGGGGAAGAACCAGACCGAGGGTAGCTAAAACCACTATGTTTAGACACAGGACGGAAGGAGGGCTGGGGGTTCCGTGTGTGAACAAATACTACTTGGCTGCGCAAATTGCGCAGTTACATAGCTTACATCTCGAAGTAGAAACCCCCCTTTGGGTCTCCTTAGAGGCCATGGCATGCGACCCCATCCCCATAGATAGCCTGATTTGGACCCCACCACAATATAGGCCCCGGATCACTTGTCCTGTCCTAAACCATTCCCTCCGTGTGTGGGACGGGGTGAAATACTCGGGGAAGCTAATTTCGCCGCACCTCCCAGCTATGCGTCTATTCAGAAATCCCTGGTTCCCTCCAGGGATGAAGAATCCTGAGGCATTCGCGTGGTGGAGGCGGACAGGTATTAATAAAGTTCATCATCTAATAGATAGGGAGGAAATAGTTTCTTGGCCCACATTAGTGTCAAAAGAAAATGCACCAACTGCCGAATGCTTCAGGTACCTCCAGATCCGCCACTGGTTAGCTCCCTTGCTAAAGAACAAGACCCCTGGGATGGATAAAACGACCTTTGAGAAGGTGTGCCTTCAGGGGGCACCGACACCAGGCCTTATTTCTATGATATATGCCCATCTTACGACAATACCGGCCAATCTAAAGCATGAATATATGATAAAATGGGAAACAGATCTGAACCTGGTTCTGGATAGAAAAGAATGGACGGACATCTGGGCAGGGATTAACAAATGTTCTATAAACATCACCACGTTGGAAGCGGCATATAAGATGCTCACGAGATGGTATCTGGTTTCGTCCCGCGTGGCGAAAGCAGTCCCAGGGTACCCGGCAACCTGCTTCCGCGGCTGTTCCACAGAAGGGAAGGTTCTTCACATTTGCTGGGAATGCCCGAAGGTTAGGAGGTTCTGGTCTCGGGTCTTTGGCCTGCTATACACTCTCCTGCGCAATAATCTACGTAGGGACCCCTGGGTCGCTTTGCTACATGTGAGGCCAGAAGGTATTACCAAGCCCCAGCATGCCTTGCTGACCCAGATCATGCTGGCGGCAAAATTAGCTATTGCTAGCTCATGGAAAAAAGGAAATGTCCCATTTCCGATGGTAAAAGAGAGGCTGAATGGCATTTTTATTAACGAAAAACTAACCAGCATCCTGAGAGACTCCCATGAGAAATTTGGATTAAGATTTGGAGCCCTTGGGTGGAATACTCGTTTCCAGATCTGAGAAGAGAGGCCCTGCTGCAGTGAGAGATGGCCAGCAAACCCTTCCCTTTAATTGTATATCGACATATATATATATATATATATTGTAGACATGTCACTGGAGAAGTGGTCGAGGGGGTGTACATTTCACCTAGGTTACTACGCTGGGTGAGATGGTAAGTCCAGGATTGATTTGTTTCCCAGCAGTGGTATGCTGCTGAGGTGTTGTTCAATTTTGCCGGGCCTGGATTTATATGGAATGGCAGGTAGGTTTGGTAGAGGGACCTGTCATTCCACACCCCTCCGATCCTGTTTGGGTTTTGAATCAGGTGAGCTCTGATCCTAATTAGCCTGGGAGGTAAAAGCTCTGCAGAGCTGCAGGCTATTGCTCTCAGCCTGAAATGAACAGCCTGTGTGTGTGTGTGAAGGAAGCTGCGAACGCAGCCACTGCTGGAGCTAAAAACTCACCCTGCGATGTCCAGGCGAACGCTGTATTTTGAAAGTGTCAGCTAGGTGAGAAGAACCTGCTAGTAAGCGCCCAGACGGGCTAGGTCTTTATTTTGTTTTGTACACTAAAGAAGCACGCTGCTGCTGTATGTTTTGTTTACTGGACTGTTTATGCCATGAATAAACGCCAAGACCTGCTTTTATAACACCTAAGTCTGTCGTGAACTGTGTCCAAACACACCATCCCCCGGGAAGATCCCTACAATTGGTGCTGCGGAGCGGGCAAAACGGTTGCTAGGGGCAACGGTGTGGACAGACTTGGCTACAGCTGCCTATGTCTTGGGTGAAAGCTGCAACTACACTCCAAGAACAGTCGGGCAACATGGAGGAGATGCTGAAGCAGTTTATGCAAGTAAGTTTGCAACAACAACAGGCCCAGATAGAGGCTAATAGACGCCATGAACAGACCATGGCTGCCCAACAACAACTTATTGAACACCTGATTGCAAAACAAGAGGCGCCTGTGGTTGCTAACCCCCACACAGTGGTGCGAGCCGCTCCAGAGACTTTTGATGTGAAAAGAGCTGTGCAGCGAGCGCTGCAAAAGATGACTGCTGAGGATGATGTTGAGGCCTTCCTAACTGGGTTTGAGCGTGCGGCTGAGCGAGAGAAGTTACCCGTCGCTGAGTGGGCAGAGGTAATTGCGCCCTATTTAACAGGGGAACCTCAAAAGGCCTACTATGACCTCAGTGAGCAAGAGGTTAAGGACTATACTCGGCTAAAAGCGGAGATACTTGCCCGGCTAGGCGTTACTACTGCGGTCCGTGCCAGGAGGGTACGCAACTGGAGCTACAGTTTGGACAAATCGGCGAGGTCCCAGATGTATGACCTGATCCATTTGGCGAGGAAGTGGTTGGAGCCAGACACTTCTACTCCTGCACAGATCCTAGAGAGGGTTGTGATGGACCGCTACCTCCGAGCACTTCCTGCTGACCTGCAACGCTGGGTGGGACAAGGTGACCCTAAGAATGCAAACGAACTTGTCAACCTTGTGGAGAGATTCCAGGCGACTGAGGACTACCTCCGTGATGTTTCTGCAGCCTCCTCACCTCCCCGGAGTGCCAGATCTGTGCCATCAGCTGGTAAGAGACTTCCATCTATTGGGGGAGTATGGAGGGGTGCTGAGGGAGGAAAAAGGGCTCAAGTGGTGTCTCAGGGGCAAAAGACTGGAGATGGTCCCGGGTGGCTAAGTAGCCCTAAAAAGGACTCCTGGCCAAGGAGAACAGGCTCTATCCAGTGCTGGAGATGCCATGAGACGGGACACGTGTCTGCCCATTGCCCTCTTACCACTGAGCCCATGGACTGTGAGGTTAGTCGGCGTCAGTCGCTATTTGCGGAACCATCTTGTGTTGCAGTTCCTGGACTAGAGACTGAACCGCAAATCTGCGACATTACAATTAATGACTTTCCTGTTAAGGCGTTGCTGGACTCAGGAAGCCTCGTAACCTTGGTGCATGCCAGCCTGGTGGCTGGGGACTTTGAGTGTAAAAAGCATATGAGTGTTGTTTGTATACATGGGGATACAAAAGTGTACCCTATAGTGCTGGCTGAAGTCGGGACTAAACAAGGCACCGTACAATATGAAGTGGGTGTGGTTAAAAATCTCATGCACAACGTAATACTGGGGCGCGATTTTCCACTATTCTGGGCTCTCTGGGGAAAAAGAAAATCCCCCGAAAGGAGTGAGGATACTCCTAAGGTTGTTGCGTTACCCCCTGTAAATGATAAAAGTGTGCAGGATGAAAATAATTGTTTTCCTTTACAGGTCCTGGCTGGAGAGGAGGAGGCTCCTCCCACTGAGCAAAATATACCCGACTTAGAGGTGTCTAGGGATAATTTTGGGACTGCACAGTTACAGGACCCCACTCTCAAAAATGCAAGAGAGCAGGTTGCTGTCATGAATGGGGTACCTCAGGAACCAGATGCTGAGAAAAGATTTCCACATTTTTCTGTGACTAATGATCTTTTCTATAGAGTCACTAAGGTTAAGGATGAGATTGTGGAACAGCTTCTGGTGCCTAAGCCGTACCGGCGTCAGGTGCTGGACATGGCACATAACCATGTTCTTGGGGGACACTTGGGGACTGACAAAACGCAGGAGAGGGTTCTCCAGAGGTTCTACTGGCCGGCGATATATGGTGATATTAAAAAGTACTGCGAGTCGTGCCCCACATGTCAGCTTAGTGCCCCAGTGTCACATTTTCGCAGTCCTTTGGTTTCGCTCCCTATTATAGAGGTGCCTTTTGAGCGTATAGCCATGGATTTAGTGGGTCCCATTGTAAAATCCGCTAGAGGACACCAATATATTCTGGTGGTCATGGATTATGCGACCCGCTATCCTGAAGCTGTGCCCTTAAGAAACACCGCATCTAAAACAATTGCACGTGAGTTGTTTTATATGTTCTCTAGGACTGGAATCCCCAAAGAAATCCTAACTGACCAAGGTACACCCTTTATGTCAAAGGTGATGAAGGAGTTATGCAAACTATTTAAAATCTCACCCATCCGTACCTCTGTATACCACCCCCAGACGGACGGATTGGTGGAGAGATTTAACAAAACTTTGAAACATATGCTGAAAAAAGTGGTGGAAAAAGATGGCCGTGACTGGGATCATTTGTTACCCTACCTCATGTTTGCTATTAGGGAAGTGCCCCAAGCGTCCACAGGGTTCTCACCATTCGAGTTGGTCTATGGTCGTCACCCTAGGGGTCTACTGGACATTGCAAAAGAGACATGGGAGAGCGAGTCCACCCCATACAGGAGCGTTATTGAGCATGTAGCACAAATGCAGGACCGTATAGCCGCTGTAATGCCCCTAGTAAGGGAACACCTCCAGAGGGCGCAAGAGGCCCAAAGTAGAATTTACAACCGGTCTGCAAGAATCAGGACATTTAACCCAGGCGATAGGGTTCTTATACTAGTTCCCACTGTTGAGAGTAAATTCCTGGCGAAGTGGCAAGGTCCCTATGAGATTGTGGAAAAGGTCAGTGAGGTGAACTACAAGGTGCACCAACCAGGTAGAAGGAAGCCTTTCCAAGTTTACCACGTAAACTTGATTAAGCCCTGGAAAGACAGGGAATCCTTGGGGGCGACAAATACTGTTAATAATTTGTCACAACCAATCCCTCCAGTCAAGGTTGGTGATACCCTATCAGTGTCACAGAAACAGGAGGTTCAGGAATTTTTACAGAAAAACAAAGACAAGTTTTCTGACCTTCCAGGGCGTACACACCTCATCTGTCATCACATTGAAACTGAGCCTAGAAGCAGAGTAAACCTCAAGCCCTATAGGATCCCAGAAGCCCGTAGGGAAGCCGTATCTGCCGAGGTAAAACGTATGCTTGATCTGGGAGTAATTGAGGTGTCACAGAGTGAATGGTCCAGCCCGATTGTATTAATCCCAAAGCCTAATGGAACTTGGAGGTTCTGTAACGATTTCAGAAAGTTGAATGAGATCTCAAAATTCGATGCCTATCCTATGCCCAGGGTAGATGAGTTGATTGAGAAGTTGGGTAATGCCAGATACATAACCACCCTCGATCTCACAAAGGGCTATTGGCAGATTCCACTTACTAATGAGGCTAAAGAGAAAACTGCATTCTCCACCCCTGATGGGCTATTCCAGTATGTAGTGATGCCGTTCGGGTTACATGGAGCACCTGCGACTTTCCAGAGGTTGATGGACTTGATTTTGCGACCACATCGTGATTACTCAGCTGCCTACCTCGATGATGTGGTCATTTTTAGCCCTGATTGGGAAAGTCACCTCTGTAAGGTACAGGCTGTATTGGATACCATAAGTGATGCGGGGTTGACCATAAATGCCGAGAAGTGTGCAATAGCCCTAGAAGAGGCCAAGTATCTGGGCTACATTATTGGAAGAGGGTTGATTAAGCCACAGCTAAATAAAGTGGAGGCAATACAGAATTGGCCAAAACCCCTGACAAAGAAACAGGTCAGAGCTTTCCTTGGTATTACGGGCTATTACCGTAGATTTGTGCCGAACTTTGCCTCAGTTGCTGCTCCCCTAACTGACTTGACCAAGGGCGGAAAGAGAGCCATGATCACGTGGACTCCAGAGGCCGAGAAGGCTTTCCAAAGCCTTAAATCTGCCTTGTGCCAACAACCTGTGTTAGTTACCCCCGATTTCAGGCGAGAATTTCTGGTCCAGACAGATGCTTCTAACACAGGCTTAGGTGCAGTACTCTCACAAGTAGTAAATGGTGAGGAGCATCCGGTGATGTACTTGAGTAGAAAGCTAACCCCGGCCGAAAAAAATTATGCCATTGTGGAGCGAGAGTGTTTGGCAGTGAAGTGGGCCCTCGAATCCCTAAAATATTACTTACTAGGCAGGAAATTCAAGTTAGTGACAGACCATGCCCCCCTAACATGGATGAAGTTAAATAAGGAGAGAAACGCAAGAGTGACTAGATGGTTTCTGTCCCTACAAAACTTTAATTTCACTGTGGAACACAGGCCAGGGAAATTACAAGCAAATGCTGACGCATTGTCGAGGGTACATTGTCTGTGGGGACAAAATGCTCAGCCCTCCGGTCTGAAAAAGAGGGGGGGGATATGTAGACATGTCACTGGAGAAGTGGTCGAGGGGGTGTACATTTCACCTAGGTTACTACGCTGGGTGAGATGGTAAGTCCAGGATTGATTTGTTTCCCAGCAGTGGTATGCTGCTGAGGTGTTGTTCAATTTTGCCGGGCCTGGATTTATATGGAATGGCAGGTAGGTTTGGTAGAGGGACCTGTCATTCCACACCCCTCCGATCCTGTTTGGGTTTTGAATCAGGTGAGCTCTGATCCTAATTAGCCTGGGAGGTAAAAGCTCTGCAGAGCTGCAGGCTATTGCTCTCAGCCAGAAATGAACAGCCTGTGTGTGTCTGTGAAGGAAGCTGCGAACGCAGCCACTGCTGGAGCTAAAAACTCACCCTGCGATGTCCAGGCGAACGCTGTATTTTGAAAGTGTCAGCTAGGTGAGAAGAACCTGCTAGTAAGCGCCCAGACGGGCTAGGTCTTTATTTTGTTTTGTACACTAAAGAAGCACGCTGCTGCTGTATGTTTTGTTTACTGGACTGTTTATGCCATGAATAAACGCCAAGACCTGCTTTTATAACACCTAAGTCTGTCGTGAACTGTGTCCAAACACACCATCCCCCGGGAAGATCCCTACAATATATATATATATATATATATATATACTTTTTTTTCCTCTCTTCTTTCCCCTCTTTCCCTCATAGTTTCCTTTCTTTCCCTCAAGTCTCCCGCATATCTCCCTTCTCCCTTACTGTCGCTCGCCTTCCCCCCCCTCTTGCCCCGGACCGCTTGACCCCCCTCACCCCCCTGAAACCGGAGGGGTGGCGGTGTGGAGGGTTTGGAGCGGGAGGAGATAACCTACCTGCCTGTCAGTTTGAGTAAGATTGGCGATCAGTTAATAGATGTTAATTTTAAGCTGCTCATGTTGGCGCATAACTAATCTTTAGAAGCGCAAAATACCCTAAATGTGCCTTAGTAACTTGCTGAAAATGACATGTCTGTATGAGCAAATGTATAAAGAATGACAATCTGTATTATGTAACTCTTTATTTGTAAAAGAGCAATATGTCATACTGTTTATCTTTTATACAAAAAAATGACAATAAAAAGATTGAAACTGAAAAATATTTCTACATCTGTCTAGGCAAGAAAATTCTGTGGCTATCCAAAATAATGTCTGTAACCAGTGATTTGAATGGCCATATTTTTATTTTATTTTGTCTTTGCTATTAACCAGCCCTTTGAAGGCAACCAGAATGCAAATGTGGCCCTCGGTGAAAAGTGAATTTGACACCCTTGTCCTAGGGGGATGGACCAAAAACTGGGATAGTAAAAACCCTGGGTTTTGGTCCCCTTTAACAAGTACACATTTCACCAAGATGGTAAAAAGATCTGTTTACTGTAAAAATTCTGTCTGGTTCACCCAATCCTGGATAGCGGTCAAATCATGCCACCCACTGGTGTCAGCAGGTGACATGCTGGCCACCAAAATGTGTGAACTGGTATAGTGGTCCCTTGGACCTCTTCACAATTCACAGACCGGTAAAAAAATACATTAAAACAAAAAAGAACTCACTTCAGGGGGAGCCTTTGTGGAATCCCCCCATGTAACTATCTACATCACTGGAGGGGAGGGACATGAAGGGAGATTACGTGGGAGATCGCCCTCCATGTTCATCCCATCCAGTGACGTAGTCAGATGGGGGGATACTCTCTGTGGTCTAAGAGGTTCCTTACCCAGCAGGCTGGAAATGCCAAGAAAGGAGGAGGAGGCCTTTGTCCCCCTTCACTACAGATTCCAGCAGGCTGGCTGCAAAAGCCGCTTCTCCTCAAAACAACCCCAGTGCCTGTCGGACCAGAAGGGAACCCCCGACCCAGAGAACCTGAAGAAGTAAATGTGTCCCAGCTTGGGGACAGGAGGAGGAAAACGCCAAGAATTGAGTTCTTTTTTAAGGTGTTGTTTTGTATTTTTTTTAAAATGTGCCCGTCTGAAGTAACTAAAGCTTGGGGTTCCCCCACAACCCAAATTGCAGTATGGCTGGTAAGGGGGATGTTGCCCAGTTTTGGGTGTTTGCAGCTTGCTGTGCCTCCAGCCTTTCCAACCTTTGAAGGGCAACCTGGTTGTTTTCCACCAAAGCCCCAAGCAGTGTCTCCATCTGCTGCTGGTGGAGCAAACTGGTGGTCCATTGCACCACTTTAAAATATCTATTGGCGTTTTCCCGAAAAAAGTGGTTCTGTTGGCCCGCCGGTTTGCCTCCCTGATTTGGCACCACCTTACAAAAGACAGGTGACACTTGACTGCAGGCCAGGGCTGTTTTCCTCCTGGGCACTCTGTGGAGCTAGTAGGGCTGCTACTGGCAGAATGAGGCTGTAGGGAGGAGTGGTGATTGTCAGTGTACGTGGTGCCCGCAGCTGGTGGAGGTGTCCAGATAATATTGGGGGTCTCATCCAGATGTTCAGAGTGCCCTTCCTCCAGATCATTCATTTCAGCCATAAGAGGTGCCGCCTGTGTGGAGAAAGATCAACATTAGTGTTTCCCAATGTTACCACACAGCCTCCAGGGCCCCAAACTTTAACCTGGGTTCACCTTCCTCCTCCAAATTGTCTCCTGCTCTTTGCCTATTCAGCTCACTCATTTACCTCATCACTGTCTGGACTCCACTCCCTAGGTGGCTGGCTGGTGGGTGGGCCCGGCCTTGATGTTGTCTTGGTGGTAGGCACACCAGACGGGCCAGCTGGGTCTTGTGGGTGAGGTGCTACTGGCTGGGGTATTGCTGCACAGTCAATGCACTGGTAGAATCCTCTTAATAGTATATGTACCCTTTCAAAATCCCTACAAGGGGTACACACTGGGTCCCACAACGAGGGGGGCCCCCAAATTTGTGTCTGCTCACACAGCATGTTTTACAAAATTATGTTTTCTTTGGTAGCTGAAGAATTCTGGCTGTGGATCAAGCCCACCCAAAGGCGAGGGGGACCGACCAGTGGGGCTCAGAAGAAAGGTTGTAGTTGTAAGGCAGCAGCCCCAAAACCTGCCAACGTCCTCTTCCTTCTCTGAAGCAGCGCCACCACCAGCCATGGAGGCCGCTGAAGACGAGGATGTGTTGGACTTGGAGTCTCCCACAGTAAAAAAATATTTTTATAAAAAAAGTTAAGAACAAAAAAAAGAACATTTTAAATAAATCAAGAATGTTAAAGTTATATGCTGTGTGGTTTTCTATGCAACTACATAAAGCAGATGCTGAGAAAAAAAAGAGCGGTGTAAAACAGAACGGCAAAATAGAAGGTGGACGAAGTATGAAGTGAGTAACAGTGGGTAGAAGCAGATAACATGGCAGCCAAGGTACAAAGGTAAGAATGTGCGTGGACATGCAGACCACATGGGATGCCCTAGAAGCCAGCAGGGGGAAGAAGGGAAAGATGTGCAAGGACCAGGGCCGTATTTGGTGTTCATGGTGCCCTAGGCACTTTAATTGCTTGCGTCCCCTTTTTTTTAAGTTAGGTCACGGTCCATATAAAAAAAGTGTGTAGGGGGAAAGGGTGCAATGGGCTAGATGCAGAGAATGTGTGTGGAGGAGGGCACAACGGGGGAAATGCAGATAAGCATGTTCCATCTTTTACTGCATTCTGACATACAGGAGTCACATGAGCACACCAGTGGAGGGGAGATGCTCTGGTCTGCGTTCAACCCATTGCCCCCCCCCCCCCCCGTTCCCACAAATACACTCTGCATCCTTCTGTGGCTGGAGGGTGTTTGTTAGGAGGCATTCGTGTTCTGACTATATGATTTTTAATTTATTTTCTTTACTACAGTAGTAAGAGCAGTGTCCTCCCCCCCTTCCAGGCTGCCACCCTAGGCACGTGCCTAGGGTTGCCTAATGGTAAATACAGCCCTGGCAACGACATGCAGACTACTATGGGTATACTGGCAGAGGACAGCAAGAAAAACCTTAAAATAGCTGGGAACAACAAAAAAAGGCAAACGACGGAAATTAACCAAAGGAGGTTAGCAAGTTACGTCCGAAAACAGGTAAAAACTCGGCTTCCGAGACTACTGCAAATAACGTAAATGCTCGGCTAAACCGTATGTGTATGCAAATTTTAATTTAAACATATCATCTTTATTTTTTGTTTCCCTTCTCTTTTACATTTTTAGTTCAATACTGAACATTTTTTAAGTAACAAAAATAATTGGATGTTATTCCTTCCCGTGGACGGCTGAAATAATACTTAAACCCGCCGCAATGCATCTGACTCTACAGCAGCTTCTTATGAATTTCTAGATTATTAGTTTTTGTATTTATTTTTGAAATTTGTTGTCGATTCGGTGTCTGTCACGGCTTCCGACATCACAGGGATGAACCGTTGGAGAGGAGTCCGGCCCCTTGTCCGACTCACTCACACAGAGCCGACAACTCAGAAGCATCGTCCGAAGGTCTCTTATCTCCCTCCGCAGAGTGTTAGGGACGCAGCTGCCTGTCTTTGATGCTTTGTGTCTCCGCACAGATGGTGAACTTGGAGGAGAGGAGAATGCGCAGATCTCGCTCCTCGTTCCCTTGTACGCGCAAGAAGCCCGGCCGGCTGGCTGACGGGATGCAGCTGCAGCTGTGCACCTTGGCATTTAAATGTTTATTTGGAAAGTCAGCGTAGAAGAAGAAAAAATGGCTGGTTTGCATAGCGAGATACAGTGGCTATAAAAAAAAAAGTCTGCGCGCCCCTGTTACATTAGCAGGTTTTTGTCACGTAAGGAAAAAAATCAAACTCAGAAAATGAAAAAATGTAGGAACTTTTTCTACATTTAATCTTTTAAAGAGGACCAAAAATTTTGACTATCCTGTGTTTTGATCTTTGCCTCCCGATCGGGGATGCCCCGCTGTGTGAAACCCTTCGGGTCGCCTGATTAAAGTGCCTAGTCACTATAATGTATATATCACAGATGCTAAGCTGAAGGTACTGAGGAAGCGGGAGGGAGACCGTGAAATGCGTTTACATGAATGCTTAAATACATGTTACAACTGGATTTATGACATTTGTACTACAAAGCACTTGCTACAAACTGAAGAGAAAAAACAAAATGACGACTAAAAATATTTTATCGCACATAACAGTGAAACAAATTGTATTGTAAATTGTTTTTTTTTTCTCTTGCATCTGTTTATTAATGTCAATTTTGCACAGTTATATATTGTAATTAATGGAGAATACATTAGACGGGGGAACAAAGGACACTCCGTGAAGGTCATACAAAAAAACTCCCCATACAGGCTTCCACCCTTCTCCCTAGTCTCAAGTGAGACAATTCTTTGGGGAGAAAAGGGAATCCTCCCACGAAAGCTGTAACTGATCAGGGGAGCATGACCTAGAAAACTAAACTTACCAACACACTTAGGCATATGTCAGCTAGAACTCATGAGGTGGCAAACAAAGGCTCCACCCCCCCCTCCACCTTCTTCAAAGAGCTCATCTAAAGCGAGCAGATCCGAGAATGCTGGCGGTCACATCCCCTGCTACCCTTTAACAGGGAGAATGCCTGTGTCAGCCATTCGCCGTGCGAATGTGGTAATGTGGATACGGTCGCTGCTCGTGCATGTGCCGTTGAACCGGGAAAGAAGGTGAGTTTTTGGGGGACCTAGGGGTTTGACACAGCAGGGCATCCTGAATCTGGATGCCCGAGGGGAGCGAGTATGCCTACCCCGGAGTCTCCTAGACTACAGGGTGGATTTTGGTTTACTTTAAGTGCCAGCCTACCTAGAGATTTTGTCACTTTCTGTTGCCAGACCATTTTGCACTATTTTGCGCTACACAAGTTAAATTGTGATATTTAAAAGGGATTTCCAGGGATTTCCCAGGGAAATTATATATTGTTTTTTTCAGCAAGGTTTTTTTCCCCCTTTTATACTACCCGAGTTAAGCAGCATTCTCTCAGTATGTGGCATTCCATAAATAGTCAAAACAGATAATGGGCCTCCATTTATAGGATACAAATTTGTACAATTTTCTCAGTATCTCACCCACAGAAAAATCTTCACCCACAGGAAAATAAGAACCTGCTGGCCACAAGCAAATGGAATTGTGGAAAGATTCTACGGAAAAGAGTTTAAAGCGGACCAAAACCCACATTTTTAACTAGCATCCCCTGATTGCAAATTTTCACTGCTCCTGCCTCACTCTAATCCCTGATAATTGTCCTTGTTTTAGCTGTAAAGCGCCGCCTTCTCCATTCATAGCCATCGTTGTGTGTGGCAATGATGTCATTGCCACATCAATGTAATCTGCCATATTACAGAGAGGGACAGTCAAAAAACAGTGTTCCAAGACTATTCGAAAAGCAGAAATATCCATTCCTAGTTCTATACCCTAAGAAGGGAGAATTGGCAGGGGCTATGGCCAAATGTATTTGATGGGTTTTGGTCCCCTTTAAGCAGCTAATTTGGAGCACATGCCACTGAAGCAGGCACTGCACAAATCCTAGCGCAACTACAGAAGTGTGCCACATTCAACAACGAAGGCTTCCCCTGCACAACTTCAAAAGAAGCCCTTGCATATGTATACCTTTTGGGGGAGAAAGAGGAAAAAGAGGAGGAGTATCACCTATTTTTAATTCCTTCGCTCTTTTCTTTGAGATCAGCTCCAGTTTTTGTACCCGCAAGGCTGTAGAACCCCAATTTATACAGTTTTGGGGGTTTTGTGCCTCGCCCTCCCACTTAGGATTTGGGAATACAACTGTTAGTAGGTGGGGAGTACAAATGTTGGGGTTTTTTGAGACTAAACCTTGTTCTGTTCTGTGATTACCTTTTTATTCTATACATACTAATATGAATATAGAAATATCATACATATAGCATTCAGTCAAATAATCAATGAGAATGAATCAAATATAATCTCTCCAATCTGTGTTCTGGTGTACAGTTTTTTTTTTTATTACATATGCAGCTCAGTGTTGGGTCAGTTTTGTAGATTCTTAGATTGTAAGTTCTCAGATTGTAGCAAGTAAGTCTCAGTTGTAGCATGTGGTGAATACCCTTTTGGTGTAAACGCGTTTCGCACTGTCTGTGTTTCATCAGTACACCTTTCATAATAAAATATAAGCCAAGCATAAGTATGTCTTGTCTATTTTCTTTATACATCATAAATTCTGTTTTTGAGTGCACTTACTTCGAGATATGGGAGTAGTTAGTGTGTTGCAGCAGTCGCAGTGAAAAACACCTCCATATCACGTTATTTCTGTAATGAGCACATATGCTGGTCATATACTCAGGTATTATTACTTTATATTATCATATGTGCGTATATATTGTTACCTAATATTATGTCCACTTATGCGGTATTCTGTAAAGAAGCATAGTTTTTATAGAGCTCATTAGGGAATCTGCTTTGCTAGGCCCCTTATTATGCCCTGTTTTTTTATATAAGTGGATTGGTTCACTTACATTAGTTTCTGTTGGGCTGAGTGTGCTGGGTCCCAGACCTGTTTATTGGTCTGGTCGTGCTGTTTGTAATCTGTGGGACTGTTAGGATCCTGTGCGTTGCTGTGGAGGTATGCTGCTCATGTGGTAAGTGTCATGTTTGCACCTTTTAACTTGTAAATGTGTGCCCTTTTTGCCCCCGGTGATGTCACATAGGGCCGCCTTCGTAGAGGAAATCCCCTCCTCTATTTCTGTCCTAATGGTGGCAGGAGACAGTGAGAGAGGGAGGCTTCCGTGTACGAGAACGGAAGGTATGTATACCTGATGTGATCACTCACGTACTACCAGACAAGTCTGCTGTGACTTAAACATTAAAGAGAAAATGAAACAGTATGCAGACAAGAGGAGCCATGCCCAGGCATCTTCTGTACACAGGGGTGGTAAAGTTGTTGAACGCTAAAGGCCAAATAATAATACTTCGCTAGTGTATGACCTCACAGAATACATTGTAACAAGCAAGAAGTATGGTTACAGCTGAGTAAGAGGGACACTCTATAACCAGGAATGCCTTACAGTTCAAAGTACTAACCTCAGAATACATTTGTGAACCCTCTCCAACTGAAGGGACTGTTACTGACAACAATCCACCAATGGTCACATTGGTGGATGGTGGAAGGTGGCAACTGCATGAAGAGTCCCAAAACAGGAACAGTCACATTGGTGGATGGTGGCAGGTGGCAACTGCATGAGGAGTCCCAAAATAGGAAGGGGTACATTGGTGGAGGTTGGCAGGTGGCAACTGCATAAGCAGTCCCAAAACAGGAACGATCACATTGGTTGATAGTAGCAGGTGGCAACTGCATGAGGAGTCCCAAAATAGGAACGTGTACATTGGTGGAGGTTGGCAGGTGACAACTGCATAAGGAGTCCCAAAACAGGAACGGTCACATTGGTTGCTGTATTGAATGCTGCCATGGCAGCAGTGCACAAGGCGCGCACTCAGCCGCCCACAGTGCCCGGCTGCCACAGCTGATTGGGAGAACCGTTTAGGGTTTCTCCTTAACCGTCTGTCAGTTATGGCATGACATACCCATGGGGGGGTAGGACTGACAGTGTGGTGTCTGACAAGGGAGGGGGGTGGGAACTGGCTGCAGTCTCCGACCCCTATATCGTCGGCAAAGTGAGCCGGAGAGGCTAAGGCGGGGGGCAGGGATCGGCGGCTGAGCTGGAGAGACTGTCACCGGATGTGGCTGTCAGTACTCGCGGCGCCCGCAGCTAGAGTGGATCGAAGCTGCGAGCTGTACAGGCGGATGAAAAAGACACTCTTTGGGCAGTGGTGGTCCCAGCCAGTCAATGCCCTGTCCTGTGATAGAAAGGAGAGCCCCCTCAAGGCTAATTGAGGAGGCATAATCCTGCTTGTAGATTATCAGACTTTAAAGTGCACCAAAAATGACTTCAACCGAACCATCACAAGAAATGATGCTCATAAGCATCCCTCCCCGGGCAAATTTAGATCGCTGTGCATAAAAAAAACATTTACCTTTTTCTAACTGCTGTAGTAAATTTTAGAAACTAAATGGCAGGTTCATGGATGTGCAGGCCACCTGCAAACAGGAAGTGCTGCTGGGCTTCCAGGCAGCAGCATGGCTAAGATGCTGGCAGAGGAAGCTCCAAAATGGACCTTACTTTTCCAAATGTGCCGGGCTGTTGGTCTGGTTTAAATCACGAGTACAGTTCTAATTAGAAATGAGCGAACTTCTTGAAAGTTCGATTTGGGCGATTCGCCGAATTTCCCCCAAAAATTCGGGTTCGCCCGAATCGAACTTTCACGAATCGCTCATCTGCAAAAAAAAATGCCGGCATGGTGGGAGCGGGCAGGCCGGCTACGCCTGTCAGCGGGCCGCCGCCGGCCCGCTGACAGCGTAGCCGGCCTGCCTGCTCCCACCATGCCGGCATTTGATGACGCACCCTCTGATGATGCGTCCTCTGATGACAGCTGAGAGCGGCGCCGGCCTCCACGCTCCGGCGCCGCTCTCAGCTGTCATCGGAGGACGCGTCATCAGAGGGCACGTCATCAGAGGGTGCCTGAGAGCGACGCCGGCCTCCACGCTCCGAGCATGCAGGTAAGTGTTTCCTTTTTAAACAAATGCCGGCATGGTGGGAGCGGGCAGGCCGGCTGCGCTGTCAGTGGCCGGCTTCCGCCGCCCGCTGACAGCGTAGCCGGCCTGCCCGCTCCCACCATGCCGGCATTTTTTTTTTTTTATTTCAGGGAAAATTCGATCGGCACGAACCAAAAAAAATTCGGGTTCGTGCCGAATCGAATTTTCCCTGAAATTCGGAGCGAATTCCGGTTCGTCCGAACCGGTTCGCTCATCTCTAGTTCTAATGTTTATGTTCTAATGATTTTTTTATGTGTTTTTGTTAAAAAAAAAGGGGGTGATGTAGCATATACAGCAAGCAGCTCTTTCCATTTTAGGGGTGAGGCCTTGGGGCAGGAAGGGGGAAGAGGAGGTAGTTCTGAATTGCTGTGAGCATAGAGATATGTCTGCTGTAGAGTTCTGGATGTAAAGATGAAAATAAAAGAATGTTCATGAATGTTCAGCCTGAGTGGCTGCCTTTCATGAAGCTATTACAGCCCTTAATCTTGCATAGCACCGATTGTATAAACACATTTAAAAAGCATATTGGCACCTGTAGTTCACTGATTGGGAGGTATGTGCTCAAAGGTGTATCCCAGTCAGACTGATTCACACTTAGAGGACAAATAGCGCACTAAGCCGTGGACTGGAGTAGTCACAGACACATACCTGTGAGGTCTTCTCACTTCATCAGACTGCATGCCCGCTTGACCCACACTCTAACCCGCTGTCAAGTCTGAAATCCCTCCACAGCTTGGGAGCATGCCTCTCTTCAGTTCTGCTTTCGGCTGGCTCCCTTTCTGAGATTTTCTTCTGCAATATGCCGCACCACCAGCAGATGGCTCTGACCTGCAGAGGTATTGGTGATCAGTCAGAACCTGTGTGACTTCCTGCTATAGATAAGCTGATCCACCCATTCAGCCATGGATCAGCATTGAATTGTCTCCTTGAATCCAGAACTCTGAACCCAGGACTCCTGCCACAGCCATTGTGTTTTCCTTACCTGTCTCAGCCTTTAATCCGTCTTTGGACTTTCATTGGATCTCTATTCATGTATGTTTCCTGACTCCTCCTGTGTATTCATTCAGCATCTAGAGTGTGTTTATGTTTGCCTGTATTTCTGCACATCAGCTGTAGTAGCAGTGATCACCATTATTCTTGTATAGTTATTGCAGCACGTGTTTGTTATATGTACACTTGTAAATCTGTACAGCAGTTTGTTACTATTAAACACTGTTGCTGCATATACGCCTTTGTCTCGCAGCCTCAATATCTGGTCATTCTCTACAATTGTGATTTCTCTGATGAGAAATCCATGACACCCGCCATGGCATATGGAAGCTTCATACCGAAGGAGGCTCTACGCCCCCTCCACCCGCTGCCCATCCAACCGCCACGGTATATATTTGTGGTGGGCGCCATACAGACATCACGCCCAGCTGCTGTCCTGCCGGCACGAGAGACCCAATGGGGAGAGAGGTAGCCTAGCAACCTGAAGGAGACAGAGACGCTGCCACAGAGGGCATGACTGCTCAAGTGCACTTCATTCCTGTCCCAGCTTAGAACCTACCACCCTCTGGTCACAACATCACTTCCTTAACGCCTAGGTCACAACTGCATCTTCTCTCATATGATTTCTCCATCTTCTTTTATTCCATCTTTTAACCTCTTTTCCACATTTTCTTCATCTTGCTCTCATTTCCACATTACATCTACCATCACTTTTCTGCATTTGTGTAACAGCACAAGTCCCAAAACTGGAACAATCACATTGGTGGAGGTTGGCAGGTAGCAACAGCATGAGGAATCCCAAAACAGTAGCATACAGGACATACCAACATAGACAGGTATACAGGCCGTGGGGAGAGACCAATATCTATTAGCCATTAAAGTCCTAACTCAAAAGCTGCATATTTAAACAAATAATAAAGCCACCTATGAATGTGCAGTAGTAAAAGTGTGTAAGTGAAAAAAAAAATAAATAAATAAGTAAAGATCTCTTTATAAAGTGCAAGTGCAAGTCCCAGTGTGCCAAAACAAATATAAATACCAATATAGATATAATATATCCACAAATCAATAACAAATTTGTATTTCAAAATATGTGCAATAGCAGCAAAGAACTATAGCAGCAAGAATAATAATAGCAGCAAAGACAAAAATGTCAACAATAATAACAGCAATGTCAATTCCATTAGTATAATAAAGAGTCACACCACTCTATAACATGGTGTGCAACCACATCTCATGATTCACAAATCACAAATGATCACCAGGGTCCCCCCTTATCGCCTACCACCAGAATGAGCCACGCGTTCTGTGGGTATCCCCTACTTCCTCAGGCTGACATACTGCTGGCTAGGACTAGGAGGGTCCTTACTCAGGGAGTCAGTGGCCATCTTTTTGGAAACCCTGGCTGGGGCCAGTTTGGAAAGCCGCTGTTGCCATCACTACTGCTGCGGCTCCAATGCGGTGGAAGAAGAGGATCGGGGCTCACAAACTTTGCTGCTGCAGCTACAACCTTAGGTGACGTTCCTTACCTATTCTGTGTTCAGGCCGGACAGCGAACTCAAACATGGACTTCGGGCTGAAGCCCTTGTTCGGGTTTGGGAACCCAGTACTCAGTACGAACACGAATTTTGCAGTTCGGGGTATCCCATCTCTATTTATAAGCAAGAAACACTTCAGTACAGTTCTGCCCATTGTGCTCTATGGGATCTTAACCTACAGTGCAAATAAAGAGCAGCCGGCACTGCAACCTATATGGCCCTGGTGATAAATTAGATGCAGGCTGGGGAACGCATTAGCACTAACTGTTTATTGTTTGTTAAATCGCACACTGAGTGCCGCTGAGGCTAAAATATTGGCACTGACTGGCGCTGACGCTTGATAAATGATGCTCTTGGGGGGAAATGTAACAGGGTGTTAAAGCGGACCGTCAGCATCATTTAATGAAAAGCCCAAACCCTTAAAAAATTATTCCCCAGCATCTAAAATTAATTTAATTTATTTAACTAATTTTAGTTAGTTAATTTTATTTAATTATATTTAACATTTTTAATCACTTTTTATTCTTTTCCCCACTGGCCTGCAACTCTGTTCAGCACTCTAGGATACGGGCGCCGCCATCTTGGCTCAGTAGCATCACATATTGAGGGGAGGAGAGGGATCAAAAGTGCAGGTGGGTGGGGTTATAGCTGTGCTTTGCACAGACAAAGCAGAGCTGGGGTCAGGAAAAGGTCAGCAATCCCAGAATGTCAGAGTCAGAGGACACTTCCTGTTCACAGGCAGCCTCAAAATCCATGAGCCGCCGTCTTGAATGTTTGAAGGCTCAGAAAATGCAGTAGATGCAGGTAGGATGATTTTTAATGTGAGCAAGCTGTATGTACAAGATAGGCTCTTATTCAGGGTGAAGGTCTGGATTAATATGGGTAATCTGTATGTACAGGGGGGAAACATACAAGATATACTCTTATTCAGGGTGATGGTCCGGATTGATGTGGGCAATCTGTATGTACAGGGGGGAAACATACAAGATAGGCTTTTATTCAGGGTGAAGATCCGGTTTAACAGGGATTCTAGGGTTTTACTGTTGTGCAGTTTTTCTTTAGAGACTGTAAATATTTTAAATTGCTTTTATTAGATGCAATGCTTTTTAATTGGTGATTTAAAGGATAGATTATACGTTTGGCAATGTCCAGCTGCTGCTGTTAAACCAATTAATAGACACCAGGAAGATTTAGTAAATAGTTCCAGACAGGGATCTTACAAAGAAAATCTTTTCTTCCTATTTGATTAGAGCGGAGATGCGCATTTTCCGCCTCCCACCCGACACTGCAGACCCGTCGATGGCACTTACCTCCACCCTGAAGCGCGATCATTTATTTTAATCAGCGTATAGGTCACTCTTACCTTTGGCTCGGGGCTAATTGCAGTTGGCTAATTTAAAATGTCACATTTCTTTCTTCTTAAGAGAAAACGGATAAGTCTTCGGGAAGAAAACCCGTCAAGCAACTCGCGTGCATAATAGATTTAGATTAAGAGGCAGAAAGGAGACAGGGTACTGCCATAGATTTTTACCTTTTGTTTGGTAATGTCAACCCTATAATTTGATGTACGGCATCAGCATATTCACAATGCATTCCTCTGATAGACTAATCCCACAATGCCGAGCGACGTTTTCCTATAAAGACTTCCTCTGAGTTGCCTGATTACAACTGTTTAGAATTCTTAATGCCGCCAGACTGCGCCAACCAAACCGGTGATTTATTTGTAACGGGACGGAGTGTATACATTCAGGGGAGCTCTATGGGGTAATTGTATAAACACATTTCTGTTGTGCTATAAATTAAATCTTCACAGTGAATTTGAAAAAAAAGGCCTAATACAGCCTACGGCAGGTGCTCATGACTTTGAAGAACTTAAAGGAATATTCAACTTTTGTAAAAAAAAAACAAGCTTGTGGTGGTAACCCAAAACAACCCAAAAACAAAACAACATTTTGAAATAATTATATATATATATATATATATATATATATATATATATATATATATATATTTTATATATATCATATAAAAAAAAAACTAAACAATATTGTTTGAGCTGTATGCCATGATGGAAATAATTATATATATATTTATTTATATACGGGACGGAGAGTCTAAAGCAGCAAAGCCGCCGTCAGCAAAGCTACAGTGCACAACGCTAGAGTGCACATAAGCCACCAAGCACAGCCGCTGGCAGCTTAATGCAGGGAACCAGCCGGGCAACTACACTACCCCCCACCCATAATGGCAAAGCAGGAGTTCCCGAGCAGCACGCACCCGCACAAGGGGGGCACAAGGGACTCCATCTGACGTTCCAGTAAGTAGGCGGGTGCCAGACAACCACCATTCAGTCACTTGGCTGGACTATTATTTTAAAGGAAAAAAAATACTGTATCTGGGGCCTCCAACAGATTTTGTGCACGGGGGCCTCCACCCTGCTTAATCCAGCTCTGGGTGTAAATATATGTGATCGGCCCTGGTGGTAACATTAAAAGGGGACTTGTCAGGGCTGGCTCCAGGCTAAACCAGTTCAAATGATAGGGGGCAGCAAGTTACCTGCCAGCATGGCGGTTATTTGTTGTTAGCCTGGCACCCCATTTTCCATATCCTCAAAGGCTAGGGGGTACAAAAGAGCCCAGTGGCCAGGACCCGGTGTTAACCCCTGAGGTGAGGGGCATAGAGGTTGGTATAGATGCATGGCTAGAGGCCATTGTTGTGGCCTTTCATCTATGGCGATCCCATAGAAAGATGTCCCTTTTCTTCCATTTAAAAAAAAAAAAAAACAAGCTTGTCTGGATATTTATTGATGCCGGGTGTATAAGTGATCCTCCTCCTGCCATCCAGTATATTTATATGCAGGGCCGGCTCTGGGTTTGTGGGGGCCCTTAGGCAAGAGAGTCTTAGTGGGTCCCAAAGTAGTGTGTCACATAATCTAACCTTTCAGCTCCGCTGCCACAAGTGGATCATCGTCTAATGCCAATCGCCCTCCAGTCCTTATTGCCTCCCCTATAGCCACTAATCGTCCTCCAGTCTTTATTGCCTCTCCTATAGCCACCAATCGTCCTCTAGTCCTTGTTGCATTCTCTATTGCCACCAACCAACATCTAGTCCTTGTTACATTCTCTACTGCCACCAATCAACCTCTAGTCCTTGTTGCATTCTCTACTGCCACCAATCAACCTCTAGTCCTTGTTGCATTCTCTACTGCCACCAGCCCACTTGCCACATCCCAGGATGCCCTCTAGTCTGAATAGCTGTCTCGTCCCCCAGTCACTTAAAAGCACCGGGGTTAAAAACATGTTATGGCTGAAGCCAACGTGGGAACAGTTCGTTTTTGGGCCAATCCTGGGGGTATCACACAGCTGGGGATAGGGGTGCCGGGAAGATCTACATGAGTTTTGGACCTCTTTAATGGTTTTAAGGCTTGGAAAGGGGAAAGGGGACTTCACCCAGCAGGACCACTCTGTTAGTGAATGCTGAAGTCTAACCATTTCTGTAGAAATGAATGGCCCTGGCAGCGGTAGAAGCACATTCCCCATTCAATGCCGTCATAGATTATCAAACCTCCCAACTTTCAGGTGGGAAAGTGGGACTATTTGTACATTAGGCCATGCCCCCTAATTTATAGATGTATAGGAGATAGAATGTCACAGTATGCATTACCTCCCTAGCTAAGCTAATACGCTAGGCATTACCTCCCTAGCTAATACGCTAGGCATTATGAGTAATGTTGGATAAGGCTGAACCTCAAAGTTCAGTTTGAGGTTCATACGGTTGCAGAACGTTTTGCTTGGCTTTAACATGCTGGGTTAGCGAAATAATATTGTAAAAAAGTATGACATGCAGATCAGAGGCATCGCTATTAGATTTGCTGTCACAGAGCGGCACAATTAGAGAGCCTTGAGGTGGCATCAGCATGATGAGCCCATATATTGCCTGAAAAACACACCCTGAATTTGGCAGCAGTATAGGGAGCCCATATATTGCCTGAAAGAGACTCTGGAGTTGGCAGCAGCATTAGGAGCCCATATATTGCCTGAAAGACACACTCTGGACTTGGCAGCAGCATAGGGAGCCCATATATTGCCTGAAAGAGACACTGGGATTGGCAGCAGCATAAGGAAACCATATATTGCCTGAAAAACACACCCTGGAGTTGGCAGCAGCATAGGGAGCCCATATATTGCCTGAAAAACACACCCTGTAGTTGGCAGCAGCATAGGGAGCCCATATATTGCCTGAAAAACACATTGGAGCTGGCAGCAGCATTAGGAGCCCATATATTAACGTAAAGTATTTCCTCAATAATTACTTGTCGTCTGATGCGGATGAATGTCTGTAACCGGAGAGCAGTGCCTTAAATCTGTTTTGCCCGATCCATATTTCTTTAGTGTTGGTCTAGCACCATGATCAATCTACTCTGATGCATCAGGCATTGGCGGGTGGAAATCTTGGCTGATCCATGCCCGAATCATTTTCACGCAGGCCAATCTCTCAAAAAACATTTTTCAAGCGTACTGGAGCGCATTGAATTGCCCTCATCAGAGCATCGCATATGCACATCTAAGAGTTTCATCACTTTGTTCCTGTTAAAGTCATTAGGGCCTAGTTACTATTTAGTGAAAGGCCATAGATAGTTACACACCTGCTGCTGTTATTGACAAATCCTGTTTTAAGTGTAGTGTATTGTTTTGTCCTCCCCTCACATACGCACCAAGTATGTCAGGCCGAGAAGTGCCAGGATGGGCACAGAGAAGTTGCAGAGGCCTGAATTCATAAAACAGAGGTCGCAGCAGACTAGGGGTGAGTGGCAGCAGGAGTCTCAGTGAGAGGCCTGATCTCCCGGTATAAGCTAGCGGTCGTGTCTCGACCAGCAACCCATCTGCCGTCATAGATTTGTTAACACGATCATCCACTTCATCACAAGTGACATCTGACACCCCCAGTCAACTGTCGGTTATATCTTATGCTTTGGGTTCAGCTCCACTATTCAGTGAGGATGACCTGATAATCTGAAAAATCAGCAGCTACTGCCCAGCCAAGAAGTAGAGGAGACACTCGCCGCTTCTTCCACTAGGCGGGCAAGTAGTGATGAGGAGAGTGGCGTGGGAGATGGTGTTGCAAGCGTTTTGGCTTCTTAAGCAGACACTGTTGAGGAACCTGAGGGGGACATCAGTGAGTTTTGAGGGCACTTTTAAAGGCTTGGAGTGATGGAGAGTGACAGATTTAGCAGTCAGCATAGTGGCAGAAGGGGAAAGTATGGAGGCAAATGTGCTCGGGGTAGAACAATTGCTGCGCAGCAGGCTACCTTCCCAGGAGGTAGTGGAAGAGGGTCCCAGGAGTCGGCAGTGGCGGCAGCAGCAGTGAATTAGTGCTGACTGTTGGTAGGAAAATCAGGTACTCGGCGATGTGGCAGTTTTTCATCAAGTATCCGCAGGAGGTTAACATGGCTATATGAAAGATGTGTAGGCAGAAGGCGAAGTGTGGCCAGGGTCCCATAGCCCTGCGTCAACATTTACAGTGTCACCATAAAGCGGCCTGGGAGAGTTGGCTCCAAAGTGGTGGTCCAGGCAGCCAAGGTTCCACCACCTCCTGTGTGTCATACCCATCCTCTGTCGCTCCAGATGCTCCTCCTCCTCTTAATTCAGTCATTCCGCCAGCAATCCATTGGCCAAGCCATGTCCAAGAGACAACAGTCTGTGCCCACTCATCCAACGCGCAGAAGCTAAATGTGCTCCTGTATAAGTTGCTGGTGCTGCAGTCCCTCTCTTTTGAGATGGTGGACCTTTCAGAGAACTGATGGCTTGTGCCGAGCCGGGGTGGAGAGTCCCAAGCTGTCATTTCTTTGCGAAGAAGGCAGTACCAGCCCTGTACAATTTTGTTGAACAGAAGGTGGGCCAGTCCTGTCAGTGTGTACCAAAGTGCATGGCAGGGCCTACGTCTGGAGCTGTAACTACGGTCGGGGACAATACATATCCTTTAAGGCCCACTGGTTGATTGTGGTTCCTGCACAACCACAACAGCAACGTGGACAGGTCCCTCCGCTGTGGCCTCCACGCTCCTAGGCCGTTGTGCCTTCGACAGTGCACTTGCACTTAGCAATGGTGTCACAGGAAAAAGTGCCTAATTGTCAATTACATATTAATTGTTAACATTTATCTTATTTGAACACATTTATAATAATTACATATAATAACATATAACATAATAACAATAACTTATAACATAATAACAATAACATAAAATGTATCAAAACATTTTTTTTGGTTAATTTTGTCTTTTTTTTTTTTTTTTTTTTTAATTTTTTTTTATATTTTGTATTTTTTAAATATATATATTTTATTATGTTTTAGGGACTGAAGCGATCCCCAGAACAGTGGGAGGTGACAAGAGGGGAGGGGGTGGAGGGGTCTCGCCACATAAATAAGGTAACCCTGAGCAAGGCATTTGTCACTTATCTGGAGAGGTCACGATTCACACGTGCTGGAGGTGTCCACCCACCCAGCTTGCCACTTACCTCTTGTGGAAGCTCTAACCACTACTCTGCAAACTGCATACTAAGGTAACTGAATATTGTTTCTCTGTGTAACTCACTCTATCCTGTAACAGCATTTTGTATCATATGTATCATTTCATATTCCATCATAGGCAAATGTTTGTTATCACTGCTTAGTGTGCTTATAGCATTAAACTTAAATTTTAACTTGAGCGATCTTTTTGCCTTAAACCAAGAATCTATGTGTCCGCAGGCTTTGGGCCTGGTATTCCTGATAGGAAGGCTCAGACTAGGGTTTTGGGGTCTTTGTGTCAGGAGGTCCCTGGTTTATAGTTGGATCACGTGACCCGCAGTTCCCTGACAAATTGGTGCGCAGCATGTTGGGATAAGGCAAATAGTGTAAGTGAGTGTGGACCCCATACTCTCATACACTAAAGATTACCAGCAGTGGCTTTTCTTTTGCTGGGATCTTAAGATCGGCTAAACACTAGGCATATTCTGAGAGTGGTTATAGTAGGTTGTGTGATTACAACAGTGTTCAATATCTGTCAGTGACCAGCAGCTGCAGGCATGGCAAGTGGCACCAGGGCCAGAAGCAGGGATGTGGCTGCTGATGTTACACTGGGTGTGGAGGGCCCAGCCAGGGCTCTCCCAGAAGCCAGTCACCAGCTCTCAGCATCCCGGAGCACCGTGCCCCGCCTGCCGGTCCCCCCAGCCAAGCAGGCTCAGACGCTCTCCTGAACGCTGCTCTGGCAAGTCTACGGGCTGAAGACCGCGCCACCTATGAGGTCCTCATGGAGGCTGCCGAGCGCCGGCAGAAAGCTGAACGTGAACACCAGCTCCAAGTACTGCAGCTAAAGCTTCAGCACCCTCAACCCAGCACAGTTGGTAGCGGGCCCCCTGAGAACCAGGCCCCAAAGTTGCGTGCGGAGGATTTCCCCGTCTTAGACGAAGGTACAGATCTGGACATCTTTCTGCTGGCTTTTGAAACTGTTTGCCATCAATACCATGTACCGGAGGATCAGTGGGTCAGGTACTTAACCCCTCGACTTAGGGGTAAAGCCCTGGAAATCTTTGGGCACCTACCCAGCGAGACCACCCTGAGCTACGAGGGGGTCAAGCAAGCTCTGATCCATCAATATAACCTTACCCCGGGATTTTATCACAAGAAACTGCAGAGTTTGCGACGGGGCCCCACCGACAGCTGGGCTGACCACATGAGGGCGCTACAGAGAGCAGTCGAGCAGTGGACCACTGGCTTAGAAATCACCACCATCCAGCAACTGAAGGAGCTGATTGCTACAGAACAGTTCCTCTGGAATTTCTGGTCAGCCAAACTTGACTTGTGGCCTCAACTGGCAGAGTTTGCCCTGGGAAAGCTGTACTGCCCGGCGAGTAGTGTGCCATCTGAGCGGGTGTTTAGTGCAGCGGGGGCCATAGTCATGCCAAGGAGAACTCGTCTGTCCACGAAAAATGTGGAGAGACTCACCTTTCTGAAGATAAATCAGGCATGGATCAGCCAGGATTTCCAGCAACCAATGGCTGATCCATGGTAGTAGCTGATGCATGGTAGCTCATTATGCTGCTGCCAACTCCAGGGTGTGTCTTTCAGGCAATATATGGGCTCCTAATGCTGCTGCTGCCAACTCCAATGTGTGTACTCTTAAAAGACACATGCTAGCATATTTGGGATGCCCCCCCCTCCCCGGTTAAAGGCAATGGCTGCTGGTGTTTTGACAATGTGACTTTCTTTACTAAATGCAACCAGTTAGTAGACAGGTACTCTTGAAATATTTATGTTAGTGTTTGGGATGCCCCCTCTTCAAATACACAGGTTGGCTGCTTTTATAGTGGAAAAGTGACTTTGCTTACAAAATACGACCCCCCTCCAGAGCCTATCTTGTATGCCCCCCGTACATACAGATTGCCCTTATCAGTCCGGACCCTCATCCTGAAAAAGAGCCTATCTTATATGTTTCCCCCCTGTACATACAGATTGCCCACATTAATCCGGACCTTCACTCTGAATAAGAGCATATCTTGTATGTTTCTCCCACCCTGTACATACAGATTGCCCACATTAATCCGGACCCTCACCCTGAATAAGAGCCTATCTTGTATGTTTCCCCCACCCTGTACATACAGATTGCCCACATTAATCCGGACCCTCACCCTGAATAAGAGCCTATCTTGTATGTTTCCCCCACCCTGTACATACAGATTGCCCACATTAATCTGGACCCTCACCCTGAATAAGAGCCTATTTTGTATGTTTCCCCCACCCTGTACATACAAATTGCTCACATTAAAAATCATCCTACTGCACCTACCGCATTGTCTGAGCCTTCAAGATGGCTGCACATGGAGTGTCAGGATGCCTGCAGACAGGAAGTGTCTTCTGACTGTGCCGCTCTGCATTCTGGGATGGCTGTCCTTTTCCTGACCTCTGTCTGTGCAAAGCACAGCTATGACCCCACCCCCCTGCACATTTGCTCCCTCTCCTCTCCTCAGTATGTGATGCTACTGAGGCAAGATGGCGGCGCCCATATCCTAAAGCCTTGAGTTGCAGCCCAGTGGGGGAAATAATAAAAAGTGACTAAATACGTAAAAAATATATTAATTTTAGATGCTGGAGAATATTTTTTTCTTTATCAATCTTTTATTGTGTATATTGGGAACATTATTCTAGAAGCTTAATACTGTTCATACACAGAATTTAAAGATTACAGACAACTTAAGTCACAATCAGAAGATGATTCACTGCATACAAGAAAATCCAATAAGATTCAACAGTTACTACAGAAGGGGGGAATCATTTTTTAAGGCTTTGGGCTTTTTATTAAATCATGCTGAAGGTCCGGTTTAATTTTGGACCAGACTTCCACTTTAACAAAAAAGAAAAAAGATAAAGAAACCTGAACACGTGTCTTGGAATCCTCAATAAAGAATATAAGCACGTGAGTTGTTTCTGACACATTACACCATCCATCTGGAATAAAGAACAAACAGGTACACGCTACCTTCGCGCCAGTTTCCATATGCTGAGCTTATTTTGCATAATTAAGTTGATGGGAAACTTCTGTCGGGTGCGGTTACGTGGAGATGGAACACGAGGAGTCTGTTTGTAGGAGCCTACTACCTTCTCCTGGCGGAACTCCAGTTAGCAGTAGGGTTGCGAGGTCTCCTTCTGCCATGTAGTTTATGCCGCCTAATGACCTAAAATAATGTTACATAAAGTAAAGTACATTCCATTAGTTGATGCTGGCTTGGCTTACGCCGTATCCCACGGCACTTATTTGTCTAGAGCGTCGTAATGAGAAGGGAATCACTGAACAGCGGGGACAAAATTCAGTTGATTTAGCGACTGAGCGAAGAGAAACAACATTGACGTTCCAAGACTCGGACTAGAACTAGGCTGATATCTTGGCTATCTACGAGAAACACAACCCTCCATTATCTAACACACCTAGGTGTGCCTAGGTAGGTAGCTCCAGGGACTAGAAGTTACCTTGTAAACCTCTCCTCTTAATCATACTCTTCCCACCCTTACCTGGAAGGGGTATCTTTTCCATACCATTCTGTCATATCATTAGTGCAACCACTTAGTGCAGTGGTCCCCAACCCTGTCCTCAAGGCCCACCAACAGGCCAGGTTTTGCAGATCTCCACAATGATGCACAGGTGGAGTAATTAGTGCAGCTGCAGAGCAATACGCTGGCTATTTGGAGATACAAAAAACATGACATGTTGGTGGGCCTTGAGGACAGGGTTGAGGACCACTGACTGCAACCATAACTGTCTACCTGTTATCTTCATGATTCCAGTCAGTGTCGTTTCCCCTAATTAATTTTAGGGGGATATTGCCCATATTGCATTGTCCATCTATCACTTTTTTGGACTGACCCACTCACTATCAACCTCGATGACCAGTGACACCAAAGATTGACTGTTTGGGCTGGTAGCTCCCGGGACTAGGGGGTTCATTATATTTCTCTGCCCTCTGTACCTAATTCCTTACTGGGCTTCCTCATCTGCAGCCCACGAGTACCAGCAGCCTGCAACTTACAGGCTGACCCTACTACCCACCTCCCAACCTCCATGACACCATAGATCATCCCAGGTTTCACTTTTATCTCTCTTCTCTTAAACATACTTTATTCTCTTTATCCTCTATTACTTCTTAGGACTTACCCTACTGCTCAACGTAATGACTTGGATTCTTCCTTTCTAGCTAGGATTCTGGAAAAAAATCCAACCACTTAATGCCATCATAACAGCCTACCTGTTATCTTCATAATTCCCCATTATTCCAGTCAGTGTTGTTTTCCCTTTTAGGGGGATATTGCCTATATTGCCTTGTTCATCCATCACTTATTTAGACTGACCCACTCACTACACACCTCCATGACTAGTGACACCAAAGACTGACTAGACCGGTACCTCCTGGGACTAGGGGTTCATTTTATCTCTTTGCCCTCTCTACCTACTTCCGTACTGGGCTTCCCCATCTGCAGCCCACTTGTACCAGAAGCCCGGTATTTACAGGCTGACCCTACTACCCACCTCCCAACCTCCATGACTAATGACACCATAGATCACCCAAGGTTTCACTTTTATCTCTCTACCCTTAAACTTACTTTATTCCCTTTATTCTCTATTACTTCTTAGGACTAACTCAGCTCAGCTTAATGACTTGAGCTCTTCCTTCCTAGCTGATCCTCTCACCCTGTTCCCTGAATTGGAAATCTCACCCAGTATCTGGAATGTTACCTTCTAAACACCTATTGAGGTGCCTCTTCAAGTTATCTCCTTAAAGGAGCACTATCGCGTAAAAATGGCCCAATGATAAAAATCCATATAAATATTTTGGATGGCGGGAGGAAGGGTCACATATACTCCCGACATCAATTAATAGCCAGCCAGGCTTGTTTCTTTTATTTTAATGGATGGAAGGGGGCATCTGAGGTGACAGGCACTGTCACCCCTCATAGACTAAAACTATAACCCCTGGATTTTGTTCCCACCATGTGATAATAAACCACAAGCTTGGCAGGAGTTTTATTAAGTTCGGGTTTATAAGTGACCTTTCTTCTCAACAGCCAATGTATTTATATGGATTTTTAACATTACACAATTTTCGCGATAGTGCTCCTTTAATTTCAATCCATATTGAGAAAAGGTAACAAACCACTGTCACTGGTCCCACCCAGTGGATTGTAGTTTATACCTCTTGACTCTACTGCTAGTGGGTGGGGTTTGATGTATTAACCATATGGATACCCTAAGGTATGATGCAATGAAAGTGGGATAACCCACCACCTCACTGTTTAATCGTAACCTCCTTCGACCACATAATAATCACATAAAACACCCACAAAGGAATCCAACAAAGTTTCTGTACATCTGCCTAGTGAGACCAGATATGTATTGTATAAAGAAGGGGTGTCAAACCAATTTTCACAGACAGCTACATCAGTATTTTGGATGCCTTCAAAGGGCCGGTAAGTAATAACCACAAAACAAAATGCAAACATGACCATTTAAATGTATGGTTATAGACACAGATGCCTGGGAAATAATGCCTCAAAATAATTTTGCCCACGATAGCCAGAGAATAATTTTGCCCAAGACAGATGCAGATACTAAAATAATTTTGCCCTGGACAGCCACTATTTTTCTTTTTGTTGCCCGGGACAGTCATATTTTTTTGCCCAGGACAGCCACAGAATTATTTTGCCCAAGACAGATGCAGATGCTGAATTATTTTGCCCACTATAGCTACAAAATGCAGCTACAGATTTATTTTGCCTAAGACAGGCGCAGATGCAGAGCCGAAAGCCACAAAATAATTTTTCCCAGGACAGCCACCAAATTATTTTGGCCAGGATAGACGCAGATGCTGAACTATTTTGCCCACAATAGCCATCACTCTGCAATATGAACAATATATATACACAGCCCTCAAGCTGTATACCAGGCTCAGCGACAGCAACTTTATCACCACAGGTGCTCTTCGGGTCAATTCTGTGACATCACCACCACCTTCTTATATATAACGTACCAGATTCAATCCTGGTTTTTAGCACATCTCATTCCACTTAATGGCTCCGCTTTTTCTCATTTGGCTGTATTTAATGCTTATCTATTCGGGTACTCGGATGGTCACCCTCTTGGATATACTCTTATTAACCAATAAAATCCAATTTCCACAAAGGTAATATATCAACTTTCTCCGGGTTTATTAAAACACATGTAAAAGACAAAAGCACAAAAGCGCTCCAATAGCGTAAGTATGTTCCACACATGAGTAAGTCTTGATGACGAAATGCGTTGGGCGGAGCTAAGGATAGTCACGTGGTTTTGGACGAGCAGCGCCGCTGACTACGGCCGGAGGAGGCGGTGAGCTGGGACTCGTTCTTTTGTAAGCTGGTGTGCGCGTACTATGCAGGAAAGTCTTAGATGACACCCGTCCTTTTACAGTTTTATGCTTAATGCATGTTTGTCTTAAATATCTGCGGCTTATTAAGGGGCCAGCGGCCATTTATTTGAACTCTCCTGTGTGGAACATACTTACTCTATTGGAGCGCTTTTGTCTTTTACATGTGTTTTAATAAAGTTGATATATTACCTTTGTGGAAATTGGATTTTATTGGTTAATAAGAGCATATTTTAAGAGGGTGACCATCCGAGTACCCGAATAGATAAGCATTAAATACAGCCAAATGAGAAAAAGCGGAGCCATTAAGTGGAATCAGATGTGCTAAAAACCAGGATTGAATCTGGTACGTTATATATAAGAAGGTGGTGGTGATGTCACAGAATTGACCCGAAGAGCACCTGTGGTGATAAAGTTGCTGTCGCTGAGCCTGGTATACAGCTTGAGGGCTGTGTATATATATATTGTTCATACTGAATATCGGGACTGAGGTGACAACAGTCTGGAGGCTTGGAGCGAGATGGGGCAGAAATGGATGGGGCTGAGCTGGGGGGATGGAGATGAATGGTGCAGAGACGGCGGGAGAGGGAAGGATGGGGCCAAGCTGGGGGGAGGTGATGGTGGGACAGTGGTAGATTGGGCTGAGCTGGGGCAGCAGGGCAAGATTGGATGGGACAAAGAGACTGAGAAATAAAGTTTGTGTGTAACTTGAGATGCCACTTCCCATCCGTGCAGCACTCCATATTGCAATGTTAGGTGCCAGGCAGAGTCATGATACTGGCAGGGAGACTAAGCACTACATTGCCGATCAACTAAAGGGGAAAGCGCTGAGCAAGGCAACACAGGAGCAACTGAGTGCAGGGCAGGGGTCCAGAAATCCGTTGCCGAGGTCCGTATTCAGACCCTGGTCTGCCAGTTGAGTAGCACTGGTATATAGAATTTGTAGATCATTTATAAAACACTGTTTGTACGGAGAATCATTTTTGATACAACAAAATGTTTTTTTTTTGCTAAGTTGAGTTTTATATCATTATTATGTAGGAGCAGTAGAAGGTTACAAATAACCTGTGAGGTGGTGGCGGGTTATCCCAATTTCAGTGCATCATTTTTTTCCTTACATACAAATGTATGTAACTTAACGGCAAAAAACAGTTCCTTGTATGCGTATAAAAGGTTAAAAAAATACACTAGGTGCAAATAGGATTATTTTTAATGTGGGCAATCTGTATGTACAGGGGGGAAACATACAATATAGGCTTTTATTTAGGGTGAAGGTCCGGATTAATGTGGGCAATCTGTATGTACGGGGGGGTATACAAGATAGGCTCTTATTTAGGGTGAAGGTCTGGATTAATGTGGGCAATCTGTATGTACAGGGTGCGGGAAACATACAAGATAGGCTCTTATTCAGGGTGAAGGTCCAGATTAATGTGGGCAATCTGTATGCACGGGGGGAACATACAAGATAGGCTCTTATTCAAGGTGAAGGTTCGGATTAATGTGAGCAATCTGTATTTACAGGCGGGGCAATCAAGATAGGCTCTTATTCAGGGTGAAGGTCCGGATTAATGTGGGCAATCTGTATGTACAGGGCGGGAAACATACAAGATAGGCTCTTATTCAGGGTGAGGGTACGGATTAATATGGGCAATCTGTATGTACAGGGGGGAAACATACAATATAGGCACTTATTCAGGATGAGGGTCCGGTTTAATGTGATAAAGCTGGTATGAAATAATGAAAAGGAATAATATAAAAAGAAAGAACAGAAGTAAAGTCAAAAGAGTCAGAAAGAAGAAGGTATGAAAAAAAAGGAATGATAAAAGAAAGAAAGTCAGAGAGAAAATATAGAAGGCAAGAAAGTATGGAAGAAAGATTAAATGGAATGACGGAGGAAAGAACAGACAGAAAGAAAGAATGAATATGAGGAACCACAGAAAGTAAGTCAGAAAGGATAGAAGTAATTACAGAAAGTCAAAAAGAATAGAAAAAAAGGATAGAAGATAAGAAAGAATAGAAGGAATTAGAGATGAGCGAACTTTTGAAAAATTCGATTCGACTGATTCGGCGAATTTTCCGACAAAAATCGTATCAACCCGAATTTATTCGCGATGAATCGCTATTAAAAACTGCTATTTCTGAGCTTCCTAGAGCCTCAATAGGGTTGTAAACCATTCTGCCTTTCTGTAACACGCATAGGATGCATGCTGGGTTAGTGAAATAATACTGTAAATAATTAGGACATGCAGATCAGAGGCATCGCTATTAGAATCGCAGAGCGGCACAATTACAGAGAGTTGAGGTGGCATCACTATGAGGGGACCCTATATTGCCTGAAAAACACACCCTGGAGCTGGCAGCAGCAGGAGCCCAAACATTGGATTTGGCTCAAAGAGACACTGGAGTTGGCAGCAGGAGCAGCAGGAGCCCAAAAATTGGCTGAATGACACCCTGGAGTTGCAAGCAGCAGCAGGAGCCCAAACATAGCTTGAAAGAGACACTGGAGTTGGCAGCAGGAGCCCAAAAATTGGATGAATCACACCCTGGAGTTGCAAGCGGCAGCAGCAGCCCAAACATTGGCTGAAAGAGACACTGGAGTTGGCAGCAGGAGCCCAAAAATTGGCTGAATCACACCCTGGAGTTGCAAGCAGCAGCAGCAGCAGCCCAAACATAGCTTGAAAGACACACTGGAGTTGGCAGCAGGAGCCCAAAAATTGGATGAATCACACACTGGAGTTGCAAGCAGGAGCCCAACATTGGCTGAAAGAGACACTGGAGTTGGCAGCAGGAGCCCAAAAATTGGATGAATCACACCCTGGAGTTGCAAGCAGCAGCAGCAGCAGGAGCCCAAACATTGCGTGAAAGGCACACTGGAGTTGGATGCAGGAGGCCAAAAATTGGATGAATCACACCCTGGAGTTGCAAGCAGCAGCAGCAGGAGCCCAAACATTGTGTGAAAGAGACACTGGAGTTGGCGGCAGGAGGCCCAAAATTGGATGAATCACACCCTGGAGTTGCAAGCAGCAGCAGGAGCCCAAACATTACTTTAAAGAGACACTGGAGTTGGTAGCAGGAGCCCAAAAATTGGCTGAATCACACCCTGGAGTTGCAAACAGCAGCAGCAGCAGCAGGAGACCAAACATAGCTTGAAAGAGACACTGGATTTGGCTGCAGGACCCCAAAAATTGGATGACTCACAACCTAGAGTTGCAAGCAGCAGCAGCAGGAGCCCAAACATAGCTTGAAAGGCACACTGGAGTTGGCTGCAGGAGCCCAAACATAGCTTGAAAGAGACACTGGATTTGGCTGCAGGAGCCCAAACATAGCTTGAAAGAGACACTGGATTTGGCTGCAGGAGCCCAAAAATTGGATGAATCACACCCTGGAGTTGCAAGCAGTAGCAGCAGGAGCCCAAACATAGCTTGAAAGAGACACTGGAGTTGGCTTCAGGAGCCCAAAAATTGGATGAATCACACCCTGGAGTTGCAAGCAGCAGCAGGAGCCCAAACATAGCTTGAAAGGCACACTGGAGTTGGCTTCAGGAGCCCAAAAATTGGATGAATCACACCCTGGAGTTGCAAGCAGCAGCAGGAGCCCAAACATAGCTTGAAAGGCACACTGGAGTTGGCTTCAGGAGCCCAAACATTGGATGAATCACACCCTGGAGTTGCAAGCAGCAGCAGCAGGAGCCCAAACATAGCTTGAAAGAGACACTGGATTTGGCTGCAGGAGCCCAAACATTGGATGAATCACACCCTGGAGTTGCAAGCAGCAGCAACAGGAGCCCAAACATAGCTTGAAAGAGACACTGGAGTTGGCAGCAGGTGCCCAAAATTGGATGAATCACACCCTGGAGTTGCAAGCAGCAGCAACAGGAGCCCAAACATAGCTTGAAAAAGACACTGGAGTTGGCAGCAGGTGCCCAAAATTGGGTGAATCACACCCTGGAGTTGCAAGCAGCAGCAGCAGGAGTCCAAAATTGCCAGAAAGACACACCCTGGAGTTGGCAGCAGCATGAAGAGAACATATACAGATTTTCGGCACATATATCTTATCCGAAGAATGAGTAACGTAAAGCATTTTCTCAATAATTACTTGTGGTCTGATGCGGAGGAATGTCTGTAACTGGAGTGCAGCGCCTTAAATCTGTTTTGCACGATCCATATTTCTTTAGTGTTGGTCTGGCCCCATCATCAATCTACTCTAATGCATCAGGCATTGGTGGGTGGAAATCTTAGCTGATCCATGCCCGATTCATTTCCACGCAGGCCAGTCTCTCAAAAAAAAACATGGAGAGTGACAGATTAGTGACATATTAGTAACATAGTAACATATTAGTAACATAGTAACATATAAGGCCTCATTTCATCAAGCAGAGGTCTCTGCAGAATAGGGGTGAGTGGCAGCAGGAGTCTCAGTGAGAGGCCTGAGCTCCCGGGATCAGCTAGCGGTCATGTCTTGACCAGCAACCCATCTGCCGTCATCCATTGGTTAACACGATCATCCACTGCATCACAAGTGACATCTGATGCTTTGGGTTCAGCTCCACTATTCAGTGAGAACGATCTGATAATCAGAAAAATCAGCAGCTACTGCCCAGCCAAGAAGTGGAGGAGACACTTGCCGCTTCTTCCACTAGGCGGGCAAGTAGTGATAAGGAGAGTGTCGTGGGAGGAGGTGTTGCAAGCGTTTTGGCTCCTTAAGCCGACACTGTTGAGGAACCTGAGGAGGACATCAGTGAGTTTTGAGGGCACTTTTAAAGGCTTGGAGTGATGGAGAGTGACAGATTTAGCGGCCAGCATGGTGGCAGAAAGGGAAAGTATGGAGGCAAATGTGCTCGGGGTAGACCACTCGCTCGGCAGGCTATCTTCCCAGGAGGTAATGGAAGAGGGTCCCTGGAGCAGGCCGCGGCGGCAGCAGCAGCATCAGTGAATTAGTGCGGACTGTTGGTAGGACAAATCAGCTACAAGCCCATGTTGCAGTTTTTCATCAAGCATCCGCAGGAGGTTAACATGGCTATGTGAAAGATGTGTAGGCAGAAGGTGAAGTGTGGCCAGGGTCCCAATGTTGGACCCACAGCCCTGCGTCAACATTTGCAGCACCACCATAAAGCGGCCTGGGAGAGTTGGCTCCAAAGTGGTGGTCCAGCCTGCTGCATTACCCAGTGGCACACCGCTCTCTGTCCCAGCCAGCCAAGCCTCCACCAATTCCTGTGTGTCATACCCATCCTCTGTCACTCCTGATGCTCCTCCTCCTCTTAATCCAAGTCAGTCATTCCGCCAGCAATCCATTGCCAAGCCATGTCCAAGAGACAACAGTATGTGCCCACTCATCCAACGTGCAGAAGCTAAATGTGCTCCTGTATAAGTTGCCGGTGCTGCAGTCCCTCCCTTTTGAGTTGGTGGACCTTTCAGAGAACTGATGGCTTGTGCCGAGCCGAGGTGGAGAGTCCCATGCTGTCATTTCTTTGCGAAGAAGGCAGTACCGGCCCTGTACAATTTTGTTGAACAGAAGGCGGGGCAGTCCTTTAGCCTGTCAGTGTGTACCAAAGTGCACAGCAGTGCCTACGTCTGAAGCTGTAACTATGGTCAGGGACAATAAATATCCTTTTAGGACCACTGGGTGATTGTGGTTCCTGCACAACCACAAAAGCAACATGGACAGGTCCCTCCGCTGTGGCCTCCACGCTCCTAGGCCTTTGTGTCTGTGACAGTGTACTTGCACTTAGCAATGGTGTCACAGAGAAAAGTGGCAAATTGTTAATTACATATTATTAATAGTTAACATTTATCTTATTTGAACATATTTATAATAATAACATATAATAACATATAACATAGCAACAATAACATATAACATAATAACAGTAACATATAAAATGTATCAACATTTTTTTTTTTTTTTGGTTAATTTTGTATTGGTTTTTTTTTTTTTATATTTTGTATTTTTTTTAATATTTTGTATTTTTTAGAAACATATTTTTTTAATTTTTTTTTTTATATTTTCTTTCCATTGTCTTTTGATATGTTGTTAATTTTTGTACAGATTTTTTTTTTTTAATTTTTTAATTTTTTTTTTTTGTTCTAAATATTTATTTTTACTCTTTTTTTTAAATTGTTGGTTTTTTTTATCAGTGCCCTTTCAGCCTACCATGTGTGCAGGACACAGCGGTTTCACGCTGTTGTTCACATGGTTTGCCTTGAGCAACAGAGTCACACATGGGAGGAACTGCTAAAAATGAGAACTCAATACATGAAATCATGGCTTACTCCACCAAAACTGCAAATGGGACCCATGGTGACTGACACTGGGAAGAACATCTTGTCTGCGCTGCGACAAGGAAGCCTGAACCATGCAGCCTGCCATGGCACACGTGTTCAATATAGTTGTCAAGCGTTTTCTGAAGTCTTCCCCCGATCTGAAAGACATCCTAACAACGGGAAGGAAACTTTGCATGCACTTCAGGCACTCCTACACCGCAAAGAACACCCTTCTTGAGCTTCAGCGTCAGAACGGTATCCCTCAACATAGTCTGATTTGCGATGTTTCCACCTGTTGGAATTCCACCCTCCATATGCAGGATCGACTATAGGAACAGAGAAAAGCCATCACGGATTTCTTGATGATCCAAGCGGATAGGAGGACTCCCCTGTGTAACTTCAGTGTAAACCAGTGGCAGCTCATACGTGACACCTGCCGTTTGCTCAGGCCCTTTGAGGAAGCCTCAACTTGACTTGTGGCCGCAACTAGCAGAGTTTGCCCTGGAAAAGCTGTCCTGCCGGCCAGTAGTTGATTTAGATGGCAACTGGGCTGCTCTATATTATGCTGCAAAATGGCAAATTTACCTCACAATATAAGCTATTGCCCCTCAGATTTACACAGGGCCTGCTCTATATTATGCTGCAAAATGGCAAATTTACCTCACAGTATAAGCTATTGCCCCTCAGATTTACACAGGGCCTGCTCTATATAATGCTGCAAAATGGCAAATTTACCTCACTATATAAACTAATGCCCCTCAGATTTACACAGGGCCTGCTCTATATTATGCTGCAAAATGGCAAATTTACCTCACAGTATAAGCTATTGCCCCTCAGATTGACACAGGAGCTGCTCTATATAATTCTACAAAGATTTAACTCACACAATATAACCTATTTCTCAGGTTTATATAGGGACTGCTCTATGTAATGGTGCAAAAACATGAATTTACCTACAATATAAACTATTGCTGCTCCATATAATGGTGCAAAACAGGGCAAATGTATTGTCCAATATAAACCATTGCTGCTCTGATTTACACAGGAGGGCCACTCTAAAGAATGGTGCAACATGGCGAATTTAGCTCACAATATAACATAGATTGCAAAATGAGATTTTCAGACAGGGCCTGCTCTATAAAATGGCAACTTTACCTCACAATATAAACTATTGCTCCTCAGATTTACACAGGGATTTAGGTTGATATATATAATAGTGCAAAACAGCGAATTTACCTCACAATACTGTATAAACTATTGCTCCTCAGATTTACACAGTGGGCTTCTCTATATAATGGTGCAAAATGGCGAATTTACCTCACTATATAATCTATTACAGCTCTATATAAAAAAAATAAATAAATAAAAAAAAGTGCCTGTAGAAGCTTATTTAGTATAACAGATAGGGTGACGTGCTGGTTTGGGATGCCCATGTGGGCTAGTGTTTTGACAGCAGGACAAAAACCAATTCAAAATGCAATAGCTTAATAAAACTGAGGCTGAACAAGCTTATTTAGTATAAAAGATAGGGTGATGTGCTGGTTTGGGATGCCCTGCGGCCTGGTGTTTCTTTTGTTAAAGGCAGACCAAAAACCAATTTAAAATGCAATGCTTAGATTCAGCTGAGGAAGGATCAACAAGCGCATTTATTATAACAGATAGGCTGCCTAATGCAGGTTTGGGATGCCCTGTGGCCTGGTTTATTGAAAGCAGTCAAAAACAAGTGCAAACTGAAGTAACTTAATAAAACAGCTGATGCTGATCAACGCTTATGTTGTATAACAGATAGGGTGCAAGGTGCAGCTTTGGGGTGCCCTGCGGCCTGGTTTATTGAAAGCAGTCAAAAACAAGTGCAAACTGAAGTAGCTTAATGAAGCTGATGCTGATCAACGCTTATGTTGTATAACAGATAGGGTTAAAATAGCATGTGCCTTGGGATGCCAGTGTGACCTGGTGTATTTTAAGCTGAACAGAAAATATTAACACTAATCCAATTATGAGAAATGCTTTTGTTTAACAGATAGGGTTAAATAGCATGTGCCTTGGGATGCCAGTGTGGCCTAATGCATTTTAAGCTGAACAGAAACTATTAACACTAATCCAATTATGAGAAATGCTTTTGTTTAACAGATAGGGTTAAATAGCATGTGCCTTGGGATGCCAGTGTGGCGTAATGTATTTTAAGCTGAACAGAAAATTTTAACACTAATCCAATTATGAGAAATGCTTTTGTTTAACAGATAGGGTTAAATAGCATGTGCCTTGGGATGCCAGTGTGGCGTAATGTATTTTACGCTGAACAGAAACTATTAACACTAATCCAATTATGAGAAATGCTTTTGTTTAACAGATAGGGTTAAATAGCATGTGCCTTGGGATGCCAGTGTGGCGTAATGTATTTTAAGCTGAACAGAAAATATTAACACTAATCCAATTATGAGAAATGCTTTTGTTTAACAGATAGGGTTAAATAGCATGTGCCTTGGGATGCCAGGGTGGCGTAATGTATTTTACGCTGAACAGAAACTATTAACACTAATCCAATTATGAGAAATGCTTTTGTTTAACAGATAGGGTTAAATAGCATGTGCCTTGGGATGCCAGTGTGGCCTAATGTATTTTAAGCAGATAGGGTTAAAATAGCTTTCAGGGCTACATAGCAGAAAGGGTTAAATAGCATGTGCATGGCATGCACAGTGTGCAGCTGTATTTAAACCAAACCAAATATATTAACAGTAACCCAGTTAATGCAATGCTTAGATTCAGCTGAAGAAGGATCAACAAGCGCATTTATTATAACAGATAGGCTGCCTAATGCAGGTTTGGGATGCCCTGTGGCCTGGTTTATTGAAAGCAGTCAAAAACAAGTGCAAACTGAAGTAACTTAATAAAGCAGCTGATGCTGATCAACCCTTATGTTGTATAACAGATAGGGTGCAAGGTGCAGCTTTGGGGTGCCCTGCGGCCTGGTTTATTGAAAGCAGTCAAAAACAAGTGCAAACTGAAGTAGCTTAATGAAGCTGATGCTGATCAACGCTTATGTTGTATAACAGATAGGGTTAAAATAGCATGTGCCTTGGGATGCCAGTGTGACCTGGTGTATTTTAAGCTGAACAGAAAATATTAACACTAATCCAATTATGAGAAATGCTTTTGTTTAACAGATAGGGTTAAATAGCATGTGCCTTGGGATGCCAGTGTGGCCTAATGCATTTTAAGCTGAACAGAAACTATTAACACTAATCCAATTATGAGAAATGCTTTTGTTTAACAGATAGGGTTAAATAGCATGTGCCTTGGGATGCCAGTGTGGCCTAATGTATTTTAAGCTGAACAGAAAATATTAACACTAATCCAATTATGAGAAATGCTTTTGTTTAACAGATAGAGTTAAATAGCATGTGCCTTGGGATGCCAGTGTGGCGTAATGCATTTTAAGCTGAACAGAAAATTTTAACACTAATCCAATTATGAGAAATGCTTTTGTTTAACAGATAGGGTTAAATAGCATGTGCCTTGGGATGCCAGTGTGGCGTAATGTATTTTACGCTGAACAGAAACTATTAACACTAATCCAATTATGAGAAATGCTTTTGTTTAACAGATAGGGTTAAGTAGCATGTGCCTTGGGATGCCAGTGTGGCCTAATGTATTTTAAGCTGAACAGAAACTAATAACACTAATCCACGTATGAGAAATGCTTTTGTTTAACAAATAGGGTTAAATAGCATGTGCCTTGGGATGCCAGTGTGCCGTAATGTTTTTTAAGCTGAACAGAAACTATTAACACTAATCCAATTATGAGAAATGCTTTTGTTTAACAGATAGGGTTAAAATAGCTTTCAGGGCTACATAGCAGAAAGGGTTAAATAGCATGTGCATGGCATGCACAGTGTGCAGCTGTATTTAAACCAAACCAAATATATTAACAGTAACCCAGTTATTATGAAATATGAATCATAGGCAGCACTAGGCACCCTGTCACTGTGACTTGTATGCTGCTGGATTGTTCCGGTTTTAAATCTATCTTTCCCTAGCTCTGTCTACCACTCTAAATCTCCCTAACTATCTGTCTCTCTCTTTACTTGTCTGTAACTATCGCTAACTCTCACCTAACTATGACTGTCTGTCCCTCCCTGCAGCTAGCTCCGTTCTGTCTGCAATGCAAGTCTCAACTGCGCAACAGGAAAATGGCCGCCGCTTTATATAGCACGGTGACGTCACCGGGCTTCCTGGCTGCTGATAGGCTGCATGTGACTGTCCCATCGTCACTTGCCCCTGGGGACATGTCTGAACATGTCCGTCCACCATCTTAGAATGCCTGTCATTGAGTTTAAAGGAAAACTTCGATCGATCGGGAAATTCGGATTCGTTCAGAATCAAATTTTTCATGAAATTCGGAACGAACCCGGGTTCGTCCGGATCGATTCGCTCATCCCTAGGAAGGAATGATAGAAAGAAAATTAAAAAAAAAAAGAATAGAACAAAAAAAAAGGCACAGAGAGAAGATTGGGTCATCCCAATTTCATTGCATCATTTCAATCCTTTATGAATGATTTTCCTACATATAAAGGTTCGTAACTATTTTTAAACTCTGTTGCAGATGAGATCACAACTTACTCAATTGGCTATTTGTAAAAAAGGAAAATAAAAGTAAATCTCTTTATCTTATTACTTCTTAGGACTAACCCTACTACTCAGCTTAATGACTTGGAGGCTGATTCATCACTAATGCCAGGTAGCGACAGATGAGCGTCTGTAGCAGCATTTTCAGAGCGCCCGCTAGTAGTCGCAGTGCTCAGCCGTGGGTCGCTAGTTTATAGGGACTCAGTCGCTGTTCAGTAATGTTGAATACATTGTGAGGAGTCGCTATTTGACCGGTACAGTGCTGTATGGGAGCGCATGTTAGTGACTGCTCATAGCGACCGACTCACACCATGTTCAGCAAAGAAACAGCCTCACAAATCTCTGGCGCTGAAAAATGCTTCTCTGAAGCCCAGAGCGCAGGAGGCGGTGTGTTTAAAGTCTGTTTTTCAGCATCTATCAACTAGTAACAAAGCAAAAAAACATATGGAATTACATTGTAACAACATTGTAACATGAACACTTTAATGGCAGACCTGTAATGTCATTTCTGAGGAAATATATAAAAAATGGAAAAATTATGAAAAAACTGCTCTCGCTCGTTGTCCTCTTGTTAGATGTGGTGTAGTCTTGGGTGCTATGACCTCGGGACACCACCTAGTGTTCTCCATTGGCTCTGCAGTGAATCAGGGAGAGAGATTCTACAGGCCATCCACACATCACATTCATCGATGCCGGCCAGGTTACTACAGCGACCGCAACGCTAGGTTACAGCACCTGACACCCGCTTACAGCGTGTACTAGTGGTCGCTATAAGTGCCGCTATACAGATACTAACCTGGCAATACCTGGCGCTAGTAGTGAATCAGCTTCCACAAGGATTTCAGTTCAGAAAAATTCTACAACGCAGGGCTGATTAAACGTGCAGAACCTGAACCTATGGGAGGTCAATGTGGAGGCTAATTCATTACTAGCGCCAGGTAATGGCAGATGAGCGTCTGTTGCGAGGCGCTCAGTGGTCACTCGGATCCGCTATGGTTTGCTGTTACCGAGCGCCTCAGTCGCTGGCGGGCATTGATGAATTTGATGTGTGAGTCGCTATAACACCAGTACAGCGCTACATGGGAGCGAGCGGTAGCGACTGGTCAGTGTGAGCAACTCAAACAATATTCATAAAAAAAAACAGCCTCACACAGCGCCGGCGCTCAAAATCGGGTCTTTGTAGCCCAGAGCGCCAGACGCTGTGTGATTAAAGTCTGTTTTTGAACACATATCAACTAGTAACAAAGCGAAAACATATGGAATTACACTGTTATAACATTGTAACATGAACACTTTAATACCAGACATGTAAGGACAATTCTGCATAAAAATATTATAAATCAAAAAAAGTTTCAAAAAGACAAATTATTAAATAAAAGAAAACCCTGTTTAAAGAGAAGAAAAGGAACATCCATTGAAATGTATGGGAGAGCGACAGGTAGCAACAGGTAATACCAGGCTCTGGAAGCTAGAGCTCCGGCAGTATACGGTGAGCCGTCTGTGATGATGAATCGGTCGCTACGTGTCGCTGTTAGAGTCGCTCACCAGATTCGCTTTCATAAATGTGGTATTGCATACAGCGCCCGGCGATCACCGTTCGCTACGAGGCCGATTCATTAATAGCGGCAGGTAGCGACAGTTGAGCGACTGTAGCGGCATTTTCAGAGCGTCCGCTAGTAGTCGCTGTGCTTGGCCGTTGTTCGGTAGTTGATAGCGACTCAGTCGGTTTGCCGTAATGTGGAATATTGGGTGAGGAGTCGCTATTTGACAGGTTCCGCGCTGTATGGGAGCGCATGATAGCGACTGGCCATAGCGACCGGCTCCCACCATATTCATTAAAAAATCCCGCTCAAAAAATTCTTGCGCTGTAAAATGCATGTTTAAACCCCAGAGCACTGGCGGCGATGGGTTAAAAGTAGTTTTTTTAACCCCCAAACAACCATATTTTTGGAAACCAAAAAAAACAAGTTTTTTAAAATAATTTAGTAATATGAATACATTAATATCAGACCCGTAATATCAATTCTTCCCTTAAAAAAATTATCTAAAATGGCAGAAGTGGTCACAGAATTTTTAACATTAAAAAAAAAAAAAAAAAAAAATAACAATTAATTAATAATATTTAAAGATTGTTCCATTGAAATGCATTGGAGAGCGCCAGGTAGCGAGAGGTCATACCTGTCGCTGTTCAAGGTCGGACGCTGGTGCTGTGGGCTGAGGCTGGAATAATGATGAAGTCGCTATATGGCGCTATCTCAGTTGCTAAGCAGGATTGGCTTGATAAATGTGTGATTGTGGTGGGGAGCCAGCGTTCTCGTGGCGGGGCCCGTCATTACCGGCCGCTCACCAGTCGCTACCTGTCGCTATTCCTTCATAAATAAGAGCCTACCTGTTGTTACCTGTTGCTACCAGTCTTTACCTGGCGCTATTGATGAATAAAGCCCTTGGACTCTTCCTTCCTAGCTGACCCTCCCACCCTTTTCCCTGAAAGGGATATTCCTCCCAGTTTATGGAACTTTACCTTCTAACCACATATTACCATGGTGGTGGTGGGTCATCCCAATTTCAGTGCATCATTTCAACCCTTTATGAATGATTTTCCTACAAAAACGATTCCTTGTATGCGTATAATGAATCTACTTTAAGGATTTCAGTTCAGAAGAATTCTACAATGCACAGCTGATTAAAGGAGCAGTATCGCGAAATTTGCATTAAAAAAGATAAATAATTAAATAGCCACACAATAGCTTCTAACATGTGTATAAATAATGTGGCGATAGAAAAAGGAAAAAATATCTGCCTTTCTTTTAAATTGTATAATGACAGGCCGGGCGGCCAGGAAGGTTACTGCTCAGGCTCCCCATCTGCGTGCAAACAGAGCTGATTGGATGAGAGCCCGCGCATGCGCCGTGGGACAGGGAAAGGTACGTTTTCACAGGCGAACTTGGGGATTTCACATATCAGGGCATCCCAAGTTGGGATGCCCCTAGGGGCACAAAACAAAACTCTAGATAGTGAAAATCCTGGGTTGGGCTTTGCTCAAAACACACAAAGCTGAAAGAAAGATCATATGGAAAAATGTGTTGAGAAAAGAGAGAGAAAATGGTAAACTGAAAGATTCTGCAGCAGAGCCAACATGAAGGGAAAACTGTCAAAATCAGCTAAATGACTTCTAGAGCTTTTCTCTCTGTTTTAGATATATAAGTTCTGGCCAGGCAATGTTGCAATGTTGTTATCTTATGCTGGACGGCTGCTAGCACTGAACAGCTGATACTTTGTTACATTGTTTCCCCCTTTCCTCAGCATGGAACAGGCCAGAGTGTCGGCCACGACATAAACATGAGCTATTAGTCTCCAGCTGCTCAACACAGACATCATTCTTTTCTAAATTTGTAATTCTTACTCCAACACTTACCTACATTCAAAGTACCATTTAAATATAAGTCACCAAGAAAAATTCGCGATACTGCTACTTTAAGCGTGCAGGACCTGAACCTATGGGAGGTCAATTATTTATTTATTTTTTTTTATTTCTAAAGCCCTTTAGTTTTACCAAAATTTATCTTAATTATGTTTAAACTCCATTGCAGACAAGATCACAATTTACTCAAGTAGCTATTTGTAAATAAAAGAAAATACAAAAAAAAAAAATCTCTTTATTACTATTACTTCTTAGGACTAACCCTAGTGCTCAGCTTAAAGTGGACCAAAACACAAGATTTGGATTATCCTGCGTTTTGGTCCTTTCCCCGGGGGTTCCCCGATGTGTTAAACCCCCCAAAATCACGCCCACCAACTCACTTTTCCCGGTCCCACGGTGCGTCTATATCTCATTCCCAGTTTATGGAACGTTACCTTCTAACCACCTATTATTGAGGGGTGGGTTATCACAATTTCGTTGCATCATTTCAACCCTTTATGGATGATTTCCCTACATACAAATGTATGTAACGGCAAATAACGGTTTCTTGTATGCATATAATTAGGGATGAGCGAATCGGTTCTGACGAACCTGAATTTGCTCCGAATTTCAGGGAAAATTCGATTCAGCACGAACCCGAATTTTTAGTGGTTCGTGCTGACCGAATTTTCCCTGAAATAAAAAAAAAAAAGCCGGCATGGTGGCCGGCCTCCCCGATCCCACCAGAGATGAGCGATTCGTTAAAGTACGATTCGGACGAACCCGAATTTCTTTGAGAAATTCAGCGAATCGCCCGAATCGAAGTTCGCTCATCTCTACATATAATGAATGTACTATAAGGATTTCAATTCAGAAGAATTCAACAACATAGCGCCGTAGCACCCGAACGGGCTGATTTAGCTCACAGGACCTGAACCTATGGGAGGTCAATTAAGTCATGAGTTGTTTTTTTTCAAAAGCCCTTTACTTTTACCAATATTTACCTTAATTATTATAAAACTGCATTGCAGACAAGATCACAATTTACGTAAGTGGCTATTTGTAAAAAAAGAAAAAAAAATACAAATGTACGTAACCTAACGGTCAAAAATGGTTCCTTCTATGCGTAGAATGAATCTACAATAAGGATTTCAATTCTGGAGAATTCTACAACGCAGGGCTGATTAAGCGTGCAGGGCCTGGGCCTATGGGAGGTCAATGGGGAGGCTGATTCATCATTAGCGGCAGGTAGCGACAGATGAGCGTCTGTAGCGGCATTTTCAGAGCGCCCGCTAGTAGTCGCAGTGCTCGGCCGTGAGTCGCTACTTTATAGTCGCTGTTCAGTAATGTTGAATACATTGTGAGGAGTCACTATTTGACCAGTACAGCGCTGTATGGGAGCGCATGTTAGCGGCTGCTCATAGCGACCGACTCACAACATATTCAGCAAAAAAACAGCCTCACAAATCTCTGGCGCTGAAAAATATTTGTTTGAAGCCCAGAGCGCAGGAGGCTGTGTGTTTAAAGTCTGTTTTTCAGCATCTATCCACTAGTAACAAAGCGAAAACATATGGAATTACATTGTAACAACATTGTAACATGAACACTTTAATGGCAGACCTGTAATATCATTTCTGAGGAAATATATAAAAAATCATAAAAATGTGAAAAAACTGATTTTTCAATGCCAGAAGAGGTCACAGAAATATTTGTGATTTTTTTGAAAAAAAAAAAAAACCTGTTTAAAGAAAAGAAAAGGTTCGTCCATTGAAATGTATGGGAGAGCGACAGGTAGCGAGAGGTCATGGCACTGTGCAAGGCTGAACGCCGGCGCTGTTCGCTGAGGCTGTGAAAATGATGAATCAGACGCTACATGACGCTATCCCAGTCGCTAAACAGATTCTGCTTGATAAATGTGTAATTGCTGCCGTGTCCGGCGTTCACCAGTCGCTATCTGTCGCTACCTCTCATTAACCAGGCGCTACCTGACGCTATCCCTTCTTAAATAAGGGCCTATGTCATGCGTTATTTTTTTTTTACTTCAAAAGCTCTTTAGTTTTACCAATATTTACCTTGATTATTTTTAAACCCCATTGCAGACGAGATCACAATTTACTCAAGTGGTTATTTGTAAGAAAGGAAAAAAAAAAAAAAAATGGCCATCGCCGTATCTTCGCCTTTCATGCCATTACTGCTGTCTTCCATGTTTGGCTTTCTTTGATATGCCTTTTTATTGGCATGAGGAAGAGAAAGCAAACGTTCCTTCCACGGAGTCGGCAGGATCCTAATTTTCTGATGGGAGTTAAAAGAAACGCGAGATCAATGGAAAGGCTTCGGACAGCCTAATAATTACGGGCGAAGCAAAGGAAACAGTGTGCTGCTAAGAGGATGCATCTGCCGCTTTGTTCCCGCTCCCCGCTCCTTGTTTATCTGCTGGTGTAACAAGCTATTAATATTGTGTCCTACAGACCCTACGTATATAATTTTACTCTCAAAGAAGGCATCAGCTGGCTTTATGACTGTCACATTATAATGGAGGTCTGTAAAAGCAGAACAGGCAATGGCTGTGCCTGAGCCCACGTCCAAAGCCATCATGCTCGACCCCCCTTCCCCCCAACCGCCACCACCAAAAAAAGAAGACAAGTGTTCCAAAAGTCTTGCAAAGCTGAGAAATGAATGAGAAAAACAAGAGTAAAATGAGGACAAATCCAACTTTACTTTACCATTGGGTATACACAGGGCCGGATTATGAGAGGGGTGCAAGGGGGGCCTCCACCACTTGCTTTGCAAAGGGCGCCTCCACTAACCTTTGGGTTACAGTCTGGTCCAGGAGGCTTTTCAGTCTTTGGTTTGACTGTCTGCGATGACGGCCCTGGGGCCTCTACCACTTGCCCTGCAAAGGGGGGCCTCCACCAACAGGATGCAAGCAGTGCACACCCTGGGGGCCTCCAAATCTTGCCCTGCAAAAGGGGGCCTCCACCAATCTTTGGGTTACAGTCTGGTCCAGGAGGCTTTTCAGTCTTTGGTCCGACAGTCTGCGATACCGGCCCTGAAGCCTCCACCACTTGCCCTGCAAAGGGGGCCTCCACCAACCTTTGGGTTATGGTCTGGTCCAGGAGGCTTTTCAGTCTTTGGACTGATGGTCTGCGAAGTCGGCCCTGAGACCTCCAGCATTTGCCCTGCAAAGGGGGGCCTCCACCACTTGCCCTGCAAAGGGGACCTCCACCAACCTTTGGGTTATGGTCTGGTCCAGGAGGCTTTTCAGTCTTTGGTCTGACATGCCGACCCTAGGGTCTCCACCACTTGCCCTGCAAAGGGGGGCCTCCACCAACAAGATGCAAATGGCGCGCACCCTGGGGGGCCTCCACCACTTGCTTTGCAAAGGGAGCCTCCACCAACCTTTGGGTTATGGTCTGGTCCAGGAGGCTTTTCAGTCTTTGGACTGATGGTCTGCGAAGTCGGCCCTGAGACCTCCAGCATTTGCCCTGCAAAGGGGGGCCTCCACCACTTGCCCTGCAAAGGGGACCTCCACCAACCTTTGGGTTATGGTCTGGTCCAGGAGGCTTTTCAGTCTTTGGTCTGATGGTCTGCAATGCCGGCCCTAGGGTCTCCACCACTTGCCCTGCAAAGGGGGGCCTCCACCAACAGGATACAAATGGCGCGCACCCTGGGGGGCCTCCACCACTTGCTTTGCAAAGGGGGCCTCCACCAACCTTTGGGTTATGGTCTGGTCCAGGAGGCTTTTCAGTCTTTGGACTGACGGTCTGCGAAGCCGGCCCTGAGACCTCCAGCACTTGCCCTGCAAAGGGGGGGCTCCACCAACAGGATGCAAGCAGCGCACACCTTGGGGGGCCTCCACCACTTGCTTTGCAAAGAGGGCCTCCACCAACCATTGGGTTATGGTCTGGTTTAGGAGGCTTTTCAGTCTTTGGTCTGACAGGCCGGCAACAAAGCTATCGGTGGCAGTAGGTTCCCCCAGCGCCTGGGCAAGCCATCTTTTGTTTTTGCAAACCTGCAGCCAAAGCCCCCAAAGGGCAGGACGGAGAGTCTAGAGCAGCAAAGCCGCCGCCAGCAACGCTACAGTGATGGGTGCAGAGCTGTCACTGCACATAAGCCACCAAGCACAGCCGCTGGCAGCTCAATGCAGGGAACCAGCCGGGCGACTACACCACCCCCCCACCCAGAATGGCAAAGCAGGAGTTCCCGAGCAGCACGCACCCGCACAAGGGGGGCACAAGGGACTCCATCTGACCTTCCAGTAAGTGGGCGGGTGCCAGACAACCACCAATCAGTTACTCAGCTGGACTATTATTTTATACTGTATCTGGGGCCTCCACCAGATTCTGTGCCCAGGGGCCTCCACCAGATTCTGTGCCCAGGGGCCTCCACCAGATTCTGTGCCCAGGGGCCTCCACCAGCTTCTGTGCCCAGGGGCCTCCACCACACTTAGTCCGGTCCTGGGTATACGATGCTTTCAGGGACAGTTCTGGGTATCTAGGGGCCCTTGGGTGACTGCGTCTCAGTGGGCCCCTTGTGGCATAGCACTTCACACATAACCGTAATGGTATAAGAGAATAGAAGCAATCACTGGAAGAATGAAAGAGAGAAAGTCGGAAAAGAAAAAAATATAGAAAAAATTAAACTGGACCTTCAGCATCATTTAATGAAAAGCCCAAAACCTTAAAAAAATATTCCCCAGCATCTAAAATTTTAATATTTAAAGTTTTTATTTGCTTACTTATTATTCTTTCTCCCACTGGGCTGCAACCCAGGACTCTAGGATACGGGCGCCACCATCCTGCCTCAGGAGCCAGGGACGTAGCTAGGGGGGATCAGGGGGGCAACAGGTCGGGGGGCACCAAAGGAGAACAGGTGGGGGCGTCATTTCGTATCTTTGCCCCGGGTGCCAGAAAGCCTAGCTACTCCTCTGCAGAAGCATCATATATCGAGGAGAGGGGTGAAAAGTGCAGGGGGCAGGGTTATAGCTGTGCTTCGCACAGATAGAGCAGAGCTGTGGTAAACATAGAAGATAGACTCTTATTCAGGGTGGGGGTCCGGATTAATGTGGGCATTCTGTATGTACAGGGGGGGAAACATATAAGATAGGCACTTATTCAGGGTGAAGGTCCGGATTAATGTGGGCAATCTGTATGTGCGGGGGGCATAGAAGAGAAGCTCTTATTCGGGGTGAAGGTCCGGATTAATGTGAGCAATCTGTATGTACAGGGGGGAAACATACAAGATAGGCTCCTATTCAGGGTGAAGTCTGCTTTAATGTCAGAAAGAAGGTATAAAATAAAGAAAAGTAATGACAGAAGTAACGTCAAAAGAGTCAGAAAGAACAAGGTATGAAAAAATTGGAGGGATGAAAGAAAGAAAGTAAGTCAGAGAGAAAATATAGAAGGCAAGAAAGTAAGATAGAAAGAAGGTATGAAAGAAAGATCAAATGGAATGGAATGACGGAGGAAAGGACAGAAAGAAAGAAAGAACGAATACAAGCAATGACAGAAAGTCAGAAAGAAAGGATAGAAGATAAGTAAGAATAGAAGGAATGAAAGAAAGAATAGAAAAAACGATGGTACGGATAGAAAATACGAAAGAATAAAAGGAATGATGGAAAGTCAGAAAGAAAGTAAGAATAGAAGGAATGAAGGAAAGTAAGAAAGAATGAATAAAAGGAATGACAGACAGTCAAAAAGAATGAAAGATTAAATAGAAATGATAGAAAATAAGTAAGAATAGAGGGAATGATAGGAAGTCAGAAAGAAAGTAAGAATAGAAGGACTGACAGAAAGAAAAGAATGACAGAATAGAAAGAACAATAGAACAGATAGAAGAGAAGAAAGAATAGAAGGAATGAGGAAAAGTCAGAAAGAAAAAAAAATAGGATTGGCAGAAAGAATATATGATAAGAAAGGAAAGAAGGAATGATGAAAAGTAAAAAAAAAAAAAGAAAGAAAGAATAGAAAGAAAGGATAGAAGATAAGTAAGAATAGAGGGAATGATAGAAAGCCAGAAAGAAATTAAGAATAGAAGGACTGACAGGAAGAAAGACTAGAAGGAACAATAGCACAGATAGTAGAGAAAAAAGAATAGAAGGAATGAGGAAAAGTCAGAAAAAAAAAGAATAGAATGATTGACATAAAGGATAGACGATAAGAAAGAATAGAAGGAATGAAAGGAAAAGGGGAGGCCGATTCATAAATAGCGGCAGGTAGCGACAGTTGAGCGACTGTAGCGGCATTTTCAGAGCGCCCGCTAGTAGTCGCTGTGCTTGGCCGTTGTTCGGTAGTTGATAGCGACTCAGTCGGTTTGCCGTAACGTTGAATATTGGGTGAGTAGTCGCTATTTGACAGGTTCCGCGCTGTATGGGAGCGCATGATAGCGACTGGCTCTCACCATATTCATTAACAAATCACGCTCAAAAAAATCTTGCGCAGTGAAATGCATGTTTAAACCCCAGAGCGCTGGCGGCGATGGGTGAAAGTAGTTTTTTAACCCCCAAACAACCATATTTTTGGAAACCAAAAAAAACAAGTTTTTAAAATAATTTAGTAATATGAATACATTAATATCAGACCTGTAATATCAATTCTGTACAATTTGTTTTTATATTTTTTTTCCCTTAAAAATGGCAGAAGTGGTCACAGAATTTTTCACATTTAAAAAAAAAAAAAAAAAACAATAATTAATTATGAATATTTAAAGATTGTTCCATTGAAATGCATTGGAGAGCGCCAGGTAGCGAGAGGTCATACCTGTCGCTGTTCAAGTTCGGACGCTGGCGCTGTGGGCTGAGGCTGGAATAATGATGAATGAGTGGCTATATGGCGCTATCTCAGTCGCTAAGCAGGATTGGCTTGATAAATGTGTGATTGTGGTGGGGAGCCGGCGTTCTCGTGGCGGGGGGCCCGTCATTATCGGCCGCTCACCAGTCGCTACCTGTCGCTATCCCTTGTTAAATAAGGGCCTAAGAAAGAAAGAAGGAGTGACAGAAAGTCAGGAAGAAAGAACAGAAAGCAAGAAATAAAGATAGAATAGAAGAAATGAATGAAAAATCAGCTGAATTGAGTGGAAGAGGTGTCCCTCATGACCAGCATGTGAGGTGGGCACTCCCAGGGTGCAAGGGCCCACATGTAAGCCCAGAGCTGACCCGGCTCTGTTTGCTTTAACCCTCTCAAATGTCCTGCATTTAGTAAAAGCTTTGTAACTATTTGGCTTGCGTTAAAGTGGACCAAAACCCAGAATTTTGACTATCCTGGATTTTGCTCCTTGCCCCCGATCATAAAAAACCAGTGTAAAACCCCCCAGATTGCCGAAACAAACTCACCTTTTCCCGGTCCTATAGCGCAGGCTGGATGCGGATGCGCACATGTACAGTTGGACCGGAAAAGAAGGTAAGTATATGGGCGACCTGGGGGGTTTCACACAGCGGGGTATCCCAATCTTGGAATCGATCTTATAGATTCCTGGGCCAATTGCTGTGGATTTTGATCCACTTTAAAGGGACTGTAATCCTAATGGCAATAATGGTAGCAAGCAGCTCATCTGATGCCTGTAACCATGTGCCTCTCCTGCAGCGCTGTGTAGAACCAGTAGCAGGGCTCCAACATTAGCTCCTCCTTCCAATTTCATTCCTCAAGACTACACAAAAAAAGTGGTCTAAGAGCCTCTCTGTCCCTTGGTGCTTTCAGTGCAAGTGACCACCACAAGCCATAGTGGCCTCCAGCTAACCACAGCAGAACCTGATTATGACTCCGAAAGTTGCGATATGACATGCCCTTACCCAGCTCCCAGATATTGAAGCGATGAAAGCGACCTCACTTAGAATACACACAGAGGCAACAGAGCTCATAGAGCCATATATTGAAATGGAGGTAAAACCTTGGGATGGGTTGTCTCTCCTTCCTACTGTGACTGTCACAAACAAGATGAGTCATTCTGAAAAGCCTGCCAACTCCCTGCTGAGAGATCCATTGTGTTACATTATATACGCCAAATAGCAATTCATCAATTCAGCAATCTTAGTTGTTTATATTCAGCTAATCAGCTGTGATACTTTCTAAAGCAGTCATGAGCCTTCTGTTTACCACAAGGAGCATAGGTAGTGTGGTTCTTTATGGCAGTGGTCCCCAACTCTGTCCTCAAGGCCCACCAACAGGCCAGGTTTTGCAGATCTCCACAAAGATGCACAGGTCGAGTAATTAGTGCAGCTGCAGAGCAATAGAGCTGGCTATTTGGAGAGAAAATAATGACATGTTGGTGGGCCTTGAGGACAGGGTTGAGGACCACTGCTTTATGGGACCTAGGGGTTGGGTTCTTCATGGGTCCTGAGGTGTCCTCTATGACATCAGTTCTCAAGACCCTTTAGACACACCCTGTTGAATCACCCCGAACATCGATGTGTACCCCTTCAACCTGCGACGTGTACCCCTAGGATACAATACTGCAGGTTGTGAAACAGTAGTCTATGGCACTGTTTCTCAGCCTGTGGCACACGTTACAATTTGAAAGGGTATGCAGAGATGTTCAGTGTTGTACCAAGAGATGGGGTTTGATAGTCAGGTTTATTATTTTATCAGTAAAACCTTATTCCCTCTAGCTTTAATAGTGCTAGAACGGCCATGACTAGAGATGAGCGAATTTCTTAACAGTAGATTGGGACGATTCTCTGAATTTCCCCCGAGAAATTTGGTTTGTTCTGAATTGAGCGTTACTGAATGGCTCTAAAATAGAGTAACAAAATTAACTCACCTCATTCCGCTTTCCAGCACCAGGCAATGTCCTCGTTGTCAGACGACACAGATCCTTCCCCCTCTACAATGGGCACTGGGTGAAGCTAGCTATCCTTGTTTGCTCAGACAGTCCCTTTAAAATGGACCAAATCCTGGAATTTTCACATCTCAGGTTTTGGTTCTTGCTCCTAGGGCATCCTGTTTTTGGACACCCAATTCCACGAAACTCCTTGAAAAAATGTACTGTTCTGTTGGTCTTGAGGTGCATGCACAGGCTCTCATCCAGCCAGCGCTGTATGCTGTGCATATTAATGCACGGTACCCAGCTCTGTTTGGAAGAGAGCGTCCGTTTAGAGGAATGGGAAAGGCTGCATCCACGACGGCCTCCCTGTGGTCTGTGGAACTTCCCAGAAGACAGGGATGCAGTTGCGACCTGGCGAACACAGCAAGGGAAACTCTGAAAGGTTAGTTTTTGCAAGCGGAGCAGCCCTGATTAGAGTGCCCCAGGGGAAAGGACCAAAACCCAGGATAGTCAAAATCCTGGGTTTTGGTCCTTTCCTCCTGTGTGAACCCCCCCCCCCCCCCCCCCCCCCCGGATCGCTGAAGTCATCTCACCTCTTCACAGTCCTACGGGGCATGCGCAGCCACTCGTCCAATCAATACGCTCAGAGCCGCTGATGTCAGCGCGTCTAAGCCTTCGCCCAAGGCGAGCGGATCTGAGCACGATGATGTCCGCATCCCCTCTACCCTCTAACAGGGAGCTTGCCCACACCAGCCATTCACAAATGGCTGGCACGGGCACGCGCTGCTAGAGGGATAGCGGGGATGTGGCCACGACTTGCGCATGCGCCGTTGGACCGGGAAAGTGTATGGGGCAACAATTTACACAGATTTTGTATGCCCCTGGGGGAGGGAATCGAATCTATAAGATCCCCGGCACGATCATGGTTTTTGGTCGTTGTGCCAGAGGTACTTGAACGACCGGCCCTGGAGGTACATTTGGTGGTTGTTCGTCAAAGTTTACAAAGGAGACAGTCTTCATCCTGCAGCATGATGCAAACATTACATCTGTGAGCTATTCACATTCCAATATCAGGCTCATGTATGCTTTACAATGTATCACAGATGATTACAATAGAAACAATTAAGATACACCAGCTGCTCCTTGGCTATAACAATGTCACACAATGCATGGCTCACCAGGGAGCTGGCAGGCTTTTCAGAATGACTCATGTTGTTTGTTATAGTCACAGCTGGAGGAACAGATAATGCATCCCAATACTTTAAACTCCTATCCTAATATATATAACCTAATATTTGGTACTGTGAGATATGTTGCCTAAGAATTTTTGGAGAGTTTTTCAATGTCATGCTGTAGCTAGGGGGGACTAAGGGGAGATAGCACGGAACAGGCGCTATCCATCCCGGATGTTAAAAAACGAGCAACCAACTTTTACACATCTTTTTGTTTTCTCCGACATTCTCTTTTATGGCTCTTTGTGTCGCACATGCTATACAACGGCAATAACTCGGCTGTATGCGCCGCTCGTACCGTCCTCCATCCATTACATCAGCCGCTTTCAGCGGGGAGAGAAGATACACGCCAGCTCGTATTATTAGCGCGCTCGTGTAATGCAAGTTTATTGGAAGGATAATTTTTTTTTTTGTTTTATAAAACGTCTGCTTTTTTTCCACTCCTTTTCTTCTTATTGAAAACGCAATTATCAAAGCCGCAGCAATCTCTCGTTTTTCATCTTCGCTGATTGATTAAATTCACCTAATTCGAACGTCACCCAAACTATGTTTACTTCTCCGGCATAGCTTCTGAAAATGGCGCCGTAAAACAATTTCCAGCAGGCGGGGAGATGAGTTAATATCTAGTCGGGGCACGCATCATAATCTTGTTTATAACAAGAAATTGATTCGATGGAAAATGATTATTGATGGACTGTTGAGCCGAAAGTTAAGTAAGTGAGATTTAGGAGAGGTGAGTTCTTTTCTTAAAACAAGTGTGAAATGACCGGGAAATAACCTCCTTTATATCAATTAACGGTTAGTCAAATGAGCGCCGGCGCCATCGATCAGGTCGCCCGGTAAGTCAATGGTGGTGGTTTATAAGGTGACAGATGTATTATCTCCTTTATTTTCTGTATTTGGTTAAACGTAGCGATGAAGCGCACCGGCCGCTTATCTGTTCTGGTGAATAGGCTTCCAATATTCGGCTTCTGCATCACTCGAATCTCAGTAAAGTCTGGCTGGTCGCTTGGCTGCCCAGAGAACATCCCGATTCAGGATGCCCCACTGTGTGAAACGCCTGGAATCACCCCGAAAAACTAATTTTTCCTGGCACTCTCACTGTGTTTTTATGGCCCGCGGCTCATACCTATCTTTCTTTCAGTGGAGATGCCCAACTATTTAAATAGACTTGATGGGAGCCCGCCACCCAACCAGCCATGACTGTATTTCTGATGCCTGTCTATGGTGCTGAAGTCAGGGGAGGCCTTTATTGGTGTCCAGACCCCCCAGTCCCTTGGCTGCCCACAGAACATCCTGATTTAGGATGACCCACTGGGTGAAACGCCCGGGACCGCCCAAAAAAACGCATCTTTTTCTGTGCTCTCACTGCGTTTTCATGGCCTGCAGCTATATACTCATCTTCCTTTCAGCGGAGACGCCCAACTATTCGGATAAGCTTGCATGGGAGCTCACCATTCATCCAGCCGTGATAGGATCTCTGATGCCTGCCTATGGTGCTGAAGGCTGGGAAGCCCTTTTTTGATGACCTCCCCAACACTGTCCTTGACTTTAGGTGAAAAATTAAAGGGGAACAAAACCCAGCAGCGGCCGCCCTGGAATCCAGAATATACCAGGATCAGACTCTGGCATTTCCCAAATTGAGAGGCCCCACTGTGTGAAAACCCCACACCAGGGCAGCGGTAAAAACTCACCCTTCCCCATTCCAATGGCTCACGCGCAGGCTCTCATCCAGTTAGAGATGTTTGCCTTGACTATGTCAGTCAGCAGGCGGCTCTGATTGCTTTCAACAGGGAGCGTGCGCTGCCGTGTCCCCTGCATCCCTGCGCACCCGATATGGCCATTCAGATAGACTGGGGCAGGAGCACACATGCCACTAGGGATACGGGGGATACAGCAGCATGTGTTCCCCATTGTATGCCATCAGAACCCTTTGCTGAAAGAAATAAACAGGACAAAGGGCTCTAAGTGCACGAGAGGCCGCACATGCTGGACCGAGGAGAGGTGAGTTTTACTGAGTGAACTGGGGGGGTTTCACACAGCAGGGCATCCTGATTCGGGATGGCCTTGGGGCAGGGAACAAAACCCCGACAAAGTTAAGCTCCTGCGTTTAAATAGAAGGGCTCTTTTTACACCTTGGCTGCCTCTAGGACACCCCTATTGAGAATGTGCCACTGAAGGAAACCCCTGGGATTGTCCCAAAAACTTTCCTGGCACTCTCACTGCGTTTTCATAGTTCATGGCCCCACATCTGTCTTCCTTGCAGCAGAGACTTGCTCCAACGCCAGCCATTCAGGTTTGGATGGGAGAATATCTGCCGGTGAAGCGGCAAGCGAGCTTGTTGTAAGACAGCAAGCCTGATCCCTGCTGTTTAACACAAGAGTCAGGATGGGGCTAAGGTTACAATTAGTTACAATTTGTACCGAACTTTGCAAGTTCGGCTTCCCAAACCCAAACACAGACTTCAGCCAGAAGTCTGTTCCAGTTCGACGTTCGGCACGAACACTCAAAGCTGGTTGATGGGCTGCTAAATGTGAACTGGAAAGTGGCTGCAACTCACCTAAGCCCTGATCCAGTCCCTGGTTGGTGGTCGGCATTCCTGTCAAATGGACTACCGCCGGGACAGAAAGATGGCCGCCGCTCCCATGAGTGAGGACGCTCCTAGTGCCAGCACCGCTGTTGTAATCAGATGTGATGTGTAAAGAAGTCATGAGCCTGCTTTTGTAATGTAAATAGCTTACAGATAGCTTACAGCTTTAATGAGGAATGCTGCATCCGCATCTTGTCTATTCTATAGTAAGTCAGCAGAGGCGACTGCATTCACAGTGCTAGAAATTGCATCGGGAGTTTCAAAAAATCAGGATGCTTAATCTCTCCCTCCTGCCGTGACTATAACAAACAGGACGAGTCATTCTAAATAGCCAGACAGCTCCCTGGGGAGAGTTACATTGTGTTGCATTGTTATAACTAGGCTGCAGTTGATGTATCATAATTGTTTCAATTGTAATCATCTGTGATACTTTGTAAAGAGGTCATTAATCTGCTAATAAAAATTTAAATAGCTCACAGCTTGCTTACAGCTTTCTATGATGTGGATATAACCAGCTTTTAACAGCAAGGGGTTTTCGGGGTACTCCTTCACAAACTGTTATCGAGTCAATTCTCGGTTGTGGGATTGTTATGAAAATGTTATGAAAATGGAGCTAAAAGGGTAATTCCACAATCAAAGGTCTTTTTAAAAGTTTACATTATTGTGTGTGCAAATTATGTCTTCAATGTGCTGAACCTATCTGTGATTACTCTTTTTTTTTGGTTCTTCGTAACTTTTTCTGTAGAAAAAATGTGTTTATGTTAGCAACTTACAGCAAAGTGGTGTTTCCGAGGACATATCAAAGACTTTCTGACCCTGGCTTGCTAATCATCTGATTCACTGAGGCAGAGATGACAGGTTTAACCCCCTCCGCTCTGCAGATCAGGGGATCACAATATTGTGTTCTAGTAACTAAAGGGTCACTGGCAGCATTCTCAACTAGGTAGGTCATTACTGCTGAGTGATTTAGCCAAAGCTACTGATTAGCTCACTTGTTACAGTGGAAGGGTACTGGGACTTGTAGTCAGTAGTTCTTACCCAAGGCCAAGAAAGCCGCTCCCATTTTAGTATCACAGAGCCATATGAATATAAGAAACGGGGAAACAGCATGGTGATAAGTAAATCATGGTCTGGGGGCACAATCCTAATTCATAGAATTAGCAACAGAAGTGGAAAACAATAAGGCCCTTATTTAACAAGGGATAGCGCCAGGTAGCGACTGGTGAGCGAACGGTAATGATGGTCACCGCCACGAGAACGCCGGCTCCCCACCGCAATCACACATTTATCAAGCCGATCCTGCTTAGCGACTGAGATAGCGCCAGATAGCGACTCATTCATCATTATTCCAGCCTCAGCCCACAGCGCCAGCGTCCGACCTTGAACAGCGACAGGTATGACCTCTCGCTACCTGGCGCTCTCCAATGCATTTCAATGGAACAATCTTTAAATATTTATAATAAATTGTTAATAATTTTTTTTTTTTTTTTTTTATGTGAAAATTTCTGTTACCACTTCTGCCATGTTAGATATTTTTTTAAGGTAAGAAAAAAATAAATAAAAAATTTGTGCGGAATTGATATTACAGGTCTGATATTAATGTATTTATATTCCAAAATGTTTTTATAAACTTGTTTTTTTTGGTTTCCCAAAATATGGTTGTTTGGGGGTTAAAAAACTACTTTTAACCCATCGCCGCCAGCGCTCTGGGGTTTAAACATGCATTTCACACGCGAGAATTTTTGGAGCGTGATTTGTTAATGAATATGGTGGGAGCCGGTCGCTATGGCCATTCGCTATCATGCGCTCCCATACAGCGCGGAACCTGTCAAATAGCGACTCATCACCTTGTATTCAACATTACTGCACACCGACTGAGTCGCTATCAACAACCGAACAACGGCCAAGCACAGCGAATACTAGCGGGCGCTGTGAAAATACCGCTACAGTTGCTCAACTGTCGCTACCTGGTGCTATTAATAAATCAGCCTCTAAGGCAGAACACCAAAAACCTAACAAAAAGGGGAGTTTCCCTTATCTTTCCACTTCGCATTAAGAGTAGTGATGGCCATAGGGAAACCGGGGACAATGCCCGGTGGGCCACATTGCTCTAGGGCCAGTTTGGTTGCTGCTTTTAACACTCACATTCAATTCCTGCCCCCTGAGTCTCCCTCTCAGCCCCCTGTTCCCAGCTCCATTGTACCCACAAGCCAAGGAACCCCATCCCCCAATGCTATAGCCCCGGCATCATGGTAGGGGCCTCAGCAGAGATGTCTCCGGCCGGCCAGGGACTGGTAAAATCCAAGGCTGGTTTTTGATGGGCTTTGGATTTGGGATAAAGCTAGATTCAACCTGTATCTTGCTGCTTCGTTTTGGTTTGCCCCTTCCTGGCAACCAACACGATGTGGGTCAAGTTGTCCATCATGCCACCCACCGATGCTTGCCAGTTGCATGCCCGCCACCACTATGTGTGTTCACAATCTGCTGCAAAATAAAAGTTTTAAAATAAAAAATAACTTACCTTCACACATCTTCCTTCATCTCTAGCTCCTGCCTTCCTACACCAGGTCCCTTGTGCCTCTTCTGGCAAAAGATGAAAACACCATCTGGAGAGCGGGGGGACACAGGTCTCCCCTTCTTCTATCCTGGATTCCATGACTGGCAGGCTGTGAAGAAGGCTTTTAGTTACCTTAGAAGCTCTGCCTCTGAGAATTGTGACCATATGACCAACTACGTCCCTGGAGGCTGGTATACTTACCTTTTCTCGACATTATATCCAGTACTGCATCAGTTAATATGAAGCAGCAAATAGAGTGAAGGCGAACACAGGTCCCCTCCTTCCTTGAATTCCGGCTAAGGGTAGGGGCAGTTAGGCAGAGAAGAAGGCTGCCAGCCGAAAGTAAAGATTGGCAGACCGCAGAGGGGGTCCGTCTCTAAGGATTCCCCCCATGTTACTAACTACGTCATTGGAGTAGTATACTTACCTTTTCCCGACATCTGCTGCATCAGTTAAAATGAAGCGGAAAATAGAGTGAAGGAGGACACAATTCCCATCTCCACCTCCTTTGGCTTCCAGCCAGGGATAGTGGCAGTTAGACTGAGGAGAAGGCTTTTATCCTCTATCCTTATTGCCTCTGAGGCTCCCCCCCTTTTGTTACTAACTACATCACTGGAGGGCAGGGGTATACTTACCTTTTACCCTCATCTGTCCAGTGCAGTCCAGTACTGCTTCAATTGGCTTCCAGCTAAGGGTAGTGGCAGTTAGGCTGAAGAGAAGGTTTTTATACCCCAGAGGCTCTGAGGATTTCCCTATGGCACAAACTACGTCCCTGGTGGGGAGTGGTATGGAGGGGGATTTCTGGGTGGAAACTCTCTCCATACCCCTCCCCTCCAGTGATGTGTTGGTGACATGGGGGAGATTCCATAGAGACTCCACCTCTCTAACATTAAAGCCTTCTTCACTACCTAACTGCCACTACCCTTGGCTGGAAGCAAAGAAAGGAGAAGGGTGAACCTATGTCCTCCTCACATCATTAGCTGAGGAGGGGTGGCTTCACTTTATCTGATGCAGCACTGGACAGATGTTAGGAATTGTACCCCTCCCCTCCAGTGATGGAAGAGAAGGTTTTATACCCCAGCTCTGAGGATTTCCCCATGACACCAACTACGTCCCTGGTGGGGAGTGGTATGGAAGGGGGTTTCCTGGTGAAAACTCTCAGCATACCCCTCCCCTCTAGGTTGCAGAAAGGCTCCAACTCTCTAACATTAAAGCCTTCTCCCCTACTTAACTGCCACTACCTTTGCCGGGAAGCCAAGAAAGGAGAAGGGTGAACCTGTGATGCCAAGAAAGGAGAAGGGTGAACCTATGCCCCCCCTCACACCATTAGCTGTGGGGGGTGGCTGGCTTTGCTTTACTTGATGCAGCACTGGATAGATGTTGGGAATTGTAAGTATACCCCTCCCATCCAGTGATGTGTTGGCAACATGGGGGAGATTGCAGAAAGGCTCCACCTCTCTAACATTAAAATCTTCTCCACTACATAACTGCCACTACCCTTGGCTGGAAGCCAAGAAAGGAGAAGGGTGAACCTGTGCCACCCCTCACATCATTAGATGTTGGGAATAGGTAGGGGGGACCTGTGTTCTCCTCTCATCATTAGCTGGGGCTGGCTTCACTTTAAATGATGCAGCACTGGACAGATGTTGGGAATTGTAAGTATACCTCTCTTATCCAGTGATGTAGTTGGTCGTATGGGAGGAATCCTCAGAGGAGGAGCCTTTGAGGAATAAAACCCTTCTACCTGGCCTGCCAGTCATTACTCCCATCTGGTCTGGCAGAGGGAGAGAGAAGCTGTATCTCCCGTCCTCCAGACGGTGGCGAATGTGTCATCTTTTGGTGTTGCTGCCATATAGAGGAGACATTGGAGGAGCCAGAAAGGCATCAGATGACCAGGTATGGGACGTACAAGAAAAGGCACCAGATGACACGATGCGGGACGTAGAAGAAAAGGCATCAGATGACCCAGCACGGGACGTAAAAGACCCACTGGAGCACAGAAGCACACCGCCCAGTGCGGGACAGGGGAATGAAGACACAGTGAAAGTATGTTCTGGTAAGGGGTCGAAGGGACCCCCTATACCAGTTCACATGGTTGTGGGAGCCAGAGCTATAGTATCTGGCATTCAGGAGTACCAAATGCCATATCCCGAGGCCTATCCGGCCGGAGGTCTTGCGATCTGGATAGACCCCGCTCCGGCTTATGACTAATAAAGAGCAGTCAATCTTGGATCTCTGATGCCTATGGTGCTGAAGGCCAGGGGCCCCTTTAGGGATGGGTGGTGTGAGGAATCTAATGTAATATAATATTGCTTCGCTGGCCGGCTCTTGACAACTGGACAAAACAAAAGACCTTATTTAAAATGCATAAGCTCTCATTTGACATTGCCTCCAAACCAGGGTGGGCCTTGGCTTCAAAGGGTTGTTCACTAACAAGAGTCACACCTAAGCAGCAATAGAGACTGCTGAGAGCCTGTGCTGACAGGGTATTTATTTCAAAGCACAAGTCCTGACATGCCGGTGCCAGAAGTTTATAAAGAATTAGGTGAAGCCGTAACATCAGTAAAGGTTACCAGGTAAGGATTTCGTCACAGGAGCCATGGGCGATTGCCCAGTTCCTTCTCAACACTACCCCCGACATACGGGAAAAATGAAAACGAATTGCTATTTTTACACCTGGTGCTGAATCAACGCCAATGTGTATTCGTCATGCTCTGTCGTGTAAGATAAAAGTGGAAGCATGTGTATATAATCTTCAGAACCAGGAACGAGGCTTCATTAGAGCACGTCACTGATATGCGGCTCACCGTATATCTCCGGGTAAGCCGCGCAGCTTCTTATTGGGGAGGCCAGAGACATGTAAGCAGAGAACATGCTGGATCCTGTAACACTCAGCTATGATTCAGCAATTGATCGCTAGCCAAGGCCATCTGCTGAGCTGCGCCCCCCTGACCGGACTTGTGAAGTCAGGATTTGGCACGGAACTCAGAATGACAAATACCTTCAGCTCAGATTCCAGCAATGAGTGTGTGTGGGGGGGGGGGCTTATGGATCTTTATAGGAACACTGATACGATCTGCTATACGTTACAGGAGAGCTCCCATAGGGACGAAAGACACATAGTGAATTATTATTTTTTACTTATTTTTCTTAATGTGAATTTCAGCACTACCTACACCGAAGCCTCCCGCTGAGCTCCTCGCTGTGAGAGCCGGTCTCCTAATTAAAGCCTTATGTGGATTTATCATTAAGAGTTGAGAAGCATATTGCTTTCATGAGGCTAGAACATTGTACAAAATGTCTATTAATAATAAAAATTGTTTAATTTCTAATTAGATCCTGTAGCCCTCCTGTAACAATTGGTATTGTTAAAGGGACATTGCAGACCAAGGGTATTAAACAATTAACTTTATTCATTATTAACAGGTGACGGGTGGCCTACAGGCTCTATTTCAATTAATAAACAATTCATATTGAAACAGGTGGGCTAAAATATCTATTTAGAATATTAAACAATATTAAACAATTCTTATTAATAACTGTAACAGGTGAGCTACCAGATTTGTTAAGCTACCAGATTTATTAAGGTTTTTACCAATAATATTATTAACTGTAACAGGTAACAGGTGTGCTCAGGGACTGATTTACAATATTGAACTAATTGCTAAATAGATACCGTAGCCCACCTGTAACAATTGGTATTGTTAAAGGGACTTTCCATATAAGGAGCATTAGAGGCCGATTTATTAATAACGCCGGGTAGCGACAGATGAGCGACAGTAGCGTGATTTTCACAGCGCCGGCTAGTATTCGCTGTGCTTGGCCGTTGTTCGGTTGTTGACAGCGACTCAGACGGTGTGCGGTAATGTTGAATTCGGGGTTAGGAGTCGCTGTTTGACAGGTTCCACGCTGTATGGGAGCGCATGACAACGAATGGCCATAGCGAACGGCTCCCAGCATATTCATTAACAAATCACGCTCAAAAAATTCTCGCGCTGTAAAATGCATGTTTAAACCCCAGAGCGCTGGCGGCGATGTGTTAAAAGTAGTTTTTTAACCCCCAAACAACCTTATTTTTGGAAAAAAATAATAAACAAGTTTTTATAAACATTTTGTAATATGAATACATTAATATCAGACCTGTAATATCAATTCTGCACAAATTTTTTTTTTTTACCTTAAAAAAAAAAAAATAACATTGCAGAAGTGGTCACCGAATTTTTGACATTTAAAAAAAAAAAAAAAAAAAAAAAAAAAAACAATATCAATTTATTATGAATATTTAAAGATTGCTCCATTGAAATGCATTGGAGAGCGCCAGGTAGCGAGAGGTCATACCTGGCGCTGTGATGGGATTAGCAGCGGCGCTGTTCGCTGAAGTCTGCAACATGATGAATCCCGCGCTAGCTGACGCTCTCGCCCGCGCTAGCCTCATTTAGCATGATAAATGCGTGATTGTGTTCGCAGCCTGGCGTTCTGGAGTCGGTAGCCGCCGATAGCTGCCGCTACCTGCCGCTAGTGAGACACTACCTGGCGCTATCCCTTGATAAATAAGGCCCTTAATTTAATAATACTATTAAACAATTAATATTAATCATTTTAACAGGTGACAGGTGGGCTACAGGATCTATTATTATTAATTATTAATTGTATTATCAATTGTAACAGGTGGGCTACATTAAATGATTATTATTATTAATAATAATAACAGGCAACAGGCATTGTAACAGGTGGGTATTAAACAATTAATATTAATTAGAGATGAGCAAATTTTTGAAAAATTAGAATCGGCCGACCCAGCGAATTTTAAAACAAAATTAGTTTCAGGCTTAATTCATTTCCGGCGAGTCGCTATTAAAAACGGTTATTTCTGGTCTACAGAGAGCCTCAATATGGTTGTAGAACACTTTACCTTGCTGTAACATACATAGGATTAGGGATGAGCGAATCGGTTCTAACGAACCTGAATTCGCTCCGAATTTCAGGGAAAATTCAATTCAGCACGAACCCGAATTTTTAGTGGTTCGTGCTGACCGAATTTTCCCTGAAAAAAAAATAAAAAAAAATGCCGGTATGGTGGGAGCAGGGAGACCGTCTGCGCTGTCAGGGGGCGGTGGAAGCCGGCTTCCACTGCCTGCTGACAGCGCAGCCGGCCTCCCCGCTCCCACCAAGCCGTGAAATGGAAAAAAAATCCCGGCATGGTGGGAGCCCGTTGCTAGTGCAGCCGGCCTCCCCGCTCCCACCATGCCGGCATTTTTTTTTTCAGCAAACACTTACCGGCATGGTGGGAGCGAGGAGGCCGGCCTCCCCGCTCCCACCATGCCGGTAAGTGTTTGCTGTATAGTGGGAGCGGGGAGGCTGGCTGCGCTGTCAGCGGCGGCAGAAGCCGGCTTCCGCCGCCCGCTAACAGTGCAGCTGGCCTCCCCGCTCCCACTCCCCGCTCCCACTAAGCAGGCTTCCGCCGCTCGCTGACAGCGCAGCCGGCCTCCCCGCTCCCACCAGAGATGAGTGATTCGTTAAAGTTCGATTCGGATGAACCCAAATTTCTTTGAGAAATTCGGCGAATCGCCCGAATCGAATTTTTGAGAAGTTCGCTCATCTCTACATAGGATGCATGCTGGGTTTTGACATACAGATCAGAGGCGTTGCTATTAGAATCACTGGCCCAAGCAGCACAATGACAAAGCCTGGAGGTGGCATCAGTATGAGTAGACCATATAGTGGCTGAATGACACAGCATGGAGTTGGCAGCAGTACGAGGAGAACATATAGTGGCTGAATGACACAGCGTGGAGGTGGCGGCAGCAGCATCAGGAGTTGTATGTGGTATGCACCTATGAGGGGAGTTCAATCGCTCCAGTATGCTTAAAAGACTATTTGTCTACAACAGCAGCAGGTGTGTACTTTTGGGCAGGTGTGTAATTTTGTCGGGCCTTTCACAGCAACTAGGTTTGGATATTTTACCAGGAACAAAATGGTACAACACTTAGATGTATGCAGAGGTTACACTTAATAGAGGACAATACACTTTTAGTGCTCTGTTCACGCTAACTGGCTGCCTACTATTAACTTTTCAATTGTTGTACACACCAGTGCTGCAACACACAGTGCTATCAGTGCTTCTAGGCTGGGATCGCTGCTGTAAAACTGCTTTTCTGTGTCTCTCGGTCCCTCTCTCTGTCCCTCTCTCTCTGTCCTCTGTCTCTGTCCTCTCTCTCTCTCTGTCCCTCTCTCTCTCTGTTCCTCTTTCTCTCTGTCCTTTCTCTCTCTGTCCTCTCTCTCTGCAATAGAACACTGAAGTAAGTGGCCGCAAGATGGCTGCCGATTATATAGGGCTGTGACATCACCGGGGTGGCTGGCTGCTAATGTGATCCTTGCCGCCTTCCCAGGATTCCTTGCCCCATGTCCTGACATATGGATCTGTCATTTTAGATGCCCCGGAGACGATTTTTTTGCCTGAAATTCGTAACAAGTTTGGATTATTCAGATTCGATTCACGCATCCCTAATATTAATCCTTATAACAGGTGGGCTAAACAATCTATTTACTGTATTTGTCCGCCCTATAAGACGCACCTGACTGGACTCATGAAGTCAGAATTTGGCACGGAACTCAGATTGACAAATACTTTCAGCTAAGATTCCAGCAATGAGTGTGTGTGTGTGTGTGTGTGTGTGTGTGTGTGTGTGTGTGTGTGGCACTTATAGATCTTTTTAGGAACACTGATACGATCTGCTATACGTTACAGACACGTTGTCAGTTATTATGTTTTGCTTATTTTTCTTGATGATTTTCAGCACTACCTACACTGAAGCCTCCTGCTGAGCTCCCCGCTGTGGGAGCCGGTCTCCTAATTAAAGCCTTATATGGATTTATCATTAAGAGTTGAGAAGCATATTGCTTTCATGAGGCTAGAACATTGTACAAAATGTCTATTAATAATAGAAATTATTTAATTTCTAATTATATCCTGTAGCCCACCATTTTAACAACTGGTATTGTAAAAGGGGCATTGCAAGGGTATTAAACAATTAACATTAATCATTATTAACAGGTGACGCGTGGGCTACAGGCTCGATTTCAATTATTGAACAATTCATATTGGTAATTGTAACAGGTGGCCTACAATAACTTATATATCTAAAACAGAGAGAAAAGCTCTAGAAGTCATTTAGCTGATTTTGACAGTTTTCCCTTCATGTTAGCTCTGCTGCAGAATCTTTCAGTTTACCATTTTCTCTTTCATATTCTTATTTTTCATTTTTCCATATGATCTTTCTTTCAGCTTTGTGTGTTTTGAGCAAAGCCCAACTCAGGATTTTCACTATCTGGAGTTTTGTTTTGTGCCCCTAGGGGCATCCCGACTTGGGATGCCCTGATATGTGAAATCCCCAAGTTCGCCTGTGAAAACGTACTTTTCCCTGTCCCACAGCGCATGCGCGGACTCTCATCCAATCAGCTCTGTTTGCACACAGATGGGGAGCCTGAGCAGTAACCTTCCTGGCCGCCCGGCCTGTCTAAATGACTATCTGCGTGAGCGTGCCAGAAAAATGGGGGGATCTGTGGTTATCCAGGGGTTGTTTCACACAGTGGGCATCCTGATTTAGAATGCCCAAGGGGGAAGGTCAATGGCCGGGTCTTATAGACTTCAGGGTCGGCAACTCAGTGTTTTGTTCCACTTTAATACCTTTAGATTTTCCTGCACAGTTATTCAACGAAGAATTTCAGTTATTTTCAGTCAGTTTAGTTTATTTTGTATAGATTTTACACATTTGAGTCACCTGGTCTCATAACAAAAGCAGCACCTCACACACACACAGCCGTTACCACTGATTACAGTGTCAGCCTCTGAGGTAAAGTGTTGGTAGGAGACCAGTGGGCTAAATGAAGCAGCTCACTAAATACAACCCAGCAGATCCCCCTATTCAGCAAATGGATTGAGCCATTGTCATTATACAATTTAAAAGAAAGGCATATATTTTTTCCTTTTTCCTTTTACTATCACCAGATTATTTATACACACGTTAGAAGCTATTGTGTGGCTATTTAATTATTTATCTTTTTTAATGCAAATTTCGCGATACTGCTCCTTTAACATTAGTTATTATTAACAGATGACGGGTGGCCTACAAGCTCTATTTCAATTATTAAACAATTTTTATTAATAATTGTAACAGGTGGCCTACAATATCTATTTAGAATATTAAACAATTCTTATATATAAATTGTAACAAGGTGAGTTACCAGATTTATTTAGGTTTTGAACAATTAATATTAACATTATTAATGTTACCTGTTAATTTAAATTAACAGGTAACAGGTGGGCTCATGGACTGATTTACAGTATTGAACTGTCTAATTGCTAAATAGATCTCCTAACCCACCTGTAACAATTAGAGGCCGATTCATTAATAGCGCCAGGTAGCGACAGATGAGCGCCAGTAGCGTGATTTTCACAGCGCCAGCTAGTATTCGCTGTGCTTGGCCGGGGTTTGCTTGTTGACAGCGACTCAGTCGGTGTGCGGTAATGTTGAATACGGGCTTAGGGGTCGCTGTTTCACAGGTTCAGCGTTGTATGGGTGCGCCTGACAACGAATGGCCAGAGCGAACGGCTTGCTGCAGATTCATTAACAAATCACGCTCCGAATTTTTTCGCGCTGTGAATTCCTTGTTTAAACCCCAGAGCGCTGGCGGCGATGGATTTAAAATAGTTTTTAACCCCCAAACAACCATATTTTTTGATTGTAAAATTATACAAGTTTTTATAAACATTTTGTAATATGAATACATTAATATCAGACCTGTAATATCAATTCTGCACAAAATCATTTTTTTTTTTTTTGACTTTAAAAAAAAATCCTAACATTGCCGAAGTGGTCACAGAATTTTTGACATTAAAAAAAAAAAAAAAAAACATTAATAGCAAGTAATTATGATTAATTAAAGATTGCTCCATTGAAATGCATTGGACATCGCCAGGGAGCGACAGGTCATACCTGGCGCTGTGATGGGATTAGCAGCGGCGCTGTTCGTTGCAGTCGGCTACATGATGAATCCCGCGCTACCTGTCGCCGGCGCTAGCCTCATTTAGCGTGATAAATGCGTCATTGTGGCCGACGCCGGGCGTACTTGAGTCGGTAGCCGCCGTTAGCTGGCGGGACCTGGCGCTCGTCAGACACTACCTGGCGCTATCGCTTGATGAATAAGGGCATTAGTGTTGTTAAAGGGGACATTCCAGATAAAGAGCATTAATTCAATAATACTATTAAACAATTAATATTAATCAATTTAACAGGTGACAGGTGGGCTACAGGATCTAGTAAGGTATTGAAAAAATCATATTATTAATTGTAACAGGTGGGCTACAGTAAATGATTATAATTAATAAAAATATAATAATAATAATAATAATAATAATAATAATAGCAGGCAACAGGCACTGTAACAGGTCAGCTACAAGATCTATTTAGAATATTAAACAATTTCTATTAATATTTGTAGCAGCTAACAGGTCTTGTAAAATGACTATTATTTAAATATATATCAAATATATATAATAGGTGGACTAAGGTTTTATTTATATTGAACTGCCTAATTGCTAAATAGTTCCCGTAGCCCAGATGTTACCATTGGTATTGTTAAAGGGTCACTCCAGGGTATTAAACAATTAATATTAATCATTATAACAGGTGACTGGTGTGCTACAGTATCTATTCAATGTATTTTTCGCACTATAAGATGCAAAAGTTAACCGGACCTATGAAGTCAGGATTTGGCACGGAACTCAGAATGCCAAATACTTTCAGCTCAGATTCCAGCAATGAGTCGGGGGGGACTTATAGATCTTTATAGGAACACTGATACGATCTGTTATACGTTACAGACACGTTGTCAATTATTATATTTTACTTATTTTTCTTGATGTGAATTTCAGTACTACCTACACCTGTGGGAGCCGGTCTCCTAATTAAAGCCTTATGTGGATTTATTATTAACAGTTGAGAAGCATATTGCTTTCATTAGGCTAGAACATTGTACAAAATGTCTATTAATAATTGTTTCATCTCTAATAACATCCCGTAGCCCACCTGTAACAAATGGTATTGTTAAAGGGACATTGCAGACCAAGGGTATTAAAAAATTAACATTAATCATTATTAACAGGTGACGGGTGGGCTAAAGGCTCTATTTAAATTATTAAACGATTCTTATTAATAATTGTAACAGGTGAGCTACTAGATTTTTTTCGTTTTGAACAACTGATATTATTAATTGTAACAGGTTACAGATGGGTTTAGGGACTGCTTTACAATTCTGAACTGTCTAATTGCTAAATAGATCCCGTAGCTCACCTGTAACAATTGGTATTGTTAAAGGGACATTCCAGATATAGAGCATTCATTTAATAATGCTATTAAACAATTAATATTAATCATTTTAACAGGTGACAGGTGGGCTACATGATCTATTATAATTAATTGTGTTATCAATTGTAACAGGTGGGCTACATTAAATGATTAATAATAATAATAATAATAATAATAATAATAATAATATTAATAATAATAACAGGCAACAGGCACTGTAACAGGTCGGCTACAAGATCTATTTAGAATATTAAACAATTATTATTAATATTTGTAGCAGCTAACAGGTCTTGTAACAGGTGGGCTACCCCACCTATTTAGATTTTAAAAAATGCCTATTATTTAAATATATATCATAAATATATAATAGGTGGGCTCAGGTTTTGATTTATGTTGAACTGTCTAATTGCTAAATAGATCCCGTAGCTCAGCTGTAACAACTGGCATTGTGACTGGTGACTGGTGCGCTACAGTATCTATTTACTGTATTTTCCGCACTATAAGACGCACATATACCCCAAAAGCTAACCGGACGCATGAGGTCAGGATTTGGCACGGAACTCAGAGTGCCAGATACTTTCAGCCCAAATTCCAGCAATAAGTGTGGGGGGGGGACTTATGGATCTTTATAGGAACACTGATGCAATCTGCTATACATTACAGACACGTTATCGATTATTATTTTTTACTTATTTTTCTTGATGTGAATTTCAGGACTACCTACATCGAAGCCTCCCGCTGAGCTCCCCGCTGTGGGAGCAGGTCTCCTAATTAAAGCCTTATGTGGATTTATCATTACCAGTTGAGAAGCATATTGCTTTCATTAGGCTAGAACATTGTACAAAATGTCTATTAATAATTTTTTTTTTAATTGTTTCATTTCTAATTAGATCTCGTAGCCCACCTGTAACAATTGGTATTGTTAAAGGGACATTGCAGGCCAAGGGTATTGAACAATTAACAGGCGATGAGTGGGCTATAGGCTCTATTTCAATTATTATTAATTCTTATTAATAATTGTAACTGGTGAGCTACCCAGCTGTAATAGTTTGTATTGTTAAAAGGACATTCCAAACAAAGGGTATTAAACAATTATTATTAATCATTATAACAGGTGACTGGTGGGCTACAGGATCTATTTACTGTAATTTTCACCCTATAAGTGTCAAGCCTCCCGGCTACAACCATGGAAAGGTGGAATTTCAACAGGTAGCTAAAGATGGGTGGAGCTCCAGGTGTGGGGGCGTAGCAGAGGAAAATCCAAAAATGAAATCCAAGTTCCGGAGGTCGGTGGCAAAAAAGGCAAAGTCTTTGCCCGATGGGGGCGGGGGAATGCCCCCTTTTTATTTTTGGTCCGATATTCCTCTCTAAGGTGACCTATTCATCTGCATCGTTTCAGAAGTCTAAAGGGAAGAAAAATCTGGATGCATATTCCGGTAGGAGAAGCCACCAACTGCCCCTGGATTGCAGACGAAATATCTGGGGGCCCTTGTGCTAATTAACATTTTTAGCTAAATGATACATTTTCGTAATTTCTTTAACAGAATAATACACTTTTAGAGTGGAAAAAGTCCCTCCCTTTAGCTCCTCTGAAACATCTGAATGGTAAAGCCAGATTACTTAGGCCCTTATTTAACAAGGGATAGCGCCAGGTAGCGAATGGTGAGCGAACGGTAATGACAGTCACCGCCACGAGTACGCCGGCTCCCCACCACAATCACACATTTATCAAGCCGATCCTGCTTAGCGACTGACAGAGCGCCAGATAGCGAATCATTCATCATTATTCCAGCCTCACCCCACAGCGCCAGTGAGCGACCTTGAACAGCGACAGGTATGACCTCTCGCTACCTGGCGCTCTCCAATGCATTTCAATGGAGCAATCTTTAAATATTCTTAATTAATTGCTATTAATGTTTTTTTTTTTTTTTTTTTTTTAAATGGCAAAAATTCTGTGACCACTTCTGCAATGTTAGATATATTTTTTAAGGTAAAAAAAAAAAAAAATGTGTGCAGAATTGATATTACAGGTCTGATATTAAGGTATTCATATTACAAAATGTTTGTAAAAACATGTTTTTTTTTTTTTTCCAAAAATATGGTTGTTTGGGGGTTAAAAAACTACTTTTAACCCATCGCCGCCAGCGCTCTGGGGTTTAAACAAGCATTTCACAGCGCGAGAATTTTTTGAGCATGATTTGTTAATGAATATGCTGGGAGCCGTTCGCTATGGCCATTCGCTGTCATGCGCTCCCATACAGCGCGGAACCTGTCAAACAGCGACTCCTAACCCCATATTCAACATTACCGCACACCGACTGAGTCGCTGCCAACAGCCGAACAACGGCCAAGCACAGCGAATACTAGCGTGCGCTGTGAAAATAATGCTACTGGCGCTCATCTGTCGCTACCTGGCGCTATTAATGAATCTGCCTCCCCGTTTACTTTACCGGAATAATCTCTCTTTGGTGCAGAGCCCCTCTTTAGATCCTGGCTTCATTTACTTGCACCATGCCCCTCCCCCCTTGGCAAAATCCAGGCCCCTATTTAGTCATTGTTGGTCATGTGGTCCAGATTCTCTTCCACTATTATATTACTAAAAGTGTGGGACCATTTGATATGGTAGGGTGTTTTTTTGGGAGCACGTCCGGGCAGAAGAGAAAGCAGCTGCAGACTGCAGTGCGGCACATCTCTTAGGATGTGGTTGCGGCACTTGTGTGTAGCCGTTTCCTGTCCCGTGTCCAAATGGAGCTCCACTAGGAAAGTTGGAGTATTTCTTTAATGTGGGGGGCGTGGCAAGATGGAGCTGTGGGGGAACACTGGACCTTCGCAGAGGAGCTGCAGGGGACAAATAGGGGGTATATGCGTGGTCCTTGGCATTGTGATTCTGCAAAATAATCAACATGATCACTCAATATTATGCTTCAAACACCCGGCTGTGCCCCTCCCTCTCTCCCTGTTATTATACGTTGGATACAATCAGTTTATACGGCAGATTGATTTCTAATCCACTGTCTGATAATCAGTAGTGAAGAGAGGAGGTGCCGGCTCTATTGTCTCGTTCCAAAGCCACCTAGCTACAAGCACACAGACAGGCACGGATGATTGAAATGCTAATTAATTATCTCAGTGGTTGAAACATTAATTAAATGCAGTGGTGACTATAAGATTATTTGCGACTGAGAGAATAATCTAATGGAAAGATGGCTGCAGAATACTAGTGCGCTCACTTTTGCTGATATGACAAATCGGGGCGATTTATAGACCACCAGGAGAGCCCTATGATTGGTGGTCTATGGGTGTGTCACTAATCTTTGCCTTGTTTCTACGTCCAGGAGCAGCTGCATGCTGACAGGAAGGTTGGGAACAGGAGAGCAGAGTAGCAGCCTGGGATCCAGTAAGCAGATTATCAGGCTGGGAACAGATAAGCGGAGACAAGGGTTGGGAACAGGAGAGCAGAATAGCAGCCTGAGAACAAGCAAGTGAAACACAGGTTGAGAACAGGAGAGTTGACCAGCAGACTTGGAACAGGTGACCCATGTAGCAGGCTGACCTGTGTAGCAGGCTGGGAGTAGGTGACCCATGTAGCAGGCTGGGAACAGGTGACCCATGAAGCAGGATTGGACCAGGTGACCCATGTAGCAGTCTGGGAGCAGGTGACCCATGTAGCAGGCTGACCCATGTAGCAGGCTGGGAACAGGTGACCCATGAAGCAGGCTGGGAAAAGGTGACCCATGTAGCAGGCTGACCCATGTAGCAGGCTGGGAACAGGTGACCCATGTAGCAGGCTGGGAGTAGGTGACCCATGTAGCAGGCTGGGAGTAGGTGACCCATGTAGCAGGCTGGGAACAGGTGACCCGTGAAGCAGGATTGGACCAGGTGACCCATGTAGCAGTCTGGGAGCAGGTGACCCATTTAGCAGGCTGACCCGTGTAGCAGGCTGGGAACAGGTGACCCATATAGCAGGCTGGAAACAGGTGACCCATGTAGCAGGCTGACCCATGTAGCAGACTGGGAGCAGGTGAAACATTTATCAGGCTGGGAACAGGTGACCCATATAGCAGGCTGGAAACAGGTGACCCATGTAGCAGGCTGGAAACAGGTGACCCATGTAGCAGGCTGGAAACAGGTGACCCATGTAGCAGGCTGGAAACAGGTGAAATATGTAGCAGGCTGGAAACAGGTGAAATATGTAGCAGGCTGGAAACAGGTGAAATATGTAGCAGGCTGGAAACAGGTGAAATATGTAGCAGGCTGGAAACAGGTGAAATATGTAGCAGGCTGGAAACAGGTGAAATATGTAGCAGGCTGGAAACAGGTGAAATATGTAGCAGGCTGGAAACAGGTGAAACATGTAGCAGGCTGGAAACAGGTGAAATATGTAGCAGGCTGGAAACAGGTGAAATATGTAGCAGGCTGGAAACAGGTGAAATATGTAGCAGGCTGGAAACAGGTGAAATATGTAGCAGGCTGGAAACAGGTGACCCATGTAGCAGGCTGGAAACAGGTGAAATATGTAGCAGGCTGGAAACAGGTGAAATATGTAGCAGGCTGGAAACAGGTGACCCATGTAGCAGGCTGGAAACAGGTGAAATATGTAGCAGGCTGGAAACAGGTGAAATATGTAGCAGGCTGGAAACAGGTGAAATATGTAGCAGGCTGGGAACAGGTGACCCATATAGCAGGCTGGGAACAGGTGAAATATGTAGCAGGCTGGAAACAGGTGAAATATGTAGCAGGCTGGAAACAGGTGAAATATGTAGCAGGCTGGAAACAGGTGAAATATGTAGCAGGCTGGAAACAAACAGGTGAAATATGTAGCAGGCTGGGAACAGGTGACCCATATAGCAGGCTGGGAACAGGTGACCCATGTAGCAGGCTGGAAACAGGTGAAATATGTAGCAGGTTGGGAACAGGTGACCCATGTAGCAGGCTGGGAGCACAAACAAGCTCAGTAGGTGCCGCATATATTCCATCACACTTCTCATGTTCGGGTTTCCGGACCTCCAGCTGTGTGTTCGGGACACTGGGAGGCCAATTAGAAGTTTTGCCAGTTCTTCAGTAGTACATGCCTCGCCCCCGCTCATTTCCTGCAAGCCCTGAGTCAGATAGGAGCGGCCGGGCTGAAGGTTCCCCCCCACGTCGGGGTGTCTCCATCTTTCTGATAATTATTCCAGGCTGAGACGTTAGAGAACTGCCGAGATCAGCAAATGTCCTCCCGGCGCCTTGTTTCCATCTGGCCGCGCCCTCACGACCTCTCCACGCTGGATACACGGGGCCCACGCTAATGAGGATCACATGTCTGCCCGGGAGACAATAGAGGCTCCAGGTCCCGATGGCTGGGAGCGGCCGCAGCAAAACTTTTATGTTGTTTAAGAGGAAAGAAAAAATAACAATTACAGGAGGGAACTCGCTGACAATGTTAATCGCAGCTCCGGGAGGGGCGCGCACAATCCTGGTGTAATTACAGACCTGACCTAATGAGGTCAGGTGAGGCACCTGTCATGTCTAGGCAAATGATATTAGTTCAGGCGGCCGAATACTCTTCTAAGGCCGGAGCAACGGTCAGAGTAGCAGGTTGGGAACAGGAGAGCAGAGTAGCAACCTGAGAACCAGGAAGCAGGGTATCAGGCTGGGAACAGGTAAGCAGAGACACAGGTTGGGAACAGGAGAGCAGAGTAGCAGCCTGAGAACCAGGAAGCAGAGTTCAGGCTGGGAACAGGTAAGTGGAGACAAAGGCTGGAAACAGAAGAGCAGAGTAGCAACCTGGGAACCAGCAAGCAGAGTATGGATCCCAAAACCTAACCATGAGGGGCGTGAGCCCCAATACAGACTATGAAGGGCATGAGCCCCAATACAGACTATGAAGGGTGTGATTCCCAATACAGACTATGAAGGGTCTGATCCCCAATACAGACTATGAAGGGTGTGAGCCCCAATACAGACTATGAAGGGTGTGAGCCCCAATACAGACTATGCACCTTGTGTGCCCCAATACAGACTATCAAGGGTTTTAGCCCCAACACAGACTATGAAGGGTGTGAGCCCCAATATAGGCTATGAAGGGCGTGAGCCCCAATACAGACTAGGAAGGGTATGAGCCCCAATACAGACTATGAAGGGTATGAGCCCCAAAACAGACTAGGAAGGGTGTGATCCCCAATACAGACTCTGCACGGTGTGCACCCTAATACAGACTATGAAGGGTGTGAGCCCCAATACAGACTATGAAGGGTGTGAGCCCCATTACAGACTATGAAGGGTGTGAGCCCCATTACAGACCATGAAGGGTATCAGCCCCATTACAGACTATGGAGGGTATGAGCCCCAATACAGCCTATGAAGGGTGTGATCCCAAACACAGACTATGAAGGGCGTGAGCCCAAATACAGACTCTGCACGTTGTGCACCCTAATACAGACTATGGAGGGTATAAGCCCCAATACAGACTATCAAGGGTTTTAGCCCCAATACAGACTATCAAGGGTTTTAGCCCCAACACAGACTATGAAGGGTGTGAGCCCCAATACAGACTATGAAGGGCGTGAGCCCCAATACAGACTAGGAAGGGTGTGATCCCCAATACAGACTAGGAAAGGTGTGATCCCCAATACAGACTAGGAAGGGTGTGATCCCCAATACAGACTAGGAAAGGCGTGATCCCCAATACAGACTAGGAAAGGTGTGATCCCCAATACAGACTAGGAAGGGTGTGATCCCCAATACAGACAATGGAGGGTGTGAGCCGCAATACATACTATGAAGGGTGTGAGCCCCAACACAGACTATGAAGGGTGTGAGCCCCAATACAGACAATGGAGGGTGTGAGCCGCAATACATACTATGAAGGGTGTGAGCCCCAACACAGACTATGAAGGGTGTGAGCCCCAATACAGACTATGAAAGGTGTGAGCCCCAATACAGACTATGAAGGGTGTGATCCCCAATACAGACTATGAAGGGTGTGAGCCACAATACAGGCTATGAAGGGTGTGAGCCCCAATACAGACTATGATGGGTGTGAGCCCCAATACAGACTATGAAAGGTGTGAGCCCCAATACAGACTATGAAGGATATGAGCCCCAATACAGACTATAAAGGGTATGAGCCCAAATACAGACTATGAAGGGCGTGAGCCCCAATACAGACTATGAAGGATGTGAGCCATAATAAAGACTATGAAAATTGTGAGCCCAAATACAGACTATGAAGGGTGTGAGCCCCAATACAGACTATGAAGGGTGTGAGCCCCAATACAGACTATGAAGGGTGTGAGCCACAATACCGACTATGAAGGGTGTGAGTCCAAAAACAAGAGTTTGTCCAGCGTATCCATAAAATTATATATGACCTTTATTGAATATTCATTAAAATCATACAACTAATGAGGACAACTTGTATTCTCCAGGTGTTCTCGGGCGGGAGGTAAGTTTTCCTTTTCCCCCACTTAGATTGGTTGATTGCTCTTTTTCCCTTGAGTACTTAAGGACATCTTGCTCGCCCCATTAGTTGTATGATTAAGGGCCCACCCGGGCCTGAAACGCATAACGCTTTACCTGCTTCTATGGCTCAGGCTATCTACACCCAATTTGATTGATGCTGATTTTAATGAAACTTTAATAAAGGTCAAATATAATTTTATGGATACGCTGGACAAACTCTTGTTTTTGGACTGTATACATGTTTGGAGGAGTTGATGCAGGATCTCCCCTGTCCGTGCGGATAGAAGGTTGGTGAGCTGGCTAAACCTATACCATGAAGGGTATCAGCCCCATTACAGACTATGGAGGGTATGAGCCCCAATACAGCCTATGAAGGGTATGGCTATCAAGGGTTTTAGCCCCAACACAGACTATGAAGGATGTGATCCCTAGTACAGACTATGAAGGGTATGAGCCCCAACACAGACTATGAAGGGTATGAGCCCCAATACAGAGTATGAAGGGTATGAGCCCCAATACAGACTATGAAGGGTATGAGCCCCAATACAGACTATGAAGGGTATGAGCCCCAATACAGACTATGAAGGATGTGAGCCCCAATACAGACTATGAAGGGTGTGAGCCCCAATACAGACTATGAAGGGTGTGGGCCCCAATACAGACTATGAAGGATGTGAGCCATAATACAGACTATGAAGGGTGCGTGCCCCAACACAGAATATGAAGGGTATGAGCCCCAATACCGACTATGAAGGGTATGAGCCCCAATACAGACTATGAAGGGTGTGATCCCCAATACAGACTATGAAGGGTGTGATCCCCAATACAGACTATGAAGGGTGTGATCCCCAATACAGACTATGAAGGGTGTGAGCCCCAATACAGAATATGAAAGGTGTGATCCCCAATACAGAATATGAAGGGTATGAGCCCCAATACAGACTATGAAGGGTATGAGCTCCAATACAGACTATGAAGGGTGTGAGCCCCAATACAGAATATGAAGGGTGTGAGCCACAATGCAGATATACATATACAAACATTTTATTTGTATAATATATGGTCATACAGGGGTGTAGCTAGGGGGGAGCAGGGGGCACATGTCTCGGGTGCAGCATGTCGGGGAGGGGGCAAAGGGGGCCCTGATAACAGGTGGGGGTGCCATCTCAAAACTTTGGAGGGACTGTCCCTCTTTTGAGTCCATGTCCCCCTGTTCCTCGTTGTTCTCATCTGTCCCTCTTTGAGGTGTAACATGCAGATATGCAGCATGATTCATTTGCATATTTAAAGTGTTTTTATTTGTTGTAACTGTTACAATGTATCTCCTATCCATCCCTCAATGAGGGGGTGTGTCTTCCCCTATCCATCCCTCAATGAGGGGGTGTGGCTTCATCCATCCCTCAGTGAGGGGCGTGGCTTTACCCATCCCTCAATATGGGGGCGTGCCCTCATTTACATATTGCCCCCGCTTTGAGGTGTAACAAGCGGATCTGCAATAAATGATTTATTTGCCTGTTACAAGTGTTTCTTTTGTTTGTAACTGTTACTTACAATGTATCTCCTAACCATCCCTCAATGAGGGGGTGTGGCTTTATCCATCTCTCAATGATGGGGCGTGGCTTTATTTACATATTGTCCTTCTTTGAGGTGTAACATGCAGATCAGCATCAATAAATGATGCATTTGCCTATTCAAAGTGTTTCTATTGCTTTGCTTTAACATTTACATCCTATCTCCTATTCATCCCTCATTTAAGGGACGTGGCTTTACCACCTCTAAATAATGGGGGCTTGGCTTCATTTACATATTGCCCCTCTTTGAGGTGTTACAAGCAGATCTGCATAAATAAATGATTCATTTGTCATGTGTTTCTATTGTAACTATTACATCCTATCTATCTCTCAATGAGGGGGCGTGGCTTCACCCGTCCGTCAATGAGGGGGGTGGCTTTATCCATCCCTCAATGATGGAGGTGTGGCTTCATTTACATATTGTCCCTCTTTGAGGTGTAACATGCAGATCTGCAGCAATAAATGATTCATTTGCCTATTTAAAGAGTTTCTATTGTTGTAATTGTTACAATGTATCTCCTATCCATCCCCTCATTGAGGGTGCGTGGCTTCATCCATCCCTCAAAGAGGGGGGCGTGGCTTTATCCATCTCTCAATAAGGGGGGGTGGCTTCATTTACATATTGTCCCTTTTTGAGGTGTAACATGCAGATCTGCAGCAATAAATGATTAATTTGCCTATTCAAAGTGTTTATATTGCTTTAACTCTTAAACCATATGTCTTATCCATTCCTCAATGAGGGGATGTGGCCTAATTTAACAAATGTCGCTCTTTCCCACCCTGAAAATTCGGTAGGTACGCCACACTTTTAATTTTGCTCTAGGCCACTCTTTGTCTAAAACCTTTCCGGAGCAGTTTCCATTGTTCGTTGCTGATTTTTTAAGTGGACCAAATCTATAAAATTCCCGGGCTGATTGATTCTCCCTGGGGCATTCTGAATTGGTATGCCCCGCTGTGTGAAACCCCCCAGGTCGCCCCATTCACTAACCTAATTTCCTGGTCCCACGGCGCGTCTAAGAGCAGCAGCCACATCCCGCTCTACCTATAGCAGGGCCGGCGCGGCCACGCTGGAGGATGCCGCTGTCAGACCCGCTGCTCTTAGACCCACCGTAGGACCAGGAAGAGATGAGCTGGTTTTGGCGTCCTGGTGGGTTTCACACAGGGGCATCTCCGATCGGGGTGCAGCCCAGAAAAAGGACCAAAACCGAGGAAAGTCAAAATCCTGGGTTTTGGTCTACATTAAACTTCACACAGACTTGCTAAGCTCTTTGATCTTCATAAATTCTCCAGAAGGTTTTCAAAATAATAAAGCACCGCTGACTGATCTCGGCGTAAAACGTCCTGCGTTATAATTGATACGGCGCGAATGATACGTCGGCATCATTTGTTTTTCATTTGCGAGCCAAACAAAGAGCGGCGGTGACGTGGCGTGGTCTGAATTATGGTGGAGGCCTCTCCATAGATCTCTTCTGCTTGGCCTTTTTTGTCATCATTATTCAGTCGCTTAAAGTGCTGCCTATTGACATTTCCCATATAACGGCTTCAGACAAATAACATCGTAACTAGGAATTTAGCCAATTGTGAGGAAATCTTAGATATCGGAGACAGTCCCTTAAATCAATGATCTGATAGCCAGTGCCGATGACATCACAGATTTACATAGGTGACATCACAGCTTTACATCATGTCACGTTGGCTTCCAGTTTTTTCTGGTTTGGTTGAGGCTGTTTTTGTAAGTGTACTTTAACCACTTGCTTACCACCAAATGGCTTTTAAATTGGACCAAAACTCATACCGATCGGTCTATAAGATTCCCGGGACAATCGATTCCCTCCCCCCAGGGCATCCAAAATCAGGATGCCCCGCTGTGTGAAACCCTCCAGGTTGCCCCATACACTTACCTTCTTTCCCGGTCCAATGGCGAATGTGCGAGCCGCGGCCGCATCCCCCGCTATCCCTTTAGCAGGGCACGTGCCCACGCCAGGCATTTGGCACGCTCCCTATTAGAGGGTAGCAGGGGATGCGGCCGACAGTGCGCACGGAACCGCTGGCCTTAGACGAAGGCTTGGACAACGCAACGTCAGCGGCTCTGAGTGTAATGATTGGACGAGCAGCCACACATGCGCCGTAGGACCGGGAAGAGGTGAGTTGGATTCGGCGATCTGGGGGGTTTCACACCATGATCAGGGCGCCCCAGGGGCAAGAACAAAAACCCAAGATAGTCGAAATCCTAGGTTTTATTCCACTTTAAAGTGGACCAACACCCAGGGGGGATCGGCCCGGGAATCTATAAGATTCCCGGACCGATCAGATCCCTCCCCGCGGGGCATCCGAAATCGGGATGTCCCGCGGGGAGGAACCCCCCAGGAGGCCCACAATCCTTACCTTACCGGCGATCCAACGGCGCATGCGCGAGACGCGGCCGCGTCTCTCGCTTCCCTCTAGCAGGGCGCGCTCCCTGTTAGAGGGAAGCGAGAGACGCAGCCAATGACAGCGCTCTGGTATGCGCGTCCAAGCGGCTTTGGACGCGCATACCAGAGCGGCTCTGAGCGCTGTCATTGGCCGGACGAGGTCACGTGGGAGCGGGGAGAGGTGAGTTTTTGCGGCGATCGGGGGGAGTTTCACACAGCGATCGGGGTGCCCCACCTAAGTGGACCAACACCCAGGATAGTCAAAATCCTGGGTGTTGGTCCACTTTAAAGCTCTCTCTAGCCAGGCCCCTCTCTACATTTCATCTCTAAGCCAGCGTTACCAACCCAAGCGCAACCTCTGCTCTGTCTCTGACATTTTCTTGTCCTCCTCCTTGGTTACCTCCTCGCACTCCCGCCTTCAAGACTTCTCCTGTGCCTCCCTACTTCTCTGGAATTCACTTCCCCCGCTCAATCCGTAACTCTCCATCACTCCCAGCCTTTATAGAGGACTAAAACCAACGGCGATCAGTCTGGGAATCTAAAGGATTAGCAGGCCGATCGATTCCCTCCCCGCGGGGCATCCAAAATCAGGGGTTCCCCACTGTGTGAAACCCTCCAGGTTGCCCATACACTTACCTTCTTTACCGGTATGACGGCGCATGCGCAAGCCGCATCCTTGCTATGGTGCGTGAATGGCTGGCGTGGGCATGCTCCCTGTTAGAGAGTAGCAGGGGATGCACCCGCCAGCGCGTTTGGAGATGCTCGCCTTAGACAACGTGACGGCAGCGGATCCGAGCATGCCGATTTGATGAGCGGGCGCGCATGCGCCGTAGGACTGGGAAGAGGTGAGTTGGTTTCGGAGACATGGGGAGTTTCACACAGCGGGGCATTCCCGATCGGGGTGCAAGGACCAAAACTCAGAATAGTCAGAATACCGGATTCTGGTTCACTTTAATGCTGGACTATGTGCAACTGAATCATCCACTAGAGAGCACCAGGGCACGGCTGCTGCAGAGCCAAGGAGCAACTGGATACCATTTGAACATAATACTGCTTTCTCTTTGTGTTGTTATGAATATTGGACAAAGGTTTCAGTAAAAAAAAAGAAACATGGGCTGTTTTGGGGCACTGGGCCGGGTATAGATGGTGACTTTTTGGGTATAGTATTACTTTAAACCAGACCAACACCCATTTTATGTTTAATGGGTGTTGGTCCCGCAGTCAGCTGATCAAAACCAGCTCGGGGTGGCATCCACAATGCTGGAGCCCCCTCACACATAACCCCCCCAGAACATCCTCACCTTTACTACGTGCCAGAGCCGGGAATGGAGTCTTGCCACTGGTGCGCACATCCTTGGCACTGAGCACCGGAACAACCCATCTACGACCCGCCCTCCTGGCCAATCACGAGACTTTGTTCCTGGCGATGGCTCGTAGTCAGTGCCAGCTCCAGGTCTATGTGGGCCCTTGGGCGGCATGGTCTCAGTGGGTCTCAGTGGGCTTCTTTGTGGTGAAGAGTGGCGTCACATCACCGAGGGACGTCCCAAAATGTGGATGCCCCCTAAGGACCATGCTATTTAGACTAAAACTTCAGATTTGCTCTACTTTGAAGTGCACCAAACAACTTTTAACCTGAGCTTGGAGTCTAAACAAATCTATATTGTCCTGATTTTGGATGCCCTTGTGTTTGACCCCCCCCCCCTCGTTCATTCATTATTTTCCTTGAACTGGTGAATGCACTGTGGGATCGTGCAGGCAGCAGCGGAACCTTATTGCTGCATAGTGTTGTCCCTGCCCCGGGGAAAAGAAGTTGCACCACCACCTCAGTCATCGGCCACCTTGCACAGGAGATATGGGCACCAACTGTGGCGGTGCCTTCCCAGTCCACTGCCAGTCAAGCACCATCGCACACCCCAAAGGCCTAACCCCTGAATGTCGGGGGTCCCCGGCAGCTGCACCGCCTTGCCGGGTGCTGACGCCGGCCCTGCTCGTAGTAAAGGTGAGGAAATTGGGTGTTCTGGGGGTGTTATGTGCAAGGCAGGGACTCCAGCATGAGCTTGTTTTGATTAGCTATCTGCGGGATCAACACCCGTTAAAGAAAAAAGTGCGTCGGTCCAGTTAAAAAACGGACCTTCAGCAAAACTATTCCCCAGCATTGAAAATTAATATATTTTATGTTTGTAGTCACCTTTTAGTCTTTCCCCCACTGGGCTACAACTCTGTTCAGGACTCCAGGATACGGGCGCTGCCATCTTGCCTCAGAAGCATCACATATTGAGGAGAAGAGAGGGAAGAAAACTGAAAGGGCGGGTTATAGGGACAGAGCAGAGCTGGGGTCAGGAAAAGGATAGCAATCTCAGAATGCAGAGCAGCACAGTCAGGAGACACTTTATGTCTGCAGGCAGCCTGAAACTTCATGAGCCGCCAACTTGGATGTTTAAAGGCTCATAAAATGCAGTAGGTGCAGGTAGGATGATTTTTAATGTGGGCAATCTCTATGTACAGGGAGGAAACATACAAGATAGACTCTTATTCAGGGTGAAGGTCCAGATTAATGTGGGCAATCTGTATGTAAGGGGGGGGGACATACAAGATAGGCTCTTATTCAGCGCGAAGGTCCAGATTAATGTGGGCAATTTCTATGTACAAGGGGGGGACATACAAGATAGACTCTTATTCAGGGTGAAGGTCTGAATTAATGTGGGCAATCTGTATGTACGAGAGGGGGGAAACATACAAAGATAGGCTCTTATTCAGGGTGAAGGTCCGGATTAATGTGGGCAATCTGTATGTACGGCGGGGAACATACAAGATAGGCTCTTATTCAGGGTGTAGGTTCGGATTAATGTGGGCAATCTGTATGTAAAGGGGGGGGGGGACATACAAGATAGGCTCTTATTCAGGTTGAAGGTTCGGATTAATGTGGGTAATCTGTATGTACAGGGTGTGAGAAACATATAAGATAGGCTCTTATTCAGGTTGAAGGTCCGGATTAATGTGAGCAATCTGTACGTACAGGGGGGAAACATATAAGATAGGCTCTTATTCAGGGTGAAGGTCCAGATTAATGTGGCCAATCTGTATGTACAGGGGGGGAAACATATAAGATAGGCTCTTATTCAGGGTGAGGGTCCGGATTAACATGGGCAATCTGTATGTACGGGGAGGAACATACAAGATAGGCTCTTATTCAGGGTGAAGGTCCGGTTTAAGGTCTGCACTTACATCTGGCATTGCCATGTTCATGTGCAGTAAAGGCCAAATAGTACGATGCTTCTACTGCAAACTGGCGGTTGCCTCGTATTTGCTGGTCCTCCCCTGACAATATGACCAGCTACAATAAAAGCCGCCGCAACGTTCCGAGTTATCCAATGAGAACGGTCGAACTGAAAAAGGCAGAAAAGCTTGCATACAATGAAATTAGGGTCATGTTGTTTGACGGGGATTCTCCGGTCGCAAAGCAAAATAGCGATGTTTTAACTACGGGACTCGGAGATAGTCCCGCGTGGTTGCTCCTGAATAATCTGTCAGCAAATGAGCTGTAATATAGATTATATTAGAAAAATGGAAAAGCCGTGGATGAGCATTGATCCAGCTTTATTTCATTAAGTGGAAGTGGTTGGAAGGGCCTGCTCCAGGTTCATGTGGGCCCTTGGGCGGCATGGTCTCATTGGGCCCCTTTGTGGTGAAGAGTCACGTCACATCAGGTCCCCAAATCTGGATTCCCCCTGAGGATCAAGCTATTTGGACCAAAACTCTAGTTTTGGTCTACTTTGAAGCGAACCAAACCCCTTTAAACCTGACCTCGGAGTCTAAACTAATCTAGATTCTCCTGATGTTGGATGCCCCTGTGTGTGACCCCCCCCCCCCCCCCCCCTTTATTCATTACTTTCCTGGAACTGGTGAATGCACTGTGGGGTCGCCAGTTTGAGTTACCGGCCAAACCAGGGGGGTTCTTTCACAAACAGGGGCATCCCAAATTGATATGACCCTGTAAAGCAGACTAAAACTCAGGGGTGGAAATGGCTGCATAGTGGGTATGCCAGCGATCCCAGGGGGTATCACACAGTAGGGTATCACAGATTGGGATGCTCCAGGGATAGAAAATCAGCTGGGGTGGGCAACTTAAAAGCAGAACAAAACCCAGCACTTCCTCCCCTGGAATCTTAATAGAGATGCCCCGTTGCGTGGAACCCCGCCATTCAAGGAGATGTGGGCACCAGCTGTGGCGGTGCCCTCCCAGCCTGCCACCGGTCAAGCCTCGTCGCACACCTCAAAGGCTGGCCCTGTCAGTTGCCCCCCGGAAGGTGGGGGCCCCCGGCAGCTGCCCCACCTTGGCGGGTGCTGACGCCGACTCTGGTGGTTGAGGTTCCCCCGCGATGATCGCCCGCATTTTTTTTTGTAGTAAGTGTCCTATTGTCTTCCCCTAAATTGGAACAAGTTTATAAAAGAATATGTTACAAAGATTTCGATTACGAAACTTGGATTAGGATGATGACGATCAATGCAAAACTGGTTCAGACTCATTCTCTTTGATCAGAGGAGTAGCTAGGCTTTCTGGCACCCGGGGCAAAAATTCAAAATGGCGCCCTAACCTGCTCTCAGGCTCCCCTTTGTGTCCCCCTGACCTGCTGCACCCGGGGCAAGTGCCCCCTCTTCAATTACGAGCCTAGGATTAGGATGATGACGATCAATGCAAAAGTGGTTCAGACTCATTTTGTTTGATCAGAGGAGTAGCTAAACTTTCTGGCACCCGGGGCAAAGATTCAAAATGGCGCCCCTCACCTGTTCTCGGGCCCCCCTTTGGAACCCCCGCCGACCTGCTGCACCCGGGGCAAGTGCCCCCTCCTCAATTACAAGCCTTGGATTTGGATGATGATGATCAATGCAAAAGTGGTCCAGACTCGTTCTCTTTGATACTTGACTATTTTGTTTTTATGAGTTACATATTTTTGGGGTCAGTCCATGGATTGGAGCGGGAAAATGTGAGCAGTGGCGGACTGGAGCCATCAGCCCTGGATTTTACAAACACCTGGCCCGGCCAGTAAGGTTGCCATTTGGTCTTTTTCTTTTAACTTTACTTGCCACTGGCCTGGTGGTGCCAGTGTTTGTTTTTTTACTGGTAATTGAGGATGGGAAAAGTGTACCTGCAATTAAAATTACCAGTAACAAAACACATACCGGCACCGCCAGGCCAGTGGCCATTAAAGTTAAAAGTCTCCAAGACTGAGGCTATACCATTAGGGTGAGGACATGGTCTGGGGTTGCTTGGCTCCAAGACTGAGGCTATATCATTAGGGTGAGGACATGGTCTGGGGTTGCTTTGCTCCAAGACTGAGGCTATATCATTATGGTCTGGGGTTACTTGGGTGAGGGGATAAAGTGGTGAAGGGGATGTGTGCTGGGAGTGAATGGGAGTGTTAGTAAAGGTAGCAGCCCAGACTGCCCTCAAAGCAGTGCGGCCTACTGGGCATTTGCCCAGGTCTACCCATGGCTTGTCTGCCCCTGTCTCTAGGGGGTACATTTAGATTTTACCAGCACCTGGCCTGCCCATGACCAGCCAGTGGCATCTCTGCTGCCTACTGGCCAGTCACCCAGTGTGCTCCAAGACTGAGATTATATCATTAGGGGGAGGTCATGGGCTGGGGTTGCTTGGGTGAGGGCAGGGGCGGACTGGCCATAGGGAGACCTGGGACAAGTGGTGAGGGGATGGGAGCTGGGATTGAATGGGAGTGTTAGTAAAGGTAGCAGCCCAGACTGCCCCCAAAGCAGGGCGGCCTACTGGGCATTTGCCCAGGTCTACACATGGCTTGTCTGCCCCTGTCTCTAGGGGGTACATTTAGATTTTACCAGCACCTGGCCTGCCCATGACCAGCGAGTGGCACCTCTGCTGCTTCCTGGACAGTCACCCAGTGTGCTCCAAGACTGAGATTATATCATTAGGGGGAGGTCATGGGCTGGGGTTGCTTGGGTGAGGGCAGGGGCGGACTAGCCATAGGGAGACCTGGGACAATGCCCTATGGGCTGCACTGCTTTGGGGCCAGTTGGGTTGCTGCTTTTAACACTCATATTTAATCCCTGCCTCCTTAGTGTCCCTCTCAGCCAACTATACCCAGCCCCTCTGTACCCACAAGCCAGGGGTCCTCAGTCCTCAATGCTATAGCATCAGCATCATTGTTGGGGGCCTCAGCAGGAATGTTCCGGGCCTGGTAAAATCCTGGGCTGATTTTTGGCCCCAGTCCGCCACTAGATGGCCAGTAAATTTAAAAGTCCCCAGGACTGAGGCTGTATTGTTAGGGTGAGGACGTGGGCTGGGATTTCTTGGGTGAGGGGATAGAGTGGTGAAGGGGTGCTGGGATTGGATGGGAGAGTTAGTAAAGGTAGCAATCCATACTGCCCCAAAGCAGTGCAGCCCACCGCGCATTTGTCTGGGTCTTCCTATGGCCAGTCCATCCCTGAATGGCAGTTTGGTTGGGGTAGTGTCCTTAAAGCGGACCAAAAACCAGCTGCCAATAGCGAGGCTGAGAAACAAGGGACAGGCAATAATTATGGGAGTTCTGGAGGGCGATGTGTGAATTCTGAATGCCACCTCCCTCCGAGTCTGTCTTAATGTGGCCAGACGTGGAGCAATGGCCGTTAGCAGGCAAACCAGTGTTGGTCCGTTTTAAGTCATCATAGTAAAGACCCACAAGGGCAGGCAGGCCTTGGCTTGCCACACTGTAATCTATCCCTGGTCATGAAAGTGGACCAATAGCATGTACCAGGTGAGTCTTTGGGGGTTATTTAAGAAACGCTAGCACCAGGTAGTGCCACGTAGCGTAGGGTGAACGTCGGGCGCTGTATGTGAAAACCATATATAAGAAAGTCAATCTGGTGAGGGCCTCTAATAGTGTCATGTAGCGTCACACGTATCACTAGCGGTGGCTCAGTGTAAAGCGCCGGCGCTGTGTGTTCAGTAGCACCATGTAGCACCTATCGCTCGGTGTCGCTCTCCCATACATTTCAATGGCGTTTTATTTGGTTGTGTTTAAATAGCGTTTTCTTAAAGTAATGTTCTACATTTTTGGTTCAAATAATTGTGTGTCTCCTGCCCGGCAACCAAACACTTTTATCATGTTTATTTTTTTTTTTTAATGCAGAATTGTATGTGCAGGTCGGCCATTGCAGTGTCATTGTCACAGAGGCCGATTCATCAATAGCGCCAGGTAGCGACAGATGAGCGACTGTAGCGTGATTTTTTCAGCGCCAGCCAGTATTCGCTGTGCTTGGCCGGCATTAGCTTGATGACAGCGACTCAGTCGGTGTGCGGTAATGTTGAATACGGGCTGGGGAGTCGCTGTTTCACAGGTCCAGCGTTGTATGTGAGCGCCTGACAACGAATGGCCAGAGCGAACGGCTAGCTTCATATTCATCAAAAAATCACGCTCCGAATGTGCTGTCGCTGTCCATTCCTTGTTTAAACCCCAGAGCGCTGGCGGCGATCTGTATTAACTAGTTTTTAACCCCTAAACAACCATATTTTTTTAATGTAACATTATACATGTTTTTAGAATCATTTTGTTATATGAATACATTAATCTCAGACCTGTTAGATCAATTCTGCACATATTTTTTTTTTTTTTTTTTTTTACTTAAAAATAAATCCTAACATTGCAAAAGTGGTCTCCGATTTTTTGACATTCAAAAAATGTAAAAAAAAATTATTACCAATTATTCATGAATTATTATAGATTGCTCCATTGAAATGCATTGGACATCGCCAGGGAGCGACAGCTCATACCTGGCGCTGTGAGGGAATTTGCAGCGGCGCTGTTCGGTCCAGGCGGCTTCATGATGAATGCCGCGCTAGCCGTCGCTCTCGCCGGCGCTAGCCTCATTTTGCTTGATAAATGCGTCATTGTGACCGCCGCCGGGCGTACTTGAGTCGGTAGTCGCCGTTAGCTGCCGCTACCTGGCGCTCGTCGGACACTACCTGGCACAGTGTTATAACAATGTCATTCCATGTGTTTCGCTTTGTTACTGGTGGATATGTGTTGAGAAACAGACTTTTATCACACAGCGCCTGGTGCTCGACGCTACAGCCCAACTTTAGAGCGCCAACAACGTGTGTGTGGTTTTCTCTTGAATAGGGGCTTCAGCGCCGAGTGCCGGACGCACTTACCTGGTGCTACCTATTGCTCGCTGCAGAGTTGTCCTGTTGTTAGATGCAAAGGAGTAGACAGACTTTCTGGCACCCGGGGCAAAGACTGGAAATGGCACCGCGACCAGTACTCAGGCCCCCCTTTGGCACCCATTTGACCTGCTGCACCTGGGGCATGTGCCCCCTCTGCTCACCACTAACTATGCCCCTGGTTAGATGTAGCATACTCTTGGCTGCTTTGACTTGACTTGACACCACCTAGAGTTCTCAATTGGCTCTGCAGTGACTCAGGGAGAGCGCTTCTACAGCGCCCCCTACAGACATCACATTTATCGATGCTGGACAGGATAGTACAACGCCACTTATCCGCCCGCTAAGCTAGGCTATAGCGCCAGACAGCCGCTTGCAGCGTCTACTAGCAGTCGCTTTAAAGTGGACCTTCACCCTGAATAAGAGCCTATCTTATATGTTTCCCCCCCCCCACTGTACATACAGATTATTCACATTAAAAATCATCCTACCTGCATCTACTGCATGTTATGAGCCTTTTAACATCCAAGATGCTGGAGCATCAGGCAGCCTGCAAACAGGAAGTGTCTTCTGACTGTGCCACTCTGCATTCTGGGATTGCTGTCCTTTACCTGACCCTAGCTCTGCTCTGTCTATGCAAAGCAGCTATAACCCCGCCCCTGCACTTTATCCTGCTCTCCTCTTCTCAGTATGTGTGATGCTTCTGAGTCAAAATGGCGGCACCTGTATCCTAGAGTCCTGAACAGAGTTGCAGCCCAGTGGAGGAAAGAATAATAAGTAAGTGACTAAAAACTTAAACTATATTAATTTTAGATGCTGGGGAATAGTTTTTTAATGGGTTTGGGCTTTTCATTAAATCATGGTGAAGGTCCGGTTTAAGCGCCGTTACACAGACGCTCACATGGCAATACGTGGCGCTAGTGTTAAATCAGCCTCCACATTTTACAGCGCATCCTGGGTGCTGGCCACGATATAAAGTGAACCAACACCCACCCCTTATCGGCCCGGGAATCTATAAGATTCCCGGGCCGATCAGCTCCCTCCCCGCGGGGCATCCAAAATCGCCCCAGAAAGCCCCTAAATTCTTACCTATTAGGTGACGGATAAGCCGCCGGCCCCCGCGCGTCCCTCTAGCAGGGCGTGCTCCCGCGCCAGCCGTTTGTGAATGGCCAGCGCAGGCGCGCGCCCTGTAGGAGGGACGCGCGAGAGGCGGTGGCTTATCTGTCACTTGTCTGTCGCCTAAAAGGTAAGATTTTAGGGGCTTTCTGGGGGGTTTCATACAGCGGGGCACCCCCGATCGGGGTGCCCTGCGGAAGTAGACCTACACCCAGGACAGTGAAAATCCTGGGTGTTGGTCCACTTTAGGTGTTCGTATAAGAAGCCTTTTCCCTAAAAAAAAAACCCATAAACATCTATCCATAGAATGCAGATTCTGATTGCACAAGCCACAAAGGTTAGACGCCGCCTGATTCTTTTTTACAAATAGATGTTTTTATTTAGTTTCCTGTGCAGCAGTTGGCATTACGATGTTCCCCAGCCGAGAAGCCCTTGGATGCCGCGCTCTGTAATTATGTGACAAGAAAGGCTTCTTGGACCCTCTCCGAGACAACTAATCGCTCTCAGAACTTGCATTTACTATGACATTTACAAAGAAAGAATCGCTCCAGAGCGTCGCCCTGTTCTGAAAATGACGAGCGAGTTTCTTCACTTCCACCTCTTCCTCGTAAACAGCTTGCAGACAATAAAGTGGGCGAAAACCCCACGGAGATCGGCCCAGGAATCAATAAAATTCCTGGTCTGATTGATTCCCTCTCCTCGGGGAATTCAAAATTGATGTGTGAACCCCCCAGGTCGCCCCATACACTTTTCCGGTCCAACGGCACATGCCACAGCCGCATCCCCGCTATCGCTCTAGCAGGGTGCATGCCCGTGACAGGCATTTGTGAGTGAGCTCTGAACAGTTTTTCTTAGACAAGCTGACATAAGCGGATCCAAGCACACTGATTGGACGAGCGGCGGTGAGTTTGTTTTTTTTTATTTTAATTTGTTAAGGAAAAAAATTGACACGAATCCGAAGAAATTAAGGTTCTTACCAAATCTGTTTTTTCCTTTAAAGTGGACCAACACCCAGGGGTGATCGGATCTATGATTCCCGGGCCGATCACCCCCCTCACCGCGGGCCATCCGAGATCGGGATGTCCCGCAGGGTGAAAGCCCCCCAAAAGCCCCCAAAAAACCTTACCTTATCAACGACGGATCAGCCGCCGCCACCTCCCGCACGCCCCTCTAGCAGTGTACGCGCCCCTCTAGCAGTGCGCGCGCCGGCCGTTTGCGAGTGGCCGGCGCGGACGCCGCCCTGTAAGAGGGATGCGCGGGAGGCGGCGGCCGCGGCTTATCCGTCACTTGTCCGTCACTGCAAAGGTATGTTTTTTGGGGCTTTTGGGGGGATTTCACACAGCAGGGCATCCTGATCCTGATCCTGATAGTGAAAATCCTGGGTGTTAGTCCACTTTAATATAAAATGAATTCTGAATCGTCCAAATCGGTTCGTTCATTTTTAAATCCATTCTATTCAGGGTACACTGCAGGGCCTAATCATGGACGGTGGAAAGTCTGGACAAGGTCCCTTGCATTGCATGGGCCATGAGAAAACATGAATCTAGTAGAGTAAACAGCTGATTTGGGGGGTTCACGCACAGGGGTTTACCAGGATGCCCCTGTAATGCAGACCACAACCCAGGTACAAAGAAGACAACCTTCCCAGTCATCTCTCCATCATGGCAGCACAAAAAGCGCTAAGCTATCTGTGAGCTATTTACACTCCAAAGGCAGGTTTGTGACTTACCGTATATACTCGAGTATAAGCCGAGTTTTTCAGTGGTGGCTGCCGCCGCCACTCTCATACACACAAACACGCACACACATTCACACACTGACCGGAACTTCCAGGCTGCTGTGCGCTGGTCGTCAATGGGCGGCGTCCAATGTTTTCATTGGACGCCGGCCATATGGGGCACGCCCACCGACGACCAGTGCGCAACAGCCAGTAAGTGCTGGTGTGTATGAGAATGGCGGCGGCTGGCGGCTGCGGAGGAGGGGAGGGGGACCCCGCTGCCCCTCTGCAGGGTAACCTTGGCCAAACCCCGACACCTGCGCGTCTGAGAGCGGCGGCGGCAGCAGCAGCAGGTACCCACAGTGTGTGTGTGTGTGTCTCTTTCTGTGTGTGTGTGTCTGTGTCTTTTTCTGTGTGCGTGTCTCTTTCTGTGTATGTGTCCCTTTCTGTGTGTGTGTGTGTGTGTGTCTCTCTTTCTGTGTGTCAACTCCAATTCCAATTGAAAAAAGCCGCCTCGGCTTATACTCGAGTCAATAACTTGTTCCATTTTTTTGTGGTAAAATTAGGTGCCTCGGCTTATATTCGGGTCGGCCTATACTCGAGTATATACGGTATTTGCAATGCATCACAGCTGATTACAATAGAAACAATAATGATGCATCAGCTGCGGCCTAGCTTTAGCAATGTGATACAGTGTAACTCTCACAAGGGTCCTGCTAGGCTTTTTAGAATGACTCATCTTGTTTGTTGTAGTCACAGCAGCAGGGAGAGATATTGAATCCAGATTTTTTCAGCTTTAAAGTTAGTTTAACTTTATTTGGTTTTGACCACTGTTGTATCTGAATCCCTAAAGCCACGGGTGAGTTTGTTTTTTTAATTTTAATTTTTCAAGGAAAAAATCAGCACAAATCCCAAAAAAATTCATGTTCGTACCAAATCAGTTTTTCACGGTAATTCTAAATGAATTACACATCATCCAAATCATTTTGTTCATTTCTAAGTCCATTCAGTTAAGAGCTCATGGCAGAGCCTACTCATGGATGGTGGGAAGTATTGACAATGTTCCTTGTGTGGGCCATGAGAAAACATGAATCTAGTGGAGTAAACAGCTGATTTGGGGGGTTTCATTCACAGGGGTTTACCGGGATGCCCCTGTAATGCAGACCAAAACCCAGATACAGAGAAGACAACCTTCACAGGCCTCTCTCCATCATGGCAGCACAGAAAGCTGTAAGCTATCTGTGAGCTATTTGCACTTCAAAAGCAGGCTTGTGACTTCTTTGTAATATATCACAGTTGAATCACACAATAGAAACAACAATGATGCATCAGCTACAGCCTCGCTATAACAATGTGATACAGTGTAACTCTCACTAGGGTGCTCCAAGGCTTTTTAGATTGACTCATCTTGTTTGTTTTAGTCACAGCAGCAGGGAGAGATAATGCATCCAGATTTTTTTCAGGTTGAAAGTTAGTCAAATTCTAATCGGTTTTGACAACTGTTGTATCTGAATCCCTAAAGCCACAGGTGAGTTTGTTTTTCTTTTATTTTCATTTTTCAAGGAAAAATTTGCACGAATCCCAAGAAATTCAGGTTCGTACCAAATCAGTTTTTCCCCGTAATTCAAAATGAACTCCAATTCTTCCAAATCGGTTTGTCCATCTCTAAATCCATTCTGTTCAGAGCTCATTACAGGGCCAAACCATGGATGGCAGATAGTCAGGACAAGGTCCCTTGACTGGGCCATGAGAAAGTGTGAATCTAGTGGATTTAACAGCTGATTTGGGCAGTTTCACACACATAGGTTTACCGAGAGGCCCCTGCAATGCAGACCAAAACCCATGTACAGAGAAGACAACCTTCACAGTGCTCTCTCTATCACGACAGCACAGAAAGCTGAAATCTATCTTTGAGCTATTTACACTTCAATGGCATGCTCATGACTTATTTGCAATGTATCATAGCTGATTACAATAAAAAAATATAAGATGCATCAGCTGCAGCCTCGCTATAACAATGTGATACAGTGTAACTCTCACCAGGGTACTGGCAGGCTTGTCAGGATGACTCTTCTTGTTTGTTGTAGTCACAGCGGCAGGGAGAGATAATGCATCCCGAGTTTTTTATACTCTCATCACAAAATATAGCACTATGGGATCTGTGGCCAAATAACACAGGTCTTTTTTAGCTTTAAAGTTAGTCAAACTCTATTCAGTTTCAACAACTGTTATATCCGAATCCCTAAAGTTTTTTTTCACGACCGTATTATTGGAAGAAATGAATTAGCACAATCCTACTCTTTCCTTCTTGCCATAAAGGTTTCCCACTTTTTGAATCGAGTACATTTTCATCTCATGAAAAATTACATAATAATTGCCAAGTTCTGTTTTCACTTAAAACTTTAATGAGTTTGCATGAGCTTTAATGAGGTGCATTAAGTCCCCACGTTTGCTGTGGACGGGGGTCCTGGTCTTACTGATATGATAATTAAACAGCGGTTAATTATTCCATTAAACCAGGACTAACTGACTCCTGAAACATGGAAGGCTGCCCGTCTTATAAATATCAAGTGGCTTCTTTAATTGAGCACCACTCGGTTGTCTAGTTATTGCCGGGCCGGGGTGTATTCATTTATTTTCTAACCTTGATGAAGAAGAATATTTTGTGCTTTCATAAAAAAAATATATATATATATTCATTTACAATTGGGAACAAAATAATTAGACACCATAAAAAAAAAAATCCATTGCATTCCCAACAATGCTGACTTTAGGGGGTCGGTGGCTTCTCTATTACTCCGGCTCAGCGAGACGCCAGGCAACAGGACCGTCTGTGGGCACGTTTGCACCGCTCGCAACTGTTAACCTGGTGGCGTATGGTGGAAGCGCGTGGGTTCACCTCCGCTATCCGCCTCTACATGCTGCCCCACAGCCAATCCAAGACGGAGAAGCCACCGCCCCCCTAAAGTCAGCATTGTTGGGGCACCCAAGTCGGAAAGGTCTGTGTGTGAGGCACTGTGTGTGAGGTCTGTTTGGATCATTGAGAGGTAAGGCGCTGGACATTTTATATATATATATATATATATTTTATCTTTTATATCTTTGTGAGCCTAGGAAGGCCCTCTTTATATTGAAGAGAATAGTTCCGTTATGTGTACTTTGGGAAGGCATCCCACATGGAAGCAATTATTTTAACCTTCGTTTGATTAAATTGTGCTGTTGACTGTAATGAAGACTTAAAATGTAAGTTGATTATTTAAATAAAAATATAGTCATTTATTTAAAAAAAAGCTATTCTGTGAGTACTCACCTGTAGAATTTTTGCATGGCACGGGCCGCTCCGGTATTCAGTTGGGTTATTCCGCCACAAGGTGGCGCAGTGGTACTGCAGAAAGCTGTGGCATCTCTCGGCCCCCTATAAAAACGGGATTAACCATAGAGTTCCCAGCGTAGACAAGTAGTGAGACAAGAAGCCGGGAGAGAATAAAGGTAAAAAATGTTAAGAAGGGTAAAAAAAAACCCAATTAACTTGGAACAATCACCATAAAGAGGCAACCAAGGATAACGATAACAAGGGTGGGGCGAAGCCAGCCGTGCCATGCAAGAACAAAAACAATTCTACAGGTGAGTACTCACAGAATTGCTTTTTTCTTTATTGCATGGCACGGCCCGCTGCGGTATTCATAACAGTTGGGACATCCAAAAGCAGTGTCCAAAAGTAGGGTGGGATCCCCATAGCGTAACGGCCAGTAGTTCAAGTCACTAACGCCTGAAGCACCTTGCGGCCAAAAGCAGCATCCGCTGAGGCCTTAACATCAACCTTGTAAAGCTTGGAAAAGGTATGAACAGAAGACCAAGTAGCGGCCTTGCAAACTTGTTCAACAGAAGCTTGGTGCTGAAAAGCCCAAGAGGCACCAATAGCACGAGTGGAATGAGCAGTCACTCTAAAGGGAGGTTCCTTCCCCTTAGCAGAATAGGCTTGAATCACCGCCTGACGGATCCACTTGCTGATGGTGGACTTAGCCGGAGGCAAACCCTTCCTAGGTCCAGAAGTGAGAACAAAAAGAGCATCAGACTTCCTGAAAGTCTCTGTAGCGACCAAATAAAACTTCAGAGCCCTGACCACATCCAGAGAATGCAGTGTCCGCTCCTTGGAATTAGCAGGATTAGGACACAATGAAGGCAAAACAATGTCCTGATTGAGATGAAAGGCAGACACCACCTTAGGCATGAAATCTGGCTTAAGCCGGAACACCACCTTATCCTGATGCCGCTCAAAATAAGGAGGTTTGATGGAAAGCGCCGCCAGCTCAGAAACTTGACTTACAGAAGTGATATCCACCAGAAAGGCTAACTTAAGAGTCAGAATGGGCAAGGCAGCCTCACGAATAGGCTCAAAGGGAGGCCCTTGCAGAGCAGACAACACAAGATTCAAATCCCAGACTGGTAGCAAAGGCTTACGGGGTGGACACACTTGAGAAACACCCTGTAAAAAGGTTTTAACCAACCGGTGATTGGCAAAGGATCTTTGGAAAAAATTGCCAGAGCAGAAACATGGCCTTTTAGGGTACTAAGTTGAAGGCCTAGATCCAAACCATGTTGCAAGAATTCCAGAATCCTGGGAATAGAAAAAAACCTGACAGGGAAGATACTTAGACTCACACCAGGCAATGTAAGCATGCCAGACCCTGTAATAATTAAAGGACGAAGACTTCTTCCTAGCCCTAATCATGGTATCAACAACAGAGGCAGGCAACCCCTTTTCCATCAAGATGGAGGTTTCAGCAGCCAAGCCGTTAAAGCCAGCATTTGTAAATTGGGATGGCGTAGCTGCCCCTGAGTGAGAAATTCTAGATCTTTGGGCAAGACGTACCGGTCTACTGCCAACTGCATGACGTCTGCAAACCAAACTCTTCTTGGCCAACAAGGGGCCACCAAGATGGCTGGTACCCGCTCCTGGAGAGGAAACGGAGGAAACACATAGGGAAGCCGAAACTCCATTCAAGGTATTGCCAGGGCATCCGTGGCAAAGGCCAGAGGATCCTGAGATAGAGAGACAAATCTGGGAAGTAACGGGATGCAAACAAGTCCACATCTGGCTGACCCCAGCGGTGACACAGGGAGAGAAACACCCGGTTGCTGAGGGACCATTCCCCCAGACGAGACGACCCCCTGCTCAGGGAGTCCGCCTCCTGGTTCTCCACTCCCGGAATGTAGACCGCTGAGATGCAGAGAACATGCCATTCCGCCCAAGACAGAAACAGGGACACTTCCTTGAAGGCTCGCTTGCTCCGAGTCCCTCCCTGATGATTGATGTAGGCAACCGCCGTCTGGTTGTCTGAGCGGATCTGAACAGCCCGACCCTGAAGGTGAGTGGCTAGGCGAGAAAGAACCAACTTGATCGTGTCAGGGATTGCCGGACACCCTTCTCGCATGAGCCAACAATCCCCAATCTCCACCGCCTCTTGTGCCTATAGTCAAGCCCCCGCTCGCTGGAGACATGGGTTATGCCTCTCCAGACTCGGTTGCCCCCAGGACTTAGGCGCAAAGATTGCTGGCTTATGGTAAAGATGGGTGAACTGCGGGGTATCCCAAAACGTCAATCCAAGGGGTTAGGCAGAGCATGGTCAAGACAAGCAGGGGTCAAAGCCGGGAGGTCACAGAAGAGCGGTATCCAAGGGGTAAGCAGAAGCAAGGTCAGACAGGCAGAAGGTCGGTGTGGGCAGCGGACAGGAGTGGTCAAAGACGAAGCCGGATCAAAAAACACTAAACGCAATTCCAACAGCACACCCAAGCTAATATTGGCTATAACGGGCACTGGTGGACCGGGCGAGAATATATTTAAAGGGGAACTGACCAATAGGAGGGGGAATGAGTGATTGGTGCAACTGTGAAAGTGATTGGTGCAACTAAGATCTGGTTTCCTATAGGAGCAGCCCCAGGGACTGCTGTTTCAATCTTGCCCCCGGCGAATGCGCTGGGAGCAGCGCCGCCGGGGGGCACATAAGGAACGTGCTTGCGCGGGAGGGGACGCCACGCCGGCCGAAGAGGAGGAGGAGCCACCTGAGGAAGCGGAGGAGGCGCCGCCGATGTAGTGGGGGGCGGCAGAGGCTGAAGCCCCAGCAGAAGACGTGGAGAGCCGGCGCGGGACGGGGCCCCAGAGCCAAGTAAGTTCCTTACAGATCGCCCTCAGTTCCAGGACGTTGATGGAAACATGGGCCTCTTGTGGGCCCAACCGACCCTGGAACTTCAGGGACTTCCAGAAGCCTCCCCAACTGGTCAGACTGGCATCTGTGGTGACCGTCTCCCAGCATGGGGGCAGGAATGTCCTGCCCCCCAGAAGGTTCCTTGGGTCCAGCCACCATGAGAGGGACCGCCTGGCCAGAGGAGACAGAGCAAATTCCTGATTCAGGGACACAGGGTCCCGATCCCAAATTGACAAGAGGTGCAACTGAAGAGGTCTCATGTGAAACTGAGCAAAGGGGACCGCCTCGAAGCAGGACACCATCAGGCCCACCAACTGCCTCCCCTGACGGATGGAGGGATGAGGACACGATAGCAGAGCCCGATCACGTGACCCGGCCGGCGCGATCACGTGACCCGGCCGGCGCAATGACAAAGCAAAAACGCCTCAGGTTATAGCGCCAAGCGCCGGGAACGCAGTACAAGGCGCGCGCCAGCTGAAAAAACACCAAAAAAACACACAATGAACGCCAAAACACCACATAGAATACCACTCGCCTATGCCACCCCCCCTCTCTGGCTTTGATCGGGGGGGTGGCATAGGCGTAGAGAGAGGGGAGAGGCCAGCGGCGAGCATCCAGGCCAGGGAGGGGGAGGGGGGGGCCCTGAAGGAAAGGAAGGGGAAACATTCCCCAAAACACTTACCCCCTCAGAAGCCAGGACAGGAACTCCGCATCCCAAGTAGGCTCACCATAAAGCCTATGGCCGGCTACCCTTTGTGTTACAGGGTCTGAGGCTTGGAGCTACGCTCCAGAAGCACTTGACCCTAGTGCTCTTCTACCCTCACCCGATCTGTCAGCCAAGGCTGGGAGGCAGTGAGGGTCCAGAAACGGGTGGAAATAGACTTGCAGGGCCGCAGGCTTGGTTGCCCCGCTCACCTGCGCATAGACAGAGAGCCATCTTCTATCTTCGCAATTTCACTGCAGAGGAAACATTGGGAACTCTATGGTTAATCCCGTTTTTATAGGGGGACGGGAGATGCCACAGCTTTTCTGCAGTACCACTGCGCCACCTTGTGGCAGAATAACCCAACTGTTATGAATACCGAAGCGGGCCGTGGCATGCAATAAAGAAAATGATTATTTATTGATACATCTTAATGGTATTTTTCGTATTGTCTGTATATAGATCCACTTTATGGTGATCAAGATTAATGAGATGTTAAAACGAAACACCTTCACTTAGTGGATGAATTATTGTTATCATGAATTGAAAAACACAGGGAAGCTAATTTAAGACTAGCGCTAAACGGCGCTTAGAGTGTCCGCTACAAGCGGGTGTCTGGCGCTGTGACCTAGCGTAGCGGCTGGACAAGTGACGCTGTAGTATCCTGTCCAGCATTGATAAATGTGATGTCTGTAAAGGGCGCTGTAGAAGCCTCTCCCTGAATCACTGCAGAGCCAATCAAGAACGCTAGGTGGTGTCCTGAGTTCAAAGCTCCCAAGATGACGCTACATCTAACAACAGGACAACGCTGCAGCGAGCGATAGGTAGCGCTAGTTAAGTGCGTCCGGCACTCAGAGCTGAAGCCCATATTTAAGAAAAAACTACACACACCCAGCGGCGGCGCTCTAAAACTGGGCGCTGTAGCATCGGGAGCCGGGCGCTGTGTGCAAAAAGCTTCTCAACATATATCCACCAGCACCGGAGCGAAAACACATGGAATTACATTGTTATAACACTGTGACAATGACACTGCAATGGCCGACCTGCACATACAATTCTGCATCAAAATAAAAGTGTTTGGTTTCCGGGCAGGATACACAATGATTTGAACCAAAAATTCAGCACGTTACTTTAGGAAAACGCTATTTATACACATCTGAATAAAACACAGTTGAATTGTATGGGAGAGCGATACTGAGAGACAGGTGCTACATGGCGCTGCTGAACCTAGAGCGCCTGCGCTTTACACTAATCTATCGCTAGTGATACATGTGACACTACATGAGAGGCGCTCACCAGATTGACTTTCATATATGTGATTTTCACATACTGCGCCCGGCGTTCACCTGACGCTACGTGGCGCTACCTGGCATTATTGGTTCCTAAATAACCCCTTTAAACTGTAAGTTGATTATTTAAATAAAAATATATTAATTTATTGAAAAATGATTATTTATTGATACATATTAATGGTATTTTTGTATTGTCTGTATTTAGATCCACTTTATGGTGATCAAGATTAATGAGATGTTAAAACGAAACACTTTCATTCAGTAGATGAATCATTGTTATCATGAATTGAAAAGCACATACCGGAAATCATGCAATTTTAAAGGATGAAATAATAAATGGAAATTTTTTATACATTCATAATTCAGTGGTTGGTGGTATAATTATACCGCTCCACCTTTTGGTGAAATTGAAACGTATAAGTGTTTTGACACACTGCTGGTCAAGATCTGATTTGCAATATGGACATGGGGATAAAGGGAGATTTCTTGTGTGAATGCAATGGATTTTTTGTATAATGTATAATATTACTGTATTTTCACCCTATAAGACACACTTATTTTCCCCCAAAAGTGGGGGGATGTCAGTGCGTCTTATCAGGCGGATGTGGAAAAAAGTCAACTCACCTTTTCCTCCTTCCTGCTCGTGCTGTATCTGCCGCCTTCTCCACGGCGCCTGCACACACAGACATTCAGCTCAGCAGCAGGTGGACGTGGCGATGCTTGAGCGCCAGCCACGCCCACCGCTGTACAGAGCTCTGTACGCTCTGTGTGTGCTGGCAACGTGGAGAAGAAGGGGTGGTGGCAGCTGTATCTGCCGCTTTTTCTCAGCGTCACACAATAGCCCACAATCGAGCATCGGCCACACGGCCTATATGGGGAATGGGAGGGGGAAATGCCACACTCCTTATATGGGAATGGGAGGGAAGGGGGGAATGCCACACTGCCTATATGGGGAATGGGAGGGGGGAATGCCACACTGCCTATGGGGAATGGGATGCAGAAATGCCACACTGCCTATATGAGGAATGGGAGGGGAAAATGCCACACAGCCTATGGGGAATGGGATGCAGAAATGCCACACTGCCTATATGGGGAATGGGAGGGGGAAATGCCACACAGCCTATGGGGAATGGGATGCAGAAATGCCACACTGCCTATATGGGGAATGGGAGGGGGAAATGCCACACTGCCTATGGGGAAAGGGATGCAGAAATGCCACACTGCCTATGGGCAAAGTGAGGGGGGTGCCACACTGGTCATGGGGTTGGGGGGAGAATGCCACTCTGCCTGTAATGGGGGGATTCTGCACCTTGCCTATTATCTGGTTCTTGGGGGAATGGTGTTTTAGCACAACATGTGGTTCAGAATATTTATTTTCCTATTTTCCTTCTCCAAATCCTGGGTGCGTCCTATGGGTATGTGCGTCTTATAGTGCAAAAAATACTGTATATCCTGAACCTCCATTGCATGCTTATATATTCGATGCACTAGCTCCTAGACACAGTTTACCTGAACAAAATAATTAACAGTTTGTTAAGTGCAGTTACACATAACACAGTGATTGTGTTATTGAGTTCCACCATTAAAAGATAACCAGAGGGTACATCTTGGAGAACGCAGGTCTTGGTCTATTTCCAGGCTGCGCAATAAAGGAAGCATCGGGCCAGAAACGTTGGGTAGACACTTTTCGTGCACGAGCTTCCAAACCTTAAAGGGGAAAATTTAGATAAAAGGCCGCTTGAAATATTTATTGCCTGAATAATCTGTTTTGGATGCTCTAGACTTTGATTGAGAAAAGTTAAAAAGTTAAAAAGTTATTTTTCAAAAATAAAATAGCTGGGACCCATGCCTGTGTTTGTTGAAAGAGAATTTTATATAAAGTTTAAACAATACAACTTGTGTTTCATGCTGTGACTGCAGCAATAGAAATGATGTCAATGGGACCAACGTACTATTTCTATGCGGCCTTGAATTACGAGATGCTTCAGATCAGCAGCCGCATGTTGTTAGCAAAAGAGGTTGTGTGGCCCTGGGCAAAATGTAAAAAAATTTGGTCCGGAGTTCTGAGATATTTGTTACCGGCTTTCAAAAATCTTACTCAACTTTGATTTTTTATTTATGCTTTGATTGAGAATAAGCACCTGAAATCTATTGCCACCGACCCTGATCCCATCACTTTTGCAAAGGTATCAAGGTGTGTCACTTTTATAGTCACAATTAGAGGTGAGCGAACTTCTCGAAAATTCGATTCGGGCGATTCGCCGAATTCCTCAAAGAGATTCGGGTTCGTCCGAATCGAACTTTAGCGAATCGCTCATCTCTGGTGGGAGCGGGGAGACCGGCTGCGCTGTCAGATGTCATCAGAGGACGCGTCATCAGAGGAAGCCGGCTTCCTCCCTGCTCCCACCATGCCGGTAAGTGTTTGCTGTATAGTGGGAGCGGGGAGGCCGGCTGCGCTGTCAGCGGCCGGCGGAAGCCGGCTTCCGCCGCCCGCTGACATCGCAGCCGGCCTCCCCGCTCCCACCATGCCGGCATTTTTTTTTTTTATTTCAGGGAAAATTCGGTCAGCACGAACCACTAAAAATTCGGATTCATGCTGAATCGAATTTTCCCTGAAATTTGGAGCGAATTCATGTTCGTTAGAACCGATTCGCTCATCCCTAGTCACAATGTCATAGTCCGGGTCATATGAACCATGTGGAGGCTGATTTAATATTAGTGCCACGTATTGTCATGTGAGCACCTGTATAGTGGCGCTTAGAGCGACCACTAGTAGACGCTGCAAGCGGGTGTCTGGCGCTATAACCTAGCTTACTAGGCGGACAAGTGGCACTGTACTATCCCATCCAGCATTGATGAATGTGATGTCTGTAGGGGGCACTGTCGAAGCGCTATTCCTGATTCACTGCAGAGCCAATCGCAAACGCTAGGTGATGTCCCGAGGTCATAGCGCCCAAGGCTCTACATCTAACAAGCGATAGGTAGCGGCAGTTAAGTGTGCCCTGGTGAAGTGACGTGTGTCGTCACGCAACGCGTCGGCGGGAGTGGGGGTGTGTGTATGCTGACATGTAAGCATTATTATTGTTAACTGGTCTGCTTTTCTGCTCCCTGGCTGTCCTCTTATCAAATGTATTAGGATTATATAGTATTGTACTTATAAGACGTGAGTTTGTGAATTTTTTGCATTAGCACATAGCACTTTAATTGGCACATTGCACAGTTATTTGTATTTTTTGCACAGTAGAGAATAGTAGTTTAGTATATCGTTTGCACGCATTTTTATATAGAGACAGTCAGGGCTATTAAACAGCCATTATATTTCATCATTATCTCCAATTACAGCCTAAAGCTACTACCATCTTCAGGGGGTGGTGTGTGGTTTTCCTTCTCCCCCCCCCCCTGGTCTTTCCCCCCTCCCTTTTTCCTTCACTGGTGTATATATATGTATTTTAATTATTTTTTTTTTAAATTGTAATAGTTGTTTGCCCATTAATAAAGAAGTATTATATTTATATATATATCTGAGTGGTGCCATGACTTGTAGCGGCAGTTAAGTGCGTCCGCACACACTAAGCATTGGCGCTATAAAACTGGGCACTGTAGCATAGAGCTCCAGACGCTATGTGATAAAAGTCTGTTTCTCATCACATATTCACCAGCAGCAGAGTGAAAACATATGGAATGACATTGTGTAACACTGTGACGCTGACACTGCAATGGCCGACCTGCACATACAATTCTGCATAAAGAAAAAAAAAAAAAAACAATAAAAGTGTTTGGTTGCCGGGCAGAAGAGGCCACACAATGATTTGAGCCAAACATTTTACATTTTCATTTCCCAACACGCTATTTATACACAACAAAATGAGACACCATTGAAATGTGTAGGAGAGCGACACTGAGCGACAGGTACTACATGACGCTTCTGAAACCTAGAGCGCCGGCGCTATACACTGAGCCACCGCTAGTGATACATGTGACGCTACATGGCGCTATTAGAGGCGCTCACCAGACTGACTTTCTTAAATGTGGTTTTCACATACTGCGCCTGGTGTTCACCTGATGTTACATGGCACTACCTGGCGCTAGCGTTTCTTAACCTTCCTGGCGTTGCGATATAGACAAATGCAATGGCAACGAAAGCGTTGCCATTGCATTTGTCTCTCACGCACGGCTCCGCCCCCATGAGCCTCTGCGGCTCACAGAGACGGAACCCGGAAGCGGAGAGGGACGCCGAAGCCGCGGGTCTCACCTGCGATCGCGGCGGAGACATCGGTGGATCGCAGGGAGAAGGTAAGGAGGCTGCGCCGCCCTCTCTTGCTCCCAAATCGATCCCGAGCGTGACTCGGGGTCACCGCCACTTACAGCGCAAATTGACCCAGAGTCACGCTCGGGATCGCCGCCAAGGGGGTTAAATAACCCCCTTAGCATGCCACACGCCGACCTCCTGTCCCCTGCCGGCTGCTTCCTGACCTCAGGTACGCCAGGTTGACAGACTCCCTCCTGGTCCAATGGGTGCTGTTCTTTTGATGCAGAAGAGCAGCCATTGCAGCCACCCCGTCTGCATCTTTGCGGTCCAGCACCTATTTGCTGAAAAATGGGTGATGGACTTCTTTAAAGTGGAACAAAACACAGGATAGTCAATAGTTTTGACCATCCCTGCTCTTGGTCCTTTCCCCGGGGCGACCCCGATCAGGGGTGACTGTGTGAAAACCCCCAGATCGCCTAAACCCAGCTCACCTCTTCCCGGTCCTGACAGTGCAGCCAGCTCCCTCCCCCCGCTGCACTGTCAGCTGTGGCTTCTGCCACCTGCTGACAGTGCGGCCTGCCTCCTCCACTCCCACCATGCCGGCATCTAGGTAAGCTACACAGAGCATGTGGGGGGCATCTACGGTGTCAGCTGTGAAAGCCGGCCTCCTCCGCTCCCACTGTGCCGGCATCGAGGTAAGCTACTTAAGCACGGTGGGAGCGGAGGAGGCCAGCTGTGCTGTCAGCTGTGAAAGCCGGCCTCCTCCTCTCCCACTGTGCTGTGTGACATGCCGGCTCTCCTGTCATTCTGGCCCAGCGGCTGGCTGCGGGTGCAAGTTGTCAGCTGTGCAAACTGGCTTCTGCCGCCTGCTGACAGTGCGGCCTGCCTCCTCCGCTCCCACCGTGCCGGCATCTAGGTAAGCTACACACACGTAGGGGGGGGGCGTCTACGTTGTCAGCTGTGAAAGCCGGCCTCCTCCGCTCCAACCATGCAGTGTGTGTTGTAAGCCAACTTGCATCCGCAGCCAGCCGCTGGGCCAGGATGACGGGGAAGCCGGCATGTAGGTAAGTGGAGACCGGCTGCACTGTCAGCTGTACTGCCAGCCTCCCCCGCTCCCACTGTGCTGTGTGTTTTCCACCTAGAGGTGAGCGATGCTCAAAGGTTCAATTCGGATGAACCCGAATTTCTCGGAGAAATTCGGCAAATCTTCCGAATCGAATTTTTAGGAAGTTCGCTCATCTCTAACTTTAATGTCTTCTACATCGGTATATATTTTATATTTCTTTCCTAGTCAGGACATTGAGAATAAGTTTGCCACTTTCATACCTAACTTTTGTATACACCGTTTCCTAATTTGCATAATTTTGTCTTTCACGCACCCTTCACCCCCCCCCCCACCACCATGACTCGATAATTAGACTCACTGTCATCTGCGAAGGAACCGTAATAACGGTGAAAGACGCAGGATCCATTACATCAGGAAGATTAATAGCCCGTAACTCGCCGGCCAGTCTACGGGAAGGAGAGATGCATTTCTGGGTTAACTGCCAACTGGAAATGATGCCTTTGGTCATACAATGCGCTTATTGTAAAGGCGCTGGCACTTTCCTGCAGACATTGTGATGGGATAAAATCCTATAAAGGTAATAATTTGTCAAAAGGGAACGTTCTATAATAGAAGAGCACAGTCAAATGTTCTTCTGCTGCTTTCAAACGTTCATTTTTTTTACGTATAAGCTTGGTTACTTTTCGTAGGAAGATTTGAGTTGACCATCGGAGAAGTCAAAGACAAAATAGATTGGAAACTTGCCGGAAAATAGCTCAGATACAATAAAAAGAAAGGGCCAAAAGAGAGAAAGGGACTGCCAGATCAGTCCAAAAAGGTACCCCTACTCTGAAATGAAGCCGCACTACATGTGGTTATCAAATATATAATTAGGCCCTTGTTTATGAAGGAATAGCGACAGGTAGCGACCGGTGAGCGACCGGTAATGACGGGCACCGCCACGAGAACGCCGGCTCCCCACCACAATCACACATTTATCAAGCCAATCCTGCTTAGCGACTGAGATAGCGCCATATAGCGACTCATTCATCATTGTTCCAGCCTCAGCCCACAGCGCCAGCGTCCGACTTTGAACAGCGACAGGTGTGACCTCTCGCTACCTGGCGCTCTCCAATGCATTTCAATGGAACAATCTTTAAATATTCATAATTAATTGTTATTAATGTTTTTTTTTTTTTTTTTTTTTTTTTTAATGTGAAAAATTCTGTGACCACTTCTGCCATGTTAGATATTTTTTTTAAGGTAAAAAAAAAAAAAAATAAAAGATTTGTGCAGAATTGATATTACAGGTCTGATATTAATGTATTCATATTACAAAATTATTTAAAAAACTTGTTTTTTTTGGTTTCCAAAAATATGGTTGTTTGGGGGTTAAAAAAATACTTTTATCCCATCGCCGCCAGCGCTCTGGGGTTTAAACATACATTTCACAGCGCGAGAATTTTTTGAGTGTGATTTCTTAATGAATATGGTGGGAGCCGGTCGTTATGGCCAGTCGCTATCATGCGCTCCCATACAGCGCGGAACCTGTCAAATAGCGACTCCTCACCCAATATTCAACATTACTGCAAACCGACTGAGTCGCTGTCAACAACCGAACAACAGCCAAGCACAGCGACTACTAGCGGGCGCTGTGAAAATACTGCTACAGTCGCTCAACTGTCGCTACCTGCCGCTATTAATGAATCGGCCTCTTAACCTTTATTATGACTTATCATTGACTTACGCATGACAAACATTGATAACGCTGCGGCGTGCCGACGCCTCCTACTACAGGGGAAAACCAAAAGCAAATTACAATTAAGTTGTGGCTCCAGCAGCCACTAGCGGGTAAACCCACTGCACCAAAGGTCCTCAAATAAAGCAATTAATTCAATCCATCAAAGTATAATTTATTAATAAGAAGAAAAATTCATTCATTACATGATAAAAAAAATCCACTCACACACATAGAGGCCGATTCATTAATAGCGCCAGGTAGCGCCAGATGAGCGACTGTAGCGTGATTTTTTCAGCGCCAGCCAGTATTCGCTGTGCTTGGCCGGCGTTAGCTTGATGACAGCGACTCAGTCGGTGTGCGGTAATGTTGAATACGGGCTTAGGGGTCGCTGTTTCACAGGTTCAGCGTTGTATGTGAGCGCCTGACAACGAATGGCCAGAGCGAACGGCTAGCTTCATATTCATTAGCAAATCACGCTCCGAATGTGCTGTCGCTGTCCATTCCTTGTTTAAACTCCAGTGCGCTGGCGGCGATGGGTGTTAACTAGTTTTTAACCCCTAAACAACCATATTTTTTGATTGTAACATTATACGTGTTTTTAGAATCATTTTGTAATATGAATACATTAATCTCAGACCTGTTAGATCAATTCTGCACAAATTATTTTAAAAATTTTTTTTTACTTAAAAATAAATCCTAACATTGCAGAAGTGTTCTCCGAATTTTTGACATTAAAAAAAAAAAAAAAAAAAATTAATACCAATTAATTATGATTAATTATAGATTGCTCCATTGAAATGCATTGGACATCGCCAGGGAGCGACAGCTCATACCTGGCGCTGTGAAGGAATTTGCAGCGGCGCTGTTCGGTCCAGGCGGCTTCATGATGAATGCCGCGCTAGCCGTCGCTCTCGCCGGCGCTAGCCTCATTTTGCTTGATAAATGCGTCATTGTGACCGCCGCCGGGCGTACTTGAGTCGGTAGTCGCCGTTAGCTGCCGCTACCTGGCGCTCGTCAGACACTACCTGGCGCTAGCCCGTGATAAATAAGGGCCATACAGTTACATGGCGGGTAATGACCCCTGGACTGAAAAATCCCAAATACTACTCCCTTAATAACATTTACAGGCTAATTTATTACTAACGCCAGGTAGCGACAGATGAGCATCTGTAGAGAGGATTTCAGAGCCACCGGTAGTAGTCGTTGGGCTTGGCCATGGATCCATGTTTCAGAGCGCCTCAGTCGCTGGCCGGCATTGATGAATATGATATGTGAGTCGCAGTACTACACTGTAGGGGAGCAAACCATAACGCCAGCTCAATGCAACTGCACACCACATTCATCAAAAAAACAGCCTCAAACATCACCGGCGCTCAAAATCATGTAGTTGTAGCCCATAGCGCCGGAGGCTGTGTGATTAAAGTCTGTTTATGAACATGTATCCACCAGCAACAAAGCAAAAACACATGGAATGACATTGTTATAACATTGTAACATGAACACTTTAATATCAGACATTTAAGGACAATTCTGCATAAAAATATTATTAAACAAAAAAGTTTTCAAAAATGTCATTTTCTAGGCCAGGATACATGTCAGAAGTTTTGAGATTTTTTTTAAGGAAAAAAAAAATTGGGAACAGGAAAGGGATTTAAGGATCGTCCATAAAATGTATGGGAGAGCGCCAGGATAAAATGTATGGGAGAGCGCCAGGTAGAGACAGGTAAGACGTGGCGCTTTGCAAGGCTGAACGCCGGTGCTGTACGCTGAGCCTGGGATAATGAGGCATCGTACGCTACATGGCGTTTTTCCAGTTGCACACCAGATTCGGCTTCATAAATGTGTAATTGCGTGCCGTGTCCGGCGTTCACCTGGTGCTACCTGGCACTACCTGGCTCTACCTGGCGCTGTACAGGCACTACCTGGCGCTATCCCTTCATGAATAAGGCCCTAAACCTACTCTCAAATACATATATATCTAATGTGAAAATACATAATATAATTCACCTAACCAGATAATAAAGTGCTATAGTGTTATATAAAGTGCTGAAAGTATACTGCATAAAGTGCTAAAGATGTGTGCAAAAGAGTATACAATTCATAAATCACCTACAGTGTAAAGCCCAGATGGATGGTGCCCTGCCGTCCCCTTCAACAGGAGAAAGTTTCCACGCGCTCTGTGGCTGAGTACACTGCCACTTCCTCAGGATATCCCCCTACTCTGAAATTAAGCCGCTACATGTGGTTATAAAATATATAATTAATCTTTATTATGACTGATCATAGACATGGGCATGACAAACATTGATATGTCGGTGTTGTGCCGACGCCTCCTACTACAGGGGAGCGCGATCCATCTCGGCAGAAGTAGGCTGAGACTACTGCGTAACCCTTACGACCTTACGTTTGGAAGGTCGGGCGGGGCACAGAGCAGGCGCGCCGGAACTTCCGCCGACAGAGGAGACGCTTCTATCAGCACAACAGCTATAAAAGGGGTGGGGAGGGGGATGGCCTGTGTGGCATCCCGACAAAGTGGTGGGGGTACCACCACGCAACGTGTCGGTGTCGGCAGCTTATTGTGATGTCGGACCCAGCTCACCATATTTGGTGATATAATATATTAGTTCTTTAGTCAACTGTACTGTTATTATCTTCATGTATTAATATTGCACATTAATTCGTGAGTTTACATTGCACTTGGTATATTAGCCTTAGCACCTATTTTCAGCACTTTTTGCACTTTACCTTGCACTTGGCACTTATTTGGATGTTGGTCCCCAAAAAAAAGACCCCCGATTGGCTTGGGTTTTTTTCCTTTTTCGGGGAGGGATAGCTTGGCCCCCTCTTTCTGGGTGGTTTTCTAGCATGGTTTTCACTTTTTTTCATATGACTCATCAATTTGTCTAGCATTTTAGGATATTATTTAAATAAATAAACTTAATATTTAGATTCTAATTGGAGCTATACAATTTGGGTCTGCCTTCTCAGCACATTTTTACTTGTTTTCAATTGTCTTGTTACCAATGTTTGTCATGCCCATGTCTATGCTCAGTCATAATAAAGTTTAATATATATATTTATATTTATTATATATTTTATAACCACATGTAGTGCGGCTTCATTTCAGAGTAGGGGTACCTTTTTGGACTGATCTGGCAGTCCCTTTCTCTCTTTTGGTTCTGCATATACCACGTTGTATTTCTGGGTTAACTGCCAACTGGAAATGATGCCTTTGGTCATACAATGCGCTTTTTGTAAAGGCGCTGGCACTTTCCTGCAGACATTGTGATGGGATAAAATCCTATAAAGGTAATAATTTGTCAAAAGGGAATGTTCTATAATAGAAGAGCACAGTCAAATGTTCTTCTGCTGCTTTCAAACGTTCACTTTTATTTTTACGTATAAGCTTGGTTACTTTTCGTAGGAAGATTTGAGTTGACCATCGGAGAAGTCAAAGACAAAATAGATTGGAAACTTGCCGGAAAATAGCTCAGATACAATAAAAAGAAGAGCCAAAAGAGAGAAAGGGACTGCCAGATCACTCCAAAAAGGTACCCCTACTCTGAAATGAAGCCGCACTACATGTGGTTATCAAATATATAATTAACCTTTATTATGTTTGTCATGCACATGTCTATGATCAGTCATAATAAAGGTTAATATATATATATTTATTATATATTTTATAACCACATGTAGTGCGGCTTAATTTCAGAGTAGGGGTACCTTTTTGGACTGATCTGGCAGTCCATTTCTCTCTTTTGGTTCTGCATATACCACATTGTGGTTTTTCCCCTCATAGCTAGAGATGAGCGAACTTCTTGAAAGTTCGATTCGGGCAATTCGCCGAATTTCCCCAAGAAATTCGGGTTCGCCCGAATCGAACTTTCACGAATCGCTCATCTGAAAAAAAAAAATGCCGGCATGGTGGGAGCGGGCAGGCCGGCTACGCTGGCAGCGGGCGGCGGAAGCCGGCCCGCTGACAGCGCAGCCGGCCTGCCCGCTCCCACCATGCCGGCATTTGTTTAAAAAGCAAACACTTACCTGCATGGTCGGAGCGTGGAGGCCGGCGCCGCTCTCAGGCGCCCTCTGATGACGCGCCCTCTGATGACAGCTGAGAGCGGCGCCGGCCTCCACGCTCCGACCATGCAGGTAAGTGTTTGCTTTTTAAACAAATGCTTCCGCCGCCCGCTGCCAGCGTAGCCGGCCTGCCCGCTCCCACCATGCCGGCATTTTTTTTTTTTAATTTCAGGGAAAATTCGATCGACACGAACCAAAAAAAATTCGGGTTCGTGCCGAATCGAATTTTCCCTGAAATTCGGAGCGAATTCCGGTTCATCCGAACCGGTTCGCTCATCTCTACTCATAGCCAGCACCATATCTTAAAGCTATCTAGTAGTGCGGGACTGGTCGCCCATTGTTCTTACAATAGAAAGACGGTAAGCTCTATAAAATATTAATGTTTAAATGTCCTTGGTGCTTAGTGACCCTCCAGGAGCTGAACCCTAGCATAGCGTTACACTGGGCAGGGCCGGCACCAGCACAGGGCTATCCTTGGGCAATTGCCAGGGCCCCTGGCATCTTCAGGGGCCCACTCAGGCTCACACTTGGCCATGTTATTATTTTACAGTGGACCTGAACAATTGGATGCCGGGTGCTGTGTGCAGACAGCACAGACTTCAGCAATAGGGGCTGATCAGCAACACTGGAGAAGGTGGCCTGGAATAGAGGGCAACTGATGGAAGCTCAGAAGGTGGCGGGAACCAGGTGACACCTGACACTAATGATGGAGTCTTTAGAGGCAACAGAGCAAGCAGTAAGGGCTAAAGGTGTGCTTTGTGGCAGTAGAGAATGCAACATGGACTAGAGGACGATTGGTGGCTAAAGGGATACTACAGTGTCACTTGTCCGACCACTAAACTAGGCGACGGTGCCAGACACCCACATGCAGCAACCTTGCGGACGCTCTAAGCACCGCTACACAGACACTCACATGACAATACGTGGTGCTAGTCTTAAATCAGCCTAGCTTCTACAGCGCCCCCCTACAGACATCACATTCAACAATGCTGGACAGGATACTACAGCATCACTTGTCCGCCCACTACGCTAGGTCACAGCGCCAGACACCCGCTTGCAGCCTGTACTAGCGTTTGCTCTAAGCACCGCTACATAGACACTCACATGACAATACGAGGCGCTAGTCTTAAATCAGCCTAGCTTCTACAGCGCCCCCCCACGGACATCACATTCAACAATGCTGGACAGGATACTACAGCATCACTTGTCCGCCCGCTACGCTAGGTCACAGCACCAGACACCTGCTTGCAGCCTCTACTTGCGTTTGCTCTAAGCACCGCTACACAGACACTCACGTGACAATACGTGGCGCTAGTCTTAAATCAGCCTAGCTTCTACAGCGCCCCCCCTACAGACATCACATTCAACAATGCTGGACAGGATACTACAGCATTACTTGTCTGCCCACTACGCTAGGTCACAGCGCCAGACACCCGCTTGCAGCCTCTACTAGCGTTTGCTCTAAGCACCGCTACATAGACACTCACATGACAATATGAGGCGCTAGTCTTAAAGTAGCCTCTGTGTGTGTGTGTGTGTGTGTGTGTGTGTGTGTGTGTGTGGGGGGGGGGGTGCTCTGTTTTTAATTGTCTGAATTGTGTCTATGTGGGTTTTCATCAAAATGAAATTTAATAAAATGAAATAATTATAGTTATTATTTATGTGGTCCTCCCATTGTTATTGGCAGGTGAACGCTTTTCACCGTCCCCCTATATTAGCGCATACATGGAATTTTTCCTCTGCATTTTCCTATCCGGGCACTTGTGAACAACACATTTCTGTGATACACATATCAGTGATACACACAGGTGAATAAGGAACAGTGAAGCGCACACGTGCCCGGAGCGGTGGGCTGCCCTAAACTCGGTGCCCGGGGAGCAATTGGGGGTTAGATGCCTCGCTCAAGGGCACTTCAGTCATGTCCCATGGTTGGGAATCAAACCTGCCAGTCACAAACCCGTATCCCTACCTCTAGGCCATAACTGCTCCTTAGAAGGAAGAGGTGGAAGAGAAGACGTTAGAGACGAGTGAGGTGATTCATATGAATCAAAATTTGCTCAGAATCGCAGCGAAAAATCGACTATCGCAAGAGGAGGCTGATTTATTACTAGCGCCATGTATCACCATGTGCTAAGACAAATATTGGACCACACCAGCAGAGAAAATGTATATGGCAGGTGTGCTCACAGAGGGCTAGGTGTACATACAAAGAGTAGTAGATGCTTGGAACAAACTTCCAGCAGAGGTAGTTGAAAAGTCAACAGTCACTGAATTTAAACATGTCTGGGATAAGTCTCCATCTATCCTAAGATAAAGAGAACATACAGTATACACATAAGATAAAGAGAACATACAGTATACACATAAGATACAGAGAACATACAGTATACACATAAGATACAGAGAACATACACTATATACATAAGATACAGAGAACATACAGTATATACATAAGATACAGAGAACATACAGTATACACATAAGATAAAGAGAACATACAGTATACACATAAGATACAGAGAACATACAGTATACACATAAGATACAGAGAACATACAGTATACACATAAGATACAGAGAACATACAGTATATACATAGGATACAGAGAACATACAGTATACACATAAGATACAGAGAACATACAGTATATACATAAGATAAAGTGAACATACAGTATACACATAAGATACAGAGAACATACAGTATACACATAAGATACAGAGAACATACAGTATATACATAAGATAAAGTGAACATACAGTATACACATAAGATACAGAGAACATACAGTATATACATAGGATACAGAGAACATACAGTATACACATAAGATACAGAGAACATACAGTATACACATAAGATAAAGTGAACATACAGTATACACATAAGATACAGAGAACATACAGTATACACATAAGATACAGAGAACATACAGTATATACATAAGCTACAGAGAACATACAGTATATATATAGGATACAGAGAACATACAGTATATACATAAGATACAGAGAACATACAGTATACACATAAGATACAGAGAACATACAGTATACACATAAGATACAGAGAACATACAGTATATACATAAGATAAAGAGAACATACAGTATACACATAAGATACAGAGAACATACAGTATACACATAAGATACAGAGAACATACAGTATACACATAAGATAAAGAGAACATACAGTATACACATAAGATACAGAGAACATACAGTATATACATAAGATAAAGAGAACATACAGTATACACATAAGATACAGAGAACATACAGTATATACATAAGATAAAGAGAACATACAGTATACACATAAGATACAGAGAACATACAGTATACACATAAGATACAGAGAACATACAGTATACACATAAGATAAAGTGAACATACAGTATACACATAAGATACAGAGAACATACAGTATATACATAGGATACAGAGAACATACAGTATACACATAAGATACAGAGAACATACAGTATACACATAAGATAAAGTGAACATACAGTATACACATAAGATACAGAGAACATACAGTATACACATAAGATACAGAGAACATACAGTATACACATAAGATACAGAGAACATACAGTATATACATAAGCTACAGAGAACATACAGTATATATATAGGATACAGAGAACATACAGTATATACATAAGATACAGAGAACATACAGTATACACATAAGATACAGAGAACATACAGTATACACATAAGATACAGAGAACATACAGTATACACATAAGATACAGAGAACATACAGTATATACATAAGCTACAGAGAACATACAGTATATATATAGGATACAGAGAACATACAGTATATACATAAGATACAGAGAACATACAGTATACACATAAGATACAGAGAACATACAGTATACACATAAGATACAGAGAACATACAGTATATACATAAGCTACAGAGAACATACAGTATATATATAGGATACAGAGAACATACAGTATATACATAAGATACAGAGAACATACAGTATATACATAAGATAAAGAGAACATACAGTATACACATAAGATACAGAGAACATACAGTATACACATAAGATACAGAGAACATACAGTATATACATAAGATACAGAGAACATACAGTATACACATAAGATACAGAGAACATACAGTATACACATAAGATACAGAGAACATACAGTATATACATAAGATACAGAGAACATACAGTATACACATAAGATACAGAGAACATACAGTATATACATAAGATACAGAGAACATACAGTATACACATAAGATACAGAGAACATACAGTATATACATAAGCTACAGAGAACATACAGTATATATATAGGATACAGAGAACATACAGTATATACATAAGATACAGAGAACATACAGTATACACATAAGATACAGAGAACATACAGTATATACATAAGATACAGAGAGCATACAGTATATACATAAGATACAGAGAACATACAGTATACACATAAGATACAGAGAACATACAGTATACACATAAGATACAGAGAACATACAGTATACACATAAGATACAGAGAACATACAGTATATACATAAGATACAGAGAACATACAGTATACACATAAGATACAGAGAACATACAGTATACACATAAGATACAGAGAACATACATTATATACATAAGCTACAGAGAACATACAGTATATATATAGGATACAGAGAACATACAGTATATACATAAGATACAGAGAACATACAGTATACACATAAGATACAGAGAACATACAGTATATACATAAGATACAGAGAGCATACAGTATATACATAAGATACAGAGAACATACAGTATACACATAAGATACAGAGAACATACAGTATATACATAAGATACAGAGAACATACAGTATACACATAAGATACAGAGAACATACAGTATATACATAAGATACAGAGAACATACAGTATACACATAAGATACAGAGAACATACAGTATATACATAAGATACAGAGAACATACAGTATACACATAAGATACAGAGAGCATACAGTATACACATAAGATACAGAGAACATACAGTATACACATAAGATACAGAGAACATACAGTATACACATAAGATACAGAGAACATACAGTATATACATAAGATACAGAGAACATACAGTATACACATAAGATACAGAGAACATACAGCATACACATAAGATACAGAGAACATACAGTATACACATAAGGGCAGACTAGATGGACCGTATGGTCTCCTTCTGCCGTCACCCTTCTATGTTTCTATGTTTCTATACAATAACCATCTAGATAAAAAAGAGGGGAGTCCCACACGCTCCCCAAACCTATTCCAATTGAGACAGAGTGGCACTACCTTTTATATGAAAATATATGAAATTTTATTAAAGAGTAAATCCACAGAAAACATATACTATACACTTTTTTAAAAACAGTCTAAAACACATAAAACATAGTCAGACGTAAGGGGGGGGGGGGGGGGGGGGAGAAAGCGTATAACTGCTGTTACTAGATGACCTAGTGATAAGAATGATATTTGAATAATAGACAGGTCCAAGCCACTCCTTAACCTGCTGGTATATATATTGTGCCCACTATCTAAATAATAATCCATTTAAATATATGTGCATATCTCAAAAAAGTGCTATTGTGCTAAAGTGCTAATACAAATAATGAGGACTAGTCGGGTAGGGAAACGGCAAAAAGACGATCTCACATGTCCATGATTGTAGGGAAACAGCAGTCTACCCCCCGCTTGCCGCCAACGCGTTACGTGACGTCACAGCGTCACTTCCTCAGGGCGAATTGGCACCGATTGGAATAGGTTTGGGGAACGTGCGGGACTCTTTTGTCTAGATGTATCACCATGTGAGCACCTGTAGAGCGGCGCTTAGAGCGACCGCTAGTAGACGCTGTAAGCGTGGGTCGGGCGCTGTAACCTAGTGTAGCGGTCGCTTTAGTTTCCTGGCCAGCATTGATGAATGTGATGTCTGTAGCGGCGCTGTAAAAGCTTCTCCCTGATTCACTGCAGAGCCAATAGAGAATGCTAGGTGGTATCCTAAGGTCAAAGTGCCACAAGACGACACGGAATGACATTGTTGTAACACTGTGACAATAACACTTTAGTGCCAGACCTGTAATGACAATTCTGCATAAAAATATAAAAAGTAAAAAAAATGTATATGTGTGTATATATATATATATATATATATATATATATATATAGCAAAGGGGTGGAAGTAGCTCCATCACTATTATTTATACAAAATCATCATCATCATTATTATCCAGAGACTAGGAACCAATTTACCGCCCAGTTTAACCCTCTCATCATCAAGTATTAAGCAGCAAGCATGTCTAGCTATGTGGAAAGACAGAGGTTTGGTTGCACATATCTGCAGATACATGTGGAAGCCACACCTCCCCCCCCCCCCCCCGACAAGGCACTCTGTGTTTAGTGTGGTCCCTACTCTTATTTTTGAGTCCCCAAAGTTGGGACATGCAATGCAGCCAGAGCTACTCACCTGGGAAGCTGCCGGCCTCCCTTTAGAACACTCCATAGGGAGAGATCCATAGTGGCTGAATCCCTCCCTGTGTGTGTTCATGGCAATTCAAACTGAGCAAAGGGGGTAGGAGTAGCTCCATCAATATTATTTATACAAAATCATCATCATTATCATGAGCACAAGCGGGGGGGGGGGGGTTCAGTCAATATGGATTTCTCCCTGTGGAGTGTTCTAAAGGGAGGCTGGCAGCTTCCCAGGTGAGTAGCTCTCAAATATTTGACTGCATTGCATGTCCCAATTTTGGGGACTCAGAAATAAGAGTAGGGACCACACTAAACACAGAGTGCCTTGCCGGGGCAGTGTGGCTTCCACATGTATCTGCAGATATGTGCAACCAAATCTCTGTCTTTCCACATAGCTAGACATGTTTGTTGCTTAATATTTAGATGATGAGAGGGTTAAACTGGGCGGTAAATTGGTTCCCAGGCCCTGAATAATAATAATAATTATAATTTTGTATAAATAATAGTGATTGAGCTGCTCCCACCCCCCTTTATTCATATTTATATATATAAATGTTTGCAGCCAGCAGACGTCACACAATGATTGGAGCAAAAAAAAACAAAAAAATAATAATTGCCAAACACGCTATTTATACACAACTAATGAAAGCCCATTGAAATGTATGGGAGAGCGACAGTGAGCGAAAGGTGACACCTGGACGCTCTGGAAGCCGGTGCTACACACTGACCTGCCTGTAAAAATACATGTGACGCTACATGGCGCTGTTAGAGGCGCTCAGCAGATTCACTTTCATAAATGTGGTTTTGCGAACAGCGCCCGGGGTTCACCAGACATTGCCTGCTGCTACGAAGCGCTACCTGGCGCTATCCGTTCTTAAATAACCGCAAAGACCATTATCTGAGATTAGAGTGAAGCAGGATCACTAAAAATTGGCAAAAGGTGCTCTTCATGGGGGGAGCAATTCAGCGTATGCTAGTTAAAAACGTGGGTTTTGGTCCGCTTTAAATGCTGCTGAAGGTCCAGTTTTAAACTCACGTATCAAATATTTAAAAAAACGAAAAATAAACGATTCTTTTCTAAAAGCAATAACAATTCTAAGCATTGGATTTCACCGGCGGGTAAAGAGTTACATCTTTCAAAAATATCTGTTCTGGTCGCCGGGTAATATTCTCGACTTCTGTCTGTGCGGCTTGTCCCGGCGTTCTAATTATCGGTGTACTGTAAGCTCGGCTTTATTGATAATTTTATTTTTATTGCCACATGACTGCATTAGTATATTTTAATGATGCTTAATATTGTATGATATTGATCCGCCTTCCCATTAGATTCATTGTAATTTCATCGAGTGCAGCAAATTAAAGCTGGACTCGGCGAACACTAATTAGGAGGCTCGTATTAACGTTCCATTTTAAAGTCCTGCCCATGGCGGAGCGGAGCCATATCGATCTAATAAATGATTACCGGCATTCTCATTAAATAGAGCGAGTCACTAAAATGTTTAAGGTGTTAACAACGTTTTCTTAATCGAGCCGGGCCTAACAGTTTTGTGCCTGTGTCAAAATGTCTTACTGTATGTGACTGATGGTTAAAGTACAACCCCACCCTCCTTTATAGCTGTGCCGCACTTATGCCCTTATTCATCAAGCGATAGCGCCAGGTAGTGTCTGACGAGCGCCAGGTAGCGGCAGCTAACGGCGACTACCGACTCAAGTACGCCCGGCGGCGGTCACAATGACGCATTTATCAAGCAAAATGAGGCTAGCGCGACGGCTAGCGCGGCATTCATCATGAAGCCGCCTGGACCGAACAGCGCCGCTGCAAATTCCCTCACAGCGCCAGGTACGAGCTGTCGCTCCCTGGCGATGTCCAATGCATTTCAATGGAGCAATCTATAATTATTCATAATTAATTGGTATTATTTTTTTTTTTTTTTTTTTTAATGTCAAAAAATCGGAGACCACTTCTGCAATGTTAGGATTTATTTTTAAGTAAAAAAAAAAAAAAAAAAAAATATGTGCAGAATTGATCTAACAGGTCTGAGATTAATGTATTCATATTACAAAATGATTCTAAAAACATGTATAATGTTACATTCAAAAAATATGGTTGTTTAGGGGTTAAAAACTAGTTAATACACATCGCCGCCAGCGCTCTGGGGTTTAAACAAGGAATGGACAGCGACAGCACATTCGGAGCGTGATTTGTTGATGAATATGAAGCTAGCCGTTCGCTCTGGCCATTCGTTGTCAGGCGCTCACATACAACGCTGGACCTGTGACACAGCGACCCCCCAGCCCGTATTCAACATTACCGCACACCGACTGAGTCGCTGTCATCAAGCTAACGCCGGCCAAGCACAGCGAATACTGGCTGGCGCTGAAAAAATCATGCTACAGTCGCTCATCTGTCGCTACCTGGCGCTATTGATGAATCGGCCTCTGAGTGCTGTTTCATGTCTCTAAACCCACTCTATTATGATACTTTGAGGCTGATTCATTATTAGCGCCAGGTATCGGCAGATACCGAATACCGGGCAGCCTGACGAAGTGGTAATGTCCTAACCACGCAACGCGTCGCTTACTATCGGTTCAATATCGTTGGATGCTGGCCATTTTGATTACGGTGATGTAAACTTTGGCCCTTATTTAACAAGGGATAGCGCCAGGTAGCGAATGGTGAGCGAACGGTAATGACGCTCACCGCCACGAGAACGCCGGCTCCCCTCCGCAATCACACATTTATCAAGCCGATCCTGCTTAGCGACTGACAGAGCGCCAGATAGCGAATCATTCATCATTATTCCAGCCTCAGCGCCAGCGAGCGACCTTGAACAACGACAGGTATGACCTCTCGCTACCTGGCGCTCTCCAATGCATTTCAATGGAGCAATCTTTAAATAATCATAATTAATTGATATTAATGTTTTTTTTTTTTTTTTTTTAATGTCAAAAACTCTGTGACCACTTCTGCAATGTTAGATATTTTTTTTAAGGTTAAAAAAAAAAAAAAAAATTTGTGCAGAATTGATATTACAGGTCTGATATTAATGTATTCATATTACAAAATGTTTGTAAAAACATGTTTTTTTTTTTCCAAAAATATGGTTGTTTGGGGGTTAAAAAACTACTTTTAACCCATCGCCGCCAGCGCTCTGGGGTTTAAACAAGCATTTCACAGCGCGAGAATGTTTGGAGCGTGATTTGTTAATGAATATGCTGGGAGCCGTTCGCTATGGCCGTTCGCTGTCATGCGCTCCCATACAGCGCGGAACCTGTCAAACAGCGACTCCTAACCCCGTATTCAACATTACCGCACACCGACTGAGTCACTGTCAACAGCCGAACAACGGCCAAGCACAGCGAATACTAGCGGGCGCTGTGAAAATAACGCTACTGTCGCTCATCTGTCGCTACCTGACGCTATTAATGAATGGGTGATGGACGATGGGTTAAAAGTAGTTTTTTAACCCCCAAACAACCATATTTTTTGAAACAAAAAAAAACAAGTTTATAAAAACATTTTGTAATATGAATACATTAATATCAGACCTTTAATATCAATTCTGCACAATTTTTTTTTTTTTTTTTACCTTAAAAAAATATCTAACATGGCAGAAGTGGTCACAGAAATTTTCACATTTAAAAAAAAAAAAAAAAAAAAAAAAAACATTAATAACAATTATGAATATTTAAAGATTGTTCCATTGAAATGCATTGGAGAGCGCCAGGTAGCGAGAGGTCATACCTGTCGCTGTTCAAGGTCGGACGCTGGCGCTGTGAGCTGAGGCTGGAATAATGATGAATGAGTCGCTATATGGCGCTATCTCAGTCGCTAAGCAGGATCGGCTTGATAAATGTGTGATTGTGGTGGGGAGCCGGCGTTCTCGTGGCGGTGCCCGTCATTACCGGTCGCTCACCAGTCGCTACCTGGCGCTATCCCTTGTTAAATAAGGGCCAAAGATATGTAGCACAGTGCAGGCTATTGAAGATGTTCACAAGCTTCAGGCTGACTTGGACACTTTGAGTGTCTGGGATCCACTTGGCAAATGAAGTTCAATGTGGAGAAATGGAAAGTCATGCACTTGGGGTCTAATAACCTGAAGGCCACATATGTCCTCGGGGGAGTAAAACTGGGAGAGTCACTTGTTGAGAAGGATCTGGGGGTACTGGTAGATCACAGGCTAAATAACAGCATGCAATGCCAAGCAGCTGCTTCCAAGGCCACCAAGATATTATCATGTATTAATAGAGGCCTGGAATCACGGGATAGGGATGTCATTTTGCCTCTTTACAAGGCACTGGTGCGCCCTCACCTGGAATATACCGTCCAGTTCTGGGCACCTATTCACAGAAAGGACGCTCTGACTATGGAAAGGGAACAGAGGAGACACCAAACTAATAAGAGGAATGAAGGATCTTAGTTATGAGGAAAGATTACGAGAATTAAATCTGTTTATTCTTGAGAGGAGACAACTGAGGGGGAACATGATTAACTTGTATAAATATATAAATGGCCAATACAAAAATATGGGGGAACACTATTTCAGGTAAAATCCTCTCTAAAGACAAGGGAGCACTGCCTCCGACTAGAAAAAAAGAAATGTAGTCTCCGGAGCGACAATCATTCCTTACCATAAGAAATATAAATCTGTGGAATAGCCTCAGCAGAAGCTTGTTACAGTATCAACCGCTGATAGCTTCAAAAAAGGCTTAGATGGTTATTTAGAGGAAAATAACATTAACAGTTACTATTAGCGGTTATCAGTAAAAAAATAAAAAAGGAAATAAATAACTATATAAAATAAAATAAAAACATAACTTCCCCTACCCCAACACCCTTGGTTGAACCTGATGGACATATGTCTTTTTTCAACCGCATTAACTATGTAACTATATATCACCTTATAAGATGCAACTGCCCATAAGACGGACCTAGGATTTGGAGGAGGAAAATAAGGCCCTTATTTATGAAGGAATAGCGACAGGTAGCGACTGGTGAGCGGCCGGTAATGACGGGCCCCGCCACGAGAACGCCGGCTCCCCTCCACAATCCATTTCTTACAAGCACATGGGAGTAAAGTGGATAACTTCAGAGTCATTGGATTGGAAAAGGTGAGTTTGGGACAAAGGGGCAGTGATATCAAGCGTCACCTACAACAACGGGAGCTCCACTGGATCTTTAATTTGGATGCTCAGTCCCCACTAGGGCTCAATGAGGACACAGCCTTTACACCATTTCTAGGTGAGGGTTAGGTTCACTAGATATTCATCTAGTCATATAATTTGATTATGTGTGTTGGGTCAGTGATGGGTTTTTTTTTTTTTTTTTTTCACTTTAGGTGTGTATAGTGTGTTATAGGTATGGGTATTTACTTTTGTTTTTTGAGTTTTAGGATTGATGAGAGATCTGTGTTCCTCGTTTATTGGAAACAGCTTGAGAAGCCCTGTGTGGGGGGACATGCCAAGTCCAATACACTGATGGAAGATCCATGGAGAGCATTGAGATTGCAGCGGATTGCATCCTGGTCGCCTGTTCCATCCATCCAGCCCCCATTGTTAAGAATAATCTTTGGAGGATATTGTTTAATATATGTTGGATATATGTAATATGGAGGTTCCGTTATAGTGGGTTTGTCCCCCGATTTATACTGGTTAACAACTTAGTATATTTAGTGTGCAGGGCACTGCCTCATCTTGATAGAGGACTTGGCCCATGTGATGGTAAGCATGAGATCATGGGCTATCCATGTAGAGAATTTTTGAATTTTATTTATCCTGTTTTGCAGAATATGGGACCACCGGGTAGTGTTATGGTAAGACTGGAGGCCAGTCCGACATGTGCAGTCAAAATTACATAAGTTTGCCCATGCATAGTCTGGGCACAGGGCCTGTGGGTGGACAGTCTGTGGAGACCGGTGGAGCCCGATGTTTGAGGTCTTCCTTCTTGGTTGTGGGACAAACTATGTGAATGGGCTTGGAGTTGATCACATGGATATCGCCTTCTGTCTTTGATTCCCTGGGACGGAGGAGTCTCCTGTTTGATAAGTGGGTATACTAGGGCACAATTGGAAAATTGTTTGTGGTTTAGGTTATAGATAGATTACAAATATAAGCTCCTGATAGAGGACTTGGCCCATGTGATGGTAAGCATGAGATCATGGGCTATCCATGTAGAGATTAGTTACTCTTTGCATTTTTATTTATCCTGTTTTGCAGAATATGGGACCACCGGGTAGTGTTATGGTAAGACTAGAGGCCAGTCCGACATGTGCAGTCAAAATTACATAAGTTTACCCATACAGAGTTTAGGTACAGAACCTATGGGTAGACAGTCTGTAGAGACCGGTAGAACCCGATATTTGAGGTCTTCCTCCTTGGTTGTGGGACAAACTATGTAAATGGGCTTAGAGTTAATCACATAGATATCACCTTCTGTCTTTGATTCCCTAGGACAAAAGAGTCTCCTGTCTGATAAGTGGGTATACTAACGCACAATTAGAAAATTATTTATGGTTTAGGTTATAGATAGATTACAAACATAAGTATGGTTGTGGGATATATGTTTAAACAATAAGGCTGTTTGTCCCTGATGGGTCCCGCATCTACCCTCCAAACCCCCCCCGCTTTCTTAACTAGATCGGACTGCTGGGTGGCACTCTGGTAATACCAGCGCCCAGTCTGCTATGCGCTGCGAGGAAGTGCAGCTGTCCTTTGTGTTAATGTTAGTAACCATGTCAAGGGGCGGGACCGCTGACCTACTTCCGGCCGGAGTATTGCAGTGAGTCCCAAGCCTCGTTTTCAAATGCGGCTGATGATGCACTTCAGGTGCCTCGTGCTGACTGACACCGGTGTTTCCAATTTTCTATTGTGATGCTGGAGGAGTATTTAGGGGACCCAGGGGGGGACAGACAGTCTATACTTGTGCCCAGATGAAGTAACGGGAGGTCCGTTACGAAACGCGTTGGCTGGCTGGGACGGGGTGAGGCGCTCGGCGCATGTCTGCCTGGTGAAGTACACATAGCACATGTTATGATTTACTGCACTGTTTTTCTATGTCTTTTCCCCCTCGGTGTCTTCATTAGGGTAGAGTGATACTGATAGCACTGGATTGCACTTTACTGATGTATATTTGTATAAAATAGGATTGTATATAGGATAGTTTAGACACATTATATAAGCTGGTTGATACTGGCGCTCTCCAATGCATTTCAATGGAACAATCTTTAAATATTAATAATTAATTGTTAATTTTTTTTTTTTTTTTTTTTTTTTTAATGTGAAAAATTCTATGACCACTTCTGCCATTTTAGATAATTTTTTTAATGGAAAAAAAAAATTAAAAAAAAATTGTACAGAATTGATATTACAGGTCTGATATTAATGTATTCATATTACTAAATTATTTAAAATACTTTTTTTTTTTTTGGTTTCCAAAAATATGGTGGTTTGGGGGTTAAAAAACTACTTTTAACACATCGCCGCCAGCGCTCTGGGGTTTAAACATGCATTTCACAGCGCGAGAATTTTTTGAGCGGGATTTTTTGATGAATAATATGGTGGAAGCCGGTCGCTCTGACCAGTCGCTATCATGCGCTCCCATACAGCGCGGAACCTGTCAAATAGCGACTCCTCACCCAATATTCAACATTACGGCAAACCGACTGAGTCGCTATCAACTACCGAACAACGGGCAAGCACAGCGACTACTAGCGGGCGCTGTGAAAATACCGCTTCAGTCGCTCAACTGTCGCTACATGTCGCTATTAATGAATCGGCCTCTATATATCACCTTATAAGACGCAACTGCCCATAAGACGGACCTAGGATTTGGAGGAGGAAAATAAGAAAAAAAATATTCCCCCCTCCTATAGCCAGTGTGGCATTCCCCCCTCACATTCCCCCTAAACACTGTGGCAAGACAGTCCCTTTAAGTCTACAGTTAGCAAGCAAGCATGCTTACGTAATTAGGTTTTGCTAAATATTCAATTTTTTCTTTCTTATTTTTGCAATTTGAAATCATAAAAGCACTAAAAAAACATCAAACCGCGAGGCCACCCGCTGCCTGCCTGACCCGTCCTGATGTTGTTTTATTGTAACACGAGCCCAAGACCATTGCAATCCCAAACCCTCCCTTGTGCATACGCACTTATTTATTTCCCTATCACTAGTAAAGACTAGAGTTAATGATTTTTTTGCAATTTATTATTGCACACTTATTATTTACGAATAAATATTAGTTTGCACCCCGCAGCACTAAGAGAGAGAAAAAATCAGTGCGCAGGTTCAGATACTGGCGTGCGAAGCAGAACTCAGTGTGATCCGGGTTCACGCTGTTCTGACTGTCTCTGCTTAAATTACTTCCATCATCAGATACAAATTGCCTTTATTTCATAGGTCACAAGTGGCGTGTTACACATATATTTCATCAGAGAGCAACAATATTTAGTTTGCGTTTTTGTCGTTATATGTTGTAATAATATTTTATTTTAGGCAAGCAGAACACGCGGGCCGCTGGCTCAGCTTATGTAATTTTAATTTGTAATAATAATAAAAAAATCCTTTATATTTCTTGTTGTTTTATTATAAAACTTTCTAGATAATGAGAAAGAAACGAAAAAGCACCTGAATTAAAACAGCCTTTAAAGTGCACGAAAACTTAGTACATGAGGCTAAAAAAAGACCTCAGACCATACAGTTCAGCCTGCGTATTAAAGAAGATCTCCTTCCAGTGGTCTAGTAGCCATGGCTGGTAATGTTATTACATGCAAGGAGGGCATCCCGGCCACTATAGATCCCCTTCCAGCGGTCTAGTAGCCATAGCTGGTAATGTTATTACATGCAAGGAGGGCATCCCGGCCACTATAGATCTCCTTCCAGTGGTCTAGTAGCCATAGCTGGTAATGTTATTACATGCATGGAGGGCATCCCGGCCACTATAGATCTCCTTCCAGTGGTCTAGTAGCCATAGCTGGTAATGTTATTACATGCAAGGAGGGCATCCCGGCCACTATAGATCTCCTTCCAGTGGTCTAGTAGCCATAGCTGGCAATGTTATTGCATGCAAGGAGGACATCCCGGCCACTATAGATCTCCTTCCAGTGGTCTAGTAGCCATAGCTGGTAATGTTATTACATGTAAGGAGGGCATCCCGCCCATTATAGATCTCCTTCCAGTGGTCTAGTAGCCATAGCTGGCAATGTTATTGCATGTAAGGAGGGCATCCCGGCCACTATAGATCTCCTTCCAGTGGTCTAGTAGCCATAGCTGGTAATGTTATTACATGCAAGGAGGGCATCCCGGCCACTATAGATCTCCTTCCAGTGGTCTAGTAGCCATAGCTGGCAATGTTATTGCATGCAAGGAGGACATCCCGGCCACTATAGATCTCCTTCCAATGGTCTAGTAGCCATAGCTGGAAATGTTATTACATGCAAGGAGGGCATCCCGGCCACTATAGATCCCCTTCCAGTGGTCTAGTAGCCATAGCTGGCAATGTTATTGCATGCAAGGAGGGCATCCTGGCCACTATAGATCTCCTTCTCCAGTGGTCTAGCAGCCATAGCTGGTAATGTTATTACATGCAAGGAAAGCATCCCGGCCACTATAGATCTCCTTCCAGTGGTCTAGTAGCCATAGCTGGCAATGTTATTGCATGCAAGGAGGGCATCCTGGCCACTATAGATCTCCTTCTCCAGTGGTCTAGTAGCCATAGCTGGTAATGTTATTACATGCAAGGAAAGCATCCCAGCAGTTTTGATCTCCTTCAGTCAGGGGCAGACATAGGTTTCACAGGGCCATATAGCAAAAGTCATACAGGGCCCTATATTAGGAAAAAATATCTGTTAGAAGTAGTGTTGGGCAAACCACCAAGTTTCACTGAACTTTGAATAAAAGTACAGTTCAGGGACCTGAACCCAGTCCTGATTGAAATGAATGGGGACCCAAACTTTGAGGGGCAAATCTGCCTCAGAGGCAGAATCGGGGCAGTAAGAAAAAAATTGTGATGGCAGGTGTGGGGGGCGCTCAGGTTACAGCTCAGGTCTCAGGTCAAGTTACAGCTGCCTCCTGCTGCACATTCTGCAAAGGTAAGCTGGGTTGATTAGCTGCTTAACAACCCATCAACCACCTTTTCCATGTTCAGGCCGAACTCAAACACGGACTTCTGGCAGAACTCAAACACGGACTTCTGGTCGAACTTAAATACGGACTTCTGGCAGAACTCAAACACGGATTTCTGGTCGAACTCAAACACGGACTTCTGGCCGAACTCAAACACGGACTTCTGGCTGAGCTCTAACACGGACTTCTGGCCGAACTCTAAGGCAGACTTCCGGCTGAACTCTAGCAAGGACTTCCGGCAGAGCTCTAACAAGGACTTCCGGCTGAGCTCTAACATGGACTTCCGGCTGATTTCTAACACGGACTTTTGGCTGAGCTCTAACACAGACTTCTGGCCGAACTCTAACATGAACTTCTGGCCAAACTCAAACATGGAATTCTGGCTGAACTCGAACACGAACTTCCGGTCAAAATCGAACATAGACTTCTGGCCGACCTCAAACACGAACTTCTGGCCAAACTCGAACATAGACTTCTGGCCGACCTCAAACACAGACTTTTGGCCGAACTCAAACACTAACTTCTGGGTATGGAAACCTGAACTTTGCAGTTCAGGTTTGTCCAACACTTGTTGTAAGATATATAATAAAATAAATTAATACATTCGGAGTGTCCAGTAATTAAATGCTTTTCCAGATCTTGTTTGAGATACTGTGTGTGGCACTATAGAAATCAAAGAATTTGAATTCTTCACATCCTGTCAGCGGCTAGGCAAACGCTGGTGAGCACGTAGTGGAAATAGAATATTCCTTTTCAAGAATTATATTTAAGGATGGTGAATAATATGGATTAAGAAAAAATGGCAACAGTCCTATCGGATGAAGTACAGCATTTCCAACCTATGTCCTCAATTCAGAGCCATTTCTTGTGCTAGAAAACCCCATTCTCACAACTTTTCCCCACTCTCATGTTTCTGCGGACCATTTTTTTTACCAAGATATTTGGGAGAGAATTTCCAAAAATTTACTCCAAACTTCGTTCAGGGAGTGTTTTTTTTCAGGGACTTTTTCACTTCTGGCTTCGCTAGCCAATATGCTTAATTTTATTGATAAATACCATGCTGCTATAGCTGATCTGGTTTTTATCACTGAAAATGACAGCCGACTATTGCATTTTTTTAAAGTGATTGGCAAGTCAAAAGTTAAAAAATAAATATCAGTAGCTTACATTCAGTGGCTTTAGTGCAGTGCTTCTTTCTCTGTCTTTCTCCTAAGTTAGGAAATCGCTTCCTCATTCAGCTTTCAGTCCCCACCTCGCTGACCAGGTCCATCAATCAATCTTCAGTGGACCAAGAACGGAAACGCCCCCCACTCCCTGCCCAGGCGTCCTGATTGGGTGCCTCTCTCTGCAGCTTTGAAACCCTGCCCTCCTCTCTCTTCTTCCTCGTGAACATGCACAGCTATCAGCGCCTGTCTCTAGTCTTTGATCAGGCTGTCGGCAATCAACAACCTGCACCTGCCTGCCACCCTGTATTCCAGCCTTTCCTTGGTCAGACACCAAGCAAGCCCCCACTTTCACCCAGGCAAACTAGTTGCTAACAGGAATAAATATTGCTGCCTGCAACATGTCTCTCACTGTTATGATCTGGTTACACTGAGCTGACAGGCTGCAATCTTTGCCTGCAACATGTCTCTCACTGTCATGATCTGGTCACACTGAGCTGACAGGTTGCAATCTCGGCCTAGAGCCCGCCCATTATGAATAGGCTAAGCACACAGTGTGCTTACATCACATTACTGTTTCCACTGTTTCTTCTTATTTTTCTCTACATCTCCAATGCTCTAATACTTTTAAAGATAACTTAGGAACTACAGGGTATGTTTGAAAATGGATTGAAGTTCAGGACAGTGCAACATGTAGCCCGAGACAATGGGACAACAATTGGGCTTGCCTTCAGTAACTTTAACTATAATTTTTTTTTTTAAGCACGACCCTCTCCCCTAAAAGAGGCAAATAGCCTCAGAACCAGGCATAACGGTTGGCAACAGAGAGCTCAGAGGCTGAACCAGCCGGCCCACATCCCCTGAAGTTTACCAGCCCTTATGCTCTGCTGTCACAACCTCTTAGTCCTGGGTTAGCAGTCCTTATGCCTGGTGCCTTAGCTAGTTGCCTTTTGACGGGGGCATTAATAATAATAAAGAAAAAATAAACAAATGCTGCCTGTTATTTTCATTGATAAAAATCATGGCATCTATAGAGCCATGGTGCCATAGCGCCATTTCGTAACTAAACTGCCATGCGAGTTGTAAAATCTCGGATGGAAGTAAGAATTCTCTTCAGGCTTTCTCGTAGGCCTCTAGAACAGACGGGATGGTCTTGCTTGTGTCCCTGAATCATACGAGAAAACGAGTATCCCCACTTGCATCATAAATTATTTTAGCTATTTAAGACTAAATTATATACAAAAATATACAATCTTATTGAATTAAACAACAACACTACAATAACGTAAACATTAAAATATTTTAAAACCCTCACTTGCGTGTTGCATCTTGCACCCAGCAGAGTTTTTTTGACAACGGCTTTGAATTGAACCCTGGCTCTCAATGGTATCCAATGGCAACGCGAAGAAACAGGTGCTAACTGTTTAAAATGGAAAGATATTGAGGTGGTAACTGTGTTGACTGCATAACATATCATATCTGTTATTTCTTTGGCATCATATACCGTATATATTCGAGTATAGGCCGTCCCGAATATAAGCCGAGGCACCTAATTTTACCACAAAAAAATGGAACAAGTTATTGACTCGAGTATAAGCCGAGGCGGCTTTTTTCAATTGGAATTGGAGTTGACACACAGAAAGAGAGAGACACACACACAGAAAGAGACACACACACAGAAAAAGACACAGACACACACACACACACAGAAAGAGACACACACACACACACACTGTGGGTACCTGCTGCTGCTGCCGCCGCCGCCGCTCTCAGACGCGCAGGTGTCGGGGGTCAGGGTTTGGCCGAGGTTACCCTGCAGAGGGGCAGCGGGGTTCCCCTCCTCCGCAGCCGCCAGCTGCCGCCGTTCTCACACACACACCAGCACTTCCTAGCTGTTGCGCTCGTCGTCGGTGGGCGTGCCCCATATGGCAGGCGTCCAATGAAAACATTGGACGCCGCCCATTGACAACCAGCGCGCAGCAGCCTGGAAGTGCCGGTCAGTGTGTGAATGTGTGCGTGTGTTTGTATGCATGAGAGCGGTGGCGGCGGCGGCAGCAGCGGGTACAGCAGGGACCCGCAGCGGCCGCCCCTCACCCTCCAGCCACTGGACTCGAGTATAAGCCGAGGCGGCTTTTTTCAGCCCAAAAGGTGGGCTGAAAAACTCGGCTTATACTCGAGTATATACGGTATGTAATTTTACACCTTTTTGCCTTTTTGATGTTTTCATTCCTTGTTATTTTTGTGCGACTTACAATAAAAATGATTGACACGAAAATATATTAATTTTAAATTAAATACCTTGTATGTCTGTTTGATGGAAGCCCCGGGATTTCCAAATGCTCTAATGTCTGCTCTAATGAAAAGCCATGGGGAGTTCTGGTGCTCTGGTCCTCTAGTGCTCTGCGTAGAAGTGGCAGCATGAAGTGTCCAGGTGTACCAATCTCTGCTGCTGCCAATCTGGGCCCACCAATGGAGACCGTGCCCCGTCATCACCAATCCTGGTCCTGTTGCTGCTGCCCAGGCCTAGCTGGCAGCACCAGTCTACCATCGTCATGGAATGTTAGAACCAGGTTGTAGCACACCTAAAAGTGAAAGGTCATATGAAGAAGAAAGACAAAAATCAAGGTGGGGGGTTCATAAATTCCAAAGTGCGTCCACTCTGTGCTACCATCGCCAGGGACCCACCGAAGATTCATGCCTGGCAAGACTTGAGAAGGTACCTTGTACAGGGCCCCCTTTGGCCTTCGGTCCGGTTGCATCTGCCCCCTGCCTTTATAGTATGTATACTCTAGCCTTCAGCGTATTCTTCATTACTACCACTTCTGGCAGAGAGTTCCATAGTCTCACTGCTCTTACATAGAAGAATCTTCTATGTTCTTCTAAAATTCCGCTTTAAGATTTTCTAAATATAAAAAAAAAAAAATGAACGCACCCACAAAAAGCTTACCTACAGCCTTTTGAGTGCAAAGGCCAATAAAATGGCTGGTTTATCTTTTTTATAATCTAAAAAAACATTTTGATGTTAAGAGCTCCACAAGCTTTTTCCATCCTGAATTTTGCACGGTAACTTAACGCCTGGCGTTTTCCACCCATTTGCCGCAGGATTTAGAGCGACGGGGAAAGTAATTAACTATATATTAAATATTGAAGAAACTGGTAAAACAGATGATGCAGATGGGGCATGGCTCACTGCCTTTACTGCAGTGCAGTCCTCATAACCCATCCACACCGAGCAAGCGGATTATGCACAATGTTTTCTATGTCATACTAGGGGACCTTAATAACAGATAGAAGGTCATGCCTCCATTAACATCCTCCCCTAAAAATATCTTGTGGTTATTAGCCACCGTTTATTAGAGAGAACTAACTCGTGGTTTATGTAGCTCATGACTATGGTGATTCAGGTCAAAGATAAAGAGGCTGATTCTACACACACAGCGTCAGCGCTAAAGCTGGGCTCTGTAGCATAGAGCGCCACTAGTAACACTGCCTATGGGGTGGCATCCCCCCACCTCATAGGCAGTGTGGCATTCCCATTCACCCCATAGGCAGTGTGTGTCAGGCTCTGCGCCTTTTGGGCGTCTTCCATTGATCTCTGCACGCAGACGCAGAAGTGCTTTGGGTGTTTGTTCTAGACCTGGCTATTCATCCATTGCACTGCTCAACAGCTCCACCCGGTGTTCGGCTCACTGCAACTGCACAAAGCCTAGAGCGTAAGCTTTTGGGCTTGTTTTTTACTTCCGGGGTTTCCTTTGCCTGTGTACAGGAAGTGACTTCACTCTTGCCCTGAAACGTCCCGCCCAGCTTTATTGCCAACACTATTTAAATGGACATCTGTATTTATTGCTGTGTTATCAGCTCAGTTCCTGGGAGCTGTGATTCCTGTTACCTGCAACCCCTGACTGTTATACTGGATTAACCTGGACTGCTTCCCGATCAGCTATTGGATTAACCCTCGCACGGATTACACCGTTAGAATTTCAGATTGTTTATTGGACATGCTTGTTCTCTGCCAGCCCATGATCTCGGATTGTTTAATGGACTTTGTCTGTCTGCCACCAACCCTGGAATCTGTATTTGGTTTGTCGCCAGCCTCTGAACACATATTGCTTAATGGACTTTGCCTGTCTGCCGCCAACCCTGGAATTTGTTTCTGTTATCGGTCTTTATTAAACCCCTAAACTCCGTTCTGTCTTACTGACCTTCATTTCCATACTTCATCCCCACATCTGAAGCTCTGCCCAGCCCTCACTTCTTGCCAAAGGTCTACCTTTACCTTGGTTGTAGCTGGGAAGCCCGACAGTATGGCATTCCCCCCCTCACCCCATAGGCAGTGTTGCACACCCCTCCTCTAGCTGCCTGTCTAATAATCTTCTCCTTGAGCATGTTAATGGACAAGTGTATGAGCCTCTGTAGAGTGAACTAACTTATGGAGCATTTTATGACTACAGGGATTGGGGTCAAAGATAAATTCATGAAGGATTTTGGAACATTGGAAAAATTTGGGTTAAATTAGTCCATTATTAGGGCTTATTCAGCCGTTTTTTTTAGGCCTTGCTACCAAACGAAAACTCATGCTAAATGAGAACATTGCACAGAAATATTCTCGCAGAAAAAAAAGGCTCTGCTGAATCAGAAGAGGGGGGAAAATGAACGAGAACTGAACCTTTTACGCAAAAAAAAAAAAAAATGTTGCGAAAGGGGCTTAACCATATTGTGTGTCTAAAATGTGTGTTAAAAATAAAAATGTTTTTTACAACAGTAAATTGTCTGTATGTTATGAAGCAGGTCACCAATAGCCGATGAATTAATTTGAAAGTAAAAAAAAAAAGAATAAACTATCTCTAACACAATCTGTGTTTACAATTAAAAAACAAATGCCTCCATTAATATTGCCCTGTAAAATATCTTGTGGTTAACAATCTCCTTGAGTCTATTAATTGTCAAGTGTATGAGCCTCCATAGAGCAATCTAACTGCTGGTGCAGTTTGTGACTATGGGGATTGGAGTCAATGACAAATTCAACTCGAATTTTGCAAATTCCACCGAAAATGAGTGTTGGCAAAATTTTGGTAAAATTTGACCATAATTCTATGTGATTATAAGAAAAAAGTGTTTCAACATTAGTAAATTGTCTGTAAACAATGTCAGAGTCACCATTTAAAAGTGAAAGAAGATAAAAGAAACCATTGCTAACACAACAATCTCTGTTAGCAATTAAAAAGGTCAGGTCTCCATTAATATTGCCCCCCTCATAAAATATCATGTGGTTAATAGCTGCTTGTCTAATAATCTTCTCCTTTAGTATGTTAATGGACCAGTGTATGAACCTCTGTATAGTGAACTAACTCATGGTGCATTTTTGTGACTACAGGGATTGGGGTCAAATATAAATTCATGAGGAATTTTGCCAATTCGTCTAAAATGGAACATTGGCAAAATTTGGGTAAAATTTTTCTATTAGCGTTGATTCAGGGGCGTTTTATCCAAACGAAAAATCACGCTAAATGAAATCATTTTTGTAAAAAATTGTTGCAGAAAAAAAGGCTCTGCTGAAGCAGTCGAGGGGGGGGGGGGGGGGGAATGGACAAGAATGAAAATTTTCACTCAAAAAAAAAAAAAAGAAATGGCAAAAAAGAGGCTCTGAATCAACCCTATTGTGTGTCTTTGTTAAATAAATAAATACATAAAAAATAAACCATCTCTAACACAATGAAGTGAAGGTCCCATCCTTGCCAGATGTACAGGAGAGGAGGGGGATGGGGAAGAGCGGCCCATAGAAATGAATGGGAGAATCTCCACACAAGCGCGTAGGTGACATTATTAGAGCTGCAGCTCTCCCCAGCAATGCACAGGTGAGGCCAATAGAGCTGCAGCTCTCCCTAGCAATGCACAGGTGAAGACATTAGAGCAGCAGCTCTCCCCAGCAATGCACAGGTGAGGTCATTAGAGCTGTAGCTCTCCCCAGCAATGCACAGGTGAGGTCATTAGAGCTGTAGCTCTTCCCAGCAATGCACAGGTGAGGTCATTAGAGCTGCAGCTCTCCCCAGCAATGCACAGGTGAGGTCATTAGAGCTGCAGCTCTCCTCAGCAATGCACAGGTGAGGTCATTAGAGCTGTAGCTCTCCCCAGCAATGCACAGGTGAGGTCATTAGAGCTGCAGCTCTCCCCAGCAATGTACAGGTGAGGTCATTAGAGCAGCAGCTCTCCCCAGCAATGCCCAGGTGAGGTCATTAGAGCAGCAGCTCTCCCCAGCAATGCACAGGTGAGGTCATTAGAGCTGCAGCTCTCCCCAGCAATGCACAGGTGAGGTCATTAGAGCTGCAGCTCTCCTCAGCAATGCACAGGTGAGGTCATTAGAGCAGCAGCTCTCCCCAGCAATGCACAGGTGAGGTCATTAGAGCAGCAGCTCTCCCCAGCAATGCACAGGTGAGGTCATTAGAGCTGCAACTCTCCCCAGCAATGCACAGGTGAGGTCATTAGAGCTGTAGCTCTCCCCAGCAATGCACAGGTGAGGTCATTAGAGCTGTAGCTCTCCCCAGCAATGCACAGGTGAGGTCATTAGAGCTGCAACTCTCCCCAGTAATGCACAGGTGAGGACATTAGAGCAGCAGCTCTCCCCAGTAATGCACAGGTGAGGACATTAGAGCTGTAGCTCTCCCCAGCAATGCACAGGTGAGGTCATTAGAGCTGTAGCTCTCCCCAGCAATGCACAGGTGAGGTCATTAGAGCTGCAGCTCTCCCCAGTAATGCACAGGTGAGGTCATTAGAGCTGCAGCTCTCCCCAGCAATGCACAGGTGAGGTCATTAGAGCTGCAGCTCTCCCCAGTAATGCACAGGTGAGGTCATTAGAGCTGTAGCTCTCCCCAGCAATGCACAGGTGAGGTCATTAGAGCTGCAGCTCTCCCCAGTAATGCACAGGTGAGGACATTAGAGCAGCAGCTCTCCCCAGCAATGCACAGGTGAGGTCATTAGAGCAGCAGCTCTCCCCAGCAATGCACAGGTGAGGTCATTAGAGCTGTAGCTCTCCCCAGCAATGCACAGGTGAGGTCATTAGAGCTGCTGCTCTCCCCAGCAATGCACAGGTGAGGTCATTAGAGCAGCAGCTCTCCCCAGCAATGCACAGGTGAGGTCAATAGCTCTAGAGCTACAAATGTGCAGATCCAAAGAATCTGAATAAGAATCAGTTTATTTATCCCCAAGTATATACATTACATACATACAGATATATACATTACATACATACATGTATATACATAACATACATACAAGTATATACATTAATAAAAGTATATGCATTACATACAAACAAGTATATACAAAAAATGCATACAACTATATACAAAACATACAAGTACATACAAAACATACATACAAGTATATACATTACATACATACAAGTATATACATCACATACATACGGGTATATAGATTACATACATACATGTATATACATTACATACATACAAGTATATACATTACATACATACAAGTATATACATTACATACATACAAGTATATACATTACATACATACAGGTATATGCATTACATACATACAAGTATATACAATACATACATACAAGTATATACATTACATGCATACAAGTATATACAATACATATACACGTATATAGATTACATACATAAAAGTATATATATTACATACATACACGTATATACATTACATACATACAAGTATATACATTACATGCATACAAGTATATACAATACATATACACGTATATAGATTACATACATAAAACTATATATATTACATACATACACGTATATACATTACATACATACAAGTATATGCATCACATACATACAAGTATATACATTACATATATACAGGTATATACATTACATACATACAGGTATATACAATACATACATACAAGTATATACATTACATACATACAAGTATATACAATACATACATACAAGTATATACATTACATACATACAAGTATATACATTACATACATACATACATACATACAAGTATATACATTACATAATACATGACATATATACAGGTATATACATTACATGCATACAAGTATATACATAACATACATACAAGTATAAACATTACATACAAACAGGTATATACATTACATACATACAGGTAAATACAATACATACATACAAGTATATACATTACATACATACAAATTACATACATACAGGTAAATACAATACATACATACAAGTATATACATTACATACATACAGGTATATACATTACATACATACAGGTATATACATCACATACATACAAGTATATACATTACATACAGACAGGTATATACATTACATACATACATGTATACACATTACATACAGACAGGTATATACATTACATACATACATGTATACACATTATATACATACAGGTAAATACAATACATACATACAAGTATATACATTACATACATACAGGTATATACATTACATACATACATACAGGTATATACATTACATACATACAGGGAAAGCTTGGCACTATTCAGGCCTATGCATATGAGACAACAAGAGGAAATATGGCTGCCAGGCCTGTTCGTAGCTCACGAGGAGAGGGTCAGGAAATACATAGCCATAGAAATCAATGGTAGAATGTTCTGGAGATCACATTTTACCTCACAAAAATGTTGTCAGTGTCTGACCACACCCTCTTCCTCACACATACACACTTACCTCGTGAGAGATTATTTACCTCATGAGATTACTCATCTAAGGACATTACTTACCTCATAATATTATTTACCTCATGATATATATAAATACAGGTCACTCATATGCAGTGACAGTTGGTATATAATGTAGATAATGGTTGCTAGGAAGGAATACTGAAGCCTTAGCAACCAATCTGTTTGCTACTTTCATTTTCAAATGGAGCAGGAATCTGATTGGTTGCTAGCGGCGACTGCCTCATTTTTCTTTTACAGTAGTTCAGTGAAAACATCTCCCATTCTATATTCTGCTCTTTGGGAAAATACTAGAGTTTTCATTAATAACAAAGAGGGCGGCAACCTGCGGTTGACAGACTTCAAGCAGACCAACAGTCAAAAAGCAATTCTGTGAGTACTCACCTGTAGAATTGTTTTTGTTCTTGCATGGCACGGCCCGCTTCGGTATTCATAACAGTTGGGTTATTCCGCCACAAGGTGGCGCAGTGTACTGCAGAAGAGCTGTGGCATCTCCCGGCCCCCTATAAAAACTGGATTAACCATAGAGTTCCCAGCGTAGACAAGCAATGAGACAAGAAGCCGATAAAAAATAAAGGTAAAAAATTTTAAAAAGTTAAAAAACCCCAATTAAACTTGGAACAATCACCATAAAGAGGCAACCAAGAATAACGATAACAAGGGTGGGGCGAAGCGGGCCGTGCCATGCAAGAACAAAAACAATTCTACAGATGAGTACTCACAGAATTGCTTTTTTCTTTATTGCATGGCACGGCCCGCTTCGGTATTCATAACAGTTGGGACATCCAAAAGCAGTGTCCAGAGTAGGGTGGGATCCCCATAGAGTAACGGCCAATAGTTCAAGTCACTACCGCCTGAAGCACCTTGCGGCCAAAAGCAGCATCCGCTGAGGCCTTAACATCAACCTTGTAAAACTTGGAAAAAGTATGAACAGAAGACCAAGTAGCGGCCTTGCAAACTTGTTCATCTCACGATGTACTTGGCGAACAATAAATTGAATTGAATTGTTCAACAGAAGCTTGGTGCTGAAAAGCCCAAGAAGCACCAATAGCATGAGTGGAATGAGCAGTAATTCTAAAGGGAGGTTCCTTTCCCTTAGCAGAATAGGCTTGAACCACAGCCTGACGGATCCACTTGCTGATAGTGGATTTAGCCGGAGGCAAACCCTTCCTAGGGTCCAGAAGTGAGAACAAAAAGAGCATCAGACTTCCTGAAAGGCTCATTGGCGACCAAATAAAACTTCAGAGCCCTGACCACATCCAGAGAATGCAGTGTCCGCTCCTTGGAATTAGCAGGATTAGGACACAATGAAGGCAAAACAATGTCCTGATTAAGATGAAAGGCAGACACCACCTTAGGCATGAAATCTGGCTTAAGCCTAAACACCACCTTATCCTGATGCCGCTCAAAATAAGGAGGCTTGATGGAAAGCGCCACCAGCTCAGAAACTCGCCTTACAGAAGTGATAGCCACCAAAAAGGCTACCTTAAGAGTCAGAATGGGCAAATCAGCCCCACAGATAGGCTCAAAGGGAGGACCCTGCAGAGCAGACAACACCAGCCTCAAGTCCCAGACTGGTAGCAAAGGCTTACGGGGTGGACGCACATGAGTAACACCCTGGAAAAAAGTTTTAACCAACCAGTGACTGGCAAAGGATCTTTGGAAAAAAATGCCAGGGCTGAAACATGGCCCCTTGAGGGTACTTAGTTGAAGGCCAGAATCCAAACCATGTTGCAAAAATTCCAGAATCCTGGGAATGGAAAAAACCCGACAGGGAAAGGACTTGGACTCACACCAGGCAATGTAAGCATGCCAGACCCTGTAATAGATAAAAGACGAGGACTTCTTCCTAGCACGAATCGTGGTATCCACAACAGAGGCAGGCAACCCCTTCTCTGTCAAGATGTAGGTTTCAGCAGCCAAGCCGTTAAAGCCAGCGTTTGTAAATTGGGATGGCGTAGCTGTCCCTGAGTGAGAAGATCTGGATCCCTGGGCCAGACGTACTGGTCTACTGCCAACTGCACGACGTCTGCAAACCACACCCTTCTTGGCCAACAGGAGGCCACCAGGATGGCTGACACCCCCTCCTGGGCAATCATGCGCATGACCCTGCCCAGTAGAGGGAACGGAGGGAAGACATAGAGAAAGTGAAACTCCGTCCAAGGCTTTGCTAGCGCATCTGTGGCGAAAGCCAGAGGATCCTGTGACAGGGAGACAAACCTGGGAAGTTTGTGATTGTGACGGGACGCAAACAGGTCCACATCTGGCTGACCCCAGCGGTGACACAGGGAGAGAAGCACCTGGAAGTTGAGGGACCATTCCCCCAGGCGAGACGTCCCCCTGCTCATGGAGTCCGCCACCTGGTTCTCCACCCCGGAATGTATACCGCTGAGATGCAGGGGACATACTGTTCTGCCCAAGACAGAATCAGAGACACTTCTTTGAAGGCTCGCTTGCTCCGAGTCCCTCCCTGATGGTTGATGTAGGCAACCGCCGTCTGGTTGTCTGAGCGGATCTGAACAGCCTGACCCCGAAGGTGTGTGGTCAGGTGGGACAGAACCAACCTGATCGCCCTCAGTTCCAGGACATTGATGGGAGCATGGGCCTCCTGGGGGCCCAAACTTCCCTGGGACTGTAGGAACTTCCAAAAGCCCCCCCAGCCCATCAGACTGGCATCCAAGCACGGGGGCAGAAAGGTCCTGCCCACCAGAAGATTCCTTGAGTCCAGCCACCACGAAAGGGTGGCCAGAGGAGACAGAGCAAATTCCTGATCCAGGGACACAGGGTCCCGATCCCAAACTGACAAGAGGTGCAACTAAAGAGGTCTCATGTGAAACTGAGCAAAAGGGACTGCCTCGAAGCAGGACACCATCAGGCCTACCAACTGCATCCCCAGACAGATGGAGGGATGAGGACACAAGAGCAGAGTCCGTGCCTGCTTCTGAAGGCCCTCCATCTTCTGCTGAGGAAGGAACACCTTGACTTGAGAGGTATCCAGTGTCATGCCCAGAAAAGACCTCACCAAGGACGGGGACAGTGAAGACTTGGGAAAATTGATCACCCGACTCCGAAGGACTCCAGAGTGGAGATCACCACCTGGGTGTCCTGTTCGGCCTGATGAAAGGACTGAGCCACAATGAGGATGTCGTTCAGGTAGGGAAGGGTGCGAATGCCCCAGGTTTGCAGCAGAGCCATCACTCCCTCCAGCACCTTGGTTAACACCCGAGGCGCTGAGGTGATACCGAATGGTAAGGCCACAAACTGGTAATGCTGATCCTCCATCACGAACCTCAGAAATCTCTGATGACCTGGGAAGATAGGCACATGAATATAAGCATCCTTTATGTCCACAGTAGTCATGAAGTCGCCCGGGCGAAGGGTACCGACAGCAGAGCGCAGCATCTCCAGAATGGGCCTCAGAGAGCCGTCCTTTTTGGGGGCTGTGAAGAGATTGGAATAGTACCCCTGACCCTGTTCTTGATGGGGCACCGGACAAATGCCCCCTGACTGCAGCAGGCATTGAACCGCCGAAAGTAACCCTTGAGCTGACAGGGGGTTTAAAGACATCCGGGATCTGATGAATCTTGGGGGTGGCCAGTCTGCAAACTCTATCTTGTAACCATAGGTCCTGAATCCACCTGAATCCACCGGTCTGAAACGGGGAGCCTCCAGACGTGAGCAAAGAGCCGAAGCTGTCCCCCCACCCGGATGGGTGAGGGTGCCCCCTCATGCCTGGGGGGCCTTGGGAGGAGGTTTGGGCTTGGAACTCCAGGAGAGACCGGGATGTCCACTGGATCTGCCACGACCCCAAGAATTTCTGCTGCTACCTGAGAAGAGGGAGCCACGACTTCCTCTGAAAGAACGAAGGGAGGAGAGGGAGACGGAGGACCCCCAAAATGGCCGGGGCTCCCTCCTACACTGAGGCAGCCTGCCATCCTTGGCCAAAACATCAAGATGCTTACCAAAGAGCCGTAACCCTGCAAATGGGAGCCCAGTGAGAGCCTTCTTAGCAGCAGCATCAGCTGCCCACCGACGTAACCAAACAGAGCGGTGCATAGCCACCAAAAGTGCAGAGGCCCTACCGCCCAGCCTCACAGCATCATCCATGGCAGTAAGGATAAATGAAACAAAATCAGAGCAAAGCAAGAGGGCCCTATAATCCTCCCTCCTCCTATCAGCCATAGCACCATGGCAGAGACGCTTGAGCAGTTTCTTAAGGGCAATAGCAGTAATGGCAGCAGCACAGGCTGGGCACAGTCCAGCCCCCACACAAGTAAAAGCATGGCAGGCCAGCTGATCCATGCGCTGGTCCTCGCTGTCCTTCAGAGTGGTAGTGTCAGGAGAAGGCATGACCGAAGTATTAGACAGGCCTAGCACGGGAGCGTCCACCTCAGGGGGACAGGACCAACGCTTTACTAGATCAGCAGGAAAGGGATACCTCTTATCCAATCCCTCGGGCACAGCGGGCAGCCTGTTAGGATGTTCCCACTCCCTAAGCACCATAGAAGTGAAATGGCCCTGCTCAGGGAACTCCAGACGCTGTTTACCAGGATGAAAAAGCTCTCCCTGCTTTCTTTTTGCCACCTCAGGGGGAGCAATATGCAAGATTTCAAAAATTTGTGACAGCAGATTGTCAGTGTCTTCAGGGTACCATGATTCCTTCCCGGACGCAGACCCAGGGTCACTAATGCAACCCTCCTGCTGGTCCCCAGAGGAGTCAGAGTCCTGGAACATTTCCCCTTCCTCTAGGGAATAAAGTCCACCAGTGGCATCAAATTCCTCATACTCCTCAGTGGAGCGTGAGGGTGTGGAAGTCAGGTGCCGCTTCTTGCCCGAGGCCTTTCTAGGAATAGGCCCGGCAAGCTGCTTCTCAATGTTGGCCACACGAAGTGCCAGATCAGACTGTGTCCCCCTGCTAGCATCCCCCTCACTGGGAGCTAATTGCAGCAGTGGGGGGTAGGTGATGCCGAAGGGGGCGCAGAGCTGGAAAGCGATGCAGGCAAACCAAGCTGGAGCGCAAGGACACTTTGAGCGCACGGCGCGCACACCCTGACACTGTCACTCACAGGGGATACCCCACAAATGGAACACAGCCGGGATTGCCCCGAAGGGCCCCCAAGCATGCTATCCCCAGAAGCCTCCATATGATGATTAACACAGGCGCAATAGGCCAGCATTGGGTAAAGGCTAATACAAAAGCCACCCGGGATGCCCTCCCACGGGATGCCCCAGATCAGCAAAGGGTGGGGGGGGGGATGAGGGGGAGGAAGGAGTAGAGCCGGGAGAAACCACAACCCACTGGTATCCCGCCTGAAAGACATAAGTAAAAATGACACATGAGCATCCCGCAGCACATGCCCCATGAGACAAACCGGAGGAAACAGCGCTGCAACCCGGAAGGGAGAAATCCAGACGCGCAGCTAATCCAAAATGGCGTCGGCAGAGGTACCTTGAGGGGTGAGCCGCGGGGGGACGACACGATACGTGTCATCCCCCGGCCCCGCCCCCCGAAGAGCACGAAAACGGCGCCCACGTGACCACGCTGGCGCCTGGACAAATCAAAAACGCCACAGGTTATAGCGCCCACAGCCGCGGAGCGCAGTACAAAGTGACGCGGCGGGCATAAAAGACCAAAAAACCCACTGTAAATGCCAAAAAACACCACAACAAACACCACTCGCCCCCCCTCCCCCCCAAACAAAGTCAGAGAGGGGTGGTAGAGAGAGAGACGAGAAGGCAGCAGCGAGTATCCAGGCCAGGAGGGGGGGGGGTGGGACCCCTGAAGGAAAAGAAGGGGACACAGTCCCCAAAACACTCACCCTCTCAGAAGCCAGGACAGGAACTCCGCATCCCTAGTAGGCTCACCATAAAGCCTATGGCCGGCTCCCCTTTGTGGAACAGGGTCTGCGGCTTGGAGCAGCGCTCCTGGAGCACTTGACCCTAGTGCTCTTCTACCCCCACCCGATCCGACAGCCGAGGCTGGGAGGCACAGAGGGTCCAGAAACGGGTGAAAATAGACTTGCAGGGCCTCAGGCTTGGTTGCCTCGCTCACCTGCGCAAGAGAGAGAGCCGTCTTCTATATTCGCAGTTTCACTGCAGAGAGAACACTGGGAGCTCTATGGTTAATCCCGTTTTTATAGGGGGCCTGAATCTCTACTACATAGGGCTAAAAAAATAATTTATTCAGACTAAGGCCAAATTCTCATGGTAGTAAAAAACTCACTTTAGAAGAAAAAAGCCTGAGAATGACACTGTTGCTGAATCACCAGCTAGGAAGACAATGGAAGATGGCGTGGGAGCCGGCAGCCATCTTTTTGAAGCCCTGGCTGAGACCAGTTTGGAAAGCCCCTGCCGCTGACAGAAGAGGATCAGGGCTCAGGTAAGTTACAGCAGCACTTTTGCTTCTGCAACCTTAGGTGAGGCTGGTTGCTGGACCACTCAGCATCCCATCAATCTGCTTTTCCTGTTTGGGCCAGATGCCGAATTTGGACTTCTGGCTAAAGTTCGGCACAAACCTGAATCTCTACTACAAAGGGCTAAAAAAAGAATTTATTCAGACTAAGAGTCTTGTAAGCGTCAGGTAGCGTCAGGTAGTGGCAGGTCAACGCCGGACACGGCAGCAATTACACATTTTTGAAGGCGAGTCTGGTGAGAGACTGGAACATCGCCATGTAGCGTCCGATTCATCATTATCCCAGGCTCAGCGTACAGCGCCGGCGTTCAGCCTTGCAGAGGGCCACGTATTACCTGGCGCTACCTGGCGCTCTCCCATACATTCCTATGGACGATCCTTAAAGCGGTCCTTCACTCTGAATAAGAGTCTATCTTATATGTTTCCCACACCCTGTACATACAGATTGCTCAAATTAAAAATCATCCTACATGCATCTACTGCATGTTATGAGCCTTTAAACATCAAAGATGGCAGCTCATAGAACATCAGGCAGCCTGCAAACAGGAAGTGCCTTCTGACGGTGCAGCTCTGCATTCTGGGATTGCTGTCCTTTCCCTGACCCCAGCTCTGCTCTGTCTGAGCAAAGCACAGCTATAATCTGCCCCCCTGTACTTTATCCCACTCTCCTCTCCTCAGGCGGTCGCTCTAAACAGTGCTATACAGACACTCATCTGGCATTGCCTGCCACTAGTAGTGAATCAGCCTCTAAATGTAACTGTATTGAGTGCAGTATAAGAGGAGGCCAAACCTGTGCAGGTGATCCCTGCTAATAAACAGAGGAGTATTTTAGATCGCTAGCACTGATTTAGAGATTTGCCTCTATAAACCATATTAGGGCACATTTTTTTAATTCATCTTGTCATATTATTGAGCCGGCAAGTACGAACCCGTAAAAGCAAATTTTGCCTCCTACTGCGAATACAGTTTTATACAAAGGAGCTTAAATGACGATTCTGATGGGATGCCTGGACACGTGTCAGATGTCCATTGGATATTTCAAATATATACAGATTCACATATATGGACGGTATAGTTTAGACGTGAAGAACATCTGTTTCTCATTAAGCAGACATAACATTCTTGGTAATCATTAAACCTATTAGAAGGCAGGAGTGAAAACCCCACCACACACTGAGAATGTGAGAGATGGCATACAGGCGGCTAGAACTAAATAATTAATACTAATTATAATATTTCATTTTCCACCTCGAGAGGATCGGGGCTCAGTTAAGTTACAGCAACGCTTCTGCTGCCCATTCTGCACCCCCCCCCCAAAGTTCGGATCCCTACTAATTTCAATGGGGACCATGTTTGGGCCCCTGAACCAAAGTTTGTCCGAACTTGCCGAACCTGAACTACTTAGTAGTAAATTATAGCCTAAATTTAATTGAGCGCATTATAAATGGAGGCAAAACCTGTGCAGGTGATCCCTGCTAATAAGCAGAAGATGGAGTCTTTTCGAATCCATTGGATATTTCAAATATATACAGATTCACATATATGGACAGTATAGTTCAGACATGAAGAACATCTGTTTCTCATTAAGCACACATAACATTCTTGGTAATTGTTAAACCTATGAGGAGGGAGGGGTGAAAACCCCTCCACACACTAAGAATGTGAAAGATGGCATACAGGCTCAAAATTTAATTGAGCGCATTATGAATGGAGGCCAAACCTGTGCAGGTGATCCCTGCTAATAAGCAGAAGACAGAGACTTTCGAGTGCTAGCACCAATTTAGAGATTTCCCTCCATAAACCATATTAGGGCCCATTTTTAAAATTCATCTTGTCATATTATTGAGCCGGCAAGTACGAGACCGTAAAAGCAAATTTTGCCTTCTACGGCGAATACAGTTTTAGACAAAGGAGCTTAAATGACCATTCTGATTGGATGCCTGGACACGTGTCAGATGTCCATTGGATATTTCAAATATATACAGATTCACATATATGGACCGTATAATTCAGACATGAAGCACATCTGTTTCTCATTAAGCAGACATAACATTATTGGCAATTGTTAAACCTCTGAGGAGGGAGGGGTGAAAACCCCTTCGAAACACTCAGAATGTGAGAGATGGCACACAGGCTCAAAATTTAATTGAGCTCATTATAAATGTAGTCCAAACCTGTGCAGGTGATCCCTGCTAATAAGCAGAAGACCAAGTCTTTTCGAGCGCTAGCACCGATTTAGAGATTTGCCTCCATAAATTGATTTCAATGGGGACCGTTCTTGGGCCCCTGAACCTGAACATTTATTCAAAATTTGTCTGAACTTGCTGGACCTGAACTACTTAGTAGTAAATTATAGCCTAAATTTAATTGAGCGCATTATAAATGGAGCCCAAACCTGTGCAGGTGATCCCCTTATAAGTAGAGCAGTATTTTTGAGTGCTAGCACCGATTTAGAGATTAGCCTCTATAAACCATATTAGGGCCCATTTTTAAAATTATTCTCGTCATACTATTGAGCCGGCAAGTACGAGACCGCAAAAGCAAATTTTGCCTCCTCATAAGATTCTTGGTAATTGTTAAACATATGAGGAGGGAGGGGTGAAAACCCCTCCACACACCGAGAATGTGAGAGATGGCACACAGGCTCAACATTTAATTGAGCGCATTATAAATGGAGGCCAAACCTGTGCGTGTGATCCCTGCTAATAAGCAGAGGAGTATTTTCGATTGCTAACACCGATTTAGAGGGTTGCCTCCATAAACCATATTAGGGCCCATATTTAAAATTCATCCCGTCATATTATTGAGCCGGCAAGTACGAGACCGTAAAAGCAAATTTTGCCTCCTACGACGAATATCACCCAGCGGTATTAATATATTCAAAGGCAGAGAGTTTTATCCCAAGCAAGAGCGTTTTGACAGTGTCCTTTAAGGATGTTAGCGCGCTCCATGAAACTTTAATAATGCCACAATCGGAATTGAATATGGAAAGTTCTACAAGATTAACTTTATAGCGGGAACTGACCTATTAGAAATAAAGTCTAGTAATTTATTTTATAGCTCGGAGCTTTGTCAGCTGAAACAATACGGTCTTATCTAAGCTCTTTAACTTTGAAATCATTGGCTCTAGGGTACTTTTTATTGCTTTAGTGTTATTGGTGCCAATTCTGTACACAAGTGATAGCTTCCTGTACATCTGCTAAAGAGACCATCGGTGGGGTCGCCAAGACATTTTCCGCGGCATCCCGACATCTGTAATTATATTTAGCAGACTATAGGTGGGCGATGCTGAAGATGATAGTAGCTGGAAGGAGGCTCCGGGGCCAACCAATGAATGTTTTCATTTTGCCGGGTCATGGTGAATCTGTTGGCAATGAAATTAAAGCAATTAACTTTGATACTTAAAGCGGACCTTCAACGTCATTTAATGAAAAGCCCAAACCCTTAAAAAACGATTCCCCAGCATCTAAAATTAATATGTTTTTTTAATCGCTTACCACAATAATTCGGAGTGGGCGTGCAAAGAACACACCAATCTCCCAAAGGAAGCACCACTACAATCAACAGTATATATTAATGATTTTATTAGTACAAGAAAAAACAAAAAATTAAAATACATACACCACAAGACAAATTTAAAAACAACCAGTATGACCAGTATGGCCAAATGTATCTATATCAATGTGTATGGCCCCTAAGGGCCTCTTAAATAACTGCCCTATGGGTGAATAATATTAATTATCCTAGAATAGTAATAACCCATCCTTTTTGTGCCGGCACAAAAAATCCTAACCACATGTAAATATATGTGCATATAATATATGTACATATAAATATATATTCATAAAACCAATACTACAAAATATAATCCAATATAAACAAAAATATCAATATATAAAGTGCAAATGCATGAAAAACACATAAACCTAAAACACTACCTAATATTGCACAGGGAAACCCATTCCAATAAGACTTTAAAGTGCAGACAATAACAGTATATGATATAAATGCAGGTGCCAGCAGAGAGAAAATAAATGGTTAAATCTCACGTCATAAGATAACACCCAGGGCAACAGTCAGGCCAACCTCAATGAAAATCGCTTACTTTTTATTCTTTTTACATATGAGAAAAAGAGGAAGATCGAACACCCAACAAGCGCTGCTAGATTTTGAGAAAGATTTTAATGCTGGTGCAAACACGAATCGCAAGGATGCTGCATAGCATGATAAGGTGTATATACAATATATTTACATATATAGGGATAGCCTTTCTCAAGAGGACAGCTCCTCTTGAGAAAGGCTATCCCTAGCCGAAACGTTGAGGGTTAATCTTGTATCCACTCGGTGTCTTGCCTGTAAGCCTTGCAATTATCTTCTATATGTGTTACTTGTTTACTGTTAGCTCTGCTAGTTTGAGTTTTGCATTGGGGAACAACCTGCCATATTTAAGCCTGTATATTGCCTTTTTTCCTGTATGCTCTTATGCATTGATTGTACTGTTATATATACATTACTGGGTTATCTGGCAGCTTGCCCCCATCTAAGCTGGGCACTGTAGTTTCACCATGTACTAAGCGGTCCATGTCACCTTTATTATAACTGTGTTCATTTTGCACTATCTGTAAATATATTGTATATACACCTTATCATGCTATGCAGCATCCTTGTGATTCGTGTTTGCACCAGCATTAAAAACGTTCTCAAAATCTAGCATCACATACTGGGGAGAGAAGAGGGGTCAAAAGTGCAGGGGGGGCAGAGTTATAGCTGTGCTTTGCACAGACAGAGCATGTCATGTCCCAACTTTGGGGACTCAGAATTAAGAGTAGGGACCACACTAAACACAGAGTGCCTTGCCGGGGCAGTGTGGCTTCCACATGTATCTGCAGGTATATGCAACCAAATCTCTGTCTTTCCACATAGCCAGACATGTTTGTTGCTTGAGTTCCCAGGCCCTGAATAATAATAATAATAATTTTGTATAAATAATAGTGATTAAGCTGCTCCCACCCCCCTTTATTCATTTGAATTGCCATGAACACACACAGGGAGGGATTCAGTCAATATGGATTTCTCCCTGTGAAGTGTTCTAAAGGGAGGCTGGCTGCTTCCCAGGTGAGTAGCTCTCAGATATTTGTCTGCATTGCATGTCCCAACTTTGGGGACTCAGAATTAAGAGTAGGGACCACACTAAACACAGAGTGCCTTGCCGGGGCAGTGTGGCTTCCACATGTATCTGCAGATATATGCAACCAAATCTCTGTCTTTCCACATAGCTAGACATGTTTGTTGCTTGATATTTAGTTGATGAAAGGGTTAAACTGGGCGGTAAATTAGTTCCCAGGCCCTGAATAATAATAATAATAATTTTGTATAAATAATAGTGATTGAGCTGCCCCCACCCCCCTTTATTCACAGACAGAGCAGAGCTGGGGTCAGGGAAAGGACAGCAATCCCATAATGCAGAGCGGCACAGTCAGAAGACGCTTCCTGTTTGCAGGCAGCGTGAGACTCCAGGATCCGCCATCTTGGATGTTTAAAGGTTCATAACATGCAGTAGATGCAGATAGGATGATTTTTAACGTGGGCAATCTCTATGTACAGGGAGGGGGAAACATATAAAATAGACTCATATTCAGGGTGAAGGTCCGGATTAATGTGAGCAATCTGTATGTACAGGGAAGGGAAACATAGAAGATAGACTCTTATTCAGGTTGAAGGTCCGGATTAATGTGAGCAATCTGTATATACAGGGTGGGGGAAACATACAAGATAGGCTCTTATTCAGGGTGAAGGTCCGGATTAATGTGAGCAATCTGTATGTACAGGGTGTGGGAAACATATAAGATAGGCTCTTATTCAGTGTGAGGGTCTGGATTAATGTGAGCAATCTGTATGTACAGGGTGGGAAACATACAACATAGGCTCTTATTTAGGGTGAAGGTCCGGATTAATGTGGGTAATCTGTATGTACAGGGAAGGGAAACATAGAAGATAGATTCATATTCAGGGTGAAGGTCCGGATTAATGTGGGCAATCTGTATATACAGGGTGGGGGAAACATACAAGATAGGCTCTTATTCAGGGTGAAGGTCCGGATTAATGTGAGCAATCTGTATGTACAAGGGGGAAACATACAAGATAGGCTCTTATTTAGGGTGAAGGTCCGGATTAATGTGAGTAATCTGTATGTACAAGGGGGGAAACATACAAGATAGGCTCTTATTTAGGGTGAAGGTCCAGATTAATGTGGGCAATCTGTATGTACAGGGTTTTTTTGCTACTTGCTCTGGGGGCATCCCGAATTGGGATGCCCTACTGTGTGAAACCCCAGAAAAAATCGACTCTTCCCAGTCCTACAGCGCATGAATGGGCTCTCCTCCAATCAGAGCCATTTGCATGCTTAATAAATGATCGGCAAACAGCTCTTGTTTTAAGTTATTGTGTGGCCCCCGGTGTTTACATTGGCAAGGGAGCCCAGAAAAAGTTGAGTGTTGCGGCACCCCAGATGGGGGGTGGGTTTCACACAGTGGGGCATCCAGATCTGGAATACCTTGGCAGAAGACCAGCGCCTGGCCCTGGTATCTTTTAGATTCCAGGGCCATGCCACAAGGGGTTTGATCTTCTTTAAAGAGGACCGACCACCATTTTTGTGGCCCTGGTTTCTAAAAGACTGGTGGCCTGATTAAAGTGGACAGATCAGCTGGGAGTCAAGGGCCGGTGAAATAGGTGCCCTTTTCACAATGCCCCCCTGTGTAAGCACCCCCAGATTCCCCACAAACCCTTACCTTTCTGTCGATCCCTCACCACAATCATTTGCCATATCTCCGGCATGCCTGCAGATGTGTGCAATCCCGCACCCACTCTTACGATTACGGGGGAGCACATTCCACAGGGATGCAGCAACAACAGCTTTATTCAACGAAAGAGGTGAGTTGAGTGAGCCTGTGTGGTGTGTGTATGTGTGGGGGGCTTGCCTGTGTGAGTGTGGGGGGCTTGCCTGTGTGTGTGTGTGGGGGGGCTTGCCTGTGTGAGTGTGGGGGGCTTGCCTGTGTGAGTGTGGGGGGCTTGCCTGTGTGTGTGCGGGGGGGCTTTCCTGTGTGGGGGGGCTTGCCTGTGTGTGTGGGGGGCTTGCCTGTGTGTGTGGTGGGGGCTTGCCTGTGTGAGTGTGGGGGGCTTGCCTGTGTGAGTGTGGGGGGCTTGCCTGTGTGAGTGTGGGGGGCTTGCCTGTGTGAGTGTGGGGGGCTTGCCTGTGTGTGTGCGGGGGGGCTTTCCTGTTTGAGTGTGGGGGGGCTTGCCTGTGTGTGTGGTGGGAGCTTGCCTGTGTGTGTGGTGGGGGCTTGCCTGTGTGTGTGGGGGGGCTTGCCTGTGTGTGTGTGGGGGGGGGCTTGCCTGTGTGTGTGTGGGGGGGGCTTGCCTGTGTGTGTGTGTGGGCTTGCCTGTGTGTGTGGGGGGGCTTGCCTGTGTGTGTGGGGGGGGCTTGCCTGTGTGTGTGGGGGGGCTTGCCTGTGTGTGTGTGGGGGGGGCTTGCCTGTGTGTGTGTGGGGGGGGCTTGCCTGTGTGTGTGTGGGGGGGGCTCACCTGTGTGTGTGTGTGGGGGGGCTTGCCTGTGTGTGTGTGCGGGGGCTTGCCTGTGTGTGTGGGGGGCTTGCCTGTGTGTGTGGGGGCTTGCCTGTGTGTGTGTGGGGGGGGGGGCTTGCCTGTGTGTGTGTGGGGGGCTTGCCTGTGTGTGTGGGGGGCTTGCCTGTGTGTGTGGGGGGCTTGCCTGTGTGTGTGGGGGGGGCTTGCCTGTGTGTGTGGGGGGGGGGCTTGCCTGTGTGTGTGGGGGGGCTTGCCTGTGTGTGTGTGGGGGGCTTGCCTGTGTGTGTGGGGGGCTTGCCTGTGTGTGGGGGGGGCTTGCCTGTGTGTGTGTGTGGGGGGGGCTTGCCTGTGTGTGTAGGGGGCTTGCCTGTGTGTGTGGGGGAGCTTGCCTGTGTGTGTGTGTGGGGGGCTTGCCTGTGTGTGTGTGTGGGGGGCTTGCCTGTGTGTGTGTGGGGGGGGCTTGCCTGTGTGTGTGTGGGGGGCTTGCCTGTGAGTGTGTGGGGGGCTTGCCTGTGAGTGTGTGGGGGGGCTTGCCTGTGAGTGTGTGGGGGGCTTGCCTGTGTGTGTGTGGGGGGGCTTGCCTGTGTGTGTGTGGGGGGGGGCTTGCCTGTGTGTGTGTGGGGGGGGGCTTGCCTGTGTGTGTGTGGGGGGGCTTGCCTGTGTGTGTGTGGGGGGGCTTGCCTGTGTGTGTGTGGGGGGGCTTGCCTGTGTGTGTGTGGGGGGGCTTGCCTGTGTGTGTGTGGGGGGCGGCTTGCCTGTGTGTGTGTGGGGGGCGGCTTGCCTGTGTGTGTGTGGGGGGCGGCTTGCCTGTGTGTGTGTGGGGGGCGGCTTGCCTGTGTGTGTGGGGGGGGGGCTTGCCTGTGTGTGTGTGGGGGGGGGCTTGCCTGTGTGTGTGTGGGGGGGCTTGCCTGTGTGTGTGTGGGGGGCTTGCCTGTGTGTGTGTGGGGGGGCTTGCCTGTGTGTGTGGGGGGGCTTGCCTGTGTGTGTGGGGGGGCTTGCCTGTGTGTGTGGGGGGCTTGCCTGTGTGTGTGGGGGGGCTTGCCTGTGTGTGTGTTGGGGACAAAAAAAGCGCACTCTCACTCTCAACAATGCACTCAACATATTAAAGTCCCTTAAAAAACACATAAATGGGACAATAACACACAGGACAAACCAACATAAAGGTGTGTAGGCGATGGGGAGAGTCTCACCACACTAATTGATATATCGATAATATCAAATGCCTGGATATATGTGCTAAAATCATTCAACATAGTGTTCCAACAGTGCAACTGAGCATGTGCAAATCCTGCCTATGATCCCGATCACTAAAAAATCTGTATATTTATAAAGTGCAAGTGCTACCAGTCAAACAATCAATTAAACCGGACCTTCACCATAATTTATTGAAAAGCCCAAACCCTTAAAAAAACTATTCCCCAGCATCTAAAGTTAATATATTTTACGTTTTTAGTCACTTACTTATTATTCTTTCCCCCACTGGGCTGCAACTCTGTTCAGGACTTTAGGATACGGGCGCCGCCATCTTGACTCAGGAGCATCACACTTACTGTGGAGAGGAAATTGGGATAAAGTACAGGGGGTGGGGTTATAGTTGTGCTTTGCTCAGACAGAGCAGAGCTGGGGTCAGGGAAAGGTCAGCAATCCCAGAATGCAGAGCAGCACAGTCAGAAGGCACTTCCTGTTTGCAGGCTGCCTGATGTTCCATGAGCCGCCATCTTGGATGTTTAAAGGCTCATAACATGCATTAGATGTAGGTAGGATGATTTTTAATGTGATCAATCTGTATGAACAGGGTGGGGGGGAACATATAAGATAAACTCTTATTCAGTGTGAGGGTCCGGATTAATGTGAGCAATCTGTATGTACAGGGTGGGGGAAATATATAAGATAGGCTCTTATTCAGTGTGAGGGTCCGGATTAATGTGAGCAATCTGTATGTACAGGGTGGGGGAAACATATAAGATAGGCTCTTATTCAGTGTGAGGGTCCGGATTAATGTGAGCAATCTGTATGTACAGGGTGGGGGAAACATATAAGATAGGCTCTTATTCAGTGTGAGGGTCCGGATTAATGTGAGCAATCTGTACGTACAGGGTGGGGGAAACATATAAGATAGACTCTTATTCAGAGTGAAGGACCGCTTTAAGAATTAATATTTCCAACCATAACAACTCATAAACATATCAATCTACTCTATTCACCAATGAAAATATAATCACCTGTATATATTATTAGGCATCCCAAAGGGGAACCACTGATGTAGATCACAATACCAATCAAAAAATAAAATCACAAATCTATCACAAAAAACATCACCAGAAATAAAGCCAAGGTAACATGAAAATTACATGCGTGACGTCTCCCCACCGCCTACCGCACCAGGAGCCACGCGTTCCGTGGGCGCATCACCCACTTCATCAGGCTGTGTGTGTTGGGGGGCTTACCTTTATTATTATTGTTATGTAATTCTTAGGTGGTGTTTCTCTTTAAGGGCAGGCTGGGGTCATGGTTGGGGCGTGCCCGGGGCAAGGTTTAGCGACAAAAAATGTCCCTTTTTTCTGTTTTCAAATGTTGGGAGGTACGCCCCTAGAGGAAATAAAATGAATAAACTTTTGTATCATTATACATACACATGAGCTATTAACTGCTTAACTGAGTGGTGTCTAGCCTGCCACCCCTGTTACAAAAGGATATAGGACCACATAAAGTGAATGTTGCCTTGGCATGGCGTCTATTCACGCGATGGTCAGGCCTGGCAGCAATAATAAAGGCTTACTCACTCCATAGGATGTTCTTTGTGTTATTTTATCACTAAGCGAGCAGAATATTTTATCTTCCGGCAAATATACACATGCCATAAACAAAGGCTTAATTATAGTGATCATACGGTTCTCCGCTGCCACCGATGGCGGATGTGCCGGGAATTAGAGGCCGCATCTACTAAGAAAGTCATTTTGGGAGAATCAGCTGCTCGCGCTCTATAAGTCTGTGATTACTCAGCCGCCAGGCTCATCTTAATAAAGAGTTATCACTTTATCTCTGGAATTAAGATGGCAAGTTCTAATTTTCGTAAAAAGAAAAAAAAAAAAATAGTAAAAGACGGTAAACTTTAAAAGTTGCTCATAATACAGAGAGAGATTATTTCTGATAGAAGAAGAACAACCACCTGTGATAGAGGCCAACAGGGCCGGCTCCAGGTTTATGCCCCTTTGCAAGCAGGATGCTCGGCTGCATAGCTCGGGGCATCACCAGTAGGAAGAGGGAGGTTGTGATGCCGCTGTATAGAGCCCTGGTGAGGCCACAGCTAGAATACTGTGTGCAGTTCTGGAGACCTTACCTGCAAAAAGACATTATTCAAATAGAACGTGTCCAAAGGCCGGCAACGAAAATGGTGGAAGGACTTAAAATGAAAACTTATCAGGAGAGACTTAAAGAACTTGATCTGTACAGTCTGGAGGAAAGAAGGGAGAGGGGGGACATGATTGAGACCTTTATATATGTGACAGAAGGGGAATAAGGTTCAGGAGGGAAGTGTTTTTAAAGTGGACCAACACCCAGGGGTGATCGGCCCGGAAATCTATAAGATTCCCGGGCCGATCACCCCCCACCCCGCGGGACATCCGAGATCGGGATGTCCCGCGGGGTGAAACCCCCCAGAAACCCCAAAAACACCTTACCTGATCCGCCGCTGCTTCCGCCGCCGCCGCCTCCCGCGCACCCCTCCAGACGTGCGCGCGCCCGCGCCGGCCCTCTGTGAATGGCCGGCGGGGGCGCGCGCGCGCGCCGAGAGTGACGCGCGGGAGGCGGCGGCGGCGGAAGCGGCCTGGACGTTCCTGATCCCCGCCTGGACGTTGGCGGGGATTGGCTGCGGCGCTCACGTGGGAGCGTTGAGAGGTGAGTTTTTTGGGGTTTCTGGGGGGTTTCACACAGCGGGGCACCCCCGATCGGGGTGCCCCGCCGAAGTGGACCAAAACCCAGGATAGTCAAAATCCTGGGTGTTGGTCCACTTTAAGAAGAAACTTAAAGATAGAACAAGGGGCCCAACCTGAAGCTAGTCGGGGGGAAGATCAGGAGCAATGTTAGAAAATATTATATTACAGAAAGAGTAGTAGATGCTTCCAGCAGAGGTAGTTGAAAAATCAATAGTCACTGAATTTAAACATGCCTGGGATAAGCACACATCTATCCTAAGATAAAGAGAACATACAGTATATACATAAGATACAGAGAACATACAGTATACACATAAGATACAGAGAACATACAGTATATACATAAGGGCAGAGACTAGATGGAGCGTATGGTCTCCTTCTGCCGTCAACCTTCTATATTTCTATGTTTCTTTGTGGTGGAGAGTGGCGTCACATCTCTGAGGGAAGTCCCAAATCTGGATGCCCCCTAAGGATCAACAGAAAAAAAAAGAAACCTTCTATAAAAAAAAAAAAAAAAAAAAAAAAACTTACCTCTATAGTGCTTTCCGTCCCGGCACGCAGTCCCGTGCCTCCTTATTGCCGCATGCAGCCTGTCATGTGGTGTGGAGGCCCCTTCCTCTCTCTCCGGTGGGGACAGCACAGGCAGGCACGGAGGGGGTTTGGGCACCAGCTGTGGCGGTGCCCTCCCAGTCCGCCGTCGGTCAAGTCCCGACGCACACCCCAAAGTGGGCCCCCGGCAGCTGCCCAGCCTTGCCGGGTGCTGACGCCGGCCCTGGTGGCCAAGACTCCAGGACTGTCCATTCAAGTCTGGAGTCAGGACGCCCATGCTGTGTGAATCCCCAATCTCTCCCTGCAAGCATTCACCTTTCCAGTGTTCCCACGCCTCTTAGATGCATTCCCATTGCCACTCCATGCGTCACTGCAACTCTCCTCAGCCCAAGTAAGTGGATAAAACAGTGAACTGAAGTGGAACAAAACCCACCAGCATCCAGCCTGGAATCTAAAAGGTTGGGATGCCCCACTGTGTGAAAACCCCCAGGGCGACCATACACACACAACTTTCCCCGGTCCATTGGCTCATGCGTGGACTCGTCCGCTGTACTGGCGTGATTCAGCAGATGGCTTTCATTGTTGTCAATGGGGAGCACTCGCCGATGCATCCCCCGCTCCCTACGCATGCTTCCATACCTGCCATTCAGATAAGCTGGGGCGGGATCACGTGTACAGGCAGGGAAGCATGGGAATGCCGCAGCGCACATTCCCCATTATAGTCAATGAGAGCCGTTTGCCAAAAGATGTAAACATAGCAAATGTCTCTCACTGGCTGAGCGCCCACACATGCGCTGTTGGACCGAAGAGAGGTGAGATTTACTGGGCGAACTGGAGGGTTTAACAACCAGAGGTTGTGAGTTTCAAGTATGATTCTCTCTCTGGAAGGCTCCAAGGAGGTTTTCCTCTGGTGGGCCCCAAGGAGGTTTTCTTCTGGTGGGCTCCAAGGAGGTTTTCCTCTGGTGGGCCCCAAGGAGGTTTTCCTCTGATGGGCTCCAAGGAGGTTTTCCTCTGGTGGGCCCCAAGGAGGTTTTCCTCTGGTGGGCCCCAAGGAGGTTTTCCTCTGGTGGGCCCCAAGGAGGCTTTCCTCTGATGGGCTCCAAGGAGGTTTTCCTCTGGTGGGCCCCAAGGAGGTTTTCCTCTGATGGGCTCTAAGGAGGTTTTCCTCTGGTGGGCCCCAAGGAGGTTTTCCTCTGGTGGAACCGAGGTGCTTTAGTCCTACACTGTGCACCTCCCACTGGCCACTCTCTACCGGACCCCCAGCTTTTATATCAGACCAACACCCACGCAACCCGGGTGTTGGTCCCCACCGTCTGGTGGGGGAGTGCGCATAACCCTTCAGAACACCACGGAACTCTTCCCTTAACCCCAGGCTGCCAATGGGATTGCAGCACAGCGACTGGCATTCATTGGCGCATGCGTGGACTCGTCCGCTGTACTGGTGTTATTCGGCAGATGGCTTTCACTGTTGTAAATGGGGAGCACGCATCCCTGCATCCCCTGTGCCCTACACATGCTCCCCTACCAGCCATTCAGATAAGCTGGGCCAAGAGCCCGCACGGGCAGGGATGCCCCATTATAGTCAATGAGAGCCGTTTGCCGAAAGGTGTAAACATAGCAAATGGCTCTCACTGGCTGAGCGCCCGCACATGCGCTGTTGGGTCGAGGAGAGGTGAGTTTTACTGGATGATCTGCGGTGTGTCACAACTAGAGGTTGTGGGTTCCAAGAATGATTCCCTTTGGTGGGCCGCAAGGAGATTTTCCTTTGGTGGGACCCAGGTGCACTGGCTGTGCACCTGCCACTGGCCACTCTATACCGGACCCTCAGGCATTAAATTGGACCAACATACACGCGGCCCAGGTGCTGGTCCTCACCGCCTGAAGCGTTCTTTGCACATAACCCTCCAGAATGCCCATTACTCCTACCTTAACCTCGGCCCACCAATGAGATTCTAGTGAGCGCCTGCGGCCGATTGCAGTGCTGGATTCCCATCGGTGGACCGATGTTGAGGTAAGATTTACGGGAGTTCTGTAGGGTTATGTGCGGGGGGCAGTCGGAATGCCCCAGCCTGTCATCTAGCGTTTCCAGGTCCAACGGCGCATGCACGAGCCGCACCAAGCATTTGTGAATGGCCGACGCAGGCATGCTTCCTGTTAAAGGGAAGCGGAGGAGATGGCCGCCAGTGTCCTGCTCCGAGCGTGCTGATTGGACGATTAGCCGTGCATGCGCCATAGGACCGGGAAGAGGTGAGTTGTGGACAAATGCCAGGGAAGCAGCCGCGGCACCATGAGGTCAGGAAACAAGGTAAGTTTGCCTGCTTCCCTTTAGTTTCATACACCTACAAAAGGCTGTACTACGGCTCTCTGAAGTCTTTCACACCTTAGGGCCAGGTGTCAAAGGTTTTGGTCCACTTTCCAGTTTTTGTTCTCGCTTAGTATAAATAAAGTGGAGGCGCAACCAAAGCTGCTCCGTGTCACACAAGGTCTCGAAAAATTACATTTCATAAGTTTTTCTCGTTCTGTACATTCTGTGTACAATGTGGAAAAGCAACAATAACCCACTTTACCTAACACAATAGTAAACGCACTATTGCAGTAATGTGATGTTTAATGTTACAAATAAAGCAAATAAATCACAGTTGAAACTAATGAAAAAGTTTCGAGGTCATCGAAAGATTCCGAAGCCTGAAAACAGCAAAAAGCCATTTCACGTCTGATATTGAATCAAATCAATTGCAATTTTAATAAACTGTTCGATGCTTCAAAACATGATTTGGATTCTTTGTTATAAATCAATTTTCCACTTTTCACAGCCTCCCTCCTGGCCAAGTTAACTTCATAAAATGTATAGTTAGGTAAGCTAATCCTGGGAATTGCACAGAAGGTACAATGGGCCAAACTCAATTTTCTTTTTGAATTTCTTGGATATTGCTCATTGTTGTGTGATGTATAATAATAGTGTGATGGTTGCATTTCTCTAAAAGAGATGAGAAGATTTCATTCTGAAAACTCTGGGAGTGAGGGGATGGGTCAGTACGTTGTTAATATTTCACTCTATATTATTAAAGCTGTTGTTAACTGATGTTAACCTAATAATTGATTATCCCTACAGATGTTTTTTAAACAACTTTGCAATTTGGAAAAAAAGGACTATGTATTTATTTTTCCATTTCCTGGGCTGTGGGTGTGTCCTTGTATTGCATGTATTAGCATAAGGCTTCTCTTCAGCGTGCAGAAAGGAAGTGGGGTGGGTTCAGAGCATTGACAAGAAGGGAAAAGGAGGGGTTGGTGCTGGAACCAAATGGGGCCCCATAGTTGGTCTCATCAGACCCCTCCCTGTGAATACTTTCTAGCTGGGTCCCTCAGTGTATGAGTGCAGGAAGCGAGTGGCGCCTGCCACGCACACATCAGTTACAGAGGTGTGTGGTGCGCACAAGGCAGCAAGGGAGGCAGTGCTGGGTGCCAAACCCTCTATTGCCTGTACTGGTGCTCAGCCCCTCCATTGTCTGCACGCAGGCCCAGATCCTCCATCGTCTGCACTGGGGAATAAACCCTCGATCATCTGCACTAGGGGCCCAAACTCTCCCTTGTCTGTACTGGAGTCCAACCCAATCACTGCACTAAAGCCCAGGCCCATCATTGTCTTCACTGAGGCCCAGATCCTCCATTGTCTGCACTAGGGCCCAAACCCTCCATGGTCTGCACTGGAGTCCAGCTCCTTTATTCTAGATTCTTCATTATATGCCTTGGGCCTAGACTATCCACTGTCTATCATACTGTGTACATTTGTCCTGTGTTTCCCCTTCCCATTCTGTGACCACACGACTTCCTGGGGCCTGTGTACTCTCATCCTTTTTGGGCGCTGCTTAGGACGTGAACTCTCCATTGAGTACAGGACTTCCTACACCCTAGGCGGTTGGTGACTTGCCTCTCTGGTGGCACAGAGGGGTTGTATTGTCATGTGCCTTCATGTTCCTAGTCAGCTACTATGCTCTCCACTCCGGAACCCGCGTCCTGAACTCGCATCGGGAAATTTTAAACCTGAAACACACAGTGATTTAGTTAACCTTGGCATTACACTGTCTTTTTTGTAGTGCTACAATAAACATCTTCCACTAGAGAGCCACATAATCGGTGAGGAAAATATAAATAGAAATATTTAGATACCAGTTCAGGGGTTAAATATCAGTGGAGTAAAAGTTTATATACTTTTTGAAATATTAACACGTTGATGGAACTTTTAGCACAAAAGGTCCAAACAGAGGACAGTTTTGATGTATTTTCTAATCCATTTAACAGTGAAGCTAGGGGGTTTCTATTATGGAATGTCCACACAGACGATGGCACACTGGTCAAACAAGTCTAGCCGGAATGTCAAGTTAAGATTAAATGAGCATTGATCTAATATCCAAAGGCATCAGGCTCGCTTTACAGAAAAATCAAAATCCAAATCCACTGAGTTTGCAAAAGAAAAATATACTATCAAGGACACGGCACTTGGCAAACATGACGGTGTCAGGGGGCTTGCGCGCTCATATTTTCAATGCCAGGTGTTGAAACTAGAAAAGAGCAAAGCTTGTAAAAATAAAAAAAGTTACAAAGCAATGATGCAAATGACGAGTTTTCGAATGGGAAAAATCCAATTAGTTAAATAAGACTAGAAGAATATTTGATCATTTATTAACTCTTTAAGTTGTAAATAGTGGTAAATATCCAAATGAAGATTTACTGGTCACCTGCCTCCACAAAAAGCCATTTATATTTCCATCCAGGGCAGTGATGGGCTTCAGGTCTAGGCCAAAGCTAGATTTGAACTGGATCTTCGCAATTCCATCTGGATTGTCCGATCCCAGATGCCAGCAAGATCCAGTTCAGTGATATTCAGGGCTTAGAACTGCCCCGACAAAATTAAATAGCTCAAAAGGACCGACTTCGCATACAAAAATCCCAAAAAACACCCAGATATTGAAATATAAAAAATATTATTACACACAATTGATAATAAAATACATGCATTACTATTAGTAAATGTCAAACTGTATGGTTATTGGACATCACTTAAAATTATGACAATAGTATAGTGTTCCCCCAAATTAGAATGTCGGGGTTCCTGGAAATCTCTTGTTGCAAGACAGACGGACTAGTTTCGCCATAAATTGGCTCCTTCGGCGCCTCTCAGTGAGATGTCTAGATCTAAATTCGATTAGATAAATTGCATTTTAGCATAATAGAAAAACATATATTAGCTAAGCAATTATAATGATTTGTGAGAATTGCTAAGTACTTGTTATTCATGGTGACACGTACAAATGTAAAGAAAACGTTTTTTCTTTAACTGCTTGAGAACTGGCAAAGGTTCCAAGTGACCCCTTCAAAATAACTTGAACTGTATGTTATTGCAGAGAAAGACCCGCAGTGAAAAGGAAGATATTTTATCATAGGATCCTTATTTTTATTTATTTGATTATCACAAATTTCAGAACTTATTGGGATAAGATTTAATATTAGGATTCTATGATAAAATATCTTCCTTTGCACTGCGGGTCTTTCTCTGCAATAACATACAGTTCAAGTTATTTTGAAGGGGTCACTTGGAACCTTTGCCAGTTCTCAAACAGTTAAAGAAAAAACTTTTTTTTAAAAAAGGCACTATCACTGCGTCTTTCTTTTATATGTTCCCTGCCAAGCGGTGTCCTCTCTGCAGGTCCACCGGGTTGGGGGCTCCCTTCTGCATCTGTAATCAGAGGGACAAAGCTCCCACCTCCTTCCTTGGTGTCCACTGGATGACGGACAAGGAGGCTTATATGACACAGAGGAGGAGGACCCTCTGTGGAATCACCCCATGTGATTAATGACATCACTGGTGGGGAGTACATGGAGGGGGATTCCCATTCCACACAAGGTGCCACGATGGGTAAAACCAGACAATTCTTTCAATACCTTTGCAACCTGATTGTCGCAGAAAAAAATCTAAACTACTGAAGGTTCCAGTGAGCAGTGTTGGTGTCACAGTAGATGATCAGCCAAAAGTTCAAACTTGGCATTTAGCTGAGCAGCCTTTCAACCAGCTTAAGGTAATGCAGAGTGTGCAACAGCAGGAAGCAGATGTACAATTTACCAGAGCCCCGCAATCTTCTTTCCTCTGCTAAAAAGACCACGGTCGGGACTTCAAAAAGATGGCAGCCCCCATGAGTGAGGACACTGATAGCAGCAAACAGCACTTCTATTGCCAGCTGCCTGTGTCCTCACTCATGGGGATAGCAATCATTTTAGAAAGAGGAAAGAATGCCGATTCTGGATTGCGGGGCTCTGGTAAGTTGTACTTCCTGCTGATGCACACCCAGCAACCTGGAGAGTCTGGGTATTCAGTGACTTTCCCTGCTTGGCCTCTACCATCAAGCACTACCTGATTCTTCAGTAGGTATCAGTTAACCGTTGCAGGGTTTGAGTGCTTGGTGCGGTTAAATCACTTTAGTTAGACATTGTGGAGGAACAAACTGATTTTGCTGGAATAACGTGTGGTCATGGATTGTACACAGGCAGGAAAATAAAGTTACGAGTATATTTCAATATAGGAAAATACTACGCAACCAGATAAGTAACAGCGCCATCTTCTGTCATAACAATAAAACTGCAGTCCCTCCAGTAATATATATGCACTACACACAATAAGCTGAAGTATCCCCAGCAATAGCCACTACACACTTCTGACCTCAGTCTCGCCAGATGTGTGTGGCCAAGCTGTGGTATGGTCCCATCCTCCTCACACACCTAACTTGAGGTGGGAAGCCAGAACTTTGGGGATCTCATGGAGATTGCAGACCTCAATAAGAGTGCCATGGGAGCAGCTGCAACAAAGCCTAGTGGCACACCATTTGGGACCTTTCCCCAAAATAGGCTTCCTCTTTAAGTAAGACAGAGATACGTATTGGATTAAAAGGAAAAGGACATTTACTCCAGTTCTCTGTCTGATCTGGCTTCTTGGACATCTAAAAGGAGGGTTCTGACGTCCAGGAGATGCTGGTTCGTCTTCCTGGCTACTCCTGCCTTTCAGTTCCCAGCTACATCTATCTCGCATCTTTGAACCTCTGAAGGCTTACCCATCAACTCTGGCTTTGAACTTGACTTTCCTTTGGATTGCCTTTGGTTTTTGACCTAGCTTTGGACTTTAAATCTGCACTGCCTTCCCCTTTGACCCCTGCCTAGACTTTGGCCCTTATTCATCAAGCGATAGCGCCAGGTAGTGTCTGACGAGCGCCAGGTAGCGGCAGCTAACGGCGACTACCGACTCAAGTACGCCCGGCGGCGGTCACAATGACGCATTTATCAAGCAAAATGAGGCTAGCGCCAGCGAGAGCGACGCCTAGCGCGGCATTCATCATGAAGCCACCTGGACCGAACAGCGCCGCTGCAAATTCCCTCACAGCGCCAGGTATGAGCTGTCGCTCCCTGGCGATGTCCAATGCATTTCAATGGAGCAATCTATAATTATTCATAATTAATTGGTATTAATTTTTTTTTTTTTTTTTTAATGTCAAAAAATCAGACACCACTTCTGCAATGTTAGGATTTATTTTTAAGTCAAAAAAAAAAATTAAAAAAAATATGTGCAGAATTGATCTAACAGGTCTGAGATTAATGTATTCATATTACAAAATGATTCTAAAAACATGTATAATGTTACATTCAAAAAATATGGTTGTTTAGGGGTTAAAAACTAGTTAATACACATCGCCGCAAGCGCTCTGGGGTTTAAACAAGGAATGGACAGCGACAGCACATTCGGAGCGTGATTTGTTGATGAATATGAAGCTAGCCGTTCTCTCTGGCCATTCGTTGTCAGGCGCTCACATACAACGCTGGACCTGTGAAACAGCGACCCCCCAGCCCGTATTCAACATTACCGCACACCGACTGAGTCGCTGTCATCAAGCTAATGCCGGCCAAGCACAGCGAATACTGGCTGGCGCTGAAAAAATCACGCTACAGTCGCTCATCTGTCGCTACCTGGCGCTATTAATGAATCGCCCTCTGAGTGTTGTAAACCCTTGCTGCCAGACCTCGAACCCATCCTAAACATTAAAATTGATCCTGTCTACTGGCCTCTCTGTTATTTGCTCGGCTGTGCAGTCTCCAGCTGTCATGGCAAGGCCTTTTCAGTCTGTACCGCCAGGTGTATTACCCAGGGTTTTTCTGCAGCCCAGTCCGACCCCCTTTGCTGTGTGCTCTTGTGAATACTGGGACACTTTGTAGATCCCCGTACCTGGTGAGTCTTGGTGTAAACTGGCGTCACCAACTTGGACTCTACCGGCTAGCATTATCTGATGGGAGGGGATTCTCATGGAAACACCGGACAACAATGATACTGCCATGGGAGCAGCTGCAGGGACAACTGAGGTTTTCTGGGAAATTTCAACAAAAATAGGATTCTTCTTAAAGCTGTAGTATACTCACCACTTCTTTAAACATGGTGTGTGGCCCCAAATGGCAGTTAATCAGGTGACCAACGGAAACCATTCTGGTTTGATGTGCAAGCTCACTGGGAAATCCAGATTGGTCACCGACAGTCACTGGTGGCCGAGAAAGTGGTTAATATATGTTGTCAGGATCTGGGGTGCTAACGGCAATCTCTCTGGAAACAGTTCTTAGTTGAAATAATAAGAGGTTTATTAAAGACAAAGCCAAACAGAAAAAAATCTCTTAAATTCAGAGTATAATGCAGAGTACAATGCAGTAAAGTTAGAGGTTTCCTCACCAGCTTTAGCAATGTCCAGTGTCTGTTAGGTACAGAGTATTGCAAGTCCTCGACATCACCAGTGTTAGGGCGAGCACTGCGGGCCCATCTCGCAGCACTCCCCTCACCTCCGTTGCTGCCCTGGTGAGCACTGCGCACCCATCTCGCAGCGCTCCCCAGTCCCTCTCCTTACCCGCTCCTGCCGGCGGGCCCGCGGCTTCCGGCGCGGTGGCTGGCCGTGCACCGGCTGCTCCCAGCCGTCTTCCTCCTCCTCGTGCTGCTTCCTTGCATGGTTCGGTGCGCGCACGCCCCCGTCCACTAGAGGGCGCGCGCGCCAGAGTCCTGAAATTTAATGGGCCTGTACACCACTGATTGGTGCCTGGTCATCCAATTCTGCATCCACTTCCCCTATTTAAGGGGCACTTCCTTTTCCATCAGTGGCGGATCTTGGTCCTCCTTTGTATGCAGAAAGTCTGTTGTTTTCAGTATTGCTCACCCGTGTACCGACATTTGCCTGTCCCCGACTCTGAACCTGTGCTGCCAGCCCTGACCTCTGCTTGAACTTTTACATCGCCTTTTGCCTGCCTCCTTTGTACCACGCATTACCTCGGCTGACTGTGTGGCTGAGCCGCCGTTGGGGGGTAGCGACCTCGCCGCTGCAAGACCAACCTGCTTTGTGGCGGGCTCTGGTGAATACCGGTGGCCTCTTAGACTCCGCTCCCCTGACGCGGCACTCGCTATCAGTAACACGGTCACAGCGGATCCACACCTGTGCTGCCGCACCCGGTCCGTGACAACCGGTCCACTTTCCGGGCATACAAGCCCAGGCTGCTAATCCACAGGCTCCAAAAACATAACACATAAAGTCCTTCGGATGCAGTTCAGACCTGTAGGTTTTGGGAGCAGCAAGGCATGGGCTCCTTATCCCAATCTCTCCTTCTCCACACTGGAAGCCTCAACAGCTTCTTTTATAAGGCTTTCTTCCTTCAATCAATCTAATCACCTGGAAAGACCTGGGAGTAGGGGAAAAACCCGTAGAGGACTGGAGATGTGGACTGGAGCTCTGTTATTCCGGCATGGATCGTGCCTGGCTGAAAAAAACAAGGGAAATATAGACCCCATCCTCCACTTTTCCATACACTTTACCACATTGTGCCAAAGAAAGACAGAGATACTTCTTGGCATAAAAGTAAAACAAACAGGCCACTTGTAAATCAGAGTTCTTTCTTCCCCATCACAAACTCCCGCAATAAGCAGATAAACTTAGGTCAATACACCAGCAATATATTTTATATATTTTTCATTGAGCACAAACCAAAAAAAAAAAAGAAAGCAAAATAAAAACCCTGAATGTATCCTCCAGATAAATCAAGCCTTGGCCTGCCAGAGCACCGGAGGATATGCATTTCAAATCTGTCTAATGTAGTTAGATGACAGAATTATTACCTCAATATAAACTGTGTCATTGGTGGAAGCAATGTCAAGCTGCTTCAGAATTGGCTAAATAGCAACTTACGTCCTTGAGGATTAAAGTGCACAGCGAAAGGATAACCCCTTCCTGCCAATATGTTTAACTCTATGACGCGTCACCCTATGGGGGTCACTTCTCCGATATTTCGAAGATTGCCAGATGACCCAGAAAGCCCCGGACGGTTTTCATCATGGAAAGGTTGGAGGCGGAATAAAATAAGGTCCAGAGTTTATAATAAGAAAAAGATATTCGAGCTGTTTTTTTGGCTTTCATTTTTTTTTTATGTTTTCTTCTTTTTTTTTTTTTTTTCTTCTATTTCATTTTATGTCCGAAGCTGTGGGATTGTCAGTGGCATTCTGTAATTTTAGACGAGCTCAGCAGGCTGCTGCGAGAATGTTTCTGCTGCTTGCTTCTGAGGGATAAAGCCGAATATTCCTATGGTTACCAAAACTGAATACAATATAATTTGTATTTGTTTGTGCGCAGGGACTGTGTATATCAAAGCTTTCATGCATTGTGAAACCCAAGGCAAGGGCTTAACTAAAAATAAAAAAAGGTAATCGCACGCCGGCATGTACACCCACACAAATAAATGATAAGACCACAAGTTAATAATCACAGTCTGTAACAATGGCACAGCGCACTTGAATATTAAACTGCACTAGGCAACTCTATAATTGGCAGGTTTGGATTGCTATTGTGTTTGAGAAAATGTGCAGAATTAATTTTCCTGCTTTGCTAGAGTGATTTTTCTTTGTTGGATTGGGACTATTTAACGCATAACTAGGGATGAGTGTGCTGCTGCTTTGCCCCAGTAGGATCCACAACGGGATCCATCAGCTTCTCGGTGCTGGAAAGGGGTGGCTCTGCAATGCACCGGTAAACGAGGAGTTATTGTGTTACCCATCCCCTACGGGGCATCTTGATTTTGCATATTCTTTCTTTTTTGAATAAGTAAGAAACCCACAATTGGTGGTTTGTTGTCAGTTGCAGACAGGGGCAAAAAATCAGCTTAAGATTTTACCAGCCCGACCAGCCTGACTAAGCGGTGGCCCGTCCAAGGCTATGACTATACTAATACAGGGACAGGTTAGAACAGGGGTGGATATGGTCAACTTGACCACTCCCCAACACAAACAGTTATGGTTTGGAGATTGTAACATTGGGAGCACAACATGGCCTAGGGTTTGTTGGCTAGGAAACTACAGATGGGTCACATACAGGGGTATTGAAAGGGAATCTAGGAGACCAGGGAGGCAGAGACTGAATCTGGTAGATGATTAAACAGCCAAACTAGCCCCAATTTGAGAAAGTTCTCCAGGGTCTCCATATGGCTAGTCCACTCCTGGTTGTGGTTACCAGAAGCTTGTGCATCCCTATCTCTCCATGTGCCTTTTAGGATTGCTAGACATGTGTAAACACGCCAATCATGGCATCGAGCATGTGATCCCAGCATGGATTAGTAAGAAGCCCACAATTAGTTGTTTGTGGTCAGTGGCAGACAGGGGCAAAAAATCAGCTTCAGATTTTCCTGGCCCGACCAGCCTGTCTAATCGGTGTCCCATCCAAGGCTATGACTATACTAATACAGGGACAGGTTAGAACAGGGGTGGATATGGTCAACTTGACCACTCCCCAACACAAACAGTTATGGTTCGGAGATTGTAACATTGGGTGCACAACATGGCCTAGGGTTTGTTGGCTAGGAAACTACAGATGGGTCACATACAGGGGTATTGAAAGGGAAACTAGAAGACCAGGGAGGCTGAGATGGAATCTGGTAGATGATTTTACAGCCAAACTAACCCCAATTCCAGGAAGTTCTCCAGGGTCTCCCTATGGCCAGTCCACTCCTGGTTGTGGTTACCAGAAGCTTGTGCATCCCCATCTCTCCGTGTGCCTTTTAGGATTGCTAGACATGTGTAAACACGCCAATCATGGCATCGAGCATGTGATCCCAGCATGGATTAGTAAGAAGCCCATGATTGGTTGATTGTGGTCAGTGGCAGACAGGGGCAAAAAATCAGCTTGAGATTTACCGGCCCGACAAGCCTGACTAAGCGGAGTCCCTTCCAAGGCTATGACTATACTAATACATAGACAGGTTAGAACAGGGGTGGATATGGTCAACTTGACCACCACCCAACACACACAGTGATGGTTCGGAGAATGTAAAATTGGGGGCACAACATGGCCTAGGGTTTTTTGGCTAGGAGATTAAAGATGGGTCATACAGGGTTTCTAAAAGGGGGACTAGGAGACCAGGGACGAAGAGATTGGATGTGGTAGGCGATTAAACAGCCAAACTGACTCCAATTCCAGGAAGTTCTCCAGGGTCTCCCTATGGCCAGTCCACTCCTGGTTGTGGTTACCAGAAGCTTGTGCATCCCCATCTCTCCATGTACCTTTAAGGATTGCTAGACATGTGTAAACACTCCAATCATGGCACCGATCATGCGACCCCAGCATGGATTTTAATCATTGTCCATGTACTACTGTTAACCTAATATATAAGTAGCCCAAAATGTCCTCGTGCTCCCAGTTACTTTTTTCTTTTTGACTAATTTTGCAATGTATAAATAACTTAATGTATGTTGATTTCTATATTTCCCAGGTGGTGGGCATGTCCTATCCTTGGGAGTACTGCTTGTATTAGCATAAGGCTTTCTTCAGAGTGCAGAGATGGGGGGGGGGGCTCAGAGGATTGACAAGAAAGCAGGAATCAAGGTATACATTCTGAGTGGAGGGGAAGTCTGTCATCAAGACGATTACCCCAGCTGATGGAAAATGCCTAGGGTGAGGGAGCGGGGAGGTCGCCAAATGGAGCCCAGGAAGGAGTGATCCTTGACATGAATATGAACGAAAACACAGATATTTTCAGAGCTACAGGCAAGGTATCTGCATGGTAAGACTGAACCCCTGTATAGACAATGATTTTAAGAAAAGCTACTTTTTAGAATTCTGCCAGTTCGTCCAAATCAAACCTTATAACCTGTGGTAAGTGCTACTCGCGGCACTCACCACAGGTTATAAGGTTCCAGAAGGCAGTCATGCCTTCTTTTGTATTTTTTGTATTCTGCCACCATACCAGCCAAAGAGAAAAATGGCAATTTGGGATGTGTCTGTCTCTGTCCCATTGTGGCTGTATGTCGTTGGTGGGTGCACTGGAATCCTTATCCCATCAGTCTGGCAATTGAGTGATGGGTGGTGGAAGGCGATCTTGCATGTGATAACCTGTGCTTAGTGGTGGAGTTTGTCCTTGCTCTGCGAGTAGGACCTTTCCTTTTTCCTTTGGGAGGCAGGGTGGACTCGATTGGCCCTGCTCTCGTGATGGTATGTATAGCCTATGGATAGCGCCATACCTTTTCACACCCCCTCCATCCCAGTTGGCCATTTTTTCCTTTCCTCATTGTATAGTATGGTGGCAGCATACAGACCAGATGAGCACATGAGTCCACCAGCATGAATGCCATTTGTAACCTTATATTCTGGGGTAAGTGCTCAGAATATGCGCAGAGCATGGAACAGCATAGGACACTTGCACCGGACAATGGAGTGAGGTGGCAGGTGAGGATTTGTTTTACCTATTTCAGGGAAACCCCCCAATAAATCCCAATACATTTCTATTTGTACCAAATGGGTTTCCCTAAGTTCCGATTTTGACGAAGCAGTTCGCTCATCTCTACCACTGATGCCACTTGTTTATTTGAAGTCCCGCCTCCTTGATCCTTGACACTGTTTCGAGTGGCAGGTGATTCCATAGCCACACCTCATTACATTACATTACACAAAAAAAACTCCAGTGTATTCTTTAAAGCGGACCTTCAGCATCATTTAATGAAAAGCCCAAACCTTTAAAAAACTATTCTCCAGCATCTAAAATTAATACATTTTACGTTTTTAGCCATTTACTTTTTATTCTTTCCACTTCTGGGCTTCAACTCTGTTGAGGACTCTGGGATACGGGCACCGCCGTTTTGCCTCAGAAGCATCACATACTGAGTAGAGGAGAGGGGGGCAAAAGTGCAGGGGGTAGGGTTATAGCTGTGCTTTGCTCAGAAAGAGCAGAGCTGGGGGTCAGGAAAAGGACAGCAATCCCAGAATGCAGAGCGGCACAGTCAAAAGACACTTCCTGTTTGCAGGCAGCCTGTGACTCCACGTGCCGCCATCGTGGATGTTTAAAATCTCAGAAAATGCAGCAGATGCAGGTAGGATGATTTTTAATGTGGGCAATCTGTATGTACAGGCTGGGCGAAATACGTAAGATAAGCTCTTATTCAGGTTGAGGGTCCGGATGAATGTGTGCAATCTGTATTTACAGTGTTGTTGGGGGTAGATCAGCGCAGGGTTGTAGCTGCACCTAAAAAGGGAAGAACCTATCCCTTGGTGAATGGTTTGGTTTGGTAGTAGTCGCCTATTCCTGTGTAACAGGAATTAAGGTGGAACTTGTAGGTGCGCTGGGGGAAAGAAGAGTGGTTAATTGAAAATTCGCGACTACTACCAAACCAATCTGTATTTACAGGCTGGGCGAAATACGTAAGATAAGCTCTTATTTAGGGTGAAGGTCTGCTTTAAGAGGGGAGTATAGGTTAAGGGTGAGTTTAGCTTAGGCTAAATTACAGTGGATTTGGTCCACTTTAATGAGAACTAAAACGCAAGGAAACTAAAATATTTACACCTTAATGATGTCCAACATAATCGGATTAGAATCATATTGAGCCTACGAGTGGACTTTGGTATTTTTTTAAACCTTACAATGCTTTATCGGTGCTCGTTCAGATTGCCTAGGGTTATTCTATAAAACACACTTATCCCCGCTGTATATAATTCATGTGGCTGATATATCATCAATGCCAGTAGTTATCACATTCCTATGCATAGACCCCGGGCCAGATCAGACATCATGTGCGATCCACATCATGATAAGCTCCCCAGAGTATTTTAGAACACTGAAAGCCATTCCTCATCCTCTACTGATAGCCTCGGGCTGAAGACACATCCAAATAACTTATCATCCTCCAAGCCTTCCAGCATTCCACCAATACAATATACTCTTCTCCTGATGGTTTGACGTTGTCAGTTTAGGATGCAGGATACATATTTGGCAGATTTTTTTTTCTACTTTTTTTTTTTTTTGCAAACTATAAGCATTGTATTTTGAAGCCCAGTTAGAAGAATGCTTCATCACAGAGCTCGTAGGGTTTTAGAGATTTTTGTTAGCTTCATTCTGTTTGCCTTTAAATTGCACTTATATATTTTACTTCCTTTTTTTTTAACGTTATATTAGATCTACTTGTTAACATCTTGTTACCCTAATCTCCTTATTCCATCCTATCAACCCACCCTTTCCTGACACAGGCTTAATTGGCTTGGTTGTATTATATGGACTTTACCAGTTGTTATATCGTATGGATAAGGTTGAGATTTTTTGTTCATCTTGTGTTACCATTATTTCAGCCGATATAGCTTGTTTAAAAAATGCTAAGCTATAGCTATGCTACGTTAGATATAGTAGCTTTTATCTTGGATAAAACTGGACTGTTGAGGTTCAGCAGTAAATACGTTCATCAAAAGTAATTGATAGGGATGAGCGAACCGGTTCTAACGAACCTGAATTCGTTCCAAATTTCAGGGAAAATTCGATTCAGCACGAACCCGAATTTTTAGTGGTTCGTGCTGACCGAATTTTCCCTGAATTTTCCCTGAATTTTCCGCTGACAGCGCAGCCGGCCTCCCCGCTCCCACCAGAGATGAGCGATTCGTAAAAATTCGATTCGGATGAACCCGAATTTCTTTGAGAAATTCGGCGAATCGCCCGAATCGAATTTTTGAGAAGTTCGCTCATCTCTAGTAATTGAGGTATCAAATTCCTGCCCAAATTCCTGGGCTAATAATGCTGATCACAGCTTCTTGTTTTCGGGACATTCCAGCCATATGTGATGTCACTAGTAGGAAGAGAGGGGTTGTGATGTCACTGTATAGAGTTCTGGTGTGCAGTTCTGAAGACCTCCCCTGCAAATAGAACGGGTCCAAAGGCCAGCAACAAAAATGGTGGAAAGACTTAAACTTAAAACTTTAGGAGAGACTAAACGAACTTAATTTGTCTGGAGGAAAGAAGGGAGAGAGGGGGACATGATGGAGACCTTTATATATGTGCCAGGGGGAAATAAGGTTCAGGAGGGAAGTGTTTTTAAGAAGAAACTTAATGATAGAACAAGAAGCCCAACCTGAAGATAGTTGGAGGGAAGATCAGGAGCAATGTTAGAAAATATTATTTTACAGAAAGAGTAGTAGATGCCGGGAACAAACTTCCAGCAGAGGTAGTTGAAAAATCGTCATTAAGTGAATATAAACATACCTGGGATAAACCTCCATCTATCCTAAGATAAAGAGAACATACAGTATATACATAAGGGCAGACTAGATGGAGCGTATAGTCTCCTTGTGCCGTCAACCTTCTATGTTTCTATAAGACGCTAGTTCCTTCTCACACCACCAGCAGAGCATCCCTCTGATGTTTTTATTGTGGTCTGCTGTAAGATAATATCTAGTTGCATATTTAAAGTTAAACAGACACAATTGCGAATCGTTAACTGAATGCAAATCTTTAAATATGCTGTCCCAGTCTCTTGGCGCAAGCCCAGGTCATTCTCCTATTTGGTAAAAATTAGTTTCATTTGTGCTACAGCTCAGGGGCTTTTATGTTATAGCAAGTTGAGAGAGAGATATTTCTAGAGATTCTTTCTAAGAATAGCTTCTGAAATGGAGGGGAAGAATTCTGGCTTCTGCGGTATGTTGAAAGATGCAAGCAGACTTTTGAGTTGGTGGGCGAAAAGCCAGTTCTTGGGCTTCATGAAGTTCTTTGGAGAGGTTTTGGTAAAATGCCAAATTCTGGATCCCCTTACGGCCAAGTCTTCCCTCAATAATGCGTATCGAAAGTATGCAGGGATAAATTGATCACCAAACTAATTAGGATGTTTGAATGGGGGCAAATATTACTATTATTAATAATTGTATGCATGAATTTTATTACGGCACTCACTATCAGATTATTTCTATTAATATTATGTTTTTTTAATAAAACGTGGGTCCCAGGATATCAGGTCATCTTTGGTAAGTTCTACAGTGACCTGTTCCTCTTCTGAACTGACCCAATGGATGAGTCTTTGAGTGTTGAGTGTTGCAAGAAGGTTCTTAAATTATTAGTTCTTAAGATTTGGGGCAGCAAAGCCCCCTTTGTTTAGCCCCTTTGTCAACTGAGTACAACATTCTTCTTTTTTACCAGACCAAAAATATTCTTGTAAGGAATTGTTGAGTTCTTTCAAGAAGGAGTTTTGGAGAAGAATAAGCAGGTTTTGGGACAGAAAATTGATCTGAGGTAGTAGGAGCCTTTTACCTATCGGGTTCAAACCTGGATTGTGCTGACAATCAAGAGTAGCTTTGATTTTACCCAATAATGGGGTGCAATTCGCTAGGTATAAATCCTTGGTATCGTGGGTCAGATAAATGCCCAAGTCTTTTATGCTGTCTTTGACTGAATGCTCTGACCAAGAATGAAGTTTTATGTGATATATAAAATGGAAGGATAGCTGATTTAAGTTGGTTACTTTTAAAATTAGAGACCTTCTTGTAGTAGTTCAATATTTCTAATAATTTTTGGGAAGAATTAATAACGTCCATGTTGGTAATAAGCAGGTCATCAGCATATGCTAATGCTTTAATTTCAGTTGATGGGAATGCACTTAATTAGGTGTGATTCATGTATTATACGTAGAAGTGGCTCTATACAGATATTAAATACGATGGGTGATAATGGGCAGCCCTGTCTTACCCCATTGTTGATGGTAAAAGGATTTGTAAGGGAATTGTTTATTATAATCCTGGCACTCTGATTGTTATAGCGAGACAGTACCTTTGAGGTAAATGTTGGGCCAAAGCTGAACTGCTGTAGTGTGTCTTTTATATATGCTCAATTTAACCTGTCAAAGGCTTTATCAGCGTCTAAAGCTATTAACAGTACTTCACTTTTAGTTTTGTGCAGATGGTGACTTACATTTACAGCTAGTTTATTAATATGCGCTGTACTTTACCATTTTTTCATTCATCTTAATGGGAGAGAGAATCTGAGACAGAACAGACTCCATCTGATGGGTCAATATACTTGCGCATAATTTGATATCTGTTTTTATTAGTGCAATAGGGTGATAGTACTCTCTTTCCCTTTGGGAATAAGAGTAATTAGGGATTCATTCATCTGCTTAGACAGAAATGTCAGGTTATTCAGTGTGTTATTATAGCGAAGGAGGTAGCTTTTGAGCTACATTTTATAAAAAAAGTTTATAATACTTGCTGTCCAGGCCATCTGGGCCAGGACTTTTGTTTAATTTGATATTATTAATAGCTCTTTTTAGTTCTTCCAGGGATATCAGGTGATCAAAGTCAAAAGAAGATTCGATTATAATTTTGGGTAAGGTAATTTTACTTAAGAATCATGTAGGCTCATAACCTTCTGCCTCTTTTAAATTCTAGATGCTTAATCTGTAGGCTTTGAATTCTTCCTTGATGTCATCTAGTTCCATTAGGTTACATACCTCTTGGATTTGTTTAAGGAGCTCAATAAAGTTGTTGGCCCATTGATTGTTCATCTGCAAAGCCACACAGTTTGCCGGTTTATTTATTTCTGACCTAAATTTAAATTGTATTTTGTCACTCCTATAGTGCTTGTCATTAATCTGCCTATTTACTTCAGCTGCAACTGATAATCAGATTCAGAACTGGTAATTTTGTGTTGCCTCTGTGCGTGTTCAATTCTGTCTAGTAGTGCATATATCTCCGTGTTTTTTCCCTCAGTTTTTTTTATCCGCAATCTTCTTTCTTTTTCAAAAATTCCTCTTAAAAAAACATATGTGCGTCTCCCAAAGTGTTGCTATCGACATCTCTTCTGTATCATTAAATCTGTAGAATTCTAAAAGAGCTTGTTTTACTTTGGCAATAACCTCTGGATCTTTCAATAGCTCTGTATCGAGGTATGTTCTTTTAGGTAGATTTTCAGTTCAGACTTAAAGTGGACCAACACCCAGGATTTTGACTATCCTGGGTATTGGTCCACTTCCCAAATCGGGGTGCCCCGCTGCCTGAAACCCCCCCAAACACCCCGAAAACTCACCTCTCCACGCTCCCACGTGGCTGTGTCGTCCAATCGGCGCCGACGGACAAGCTGATTGACAGCGACGGACAAGCAGCTTGCCCGTCGGCGCCTCCCGTGCATCACTCTTGATGTGTGCGCGCGCGCCGGCCATTCAGAGCCGGCGGGCGCGCGCACGTCTAGAGGAGCGCGAGTGAGGCGGCGGCGGAAGCATCTGCTGGAAAGGTAAGGTTTTGGGGGGTTTACAGCCCGCGGGACATCCCGATCTCGGATGTCCCGTGGTGTGTGAGGTGATCGGCCCGGGAATCTTATAGATTCCCGGGCCGATCACCTCAGGGTGTTGGTCCACTTTAAGTGTCTTCTTTAGGGGCGCATGGTTGGAAATAGTCATATTACCAATTTTACAGTGACCGATATCTGGAAGGGTAGCTTGTGGCGTGTGGAGGAGATTTATACGTAAATACGAGTTACTACAGTGGTTTTAGCATGTATAATTTTTCATTCTCTAAAAATCAAATAGTTTCATTACCCTGAGATGAATTTTAATTTTGCTATTGCCTAGGGAGTTGTTAGTAAAGCATGGTTACTCAGTTAGAAAGCTCAGACTGTGTGTCCTCTTGTTTTCCTTATATTGGCATGCGTCTGAGAAATGTATTTATAACATGAAGTTATATCACCTGGGAACATTGTGCTAACCGGAGTGTTCACTATTTTGACCCTTTGAGGGAGTTTTCCAGACTACCAGTCTGAGAGATATCTGAAGCGGACCCACTTTTGGATCAGCTGCATCTGCCCCTGGTTCAGCCAAGCTGAAATTAGTGAGTTGCAGTTGTCCATCTTTCTGGAGAATATTTGTTCTAGGCATTGTAAAAATTGGGGGAAAAAATCCTCTGGTGACCTTCCTTTTATCTTCATGGAGCCGATTTGATTATGCCTACCACCTGTTTCTGGTTACCCTTCTAAGCTCTGGTCTTTTGCTTGACATACAGCCTGTTTAAAGCACAGATTTTAAATTGAGTTTCGCTTAAACTTGAGAGAACACAGTCCATATTACATTTGCTTTGTATACAGTCTTGCAAGCAGCAGTCAGTGGATGTGGCCCTTAGGGGTTTAAAAAAAAGTATGCCATCTACTGCCCCAGTGTTTTATACAGCAGCCGCCATGTTTCAGCAGCACATATTATCTCGTTAGCAAGAATGTTGACCCGCTGTATGGCACACAACATGCCAATGCATGGAGGTTAATGTTGATCTATTGGCAGAATTAGTCTTCCTATCTTAGTGTCAGTAAGTTGTTGTACCGTGTTAGCCATCGATGTAAGAAGGAAATCCAAGGTTAAGGTAATACCATTTATTGGCTAACTCAATAAGATTGAAAATGCAATCTTTCGAAGCTGTTCAAGCTTCTTCTTCAGGCATAGGTACCAATCCAGTTTAAGTTAAGACAGTAGGGTTAACCAAATCATAAACATATCCCCTTAAAAGCACAAAAATGTCTGACCTTTTGCTTACCCGAGTTACTCTCCTATGGCTCAGATGAACTGTGTAGTCTTGCTTCAGGCGATTTGCCCAGGGTCCACAACTGGGTCCCAACGGCACATGTTTCAGCAGGCTTTGGTTTAAGTGTCCCTCACTACTGCATGCAGGCTTGTGATGTGTCTGGATACAGGGCCGGATTAAGAGCATCCCGGGCCTGGTGCTGTAGATTTTGACGGGTACCTTTGTGGAGTGTCTGGTGAGACTCAAGCTCCTACTGCCGTGGGACCTGCGTCAAGTGGCAGACTGCTGGGGGGGAGGAGCCTCCTACGCGCCCCGACATCACATGGGGCACGCAGGTCACTGTGAGGCTACGTCTACGCCGGCCGGAACTGGGGGCCTAGGTAAGGAGACGGGCCGGCCTGTGACAGCGCAGGGCGGGCCCTCTTCACTTGTTAAAGTGCCCGCACGGCGGCCGTCCCTTTTCCTTTGTATAGCGGGCGCCGGGCAGCCTATGCGGGCCGCGTTTGAAGGCTGCTGGGCCTGTTTTAATGTAGGGGCCTGGAGCGGCAGCTCCATCCGCCCCTACGTTAATCTGGGCCTGTCTGGATAGCAGATGAGAAATTGAAGGAATGCCGGAGCTATACTGGAGAGAGATTGCGGCCTGCATGTTGGACTTAGCCTCCTACTGGATTCCAAGGACAGCAGGCAGCCAGTCACCGGGACTGGAACACAGCCCATGTAGACTCATGACTCATTACAGGTTGAAGGATCGTAAGCATTGTAAACGTCGGTGGCAGCCGGGTCCAGCACACAGGTGAAAGCAGTGAGAGCAGGAGCAGGTGGGGGGTCGCTGAGGGAATGAAAGGGGAACAGATAGTGGTGGTGGTAGTGAGTGGCGATTGGTCAGATCTCCAAGATGTGGGAAACAGAATGTTGCAGCAGTCTCCATCTTGCTGCTGCTAAGGAGTCGGCACCTCTCCCCTCCTACTTCCTTGCTAGCCTGAAGAAAATGAAATAACAGGTCCTGATATATATATATATATATATATATATATATATATATATAAATCCTTATAAGAAAACCAAAAAGTAACAATGACACCTTTTTGTTATTTAGGGCCTTATTTACAAACCCTTATTCACGAATTCCTTAAGCTTAAAGGGCCTGTGAATCTGCAATAGTGACTCCCTATCATGAGAACAATTGGGAGCTCATGCTATTGTATCCAGCATTCAGGAGTACTGGATGCCAGATACTGGGGTCTATCTGCCTGGATGGCTTGCAAAACGGACAGACCCGGCTCCGGCACATCACTAACTACAATTTACCTTATGGTGTCAAGAAAACAAACTAAATGAGACTTGAAGGACCTTGATGCCATCAACTGTCACCTTCCCTGAGGAAGTCCTGTTATTTGCAAAACACATTGAAAGGAATAGAACGACATAAAAAGGAAAGAACAAAGGCCTATAGCATTGACCTATACTGGAGTTGTTTTATAGTGGAATATATTTTATATATACAATGCCAAGCACCAACCAATACTAGAGTCAAAACCTGTACAGCTTTAGTGATTGTATAAACAAGTCTAATAGGGTTTAAGACTAGTGATGAACCGGATCGGGGACGATCTGTTTCGGAAGTCCTCTGCCCGAATTGTCCCCAGAATCCAGCATTTGATTCTCCCAAATGCTGAATACAATAGCACCGGCTAACATACAACATGTGAACTGATATAGCGGTTCCTTGGATCTTACCAGTTTACCGACAGTACCCTAGGAATCATCCTCCATCCATCCTCCCTCCCTTCTATTGAGGTCAGTCAGGGACATCCCGAGTGCTGGATACAATAGCTCTGGCCACTACACAACAGGTATAGGAATCTCTTGTATCTCTTACCTGTTTCTACAATATTTTCCAGAGGAATTCCCTCCATGTTGCTCCCCTCAAGTAATGTCATTAGTCACATGAGGGGATTCCCCAGAGGCTTCCACTATGTGGCATAAAAGCCTCCCTGCCCATCGTTAGCTTGATGTCAAAGAAGGAGGTAGGGGGATCTCCCCTCCCCTTCATTACAGATACTGGTGGGGTGGCTGCAAAGGCCCCGAACCTGGCGGATTTGAGTAGAGGCCCCTGATCCGGGGACCTGAAGATAGGACTCTACCCTGCACGAATAGATGAAGGAAGAAGCCGCAACGGTACGTTTTTTGTTTTATTTTTAATTTGTATTTTCTTTTTTAAATGTTTGTGAAATGGTAAGGGGGGGGGGGGGCAAAAGATCCTCTATACCTGGTTATAGGTTAGTGATGGCTACACACTGCCTTGAGAAAGTGACTTTCTCAAGTGACTTCTCTCGGGGGGTGTTTGGCCGCTGCAGAGTTTCAAAGCAATGATGTAACATGTCAGTGTACACTTGTGTGACGTGTACTTTTTTCTTGTATATAACATTTTTTTTCTTGAAAGCACTTTATAGTAGGATGAAATGTTAGAAATGGATGCTCTTTTTCTGGACACATGCACTTTATAGAATATAGATGTTTATAAGGGTGAAATATGTAAGGGCATATATGACCATGATATATTAATTTGGATTTGTATCAGCAGCATTTGGTCCAGCACCCCCTTGTGGCAGATAGTGTTATTGTGTGTGATATATGTTTTTTTATGGATATTTTAACGTTGTAGAGTTTGTCTTTTTTTGCCTGATAAAGTACCGTACATATACTTTTACACAGTTATAGGGTAGTGCAGTTGTCAGTCTTTGGAGTAAGGGCAGCCTTCTTTGGGGGTGTAAGGGCACCCCCTATTGGTAGGTTCATTAGTTTGGTTGGGCTGCCAGCCTTAGCAGTGCACACACAGTTTTTTTGGGATCATAGTTGGTGCCGCCGGTCTCTATTTATTTAGTGATGGCAAGCACGCCACCTGCCAGCATTTATGGGTGGCATGCCGGATAATTTGACCCGGATCTGGATGGGCTGGACCAGAGAAAATTGGCAAGGTCCGGGTCAAATCTAGCTTGGCCCAGTGTCAGTCTCCTCGCCTTCCTTGTCCTTTAAAACAACGTGCTCTATCACAGGCTGCATGCAGCAGCAGACATGCTCGGCCAGGTGTTTGTACTAGAGCAGGCTGTTCATCTGTCACATTGCTCAACAGCGACACCTGGTGTTCAGCACACTGCAAGTGCACGAAGCCTAGAGTGTAAGCTCTTGGGCTTGATTTTACTTCCTGGTTTCCTGAGTCTGAATGGACAGGAAGTGACCTGACCAAGACTCTGACACATCCCTCCCTGCGCTAATTGATAGCCCTATGTAAGAGGACAGCTGACCTGCATCCAATGCTGTTTTATCGGCTTACTTCCTGGACTCTGTTTCCCTGACTCCTGAATTCCTGATCTGAATGCCTGAATTTACCCTCGGATGGATACTCGGTTTTGACGTGGACTTGCTCAGTGGACTTTGCTTGTTTTCTGCCAGCCTCTGACCCTGGATTTTTTCTTTGGACTCTGCCGTCTGCCCAGACCTTTTATTTTGCTCTTTGGGATTATTTGCTTCACTTTGCCCCATACCTGCAGCTCAGCTCAGCTCTCCCCATGGTTGTAGCCAAGAAGCTTGACACCCAGGATCAGAAGCTCATCACTATTTAATATCAAAAGCAAAATAGGTGAAAAGTATGAATATAAATGCAAAATAATCACCCGGGTTATTTTAAGGTGAATGCTATTTGAAGGAGTAAGAAAATGTCATAATGTGGCTACTTAGCAATCATTCCCCACCATTATCATTCTTTGAACAACTTAATGCAGACATCTGTCCATCAATAACCTTGTAAGCTTCTCTTTTTAAAGCTGCCTCGGTTGGATTTAGTGATTTTCCTGCCCTGTGGGAGCTCAGCAGTCACTCCTGCCAGTTATGGTTTCTTATTCCTAATCAGCCTCCCGTCGTCTTGCGTCCACATATACCCACCTTCCATGGCCGCTCTAAGCTCCAAGTAACGTAATGAAAACTGGTTGTAATCAATGATCACTCCTGGTGCCCGGCTTCCCAACAAACAACCAACTTGACTCCCCACAGTTCTTTGCCGGAGACAGATATTAAGGTGAAAAATAAAAGTTTTTCTTTTAAAGAGAAGTTTATTTTCTCACACCACTAACAGAAATATTCAAGTGACGATAGCGATAACTGCTTTTAGATTGATTTGTGGCAAGATTTATAAGCTTCTATTAAGAGCTAGCACTAGGCCCATGTGTCCAAACACACAGTTATATCTCATCCATTTTAGAGGGGAAAATAACCTATTCAGACACAATGGGCTGCCAGTATCAGCCACAAATGGATCCCCCCAAAAAAATAAAGGCCGCACAACCCAAAGCAAAGATATTAAAAATTATTTTATCTTTAATTAAGTCTTCAAAGTACCAAACTACAATGACATATATACACACAAAGACAAGGTTAAAAACATATATGACAAGACCCTGAGTGGACTTAATAAAGTGACTCTCCTTTAAATATATTGCACTATGCCCAAATGAATAAAATTTCAATTATATAACCACATGATTGTTTATGTGATTAATTATAGTGAAAAATATATGGAAAGTCCGCTAAACGGAACAAAGATAACCCAAACTAATGAATATGTGCAAAATAATGTGCAAAATGAACTGTGCTACTAACACACTGAGCACCCACACATGGTGCTATAAAACAGGGAGTTTGTGCAAAAACATAAAACGTGACAATATCAGTGTTAAACAATCATGATAATAATTCAGAAACACATAAGAATGGGGCATAATCAAGAAAGAGAATAAATAACAGGAGTCAAGAATCGCCACCTGAGGGATTACAGCAGCAGCAGCACCTAAAATAACCTACTTAGGATGTCTGAACAGAGAGTATGTAGCAGTGCTTCAACTGCAAAAAAGTAGATATAAGTAGACCAAAGGAGTAAAAAATATTGGACTTGATTATTTATTAAGGCAAAGGATGCAATATTGCATATCTTTAAGCAGGAAAGGACTTAAAGTAGACCAATCACCTACCTGGGGCCGCTTTGGAATCCAAAAGTGTGAAGGTGTGAAACCCCCGGGATGCTCCAAGCTCCCAACCATTCAGATAGGCCGGGAGTACACACTTCACCGGGGAGCCGGGGATGCTGGCGTCACCCATACCAGCACGAAGTTCCAATTAGCAGCTTTAAGCCACACATTAGTATGCACTTATTGGATAAGCATCCTCGCATGCATCGTGGGTACAGTGGAAAGGTGAGTGAAAGTGGCCAATCTAGGGGACTTTACAAAGCTGCATTCTACATTGGGATGTTCCCTAGGCAGGGACCAATTACCTTATAGTCAAAATCCTGGTTATTGGTCCAGTCAGACCTCCAGTCAAGAAATAAAAGTAAATTGGTCCCTTAAAACCCCCCTCGTAATCATTGATTTAAGCTATTTGAGAAGGCTTAGGGGCCTTATTCATGAAGGGATAGCGCCAGGTAGTGCCTGTACAGCAGCAGGCAGCGCCAGGTAGCGGCAGGTGAATGCCGGAGATGGCACGCAATTACACATTTATGAAGTGGAATCTGGTGAGCAACTGGAATAATGCCATGTAGCGTCCTATTCATCATTATCCCAGCCTCAGCGTACAGCGTCGGCATTCAGCCTTGCAGAGCGCCACGTCTTACCTCTCGCTACCTGGCGCTCTCCCATACATTTCTATGGACGATCCTTAAATTCCCTTTCCTGATCCCACTTTTTTCTTTCCTTACAATCTCAAAACTTCTGACATGTATCCTGGACAAGAAAATGACATTTTTGAACATTTTTTGGATTAATAATATTTTTATGCAGAATTGTCCTTACATGTCTGGTATTAAAGTGTTCATGTTACAATGTAATGTAATTCCAAATGTTTTCGCCTTGTCACTACTGGATACATGTTCAAAAACTGCCTTCACACAGCCTCTGACGCTATGGGCTACAGGACAGCGACTGAGGCGCTATGAAACAATGATCCATGGCCGAGCACAGCGACTACTAGCGGTCGCTCTGAAATCCGCTCTAAAGAAGCTCATCTGTCGCTACCTGGCGTTAGTAATGAATCATTATATAGGAAATCAGGCTACAAATGCACACCTTGAAACACCAGTTAGAAGACTAGATATGGCAACAAAGAACGTGGTTCAAAATATAGCTAGCTGTGTCTGCTTAATAGCACAGCTTAAAAATAACATACAATTGAAGAGATATGCTATATCTAATGAACATCCAACTACAACATGATGCAAAAAAGTGACAAGTTTTAATAAATATAATGAATGTAATTGATCAATATTTACAATGAGATATGTTTGCATCAACAATACAAAGCTCTAGACATAAAGAATAGAGTCTCCAGGGTTGTGTCACCAATGAAATAGGGGAATAACCCAAATCAGTTATACACAGTGCATACAGACTAGCAGTGTGCAATACAGAGATGGACACAATCCATGGCACAACCCATGGTAAGATAAGACAGCAGTATACCTCTGTTGGATGACAACCTAAACCCTCAACGTTTCGGTTGAGTAAACCTTCATCAGGAGGGAGAAGCTTCTCCCTCCTGATGAAGGTTTACTCAACCGAAACATTGAGGGTTTAGGTTGTCATCCAGTAGAGGTATACTGCTGTCTTATCTTACCATTGATGTCTCTTGTTTCTGTTAATTGACTTACATGTATGCATTAGTGCTTGTTTATGTACCATGGATTGTGTCCATCTCTGTATTGCAAGAATTTTGTAAAGGACCAACCACATACAACCAGAACAGGCAGTGAACAGCCATGAATGTTCTGGTTGTATGTGGTTGGTCCTGAGGAAGGGGGCCACAGTGCACCCCGAAACGTCGACCAGAAACCAATCCTTGTTTTGCACGATTTATGGTGTTTGGATTACAAATATAAGCTCATTTACTTTTACCTTTACATTGGAGTGCTGGTTCTTTACAAAATTCTTGGACTTTGGCGGTGTCTCCGCGGACCGCGCACCCACCCGACATGGGATACATATGAGTAAGAGTGCGACAGCCATTAGAAAATTTTCCATCTCTGTATTGCACACTGCTAGTCTGTATGCACTGTGTATAACTGATTTGGGTTATTCCCCTATTTCATTGGTGACACAACCCTGGAGACTCTATATTCATTATGTCTAGAGCTTTGTATTCTTGATGCAAACATATCTCATTGTAAATATTGATCAATTACATTCATTATATTTATTAAAACTTGTCACTTTTTTGCATCATGTTGTAGTTGGATGTTCATTAGATATAGCATATCTCTTCAATTAGTAATGAATCAGCCTGCCCAAGGGTAATTCCCTTTTCGATGGAATTTTTAAAGTATATATTTTTTTGTGCCAAAAGATGTCCTCCAGGTACTAAACTTTATGTAGTATTTTTTTCCTATGTTAGTAAATGTGTGTTTTATGGAAGCAGCTCTCACTACCTGCAGTCTGTTGCTACTGGCCATGTGCACCTAGTCTGTACACCAAGAGTAGAGAAGTGATCCCTGTACACACAGAACACTGCTGCTATGGCTGCGACCCTGTCTTGTCTGACTGTATCTCTATTCAAAGCCTTGTTGCTGTTCCTGCCTTTCCGATGGCATCTTCAAGACAAGCCCTGTTGCTGATTATGTGACCATGGCCTCGATTCAACAAGAGTTGAAAAAAATTCTCATGATAGTTATAAATTCACTTCAAGAGAAAAAAGCCTGAGAATGTTACTGAATCACCAGATAAAAAGTCAGTGAAAGTCAATGGCAGCTTTATCTACAGTGTAGAAAGGAGTAAACAGTTCTCTACTTTTCTTAGGAGTAAAAAAGTGCCATTGTCTTTCATTGTTTTCCTAGCTGGTGATTCAGTAACAGTGACATTCTCAGGCTTTTTTCTCATTAATTATATTTTTTACTACCACAAGAATTTTTTTTTAACTCTTATTGAATAAAGGCCCACGTCTCTGTGCAAAGTGTGTTGCCAACCTTGCTGTGTCTGACCAAATCTCCATACCAAGCCTTGTTGTCAACCCTGCCTTGTCTGACTATTTCTCTGTGCCAAGCCCTGTTGCTGACTTTGCCTTTCTGACCACACTTAGGAATAGGTGGAGATAGAGAGAATCACATATTGGATCAATACTTTCTGACCACACCTTCACGCCAAGCCCTATCGCTGACCCTACCTCGTTTGACCATATCTTCATGACAAACCTTGTTGCAGATCCTGCCATGGATGACCGCAATTCTGTGCAAAGCCCTGTTGCTGCCTCTGCCTTTCTGACCACACTTAGGAATAGGTGGAGATAGAGAGAATCACATATTGGATCAATAAAGTTTTAACGCTATGAAATTAGTATTTGTAATACTATACAATCAAAGGTTACACTGTATATAGGATCTATATATAGTATATAGTATATAAGATGACCCTTTTGTTTAGCCAGCATGGTTGGTTTCTTAATTAATATGCAGCATGGTGGGAGACATTCCTTTGTTCTGAAGACTATCTTGGTAGCTTTCGTCCTGAGTTTAGTTTCATGTGTGCTTTTGCATGCAAATTAAGTTGGCCAGCAGAAAATAACCTGTGACAGTTGTATCTGGGCCAATCAAAACCCCCCTCGGCTATTTCAAATGAAACAAAGGGGTCAGCCTGGGAAAAACAGCTGGCTGGTGAGAGGCAGCTGAAGGAAACATACAGAGTCTTGCTTTGAATAGAGACCGACACAGACGGACGAGGATGAGACCTGCTTTGTAAACTTGAATACAGCAGCCATCTTCTTTGGAGATTGGATGAGGCCTGCTGATTTCTGCTTGGACCAGGTTAAACAATTGAGTAATCCATTTTCATATATGTTTCGTTTTTGCCTGTTTCGAGGCTTTATGTGTTTGTAACAGTGCTTGTAGCATTTTTTTTTATATCTGTACATTTTTTTTGCAAGCAACATATAAAAATAACTTTTTAAAGTGCATCATTTAGCATTTCCTTGGAGTTACTGACAAATGAACTTATTAGACAATAGCCTCGATTCAGAGAGACACAAAAAACTTCAGTTTTCGTGCCGATTTTTTTGTGAAATGTTTCCGTTCTCGTATGAGCATTCGAGCGATTCAATGCATGCATTGAAAACCTTCTGTAAAGTTTCCGTCCGTTCGTACGGCAGATTACGAATTACGAGGATGTCATTTTCCATCCAGACTTTTCCGTTTCATTTTCACGTTACAACGTAGGCTTTCGTTTTTGCCCTTTTTCCATCGTATCCTCCAACGTGGTCCCTGTTAAAAAAACTTAAATTAAAATTTTGGTATAACCTTGTTGGGGTCATACTGCAGTGCCCCCCCCCCCCATATGGTCCAAACACCTAAGTCTGGACTTCAAAAGCCAGAGGGCCCTTGCCACCACGGCCCGGGTTTTGCATAGTGCCCGATTAGAGACCCCTGGCCCGCATTCTGCAGGCAAAGAACGGGCATCAAGAGCAAGGGCGAGTGGCACATCTTGCGGTTCCTGCAACCAAATATAAAATAATTACACAAAGCAAAGGTAACCAACTAAAACAATAACTCCTACAACAAATTAAGATTCAAGTTCAACAATCCAAATATAATTCACAAAGGACATAAGTCTAAAAAAATATAGCAATTATATGGATGTGTGGGAAAATAAATGTTTACATGCTAAGAACTAAATTAGGTCAGCATAAAAATGCATCTATAAGGTATACATGAAATGTATTGATTCAGGTATGCATTGCTATACAATTTATGGCCTTGGCCATGCTGATACATGCAATGCCTTGGTGCTAAAGGCGCGCAGACTCCTCCACATAGCCGCAAAACATGTTCAACAATAGCAATCCGAACCCTCAAAGGTCTCGCAAGTGGATCGGAAATGAAACGGATTTATAGGGTGGTGATCCGTCAGAAATCAGCTCTCTGAATCAGACAGAAACCATCCCAACAACGGAAGTTATCTGAACGAACGGAAAATTTCCGATTTTGTTTGGAAATGTTTCGATTTGCTTCCATTCATCGAAAGAGCATATACACATTTTCCTGAACGTTCGTGCGAGTAGAAAATGGATGAAAAAAAGCAAAAAAAAGACTAACACCCACCAAAACTTTCACAGACAGCTACGGAAGTCAGGACGAATGTGTCTCTGAATCGAGGCTAATGTGCTGTAATTTTAGAGATATACATATATTTGAGCTTTTAAGTTGCCTTATACATTTAAGGGCTGCAAATATACTTTTAGCAAAATTACCAAGCAAAACATCAGTGCACATGAATTATACTCCCTGTGTGAGAACACAATAGAAAATGACAACGTTTTTAAGCATCCTGCTCCCCCCCCCCCCCAGGGGCCCAAGCACATGTAGCCACGTTTGTTCGTATAACCCAGGATGTTGAAGATCTTCCGGAAACTGAAACAAGAGGATTTAACATTACGGCAGGTCAAAAAGAAGCATTAAGACATTTAGAGAACAACAAAAATCTAGTCATCAAACCGTACAACAAGGGGGGGGGGGCATAGATGTGATAGACTGTCAACAGTATGAAGCAATGTATCATTGTATCCTGTCAAATAAGGACTGGTATCTGGCCGCCCCAGCATCCAGGATCACCGGGACAGCCATGGGATTTAATGACATGGTGGGGGAGGCCCTACATGGGCTTAACTCATATGTAAAAGACAGCTTTTGGGGGACATGTCGATGTCACCAGGGGTGTTCCTGGTAACCCTAAATATTGATGCCCTCAGTATTCCTCATCCAGTATTCCTCATCACATGAGATTGAAGGCTGTGGATGAGTTTTTGAATCTGCTAGACATTAACAAACACAATAATTTTATTTTAAATCTTTTCCATTTCATCCTCTCCCACAATCTCTTCTTCTTTGATGGACAACCATACCACCAGGTACAGGGGACAGCAATGGGGACGACTTGTGCCCCATCGTATGCAAACCTGTACCTGGGTTGGCGGGAAAGGATATTGTGGAGTGATGATGAAATGGAGAAATAGCTGTAGCATGGTAAAAAGTGCCACAGGTATATTGACATTGTCCTGCTAGTATGGACAGGAGACTAACAATCTTTAAAAGATTTTGTACAAAATATCAACACAGATGACTGTATTCTATATTTCACCCTAGATTACAGTAAGCAGAAGGTGTCCTTTCTGGACCAAAGACTACAACTACAACACTTGTAATTAACCTTTCTAGAGAGACAATGGCAGTGAATACAATGTTGGGAGCAAGTAGCGCATACCCAAAACCCCTGAAAAGGAGCGTTTCATACAGAGAGCACTTTAGAGCATGGATGAATTGCTCCACAATTGAAGATCAGAGAGCGATGAAAAAACTCTGGTATAGCTAAAAAATATTGAAAAGTGCTTATTATAAAGCCAAGGCAAGAAGTAAACAGGACCTGCTCTTTTGATCATACCAAAAAGATAGATAACAGTCCGCGTCTCATTATAACATGCAATCAAGAGAGCCATGTAGTTAATATAATGATACAAAAGCAATGGTTTATACTACAGTATGTAAGAACCAATATCTTAGCATTTTTTTCCCCCGGGTTACTTACCGTTGGACAAGAAACATTAAAGACTCCCCAGTACACAGTCATTATACCAAAGAGATAAAAAGAAATGCTGTCCTACTAATGGAACATATAAATGTCACAGCTGCACATTGTGCAAATACATAAAAAATGGAACAGCAATGGAAATACCACAAGGTCCTACAATAGCCATGTAGCATTTTGTAAACTGTAATACAACTAATGTAATGTATGTATTGATATGTCCCTGTAATCAATTCTATGTGAGAAAAACGAATAGGCCTTTAAAAAAGCACATTTGTGAACAACAGTACAGTATTGTAAAAACACCTATAGGGCGACACTTTTTACAATACCACGCTAAAAATCCCATTGGTATGTATTTTCAAGGTTAAGATTGACTACACGAGAACCCAGAGGGGGGGGGGGGGACATATCAAGGGAAATCTTAAGAAGTGAAGCAAAATTAATTTACCAGTTAAAAGCCACTCGAGACCTGGGCCTAAATGAAACTTTCAGCTTTGCCCCTTGTAAATAATTACAACCTATATATCCTACCTGGCTTGTCTAAATATGTAGACAATTATATCACCTGGAACCAATATCACCAACTTTGATAACAATTATTATTATAAAAAAAAATCTATAAAAATATCAATGATTAACACAATAATAACTCATATCTGGCTAAGCATTGTAATATAACACTATGGCTAAGACTTGTAATATATATATATATTTATATATCCTGTCTGGCTCAGCTAAAATATACAACAAATATATATATATATATATATTTAAAGTGGACCAACACCCAGGATTTGAAGTGGGTGTTGGTCCACTTCAGTGGGGCATCCGAGACCAGGATGCCCCGCTGTGTGAAACCACCCCAAAAAGTACATTTTCGGCGACGAACAAGTGACGAACAAGCCGCCGCCGCCTCCCGCACGTCCCTCTTACAGGGCGCGCGCGTGAGGTGGCGGTGGCTGATCCTTCGCTGATAAGGTAAGGTTTTTTGGGGCTTTTGGGGGGGGGGGTTTCACCCCGCGGGACATCCCGATCTCGGATGCCCCACGGTGAGGGAGGTGATCGGCCCGGGAATCTTATAGATAGATCTTATAGGTCCACTTTAATACCTGGCCAATAGTAACACAATGGATAAATGTGAGATTGTAGTTCTATAGATATCCGTTATTTCAAAGAAATCATAAGTCTTACAATAAGTCTTACAAAACAAGAAGGTACAGCACGCTAGGATTGAGAGTTGTATGTCAGGCATATGTATATACGGTGGTTAAGGCAGCCTTAAGAGCATTCAAAGAAGACCTGACAAGCAAACAATATATTTCCCCTCCTTACAGGTGAAGCGGAACTCCAAGCTGGCAGCTTCGGCCTCCTCTCCCCCGCTGTTTCCAGGACTCTCGCCTTCTCCCAGGGCCCTCCTCCCAACAAGGCCCTCTTACCTCGTTAGTTATATTTCAATATTCCTTTGATGTCCAGACTTGTCCTCACAGTTTCAAAAAAGGAACAGAAAAAGAAGAAAGTAAAAAAAACAGGGAACAGAAGCAGTGGCATCTCCTGTGTTGGCTCCTTGTGCCTCTCTTGTGTGCACAGAGCTAAAGAATCCATGTAACAACCCTGCCTTCTCCTCATCGACTCTATCCAAGATTGGACCATTTTCCTCAATATTTCTCTTAGTTCTCTTTATGAACTTTCTGTGAAAATTTGATGTTGTTGGGTTTGGGTAACAAATTTTAAAAAGAGGGGAAAAAGAACAGGAGTAGAATGAAAGAGAAATAAAAAAAAGAGGACGAAGAAGCAGATTTTAACACTTAAACGTACTTGTTTTACCCTCTTCAAAACAAAACAAAAATTGGCAAAAAAAAAAAAATAGAGAGAAGAAAAGAAAAAATAGAGGGACAGAAGAGAATTTTAGTACCCTCCTATATTCACCTTGTAGCCTTTATTTTCAATTTATAAAATTTTTCTTACCTTTTACCGCGATCTGAAAATATTTCCACCACAGGCTAAATTACTTGATCTAAGATTGGATTATATTAGAGATTAGATTTTACTATTTTGTTTCAGTTGGAAAAAAAGAAAAGAAGAAAAGGAATAGAAAAGAGAAATAAAAGAAAAAAAGGAAAAGAAAAAGGAAAATAATGGGAGGGGAGGTGCAGAAGCAGATTTTCTGAACAATGGAGGGTGGTAATTTTAACATCTTCATTTTCATTTATTATATTTACCTAGTCACCTTTTATTTATCCTTTTATAACTTTTTTTACCCTCTCCTATGGTCTGCAGATATTCCTGCCACAGGCTCCATTACTAAGATTAGATCATTTTCGTCAATCAAAAAAGCCACATACAGTATAATATTTATACTCTTTTGTTTCAGTTGGTACTCTTTATCTACATTTTGGATTTTTGGGAAAATCTGATGGTGTTGGGGTTGGGGCAAAACAGAACAAATAAAAGGGAAAAGGGAAAAAGAAGAAAAGGAATAGAAAATAAAAATGGAGGAAAATGAAAAAGGAGGGAAATTAAAAAAAAGCTCCATACAGTATAATATTTATACTCTTTTGTTTCAGTTGGTACTCTTTATCTACATTTAGGGTTTTGGGGATAATCTGATGTTGTTGGGGTTGGGGAAAAACATAAAAAATAGATGGAAAAAAGAACTAAGGAATAAACAATAAAAAAGGAGGAATAAGGAAAAAAAGGAGGAAAATATAAAAAAGCCCCATAGAGTATAAGATTTATACTCTTTTGTTTCAGTCGGTACTCTTTATATACTTTTAGGATTTTTGGGAAAATCTGATGGTTTTGGGGGTTGGGGCAAAACAGAACAAATAGAGGGGAAAAAAGAAAAAAAAATAGCAAATAAAAATGGAGGAAAATAAAAAAAGCCACATACAGTATAATATTTATCCCTTTTGTTTCGGTCGGAACTCTTTATCTACTTTTAGATTTTTTTGGGAAAATCTGATATTGTTGGGGCAAAACAGAACTAATAGAGGGGGAAAGGAAGAAAAGGAATAGAAAATAAAAAAAGGAGGAAAAAAGGAAAAGGAGGAAAATAAAAAAAAAAACACATACAGTATAACATTTATACTCTTTTGTTTCGGTTGGTACTCTTTAGGATTTTTGGGAAAATCTGATGTTGTTGGGGTTGGGCCGAAACAGAACAAATAAAGGGGAAAAAGAAGAAAAGGAATAGAAAATAAAAAAAGGAGGAAAAAGTATTTTAGTAACAATACAGGGGAACTATTTGACCCTGTTTATTTCCCTTATTCACATTGTAGCCTCATATTTAAAGTGGACCAACACCCAGGATTTTCACTATCCTGGGTGTTGGTCCACTTCCGCGGGGCACCCCCGATCGGGTGTGTGAAACCCCCCAGAAAGCCCCAAAAACTGACCTGACCCTGCTCCCACGTGACTCGCTCCACCAATCACTGCTGACGGACAAGTGAGGTCCGTCGACGGACAGGGTGAGAGCGCCCGCCGCCTCTCGCGCGTCCCTCTTACAGGGAGCGCGCCCGCGCCAGCCATTCACAAACGGCAGGCGCGGGTTCGCGCCCTGCTAGAGGGATGCGCGAGAGGCGGCGGTGGAACGAGGAACGGGTAGGATTTGCGGGCGTCCTGGGGGGTTTCACACAGCAGGCAGGGAACTGATCGGCCCGGAAATCTATAAGATTAGATAAGATCAGCGGTGGGTGTTGGTCCACTTTAATACCATTTGTACCCTCTTCTATGATCAGAACTATTCCTGCCACAGGCTCCATCACTCGTGATTGGCTCAGTTTACAGTGGTAACAAAGCATGAGATTATGTAAAATACAGCAATGTGTAAGGGTCATCTCTAGTTCTTAATAAATAATAAATGATACTCAACTACATGTCTGTAAGTTCTTATTTATGTTTTGTTATACTAGTTGCCCTTTTTACCCCAATCCTTAGTGGATTATAATTTATGACGAAGAGATGTCACTTGTAAACCTCATTGGAATCATGAATAAATATGCTGCCATTAGACTTGTGTTTCAAGTACCTGTCTGTGTCATAAACATTTGTCTGCCGGAGCGAGGTATTTGGGGAATGTTTTTTATATTTTGGCTTTTATATCTTGTACGCACATTAGAGAAGGATGCTCGGTGTGTTGGAACCGTAGATGGATAAGACTGCCGGAGTTGTAAAGGTCAACACGAGTGCAGTTTACTATTATCTTTCAGGGAAGAAGGCTGCATGAGAGTAGGCGCATCTCAAATCTTATTCATGTGGGAGAGACGGCGAGGTGGAGAACATAAAATAGCACAAAAGTGATCTGTTCTTCCAGAAACTATAGTAATTACAGAAGGAAATAACACATAATACATCAATTTTAGTGTCTGTAATTCCGTAGGTAACATTCCTGTTGGCAAAAGCGTACTTCGAGCTTTTGAAAAAGTATCACCAAGCAGATACACTGATGATACGAAGCATGGAAATAAGGTGTTTTTTTTTTATTCAAGCTCCCTCATTTTAAAAATTCGATGTTCTCAAGGCAATCATTTTCTTTTTTAAGGGACAGAGTGTACTGTTTTTTTTTTTTACTCTGAGGCACTTTTATACGCTCCTTCGAATAGAGTTGTATCCATTTGAGGCTTAAAATACTGATTTGGTGTGTTTTGCTGTTTGGATTGGGAGCCGAAACAATGTCGGTGAAAATGCTTAAGCACTGCCTGTGAGGATTATGACAATGCACTCGCTGGGCTGATCTGCTTGATTGCAAGTTGTTAAGCACAGTTCCCCACAGGTGGCCCCCAGAACAAAAGATATTGTGGGTCCCGGTCGCACCTAGAATAAACCAAAGGGGCCCCCCCTACAGATAATACATACCGACTAGATCTCTTCAAAGAATTCCTCCCAGACATGCTGGCTCTAGTACTGTAGATGGAATTATGAAGTCGACGTGCACAAGTCAGTCTTTCAAGTTTGCAATTCATAACACCCACAAACATGGGTCTCATTTCATTCCAGGATGTTCAAGGCCTGAATTCTGCAGAACAAGGTCAGGAGCAATTTTAAATAGTGGTATCTGGTTTCATAGCACTGTGCATTGTGCTCAACTGGGTTGGTTGTTACCAGGATCGTATTTCTAGGATCTTCCACTAAAAAAGCTATGCCACACATTATATAGTTTTAGCATATTATAGCTAGCCACTGTTATGTAATCTGGGGGGTCACAGGTGACATGTGAAGTAGGTACAAGGACCCAGCAATGCCCCCTATAGCCATATGCATCACATCCCTAAGAACCTGAAACTAGTGGTAACTGACATACATTCATCTGCTCATTCTGATTGTAAGTTATCCACTTGTATTTGCCTTTTTGATCTATATATATATATATATATATATATATATATATATATATATATATATATATCAATACTTTATATGTATATTGTTTGCCTAGTGTGCCCTTAAGGGGATTAAATGTATAAATTAATATTGGGCTGCTTTGTTTCTTGATCCCAAACTCTCATCCATTAACGGACTGGCTGTACCAAACTAAAGCTGGTGGCCTTACTACGGGCTGGCAGGGCCCGGCCCATAGATGGAAGTGAAATGTCAGGTTCTTAAAGGCCTGTATTAAGGAAAACATACAGCGCAATCTCTGTGACAGCAATGTCAGTTGTAGCCATGAGGTACAGATTTTATAACACTGCCAGCAGAGGGTACAATTGTGCGATAGGGTACCTAGGTGTACTTTGTGATTGTGCTTCCACCCTTGGTAGCCACTGAACACCAAATCTGCCCATCGTGCAGGATCACCAGGGCGCCATGTGCATGTGGGTCACCACGTTGGGGTGAGACCTGTGCAGCGTTACCAGTTACCAGGTCTTTGCTTGTTTCTATGCTCCTTTCTTTGTTTGACTCGAATTCCCTCCTGCAACTTTGCCAGTGGATTACTTCTCAACGCAAGCTCCACCTGCTTTTGCACTACAAACCAGCTATGCTTGCCAACAACCTCATCCTGCTTCAAGACTATTAACCAGTTCTGTTAGGGTGCATCTCAATGCGAATCTTTATATGTGTTTAAAGTGAAGTACGTTGGGGGTGTCAAGTCAAGTTATATTTTAAAGTGTTTTCCCACCATCACAAACACTACCACCTTAAGCTTAAAATGCATTATTTAGTTGTATAGTTAATATGGTTAAAAAAAGACATACCAAGGGACGTTTGTACCTGATGAAACATTAATTCACTTAACCTATTAAAAGGACTTCTTGTAGAGACTCGAAAACAGCAAAGTTTTACAGCTCAAATTCATACTGACAATTGACTTACTGTATATATGATAATAATCACAGCTTCAACTTTATCATTGTTTTCTAATAGGCGCTTGACGTGTTTCACCAGTGTTTACCCAACTTCGTCAAAAGTCATTCTCTAATTCTCTAGCAGACTTCCACTTCAATGTACATTATTCATGGTGCCTACAGAGGGGATAACTGCTTCGTGATTTGCATGCTTTCTTGCTCAATGCTTTTCAATGCTATTTGTGTTTTGAACTCTAGATATTCGATATCAGGGCTTTAAGTATTGGTGTATCTGTACATGAGGCCCTAATTCCATATTTGACAGTAAATGTAAAACTTTACCTACATTTTATAAAGTGATCGTATCTAAATTGCATTAGTCTGTAATTTGTATTTGTTACGCGTTTCTGAGATCTAGAAACACTGCCGTAAAGCCCCAAAAAGTGTTGTTACAAATGTTGCTCTTCCTCCAAAATGTGAGAGACATTTGGAAATTGTATAAATTATACGTTATATGTTCTCACAGCATTCCAAATAACATTCATTATATTAGCGTGCATGTTCTTTGGCTTGTTTTTTTGTCTTTGGGAATGGGCACAGTGGACAATTAGCAAAACAAGTCAGTTACTTATAGAAGCACTTATATATTTTTGGTGCTGGTATTAGCTGAGCACTTTGCTATCCGACTTCTACATGTTTCTAAGTAATTATTTTTTTAAGTACGTCTTGGCTTTTAATTTACAGTTTCAGAATACAGAATTGCTTTTTTGCGAAGTGCAAGTTGCACACTATGAATTACTTTGGGCCGGTTACATTGAGCGGGGAATATAAACATATGCACAATTTACAGGATATAAAATACACCATAATAGTGATATTCAGGGAGTGCTGTTGTTTGGGATGCATTATTTAGTAACTGAAGAGCTACTGGGAAGTGTACCTAGAGGCTCTACAAAACAGCACCTTAAATGGTCTTCCAGACGTTAGAAGTTCAAAGCAATGCACTATGACCTGGGTAAGTGCAGTCGGAGTAGATTTTCTATAGTTCTCTTTTTGTATAGCTTGTGAATAGTTAGAAATGAGGCACCAATTTCCCTCTCTGCTGTTTTGAATGTTTTTAGTAGCCTGTCCTTAGCTTTCTCAGCTGTCCTCATAAGTGGTAAGCAGGAGAAACATAATACAGATCCAATAACTGTATTAAAGAACGACTAAAGCAGATTATTGGACAGACCAAGGCCTCGATTCATCAAGAGTTGAAAAAAATTCTCATGGTAGTAAAAATGTATTTCATGAGATAAAAGCCTGGGAATGTCACTGTTGATGAATCACAAGTTAGGAAGACAATGAAAGTCAATAGCACGTTTTTACTTCTGATAAAAGTATTTTTTTTTACACTGTAGTAAAAAGTACCATTAACTTTCATTGTCTTCATATCTGGTTATTCATCAACAGTAACATTCCCAGGCTTTTTTCCCATGAAATACATTTTTTACTACCATGAGATTTTTTTCCAACTGTTGATGAATCAAGGCTCAAAGGTTTGAGTTGTCGAGTTTGATTTGAGGATGGAAAATCTTTGTTGGTCTTTCGTGAGCACCGCAGAGGTATTCCTGTCCCATCGTAAGATTGTCAGTGAGGGTGACCCCAAGAAACTTTGTTTCCTTCAGTCTTTTTGTCTCCTCCCCGCAGATGCTTACTGGAGGAGTTCCTGCAGGGGCACGCCTAAAGTCAGTGACAATTTTAGAGGAATTTAGCACCAGATTGTTCTTGGTGCACCACTGCTCCAGTTACCCCAGGCCTTAGAGTCAGCGGAGGAGAAACAATCTTTATAAACAGGGAAAAAAGTAGTACCGGTGTTAATTATTCTTAAACCTAAGAGCAATGGTCTCAGTTTCATAGCGAGGTTAGGGGGTAGTAACCCCAGTATTTGCTGTTAAATTTATAATATATGTAGATTTATAAATATTGAGTTTAAATAAAAATAAGACTATGTCTAAACAGAGGCTAAGCTGTATAGTGTTGTGTGTTCTCTGCAAATGTGCGTTACTAACATGCAAAATCTGTGTCCTTTGTTTTAGGTTCAAAGGACTAGATTGGATTACTTCTTAATTGCTGGAGTACTCTAATGAATATATATTTGATGGTTTTATATACATTCATTGAGCAACTACCACATTTGTTTGGGTTGACTGTATTACACACAATCATAATTTATGTTATTTCTGGGTTACTTCTACACTATTTGGACCAACATTTTTTTGGATGAGTACTTCTGAGCCTATAGCGTAACTGATTTTTAATGTTTCTAAATATTATAATGGGTCAATCATTGACTGGAACCAGAACAGGTCAAATTGGCTTTAAAGCTTCAGTAATACTAAAGACACTCAAGGGACTCAATACTTTTTGCAAAGTAGCCCTATTAATTGTCCCATCAACAGTAGTTTCCTCCATTATTCCGCAGTAATCTTAGTTGAGGTAATATGAATATTAACATGTTCAACTGCATCGAGATACGGTTACGCCAAGGATTTTATAGTGTTCTTTGAAATTAAACACAACCCCGGCAATTCTTTGGGGCTTTGGTCTGCTCCGTTTATCTAATTTTACCCTTCAATTGTTTTTAAATGCAGAGTTTATAGCGTAATGTGAGATTGTCGAGAAAACCGCCAATTTGCGACGTGGGAATCTTTCCAAAATCTCATTATTTGTATAAACAGACTTACAAAGAGAACAACAGATTTAATCAACGCTTTTCCCCAGATTTATATTGGAGGGGCAGAAAAAACTTCGGCACTGTACAATTGTTGTATTAGCGAAACATCACTACGGTAATTATATTGTACTGAGATCGGATAGGGAGGGGAAAAAACAAGCGCGCCTCCGAGTCGGAATTCTTAAACAAGTACCAGATGGTAAAATAAATCTATTTTAGGTAAAATATTCCTCTACTTTTTTAGGAAACCTAACAAATGTAATGTTATTAACATAGTGATTTAATTTTTGGGGCCAACTACGTTTTAACTTTCTGGTTGCTTTAGAACATTTACAAAAGAGGTGCATTTGGAATATCTTTTTTTATACACCTGTTGAATAAAGGTTGTATGAGAAAGTTGAATAGAAAATAATTGAGGCTACTTTTACGCTTGTTTATATTATTATTATTTGTTTCTGTACCTATCTGACAGTTCAACCAAATTTCTAGTAAGCGCAGTGCATTTGACGAAAAATTCATGGCAGTCTCAGCAACTAGAGTCTAAGCCAATGGTAAGTTCCAAAGACGGCTCAGAAATATTTTACTAGTATATGTTTTGTTTTTGTAATAAAGATGATAAACTTTCTGTGTCCCAACAGCAAAATGGAAAGTAATCCTAATTTGGTGGGAACCTCAGAAAGAAAAAGAATTTTTAAGTAGCCACCACAATTTAGCAATAAAAATAATTTAAGTAATTAAAAAGCTAAGTAGCCGCAACAATTTAGTAATCATTCAAACCAGTTCCTTGTATTTAAAAAGTAAAAAAAAATTACATAAAGTTGGTATTCAAAAGTTTGCTAATTTTACCGCCATACAGAGCCCAAGATATGCCTTAGAAACCACTTTACGAGAATTTTTGGATTAGCCTAGAAATGTTAAAAATCTACAGAAATCGTAACCTAAGTAAATAACCGCATACCAGTGGGTGTACAAATATTGGAATTATACCAGTCATACCCAAATATTAGACTTTTTGATGACAACGCTTGCCACTTGGACCTCGATTTCCCAATAGTTTTTAAAAGAGTTTGAAGAGAACACAAGTTTAATTTACAAGTCTTACTAAAAGATTTACATAAGTTAAAGTTTTAAGTAAAAATAGCCTCTACATCACTTTTAGCCTGGGTTTCTTACTAATTTTGCAGTTTTCCTTGTTTAAACATCCCGTCAGGCCTGGTTGGAAAAGCATAGTCTCTAGTTTTGTTTCCAGGAAACTTGTCGGGTGAGATTTCTTTTTATTTGTCTCTCTAATAAATTAATTACAATAATTATCTAAACAAAAACTGAAGAAATGTATACCACCCAAATAAATTCCCTTTAGATTATTTAAAGAAAATCCTTAGGTCCCAAAGGAACAAGAATAAAAAGTTTTTAGTGGTTTCTTCTCCCCTATTTTCAAGACTAGTCTTTTTTAAACTCCTAGCTGGCTGTTAAAGAAAGTAGACCCTTTGGATGACTGTTCTATTGTAACTGTAGTGTCTAATTAAATGTTGCAGTGAGAGCTTTTAGAGCACCGGGGCTGTTTCCTCCGGCGGCAGCTGTTAGCAGATAAACACTTATTGTACAAAGCTAGAATTTTTGGATAGCTCTAGAAATGTAATAGCCTGCATGAACCTTCCCAGATACTTCCTAAGCATATTATTGCCCTTGCAGGTTTTGGAATTCGGCCAAACATACTGAAATGTAATGCGTTTTGATGTAAGTATCAAAGATGCCGGCAGTAACCTTAAAAATATTTATTTGAAACCATAAAATACAGCTATAGGGTGCAACCTAATGTGGCAAATGTTTAAACAGCATGTTAAAACAGCATCAAAGTACATCAAAGCATTACGGGTTCCAAATCATGATATCATAGATCGTGCAATATTGGTTATTTTTAATTTGGTGACCCCATATAGGTTCACAGAAACGTTTTTCAGCTCAACCACTAGTTTTGGGGTGCTCGATCGTGGGTAGTCCCAACCCACACAGAATCAATAGAACTATGATTAAGGACTGGGCGTCCGAAACGCGTTGGTGGCCATTTTGTTTACCCATATTTACCAGGACTTATCTACTGCTGATTACAAGGTTGGAAGAATTCTTCATTATGGAGATGATTTTAATGGAATTAAAAGCAAAGTTTTATATGAAGCTGTGCGGATCACCAAATTCTCTGGAAGCTAGAGCGCCGGCGGTATACGCTGGGGCGTCTGTGATGATGAATCGGATGCTACATGGCGCTGTTAGAGTCACTCACTTCATAAATGTGGTATTGCATACAGCGCCCAGCAGGCACCGTTCGCTACCTGTCGTTACCTGGCGCTATGGCTTGATGATTAAATCCCTTAGATAAATTCGGCCCAACAGAATCCTTTGCCCTCCTCCTTCACTTCTCCCCCACTTATGAAAATGAAAGCTTTCATCCACCAGCAATGAACCCGAAGCACAAAGTTCGTGTTCGTACCGAACCTTGCGAGAAGTCGAGTTCGGCTTTCGGCCAGACTCAGAAAAGCTGAGCAGACCCTCAATCAGCTTAACCTAATGCAGAGTGTGCAGCAGCAGCAGGCTGTCCAACTTCCCTGAGCCCAGCAATCCATTTGGTTTTGTTACCCGTCAAAATCTCAATGGCCCCAGGTTTCAAAAAGATGGCTGCCCCCATAAGTGAGTGAGAACACTGGCAGCTGGCACTAGAAATGCTGCTAGCTACTGCCAGTGTCCCCATTCATGGTAGCGGCCATCATAGACCAGAAGTTTCAGGCCCATGCTTTTGGTGCACCTTTGAACATTGCAAAGTACTCCCTGGGGTAAAATTACCGCAGGTCTAGAAGCAGTGCTGTAGCTGGTGCATGCCTTTGCTAGCCATTCACAAGTGGCTGATGCACTGGGGAAAGGCAGTAATGCCGCCGTGACCTGTACATTTGCTGTGGGATTGGGATTGGTGACCGAAAGGGGGGTTCACAGAGAGAGGCATACTGGAGTTGGAGACAAGGAAAGTGTCTTGGTCTTCTTTTAGTCATCAGCATTCAGAATGTTAAAAAAACGCTTAATGTTACTCACTATTTCAAAATTATTCTGATCCTCATCCATTTTCAGTATTCAATGCATGAATCTTTCTTTTCAGCTGTAATCCCACGGTGCATACACGGCTTTCCTCCAATCAGAATTTATTTCTGGTGATGCCAGGCAATCTGAATGGATCACATGATCTGGGAATGCATACTGAAGGAATCAAGTGCTGGACGCCTCCTTCTGGATCTCAAACTTTTTTTAAACCAAGCAGGGGCAGCCCCAGGTTTGTGGGGGCCCATAGGCAAGAGAGTCTAAGTGAGCCCAAAAGTAGTGAGTCACATGATGTCACCTTTTCAGCTGTGCTGCCACAAATAAGTCATCTTCTGCTGCTGATCGCCCTCCATTCCTTATTGCCTTCCCTATAGCCACCAATCACCCTCCAGTCCATATTGCCTTCCCTATAGCCACCAATCACACTCCAGTCCTTATTGCCTTCCCTATAGCCACCAATCATCCTCCAGTCCGTATTGCCTTCCCTATAGCCACCAATCACCCTCCAGTCCTTATTGCCTTCCCTATAGCCACCAATCACCCTCCAGTCCTTATTGCCTTCCCTATAGCCACCAATCATCCTCCAGTCCATATTGCCTTCCCTATAGCCACCAATCATCCTCCAGTCCTTATTGCCTTCCTTATAGCCACCAATCACCCTCCAGTCCTTATTGCCTTCCCTATAGCCACCAATCATCCTCCAGTCCTTATTGCCTTCCCTATAGCCACCAATCACCCTCCAGTCCTTATTGCCTTCCCTATAGCTACCAATCATCCTCCAGTCCTTATTGCCTTCCCTATAGCCACCAATCACCATCCAGTCCTTTTTGTCTTCCCTATAGCTACCAATCATCCTCCAGTCCTTATTGCCTTCCCTATAGCCACCAATCACCCTCCAGTCCTTTTTGTCTTCCCTATAGCTACCAATCATCCTCCAGTACTTATTGCCCTCCCTATAGCCACCAGTCGCCCTCCAGTCCTAGTTGCATTCTCTATTGCCATCAAGCATCCTTCAGCCCTTACTTCTTGCTTCGCTGCCACTAAAGACTCCATCATTGCTACCAGTTGTCCCCTGGTTCTCGCCACCTTCTGAGCTTTCATCAATTTCCCCCCATTCCATGCCACCTTCTCCATAGTTGCTGATCATTCCCTGTTGCTGAGGCCAGCCATGAGCAGGTCTGAACACAATACCCGGCATTCAGTGGTTCAGGACCACTGTAAAATAATACCAGTGGGCTTGAGTGGGCCTCTGAAAATGCCCAGTTGCCCAGGTTTGCCCTGTGCTAGTGCCGGCCCTGACGCCAAGTACCCCAAGCAACAATGACCTAGCTGGTGATTCTGCAACAGTGGAATTCTCCCACAACGTGATCCCCAGGCTTTCCGAATGGCTGGGTGTAGGAACATGTTTGCCCGAACAGCTTGCCAGGGAAGCGGCCAGATGGTTGCACCCTGTCACAGTTTTAGAGAGCTAATAGACTCTCTCAAAATTGCCGGATGTGTGGCTTTGGCGGTGGAAAATCTCGGTTCTCAAAGAACCACCGAGGCAACAGCAGCGCCCGGCTGCTCAGACGAGGGGACCCAGTCTGAAGGGCAATCGGTGGCTATAGGCAACAGCAGCGTCCGGCTGCTCAGACGAGGGGACCCAGACCCTGAGCAGTGGACCCAAATTTGGGTTTTCATCGGCTTTAAGTGGTCCTCAGCATGTAGAATGTTGGAAACTGCTTAATGATGACATCTAAAAAATTTAAAGATTAACCTGATCCTCATCTTTCCTGATCTCATCTCGTTTTTTCAGCTGCAATCCCAAGCTACATACACGGGCTTTCTTCCAATCAGAATATATTTCTGGGTGATGTCATCAGAATGGATCACCTTATCCGGGAATCCATACTGAAGGAATCAAGTGCTGGGCACCTCCATCTAGCTCAGTGACTTTTACGCCAAGCAACAATGACCTAGCTAGTGATTCAGCAACAGTGGGATCATCAGGCCTTTTTCTCATAAAGTGAATTTTTAATACCATGAGAATTTTTTTGGAAAGGATTGTGATCTGCTTTAAAGCGGATAGAATCCCTTGCGACTGTGCCCTGGAATCTAAAAGATTCCAGGCCCGGCCATTAGCGTACCCCCAGCGTCCTGGGAGGGTTTCACACAGAGGGGCATCCAGTGTAGGATGCCCCTCTGTGTGAAACCCTCCCAGGACGCTGGTGATCTTACATGATCCTGGTTGGTCCCGCAATGCAATCTTCAGTGGCACCACATCCCCAGGCTTTCTGAATGGCTGAATAGCGTGCCGAGGAAGCGGCCAACCGGCTGAACCCTGTAACAGCCAGCAATTTGGAAAGAGCCTATTGGTGACCTAGCTGGTGATTCAGCAACAGTGGAATTCTCCCACAACGTGATCTCCATGGGCGCCACATCCCCAGGCTTTCCAAATGTCTGGGTGTGGGAACGTGCGTGCCTGAACAGCTTGCCAGGTAAGCGGCCAGATGGCTGTACCCTTTAACAGCTTCTATTTTAGAGATCCAGTAGGTTCTCTCAAAATTACCAGGGGTGTGGCTTTGGCGGTGGAAAAGCCCGGTTTTCAAAGAACCACCGAGGCAACAGCAGTGCCCGGCTGCTCAGGCGAGGAGGGCCCAGACCAGTGGTGGACATAAAACTGGGTTTACATCCACATCCTCAGAATGCAGAATGTTGGAAACTGCTTAATAATGCTCCCTAAAACATTTTAAAGCCAACCTGACCTTCATCCATTTCCAGTTTACGTTATATGAATGTGTTTTTCATATCCGCTATCCTGCGCGCATGTATTTTTAGCATGGCTTTATTTTTAACTGTAACAAAATGAGTCTCCAGCGACCTGCTGACCTTCATTTCGACTCTCCATAGACCTCTAAGATTGGCTAGAAACACTTTTTTCATTATTACTACCTACATTTTACCTTGGGGCTACGATACTTGTTGACTTCCAGCAGCCCGAGAGGATTTAATGTAGATACCAGATAAATAATCCTAATTAAATGCTGTTCTGTGACGACCATTTATCGCAATATCATGTTCGATTAGACATTTGTGGATAAATAGCTCATCATTGAAAGCTATTTTTAGTTGTTCTAAAACTATTTGGGTATGTATCATACTGTTACCTGTAAAATTTCTTGGTGGTAACAAAATTATTTTACCCCCCAAAAAAAAACAAAATTAAAATAAAAAATCACCTACCATATTTTTCGCACTATAAGACTTATTTTCCCCAAAAGTTGGGGATTGTCCGTGCGTCTTATAGGGCGAATGTAAAAACGAAAAAAAAAAAGAAGATGGAGGAGCGGCGGGCTCTGTCCGCATCCCCACCGCTGCTATCACTGTCCCCTCCTCCTCCACTGTCGCTCCTCCATCTTCTTCTGTCCTCCAGCCACTGCCTTTTCCAGCCAGGGCACACGCAAACACCTGGTCCGGCAGCCAATTTGGCGCAGGCCACACCCGCTGGTCGAACCAGATGTTTGCGTGTAACCTGGCTGGAAGAGGCAGCAGTTGGAGGAGCGGCGAGCGCTGTCGCCGTCCCTGCCACTGCTGCCTCTTCTGGCCAAGGCACATGCTGGCGTAGGCCACACCCACCCGCTGCACGGTGTTATAGCGTGCAGCGACTGCAGCTGGAGGCCAGGAGCATGTAAGTTGACTTTTTTTTTTCTATGTTCTTCTGCTGGGGAACAGAGGGGGGGTGCCACACTGCATATAGGAATGGGATGGGGGGGTGCCACACTGCCTATGGAAATGGTATGGGGGATGCCACACTGCCTATGGGAATGGGAGGGGGGATGGCACACTGCCTATGGAAATGGGATGGGGAGAATGCCACACTGCCTATGGTGAATGGGAAGGGGGGGATGCCACACTGCCTATGAGAATGGGGGGTTGCCACACTACTTATGGGGAATGGGATGGGGGGGAATGCCAAGCTGTCTATGGGAATGGGAGGGGGGATGCCACACTGCCAATGGGGGGTGTGCCACACTGCCTATTGGATTGGGGGATGCCACACTGCCTATGGGATTGGAGGGATGCCACACTGCCTGTAATTGGAGGATTCTGCACCTAGGCTATTATTTGGTTCAGAATATTATTTTTCTTATTTTCCTTCTCCAGGTGCATCTTATAGGTCGATGAATGTAGTATTACACAATCTAGGGCCAGGCAATCAGGTGTCCAAGGGCCCTATTCAAAGAAAAAAATTGTATAGTGAAATACAATATTAAAGCACCTCTTTGGGAATGTAGACACGGGCTGCACATGCACTGTGGGAGCGCCAGCAAACCCATAGGGTTTCACAATAAGGGGCATCCTGGCATGGGGAATTGTCTGGGAATTGCACATATGGTCATCCAATTTCCACTCCCTGTGGCATCCCAAACTAGGATTCCCCACTGTGTGAAACCCTATTAAATCGCTGCACCCACTCACCTAACCTTGTTTCAATGACACATGCGCATGTCACGGCCTCGCTATACCTATAGCTAGATTGTCCCTTTTTTCTTTATTGCATGGCACGGCCTGCTTCGGTATTCGTAACAGTTGGGTTATTCCGCCACAAGGTGGCGCAGTGTACTGCAGAAGAGCTGTGGCATCTCCCAGCCCCCTATAAAAACAGGCTTAACCATGTTAAGGGAGTTCCCAGTGTTTCCTCTGCAGTGAAACTGCGAAAATAGAAGATGGCTCTCTCTCTATGCGCAGGTGAGCGGGGCAACCGAGCCTGCGGCCCTGCAAGTCTATTTCCACCTGTTTCTGGACCCTCTCGGCCTCCCAGCCTTGGCTGACAGATCGGGGGTAGAAGAGCACTAGGGTCAAGTGCTTCTGGAGCGTAGCACCAAGCCTCAGACCCTGTAACACAAAGAGTATCCGGCCATAGGCTTTATGGTGAGCCTACTAGGGATGCGGAGTTCCTGTCCTGGCTTCTGAGGGGGTGAGTGTTTTGGGGACTGTGTCCCCTTCTTTTCCTTCAGGGGTCCCACCCCCCCCTCCTGGCCGGGATACTCGCCGCTGCCTTCTCGTTTCTCTCCCCCCCCTCTCTGACTTTGTTCGGGGGGGGGGGGGGTAGTGGAGAGTGGTATTAGTTGTGGTGTTTTGGCCGTTTACAGTGTGTTTTTTGCCCGCTGTGCCGCTGTGTACTGGATTTCTCCCTTCCGGGCTGCAGCGCCGTTTCCTCCGATGTGTCGCTTCATCCTGCGGTCTGTGCCTTGGTGATCCTGCGGTGTTCTTGGTCCGTGAGTCCCCCTAGGGGTTTTTTTTATTGGTCTCTTGGGGCATGTGCTGCGGGATGCTCATGTGTCATTTTTACTTATGTCTTTCAGGCGGGATACCAGTGGGTTGTGGTTTCTCCCGGCTCTACTCCTTCCTCCCCCTCATCCCCCCCCACCCTTTGCTGATCTGGGGGCATCCCATGGGAGGGCATCCCGTGTGGCTTTTGTATTAGCCTTTACCCAGCACTGGCCTATTGCGCCTGTGTTAATCACCATATGGAGGCTTCTGGGGATAGCGTGCTTGGGAGGCCCTTCGGGGCAATCCCGGCTGTGTTCCATGTGTGATATATCAGTGTCAGGGTGTGTGTGCCATGCACTCAAAGTGTCCTTGCGCTCCAGCTTGGATTGCCTGCATCGCTTCCCAGCTCTGCCCCCCCTTCGGCATCACCTACCCCCCCACTGCTGCAATCAGCTCCCAGTGAGGGGGATGCTAGCAGGGGGTCACAGTCTGATCTGGCACTTCGTGTGGCCAACATTGAGAAGCAGCTTGCCGGGCCTATTCCTAGAAAGGCCTCGGGCAAGAAGCGGCACCTGACTTCCACACCCTCCTGCTCCATTGAGGATTATGAGGAGTTTGATGCCACTGGTGGACTTTATTCCCTAAAAATATAGAATGTAACACCGCGCTAAAATCTTATACCGTAAAATCTACATATAAAATATTCTCTCCAATGTTTACTTAAATTTGCTACAACGTGCCAAACTTTTCATCCAAAAAGAAAGTCTCACAGCAATAAACAAATATAAGACACGGAGCAATAAGGACACAAATAATTGTGATCACAAAACAGTCTTTGAAATAATTCTTAAGGAGGTATCCCACGGTGCATGCACATCCACAAATCAGGGTCTTGCCACACGTGCCCGCCACCTCCACACCTATACGCTTACCAGATTAAAGAAATTGAAAAGCCTTAGAGCAATTTCAGCCACTGAAGAATTCCATACAATTCGATGCTTCAATCTGTAGTATATATATTCCTCCCAAACGTTTGCAGGATCCAATCATAAATTTAAAAAAGCACAAAGAAATCTAGTGCAACCCCATCAAGATTTCTTTAAAAACGAATTTAATGAATAAAAATGCACTCACATTTCATTGAAGTAACATACGCCTGTATATAGATGCAGTGGCGTTGCTAGGGCTGGTGTCACCCGGGGCGGTAGGAAATGGTGTCACCCCCCCCCCCCCCAAAGAAAAAAAAATTTTGTATGTTGAAAGAACTCAATGTTAATGCTCTTAAAAAATAACGTTTATTTTAAATGCAACCTTTACTGAATAAATAAAAAAAATTACCCCCATACACCAGCATCCCCCCGTCATCAATAAGCCTGCACCCCCATACGCCAGCATCCCCCCTGTCATTACCCAGCCTGCACCCCATACCCCAGCATCCCCCATCATTACTCAGCCTGCCCCCATACCCCAGCATCCCCCCTGTCATTACTCAGCCTGCATCCCATACCCCAGCTTCCCTCCTGTCATCGATCAGCCTGCACCCCCATACCCCAGCCCCCTGGCTGTCATTACTCAGCCTGCACCCCATACCCCAGCCCCCTGGCTGTCATTACTCAGCCTGCACCCCATACCCCAGCCCCCTGGCTGTCATTACTCAGACTGCACCCCATACCCCAGCCCCCCTGTCATTACTCAGACTGCACCCCATACCCCAGCCCCCCTGTCATTACTCAGACTGCACCCCATATACCCCAGCCACCCCTGTCATTACTCAGACTGCACCCCATATACCCCATACCCCCTGTCATTACTCCGACTGCACCCGATACCCCAGCCCCAGCATACCCTAGCATCCCCCACACACACCATAGCACCCCCTGTCATCACTTATACCAGCCAAACCCCCGCCCCGCGCAGCACAGAACAGCTTTTGACTTACCTTACAGTCAAGTGATGGGGAGGTCACGTGATGCCGCCAGCGAGTCGCGGGTGTTCTTTCCTCTCCAGCAAACGAGCGCCTGCGCCTGTGATTGGCCGGTGCCCGGTGGAGCCACGCACCAGCCAATGAAAAGCTGAGTTTTGAGTTTATGGGGAGGGGCGGGGTTTATCAGGAGCAGGCGCCGAAGGAGAAGCGGCGCCTGCGGTGTGATGCTTTTTTTTTTTTTTTTTTTCACACCTGCCCCTGGAAACGCGCGGACGGCGAGCGCAGCTGCGCGGGGAGGCGGGCACGGGTGCGCGGCCGCGCGGCCGCGCAGCTTAGCGGGAACACTGCCCACCAGGTCCCATGGTAGGGCCGGCCCTGGGTGTGCGGTGTCACCCTCTAGGTCTGGTGTCACCCGGGGCGGTCCGCCCCCCCCGCCCCCGGGTCGCTACGCCACTGTATAGATGTAGGTTAAGAGGGAGTCCTTTATCCCCTTATTCCATACGATCGTCAGTGTGGGCGCCAAATTTGAAGCAAGTAGAGAACTGCCTTGAAGTCCTATAGCTGAACTTGCTGAAATTGCTCTAAGGCTTTTCAATTTCTTTAATCTGGTAAGCGTATAGGTGTGGAGGTGGCGGGCACGTGTGGCAAGACCCTGATTTGTGGATGTGCATGCACCGTGGGATACCTCCTTAAGAATTATTTCAAAGACTGTTTTTGTGATCACAATCATTTGTGTCTTTATTGCTCCGTGTCTTATATTTGTTTATGACTTTGAGGCCGATTCATCAATAGCGCCAGGTAGCGACAGATGAGCGACTGTAGCGTGATTTTTTCAGCGCCAGCCAGTATTCGCTGTGCTTGGCCGGCATTAGCTTGATGACAGCGACTCAGTCGGTGTGCGGTAATGTTGAATACGGGCTGGGGGGTCGCTGTTTCACAGGTCCAGCGTTGTATGTGAGCGCCTGACAACGAATGGCCAGAGCGAACGGCTAGCTTCATATTCATCAAAAAATCACGCTCCGAATGTGCTGTCGCTGTCCATTCCTTGTTTAAACCCCAGAGCGCTGGCGGCGATCTGTATTAACTAGTTTTTAACCCCTAAACAACCATATTTTTTGAATGTAACATTATACATGTTTTTAGAATCATTTTGTTATATGAATACATTAATCTCAGACCTGTTAGATCAATTCTGCACATATTTTTTTTTTTTTTTTTTGACTTAAAAATAAATCCTAACATTGCAGAAGTGTTCTCCGATTTTTTGACATTAAAAAAAAAAAAAAAAAAAATTATTACCAATTAATCATGAATAATTATAGATTGCTCCATTGAAATGCATTGGACATCGCCAGGGAGCGACAGCTCATACCTGGCGCTGTGAGGGAATTTGCAGCGGCGCTGTTCGGTCCAGGCGGCTTCATGATGAATGCCGCGCTAGCCGTCGCTCTCGCCGGCGCTAGCCTCATTTTGCTTGATAAATGCGTCATTGTGACCGCCGCCGGGCGTACTTGAGTCGGTAGTCGCCGTTAGCTGCCGCTACCTGGCGCTCGTCGGACACTACCTGGCGCTATCGCTTGATGAATAAGGGCCTTTATTCCCTAGTGGAAGAGGAACTGTTCCAGGACTCTGACTCCTCTGGGGCCAAGGGCCCCCACAAACCTGGAGCGGGCCCTGCAACTAGGCTTTAGGTCCGTTTAAATGGCTTTCAATAAGTTGAGTGATTATCCTTTAGCATAACTTCAGTGTTTTCTAAGCAGCGTCAGCAGTTTCCCGAGTGACTTTCTCGTGGTCCAGAGCGTCTCCTCCACACTTTCAGAGTTGGCCGTTTTCCTGATGCTGGTCCAGGAGGTTTCCGCTTGGTCCCGAGCTGCAGACATCACATTGACAGCAATGTAAAGTGCACTTCATTACGCCGGCCAGACTTCTCATGCTGAGTGTGGAAATTAATTGAGCAGATTGAAAGCACAAAGCAGCGTTGTCCTGTTAAATTAAGAGCCCTAATGACGGATTTAAAGCATGATGGATTGTGTTTTTGTTTCTTAAATTCAGGGCAGGGATCCAGAGTTAATGGTACGTGTTTATGCGCACTGTAGCAGCGGGGGCGTCTCATCATTACTTGGGGTGGGGAGGGGATATCAGACCTAAACTTGACCCGGAACCCTTATAGAAGTCAAAGGGAACCAAACTGGCCTAAAATGGCTGTAAAATGGTCATTGTAAGGGCTAGGGGGCTGCTGTGGCTGGTGTGGGGTGGGGTGCAGGAACCCCTTTATGCTGCTCTGAGTGGGGTTGGGTTCTTTTTAAAAAATGTAAAAAAAAAGTGAGGTACCCTTTCCAATGTTGCAGTGTGGGTGCTGGGTGCAGCGGAGTTGTAATCCAGATAGACAATAGTGGTATAACAGGAACTAGCTTTACTGGAGCATAAATGCCAAAGAGAATGTCACCTTACATGGTGGCTTAAACCAAAGACAGGAAGAGAAGAACTTGCAGTGATAGATATTACTGCTCGAAGTACAGGAAATAACACAGCAGAAAAATACATAGAAGCCCTACATTTGCGCATCGGTAACAGCGCCATCTAGTGTCACAACCGCAATAGCTGCAAACTGCAATAAAAGCAAAAGTCTCTCTAGCATAGACTGAGCTGGAAGTCTGTTGTACAGTTTCTCCAACATCCAAGGCACTAGCCGACCCAGCACACCAAGCATAGGGGCAAATAAGCCCAGAGCCGAAGAACCAATGTCAGAACCATGGCCCTGGTGCATTAATAGCCCCTATGCCCTTAGGCCAGGGTGTAATTGGGGGGGGGGGCACATACCCAGGGTGCAGCAGGTTGGGGGTGGGTGCCAAAGGGTGCCTGAGCACAGGTGGGGGACGCCATTCCGAATCTTGGGTGCCAGAAAGCCTAGCTACTCCTCTACCTTAGGTAGGCATTTGGGAAAACTGCAAGCACAACAGAATGATAGCCAGCCACGGTTTCCATTAAAAAGTCAATCCAAAACTTTATTTTCTCATTCCATTAAAATCGAAGGCTCAAAAAACTCAAACTCAAATGTAACAAACACGTCTACGCGTTTCGAGACAAGCAAGGCCCTTAATCATGACAATTTCCAAACATAAGGCAGTGAAATTTAAAGTATAGCGGAAGATAAACTCATTAGACTTATCACAATAATCACTGCATGGTATTTTTAATGGAAACCCTGGCTATCATTCGGTTGTACTTGGAGATTTGGAGTGAAGCGCTCCTTGCCGCGCCAGATGATTTCCTTACACTTGGGATTTGGATCATGCTTAAGGTAGAGCTGACCACATGTTTTTCATATTTTTGGGAAAACTGGTTAAAATAGTCCCCTGTCTGTGTTCTGAGGTTGCCCCCTAGCTACTGGAGCCCACCCCCACACTCCCCAGTGACAGCTCTTACTGTATATGCCCAGAGAGGAGTGGAGGAACCTGACCTCCATGTGAGCGTCGTCTTCTGGCAGAGCTCCAGGGAGGGGGGAAGCTGGCCACCCTGTTCGGCATTCAAATATTGACATGGACTTTCGGGAGAAGTCCGTGTTCCAGGGACAAGGACACCACAATTTTGATATTGAATACCGAATACTTTATTGACTGCCAAATAAGTACAGGATACATACAAGGAATGCTTTTTGGCAGGAGATTCCCCATTAGAGCTATAAACAATAACATATAATACCTATAATACATGTAATACATAGTAGTAACACAGTAACATAGTGACAGGTAAAAGTTCAGTGCAGGTTATTCAGTGCCTTAACGGCCAAAGGAAAGAAACTATTTTTGTGCCTGGAGGTTCTAGCTGAAAGAGCCATGTACCTGCGGCCAGAGGGTAAGAGTCTGAAAAAAGAATGTCCTGGGTGCGTTGAGTCCACAGCTATTTTTTTTAGCCTTTGTGCAGATTCTGCTCTTGAATTGTTCCTCCAGAGATGGTAAGGGGCATCCTATGATCCGCTTGGCAGTCCTGGTTCTCCTCTTCAGCCTATCTTTGTCTTTGGCTGTAGCCCCGCTGTAGCAGACAGTGAAGGAGGAGGTCAGAGGTGATCCTATGGCACCATTGTAAAAGGTTTTTAGGATCCCTTTTAGACCAGACCTGGGCATTGTAAGGCCCGGGGGCCGTATACAACCCTTTCATTGGCTCTGACCGGCCCGGGCTAAGCTGGCTGGCTCGAAGTCCCTCCGCTCGTGCTGCCTGATCAGACGCTCGGCTCACGGGCCACTTGGCTTCTGGCGAACGCGCCAGACCCGACCAGCCGAGCGGCCAATCGGCTGCTGCTTAAGTAATCGCCTGTGTACAGTGCGGGAGGTGCTGAACCCGCTGCGCCTGACAATGAAGAAGAGCCCAACCAGGGGAGGAGAAGGAGGTAGGCTCTGGCGCCATCTTGCCTGGGTGGAAGGGCAGGCCTCATAAGTGCCCTGATTGGAAGCCATCCTCGGGCTGCTGCTAAGCTTAAAGTGGACCAACACCCAGGGGGGATCGGCCCGGGAATCTATAAGATTCCCGGGCCGATCAGATCCCTCCCCACAGGGTGAAACCCCCCAGAAAGCCCAGAAACCTTACCTTAACCCCGTTCCAATGGCGCATGCGCAGGCCGCGGCCGCGTCTCGCGCTTCCCTCTAGCAGGGCGCGCACCCGCGCTGGCTGTTTGTGAATGGCCGGCGCGGGCGCGCTCTCTGTTAGAGGGAAGCGCGAGACGTGGCCTCCAGCGCTCAGAGCCTCTGTGGTTGGACGCCGCTTGTATGTGCATACCACAGCGGCTCTGAGCGCTCTGATTGGACGAGCGCCCGCGTAGGAACGTGGTGAGGTGAGTGTTTCTGGGTGTTCTGGGGGGTTACACACAGCAGGGCACCCCCGATCGGGGTGCCCCACCGAAGTGGACCAAAACCAAGGATAGTCAAAATCCTGGATGTTGGTCCACTTTAAGGGGAAGGAGAGTAAGGGAAGTGGGGCTGCATTTGCTCTGCCCAGTGTGGTGGAAGAGTGAGCTGCTGACATCTGTGGGGCGATATCCCCCCTTTCTGTGGATCCTATCAACCGGTATCACCCTCCCCTCCAGTTGTCCGCTAAGTGCACATGATGTCACAAGAGGACTTTAGCCTTCAAAATGTCCGCTAAAAAAGTAGATGCTGAATGCAGGGTTTTCCAAAAGAATTTACTGCTTTTTATAAAGAAATACAATTAATATTATGCAGAATTGAGTTCAGCCTTTTGGCCCGGCCCTCCACGATATTTTTAGCTTCTCATGTGGCCCCATGGAAAAAATAATTGCCCACCCCTGCTTTAGACATACCGTACGAACACCCAACTTTACAGTTGAACATTGCCACTCTAATTTTTTGCTATGTCATAGTTACATAGTTACATAGTTACATAGTTACATAGTTACATAGTTAATACGGTTGAAAAAAGACATATGTCCATCAAGTTCAACCAAGGGTGTTGGGGTGGGGGAAGTTATTTTTTATTTCATAGGGGAAGCTATTTATTTTATTTTTTGTCTTTATTTTTTTTTATTGATAACCATTAGTAGTAACTGTTAATGTTATTTTCTTCAAAATAAGCATCTAATCCTTTTTTGAAGCTGTCAGCGGTTGATGCTGTAACAAGCTTCTGTGGGAGGCTATTCCATAGATTTATAGTTCTTATGGTAAAAAATGATTGTCGCCTCCGGAGACTAAATTTCGTTTTTTCCAATCGAAGGCAGTGCCCCCTTGTCCTTAGAGAGGATTTTACGTGAAATAGTGTTCCCCCATATTTTTTGTATGGTCCATTTATATATTTATACAAGTTAATCATGTCCCCCATCAGCCGTCTCCTCTCAAGACTAAACAGATTTAATTCTCGTAATCTTTCCTCATAACTAAGATCTTTCATTCCCTTTATTAGTTTGGTGGCTCTCCCTTGCACCCTTTCCAGAGTCCGGGCGTCCTTTCTATGAACGGGTGCCCAGAACTGGACGGCATATTCCAGGTGAGGGCGCACCAGTGCCTTGTATTCCATACAGGTCTGCTTCCTCTCGAAAGAAGTCCTAGGCCCTTATTTAAGAAGGGATAGCGTCAGGTAGTGGCTGGTTAATGAGAGGTAGTGACAGGTAGCGACTGGTGAACGCCGGACACGGCAGCAATTACACATTTATCAAGCAGAATCTGTTTAGCGACTGGGATAGCGCCATGTAGTGTCTGATTCATCATTTTCACAGCCTCAGTGAACAGCGCCAGCGCTCAGCCTTGCACAGCGCCAGGTATGACCTCTCGCTACCTGACACTCTCCCATACATTTCAATGGACGAACCTTTTCTTCTCTTTAAACGAGGTATTTGTTTTTTTTGTTTTTTCCAAAAAAACACAAATAATTCTGTGGCCTCTTCTGGCATTGAATAAACAGTTTTTTCATAATTTTTTCATTTTTTATATATTTCCTCAGAAATGACATTACAGCTCTGCCATTAAAGTGTTCATGTTACAATGTTGTTACAATGTAATTCCATATGTTTTCGCTTTGTTACTAGTGGATAGATGCTTGAAAACAGACTTTAATCACACAGCCTCCTGCGCTCTGGGCTACAGAGAAGTATATTTCAGCGCCAGAGATTTGTGAGGCTGTTTTTTTGATGAATATGGTGTGAGTCGGTCGCTATGACCAGTCGCTAACATGCGCTCCCATACAGCGCTGTACTGGTCAAATAGCGACTCCTCACAATGTATTCAACATTACTGCACAGCGGCTGAGTCGCTATAAAGTAGCGACCCACAGCTGAGCACAGCGACTACTAGCGGGCGCTCTGAAAATGCCGCTACAGGCGCTCATCTGTCGCTACCTGGCGCTAATGATGAATCAGCCTGCTAGTTAGCTCACATTCTGATACCGCAGACGTAATATAGTAGGGAGTTTTTGCCTGTTAAGATAGACAGCTATAAATATTAGCACCTTACCCTTTGTCAAATTTATATTAAAGCCTTAAAAATCCCTTTATATTAAAAGAGAGAATAAGCTGCGCTTGAGCGTCCCAGTCATACGTGTGTGATGTTTGCCTCTTTGCCTTTCATGCATGAATAATTTCTATTAGGTAATTCATATTGCGCTAAGTTATGGTGACCTCATTCCAATCCCTCTTCCTCTAAAAAAAAAAAAAAAAAAAAAACGCAGCCGAGTGGCTTTTGCATTTTGCATATTATGCAGCAGTTGGAGCAGAACGTATTGGGGTTGAAGATCGCCTCTTTAGGCCCATTTGTACGGCAATGATGATTCTCCGTGTTTTCTGGTTCACGGGAAGACAGAGTAGATGCCAATTAAACATAGCGTGGTATCGGTGAACTGCGCTTCAGGGATCCTTTTAGCGCCAATGGAAAATTGGATGATAAGTTTTATTGAAATACTTTGATTCATGTCTCAAGGTAGAGTTTTCTATGCATAAATTAATCCGGACCCTCACCCTGAATAAGAGTCTGTTTTGTATGTTTCCCACACCCTGTACATACAGATTGCTTACATTAATCCGGACCCTCACCCTGAATAAGAGTCTGTTTTGTATGTTCCCCCCCCTGTACATACAGATTGCCCACATTAATCCGGACCTTCACCCTGAATAAGAGCCCGTCTTGTATGTTTCCCACACCCTTTACATACAGATTGCCCACATTAATCCAGATCTTCACCCTGAATAAGAGCCTATCTTGTATGTTTCTCTCACCCTGTACATACAGATTGCCCACATTAATCCGGACCTTCACCCTGAATAAGAGCCCGTCTTGTATGTTTCCCCCCACCCTGTACATACAGATTGCCCACATTAATCCAGACCTTCACCCTGAATAAGAGTCTATCTTGTATGTTTCTTCCCACCCAGTGCATACAGATTGCCCACATTAATCCAGATCTTCACCCTGAATAATAGCCTATCTTGTATGTTTCTCTCACCCTGTACATACAGATTGCCCACATTAATCCGGACCTTCACCCTGAATAAGAGCCCGTCTTGTATGTTTCCCCCACCCTTTACATACAGATTGCCCACATTAATCCGGACCTTCACCCTGAATAAGAGCCCGTCTTGTATGTTTCCCCCACCCTTTACATACAGATTGCCCACATTAATCTGGACCTTCACCCTGAATAAGAGCCTATCTTACATGTTTCCCCCCACCCAGTGCATACAGATTGCCCACATTAAAAATCATCCTACCTGCACCTACTGCATTTTCTGAGCTTTTAAACATCCAAGATGGGGGCTCAAGAAGTCTTAGGCTTCCTGCAGACAGGAAGTGTCTTCTGACTATGCCGCTCTGCATTCTGGGATTGCTGTCCTTTTCCTGACCCCAGCTCTGCTCTGTCTGTGCCAAGTGCAGCTATAACTCCACCTCCCTGAACCTTTCCACCCTCTCTTCTTCTCAATTTGTGATATTTCTGAAGCAAGATGGCGGCACCCTTATCCTAGAGTCCTGAGTTGCAGCCCAGCTGGGGGGGAAAGAATAATAAGTGAGCAAATAAAAACTCAATGTCTAATAATTTTAGTTACTGGGGAAGGGTTTGGGCTTTTCAATAAATGATGGTAAAGGTCCGGTTTAATGGCGGAAATCACCTTTTGACACTCGCTCCCCCCTGCCCATGGTGGACCTATTTTGCTTAATTTCCACTACTGAGGGGTACTGTATGTGTGTATTTGCAGTCAGGTTGCCACACAACTCTTAGGCCCCTTTCACGTCTAACCGTTGCATCGTTTTGGAGTAGAAATGCTCCACCTGGTCCCAAACAGCCAGAAAATGTACCCCATTAAAATAGATGAGTCCTTTCACTTCAGTGAGCAAAAAAGAAAGTTAACCCTCTGCACACTCATACTATTGAAAAACCTAGCTAACACTTGTTAAGAACATGGACTGTTAGTTAACATAGATTGCAATGAATGTAAAAGCGAGGTAGCCGCGTCAAGGCCGTCCAATTTGTACCCCGTCCCTAACATTACATGTTAACGTTAAACGTTAAACGTTAAACGTTTGTGCAGACATTGCTATGTCTTCTTTACTTGTGTGTGTACAAGCAATGCAATACATGAATCAGCCTGTGTCTAAATACATTGCAATAACTTAACTTGCCTGCACACACACAATGAAAAATACTTTACTTGCCTGCACAGTGTTACAGTTCAAAAAGAGGGTTTAGGTAGAGGCCAATTGGACTCCCTGTTACATTGGGAGAAGCTACAATCCAGCAGATCTGGCCACTGACCTGCAAATGCAACAGCAAAAAAAGAAGGTAGGATGTGCTCATCCAGTCAATATATAGCAGTCAAGAGGTGCTTTCACTTCACTTGAGCCACAGCACTCAACCCTGTTAGCTTGCAGACCAAACCTAAATCTGTCTCTAAACTTGGTTAAAAACTAGGACTAGGACTAGGTCACACACATCTGCAGAGGTATGATGAAGCTGAACCACCACGCCAAGGTGCCCCTGTGAGGTGCAGTCCTAACTCTAATCTCTGAGAGCCCCATTTGGGACATACAATGCAATAGATACATTGCGAGCAGGCTTACCTGAGGTTGCCCTTAACCTCAAGTGCAAGCCATGGGGTGGAAGGGTCGAAGACCCCGCAGTACAGCTCTAGACACCACACCCCATGTGCTTGCACCAAAAGAAACAAAGGAGGGGTGGCAGCCGCTCAGGCCATTTTATAACTAACCTGGGAGGTGCACGTTAGCAGGGTATTTAGGATACAAAAATCTGTTAGCACTCAACCCTGTTAGCTTGCAGACCAAACCTAAATCTGGTTAAAAACAGAGGCTTGGTCACACAGCTTAAGCATAGTTCTGCAGATGTGTGTAGACCAAGACCTCTGTTTTTAACCAAGTTTAGAGACAGATTGTAGGTTGGTCTGCAAGCTAACAGGGTTGAGTGCTGTGGCTCCTTTAAGACTTTTGTATCCTAAATACCCTGCTAACGTGCACCTCCCAGGTTAGTTATAAAATGGTCTGAGCGGCTGCCACCCCTCCTTTGTTTCTTTGACTTCAGTGCACTGCAGTTTGCCAAATGTTGCATCTATGGGCACCACAGGTAAAGCCAGAGCAGTAGCGAGGCTTTCTGGCTCCCGGGGCAAAGATTCAAAATGGCGCCCCTACCTGTTTTCAGGCCCGCCTTTGGCACCCCCCTGACTTGCTGCACCCGGAGCAGGTGCCCTCTCTGTTCCCCCCTAGCTATGCCACTGGGTAAAGTGCATGTATTGCATTACCTGCGATGTGTAGTGGTAAAATTAAAGGGCTATACTGACCGCCACCTCCCAGTCCATCGTCGCTGGCCAGCTCCTTGGGGTCTTTCCATGGGTCCTTGATTGAGCAGGGGGCTTAAAGTGGACTGAAACCGAGCCCCGATCGGCCCGGGAATCTATAAGATTCTTGGGCCAATCCGTTCCCTCCCCTCGGGGCATCCAAAATCGGGATGCCCCACTGTGTGAAACCCCCCAGGATGCCTGCTACACTTAAGTACCTTACTTCCCGGTCCGACACATGCGCGGGCCGCAGCTGCATCCCCGCCATCCCTCTAGCAGTGCGCGTGCCCGGGCCGGCCATTTGTTAGAGAGAAGTGTGTGATGCGGCCGCCAGAGCGCTCGGAGCCGCTGTGCTAAGATGTCGGTTTAGACGTTCATAGCTCTGCGGCTCTAAGCGCACTGATTGGATGAGCGCCCGCGCATGCGCCATAAGACCGCGGTGAGGTGAATTGATGTGGGAGATCTGGGGGGTTTCACATAGCGGGGCAGGGAGAAGGACCAAAACCCAGGATAGTCAAAATCTTGGGTTTTGGTCCACTTTAAAGTGGACCAACACCCAGGATTTTCACTATCCTGGGTTTTTGGCCCACTTCCGCGGGGCACCCCGATCGGGGTCTTACAGCGCATGCGCGGGCCTCGTCCAATCAGCGCGCTCAGAGCGGCTGTGGTATGCACGTACAAGGGACAGACAACCACAGCGGCTGTAAGCATGCTGGCGGACGCATCTCGCGCTTCCCTCTAACAGGGAGTGCTCCCACGCTGGGCATTCACAAACAGCGCCCTGCTAGAGAGAAGCGCGAGATGCGGCCTGTGCATGCGCCGTTGGAACGGGAGTAAGGTAAGGTGAATGGGGCGTCCTGGGGGGTTTCCCACAGCGGGACATCCCGATTTCGGATGCCCCGCGGGGAGGGATCTGATCGGCCCGGGAATCTTAGAAAATAGAGGTGGGTGTTGGTCCACTTTAAGGACCCAAGGAAGCAAGGGTTTTCAGCGACAGATTTGAGCATGCTGCGTTTCAGTCACTGCCGCCAGTATTCTCGAGGAGCTAGGAGCTCCTTAGCTCATCGCTGCCTCCTTATGCTTTCTACCACCGCCCATGCTCCAAATGGCTGCTGTGCCAGGAAATGGCGCAGTACAGGGTGGGATGTAGCGCCAACACTGCACCGCACTGAAGGTGCAGTGCAGCACACACCACAAAGCAGTGAAAATGCACAGTGCACAAGGAGCCTGAAACCGAACCAACAGTCTGGATGACATGTAGTGCCACCACTGCACCACACCTGAAACCAGCCTGAAACCCGAGCAAAATCCTTTCACAGTTGTATTAAAAAACAATCCCCAAAACTCACGCCATCTGTAAGGTTTGTAAACACCACACAGGGTTGAGGTGCATGAGGTTGGGGATGTCCAATTAAATCTGGCCAAAGTCCTCAAAGGGACGGGGCAAAGTACTCACACATGCAGTATTCACTGGTGGTCCCACTTGACTCTGGAAAGCTCGAGAAGGAATTGCAGGCACAGACCAGGTGCAGTTTCATCTGAGGGATGCCCACAGACAGACAGCTCATGCTTGCATCACAAATGACCTCAGGCGACACTTCAAGTCTCCTCTAGGTCCTCGACTCCAAGTATTCATGGGTAGGTGGCAGGATCTCCACCTACGCTGGTTGCTTGCCGGCCTGGTACCCCTCTCTGGGTCCCCAGCCCCTCCTGATTTTAAGAGCCACGTGTGGCCCCCGAGCCACAGATTGGGCACATGTGCTTTAAACAATAGCCCAAAACTTGGCTTTGTTTGCTGAATTCCTTTATAGTGGACCAAAACCTATGCCGATCGGCCCGGGAATCTATAAGATTTTCCCCCCGGGGTATACAAATATGGGATGAACCGCTACCCCACATCCCCGCTATCCCTGGGGGGGGGGCACACTCCCTGTTAGAAGGAAGCGGAGGATGCGGCCGTCAGCGCGCTCTGAGACACTGCTCTTAGATGCGCCGTAGGACCGGGAAAAGGTGAGTTGCCTTAGGCGATCTGGGGGGTTTCACGCAGCGGGGTACCCCCGATCGGGATGCCCCAGGGAAAAGGACCAAAACCCAGGATATTCAAATCCTGGTGGTTTTTGGTCCACTTTAACAACTAATGCCCCAGTAAAGCAAAAAAAAAAAAAAACCCTGGCGTGTGCCCGCTCTCGCTCCCCTTTGAAGTCAATGAGTGGCCTTTGCCGAATGATAAAAACACAGTAAACGGGAGCATGTGTGAGGAGAGGGGAGCTTTAGTAGGTAAACTGCAGGATTTCACATAGCGGGGCATCTTAATTCAGGATGCCCTGGGGGCACAGAACTAAACCCGGGATAGTCAAAATCCTGAACTGAAGCTGAAGCTGAATCACTGTTTTCTACAATAAAATCACTTCTTTACATTCTGCATTCAGAGATTACGTAAGAGCAACGTTCTCAGATTTAGCTGTATTGTCCGTAATGGTGGAGATGTTCACTTTATTTCCTGCTACAGCTAAAATTTTATGGTTCCTCATTTTTTTCTTCTTTTCTGCGCGAAGTGAATATGAAAATAAATAGGCAGGCAGAGCCGGAAAGCTTCAATTATTCATTACAGATGTATGTGTCTTGCCTCCGGTACCAGCAGAATATGCGACAAATCCCGACATCCGGCTAGACGGTCCAGGCCGGAGGACAGCGCGGCCCAGCAGGAGACGGAGAAGCCCTATGGTCAGAAGAAGCCTCGTCTATAACAAGAGAAAGAACCTGCCATGAATTTGAAGATTCATTGTACTTCGGACATGGTATCATGGGATAGTGGCACAAATTGCAGATCCATCACTGCTAACTGGATATCTCCCAATAAATCTTCCGAAGTCTGAGGGGGAAAGCACTTTCACTAACACAAAGTGATAGATTAAGTTTTCCAAGATTTAATGCTTAAGGTCCACTTAAGAATTGAATTATTGCAGGCTTAACGAGAATGAGACAAGGGAGACATGGTTGGAAAAAAAATGCAAGACCCTGTCTTATCCGAGAATTGCAATATCTGTGCTATACCGTAAAAAATTCAGGAAAAAATGTTTAACCGTTCATATGTTCAGATAAGTATCTTCAAGGGGGGTGAAAAGTTTGTAAGACCCATCAAAGTGCCCCCCCCACCCCTCTTTTTTCAAGAGTAGAGATGAGCAAAAAATGAACAGGTAGGACCCAGCTTCGACCAGAATTTAAGAAAAATTTTGGTTTGCTGCGAACTCGAACTTTACGTGGTTCATGACGGAACTCGGGAGACGAATCTGATAATAAGTCCTGACACCTCTTTTAGGAAAAACATTTATATACAACTCTGTCATATTAGTGGTAGCAGCTCAGAAGGTGGCAAGGACCAGAAGATGGTCCACAACAGCAATGGGCTCTTCCATGGCAGTAGAAAAGGGGCATATTCAGGAAAAGTGTGGTGGAGGCACCTGGGTGCAAAATTTGGTGGAGGCCCCAGATTCGCTCTCTCACGCACACTCTGGTTTACTGGTCACTTCCTGGTTGTTGCACTCGGGTCGGTGGGCATGCCCCATGTGTTCGGTGTCCAATGAAAACAATGGGCACTGCCCATAGATGTCCAACGATCAGCTCGCAACAACCAGGAACTGCCCGTAAACACGGCAGCGATGGGCAGACTGGTTGCCATCCACTCCAATGCTCACCGGCTGCCACCCCACTGCCCGTGGTCATGGCCTTCCCTGGTGCCGGCCTATCGTGATATTGCCCAGTATGCCCTATGGCCAGCCCGCCCCTGGTGGGGAAAGGAGGGGAAAGCCAGATATCATACCTACCAACTTTTCAGGGTGTGAAAGAGGGGTTGGAGAGGTAGGTAAGATCCCTCATTGTGGGATTGTAAGAGTTAAAACTATTTAAACACATTGAATATGTGAATTAATTATTTATTGCTGCAGATCTGCGTCTTACACCTCAAAGAAAGACAAATATAAACAACGAGAGACAAGGGGACATGGACTCAAAATAGGGACAGTCCCTCCAAATCAGGGACACTTGGGGAGTATGTGATATAGTTCCCCAGACATCAATAGAAATGAACAAAAATGCATAGAACTGGGTTGTTGGTAGGGTTGCCACCTTTCCCAACAAAGAATACTGTTTTCGTAACGGGGACATGGGCGTGGGCTTGTAAGAGGTGTGGTCAAATCTATGGAATAGCCTCCCACAGAAGCTTGTTACAGCATCAACCGCTGACAGCTTCAAAAAAGGATTAGATGCTTATTTTGAAGAAAATAACATTAACAGTTACTACTAGTGGTTATCAATAAAAAACAAAAAAAAAACAAAAAATAAAATAAATAGCTTCCCCTATGAAATAAAAAAATAACGTTCCCCTACCCCAACACCCTTGGTTGAACTTGATGGACATATGTCTTTTTTCAACCGTATTAACTATGTAATGTAACTATGTAGCTATGTCTATGGAGGGCGTGGTCTTCTAAAATGTATCTTTAACCATACATTTTAACTTAAAATACCTTATTTTTTCACTTTCTAAAGTGCAACAGCCACAGCATGCGACCCAGAGCGCTCTAAAGTAACAAACCGGATGGGATTGGACCCCTGGCCCTGTAGCCTAAAATACCGGCAATTCCCAAAAACTTATTGGCAGGTTACCAAACATACCGTCCGGATACCAAACATACCGGCTGTGCCAGTAAAATACCGGTGAGGTGGCATTGTTAGTTGTTGGCCGCACTGGAGCAGTTTGGAGCAACGTCCTTATCACATGGGTTCTGGTGAAATGATGGACTTGTTTATACCCTTTGTGGGATTGCAGATTTATTTTTATTTATGATAACAACAAAATATCATCACAGGCCAATTGAACTTCTAAAAGAAAAATCTCTACAAGTTATTGATGTCAGCAGCAATAAACATCCTGCTCGAGCGGCGTTATTGATTTCCTGGAAGTGGTGTTCATTGGCACGAGATAAAGACTGACGGCTCCTTGTCAGAGGACGGCCTCATCTGATGCCGCTTTACATTGTACGGGAAGTAGAGACAGCGAGTTTTAAAGGACTCTGGAAATTCATTATTGGGCCGGATTAAGTGTGGTGGAGGCCCGGGGCACAAAATCTAGTGGAGACCCCAGAGAGAGTATTTTTTATTCCTTTAAAATAATAGTCCAGCCTTGCAACGGCAACCAAGTTGATCATTTTGCAATCTTGGAAGAAGCCTGACATGCCTAGCGGGAGCCTCATTACTCGAATCAATGAGGGTATGTTTTTTGAGAAAATGGCAGCCTCCATGCAGGGGGATTTTGCTCCCTTTTTAGCCACTTGGGAGGGTTGGATAGCTTACTTTAAACCAAGAGGCTTCGACCGTTATCTCCTTACAATTTAGAATGCTAACGTGACCGTTCTTCTTGGTTTGGTGGAGGCCTGGTACCAATCCCTTACTCTCTCTCTCTTCTCTTCTTTTCTTGGCTTAACTCTTTTCCTTCTTCTTTTGCTCTTCCCTCTGTGCTACCGTTTGATTGTTTTTTCTTTTTTTACTACTACAGGTTGTATGTTATGGTAATTTTACGGAGGTGGTTGGTTTTTGGGCATCCCGCATACCTTGATGTTTATGTAGTACTTTATGAACAAAAAGCTCTGGATGTTGATTTTTGCTGTAAAATCTTCCTTTTTCGTGCAATAAAAACTATTGTTTAAAAAAAAATAATAGTCCAGCCAAGTAACTGATTGGTGGTTGTCTGTCACCCGCCTACTTACTGGAAGGTCAGATGGAGTCCCTTGTGCCCCCCTTGTGCGGGTGCGTGCTGCTCGGGAACTCCTGCTTTGCCATTCTGGGTGGGGGGTAGTGTAGTCGCCCGGCTGGTTCCCTGCATTGAGCTGCCAGCGGCTGTGCTTGGTGGCTTATGTGCAGTGACAGCTCTGCACCCATCACTGTAGCGTTGCTGGCGGCGGCTTTGCTGCTCTAGACTCTCCGTCCTGCCCTGTGGTGGCTTTGGCTGCAGGCTTACAAAAACAAAAAAAAAGGCTTGTCCAGGCGCAGGGGGCCCCCGCTGCAAACAAAGGAGGATCTCACAAAGGAACTTAAAGCGGACCTTCACTCTGAATAAGAGTCTATCTTATATGTTTCCCACACCGTGTACATACAGATTGTCCACATTAAAAATCATCCTACCTGCATCTACTGCATGTTATGAGCCTTTAAACATCCAAGATGGCGGCTTATGGAAGCCGCCATCTTATCAGGCAGCCTGCAAACAGGAAGTGCCTCCTGGCTGTGCTGCTCTGCATTCTGGGACTGCTGACCTTTTCCTAACCCCAGCTCTGCTCTGTCTGAGCAAAGCACAGCTATAACCCGCCCCCCTGTACCTTATCCCATTCTCCTCTCCTCAGTAAGTGTGATGCTCAAGATGGCGACACCCGTATCCTAAATTCCTGAAAAGAGTTGCAGCCCAGTGGGGGAAAGAATAATAAGTTAGTGACTAAAAACGTAAAATATATTAACTTTAGATGCTGGGGAATCGTTTTTTTAAGGGTTTGGGCTTTTCAATAAATCATGGTGAAGTTCCGGTTTAACAATGGTAATGTATGAGTGTTAAGTGCTGTGGAATATAATAATAAATAAATATTATAGTAAGCACATTATTAGCATCCGATGAAGCCAAGGGTCTGAGCCAGGACGTCAGACCTAGTCAAGTGTCGGAGCTGGAATGGGACCTCAGACATGGCCAAGAGTTTGAGCCAGGACAGGAAGCCAAATGGAGCCAAGGGTCTGAGCTGGAACGGGACATAAGAAACATTAGATGTAGCCAAGGGTCTAAGCCAGGAACTGGAAGTCAGGCATAAATAAATGTTATCCTGATTTTTTTCCTCAGTGCAACTCTGAATGAATTGCACAGAGCAGGGCTGGCGCCAGCACAGGGCAAACCTGGGCAATTGCCAGGGGCCCTGGCATCTTCAGGGGCCCACTCAGGCTCACACTTGGCCATGGTATTATTTTATAGTGGACCCGAACCACCGAATGCCGGGTGCTGTGTGCAGACCTGCTCATGGCTGGTCTCAGCAACAGGGGATGATCAGCAACACTGGAGAAGGTGGCCTGGAATGGAGGGCAATTGATGGAAGCTCAGAAGGTGGCGAGAACCAGGTGACAACTGACACGAACTAGAGGATGATCAGCAGCAGGAGATGACCCATTTGTGGCAGCGGAGCTGAAAGGGGACATCATGTGACTCACTACTTTGGGGCCCACTTAGACTGTCTTGCCCAAGGACCCCCACAAACCTGTAGCCGGCCCTGGCACAGAGAAAAAAATTCAAGAGGCATTTTTTTTTTGTGAGAAGAAAAGTGAGAAGAAAAAACTCTCTCGGTGCCGAATAAGCCCAAAGAGTCTGAGCCAGAACGGAAAGTCAGACGTAGCCAAGGGCCAGAACGGAAAGTCAGACGTAGCCAAGGGCCAGAACGGAAAGTCAGACGTAGGGCCTGATTCAGAGCCTATCCGTGAATGCTCGTTTTTTTCGGGAACGGATCTCAGTAACCGGGAAATTGTGAACTCTCGTATGATTCACAGCCGCGTTCCGAGAAATATTCATTCATGCGTAACCGGATGTATTTGCTTTGCGTAAGCATACAATTTAGCCGAGCATTTATGTTATTTGCAGTCGAAGTAGTCTCGAAAGCTGGCAGGCTGATTTATTACTAGCGCCAGCTATCGGCAGATGAGCATCTGTACAGAGGCGCTAAGAGCGACCGCTAGTAGACGCTGTGATCGGCTATCGGGCGCTGTAACATAGAGCCTCAGTCGCTGTAGTAACCTGTCCGGTATTGATGAATGAGATGTATGTTGGGCGTTCTAACACCAGTACAGTGTTGCAGGGAGGTAGCGCCAGCTCATTGCGACCAACTCTCAGCGACTTACACCTTATTCAACTAAAAAACACACACACACAGCTTGGGCTCTCTGGATCTGGGCGCTGTAGCATAGAGCACCAGACTCTGTGTGATTAAAGTCTGTTTTTGAACACATATCCACCAGTAACAAAGCGAAAACACATGGAATGACATTGTTGTAACACTGTGACAATTATACTTTAGTGCCAGACCTGTACTGGCAATTCTGCATATAAACATAAGAAAAATCAAAAATGTTTTTAAAAATGACTCTTTCTAGGCCAGGAGAGGTCACACAATGATTTGAGATAAAAAATATTTAAAAAAAAACCCTGTTTAAACGGAAGAAAAGGAACGTCCATTGAAATGTATGAGAGAGGAGGGTGCGCATGCGCGAAGCGCGGGTATGACGCCCTGACCCCGCGCTCCACAAAACCTGGTCTCCCCGGCCCCCCACAGCCCGCAGCGACAAGCGAGGCTGGGGCTGCCCCCAGGACCCTCCCTGTCAAGTTTGGCACCGATCCGCGGGGGTCACCGAATCGCCCTATAAGCTGACAGGCGGAGGCGGACGGCCGCTGCCATTGCAGGCGCAGCCTGAATGACCAGCCTGCCTTGTCTCTCCCCCGCAGTACCACCTTTTCTTCTAACTGGGCTCTTGTCAGAGCCTTAGGTTAAACTACCCTTCATAACTAAGATGGAGACTTCCACTCCCTCCCTAAGCGATCATCAAATTCCATCCGATTTATTGATGTGGGACTTGTAGGGATTTTGAAGGGCCACATATACTGTTAAGAAGAAACTACCAGTGCATTTACCATGACTTTGTAACAACACCCCAGCCAGCAGCTCCTCGTCTGCAAGACCCACCACCAATAGCCACAGCTGGCCCCTCTGGTTTGGCTACCACCATCAAGGCCAGGCCCACCCACCAAGGGAGCAGAGTCCAGACAGTGATGAGGTAAATGAGTCAGCTTGATAGGCAAAGGGCAATTTGGGGCCCTGGACGCTGTGTGGTAACATTGGAAAATACTAACACTAATGTTGACCTTTCACCACAAAGCACCTCTCCTGGATGAAAATAATGAGCTGGAGCAAGAGCACTCTGAACATCTGGATGAGACCTCTAACATTATCTGGACACCTCCACCAGCTGCTGGCACCAAGGACACTGGCCACCTTCACTCCTCCCTGCAGCTCTACCTTCATTCTAACATTAGCAGTCCCACAAGCTCCACAGAGCACCCAGGAGGAAGACAGCCCGGCCTGCAGCAAGGTGTCACCTGCCTTTGGTAAGGCGGTACCAAACTATGGAGGCTAACTGTCAGGCAAACAGCACCATCTTTCGGCAAAATGCCAATAGATATTTTAAGTATTTTTAGTAGTGCGACGGACTGCAAGTTTGCTCCACGAAGACCTGGCTGAAGTGGTTGTGGTGCAGCAGTGCCACCACCAGCAGATGGAGACACTGGTTGGGGCTTTAGTGGAGGCCAACCAGGTCCCCCTTCAAAGGCAGGAGAGGCTTGAGGCACAGCAAGCTGCAAGCACCCAAAGCCGGGACCAAGTAACAGTAATTGGGAAGGCTGACACCACATCAAGAAGATCTGGCACCTTTCGTTTGCTAGAAACATCCATGAAGAGGACTATCGTAAAGAAATATCCCAATGATAAAAATCCAAATAAATATGCTGGATGGTGGGAGGTGGGGTCACTTATACACCTAGCATCAGAAATATCCAGCCAGTCTTGTTTCTTTATTTTAATGGAAGGAAGAGAAAATAAGGGTGGGTCAGGTCCTGTCACCCCTGAAAAACTCAAACCTGGCACCCCTGGATTTTATTGGAGAAGAAAACCACAAGCTTGGTGGGAGATTTATTTTGTTCAGCTGTATAAGTGACCCCTCCTCTCATTAGCTGACGTGTTTATATGCATTTTTAATACTACACCTCCTTTAAATACACAACATGCATGTGTACATTTCTATCTCATAGGCTTACACCATTTTGGCTCTCCTACTCTGATGGCTGCCCTGCTAAACCCTTTTGTGTTTAAAATGGACCAGCAGCCTGGCACAGTTGGAAAAGAAAGGTAGTGGCCATTTTGGAGCTTCCTCTCCCAGCATCTCAGCCATGCTGCTGCCTGGATTCAACTATCATAACTGACAATGCACAGTAACAGGAAGCCCAGCAACACTTCCTGTTTGCAGGTGGCCTGCAACAGCCATTTTGTTTCTAAAATTTACTACAGCAGGAGCTAGAAAAAGGTGAATGAATTTTTATGTGCAGCAATCTAAATTGCCCCGGGGAGGGATGCCTATGTGCACATTGTTTGTTGCTTGTTTGTTTGTTGTGTTGGTCCGGTTTGAGTAATTTTTGACTGTTGGTCCACTTTAAAGTGGACCAACAACCGGGGGGGATCGCCCGGGAATCTTATAGATCAGATCCCTCCCCGTGGGGCATCCGAAATTGGGATGTCCCGCGGGGTGAAACCCCCCAGGAAACCCAGAAACCTTACCTTAACCCCGTTCCAAGGGCACATGCGCGGGGCCGCGGCCGCGTCTCGCGCTTCCCTTTAGCAGGGCGCGCGCCCTGTTAGATGGAAGCGCGAGACGCGGCCTCCAGCGCTCAGAGCCGCTGTGGTTGGATGCCGCTTGTACGTGCATACCACAGCGGCTCTGAGCGCTCTGATTGGACGAGCGCCCACGTAGGAGCGTGGTGAGGTGAGTGTTTCCGGCCGTTCTGGGGGGTTTCACACAGGCCGATCGGGGTGCCCCACCGAAGTGGACCAAAACCCAGGATAGTGAAAATCCTGGGTGTTGGTCCACTTTAAATACATTGGAAATGATAAAAAATAGATACTGGGTCATTTTTACTTTTTCCCATCGGAATGTTTTCTAGATGCGGCAATCTTTCTAGAATTGAAATTTAAAGTAGTGTAAGGAAGCTAACAGCGCCGTCCTTGGACACCAGCTATATTTAATGTCTCCAGATATTAAACACACAATTAGGCCCTTATTCATCAAGCGATAGCGCCAGGTAGTGTCTGACGAGCGCCAGGTAGCGGCAGCTAACGGCGCCTACCGACTCAAGTACGCCCGGCGGCGGTCACAATGACGCATTTATCAAGCTAAATGAGGCTAGCGCCGGCGAGAGCGACGGCTAGCGCGGCATTCATCATGAAGCCGGCTGGACCGAACAGCGCCGCTGCAAATTCCTTCACAGCGACACGTATTACCTGGCGCTACCTGCCGCTCTCCCATACATTTCAATGGCAGACGCTGCAATGATTGTTCTTAGTGGTTAGGGGGTTTTTTGCTTTGGGACAAAATTCCACACATGTTTATATTGATATGTTTTATGAATCTAGCTGGTTATTTATGTTTTTTTTTTTTTTTTTTTTTTTTCACAATGTAATGTTGTGAGTGACATGGGAATTGCATCTCCTCCACCCAAACTCATTGGCCTCAAAAGCGCTGGTTTTCCACACAAACGGGGCTTGTAAAGCTATTTTGTAGCCTGTCAGGTTGGGCGGTCACGTTCGCTCTTCGAAATTGTCAGCGCCCAAGCTATTCGGCAGCCCTGTCCTTGATGAATCTGTGTTGGTCAGTGTTTGTGCAGTCGCTGTTTTAATTCGCTATGTGGCGGCGCGAGCGTCGCTGTGCCTCGCTGCGCGGCGTTGTGCGGCGCTGTGCTGTTCATACATGTGCCCTTCTGCCATTTGCAAGGAATTCACTTCCCGCGACCCCAGTCGTTGTTAATGAATACACTGTAGTTGTGAGCGTGCCTGGCCACATATTGCAGGATTAACAGTCAGTCGTACCAGCTCATAACAACCCGTTATGCATTCTCATGTGTGCCACATTTTCAGGTAGTTGTCTAGTTTGATTGTGTGATGACTTTGTGAAGGAATAAGATTTGTATATGTAAGCACAACGGTGTATGCTTTAGAAGGACCTATGCATTCCAGTATGTAGAACCCCCTGCTAAATCAAGCTAATAATTTGTGGCGCCGTGGGCCCTAGCTTGTTTTTCAGCGTCATTTTTATGTTTTTCCGCCATTTAGCTTGCACATAGCTGATATTAGCTTGTCCCTGCTGCGCGCTTTTTTTTTTTTTTTTGTTTGGAAGCACAGTTGCTTGCGTCATATCCGGTTCCGGGATCCTCCTTTGCGTTTCAACGCCACCTTAAGGTAAAACTGTCTTGCGCTTATGCCAATAGCTTGTTTTTCAGCGTCATTTTAATGTTTTTCCGCCATTTAGCTTGCACATAGCTGATATTAGCTTGTCCCTGCTGCGCGCATTTTTTGAATTTTAGTTTGGAAGCACAGTTGCTTGCGTCATATCCGGTTCCGGGATCCTCCTTTGCGTTTCAACGCCACCTTAAGGTAAAACTGTCTTGCGCTTATGCCAATAGCTTGTTTTTCAGCGTCATTTTAATGTTTTTCCGCCACTTAGCTTGCACATAGCTGATATTAGCTTGTTGCTGGGGCGCGGTGCGTATTCTTGTTTTGGTTTGGTTTTTATGTCTCATGTCGCTAGCGTCATTTCCGGTTCCTGTTTCCTCCTTAGCGTTTCCAATATGGCTCCCAAACGGAGAGTAATGCGCCTCCCCAGCTCCTCCTCAGATTCCGGCCCCACCACCCCTCCCCCACATCCCCCACCTACCTCACCTTCCCCAAATTCCACCCCTCCCACCCATTCCCCTCCTGTGCCCAAAAAACAAACGCGCACCCGGGTGGATAGCCGGGTCAATGGCCAGGTAGTTAAAGTGAGTATTTTAGTTTTGTATTTTTAGTTTAAAAATGTCTAAACACACAGGGTGGATAGGGGCTGTTTTTTTTTTTTTTTTAGTCCAAAATTGTACACTCCACATGGGGCATCCCCATTGTGGATGTCCTGCTTGGATGCCCCCCCCCCCCCCTGGAGGCCCCCAAAAATTATCTCTGGCCCCTCCCATCTGTGCATGTGTGAGTGGCGGATGCCTATTGCGCTTACCTCTAGCAGGGTGTACCCCTGCGCCATACATATTTTCAATTGGTGTGCAGGCGCACTCCCTGTTAGAGTCAAACGCCACATGCGTACTTTGCCGTGCAGATGCAGCTGAGCTGGTATGCACCTCCCAAGGTCCTTGGTTGCGCATACCACACCGGCGTGGACCGCTGTGTTTGGCTTGCGGAGTGACGTGGGAGTGTCCTCAGCTGTGTATTTGGGCCCTTCAAAGGGGCTTGCAGACAGTGGGCCACCCACAATAGTTGTGGCCCAAAAAAGTGCACACAAACACAGACTAATGTAAATCCTGGGTGTGGATCCACTTTGATCTTGTCTCTGTAGAACTGTTTATGACATTGTTCTGAGGTCATGTTGTGATTTTTTTTTTTTTTTGTTTTTACTTTTTTCATAGGACTTCTGCCTGGCCGAATACGACTATGCCCGAGGAGCAAAAAAACGCCTTGCCATGGAGGTGAAGGCCACTGTGTCCCGGCGCTTCAAGACCAACCTGACCATCCGGGCAATCCAACAGAAATGGTCAGATTTTAAGCGCCGGGACCCAGAAGGCGTGTACCGCCTATATGATGCCTACGCATCAGGTAAGTGAAAGCTTATGTTCTTTTTGGCCTTTGTGCACAATCATCTGCTAAGCTGTGTCCTTTTTTGCTTTTTATATTAATTATTTGCTTTCACCCCCTCCACACAGATAAGCGTCCTCCCCTGGGGAAACGTGGGAAGGGATTCCTCCCCCGAACCAGGCAGGCGGACTCGGGGGAGTCATCGGGGGAGGGTCCCTCCCGCGGGTCCTATTTAGAGGACCCAGGGGAGGAAGGGGATGACGCCCCAGAGGAGTGTGCTGCTGGGGGGCAGGCTGGATCAAGCCTCAGCTCCTCACACTCTGAGGCTGAGGACTCTCACCAGGCAAGGGGCCACTCTCAAGCAGGGAGTGAGAGGGAGGAGGGTGGCCCTTTGCCTGGTGGATCTTCTGAGCAGAGTGTGAGGAGCCGAGGCTCCCCGCCTCCTCCTCAGAGCCCTCCCTGGGCTTCAAGTGGCGCTTCATCCCCTGGTGAGTTTACATGTTTTAATTGTTAGTCTGTGCCAGGTTTCATCTGACCATTTGTGCTTAGCCCTTGCCATTCCTCTGTAATTTGCAGGGCATCATATAGGCGGCACCTCCATGGATTTTTGGCGTCAAATCCTCCTCGGGCATAGTCGTGGTAAGTGTATGTTTGAAGCTAGTACATTTTGGACTTTATGTCATTCCTTAAAGTGGACCCACAAACCTTGCTGATATTGTTTGGATTATGGCGCCTTGCCTGCCAAATCACATCCCTCACCCAGGGCCCCCCCCCAACCAAACACCACAAACTACTTCCCTCTTTGGGGGTGGCAGAAGCCATTGTCCCTGCCTCCTGTGTGGCACTCGAGATGTGTGTGCGCCTGCGCTCTGTTTCCTACTGGCATGCGTGTGCGCACACACTGGCGGAGTGAGGTGCGGAAGGCAGGGGCGGTGGCGGACTAAAATTGTGTTGCTCTGGCAAAGTAGACTACTACACTGAATAATCACAATCCTGTGTCTTGGTCCACTTTTAACACACACGTTTCCTGGTCCATTGTCTAAGCTGGTTTGCTAATGTACATTAACATCACAAACCACACTACAGTGCTAGCCAACTGGAAACCACCCCTATGTTTCTGGCCACACCATGATGGTTGTTCTCATTTCTTTTCTTGGGTTAAGTTGTTCCCGCTAAAACATGTGGCACACTAGTAACATTAGCCAATCAACTGCTAATGAGTCCTTTACATAGCACTGTCTATGTTATTAGCACATTATCTTTAGGGATACATGTTGCAACCCTAACTAATTGACATTAACTCATGGACCAGGAAATATGCTAATTTTGTACAACCTGTATGTAACCATGCAAGCCTTTGATTTTTCAGACTCAATAACCAGATGGATGTCAAATAGTCAGGTGTCATTGGCCCACTAATTGTGTTTTTGTCTTTTGCTTTCTGTTGACAGATGTTGCTACGCAGACGGAGCCAGAAAACCTCCTCCCCACCCCAGCTCCAGGGACGGCCAGCAGCATGGGCCCCCGCCACAGCTGCGATGGTGAGTACATCCCACTTCATATGCCTAAAGACTTGTGAAACCTATGTCTTCTTGTCACATCTGCCGAAATTTAAAATGTACCTATGTGTTAATTTCACACACATCTAGATTCCATGTGTTTGTACAATAATCCAACATGCCTGTCTGCATGCTTGATTGTTGCCTCACATTCTTCATTTGGCCACATAGAGACTATTTTTGCCTGTCTTGGGCCTGTTTTGTCTGGACCTCTAACATTATAGGGCAAACTCGTGTACTCGTTAGGACTTAGGCCCTGAGGTTTGGCTGTGACTAAACACAAAAATGGACACACTGGGACTTATACCTTCTTTGCTTCCCCACAGTTAAAGTGGAACAACAACCAGGAATTTGACTTTCCTGGGTCTTGGTCCACTACGGTGGGGCACCCCTGATCGTCACCGCTGTGTGACAACCCCCTGAACTCACTTTTACTCCAGCAAACGTACAAGCCGTGGCCAAGTGGCTCTTCCTCCGCCTCCCGCGCGTCCCTTTTTACTGAGGTAGGGATTTTGGGGTGTTGGGGGGGTTTCACCCCGAGGGACATCCCGATCTTGGATGTCCCGCGGGGAGGGAGGTGATCAGGCCGGGAATCTGATAGATTCCAGGGCCGATCACCGGTGGCTGTTGGTACACTTTAAGAGTAAATGTATGCTTGGGATGTGTTGTTCACATTCCTGCCAGTCAATAGTACTCATATCATGTTAACCAATAAGCGCACAGTGGTCAACAATGTTAATGTGAGTGTCACCTAATTGGACACACTGACATTACATTGCTACATCTGTGTCTGTTGAGGTCACATTCAATTTATTAACAAATTTTTTTTTCTACATCTCTACAGCTTGTGAAAACCAGCATCGCAGACTGTGGCGGGAGATCAGGCTCCTGAAGCTGATGCTGCTGGCCAAGAAGAGGCGCCGGCGGCGTCGTTAGGGTGGGGGGAAGGCTGGCCTGTTTACGCCCTTTGTTGGGCAATGTTGGCCCTGTTGGCCCTTTTTTAAAATTAAATCTTTTGATGAACATCATTACAGTGTGGTGCCTTGCAAAGCATAGTTTAACTGTCTCCAAACCCATTTGTGTGTCAATTTAGCCATACCTTTGGAGCCATTTCATGTGTTAATCATAGTAAGCTATGGTCTCAAATGTGTGGCCTAAATTTACAAATACATTGACATATCTAGATCAAGATACTCATCCCTGACTGTGTTATTAGCTAGGTCTTAGGCAAAACACAATTTAGATGTGGGTTAAGCAAATATATTTACACAAACAAAAACAAACAAAATTAATATTCTTGGCTGGGTGGCCGGGGAGGTTGGGAGTCATTGCTAGGGGCGGTGTTGGGGGACAACAGTGCAGTAAAAAATATAGACTGCTGTTGTATGAGCTGTTGTATCAACAACAAAGTTTGGTCCTGCCGCTGTATTGCCTCTGCCTGGCGCTGTATTGCCTCTTCCTGCCGCTGTACAGATTGTTCAATAACATTGGCAAGGCGACCAAGGTCCTGGTTCTGTTGTAGGTTTTGCCTTAACTGGTCCACCTGGCGCTGCAGGCCCTCATTTTGTTGCTGACACATCAGCACCTGATTTTCCAACGCCGCAATGCGCTCATTAGTTCCATCACGCGGCTGTTGGCGACTGTAGTCCTCCAGCATCCGGACCCCTAGTGTGTAGAAATCGGCACTGGTTGGTGCCACACCTCCTCTTGCTGTGGTAGTAGGCTAAAAAAATAGTAAACCACATTTTAGTCAAACGGAACAAATGCAGCTATGCCCCTCCCAAAAGTTAACATAAACACTCACTAGACAACTTACCCTTGTCTGAGCCTCTGAAGCTTGGCCACATGGGACTTGGGAAGAGGTCCCAGCTTGGGGTTCTGGTTCCGCCTCCTGCCAAAACAACAATGAAATGAAATGTTACATGTTGCTTCTTCCACTACCCACGAATATGCCAATGGGTTTAGAGGTCGTCTACATCAGCCATGTTACCTGCGTGTCCTCCAGCCCAGGTAGGCTCGAGGTATCGCTGCCAGAGAGTCGCGAATCCACATCAGAGATGTCGGCCAAGTTGGCAAATGCTAAACAGGAAAATCAGGTTAGTAGGTCTGTGGGCCAAACTCTAATGTAACCTGGTTAGGCTATCGAGGTCATACCTCTCAAATTTTTAAAAATACACAGTAGACCAAAGGTCTTGGTTAAACTCAGATTGTTAAAGCGGACCTTCACTCTGAATAAGAGTCTATCTTATATGTTTCCACCACACTGTACATACAGATTGCTCACATTAAAAATCATCCTACCTGCATCTACTGCATGTTATGAGCCTTTAAACATCCAAGATGGCGGCTTATGGAAGCCCCCATTTTTTCAGGCAGCCTGCAAACAGGAAGTGCCTGCAAACAGGAAGTGACTGTGCTGCTCTGCATTCTGGGGCTGCTGACCTTTCCCTGACCTCAGCTCTGCTCTGTCTGAGCAAAGCACAGCTATAACCTGCCCCCCTGTACCTTATCCCACTCTCCTCAGTAAGTGTGATGCTTCTGAGTCAAGATGGCGGCGCCCGTATCCTAAATTCCTGAACAGAGTTGCAGCCCAGTGGGGGAAAAACTAATAAGTTAGTGACTAAAAATGTAAAATATATTCATTTTAGATGCTGGGGAATCGTTTTTTAAGAGTTTGGGCTTTTCATTAAATCATGTTGAAGGGCCGGTTTAACATGTATGTTACAGGACTAAGACGCACTAATTTCTGCAAATCTCATCATAAACATTGCTTAAATTAAACATACCCGCAATATCCCAGATGTCTGGAGTGGGGTCCTCACTCGAGATTGGACCTTGAAAATAGATGTGGACACACAAGTTGCCAGAAGCAAGTGGCACAACATTAGAGCCAAAAGACATACTAGAGCAAGGCAAAACCACTTACCCTCATCTCTGGCAGCTGGAACTTGAGGGGCCCTTTCTGGACAGCCACTTCCGATATTCGGGTCAACTAAAACCAAAAAAAAAAGGGTCTAAAGATTCAGCAAACTACTACAGTGAATGTTTTCCTAAAAATATGTCCGCAAATATACATTGCTATCACTAAAATAACTAATAGACTGACCCTGGGGAGGCAACCAGCACTCCCAAGAGGCATCTTCAAGTTTACCAAGCAAACATGTAGCTTAGTAGACTAACCAAATTGAACCAGTGTTACCTAAACAGCATAAAGGATACATTATGTATTGCTCTACACACCAACAGGGTCCTGTTGACCGGCAACATCGGAAGTGGGGTCCAAAGATGAACCAGTCACTTGGCCTACAAAGAAAAATGACAAATGAGACACATGCACTTGAGTCAAAGTGGATCAAGCAAGGTGAACACATGCACTTACCGACATCCAAAGAGTAGGTGGGATCCGGAGGAGATGCTGGGGCCAAGGGCATGGGAGCTAGTGCAAAATAAAACCAACATTGAGCCCTAGCTAATGTGCGTGCCAAAATACAACCTGCATTAAGGTGTGTGAGCAGCTCTTTCACTAATATTGACTAATCAAGCCAAGTGTGGCTCACACATTGATAGGCCGATATATGGCTACACATCTCTGGCATCCTACATATCTACACATGTTAGGGCCTTGTTAGTTACTGACTGTGAGTGTTACAGTGGGCGTGCAATTAGGGCGCACCCACATATTATTAATAGTCAACAGGGCAAACCTTTATTGCTTGAGCTGCTCCCACACCCATTTGTTTTTCAAAAAACCAGCAAACAAATAATGGGTAAATACCTTCAATGGCAGACTGGGGTAGCCTTGAGGTTGCTGGAAGGGCAGGAGCTTGGTTGTCCGGAGCCACATCCCGGACAGCAGCATGTGCACCTATGCATAAAGCAACAGACAGAAAAGTTACAAATGTTTTAGCTATAATGTAATACTTCAAAGGTCCTACAGTTAGTTGGTCAGAATGTAAAAATGCTAATCACAGACATTAACATTAGGTTATTGTAAAAGGCAGAAAATATGTACCTTCAGCCCAACCGGTGGTGTCATCCCCAGGATCCACACCCTGCAGCCGAGCCAGTGGGATTTTGGCCTTCAGCATCTCCTCATACGGCCTGTAGGTACTCTTTGGAGCCTGGCTGAACCCACTGTCCACATCAAGATCGTGATTCATCTTTTTCATAAGGGCCCCTCGCAAAGTGTAGAAGCGTTTCCTGCAGGATGGGCCACTACGTGGGTGTTGAGCTGTGCTACTAAGCTCCACACCAATGGCATCCCACAGTTTGCTTCTTTCTTGTTTGCCTATGGACTTGCTTTGGGAGCCAAAAAGCAGCTCCCATTTCGCAAGTGTCAGGCGCACAAGATGATTATTCTCAGCCAAATTAAATTCAGGCTCCCTCTTGGCACCTGGGCGCTTAGCCTGGGGTGCTGCCCCACCTTCAGGCTGTGCCCTTTTCCGTAAGGGAGGTCTGCGCACAGCACCCACCAAACTCCTACTCGGGCCTGCTGTGGCCGGCAGATGTCCTGTATTTGGCTCCATCCTGTAGCTGCACACACACACAAATCAACACCCCACAAGCACGCATGCACACTACAGAATGGCATCGCAATCTCTTAGGCTTGGCCAGGTTTTATGTGCTCTAACAGCCAATCCAAAAGCAGCCCACTTAATTGATTCACACATACAGCCCAGTTCCTTCTAGGCACACCTCCACTGCACTGACAGAAGCATGTGTGTTAGCCAATTAACTCATTACAGACCTCAATCAACAAACAACACACACCCAAATCCAACAATGGACTGATGTCTCTGCAACCCTTGTGACATGTGCTTAGCCTAACGGCTATTTAAAAAAACAACAGCTTCACTTTCATTGGTCCCCACCTGATTTTTGGCCCATGTCCGTTAATGCACGCACGTTACGGCTCAAGTACGCTAGTAGCGCTACTAGCGTGCGCGTGCGCACTCTGTTTTACGCACACCTGGGTCGGCTAATTGGCGCCCGGAAATAGCAGAGCGACGCAAAAGGCGGCAAAGCGGACCTGTCACTTTTGAAAATGAAGTATAAAAGGAAGGAATGAACTAGGTTCTGCTATTCTTACACTGTGGCAAAGGCTGTGGTGTGGTGCTGTGCTCGCTTCCCTTAGCTCATTTGAGCCTCTGTCTGGTTTCTGTCCTCACTCTCTGTGGCTTGTTGGGTGATTTCTGACATCAGTGCTGTTTCTTTAGGAGCTTGGTTTGGGTGGCATCTGCAAATTTTGTGTAGCATACAGCAAGTAAGGCTTGATTTTGGGGCCTTTTGTGGGCTGTGCAGCAACTCCCCTCTTGGTTGTGCTTAACTTAGAAAGCTGGTTTTCAGCAGGCTGGTGGTTTGGACCACTATAGTTCTGGTTTTGTGGTGAGCTGCATTGTAGCGGGTGTGTGTGTAGTGTGATTGTTTGTGTGTGTGTTGTGTGTGATTGTTTTTTTTTTTTTTTTTTGATTTTGTATATATCTTTAGTGTGTGTGATGGATAAGAGGGTGATGTATGGTGTCTGGGTGGATGGATGTATGCGTATGCTGGAAGAGCAGGAGGAAAGGGAGCGGGGTGTTGTGAGGCTTAGGGCACCCCGCTCCTTTGCAATCCGCCTTTCAGTATGGGACTTAAGTGACGAGCAGATCAGGAGCCGCTTCCGTCTGAATCGTGCTGCACTACAGTCCCTATATGATCAGATTAAGACCAAAATCGAGCCATCCACCAAACGCACTCACTCCATTCCAGGCATAGTACGCCTGTGTGCCACTCTTAATGTGTTGGCACGAGGGACCTTCCAGGCAACCTCAGCCCTCCTCAGCGGGATAAGCCAGGCTACTATGAGCCGCATCCTAATCCAGGTAGTTCTGGCAATTTGTGATTTAATCCCAATTTACATCAAGTTTCCTGAGGAGGAGGAAGAGGTTGCCAAAATAAAACATGCTTTCTATATGATGGGAGGGATCCCGAATGTGCTAGGGTGCGTTGATGGTACACATATCCCTTTCCGCCCTCCCCGTGCACAGGAGCTGTCCTACAGAAACAGGAAGCAGTTCCATTCCTTTAACATCATGGTGGTCTGTGACCATGAGATGAAGCTGCGGGCGGTGAGATCGGGGTTCCCCGGCTCATGCCACGATTCTTACGTCTTGCAGCGGACAGTCCTGTGCCGGAAGTTTGATAACAACGAAATGCCAGCTGGCTGGCTACTGGGTAATAAATTAACCATGTCTATGTATTTTGCTAATATGTGGCCTAGTAAGGCAATTTTCAACAAACTACCACCCAAAAACATGTACTAGTACTAATTGCTGTCTCTCTCCTTGTGTTTTTTCTACAGCGGACAAGGGATATGGGCAGAGAACGTGGGTCATGACTCCGGTCAGGAACCCACGGACCTCTGCCCATGAACGCTACAATGCAGCGCATCGCAAGACCAGATGCATTGTGGAAAGAACCATCGGCCTGCTGAAAGCACGCTTTCTTTGTTTGGCACGGCCAGGAGGAGAGATGCTCTACAGCCCACAGAAGGTTTCCAAGATCATCCTTGCCTGCTGTGTGCTACACAACATTTGCATTTGTCACCGAATCCAAGCCCCCGAGGAGACAGCACTGGTGCCAGAAATCCCCAACCTGCCCGCAGATAGAAGTGAGGACACCCAGACTGGCGATGAGCTAAGGGAAAGGCTGATCACTTCTTATTTTGCGGTAAGCTAACTACCCTTCACTCTAATGCAAGTACTGCACTCCTGTTTAAATGTCTTTGACCTCCCATCCAAAAGAGCAACCAAACGCACTAAGGGGGGGTTTAAGATGACCCAAACCACTCTAAGGGGGGGTGTAAGATGACCCAAACCACTCTAAGGGGTGTTTCAGATGACCCAAACCATTCTAAGGGGGGTTTAAGATGACCCAAACCACTCTAAGGGGGGGTGTAAGATGATCCAAACCACTCTAAGGGGTGTTTCAGATGACCCAAACCACTCTAAGGGGGGTTTCAGATGACCCAAACCACTCTAAGGGGGGGTGTAAGATGATCCAAACCACTCTAAGGGGGGTTTAAGATGACCCAAACCACTCTAAGGGGGGGTGTAAGATGATCCAAACCACTCTAAGGGGTGTTTCAGATGACCCAAACCACTCTAAGGGGGGGTGTAAGATGATCCAAACCACTCTAAGGGGTGTTTCAGATGACCCAAACCACTCTAAGGGGGGTTTAAGATGACCCAAACCACTCTAAGGGGGGTGTAAGACGCCAATGTTGGTTATCAAGTTATGCATTTTTTTTTAATAAAGCACAAAATAATTATAAAGATATATACTAACTGCACTTTTCTTAATTTTTCAGGCACCCAGAGATGCACCGTGATCAGGACATTCCTCTAACAAACCTTTCCTGGACTTTTCTTTTCTTTTGCATTTCTGCAGGACTTTTCTTTTTCTATTTCATTTATATTTTATTCTTAATTTAGTTTAAGATAAAAAATTAAACAAAAATTAGATATATACATGTGGCTATGTGTTTAATTTGGTTGTAAGTTTCCTTTACATTCTAATTCCTATTTTCATTTTCCTTTTCTTTCTCTGTTCTGTTTTTATTTTCCTTTTCTTTCTCTGTTCTGTTTTTATTTTCCTTTTCTTTCTCTGTTCTGTTTTTATTTTCCTTTTCTTTCTCTGTTCTGTTTTTATTTTCCTTTTCTTTCTCTGTTCTGTTTTTATTTTCCTTTTCTTTCTCTGTTCTGTTTTTATTTTCCTTTTCTTTCTCTGTTCTGTTTTTATTTTCCTTTTCTTTCTCTGTTCTGTTTTTATTTTCCTTTTCTTTCTCTGTTCTGTTTTTATTTTCCTTTTCTTTCTCTGTTCTGTTTTTATTTTCCTTTTCTTTCTCTGTTCTGTTTTTATTTTCCTTTTCTTTCTCTGTTCTGTTTTTATTTTCCTTTTCTTTCTCTGTTCTGTTTTTATTTTCCTTTTCTTTCTCTGTTCTGTTTTTATTTTCCTTTTCTTTCTCTGTTCTGTTTTTATTTTCCTTTTCTTTCTCTGTTCTGTTTTTATTTTCCTTTTCTTTCTCTGTTCTGTTTTTATTTTCCTTTTCTTTCTCTGTTCTGTTTTTATTTTCCTTTTCTTTCTCTGTTCTGTTTTTATTTTCCTTTTCTTTCTCATTGGTGATTTAATTGTATTTCCTTTTTAGGTAACAAATAAAAATTAAAAAAATTGTGACTATGTGTTTAATTATGTTTTATTTTCCATTTATCTTCGAAGATCTGGTAGAATGTAATTACCTTTTACACACAATAAAAAAAAATTTTCATTTCAAAACAAATGTGGCAATGTGTTTTATTCAGAAGGTACTGGATGGGCAGGACACAGCAAAGCTAACAGGCGCTGTGTAGAATAGCGTGGTCACACTGACTGACAGCGCCAACAAAGCTGAGGGCCAACATCATATTCAGCAATGTAGGCGTTGTTCGCAACAACGCCAGGTAGCGACTGAGGAGGCCTGCTATAGCGAATCGCTAACGCCCGCGGCTGACGCTAGCGGCGCTCATAGCGCCATACTTCAGTCGCTCATCTGTCGCTACCTGGCGCTATTGATGAATCGGCCTCCCCGTTTATTAGTCAAGCCTAAACAGCTGGAGCCTCCCCAGACTGGAAGCTGTCATTTTCCTAATTGTCTCCATAGATTATTTGCCGGGCGGCATTTGCACGTGTAAACATAGCCGCTAATGAGAGGAGAATTGTGAGAAGTGAACAAGGTGAGATGGATGCCCGGCCGCCCCGCGCTGTCACCGGCAGACAATATAGGTGTCTAATCTGGTGCCTTCTAGGAAGGTTTATGAATGACTTTATTACATCAAATATATTATAATCATTAGAGACAACAAAGAGCATTGCAGAACTTTATTCATGAAGGAATGGTGGTTTACTCATTCTATGGGGAGGAGAGTATCTATGCTCGCCTTTTTATCTCTCCACTACCATTATTATTATTTATTCATAGTTGTAAGAGTGCACTTCAGTTTTAGTAAGTTTACGTTTAAGTTTAAGTTCAGTTTAAGTTTCAGTTTAAAGTTTAAAGGACTAGGTTTTATGTTTAAGTTTAAAGTTTAAGCTTTAGTTCAGTTTTAGGCCCTTATTTATGAAGGAATAGCGACAGGTAGCGACTGGTGAGCGGCCGGTAATGACGCTGGCTCCCCACCACAATCACACATTTATCAAGTCAATCCTGCCTAGCGACAGAGATAGCGCCATATAGCCACTCATTCATCATTATTCCAGCCTCAGCCCACAGCGCCAGCGTCCGACCTTGAACAGCGACAGGTATGACCTCTCGCTACCTGGCGCTCTCCAATGCATTTCAATGGAACAATCTTTAAATATTCATAATTAATTATTATTTTTTTTTTTTTTTAATTTGAAAAATTCTGTGACCACTTCTGCCATTTTATATAATTTTTTTAAGGTAAAAAAAAAATTGTACAGAATTGATATTACAGGTCTGATATTAATGTATTCATATTACTAAATTATTTATTTTTGGTATCCAAAAATATGGTGGTTTGGGGGTTAAAAAACTACTTTTAACCCATCGCCTCCAGCGCTCTGGGGTTTAAACATGCATTTCACAGCGCTTGAATTTTTTGAGCATGATTTTTTGATGAATATGGTGGAAGCCGGTCGCTCTGACCAGTCGCTATCATGCGCAAATTGCGCTATACATCGCGGAACCTGTGAAATAGCGACTCGTAACTTTGTATTCAACATTACGCCACACAGACTGAGTCGCTATCAACTACCGAACAACGGCCAAGCACAGCGGCTACTAGCGGGCGCTGTGAAAATCACGCTACAGTCGCTCAACTGTCGCTACATGACACTATTAATAAATCAGTTGTAAGAGTGTACTTCAGTTTTAGTAAGTTTACGTTTAAGTTTAAGTTCAGTTTAAGTTTCAGTTTAAAGTTTAAAGGACCAGGTTTTATGTTTAAGTTTAAAGTTTAAGCTTAAGTTCAGTTTAAGTAAGAGGTTTATTCATCAAGGGAAAGCGGCAGGTAGCGCCTCGTTGCTTTAGGTAGCAAACGGTGAACGCCGGGCGCTGTGCGCAATATCACATTTATAAAAGCGATTCCGGTGAGAGACTCTAACAGCGTCCGATTCATCGTTACAGACTGCTCAGCTTATAGCGTTGGAGCTCTGGCTTTCAGAGCGCCTGGTATTACCTGTCGCTACCTGACGCTCTCCCATACATTTCAATGGACGTTACTCTTCTTCTCTTTAAACAGGGTTTCCTTTTTTTTTTTTTTTTTTTTTTTTTTTTTTTTATGAAATCATTGTGTGACCTCTCCTGGCCTAGAAAGAGTCATTTTTGAAAACTTTTTAGATTTTTTTATATTTATATACAGAATTGTCCTTACAGGTCTGGCATTAAAGTGTTAATGTCACAATGTTACAACAATGTCATTCCATGTGTTTTCTCTTTGTTACTGGTGGATATGTGTTCAAAAACGGACTTTAATCACACAGCGTCTGGCGCTCTGGGCTGTAGCGACACAATTTTGAGTGCCGGCGCTGTGTTTTTTTGATGAATATGGTTTGAGTCGCTCACACTGACCAGTCGCTACCGTTTGCTCCCATATAGCTCTATACTGGTGTTATAGCGACTAACACATCAAATTCATCAATGCCGGCCATGTTACTACAGCGACTGAGGCGCTCTGTAATAGCGACTCACGGATGATCAGAGCGACCACTAGCGGTCACTCTTAGCGCAGCTGTACAGACGCTCATCTGCCGTTACCTGGCGCTAATAATGTATCAGCCTGTAAGTTTAAGAGTGTACTTCTGTTAATGTTCACAAAAGTCTGTTCTATGCCACTTACTTTTTTCTATCTTTACCTTTGGATTTCGAACTCCTTTTCAACTCAGTTGGTTTATAATATAGTATATTCTATATGTTATATAGTATTATTATAGTATTCTATATTCTATACTGAAAAGGCCAGTGGCATATCTGAAGCCGATTCCCCAATAGGAGTGGAAAGTTGACCCAAATGAAGACATTGGGTTGTTTAGATGGAGCTTTAGCGACCCCCTATACCAGTTCACAAGTAGTGGTGTCCGAAGCTATTGTATCCAGTATTCAGGAAAACTTAATGCCGGATACTTAGGACTATCCAGCCAGGAGGGCTTCCGAACCAGATTGTTCTCACTCCAGCTCATCAATACTTGTCATTCCTTGTACTGCATGGACTTATTATTGTGACCTCGGCCCGCCCTGAGACTACTCTTGGACTGATTCTCTGGCATTGAATATTTTTACTCTGCACCTTTTGCAACCTATCCTGACCTCAGTTTATGCTTATGGACTTCTTTTGCCTGCACTTTGTCGGTAACCCGCCTTGGTTCCTACATCTCTGTGATCCTGCCTGCTGTACCCCACACCTAAAGCTCCACCAAGCTTCCTGGTCCCAGGACACAGAGGTGATATTCCAGTGGTGTCACCACTGGAATGAGTTTCTAGGAGCTGTATCCTACTTTCTTAGGGGCTGATATGGAGATTGCTGACAACACTACATATTTATTTTAGGGGCTGATAGATTTTTGAGTGCTGGGAGTGGGTCAACTATGACCAGCTTCCAAGTCCCTGATGAAGAAAAGCCTCCCAAAAGCATGTTACTACCACCACCGCGTGTCTTGTTGGGGATGGTGTAATCAAGGTGATGTGCAGGCCTACTGCCTATGGGAAATGGGAAGAGAGAATGCCACACTGCCTATGGGAAATGGGAAGAGAGAATGCCACACTGCCTATGGGGAATGGAAGGGTGGATGCCACACTGTCTGTAATGGGGAATGGAAGGGGGAATGCCACACTGCCTATAGGAATGGGAGGGAGTATGCCACACTGCCTACGGGAAATGGGAGGGGGGAATGCAATAACTGCCGGTGGGGAATGGGAGGGGGGATGCCACACTGCCTATGGGAATGGTAGGGGGGAATGCCATACTCCCTGTGGGAATGGGATTGGGGATTGCCACACTACCTATGGGAATTTGAGTGAGGATTGCCACACTGCCTATGGGAATGGGAGGGGGGATTGCCACTCTGCCTGTAAGGGGGGATTCTTCACCTTGCCCATTATTTGGTTCTTGGGAGCTTGTTTTTTTTAGCACCGCATTTAGTCGCAAATATTTATTTCCTTATTTTCCTCCTCCTAGGTGCGCCTATAGGCAGGTGCAAAAAATACGATATATATATATATATATATATATTTATAACTATATACCCATTTATATATATATATATATATATATATATATATATATATATATATATATATATTTTTTTTTTTTTTTAATATAAATATACTGTGTATATACCCATTTATATATATCTATATATATATTTATAACTATATACCCATTTTTATACTAAGCTTAGCGTAATTCCTCAAACTATTAGTTTTTTTGTACCCTTCTAATCTTTCATCTTCTGAGTCAGCTTTTCTTCTTGGCCGCGCTACTTCCGACATTAATATTAGTCTAACAAGTCTGAGTTCGTCAAAACTGCTCCCAGAATGCCTCTGTCATAATTAAGGCTTGACAGCATGGTTCTGCTAAATTTCCCTTCTTAATTTCCATTTAGGGATCTCTGGGTACCTTTTGTTCTGTTCGGAGTCTCAAGACGTCTCTGACATAATGGCAACGGAAGCCAAGATGAACATTTTAGCGGAGTTATTCAGGAGCAGCATGGGCTGAATTCACAGCGTTGCCTTTTGTAGCACTAAACTAAGCACTTTTGTCTGACTTACGACTTCCATATATCTTCTCCATCAGGTGACGGCTTAACGCAACTACATCTGAATTACGGGCTTCTTTCAGCAGTCGTTGCGCGCAAAACTTCCTGTCTAGGTCCCACGAGTCCAAATGGCCAGTCCCATTCTTTAACCAGCAATCAGTTATCCACATTTTGTGCCCAGCCACCCTTTGGCGGTCTTCGAATTGTCCCACCAGGTTACCTGGGAGTCCCCCTCGGGGCTCCTAAAAGTGGACTGCTTCTTTCAGCAGTCCTTACGCGTAAAACTTACTGTCTGAGCTGTCCTAAAGTGTTTTCCATTTTTAAATGGAGGAAGAAATGGCAGAGATACCAAGGTTTACAGGTTTACCTTACGATTTCCCTTCTGAAGCATGTGGGCGTGGCCTTGAAGCTGGGATGTAGCATAATCATCAGCATAAATGGCAGGGTCTGACAGGCATTTTCATCACCCTGGCTATGCACCTTCTGTCTCTCCCTGTTGCTAGACAACATTGGATGCTTAAACCAGCACTCCCAAACATGTGTTCACATGCAGAATCCAGCGGGAGGGTGGACAACTATCAGCATTGGGAGCAAGAGTGCTTCCTGGGAGGAGGATGGGTACGGAAGAGGGAGGGGTTAGCGGGGCTTGAATGGCAGCTCGGAGAGCAGTATTCAAGCTATCAGTAAAGAAGGGATGTGGTCTGGACTAGCTTCTTTAAGGAGCAGTATCGCGAAATTTGCATTAAAAAAGATAAATAATTAAATAGCCACACAATAGCTTTTAACATGTGTATAAATAATGTGGCAATAGAAAAAGGAAAAAATATCTGCCTTTCTTTTAAATTGTATAATGACAATGGCTCAGTCCATTTGCTGAATAGGGGGATCTGCTGGGTTGTATTTAGTGAGCTGCTTCATTTAGCCCACTGGTCTCCTAGCAACACTTTACCTCAGAGGCTGACACTGTAATCAGTGGTAACGGCTGTGTGTGTGTGAGGTGCTGCTTTTGTAATAAGACCAGGTGACTCAAATGTGTAAAATCTATACAAAATAAACTAAACTGACTGAAAATGACTGAAATTCTTCTTTGAATAACTGTGCAGGAAAATCTAAAGTTATTAAAGTGGACCAAAACACTGAGTGGCCGACCCTGAAATCTATAAGACCCGGCCATTGACCTTGCCCCTTGGGCATTCTAAATCGGGATGCCCCACTGTGTGAAACAACCCCTGGATAATGACAGATCCCCCCATTTTTCTGGCGCGCTCACGCAGATAGTCATTTAGACAGGCCGGGTGGCCAGAAAGGTTACTGCTCAGGCTCCCCATCTGCGTGCAAACAGCGCTGATTGGATGAGAGCCCGCGCATGCGCTGTGGGACAGGGAAAGGTACATTTTCACAGGCAAACTTGGGGATTTCACATATCAGGGCATCCCAAGTCGGGATGCCCCTAGGGGTACAAAACAAAACTCCAGATAGTGAAAATCCTGGGTTGGGCTTTGCTCAAAACACACAAAGCTGAAAGAAAGTCATATGGAAAAATGAAAAATAAGAATATGAAAGAGAAAATGTTAAACTGAAAGATTCTGCAGCAGAGCCAACATGAAGGGAAAACTGTCAAAATAAAAAATGTTTAGAGCAAAAAAACAGGATGTAAACATAAAAATCCAATTCTGAAATAAAATAACCCCCCCCCCCCAAAAAAAAAAACTGGTGAGTCTGAGATTCCAACTAATGACTCTCTGGTTCAAACTGACATTGAATTTACCAATGAGCTAAATGACTTCTAGAGCTTTTCTTTCTGTCTTAGATATATGAGTTCTGGCCAGGCAATGTTGCAATATTATCTTATGCTGGATGGCTGCCAGCACTGAACAGCTGATACTTTGTTACATTGTTTCACCCCTCTCCTCAGCGTGCAACAGGCCAGCGTGTCGGGCCCGACACTCAACATGAGCTATTAGTCTCCAGCTGCACAACACAGACATCATTTTTTTCTACATTTGTAATTCTTACTCCAACACTTACCTACATTCAAAGTACCATTTAAATATAAGTCACCAAGAAAAATTTGCGATACTGCTCCTTTAAGCTAGTATTGGTGGCCCACATCATCGGGGGGGGGGGGCGCAGGAGGGGTAGGTGAGGAAGTATTTTTGCTCCTTCATGGCACTGAGCTGAGAGGTTTTGGTCCACTTTTAATGGATTAAGGCGCTGTTCTTTGATAGCACACTGAGCTGGTGGATTGGTCCTGATCCTTTTCAATGATCTATTGCTACCTGTCACGACAGTTCCAGTGTTCACCTGTGCTATTATAGCTATTAAAAAAAAAATGAATCTGTTTTAAATTAGAACCAGTATGTAAACTGGTGTTTGTCCCATCACAATAAGCTCGGGGGCATCCAGAATGAATAGGCATGAGAACATCCTCACTCTGCAAGCCCCCTCCTCTCCACTGTGCAGTCTTGTGGAACTGATAGTCAGGGGAGGGCAGGCAGAAGTCAATACGCCCCCAGTCTCCAGCGGCGGGAGACCCGCAGCTTTTTTACTCCACCACTCCTCCATCATTGGCCCAGCCGTGATTGCCCCTCTCTCAGTCTCCACAAACCACCTCCTCCTCCCCTGGCTGGAAGTTCTGCTGATGCTGTAGCACAGCACATTACTATCCCCGCCCCGGGCACACCACTCCACAGTGCGGGCAGCCGGGACAGCGGGACATGGGGGGTATCCTGTGAATGTCTCGGGCAAATCGGGACACTTAGGGGGTATGGGAAAGGAGTCCTGCGATTGTCCACCAGTCGGTCAAGTGGGCCATAGTCGTGTCCTCTACGCCGGCCACCAGCAGAACCTGTCCAAGTGACCACCGACGGCCAATCGCGGGACTCCTTTCCCGGTGCTGGTTAGTAATGAAGGTGGGCATTACGAGCGGTCTAGGAGGTTATCTGCGAGGGGGGCTCCAGCATTCTGGATGCCCCCCCGAGCGTGTTGTCATGGAACAGACAGAGGGACCAACACCTGTTAAAGAAAAAACGGGTGTTGGTCCAGTTTAAAGGAGCACTATCGCAAAAAATGGCCCAATGATAAAAATCCATATAAATATGCTGGATGGCGGGGGGGAACAGGTCACTTATACACCCGGCATCAAGAAATATCCAACCAGGCTTGTTTTTCTTTCTTTTAATGGAAGGAAAAGGACATCCGGGGTGACAGGCTCTGTCACCCCGATAGACTAAACCTGTCACCCCTGGATTTTACTCCTACCAGAAGAGAATAAACCACAAGCTTGGTTGGAGTTTTAGTCAGTTTGGTTGTATAAGTGACCCCTCCTCTCATTAGCCAATGTGTTTATATGTATTTTTTAATATTACACAATTTCGAGATAGTGCTCCTTTAAATATACAAAAAAGCCATTGCTCGATCAACAACAAGAAACTGGAATTCTAAAGACATGTAATATCCATGACAATTATTACCCCCAGACAACATTCTGTACTGAAAACACAAAACATCAATGGCTTCCAGCGAGTCTCACATCTCTCTCTTTTGTCTTTTACAACCATATATTAATAACATAATAAAACTCTCCCTAGCTCTCGCGGCCCCACCGAGATATTGTAGCCTATCGCTGCGCAGAGAGAACAGCGGCGCGGAGCCCCCGGGGGGGATCAGAAATCTGAGAAGCCGTTGGGAGTTCGTTACAAGCAATCGTCGTAATTGAAGATGTTTAATAAAGTATCACACGAGTCAGAGAAACACGTCAAATAATAATAAAATACATATAAAATGAAAAGAAAATAGCAGACAGATCTCTTTTCTACAGATATATAAAATCTAAAAAGAAAGTCTGCTCGAGAAATATTCAAATGTGGGCTATAAAGCAAGAAAATACATTTTACTACCTTGGGCTACAACATGAACGTGGCACAGGACAGTTAGAGGGGACCTCGGATAAATAAAAGAAAGTTTAGTAAATAGCTTCCCTATAGCACCTCTTCTGATGATCGGTACCGTGAAGGTACAGATGCTGTGGCAGAGCATAAAGATTATGTGCTCCTGAACTACATGGGAGCGACCATTTTGGTGACAGTAACATAGTAACATAGTATGTAAGGCTGAATTAAGTTCAGCCTATTTATCTCCTTCCAGTGGTCTAGTAGTCATAGCTGGTAATGTTATTACATGCAAGGAGGGCATCCCGGCCACTATAGATCTCCTTCCAGTGGTCTAGTAGCCATAGCTGGTAATGTTATTACATGGATGGAGGGCATACCGGCCACTATAGAGCTCCTTCCAGTGGTCTAGTAGCCATAGCTGGTAATGTTATTACATGCAAGGAGGGCATCCCAGCCACTTTTGAATGTTTTTACTGTATCCTTCATTACTACCTCCTCTGGCAGCGAGTTCCATAGTCTCACTGCTCTTATAGAGAAGAATCCCCTCCTATGTCGGTGGAGAAAGCACCTTGCCTCTAACCTTAGTGGATGCCCTCGGGTAAGGAGGGCATCCCGGCCACTATAGATCTCCTTCCAGTGGTCTAGTAGCCATAGCTGGAAATGTCATAACATGCACGGAGGGCATCCCGGCCACTATAGATCTCCTTCCAGTGGTCTAGTAGCCATAGCTGGAAATATTATTACATGCAAAGAGGACATCCCGGCCACTAGGGATGAGCGAATCGATCCGGACGAACCCGGATTCGATCCGAATTTCAGGAAAAATTCGATTCGGATCGAATCCGAATTTCCCCGCGATTCGATCGCTCGAAGTTTTCCTTTAACATCCTTTCATTTACATTACAGGCATTCTAAGATGGCGGACGGGACATGTCCAGACATGTAAGCTGGGGCAGTGTATGCTGGGACAGTCACATGCAGCCTATCAGCAGCCAGCAAGCCCGGTGACGTCACAGCGGTATTTAAGGCCGGCCATCTTGCTTTCCTGCCTCATTTCTCTATTGCATTCGTGAGAGACAGAACGCTGTGTAGCTGAGGGAGAGACAGTTAGACAGTTAGACAGGCAGGGACAGACAGGGACAGGCTGGAGACAGGCAGGAGACAGACAGGAGACAGACAGAAAGTCAGCGGAAAACAGGGAAAGGAATGGAAAATCGGAGGCTGTCAGTTTTTTTTTTTTTTTTTTCATCCAGCCTGACAGGCTTTGTTAGCGTTTTCAGGCTGCTTATACTAACTAACTGTGCATATATACTGAACTGATCTTAAGTCTGCTGTGAGGCATCCCATTCTGTGACTACAGCAGCCTCTGTTTAAGACCATATAACCATTTGCTCTTATTATATTTGAAATTAGCCTGATAAAGACACTTTTGCTGGGCATAGTACTACTGGATCTTTTTTGGGCGCATCCCATTCTGTGACTAAAGCAGCCTCTGTTTAAGACCATATAACCATTTGCTCTTATTATATTTGAAATTAGGCCTGATAAAGACACTTTTGCTGGGCATAGCACTACTTGTCCCTGCCAGGGCATCCCATTCTGTGACTAAAGCAGCCTCTGTTTAAGACCATATAACCATTTGCTCTTATTATATTTGAAATTAGCCTGATAAAGACACTTTTGCTGGGCATAGTACTACTGGATCTTTTTTGGGGGCATCCCATTCTGTGACTAAAGCAGCCTCTGTTTAAGACCATATAAGCATTTGCTCTTATTATATTTGAAATTAGCCTGATAAAGACACTTTTGCTGGGCATAGTACTACTGGATCTTTTTTGGGGGCATCCCATTCTGTGACTAAAGCAGCCTCTGTTTAAGACCATATAAGCATTTGCTCTTATTATATTTGAAATTAGGCCTGATAAAGACACTTTTGCTGGGCATAGCACTACTTGTCCCTGCCAGGGCATCCCATTCTGTGACTAAAGCAGCCTCTGTTTAAGACCATATAACCATTTGCTCTTATTATATTTGAAATTAGCCTGATAAAGACACTTTTGCTGGGCATAGTACTACTGGATCTTTTTTGGGGGCATCCCATTCTGTGACTAAAGCAGCCTCTGTTTAAGACCATATAAGCATTTGCTCTTATTATATTTGAAATTAGGCCTGATAAAGACACTTTTGCTGGGCATAGCACTACTTGTCCCTGCCAGGGCATCCCATTCTGTGACTAAAGCAGCCTCTGTTTAAGACCATATAACCATTTGCTCTTATTATATTTGAAATTAGGCCTGATAAAGACACTTTTGCTGGGCATAGCACTACTTGTCCCTGCCAGGGCATCCCATTCTGTGACTAAAGCAGCCTCTGTTTAAGACCATATAACCATTTGCTCTTATTATATTTGAAATTAGCCTGATAAAGACACTTTTGCTGGGCATAGTACTACTGGATCTTTTTTGGGGGCATCCCATTCTGTGACTAAAGCAGCCTCTGTTTAAGACCATATAACCATTTGCTCTTATTATATTTGAAATTAGCCTGATAAAGACACTTTTGCTGGGCATAGTACTACTGGATCTTTTTTGGGGGCATCCCATTCTGTGACTAAAGCAGCCTCTGTTTAAGACCATATAACCATTTGCTCTTATTATATTTGAAATTAGCCTGATAAAGACACTTTTGCTGGGCATAGCACTACTTGTCCCTGCCAGGGCATCCCATTCTGTGACTAAAGCAGCCTCTGTTTAAGACCATATAACCATTTGCTCTTATTATATTTGAAATTAGCCTGATAAAGACACTTTTGCTGGGCATAGTACTACTGGATCTTTTTTGGGGGCATCCCATTCTGTGACTAAAGCAGCCTCTGTTTAAGACCATATAAGCATTTGCTCTTATTATATTTGAAATTAGGCCTGATAAAGACACTTTTGCTGGGCATAGCACTACTTGTCCCTGCCAGGGCATCCCATTCTGTGACTAAAGCAGCCTCTGTTTAAGACCATATAACCATTTGCTCTTATTATATTTGAAATTAGCCTGATAAAGACACTTTTGCTGGGCATAGTACTACTGGATCTTTTTTGGGGGCATCCCATTCTGTGACTAAAGCAGCCTCTGTTTAAGACCATATAACCATTTGCTCTTATTATATTTGAAATTAGGCCTGATAAAGACACTTTTGCTGGGCATAGCACTACTTGTTCCTGCCAGGGCATCCCATTCTGTGACTAAAGCAGCCTCTGTTTAAGACCATATAACCATTTGCTCTTATTATATTTGAAATTAGCCTGATAAAGACACTTTTGCTGGGCATAGTACTACTGGATCTTTTTTGGGGGCATCCCATTCTGTGACTAAAGCAGCCTCTGTTTAAGACCATATAACCATTTGCTCTTATTATATTTGAAATTAGCCTGATAAAGACACTTTTGCTGGGCATAGTACTACTGGATCTTTTTTGGGGGCATCCCATTCTGTGACTAAAGCAGCCTCTGTTTAAGACCATATAACCATTTGCTCTTATTATATTTGAAATTAGCCTGATAAAGACACTTTTGCTGGGCATAGCACTACTTGTCCCTGCCAGGGCATCCCATTCTGTGACTAAAGCAGCCTCTGTTTAAGACCATATAACCATTTGCTCTTATTATATTTGAAATTAGCCTGATAAAGACACTTTTGCTGGGCATAGTACTACTGGATCTTTTTTGGGGGCATCCCATTCTGTGACTAAAGCAGCCTCTGTTTAAGACCATATAACCATTTGCTCTTATTATATTTGAAATTAGCCTGATAAAGACACTTTTGCTGGGCATAGTACTACTGGATCTTTTTTGGGGGCATCCCATTCTGTGACTAAAGCAGCCTCTGTTTAAGACCATATAACCATTTGCTCTTATTATATTTGAAATTAGCCTGATAAAGACACTTTTGCTGGGCATAGTACTACTGGATCTTTTTTGGGGGCATCCCATTCTGTGACTAAAGCAGCCTCTGTTTAAGGCCATATAAGCATTTGCTCTTATTATATTTGAAATTAGGCCTGATAAAGACACTTTTGCTGGGCATAGCACTACTTGTCCCTGCCAGGGCATCCCATTCTGTGACTAAAGCAGCCTCTGTTTAAGACCATATAACCATTTGCTCTTATTATATTTGAAATTAGCCTGATAAAGACACTTTTGCTGGGCATAGTACTACTGGATCTTTTTTGGGGGCATCCCATTCTGTGACTAAAGCAGCCTCTGTTTAAGACCATATAACCATTTGCTCTTATTATATTTGAAATTAGCCTGATAAAGACACTTTTGCTGGGCATAGTACTACTGGATCTTTTTTGGGGGCATCCCATTCTGTGACTAAAGCAGCCTCTGTTTAAGACCATATAAGCATTTGCTCTTATTATATTTGAAATTAGGCCTGATAAAGACACTTTTGCTGGGCATAGCACTACTTGTCCCTGCCAGGGCATCCCATTCTGTGACTAAAGCAGCCTCTGTTTAAGACCATATAACCATTTGCTCTTATTATATTTGAAATTAGCCTGATAAAGACACTTTTGCTGGGCATAGTACTACTGGATCTTTTTTGGGGGCATCCCATTCTGTGACTAAAGCAGCCTCTGTTTAAGACCATATAACCATTTGCTCTTATTATATTTGAAATTAGGCCTGATAAAGACACTTTTGCTGGGCATAGCACTACTTGTCCCTGCCAGGGCATCCCATTCTGTGACTAAAGCAGTCTCTGTTTAAGACCATATAACCATTTGCTCTTATTATATTTGAAATTAGGCCTGATAAAGACACTTTTGCTGGGCATAGCACTACTTGTTCCTGCCAGGGCATCCCATTCTGTGACTAAAGCAGCCTCTGTTTAAGACCATATAACCATTTGCTCTTATTATATTTGAAATTAGCCTGATAAAGACACTTTTGCTGGGCATAGTACTACTGGATCTTTTTTGGGGGCATCCCATTCTGTGACTAAAGCAGCCTCTGTTTAAGACCATATAACCATTTGCTCTTATTATATTTGAAATTAGCCTGATAAAGACACTTTTGCTGGGCATAGTACTACTGGATCTTTTTTGGGGGCATCCCATTCTGTGACTAAAGCAGCCTCTGTTTAAGACCATATAACCATTTGCTCTTATTATATTTGAAATTAGCCTGATAAAGACACTTTTGCTGGGCATAGTACTACTGGATCTTTTTTGGGGGCATCCCATTCTGTGACTAAAGCAGCCTCTGTTTAAGACCATATAACCATTTGCTCTTATTATATTTGAAATTAGCCTGATAAAGACACTTTTGCTGGGCATAGTACTACTGGATCTTTTTTGGGGGCATCCCATTCTGTGACTAAAGCAGCCTCTGTTTAAGACCATATAAGCATTTGCTCTTATTATATTTGAAATTAGGCCTGATAAAGACACTTTTGCTGGGCATAGCACTACTTGTCCCTGCCAGGGCATCCCATTCTGTGACTAAAGCAGCCTCTGTTTAGGACCATATAACCATTTGTTCTTATTATATTTGAAATTAGCCTGATAAAGACACTTTTGCTGGGCATAGTACTACTGGATCTTTTTTGGGGGCATCCCATTCTGTGACTAAAGCAGCCTCTGTTTAAGACCATATAACCATTTGCTCTTATTATATTTGAAATTAGCCTGATAAAGACACTTTTGCTGGGCATAGTACTACTGGATCTTTTTTGGGGGCATCCCATTCTGTGACTAAAGCAGCCTCTGTTTAAGACCATATAAGCATTTGCTCTTATTATATTTGAAATTAGGCCTGATAAAGACACTTTTGCTGGGCATAGCACTACTTGTCCCTGCCAGGGCATCCCATTCTGTGACTAAAGCAGCCTCTGTTTAAGACCATATAACCATTTGCTCTTATTATATTTGAAATTAGGCCTGATAAAGACACTTTTGCTGGGCATAGCACTACTTGTCCCTGCCAGGGCATCCCATTCTGTGACTAAAGCAGCCTCTGTTTAAGACCATATAAGCATTTGCTCTTATTATATTTGAAATTAGCCTGTTAAAGACACTTTTGCTGGGCATAGCACTACTTGTCCCTGCCAGGGCATCCCATTCTGTGACTAAAGCAGCCTCTGTTTAAGACCATATAACCATTTGCTCTTATTATATTTGAAATTAGCCTGATAAAGACACCTTTGCTGGGCATAGTACTACTGGATCTTTTTTGGGGGCATCCCATTCTGTGACTAAAGCAGCCTCTGTTTAAGACCATATAACCATTTGCTCTTATTATATTTGAAATTAGCCTGATAAAGACACTTTTGCTGGGCATAGTACTACTGGATCTTTTTTGGGGGCATCCCATTCTGTGACTAAAGCAGCCTCTGTTTAAGACCATATAACCATTTGCTCTTATTATATTGGAAATTAGGCCTGATAAAGACACTTTTGCTGGGCATAGCACTACTTGTCCCTGCCAGGGCATCCCATTCTGTGACTAAAGCAACCTCTGTTTAAGACCATATAACCATTTGCTCTTATTATATTTGAAATTAGGCCTGATAAAGACACTTTTGCTGGGCATAGCACTACTTGTCCCTGCCAGGGCATCCCATTCTGTGACTAAAGCAGCCTCTGTTTAAGACCATATAAGCATTTGCTCTTATTATATTTGAAATTAGCCTGTTAAAGACACTTTTGCTGGGCATAGTACTACTGGATCTTTTTTGGGGGCATCCCATTCTGTGACTAAAGCAGCCTCTGTTTAAGACCATATAAGCATTTGCTCTTATTATATTTGAAATTAGGCCTGATAAAGACACTTTTGCTGGGCATAGCACTACTTGTCCCTGCCAGGGCATCCCATTCTGTGACTAAAGCAGCCTCTGTTTAAGACCATATAACCATTTGCTCTTATTATATTTGAAATTAGCCTGATAAAGACACTTTTGCTGGGCATAGTACTACTGGATCTTTTTGGGAGGCATCCCATTCTGTGACTAAAGCAGCCTCTGTTTAAGACCATATAAGCATTTGCTCTTATTATATTTGAAATTAGGCCTGATAAAGACACTTTTGCTGGGCATAGCACTACTTGTCCCTGCCAGGGCATCCCATTCTGTGACTAAAGCAGCCTCTGTTTAAGACCATATAACCATTTGCTCTTATTATATTTGAAATTAGCCTGATAAAGACACTTTTGCTGGGCATAGTACTACTGGATCTTTTTTGGGGGCATCCCATTCTGTGACTAAAGCAGCCTCTGTTTAAGTCCATATAACCATTTGCTCTTATTATATTTGAAATTAGGCCTGATAAAGACACTTTTGCTGGGCATAGCACTACTTGTCCCTGCCAGGGCATCCCATTCTGTGACTAAAGCAGCCTCTGTTTAAGACCATATAACCATTTGCTCTTATTATATTTGAAATTAGCCTGATAAAGACACTTTTGCTGGGCATAGTACTACTGGATCTTTTTTGGGGGCATCCCATTCTGTGACTAAAGCAGCCTCTGTTTAAGACCATATAACCATTTGCTCTTATTATATTTGAAATTAGCCTGATAAAGACACTTTTGCTGGGCATAGTACTACTGGATCTTTTTTGGGGGCATCCCATTCTGTGACTAAAGCAGCCTCTGTTTAAGACCATATAAGCATTTGCTCTTATTATATTTGAAATTAGGCCTGATAAAGACACTTTTGCTGGGCATAGCACTACTTGTCCCTGCCAGGGCATCCCATTCTGTGACTAAAGCAGCCTCTGTTTAAGACCATATAACCATTTGCTCTTATTATATTTGAAATTAGCCTGATAAAGACACTTTTGCTGGGCATAGTACTACTGGATCTTTTTTGGGGGCATCCCATTCTGTGACTAAAGCAGCCTCTGTTTAAGACCATATAACCATTTGCTCTTATTATATTTGAAATTAGGCCTGATAAAGACACTTTTGCTGGGCATAGCACTACTTGTCCCTGCCAGGGCATCCCATTCTGTGACTAAAGCAGCCTCTGTTTAAGACCATATAACCATTTGCTCTTATTATATTTGAAATTAGGCCTGATAAAGACACTTTTGCTGGGCATAGCACTACTTGTCCCTGCCAGGGCATCCCATTCTGTGACTAAAGCAGCCTCTGTTTAAGACCATATAACCATTTGCTCTTATTATATTTATATTATAAGACACTTTTGCTGGGCATAGGCTTACTGCTGCCTGCCAGGTGCACTTCTGTTGAGGCATCCCATTCTGTAACATAGCATACCCCTCTTTATTTACACTAAGCAGCTCTCTTATTTACACTAAGCAGGCCTGTTGGAGGCTGAGTGTTACTGCTCACTTTTGGTGTGCATTATATTCTGTTTCATATAGACCCACCGCTGCCCGGGGGATCTTAAAATATCACCTACTACCACGCCAGTTAGACTATGTCGGGCAGACAAGTGCCTGGAAGTGAAAAGAGGAGTGGCAGAGGCCAAGATTCCGCAGGGAGAGCTCGCATCAGACTGGGGGCCAGTAGCAGCAGGAGTCACGCTGAGAGACCTAATCTGCCAGTATCTGCTAGCGGTCGGGTCTCCACCAGTAACGCATCTGCCGTGGTAGATTGGTTGACGCGCTCATCAACAACATCATCACAACTTACGTCTGAGACCCCCAGTCTAGGGTCGGTAGGTTCCTCTGACACAACCCTGAGTTGGCATGCCCCGAGAGCAGTCCCTGTCCTCCCATTGCCTCTGTCCTACGCCGTTCCCTCCCCCTGCGACGTATCCTATGCTTTGGGTTCAGCTCCCTTCTTTAGTGAGGAGGACGATCAGATACAGGAGGACAGTCAGCAGCTACTGCCCAGCCAAGAAATGGAGGTGGCTTCTTTAGCTAGGCAGACAAATAGTGATGTGGACAGTGTCGTGGGTGCTGCGAGCGTTTCAGCTCCTGCGCCAGACACTGTTGACGAATCCACGAACATCAGTGACGTACAGCCACAACTCGGTGATGATGATGATGATGACGATGAAGCCGATCGCACTTGGGAGCCGGGTGATGAAGGGGCTTCATCGTCATCATCAGGAGAAGAGGGGCGCAGGTTGCCCCGGAGTCAGCAGCTGAGGCAGCAAGGTGGTAGCAGTCAGCATGGGGGCACAATTCCAAAGGCTGGAGCCGGCCGGGGCCGGGGTAGAGCACCTGCTGTGCGGCAGTCTACCTTATCGGGAGGTAGTGGAGCAGGGGTTCCTGGAGTTGGCAACAGCAGCAGTGAATCAGTGAGGCCAGGGGGTGGGAAAAGTAGCTACTCGGCAGTGTGGCAGTTTTTCCTGAGGCATCCGCAGGAGGGTAACATGGCCACATGCAAGATATGTAGGCAAAAGGTGAAGCGTGGCCAGGGTCCAAATGTTGGCACCACGGCCCTGCGTCAACATATGATGCGTCACCATAAAACGACCTGGGAGAACCGAGGCTCCCAAGGGGTGGTCCAGTCTGCTTTCTCACCAAGTGAGCTCCCAATTTCTGCCAGCCAAGGCTCCAGCACCTCAGCCGAAGGCAGCTGTGCGTCATACCCATCCTCTGTCGCTCCTGCTCCTCCTCCTCCTCCAAGTCATGCATCCCGCCAGCAATCCATCAGCGAAGCCATGTCCAAGAGACAGCAGTATGCGCCCACTCATCCTACGGCGCAGAAGCTGAATGTGCTCCTGTCCAAGTTGCTGGTGCTGCAGTCGCTCCCTTTTCAGGTGGTGGAATCTGCACCTTTCAGAGAACTGATGGCTTGTGCCGAGCCGAGGTGGAGAGTCCCAAGCCGTCATTTCTTTGCCAAGAAGGCAGTACCAGCGCTGCACACTTTTGTTGAACAGAAGGTGGGTGTCAGGACTGTACCAAACACCCGTCTGTCTTGAGCTGGTATCCCCCAATCTCCGCCGCCACTTCTGCCTATAGACAAGCCCCCGCTTGTAGGAGACGCGGGTAATGCCTCTCCCAGTCGGTTGCCCCCAGGACTTATAAGGCGCAAAGGATACCAGCTTAAGGTGCAGAAAGATGTTAGGCAGGGAATCCCGAATGAGGATGCCGGATGGCAAAAGTCCGAATTACAGGCCGAGGTCAAACCAGGAGGTCACGGGGCGTGGTATCCGAAGGAGGTAACGAAGGGGTGGTCGAGGCTAGCCGAGGTCAAATCCAGGAGGTCACGGAGCGAGGTATCAGAAGGGTCAGGCAAAGGCGTGGTCGGGCAAAGCAAAAGGTCAGGGCAGGCAGCAAGCAAGAGTAGTCAAAGTCCAATATCCAAATGTTCACAAAAGACACTGCAACGCACATCCAGAACCCAGAAGCTCTAACGGGCACTGGGATGAAGGAGCAGAAAAACTTTATAGGGAATGCTGGCCAATAGGGAAGGGCGCAATTGGGGGGAAGATCAATGATTGGTGCATACAAACTAAAATGGGATCGGTCCCAGGAGCTGGACGGCCCAGGCCAGACAGGCCGACCAGTCCCTGGGCCCGATCCCAGGATCCAGCTGCCGATAGGTCACTTTAACACTCGCCCCCGGCGGGCGCGCTGGAGGAAGCGCCGCCGGGAGGCATAAGAGAGACGTGCTCGCGCGCGCGCGCGAGCACGACGTGAGCCAGGCGCGCCCCCGCCCGGAGGAGGCAGCGTCACGCCATCCGGAAGCCCAGCAGGCCGGCGCAGCCGCGCGGAGCGGGCCGCGACGCGGCCATCAGCCGCGTGCTGCGCCGACAGCCCCCGGACCTCACAGGGGCGCCGAGGGGACGGACGACCCGGGGACGGCCGAGCAGAGGCCCGCTGGGGCCCCCTCAACAGTGCGCCGCGGGACCCGGAACGGTGAGCAGGTAAGAGTCTAACATTACCCCCCCCCCTGAGGAGGGGCCACTGGACCCTCCAAGCTGGGTTTCAATGGATTCTCCTTATGAAATCTCTTCACCAGATTCTGCGCATGAACCTCTCTGGCTGGGACCCAAGATCTTTCTTCCGGGCCGTACCCCTTCCAGTCAATTAAATACTGAAGAGAGTTCCTAAAAAGGCGGGAGTCAAGAATTCGGGCGACTTCGAATTCCTGATGCCCATCGACTAACTCAGGACCGGGGAGCTTATCGGGTTCATGGTTTCTAGCAGATTTAAGAAGAGAAACATGAAAAGACCTACAAATCTTCATGGACGAAGGGAGGGCCAACTGAAACGTGACCTGATTAATTTTCCGTACTATGGGGAAGGGACCAATAAATTTAGGTCCTAACTTAGCGGAGGGCTGGCGTAGTGCCAAGTTCTTAGTTGAAAGCCAAACCCAGTCTCCCACCTTATAACTAGGGTTAGAGGAACGTTTGCGATCTGAAAATTTTTTCTGCTGAAGAGCGGCCTTAGTTAGATGTTGTTGGATTTTATTCCATTCCTCTGGCCATTTGGAAACCCATTCATCCACGGAGGGAACTCTAGAGGGTTGGTCCGGAAGGGCAGAAAACTTCAGGTCCTTGCCATAAACACAATGGAAGGGAGAAACCCCCGTGGAAGAATGTGCAGCGTTGTTAAATGCAAACTCCGCAAATGGTAAGAAGAAGGCCCAGTCAGTTTGGGTATCAGCCGTAAAACAACGCAAATACTGTTCCAAGGACTGATTCGTTCTCTCGGTTTGTCCATTCGACTGCGGATGGAAAGCCGAGGAAAGGGAGACAGTGAAACCTAACTTAGTACAGAAAGCCCTCCAAAACCGAGAGACAAATTGGACCCCCCTATCTGAAACAATATCCATGGGAATACCATGGATTCTAAAAATGTGAGTGATGAAGAGTTGAGCTAATGTTTGAGCTGAGGGGAGTTTCTTTAAAGGAACGAAATGAGCCATCTTGCTAAAGCGGTCCACAATTACCCAAATAACAGTATATCCCTGGGAAGGGGGAAGGTCAGTAACAAAATCCATGGCCAGATGGGTCCACGGAGAGGAGTGGGCCTTCAGGAGAATGCCTTAAAGATTTACTTCGGGCACAGACTTTACAAGTGGAGACAAATCTTTGAACGTCCCTCCTGAGAGAGGGCCACCAAACTTGGCGCGTTAATAAAGCAATGGTTTTCTTAACCCCTGGATGACCCGCTGTTTTGGTATCATGAAAATGGGACAAAAAGTCAGTCCGGTAAGTAGAAGGCACAAACTGGGCTGAGTCAGGTTTCCCAGGAGGAGCTTGGGCCTGGAACTGAGTAAGATCAGGAAGTTGGGGTTGGATAGCGGCTACCACTAGGGAGCGGGGTAAAATGGGAGAAACCAACCTTTCAGGTAAGTCAGGAGGGGAGAAACTCCGAGACAGGGCATCTGCTTTAATGTTTTTGGATCCGGGCTTATAGGTTATAGAAAAGATAAATCGAGAAAAGAATAAGGACCAGCGAGCCTGTCTAGGAGTTAATCTCTTAGCAGATTGGATGTATTCTAGATTTTTATGATCCGTAAAGACCGTGACTGGATACTGAGCCCCCTCCAGCCAGTGTCTCCATTCCTGAAAGGCTAACTTGATGGCCAATAATTCTCTATTGCCGATATCGTAATTTCTTTCGGCCGCTGAGAATTTCTTGGAAAAGAAGGCACATGGATGGAGGCGTTCAGGTGAGCCGTAATACTGTGACAAGACTGCCCCAACTGCGACTTCAGAAGCATCTACCTCCACCAGGAAGGGTCGTTGCTCATCAGGGTGGACTAGGACGGGAGCGGCACTAAACACCCTTTTAAGATTCTCGAAGGCCTGGACAGCTTGAACAGGCCAAACTGAGGGGTACCCGCTTTTCTTGGTCAGATTGGTTAGTGGTGTAACAAGGGCAGAAAAATTTTTAATGAACCTCCTATAGAAATTAGCAAAGCCCAGAAACCTTTGCAGGCCCTTCAAATCCCTGGGCTGCTCCCATTCTAAGACGGCCTTCACCTTAGATTGATCCATGGATAGACCAGATTTAGAGATAATATAACCGAGAAACGGAACCTCTGACACTTCAAATTGACATTTCTTTAACTTAGCATATAAACAGTTTTCCCTAAGTTTTTGCAAGACCAAACACACGTGTTTGCGATGTTCATCAATGGACGAAGAAAAAATTAAAATGTCGTCTAAATAAACGACCACAAAGCGGGCAAGATAGTCCCTAAAAATTTCGTTAACGAAACTTTGAAAGACCGCGGGGGCATTGCACAGGCCGAAAGGCATTACTAGATACTCATAATGCCCTTCAAGGGTATTGAAGGCCGTCTTCCACTCGTCCCCCTGCCTAATTCTAATGAGGTTATAGGCCCCCCGGAGATCGAGTTTAGAGAAGACCTGCGCCCCAACCACCTGTGTAAATAGTCCCTCAATAAGTGGTAGGGGGTATTTATTTTTTACCGTGATGTTATTTAAGCCCCGATAATCAATACAGGGGCGAAGTCCCCCATCTTTCTTCTCCACGAAAAAAAACCCTGCCCCTGCTGGGGAAGATGAAGGCCGGATAAACCCCTTCTCTAAGTTCTCGGCAATATATTCCCGCATGGCGAGGGTCTCAGTTCGGGTCAAATTAAATATTCTCCCTCTGGGAGGCATGGTACCGGGGAGAAGTTCAATAGGGCAATCCCATGGTCTATGGGGAGGAAGTTTGTCTGCCGCCCTTTCAGAAAAGACGTCAGCAAACTCTAAGTATGGAGTGGGGACCCCAACCGGCGCTAGATGCGCGACCCTGAGTGGAAATTCTAAGCAGCTCTGAAAACACTGGCGTCCCCACTTAGTGATTTGCCCTGAGACCCAATCAATTTGGGGATTGTGCTCCTGCAGCCATGGCAATCCCAAGATTAAAGGGGTACTAGGCATACTCAATACCAAAAAACTGATAACTTCAGAATGACTGGCTCCCACTTTGATTTGTATAGGAGGGGTTTGGAACCGAACTAAACCCCCGGCCACTGGAGTGCCATCAATGGCTGAAACCCGGATGGGAGTCGGCAAGGGCTGGACCATAATTCCTAAAGTCTGCGCTAGTTCGGAGTCTAGGAAGTTCCCAGCTGCTCCTGAATCTAGGAGAGCCTTTAGATTCAAACACTTAAAATTAATCTTAATCTGAACTGGAATAAGAACTGGAGACGATACTTGAGGAGATACCTTACAGCCTAGGAGGGCCCCCTCGAAACCCCCTAGGCTCTGGAGTTTCCCGACGGCTTCTTTGGGCAAAGTCTGACCATGTGGCCGGTTCCACCACAATACAGACAGAGCCCCTCGGATAAACGTCGTCGCCTCTCGCCTTCAGTGAGCCTTGTGGCACCTAGTTGCATGGGCTCTTCCGAAGGTTGTACGACTGGGACCTCAGACCTTGAAGCAGACTCGGCATGCGACCCTTTTTCTAGGCGCCTCTCCCGAAGCCGACGATCAATGCGGATGGCCAGGTGCATTAATTCGTCTAGGGTCTGAGGTTCCGGGTAGTTCACCAAGGTGTCCTTGATGGTATCAGCCAATCCTAGCCGGAATTGGCCACAGAGGGCAGGATTGTTCCAACGGGAATCTACCGCCCAGCGCCGGAATTCTGAGCAGTAGTCTTCGGCTGGACGGCGTCCCTGGCGAAGAGTACGTAACTTGGCATCAGCTGTGGCCCCTTTGTCGGGATCATCATAGAGAACCTCCATCGCAGAAAAAAAACTATCCACAGAGAGACGGATTGGGTCCTGAGCTGATAAGCTAAAAAAAACTATCCACAGAGAGACGGATTGGGTCCTGAGCTGATAAGCTAAAGGCCCAGGACTGAGGATCTCCTTGAAGAAGGGAAACAATCAAGCCGACCCTTTGCTCTTGTGACCCTGAGGAGACAGGACGGAGCTGGAAGTACAATTTACAAGAGTCCCGGAAGTTGGCAAATTTTGCCCTGTCGCCGTGGAATTTTTCAGGAAGTGGGATCTTAGGTTCCACAAACATTGCGGCCGGAGTCCCCTGAGGACTGGGGACGTTAGGAGCAGGACGGTTCTCCTGAGCCGCAACCCGATGAGCCAGGTGCTCCACCGCCGCTGTTAAGGCTTGCACCTGCTCCAGGATTTGGTCCATTCTGTGGCCCGTTATAATGTCAGGACTGTACCAAACACCCGTCTGTCTTGAGCTGGTATCCCCCAATCTCCGCCGCCACTTCTGCCTATAGACAAGCCCCCGCTTGTAGGAGACGCGGGTAATGCCTCTCCCAGTCGGTTGCCCCCAGGACTTATAAGGCGCAAAGGATACCAGCTTAAGGTGCAGAAAGATGTTAGGCAGGGAATCCCGAATGAGGATGCCGGATGGCAAAAGTCCGAATTACAGGCCGAGGTCAAACCAGGAGGTCACGGGGCGTGGTATCCGAAGGAGGTAACGAAGGGGTGGTCGAGGCTAGCCGAGGTCAAATCCAGGAGGTCACGGAGCGAGGTATCAGAAGGGTCAGGCAAAGGCGTGGTCGGGCAAAGCAAAAGGTCAGGGCAGGCAGCAAGCAAGAGTAGTCAAAGTCCAATATCCAAATGTTCACAAAAGACACTGCAACGCACATCCAGAACCCAGAAGCTCTAACGGGCACTGGGATGAAGGAGCAGAAAAACTTTATAGGGAATGCTGGCCAATAGGGAAGGTGAAGGCCGGATAAACCCCTTCTCTAAGTTCTCGGCAATATATTCCCGCATGGCGAGGGTCTCAGTTCGGGTCAAATTAAATATTCTCCCTCTGGGAGGCATGGTACCGGGGAGAAGTTCAATAGGGCAATCCCATGGTCTATGGGGAGGAAGTTTGTCTGCCGCCCTTTCAGAAAAGACGTCAGCAAACTCTAAGTATGGAGTGGGGACCCCAACCGGCGCTAGATGCGCGACCCTGAGTGGAAATTCTAAGCAGCTCTGAAAACACTGGCGTCCCCACTTAGTGATTTGCCCTGAGACCCAATCAATTTGGGGATTGTGCTCCTGCAGCCATGGCAATCCCAAGATTAAAGGGGTACTAGGCATACTCAATACCAAAAAACTGATAACTTCAGAATGATTGGCTCCCACTTTGATTTGTATAGGAGGGGTTTGGAACCGAACTAAACCCCCGGCCACTGGAGTGCCATCAATGGCTGAAACCCGGATGGGAGTCGGCAAGGGCTGGACCATAATTCCTAAAGTCTGCGCTAGTTCGGAGTCTAGGAAGTTCCCAGCTGCTCCTGAATCTAGGAGAGCCTTTAGATTCAAACACTTAAAATTAATCTTAATCTGAACTGGAATAAGAACTGGAGACGATACTTGAGGAGATACCTTACAGCCTAGGAGGGCCCCCTCGAAACCCCCTAGGCTCTGGAGTTTCCCGACGGCTTCTTTGGGCAAAGTCTGACCATGTGGCCGGTTCCACCACAATACAGACAGAGCCCCTCGGATAAACGTCGTCGCCTCTCGCCTTCAGTGAGCCTTGTGGCACCTAGTTGCATGGGCTCTTCCGAAGGTTGTACGACTGGGACCTCAGACCTTGAAGCAGACTCGGCATGCGACCCTTTTTCTAGGCGCCTCTCCCGAAGCCGACGATCAATGCGGATGGCCAGGTGCATTAATTCGTCTAGGGTCTGAGGTTCCGGGTAGTTCACCAAGGTGTCCTTGATGGTATCAGCCAATCCTAGCCGGAATTGGCCGCAGAGGGCAGGATTGTTCCAACGGGAATCTACCGCCCAGCGCCGGAATTCTGAGCAGTAGTCTTCGGCTGGACGGCGTCCCTGGCGAAGAGTACGTAACTTGGCATCAGCTGTGGCCCCTTTGTCGGGATCATCATAGAGAACCTCCATCGCAGAAAAAAAACTATCCACAGAGAGACGGATTGGGTCCTGAGCTGATAAGCTAAAGGCCCAGGACTGAGGATCTCCTTGAAGAAGGGAAACAATCAAGCCGACCCTTTGCTCTTGTGACCCTGAGGAGACAGGACGGAGCTGGAAGTACAATTTACAAGAGTCCCGGAAGTTGGCAAATTTTGCCCTGTCGCCGTGGAATTTTTCAGGAAGTGGGATCTTAGGTTCCACAAACATTGCGGCCGGAGTCCCCTGAGGACTGGGGACGTTAGGAGCAGGACGGTTCTCCTGAGCCGCAACCCGATGAGCCAGGTGCTCCACCGCCGCTGTTAAGGCTTGCACCTGCTCCAGGATTTGGTCCATTCTGTGGCCCGTTATAATGTCAGGACTGTACCAAACACCCGTCTGTCTTGAGCTGGTATCCCCCAATCTCCGCCGCCACTTCTGCCTATAGACAAGCCCCCGCTTGTAGGAGACGCGGGTAATGCCTCTCCCAGTCGGTTGCCCCCAGGACTTATAAGGCGCAAAGGATACCAGCTTAAGGTGCAGAAAGATGTTAGGCTGGGAATCCCGAATGAGGATGCCGGATGGCAAAAGTCCGAATTACAGGCCGAGGTCAAACCAGGAGGTCACGGGGCGTGGTATCCGAAGGAGGTAACGAAGGGGTGGTCGAGGCTAGCCGAGGTCAAATCCAGGAGGTCACGGAGCGAGGTATCAGAAGGGTCAGGCAAAGGCGTGGTCGGGCAAAGCAAAAGGTCAGGGCAGGCAGCAAGCAAGAGTAGTCAAAGTCCAATATCCAAATGTTCACAAAAGACACTGCAACGCACATCCAGAACCCAGAAGCTCTAACGGGCACTGGGATGAAGGAGCAGAAAAACTTTATAGGGAATGCTGGCCAATAGGGAAGGGCGCAATTGGGGGGAAGATCAATGATTGGTGCATACAAACTAAAATGGGATCGGTCCCAGGAGCTGGACGGCCCAGGCCAGACAGGCCGACCAGTCCCTGGGCCCGATCCCAGGATCCAGCTGCCGATAGGTCACTTTAACACTTGCCCCCGGCGGGCGCGCTGGAGGAAGCGCCGCCGGGAGGCATAAGAGAGACGTGCTCGCGCGCGCGCGCGAGCACGACGTGAGCCAGGCGCGCCCCCGCCCGGAGGAGGCAGCGTCACGCCATCCGGAAGCCCAGCAGGCCGGCGCAGCCGCGCGGAGCGGGCCGCGACGCGGCCATCAGCCGCGTGCTGCGCCGACAGCCCCCGGACCTCACAGGGGCGCCGAGGGGACGGACGACCCGGGGACGGCCGAGCAGAGGCCCGCTGGGGCCCCCTCAACAGTGCGCCGCGGGACCCGGAACGGCGAGCAGGTAAGAGTCTAACAGTGGGCCAGTCCTTGAGCCTGTCGGTGTGTAGCAAAATACATGGCAGCGCCGACATCTGGAGCTGTAACTACGGTCAGGGGCAGTACATGTCGTTTACGGCCCACTGGGTGAATGTGGTCCCTTTGCAGCAGCAACTTGGACAGGTCACGCCGCTTCGGCCCCTGCGCTCTCTGCCCATTGGACCTGTGACACCGTGCGACTCGGCCTCCTCATCCTCCGCCATCTCCTCACCCTCCACTGTAGGCTCAAGTCTCAGTGCCCCTCCAGTCTACCATGTGTGCAGGGCACGGAGGTGTCACGCAGTGCTTCACATGGTTTGTCTTGGCGAACGGAGTCACACAGGGGAGGAACTGCTTAAATGTATTCATCAGGAAATCCAAACATGGCTTACTCCGAGAAAACTTAAAATGGGAATCATGGTTACCGACAATGGGAAGAACATTTTGTCTGCGCTGCGCCAAGGAAGCCTGACCCATGCCCCCTGCATGGCTCACGTCTTCAATCTGGTTGTCAAGCAGTTTCTGAAGTGTTCCCCCCATCTGCAGGACATCCTAACAACTTCAAGGAAACTTTGCATGCACTTCAGCCACTCCTACACCGCCAAACACACCCTTCTTGAGCTACAGCGTCAGAATGGTATCCCCCAACATAGTCTGATTTGCGATGTTTCCACCCGTTGGAATTCCACCCTTCACATGTTGGACCGATTATATGAACAGAGAAAAGCCATCACGGATTTCCTGATGATCCAAGCAGATAGGGGGACTCCCCTGTGTAACTTCAATGTCAACCAGTGGCAGCTCATACGTGACACCTGCCGTTTGCTCAGGCCCTTTGAGGAAGCCACTTTATTTGTCAGTCGGCAGGATTACGGGATGAACGACGTGATTCCACTGCTTCATGTACTACAGCACATGTTGGAAACCATGGCTGGTCAGGGCACTGGAGACATGGCGTTTACATCTTACGGCCACATGAACCCCGTTGGAGCTGAACTGGAGGAGGAGGAGGAAGAGGAGGAGGAGGAGTTGCCCAGCGAAACACAGTTTAGGCTTGGCGAAATGGCTGGTTTATCTAGTCAGCGGACAGGAGAGGAGGAGCAGGAGCAGCCAGAGGAGCTAGAGGTTTTTGAGGAAGGTGAGACAGAGGACCCGGGCACACCGTGGCAGTATGCAGTGGAGATGGAGACAGGTAGTCCATCCGAGTCACTTGCGCAAATGGCACGAAGCATGCTCACGTGCTTGCGTAGTGACCCCAGAATTGTTTCCATCTGTCGGCGGGATGACTTCTGGCTGTCCACCTTATTGGACCCTCGCTTCCGGCACAAAATGGGGGCATTTTTTAAACCCACCGAGAGGGAGGACAAACTCAACTACTACAAAGACATTCTACGTAGGCAGTTGGCCGATGCCTATCTGCGCCATGGTCCATACTCTCGCAGGTCTGACTCGAGGGGACCTCTGCGCTCACCTTCCACTGCCATGGCCGCTGGGGGGGTTGGCAGGAGCAGCAGCAGCAGCTCCATCAGCAGCAGCAGCCTCAGTCTTCAGTCGCTAATGAGTAGCTTTCTACACCCGCATAGTGAGGCTACTCATGAGCAGCAGGAAGACCTGGAGCAGGACCTCAACCAGCAGGTCATGTCATACTTTGACATGACCATGCCAACACACCTTGAGGATCCGCTGGACTTCTGGGCAGCCAAACTTGATTTGTGGCCGCAACTAGCAGAGTTTGCCCTGGAAAAGCTGTCCTGCCCGGCAAGTAGCGTGCCATCTGAGCGGGTGTTTAGTGCGGCGGGGGCCATAGTTACGGCGAGGAGAACTCGTCTGTCAACTAAAAATGTGGAGAGACTCACCTTTGTCAAAATGAATCAGGGATGGATCAGCCAGGATTTCCACCCACCAATGCCTGATGCATGCGACTAGATTCAGCATGGTGCCACGTTTTACACTTTCCAAATGGTGCAAGACATATTTATGTCATTAGGCCATTTTTTGGGCTCCTGCTGCTGCTGCTGCCAACTTCTGCCAACTCCAGGGTGTGATTCATCCAATTGTTGGGCTCCTGAAGCCAACCCCAGTGTCACTTTAAAGTAATATTTGGGCTCCTGCTGCTGCTGCTGCTGTCAACTCCTGCCAACTCCAGGGTGTGATTCATCCAATTTTTGGGCTCCTGAAGCCAACTCCAGTGTATATTTGGGCTCCTGCTGCTGCTACTGTCAACTCCTGCCAACTCCAGGGTGTGATTCATCCAATTTTTGGGCTCCTGAAGCCAACTCCAGTGTATATTTGGGCTCCTGCTGCTGCTGCTGCCAACTTCTGCCAACTCCAGGGTGTGATTCATCCAATTTTTGGGCTCCTGAAGCCAACTCCAGTGTATATTTGGGCTCCTGCTGCTGCTGCTGCCAACTCCAGGGTGTGATTCATCCAATTTTTGGGCTCCTGAGGCCAACCCCAGGGTCTTTTTAATGTAATATTTGGGCTCCTGCTGCTGCTGCTGCTGTCAACTCCTGCCAACTCCAGGGTGTGATTCATCCAATTTTTGGGCTCCTGAAGCCAACTCCAGTGTATATTTGGGCTCCTGCTGCTGCTGTCAATTCCTGCCAACTCCAGGGTGTGATTCATCCAATTTTTGGGCTCCTGAAGCCAACTCCAGTGTATATTTGGGCTCCTGCTGCTGCGACTGTCAACTCCTGCCAACTCCAGGGTGTGATTCATCCAATTTTTGGGCTCCTGAAGCCAACTCCAGTGTATATTTGGGCTCCTGCTGCTGCTGCTGCCAACTTCTGCCAACTCCAGGGTGTGATTCATCCAATTTTTGGGCTCCTGAAGCCAACTCCAGTGTATATTTGGGCTCCTGAGGCCAACCCCAGGGTCTCATTAATGTAATATTTGGGCTCCTGCTGCTGCTACTGTCAACTCCTGCCAACTCCAGGGTGTGATTCATCCAATTTTTGGGCTCCTGAAGCCAACTCCAGTGTATATTTGGGCTCCTGCTGCTGCTGCTGCCAACTCCAGGGTGTGATTCATCCAATTTTTGGGCTCCTGAGGCCAACCCCAGGGTCTCTTTAATGTAATATTTGGGCTCCTGCTGCTGCTACTGTCAACTCCTGCCAACTCCAGGGTGTGATTCATCCAATTTTTGGGCTCCTGAAGCCAACTCCAGTGTATATTTGGGCTCCTGCTGCTGCTGCTGCCAACTCCAGGGTGTGATTCATCCAATTTTTGGGCTCCTGAGGCCAACCCCAGGGTCTCTTTAATGTAATATTTGGGCTCCTGCTGCTGCTGCTGCTGTCAACTCCTGCCAACTCCAGGGTGTGATTCATCCAATTTTTGGGCTCCTGAAGCCAACTCCAGTGTATATTTGGGCTCCTGCTGCTGCTGTCAACTCCTGCCAACTCCAGGGTGTGATTCATCCAATTTTTGGGCTCCTGAAGCCAACTCCAGTGTATATTTGGGCTCCTGCTGCTGCTGCTGCCAACTTCTGCCAACTCCAGGGTGTGATTCATCCAATTTTTGGGCTCCTGAAGCCAACTCCAGTGTATATTTGGGCTCCTGCTGCTGCTGCTGCCAACTTCTGCCAACTCCAGGGTGTGATTCATCCAATTTTTGGGCTCCTGAAGCCAACTCCAGTGTATATTTGGGCTCCTGCTGCTGCTGCTGCCAACTTCTGCCAACTCCAGGGTGTGATTCATCCAATTTTTGGGCTCCTGAAGCCAACTCCAGTGTATATTTGGGCTCCTGCTGCTGCTGCTGCCAACTCCAGGGTGTGATTCATCCAATTTTTGGGCTCCTGAGGCCAACCCCAGGGTCTCTTTAATGTAATATTTGGGCTCCTGCTGCTGCTGCTGCTGTCAACTCCTGCCAACTCCAGGGTGTGATTCATCCAATTTTTGGGCTCCTGAAGCCAACTCCAGTGTATATTTGGGCTCCTGCTGCTGCTGTCAACTCCTGCCAACTCCAGGGTGTTATTCATCCAATTTTTGGGCTCCTGAAGCCAACTCCAGTGTATATTTGGGCTCCTGCTGCTGCTACTGTCAACTCCTGCCAACTCCAGGGTGTGATTCATCCAATTTTTGGGCTCCTGAAGCCAACTCCAGTGTATATTTGGGCTCCTGCTGCTGCTGCTGCCAACTTCTGCCAACTCCAGGGTGTGATTCATCCAATTTTTGGGCTCCTGAAGCCAACTCCAGTGTATATTTGGGCTCCTGCTGCTGCTGCTGCCAACTTCTGCCAACTCCAGGGTGTGATTCATCCAATTTTTGGGCTCCTGAAGCCAACTCCAGTGTATATTTGGGCTCCTGCTGCTGCTGCTGCCAACTTCTACCAACTCCAGGGTGTGATTCATCCAATTTTTGGGCTCCTGAAGCCAACTCCAGTGTATATTTGGGCTCCTGCTGCTGCTGCTGCCAACTCCAGGGTGTGATTCATCCAATTTTTGGGCTCCTGAGGCCAACCCCAGGGTCTCTTTAATGTAATATTTGGGCTCCTGCTGCTGCTGCTGCTGTCAACTCCTGCCAACTCCAGGGTGTGATTCATCCAATTTTTGGGCTCCTGAAGCCAACTCCAGTGTATATTTGGGCTCCTGCTGCTGCTGTCAACTCCTGCCAACTCCAGGGTGTGATTCATCCAATTTTTGGGCTCCTGAAGCCAACTCCAGTGTATATTTGGGCTCCTGCTGCTGCTACTGTCAACTCCTGCCAACTCCAGGGTGTGATTCATCCAATTTTTGGGCTCCTGAAGCCAACTCCAGTGTATATTTGGGCTCCTGCTGCTGCTGCTGCCAACTTCTGCCAACTCCAGGGTGTGATTCATCCAATTTTTGGGCTCCTGAAGCCAACTCCAGTGTATATTTGGGCTCCTGCTGCTGCTGCTGCCAACTTCTGCCAACTCCAGGGTGTGATTCATCCAATTTTTGGGCTCCTGAAGCCAACTCCAGTGTATATTTGGGCTCCTGCTGCTGCTGCTGCCAACTCCAGGGTGTGATTCATCCAATTTTTGGGCTCCTGAAGCCAACTCCAGTGTATATTTGGGCTCCTGCTGCTGCTACTGTCAACTCCTGCCAACTCCAGGGTGTGATTCATCCAATTTTTGGGCTCCTGAAGCCAACTCCAGTGTATATTTGGGCTCCTGCTGCTGCTACTGTCAACTCCTGCCAACTCCAGGGTGTGATTCATCCAATTTTTGGGCTCCTGAAGCCAACTCCAGTGTATATTTGGGCTCCTGCTGCTGCTGCTGCCAACTTCTGCCAACTCCAGGGTGTGATTCATCCAATTTTTGGGCTCCTGAAGCCAACTCCAGTGTATATTTGGGCTCCTGCTGCTGCTGCTGCCAACTTCTGCCAACTCCAGGGTGTGATTCATCCAATTTTTGGGCTCCTGAAGCCAACTCCAGTGTATATTTGGGCTCCTGCTGCTGCTGCTGCCAACTCCAGGGTGTGATTCATCCAATTTTTGGGCTCCTGAGGCCAACCCCAGGGTCTCTTTAATGTAATATTTGGGCTCCTGCTGCTGCTGCTGCTGTCAACTCCTGCCAACTCCAGGGTGTGATTCATCCAATTTTTGGGCTCCTGAAGCCAACTCCAGTGTATATTTGGGCTCCTGCTGCTGCTGTCAACTCCTGCCAACTCCAGGGTGTGATTCATCCAATTTTTGGGCTCCTGAAGCCAACTCCAGTGTATATTTGGGCTCCTGCTGCTGCTGCTGCCAACTTCTGCCAACTCCAGGGTGTGATTCATCCAATTTTTGGGCTCCTGAAGCCAACTCCAGTGTATATTTGGGCTCCTGCTGCTGCTGCTGCCAACTCCAGGGTGTGATTCATCCAATTTTTGGGCTCCTGAGGCCAACCCCAGGGTCTCTTTAATGTAATATTTGGGCTCCTGCTGCTGCTACTGTCAACTCCTGCCAACTCCAGGGTGTGATTCATCCAATTTTTGGGCTCCTGAAGCCAACTCCAGTGTATATTTGGGCTCCTGCTGCTGCTGCTGCCAACTTCTGCCAACTCCAGGGTGTGATTCATCCAATTTTTGGGCTCCTGAAGCCAACTCCAGTGTATATTTGGGCTCCTGCTGCTGCTGCTGCCAACTCCAGGGTGTGATTCATCCAATTTTTGGGCTCCTGAGGCCAACCCCAGGGTCTCTTTAATGTAATATTTGGGCTCCTGCTGCTGCTGCTGCTGTCAACTCCTGCCAACTCCAGGGTGTGATTCATCCAATTTTTGGGCTCCTGAAGCCAACTCCAGTGTATATTTGGGCTCCTGCTGCTGCTGTCAACTCCTGCCAACTCCAGGGTGTGATTCATCCAATTTTTGGGCTCCTGAAGCCAACTCCAGTGTATATTTTGGCTCCTGCTGCTGCTACTGTCAACTCCTGCCAACTCCAGGGTGTGATTCATCCAATTTTTGGGCTCCTGAAGCCAACTCCAGTGTATATTTGGGCTCCTGCTGCTGCTGCTGCCAACTTCTGCCAACTCCAGGGTGTGATTCATCCAATTTTTGGGCTCCTGAAGCCAACTCCAGTGTATATTTGGGCTCCTGCTGCTGCTGCTGCCAACTTCTGCCAACTCCAGGGTGTGATTCATCCACTTTTTGGGCTCCTGAAGCCAACTCCAGTGTATATTTGGGCTCCTGCTGCTGCTGCTGCCAACTTCTGCCAACTCCAGGGTGTGATTCATCCAATTTTTGGACTCCTGAAGCCAACTCCAGTGTATATTTGGGCTCCTGCTGCTGCTGCTGCCAACTCCAGGGTGTGATTCATCCAATTTTTGGGCTCCTGAGGCCAACCCCAGGGTCTCTTTAATGTAATATTTGGGCTCCTGCTGCTGCTGCTGCTGTCAACTCCTGCCAACTCCAGGGTGTGATTCATCCAATTTTTGGGCTCCTGAAGCCAACTCCAGTGTATATTTGGGCTCCTGCTGCTGCTGTCAACTCCTGCCAACTCCAGGGTGTGATTCATCCAATTTTTGGGCTCCTGAAGCCAACTCCAGTGTATATTTGGGCTCCTGCTGCTGCTACTGTCAACTCCTGCCAACTCCAGGGTGTGATTCATCCAACTTTTGGGCTCCTGAAGCCAACTCCAGTGTATATTTGGGCTCCTGCTGCTGCTGCTGCCAACTTCTGCCAACTCCAGGGTGTGATTCATCCAATTTTTGGGCTCCTGAAGCCAACTCCAGTGTATATTTGGGCTCCTGCTGCTGCTACTGCCAACTTCTGCCAACTCCAGGGTGTGATTCATCCAATTTTTGGGCTCCTGAAGCCAACTCCAGTGTATATTTGGGCTCTTGCTGCTGCTGCTGCCAACTCCAGGGTGTGATTCATCCAATTTTTGGGCTCCTGAGGCCAACCCCAGGGTCTCTTTAATGTAATATTTGGGCTCCTGCTGCTGCTGCTGCTGCTGTCAACTCCTGCCAACTCCAGGGTGTGATTCATCCAATTTTTGGGCTCCTGAAGCCAACTCCAGTGTATATTTGGGCTCCTGCTGCTGCTGTCAACTCCTGCCAACTCCAGGGTGTGATTCATCCAATTTTTGGGCTCCTGAAGCCAACTCCAGTGTATATTTGGGCTCCTGCTGCTGCTACTGTCAACTCCTGCCAACTCCAGGGTGTGATTCATCCAATTTTTGGGCTCCTGAAGCCAACTCCAGTGTATATTTGGGCTCCTGCTGCTGCTGCTGCCAACTTCTGCCAACTCCAGGGTGTGATTCATCCAATTTTTGGGCTCCTGAAGCCAACTCCAGTGTATATTTGGGCTCCTGCTGCTGCTGCTGCCAACTTCTGCCAACTCCAGGGTGTGATTCATCCAATTTTTGGGCTCCTGAAGCCAACTCCAGTGTATATTTGGGCTCCTGCTGCTGCTGCTGCCAACTTCTGCCAACTCCAGGGTGTGATTCATCCAATTTTTGGGCTCCTGAAGCCAACTCCAGTGTATATTTGGGCTCCTGCTGCTGCTGCTGCCAACTCCAGGGTGTGATTCATCCAATTTTTGGGCTCCTGAGGCCAACCCCAGGGTCTCTTTAATGTAATATTTGGGCTCCTGCTGCTGCTGCTGTCAACTCCTGCCAACTCCAGGGTGTGATTCATCCAATTTTTGGGCTCCTGAAGCCAACTCCAGTGTATATTTGGGCTCCTGCTGCTGCTGTCAACTCCTGCCAACTCCAGGGTGTGATTCATCCAATTTTTGGGCTCCTGAAGCCAACTCCAGTGTATATTTGGGCTCCTGCTGCTGCTACTGTCAACTCCTGCCAACTCCAGGGTGTGATTCATCCAATTTTTGGGCTCCTGAAGCCAACTCCAGTGTATATTTGGGCTCCTGCTGCTGCTGCTGCCAACTTCTGCCAACTCCAGGGTGTGATTCATCCAATTTTTGGGCTCCTGAAGCCAACTCCAGTGTATATTTGGGCTCCTGCTGCTGCTGCTGCCAACTTCTGCCAACTCCAGGGTGTGATTCATCCAATTTTTGGGCTCCTGAAGCCAACTCCAGTGTATATTTGGGCTCCTGCTGCTGCTGCTGCCAACTCCAGGGTGTGATTCATCCAATTTTTGGGCTCCTGAGGCCAACCCCAGGGTCTCTTTAATGTAATATTTGGGCTCCTGCTGCTGCTACTGTCAACTCCTGCCAACTCCAGGGTGTGATTCATCCAATTTTTGGGCTCCTGAAGCCAACTCCAGTGTATATTTGGGCTCCTGCTGCTGCTGCTGTCAACTCCTGCCAACTCCAGGGTGTGATTAATCCAATTTTTGGGCTCCTGAGGCCAACCCCAGGGTCTCTTTAAAGTAATATTTGGGCTCCTGCTGCTGCTGCTGCTGTCAACTCCTGCCAACTCCAGGGTGTGATTCATCCAATTTTTGGGCTCCTGAAGCCAACTCCAGTGTATATTTGGGCTCCTGCTTCTGCTGCTGTCAACTCCTGCCAACTCCAGGGTGTGATTCATCCAATTTTTGGGCTCCTGAAGCCAACCCCAGTGTCTCTTTTAAGTAATGTTTGGGCTCCTGCTGCTGCTGTCAACTCCTGCCAACTCCAGGGTGTGATTCATCCAATTTTTGGGCTCCTGAAGCCAACCCCAGTGTCTCTTTAAAGTAATATTTGGGCTCCTGTTGCTGCTGCTGCCAACTCCAGGGTGTGATTCATCCAATTTTTGGGCTCCTGAAGCCAACTCCTGTGTATATTTGGGCTCCTGCTGCTGCCAACTCCAGTGTGTGATTCATCCAATTTTTGGGCTCCTGAAGCCAACCCCAGTGTCTCTTTAAAGTAATATTTGGGCTCCTGCTGCTGCTGCTGCCAACTCCAGGGTGTGATTCATCCAATTTTTGGGCTCCTGAAGCCAACCCCAGGGTCTCTTTAAAGTAATATTTGGGCTCCTGCTGCTGCTGCTGCCAACTCCAGGGTGTGATTCATCCAATTTTTGGGCTCCTGAAGCCAACCCCAGGGTCTCTTTAAAGTAATATTTGGGCTCCTGCTGCTGCTGCCAACTCCAGGGTGTGATTCATCCAATTTTTGGGCTCCTGAAGCCAACCCCAGGGTCTCTTTAAAGTAATGTTTGGGCTCCTGCTGCTGCTGCCAACTCCAGGGTGTGATTCATCCAATGTTTGGGCTCCTTCTGCCCCTCATAGTGATGCCACTTCAACTCTCTGCAATTGTGCCGCTCTGCGATTCTATTAGAGATGCCTCTGATCTGCATGTGATATTTCTTCAAATATTATTTAACTAACCCAGCACGCATCCTGTGCGTGTTACAGCAAGGCAGAATGGTTTACAACCCTATTGAGGCTCTAGGAGGCTCAGAAATAGCCGTTTTTAATAGTGATTCGTCGCGAATTTATTCGGGTCGAAACGATTTTTGTCGGAAAATTCGGCGAATCAGTCGAATCGAATTTTTCAAAAGTTCGCTCATCTCTACCGGCCACTATAGATCTCCTTCCAGTGGTCTAGTAGCCATAGCTGGTAATGTTATTACATGCAAGGAGGACATCCCGGCCACTATAGATCTCCTTCCAGTGTTCTAGTAGCCATAGCTGGTAATGTTATTACATGCAAGGAGGGCATCCCAGCCACTTTTGAATGTTTTTACTGTATCCTTCATTACTACCTCCTCTGGCAGCGAGTTCCATAGTCTCACTGCTCTTATAGAGAAGAATCCCCTCCTATGTCGGTGGAGAAAGCACCTTGCCTCTAACCTTAGTGGATGCCCTCGGGTTATAGTTACACTCCGGGGTATAAATAGATTGTGGGACAGATCTTTGTATTGACCCCGAATATATTTATACATAGTTATTAGATCACCCCTCAGGTGTCTTTTTTCTAAACTAAATAAACACAATTTTGACTATCTTTCAGGGTCCTCTAGTCCCCGCACTCCTTTTATTAACTTAGTTGCCCTCCTTTGAACTCCAGTTCTGATATGTCCTTCTTAAGCACAGGTGCCCAGAACTGTACACAGTACTCCATATGGGGTCTAACCAGTGACTTGTACAGGGGTCACATGATGCTCTGGTCATAGGCACCTATGCCCCTCTTGATGCACCCCATGATCCTATTTGCTTTGGCAGCAGCTGCCTGGCATTGATTACTACAGTTGAGCTTGTTGTTAACTAAAACCCCTAGGTCCTTTTCCATTGTTGTGTTACTAAGTGTTTCTTTATTTAGTGTGTAATCATGACACAGTCCTGCTTACTTATGAGCATGAGGGCAAGCTGTGCCAGCAGCACGAAACATCAAATGAGAGTAATATATATATATATATATATATGCACTGAATAAACAGCTACTGAAGGAATTTTGTGAGTGTAAGAGAGGACTTGTTACAATGTATCACTAAAGGCTCAACACATGAGAGCAGTGAAAACAATTAGGGATGAGCGAATCGATCCGGACGAACCCGGATTCGATCCGAATTTCAGGAAAAATTCGATTCGGATCGAATCCGAATTTCCCCGCGATTCGAACGCTCGAAGTTTTCCTTTAACATCCATTCATTTACATTACAGGCATTCTAAGATGGCGGACGGGACATGTCCAGACATCAACCCCGCGCCAGTGCAAGCTGGGACAGTCACATGCAGCCTATCAGCAGCCAGCAAGCCCGGTGACGTCACAGCGGTATTTAAGGCCGGCCATCTTGCTTTCCTGCCTCATTTCTCTATTGCATTCGTGAGAGACAGAACGCTGTGTAGCTGAGGGAGAGACAGTTAGACAGTTAGACAGGCAGGGACAGACAGGGACAGGCTGGAGACAGGCAGGAGACAGACAGGAGACAGACAGAAAGTCAGCGGAAAACAGGGAAAGGAATGGAAAATCGGAGGCTGTCAGTTTTTTTTTTTTTTTTCATCCAGCCTGCTTTGTTAGCGTTTTCAGGCTGCTTATACTAACTAACTGTGCATATATACTGAACTGATCTTAAGTCTGCTGTGAGGCATCCCATTCTGTGACTACACCAGCCTCTATTTAATACCATAATAACCATTTGCACTTATTCTCATAGAAATCAGGCCTGATAAAGACACTTTTGCTGTGCATGCTCTCTGGTTTTTGTGGCATCCCATTCTGTGACTACACCAGCCTCTATTTAATACCATAATAACCATTTGCACTTATTCTCATAGAAATCAGGCCTGATAAAGACACTTTTGCTGTGCATGCTCTCTGGTTTTTGTGGCATCCCATTCTGTGACTACACCGCCTCTATTTAATACCATAATAACCATTTGCACTTATTCTCATAGAAATCAGGCCTGATAAAGACACTTTTGCTGTGCATGCTCTCTGGTTTTTGTGGCATCCCATTCTGTGACTACACCAGCCTCTATTTAATACCATAATAACCATTTGCACTTATTCTCATAGAAATCAGGCCTGATAAAGACACTTTTGCTGTGCATGCTCTCTGGTTTTTGTGGCATCCCATTCTGTGACTACACCAGCCTCTATTTAATACCATAATAACCATTTGCACTTATTCTCATAGAAATCAGGCCTGATAAAGACACTTTTGCTGTGCATGCTCTCTGGTTTTTGTGGCATCCCATTCTGTGACTACACCAGCCTCTATTTAATACCATAATAACCATTTGCACTTATTCTCATAGAAATCAGGCCTGATAAAGACACTTTTGCTGTGCATGCTCTCTGGTTTTTGTGGCATCCCATTCTGTGACTACACCAGCCTCTATTTAATACCATAATAACCATTTGAACTTATTCTCATAGAAATCAGGCCTGATAAAGACACTTTTGCTGTGCATGCTCTCTGGTTTTTGTGGCATCCCATTCTGTGACTACACCAGCCTCTATTTAATACCATAATAACCATTTGCACTTATTCTCATAGAAATTAGGCCTGATAAAGACACTTTTGCTGTGCATGCTCTCTGGTTTTTGTGGCATCCCATTCTGTGACTACACCAGCCTCTATTTAATACCATAATAACCATTTGCACTTATTCTCATAGAAATTAGGCCTGATAAAGACACTTTTGCTGTGCATGCTCTCTGGTTTTTGTGGCATCCCATTCTGTGACTACACCGCCTCTATTTAATACCATAATAACCATTTGCACTTATTCTCATAGAAATCAGGCCTGATAAAGACACTTTTGCTGTGCATGCTCTCTGGTTTTTGTGGCATCCCATTCTGTGACTACACCAGCCTCTATTTAATACCATAATAACCATTTGCACTTATTCTCATAGAAATTAGGCCTGATAAAGACACTTTTGCTGTGCATGCTCTCTGGTTTTTGTGGCATCCCATTCTGTGACTACACCAGCCTCTATTTAATACCATAATAACCATTTGCACTTATTCTCATAGAAATTAGGCCTGATAAAGACACTTTTGCTGTGCATGCTCTCTGGTTTTTGTGGCATCCCATTCTGTGACAACACCAGCCTCTATTTAATACCATAATAACCATTTGCACTTATTCTCATAGAAATTAGGCCTGATAAAGACACTTTTGCTGTGCATGCTCTCTGGTTTTTGTGGCATCCCATTCTGTGACTACACCGCCTCTATTTAATACCATAATAACCATTTGCACTTATTCTCATAGAAATCAGGCCTGATAAAGACACTTTTGCTGTGCATGCTCTCTGGTTTTTGTGGCATCCCATTCTGTGACTACACCAGCCTCTATTTAATACCATAATAACCATTTGCACTTATTCTCATAGAAATTAGGCCTGATAAAGACACTTTTGCTGTGCATGCTCTCTGGTTTTTGTGGCATCCCATTCTGTGACTACACCGCCTCTATTTAATACCATAATAACCATTTGCACTTATTCTCATAGAAATCAGGCCTGATAAAGACACTTTTGCTGTGCATGCTCTCTGGTTTTTGTGGCATCCCATTCTGTGACTACACCAGCCTCTATTTAATACCATAATAACCATTTGCACTTATTCTCATAGAAATTAGGCCTGATAAAGACACTTTTGCTGTGCATGCTCTCTGGTTTTTGTGGCATCCCATTCTGTGACTACACCGCCTCTATTTAATACCATAATAACCATTTGCACTTATTCTCATAGAAATTAGGCCTGATAAAGACACTTTTGCTGTGCATGCTCTCTGGTTTTTGTGGCATCCCATTCTGTGACTACACCGCCTCTATTTAATACCATAATAACCATTTGCACTTATTCTCATAGAAATTAGGCCTGATAAAGACACTTTTGCTGTGCATGCTCTCTGGTTTTTGTGGCATCCCATTCTGTGACTACACCGCCTCTATTTAATACCATAATAACCATTTGCACTTATTCTCATAGAAATCAGGCCTGATAAAGACACTTTTGCTGTGCATGCTCTCTGGTTTTTGTGGCATCCCATTCTGTGACTACACCAGCCTCTATTTAATACCATAATAACCATTTGCACTTATTCTCATAGAAATTAGGCCTGATAAAGACACTTTTGCTGTGCATGCTCTCTGGTTTTTGTGGCATCCCATTCTGTGACTACACCGCCTCTATTTAATACCATAATAACCATTTGCACTTATTCTCATAGAAATCAGGCCTGATAAAGACACTTTTGCTGTGCATGCTCTCTGGTTTTTGTGGCATCCCATTCTGTGACTACACCAGCCTCTATTTAATACCATAATAACCATTTGCACTTATTCTCATAGAAATTAGGCCTGATAAAGACACTTTTGCTGTGCATGCTCTCTGGTTTTTGTGGCATCCCATTCTGTGACTACACCGCCTCTATTTAATACCATAATAACCATTTGCACTTATTCTCATAGAAATCAGGCCTGATAAAGACACTTTTGCTGTGCATGCTCTCTGGTTTTTGTGGCATCCCATTCTGTGACTACACCAGCCTCTATTTAATACCATAATAACCATTTGCACTTATTCTCATAGAAATTAGGCCTGATAAAGACACTTTTGCTGTGCATGCTCTCTGGTTTTTGTGGCATCCCATTCTGTGACTACACCGCCTCTATTTAATACCATAATAACCATTTGCACTTATTCTCATAGAAATCAGGCCTGATAAAGACACTTTTGCTGTGCATGCTCTCTGGTTTTTGTGGCATCCCATTCTGTGACTACACCAGCCTCTATTTAATACCATAATAACCATTTGCACTTATTCTCATAGAAATTAGGCCTGATAAAGACACTTTTGCTGTGCATGCTCTCTGGTTTTTGTGGCATCCCATTCTGTGACTACACCGCCTCTATTTAATACCATAATAACCATTTGCACTTATTCTCATAGAAATCCGGCCTGATAAAGACACTTTTGCTGTGCATGCTCTCTGGTTTTTGTGGCATCCCATTCTGTGACTACACCAGCCTCTATTTAATACCATAATAACCATTTGCACTTATTCTCATAGAAATTAGGCCTGATAAAGACACTTTTGCTGTGCATGCTCTCTGGTTTTTGTGGCATCCCATTCTGTGACTACACCGCCTCTATTTAATACCATAATAACCATTTGCACTTATTCTCATAGAAATCAGGCCTGATAAAGACACTTTTGCTGTGCATGCTCTCTGGTTTTTGTGGCATCCCATTCTGTGACTACACCAGCCTCTATTTAATACCATAATAACCATTTGCACTTATTCTCATAGAAATCAGGCCTGATAAAGACACTTTTGCTGTGCATGCTCTCTGGTTTTTGTGGCATCCCATTCTGTGACTACACCGCCTCTATTTAATACCATAATAACCATTTGCACTTATTCTCATAGAAATCAGGCCTGATAAAGACACTTTTGCTGTGCATGCTCTCTGGTTTTTGTGGCATCCCATTCTGTGACTACACCAGCCTTTATTTAATACCATAATAACCATTTGCACTTATTCTCATAGAAATCAGGCCTGATAAAGACACTTTTGCTGTGCATGCTCTCTGGTTTTTGTGGCATCCCATTCTGTGACTACACCAGCCTCTATTTAATACCATAATAACCATTTGCACTTATTCTCATAGAAATTAGGCCTGATAAAGACACTTTTGCTGTGCATGCTCTCTGGTTTTTGTGGCATCCCATTCTGTGACTACACCAGCCTCTATTTAAGACCATATAACCATTTGCTCTTATTATATTTGAAATTAGCCTGATAAAGACACTTTTGCTCGGCATAGTACTTCTGGATCCTGCCAGGGCATCCCATTCTGTGACTATAGCAGCCTCTGTTTAAGACCATATAACCATTTGCTCTTATTATATTTGAAATTAGGCCTGATAAAGACACTTTTGCTCGGCATAGTACTTCTGGACCCTGCCAGGGCATCCCATTCTGTGACTATAGCAGCCTCTGTTTAAGATCATATAACCATTTGCTCTTATTATATTTGAAATTAGGCCTGATAAAGACACTTTTGCTCGGCATAGTACTTCTGGACCCTGCCAGGGCATCCCATTCTGTGACTATAGCAGCCTCTGTTTAAGACCATATAACCATTTGCTCTTATATTTGAAATTAGCCTGATAAAGACACTTTTGCTCGGCATAGTACTTCTGGATCCTGCCAGGGCATCCCATTCTGTGACTATAGCAGCCTCTGTTTAAGACCATATAACCATTTGCTCTTATTATATTTGAAATTAGGCCTGATAAAGACACTTTTGCTCGGCATAGTACTTCTGGACCCTGCCAGGGCATCCCATTCTGTGACTATAGCAGCCTCTGTTTAAGACCATATAACCATTTGCTCTTATTATATTTGAAATTAGCCTGATAAAGACACTTTTGCTCGGCATAGTACTTCTGGATCCTGCCAGGGCATCCCATTCTGTGACTATAGCAGCCTCTGTTTAAGACCATATAACCATTTGCTCTTATTATATTTGAAATTAGCCTGATAAAGACACTTTTGCTGGGCATAGCACTACTGGATCTTTTTTGGGGCATCCCATTCTGTGACTACAGCAGCCTCTGTTTAAGACCATATAACCATTTGCTCTTATTATATTTGAAATTAGCCTGATAAAGACACTTTTGCTGGGCATAGGCTTACTGCTGCCTGCCAGGTGCACTTCTGTTGAGGCATCCCATTCTGTAACATAGCATACCCCTCTTTATTTACACTAAGCAGCTCTCTTATTTACACTAAGCAGGCCTGTTGGAGGCTGAGTGTTACTGCTCACTTTTGGTGTGCATTATATTCTGTTTCATATAGACCCACCGCTGCCCGGGGTTTTTTTAAATATCACCTACTACCACGCCAGTTAGACTATGTCGGGCAGACAAGTGCCTGGAAGTGAAAAGAGGAGTGGCAGAGGCCAAGATTCCGCAGGCAGAGCTCGCATCAGACTGGGGGCCAGTAGCAGCAGGAGTCACGCTGAGAGACCTAATCTGCCAGTATCTGCTAGCGGTCGGGTCTCCACCAGTAACGCATCTGCCGTGGTAGATTGGCTGACGCGCTCATCAACAACATCATCACAACTTACATCTGAGACCCCCAGTCTAGGGTCGGTAGGTTCCTCCGACACAACCCTGAGTTGGCATGCCCCGAGAGCAGTCCCTGTCCTCCCATTGCCTCTGTCCTACGCCGTTCCCTCCCCCAGCGACGTATCCTATGCTTTGGGTTCAGCTCCACTCTTTAGTGAGGAGGACGATCAGATACAGGAGGACAGTCAGCAGCTACTGCCCAGCCAAGAAATGGAGGTGGCTTCTTTAGCTAGGCAGACAAATAGTGATGTGGACAGTGTCGTGGGTGCTGCGAGCGTTCCAGCTCCTGCGCCAGACACTGTTGACGAATCCACGAACATCAGTGACGTACAGCCACAACTCGGTGATGATGATGATGACGATGAAGCCGATCGCACTTGGGAGCCGGGTGAGGAAGGGGCTTCATCGTCATCATCAGGAGAAGAGGGGCGCAGGTTGCCCCGGAGTCAGCAGCTGAGGCAGCAAGGTGGTAGCAGTCAGCATGGGGGCACAATTCCAAAGGCTGGAGCCGGCCGGGGCCGGGGTAGAGCACCTGCTGTGCGGCAGTCTACCTTATCAGGAAGTAGTGGAGCAGGGGTTCCTGGAGTTGGCAACAGCAGCAGTGAATCAGTGAGGCCAGGGGGTGGGAAAAGTAGCTACTCGGCAGTGTGGCAGTTTTTCCTGAGGCATCCGCAGGAGGGTAACATGGCCACATGCAAGATATGTAGGCAAAAGGTGAAGCGTGGCCAGGGTCCAAATGTTGGCACCACGGCCCTGCGTCAACATATGATGCGTCACCATAAAACGACCTGGGAGAACCGAGGCTCCCAAGGGGTGGTCCAGTCTGCTTCCTCACCAAGTGAGCTCCCAATTTCTGCCAGCCAAGGCTCCAGAACCTCAGCCGAAGGCAGCTGTGCGTCACACCCATCCTCTGTCGCTCCTGCTCCTCCTCATCCAAGTCATGCATCCCGCCAGCAATCCATCAGCGAAGCCATGTCCAAGAGACAGCAGTATGCGCCCACTCATCCTACGGCGCAGAAGCTGAATGTGCTCCTGTCCAAGTTGCTGGTGCTGCAGTTGCTCCCTTTTCAGGTGGTGGAATCTGCACCTTTCAGAGAACTGATGGCTTGTGCCGAGCCGAGGTGGAGAGTCCCAAGCCGTCATTTCTTTGCCAAGAAGGCAGTACCAGCGCTGCACACTTTTGTTGAACAGAAGGTGGGCCAGTCCTTGAGCCTGTTGGTGTGTAGCAAAATACATGGCAGCGCCGACATCTGGAGCTGTAACTACGGTCAGGGGCAGTACATGTCGTTTACGGCCCACTGGGTGAATGTGGTCCCTTTGCAGCAGCAACTTGGACAGGTCACGCCGCTTCGGCCTCCGCGCTCTCTGCCCATTGGACCTGTGACACCGTGCGACTCGGCCTTCTCATCCTCCGCCATCTCCTCACCCTCCACTGTAGGCTCAAGTCTCAGTGCCCCTCCAGTCTACCATGTGTGCAGGGCACGGAGGTGTCACGCAGTGCTTCACATGGTTTGTCTTGGCGAACGGAGTCACACAGGGGAGGAACTGCTTAAATGTATTCATCAGGAAATCCAAACATGGCTTACTCCGAGAAAACTTAAAATGGGAATCATGGTTACCGACAATGGGAAGAACATTTTGTCTGCACTGCGCCAAGGAAGCCTGACCCATGCCCCCTGCATGGCTCACGTCTTCAATCTGGTTGTCAAGCGGTTTCTGAAGTGTTCCCCCCATCTGCAAGACATCCTAACAACTTCAAGGAAACTTTGCATGCACTTCAGCCACTCCTACACCGCCAAACACACCCTTCTTGAGCTACAGCGTCAGAATGGTATCCCCCAACATAGTCTGATTTGCGATGTTTCCACCCGTTGGAATTCCACCCTTCACATGTTGGACCGATTATATGAACAGAGAAAAGCCATCACGGATTTCCTGATGATCCAAGCAGATAGGGGGACTCCCCTGTGTAACTTCAATGTCAACCAGTGGCAGCTCATACGTGACACCTGCCGTTTGCTCAGGCCCTTTGAGGAAGCCACTTTATTTGTCAGTCGGCAGGATTACGGGATGAACGACGTGATTCCACTGCTTCATGTACTACAGCACATGTTGGAAACCATGGCTGGTCAGGGCACTGGAGACATGGCGTTTACATATTACGGCCACATGAACCCCGTTGGAGCTGAACTGGAGGAGGAGGAGGAAGAGGAGGAGGAGGAGGAGTTGCCCAGCGAAACACAGTTTAGGCTTGGCGAAATGGCTGGTTTATCTAGTCAGCGGACAGGAGAGGAGGAGCAGGAGCAGCCAGAGGAGCTAGAGGTTTTTGAGGAAGGCGAGACAGAGGACCCGGGCACACCGTGGCAGTATGCAGTGGAGATGGAGACAGGTAGTCCATCCGAGTCACTTGCGCAAATGGCACGAAGCATGCTCACGTGCTTGCGTAGTGACCCCAGAATTGTTTCCATCTGACGGCGGGATGACTTCTGGCTGTCCACCTTATTGGACCCTCGCTTCCGGCACAAAATGGGGGCATTTTTTAAACCCACCGAGAGGGAGGACAAACTCAACTACTACAAAGACATTCTACGTAGGCAGTTGGCCGATGCCTATCTGCGCCATGGTCCATACTCTCGCAGGTCTGACTCGAGGGGACCTCTGCGCTCACCTTCCACTGCCATGGCCGCTGGGGGGGTTGGCAGGAGCAGCAGCAGCAGCTCCATCAGCAGCAGCAGCCTCAGTCTTCAGTCGCTAATGAGTAGCTTTCTACACCCGCATAGTGAGGCTACTCATGAGCAGCAGGAAGACCTGGAGCAGGACCTCAACCAGCAGGTCATGTCATACTTTGACATGACCATGCCAACACACCTTGAGGATCCGCTGGACTTCTGGGCAGCCAAACTTGATTTGTGGCCGCAACTAGCAGAGTTTGCCCTGGAAAAGCTGTCCTGCCCGGCAAGTAGCGTGCCATCTGAGCGGGTGTTTAGTGCGGCGGGGGCCATAGTTACGGCGAGGAGAACTCGTCTGTCAACTAAAAATGTGGAGAGACTCACCTTTGTCAAAATGAATCAGGGATGGATCAGCCAGGATTTCCACCCACCAATGCCTGATGCATGCGACTAGATTCAGCATGGTGCCACGTTTTACACTTTCCAAATGGTGCAAAACATATTTATGTCTTTAGGCCATTTTTTGGGCTGCTGCTGCTGCCAACTTCTGCCAACTCCAGGGTGTGATTCATCCAATTGTTGGGCTCCTGAAGCCAACTCCAGTGTATATTTGGGCTCCTGCTGCTGCTGCCAACTCCAGGGTGTGATTCATCCAATTTTTGGGCTCCTGAAGCCAACCCCAGGGTCTCTTTAAAGTAATGTTTGGGCTCCTGCTGCTGCTGCTGTCAACTCCTGCCAACTCCAGGGTGTGATTCATCCAATTTTTGGGCTCCTGAAGCCAACCCCAGGGTCTCTTTAAAGTAATATTTGGGCTCCTGCTGCTGCTGCTGCCAACTCCAGGGTGTGATTCATCCAATTTTTGGGCTCCTGAAGCCAACCCTAGGGTCTCTTTAAAGTAATATTTGGGTTCCTGCTGCTGCTGCTGCCAACTCCAGGGTGTGATTCATCCAATTTTTGGGCTCCTGAAGCCAACCCCAGGGTCTCTTTAAAGTAATGTTTGGGCTCCTGTTGCTGCTGCTGCCAACTCCTGCCAAATCCAGGGTGTGATTCATCCAATTTTTGGGCTCCTGAAGCCAACCCCAGGGTCTGTTTAAAGTAATATTTGGGCTCCTGCTGCTGCTGCTGTCAACTCCTGCCAACTCCAGGGTGTGATTCATCCAATTTTTGGGCTCCTGAGGCCAACCCCAGGGTCTCTTTAAAGTAATATTTGGGCTCCTGCTGCTGCTGCTGCTGCCAACTTCTGCCAACTCCAGGGTGTGATTCATCCAATTTTTGGGCTCCTGAAGCCAACTCCAGTGTCTCTTTAAAGTAATGTTTGGGCTCCTGCTGCTGCTGCTGCCAACTCCAGGGTGTGATTCATCCAATTTTGGGGCTCCTGAAGCTAACCCCAGGGTCTGTTTAAAGTAATGTTTGGGCTCCTGCTGCTGCTTGCAACTCCAGGGTGTGATTCATCCAATTTTTGGGCTCCTGAAGCCAACCCCAGTGTCTCTTTAAAGTAATATTTGGGCTCCTGCTGCTGCTGCTGCTGCCAACTCCAGGGTGTGATTCATCCAATTTTTGGGCTCCTGAAGCCAACCCCAGGGTCTCTTTAAAGTAATGTTTGGGCTCCTGCTGCTGCTGCTGTCAACTCCTGCCAACTCCAGGGTGTGATTCATCCAATTTTTGGGCTCCTGAAGCCAACCCCAGGGTCTCTTTAAAGTAATATTTGGGCTCCTGCTGCTGCTTGCAACTCCAGGGTGTGATTCATCCAATTTTTGGGCTCCTGAAGCCAACCCCAGGGTCTCTTTAAAGTAATGTTTGGGCTCCTGCTGCTGCTGCTGTCAACTCCTGCCAACTCCAGGGTGTGATTCATCCAATTTTTGGGCTCCTGAAGCCAACCCCAGGGTCTCTTTAAAGTAATATTTGGGCTCCTGCTGCTGCTTGCAACTCCAGGGTGTGATTCATCCAATTTTTGGGCTCCTGAAGCCAACCCCAGGGTCTCTTTAAAGTAATATTTGGGCTCCTGCTGCTGCTGCTGCCAACTCCAGGGTGTGAATCATCCAATTTTTGGGCTCCTGAAGCCAACCCCAGTGTCTCTTTAAAGTAATATTTTGGCTCCTGCTGCTGCCAACTCCAGGGTGTGATTCATCCAATTTTTGGGCTCCTGAGGCCAACCCCAGGGTCTCTTTAAAGTAATATTTGGGCTCCTGCTGCTGCTGCTGCCAACTTCTGCCAACTCCAGGGTGTGATTCATCCAATTTTTGGGCTCCTGAAGCCAACTCCAGTGTCTCTTTAAAGTAATGTTTGGGCTCCTGCTGCTGCTGCTGCCAACTCCAGGGTGTGATTCATCCAATTTTTGGGCTCCTGAAGCCAACCCCAGGGTCTGTTTAAAGTAATGTTTGGGCTCCTGCTGCTGCTTGCAACTCCAGGGTGTGATTCATCCAATTTTTGGGCTCCTGAAGCCAACCCCAGGGTCTCTTTAAAGTAATATTTGGGCTCCTGTTGCTGCTGCTGCCAACTCCAGGGTGTGAATCATCCAATTTTTGGGCTCCTGAAGCCAACTCCAGGGTCTCTTTAAAGTAATGTTTGGGCTCCTGTTGCTGCTGCTGCCAACTCCTGCCAAATCCAGGGTGTGATTCATCCAATTTTTGGGCTCCTGAAGCCAACCCCAGGGTCTGTTTAAAGTAATATTTGGGCTCCTGCTGCTGCTGCTGTCAACTCCTGCCAACTCCAGGGTGTGATTCATCCAATTTTTGGGCTCCTGAGGCCAACCCCAGGGTCTCTTTAAAGTAATATTTGGGCTCCTGCTGCTGCTGCTGCTGCTGTCAACTCCTGCCAACTCCAGGGTGTGATTCATCCAATTTTTGGGCTCCTGAAGCCAACCCCAGGGTCTCTTTAAAGTAATATTTGGGCTCCTGCTGCTGCTACTGCCAACTTCTGCCAACTCCAGGGTGTGATTCATCCAATTTTTGGGCTCCTGAAGCCAACCCCAGGGTCTCTTTAAAGTAATATTTGGGCTCCTGCTGCTGCCAACTCCAGGGTGTGATTCATCCAATTTTTGGGCTCCTGAGGCCAACCCCAGGGTCTCTTTAAAGTAATATTTGGGCTCCTGCTGCTGCTGCTGCCAACTTCTGCCAACTCCAGGGTGTGATTCATCCAATTTTTGGGCTCCTGAAGCCAACCCCAGTGTCTCTTTAAAGTAATATTTGGGCTCCTGCTGCTGCTGCTGCCAACTCCAGGGTGTGATTCATCCAATTTTTGGGCTCCTGAAGCCAACCCCAGGGTCTCTTTAAAGTAATATTTGGGCTCCTGTTGCTGCTGCTGCCAACTCCTGCCAACTCCAGGGTGTGATTCATCCAATTTTTGGGCTCCTGAAGCCAACCCCAGGGTCTCTTTAAAGTAATATTTGGGCTCCTGCTGCTGCTGCTGTCAACTCCTGCCAACTCCAGGGTGTGATTCATCCAATTTTTGGGCTCCTGAAGCCAACCCCAGGGTCTCTTTAAAGTAATATTTGGGCTCCTGCTGCTGCTACTGCCAACTTCTGCCAACTCCAGGGTGTGATTCATCCAATTTTTGGGCTCCTGAAGCCAACCCCAGGGTCTCTTTAAAGTAATATTTGGGCTCCTGCTGCTGCCAACTCCAGGGTGTGATTCATCCAATTTGTGGGCTCCTGAGGCCAACCCCAGGGTCTCTTTAAAGTAATATTTGGGCTCCTGCTGCTGCTGCTGCCAACTTCTGCCAACTCCAGGGTGTGATTCATCCAATTTTTGGGCTCCTGAAGCCAACCCCAGTGTCTCTTTAAAGTAATATTTGGGCTCCTGCTGCTGCTGCTGCCAACTCCAGGGTGTGATTCATCCAATTTTTGGGCTCCTGAAGCCAACCCCAGGGTCTCTTTAAAGTAATATTTGGGCTCCTGTTGCTGCTGCTGCCAACTCCTGCCAACTCCAGGGTGTGATTCATCCAATTTTTGGGCTCCTGAAGCCAACCCCAGGGTCTCTTTAAAGTAATATTTGGGCTCCTGCTGCTGCTGCTGTCAACTCCTGCCAACTCCAGGGTGTGATTCATCCAATTTTTGGGCTCCTGAGGCCAACCCCAGGGTCTCTTTAAAGTAATATTTGGGCTCCTGCTGCTGCTGCTGCCAACTTCTGCCAACTCCAGGGTGTGATTCATCCAATTTTTGGGCTCCTGAGGCCAACCCCAGGGTCTCTTTAAAGTAATATTTGGGCTCCTGCTGCTGCTGCTGCCAACTCCAGGGTGTGATTCATCCAATTTTTGGGCTCCTGAAGCCAACCCCAGTGTCTCTTTAAAGTAATATTTGGGCTCCTGCTGCTGCTGCTGCCAACTCCAGGGTGTGATTCATCCAATTTTTGGGCTCCTGAAGCCAACCCCAGGGTCTCTTTAAAGTAATATTTGGGCTCCTGTTGCTGCTGCTGCCAACTCCTGCCAACTCCAGGGTGTGATTCATCCAATTTTTGGGCTCCTGAAGCCAACCCCAGGGTCTGTTTAAAGTAATATTTGGGCTCCTGCTGCTGCTGTCAACTCCTGCCAACTCCAGGGTGTGATTCATTCAATTTTTGGGCTCCTGAAGCCAACCCCAGTGTCTCTTTTAAGTAATGTTTGGGCTCCTGCTGCTGCTGCCAACTTCTGCCAACTCCAGGGTGTGATTCATCCAATTTTTGGGCTCCTGAAGCCAACCCCAGGGTCTCTTTAAAGTAATGTTTGGGCTCCTGCTGCTGCTGCTGTCAACTCCTGCCAACTCCAGGGTGTGATTCATCCAATTGTTGGGCTCCTGAAGCCAACCCCAGGGTCTCTTTAAAGTAATATTTGGGCTCCTGCTGCTGCTGCTGCCAACTCCAGGGTGTGATTCATCCAATTTTTGGGCTCCTGAAGCCAACCCCAGGGTCTCTTTAAAGTAATATTTGGGCTCCTGCTGCTGCTGCTGCCAACTCCAGGGTGTGATTCATCCAATTTTTGGGCTCCTGAAGCCAACCCCAGGGTCTCTTTAAAGTAATATTTGGGCTCCTGCTGCTGCTGCTGCCAACTCCAGGGTGTGAATCATCCAATTTTTGGGCTCCTGAAGCCAACCCCAGGGTCTCTTTAAAGTAATGTTTGGGCTCCTGTTGCTGCTGCTGCCAACTCCTGCCAAATCCAGGGTGTGATTCATCCAATTTTTGGGCTCCTGAAGCCAACCCCAGGGTCTGTTTAAAGTAATATTTGGGCTCCTGCTGCTGCTGCTGTCAACTCCTGCCAACTCCAGGGTGTGATTCATCCAATTTTTGGGCTCCTGAGGCCAACCCCAGGGTCTCTTTAAAGTAATATTTGGGCTCCTGCTGCTGCTGCCAACTTCTGCCAACTCCAGGGTGTGATTCATCCAATTTTTGGGCTCCTGAAGCAAACTCCAGTGTCTCTTTAAAGTAATGTTTGGGCTCCTGCTGCTGCTGCTGCCAACTTCTGCCAACTCCAGGGTGTGATTCATCCAATTTTTGGGCTCCTGAAGCCAACCCCAGTGTCTCTTTAAAGTAATATTTGGGCTCCTGCTGCTGCTGCCAACTCCAGGGTGTGATTCATCCAATTTTTGGGCTCCTGAAGCCAACCCCAGGGTCTCTTTAAAGTAATGTTTGGGCTCCTGCTGCTGCTGCTGTCAACTCCTGCCAACTCCAGGGTGTGATTCATCCAATTTTTGGGCTCCTGAAGCCAACCCCAGGGTCTCTTTAAAGTAATATTTGGGCTCCTGCTGCTGCTGCTGCCAACTCCAGGGTGTGATTCATCCAATTTTTGGGCTCCTGAAGCCAACCCCAGGGTCTCTTTAAAGTAATGTTTGGGCTCCTGCTGCTGCTGCTGTCAACTCCTGCCAACTCCAGGGTGTGATTCATCCAATTTTTGGGCTCCTGAAGCCAACCCCAGGGTCTCTTTAAAGTAATATTTGGGCTCCTGCTGCTGCTTGCAACTCCAGGGTGTGATTCATCCAATTTTTGGGCTCCTGAAGCCAACCCCAGGGTCTCTTTGAAGTAATGTTTGGGCTCCTGCTGCTGCTGCTGCCAACTCCAGGGTGTGAATCATCCAATTTTTGGGCTCCTGAAGCCAACCCCAGGGTCTCTTTGAAGTAATGTTTGGGCTCCTGCTGCTGCTGCTGCCCACTCCAGGGTGTGATTCATCCAATTTTTGGGCTCCTGAAGCCAACCCCAGGGTCTCTTTAAAGTAATGTTTGGGCTCCTGCTGCTGCTGCCAACTCCAGGGTGTGATTCATCCAATTTTTGGGCTCCTGCTGCTGCCAACTCCAGTGTCTCTTTAAAGCAATGTTTGGGCTCCTGCCCCTCATAGTGATGCCACTTCAACTCTCTTGAATTCAATTGTGCCGCTCTGCGATTCTATTAGCGATGCCTCTGATCTGCATGTGATATTTCTTCAAAGTATTATTTAACTAACCCAGCACGCATCCTGTGCGTGTTACAGCAAGGCAGAATGGTTTACAACCCTATTGAGGCTCTAGGAGGCTCAGTAATAGCCGTTTTTAATAGCGATTCGTCGCGAATTTATTCGGGTCGAAACGATTTTTGTCGGAAAATTCGGCGAATCAGTCGAATCGAATTTTTCAAAAGTTCGCTCATCTCTAAAAACAATGTAACAAGATAATATCTGCTGGGAGCAGAGCAATGATGGGTCAGTACAGCTGATGGCTTACTACTTCTAGCTAGAATTAGGAGATGAATGCACAGTGATTTAAGGCAATTTTGACTGTGGGACTGTTTTTTTAGGTAGGTCTCTAATGTGTGATGCAAGATGGCCACTCTCATGCAGTTCAGGGGGATAGAATCTTCCTAATAATCGTTAACAAATGCATGGGCTTAAAGCGGACAAAAACCCACATTTCTAACTAGCATCCCTTGAATTGCTCCATTCCCATTCGGAAATTTTCACTGCTCCTGCTTCACTCTAATCCCAGAATTTGACTGGAGATCTGCTGTATAATAATAAGTACACACATCACAAGTGTGTAATGTAATGTTCAGTCCATCCGTATATAAACCCACCACCTCTGAATCTGTGCTTTTAGCCCCCTGACCATGGCCTTGATCTTATTAGGACCTACTGCTTGGCCCTATTCTCTAATTACATTTGTCTACTTGTGTTGGTCTGCTAATTATACCCACCTACCAATCGGACCCTGGTCACTACCACGCTAGTTTCTCAACCCTGGTAGTGCCTACAGACCAGTTTGTCCCTCAGTTTGTTGTGGGAGCCCCATTGAAAGCCAGGCCTTATTAGTCAGTCCCACTAATCTCTGCACAGTTCTAACTGTTCAACATGTTTCGCTTAATCACAAAAGGTAACCGGGGTATGGTGCCAAGAAAACAGAAGAGATTAATGCAATTAGACCCGTTAAGGATCTCATACCATTAGTCCATTGGGCCTCACGATAGTTAGCCAGACTATTGTGCCGAGGAAGCAGAGAAGCAGGTGTTGAAGTTGGGTTGAGTTCTGACTCATAGGTACTTAAGTAAGATCGAGCTTTTGTAGCAGATTTTTTGACTCTTCCTAGAAGCCATCCTACTAAGTACCATAATGAGGGTTGGAGGAACTTTTTTCCTTTTCCCTATTCTAACTGCCTGTAAATGGCCTTCTCACAAAGCTGAAACTTGATTAATGCAATTAGAACTGTTAGGGATCTCATACCACTGGTCCATTGGGCCTCACGATAAGTAGCCAGATTATGGCGCCAAGGAAGTAGAGAAGCAGGTGTTGAAGTTGGGTTAATGGTAAGAACATGAAACAAAGGCCATCTTGCACAAACAGCATCTGCCCAGGCTGTTGTCTTAAGTGTTATATGGATCAGCCATGGAGCTTCTCGGTAAAGTGTGGAGTCAGACTTAATTAATGCAATTGAAAGTGTGGGGTATCTCATACCAGTGGTCCATGGATAGTTCTCATCAGTTGACAAGATAAGCTAGTCCTCATATGCCCCAACCAGTTCTGACTCATACTTAAGTAAGATCGAGCTTTTGTAGCAGATTGTGGACTCTATACAACCACTCTACTTAGAAGCCACCCTACTAAGTACCATAATGAGGGTCGGAGGAACTTTTTTCCTTTTTCCTTATTCTAACTTCCTGTAAATGACCTTCTCAGAAAGCTCAAACTTGATTAATTCAATTAGAACTTTTAGTGATCTTATACCATTGGTCCATTTGGCCTCACGATAGGTAGCCATATTATGGTGCCAAGGAAGCAGAGAAGCAGGTGCTGAAGCTGGGTTGCACCAGCAGCCTCTGCCCAGGCTGTTATCCTAAGTGTTATATGCATCAGTCATGGAGCTTCTCAGTAAAGTGTGGGGTCAGACTTGATTAATGCAATTGAAAGTGTGAAGTATCTCCTACCAGTGGTCCATGAATAGTTCTCATCAGTTGACAAGATAAGCTAGTCCTCACATGCCCAAAAGAGTTCTGACCTATACTTAAGTAAGATCAAACTTTTGTAGCAGAATTTGGACTCTATACAACCACTCTACTTAGAAGCCACCCTACCAAGTATCATAATGAGTGCTGGAGGAATTTTTTCCTGTTCTAACTGCCTGTAAATGACCATCTCAAAAAGCTCAAACTTGATTAATGCAATTAGAACTGTGAAGGATCTCATGCCATTAGTCCATTGGGCCTCACAATAGGTAGCCAGATTATGGTGTCAAGGAAGCAGAGAAGCAGGTGCTGAAGTTGGGTTATTGACAAGAACAGGAACCTAAGGCCTTCTTGTGCCAGCTGCCTCTGCCCAGGCTGTTTTTCTTAGCGTCATATGGAGCTTCTGAGTAATCTCAGACTTGATTAATGCAATTAGAACCATTAGGGATCTCATACCCATTGGGCCTCACAATAGGTAGCCAGACTATGGTGCCAAGGAAGCAGAGAAGCAGGTGCTGAAGTTGGGTTATTGGTAAGAACAGGAACCAAAAGTCTTCTTGCACCACAGGCTGTTATCCTAAGTGTTATATGCATCAGCCATGGAGCTTCTCAGTAAAGTGTGGGATCAGACTTGATTAATGCAATTGGAGGTGTGAAGTATCTCATACCAGTGGTCCATGAATAGTTCTCATCAGTTGACAAGATAAGCTAGTCCTCACATGCCCCAAATAGTTCTGGCTCATGGGTACTTAAGTAAGATCGAACTTTTGTAGCAGATTTTGGACTCTATACAACCACTCTACTTAGAAGCCACCCTACTAAGTACCATAATGAGGGATGAAGGAACTTTTTTCCCTTTTCCTTATTCTAACTGCCTGTAAATGACCTTCTCAGAAATCTCAAACTTGATTAATGCAATTAGAACTGTGAAGGATCTCATACAATCGGTCCATTGGGCCTCACGATAGGTAGCCAGATTATGGTGCCAAGGAAGCAGAGAAGCAGGTGCTGAAGTTGGGTTAATGGTAAGAACAGGAACCAAAGGCCTTCTTATACCAGCAGCCTCTGCCCATTCAGCCATGGAGCTTCTCAGTAAAGTGTGGGGTCAGACATGATTAATGCAATTGAAAGTGTGAAGTATCTCATACCATTGGTCCATGAATAGTTCTCAACAGTTGACAAGATAAGCCAGTCCTCACATGCCCCAAAGAGTTCTAACTCATAAGTACTTAAGTAAGATCGAACTTTTGTAGCAGATTTTTGACTCTATACAACCACTCTACTTAGAAGCCACCCTACTAAGTACCATAATGACGGCTAGATGAACTTTTTTCCTTTTTCCCTATTGTAACTGCCCGTAAATGACCTTTCATCAGAATCTGAACAGACTCGAAGAAATTCAAAAATAGCATTACACCATTTTAGATGCTATTATCCAAAAGAAAGACTTTAAAAGCACGATGCTCCGTTGCTTTCTTTCTCCATCGAGTGCGGACGTGACAAAAGTAAACCAAAAAATAAAATTGAATTTTCCATTATGTTTAGTAGTGTTCTTTTTTTCTGAATGAGAAAATACCTTTTAAAAAATTCCAGTTTCCACTCTAACAATTTTGAAGGGCAGTAACCGGATTCAATGTGTAATTTAATTTATATAGGGATAATCACATGCCTTTAACCAGAGCAGCAATAAAGCTTGGGAGGGAACAATTTAACACAAAAAAAATCAAATGAATGAGCCTTGTGATTTGTACGGCTTTACACTCTAGTTATTATTTAAATTATCTCTTACATTTCCCCTCCAATCTTTGCATATAGACCTAATGGAGGTTGGCGAACGTAAAAAACATTCAAACAAAAAGCTGCGAGAAAATGGGATGTAATTCAATCATATATGAAAGTGTCATCTGCGGTAAGGTTGTAAAGACGGAGACGGGGCAAACTAATGTAATATAGAACGGAGAAAAGTTCCATCATAAAATATTGATGTCTACTTCCTCTCTGCCATTTTTGAAAAATTAAATTATTAAAAGCAAATATCGTAGCAAATAGCTTCCAATCCATCTCAATGAAAGTTACATTCTACTTTAGGTGTCACAATGTGACACTTGTTTTTAGGCTTCTGAAGGCATGAAACGGCTTTGAACATGCTCGAATGACAAGTCTACTGCTTCTAAGAGTTTATCTGATGTCGTTTTTTTTTTTAAATCAAATGTGATGTATAGATGTTTGTAAATAAATTCCATCTATGTACAGTATGCAGAGCAGGATTATAGGCAGGGCCCGAATGGCATGTGTCCCTGAGCCTCCACCATTGGATACGCCAAGGGGCCCTCCACCACTTGGTAACTGTGGTCATCGGGAGGCTAAAGTAGGAAAGATGCCAAGATGCCATAGAGTCATCAGACTCACATTAAAGGCAGGCTCCTGCTTACTTGCCCCGGATCAACTTGCACTACACAGAAGCAAGATCGGTCCTGATTGCAATGAAGGTGCCAGGATCATCAGGAGTGGCAGCGCCTTGCCCAGACCTTCTCCACAAGGAGTGTGTAGGGGCCAAGGAAAGATTTGTCCCCCCAAACTCTATAGAAGGCGCACCGGAATAAAGCTACCACATCTTTTCAGCCAAAAGCGGAAGGTCTGGATCAGCAGTGGCAAGGATTGGAGTCAAGGATGACTGCCGAGTCCAACAGAGGTGGAGAAGAGTTTCGGGGGCTAAGTGTCACGATACTGGTGAATACTGATGGAGTCCAATGGCAGAGACTAGGCCAGAACACCGGAAGTAAACACAGGAGTAGCAGGAAGATATGCAGAGATCCAGGCGAGGTATCAGAAAGAGACTTGATTAACAGTCAGCAGGTAGCAAGGATTTGCAGGGTAAACCCCAAAAGGAGGAACAAACCGGAGGGCAAGTTCCAGGCTGGAGAACTGCACAAGCAGGAAATCAAACACAATACTCAAGCACTGAGCAACAGGCCTGAGAGGTTTATATATAGGACAGGAAGTAAGATGGCACCCAGCTGAGACACAATCCGCCATCTTAACTAAGGGAAAACTTAAGATGTAACAAGGCTATTCCTGACACTAGGATTCTCCAGATCGGCCTAGTGGCAGGTGTGTTCAATGGGGGCTCACAATCATTGGTTTGTACTAGACTATTTCTTTAAAGGGAATTCCTGACAGTATGACATATTTGACTTCTGGAATGTAGAGTTTATAGCCTGTTCTAACAACCTTGCTAGAGTCCGAGTTTCACCTTTAGCTTGTATGTTTCCATGTCTTTAGAGATTCAAAATGTAAATCTATAGTAGGTAGTTTGAATAGATAAAGCCGGTAAAGCTCCCAAGGTGATGGTGGTGCCAAATAGATACCTACAGCTCTTTGATTCTCAACCAGTAACTATATTTGTGATGGTATACTGTCTCTTGTAGAATACTGGTTCTCTTTTGCTTATGTTTAGGGATGAGCGAGGAGACGTGACTCCACCGTATAAAACCATTTGAAAAGACCATCACACCGAGGCAATAATTTAAGCAAATGCCATATATTAAATTCAAAATATCACATCACCAGTTAGTCGACGTTTCGGGGGCTCACACGCCCCCTAAAATCGAGCAAATTTTCTTGTATGTGATTGGCTTAGAACTTTATTTTAGTACACTCCTGTTGTTCTTCTGGTTGATACTAATCAGTCCTGAGGAAGAGGGGTGCAGGCCCCCGAAACGTTAACTAACTGGTGACATTTTGAATTCAATATATGGCATTTGCTTAAATTATTGCCTTGGTGTGCTGGTCTTTTCAAATGGTTGGTCGCAGACCGTGCACTCACAGTTCTGGACTATGATCTATGGTAGGAGTGCGGAGGCCACTCTCTCACAAAAAAGGCGGGGCTGCGCTTCATGCCATCTCAAAGCATTCTGCACTGCAGTAGATACAGGTACAGGTTTGCTTTTCAGTAAGGGACAGTCATCTTTTTAAAAAAACAAAACCCAACTGTCCATTTTAGGACACATAGGAGGGGAGAGGAGGCTGACTGCATCTCAAATGGTCCTTAGAGCACCTAGCAAGGGAGAGCGGATGGACGGCTAAGGAGAGGGAAATATCAGCACAGCTGCCTGTTTTTATTAGACCCCGAGGACAGGCAGCTGTTGGGGCAAATCTGGGCATGTAACACAGCTCATCTGTGGGCACCACCTTTATTACACCATTTTGGGCTTTGATCAAACCTACTTTTTGTCACCCCTTGCATTATACCTATTTGGGGCTTTGATAAAACTAGTTACATGTTGGAAAACCTTGCATTAGACTTTTTGGGGCTTTGATAAACCCACTGACTTGTTGGCAACCCTTGCACAACACTTACTAGGGGTTTGATAGAATTACTCACCTCTGTCCACCTGCACTGCACTTACTGGGACACGTAGCATATACACTGTGTCCAACAATGCATAAAGCAGCTAATGACGGACAGGGACGTGGCCGTGGTGCTGCAGTTGTTGGTGATGGAGCTGGTGCTGCAGGTAGAGGACGTGTCTCACCTATGCCTGCTACACCTTCCTCTGGTGCAAGCAGGTTTAGAGTTGGCAGCATCTTTTTGTAGGCCCTAGTACTTATGTCAGAGTGGTGAGGCCAGAACAAGTTGTGGCAGTCGTAGATTATATGGCATGCAGTGCTACCAGTTCCATGGGATTGTTTTCCACCCACTCCACTTCTGCTGAGAGTGCTGAGTCCCCCCCCCCCCCCCTTGAAAACAGCAAGGCCATTCCAGCCACAGGTAATGGAGTCATTAATGCTATATGATGACACTCCTAGCTAGCATACCATGGGCCATCCACCGGCCCCTGCACCAGTTGTGGACCCAGGGTTCCCAGAGGCCCAACTACATATGTTGGAGGATGAGGACATGGCCAGCCGACCATCACAGTACACCTTTGATGATGATGATGACGATGCAATGTAGTGGGTGAGAGGGACGGTAGCATGGAGGAGGGGGTTAAAGACAATCTTAGGGGTGATGATGAAGTCCTGGACCCAAGATAGACTGAAGGCCATCAGAGTTCAAAGCAGGAGGTGGTGGTCACACAGCCGCAAGTCGCGAATGCAGCAGGGGCATCTCACAGGGGAAGGTCAGCATGGCCACAATGTGGAACACCTTATTTCATTGTCTGTCACATCCACCACCATCGGCTTGTATTACCAGCAGGCAAACTTTGACTCGCATGGTGGATGACTGCCTGTCTACGTGTTTCCTGGTACTGATTTCTGGATCGGTAAACTGAACACGTGGCCAGAGTTTGCCCTCTATGCCTCGGAAGTGCTGGCCTACCCTGCAAGTGTCCTATCAAAACGTGTGTCATCAACGACAGGAGGGCCCACCTATCCACAGCCAACGTGGACATGCTTACATTCCTTAAGATAAACCAGACGTGGATCCCACGGGACTTGGCTGTGCCAGCACCTGAGTGAGTGCTTGAAGTGTTTGCTACCTCCTCCTCTTCCATCTACTTCCACATCTACCTCCCCCCGTACCTCTGTCACCTGTAAAAAATGTACTATTTCGATTTATTTATGTATATATTTATTTATTGATGTTTAAATCTACTTCTGTATATATGGTATGTAAGTATGTAGGTATGGTATGTAGGTATGTAGAAAGCAGAGCTCCTTCTTCTGGAAGGTGTTCTTATTTTCTTTTCCATTGCAGTGTAGGGAAGTGCTTAGTTACCACAGAGTTGCAGCTGGAACATTACATGCCTGCTGGAGATCATAGACCACTCTCTCTCAAGCTACAGATGGTACACTTCCTGCCCCTGCTAGTTAGCTCCTTTCTGAATGTATCAAAGACTATAAATGCAGGACAGACTTCCTGTATGCTAGGAGAACTGAGCAAATGGCTTGCTGCCAGGAGCTGTGCTGCTGAAACCTACATATACAGCCTCACAGTGGAGCCTGGATCACTTCACAGACTACTACACTGTTCACCTGCATGTTCAGCTTATGGTGCCATGTGAGGGATCTTCTGTAGCTGCTCCTGAACTTCTTCATTGCCTTCTGCCTGCTGACCTGCATGTCCAGCTGCTGTGTGTCCTGTGGAAAGCTTCGACTGCACTGCATGTCTGATCATCAACTCCTGCGTGTCAAGAGTGAACCGTCATGGCGAGGCAAGATCAGGGGACCCTGCAGCTTTTACCCTGTGCCATCTTACTCCTGGAGGTATTTAGCCATATACTATATTTATACTCAGGTATATGTGCACAGACTAACTAAAGCCCCAGCTTGGGCCTTTCATTGTGTTATACTGTGTATGATTCATTTTTATTACCCAGTTAACATATACTACATAAAGTTCATAGTATTGTTATACTTGACCGTGTCAGTGAGTGGCTTAGGTAAATGCTTGCTGGGAGCAGTAGTCCCTCTGCTCCAAATGCATTGTTTTGTTTAGGCAACTTGATCTATTTCCCAGAAAGGTGTTCCCTATCAGTTGCAAGGGCCCTATTCTGGGTGGAGGCACTAGCGCACCAAACATTTAACCCACTCTTCCACCTAGCGAAGGCTCAGCCTCTTTTTGTTACCAACTGGTTAGTGCCATAGCCTGCCTTGAGTGGGGTGTTTACCATCACCCCCCCTCAAAAGCATTGTAGAAGTACATCAAACAGATCAATAGAGGATGCAATGAAACTGCAAACAAATGCACACGGGATCATAGAGCCCTGCCAGAATTCTGCCAGATTATTTGAATGATTCTTGAAGGTTCTTTGAATGCTCCTCCGCTTTCAACACCAAAGACCTGCACATCCTTTGGCATTGCTTTGACTGAAACCTACAGGGATTGAAGTCCAACTTTTTATTTTTATTCATTATTTATAAAGTGGAGAAGAGACTAAGCCAGGCTAACCCAGGGGTTCCCAAGCAATGGTATGTGTAACAGCCGTGGAAAGCAAGATCCTTTCAGGTGGTTTGCGGCAAGGCTGCAGACTGACCTGTACCCCAAAATGATCTGATGCCACCTATACTGATTTGCTCCATAAATACAAATCTATGCATGCACATTAATAGCTGTTTTGTGTACATTTAGTTTAATCAGTTTTATTAGAAATTTTGTGAAATACAGAACATGAACAAAAGCATAAAAAGGCTTAAACAAATGTATATTTAGAGACCGATTACTTTGCAAATTAGGAAATCCAATACTAGATTGATTGAGAATCGGGTGCTCCTAACCACTTCGTACGAAGGCCGAGTGCCGGGACCCGGGACGACGCTATGGTCTGGCGTACAGGTACAAAGTAGAAGATATGTGCGCCCCATGCAGCCATTGGTCCTCTCTGTCGCCCCTGTCCGAAGGGGCAGGGGGACCAGCAGACCAAACCATCACTTTCAGCCTTTCCTCTTGTAATTGGGTCTCTACCCTTGTAGAGACTAATACTTACTAGTGGCTCATAATGTCTCTACAGTGGTTTGCAGAAAAAACACATAATTAAGGTTATACGTCGGAAGAAGAGTAAGAAAGTAGGCAGAAGGGTAAGACAAAGGCAGGGTGAAAAGAATTTGAGAAAAAGAGAAAAAAGAAAAAAGAAAGAGGGGGAAGGGTAAATAGGGAAGAGGTAAATAGAGATAAATACAGATACATAAATAAAAGAAGAAGCAAAGAGGGAAAAAAGGGGGGAGATGCGTAGGATGGGGAAAAGGGACGGGTGTTGGAGTATTGGGCAGGGGTAGAGGGAAGATATATATGCTAGCATTGTACCGGGGGGGGGGGGGGGGTGGCTACATGACCAGTGCTCCTCAAGCTACCTCTTGCTGAAGCTGTACTTTCAACGACGGGAAGTCTCTATATAACAGTCTTGTCCAGGTTTCCAAAAATTTCTCCTTGGTGCCTATTGTAGCGGAGATCAACTCTTCCATCCTATTGATGAAGTACATTTTTAAAATCCATTCTGAGATCGTAGGGTGCTGCTGGGACCGCCAGTGTCTAGGTATCACCATTCTAGCTGTGGTCAGGTAGTGTTTGAGGGTCCCTTTCATGACATTTGATATGGGGCCCAGTAGAAGCACAAAATGTTATTTATGGAGAATTGGGAAGCAGAACCCCCTCAGCCCCACGTAGATCTCCAATATCATCTACTAGAATTTGTGGATACAGGCACACTCCCACCATATGTTCAGCAGGGTCCCATTCCCCTAAGCCACACCTCTGACACTTACCCACTTCCATGGGATTGAAGAATGTCCATGGAGCATCTATAACATCTGGTAAGTAATTTGTAGTTCTTCTCCTGGGCTGCATTGGCTATCGAGAGCTTATGTGTTAACGTGAAAATCTTTTGTGTATCCTCACGGGACAGTGTGGGTTTCCATTTGGTTAAATAGTCTTGAGGCGAGTCGTAAAAGGTCTCATTCAAGATTTTGTAAATCAGGGAGATAACATGGGCTGGTGGACTGGCTTGAGTCATTTCTTCCTCAAAAGGAGTCAGCGGTAGTCAGGTTTTAGCTACTAAGTCTCCTGTCTGTAGGAATGTTACAAGTTGCCCGTGAAGCAGCCAAGAGACTGTTTTGTCCTGTTCAGCTCAGCGAGAGAAGGGATTCTCCCATCCCTAATGACTTTGCGTAGTCTCATGGGTGTCTCATGTCACCCATCCTTACCACCCACTTGTAATAATTAGAAAATGTTAGAAAATAGAAAGTTAGACTTTATGAAAAAGAAAGGTAGGGGACTCCTGGTCTAAAACGGGTTCAGCAGGACTCAGCAGACGAGAACCAGACCCGGCGCGGTGAGGATGGGAAGAAGTAGGCAGGGGTGAGGCGGGAAAAGGTTAGGTGGGATGAGGTTTATTGGGAAGAAATGAGGCAGGAAGAGGTGAGATGAGTAGAGGTGAGACAAGCAAAAGTCGGGAGAGGTAAGGTAAGAAGGGGTGAGGTGGGCAGATGCAAGCAGAGGTTGTGGGGGCTGCAATTGATGACAGTGCTGGTCGCAGGTTGTGTATCCTTGCTATATGTAGCATACGGGTCCCTGAGGGGTTTAGCTCCTCAGGGTGTATGGGGAGTGAGTTCTTTGTTAACAGGCTTGGGGGACCTCCTGACGTGGGCTTACTTCCAAAAACTCCAATGAGACCGACTTTATGAAAAGGGCACTTACTTTATTAGCAGGACTTCAGGTACACTTTAGGCTTCACAGCAGGTCATACAGTCTTTCCACAACAGTTTCCTTAGCAGCTTCCATAGCACAACATTACATCCAAATGTACTCCAACAGGTGGTGGTCACTCATTCTGATCCCATGGCAGAATACTGCGGCCTTAAGCTTCCTCATCAGCATCTTGGGTAGAAAGGTTCACCTTCTCCTGTGGATACTCGTTAGGTATGAATGTGGCTCCTCTGCTGTCTCCTTCCCTCCGCGACTGCTACCAGTTGACCCTGCTGGTACCTTCCTCTCACTCCCAGTTACTACAATAGAGAACTACATCTTGTAGATCACTGATCACTGACTTATTCTGAGGTAACTCCCCTTATATAGACTCCCTCTAGTGGCCTCTAGAACCTTCTCTAACTTTCTACTCACCTTAGCCAATAGCAGTTAAGCTGTACTCCTATGTGGTTAGGCTTTACGTTTGGTAGACCTGTAATGTCACAATTAATTTCTTATCCAACAGTGCCATCTTGTGGTGATGTAGTGCAGCTGCAGGGCAGATATGAACCATTACATTAAAAGACCAACAAAGATAATGGCTGAATACCTTCCGCCGGCTACATATACACCCTTAGTCTTGTGGTGTACTTAGCTCTCTAAGCCACTATTGGCACATGGCAACATTGGAAGGGACACTAATGGTATAATAGGGTGCTGGAATAGCTGCCACTCTTGTTAAAATAGTTTAATACATTTTTATGCAAGCTTTATTGTTAGAGTCTGCACCAAGGACACTATAGGCCTTAATTGCCTCCCTGCTGCAGAGCGTTAAGCTTAGGCACGAGCTAGGGAACTGCTCGCCAGATACTGATTGGTTCCTGCGTCTATACATAAGTTAGACCTAGGAAGCGAATGGTGGTTATAGGTTGTTGTGTTGGAGAGAGTTGTGAAGCTGGAAGGTTTAAGGCCAGTGCCCAGAGATGGAGCATTAGTAGATACCTTCAGGGGTGCATGGAGTGGCACCCCAAAAGAACTTTCCTGTCTGGAGGACCTTGGAGAACAGCTAGGAGGGGTACTCCATGTAATGGGTCATAGCTGGATCATTTGTCGGTGGCGCTGGGGATAAATGCCTGCTTGGATGGACTGCAGGGGCCAATCAGTAGAAGTGGGCGCCAGAAGAACCCTATGTGTTAGGGGCCTCTTGCAAAAAGTGTCCGGAATAAAAGGGAAAGCCTGCTTAAACCTTTCATAGACTATGTAAAGAATTTTTTTTAAGCTGACCTGGATTCATCAGGGAACCTTCCTGTGGGAGTGAGCACCTACTCATTTCTCTGCCACTGACCCAAGGGGAAACCCTTCTACAGTGGGACCCAGTCACATGACACACCCTAATATTTGAGGGCATCCCAAAGACTGTGGTTGGGCCCACCATAATTAAACTCACACCCTATAGCCGACCAGTGGGCCCCTCTTAGCCAAGGCGCAGCTATAGAGATGGGGTCAAGGAGAGACCACATCCATTCCAGCTGACAATAGGGAGCAAGATAAATAAACTAGTTTATTTTCTGAGTCTATCAAGAAACTGTAAAAAAAATAAACTGTAGCCTGAAATGAGCTTTGGAGCTCGCTAAATAATTCCCATTTCAATTCCATTCCTTTTGGCTACTTTTTATAACCAAGGTTTTCCCACGGGTATAACTAGACGCCATACAGCGCATATTAGCAGATTTAGAAGGGGATATGAGCATCTATTGACAGCCGTGATCTTGAAGCAATATAAAGCCCGGTTGCCTTATTATCTTGCTATAAACCTTCCCAACCATATCAACCAATATCTTTCTATTTAAAATACATTCAATGTCAGGAACAGCGAGTCCCCGTGTTTTACTGTGAGGAGGGACATAAAATATGATGCAGTGCCGAGCACAAACAAATTGAGTTGTTGTCACGCCATAAACAAGCATTCTTCTCCATATATTTCCACGATACTCGGAGCATCAGCAGTTTGCATGAGTTGTTTCTGCTGTCTGAGTGTATATTTTACTTACCGTGATCCTGTCCATCTGTTACTGATGGAGGCTGAAATAGGCCTTCGGGATGTGGCCCAATATCTGCCTGCTATTGTAGAGTCAAGGTAGGGCTTTGTTTTTGATTTAGATCAGAAATTAATAGTGATGAGACGAAAATCTGGTGAGGGTGATGAGCGTGGTAAGTGTGACAGGGGAAGAACTAGCAAGCTCAAGTGTAGAAAAAGGTTTATGCACACCGGTAACAAATTAGCAGGGTGCTTGGCCCAGGCTGGTCCCTCAGCCCCACAGCAGCAGCAAAATGATAGGTGGTGGGTCCGCACTCCTTAAAAAATCCAATACTTTATTTATAAAGGTTAAAAACATCTCCATCCAATAAATGACGCATTTCGGACTCTATTGGTCCTTAATCATAGATAAGGATCTGTGCCTAAATTACATATTTATAGAGAAAAAAGTATTTTTAAGGAGTGCGAAGAACTAGCAAGACCTGGGGTCTAAAACCAACCCTTGTATTTACTTGTTCCCTCCACAAGAGAGGATAGACTGGGCTCTAGTAGCAGGACAAATCCAGCACAATACTTAACATGAAAATCCAGGGTCTAATAATAACTCGTGTTTTAACTAGAGCCTCCTGAAGGGGAGGAGAGACTAGGTTATAGGAGCAAAGGGTATGGGTACTTGTAGGGACCACCCCAGCCTGATAACAGGATGGATCCATTACTCCACCTAACTTGGGGTCTAAGACCAACCCTTGTATTCACTTGTTCCCTCCACAAGGGAGGATAGACTGGACTCTAGTAGCAGGACGAATACAGCACAATACTGAACATGGAAACCCAGGGTCTAATAGTAACTCTTGTTTTCACTAGAGCCCCCTGGAGGGGAGGAGAGGCTGGGCTGCAGTAGCAGATGATATGGGTACCTGTGGACAGGGCCGGCGCCAGCACAGGGCAAACTTGGGCAATTGCCAGGGCCCCTGGCATCTTCAGGGGCCCACTCAGGCTCACACTTGACCATGGTATTATTTAACAGTGGGCCCAACCACCGAATGCCGGGTGCTGTGTGCAGACCTGCTCATGGCTTAGTCTCAGCAACAAGGGATAATAAGCAACAATGGAGAAGGTGGCATGGAATGGAGGGCAGTTGATGGAAGCGCAGAAGGTGGCGAGAACCAGGTGACAGCTGACAAGGACTGGAGGGCGTTGAGCAGCGGAGATGAAAGGTGACATCAAGTGACTTTGGGGCCCATTAAGACTCTCTTGCCCAAGGGTTCCCACAAACCTGCAGCTGACCCTGCCTGTGGGGATCACCCCAGCCTGATAACCGGATGGCTCCATTACTCCTCTGAACTTGAAATTACGGGATCTAAGACCCACACTTGTATTTAATAGAGCCCTCTGCAAGGTAGGATAGTCTGGGCTCTAGAAGCACTGGATATGGGTAACTCAGAGGACCCCCGAGTGTGATAACTGGACAGATCCAGCATGACACTCGGCATGAAAATTCAGTGTCTAAGACCAACCCTTGTTTTCACTAGAGCCTACCACAAAGGAAGCTAGACTTGGTTTTGGTACCAGGGTATATGGACAACTGTGAGCACCCCTAATCCTGATAACAGGGCGGATACAGGAGTACACTCAACTCAGAAACCCAAGTTCTAAGAACAACCCTTACCTTCACTGGACCCCCCCCCCCCCCCCCCGGCAGGGTGGATAGACTGGGCTCTAGTAGCTGAGGATATGGCTTACTGTGAGGATCCCCAACCAAGTGAATCCAGCATAAAACTCAACATGGAAACCCAGGTTCTGAACCCTCCCTTGTCTCCACTACAGCCTCCCACAAATGAGTAAATAGACTGGGTTTTAGTAGCATGGCACATGTGGTAAGTTTGAAGTGCTACCTATCCTGATAACAGGGTTGTTAGGGTCAGGGCTGGCGTCAGCACCCCGCCAAGGTGGGGCAGCTGCCGGGGGCCCCCCACCCTCCGGGGATCCACTGACAGGGCCAGCCTTTGGGGTGTGCGACAGCATACTGGGAGGGCACGGCCACAGCTGGTGCCCACATCTCCTCAAATGGTGGGGTTCCACACAACGGAGCATCTCGATTTAGACTCCAGGGGAGCAAGTGCTGGGTTTTGTTCTGCTTTTAAGTTGCACACCCCAGCTGATTAACTATCCCTGGAGCATCCCAATCTGTGATACCCTACTGTGTGACACCCCCTGGGATCGCTCGCATACCCACTATGAAAGCAATTCCACCCCTGGGTTTTGGTCCTCTTTACAAGGCCGTCTCAATTTGGGATGCCCCTGTTTGTGAAAGAACCCCCCAGTTTGGCCGTTAACGGTCGATCCCACACCATTTACCAGTTCCAGGAAAGTAATGAACACAGGGGCATCCAAAATCAGGAGGACCTAGAGTCGTTCAGACTCCAAGGTCAGGTTTAAAGGGGTTTGGTGCACTTCAAAGTAGACCCAAACTTTTGGTCCAAAAAGCATGATCCCTAGGGGGCATCCAGATTTGGGACGTCTCTCTGTGTTGTGACCTGACTCTTCACCACAAAGGGGCCCAAGACCATGCTGCCCAAGGGCCCACATAAACCTGGAGCCGACTCTGGTTAGGGATCTAGCAAAACGCTAAACATGGAAACCCAGGGCTTAAGACTAATGCTTTTCACTAGAGCCTATATGATAGACTTGGCTCCAACTTTGAGGATCCCCAGCCTGAGCTGGACAGCTGTGTTCCCTTTACCCCCACCCAACATGACCAACTCTGGGAGGCTACAGTGACCCCAGTATTGGGGCCATCCTAACAGACATCAACCATGGTTGCAGTTGGATGGGCTGTGACCCTGGTCTGTAAGACGAGCTGTGGTTACATTTTGTGCCCAGGGACAGATTAAATGTGATTAAATGTTAAAAATCTGGTGGAGACCACTGATAAAGTATTTTTTTCCTTAATTATAACCCAGCCAAATAAATGATGGTAATAAAGTGGTGGAGGCCCTCTTGACACAGCAAATGGTGGAGGCCCAAGGCTGCGTGCCGCTTGGACCCTGCCTATAATCCGGCCCTGGTCTCGTGTCTCAGGTACATGTGAATGTCTTATAAAGTCTGACCTGCACTTTCATTCAGTTAAAGCAAAACTCTGCATGAAGATAATTCTCCAGACTACAGGTTGCTTTATCCTGAATTACTCTTTTTAAAGGGGAACACTCCTCCATTCTAATATAGTAGCCATTACGGTAAACAATAATGCCCTAATTTAACAAGGGATAGCGACAGGTAGCGACTGGTGAGCGGCCGGTAATGACGGGCCCCGCCACGAGAACGCCGGCTCCCCACCACAATCACACATTTATCAAGCCGCTCCTGCTTAGCGACTGAGATAGCGCCATATAGCAACTCATTCATCATTATTCCAGCCTCAGCCCACAGCGCCAGCGTCCGACCTTGAACATCGAGAGGTATGACCTCTCGCTACCTGGCGCTCTCCAATGCATTTCAATGGAACAATCTTTAAATATTAATAATTAATTGTTATTAATTAGTTTTATTTTTTTTTAAACGTGAAAAATTCTGTGACCACTTCTGCCATTTTAAATAATTTTTTAAGGTAAAAAAAAAAATGTACAGAATTGATATTACAGGTCTGATATTAATGTATTCATAGTACAAAATTATTTAAAAAACTTGTTTTTTTTGGTTTTCAAAAATATGGTTGTTTGGGGATTAAAAAACTACTTTTAACACATCGCCGCCAGCGCTCTGGGGTTTAAACATGCATTTTACAGCGCGAGAATTTTTTGAGCGTGATTTGTTAATGAATATGGTGGGAGCCGGTTGCTAGGGCCAGTCGCTATCATGCACTCCCATACATCGCAAAACCTGTCAAATAGCGACTCCTCACCCAATATTCAACATTACGGCAAACCGACTGAGTTGCTATCAACTACCGAACAACGGCCAAGCACAGCGACTACTAGCGGGCGCTCTGAAAATGCCGCTACAGTCGCTCAACTGTCGCTACCTGCCGCTATTAATGAATAGGCTCTCCGTTTGGGGCAAATCAATTTTTTTCAGGGGCCTGGAAAACACGTCCGTACTCCCTTATTTTACTAAAAGTGTTATTGACTCCCAAAATAGAGCCGGTATTTTAGAAATGAATTCCTCCTCGTTGCCTGAATACAGAATTGAGGCAATTTCAAATGATAATTTTAGAGATATAATTAACACGTCGCTCAGAATACCGGGAGGAATCGTACTGTATGTCGCATTCTAATGCTGCAAAAAAAAAAAAAAAAAACACGTTATACGGGGCCGGTGCTAATAACGAGTAAAACACGGCCCGCTATTCATCAGAGCACCATATTGAAGCGAGGAGCTCCGGGGAGGAAAATCCATAAAGCAATAAGGTAAAGTCTTTATTCGGCAAAAAATGCCGACAATAAGTGCCGATCAAATGATGAATTGTTTACAGCTCCGGTGGCGCGGGCTTCTCGCGAGGCCCCAAAAATATTGCGTCGCGGATTGTCTGCGCTTAATTGCTTTGTCTTTGACGACAGCTACAATAAATACATGCGTGACTCTAATAGAGAGCAGTGGTGCTGAGCTTTGGATTTGGGTCAAAGCCCAAATGTGTTTTGGTGCTAAAAAACAAACGAGGTCATCTCAGTATCTTTTAATAAAAAAAACCTTTAAAGTGGACCAACACCCAGGATTTTCACTATTCTGGGTTTTGGTCCACTTCGGTGGGGCACCCCGATCGGGGGTGCCCCGCTGTGTGAAACCCCCCAGAACGCCCGGAAACACTCACCTCACCACGCTCCTACGCGGGCGCTCGTCCAATCAGAGCGCTCAGAGCCGCTGTGGTATGCACGTACAAGCGGCGTCCAACCACAGCGGCTCTGAGCGCTGGAGGCCGCGTCTCGTGCTTCCCTCTAACAGGGAGCGCGCCCGCGCCATTCACAGACAGCCGGCGCGGGTGTGCGCCCTGCTAGAGGGAAGCGCGAGACGCGGGTGCGGCCCGTGCATGCGCCATTGGAGCGGGGTTAAGGTAAGGTTTCTGGGCTTCCTGGGGGGTTTCACCCTGCGGGACATCCCGATTTCACATCTCGCTCTTCCCTCTAACAGGGAACGCGTCCTGCTAAAGGGTTAGCGGGTATGCGGCCGCGGCTCGCGCATGCGCCATTGGACTGGGATTAAGGTAAGTGTATAGGGAGACCTGAGGGGTTTCACAGAGCGGGACATCCCGATTTTGGATGACCCGCGGGGAGGGAATCTATGAGATTCCCGGGCCGATCAGATCCCTCCCCGCGGGTCATACCCGCTAACCCTTTAGCAGGACGCGCTCCCTGTTAGAGGGAAGAGCGAGATGCGGCCACCAGCGCGCTCGGAGCCGCTGAGCTAAGACGTCGCTCAGATGTGCATAGCTCAGTGGCTCAGAGTGCGCTGATTGGACGAGCGGCCACGCATGCTCCATAGGACTGCTGTGAGGTGAGTTGATGCGGGCGATCTGGGGGGTTTCACATAGCGGGGCACCCCCCCCGATCGGGGAGCCCCGGGGGAGTGGACCAAAACCCAGGATAGTCAAAATCCTGGGTTTTGGTCCACTTTAACTATATTAAACATTCTATTATATTAAAGTGGATCAAAACCCATGATTTTGACTATGCTAGGTTTTGGTCCTTGCCTGATCGGAGGTGCCCCGCTGTGTGAAACCCCCCAGGTCGCCTAAACAAACTCACCTCTTCCTGGTCCTACGATGCATGCTCAGCCGCATCCCCCGCTACACTAACAGGTAGCGTGCCCACGCCAGCCATTCACAAATGCCTGGTGGAGGCACGCGAGGGATAGCGGGGATGCGGCCGTTGCTCGAGCATGCGCCGTTGGATCGGGAAAGAAGGTGAGTTTATGTGCGACATGGGGGGTTTCACACAGCGAGGCATCCCGATTCTGGATGTCCCGGGGGTAGGGAGTCAATTGGTCCGGGAAAATTATAGATTCCTGGGCCAATGCCCACTAGGTTACCTCCACCCTGGTCACCTCCTCTCACGCCCGCCTCCAGGACTTCTCACGTGCAACTTCAATCTTCTGGAATGCCCTCCCGCACCCAATCCGCCACTCCACAACCCTCAAAACCTTCAAAGGCGCCCTTAAAACTCACTTATTCAGACAAGCATATAATCTGGCGTAACCAATCTTCTCAAGGGCGCATGCCACAAAGCTCAATACTGACTGTTTGTGATCCTTCCCCCTCGTCTTCACCCCTCATCCTTTAGACTGTAAGCTCGCAAGGGCCAGGCTCTCTCTCCTATTGTATCTTGTACTCAGAATATCCATTGTTAACTCTGTAAAACTGCATTTGAATTATTATATGTACCGTATGTTTCTACCCTGTCTGTAATTACTACTTTGTAAAGCGCTATGGAAGATGATGGCGCTATATAAATAAACATTAATAATAATAATAATAATAATAGGTTTTGGTCCACTTTAAAGAGGAAAAAGAGGTAAAAACCTCCCCAAACCTCACCGATCTGCTGTCCCCCTCTGGTTTTACCCTTGGGCAGTATTTACTCGCCTAGCCGTGGGGTCCATCTTCTGGATCCCTCGGATTCCGGGCAACCTTCCGATGGGCGGCGCCGTCCTGCATCCCATCAGGCACTGCGCACGGCCATCCAACCTTGTCTCTACGCAGTGCCCATGAATGGGATGCAATGGAGCTGCCCGAAATCCAGTGATACTTCGCTGAGCGGCACTTAGGGGTTTATTCATAAAGGGATAGCGCCAGGTAGCGCCTCGTAGCTGCAGGCAGCGCCTGGTGAACACCGGGTGCTGTACGCAATACCACATTTATAAAGGCAATTCTGGTGAGTGCCTCTAACTGCGCCATGTAGCGCCCAATTCATCATTAAAGGCGGCTCAGCGTATAGCGCCGGTGCTCTAGCTTCCAGAGCCTGGTATTACCTGTCACTACCTGTCGCTCTCCCATACATTTCAATGGACGTTACTTTTCTTCTGTTTAAACAGGTTTTTTTTTTTTTTTTCTCTCAAATAATTGTGTGACGTCTCCTGGCCTAGAAAGAGTCATTTTTGAAAACTTTTTATATTTTTTATATTTTTATGGCAATTGCCATTGCAGGTCTGGCACTAAAGTGTTAATGTCACAGTGTTATAACAATGTCATTCCATGTGTTTTCGCTTTGTTACTGGTTACTGGATATGTGTTCAAAAACAGACTTTAATCACACAGCGTCTGGCGCTCTATGCTATAGCGACCAGATCCAGAGCGCCGACGCTGTGTGTGTGTGTTTTTATTGAATATGGTGTGAGTCGCTGAGAGTCGGTCGCTACCTTTCGCTCCCAGCAATGCTGTACTGGTGTTAGAGCACCCAACATACATCTCATTCATCAATGCCGGCCAGGTTACTACAGCTACTCAAGCGCTCTATTACAGCGACCAATAGCCGACCACAGCGTCTACCAGCGGTCGCTCTAAGCGCCTCTGTACAGACGCTCATCTGCCGATACCTGGCGCTAGTAATGAATAAGCCTCCACGTGTCACTTACAGAGGGCTGAACCAACGTGGGGGCAGCGATCGGGCCCTGAAGCAGCCAGATTTTGCTGCAGATAAGGTAAGTAGGGACCGATGGAGTGGGGGGGGGAATCGACCCCTTTTTAGGGCCAATGTTCCTCTTTAACGGGGAGGCCAATTAATTAATAGCGGCAGGTAGCGACAGTTGAGCGACTGTAGCGGCATTTTCAGAGCGCCCGCTAGTAGTCGCTGTGCTTGTCCGTTGTTCGGTACTTGATAGCGACTCAGTCGGTTTGCCGTAATGTTGAATATTGGGTGAGGAGTCGCTATTTGACAGGTTCCGCGCTATATGGGAGCGCATGATAGCGACTGGCCCTAGCGACCGGCTCCCACCATATTCATTAAAAAATCACGCTCAAAAAATTCTCGCGCTGTGAAATGCATGTTTAAACCCCAGAGCGCTGGAGGCGATGGGTTAAAAGTAGTTTTTTAACCCCCAAACAACCATATTTTTGGAATCCAAAAAAAACAAGTTTTTTAAATAATCTAGTAATATGAATACATTACTATCAGACCTGTAATATCAATTCTGTACAATTTTTTTTCCCTTAAAATGGCAGAAGTGGTCACAGAATTTTTCACATTAAAAAAAAAAAAAAAAAAACATTAATAACAATTATTACTATTTAAAGATTGTTCCATTGAAATGCATTGGAGAGCGCCAGGTAGCGAGAGGTCATACCTGTCGCTGTTCAAGGTCGGACGCTGTGGGCTGAGGCTGGAATAATGATGAATGAGTCGCTATATGACGCTATCTCAGTTGCTAAGCAGGATTGGCTTGATAAATGTGTGATTGTGGTGGGGAGCCGGCGTTCTCGTGGCGCGGCCCGTCATTACCGGCCGCTCACCAGTCGCTACCTGTCGCTATTCCTTCATAAATAAGGGCCTAAGTTAAACATTCCATTATATTAAAGTAGTCCAACACCCGTTCGTCCGCTAACGTGTGTTGTTCCATGTCTAGCAGCATTCAGACATGCTGGGGGGTATCCAGAATGCTGGATCCTCAGTCGGGAAAGCAGGCCCACGATTGGCTCCCAGCAGAAATGTGGGTGAGATCTTTCAGTGGCCGGTGTAACAAGCAACATTATACACCCAGTCCAGGGTCAAAGTGGCCTAGGTTAGATTATACCCCGGGTATATTCTGACCTACAAACCGGCTGTCTTAAAGTGCACTAAAACCCAGAATTTTGACTGTCCTAGGTTTTGGTTCTTGCCCCTCGGGACTGTGTGAAACCCCCCAGGTCGCCCGATCTCGCTCATTCTTCCTCGGTGCGGAACATCAAGGAGACTGTCACACTGTCTGAAGGCTTTTCTGGTAATGCTACGGCTGGTATTGTGATCTTATTCTTCTCTAGACTCCGATGTTTTGCTCTACATTGGTGTTAGTTGCCGAAACCCTTACCAAAATTTTGAGGTACGTGAAGCCAAAACATCATTGTCACGTAAACTCTGCTGTTACGCGCGCTCGGATCCGCGCCCAGCTCATCTAAGGCGAGCGGATACAAACGCGCTAGCGGCCACATCCCCTTCTACCCTTTATCCGGGAGTGTGCCCGAGCCGGCCTTTCACGAATGCCTGACACCTTGCTAAAGGGATAGCGGGGGGGGGATGCCGATGCTGCTCGCCCATGCACCGCTGGAACGTTTTTTATGACACAGAGTTGCAAACTAATAGAAATGAAAAAAAAACAGGTAAGTTCGGCACCATGAGCACGTCATTTTGCCACAAAGTAATGTCATTAAAAGTGGAATCACTTTTTAAAGAGGGAGTAACCTCAAGACAAACGGGGGGGGGGGGTTCTTGCCCGTTTCTCTTACCAATTTGAGCCCAAGAAGGGCCGAATAAACCTCAAACACTCTGAGACAGATCCAACACTAACTTCTATGTAACCTTTCTTCTACCCCTCCTCCCTACTCTCCCGTAACCTCAAGATACCTACCTCTTGCTCAGCCCGATCAGTAGATCATTGGCCTCCTTCCCTAATTCCAAAATGCCAGCGAGGACCAGGGACCGGTACTTGAGTGACAGGTGGACTTAAACCGGACCTTCAGCGTGATTTAATGAAAAGCCCAAACTCTTAAAAAACGGTTCCCCAGCATCTAAAATTAATATATTTTACGTTATTAGTCACTAACTTATTATTCTTTCCCCCACTGGGCTGCAACTCTGTTTAGGACTCTAGGATACGGGCGCCGCCATCTTGACTCTGAAGCATCACACTTACTGAGGAGAGGAGAGTGGGATAAGGTACAGGGGGGCGGGTTATATCTGTGCTTTGCTCAGACAGAGCAGAGCTGGGGTCAGGTAAAGGTCAGCAATCCCAGAATGCAGAGCAGCACAGTCAGGAGGCACTTCCTGTTTGCAGGCTGCCTGATAAGATGGCGGTTTCCATAAGCCGCCATCTTGGATGTTTAAAGGCTCATAACATGCAGTAGATGCAGGTAGGATGATTTTTAATGTGGCCAATCTGAATGTACAGGGTGTGGGAAACATATAAGATAGGCTCTTATTCAGGGTGAAGGTCCGGATTAATGTGAGCAATCTGTATGTACAGGGTGTGGGAAACATATAAGATAGGCTCTTATTCAGAGTGAAGGTCCGGATTAATGTGGGCAATCTGTATGTACAGGGTGTGAAAAAAAAAAAGATAGACTTTTATTCAGAGTGAAGGTCCAGATTAATGTGGGCAATCTGTATGTACAGGGTGTGGCAAACATATAAGATAGGCTCTTATTCAGAGTGAGGGTCCGGATTAATGTGAGCAATCTGTATGTACAGGGTGTGGGAAACATATAGTATATGCTCTTATTCAGAGTGAAGGTCCGCTTTAAGTGACAGGTGCATGGATTGCGTAATGACCCGTCACTGAAGGTCGCGGCTTTAGCTTCCATACGCACTTCATGTCTCCCCAGTGAGTTATTGTTTATGTTATTGCCCAAACTGGGTTTAGCACAGGAGGAAGGAGGGGTGGGGTCGGTTTTGGGCCACTTTAAGATTTAGCAAAGGTACCGATGAGGAAGGAGTGACTTCTGCATCAATGACTTATATATAGTTAGTTATATAGTTATATATTATAATATAGAAGGCTTTGGACCACAACTGGCAGACAATTCTTCATTCCCGCGTAAATCGTTTTCATTCAGGCTGATTCATTACTAGCGCCAGGTATCGGCAGATCAGCGCCTGTAGCGAGGCGCTCAGAGCGACCGCTAGTAGTGGCTGTGATCAGCTATGGGTCGCTGTTACCGAGCGCCTCAGTCTCTGGCCAGCATTGATGAATTTGATGTGTGAGTCGCTATAACACCAGTACAGCGCTATATGGGAGCGAACGGTAGCGACTGGTCAGTGCGAGCGACTCAAACCTTATTCATCAAAAAAACAGCCTCACACAGCGCCGGCGCTCAAAATTCTGTCGCTGTAGCCCAGAGCGCCAGAAGCTGTGTGATTAAAGTCTGATTTTGATCACATATCCACCAGTAACAAAGCGAAAACACATGGAATGACATTGTTATAACACTGTGACATTAACACGTTAATACCAGACCTGTAATAACAATTCTGCATAAAAATATAAAAAATCTAAAACGTTTTTAAAAATGACTTTTTCTAGGCCAGAAGAGGTCACACAATGATTTGATAAAAAAAAGAAAAAAAAATTAAACGTAAACCCTGTTTGAAGAAAAAAAAAGTAACGTCCATTGAAATGTATGGGAGAGTGTCAGGTAGCGACAGGAAATACCAGGCGCTCTGGAAGCCAGAGCTCCGGTGCTATACGCTGAGCCGTCTGTGATGATGAATCGGACGCTACATGTCGCTGTTAGAGTCGTTCAGCGAAATCGCTTTGATAAATGTGGTATTGCCTACAGCGCCCGGCGTTTACAGTTCACTACCTGTCGCTACGAGGCGCTACCTGGCGCTATCCATTGATGAATGTCTTTTTAGAGTTTTGTAATGAAGACAATCAAGCTTAGCCAAAGTATAGATGATGCCGACCACTGGATGGGAACCCCTGGTTGGGTCAAGAATGTGAACAAGACCTAAAAGGTTTTTTTCTAATTAGTCCCCAATTAGCATGTTGGGATATAAATCAATAAGCTTTCACGGGATGGCCACTCTCACGTCTGCGGCACCCGTCGCACTAATTCATCAGCCAGGACACGAGATACAAGCGGCATGCGAGATTTTAGTTCAGGACGCTCATCGATTTTAAGAGACACCGAAGAACTCTGAAAGCGGATGTTGGCACTAACGAGACTGATAGCGAATACTTGAGCATTGACTAATTGTCTATTAAGGGAAGGCTGATTACTTATTCATCATCAAATGTAACTATTAAGGTAAAGGAGACGTGTTTAGAGCTAACAAGCCGCCATATGCTTTATATACCTAGTGGAAACGTTGGAAAGCATTCTAGGGGCCTGTAAAGATCAAAGACAAATTAATCATTCTACGAAAACAATTGCCTTTATTCATCATTATAAGTCATCAGTCTTAAAAGAAAACCCCCTTTTTTTGTTTTTGGGGCTCGACCCTATTGTTTTCCTCTTCTGGAATGTAAAATAAACCTGTGTGTTAGGATTTTGCCACCAGACCTGTGATTTACTTATCACCATGCTGTTTCCAAGTGTCTAATATTCCTGTGATTTACCTAAGTCCCAGAATCAATCTCCCGGGGGGGAGGGAGGGGATCAATCTTATTGTCAGGTCTGGAGTTCCTTCACAGCTTGATTTCCCCTGCATTATGCTGCTCCACCAGCAGATGGCTCTGTCATTCTGAGGTGTGTTAATCAGCCAACACCTGTAGGACTTCCTGGCCTATATAAGCTGATCTACACATGGCCTCAGCGGATCAGCATTAATCTGTCTTTTGAACCTGAACTCTGTAACCTGAACTCTTTAACCTGAACTCTGTAACCTGAACTCTGTAACCTGAACTCTGAAACCTGAACTCTGTAACCTGAACTCTGTAACCTGAACTCTGTAACCTGAACTCTATAACCTGAACTCTGGAACCTGAACTCTGAAACCTGAACTCTGTAACCTGAACTCTGTAACCTGAACTCTGTAACCTGAACTCTATAACCTGAACTCTGGAACCTGAACTCTGAAACCTGAACTCTGTAACCTGAACTCTGTAACCTGAACTCTGTAACCTGAACTCTGAAACCTGAACTCTGGAACCTGAACTCTGAAACCTGAACTCTGTAACCTGAACTCTGTAACCTGAACTCTGTAACCTGAACTCTGTAACCTGAACTCTATAACCTGAACTCTGGAACCTGAACTCTGGAACCTGAACCCTGTAACCCAGGATTCCTGCCTTAGCCTTAGTCTCAGTCTGTCATAGTCATAGCCTTATACAATATTATATGGCCCGCACAACTCAAAATATAAAAAATGAAAATTATTGGTGCTAGCTGGGTGAGGTGGCGCCCCAAAAGGGGACCAATATTGAATAAAGAACTGGCTTGCGGTCTCCCAGTACAGACCGCTATTTCTCACCCTAAATTATAGCCGCACTACAAAGTATTGGACTCCTAAGCACGTATGTTTTCTGACTTCACAGCAATCTGAGTGTGTCTCATGATTCCTGGTTTATCTATGTGTATATATGTATATAGCAGCTTGGTTGGTGTGTACTCACTGTGTGTTATTACTAAACACGGTTTGCCGCATATCCGCCTCTTTCTCTCTTTTAATTCTGGTCATTTACTACAATTGGGATTTCTACAACGAGAAATCCATGACACTTATAGATTCCTGGGCCGATCTCTGTGGGTTTTGGTCCACTTTAAGTGCTGTGCCATGCCTCCATTTGGTGGCCATGCCACTTTATATTGGGCATGGTCACCAAACGAAGGCCAGAGATCTGCCAGAAATTTGGAAATCCAGGAATTTGACTATCCCCAGTTTTGGTTCTTGCCCCCGGGGCACCCCGAGTCAGTGTGTCCCGCTGTGTAAACCCTACAGCCCTAAAGCACATGTGCAGGCTCTTATCCAATTCGTGCTCGGCTGTTCTCGTCAATTTCAGGGGGGAGGCCGATTCATTAACAGCGGCAGGTAGTGACAGTTGAGCGACTGTAGCGGCATTTTCAGAGTGCCCGCTAGTAGTCGCTGTGCTTGGCCGTTGTTCGGTAGTTGATAGCGACTCAGTCGGTTTGCCGTAATGTTGAATATTGGGTGAGGAGTCGCTATTTGACAGGTTCCGCGCTGTATGGGAGCGCATGATAGCGACTGGCCCTAGCGACCGGCTTCCACCATATTCATTAACAAATCACGCTCAAAAAATTCTTGCGCTGTAAAATGCATGTTTAAACCCCAGAGCGCTGGTGGCGATGGGTTAAAAGTAGTTTTTTAACCCCCAAACCACCATATTTTTGGAAACCAAAAAAACAAGTTTTTAAATAATTTAGTAATATGAATACATTAATATCAGACCTGTAATATCAATTCTGTACATTTTTTTTTTTTATTTACCTTAAAAAATTATTTAAAATGGCAGAAGTGGTCACAGAATTTTTCACATTTAAAAAAAAAATAAAAAATTAATAACAATTAATTATGAATATTTCAAGATTGTTCCATTGAAATGCATTGGAGAGCGCCAGGTAGCGAGAGGTCATACCTGTCGCTGTTCAAGGTCGGACGCTGGCGCCGTGGGCTGAGGCTGGAATAATGATGAATGAGTCGCTATATGGCGCTATCTCAGTCGCTAAGCAGGATTGGCTTGATAAATGTGTGATTGTGGTGGGGAGCCGGCGTTCTCGTGGCAGAGCCCGTCATTACCGGCCACTCACCAGTCGCTACCTGTCGCTATTCCTTGTTAAATAAGGGCCTAAGACTTGACTGAGGAGCAAATCTAGCGAAAAAGCAGCTGAGCGGTCAGCACCGCATCCCCTCTAGCCTCTAACAGGGGGCGTGCTGCATGAAACCTTCCTGTAAAACAGTGCGGCCAACATGAGCTATACCTTTAGCCGGGCCCATGCCTGCATCAAGGAATTTGTAAATGGCCTGCGCAGTCACGCACCCAGCTAAACATATACTTTAGACCAAAAAATTGTATGATAATAAATTTCATCTTTATTCTAAAGCAAAAATAATACATAACACGCTAAAAACCCTCTAAAACGCAAAAATGTAAATACAGATCTAAAAACAAGACAAACTAACATAAAAATAAGGTGTAGACGGAGGAGAGAGAGAAAGAAATAAAGATGGAAAATAAGGTACTGTAAAAATTCTCATTACACTATCATGATCCACATAATCTCCCATCAAACAAATATCCAATATAATACATATAAATACATAAACACCTAATACAATATCAATGATGATATCAGTATCAATATCAAACAATATATAAAGTGACAGTAACGGTTGTGGGTATCTTTCAACCCACTCGTGAAAACGATGGATAATGGTAGAGTTGAAAGAAAAAAAAAGGAGAAGGGGGAGGGGAATTAAATTTTTATGATTGTGCTCCCGTGAAGGCGGGGGCACACTACAACAATTAGGGCTGGTATGGGAGGTAGGCCCACATGGAGCAGCACATACAACAGCAAAGGAAAGGGGTTACTGGGCCTCCCCTATAAAGTGCCTGTACCAAACTGTGTATATGACTAGAGATGAGCGAACTTTTGAAAAATTCGATTCGACTGATTCGCCGAATTTTCCGACAAAAATCGTTTCGACCCGAATTTATTCGCGAAGAATCGCTATTAAAAACGGCTATTTCTGAGCCTCCTAGAGCCTCAATAGGGTTGTAAACCATTCTGCCTTGCTGTAACACGCACAGGATGCGTGCTGGGTTAGTTAAATAATACTTTGAATAAATATCACATGCAGATCAGAGGCATCGCTAATAGAATCGCAGAGCGGCACAATTGCAGAGAGTTGAAGTGGCATCACTATGAGGGGCAGGAGCCCAAACATTGCTTTAAAGAGACACTGGAGTTGGCAGCAGCAGGAGCCCAAAAATTGGATGAATCACACCCTGGAGTTGCAAGCAGCAGCAGCAGGAGCCCAAACATTACTTTAAAGAGACACTGGGGTTGGCTTCAGGAGCCCAAAAATTCGATGATTCACACCCTGGAGTTGGCAGCAGCAGCAGCAGCCCAAATATTACTTTAAAGAGACCCTGGGGTTGGCTTCAGGAGCCCAAAAATTGGATGAATCACACCCTGGAGTTGGCAGCAGCAGCAGGAGCCCAAACATTACTTTAAAGAGACACAGGGGTTGGCTTCAGGAGCCCAAAAATTGGATGAATCACACCCTGGAGTTGGCAGCAGCAGCAGCAGGAGCCCAAATATTACTTTAAAGAGACCGTGGGGTTGGCTTCAGGAGCCCAAAAATTGGATGAATCACACCCTGGAGTTGGCAGCAGCAGCAGGAGCCCAAATATTACTTTAAAGAGACACTGGGGTTGGCTTCAGGAGCCCAAAAATTGGATGAATCACACCCTGGAGTTGGCAGCAGCAGCAGGAGCCCAAATATTACGTTAAAGAGACACTGGGGTTAGCTTCAGTAGCCCAAAAATTGGATGAATCACACCCTGGAGTTGCAAGCAGCAGCAGGAGCCCAAACATTACTTTAAAGAGACCCTGGGGTTGGCTTCAGGGGGCCAAAAATTGGATGAATCACACCCTGGAGTTGGCAGCAGCAGCAGCAGGAGCCCAAACATTACTTTAAAGAGACCCTGGGGTTGGCTTCAGGAGCCCAAAAATTGGATGAATCACACCCTGGAGTTGGCAGCAGCAGGAGCCCAAATATTACATTAAAGAGACCCTGGGGTTGGCTTCAGGAGCCCAAAAATTGGATGAATCACACCCTGGAGTTGGCAGCAGCAGCAGCAGGAGCCAAAATATTACTTTAAAGAGACCCTGGGGTTGGCTTCAGGAGCCAAAAAATTGGATGAATCACACCCTGGAGTTGGCAGCAGCAGCAGGAGCCCAAACATTTCTTTAAAGAGACACTGGGGTTGGCTTCAGTAGCCCAAATATTGGATGAATCACACCCTGGAGTTGCAAGCAGCAGCAGCAGCAGGAGCCCAAACATTACTTTAAAGAGACCCTGGGGTTGGCTTCAGGAGCCCAAAAATTGGATGAATCACACCCTGGAGTTGGTAGCAGCAGCAGCAGGAGCCCAAATATTACTTTAAAGAGACACTGGAGTTGGCTTCAGGAGCCCAAAAATTGGGTGATTCACACCCTGGAGTTGGCAGCAGCAGCAGCAGGAGCCCAAATATTACTTTAAAGAGACCCTGGGGTTGGCTTCAGGAGCCCAAAAATTGGATGAATCACACCCTGGAGTTGGCAGCAGCAGCAGCAGGAGCCCAAATATTACTTTAAAGAGACACTGGGGTTGGCTTCAGTAGCCCAAAAATTGGATGAATCACACCCTGGAGTTGGCAGCAGCAGCAGCGGCAGGAGCCCAAATATTACTTTAAAGAGACCCTGGGGTTGGCTTCAGGAGCCCAAAAATTGGATGAATCACACCCTGGAGTTTGCAGCAGCAGCAGCAGGAGCCCAAATATTACTTTAAAGAGACCCTGGGGTTGGCTTCAGGAGCCCAAAAATTGGATGAATCACACCCTGGAGTTGGCAGCAGCAGCAGCAGCAGCAGCAAGAGCCCAAACATTACTTTAAAGAGACACTGGAGTTGGCTTCAGGAGCCCAAAAATTGGATGAATCACACCCTGGAGTTGGCATCAGCAGGAGCCCAAAAATTGGCCTAAAGACATAAATATGTTTTGCACCATTTGGAAAGTGTAAAACGTGGCACCATGCTGAATCTAGTCGCATGCATCAGGCATTGGTGGGTGGAAATCCTGGCTGATCCATCCCTGATTCATTTTGACAAAGGTGAGTCTCTCCACATTTTTAGTTGACAGACGAGTTCTCCTCGCCGTAACTATGGCCCCCGCCGCACTAAACACCCGCTCAGATGGCACGCTACTTGCCGGGCAGGACAGTTTTTCCAGGGCAAACTCTGCTAGTTGCGGCCACAAATCAAGTTTGGCTGCCCAGAAGTCCAGCGGATCCTCAAGGTGTGTCGGCATGGTCATGTCAAAGTATGACATGACCTGCTGGTTCAGGTCCTGCTCCAGGTCTTCCTGCTGCTCATGAGTAGCCTCACTATGCGGGTGTAGAAAGCTACTCATTAGCGACTGAAGACTGAGGCTGCTGCTGATGGAGCTGCTGCTGCTGCTCCTGCCAACCCCCCCAGCGGCCATGGCAGTGGAAGGTGAGCGCAGAGGTCCCCTCGAGTCAGACCTGCGAGAGTATGGACCATGGCGCAGATAGGCATCGGCCAACTGCCTACGTAGAATGTCTTTGTAGTAGTTCAGTTTGTCCTCCCTCTCGGTGGGTTTAAAAAATGCCCCCATTTTGTGCCGGAAGCGAGGGTCCAATAAGGTGGACAGCCAGAAGTCATCCCGCCGACAGATGGAAACAATTCTGGGGTCACTACGCAAGCACGTGAGCATGCTTCGTGCCATTTGCGCAAGTGACTCGGATGGACTACCTGTCTCCATCTCCACTGCATACTGCCACGGTGTGCCCGGGTCCTCTGTCTCGCCTTCCTCAAAAACCTCTAGCTCCTCTGGCTGCTCCTGCTCCTCCTCTCCTGTCCGCTGACTAGATAAACCAGCCATTTCGCCAAGCCTAAACTGTGTTTTGCTGGGCAACTCCTCCTCCTCCTGACCAGCCATGGTTTCCAACATGTGCTGTAGTACATGAAGCAGTGGAATCACGTCGTTCATCCCGTAATCCTGCCGACTGACAAATAAAGTGGCTTCCTCAAAGGGCCTGAGCAAACGGCAGGTGTCACGTATGAGCTGCCACTGGTTGACATTGAAGTTACACAGGGGAGTCCCCCTATCTGCTTGGATCATCAGGAAATCCGTGATGGCTTTTCTCTGTTCATATAATCGGTCCAACATGTGAAGGGTGGAATTCCAATGGGTGGAAACATCGCAAATCAGACTATGTTGGGGGATACCATTCTGACGCTGTAGCTCAAGAAGGGTGTGTTTGGCGGTGTATGAGTGGCTGAAGTGCATGCAAAGTTTCCTTGAAGTTGTTAGGATGTCTTGCAGATGGGGGGAACACTTCAGAAACCGCTTGACAACCAGATTGAAGACGTGAGCCATGCAGGGGGCATGGGTCAGGCTTCCTTGGCGCAGCGCAGACAAAATGTTCTTCCCATTGTCGGTAACCATGATTCCCATTTTAAGTTTTCTTGGAGTAAGCCATGTTTGGATTTCCTGATGAATACATTTAAGCAGTTCCTCCCCTGTGTGACTCCGTTCGCCAAGACAAACCATGTGAAGCACTGCGTGACACCTCCGTGCCCTGCACACATGGTAGACTGGAGGGGCACTGAGACTTGAGCCTACAGTGGAGGGTGAGGACATGGCGGAGGATGAGGAGGCCGAGTCGCACGGTGTCACAGGCCCAACGGGCAGGGAGCGCGGAGGCCGAAGCGGCGTGACCTGTCCAAGTTGCTGCTGCTGCTGCAAAGGGACCACATTCACCCAGTGGGCCGTAAACGACATGTACTGTCCCTGACCGTAGTTACAGCTCCAGATGTCGGCGCTGCCATGCACTTTGCTACACACCGACAGGCTCAAGGACTGGCCCACCTTCTGTTCAACAAAAGTGTGCAGCGCTGGTACTGCCTTCTTGGCAAAGAAATGACGGCTTGGGACTCTCCACCTCGGCTCGGCACAAGCCATCAGTTCTCTGAAAGGTGCACCACCTGATTCCACCACCTGAAAAGGGAGCGACTGCAGCACCAGCAACTTGGACAGGAGCACATTCAGCTTCTGCGCCGTAGGATGAGTGAGCGCATACTGCTGTCTCTTGGACATGGCTTCGCTGATGGATTGCTGGCGGGATGCATGACTTGGAGGAGTAGGAGGAGGAGCAGGAGCGACAGAGGATGGGTATGACGCACAGCTGCCTTCGGCTGAGGTGCTGGAGCCTTGGCTGGCAGAAATTGGGAGCGGCGTGCCACTTGTTGAGGAAGCAGACTGGACCACCCCTTGGGAGCCTCGGTTCTCCCAGGTCGCTTTATGGTGACGCATCATATGTTGACGCAGGGCCGTGGTGCCAACATTTGGACCCTGGCCACGCTTCACCTTTTGCCTACATATCTTGCATGTGGCCATGTTACCCTCCTGCAGATGCTTCAGGAAAAACTGCCACACTGCCGAGTAGCTACCTTTCCCACCCCCTGGACTGATTCACTGCTGCTGTTGCCAACTCCAGGAACCCCTGCTCCACTACCTCCCGATAAGGTAGACTGCCGCACAGCAGGTGCTCTACCCCGGCCCCGGCCCCGGCCGGCTCCAGCCTTTGGAATTGTGCCCCCATGCTGACTGCTACCACCTTGCTGCCTCAGCTGCTGACTCCGGGGCAACCTGCGCCCCTCTTCTCCTGATGATGACGATGAAGCCCCTTCATCACCCGGCTCCCAAGTGCGATCGGCTTCATCGTCATCATCATCATCATCACCGAGTTGTGGCTGTACGTCACTGATGTTCGTGGATTCGTCAACAGTGTCTGGCGCAGGAGCTGGAACACTCGCAGCACCCACGACACTGTCCACATTACTATTTGTCTGCCTAGCTAAAGAAGCCACCTCCATTTTTTGGCTGGGCAGTAGCTGCTGACTGTCCTCTATCTGATCGTCCTCCTCACTAAAGAGTGGAGCTGAACCCAAAGCATTGGATACGTCGCTGGGGGAGGGAACGGCGTAGGACAGAGGCAATGGGAGGACAGGGACTGCTCTCGGGGCATGCCAACTCAGGGTTGTGTCAGAGGAACCTACCGACCCTAGACTGGGGGTCTCAGACGTAAGTTGTGATGATGATGTTGTTGATGAGCGCGTCAACCAATCTACCACGGCAGATGCGTTACTGGTGGAGACCCGACCGCTAGCAGATACTGGCAGATTAGGTCTCTCAGTGTGACTCCTGCTGCTACTGGCCCCCAGTCTGCTGCGACCTCTGCCTGCGGAATCTTGGCCTCTGCCACTCCTCTTTTCACTTCCAGGCACTTGTCTGCCCGACATAGTCTAACTGGCGTGGTAGTAGGTGATATTTTAAGAACCCCCAGGCAGCGGTGGGTCTATATGAAACAGAATATAATGCACACCAAAAGTGAGCAGTAACACTCAGCCTCCAACAGGCCTGCTTAGTGTAAATAAGAGAGCTGCTTAGTGTAAATAAAGAGGGGTATGGTATGTTACAGAATGGGATGCCCCAACAGCCAGCAGTGCACCTGTGAGCAGTACTACTATGCACAGCAAAAGTGTCTTTATCAGGCCTAATTTCAATTAGAATAAGTGCAAATGGTTATGGTCTTAAATAGAGGCTGGTGTAGTCACAGAATGGGATGCCACAAAAACCAGCAGTGCACCTGGGACCAGTAGTGCTATGCACAGCAAAAGTGTCTTTATCAGGCCTAATTTCAATTAGAATAAGTGCAAATGGTTATGGTCTTAAATAGAGGCTGGTGTAGTCACAGAATGGGATGCCCCAAAAACCAGCAGTGCACCTGGGACCAGTAGTGCTATGCACAGCAAAAGTGTCTTTATCAGGCCTAATTTCAATTAGAATAAGTGCAAATGGTTATGGTCTTAAATAGAGGCTGATGTAGTCACAGAATGGGATGCCTCACAGCAGAGTGCACCTGGGACCAGTAGTGCTATGCACAGCAAAAGTGTCTTTATCAGGCCTAATTTCAATTAGAATACGTGCAAATGGTTATGGTCTTAAATAGAGGCTGGTGTAGTCACAGAATGGGATGCCCCAAAAACCAGCAGTGCACCTGGCAGGCAGCAGTAAGTCTATGCAAAGCAAAAGTGTCTTTATCAGGCCTAATTTCAATTAGAATAAGTGCAAATAGTTATGGTCTTAAATAGAGGCTGGTGTAGTCACAGAATGGGATGCCCCAAAAACCAGCAGTGCACCTGGCAGGCAGCAGTAAGTCTATGCACAGCAAAAGTGTCTTTATCAGGCCTAATTTCAATTAGAATAAGTGCAAATGGTTATGGTCTTAAATAGAGGCTGGTGTAGTCACAGAATGGGATGCCACAAAAACCAGCAGTGCACCTGGCAGGCAGCAGTAAGTCTATGCACAGCAAAAGTGTCTTTATCAGGCCTAATTTCAATTAGAATAAGTGCAAATGGTTATGGTCTTAAATAGAGGCTGGTGTAGTCACAGAATGGGATGCCACAAAAACCAGCAGTGCACCTGGGACCAGTAGTGCTATGCACAGCAAAAGTGTCTTTATCAGGCCTAATTTCAATTAGAATAAGTGCAAATGGTTATGGTCTTAAATAGAGGCTGGTGTAGTCACAGAATGGGATGCCACAAAAACCAGAGAGCATGCACAGCAAAAGTGTCTTTATCAGGCCTAATTTCAATTAGAATAAGTGCAAATGGTTATGGTCTTAAATAGAGGCTGGTGTAGTCACAGAATGGGATGCCACAACAGGAGTGCACCTGGGACCAGTAGTAGCATGCACAGCAAAAGAGTCTTTATCAGGCCTAATTTCAATTAGAATAAGTGCAAATGGTTATGTTCTTAAATAGAGGCTGGTGTAGTCACAGAATGGGATGCCTCACAGCAGACTTGAGATCAGTTCAGTATATATGCACAGTAAGTGTATAAGCAGCCTGAAAACGCTAACAAAGCCAGTCAGCCAGCTGGATGAAAAAAAAAAAAAACTCCCTGTGACTGCCTCCAATTTTTCCTAACTTTCCCTTTTTTTTCGCTGACTTTCTGTCTGTCTCCTGCCTGTCTCCAGCCTGTCCCTGTCTGTCCCTGTCTGTCTAACTGTCTCTCTCCGTGCCTACAGCAGCGTTCTGTCTCTCACGAATGCAATACAGAAATAAGGAAAAGCAAGATGGCCGCCGGCCTTAAATAGCGCTGTGACGTCACCGGGCTTGCTGGCTGCTGACAGGCTGCATGTGACTGTCCCAGCATACACTGCCCCAGCTTACATGTCTGGACATGTCACGTAGACCATCCTAGAATGCCTGTCATTGAAATGAATGGATTTTAGAAAAAAACTTCGCTCGATCGAATCGCGGGGAAATTCGGATTCGATCCGAATCGAATTTTCCATGAAATTCGGATCGAATCCGGGTTCGTCCGGATCGATTCGCTCATCCCTATATATGACTAACTAGATCGAATGTGTTATAGATCCAAATCTGATGAGGATCCATAAAGTACAAAGTGCAATCAAATAGTATCCCCAATAGCATACCACTGTAAACCACAGCACAAATAACAGCAATAACAGAAAAGTCTCCCCACTGCCTGCCACCGCACTAAGAGCCACGCGTTTAGTGGGTCATAGGGCCCACTTCATCAGGTATAGCCTATGTCGGCCATGGCATTCCACAAAGAACTTTATACAGTGGAACATCCCGAATCTGGATCCCCTGGGGGGCGGCTAGACTCCAGGGCTTTTAAATACCAGCACCAGTGCTCAACACTCCTTTAATTCAGTGTATAATCCTTTGCCCAGATCACGTACCAGATCACAATGATAAGATAGGCCCATCTCAACAGTTTAGTTTAGGTCCTCTTTAATCAGCTTCTTTCTTTCAATCCTGGGGATTAAAACAGACACTCTAATCCTCAGGATTGAAAGAAAGCAGCTGATTAAAGAGGACCTAAACTAAATAGTTGAGACGGGCCTATCTTAGCATTGTGATCTGGTATGTGATTTTATCTAACTGGGTGAAAGATTATACACTGAAATAAAGGCGTGTTGAGCACTGATGCTGGTATTTAAAAGAAGCTGTTTGGACTTTTAAGATGTTATGGTGGAAAATGATGTTATAGACTTGATTGTTAATTGATGAACCAATGTGACTAAGGTTATATTATTTGATTACAGCACAAATGTAAATGTGGTTTAATATAATAATATATTAATATTTATAATAATATATTATAGCACGGTTTTAGTAGGGACTGTTCCTGTATCTGAGTTAGACTCCAGGGCTGCTTTTGGTTAAATTTAAGTCGCCATTTCGCCCAATTGTGATGCTTAGATTTGGATGAATCCCTACAAATCCCTGAAGATAAGTTCATAGTTACCAGAGCCAGGACCAGGCTAGTGGGTGCCCTTGGGCAAAAGAGTCTTAGTGGGCCCTAAAGTAGTGTGTGACATGATACCACCTTTTAGCTCTGCTGCCACAAATGGGTCATCTTCTGCTGCTAATTGCCTTCTAGTCAGTATTGCCTTCCCTATAGCCACCAATCACCCTCCAGTTCTTATTGCCTTCCCTATAGCCACCAATCACCCTCCAGTCCTTATTGCCTTCCCTAAAGCCACCAATCACCCTCCAGTCCTTATTGCCTTCCCTATAGCCACCAATCACCCTCCAGTCCTTATTGCCTTCCCTATAACCACCAATCACCCTCCAGTCCTTATTGCCTTCCCTATAGCCACCAATCACCCTCCAGTCCATATTGCCTTCCCTATAACCACCAATCACCCTCCAGTCCTTATTGCCTTCCCTATAGCCACCAATCACCCTCCAGTCCTTATTGCCTTCCCTATAGCCACCAATCATCCTCCAGTCCTTATTGCCTTCCCTATAGCCACCAATCACCCTCCATTCCTTATTGCCTTCCCTATAGACACCAATCACCTTCCAGTCCTTATTGCCTTCCTTATAGCCACCAATCATCCTCTAGTCCTTATTGCCTTCCTTATAGCCACCAATCACCATCCAGTCCTTATTGCCTTCCTTATAGCCACCAATCATCCTCTAGTCCTTATTGCCTTCCTTATAGCCACCAATCACCCTCCAGTCCTTATTGCCTTCCTTATAGCCCCCAATCATCCTCTAGTCCTTATTGCCTTCCCTATAGCCACCAATCACCCTCCAGTCCTTATTGCCTTCCTTATAGCCACCAATCACCCTCCAGTCCTTATTGCCTTCCCTATAGCCACCCATCATCCTCTAGTCCTTGTTGCATTCTCTACTGCCACCAAGCATCCTTCAGTACTTACTGCTTGCTCCGCTGCCACTAATGACGCCATCATTGCTGTCAGTTGTCACCTGGTTCTAGCAAACTTCTGAGATTCCATCAACTGCCCTCAGTTCCATGCCACCTTCTCCATTGTTGCTGATCATCCCCTGTTGCTTAGGCCAGCCATGAGTAGGTCTGCACACAGCACCCGGTATTTGGTGGTAGAGGTCCACTGTAAAATAATACTATGGATTGAGTCTGAGTGGGCCCCTGAAGATGCCAGGGGCCCTGGAAATTGCCCAGGTCTGCCCTGTGCTGGCGCCGGCCCTGATCAGTAGTACCCGCCTTTTCCTAAGTACAAATTTAAGAACTATTCAACCATTCGAATACATAATTGCTGCCCCAAGGCATAATTACTACATGACTTGAAGGGGCGGATACTTATGCAAGACGCTTTGTCTTTGTAACATCTTCACAGTCGGTGTAAAACAAATTCAAGTCTACCGCAATTTAATATTCCATGACAATTAGACATGACAACTTCCAGAGGGGGTAAATACTTCTTCTATGGGTCATAGGACCCACTTCATCAGGTATAGCTTATGTTGGCCACGGAATTCCACAAAGGACTTTAGGGGTTTTATACAGTGGAACATCCTGAATCTGCATCCCCCGGGGGGCGGCTAGACTCCAGGGCTGCCTTTGGTTGATCTTAGGTCGCCATTTCGCCCAATTCTGATGCTCAGATTTGGCCAAATCCCTACAATTCTCTGAAGATTAGTTCATCGTTACTACCCACCTTTTCCTAAGTACAAATCCGAGAACTATTCAACCATTCAAATACATAATTGCTGCCCCAAGACATAATTAGTAAATGAAGACTTGAAGGGGTGGATACTTATGCAAGACGCATTGTCTTTGTAACATCTTCACAGTCAGTGCAAAACAAATGCAAGTCTACTGCAATTTAGACTTGTATAGGTCATAGGGCCCACTTTATCAGGTATAACCTGTGTCGGATCTGAATCTGGTTCTCCCGGGGGGCGGCTAGACTCCAGGGCTGCTTTTGGTTAACTTTAAGTTGCCATTTTGCCCAATTGCGATGCTCAGATTTGGACGAATCCCTACAAATCCCAGAAGATTAGTTCATCATTACTACCCGCCTTTTCCTAAGTACAAACCCGAGAATTATTCAACCAATTGAATACATAATTGCTGCCCCAAGGCAAAATTACTACATGAAGACTTGAAGGGGTGGATACTTATGCAAGGCGCATTGTCTATTGTAACATCTTCACAGTCGGTGTAAAGCAAATACAAGTCTACCACAATTTAATATTCCATGACAATTAGACATGACAACTTCCAGAGGGGTGAATACTTCTTACCGGCTGTAGGTAGTGGCAGTAACTGTCAAAAAACTACACACAGACTTGTACTTATATTAGTCGATGGCTTGAAGGCAAAGCAGCTAATTAATGGCGCCCGCCTGGCGCAGCCGATGGAGAACTCGCTATCTGAGCGGCGTGTCACTAAAAGCTTTGGGAATATTCTCGCTCTTATCCCTCCCCTCCTCCAAATTAATGCGCGAGATTACCACCGACTGACAAGTTTGAGCTGTGTTTGTCTGCTTAACCCCGGAAAGAAGAAAAATTCCCAGAGGGCTTAGCCGTGACAGGCATCTCATGGAAGGGAATATTTGTCAACGACATCTCATATTAAATGTTGACAAATTTGTGGTCGCGGAAAATAGAGAAAGGAAAGTGTTTACAACTTGATGCCGAGGTGACGGCACCGGCCTGACAGGTGAGCCCAATGCTCAGCGCCCGACAAGGAATAATTACGAGGTCAAACTGGAGAAGCTTAGGAAGCTCAATACAGTTGTTTGGAGTTTGAAATTATTTTTATGTTGTAAAATCTACAAAGACTAAACTTGGGCGAGTCCTGCTTTTATCATGTATCCAGAAATAGATCAGTTCCCATTTTCTAATTGCCCCAAAGGCCATCCAAAATATACCCAGGAAGGTGTAGGCCCACCTTAAAAGTGGACCAAAACCCACGCCGATTCCCTCCCCCCAAAATCGGGATGCCCTGCTGTATGAAACCCACCACCCATACATTTACCTTGTTTCCTGGTCCAACGACGCATGCGCGAGCCGCGGCCGCATCCCCGCTATCCCTTTAGCTGCGCATGTGGCTCCACAAGGCATTTGTGAATGGCCGTCGAGGGTACGTTCCCTGTTAGATGGAAGCAGGGGATGCAGCTGTCAGCGTTCTCATAGCCACTGGCCTTAGACAAAAGCTTAGGCGATGTGACGTCAGCGCGCTGATTGGATAAGCGGTCGCGCATGCGCCGTAGGAGCGAGGCGAGGTGAGTTGGCATCGGTGATCTGGGGGGTTTCACACAGAGGGGTACCCCTGATCTCGGTTTTGGTCCACTTTAAGATTATAATGTGACTGCTGCAGAAATATTGATGGATATTTTGCATGATTTTCCTCCTAAACTATGACAGCTTGGGCCTCCTTGTCATGAGATGTGTCCTGAGCTCCATGAACATGCGGCTCCCATGACCTCTCTCTCACTCTTCTCTTTCCTGTCGCTGCTCTCCCTTGCAACAAGCATTGCCGCCGAGGAGCGCCTAATGCAAACCCCATGCTGTGCTCCACCAGATCTGGGTGGGGCAGACCCCTGGAAAACCCTTTTGGGTGCTCCTCCTGGTGGCCAGTCCTCGGAAAGTCATAAACACTGACTGTACTCTTTTATCTGCATTTTTACAACAACATAAATCGAGACTAAAAAAAAAAATGTTGAGAAAGGAAATGATTTGTGACATTGTCAGCAGAGCGTTGTGTATCTAAACGCTGGATTTCAATGACAGCTTTATGAGATTTCTGCTTCATCTAGTCATACCTGGAAGCTGCGGCGGTTGGCCGTGAATTCCTGATGACCCCCCCGCTGAGCGCCACCCGCTGTTCACCTTGCACAGAGACCCCGGGAAAGAGGCACTTATTTCGCGGCGATAACCCATAGGGAACAATGGCAACACAGCTGGCTCGCGGTAATTCTCATTGGATAAGGGACTTCAAAGTATGCCCACGCTGCTTCCTACCATTAATGTTGCTGTCCTCGTTTCAAAGAATAAATATAATTTGCACTTGCTGTAACGTATTGATGTTTCCTTTATTTCAAGAGCGGAGACTTTTATTGACAGGAGAGAACATTTAAATTATTATTGACGTGGAAAACACAAAGACAATCCTGCTAAACTCCAAAATGACCCCAGTGTGACAAGATTAACCCATTGCCACCCCCATCCAGCTATGCAATGCCGACGACTACTCAGCTTAAGCGGTATATAGTCGTGCTGTTCCGGATAGATTGAATAACTGACATAGGTACATAGTTATATAGTTACATAATTACATAATTACATAGTTATATAGTTACATAGTTACATAGTTACATAGTTATATAGTTACATAGTTACATAGTTACATAGTTATATAGTTACATAGTTACATAGTTACATAGTTACATAGTTATATAGTTGCATAGTTACATAATTACATAGTTATATAGCTACAAGGTTACTTACGGCCTTATTTATCAAGGGATAGCGCCAGGTAGTGTCTCACTAGCGCCAGGTAGCGCCAGCTATCGGCGGCTACCGACTCCAGAACGCCAGGCGGCAGACACAATCACGCATTTATCACGCTAAATGAGACTAGTGCCGGCGAGAGCGTCACCTAGCGCGGGATTCATCATGTAGCGGACTGCAACGAACAGCGCCGCTGCTAATCCCATCACAGCGCCAGGTATGACCTCTCGCTACCTGGCGCTCTCCAATGCATTTCAATGGAGCAATCTTTAAATATTCATAATAAATTGATATGACTGTTTTTTTTTTTTTTTTTTAACTGTCAAAAATTCTGTGACCACTACGGCAATGTAAGATTTTTTTTTTAATGTAAAAAAAAAAAACATTTGTGCAGAATTGATATTACAGGTCTGATATTAATGTATTCATATTACGGGATGTTTAGAAAAACTTTGTTTAATTTTTTAATCAAAAAATATGGTTGTTTGGGGGTTAAAAACTACTTTTAAGCCATCGCCGCCAGCACTCTGGGGTTTAAACATGCATTTCACAGCACGAGAATTTTTGGAGCGTGATTTGTTAATGAATATGCTGGGAGCCGTTCACATAGTTATATAGTTACATAATTACATAGTTATATAGTTACATAGTTACATAGTTACAAGGTTACATAGTTACATAGTTATATAGTTACAAGGTTACATAGTTATATAGTTACAAGGTTACATAGTTATATAGTTACAAGGTTACATAGTTATATAGTTACAAGGTTACATAGTTATATAGTTACAAGGTTACATAGTTATATAGTTACAAGGTTACATAGTTATATAGTTACAAGGTTACATAGTTATATAGTTACAAGGTTACATAGTTATATAGTTACTTAGTTACATTTATTTAATTTTTTTTTTTTCTTTTTACTGATAACAGCTAATAGTAACTGTTTATGTTATTTTCTTCTAAATAAGCATCTAATCCTTTTTTGAAGCTGTCAGTGGTTGATGCTGTAACAAGCTTCTGGGGGAGGCTGTTCCACAGATTTATAGTTCTTATGGTAAAGAATGATTGTCGTCTCCGGAAACTGAATTTCTTTTTTTCCCAGTTGAAGGGAGTGCGCCTGAAATAGTGTTTATCCATATTTTTTGTATTGACCATTTATATATTTGTACAAGTTAATCATGTTAATCATGTCCCTCTTCAGTCGTCTCCTCTCAAGACCAAACAGATTTAATTCTCGTAATCTTTTCTCATGACTAAGATCCTTCATTCCTCTTATTAGTCTAGTGACTCTCCTCTGCACCCTTTCCATAGTCAGAGCGTGCTTTCTATGAACGGGTGCCCAGATCTGGGTGGCATATTCCAGGTGAGGGCGCACCAGTACCTTGTAAAGAGGTGATATTACTCACCTATCACGTGATTCCAGGCCTCTATTAATGCATGATAATATATTGGTGGCCTTGGAAGCAGCTGCTTGGCATTGCATACTGTAATTTAGCCTGTGGCCTACCAGTACCCCCAGATCCTTCTCAACAAGTGACTCTCCCAGTTTTACTCCCCCAAGGACAATATGTGGCCTTCATGGTTATTAGACCCCAAGTGCAGGACTTTACATTTCTCAACATTGAACTTAATTTGCCAAGTGGAGCCCAGACACTCAAAGTGTCCAAGTCAGCCTGAAGCTTGTGAACATCTACAATAGACTGCACTGTGCTACGTATCCTTGTGTATATGGGACCTTGAACTGGCAATGTGTAGGCTGTTATCTCTCCCAGTCTGTTGCTTTCTCTATTGCTCTATGTGCTGTCTTGTGTTTTGTCTTTTGTGTATATGTGTCTCTCTCCTGTGTTGTCTGTTTGCTGTATCCTGCCCTCTCACAGGTGTTTGTAATCCCCTTCTCTATTCTCCCTATAAATATGTTTAACCCCATCTCTCTGCTAGATCACTGCATCACATCTCTTGCATGTCCATGTGTTCTCCAACCTTCTGAGATCCTTGTTCCTCTTTGTCCTGCTATTGGGCCTGTGAGGAATATGAAATATTTTATCATCTCTCGCTGTTGTTCATCTGGGAACTAATATCCTAGCTGTCAGGAAATTGTCACCTATTTCCCATTTGGCCTGCTCCAGTCAAGAGACCTTATTTGAGCCAGCTTAAAAAAAAGACCCTATGCTGATTCAGTTCAGACCTCTATCCTTGTCGGCTACAGTCGTAGATGGCAGGATAAGCCTCGCTGGCAGGTTGTGGTTATGGTTCAAATGTTATACGCAGACAACCCGGCATCTGTACTTAGAATTTGGAGGGTTCTGTACACATTATCCATAAACATAAACATGAATTATTATTCCCTAAGTCATAAGGTATCCTGGGGTATCTCCTGTGCTATTCTCAGGCAGTCAGGAACTGGGTTCCAGAGAACTCAGGTTAAGTACCATATAAGACAGCAATGTTTGGGACCAGTGGGTGTCCAGAGAACTCAGGTTAGGAACCATATCAGAAAGCAGTGTTTGGGACCAGTGTGGTGTCCAGAGAACTCAGGTTAGGAACCATATCAGACAGCAGTGTTTGGGGCGAGTGGGTGTCCAGAGAACTCAGGTTAGGAACCATATCAGACAGCAGTGTTTGAGACCAGTGTGGTGTTGACACCAGAAGATATTCCAGGGCGTTAGATGCACTGGAAAGACCCCCTAAGAACCTGACTGGGACTCACCCCACCACATGCTTCTCTGTGGCTCCCTAGGGCAGCTAACTGTAACTGACATTTATTCTATATGCTCATTCTGTTTGTAACTTGTAATTGCCTTTCAGACCTTTATAGGTATATATGTATTGGATGTATATTGTTTGCTTAGTGTGCTTTTAAAGCTTTTAAATATATAAAAAAAAAAATATATATATATATATATATATATATATATATATAAAGTATTATTGACCTGCTCTGTTGTCTTGACCCCGAATCCATTGTCCATGTTTCTTGGTTATATTATATGCTACTGGGGTTGGTGTCTAGTCCTATATAAACTTGTTAATGGACTGAGTTTGTATCTAATAGAGCTGGTGGCATTTATTACGGGTTGACAGGGTTTTGTTCATGGTTGATAGTGAAAGAGTGCCGCAGTCTGTCAGGGTCATTGTACCTGCATTAGGAAAAACGCACAGTGCACTCTTCGTGACAGTGACGTCAGCCAGAGCCACAAGGGCTGGCTGTCACGGATTTCTCAGCAGAGAAATCCCTTATTATAGAATGACCAGTAATTGAGAGCTGCGAGACAGAGGCAGATATGCGGCATGGTGATAAACAGAAACAAATATACATAGCACAGGCCAACCAGGCTGCTGTACAAATACTCAAGTGAACATAATAACATACACGTGCTGAAGTAACTGTACAAAAATACAGGTGAACACTACGTGCTGTGGCTGCTGTGCAGAAATATAGGTAAACCCGGGAAACATAAACACACTTAGGGTGCTATACATATACACAGGTTGAGTCTGCAAACATACATGATTAGGGCAGGGAAAGCTAATCACAAGGCTGTGGCAGAGGTCCTGGGTTCTGGGTTCAGGGTCTGGGAAGACAATGCAATGCTGATCCACCGGATGCAGGGGTGGATCCGCTTATAAAGGCTAAGAAGTGACATAGGTGCTGACTCATTACCAGCACCTCCGCAGGTGAGGGCCACCTGCTCGTGGAGCAGCATATGGCCGGGGAAAATCCAGGAAAGGGAGCAAGCCAGTAGCAGTACATAACAGATGCATGCTTCCATGTTGTGGAGAAACTCCAGACCTGACACTGGCATTCTGCGATTAACACAGGACTACCCGGGACCTTGTTCAATCTTGACTGTTGGAAACTTGGCTGAAGATGTGGGTTGGTACCGGACTTTTCATGCCCCACTGGTTGGCAGCTTGGTTCCCTTGAACCCTTTATCAGTTCACAAGGGGTATAAAAAAAGAAAACACAACACAAAAAAAGTATTGGATATACTTACCCATCTGCTTCTTATTTCCCCTACCATCCCTTCTTCTTGGGAGGTTCATGGGAGGTTCTACAGAGGCTCCACATCTGCAGTTCGAAAGCTTCCCCACACAGTGGCCCACATAAGCTTAGCTGGACATGAAGGCCGAGAAAGGGTCCATCCATGATGCCAATGGAGTAGCTGCAAAAGCCGCTCAACAGCATGAGCAGACCAGAGCCTGACAGACCTGAAAGAGGACGTCTCCTGGCTGAGGACAGGAGTGGAGATGAAGAGTTTCACTTTAATTTTCATGCTTTATTTAACTAGTTTAAACTGATAAGAACCCACATCCTAGGTCACAGTAGGAAAAAAAAGAATCTGGGGACCATCCTGTCGGATGTCTTCCATAGAAACATAGAAGGTTGATGGCAGAAGGAGACCATATGCTCCATCTAGTCTGCCCTAATGTGTATACTGTATATTCTCTTTATCTTAGGATAGATGGAGGCTTATCCCAGGCATGTGCTCATTCACTGACTGTTGATTTTTCAACTACCTCTGCTGGAAGTTTGTTCCCGGTATCTACTACTCTTTCTGTAACATAATATTTTCTAACATTGCTCCTGATCTTCCCTCCGACTAGCTTCAAGTTGGGGCCCTTGTTCTATCATTAACCTTATTCAGTCCTGTCACATATATAAAGGTCTCTATCATGTCCCCTCTCTCACTTCTTTCCTCCAAACTGTACAAATTAAGTTCTTTAAGTCTCTCCTGATAAGTTTTAAGTTGAAGCCCTTCCACCATCTTTGTTGCCGGCCTTTGGACCCGTTCCATTTGAATAATGTATTTTTGCAGATAAGGTCTCCAGAACTGCACACAGTATTCTAGCTGTGGCCTCACCAGGGCTCTATACAGCGGCATCACAAACTCCCTCTTCCTACTGGTGATGCCTCGAGCTATGCAGCCGAGCATCCTGCTTGTTTTTCCCACTGCCTGGCTACACTGTCCACTCATCTTGCAGCTATCAGTAATCAGTATCCCTAAATCTCTCTCCTCCAAGGTCCTGGATAACACAGTGCTGCCCATACGGTGCTCAGAGCAGGGATTCCTTCTACCCAAGTGCAAGACATTAAACTCCAGTTTCCACAGTTTTGACCATTTATCTAGTAAAGCTAAATCGTTTTCTGTTCTGGTTCATTAGGAACCCGAAAACAGCCTTGGTGGTGGGTCAGCGTATCGTACGTCAAGAAAATGAGTGGGCACTTCACTATAGATGAACCGCACTGTATTATATAGAGATTTTGTTCCTCCACAACGGATGGGAGGCAGAATGAGGAGACGCCCGATTATTGCCTTAACTAAAAAAAGGTAGATACATGCGTATGTCGAAACATATTCAATTTTCTCTAAAAATGTTTATAGCCTGCAAAACAATGTCAGTGTTGTAATGCTATCTGTCCTTGTATTGGGTACTGTGCAAATACTTTACGTTCTAGGAAAGCTAGAGGGTAGAGGGTATTTTGGACTCTTTAGCCCCCCTATATTAAGCCTAACATAGGTCTCCCCACATACTGGCTTACGACTATGTTTTAGTACTCACCAAGTCTCACCCCCCATACAGCCAGAAACGTCCGGCCTAGTGCTGATGAGAGCCTAAAGCTCGAAACACGTGTCCACTAGTTGGATGTGTTTTGCTGTGTAAATTTAAAGCTAATCCTTGGCATTGCACCCTTAGCGTTTCTAAGGGCCTTGGATGGCACAGAAACATAAAGAGATGATTTGCATAGCTCAGCCTGCTGCAAGGATAGATGGGTAATGCTATCTGTCCTTGTATTGGGTACTGTGCAAATACTTTCTGTTCTAGGAAAGCTCCTCTTTTCCTTTGCCTAAGTAGAGGGTGTTTTGGTCTCTTTAGCTCCCTATAGTAAGCCTAACTTGGGTCTCTCCACATACTGTCTTGCCACTCTGTTTGTTTATGCACGCACCTTGCATTGGTGCATTATTTCCACGCTCTTTGCCAGCTTGGCTCTAATATATTTTTCGATCTCCCCCATGCTGCTAACACTTGAAATACTCTGCAGACATCTAGACCAACAAACTTTCAGCTTGCTTTGGTAAACATCTGAGGATCCCGGCACACTGCGAAGGTGAAAAGTAATAAGAAGTTTATCCAAATACCCATCCCACCAATGATTTTCTTCTGAAGGGAGAATCTCTGGGAGCAGTTGATGTGATTTTTCTCGATGTGCTTTTTGACAGTTAATATTTTAGAAGGAATAATATAAAACACATCTGCAGGGCTTTCAAAAAAGTTTTAACAGTTGAAATATTTTAAAGTAGGAAAAGGGTTCAACTTTATCAAGTTAAAATAAGCCTAAAACACAGAAGTTGGAGAGATAAAATCAAAATCAAAGAAAGGGGAGAAACTTGGGAAGCCATCGGGACCAGTTTAAGTGGACCAAAACTCACGCCGATCGGCCTGGGAATCTATAAGGGGCCGATCGATTTCCTCCCCCGGGGCATCCAAAATCGAGATGCTCTGCTCTGTGAAACCCCCCAGGCAGCCACATCCCCACTATCCCTCTAGCAGGACACGTGCCCACGTCGGGCATTTGTGAATGGCCGGCGCGGGCACACTTCCTGTTAGAGGGAAGCGGCAGATGCGGCTGCCAGCGCGCTCAGAGCCGTTGGCCTTAGACGAAGACTTAGATGACGTAACATCAGTAGCTCCAAGCACGAGCGGCCGCACATGCCCCATAGGAACGGGAAGAGGTGAGTTGGCATTGGCGATCTGGGGGGTTTCACATAGCGGGGCACCTCCGATCGGGGGGGGGGGGAGGCTCAAAACCCATGATACTCAAAATCCTGGATTTTGGTCCATTTTAAGGGCTTAGCCAGCCAAATGCATATGGGCAGGGCCATTTGCCTTTCAAAATAGGCGAATTTTAGGTAGAAGGCGTCTAACGAGGAATTTTGCGTTCCGCGTTACTGCATACCATTTGGTGTGATTGGCATGAAGCTATGAATCAGGGGCCTTGTCGCATGCAGAATCGCTTGCGCTTGGTTTGGGGTTTTTTTGCACACCGACCATGAATCGACGCTATAATCACATTTGGCAAGAAGTTTTGCTCTGGACGCCATTGAAATGCTGGGTTCCCTCCCCATTAACCCCTAAAGATTTTTGGAAAATGCACACCAGTAGTCCCGTTTTTGATGCAAATAAAAAAAAAGTGTATTGACAAGTTGAACATATATGTATTGTATTGTAATATATATATATATATATATATATATATATATATATACATAATACTTACATGTATTGTATTGTATTATGTAATGTATTGAAAATATACAATAACACTAATCAATCACCATATGTTTGCAAATGTTCTGTAATTTATACTGTACATGAAAAAAGATACAAAGCAGAGAGAATCCATATACATGGATAAGGCCCATTGGGAGTGTGTATCACTATGCCTATGTATACAAAGGATAAAGTATCATTAACTAGATCACTAATACAAGAATACAACAATAGGAATAAGTTGCTACAGAAGAATACCTACAATATAATAGTGTCTTCACTCCAATGGGTCTATGGTGCACAATTTTCAGCATGACTAACCTTACAACACAGAATGTCAAAGAAATTACACAAGTATCAGTAGAAAAACATATGTAAAAAAAGTGACCATAGCATCAGACTGGATTAAATCATCATCTAGGTTCAGGTCCTCTATAAGGTGTCTCATATAATGCAATCATGACGCCATGTCAAAAACATATGATATGAGCATATATCAAGTTAGAATGAAATAATAATGAAGATTAACCTTCTAAGTAGGTACAGTATATGGGGATTCTCTGGAAAACCTCCACCATTAATATCAATAGGGAATTTTTAACTTTTAAGTGGACCAAAACCCACACCGATCTGCCCGGAAATCTATAAGCTTCCAGGGCCAATCTATTCCCCCCTCCAGGGTATCCGAAATCGGGATGCCTCACTGTGTGAAACCCCCAGGTCGCCCCCCATTCACTTACCTTGTTTCCCAGTCCAACGACGCATGTGCGAGCCGCGGCCACATTTCACTATCCCTCTAGCATTTTTCAATGGCCGGTGCCAGTGGAGGATATGTCCGTCAGGGCGCTCAGGGCCACTGCTCTTAGACCCGCCATGGGACCGGGATGAGATGAGTTGGTCTCAGCGTCCGTGGGGGTATCACACAGTTTGGCACCCCCGATCGGGGGGTGCCCTGGGGTAAAGGACCAAAACCCAAGATAGTCAAAATCCTGGGTTTTGGTCTACTTTAAAACCAAGTTTAATAATAACAGCATATCCAATTGACTCCAAAAAATATATAGCACACCTCTCAGAGCCAAGAGCTTCCAAAAGCAGTATCAACTGCATCAGTGTGTTGTGCAGTATCATTTGCGCCGACTGGAAAAAAAAGCAATATTCAATACAGTGCACTATAAAATGATAATATGGGCACCTTGAGAAAGTGACGTGGGTGTAAGGAACTTACCTTTACCAGGGGGCCCGCGGCGAGCGTCTGCTGAGCGGCGCAGCGCTCGCCGGCTTCCTGCTGCTGGGCGCACACGCCGCTCTGAGTTGACAGGGAGCGCAGCACACCGCTCCGGCCACCTCCCTCGCTCCCCCGTAGCTGTAGCTGTAGCTCCCCCCAGGGCGGCCATTGGTCAGTTCCACAATAAATATGGAGTCAGCCCAGCACTCAGTGCCCATGATAGTCGCTTGTGATTAGGGTGTGATTCTGTTAGTTACTACCTGTTTCCGACTCGGCTTGAACGACCATCCCCGTCCGCTGCCTGTACCGACCTCTGCTTTGTCGGACCTTGGACCTGCCTGTCCCTCTGGATACCCCGCGATCTCTGACCTCCCGGCTTGACCCTTTGGCTACTCCTGACTACACACCCGTCTCATCCCTGTACTCTGACGCACCTTCTGGACTGTCTTCCCGTGTATGACCTCGGCTTTGGGATACCCTCTCGGTTCATCGACCTTCACCGTAAGCAGACATCCGTTGCGCCTATTAAGACCTGGAGGCAACCGTGGCGAGGCGTGGCGAGGCGTTCCTAGCGTCCCGGCAAACGGGGACTTGACTTTAGGCAGAAGCGGCGGTGGAGATTGGGGGTTGTCTGCTTACAGAAGGCTGGTGTCCCGCTGTGCATCACAGTGGGGTCACAGAACGTGTGGGTGAGGATACCAGTGGGGCCCAGCAGGGAGATCATTTTTAGCACATAGGTGATCTTATTCCAAATAGTTACTCTTTGTTCACTGTCTTATTATTCTATTGAATCAGCACTAGCAGCACGTTGATTAGCACTATAGCGCTTTATTTAGTAGTATGGTTTTTCCAATCTGGATGAATCCTTAGGATATATTTTGGGATTGGATTTAAGTATGAATTGGGATGCCCCTGCTGTGGCCTTGTTTGTCTTTTTTAATGGTATGTTCTTTGTGTAATTTTTGGGTGTCGTTTTTTTAACCTTCATGAATTAAAGATCATTTTGTGGATATGTATGTGATCAATTAGTGATTATTGTGGGGTGATTGGTGCTGATCTGGATATTGTCGGATTTGCGTTGAACTGGGACTGCGGTGTGTGTTTACTGGATTCAGGTCTATTTAGTGACACCAGATGGGAACACTGTGCCCCATTGTTATCTAGGTGGTGCGGGACCTTCGCACATTGTGCAGGGAGTTTTTTTGTATAAAATGATAAGATGGATTGAAGGAATCTTAACTAGGTGGTAGTTTTTCCACAATTGTTAAAATATGGATGTTCCTCATCCTTACATTTTATTGATGAATTAATAAATATGTGAATAATTTTAACGTATTTATGTAGTAAGATATTTATTGGCGAGGTCAAACTCCAAGGTCTATAGGTTGAGGTTTACCTATACCCCAAAGTTTTGAGGTTTTTTTTTTCTTTTTTAAATGATAATATGCTAATAAAACTCACTCACCTTATAGGTGATCCGAATTGGAGGATCACCTAATTATCAATTAAGTGAATGGATTAAATCATCATCTAGGTTCAGGTCCTCTATAAGGTGTCTCATATAATGCAATCATGATGCCATATCAAAAACATATAATGTGAGAATATATCAAGTAAGAATGACACACTGTGCCCCACTGTTATCTAGGTGGTGCCGGACCTTCGCACATTAGCCTCGATTCAGAGACACATTCGTCCGGACTTCCGTAGCTGCCTGTGAAAGTTTGGGTGGGTGTTTGTCATTTTTTTGCTTTTTTTCGTTCATTTTTCATTCGTACGAATGTTCGGAAATGCGCTTTCGATGAACGGAAGCAAATCGGATCATTTCCGTTAGTTCGGATATTTTCCAAACAAAATCGGAAATTTTTTGTTCGTTCAGATAACTTACGTTGTTGGGATGTGCTTGCGTCTGATTCAGAGAGCTGATTTCCGACGGGCCACCACCCTATAAATCCGTTTCATTTCCGATCCACTTACGGGACCTTTGAGGGCTCAGATTGCTATTGTTGAACATGTTTTGCGGCTATGTGGAGGAGTCTGCGCGCCTTTAGCACCAAGGCATTGCATGTATCAGCATGGCCGAGGCCATAAATTGTCTAGCAATGCATACCTGAATCAATACATTTCATGTATGCCTTATAGAAGCATTTTAATGCTGACTTTAATTAGTCCTTAGCATGTAAACCTTTATTCTCCCACACATCCATATAATTGCTATATTTTTTTAGACTTATGTCCTTTGTGAATTATATTTGGATTGTTGAACTTGAATCTTAATTTGTTGTAGGAGTTATTGTTTTAGTTGGTTACCTTTGCTTTGTGTAATTATTTTATATTTGGTTGCAGGAACCACAAGATGTGCCACTCACACAACATACAAGCAGTGTTTGGTCCAGCTATGCGATTCCTCATTGTTCTTGCAGGGCATCCAGGGTCGTCCCACGATGCTTTTATATTGCAGAGCTCCGGCTTATTTCGTCAGTTTGAGTCAGGAGAATTATCTGGTGGATGGCTCCAGGGTAAGTTTGCTCACATTCCATCAATTCATTTTCACTGTATGGCAATGAATATAGTTGATGACTTATGTCTTAACCTATGGCTGTTTTTAGCCCTTGATGACATGTTAAACAATATTGTAGCTTAGAATGTGTATTTTATGTTAGTATTGTTAGTAATTCTTTCAGGGGATTCTGGATATCCACTCCTGCCCTGATGCCCGTTCTTTGCCTGCAGAATGCGGGCCAGGGGTTCTCTAATCGGGCCCTATGCAAAACCCAGGCCGTGGTGGCGAGGGCCCTCTGGCTTTTGAAGTCCAGATTTAGGTGTTTGGACCATACGGGGGGGGGGGGGGGGGGACTGCAGTATGACCCCACCAAGGTTATACCAATATTTTAATTTCCGTTTTTTAACAGGGACCACACGTGCCCGAGTGGCACAACTGAGTGTCAGGGTCCTTCAGTTGGTGGGCGAGATGCAGGAGCTGCGCAACTCGTTGGGGACCACAGATGAAGAATAATGTTCTGTGGCCTGCCATTGCTATGTATTTTGTTTTTTATAGTTGTAAAATTTTGAAATTTTCAATTTTTTTAAAAATTTTATATTTTATGATGGAATCAAAAAAAAATGTTACAGTGTCATTTCATTTACAAAATACATTAGCACAAAACTAATGGGCCCAGAAATATTTAAAGATGAATATTCACATGACCGAGAAGTGATTTGGGTAAGTTTTAAGGGGGTTAAAATGGAAGAAGAACCTAACCGAGAAGTGGTTTGGGTGAGCTTTAAGGGTCCAAAAGGGAAGATGGAGGATAGTACTAAGTGGTTTGGGTGAGCTTTAAGGGTCCAAAAGGGAAGATGGAGGATAGTACTAAGTGATTTAGCTAAACATTGTAGTAGAAAATATGTAGGCGAGCACTTTAATGAGTTAAGTTTGTAGTGCGCAGGTGCAAGATCATAAGGATTTCCGTCTGGACGAATATTTATTGAAAAAGGGAAACAGAATCTAACGAGAAACTTAAAGGATTCGTGGAAGGAGACGATGAAAAAAGGGCAAAAACTAAAGCCTATGTTGTAACATGTGAAAATGAAACGGAAAAGTCACGCTGGAAAATGACATCCTCGTACTCGTACTCTGCCGTACGAACGGATGGAAACTTTACAGAAGGATTGCAATGCATGCACAGAATCGCTCGTACACTCATACGAGAGCGGAAACATTTAAAAAAAAAAACAGATCGGAAGCTTTTTTTTTTGTCTCTCTGAATCAAGCCTATTGTGCAGAGTTTTTGTATAAAATTATAATATGTTAATAATATTCACTCGCCTTATATCTGTACACCCAGCGTACGACCCCCACCACCTAAATACAAGTGACTCAGCCAGGACAGTGCATATGACGGGGTCTAATGTGAGTTGTCATGGTTGCTAAACTCTTAAGGGAATGTGGCTCCTCAGCCTGATTGGAGATAATTCCTGTGTGCGCCGAGTATCTTATCTGTTCATTACGGCGCATTGTAACGCTTTTTTTTTCTTGCTGATAATAAATGTCTCAAACAGTTCGATGTTACCTGCGGGGGTGTGAGTGCCCCCTGTGAGTCGTTTCAAATGACGCTGACCTTTGTCTACATTGTTACTTGCTGATGCCCTTCAGGTAGCTGATGTTGATCAGATAAACCTATGTTATACGTTGTCATGGTAAGGTGAACATTTACCGATGACACCCGTCCATGGTCAGTAACCAAAAATTGTGTACAGTAGTTCCTTTCGTAGCTAAAGATGAATGGTATCACTCCACTGCCTGTGAAGGTGCCCCCAAGTATGTGGCTGGGGTTGTCCCAAATCCCCAAGGCAATGAGCAGAAAGGCGTGGCTACACTTTGGGATGCATAAAAAGTCCTCTCTATTCCAGCACTATACTGTATATACTGTATCCAGCACTACCACTCTATGCTGTATTCTTCGCACTATAAGACATAACTGCCCATAGGATGCGGAGGAGGAAAATAAACCCCCCCCCAAGAACCAAATAATAGGCAAGGTGCAAACCCCCCCCCCCCCCCCATTACAGGCAGAGAGGCATTCTCCTCTTCTATTCCCAATGGGCAGAGTGGCATTCCCCTCCCATTCCCATAGGCAGTGTGGCATTTTACCTTCCCATTCCCTTAGGAAGTGTGGCATCCCCCTCTTATTCCCATATAGGCAGTGTGACATATTCCCTTCCCATTTCCATAGGCAGTATGGCATCCCCCCTCCCATTCCCATAGGCAGTGTGTCATCCCCCCCTCACATTCCAATAGGCAGTGTACCTCCCCCCTCACATTCCCATAAGCAGTGTGGCATTTTCCCTTCCCATTCCCATAGGCAGTGTGGCATTCCCCCTCCCATTCCTATAGGCAGTGTGGCATTCCCCCCTCCCATTCCTATAGGCAGTGTGGCATTTCTACATCCCATTCCCATATAGGCAGTGTGGCATTCCCCCTCCCATTCCCCATAGGCAGTGTGGCATTCCCCATCCCATTCCCATAGGCAGTGTGGCATTTCTACCTCCCATTCCCCATAGGCAGTGTGGCATTCCCCATCCCATTCCCCATATAGGCAGTGTGGCATTTTTACCTCCCATTCCCATAGGCAGTGTGGCATTCCCCATCCCATTACCCATATAGGCAGTGTGGCATTTCTACCTCCCATTCCCATATAGGCAGTGTGGCATTCCTCATCCCATTCCCATAGGCAGTGTGGCATTCCCCCTCCCATTCCCCATATAGGCAGTGTGGCATTTTTACCTCCCATTCCCATAGGCAGTGTGGCATTCCCCATCCCATTACCCATATAGGCAGTGTGGCATTTCTACCTCCCATTCCCATATAGGCAGTGTGGCATTCCCCCTCCCATTCCCCATAGGCAGTGTGGCATTCCCCCCTCTCATTCCCCATAGGCAGTGTGGCATTCCCCCTACCATTCCCCATAGGCAGTGTGGTATTTCTACCTCCCATTCCCCATATAGGCAATGTGGCCTTCCCTCCTCCCATTCCCATAGACAGTGTGGCATTCCCCCTCCCATTCCTCATAGGCAGTGTGGCATTCCCCCTCCAATTACCCATATAGGCAATGTGGCATTCCCCCCTCCCATTCCTCATAGGCAGTGTGGCATTCCCTCCTCCCATTCCCATAGGCAGTGTGGCATCCCCCCTCCCATTCCCCATAGGCAGTGTGGCATTCCCCCTCCCATTCCCCATAGGCAGTGTGGCATCCCCCCTCCCATTCCCCATAGGCAGTGTGGCATTCCCCCTCCCATTCCCCATAGGCAGTGTTGCATCCCCCCTCCCATTCCCCATAGGCAGTGTGTCATTCCCCCCTCCCATCCCCATAGGAAGTGTGGCATCCCCCACCCATACCCCATAGGCAAAAAAAAAAAGTTAACTTACCTTTCCATCGTATCCAAGCTGCTGGCCAGGCCGCCACAGCCACGGGAGGCCAGAAGACAGAGGAGCGGCAGGCTGGCAGACATGGCAACTGACTCCTGCCTGCTGCCTCTACCCCGTGTGCTGCCATCTTCACTGTATCTGCCACAGCTGCCACTTCTTTTCCTCAGGACCTGCACACACAGAGCAAACCCACAGCTCTGTACATTGGGTGGGCGTGATTCGATGCTCGGACATCGGGGTCCGCCACCCCTTTAGCTGTGCTAGGAGCTGTGAAGCATGTGGGACTGTCATATTAATGCAGAGATCTCATTGCGGAGAAACCATGGTCACACTGCAAGCAAGATAGGAGTTAGTGTAATCCAGGTCAAGGCAGAAGTCTGTATATCATTGTGTGACCGCGTTACATTTGATTGTATTTTGTTATGGATGATTTGATGGTCTTAATTTCTTAATATTTTATATGATTCTGATATTGTTGCGTAGTCTTGAGTTTGGTGATTTTCTTTCTTGTTCTAGACTATGATTATGTGCTTATTTTGATGCCTGTCTGTTAGGGAGTTTATAAGGCTTCCCAAAGAGGATCAAAGACCCAAACGGTCTGAATATCTAGGGTTGGGTGAAAGCCCTCCACAGGGGCATTCTGAATTGGGAAGCCTTGCAATGTAAAACTCCCTGGAACCCCTTGAATTACGATCACTTACCTTGCTTTTGTACGGACAATACATCCCCACTCCCTCCTTAGAAGCAAGACAGAAAGAAATTCAGTTTCATTTCTATTAATAAGTGGACCGTGAACAAGGGAAGACAAGGGAAGACAGAAAATGATCATATATTTCAAGCAGAACAAAACCCAAGATTTTGACTATCCTGGGTTTATTTTTGTGCCTCGGGGGCATCCTAAATTGGGATGCCCGCTGTGTGAAATGCACCAGAACACCCAGAAAAACGCACCTCTTCCTGGGCCAGTGGTGCATGCATGGGCTCTCTTCCATTCAGTTGATTTACGTTAGTATGTCATTTTGCTCTGATAGACCTCAATGGGGAGCGCATGCTCATGCGCATAGTTGGGTCACTGGATGAAAAAAAGAGGTTAAGATTAGACTGGGTGTTCCTTTTTAAACTGGACCAAAACGCAGAATTTTGACTATCCTGGGTTTTGATCCTTGCCCCTGGGGCACCCCGATCAGGTCTCCGAGCTCGCTGCCATTTACATCGCCTGCTACCCTCCAACAGGAAGCATGCCCGCGCTGGCCATTTACAATTGCCTGGCACAGGCAAGTACCCTGCTAGAGGGATAGCGGGGATGCAGCCTTGGCTCCTGCAGTTGGACAGTAAAAGAAGGTAAGTGTATGAGGTGACCTGGGGGTTTCATACAGCGGGGCATCTCTATTTTGGATGCCCTGGGGGAGTGAATCAATCGGCACGGGAATCTTGTAGATTCCCAGGCCGATCGCCATGGGTTTTGGTCCACTTTAACAGGCTGAAAAGAGTTTATTCTTAGAAAAACAAGAAGCAAATTGCAAAATTAGTTGCATGAGACCCTCTGATTGGCTGTTGCTGGCAACAGTGTTGTCTCTGGGAGGAGCTGAGGCAGTGGGATAGCTAGAGGGGGTGATTGGTATTTGGACTGACTGAGGGAAAAGACGCAGAGGAAAAACAGCCAACTCAAGAGCCAGAGAGCCAGGGGTTTTCCCACCTAGAGCCGGAGAGCCAGGGGTTCCCCACCTAGAGCCGGAGAGCCAGGGGTTTCCCCACCTAGATCCGGAGAGCCAGGGGTTTCCCCACCTAGAGCCGGAGAGCTAGGGGTTTCCCCACCTACAGCCGGAGAGCCAGGGGTTTCCCCACCTAGAGCCGGAGAGCCAGGGGTTTCCCCACCTAGAGCCAGAGAGCCAGGGGTTTTCCCACCTAGAGCCGGAGAGCCAGGGGTTCCCCACCTAGAGCCGGAGAGCCAGGGGTTTCCCCACCTAGAGCCGGAGAGCCAGGGGTTTCCCCACCTAGAGCCAGAGAGCCAGGGGTTTTCTTACCTAGAGCCGGAGATCCAGGGGTTTCCCCACCTAGAGCCGGAGAGCCAGGGGTTTCCCCACCTAGAGCCGGAGAGCCAGGGGTTTTCCCACCTAGAGCCAGAGAGCCAGGGGTTTCCTTACCTAGAGCCGGAGAGCCAGGGGTTTCCCCACCTAGAGCCAGGGGTTTCCTTACCTAGAGCCGGAGAGCCAGGGGTTTTCCCACCTAGAGACCAAGAGCCAGGGGTTTCCCCACCTCGAGGTCTTGGGCAGCCAAGGGAGAGTTTCTCCGGGAGCTGACAACAGGCAGGGTAGGTCCTGAGGCACCCAGTCCTGTACCCTTCGTTGGCACCTGTCTCCCTCGAAGCCGACACTTTCTATGTCATCCTATTTTTTTAATCTTTTGTCCTTCTTTCTTTTTTTCCACATTCTCACCATCGCCTCTCTTTTCACCTTCTCTTCATATCACATTGCTTTTCACTTTACTCGATTTCTTTTCCACATTTCTATTATTTCTCTATTGTCTACCTTCAGTCTTTCCTTTTCTGCATTTCCTCTCTTTTTTCTGCCCCATCTCCCTCTTTTCCATGTTTCCTCTGTTGCTTGCTCTCCATTCTGTGTGTGTCAGGGGACGCCATCCTTAAACCATGCAAAGGGTGACATTTGCCAATGCACAAAGGTATATTTCAGCTCAACCACTCACTTTTAGGGGTGCCCGATCATGGATAATCCCAAACAACACAGAGCCAATAGAATATAATTGTAATGATCCACACTCTCGATAAAACCTAAAACTCAAAAAAATTCTAACCTTAAAATCAGTAAAGATTGAGTCCTGGCACAAGGTGAGGGGTGTCCACTAACACATTTCGGACTCCAGGTCCTTAATCATAGTATATACTGAATAGCACCTCATATATAAAGGTGGGATGTGCTATTCAGTATATTGGAATATTGGAATTTTTTAATGTTTTTATTGGATTACTATTAAAAGTGACGTTTTATGGAGAGTGCGGATCATTACAATTATATTTTACAGGGTGACATTTACCTAAGGTGGGCCCTATGTCTGTTCTCCCAAGGTTCACAACTAGAATGGTGATGAGCCGGGACAATCCAGTTCAGAAGCCCACCGACCAAAGTGTACCCAGTATCTGGCATTCTATAATCCTGAATGCCAGATACTACAGCTCCGGCCAGCACACGATTCGGTAACTGGTCCCGTAGACCTCTTACCAGTTCACCCTCCAATGACTCATTATTCACATGAGGGGATTCTTCAGAAGCTCCTCCTCTGTAGTATAAATTCCTCACTTCCCAGGCAGGCTGGGATTAGATTGGCGGGACACTAGGTAAGGAGGAGGGGGGCCTGTGGCCTCCTTCATTACAGATGCCTGTTGCCGGGAACACCTCTCTGCCAGCTTAAGGAGACTTTCCTGCTTGTGCTCTGCCTCCCTTTGAAAAGAACCTTACCAACCAAAGGAACCCGGGACCTACCCCTAAAAATATACCTGGTCCCTGACTGAAGATCTGACCCCGCAGCTCTGGTCTTCCATTGGTCACCTAAAAAAACAAGTCAGGTGGCTTCCTGAATTCTTTAATATTGTTTGACGTTACAAATTGCTGTGAAACCTATACTTTGAATAAACGGCTGTCTTAAAATAAAATAAAGAAGTCGGGACCATCAAAAGAGTAGCTGGGCTTTCTGGCACCCGGGGCAAGGATTCAAAATGGCGCCACCTTCCACCTGTGCTCAGACCCCCCTTTGGCGCGACCCTGACCTGCTGCACTCGAGGCAAGTGCCCCCCCTGTTCCTCCCAGCTACGCTCCTGGGGACCATCCCCAACCGTACAGATCTCTGGTGTCCTTCTGTCAGTGTTTTCAGACCTTACCTCCTCTCCTTGGAAAAGACCCTTAGGGGAATTGTACTGTCCCTGGTAACCCCAGAGTGCACACCCGAGTGGGGGGGGTTACACTTCATGCTCCCACACTGCATGTGTGAACTTCTTCTACATGGCACTGAGCTTATTGTCATGCACCTAATTTAGCGAGAGGGTCAGAAGATCTCAAACTTTGCAGATTTCAGAGTGTTTCACATTCAAAACAAAGACTAGACTTGAATCTGGTTGAGCATTTTTGTACAGGTCTGTGTCCTCTTTCTCCAGCCGTTGCTCCCATCAGTACACTCGGTTCAGTTTTTAGATGTTTTCTTTTGAGATTCTATTTTTTTTTGTTCTTTGAGGATCAGCTTTATGAAAAATTGATCTGAGAAACAAAGACAGCCATAGAATGATGGGACTATATTAACGGGCTACTGCTGAGCTTCACGAAACAAGGGGAAACCGGGCCCCACCGAAGGAAAGACGCTCTTTAATATTTCACCCAGGGGTGCGAGTTGTTGTTTCTATGGGAGGAGGAACAGGACTTCTCTGCTTAGGAACTCTCACAAGCTGGAGGCCACTCCTGAGTACTGTGAGTGCTTCCTGGTGCTAAAACCAATATCATATCTTTTTATTTTTATAATTTGTTACATTGATAAGTCAATGATGACTTATGACTGAATGAAGTCAGGTAGTGTCACATTGGAAAATAATTCAAATTGATGTACTCAGGTTTGGACTGGCCCCCAGGGGAACATAAAACTCCCAAGTGGCTTCACTAATAAATTCCAGAGCAGTTGAAGAATGCGGCACAAAATAGTCATCCATGACAAATAGATGAAGGGGTTAATGCACTGCACGAAAAATGTATGGTAACAGTGTTCTTGGCCCAGGACAGCCTCAAATCCTTGTACAATTCCCCATCAAAGGGAAAATGGTACATCCATTATTAAGTTGTAATTAAAAGCATCTCCATACGCTACTAAAAACAATAATTTCAAGACCCAGGCAGAGAAAGATCCTCTGACATGTTTCGGACACTGTGGGTCCTTATTCGTGGATAAAAAGCTCATAGTAACAAGCACAATAACTATTACAATTACAATAAATATTAAACTTGCCCAGCCACGCCAGTTCTTGTAACCGCGTCCAACTCCAGTGAGTGACGTCACTGCTGGCGAGGGGACCACATCTTCCAATCAGATTGAGCCAATGGAATGCAAAAACCTTGCATGGCCTATGCTGATCCCGCCCAAAGAGGAGGTCACCCAGCAACAGAGGGGATGCCACTTGGCAGCCAAGCTCCCCCCACCTGATAACAGCTGAAGGTGACAGAACAGGCAAAGCAGGATGAATTAGGGAGGGGCGGACATGGCAGAGGGACGCCAAACGGACCAAGGTATGTATATTTCACAGTTGAAAAATATATATTTTTATATATCAATCTATAAAATTATTATCATCCGTGACACCATTTCAAGCCTGTGTAGAGTCCTAGCACTCTCTTGATACTGCACAGATAGATTGTACTCCATCTTTCTATGATAGGAGCAGCAGGTAATGTTTGATGTCGCAGTTCTACATCCAGAGAGCACAGCTTATCCACTCTCCTGGACTACTGCCATTTATTCTGACAGCAACCTGAGCCCTAAAACTAAATGGGTAATTATCACAAGTAATTGTAGGTTGGGCCCCTAGAGTCAGTTGTTCAGGTAGGCTAATGACACATGCTGAGCCAAGATTGTGTTGGAAGGTCAGTATGCCTTACAATAGGTTAACAGGCTGAGGTCAGTGAATAAAAAGGCAGATTCAGCAGTTATTCAACACTTATCAGCCAAACTCACAAAACTCACAAAAACTGAAGACTGAGAAGAGGAATTCTGAGAATGCATTTGGACTATCAGTCCACATTGTGCATGCATTATATCAGTATTGGAGGATAATTACAAGTCAGATTTGATAACTGGTGCTGTTATTATTGAATGATATTGGAGGACCCCAATGAGGGTTGTGTGAGGAAATAAGCGGTGGCATTTGGGGAACCAACAGTAGAGGCAGCAGTAGTGGAGAAGTCAACAGGTGCTACAGAGAAGTTGGTGGTCACCTGGCAGAGCCAGAGAAGGGCCCAGCAGAGGTCCCAGGTGTGTAGACGACAACAGTATCATTGGTGGATCCAGCAGTGAAACCAGCTGGAGAGGTGGCAGCATTGGGTCACCTAGCCAAGTATGTGGGGTAAGTGGACAACCCAACAGAGGAGGTGGCAGTAGTGGAGGAGAATTCAGAGTCAAGCATGATGACTGAAGATCTGACGGCCATATTACAGGACCTGGACGAGGACCCAACTGTGTAGGCAGTAGCAGTAAATGAAAGGGTGTCTTTGGAGGAACCAACAGAGAAGGTAGCAGTTGCAGAGGAGCCAGCAGAGACAGCAGAGATGTTGGTGTTTACTGAATCTGGCAGGGGCAGAAGGGAACGCAGTAAAGGACCCGGGTGTGTAGGCAGCAGCAGTGTAGAACCCAGGTAGTGGCAGTGGACACCCCAACAGCGGAAGTAGTAACTGCACAGAAGCCATCAGGGGCAGCAGAGGAGGTGGTGTTGAGAGATCAGGTGGTGGCATTGGTGGATCCAAAGGAGGACCCAGATGAGGCAGCAGTGGAGAACCCATCCAAGGATGTTGTGACAGTGGAGACCCGAACAGAAGAGGCTCAATAGCAGAGAAGCCAGCAAATACAGCAGATGAGGTGGCATTGGTGGACCCAGTGGATTACCTTGCTGAGGAGGCAGAAGCATTGGAGGAACCAACAGTGGAGACAGCAGTAGTGGAGACATCATCAGGTGCAACAGAGGAGTTGGTATTGACTGGAAGATCTGGCAGAGCCGGAGAAGGACCCAGCAGAGGACCCAGGTGTGTAGACGAGAACAGTATCATTGGTGGGCCCAACAGTTGAACCAGCTGGGGAGGTGGCAGCAGTGGGTCACCCTGCCAAGTAAGTTAAGGAGGTGGACAACCCAGCAGAGAAGGCAGCAGTAGGGGAGGAAAATTCCGAGCCATGCATGATGACTGGAGATCTGAAGGACATATTAGAGGACCCGGCCGAGGACCCAACTGTGTAGGCAGTAGCAGTAAATTAAAGGGTGTCTTAGGAGGACCAGAAGAGGAGGTAGCAGTTGCAGAGGAGCCGGCAGAGACAGCAGAGAAGTTGGTTTTTACTGGATCTTGCAGGGGCAGAAGGGAACCCAGTAAAGGACCCGGGTGTATAGGCAGCAGCAGTGTAGAACCCAGCAATGAAAAGGTGGCAGTGGAAGACCCAAAAGAGGAAGCAGCAGTAGTGGAAGGTCTGGCGGGTATTTGCAAAGGAGGTGGTGAGGATTGAAGATCAGGCACCATCGGTGGATGCAGCAGAGGATCCAGCTGAGGAGGCAGCAGCAGTGGAGGACCCAGCCATGTAAGTGGTGTCAGTGGACACCCCAACAGAGGAAGCAGTAATAGCAGAGAAGCCAGCAGGGGCAGCAGAGGAGGGGATGTTGAGCGGAAATCAGGTGATGGCATTGGTGGATCCAGAGGAGGACCCAGATGAGGAAGAGGCAGCAGTGGAGAACGCAGCCAAGGAAATTGTGGCAGTGGAGGACCCAACAGCAGAGGCTCAACAGCAGAGAAGCCAGTAAATACAGCGGATGAGGTGGCATTGGTGGACCCAGCGAAGGACCTAACTGAGGAGGCAGAAGCTGTGGAGCACCCAACATAGGAGGCAGCAGCAGTAGCCAGCATGAACAGCAAAGGAGGCAATGTTGACCAGAGACCTGGCAGAAGCAAATGAGGACCCAGTGGAGCTGGCAGTAGCAGGATGGGTCCCAAAAATGAAGTGCAAGATACTCCAGGTAAACACTAGCTATGCTGACTATAAAAAGCCCACTGTGTACAAAAATAATATTCAGTGTGCAATAACAGGACATTATGGTAAACCACAGTTGCGTTGTTTCTGGCACAGCTCTAGCAGTTCGATAACTGATTGTACTTGTTGCTTGGAGGCGCTCCTCAGCATTTTCTCTCACTGCTGATGGACAGACAGAGCCCTCCAGCTACTCCTGTAATTGAAAACGAGCAATCACAGCATACCGCCATTACATAAGGCCTTAAATGGCACCAGACAACAGGCCGGTGGTAGCAACGTGTAGAGCGCCGCGGACGGCTCCGTACATTGTGCTCTCCTTTGTGTAACGTGTAAAGCTATTACAGTGGAATTCTTTGGATTAAAAAATAATGGTGTAGCAGGCTGCGGATCAGCGCTTCTCTTTATGGACGGAGCAAGATATAGAGATATATGATCCTTGAGTGCGTTACAAGCCCAGGTAATCAGGAGATTTTCTGTGGCAGCACATTCTCATAACACCGTCTGGCCCTTCTCACTGATGTGCGCTATTTCTGAACTGAACCCATCTCTGCATCTTCCCCGCTATTCTGCTCAGCACGTCGGAGTGAAAAAGGTCGCACTGTGCTCATCCAACGGCAAATAGCTGTAGAACAAGCCACTAGATTGCATGGCTGAGATCAAAATTCCCTTTGTTTTGGCTGCACATTGGGCACCAACATTCATCAAGGAAGCCGGCTCAGTTATGCAAATATTGATGAGCGGGAGCCAGAGAGAGTATTTAGACCAACCCAGAGAGTCAGGAGCAAGAGTGGGTAGTCAGACTAATCCAATGGGTCAGGAGCAAGAGTGGGCAGTCAGACAGAGACTGCCAGATGGAGTAGTCAGATGAAAACAGAGGACCAGGAGCCAGAGAGAGTAGTCAGATGAAACCAGAAGGTCAGGAGCCAGAGAGAGTAGTCAGATGAAGCCAGAAGGTCAGGAACCAGAGCGAGTAGACAGATGAAGACATAGGGTCAGGAGCCAGAGCGAGTAGTCAGATGAAGACATAGGGTCAGGAGCCAGAAAGTAGTCATATGAAGTCAGAGGGTCAGGAGCCAGAGTGATTAGTCAGATGAAGCCAGAGGGTCAGGAGCCAGAAAGTAGTCATATGAAGTCAGAGGGTCAGGAGCCAGAGCGATTAGTCAGATGAAGCCAGAGGGTCAGGAGCCAGAAAGTAGTCATATGAAGTCAGAGGGTCAGGAGCCAGAGTGATTAGTCAGATGAAGCCAGAGGGTCAGGAGTCAAAGAGAGTAGTCAGATGAAGCCAGGGGGTCAGGAGCCAGAGCGAGTAGTCAGATGAAGCCAGAGGGTCAGGAGCCAGAGCGAGTAGTCAGATGAAGCCAGAGGGTCAGGAGCCAGAGCGAGTAGTCAGATGAAGTCAGAGGGTCAGGAGTCAGAGCGAGTAGTCAGATGAAGACAGAGGGTCAGAACCCAAAGCGAGTAGTCAGATGAAGCCAGAGGGCCAGGAGTCAGAGTGAGTAGTCAGATGAAGCCAGAGGGTCAGGAGTCAGAGCGAGTAGTCAGATGAAGACAAAGGGTCAGAACCCAAAGCAAGTAGTCAGATGAAGCCAGAGGGTCAGGAGTCAGAGCGAGTAGTCAGATGAAGACAGAGGGTCAGGAGTCAGAGCGAGTAGTCAGATGAAGACAAAGGGTCGGAACCCAAAGCGAGTAGTCAGATGAAGACAGAGGGTCAGGAGCCAGAGCAAGTAGTCATATGAAGCCAGAGTTGTCAGGAGCCAGAGCAGGTAATCAGATGAAGCCAGAGCATCAGGAGCCAAAGTTGGTAGTCAGATGATCAGGATCCAGTGTGGGTAGTCACACCAAGCCAGAGGATCAGGAGCCAGAGCGGGTAGTCACACCAAGCCAGAGGATCAGGAGCCAGAGCGGGTAGTCACACCAAGCCAGAGGATCAGGAGCCAGAATGGATAGTCAGACCAAGCCAGAGAATCAAGAGCCAAAATGGGTAGTCAGACCAAGCCAGAGGATCAGGAGCGAGAATGGGTAGTAAGACCAAGCCAGAGAATCAGGAGCCAGAGTGTGTAGTCAGACAGAGACTGCCAGGATGAGTAGTCAGATGAATCCAGAGGATCAGGAGACAATCGAGTAGTCAGATGAAGCCAGAGGGTCAGGAGTCAGAGCGAGTAGTCAGATGAAAACAGAGGGTCAGGAGTCAGAGCGAGTAGTCAGATGAAGACAAAGGGTCGGAACCCAAAGCGAGTAGTCAGATGAAGACAGAGGGTCAGGAGCCAGAGCAAGTAGTCATATGAAGCCAGAGTTGTCAGGAGCCAGAGCAGGTAATCAGATGAAGCCAGAGCATCAGGAGCCAAAGTTGGTAGTCAGATGATCAGGATCCAGTGTGGGTAGTCACACCAAGCCAGAGGATCAGGAGCCAGAGCGGGTAGTCACACCAAGCCAGAGGATCAGGAGCCAGAGTGGGTAGTCACACCAAGCCAGAGGATCAGGAGCCAGAATGGATAGTCAGACCAAGCCAGAGAATCAAGAGCCAAAATGGGTAGTCAGACCAAGCCAGAGGATCAGGAGCGAGAATGGGTAGTAAGACCAAGCCAGAGAATCAGGAGCCAGAGTGTGTAGTCAAACAGAGACTGCCAGGATGAGTAGTCAGATGAATCCAGAGGATCAGGAGCCAATCGAGTAGTCAGATGAAGCCAGAGGGTCAAGAGCCAGAGCGAGTAGTCAGATGAAGCCAGAGGGTCAGGCGCCAAAGAGAGTAGTCAGATGAAGACATAGGGTAAAGAGCCAAAGAGAATAGTCAGATGAAGACATAGGGTAAGGAGCCAAAGAGAGTAGTCAGACGAAAACAGAGGGTAAGGAGCCAGAAAGTAGTCATTTGAAGTCAAAGGGTCAGGAGCCAGAGCGATTAGTCAGATGAAGCCTGAGGGTCAGGAGCCAGAGCGAGTAGTCAGATGAAGCCAGACGGTCAAGAGCCAAGGAGAGTAGTCAGATGAAGACATAGGGTCAGGAGCCAGAGAGTAGATGAAGCCAGAGGGTCAGGAGCCAAAGAGAGTAGTCAGATGAAGACATAGGGTAAGGAGCCAAAGAGAGTAGTCAGATGAAGACAGAGGGTAAGGAGCCAAAGAGAGTAGTCAGATGAAAACAGAGGGTAAGCAGCCAGAAAGTAGTCATTTGAAGTCAGAGGGTCAGGAGCCAGAGCGATTAGTCAGATGAAGCCTGAGGGTCAGGAGCCAGAGCGAGTAGTCAGATGAAGCCAGACGGTCAAGAGCCAAGGAGAGTAGTCAGATGAAGACATAGGGTCAGGAGCCAGAAAGTAGATGAAGCCAGAGGGTCAGGAATCAGAGCGAGTAGTCAAATGAAGACAGAGGGTCAGGAGCCAGAGCAAGTAGCCATATGAAGCTAGAGTTGTCAGGAGCCAGAGCGAGTAGTCAGATGAAGCCAGAGGGTTAGGAGACAAAGTGGGTAGTCAGATGAAGCCAGATGATCAGGAGCCAGAATGGGAAGTTACACCAAGCCAGAGGATCAGGATGCAGTGTGGGTAGTCAGACCAAGCAAGAGGATCAGGAGCCAGAATGGGTAGTCAGACCAAGCCAGAGGATCAGAAGCCAGAATGGGTAGTCAGACCAAGCCAGAGGGTTAAGAGACAGAATGGGTAGTCAGACCAAGCCAGAGGATCAGGAGCCATAATGGGTAGTCAGACCAAGTCAGAGGATCAGGAGCCAAAATGGGTAGTCACACCAAGCCAGAGGTTCAGGAGCCAGAGCGGGTAGTCACACCAAGCCAGAGGATCAGAAGCCAGAGTGGGTAGTCACACCAAGCCAAAGGATCAGGAGTCAAAGTTGGTAGTCAGATGAAGCCAGTGGATCAGGAGTCAGAATGGGTAGTCGCACCAAGCCAGAGGATCAGGAGCCAGAATGGGGAGTCACACCAAGCCACAGGATCAGGATCCAGTGTGGGTAGTCAGACCAAGCCAGAGGATCAGGAGCCAGAATGGGTAGTCAGACCAAGCCAGAGGGTTAAGAGCCAGAATGGGTGGTCAGATCAAGCCAGAGGATCAGGAACCAGAATGGGTAGTCAGACCAAGCCAGAGGATCAGGAGCCAGAATGGGTAGTCAGATGAAGACAGAAGGTCAGGAGCCAGAGCGAGTAGTCAGATGAAGCCAGATGATCAGGAGCCAGAATGGGTAGTCACACCAAGCCAGAGGATCAGGAGCCAGAATGGGAAGTCACACCAAGCAAGAGAATCAGGATCCAGTGTGGGTAGTAAGACCAAGCCAGAGGATCAGGAGCCAGAATGGGCAGTCAGACCAAGCCAGAGGATCAGGAGCCATAATGGGTGGTCAGACCAAGCCAGAGGATCAGGAGCCATAATGGGTGGTCACACCAAGCCAGAGGATCAGGAGCCAGAGTGGGTAGTCACACCAAGCCAGAGGATCAGGAGCCAGAATGGGTAGTCGCACCAAGCCAGAGGATCAGGAGCCAGAGTGGGTAGTCACACCAAGCCAGAGGATCAGGAGCCAGAATGGGCAGTCGCACCAAGCCAGAGGATCAGGAGCCAGAATGGGTAGTCAGACCAAGCCAGAGGATCAGGAGCCAGAATGGGTGGTCACACCAAGCTAGAGAATCAGGAGCCAGAGCGGGTAGTCACACCAAGCCAGAGGATCAGGAGCCAGAGTGGGTAGTCACACCAAGCCAGAGGATCAGGAGCCAGAGTGGGTAGTCACACCAAGCCAGAGGATCAGGAGCCAGAATGGGTAGTCGCACCAAGCCAGAGGATCAGGAGCCAGAGTGGGTAGTCGCACCAAGCCAGAGGATCAGGAGCCAGAGTGGGTAGTCACACCAAGCCAGAGGATCAGGAGCCAGAATGGGTAGTCCCACCAAGCCAGAGGATCATGAGCCAGAGTTGGTAGTCGCACCCAGCCACAGGATCAGGAGCCAGAATGGGTAGTCAGAAGAAGCCGGAAGGTCAGGAGTCAAAGAGAGTGTTCAGATGAAGCCTGAGGGTCAGGAGCCAGAGTGAGTAGTCAGATGAAGACAGAGGGTCAGAACCCAGAGCGAGCAGTCAGATGAAGCCAGAGGGTCAGGAGTCAGAGCGAGTAGTTAGATGAAGCACGAGGGTCAGGAGCCAGAGCGAGTAGTCAGATGAAGACAGAGGGTCAGAACCCAGAGCGAGCAGTCAGATGAAGCCAGAGGGTCAGGAGTCAGAGCGAGTAGTCAGATGAAGCCAGAGGGTCAGGAGCCAGATCGAGTAGTCAGATGAAGCCAGAGGGTCAGGAGTCAGAGCGAGTAGTTAGATGAAGCACGAGGGTCAGGAGCCAGAGTGAGTAGTCAGATGAAGCCAGAGGGTCAGAACCCAGAGCAAGTAGTCAGATGAAGTCAGAGGGTCAGGAGCCAGAGCTAGTAGTCAGATGAAGCCAGAGGGTCAGGAGTCAGAGTGAGTAGTCAGATGAAGACAGAGGGTCAGGAGCCATAGCGAGTACTCAGATGAAGACAGAGGGTCAGAACCCAGAGCGAGTAGTCACACCAAGCCAGAGGGTCAGGAGCCAGGGTGGGTAGTCAGACAGAGACTGCCAGATTGAGTAGTCATATGAAGCCAGAGGGTCAGGAGCCAGAGCGGGTAGTCAAATGAAGCCAGAGGGTTAGGAGCCAAAGTGGGTAGTCAGATGAGGCCAGAGGGCCAGGAGCCAAAGTTAGTAATCAGATGAAGCCAGAGGATCAGGAGCCAGAGCGAGTTGTCAGACCAAGCCAGAGGATCAGGAGCCAGAATGGGTAATCACACCAAGCCAGAGGATCAGGAGCCAGAATTGGTAGTCAGACCAAGCCAGAGGGTCAGGAGTCAGAGCGAGTAATCAGATGAAGCCTGATTGTCAGGAGCCAGAGCAGGCAGTCATACCAAACCGGATAGCTAGGAGCCAGAGTAGGTAGTCATACTAAGCCAGATAGTCAGGAGCCAGAGCAGGTAGTCAGATAGAGCTAGAGGGTCAGAAGCCAGAGCAGGTAGTCATATCATGCCTGATAGTCAGGAGCCAGAGCAGGTAGTCAGATAGAGCCAGAGCAGGAAGTCATACCAAGCAAGATAGTCAGGAGCCAGAGCAGGAAGTCAGATAGTGCCAGAGGGTCAGGAGCCAGAGCAGGTAGTCATATCAAGCCTGATAGTCAGGGGCCAGAGCAGGCAGTCATACCAAGCAAGATAGTCAGGAGCCAGAGCAGAAAGTCAGATAGAGCCAGAGGGTCAGGAGCCAGAGCAGGTAGTCAGATAGTGCCAGAGGGTCAGGAGCCAGAGCAGGTAGTCATATCAAGCCTGATAGTCAGGGGCCAGAGCAGGTAGTCAGATAGAGCTAGATGGTCAGGAACCAGAGCAGGCTGTAATACCAAGCCAGATAGTCAGGAGCCAGAGCAGGTAGTCAGGTAGAGCCAGAGGGTCAGTAGCCAGAGCAGTTAGTCATACCAATCCAGAGGCTCAGGAGCCAGAGCAAGTAGTCAGATAGAGCCAGAGGGTCAGGAGCCAGAGCAGATAGCCAGACGATTCCAGATGGTCAGAAGTCAGATGTAGTGATCAGATGAAGCCAGAGGGTCAAGAGCTAGAGCAAGTAGTCAGATGAAGACCGAGGGTCAGAACCCAGAGCGAGTAGTGAGATGAAGCCAGAGGGTCCGGAGCCATAGCGAGTAGTTAGATAAAGCCTGAGGGTCAGGAGCCAGAGCGAGTAGTCAGATAAAGACAGAGGGTCAGAACCCAGAGCGAGTGGTCAGATGAAGCCAGAGGGTCAGGAGTCAAAGAGAGTAGTCAGATGAAGCCAGATGGTCAGGAGCCAAAGCAAGTTGTCAGGTGAAGCCAGAGCATCAGGAGCCAGAGAGAGTAGTCAGATGAAGCCTGAGGGTCAGGAGCCAGAGCGAGTAGTCAGATGAAGCCAGAGGTTCAGGAGTCAGAGCGAGTAGTCAGATAAAGACAGAGGGTCAGAACCCAGAGCGAGTAGTGAGATGAAGCCAGAGGGTCAGGAGCCATAGCGAGTAGTTAGATGAAGCCTGAGGATCAGGAGCCAGAGCGAGTAGTCAGATGAAGACAGAGGGTCAGGAGCCAGAGCGAGTAGTCAGATGAAGACAGAGGGTCAGAACCCAGAGCGAGTAGTCACACCGAGCCAAAGGATCTGGTGCCAGAATAGGTAGTCACACCCAGCCAGAGGGTCAGGAGCCAGAATGGGTAGTCACACCAAGCCAGATGGTCAGGAGCCAGGGTGGGTAGTCAGACAGAGACTGCCAGATTGAGTAGTCATATGAAGCCAGAGGGTCAGGAGCCAGAGCGGGTAGTCAGATGAAGCCAGAGGGTTAGGAGCCAAAGTGGGTAGTCAGATGAGGCCAGAGCGTCAGGAGCCAGAATGGGAAGTCACAACAAGCCAGAGGATCATGATCCAGTGTGGGTAGTCAGACCAAGCCAGAGGATCAGGAGCCAGAGCGAGTAATCAGACCAAGCCAGAGGATCAGGAGCCAGAATGGGTAGTCACACCAAGCCAGAGGATCAGGAGCCAGAATGGGTAGTCAGACCAAGCTAGAGGGTCAGGAGCCAGAATGGGTAGTCAGACTAAGCCAAAGGATCATGAGCCAGAATGGGTAGTCAGACTAAGCCAAAGGATCATGAGCCAGAATGGGTAGTCATCCAGAGGATCAGGAGCCAGAATGGGTAGTCACAGCAAGCCAGAAGATCGGGAGCCAGAGCGGGTATTCACACCAAGCCAGAGGATCAGAAGCCAGAGCGGGTATTCACACCAAGCCAGAGGATCAGGAGCCAGAATGGGTAGTCATCCCAAGCCAGAGGATCAGGAGCAAGAATGGGTAGTCAGACCAAGCCAGAGGGTTAGGAGCCAGAGTGGGTAGTCAGATGAAGACAGATGGTCAGGAGCCAGGGTGGGTAGTCAGATGAAGCCAGAGGATCAGGAGCCAGAGCAGGTAGTCAGACCAAACCAAAGGATCAGGTGCCAGAGCCGATAGTCACACCTAGCCAAAGGATCAGGAGCCAGAATTGCTAGTCAGGCCTAGCCAGAGGATCAGGAGCCAGAGCGGGTAGTCAGGCCAAGCCAAAGGATTAGGAGCCAGAATGGGTAGTCACACCAAGCCAGCGGATCAGGAGCCATAATGGGTAGTCACACCAAGCCAGAGGATCAGAAGCCATAATGGGTAATCACACCAAGCCAGAGGCTCAGGAGCCAGAGACAGTAGTCAGATAAAACCTGAGGGTCAGGACCCAGAGCTGGTAGTCAGACAACGCTAGAAAGTCAGGAGCCATAGCACTTAGTCAAACAGAGGTGAGGTTGAACTGAAATCAGGAACAGGTAAGGGCATTATTCCAAAGACGATCTGCTGGCATCTTTCTGGTGTGTTGGCAAGCTTTGGGTTCTGTTCTTGGTCCTAAAGGAAGAATACTCTTATCACTAAAATTCACAAAGCAAAATGCCAGGGCCAATCACTGGTTGCTCAGGAGGAGCTGCTATAAATATGAAAAAGGCAAGATGCCTCCTATCTTGACTGTCATTCCTCATAAAAGATGTTCTTTCATTTCTTAAATAAAAAATGAAATCTACACACAAAAAAGCCCCCGTGGGTGTCATGACCAGATTGTCCCTCGGCCCATTCTCCATATTTGTAGTTAAATAAAACTCTTTAAGCAAAGATAAAACACCTGCCTCATCCCAACAATGAAATGTGCCTGTTAACTTCGGAGATATTAATTTTTTTTTTTCTCCGAGCGGAGACAATGAATTCATCATAGAAAACCGTCCACTGCGCATTAATAATTTGGCTCAGGCTCATTTTTTAATTTGTAAAAAGGAACCACCTGCTGTAATTATTCACACATGAAAGGATGTTGGGGATATGGCAGCGGGTATTCCAAGAGATAATAGCGCTGGATAAATATTTGAATTACTTCATCATCTGAAATATCCTAATGAAATCCTACCTGGCACTTTCCTTAGGAATCTTTCAGTTGGAATTTGGTGCAATTTGTAATATTATTTATCAGTACAGTTGGTAATGTACTGGTTAATGTAAAGAGTAGTGATGAAATGGACAGGGGACTATCCAGTTAGGAAGTACTTTGTCTATGTGTGCCCTGCATCTCAAAAGCCCAGAGATGCAGAAGAGCCTGCGGCCCATGAGGGCTGTGCAGGCTGGTAGACTTCAGGGCACAGGGTTCCTATTCTGACTCACCAGATGGCAGCAAATGGAATCCTGTAGACAGCTCCACGTTCCTTGTGTGTGTCTGTGCTGGATGTTTTCTTCACTCCATAGGGCTCGGCAGATAGCTCACACGATTGTTGGTTAGACCAGTGATAAGTTTTCAAAAGCTTTATTTCGGTACAGAATCTTGGTACAGGAGACATGTACTTTCAATGCAGCTGGAAACTTGTGGTGAAATCTATACAACAGGTGAAAGAACTATAGCTGAAGACGACAGCAGCAGGTGTGCACTATTTGGATGTCAGAGTAAGAATGGCCACCAGGGAGTGGAAGAAAGGAGGAGTTACTTACATCAGGGCAAGACTAGGGGGGCCTGGAGGGGACAAGGGCAATTAAAGGCACAGTGCTGAGCCTATGCAAATAAACATATATAAATCGTTACCCTAGGTAAATAAAATGTAAGTCGTGGGACATGACACTCCACGCCTGAAATCTTTAGATTTCTCATAACACAACAACATTGTATAAATGTCCATTAAATGTCCAGTGGTAACTGTAATCTGAAAACCTGTAAAAGGAGGAAAACATGCAATGGCGTAACGTTCTTAAAAACTATAAATGAGAAGATGAACGTTCTTGTGGCCAACAGGAACAAGAAATGCTGGTATCCAAACAAAAGGAAAAAAAACACTCTTCGGATTTGAGAGGCTGCCGTAGGCCAAGGCCTCAAAAACCCAGTAATCCAAGGGAAAACCTTTAATCAGAAGTCCAAGAGTGTGGTAGGGCACAGTCAATGTCCAGGCAAGAAAGTATCTTGTGTGCCATAGCAAGTAATAGAATGAGGTGCTCCCCACCATAGCCTGTGCAGGGTGGATAAGTTCAGTTCATGTGACCTCTTCTCTGGTAAGAGGTTTCGGTCCACTAATGTCCATGGGCCAGACTTCCTTACTGGTTGTCAAACTCACCAGCTGGTAGGTAGTGTTGTCCTGAGGTGAGGGGGAATCCTCAAACAGAAAGGTCGGGGGTGACAGCCCCATTTTGAGTGGGAATGGAGAAACTTCTGATGCATTCCACTCTGTTGTTGACATACACATGAAACAGCTTGGCTTGGTTGTGTATATACCCAAGCATGACCTTGCTGTCAATGTAGAAAGTGAATAAATCAATTGCAATGTCCATTTCACCCCTTCTGACTTCAGTAATATCCACTGCCAGCACAGCGGCACAAAGTTCAAGTGTAGGCACAGTGTGGGTTAACTGAGTTAACTCGACTTTCCTTAAAACTAACCCACCATACAGTTTACTGTTGGTTCCTATGAACTTCAAGTAGGTTACTGCTGCAATGGCTTCACTGGATACACCTGAAAAGATGTGGACTCCTTTTCTGACAGCGGTAGCAATAGAGCTGGGAGCATAGCAGTGCGGGACCTGAAGTTGTTCCAATACTTCAATTTCTCCCACCTTTGCTGTTTCTCATGAGGGAGAGGGGTGTTCCAGTCTATGTTCTCTGTAGTAAGCTGTCTCAACAGTACTTTGCCCTGAATGGCTGCTGGGGCTATTAATCCAAGAAGATTGTGGATACTGTTCGCAACAGTCTGGACTCCACGTTTGGTGAAAACTTTATCAGAAACTGACACCTGGAGTGAAAAGTTTTCCTGCTGGATTTCCCATAGCAAGCCTAGGCTGCGTTGCATAGGGGGAATATTGGACCTAATGTCGAGGTCCTTTAAGTTGATAGTACGATCATCGGATGGAAAGGCTTTCATCACCTTCTGGCTCTTGGAGATGATCTTGTAAGGTTTGAGGTTTGCCACAGGTAGCATCTACTGCAATGTGCTGAGGTGGTCAGTTGTCTTTTCAGTTGTGGGCAATTGTTTAGGATCATCTTGCATGTGAAAGTCCAGTTTTACAGACTGACAAGAAGCAGAACCAAACTGCTTCTCAACTTCTGGGACTGTCCTTCTAAGTCCAAAGGTTGCTACAGCAGGAGAGGGGTTGTTGCTGAAGACATGCACTTCCATCTTGAAGTCTGGGACTTCCTTGTCAAAGTCTTTGCTAGGTAATGTCTCTCTTGGAGAAGGAGAGGTAGGTGTGCTACCAAGCTGTTGGAATTGTCAGGTGTAAATTCCTCATCCATAACTTTGAGGAATTCTTAACGTCTTCTGCAGATGCCAAATTGTCACTGTTTGTATTAGGCACTGTTGCTCTCAGGTTGTCATCCTGAGGTAGGTTGTTTTGAGGTTCTTGCTGACACTTACTGCTGCTCAGCTTCTCCTTCACGCAGTAATGGTATGGACATGACTTAAAACTGCAGTTGGGACTATTCAGCATGATCTGCGTTTTAATGACTTCTTCATTTTGTCTATGCAAACACTGCCTACAATGACCCAGAACTAGATCAAGGCATTCATCTGCCAGTGTATCTTGTGTACTTGGAGAATGTCTCTGCCCAGCAGTAGCAAGATCTTGGCGTCCTTATCGAGAGGTGGTATTTCATGAGCTAGGCCTCTGGTGTAGGGATCTCATCTCTGTTGGATGGTATCTGGTTGCACTCCAGAAGTGTAGGCAAGGGTAGTTCAATATTGTTTTGAACAGGAGCTACCATCAGTCCGCTGGCTCTTCTTCCAGAGACTTTAGCGATTCCACTACAGGTACCCAGAGTGTAAGGATAAGTCTCACCCTTCAGGTTGAAAAAGTCAAAAAGTTCTGATCTTGCAAGCGATCGATTACTCTGATCATCTAAAATGGCATAAACCCTTAAAGTCTTTTTTGGGTGGTCTTTAGTAGAGATGAGCGAACCGGTTCGGACGAACCGGAATTCGCTCCGAATTTCAGGAAATATTCGATTCGGCACGAACCCGAATATTTTGTGGTTCGTGCCGATCGAATTTTTCCTGAAATTAAAAAAAAAAATGCCGGCATGGTGGGAGCGGGCCGGCCGGTTCCGCTGTCAGCGGGCCGGCGAAGCCGGCCGGCCCGCTCCCACCATGCCGGCATTTATGATGGGGAACTTCGTAAAAGTTCGATTCGGCCGAACCCGAATTTCTTTGTGAAATTCGGCGAATTGGCCGAATCGAACTTTTCAAAAGTTCGCTCATCTCTAGTCTTTAGGGTATACCTTGACATGTTTTTGAGCATGATTTGTCATAAAGATCTGTGACACAGGAGAGGAATCAGCAGGTGGTGCAGGGCTTTGCTCATATTGATGAAGTGCCTGCACATGGTCTTCACTGTCGCACTCTATGCACTTGATGGGGATTTCACAGTCCTTGGCTATGTGTTCAGTAGATGCACAACATCTGAAACATACCCCAAATTGCTTCAAAAGTTCTAGGAGTTCTTTGAGTGGTTGCTTTCTGAAGCCAATACACTTCTTCAGAGGATGTGGCAACTTGTGAATAGGGCACTGGCTGTTAGAGTTTTCAATCTTGACCCCATGATTTTCCTTGTCAGGAGCCAGTGAGGGTTTAGGAAGAATGTCAGTCTTTTTCACTGACACTGGACCCCTGCGGGTTCTGTAGTTGGAGTAGAAGCTGTCGAGTGCAGGAGGGGATAGACCAGGCCCACCAAGTTCACCAAAGGAAAAGCTTGGATCGTTCTTAGTCTTTGCAATATCTCTGATAAACTCACAGAAGTAGGAGAATGGACGAAAAGAGACCTGATATTCCCTTTTATATATTGACCCGAGTGTAGCTCACCTTTCTTGCAGATGGTATGGTAGTTTGGAAACAATTGGGTTTACTCCATGTGCAGTGTCCAAGTAACTTAGTCCCAGTAAGTGAGGGTCTGCCTTGGCAAGATGGAGCTCTGATAGCAAGTCACTAAGCTCTAAGAATTTCTGGTTGTCCTTACCAGATAACTTTGGAAAGGCCTGTAGTCTTTTGAAAAGTACGTTCTTAATAGCTTCAGGACTGCCAAAGCTTTGTTCAAGTCGTTCCCAAGCAGCGATAAGTCCTGTGTTAGGCACTTACCTCGTCACCGTCCCTGGTCCCGCGGCGCGCTGTCGGGCGGTCCCCGGCTGGTTGCTGCCCGGCGCTCCCCGGGTGTCCTGGCTCCTCAGCGCGGTTGTGGGGGTCAGGGGTCGGCGGCGCGGGATGGTGTCGGCGGCCGCGCCGCAGCCCGCTCTGCGCGGCTGCGCGGTCCCGCCGAGCTCCCTCGCTGTGCGGCGCTTCCCCCTCCCGGCGGGGGCGCGCTCGATCTTCAACGTGCTCGCGCGCGCGCGCGAGCACGTCTCCTTTATGCCTCCCGGCGGCGCTTTCCCCAGCGCGCCCGCCGGGGGCGAGTTTGAATCACCCAATCCTGGTCCTGCTCATAGAGTGAGCCCAGGGACTGGTCGGCCTGTCTGGCCTGGGCCGTCCAGTTCCTGGGACCACTCCCGTTTTTAGTTTTGCACCAAACACTATGGTTCCCTCCATTTTCCCTGTTCCCCACTGGCCAGATATCCCTATAATACTGCACTACTCCAGTATCCCAGTGCCCGTTATAGCTTCTGGGTTCTGGATGTGCGTTGCTGTGTCTTTAGTGAATATTTTGGATTTGGACTTCGACTATTCTCGCCTGCTGCCTGCCCTGACCATCTGCTTTGCCTGACCACTCTTTTGCCTGACCCTCCTGTACCTCGCCTGTGACCTCCTGGACTTGACCTCGGCTAGCCTCGACCACTCCTCCGTTATCTCCCTTGGATACCTCGCCTGTGACCTCCTGGTTTGACCTCGGCCTGAATTACGGACTTTCGCACCCGGCATCCTCATTCGGGATTCCCTGCCAAACATCATTCTGCACCTTAAGCTGTTATCCTTTGCGCCTTTTAAGTCCTGGGGGCAACCGACTGGGAGAGGCATTACCCGTGTCTCCTACAAGCGGGGGCTTGTCTATAGGCGGAAGTGGCGGTGGAGATTGGGGGATACCGGCTTAAGACAGACGGGTGTTTGGTATAGTCCTGACATTATAACGGGCCAGAAGAAGAATGGACCAAATCCTGGAGCAGGTGCAAGCCTTGACAGCGGCTGTGGAGCACCTGGCTCATCGAGTTGCGGCCCAGGAGAACCGTCCTACTCCCATTGTCCCCACTTCTCAGGGGACTCCGGCCGCAATGTCTGTGGAACCCAAGATCCCACTTCCCGAAAAGTTCTATGGCGACAGGGCAAAATTTCCCAATTTCCGGGACTCTTGTAAACTGTACTTTCAGCTCCGTCCGGTTTCCTCAGGGTCACAAGAGCAAAAGGTTGGCTTGATTATTTCCCTTCTGCATGGAGATCCTCAGTCCTGGGCCTTTAGCTTATCAGCTCAGGACCCAATCCGCCTATCGGTGGATAGTTTTTTCGCTGCAATGGAGGTCCTCTATGATGATCCCGACAAAGGGGCCTCAGCTGATGCCAAATTACGTACCCTCCGCCAGGGACGCCGTCCAGCCGAAGACTACTGTTCTGAATTCCGGCGTTGGGCGGTTGACTCACGTTGGAACAATCCTGCCCTCTGCGGCCAATTCCGACTAGGTTTGGCTGACACTATCAAGGACGCCTTGGTGAATTACCCGGAACCCCAGACTCTGGACGAATTGATGCATCTGGCCATCCGCATTGATCGTCGACTCCGGGAGAGGCGCCTAGAGAGAGGATCGCATCTCGAATCGGCTTCAAAGTCTGAGGCTCTAGTCGCTCAACCTTCAGAAGAGCCCATGCAGTTAGGTGCCACCAGGCTCACCGAAGGCGAGAGACGGCGACGTCCATCTGAGGGGCTCTGTCTATATTGTGGAGGAACCGGCCACATGGTCAGACTTTGCCCAAAGAAACCGTCGGGAAACTTCAGAGCCTAGGGGGTTTCGAGGGGGCCCTCCTAGGCTGTAAGGTATCTCCTCAAGTATCGTCTCCAGTTTTCATTCCAGTCCAGTTTAAGAGTGGTGTTAAATGTATTAATCTAAAGGCTCTTCTAGATTCTGGAGCAGCTGGGAATTTCCTAGACTCTGAACTAGCGCAGACTTTAGGAATTATGGTACAGACCTTGCCGACTCCTATCCGGGTTTCAGCCATTGATGGCACTCCAGTGGCCGGGGGGTTAGTTCGGTTCCAAACCCCTCCTATGCAAATCAAAGTGGGAGCCAGTCATTCTGAGGTTATCAGGTTCTTGATATTGAGTATGCCTGGTACCCCTTTGATTTTGGGTTTGCCATGGCTGCAGGAGCACAATCCCCAAATTGATTGGGTTTCGGGGCAAATCACCAAGTGGGGACACCAGTGTTTTCAGAACTGCCTAGAATTCCCACTCAGGGTTGCGCGCTTAGCACCTATTGGGGTTCCAACTCCATATTTGGAGTTTGCTGATGTCTTTTCAGAAAAGGCGGCAGACAAACTTCCTCCCCATAGACCTTGGGACTACCCTATTGAACTGCTTCCCGGTACGATGCCTCCCAGAGGGAGAATATTTAATTTGACCCGAACAGAAACCCTCGCCATGCGGGAATATATCGCCGAGAACTTAGAAAAAGGGTTCATTCGGCCTTCATCTTCTCCAGCAGGGGCAGGGTTTTTTTTCGTGGAGAAAAAGGATGGGGGACTTCGCCCCTGTATTGATTACCGGGGCTTAAATAACATCACGGTAAAAAATAAGTATCCCCTACCGCTTATTGAGGGACTCTTTACACAGGTGGTTGGGGCGCAGGTCTTCTCTAAACTCGATCTCCGGGGGGCCTATAACCTCATAAGAATCAGGCAGGGGGACGAGTGGAAGACGGCCTTCAATACCCTTGAAGGGCATTATGAGTATTTAGTAATGCCTTTCGGCCTGTGTAATGCCCCTGCGGTCTTTCAAAGTTTTGTCAACGAAATCTTTAGGGACTATCTTGGCCGGTTTATGGTTGTTTACTTAGATGACATTTTAATTTTTTCTTCGTCCATTGATGAACATCGTAAACACGTGTGTCTGGTTTTGCAGAAACTTAGGGAGGAACAGTTTATATGCCAAGTTAAAGAAATGTCAATTTGAAGTATCTGAGGTTCCGTTTCTCGGTTACATTATCTCCAAATCTGGTCTGTCTATGGACCAATCTAAGGTGAAGGCTGTTTTAGAATGGGAGCAGCCCAGAGATTTGAAGGGCCTGCAAAGGTTTTTGGGTTTTGGCAATTTTTATAGAAGGTTCATTAAGAATTTTTCTGCCCTGGTTACACCACTAACTAACCTAACTAAGAAAAGCGGGTACCCCCCGGTTTGGCCGGCTCAAGCTGTCCAGGCCTTCGGGAATCTTAAGAGGGTATTTAGTGCTGCTCCCGTCCTAGTCCACCCTGATGAGCAACGACCTTTCCTTGTGGAGGTGGATGCTTCTGAAGTCGCGGTCGGGGCAGTCTTGTCTCAGTATTACGGCTCACCTGCACGCCTCCATCCATGTGCCTTCTTTTCCAAAAAATTCTCAGCGGCCGAAAGAAATTATGACATCGGCAATAGAGAATTACTGGCCATCAAGCTAGCCTTCCAGGAATGGAGACACTGGCTGGAGGGGGCTCAGTATCCAGTTACGGTCTTTACGGACCATAAAAATCTAGAATACATCCAGTCCGCCAAGAGATTAACTCCTAGACAGGCTCGCTGGTCCTTATTCTTTTCTCGGTTTAATTTTTCTATAACTTATAAGCCCGGGTCCAAAAATATAAAAGCGGATGCCCTGTCTCGGAGTTTCTCTCCCCCTGACTTACCGGAAAGGAAGGTGTCTCCCATCTTACCTCGCTCCCTAGTGGTGGCCACCATCCAACCCCAACTTCCTGATCTTACTCAGTTCCAGGCCCAAGCTCCTCCTGGGAAACCCGCTTCAGCCCTGTTTGTGCCCTCTACTTACCGGTCTGAGTTCTTGTCCCATTTTCACGATACCAAAACAACCGGTCATCCAGGGGTTAAGAAAACCATAGCTTTATTATCACGCCAAGTTTGGTGGCCTTCTCTCAGGAAGGACGCTCAAAGATTTGTCTCCGCTTGCAGAGTCTGTGCCCAAAGTAAGTCCTTGAGGCGTTCGCCTGAAGGCCCACTCCTTCCATTGTCCATTCCTGCCTCCCCGTGGACCCATCTGGCCATGGATTTTGTTACTGACCTTCCCCCGTCTCAGGGACATACTGTTATTTGGGTAGTTGTGGACCGCTTTAGCAAGATGGCCCATTTCGTCCCTTTAAAGAAACTCCCCTCAGCTCAAACTCTTGCTCAACTCTTCATTACTCATGTTTTTAGGATTCATGGTATTCCCATGGATATTGTTTCGGATAGGGGGGTCCAGTTTGTCTCCCGGTTTTGGAGGGCTTTCTGTGCCAAGTTGGGTTTCACCGTCTCCCTTTCCTCGGCCTTCCATCCGCAGTCGAATGGACAAACCGAGAGAACGAACCAGTCCCTGGAACAATATTTGCGCTGTTTTACGGCGGATACTCAAACTGATTGGGCCTTCTTCTTACCATTTGCGGAATTTGCATTTAACAACGCCGCACATTCTTCCACGGGGGTTTCTCCTTTCCATTGTGTTTATGGCAAGGACCTGAAGTTTTCTGCCCTTTCGGACCAACCCTCTAGAGTTCCCTCCGTGGATGAATGGGTTTCCAAATGGCCAGGGGAATGGAATAAAATCCAGCAACATCTAGCTAAGGCCGCTCTTCAGCAGAAAAAATTTTCTGATCGCAAACGATCTTCTAACTCTAGCTATAAAGTGGGTGACTGGGTTTGGCTTTCAACCAAGAATTTGGCGCTACGCCAGCCCTCCGCTAAGTTAGGACCTAAATTTATTGGCCCCTTCCCCATAACACAAAAAATTAATCAGGTTACGTATCAGTTGGCCCTCCCTTCGTCCATGAAAATCTGTAAATCCTTTCATGTTTCACTTCTTAAGTCTGCAAAAAACCATGAACCTAATAGTCCTCCTAGTCCTGTGTTAGTTGATGGGCATCAGGAGTTTGAGGTTGCCCGGGTTCTTGATTCTCGCTTCTTTCGAAACTCTCTTCAATATCTTATTGACTGGAAGGGATACGGTCCGGAAGAAAGATCTTGGGTTCCGGCCAGAGAGGTTCATGCGCAGAATTTGGTAAAGAGGTTTCACAGAGAGAATCCTTTGAAACCCAGTTTGGAGGGTCCAGTGGCCCCTCCTCAGGGGGGGGGTAATGTTAGGCACTTACCTCGTCACCGTCCCTGGTCCCGCGGCGCGCTGTCGGGCGGTCCCCGGCTGGTTGCTGCCCGGCGCTCCCCGGGTGTCCTGGCTCCTCAGCGCGGTTGTGGGGGTCAGGGGTCGGCGGCGCGGGATGGTGTCGGCGGCCGCGCCGCAGCCCGCTCTGCGCGGCTGCGCGGTCCCGCCGAGCTCCCTCGCTGTGCGGCGCTTCCCCCTCCCGGCGGGGGCGCGCTCGATCTTCAACGTGCTCGCGCGCGCGCGCGAGCACGTCTCCTTTATGCCTCCCGGCGGCGCTTTCCCCAGCGCGCCCGCCGGGGGCGAGTTTGAATCACCCAATCCTGGTCCTGCTCATAGAGTGAGCCCAGGGACTGGTCGGCCTGTCTGGCCTGGGCCGTCCAGTTCCTGGGACCACTCCCGTTTTTAGTTTTGCACCAAACACTATGGTTCCCTCCATTTTCCCTGTTCCCCACTGGCCAGATATCCCTATAATACTGCACTACTCCAGTATCCCAGTGCCCGTTATAGCTTCTGGGTTCTGGATGTGCGTTGCTGTGTCTTTAGTGAATATTTTGGATTTGGACTTCGACTATTCTCGCCTGCTGCCTGCCCTGACCATCTGCTTTGCCTGACCACTCTTTTGCCTGACCCTCCTGTACCTCGCCTGTGACCTCCTGGACTTGACCTCGGCTAGCCTCGACCACTCCTCTGTTATCTCCCTTGGATACCTCGCCTGTGACCTCCTGGTTTGACCTCGGCCTGAATTACGGACTTTCGCACCCGGCATCCTCATTCGGGATTCCCTGCCAAACATCATTCTGCACCTTAAGCTGTTATCCTTTGCGCCTTTTAAGTCCTGGGGGCAACCGACTGGGAGAGGCATTACCCGTGTCTCCTACAAGCGGGGGCTTGTCTATAGGCGGAAGTGGCGGTGGAGATTGGGGGATACCGGCTTAAGACAGACGGGTGTTTGGTATAGTCCTGACATCCTGCTTCTGGGTTGTCAGTATGAACAGATCTGAGTCTCTTAATGCGTTCAGTGGATTGTGGGCCTAGCAGCTCCTCAGCTGCCGTAATGCCAAGGTCACTGATTGTCGCTCTAACCCTTTCGCTGCCAGCCTACCTGGAGTTTTTGTCACCCTTTGTTGCCAGACCATTTTGCGCTATTTTGCGCTCCCCATGTTCGAATGTGATTTTTGAAGGGATTCCCAGGAATTTCCCAGGAAAATGATATATTTTTCTGTCAGCATAGTCTGGGCCTTAACATGAAATGTCTTGTTTGTCATTTTTTTGGTGTATTCTCAATATTTTCGGGTGAAATATGTGAAAAAAAGAAAAAAAAATCTATTTTTTACAATTTGTAGTTTTTTTTGTAATAAAAAATGTAAGTTTGTCAAAGAAATGTTATTGCGTGTGAAATCCCAATTTCTCCCGGGTTACAGCGGTACCACATATGTATAGGTAGACACCCTTTCCTGCCCAGGAGACTCCCCCAAACTGAAACAGCGCTTTAGGGGATTTTCAGATAAAATACAACTATGCTATGCTCTATGCGCACCTTGCAGTTTTTCCAGAAAAACAACCCTTTACATTTGAAATACTCCCAACAAACGATATATTCTCTGGAAGTAAACACCTCAAGCTTTCTAGGTGTACCAGGCTTGTTAATGTGGCCACAGTTTTCTGGAAGTAATCCCTTAATGTAATCTTTGGTTGCAAAGAGTTTCCCTAAAAAAAGGATAAAAAAGCAGAATCAATGTCACATTTTCCTAAAAAAAACTATATACCAACAAGAAAAAGCAACATCCCCCGAACAGAACGATACCCAACATGCATAGCTACTGTCAGACGAAGTGCGCACCTTGCGAATTTTCAACCAAAATAACCCTTTACATTTGGAATATCCCCCATAAACCATATATTCCCTGAAAGTACACATGTTAAGCTTTCTAAGCATACCCAGCTTGTTGTAGTGGGCTCATCTTTCTGGAATTAATCCATCAAAGAATTCTTTGGTTGCACAGGGTTTCCCTAAAAATGTATAAAAAAGCTGAATAAAAAACACCTTTTCCTAAAATATAAATATGCAAACAAGAAAAAACATGCTAAGTCTGAAAGCGCAAGGTCCCCCTTACAGTACAATACCCAACATGCATAGCTACTTTTAACCCTTTTAATTGCCAGCCTACTTGAGATTTTGTCACCCTCTGTTGACAGGTTTCCCCATTTTGTGCCATTTTGCGCCATTTTTTCTGGAATTTTCAGGAAAATTATATATATTTTTTTTGCAGCAGATTTTAGGCTTTAACATGAAATGTCTTGTTTGTAAATTTTATTCTGTTTTTTACAATATTATTAAGTAAAAAAAATTAAATACATTTTTTTAAATTGCCTTCTTTATTTTAAATAAAAAATGTATTTTATTAAAGAAAACCATATTGCATGTGAAAGCCCCATTTCTACCGATTAGAACGATACCACATATTTATCGGTAGCCCCCTGTTCCTGCCCAGGAGACTCCCCAAACTGAAACAAGTACTTTATAACATTTACAAATAAAATACAACTACCATCCACACTACAAAGGGTTAAATGACATGGGGTCCCCCTAACCAGCCCGGGACCAGCTATGCAGGGCTTGTAGGAACAGGGCGCAGGGGCCAGCTTTTGTGGCCCCTGGCCCTGCAGGCCTCCATGCCTTGGTCTACTAGTCCCCATAACTTTTGCTCGGGCTAGTTTTGCTTGGATAGGGGGAACCCCACACTGTTTTATTAATCATGTTTGAGGGTTTAACCTTTAAAAATTAAAAAAAAAAAGGTCTGGGGTCCCCCCTTCTGCAGAGGGGGTCTTTATGTCAGCGTTTAACCCTTAATTTTTTCGACAAACGACAGGGGGAAACCCTTTTTTTTGAGAATTATTTTTGAGCGCTAAAAATAAAAATATTAAACAACTGGTGTGGAGTGCCCCCTATCCAAGTAAAACCAACCCAGGCACCAGATATGGGAGCTGGTAGATCAGGGCACAGAGGACGAAAGGCCGGCCCGCAGCTCTAAAGGCTACCAACCCTTTTGGGCAGCAGGCTCTTCTGCACCCCCTGGGTTTTGGGGATGCAGGTAATTGGGGCAGGAGGTTATGGCAAGTCACCCACTTGCTGACTTGTCAGCCCCTCCTGCCCTATGAACTGGTATAGAGTGCATAGAGTATATTTATAAAATGTAAATAAAAAAACACACAGTGAAAAAATATTTTGTTATTATTTTTTCTCTAATACCTACCTCTAGAAATGAGTGAACTGGTTCGTCAGAACACAAGTTCGTTCCTAATTGCCGGAAAAATTCAATTCAGCATGAAACCGAATTTTTGGGAGTTCGTGCCAACCGAATTTTCCCAGAAATTTACTGGCACCTCGGGCGGTGGGTAAAAAAAAAAAAAAAAAAACTCACCACCATCCTAGTTCCAGTGCCACGCTTGGATTCAGTGCGCGCGGAGGAAGCTGACTTGCACAGCTGACAGTGCGGCCTGCCTCCCCCGCTCCCACTGTACTGTGTGACATGCCGGCTTCCCTGTTGGCCTGGTCCAGTGGCTGGTTGGAAAGGCAAGTTGGCTTGCAAGGTAACTTACGCCCGCAGCCAGCCTCTGGACCAGAACGGCGGGAAGGCGGCATGTAGCTAACTGTGCGATATACACAGCACAGTGGGACGTGGCAGAAGTCGGCTTGCACAGCTGACAGTGTGGCCGGCCTCCCCCGCTCCCACTGTGCTGTGTGAGATGAGCGATTATCAAAGGTTCGAATTTCTTGGAGAAATTGGGCGAATCGCCCAAATCACATTTTTAGGAAGTTCGCTCACCTCTACTTATCTCTACTTAATCCCTGTGTCCTGCGTCATCCGCCACTGATGTCACTATGCCAGAAGCACATGGTTTCTGCCGACCTCTCCAGCTTCTGACATCTTACTCCCTGCAACAGGGAGGGGCTATTTATACCAGCAGAGTGAGCTGATATCAGCTTACTCCCAGTTTAAATAACACCTCCCTGTGGTGGGAAGCAAGATGCCTGGAGCCGAACCGGGGCTTGGATTTCTGCGGTGAGTGCCGGGCAGAGACCGGAAGATGAGGACATCACCTGGCGCTGAAACGGGGATGGAGGTAAGCTTGCTTTTTTTGCTGTGTAATAAAAAACAAATTTGTTAAAACTTTGATTCATTTGTGGAGGGAATTCATTGAATCGCTCAAATCGAACTTTCAAAACGTTCACTCATCTCTACTCTTAGCATTTCATGACATCTTTCTAACTCATAGAGAATCTTTCCCAAACTACAGAAAATATTTAGAAAATGTTGTTTCCTAACTTAGAGGATATATTCTCTAACTTACTGTACATGGGGACTTTCATAACTGACATACAGGCTTTCAAATAAATTCAAGTAAAGTTCCCAAATTTTTCCTGAGTTTCCCAGGTTTTTCCCGACTATCCAACTCACTCAAAAAGGATTTTGTCATGCCGCGCTTACCTGTGGCCCGTTTCCCGCTGTGTTCTCGGGCAGTGCAGGTGGCTGGCCGAAGCTTCTCCTGCCCTGCAGCCGATCCTGCGTCATGCCCAGCTTGGTCGAGCGCCCTCCTCTCTCTCCTCCTGTGTTCCTGCTCGTGCTCGCACGTGCGAGCACAGTTAATTTGCTTAAAGGGACCAATCCCTTTTCAATATGTGCTGGATGAAACGCCCATCAAAGTGCAAACTGGGCAATCGTCCCAGAGTTTAGTCTATACCCCAATCACGGTCATACTTCCCCTGTCCAATCCGGTCGGGTTCAGTCCTATAAAGGCATTACCTCCTCAGTGTGTCAGTGCCCGTTATAGCGTTTAGCTGGCTTTGTTATTTTTCCTGTGATTTCCTGTACATATCTTTATTGACCATTTGTCTGAATCCCGACCACGTCTCCGTCTTATCACTTTGTACTGCACAGCTCTCCTACCTCCTGGTGTGACCCTCGACTTGACGTCCGACTGTTCCAGTACTTACCTGTTTCCAAAGAACTCAAACAGTTTCCAGTACTTACCTAGTGCCCAGTCTGACCTTCGGTTTATCTGTCTTCACTTCCCGTCAGCTTACAATCTTTGAGCCATTAAGTCCTGGGGGCAACCGTGTCCGGCGAGGGTTGTATAGCGTCCCGGCAAGCGGGGGCTTGTCTATAGGTAAAGCTGGCTGTGGAGATTGGGGGTTGTAGGCTCACAACGAAGAAAGGTGTTCTCGAGGTCTAGTATAGAAAAGCCAGCCAGCGTTAAAGTGGACCAACACCCAGAGGTGATCGGCCCGGGAATTTATAAGATTCCCGGGTCGATCACCTCCCTCACCGCGGGGCATCCGAGATCGGGATGTCCCGCGGGGTGAAAGCCCCCAAAAGCCCAAAAAAACCTTACCTTATCGTCGACGGATCAGCCGCCGCCACCTCCCGCACGCCCCTCTAGCAGTGCGCCCTGTAAGAGGGACATGCGGGAGGCGGCGGCTTGTCCGTCGCTTGTCCGTCGCCGAAAAGGTACGTTTTTTGGGGCTTTTGGGGGGGGGGGGGTGGACCAACACCCAGGATAGTGAAAATCCTGGGTGTTGGTCCACTTTAAAAGTCCAAATTTTATTCCAAAGATTTGAAAAGTCATCCAAAAATACAGGGCGGTTGATAAAGCAATAAATGGAAGAATCCTTACTCATATTCTTGGGGTCTGACAGATTTCCTTTCAGTTGGGTATGATCCTCTTGGAATAAAAAAAACTATAATAAGAAAAAATGATATAATTGAAGCATTTTCTAAGGAGCCCCTCAAGAATCAAACCCTCTGTGTAACACGCAGGATACTGTTAGCGCTGGTCGAGTTTTTTTCTCACGTCAATCATCACGCGTGTTTGTCAAAAGCCACTTGGGCTTGCTATATTTTATTATTTCCATATTGGCCTTAGTAAATATGCCCGCTTTAACCTCCCGCCCCTTAATAGACCTCCTGAGAGTTGACATTTCAGAAACTAATCCGGAACTTTCTTGGCACATCACATTCACCATTCTCTCCAATATTCTGCCAGCAAGTCTCATCCTCATAATCTGCTATCCCAATGTCTAAGGTGGCACAAAGAGAATCAGCGTGGATCTCTAAAGTCAAACAGAGTTAGGATCAAGTAAATCCCCCAGTAAAGAAGAGGCTGTAAATATGGTGCAGATTCTATAGCTGTATCACGATTTGTCTTACTGGCTTTGGATGAATGTCATTCTCCGGGTCTGATTCTACAGCTCGTCATGATTCAAATGTGAATGAACAGGAACTCACATACAAATCTTTATCTCGATGTGATTTAGTTACCAGTAGCTCCGGCTCCACAAAAACTAACAGCTCAAAGCTAGAGATGAGCAATTTCATACAAACAAAATTCAGAAATCCATCCCAGTTATCTAAAGATGTGGGTCCCATATGGACCTGAAACTTTATCCAACTAAAATGGCACAAAAACTCAAGTCACCATGTGGAGAGACCCATTATAGGCTTAATATAAGGGGGTTTATAAACAATGCATGGAGAAACCATGGGAACCCCGGAGTGTAATATGATATAAATGATCCGCATGTAACCACATTACCACCACAAAAGTGAATTTTATTACAGAAGTTAAAACATGTAAATTATTCATTTTATTGCAGAGGTTAAAAAAATGTAATGCAACCAGGAAATGATTAAGAGCCTTCAGCGTCACACTGTTCCCCTTTCTGGCCTCTTTAAAGTGGACCAAAACCCACCACGATCGGCCTGAGAATCTATAAGATTCCCGGGCCGATCGATTCCCTTAGGGTCTATGACATCACAGCAGCTGAATGGAGTGGGTCACTAGTTCCATCCCTGCTCACCTCCAGCTGGGGGCATGCCCGGGCCGGCCAATCACGAATGGCTGCCCCAGGTATGCATCTAGCTAAAGGTATAGAGAGGACGAGACCTGCGCATGTGTCATTGGAACGAGGTTAGGTGAGTGGGTGTGGTGACTTAAAGGGGTTTCACACAGTGGAGCACACTACTTTGGGATGCCACAGGTGATGACATTGGGCAGCCATATGGGCGATTCCTGGACAATTCCTTATGCTATAGACGGACAATGCCAGGATGCCCCTCTTTGTGAAATCCCCTGCCTCCCACAGCACATAAGCAAGCCACGGCTACATCCCTAAAAATGTAAAAAAGTGTAAATATTGTATTTGGCTATACAACATTTGTCTATGGTTAGGGTCCCCAGACACAACTTTGAATGGGGCCCCAGAAATGATAAGCCCCGCCCCTGCTGATAGGTATCTGTTTGACAGTTTTTACAGATGGGGTCTTGTACCTGCAGCCTGAGGGCAAGAGCTTGAATAGATGAAGACCTGTGTAGGATGGGTCCCTCCGATTTTTTTTTTCTAATTTTTCTCCTCCAAAACCTAGGTGCGTCTTATAGGCAGGTGTGTTTTAAGGCGAAAAATACTGTAGATGACAATATATTGCTTATGCCTGTATCATGAATTTGGGTGTTTGGCACTAAAAGTCATTGGTGCAGACTTTTTCATTTTATTTTCTACACTGGATGTGATGACTTTCTATTTTGGTGAGCTGGGAACATTTCCTCATAAGAGTCGCTTCTTTTAAATTGAATACATATCACGTTTAATAAACTTTCCCCACTGGCTATATTCTACTTTTACCAAAAAATAAAAGTGTCTTGGTTTACGAAAAAAAACAAACATTTCAATAAATTCTTCTCCTCTTGTAGAATGTTCCATCCCTAGGGATGGGTCCCTCGTGATGTTTTTTGCACGTGAGACAAGTCTGCATGTGAGATCTAGAGATGGGAGATGTTGACCCACTTGACCCAACGTCGGGCCATACAGAATTGCTTCCTTATGTGGCACCTCCCTGAATCTGAGGTCAACAGTCGCTCATTCTAGTGTAGTGAGATACGTTCCTCCTTTTCAAAGGGGGGTCAGTTTTTCAGCTGCTCCATTTGAAGTAGCATTTCCGGGAAGGCGAAGAGTGAGGCTTCTTGGTTTACTTGTGCAGTATGTAGTGGTTGACTTTGATGTTGTACTGGGTACAACGTTTCAGGAAGATGCACGGTCTGTTGGGCAACGTTGCTATTTGTCACGATGTCGGCCGGCAATATACGCACAGTTAGTATATATCGTATTTTTGCACTATAAGACGCACTTATTTTTTCCCCAAAAGTGGGGTGAAATGTCAGCGTGTCTTGTCGGGCGACTGCAAAAAGAAAAAAACAAAAAACAAAAAACTTACATTCCCAAGTCCCACACCTCAGCAGCCGACTCCTTCCAACATAAAAACACACACAGGCACATACATACATACATTAGCGGCTACCGCTGCCCTCGCCGCTGCCACCGCCTCAGCAGCTGCCCCTATAGCTGTCGCTGCCTACCGGCCACTACCACGGGTTCCTGTTCAGGAAAACTGAGGGGGCATGGCCTGTGACTGACTGTTGGAAGGAGTTACAGCCCACGCCCACTCGGAAGTCGGATCCAGCGGGAGCGTGAGGTGCTCGGTAGCGTCGGCTACAGGGACCGGGAATTGGCGGTGCTGGTGATTGTTGCGGCAGCGGACGTCAGTAAGGAAAGTGTGAGAGTGTGTGTGAGAGAGACGGCTGCTGGGGAATGTGTTTTTCGGGGGTGGGCGCATGCTGCACACTGTATTTTGGATGCCCGCACACTGCCTGTAATTTGGGATGCCACTCACTGCCTTTAATGTGGGACACTGCCTGTAATGTGGGATCTGTAATGGTGTGATTGGGGGAATTCTGCACACTATCTATAATAGGGTGATTGGGAGGGGGTATTTTAGCACACCATTTGGTTCAGAATATTTTTTTTCTAGTTTTTCTCCTCCAAATACTGTGTACGTCTTATAGACAGGTGCGTCTCATAGGGCGAAGAATACTGTAGCTGACAATGTATTGCTTATCATGAATTTGGGAGTTTGCCCCAAAAGTCATTGGCACAGACTTTTTCATTGTATTTTCTACACTGGATGTGTAGTTCTGCGTTCTATATTGGTGAGCTGGGAACATTTCCATATAAGAGTCGCTTCTTTTAGATTGAATACATATAATGTTAATAAACTTTTCCCACTGGCTATATTCTACTTTTACAAAAAATATAAAAGTTTCTTGGCTTACAAGAAAAAAAACAAAATTTCAATAAATACTTCTTCTTCTTCTAGAACGTTCCTTCCCCTTAACTAATGGCGGAGTTTTGGGAACACATATAACTACGTATAGCATTCCAAAGCCAATTAGGCACTTTTTAAAGATAGAAAACTTGAATATTTTCACAGTGTTTTAATGAACCAGATTCTCCTGCAACGAGAAAAAAAAAAAAGGCTCACGCACATTTTTCTTTCGCCTCATGTGGCCCCTCTACGATCCTCCCATTCCTCTGTGTAGGCTGCTGTGCGCTGTGTCAACAGCGATGTTACCGTACAGATGCTTTGAAAATTCCGGGGACGTGACAAAATATTATGGCGGTAATTAGCTCTGGCATCTGCTTGGCGTTTCATGCCCGCGCAGATTTCCGCCCCATTGCACGGGGTGCCAGTTACTGTAAATGTGATGAATGAAGATCCTGCTCAACTTCAGGATTTACGCGTTAACATCAAAACCCATCAAAAGAACACAAACTCAAGTTAACTTTTAATGCCGTTGCTACGAAACGGTCTGCCAACAGAAATTCCTTGATCGACCAGTTGTGTCTTCTTTTAATAAAAAGAGATGGATTTGCTAACAAAGTAAGGATAAGACGTAGAGATGTGACATTGATTTAATGGCGGCGTGCCGGAGAGCTCCGTGACACAGAGGAGCCGGCGCCTCTTGTAAATGTTAAGTCGGTGAAGGCTCATCCTAATTTGATTGAGGTGTTCAGTCAGGCTGACGGATTTGGGCCCCGGAGAAGAACAAGAGGTTAAGCACGATGTTGTGGGGGGAGGTTCTCTCCGTTATTCTCGAACAGATGTCGCGCAGTCGGCTGGCTCTGTGTTGACAAATGAGGGGTAAAATTGAAGTTGTGCGATAAAACTAGCTTCAAGTTTGGAGGGACTTTGGAAAACGTGACTGACTGTAGGCAGTAAATTAGCCGGGACAATGCCACCGTGCCGCACTGCTTTGGGGCCAGTTGGGCTGCTGCTTTTAACACCCACATTCAATCCCTGGCCACTTAGTCTCCCTCTCAGCCTCCTATACCCAGCCTCATGTTATCCACAAGGCCCCCCATGCTATAACTCCGGCATCATGGACCAGGGGCTTGTAAAATCCATCCAATTTCTGCCCACTTAGTCTGCCTCTCAGCCTCCTGTACCCATTCCCACTGTACCCACAAGCCAAAGAACCCCAGCCCCAATGTTACAGCCCTGGAATCATGGTTGGGGGGCCTTAGCAAGGATGTTTCCGGACAGCCAGGGGCTGAATTTTGGCCCCAGTCCGCCACTGGCCGTAGCCACTCTATGAAATGTAAGAAATGGCAAGCTGCTCCAACGTAGCATAGGGAACTGAAGTGGTTGGAGCAAAAGTGGGGCAATCCAGCAATAAAATCGACCCACACTCTAATCCGCAGGGGCACACTGGCCATAGGAAGACCCAGGACAATTCCCAGTGGGCCGCACTGCTTTGTGGCCAGTTAGGTTGCTGCTATTAAAACCCACATTCAATCCCTGCCATCCTAGTCTCCCTCTCAGCCCCCTGTACCTGGCCCCACTGTACCCACAAGCCAGCCCCCAATGCTATAACCCTGGCATCATGGTGGGGGGACCTTAACAAGGATGCCTCAGGCCGGCCAGGGGCTAGAAAGTCCTGGGCTGATTTCTGGCCCCAATCCACCACTGACCGTAGCCAGTGAGTGACTATATACAAGTGAATTACAAACTAAGGAGCAGTGAAGTACACGTGCCCGGTGTGGTGATCTGCCCTAAACTCAGCACCTGGGGAGAAATTGGGGGTTAGGTGCCTTGCTCAAGGGCACTTCAGTCATGTACCATGGCTGGAATCGAACCTGCCATCTTCCGGTCACAAGCCCGTATCCCTGCCTCTAGGCCATAACTGCCCCTTTCTTGGAGAAATTCTGTGAACTGTCCAAATCAAACTTTTAGGAAGTTTGAACATATCTAAATGCAACCCACTGGGTATTTTTCTAATGCTCCCTATGGCCAGTCCACCCCTGCTTGTAAGACAGCCTTTACAAGGCACTGGTGCGCCCTCACCTGGAATATGGCGTCCAGTTCTGGGCGCTCATTCATAGAAAGGACGCTCTGACTATGGAAAGGGAGCAGAGGAGCCACCAAACTAATAAGAGGAATGAAGGATCTTAGTTATGAGGAAAGATTACGGGAATTAAATCTGTTTAGTCTTGAGAGGAGACGACTGAGGGGGGACATGATTAACTTGTATAAATATATAAATGGTCCATACAAAAAATATGGGGGAACACTATTTCAGGTAAAATCCTCTCTAAAGACAAGGGGGCACTGCCTCCGACTGGAAAAAAAAGAAATTTAGGCCCTTATTTAACAAGGGATAGCGACAGGTAGCGACTGGTGAGCGGCCGGTAATGACGGGCCCCGCCACGAGAACGCCGGCTCCCCACCACAATCACACATTTATCAAGCCGATCCTGCTTAGCGACTGAGAGAGCGCCATATAGCGACTCATTCATCATTATTCCAACCTCAGCCCACAGCGCCAGCGTCCGACCTTGAACAGCGACAGGTATGACCTCTCGCTACCTGGCGCTCTCCAATGCATTTCAATGGAACAATCTTTAAATATTCATAATTAATTGTTATTCATTCTTTTGTTTTAAATGTGAAAAATTCTGTGACCACTTCTGCCATTTTAAATAATTTTTTTAAGGTAAAAAAAAAAAAAAAAAAAAAAATTGTGCAGAATTGATATTACAGGTCTGATATTAATGTATTCATATTACAAAATTATTTTAAAAACTTGTTTTTTTTTGTTTCCAAAAATATGGTTGTTTTGGGGTTAAAAAACTACTTTTAACCCATCGCCGCCAGCGCTCTGGGGTTTAAACATGCATTTCACAGCGCGAGAATTTTTTGAGCGTGATTTGTTAATGAATATGGTGGAAGCCGGTCGCTCTGACCAGTCGCTATCATGCGCTCCCATACAGCGCGGAACCTGTCAAATAGCGACTCCTCACCCAATATTCAACATTATGGCAAACCGACTGAGTCGCTATCAACTACCGAACAACGGCCAAGCACAGCGACTACTAGCGGGCGCTCTGAAAATGCCGCTACAGTCGCTACCTGCCGCTATTAATGAATCGGCCTCCCCGTCTCCGGAGGCGACAATCATTTTTTACCATAAGAACTATAAATCTATGGAATAGCCTCCCACAGAAGCTTGTTACAGCATCAACCGCTGACAGCTTCAAAAAAAGGATTAGATGCTTATTTAGAAGAAAATAACATTAACAGTTACTATTAGCAATTATCAGTAAAAAAAACAAAAAATAAAATGAAACATAACTTCCCCTGCCCCAACACCCTTGGTTGAAGTTGATGGACATATGTCTTTTTTCAACCCTATTAACTATGTAACTATGGGCCTTATTTATCAAGCGATAGCGCCAGGTAGTGTCTGACGAGCGCCAGGTACCGCCAGCTAACGGCGGCTACCGACTCAAGTACGCCCGGCGGCGGTCACAATGACGCATTTATCACGCTAAATGAGGCTAGCGCCGGCGAGAGCGACAGCTAGCGCGGGATTCATCATGTAGCCGACTGCAACGAACAGCGACGCTGCTAATCCCATCACAGCGCCAGGTATGACCTGTCGCTCCCTGGAGATGTCCAATGCATTTCAATGGAGCAATCTTTAATTAATCATAATTAATTCCTATTAATGTTTATTTTTTTTTTTTTATGTAAAAAATTCTGTGAGCACTTCTGCAATGTTAGGATTTTTTTTTAAGGTAAAAAAAATAAAAAATAAAAATTGTGTAGAATTGATATTACAGGTCTGACATTAATGTATTCATATTACAAAATGTTTATAAAAACTTGTATAATTTTACAATCAGAAAAATATGGTTGTTTGGGGGTTAAAAACTATTTTACACCCATCGCCGCCAGCGCACTGGGGTTTAAACAAGGAATTCACAGCGCGAAAAAATTCGGAGCGTGTTTTGTTAATGAATCTGCAGCAAGCCGTTCGCTCTGGCCATTCGCTGTCAGGCGCACCCATACAACGCGGAACCTGTGAAACAGCGACCCCCCAGCCCGTATTCAACATTACCGCACACCGACTGAGTCGCTGTCAACAAGCAAACCCCGGCCAAGCACAGCGAATACTAGCTGGCGCTGAGAAAATCACGCTACTGGCGCTCATCTGTCGCTACCTGGCGCTATTAATGAATCGGCCTCCCCGTAACAGTATCTGTAGTCTCTTCAGTAAAAGATTTATATTTATTTATACAGGTTGCCATGTTTTTCTCGTCATCGCGCACTCTGTGACTGTTCCCTTTAACTTCCTTTTTATATTGTTATATTATAAATAATTGCAACCTATAATATTGTATTACAAAAAAATTGTTTCAAAGTCTCCACATTCTCGGCTCTTCCAAAACAATTACCTGTCTTTTGCTGTAACAAGGCTCATTAAACTTCATCCTGAAAGCGTCACCTCTCCATTCTGCGATAATTGCTCGGGCATCATATTATCTAGGTGTACGGTATCTTATTTAGCGTTGCCTGGAAACAACACAATGTAAGTCAATGTTCGTATTATTAAGACACCGGGACCTGATGGCTATTAAGTGGTCAGCGGAGTTAAATACCGTAGAAGGTCCCGAGGTTATCTTTCACCAGCAAAATTTGCGTTCTTCAAACGTTTTTCGGATACCATGCGTTTGTTTGTTCGGTTGGGTTTTCGAAACCCTAAGAGCATCGAAGTTTCCAGAACTTTGCTTAGGGGGTTATTTTAGAACGAATAGTGCCAGGTAGTGCCTCATAGCGACAGGCAGCGTCTGGTGAACGCCGAGCGCTGTACCACATTTAAGAAAGTGAATCTGGTGAGCGCCTCTAACAGCGCCATGTAGTGTCACATGTATTATTACAGGCAGCTCAGCGTATAGCGTCAGTGCTCTAGCTTCCAGAGCCTGGTATTACCTGTCGCTCAGTGTCGCTCTCCCATACATTTCAATGGCCGTTCATTTGCTTGTGTTTAAATAACTTGGGCCCTTATTTATGAAGGAATAGCGACAGGTAGCGACTGGTGAGCGGCCGGTAATGACGGGCACCGCCACGAGAACGCCGGCTCCCCACCACAATCACACATTTATCAAGCCAATCCTGCTTAGCGACTGAGATAGCGCCATATAGCGACTCATTCATCATTATTCCAGCCTCAGCCCACAGCGCCAGCGTCCGACCTTGAACAGCGACAGGTATGACCTCTCGCTACCTGGTGCTCTCCAATGCATTTCAATGGAACAATCTTTAAATATTAATAATTAATTGTCATTATTTGTTATTTTATTATTTTTAAATGTGAAAAATTCTGTGACCACTTCTGCCATTTTAGAGGTTTTAAGGTAAAAAAAATTAAAAATAAAAATTGTACAGAATTGATATTACAGGTCTGATATTAATGTATTCATATTACAAAATTATTTAAAAAACTTCTTTTAACCCATCGCCGCCAGCGCTCTGGGGTTTAAACAAGCATTTCACAGCGCGAGAATTTTTGGAGCGTGATTTGTTAATGAATATGGTGGGAGCCGGTCGCTAGGGCCAGTCGCTATCATGCGCTCCCATACAGCGTGGAACCTGTCAAATAGCGACTCCTCACCCAATATTCAACATTACGGCACACCGACTGAGTCGCTATCAACTACCGAACAACGGCCAAGCACAGCGACTACTAGCGGGCGCTCTGAAATTGCCGCTACAGTCGCTCAACTGTCGCTCAACTGTCGCTACCTGCCGCTATTAATGAATCGGCCTCTTAGGGCTTTATTCATGAAGGTATAGTGCCTGGTAGCGCCTGTACAGCGGCAGGTAGCGGCGGGTGAACGCCGGAGATGACAGCAATTACACATTTATGAAGCCAAATCTGGTGAGCGACTGGAACAACGCCATGTAGCGTCTGATTCATCATTATCCCAGGCTCAGCGTACAGTGCCTGCATTCATCCTTGCAGAGCGCCACGTCTTACCTGTCACTACCCGGCGCTCTCCCATACATTTCTATGGATGTTTCTTAAATCCATTTCCTCATCCCATTTTTTTTTTCAACAAAATCTCTAAACTTCTGACATGTGTCCTGGCCTAGAAAATTACATTTTTGAAAACTTTTTGGATTAATAATATTTTTATGCAGAATTGTCCTTACATGTCTGATATTTAAGAGTTCATGTTACAATGTTATAACAATGTCATTCCATGTGTTTTCGCTTTGTTATTAGCGGATATGTGTTCAAAAACAGACTTTAATCACACAGCCTCTGGCGCTATGGGCTACAACTACATGATTTTGAGCACCGGCGATGTTTGAGCCTATTTTTTTGATGAATGTGGTGTGAGTCGGAGCTGGTGCTACCGTTCGCTCCCATACAGAGCTGTACTGGTTTTTGTTTTCATGCTACATCATGTTTGTTTTCATGCTCATCACCTACAAAGCTCTCTCTAACCAGGCCCCTTCATACATTTCATCTCTGATCCAGCATTACCAACCAAAGCGCAACCTCCGCTCCGCCTCTGACATTCTCCTGTCCTCCTCCCTGATTACCTCCTCGCACTCCCGCCTTCAAGACTTCTCCCGTGCCTCCCCACTTCTCTGGAATGCACTCCCCCGCTCGATCCACCACTCTCCATCACTCCAAGCCTTTAAAAGTGCCCTCAAAACTCACTTCTTCAGACAAGCATATGACCTGGCTTAAGCAACTCCTATAACCTTCAATGGCACATGCAGCCATACTCAAGCTCTACCACTTGTGACCCCGCCCCCTTTGTCTCCACCCCCATCCTTTAGACTGTAAGCTCGCAAGGGCAGGGCACTCCTCCCTATTGTCTCCTGTGCTCACAACACTTGGTTTTAACCCGTGGCATCTAATTTTGTATTGTTCTCTGTGCTATATGTTTTACCTTGTCTGTATTCTTAACTTGTAAAGCGCTACGGAAGTTGATGGCGCTATATAAATAAACAATAATAATAATATTAATAATACTGGTGTTATAGCGACTCACATATCATATTCATCAATGCCAGCCAGCGACTGAGGCGCTCTGAAACAAAGATCCATGGCTGAGCGCAGCGACTACTAGCGGGCGCTCTGATCCGTCGCTACCTGGCGTTAGTAATGAATCAGCCTGATAGACATGCGCACAACGGAGACCAGCAATCAAACGGTAAGACAACAATCTTGGAAAAAAACAATCAACAAATTCATTCCCCGCAGGTAATAATAATAAGATGGAGGATGAAATAAGCTGCAGCCCGATCACCCTCTAAGGCTGCACAGCTCCCCGAAAATTCCCCTGACCAGTCCCGCTCCTGATTGTCACTATTATCTTTCTGTAGGTGACAAAAAAGCTGAAGAAACGCAGAGGCTGAGGCTGAAAATATGTTCTGCGAAAATGAAGACTAGCAATCAACAAATCAAGCCTCACAGAATTCTAAGGCAGATGTCTGCAAAGATTTGTGCGGAACTTGGCTCAAAACATTTCAACGTGAAGCTCATCACTAGCTCAAACTTTGTTTTGTTGTGTTTATTACGTAAATAGAAGAGTTTATAAAAAAAAGAAAGATGATTGAACTATAGGCCGCCGGCGTCAGCACCTGGCAAGGCTGGGCAGCTGCCGGGGGCCCTTACCCTCCGGGGGGCCCACTGACAGGGCCGGATTTTGGGGTGTGTGACGGCGCTGGATAGGCAGCGGACTGGGAGGGCACCACCACAGATGAACGGATTCCACACAACTGGGCGTCTCAATTTAGGCCCTTATTTAACAAGGGATAGCGCCAGGTAGCGACTGGTGAGCGAACGGTAATGACGCTCACCGCCACGAGAACGCCGGCTCCCCACCACAATCACACATTTATCAAGCCGATCCTGCTTAGCGACTGACAGAGCGCCAGATAGCGACTCATTCATCATTATTCCAGCCTCAGCCCACAGCGCCAGCGTCCGACCTTGAACAGCGACAGGTATGACCTCTCGCTACCTGGCGCTCTCCAATGCATTTCAATGGAACAATCTTTAAATGGGGCGGTAAATTAGTTCCCAGGCCCTTAATAATGTTGATAATTTTGTATAAATAGTGATTGAGCTGCTCCCACCCCCCTTTGTTCTTTTGAATTGCCATGAGCACAAGCAGGGAGGAATTCAGCTAATATGGATTTCTCCCTGTGGAGTGTTCTAAAGGGAGGCTGGCTGCTTCCCAGGTGAGTAGCTCTCAGATATTTGTCTACATTGCATGTCCCAACTTTGGGGACTCAGAATTAAGAGTAGGGACCACACTAAACACAGAGTGCCTTGCCGGGGCGGTGTGGCTTCCACATGTATCTGCAGATATATGCAACCAAATCTCTGTCTTTCCACATAGCTAGACATGTTTGTTGCTTGATATTTAGTTGATGAGAGGGTTAAACTGGGCGGTAAATTAGTTCCCAGGCCCTGAATAATAATAATAATTTTGTATAAATAGTGATTGAGCTGCTTCCACCCCCCTTTGTTCTTTTAAATATTCATAATTAATTGTTAATAATTTTTTTTCTTTTTTTTTAATGTGAAAATTTCTGTTACCACTTCTGCCATGTTAGATATTTTTTTTAAGGTAAAAAAAAAATAAAAAAAAAATGTGCAGAATTGATATTACAGGTCTGATATTAATGGATTCATATTACAAAATGTTTTTATAAACTTGTTTTTTTTTGTTTCCAAAAATATGGATGTTTGGGGGTTAAAAACTACTTTTAACCCATCGCCGCCAGCGCTCTGTGGTTTAAACAAGCATTTCACTGCGCGAGAATTTTTTGAGCGTGATTTGTTAATGAATATGGTGGGAGCCGTTCGCTATGGCCATTCGCTATCATGCGCTCCCATACAGCGCGGAACCTGTCAAATAGCGACTCCTCACCCAATATTCAACATTACGGCAAACCGACTGAGTCGCTGTCAACTACCGAACAATGGCCAAGCACAGCGACTACTAGCGGGCGCTGTGAAAATACTGCTACAGTCGCTCATCTGTCGCTACCTGGCGCTATTAATGAATCGGCCTCTTTGATTCCACGGGAGGAAGTGCTGGGTTTTGTTCTGCTTTTAAGTTGCCCACCCCAGCTGATTTCCTATCCCTGGAGCATCCCAATCTGTGATACCCTACAGTGTGAAACCCCCTGGGATCGCTGACATACCCTCTATGCAAGCAATTCCACCCCTGGGTTTTGGTCCATTTTACAGGAGCATCTCAACCCCCCTGGTTTAGCCGTTAACTCAAACTGGCGATCCCACAGTGCATTCACCAGTTCCAGGAAAGTAAGGAACCGGGGGGGGGGGGGGGGTCACACACATGGGCATCCAAATCTAGATTCGTTAAGACTCCGAGGTCAGGTTTAACGGGGTTTGATGCGCTTCAAAGTAGACCAAAACTAGAGTTTGGGTCCTTAGGGGGCATCAAGATTTGGGACGTTCCTCAGTGATGTTATGCAACTCCTGGAGCCGGCCCTGTTTATGATGTACAACTTTAAGCATCATTCTTGCGGCTATAGCACCAGCTTCGGAGCCTTGGCATTCCTGTCTTACCTGGAGCTGTGCTGTGTACTACATTGACGCTAGCAGTCACTACGCCGATTGCTACTGCACTTAGGTATTGGTCGGCCTGTGTCAGCGCCTGTTGGACCCACCGGCCGATTATCCCAGCGCCAGTTGTCCCAGCACTCAACATCATGAATTTTTTCCTCCTTGAAATGTTTGGCGCTGTATTTTCCTGCATTTCTTCATTAGAGTTACAAGAAATCACTGCTGGAGACAAAGGGGACAAACGTTACAGTGCGTTTAGGCTGCGTTTTAGTTGTTGGTGTCCTAATTACGCATTGTTAAAGTGGAGCAAAACCCAGGATTTTGACTATTCTGTGTTTTGGTCTTTGCCCCCCGAGCGGGGGTGCCCCGCTGTGTGAAACCCCCCCAGGTCGACCAATCTCACATACCCGTTCCTGGTCCTAAGGCGCATGCGCAGCCCTAGTAGCTGGTCCAATGTGAGCAGATCCGAGCGTGCTGGCGGCTGCATCCCCTGCTACCCTTTATCAGGAGTGCCCTGCTAAAGGGATAGCGTGGATGCGGCCGCTGCTCGTGCATGTGCCGTTGGACTCGGTACGAAGGTGAGTTTTTTGGGTGACCTGGGGGTTTCACACAGGGGGGCATCTCCGAACGGTCCACAGTGGACCAAAACCCAGGATTTTGACTATCCTTGGTTTTGGTCCTTTCCGCCGGGCAACCCTGATTGCACTGATGCCAACTCATCTCTTCCCGGTCCTACGGCGCATGCTCGTCAGCGCGCTCGGATCCGCTCCGGCCCCTTCGCCCAGGAGCTCGTCTCACGTGAGACGATGCGAGCACTCTGACGGCTGCATCTCCTGCTACCCTTTAACAGGGAGCGGGCCTGCGCCAGCCATTCACAAATACCTGCCACAGGCACGTGCCCTGCTAAAGGGATGCGGCCACTGTTCGTGCATGCGCCGTTGGACCGGGAACAAGGTGAGGTTTCGGGTGACCTAGCGGGTTACACACAGTGGAGCACCCCCAATCGGTCCACTTTAAGCAAAAGCCATTAAAATCAATTTTAATAACACCCCCAAAAAATACATTTAGGCCCATCTAGGTCTTGAATCCTAGTCCCATATTGATTCTATAGGGGAAAACATCGGGAAGAGCTTTAGGTATCTGGAAAACCATACGTGGTTCTCATAGATGGGGCTGCCACGCCTTGGCTGGAAACACCCACTTCTTGGACTTCAAAGTGATTCTACACTCAGAAAGGGAGTTTATTTTGTCCCCATCTATCCCCAACCCAGCGTCCCAAAACAACACGTTATTTTGCTTTTTTTACTAGTGGACACTTTGAGTGTCTGGGCTCCACTTGGCAAATGAAGTTCAATGTGAAGGGGAGGCCGATTCATTAATAGCGGCAGGTAGCGACTGTAGCAGCATTTTGAGAGCGCCCGCTAGTAGTCGCTGTGCTTGGCCGTTGTTCGGTAGTTGAATGTTGGGTGAGGAGTCGCTATTTGACAGGTTCCGCGCTGTATGGGAGCGCATGACAGCGACTGGCCCTAGCGACCGGCTCCCACCATATTCATTAAAAAATCACGCTCAAAAAATTCTCGCGCAGTGAAATGCATGTTTAAACCCCAGAGCGCTGGCGGCGATGTGTTAAAAGTAGTTTTTTAACCCCCAAACAACCATATTTTTGGAAACCAAAAAGAAACAAGTTTTTTAAAATAATTTAGTAATATGAATACATTAATATCAGACCTGTAATATCAATTCTGTACATTTTTTTTCCCTTAAAAAAAATTATCTAAAATGGCAGAAGTGGTCACAGAATTTTTCACATTAAAAAAAACAAAAAAAATTAATAACAATTAATTATGAATATTTAAAGATTGTTCCATTTAAATGCATTGGAGAGCGCCAGGTAGCGAGAGGTCCTACCTGTCGCTGTTCAAGGTCGGACGCTGGCGCTGTGGGCTGAGGCTGGAATAATGATGAATGAGTCGCTATATGGCGCTATCTCAGTCGCTAAGCAGGATCGGCTTGATAAATGTGTGATTGCGGAGGGGAGCCGGCGTTCTCGTGGCGGGGCCCGTCATTACCGGCCGCTCACCAGTCGCTACCTGTGGCTATTCCTTCATAAATAAGGGCCTAAGTGTAAAGTCATGCACTTGTGGTCTAATAACCTAAAGGCCACACCTTAAAAAAATTTAGGCCCATTTAGGTCCTGAGTTTCCATTACTGACAAGTTCCAATGCAAGTTCTTTACAAATAAATCTGTTTAATATTATTTATAAGCATTAAACAATGCAATCCTATTCTGCCCGTTGTGCCCTATGGAGCAGCGGGTTTCATCTGGTGCTGCTTCAACCAGTGCGCCCGGCCCTGCAATATTTTCGGTATTACTGTTAAATAAGACGCTAGGTGGTGCCCACATCCATGTTGGAGTTTTTTTCTTTTTTAAATCCCATGCTGAGGCCAAAAAGTGGCGCTGTGTGGCGTTGACGCTTCTTAAATAAGGCTCCCAATATTGCCACTTCTGAAGGCTGGCCAAGCCAAACCATATGGGAATTATCAACGTTAACGTTAACACAGGCCAGTATCTAAAGCTCATCACCAGGGCCGGAGTATTAGGGGGGCACAAGGGGCATGTGCACCGTGGCCCCACCAATTGCCTGCAAAGGGGGCCTCCACCAACCTTTGGGTTATGGTCTGGTCCAGGAAGCTTTTCAGTCTTTGGTCTAACAGGCAGTGGGGCCAGCAACAATCTATCGGCAGCAGTAGGGGTCCCCTGCACCTGGGCAGGCAAAGTCACCACAGCACATGATGGAGAGTCTAGAGCAGCAAAGCCGCCGCCAGCGACGCTACAGTGATGGGTGCAGAGCTGTCACTGCACATAAGCCACCAAGCACAGCCGCTGGCAGCTCAATGCAGGGAACCAGCCGGGCGACTACACTACCCCCCACCCAGAATGGCAAAGCAGGAGTTCCCGAGCAGCACGCACCCGCACACGGGGGGCACAAGGGACTCCATCTAGCGCTCCAGTAAGTAGGCGGGTGCCAGACAACCACCAATCAGTTACTTGGCTGGACTTATGGAAAAAATACAGTATCTGGGGCCTCCACCAGATTCTGTGCCCAGGAGCCTCCACCACACTTAATCCGGCCCTGCTCATCACCATTGATTGTAGATTCGCAGTCTAGTCCAAGAGCTGAAAAAAAAAATTAAAAAATAACTGAGATGAAAATGTGAGGCAACTGCTACTGAGCTTGGGTTCTCCAGCCAGACGTCGCTCTGATTCTCTCCCTCATCTTTCCCCCGCTCTCACTCCACAGGTGAAAAACAAGCTGAAGGAAACACAGAGGCGTTCCGCCAGTGTCGTAAAGTGCAAGAAGATGTGGTGTAAAAAAAATGCAAAATAGTAAATCAACAAATCCATTGCTGTAAATAATAAAGCCTATTGCCCTGATGCAGAGCCTCCCCGTTCAGCTATCCCGTGCGTTTTCCCGTTGGTTTTGGGCTTTGATCGGGTCAGAAAATGGTGCTAAGTTGATTTTAGTGTGCGTTTATGCGCTCAGGTGTGCGCTCAGCCGCCTTTCCGATTGTCGGCTCGCAAGAGGCTGTTTTCTGGGAAAACGGACGGGTCGTTCATTGGTCTGTTTTTTTCAGTGATGCAGAGCCTTGATTTCCGATTGAAATCAGCCTAAAAAAACGTGGCCGCCGAGCCTTCACTTACGGCAAGTCTGACCAGCCGTATTGGAGCTCCGTGCTTTTTGGAAATGCATTCCTCTGTGGGCCAACATCAAAGGCGCCAGCTCCGCGGTCTGGTACTTATGAGCATGGCAGAAACCAGGCTGCACCGAACGCCATTGGACATCGATTGCATGCATGACGTTGACCTATTCGAGCTCACCCGCCTTAACCGTGTTTCTCTCCATGCCTTGTATAGCGAGCTGCGGCCATGGTTAGCCCCCACCACAAGAAAGGGGCATGCAATTGCAGGTATGACCAAATTGGTTGGCTGCCTGCAATTTTTGGCGAACGGCTCGTTCCAGAGACTGGGTGCCTTCTCCCTGGGGATGTCCCAGTCTACGCTGAGCCGCAGCCTAACCAAGTTTTTGGATGGCATGGTTACCCTGGCACAGAATTATTATTTTTTTCCCTCAAACAGGTGAAGCCTGGAATGCGGTTAAGCTGGGCTTTTATAACATAGCCGACATGCCCAACGTCATTGGTGCAATCGATTGTACACATGTCTCATTGATCCCCCCTGCTGACCAGGAATATCTGTTCAGGTATGTGGTTTGGGTCTGCTTTTTTTTTTTTTGTTTTTTCGTTTTTTTTTTTATTTTTTAAGCTTCCATAAAAAGTTTAAAAAAACATTTTAAAAAGTTAACAAAATTTTTTTACAAAGTTTCAATAAATTTTAAAGTAAAAAAGAAAAAAAAAAAAAGTTGGTGTGTTGTCTTTCCTGGCACTGTACATTCTCACAACATCATCACACATTTACATGTCACAAAAGGTTAATATATGGGACAATAAACAGAAAGAACAATAACAAAAAGAGATTAAGGTAAGCATTAAAGGCAAAGAAGAAAAACAAAAAGAGATTAAGGTCAGCATTAAAGGCAAAGAAGAAAAACAAAAAGAGATTAAGGTAAGCATTAAAGGCAAGGAAAAGTAAACAAAAAATAATTTAATAGTAAATTTAGATATGTGTCAAAGTGACAGTTTGTAGCATATGTACATTTACATGGAGGTTTAGAGATGTGCGCTGGCGTGGACCCAGATTGACAACAGGAAATCCATGGAGATGCAAGTATACGTGTCAAAAACAACAAAATTGGTGTGAAAAATGACACGGAAGGCAAGCAGGTACGTTAAAAAAACAAAGCAAAAAGGAGGAAAAAACGGAACGCCCGTGTGAACGTGAACTGAAGCCACGAGGAAATTGCATGCTCCCGAGAGGGGCAAAAAATGCTTCCCGATTGAAGACAAATTAACGGATCAGTTAGGGAGCCATTCCGACGGAGGCTCTGCATCACATTTGAGCCACGATTCAAACGGGACCCCCGGACAATCGGAAGGTTTTAAGGTCAGTTCAGGGGAGGCTCTGCATCAGGCCTTAAGTCTGCAAAATACAACCTGGAATCGGAGCTCATCACCAGCCAAGACTTTATTTTTATTTTTTGTATTATTGTAAAAAAAAAAAAAAAAATAGTTTGACCCCAATTTGGCTGCAAATTAAAGTTAGATTTGGATTATTCGCTGAAATTCAAAGAAATTTGATTAGTTCCTAATAACATTTTTAACATATCGCTAAGAAAAAAAAATTTGCCTTCCTCTATCCAGTGCTGGGTCATTGTTCTGCGGGTCTGCCTTCGGTCCTTGTGGCCACGGCAGTGACAACGCCTTCCCTGTACTCCACTTTATTCAGCAAGCTGGCTTTTCTTATTTCTTGATTCTGCTCAGTCCATCCTCCAGCCAGTGGCGGACTGGGGCTAAAAATCAGCCCTGGATTTTTACAGCCCCTGGCCGGCCGAGACATCCCTGTTGTGCCCCCTCCCAACTATGATTCTAGAGCTATAGCATTGGAGGTTGGGGTTTTTGAGGGTACAGTGGGGCTGGGTACAGGGGGGGGCTGAGAGGGAGACTAAGGGGGCAGGGATTGTAAGTGGGTGTTAAAAAGAAGCAGCCCAACTGGCGGCACCAAAGCAGTGCGGGCCACTGGCCATTGTCCCAGGTCTCCCTATGGCCAGTCTGCCCCTGTCTCCAGCGTTCAGTGCAGTCCTCATTCAACTTCATAGAAACATAGAAGGTTGACGGCAGAAGGAGACCATACGCTCCATCTAGTCTGCCCTTATGTGTATACTGTATGTTCTCTGTATCTTATGTATATACTGTATGTACTCTGTATCTTATGTGTATACTGTATGTTCTCTGTATCTTATGTATATACTGTATGTTCTCTGTATCTTATGTATATACTGTATGTTCTCTGTATCTTATGTGTATACTGTATGTTCTCTGTATCTTATGTGTATACTGTATGTTCTCTGTATCTTATGTATATACTGTATGTTCTCTGTATCTTATGTGTATACTGTATGTTCTCTGTATCTTATGTGTATACTGTATGTTCTCTGTATCTTATGTATATACTGTATGTTCTCTGTATCTTATGTGTATACTGTATGTTCTCTGTATCTTATGTATATACTGTATGTTCTCTGTATCTTATGTGTATACTGTATGTTCTCTGTATCTTATGTGTATACTGTATGTTCTCTGTATCTTATGTATATACTGTATGTTCTCTGTATCTTATGTAAATACTGTATGTTCTCTGTATCTTATGTGTATACTGTATGTTCTCTGTATCTTATGTATATACTGTATGTTCTCTGTATCTTATGTGTATACTGTATGTTATCTGTATCTTATGTATATACTGTATGTTCTCTGTATCTTATGTATATACTGTATGTTCTCTGTATCTTATGTGTATACTGTATGTTCTCTTTATCTTAGGATAGATGTGTGCTTATCCCAGGCATGTTCCAAGCATCTACTACTCTTTCTGTAAAATAATATTTTCTAACACTGCTCCTGATCTTCCCCCGACTAGCTTCAGGTTGGGCCCCTTGTTCTATCATTAAGTTTCTTCTTAAAAACACTTCCCTCCTGAACCTTATTCCCTCCTGTCACATATATAAAGGTCTCCATCATGTCCCCTCTCCCTTCTTTCCTCCAGACTGTACAGATTAAGTTCTTTAAGTCTCTCCTGATAAGTTTTAAGTTTAAGTCCTTCCACCATTTTCGTTGCCGGCCTTTGGACACGTTCTATTTGAATAATGTCTTTTTGCAGGTGAGGTCTCCAGAACTGCACACAGTATTCTAGCTGTGGCCTCACCAGGGCTCTATACAGCGGCATCACAACCTCCCTCTTCCTACTGGTGATGCCTCGAGCTATGCGGCCGAGCAGCCTGCTTGCTTTTCCCACTGCCTGGCTACACTGTCCACTCATCTTGCAGCTATCAGTAGTCAGTATCCATAAATCTCTCCTCCGAGGTCCTGGCTAACACAGTGCTGCCCATACGGTGCTCAGAGCAGGGATTCCTTCTACCCAAGTGCAGGATTTTACATTTAGAGACATTAAATTCTAGTTTCCACCGTTTTGACCATCTATCCAGTAAAGCTAAATCATTTTCCATGTTGCAGGCACCTCCAGGAATATCCTCCCTATTACTAACCTTCAGTTGGCGGAAGGCAGGTGATTACTGTAGCTGCTAGGCAGTGGTCAATATACACACAGGAGGATTGAGGTCTCCCCTCTTTAACCCGTGGCCCCCTATACTTTTACATCTGAAAGGCATGGCTCCAATGAAATCTCTTCCACGTCACTGTTGGGAGAAGGAGTAAGGTGGATCAATCCTGAGCACAGCCCTGTCATTTCCCCGTGCAAGGCAGTGGTCTTATAGTGGACCAAAACAATCCCGGGTGTGGGTCCTTGCCCTCTGTCTGAAACCGGGTCACCTGATATAACTCACCTTTCCAGGTCCTACGACTTTTATCCAATCAGCACACTCGTCAATTATGGCTAAGAATCGGCTAAGGACGAAATCTAGCCAAAAGCAGCCAAGCGGAGCTGGCTGCATCGGTGACTGCATCCCTGCTATCCTCTAACACGGTGCCTTCCCACCCCAGCCATTCACAAACATCTGGTGTGGGCCCGTGCCCAGCTAAAGGTATACAGAGGAGACAATCTCTACAGAGTCTTTTCCATCCCACGGCGCGATACTCACATCACATTGCCCTGTAAGCTGTCTAAGTTAAAACGTTAGGCTCATGACTGCTTCAAGGCCATGTGTCCCCAGCACCAGTAGGGCCTTCCCCAGAACTCCTCCACTGTGCTGTATGTGGGTAGGGGTGCTGGGAGGTCCCGGGGCAACTTGCAACTCATCACCGTGGGCCAGGCCATGGCCGTGGGACTTAGGGACACGGGCACTGAGACAACTCTTGTGATGACTCGTGATTGTACCCACCAGACTTCATCCCCGGAAAGACTGTCTCAGTCTCCAGGATTGTGGGAGGTGCATCGGCACTGCCCCTTGCAATTGTTTATTTGGACTGGGGTTCCAGGAGGGGTGTGTGGGAGGTGCCAGTGTATTGCTCTGGACAGACTTGGGATGTGGCCACTGAACCCCTAAGTCTGGTCCCCCGCACTGTGTACTCCAATGTGTGCAATTAATGTGAGTTGTGTAACCTGCCTGCGATAGGGAATGTGGAGGTAGGTAGTATAATGTGTGCTTCTTCCTCCTGGAGGAAGGAGGGTTATCCAACAGCTGTGGAGAGAACTGCGACTGAGATGATGGCTGTTCCAGGAGACATGGGACCCCTAGGTAGGATGGCATCTCAGGGTTGCTCCACCACTGGGTTGTCGGAGGGCCAGGCTGGTCTGTCTGGACTTGCAACTTGGAAGGGGGACAGGCATTACCTGAGACCACCACGACTCTATGGCCACTATCATGCATAGTGGGAGCGCTGGTAGCCCAGGGGACCCTAGGGGGTCTGATGGCTCCCTTGCTTTAAACCAAGTGGCCGCCAGGACGGAGACCCAGAGGGAGGTCCTGGGAAATGGACAGAGGATGGGATTTTCTGGTACCTCGGCCTGAGAAGACCAGCCCAGGACAAAAAGCAGTGGTGATTTGGGAAAGTGAGCTGCATGATCATAGGTGCTGGATTTATAGTTGGATCACGTGACCCGGCTTTCCTCATACCATCCAACTTTTCAAGATGGGAAAGAGGGACAATTAAGCCACACCCCCACCTTGAGGGATGGCTGAAGCCACACCCCCTCATTGAGGGATGGATAGGAGATAGGATGTAACAGTTACAACAATAGAAACATTTTGAATAGGAAAACTAATCATTTATTGATGCAGATCTGCATGTTACACCTCAACAGAAGGACAGAAGAACAACGAGGGACAGGGGGGAATGGGCTCAGGGAGGGACAGTCCCTCCAAATCAGGGACAGTTGGGGGGTATGCTTTCCCTGACAGTGGCATTTCAAATCAGGGTGCTCCAAGGCCAAGGAATCTGATGGCCCTGGAGCCTTACAGATTCTGGGGCTGCTTCTGGTCCACTTTAAGAAGAGAGAAATCTACCTCCCTCTGCGTAAATTGCCGGCAAGCTGACAATAGAGGACAACGCTGGATGGATTGTACTGGGTCAAGAAGAGGAACCAGATCACTGGAAGAAGAACAGTGATAATAATAATAGTGCAATAGTGGGCCATTGGGTGCCAACGCACACATGGAATTCCTTCTCCGCATTTTACCCACCCGTGCACTGTGAACAACACAACTCAGTGAACACACCAGTGAATAAACACCATGTTAGTGACTATACACAAGTGAATAACAATAAGGGGCAGTGACGTGCCCGGAGCGGTGGGCTGCCCTAAACTCAGCGCCTGGGGAGAAATTGGGGGTTAGGGGCCTCGCTCAAGGGCACTTCAGTCATGTCCCATGGTTGGGACTAGGGATGAGCGAATCGATCCGGACGAACCCGGATTCGATCCGAATTTCAGGAAAAATTCGATTCGGATCGAATCCGAATTTCCCCGCGATTCGATCACACGAAGTTTTCCTTTAACATCCATTCATTTACATTACAGGCATTCTAAGATGGCGGGCGGGACATGTCTGGACATGTATCCCGCGCCAGTGCAAGCTGGGGCAGTCACATGCAGCCTATCAGCAGCCAGCAAGCCCGGTGACGTCACACAGCGGTATTTAACGGCGGCCATCTTGCTTTTCCTCATTTCTCTATTGCATTCGTGAGAGACAGAACGCTGTGTAGCTGAGGGACAGACAGGGACAGGCTGGAGACAGGCAGGGACAGACAGGGACAGGCTGGAGACAGGCAGGAGACAGACAGGAGACAGACAGAAAGTCAGCAAAAAACAGGGAAAGGAAGGGAAAATCGGAGGCTGTCAGTTTTTTTTTTTTTTTCATCCAGCCTGACAGGCTTTGTTAGCGTTTTCAGGCTGCTTATACTAACTGTGCATATATACTGAACTGATCTTAAGTCTGCTGTGAGGCATCCCATTCTGTGACTAAAGCAGCCTCTATTTAATAGCATAATAAACATTTGCACTTATTCTCATAGAAATCAGGCCTGATAAAGACACTTTTGCTGTGCATGCTCTCTGGTTTTTGTGGCACTGGCATCCCATTCTGTGACTAAAGCAGCCTCTATTTAATAGCATAATAAACATTTGCACTTATTCTCATAGAAATCAGGCCTGATAAAGACACTTTTGCTGTGCATGCTCTCTGGTTTTTGTGGCACTGGCATCCCATTCTGTGACTAAAGCAGCCTCTATTTAATAGCATAATAAACATTTGCACTTATTCTCATAGAAATCAGGCCTGATAAAGACACTTTTGCTGTGCATGCTCTCTGGTTTTTGTGGCACTGGCATCCCATTCTGTGACTAAAGCAGCCTCTATTTAATAGCATAATAAACATTTGCACTTATTCTCATAGAAATCAGGCCTGATAAAGACACTTTTGCTGTGCATGCTCTCTGGTTTTTGTGGCACTGGCATCCCATTCCGTGACTAAAGCAGCCTCTATTTAATAGCATAATAAACATTTGCACTTATTCTCATAGAAATCAGGCCTGATAAAGACACTTTTGCTGTGCATGCTCTCTGGTTTTTGTGGCACTGGCATCCCATTCCGTGACTAAAGCAGCCTCTATTTAATAGCATAATAAACATTTGCACTTATTCTCATAGAAATCAGGCCTGATAAAGACACTTTTGCTGTGCATGCTCTCTGGTTTTTGTGGCACTGGCATCCCATTCTGTGACTAAAGCAGCCTCTATTTAATAGCATAATAAACATTTGCACTTATTCTCATAGAAATCAGGCCTGATAAAGACACTTTTGCTGTGCATGCTCTCTGGTTTTTGTGGCACTGGCATCCCATTCCGTGACTAAAGCAGCCTCTATTTAATAGCATAATAAACATTTGCACTTATTCTCATAGAAATCAGGCCTGATAAAGACACTTTTGCTGTGCATGCTCTCTGGTTTTTGTGGCACTGGCATCCCATTCTGTGACTAAAGCAGCCTCTATTTAATAGCATAATAAACATTTGCACTTATTCTCATAGAAATCAGGCCTGATAAAGACACTTTTGCTGTGCATGCTCTCTGGTTTTTGTGGCACTGGCATCCCATTCCGTGACTAAAGCAGCCTCTATTTAATAGCATAATAAACATTTGCACTTATTCTCATAGAAATCAGGCCTGATAAAGACACTTTTGCTGTGCATGCTCTCTGGTTTTTGTGGCACTGGCATCCCATTCTGTGACTAAAGCAGCCTCTATTTAATAGCATAATAAACATTTGCACTTATTCTCATAGAAATCAGGCCTGATAAAGACACTTTTGCTGTGCATGCTCTCTGGTTTTTGTGGCACTGGCATCCCATTCTGTGACTAAAGCAGCCTCTATTTAATAGCATAATAAACATTTGCACTTATTCTCATAGAAATCAGGCCTGATAAAGACACTTTTGCTGTGCATGCTCTCTGGTTTTTGTGGCACTGGCATCCCATTCTGTGACTAAAGCAGCCTCTATTTAATAGCATAATAAACATTTGCACTTATTCTCATAGAAATCAGGCCTGATAAAGACACTTTTGCTGTGCATGCTCTCTGGTTTTTGTGGCACTGGCATCCCATTCCGTGACTAAAGCAGCCTCTATTTAATAGCATAATAAACATTTGCACTTATTCTCATAGAAATCAGGCCTGATAAAGACACTTTTGCTGTGCATGCTCTCTGGTTTTTGTGGCACTGGCATCCCATTCTGTGACTAAAGCAGCCTCTATTTAATAGCATAATAACCATTTGCACTTATTCTCATAGAAATCAGGCCTGATAAAGACACTTTTGCTGTGCATGCTCTCTGGTTTTTGTGGCACTGGCATCCCATTCTGTGACTAAAGCAGCCTCTATTTAATAGCATAATAAACATTTGCACTTATTCTCATAGAAATCAGGCCTGATAAAGACACTTTTGCTGTGCATGCTCTCTGGTTTTTGTGGCACTGGCATCCCATTCTGTGACTAAAGCAGCCTCTATTTAATAGCATAATAAACATTTGCACTTATTCTCATAGAAATCAGGCCTGATAAAGACACTTTTGCTGTGCATGCTCTCTGGTTTTTGTGGCACTGGCATCCCATTCTGTGACTAAAGCAGCCTCTATTTAATAGCATAATAAACATTTGCACTTATTCTCATAGAAATCAGGCCTGATAAAGACACTTTTGCTGTGCATGCTCTCTGGTTTTTGTGGCACTGGCATCCCATTCTGTGACTAAAGCAGCCTCTATTTAATAGCATAATAAACATTTGCACTTATTCTCATAGAAATCAGGCCTGATAAAGACACTTTTGCTGTGCATGCTCTCTGGTTTTTGTGGCACTGGCATCCCATTCTGTGACTAAAGCAGCCTCTATTTAATAGCATAATAAACATTTGCACTTATTCTCATAGAAATCAGGCCTGATAAAGACACTTTTGCTGTGCATGCTCTCTGGTTTTTGTGGCACTGGCATCCCATTCCGTGACTAAAGCAGCCTCTATTTAATAGCATAATAAACATTTGCACTTATTCTCATAGAAATCAGGCCTGATAAAGACACTTTTGCTGTGCATGCTCTCTGGTTTTTGTGGCACTGGCATCCCATTCTGTGACTAAAGCAGCCTCTATTTAATAGCATAATAAACATTTGCACTTATTCTCATAGAAATCAGGCCTGATAAAGACACTTTTGCTGTGCATGCTCTCTGGTTTTTGTGGCACTGGCATCCCATTCTGTGACTAAAGCAGCCTCTATTTAATAGCATAATAAACATTTGCACTTATTCTCATAGAAATCAGGCCTGATAAAGACACTTTTGCTGTGCATGCTCTCTGGTTTTTGTGGCACTGGCATCCCATTCCGTGACTAAAGCAGCCTCTATTTAATAGCATAATAAACATTTGCACTTATTCTCATAGAAATCAGGCCTGATAAAGACACTTTTGCTGTGCATGCTCTCTGGTTTTTGTGGCACTGGCATCCCATTCCGTGACTAAAGCAGCCTCTATTTAATAGCATAATAAACATTTGCACTTATTCTCATAGAAATCAGGCCTGATAAAGACACTTTTGCTGTGCATGCTCTCTGGTTTTTGTGGCACTGGCATCCCATTCTGTGACTAAAGCAGCCTCTATTTAATAGCATAATAAACATTTGCACTTATTCTCATAGAAATCAGGCCTGATAAAGACACTTTTGCTGTGCATGCTCTCTGGTTTTTGTGGCACTGGCATCCCATTCCGTGACTAAAGCAGCCTCTATTTAATAGCATAATAAACATTTGCACTTATTCTCATAGAAATCAGGCCTGATAAAGACACTTTTGCTGTGCATGCTCTCTGGTTTTTGTGGCACTGGCATCCCATTCTGTGACTAAAGCAGCCTCTATTTAATAGCATAATAAACATTTGCACTTATTCTCATAGAAATCAGGCCTGATAAAGACACTTTTGCTGTGCATGCTCTCTGGTTTTTGTGGCACTGGCATCCCATTCCGTGACTAAAGCAGCCTCTATTTAATAGCATAATAAACATTTGCACTTATTCTCATAGAAATCAGGCCTGATAAAGACACTTTTGCTGTGCATGCTCTCTGGTTTTTGTGGCACTGGCATCCCATTCTGTGACTAAAGCAGCCTCTATTTAATAGCATAATAAACATTTGCACTTATTCTCATAGAAATCAGGCCTGATAAAGACACTTTTGCTGTGCATGCTCTCTGGTTTTTGTGGCACTGGCATCCCATTCTGTGACTAAAGCAGCCTCTATTTAATAGCATAATAAACATTTGCACTTATTCTCATAGAAATCAGGCCTGATAAAGACACTTTTGCTGTGCATGCTCTCTGGTTTTTGTGGCACTGGCATCCCATTCCGTGACTAAAGCAGCCTCTATTTAATAGCATAATAAACATTTGCACTTATTCTCATAGAAATCAGGCCTGATAAAGACACTTTTGCTGTGCATGCTCTCTGGTTTTTGTGGCACTGGCATCCCATTCCGTGACTAAAGCAGCCTCTATTTAATAGCATAATAAACATTTGCACTTATTCTCATAGAAATCAGGCCTGATAAAGACACTTTTGCTGTGCATGCTCTCTGGTTTTTGTGGCACTGGCATCCCATTCTGTGACTAAAGCAGCCTCTATTTAATAGCATAATAACCATTTGCACTTATTCTCATAGAAATCAGGCCTGATAAAGACACTTTTGCTGTGCATGCTCTCTGGTTTTTGTGGCACTGGCATCCCATTCCGTGACTAAAGCAGCCTCTATTTAATAGCATAATAAACATTTGCACTTATTCTCATAGAAATCAGGCCTGATAAAGACACTTTTGCTGTGCATGCTCTCTGGTTTTTGTGGCACTGGCATCCCATTCCGTGACTAAAGCAGCCTCTATTTAATAGCATAATAAACATTTGCACTTATTCTCATAGAAATCAGGCCTGATAAAGACACTTTTGCTGTGCATGCTCTCTGGTTTTTGTGGCACTGGCATCCCATTCTGTGACTAAAGCAGCCTCTATTTAATAGCATAATAAACATTTGCACTTATTCTCATAGAAATCAGGCCTGATAAAGACACTTTTGCTGTGCATGCTCTCTGGTTTTTGTGGCACTGGCATCCCATTCTGTGACTAAAGCAGCCTCTATTTAATAGCATAATAAACATTTGCACTTATTCTCATAGAAATCAGGCCTGATAAAGACACTTTTGCTGTGCATGCTCTCTGGTTTTTGTGGCACTGGCATCCCATTCCGTGACTAAAGCAGCCTCTATTTAATAGCATAATAAACATTTGCACTTATTCTCATAGAAATCAGGCCTGATAAAGACACTTTTGCTGTGCATGCTCTCTGGTTTTTGTGGCACTGGCATCCCATTCTGTGACTAAAGCAGCCTCTATTTAATAGCATAATAAACATTTGCACTTATTCTCATAGAAATCAGGCCTGATAAAGACACTTTTGCTGTGCATGCTCTCTGGTTTTTGTGGCACTGGCATCCCATTCTGTGACTAAAGCAGCCTCTATTTAATAGCATAATAACCATTTGCACTTATTCTCATAGAAATCAGGCCTGATAAAGACACTTTTGCTGTGCATGCTCTCTGGTTTTTGTGGCACTGGCATCCCATTCCGTGACTAAAGCAGCCTCTATTTAATAGCATAATAAACATTTGCACTTATTCTCATAGAAATCAGGCCTGATAAAGACACTTTTGCTGTGCATGCTCTCTGGTTTTTGTGGCACTGGCATCCCATTCTGTGACTAAAGCAGCCTCTATTTAATAGCATAATAACCATTTGCACTTATTCTCATAGAAATCAGGCCTGATAAAGACACTTTTGCTGTGCATGCTCTCTGGTTTTTGTGGCACTGGCATCCCATTCCGTGACTAAAGCAGCCTCTATTTAATAGCATAATAAACATTTGCACTTATTCTCATAGAAATCAGGCCTGATAAAGACACTTTTGCTGTGCATGCTCTCTGGTTTTTGTGGCACTGGCATCCCATTCCGTGACTAAAGCAGCCTCTATTTAATAGCATAATAAACATTTGCACTTATTCTCATAGAAATCAGGCCTGATAAAGACACTTTTGCTGTGCATGCTCTCTGGTTTTTGTGGCACTGGCATCCCATTCTGTGACTAAAGCAGCCTCTATTTAATAGCATAATAAACATTTGCACTTATTCTCATAGAAATCAGGCCTGATAAAGACACTTTTGCTGTGCATGCTCTCTGGTTTTTGTGGCACTGGCATCCCATTCCGTGACTAAAGCAGCCTCTATTTAATAGCATAATAAACATTTGCACTTATTCTCATAGAAATCAGGCCTGATAAAGACACTTTTGCTGTGCATGCTCTCTGGTTTTTGTGGCACTGGCATCCCATTCTGTGACTAAAGCAGCCTCTATTTAATAGCATAATAAACATTTGCACTTATTCTCATAGAAATCAGGCCTGATAAAGACACTTTTGCTGTGCATGCTCTCTGGTTTTTGTGGCACTGGCATCCCATTCCGTGACTAAAGCAGCCTCTATTTAATAGCATAATAAACATTTGCACTTATTCTCATAGAAATCAGGCCTGATAAAGACACTTTTGCTGGCCAAAGCCCTACTGGACCCTGCCAGGTCGATTCCTGCCCGGGGCATCCCATTCTGTGACTACAGCAGCCTCTGTTTAAGACCATATAAGCATTTGCTCTTATCATATTTGAAATTAGCCTGATAAAGACACTTTTGCTGGCCAAAGCCCTACTGGACCCTGCCAGGTCCATTCCTGCCCAGGGCATCCCATTCTGTGACTAAAGCAGCCTCTGTTTAAGACCATATAAGCATTTGCTCTTATTATATTTATATTATAAGACACTTTTGCTGGGCATAGGCTTACTGCTGCCTGCCAGGTGCACTTCTGTTGAGGCATCCCATTCTGTAACATAGCATACCCCTCTTTATTTACACTAAGCAGCTCTCTTATTTACACTAAGCAGGCCTGTTGGAGGCTGAGTGTTACTGCTCACTTTTGGTGTGCATTATATTCTGTTTTATATAGACCCACTGCTGCCTGGGGGTTCTTAAAATATCACCTACTACCACGCCAGTTAGACTATGTCGGGCAGACAAGTGCCTGGAAGTGAAAAGAGGAGTGGCAGAGGCCAAGATTCCGCAGGCAGAGCTCGCATCAGACTGGGGGCCAGTAGCAGCAGGAGTCACGCTGAGAGACCTAATCTGCCAGTATCTGCTAGCGGTCGGGTCTCCACCAGTAACGCATCTGCCGTGGTAGATTGGCTGACGCGCTCATCAACAACATCATCACAACTTACATCTGAGACCCCCAGTCTAGGGTCGGTAGGTTCCTCTGACACAACCCTGAGTTGGCATGCCCCGAGAGCAGTCCCTGTCCTCCCATTGCCTCTGTCCTACGCTGTTCCCTCCCCCAGCGACGTATCCTATGCTTTGGGTTCAGCTCCACTCTTTAGTGAGGAGGACGATCAGATACAGGAGGACAGTCAGCAGCTACTGCCCAGCCAAGAAATGGAGGTGGCTTCTTTAGCTAGGCAGACAAATAGTGATGTGGACAGTGTCGTGGGTGCTGCGAGCGTTCCAGCTCCTGCGCCAGACACTGTTGACGAATCCACGAACATCAGTGACGTACAGCCACAACCCGGTGATGATGATGATGATGACGATGAAGCCGATCGCACTTGGGAGCCGGGTGATGAAGGGGCTTCATCGTCATCATCAGGAGAAGAGGGGCGCAGGTTGCCCCGGAGTCAGCAGCTGAGGCAGCAAGGTGGTAGCAGTCAGCATGGGGGCACAATTCCAAAGGCTGGAGCCGGCCGGGGCCGGGGCCGGGGTAGAGCACCTGCTGTGCGGCAGTCTACCTTATCGGGAGGTAGTGGAGCAGGGGTTCCTGGAGTTGGCAACAGCAGCAGTGAATCAGTGAGGCCAGGGGGTGGGAAAAGTAGCTACTCGGCAGTGTGGCAGTTTTTCCTGAGGCATCCGCAGGAGGGTAACATGGCCACATGCAAGATATGTAGGCAAAAGGTGAAGCGTGGCCAGGGTCCAAATGTTGGCACCACGGCCCTGCGTCAACATATGATGCGTCACCATAAAACGACCTGGGAGAACCGAGGCTCCCAAGGGGTGGTCCAGTCTGCTTCCTCACCAAGTGAGCTCCCAATTTCTGCCAGCCAAGGCTCCAGCACCTCAGCCGAAGGCAGCTGTGCGTCACACCCATCCTCTGTCGCTCCTGCTCCTCCTCCTCCTCCTCCAAGTCATGCATCCCGCCAGCAATCCATCAGCGAAGCCATGTCCAAGAGACAGCAGTATGCGCCCACTCATCCTACGGCGCAGAAGCTGAATGTGCTCCTGTCCAAGTTGCTGGTGCTGCAGTCGCTCCCTTTTCAGGTGGTGGAATCTGCACCTTTCAGAGAACTGATGGCTTGTGCCGAGCCGAGGTGGAGAGTCCCAAGCCGTCATTTCTTTGCCAAGAAGGCAGTACCAGCGCTGCACACTTTTGTTGAACAGAAGGTGGGCCAGTCCTTGAGCCTGTCGGTGTGTAGCAAAATACATGGCAGCGCCGACATCTGGAGCTGTAACTACGGTCAGGGGCAGTACATGTCGTTTACGGCCCACTGGGTGAATGTGGTCCCTTTGCAGCAGCAACTTGGACAGGTCACGCCGCTTCGGCCTCCGCGCTCTCTGCCCATTGGGCCTGTGACACCGTGCGACTCGGCCTCCTCATCCTCCGCCATCTCCTCACCCTCCACTGTAGGCTCAAGTCTCAGTGCCCCTCCAGTCTACCATGTGTGCAGGGCACGGAGGTGTCACGCAGTGCTTCACATGGTTTGTCTTGGCGAACGGAGTCACACAGGGGAGGAACTGCTTAAATGTATTCATCAGGAAATCCAAACATGGCTTACTCCGAGAAAACTTAAAATGGGAATCATGGTTACCGACAATGGGAAGAACATTTTGTCTGCGCTGCGCCAAGGAAGCCTGACCCATGCCCCCTGCATGGCTCACGTCTTCAATCTGGTTGTCAAGCGGTTTCTGAAGTGTTCCCCCCATCTGCAGGACATCCTAACAACTTCACGGAAACTTTGCATGCACTTCAGCCACTCCTACACCGCCAAACACACCCTTCTTGAGCTACAGCGTCAGAATGGTATCCCCCAACATAGTCTGATTTGCGATGTTTCCACCCGTTGGAATTCCACCCTTCACATGTTGGACCGATTATATGAACAGAGAAAAGCCATCACGGATTTCCTGATGATCCAAGCAGATAGGGGGACTCCCCTGTGTAACTTCAATGTCAACCAGTGGCAGCTCATACGTGACACCTGCCGTTTGCTCAGGCCCTTTGAGGAAGCCACTTTATTTGTCAGTCGGCAGGATTACGGGATGAACGACGTGATTCCACTGCTTCATGTACTACAGCACATGTTGGAAACCATGGCTGGTCAGGGCACTGGAGACATGGCGTTTACATCTTACGGCCACATGAACCCCGTTGGAGCTGAACTGGAGGAGGAGGAGGAGGAAGAGGAGGAGGAGGAGTTGCCCAGCGAAACACAGTTTAGGCTTGGCGAAATGGCTGGTTTATCTAGTCAGCGGACAGGAGAGGAGGAGCAGGAGCAGCCAGAGGAGCTAGAGGTTTTTGAGGAAGGAGAGACAGAGGACCCGGGCACACCGTGGCAGTATGCAGTGGAGATGGAGACAGGTAGTCCATCCGAGTCACTTGCGCAAATGGCACGAAGCATGCTCACATGCTTGCGTAGTGACCCCAGAATTGTTTCCATCTGTCGGCGGGATGACTTCTGGCTGTCCACCTTATTGGACCCTCGCTTCCGGCACAAAATGGGGGCATTTTTTAAACCCACCGAGAGGGAGGACAAACTCAACTACTACAAAGACATTCTACGTAGGCAGTTGGCCGATGCCTATCTGCGCCATGGTCCATATTCTCGCAGGTCTGACTCGAGGGGACCTCTGCGCTCACCTTCCACTGCCATGGCCGCTGGGGGGGTTGGCAGCAGCAGCAGCAGAAGCTCCATCAGCAGCAGCAGCCTCAGTCTTCAGTCGCTAATGAGTAGCTTTCTACACCCGCATAGTGAGGCTACTCATGAGCAGCAGGAAGACCTGGAGCAGGACCTGAACCAGCAGGTCATGTCATACTTTGACATGACCATGCCAACACACCTTGAGGATCCGCTGGACTTCTGGGCAGCCAAACTTGATTTGTGGCCGCAACTAGCAGAGTTTGCCCTGGAAAAGCTGTCCTGCCCGGCAAGTAGCGTGCCATCTGAGCGGGTGTTTAGTGCGGCGGGGGCCATAGTTACGGCGAGGAGAACTCGTCTGTCAACTAAAAATGTGGAGAGACTCACCTTTGTCAAAATGAATCAGGGATGGATCAGCCAGGATTTCCACCCACCAATGCCTGATGCATGCGACTAGATTCAGCATGGTGCCACGTTTTACACTTTACAAATGGTGCAAAACATATTTATGTCTTTAGGCCATTTTTTGGGCTCCTGCTGCTGCTACTGCCAACTTCTGCCAACTCCAGGGTGTGATTCATCCAATTTTTGGGCTCCTGAAGCCAACTCCAGTGTATATTTGGGCTCCTGCTGCTACTACTGTCAACTCCTGCCAACTCCAGGGTGTGATTCATCCAATTTTTGGGCTCCTGAGGCCAACTCCAGTGTATATTTGGGCTCCTGCTGCTGCTACTGTCAACTCCTGCCAACTCCAGGGTGTGATTCATCCAATTTTTGGGCTCCTGAAGCCAACTCCAGTGTATATTTGGGCTCCTGCTGCTACTACTGCCAACTTCTGCCAACTCCAGGGTGTGATTCATCCAATTTTTGGGCTCCTGAAGCCAACTCCAGTGTATATTTGGGCTCCTGCTGCTGCTGCTGCCAACTTCTGCCAACTCCAGGGTGTGATTCATCCAATTTTTGGGCTCCTGAAGCCAACTCCAGTGTATATTTGGGCTCCTGCTGCTGCTGCTGCCAACTTCTGCCAACTCCAGGGTGTGATTCATCCAATTTTTGGGCTCCTGAAGCCAACTCCAGTGTATATTTGGGCTCCTGCTGCTACTACTGTCAACTCCTGCCAACTCCAGGGTGTGATTCATCCAATTTTTGGGCTCCTGAGGCCAACTCCAGTGTATATTTGGGCTCCTGCTGCTGCTGCTGCCAACTTCTGCCAACTCCAGGGTGTGATTCATCCAATTTTTGGGCTCCTGAGGCCAACTCCAGTGTATATTTGGGCTCCTGCTGCTGCTACTGTCAACTCCTGCCAACTCCAGGGTGTGATTCATCCAATTTTTGGGCTCCTGAAGCCAACTCCAGTGTATATTTGGGCTCCTGCTGCTGCTGCTGCTGCCAACTTCTGCCAACTCCAGGGTGTGATTCATCCAATTTTTGGGCTCCTGAAGCCAACTCCAGTGTATATTTGGGCTCCTGCTGCTGCTGCTGCCAACTTCTGCCAACTCCAGGGTGTGATTCATCCAATTTTTGGGCTCCTGAAGCCAACTCCAGTGTATATTTGGGCTCCTGCTGCTGCTGCTGCCAACTTCTGCCAACTCCAGGGTGTGATTCATCCAATTTTTGGGCTCCTGAAGCCAACTCCAGTGTATATTTGGGCTCCTGCTGCTACTACTGTCAACTCCTGCCAACTCCAGGGTGTGATTCATCCAATTTTTGGGCTCCTGAGGCCAACTCCAGTGTATATTTGGGCTCCTGCTGCTGCTGCTGCCAACTTCTGCCAACTCCAGGGTGTGATTCATCCAATTTTTGGGCTCCTGAGGCCAACTCCAGTGTATATTTGGGCTCCTGCTGCTGCTACTGTCAACTCCTGCCAACTCCAGGGTGTGATTCATCCAATTTTTGGGCTCCTGAAGCCAACTCCAGTGTATATTTGGGCTCCTGCTGCTGCTGCTGCTGCCAACTTCTGCCAACTCCAGGGTGTGATTCATCCAATTTTTGGGCTCCTGAAGCCAACTCCAGTGTATATTTGGGCTCCTGCTGCTGCTGCTGCCAACTTCTGCCAACTCCAGGGTGTGATTCATCCAATTTTTGGGCTCCTGAAGCCAACTCCAGTGTATATTTGGGCTCCTGCTGCTGCTGCTGCCAACTTCTGCCAACTCCAGGGTGTGATTCATCCAATTTTTGGGCTCCTGAAGCCAACTCCAGTGTATATTTGGGCTCCTGCTGCTACTACTGTCAACTCCTGCCAACTCCAGGGTGTGATTCATCCAATTTTTGGGCTCCTGAGGCCAACTCCAGTGTATATTTGGGCTCCTGCTGCTGCTGCTGCCAACTTCTGCCAACTCCAGGGTGTGATTCATCCAATTTTTGGGCTCCTGAGGCCAACTCCAGTGTATATTTGGGCTCCTGCTGCTGCTACTGTCAACTCCTGCCAACTCCAGGGTGTGATTCATCCAATTTTTGGGCTCCTGAAGCCAACTCCAGTGTATATTTGGGCTCCTGCTGCTGCTGCTGCTGCCAACTTCTGCCAACTCCAGGGTGTGATTCATCCAATTTTTGGGCTCCTGAAGCCAACTCCAGTGTATATTTGGGCTCCTGCTGCTGCTACTGTCAACTCCTGCCAACTCCAGGGTGTGATTCATCCAATTTTTGGGCTCCTGAGGCCAACTCCAGTGTATATTTGGGCTCCTGCTGCTGCTACTGTCAACTCCTGCCAACTCCAGGGTGTGATTCATCCAATTTTTGGGCTCCTGAAGCCAACTCCACTGTATATTTGGGCTCCTGCTGCTGCTACTGCCAACTTCTGCCAACTCCAGGGTGTGATTCATCCAATTTTTGGGCTCCTGAAGCCAACTCCAGTGTATATTTGGGCTCCTGCTGCTACTACTGCCAACTTCTGCCAACTCCAGGGTGTGATTCATCCAATTTTTGGGCTCCTGAGGCCAACTCCAGTGTATATTTGGGCTCCTGCTGCTACTACTGCCAACTTCTGCCAACTCCAGGGTGTGATTCATCCAATTTTTGGGCTCCTGAGGCCAACTCCAGTGTATATTTGGGCTCCTGCTGCTGCTGCTGCCAACTTCTGCCAACTCCAGGGTGTGATTCATCCAATTTTTGGGCTCCTGAAGCCAACTCCAGTGTATATTTGGGCTCCTGCTGCTACTACTGTCAACTCCTGCCAACTCCAGGGTGTGATTCATCCAATTTTTGGGCTCCTGAAGCCAACTCCAGTGTATATTTGGGCTCCTGCTGCTGCTGCTGCCAACTTCTGCCAACTCCAGGGTGTGATTCATCCAATTTTTGGGCTCCTGAGGCCAACTCCAGTGTATATTTGGGCTCCTGCTGCTGCTGCTGCCAATTTCTGCCAACTCCAGGGTGTGATTCATCCAATTTTTGGGCTCCTGAGGCCAACTCCAGTGTATATTTGGGCTCCTGCTGCTACTACTGTCAACTCCTGCCAACTCCAGGGTGTGATTCATCCAATTTTTGGGCTCCTGAGGCCAACTCCAGTGTATATTTGGGCTCCTGCTGCTGCTGCTGCCAACTTCTGCCAACTCCAGGGTGTGATTCATCCAATTTTTGGGCTCCTGAGGCCAACTCCAGTGTATATTTGGGCTCCTGCTCCTGCTGCTGCCAACTTCTGCCAACTCCAGGGTGTGATTCATCCAATTTTTGGGCTCCTGAAGCCAACTCCAGTGTATATTTGGGCTCCTGCTGCTGCTGCCAACTTCTGCCAACTCCAGGGTGTGATTCATCCAATTTTTGGGCTCCTGAGGCCAACTCCAGTGTATATTTGGGCTCCTTCTGCCCCTCATAGTGATGCCACTTCAACTCTCTGCAATTGTGCCGCTCTGCGATTCTATTAGCGATGCCTCTGATCTGCATGTGATATTTCTTCAAAGTATTATTTAACAAACCCAGCACGCATCCTGTGCGTGTTACAGCAAGGCTGAATGGTTTACAACCCTATTGAGGCTGTAGGAGGCTCAGAAATAGCCGTTTTTAATAGCGATTTGTCGCGAATTTATTCGGGTCGAAACGATTTTTGTCGGAAAATTCGGCGAATCAGTCGAATCGAATTTTTCAAAAGTTCGCTCATCTCTAGTTGGGACCTTAAAGTCACAGGCCTGTTTCCCTACCTCTAGGCCATAACTGTCAGTGTCCCAGGGAGCAATTGGTGGTTAGGTGCTTCTCCAACATAGCATAAGGAACTGGTTGGAGCACAACGGGACAATCCAGCAATGAAATCGACCCACACCGTAATCCACAGAATCTAGAAAACAGTGAAATGTATCGGTGGTGGACCATGCTCTCCCTGGACCAACTGAGGGTAATGTCTACTACATACCTACCAACTTTTCAGGGTGGGAAAGAGAGACATTTCATAAATTAGACCACGCCCCCTCATTGAGGGATGGATAGGAGATAGGATGTAACAGTTACAACAATAGAAACACTTTAGGCAAATGAATCATTTATTGATGCAGATCTGCATGTTAAACCTCAAAGAGGGACAAATGAGACCAACGAGGGACAGGGGGACATGGACTGAACAGAGGGACAGTCCCTCCAAATCAGGGACACTTGGGAGGTATGACCACCACCTGCCGCATGAGAAGCGGGGCCGGAGTAAGCCTGCCTCCTGGAATAGGGATGAGCGAACCGGTTCGGACGAACCGGAATTCGCTCCGAATTTCAGGGTAAATTCGATTCGGCACGAACCCGAATTTTTTTGGGTTCGTGCCGATCGAATTTTCCCTAAAATAAAAAAAAAAAAAATGCCGGCATGGTGGGAGCGGGCAGGCCGGCTACGCTGTCAGCGCAGCCGGCCTGCCCGCTCCCACCATGCCGGCATTTTTTTAAAAAGCAAACACTTACCTGCATAGTCGGAGCGTGGAGGCCGGTGCCGCTCTCAGGTGCCCTCTGATGACACGCCCTCTGATGACACGTCCTCTGATGACGCGTCCTCTGATGACAGCTGAGAGCAGCGCCGGCCTGCCCGCTCCCACCATGCCGCCATTTTTTTTTCAGATAAGCGATTTGTGAAAGTTCGATTCGGGGCAAACACGAATTTCTTGGGGAAATTCGGCGAATCGCCAGAATCGAACTTTCAAGAAGTTCGCTCATCTCTATCCTGGAACAGGTGAGTTTATTTTTTTAACCCCTAGAGATAAGTGAATCATAGAAGTTTGATTCAGACGAACCAAAATTTAATAATAATAGTGGCCATTGTACACATTGAATTGTTCCTCTGCATTATACCCATCTGTGCCCTGTGAACACAACTCCATGTACACACCAGTGAATAAACATCATGTAAGTGACTATACACAAGTGAATTACAAACTAAGGGGCAGTGTAATGCCCGGAGCGGTGGGCTGCCCTAAACTCAGTGCCTGGGGAGCAATTGCCTTGCTCAAGGGCACTTCAGTCATGTCCCTTGCCTGGGAATCGAACCCACCACCTTCAAGTCACAGACCTGTTTCCTTAGCTCTAGGACATAACTGTCAAGCAATTGGGGGGTTAGGTGCCTTGCTCAAGGGCACTTCAGTCATATCCTATGCCTGGGAATCGAACCCGTCACCTTCCGTTCGCAGGCCTGTTTCCCTACCTCTAGGCCATAACTGCCCCACAGAACAGGACACCAGAGCCGGTGCCACAGGAGACAGAGACCAGTCCGACAAGGAGGACATCAGCCGTCCTTGGAAAGAGGACTTTCTGGGTTTTTCAGGGACAAGTTGCTGAAATCTTGATTAAAGACAAATCGATTTGTCCCTGAAATTCAGATAAAATTCTAGTTCCGCTGATCGGTTTGCTCATCTCTAATCGCTGCTTTTTGGGTCCGGCCAAGCCAAACGTGAAGGCTGATTCATTACTAGCGCCAGGTATCGGCAGATGAGCGTCTGTACAGAGGCGCTAAGACTGACCACTAGTAGACGCTGTGATCGGCTATCGGGCGCTGTAACAGAGCGTCTCAGTCGCTGTAGTAACCTGGCCGGCATTGATGAATGAGATGTATGTTGGGCACTCTAACACCAGTACAGCGCTGCAGGGGGCGAGAGGTAGCGCCAGCTCAGTGCGTCCGACTCTCAGCGACTCACATCATATTCAACAAAAAAACAGACACGCACAGCATCGGCACTCTGGATCTGGGCGCTGTAGCATAGAGCACCAGACGCTGTGTAATAAAAGTCTGTTTTTGAACACATATCCACCCGTAACAAAGCGAAAACACATGGAATTACATTGTTGTAGCATTGTGACATTAATAATGCCAGACCTGTAATGACAATTCTGCATAAAAATATAAAAATTTTAAAAAAGTTTTCAAAAATGGCTCTTTCTAGGCCAGGAGAGGTCACACAATTATTTGAGGGGGCAAAAAAATTAAAAACAAAAAAAAACCCTGTTTAAACACAAGCAAATGAACGTCCATTGAAACGTCTGGGAGAGCGACAGGTAGCGACAGGTAATACCTGGCTCTGGAAGCTAGAGCGTCGGCGCTATACGCTGAGCCACCTGTAATAATACATGTGACGCTACAGTTAGAGTCGCTCACCAGATGTGCTTTTATAAATGCGGTTTAGCGTACAGCGCCCTGCGGTCCCGAGACGCTGCCTATCGCTACGAGGCGCTACCTGCCACTATCCCTTGATGAATAAACCCCCAAAAAAGGTAATTTTCATTATGAATGTAACAATGGCCCCAATTAAAAGCTCATCGCTGTTGTTTGCTATATTCCCTGGAGAAGTGGCAATTGGCCACGCAACGCGTCGGTGTTGGGCTGCTGTGCGGGGACCCCTGAGGCGTACTTGATCGGTGATGTAATCTTTTACCTATATTCCATTACATGATCTTTTGATGGAGTCATGGCAGTTAGTACCGTTTTTTTGAATAATTGGCACTAGGCACTTTGCACCTTGCATTCATTTTTGTATGCTGAAGGTTTTTTTGATGTTTTTTGCTGTTTTTGTCTTGGTTTTTACTTATGTTTTGTATAGGTTTTGCATAGGTTCTATCAGTCTTTTCTTAAAGTGGACCAACACCCACGGGTGATCGGCCCGGGAATCTATAAGATTCCCGGGCCGATCACCTCCCTCCCCGCGGGACATCCGAGATCGGGATGTCCCGCGGGGTGAAACCCCCCCAAACACCCCAAACTCCTTACCTTATCTTGTCTGTGAATGGCCGGCGCGGGCACGCGCGCGTCAAGAGGGACGCGCGGGAGGCGGCGGCGGAGTAGCCGCTTGTCCGCGGCTTGTCCGTCGGCGCTGGGAGCGGGGAGAGGTGAGTTGTTCGGGGGGTTCGGGGGGGGGGTTCACACAGCGGGGCACCCCGATCGGGGGTGCCCCACCGAAGTGGACCAAGACCCAGGATAGTCAAAATCCTGGGTGTTGGTCCACTTTAACGGTATTTATTTATTTATTCATGTCAGGATTTCAGCACTTTAGCACTTTACACCTTATATAAATATGTGGATACCACTAAATAGGTCTAACTTGCCATTTTATACTCGAATTAATTAATTAATTGATTTATTAATTTTGTTCTCATTTATTTATCCCTATTGGGTAACAACATAAGCCTCATAAAGGGCCCCCCATTTAGTGTTCTTGTTCTTTGTCGGGGAGGCTGATTTATTAATAGAGGCAGGTAGCGACAGTTGAGCGACTGTAGCGGTATTTTCACAGCGCCCGCTAGTAGTCGCTGTGCTTGGCCGTTGTTCGGTTGTTGATAGCGACTCAGTCGGTGTGCAGTAATGTTGAATACAAGGTGATGAGTCGCTATTTGACAGGTTCCGCGCTGTATGGGAGCGCATGATAGCGAATGGCCATAGCGACCGGCTCCCACCATATTCATTAAAAAATCACGCTCCAAAAATTATCGCGCTGTGAAATGCATGTTTAAAACCTAGAGCGCTGGCGGCGATGGGTTAAAAGTAGTTTTTTAACCCCCAAACAACCATATTTTTGGAAACCAAAAAAAACAAGTTTTTTAAATAATTTAGTAATATGAATACATTAATATCAGACCTGTAATATCAATTCTGTACAATTTTTTTTTTATTTTTTTCTTACCTTAAAAAAAATATCTAACATTGCAGAAGTGGTAACAGAAATTTTCACATAAAAAAAAAAATTATTAACAATTAATTATTAATATTTAAAGATTGTTCCATTGAAATGCATTGGAGAGCGCCAGGTAGCGAGAGGTCATACCTGTCGCTGTTCAAGGTCGGACGCTGGCGCTGTGGGCTGAGGCTGGAATAATGATGAATGATTCGCTATCTGGCGCTCTGTCAGTCGCTAAGCAGGATTGGCTTGATAAATGTGTGATTGTGGTGGGGAGCCGGCGTTCTCGTGGCGGGGCCCGTCATTACCGTTCGCTCACCAGTCGCTACCTGGCGCTATCCCTTGTTAAATAAGGGCCTTAATGTTTTTTAATGTGTCCTTCCATGTCTTTATTTCTTTTTAAGCCCTGATTCAATAAACTTATATATATTTTTACATAAATTATTGCTATTATATCACAGTGTGCGGCGGTGAGTGGGGAAACATGGGGTGTGTCTAGGGCCCCCCAACCCTTGTTAACCCAGTCCAAAAGAAAACACAAAAATATCCCCAAAAAATAAATGAAACGAAAATCGGACAAAGCCGCCACCATCACCACGCTTCGGATGTCCAGCAAGGCAGCGCTCTTCTTGGCGTTTCTTTCCATCTCGCCCCCGCGTTTTTCTCCGCTGTCACTCGGCAGGTGACAAACAAGCTGAAGGAAACACGGAGGCATGCGCGTAGACTGGCGACGCAAGAGGCAAGAAGACGCGGTGTGAAAATGGAAACCGGCAAAATCAACAAATCCATCCCCGCATAGAATAAAAGCCGATGTCGTATGAATCATTAAAAATAATTGGTAACAGTTTATGTGACAAAGATCTGTTAAATGAGCTGCGGTGGTGTCGCCTGCGCCAGATCTGCCATTCTTTTCATCGCTCTTCGGGGGTGATAATAAGAAATTAAATCACAGATGGTTAAATGTTCTGGGTTATTGGAAGATTATTCAAATGTTATCGTCGATTATTTTGTAATATTTTAGGACATCCTGCTTCTAAAGATGTTTTCTTCCGAGGAATAAAACATTTCGCTTGGCAGAAGGAAGGAAGTACAGACAACCCGCACAATCTGGTTGGGGTCGCCAATCTGGAACCTTTAGGTCCCGGTGCCATAAGGTTGGCTCGCTCCCATCCCAGCCATTCAGCTAAGCTAGGACGGGAGCGCGTATGCCGCTGGGGACCCGGGCGCTCTTGCTCCCCATTCAAGTCAATGAGAGCCCTATGCCAAATGATTTAAAGGGGCACTATGACAAAATTGTGTAATTTTAAAAATCCTGTGTGTGAAGCTCCCTAGAGCAGGGGTACTCAAATGGCGGACCGCGGTCCGAATCCGGACCGCAGACGCCATTTGTCCGGACCGCTGCCCAGGGCTGGTGTAGTGTCAAGGCCACATCAGCCCGGGATCCAGCGGTGCCGGTGACAATTGCCGGCCGGGGCTGTCAGAGCTGGGGGCGGGCACATGGGCGTGTAGTTGAGTACCCCTGCCATAGAGCATAGCTCCCCAGCACGAATTCCCCACACAGTGGGAGGCTTTGAGGTTACCCGAACAGCCAGCCTGGAGGGCGGACGTGCCAGGCGTCAGGTAACAGGGCGAGCTGCCGGCTCAGGCGCGCCGTTTCTGGAGTGTAACATTCAGGCAAACAGTGAGCGAGCACGCCCGCTACCGTCACATCCCACCAAACAGGCAGCTATAAGGGCATTTTCGCGTTCACCTCCACTAAGCCGGACTGTGGCGATGGCCCCCGCCTGTGGTCCCCTGTTCGCCGCTTGATGACGCGCTGTCTCCTCCTCCCGCGGCTGCCCTGGACTCAATAGTCGGGCTGGCTGGATATTGCGCACGGTGAGAGCGTGGCCGTTCGGTGGCTGTTTCGGTTTGCGCCCTGGTGTGAGCCATGTTCCGGAGCTCCTGGGTCGAGCCTGAGGTAATTCCCCGACAATATGTGTATGAAAAGCGTGAACCGCCATGGTTTGTTCTATATAGCCGCCGCCTCCAGCGCTTGATGCGCCTGGGCGCGCTCGTCCTGTCCGGGCTGGCACCGCCCCCCCCCCCCGGACCTTCATCCCACGGCAGACCCTGGTAAGTGGACCTCCACTGAAAGTAGTTGAGTACCCCTGCCCTAGAGCATCCCAAATCTCCCCTCGATCTCCCTTCCCTTTGCCTTCTCTGGATTGCCACAGCTAAACCACAGACAGGTTGTTGGTTTGGGACATCAGATTTTTGCATTTGAAATTAAGGCCCTTATTTAAGAAGGGATAGCGTCAGGTAGCGCCTGGTTAATGAGAGGTAGCGTCAGGTAGCGCCTGGTTAATGAGAGGTAGCGTCAGGTAGCGCCTGGTTAATGAGAGGTAGCGTCAGGTAGCGCCTGGTTAGTGAGAGGTAGCGTCAGGTAGCGCCTGGTTAATGAGAGGTAGCGACTGGTCAACGCCGGACACGGCACGCAATTACACATTTATCAAGCAGAATCTGTTTAGGGTCTGGAATAGCGCCATGTAGCGTCTGATTCATCATTTTCACAGCCTCAGCGAACAGCGCCGGCGTTCAGCCTTGCACAGCACCAGGTATGACCTCTCGCTACCTGTCGCTCTCCCATACATTTCAATGGACGATCCTTTTCTTCTCTTTAAACGGGTTTTTTTTTTTACAAGAAAATCACAAATAATTCTTTGACCTCTTCTGGCATTGAAATAGCAGTTTTTTTCATATTGTTTTCATTTTTATATATTTCCTCAGAAATGACATTACAGCTCTGCCATTAAAGTGTTCATGTTACAATGTTGTTACAATGTAATTCCATATGTTTTCGCTTTGTTACTAGTGGATAGATGCTGAAAAACAGACTTTAATCACACCGCCTCCTGCGCTCTGGGCTTCAAACAACTATTTTTCAGCGCCAGAGATTTGTGAGGCTGTTTTTTTGCTGAATATGGTGTGAGTCGGTCGCTATGAGCAGTCGCTAACATGCACTCCCATACAGCGCTGTACTGGTCAAATAGCGACTCCTCACAATGTATTCAACATTACTGAACAGCGATTGAGTTGCTATAAAGTAGCGACTCACGGCTGAGCACAGTGACTACTAGCGGACGCTCTGAAAATGCCGCTACAGACGCTCATCTGCCGCTACCTGCCGCTAATGATGAATCAGCCTCTAAGCCTAGAAGAGGGCTTCAAGGAGATAGCGATAGCAGATTGGATCTATTAGACAGCCAAGTCTGGAGGGTTTCTTTTTACTGACCACAGTAATTAAATGGATGAAGCTCCAGGATCTATTAGACAGCCAGCCCTGGAAGAGGTTTTTCTAATGACCACAAGCCTCCAAAATTAAAGGATGAAGCTCCAGCATAGATTCGACAACCAGCCCAGACCACAGGATTAAAAGGATGAAGCTGCAGCCAAAAATAAAACAAAAAAAATTGTGCCCAAGATAGTAACATAATCATTTTGCCAAGGATAGACACAGACGCCAAATTATTTTGCCTACGATAGCCGTCACTTGGCAGCCCAAAGAAACCCCCCTATTGTGACTCGCCAGATGGTAGTAATGTGAATCCTGAAGACAGCTTCACCTTGTCTGTGTGTGTGTGTTCTTACTCCATAAGGCTTGGCAGACAGCTTACTCGGCTGGTCATGGAGATACGTAGAGACATTTCAAAAGCTTTATTATAGTACAGAATCTTGGGATAAACACTTCTTACGGCAGGAATTTTGATATGTACATTCAATACAGCAGGAAACTTGTGATGTAAACCCAATAACAGCAGCAGGTAAAAAGACTGTAGAATGCAGGAGGGAGCAGCACTTGTGCACTGCTTGGATGCAAAACTAGAAATGGCTGAGGGAGCACACTGCTCAGCCTATATAAACAAACATTATATCAAGCAGTTTCCCCGGGTAAAATGAAACACACGCCCTGGAACATGGCACCCCCCTATACTAACAATGACTAAGTATTTCTACAAAAGAAAAAAATAATAATTCTGGGGTTCCAAATTGGCCTATAGACAGCACAAAAAATAATTTACAATAATTTAACAAAAATACTTTAAACAAGGCCAAGGCTCACTATAATAAAGTGACAACCAATATTTAAAAATATAATTATAATTTATTAGGTAAATCCAAAATAATACAAAAAAAGCTCAACGGGTACACTTTAAAAACAATGAAGCCAGAAAGTATGTAGTAAGTATAATTACTGTATTATAAAATATGGGGAGAAGGGGGAGAAGGGGGGAAAGAAATTACAGTACAATGAATATTTGGCTTATTCAATAAATTACTGTATTTTTTGCCCTATAAGACGCACCTGCCCATAGGATGCACCTAGGATTTGGAGGAGGAAAATAAGAAAAATATCCTGAACCAAATGTTGTGCTACAACACTATTCCCCAAGAACCAAATAATACACAAGGTCCAGAATCTGCCTACTTACAGGCAGTGTGGAATTCCCACCCATCCTATTCCCATAGGCAGTGCAGCATCCTCCCTTCCATTCCCATAGGCAGTGTGGCATTCCCCCTCCCATTCCCCATATAGGCAGTGTGGCATTCCCCCCTCCCATTCCCCATATAGGCAGTGTGGCATTCCCTCCCCCATTCCCCATATAGACAGTGTGGCATTCCCCCTCCCATTCCCCATATAGGAAGTGTGGCATCCCCCCTCCCATTCCCCATATAGGCAGTGTGGCATTCCCCCTCCCATTCCCCATATAGGCAGTGTGGCATTCCCCCTCCCATTCCCATAGGCAGTGTGGCATTCCCCCTCCCATTCCCCATATAGGCAGTGTGGCACTCCCCCTCCTATTCCCCATATAGGCAGTGTGGCATTTCCACCTCTCATTCCCCATATAGGCAGTGTGGCATTCCCCCTCCCATTCCCCATATAGGCAGTGTGGCATCCCCCCTCCCATTCCCCATATAGGCAGTGTGGCATTCCCCCTCCCATTCCCCATATAGGCAGTGTGGCACTCCCCATCCCATTCCCCACAGGCAATGTGGCATCTCCCCATTCCATTCCCATAGGCAGTGTGGCATTCCCCCTCCCATTCCCCATATAGGCAGTGTGGCATTCTCCCCATCCTATACCCCATATAGGCAGTGTGGCACCCCCCATCCCATTTCCCACAGGCAATGTGGCATCTCCCTATCCCATTCCCATAGGCAGTGTGGCATTCCCCCTCCCATTCCCCATATAGGTAGTGTAGCATACCTCCTCCCATTCCCATAGGCGGTGTGGCACTCCCATCCCATTCCCCATAGGCAGTGTGGCAGTCTCCCCCTCCTATTAACCATATAGGCAGCATGGCACCTCCCATCCCATTCCCCACAGGCAATGTGGCATTCCCCTCTTCCATTCCCCATATAGGTAGTGTAGCATTCACCTCCTCCCATTCCCCATATAGGTAGTGTGGCATTCCCCCTCCAATTCCCCGTAGGCAATGTGGCATCACCCCTCCCACTCCCAATAGGCAAAAGAAAAATAAAACTCACATATCCGTTGCTCCCCCCGTCATTTGTGCTTTCCTCATCGTTAATAGATATTTCTCGCCTTGCTCTGCTATGACAGCGCCGCTTTGGATCTACTTGTTTGACTCAATATCCTTTCTTTTTATCAGATTGGACTTTTGAGTTTTGATCCTTGATCTAGATCAGGGGTTCCCAACCAGAGATATCCAGCTTGCATAGGCTGAAATGAAAATCTAACTGTTTTGCTTCTCTTTAGTTCCACCTTAGTATGTATCCACACTGATCCATCTCCACCGTCATTCATTCCGTGGTGTCAAAGAATTCCATGCATAAAAATATATAGATGGGCCACATAGTATAATATTGCTAAAAAATGTGGATATCTAATAAAAAAATGCAAAATAAGCATTTACATTAACTCCACTTGCTGGGACTAGTAGACCAATTAAACTGGAACAAGCACTCACAGTAACTCCACTTGCTGAGACTAGTAGACCAATTAAACTGGAACAAGCACTCACAGTAACTCCACTTGCTGGGACTAGTAGACCAATCAAACCGGAACAAGCACTTACAGTAACTCCACTTGCTGGGACTAGTAGACCACTCGAACTGGAACAAGCACTCACAGTAACTCCACTTGCTGGGACTAGTAGACCACTCGAACTGGAACAAGCACTCACAGTAACTCCACTTGCTGGGACTAGTAGACCACTCAAACTGGAACAAGCACTCACAGTAACTCCACTTGCTGGGACTAGTAGACCAATTAAACTGGAACAAGCACTCACAGTAACTCCACTTGCTGGGACTAGTAGACCAATTAAACTGGAACAAGCACTCAAAGTAACTCCACTTGCTGGGGCTAGTAGTCCACTCAAACTGGAACAAGCACTCACAGTAACTTCACTTGCTGGGACTAGTAGCCCACTCAAACTGGAACAAGCACTCACAGTAACTCCACTTGCTGGGACTAGTAGACCAATTAAACTGGAACAAGCACTCAAAGTAACTCCACTTGCTGGGGCTAGTAGTCCACTCAAACTGGAACAAGCACTCACAGTAACTTCACTTGCTGGGACCAGTAGACCACTCAAACTGGAACAAGCACTCACAGTAACTCCACTTGCTGGGACTAGTAGACCAATTAAACTGGAACAAGCACTCAAAGTAACTCCACTTGCTGGGGCTAGTAGACCAATCAAACCGGAACAAGCACTTACAGTAACTCCACTTGCTGGGACTAGTAGACCACTCAAACTGGAACAAGCACTCACAGTAACTCCACTTGCTGGGACTAGTAGTCCACTCAAACTGGAACAAGCACTCACAGTAACTCCACTTGCTGGGACTAGTAGCCCACTCAAACTGGAACAAGCACTCACAGTAACTCCACTTGCTGGGACTAGTAGCCCACTCAAACTGGAACAAGCACTCACAGTAACTCCACTTGCTGGGACTAGTAGCCCACTCAAACTGGAACAAGCACTCACAGTAACTCCACTTGCTGGGACTAGTAGTCCACTCAAACTGGAACAAGCACTCACAGTAACTCCACTTGCTGGGACTAGTAGACCACTCAAACTGGAACAAGCACTCACAGTAACTCCACTTGCTGGGACTAGTAGTCCACTCAAACTGGAACAAGCACTCACAGTAACTCCACTTGCTGGGACTAGTAGACCACTCAAACTGGAACAAGCACTCACAGTAACTCCACTTGCTGGGACTAGTAGTCCACTCAAACTGGAACAAGCACTCACAGTAACTCCACTTGCTGGGACTAGTAGCCCACTCAAACTGGAACAAGCACTCACAGTAACTCCACTTGCTGGGGCTAGTAGTCCACTCAAACTGGAACAAGCACTCACAGTAACTCCACTTGCTGGGACTAGTAGACCACTCAAACTGGAACAAGCATTTACAGTAACTCCACTTGCTGGGACTAGTAGCCCACTCAAACTGGAACCAGCACTCACAGTAACTCCACTTGCTGGGACTAGTAGTCCACTCAAACTGGAACAAGCACTCACAATAACTCCACTTGCTGGGACTAGTAGACCACTCAAACTGGAACAAGCACTCACAGTAACTCCACTTGCTGGGACTAGTAGTCCACTCAAACTGGAACAAGCACTCACAGTAACTCCACTTGCTGGGACTAGTAGTCCACTCAAACTGGAACACGCACTCACAGTAACTCCACTTGCTGGGACTAGTAGACTACTCAAACTGGAACAAGCACTCACAGTAACTCCACTTGCTGGGACTAGTAGACTACTCAAACTGGAACAAGCACTCACAGTAACTCCACTTGCTGGGACTAGTAGCCCAATCAAACTGGAACAAGCACTCAAAGTAACTCCACTTGCTGGGGCTAGTAGCCCAATCAAACTGGAACAAGCACTCACAGTAACTCCACTTGCTGGGACTAGTAGACCACTCAACCTGGAACAAGCACTCACAGTAACTCCACTTGCTGGGGCTAGTAGCCCAATCAAACTGGAACATGTACTCACAGTAACTCTTGAAAAAGCGTGTGTCAAAAAACATACAGTCTGGGTCCACCTTCTATCTCCCTGCCTGGGGCCATCAAGCTGGGGCTAGTGATCCACTCGAACTGGAACGAACCCCAACCTTTACCACGCGTTTCATTCCTAATGTGGAACTTTTTCAATGTAGCGAGGGATTATTTACCTTGTTATAATATATGAAGACCGGGATCTATTGTTTCAGTATAGTTGAAGTATAGTTGAGTTGAACTTTTTAAAGCTTGAACCTTATCCTTTGAAAAAAATATTGGAAAGTACTGAACTTATTTTACAGAAAGGAGTTAGATTTAATGAAATTGATAAGATGTAATGTGTCTAGTTTTTATGACATAAGCCTTTATACTTTATAATTAGAATATAGAATTGAAATTCTGTGTGTATGTGCACAAATTGGTTTATATAAGGATGTCTATGATCTGTTATATCAGATATACCAAGGGCTTTATTCATCAAGGGATAGCGACAGGTAGCGGCAGGTTGTGGCAGGTGAACGCAATACCACATTTATGAAAGCCAATCTGGTGAGCGCCTCTTACAGTGTCACGTAGCGACCAATTCATCATCACAGACGGCTCAGCGGATCCCGGTGGCGGTCTGGCTTTTAGAGCGCCTGTATTACCTGTTGCTACCTGTCTCTCTCTACATTTCAATGGATGTTTCCTTTTCTTCTGTTTAAACAGGGTTTTGATTTAATATTTTTTGTTTTGTATCAAATCATTGTGTGACCTCTCCTGTGACGAGTACAAGCGTTTGCAGCAGCGGGAACTGTTAACCATATACCTTCCAGAGCTTAGGCATACCCGCCATTGCCTGGATATCGATCACATGACATCACAATTTTTAGGCTTCTTCCAGAGGCTGGGGGCACTGTCAGTTGGCATGTCCCAGCCTTCCCTGACCCACGCCTCACTAAATTTCTTGATACCATGGTCGTCCTGCAGAAGAAATACATGTCTTTTCTTGACAGCATGGCACCCTGGAACGCTGTGAGTTTTTTCAACATTGTGTCATGGGCACCATCGATTGTACGCATGTGGCCCTGGTTCCCCCAGCTACTCAGGAGTATATGTTTCGGCATGTTTAGATCCACGCCCGGCTTTAGGTATTTGCAACTTGCTGCGCCTAAAGCCTCTCCAGCCTTTGAAGGGCGACCTGTATGGCCTCCACCAGAGCCCCAACCAACATCTCCATCTGATGGTCAAAAAGCACTGCAGCCAGGTCTTCATGGAGCAAATTGGCAGTCTGTCGCCATCATTTTAAATATCTATTGATGTTCTGTCGAATAGTGGTGCTGGTTGCCCACCAGTTTTCCTCTATGATTTTGCACCACCTTACCAAAGACAGGGCTGTCTTCCTTCTGGATGCTCTGTGGAGCTGGTGGGGTACTTCTGGCAGAATAAAGCTGGAGCTGCAGAATAGGGGGTGATGGCTCCTCCTTGCCCACTCTCCTCTCTTGAGGCTAGCTTAGCTTTCTCCCCCCAAAACAGATTCCGTGTGTCTCAGACAGGTGACACCAGGCTGCAGGCTGGGCTGTCTTCCTCCTGGGCGCTCTGTGGAGCTGGTGGGGTGCTTCTGGCAGAATAAAGCTGGAGCTGCAGGGAGAAGTGGTGATGGCCTGTCTCCATGGTGCCAGCCAGCTGGCAGAGGTGTCCAGATAATATCTCATCCAGATATTCAGAGTATCCTTCCTCCAGCTCATTAATTTCATCCAGGAGAGGTGACGTCTGTGTTGTTAAAGGTCAACATTAGTGTTTTTTCACAATGTTACCACACAGCCTCCAGGGCCCCAAACTTTACCCTGGGTTCACCCTTCCCCTCCACCCTTCCCCTTGCCCTTTGGCCATAAAGCTCATTTACCTCATCACTGTCTGGACTCTACCTTGGTGGGTGTCTGGTGGTTGGGCCTGGCCTTGATGTTGTCTTGCTGGTAGCCTAACAGCAGTGGCTGCAGGTGGTGGTTCTTCTGGCCGAGGTGCTGCTGGCTGTGGTGTTGCTGCAAAGTCAAGGTAAATGCACTGGTAGTTTCCTCTTAACAGTATATGTGGCCCTTCAAAATAGACATTGGGTCCCACATCAAGGTGTGTCCTCAAATTTTGCCTTGCACACACCCATTTTAGGAGTTACATTTAAAGGTTGCCTAATACCCTTGATGTGTAGTCACACAACATTTGTTGCGCAGGCAAGCCCTCAAAGTTGACTGTACATGTGGCTGGTGGCTGGAGTGTTTGGTTGGCCTACTCCCTCCTGTGCCAAGCTACAATTTGCTAACAAGACTTACCACTGGTGGACACATGCCACCTATAGGGGTCCCTGATGCCGACACCCCCTGGTAGGTGTTGGGATGGAGCATCCCCAACACCCGCTCCTCAGCATGGGTAAGTTGGAATAGTGAGCTCCTAAGTCAGCAATGGCAAGAAAATCTGATCCTCGGCTGCGTTCTTTTATACCTAATTGAGCGGGTAATTGTATTGGAAACTTTTTTCTTTATTTAATAGCCCCTCAAAAGTGCAAGCAACCTATAGGCTACATGTATGTATGGACGCAAGCAACCTATAGGCTACATGTATGTATGGATGCAAGCAACCTATAGGCTACATGTATGTATGGACGCAAGCAGCCTATAGGCTACATGTATGTATGGACGCAAGCAACCTATAGGCTACATGTATGTATGGACGCAAGCAACCTATAGGCTACATGTATGTATGGATGCAAGCAACCTATAGGCTACATGTATGTATGGACGCAAGAAACCTATAGGCTACATGTATGTATGGACGCAAGCAACCTATAGGCTACATGTATGTATGAACGCAAGCAACCTATAGGCTACATGTATGTATGAACGCAAGCAACCTATAGGCTACACGTATGTATGGACACACACTTCTGTCTGTCAGGGCGCGTCGGCGCTTGCGCGTCTTGGCGAAGGGGTGCATCATATAAATGACATCCAAAGACATCCCACATGGCACAAACTGTGTTTACCAGGAAGACATTATGAAGGTAAGTCACACTTTCATGTCATTCGCTTACACATGTGTGCCGCATTACACTCCTGCCGAGGTGCCAACAGGTGACAGAGGGACCACGAAAATACAAGTGAAGGCACATGGTGCCACAGTAATGGAGGAGGTTTGGCCTTCCAATGTTACAGGATAATAGTACTTTGCTGCCACTGTCACATGGACCACTCTGGCCTGTTTGTATGTGATTTAGGTTTGACATTTCTTTTAAACATTTTTTATTGAAGTTTGCATAGAATGGATGTTACACATATAGAAACCAAGCACTCACAGTAACTCCACTTGCTGGGACTAGTAGACCACTCAAACTGGAACAAGCACTCACAGTAACTCCACTTGCTGGGACTAGTAGACCACTCAAACTGGAACAAGCACTCACAGTAACTCCACTTGCTGGGACTAGTAGACCACTCAAACTGGAACAAGCACTCACAGTAACTCCACTTGCTGGGACTAGTAGACCACTCAAACTGGAACAAGCACTCACAGTAACTCCACTTGCTGGGACTAGTAGACCACTCAAACTGGAACAAGCACTCACAGTAACTCCACTTGCTGGGACTAGTAGACCACTCAAACTGGAACAAGCACTCACAGTAACTCCACTTGCTGGGACTAGTAGTCCACTCAAACTGAACCAAGCACTCACAGTAACTCCACTTGCTGGGGCTAGTAGTCCACTCAAACTGGAACAAGCACTCACAGTAACTCCACTTGCTGGGACTAGTAGACCACTCAAACTGGAACAAGCACTCACAGTAACTCCACTTGCTGGGACTAGTAGTCCACTCAAACTGAACCAAGCACTCACAGTAACTCCACTTGCTGGGGCTAGTAGTCCACTCAAACTGGAACAAGCACTCACAGTAACTCCACTTGCTGGGACTAGTAGTCCACTCAAACTGGAACAAGCACTCACAGTAACTCCACTTGCTGGGGCTAGTAGTCCACTCAAACTGGAACAAGCACTCACAGTAACTCCACTTGCTGGGACTAGTAGACTACTCAAACTGGAACAAGCACTCACAGTAACTCCACTTGCTGGGACTAGTAGTCCACTCAAACTGGAACAAGCACTCACAGTAACTCCACTTGCCGGGACTAGTACACCAATTAAACTGGAACAAGCACTCACAGTAACTCCACTTGCTGGGACTAGTAGACCACTCAAACTGGAACAAGCACTCACAGTAACTCCACTTGCCGGGACTAGTAGACCAATTAAACTGGAACAAGCACTCACAGTAACTCCACTTGCTGGGACTAGTAGTCCACTCAAACTGGAACAAGCACTCACAGTAACTCCACTTGCTGGGACTAGTAGACTACTCAAACTGGAACAAGCACTCACAGTAACTCCACTTGCTGGGACTAGTAGACCAATTAAACTGGAACAAGCACTCACAGTAACTCCACTTGCTGGGACTAGTAGACCACTCAAACTGGAACAAGCACTCACAGTAACTCCACTTGCTGGGACTAGTAGTCCACTCAAACTGGAACAAGCACTCACAGTAACTCCACTTGCTGGGACTAGTAGACCAATTAAACTGGAACAAGCACTCACAGTAACTCCACTTGCTGGGACTAGTAGACCACTCAAACTGGAACAAGCACTCACAGTAACTCCACTTGCTGGGACTAGTAGACCACTCAAACTGGAACAAGCACTCACAGTAACTCCACTTGCTGGGACTAGTAGACCAATTAAACTGGAACAAGCACTCACAGTAACTCCACTTGCTGGGACTAGTAGCCCAATCAAACTGGAACAAGCACTCACAGTAACTCCACTTGCTGGGGCTAGTAGCCCAATCAAACTGGAACATGTACTCACAGTAACTCTTGAAAAAGCGTGTGTCAAAAAACATACAGTCTGGGTCCACCTTCTATCTCCCTGCCTGCGGCCATCAAGCTGGGGCTAGTGATCCACTCGAACTGGAACGAACCCCAACCTTTACCACGCGTTTCATTCCTAATGTGGAACTTTTTCAATGTAGCGAGGGATTATTTACCTTGTTATAATATATGAAGACGGGGATCTATTGTTTGAGTATAGTTGAAGTATAGTTGAGTTGAACTTTTTAAAGCTTGAACCTTATCCTTTGAAAAAAATATTGGAAAGTACTGAACTTATTTTACAGAAAGGGGTTAGATTTAATGAAATTGATAAGATGTAATGTGTCTAGTTTTTATGACATAAGCCTTTATACTTTATAATTAGAATATAGAATTGAAATTATGTGTGTATGTGCACAAATTGGTTTATATAAGGATGTCTATGATCTGTTATATCAGATATACCAAGGGCTTTATTCATCAAGGGATAGCGACAGGTAGTGCCTTGTAAGCGGCAGGTTGTGGCAGGTGAACGCAATACCACATTTATGAAAGCCAATCTGGTGAGCGCCTCTTACAGCGTCACGTAGCGACCAATTCATCATCACAGACGGCTCAGCGGATCCCGGTGGCGCTCTGGCTTTCAGAGCGCCTGGTATTACCTGTCGCTACCTGTCTCTCTACATTTCAATGGATGTTTCCTTTTCTTCTGTTTAAACAGGGTTTTGATTTAATATTTTTTTGTTTAGTATCAAATCATTGTGTGACCTCTCCTGTGACGAGTACAAGCGTTTGCAGCAGCGGGAACTGTTAACCATATACCTTCCAGAGCTTAGGCATACCCGCCATTGCCTGGATATCGATCACATGACGTATCAGCAGGCGTTCAAATTATCCCTGAAGGGGAGGTCTCCAGAGCCGCACATAGTATTCTACTGTGGCCTCACCAGGCCCCCTCTTCCTACTGGTGATGCCTCGAGACATGCAGCCAAGAATCCTGCTTGCTTTTCCCACTGCCTGGCTACACTGTCCAATCATCTTGCAGCTATCAGTAATCAGTACCCCTAAATCTCTCTCCTCCGAGGTCCTGGATAACACAGTACTGCCCATACGGTACTCAGAGAACCTTCTACCCAAGTGCAGGATTTTACATTTAGAGGCATTAAACTCTAGTTTCCAATGTTTTGACCATTTATCGAATTGACCATTTATCAAATTTTGTTCGACTTGACCCTGAACCGCCTTTATCTTGAGAAGCTTTATCAGAGTTGTGGTCATGGTTGGCCACAAGAAAGGGGTGTGCGATTGGAAGTATAACCAAATTGGTTTGCTGCCTTCAATTTTTAGGCTTCTTCCAGAGGCTGGGGGCACTGTCAGTTGGCATGTCCCAGCCTTCCCTGACCCACGCCTCACTAAATTTCTTGATACCATGGTCGTCCTGCAGAAGAAATACATGTCTTTTCCTGACAGCATGGCACCCTGGAACGCTGTGAGTTTTTTCAACATTGTGTCATGGGCACCATCGATTGTACGCATGTGGCCCTGGTTCCCCCAGCTACTCAGGAGTATATGTTTCGGCATGTTTAGATCCACGCCCGGCTTTAGGTATTTGCAACTTGCTGCGCCTAAAGCTTCTCCAGCCTTTGAAGGGCGACCTGGATGGCCTCCACCAGAGCCCCAACCAACATCTCTATCTGATGGTCAAAAAGCACTGCAGCCAGGTCTTCATGGAGCAAACTGGCAGTCTGTCGCCATAATTTTAAATATCTATTGATGTTCTGTCGAATAGTGGTGCTGGTTGCCCACCAGTTTTCCTCTATGATTTTGCACCACCTTACCAAAGACAGGGCTGTCTTCCTTCTGGATGCTCTGTGGAGCTGGTGGGGTACTTCTGGAAGAATAAAGCTGGAGCTGCAGAATAGGGGGTGATGGCTCCTCCTTCTTGCCCACTCTCCTCTCTTGAGGCTAGCTTAGCTTTCTCTCCCCCAAACAGATTCCGCGTGTCTCAGACAGGTGACGCCAGGCTGCAGGCTGGGCTGTCTTCCTCCTGGGCGCTCTGTGGAGCTGGTGGGGTGCTTCTGGCAGAATAAAGCTGAAGCTGCAGGGAGAAGTGGTGATGGCCTGTCTCCGTGGTGCCAGCCAGCTGGCCGAGGTGTCCAGATAATATCTCATCCAGATATTCAGAGTATCCTTCCTCCAGCTCATTAATTTCATCCAGGAGAGGGGACGTCTGTGTTGTTAAAGGTCAACATTAGTGTTTTTTCACAATGTTACCACACAGCCTCGAGGGCCCCAAACTTTACCCTGGGTTCACCCTTCCCCTCCACCCTGTCCCTTGCCCTTTGGCCATAAAGCTCATTTACCTCATCACTGTCTGGACTCTCTCTTGGTGGGTGTCTGGTGGTTGGGCCTGGCCTTGATGTTGTCTTGCTGGTAGCCTAACAGCAGTGGCTGCAGGTGGTGGTTCTTCTGGCCGAGGTGCTGCTGGCTGTGGTGTTGCTGCAAAGTCAAGGTAAATGCACTGGTAGTTTCCTCTTAACAGTATATGTGGCCCTTCAAAATCCCTACAAGGGATAGACATTGGGTCCCACATCAAGGTGTGTCCCCAAAGTTTGCCTTGCTCACACCCATGTTAGGGGTTACATTTAAAGGTTGCCTAATACCCTTGGTGTGTAGTCACACAACATTTGTTGCGCAGGCAAGCCCTCAAAGTTGACTGTACATGTGGCTGGTGGCTGGCGTGTTTGGTTGGCCTACTCCCTCCTGTGCCAAGCTACAATTTCCTAACAAGAGGTCCCTGATGCCGACACCCCCTGGTAGGTGTTGGGATGGAGCATCCCCAACACCCGCTCCTCAGCATGGGTAAGTTGGCATAGTGAGCTCCTAAGTCAGCAGTGGCAAGAAAATCTGATCCTCGGCTGCGTTCTTTTATACCTAATTGAGCGGGTAATTGTATTGGAAACTTTTTGATTTATTTAATAGCCCCTCAAAGGTGCAAGCAACCTATAGGCTACATGTATGTATGGTCTGTCAGGGCGCGTCGGCACTTGCGCGTCTTGGCGAAGGGGTGCATCATATAAATGACATCCAAAGACATCCAAAATGGCACCCGCTGTGTTCACCAGGAAGACATTATGAAGGTAAGTCACACTTTCATGTCATTCGCTTACACATGTGTGCCGCATTACACTCCTGCCGAGGTGCCAACAGGTGACAGAGTGACCACGAAAATACAAGTGAAGGCACATGGCGCCATAGTAATGGAGGAGGTTTGGCCTTCCAATGTTACAGGACCACAGTACTTTGCTGCCACTGTCAGACCAATCTGGCCTGTTTGTATGTGATTTAGGTTTGACATTTCTTTTAAAATTTTTTTATTGAAGTTTGCATAGAATGGATGTTACACATATAGAAACAAGCGTACTGGAATACATGATTCAAATTACAAACGCTAAGGTATACAAAATGTTTTAATTGTAAGATCTTATATTCTTGAAAGTTTAAATTTGTATCAAGGGCGTAGAACGCTGTCATATCTACATTAACAGCTTATTCAACTCCTATAACGGCGTACATTCTGATAAATATGATCTTCTGAATGCCTAGTAAATACTGTAATGGGGACAGAGGGTAGGTTAGAGGGGGGGGAAGTCTGATGATAAGGAAAGTTAAGCAAAGACAGACAATTGGGGGGATGGGGTGTGGGGCCTGGTCGAGAAGCATTCCGCATATAGGGTCATGGGGATCTGTTTCCCTTTCAAAACGAGGAGGATGCTTGTTATATTAGAAATGAAGGGTTTGTTTGACTGCTAATCAACCTTATGTAATCCAACCATGGGCACCAGGTTTCATAAAACCTGTCGTATTGGTCATTCGTCACCGATGTGAGGTTTGACATTTCTATGCAATCTGCTACTATTATGGGATGTGAGAGCTGGCTTCTCCTTGTTGCTGGCCGTGGTCAGCGAACCCTAACCAACAGATAGAGTGGAGAGTTAGGCGCATCTTTTGGCCTAAGTGCACCTGTGCTTGCAGTCCCCTACTATTGTGGGATGGGAGAGCTGGAATAGTTAGCATTGGCATATACTAGAGTATACGAGGCTTGGGTGACTGCAGTGTCCAAGAAATTAACTTAAAGGGTTAGGGGCACGCATGTGCAGCTAAAAGAGACCCAAACAGAGGACATAAATTAACAAAGCCCATCTGTTGGTTGTTTGCAGATATTTTTTAAACAACAGTACAACTTCAAGCCCAACACGCATGAAAAGAGGACGTTGGCAAAGGAAGTGGTGGCCCGTGAGCGTGGCAAAGGGACATCACCTTACACCTTCACCCAATGAATGCAGCACTGGTCAGACCTTAAAAAGTCGAAAGTGCCCCTGGGTGCAGAGGTTCTACAGCTACAACTTCCCAGGTAATGTACAACAGAGAAGGTGAGCTATCAGGGTAATGAGTTACATGTTTTACAAAATTATATTATCTTTTGTAGGTGAGGGGTCCGACCAGTGAGACAGAGGGTGTGAAGCAGCACCACCACCACCAACCATGGAGGCCGCTGAAGAGGAGGGTGTGTTGGGCTTGGAGTTGCCCACAGCTCCTGTACACCCCGGTACGCAAAAACCCAAAAGAACACACAGGTTGTGCTGCATATAAAGTCTAATGACATATTTGCTAAGTGCTGGTGAGTTGTGCTTCTCTGACCCTACAGAGTCATCATATGGTGAGTACGCAGCGATGGGGCAACCCGAGCTGGAAGCAAGGTGGGTGTCAAGCCAATGAAGCAGGACAATAGCAAAGCATTACACAAACAACTCATGCCCATAAATACTAACTCAAGTTCTTTCCCTCTACAGACCCTGAAGAAAGGATGGCACCACGGAGGAGGGTGGCCTTCTAAATGTATGCGTCAACAAGTTTGGGTAAGTATGTAAAAATGTGCGTGCATGTACAGGCACACGTGTGGGCAAACAAGTGCAAATGTATATTTTTTTCTCTTTGCTGGTGACATGTTGATCCCAAAAAAAATGTAAATCATTCTTGATATTCTTTCTTTGCTTTTGTCATCCCTTCTATGCTTTTCTTCTTTTTTCTTTCTTTCTTTCCATTTATTTTTGAATGTTTCTTTATTGCTTTCCATCTATTCTTCCTTTTTTTTCATTATTTTTTTCTCTTTTTTTTCTTTCCTGCGCTCACTCCTTCTTTCCTACATTATTCCTTCTATTACTTTATTCTTTTTATTCTTTGCCAGTATTCACCATACATGCAACTTGATCATCATGTATACCGCACCACAAGGGGCCCACTGAGACTCTAGCGCCCAAGTGCCCACTTAAAGTGGACCAACACCCAGGATTTTGACTATCCTGGGTTTTGGTCCACTTCAGGGGGGCACCCCGATTGGGGGTGCCCCGCTGTGTGAAACCCCCCAGAAAGCCCCCAAAACTCACCTCACCACGCTCCCACGTGGCCGCGCTGTCCAATCCCTGCCGACGGACAAGCGGGTGACAGCGACGGACAAGACAGCGCGTCCGCCGCCGCCTCCCGCACGTCACTCTGACAGGGCGCGCGCCCGCGCCGGCCATTCACAAACGGCCGGTGCGGGCGCGCGCACGTCTAGAGGGGCGCGCGGGAGGCGGCGGGAGGTAAGTTTTTGGGGGGTTTTGGGGGTGGTCCCTCACCGCGGGACATCCCAATCTCGGATGTCCCGCGGTGAGGGAGGTGATCGGCCCGGGAATCTTATAGATTCAAGGGCCGATCACCCCTGGGTGACGGTCCACTTTAAACCTGGAGCCAGCCCTGCTGTAGGTTATAGGGCTAGTAGACTCTACAAGTCCCAAAGGCCGGAGATGTGGAGCACCAGACCTAAACCTCAAGATTTGGGTGAAATCTATCTCCGGCCTTGGTCCAAAGCCCATCACTGTTGCCTAGCATTATACACAGCTTTAAAGTGGACCAAAACCCGGGATTTTGACTGTCCTGGGTTTTGGTCCTTGCCTCCCGGGCCACCCCGATCGGGGGTGCGTGAAACCCTCCAGATCACCAAAACCAACTCACCTCTTCCCGGCCCTACGCGCGGAGCTGATGTCATGTCGTCTAAGCCTTCATCTAAGGACAGCGGCTCCTCTAACAGGGAGTCCGCCCGCGCTGGCCATTTAAAAAAGCCAGCCGCGATTTGCGCATGCGGCGTAGGACCAGGAAAGAAAGTAAGTGTATGGGCGACCTGGGGGGTTTCACACAGTGGGGCATCCCGATTTTGGATGCCCTGGAGGGAGGGAATCGATCGGCCCGGGAATCTATGAGATCTATTGTGGTGGGTTTCGGTCCGCTTTAAAGATCTAATTATATTTGTAGCCATCGGATATGAGGAATGCGAGAGACATCAGATGCCACTAAATATTATTGCAATAATGTAATTTATATTTAGCAGCAAGAAACTTTGTCTGACCATAACCCTCAAGCCCAGATAGGTGTCAATAAACTAACTGCTATGATGTTATGTAGTCAATGTGTCATCCCTGCGCATGTTATTCCCAATAAAGACTCACCATGGTAATCACTTTAGTTCGCGAACATTGATTCAAGATCATACTTAATAAACTCGCAGCAGCTTGAGAAATAAATAATAAAAACATAGAATTGATTTATTAAGTACTGCTTATTTTTTTTTTCTTTTTAGATTCTTTGTTTTTTTTTTTCTCCAAGGGAAATTGGATTCCGTAATGCGGGCAAACTAAATGAAATAATTACACTTTATGATGAGATTTCTGCTTACAAGAAGCAGGGCAGCCGGTTACAGGAGAATTGTGGAAATAAGTATTATTAGACCATAAATGCAATGTTATTCATTGTTACTCACATATAAGGGTAATGAAATATTTTAATCAAATTACTATAACGGCAGGGTATTACACCCGGAGGAATCGTTGATGTTGAGCGCTACATCTTTTTTTTTTTGTTTAAATGATATTGCTATGGGGTAGTTGTTTTATTTTATTTTTTTTAATAATATGCCCAATTTGGAAAAAAAATTAAAAAATATAGTTTGTTATCTGCATGTAATCGTAATACTACTGTGAAAAAACAGTGATACTAAAAATGGGAAATTTATAATCCTTGGGCTAGAGATGAGTGAAGTTTGAATCAGTAACACAAGCCTAGAAAACCAAGCTAAAGGGTTGGTTCCCAGGAAAGCTTCAGGCCCAGATGGTATATAAACCGTAATGCTTGAAGATGTGTGCAGAACAGCTTGCACCAGTCCTGACAAGGATATTCAATAGGTCCCTAAACAAGAAACAGTTGCTAGATGCCTAAGAGGATCGACCATCATACCAGTTCCAAGGAAGGCCCCAACCACAGAACCTAATGACTTCAGGCCAGTAGTATTAACATCCATTGCAATGAAAGTCTTTGAGAGAGTAGTAATGGCATACCTGAAGTAAGCAACTAAAGAATACTGCGATCCTCTTCAGAGACAGCAAATAGATCATCTAAGGATCTAGTTAACTTGGCTCTGAAGTATGTACTGGAGAAAACAGATCAGTCTGATGCTGTAATGAGGGATGCCCCTACTGGCTGTACTGAGGGATGCCCCACTGGCTGTACTGAGAGATGCCCCACTGGCTGTACTGAGAGATGCCCCACTGGCTGTACTGAGAGATGCCCCACTGGCTGTACTGAGAGATGCCCCACTGGCTGTACTGAGAGATGCCCCACTGGCTGTACTGAGGGATGCCCCCACTGGCTGTACTGAGGGATGCCCCCACTGGCTGTACTGAGGGATGCCCCTACTGGCTGTACTGAGGGATGCCCCACTGGCTGTACTGAGGGATGCCCCACTGGCTGTACTGAGGGATGCCCCCACTGGCTGTACTGAGAGATGCCCCACTGGCTGTACTGAGAGATGCCCCACTGGCTGTACTGAGAGATGCCCCACTGGCTGTACTGAGGGATGCCCCCACTGGCTGTACTGAGGGATGCCCCCACTGGCTGTACTGAGAGATGCCCCACTGGCTGTACTGAGAGATGCCCCACTGGCTGTACTGAGAGATGCCCCACTGGCTGTACTGAGGGATGCCCCTACTGGCTGTACTGAGGGATGCCCCTACTGGCTGTACTGAGGGATGCCCCTACTGGCTGTACTGAGGGATGCCCCACTGGCTGTACTGAGGGATGCCCCTACTGGCTGTACTGAGGGATGCCCCACTGGCTGTACTGAGGGATGCCCCTACTGGCTGTACTGAGGGATGCCCCCACTGGCTGTACTGAGGGATGCCCCCACTGGCTGTACTGAGGGATGCCCCTACTGGCTGTACTGAGGGATGCCCCACTGGCTGTACTGAGGGATGCCCCTACTGGCTGTACTGAGGGATGCCCCACTGGCTGTACTGAGGGATGCCCCACTGGTTGTACTGAGGGATGCCCCACTGGCTGTACTGAGGGATGCCCCCACTGGCTGTACTGAGGGATGCCCCACTGGTTGTACTGAGGGATGCCCCACTGGCTGTACTGAGGGATGCCCCCACTGGCTGTACTGAGGAATGACCCCACTGGCTGTACTGAGGGATGCCCCCACTGGCTGTACTGAGGGATGCCCCACTGGCTGTACTGAGGGATGCCCCCACTGCCTTTATTGTAATGGGGTGATTCTGCGCACTGAATGGGGGAATTTAAGCACACCATTTGGTTTAGAATATATTCTTTCTTATTTTAGTCCTTTAAACCCTGGGTGCATCTTATGGAACAAAAATAAGGTGTGTATATAGTCACATTAAGAACAGTGCAGCAGGGCCGTTGTGCCCCAAAAAGCCCCGGGACATTTTTTAGCCCCAGTCCGCCCCTGGTCTGATGCTTATGCAAGAAGATTGTTTATCGATTTTAGTTCAATAAGGACATACTTACCAATAAGCTGAATCTAATGTCTGTTCCACTTGACATATGTGAATGGCTGCAAAGCTTTCTTACAAACCCATCTTGGCGCGTAAGGATGGTTAACCTCAGTTCCGGTGTGAGACTCATAAACACCGGCGCTCCTCAAGACTGTCTCCGTTATTGCGCAAACTGTACACCAATGACTGTCGCCATTCCATCACAATTCTTACATTTGCAGACTATACCACAATCGTAAAGCTTGTAAATGACAAAAATTAGCTACCATATCGCGAGGAGATAAATAAACTGATCCGTGATAAGTATTATCAGTACTACGGGCAGGCTCATTCATTACTAGCGCCAGGTAGCGACAGATGAGCGTCTGTAGAGCGGATTTCAGAGCGACCGCTAGTAGTCGCTGTGCTCGGCCATGGATCATTGTTTCAGAGCGCCTCAGTCGCTGACCGGCATTGATGAATATGATGTGCGAGTAGCAGTACTACGCTGTATGGGAGCGAACGGTAGCGCCAGCTCAGTGCGACTGAATCACGCCACATTCATCAAAAAAACAGCCTCAAACATCGCCGGCGCTCAAAATCATGTAGTTGTAGCCCCTAGCGCCAGAGGCTGTGTGATTAAAGGCTGTTTTTGAATATGTATCCACTAGTAACAAAGCGAAAACATATGGAATTACATTGTTATAACATTGTAACATGAACACTTTAATACCAGACATGTAAGGACAATTCAGAAAGAGTTGAGATTTTTTTCAAGGGAAAAAAAAAAAAATCTTCCCCTCGTCTGATTCAGCAGAGCCTTTTTTTCTGCAAGAACTTTTGTATAAAATATATCATGGCACCTTGAGAAAGTGGCATATAGTCACGGAACGCGTGGGTGTTTTACATGCTTTCTCAGCAGGAGGTGATCGCTATTTACATTGAGGTGAATTTATTAAGGTTTGCTGCTTTTTATATATTTATGGATCATATTTTGCACTGGTCACTTTGGAGATTGGCACTTTAATCTTATGATAGCGATCTATTTTTGGGGGGATATGTGGGATAGTATGGTTGATATGGGTTGTGTAGGTCGCCCCTGCTGAGGCTATGTTTTGTATATATGTTTTTAAATGTATGTAATTGTGTTGTGTAGTCCTAATGTGTGTTTTTAAACAATTGATGAATTGATTAATTAAAATGAATACTAAGATCAGTCGGCATTATTGATTAATTTACTTGGGGTGAGAGTGGTGCTTTCTGAGTAACTGTGTTTTGTCTGTGGATGGCTGGAACCACAGAAGATTTCTTGTATATTGTAGTAGCAATTTAAGTTACGGAATTGGCACACTCCCTTCCCCTGAATTTGGATTGTTTATGGTGGTGCTTAACAGGGTGTCTCTTTCTTGTATATCATTTTTGTATAAAATGTTTTAATTTTTGCGTGATCTTTTGTATGATTGCAAGACTAAAATGCAGATACAGATAAGTGCCAGGGCTGGTGCCAGCACAGGGCAGACCTGGGCAATTTGCAAGGGCCCCAGGCATCTTCAAGGGCCCACTCAGGCTCACACTTGAATGGCTGGTGTTGTGTGCAGACCTGCTCATAGTGCGCCTCAGCAACAGGGGAAGGGAGACATGGAGTAGGTGGCATGGAAGTGAGGTGGCTAGAACCAGGTGACAATAAGGACTGGAGGGTGATTGGTGGCTATAGGGAAGGCAATAAGGACTGGAGGGTGATTGGTGGCTATAGGGAAGGCAATAAGGACTGGAGGGTGATTGGTGGCTATAGGAAAGGCAATAAGGACTGGAGGGTGATTGGTGGCTATAGGGAAGGCAATAAGGACTGGAGGGCGATTGATGGCTATAGGAAAGGCAATAAGGACTGGAGGGTGATTGGTGGCTATAGGGAAGGCAATAAGGACTGGAGCATGATTGGTGGCTATAGGGAAGGCAATAAGGACTGGAGGGCAATTGGTGGCTATAGGAAAGGCAATAAGGACTGGAGGGTGATTGGTGGCTATAGGGAAGGCAATAAGGACTGGAGGGTGATTGGTGGCTATAGGGAAAGCAATAAGGACTGGAGGGCGATTGGTGGCTATAGGGAATGCAATAAGGACTGGAGGGCGATTGGTGGCTATAGGGAAGGCAATAAGGACTGGAGGATGATTGGTGGCTATAGGGAAGGCAATAAGGACTGGAGGGCAATTGGTGGCTATAGGAAAGGCAATAAGGACTGGAGGATGATTGGTGGCTATAGGGAATGCAATAAGGACTGGAGGGTGATTGGTGGCTATAGGGAAAGCAATAAGGACTGGAGGGCGATTGGTGGCTATAGGGAATGCAATAAGGACTGGAGGGCGATTGGTGGCTATAGGGAAGGCAATAAGGACTGGAGGGCGATTGGTGGCTATAGGGAAGGCAATAAGGACTGGAGGGTGATTGGTGGCTATAGGGAAGGCAATAAGGACTGGAGGGCAATTGGTGGCTATAGGAAAGGCAATAAGGACTGGAGGATGATTGGTGGCTATAGGGAAGGCAATAAGGACTGGAGGGTGATTGGTGGCTATAGGGAAGGCAATAAGGACTGGAGGGCAATTGGTGGCTATAGGAAAGGCAATAAGGACTGGAGGATGATTGGTGGCTATAGGGAAGGCAATAAGGACTGGAGGGTGATTGGTGGCTATAGGGAAGGCAATAAGGACTGGAGGGCAATTGGTGGCTATAGGGAAGGCAATAAGGACTGGAGAGTGATTGGTGGCTATAGGGAAGGCAATAAGGACTGGAGGGTGATTGGTGGCTATAGGGAAGGCAATAAGGACTGGAGAGTGATTGGTGGCTATAGGGAAGGCAATAAGGACTGGAGGGTGATTGGTGGCTATAGGGAAGGCAATATGGACTGGAGGATGATTGGTGGTTATAGGGACGGCAATAAGGACTGGAGGGCGATTGGTGGCTATAGGGAAGGCAATAGGGACTGGAGGATGATTGGTGGCTATAGGGAAGGCAATAGGGACTGGAGGATGATTGGTGGCTATAGGGAAGGCAATAGGGACTGGAGGATGATTGGTGGTTATAGGGAAGGCAATAAGGACTGGAGAGTGATTGGTGGCTATAGGGAAGGCAATAAGGACTGGAGGGTGATTGGTGGCTATAGGGAAGGCAATATGGACTGGAGGATGATTGGTGGTTATAGGGACGGCAATAAGGACTGGAGGGCGATTGGTGGCTATAGGGAAGGCAATAGGGACTGGAGGATGATTGGTGGCTATAGGGAAGGCAATAGGGACTGGAGGATGATTGGTGGCTATAGGGAAGGCAATAGGGACTGGAGGATGATTGGTGGCTATAGGGAAGGCAATAAGGACTGGAGGGTGATTGGTGGCTATAGGGAAGGCAATAAGGACTGGAGGGTGATTGGTGGCTATAGGGATGGCAATATGGACTGGAGGGCGATTGGTGGCTATAGGGAAGGCAATAAGGACTGGAGGATGATTGGTGGTTATAGGGACGGCAATAAGGACTGGAGGGCGATTGGTGGCTATAGGGAAGGCAATAGGGACTGGAGGATGATTGGTGGCTATAGGGAAGGCAATAGGGACTGGAGGATGATTGGTGGCTATAGGGAAGGCAATAGGGACTGGAGGATGATTGGTGGCTATAGGGAAGGCAATAAGGACTGGAGGGTGATTGGTGGCTATAGGGAAGGCAATAAGGACTGGAGGGCGATTGGTGGCTATAGGGATGGCAATATGGACTGGAGGATGATTGGTGGTATACTTGCCTTGTCCAAACCATACAGGGGGCATCCCACATCAGGATGCCCCCATGCTTCTGATCTTAGGTAGGAATAAGGGATGTTTATTTACACTGACCAAACACATCTTTTTCACTAATATTCCTGAATCTCTCATAGTACAATTTGGGTGGTTCCACCATCCTGTCTTCTCTCCTTTCCCAGCGGTAGATACAGCAATTTTACTAAAGTCCCAGACTGCAGGGGGTTTAGGTGGCACGACCAGCAATTGCCAGATTATGATATGACCCAGGCTGCGGGTTATAAAACACGTCGGTGTTAAAATACCTCAACGCTGGCTCCTCTTTTATTTTTTATGAAATACCCACAACGATGGCTAATTAGGTTTCGTTCTTAAACTTGAGATCCATTTTAAAGCATAAAAACCCCACCAGGGTCGGCCCAGAAATCTGAAATTCCAGGACCGGCCACTGGCCTTCCCCCAGGGCATCCCCAATCGTCTGGAAACACCTTAACCCGCTCCAAGGTGCATGCCCCGACTCTCATCCAATGAGAGACGTCTACTGTGACAAACGGCTCCCATTGTTGTCAATCAGGAGCCCTGGAGAAACAACAAAATAAAAGAAAGTCAAATTCAGGGGTTTTGATCCAATTTTAAAGTGGACCAAAACCCACACTGTAGTCTATGAGACTCCAGGGCAGGCATAATTGCTCCCCCCCCCAGGGAATCCAGAATCGGGATGCCCTGCTGTGTGGAACCCCCCAGGTCGCTCGCAAACTCACCTTCTTATCCGGTCCAACGGCGCATGCTCGAACAGCGGCCGCATTCCGATTTCCCTTTAGGGCAAATAGTGGCCATTGGGTGCTAATGGACACATGGAATTCTTTCTCTGCATTTTCCCATCTGTGCGCTTGTGAACAACACATTTCTATGAACACACCAGTGAATAAACACTATGAGGCTGATTTATTAATAGCGACATGTAGCGACAGTTGAGCGACTGTAGCGGTATTTTCACAGCGCCCGCTAGTAGTCGCTGTGCTTTGCCCGTTGTTTGGTTGTTGACAGCGACTCAGTCGGTTTGCCGTAATGTTGAATACAAGGTTACGAGTCGCTATTTGACAGGTTCCGCGATGTATGGGTGCGCATGATAGCGACTGGTCAGAGCGATCAGCTCCCACCATATTCATCAAAAAATCACGCTCAAAAAATTCTCGCGCTGTGAAATGCATGTTTAAACCCCAGAGCGCTGGCGGCGATGGGTTAAAAGTAGTTTTTTAACCCCCAAACCACCATATTTTTGGAAACTAAAAAAAAAAAGTTTTTAAAATAATTTAGTAATATGAATACATTAATATCAGACCTGTAATATCAATTCTGCACATTTCTTTTCCCTTAAAAAAATTATCTAAAATGTCAGAAGTGGTCACATAATTTTTCACATTTAAAAAAAAAAAAAAAAAAAATTAATAACAATTAATTATGAATATTTAAAGATTGTTCCATTGAAATGCATTGGAGAGCGCCAGGTAGCGAGAGGTCATACCTGTCGCTGTTCAAGGTCGGACGCTGGCGCTGTGGGCTGGGGCTGGAATAATGATGAATGAGTCGCTATATGGCGCTATCTCAGTCGCTAAGCAGGATTGACTTGATAAATGTGTGATTGTGGTGGGGAGCCGGCGTTCTCGTGGCGGGGCCCGTCATTACCGGCCGCTCACCAGTCGCTACCTGTCGCTATTCCTTCATAAATAAGGGCCTATGTAAGTGACTATGCAGAAGTGAATTACAAACTAAGGGGCAGTGAAGTGCATGGAGCGGTTGGCTGCCCTAAACTCAGCGCCCGGGGAGCAATTGGGGGTTAGGTGCCTTGCTCAAGGGCACTTCAGTCATGTCCCATGCCTGGGAATTGAACCTGCCACCCTCCGACCACAAGCCCACTTGCCTTACCTCTAGGCCACAGCAGGCCACGTGCTCGCACCAGACATTTGTGAATGGCCGGCAAGGGCATGCTTCCTGTTAGAGGGTAGCGTGAAATGCGGCCGCCAGCACAAGCGGATCCGAGTGCGCTGACTGGACAAGAGGCTGCGCGTACACCATAGGACCGGGGAGGAGTGAGTGAGATCACGTGATTTGGGGGGTTTCGCACAGAGGGGCATCCCCGATGGGAATGGCGACGGCGACAAGGACCAAAACCCAGGATTATAAGTTAACAAAAAAGCAATAATACCTTTGACCAAACAGTAAGGCCCTTATTTATGAAGGAATAGCGACAGGTAGCGACTGGTGAGCGGCCGGTAATGACGGGCCCCGCCACGAGAACGCCGGCTCCCCACCACAATCACACATTTATCAAGCCAATCCTGCTTAGCGACTGAGATAGCGCCATATAGCGACTCATTCATCATTATTGCAGCCTCAGCCCACAGCGCCAGTGTCCGACCTTGAACAGCGACAGGTATGACCTCTCGCTACCTGGCGCTCTCCAATGCATTTCAATGGAACAATCTTTAAATATTCATAATTAATTTTTATTAATGTTTTTTTTTTTTTTTTAAATGTGAAAAATTCTGTGACCACTTCTGCCATGTTAGATAATTTTTTTAAGGTAAAAAAATTTGTACAGAATTGATATTACAGGTCTGATATTAATGTATTCATATTACTAAATTCTTTTAACATTTTTTTTTTTGGTTTCCAAAAATATGGTGGTTTGGGGGTTAAAAAACTACTTTTAACACATCGCCGCCAGCGCTCTGGGGTTTAAACATGCATTTCACAGCGCGAGAATTTTTTGAGCGTGATTTTTTGATGAATATGGTGGGAGCCGGTCGCTCTGACCAGTCGCTATCATGCGCACCCATACATCGTGGAACCTGTGAAATAGCGACTCGTCACCCCGTATTCAACATTACTGCACACCGACTCTATCAACAACCGAACAATGGGCAAGCACAGCGACTACTAGCGGGCGCTGTGAAAATACTGCTACAGCCGCTCAACTGTCGCTACCTGCGGCTATTAATGAATCGGCCTCCCCGTGTAGATCTGCACAACAGACATGTGAGCATCTATGTAGCAGTGCTTAGTGTGTCCGCAAGTGGGCGCTGCAAGCAGGTGTCTGGCGCTATAACCTAGCTTAGCGGCCAGACAAGTGACGCTGTAGTATCCTGTCCAGCAGTGATAAATGTGATGTCTGTAGGGGGCTCTGTAGAAGCCTTTCCCTGATTCACTGCAGAGCCAATGGAGAATGCTAGATGGTGTCCCGAGGTCAAAGCGCCCAAGACTACGCCACATCTAACAACAGGACAACGCTGCAGCGAGCGATAGGTAGCGCCAGTTAAGTGCATCCTGCACTCGGTGGTGAAGCCCCTATTCAAGAAAAAATGCTCTAAAACTGGGCACTCTAGCGTCCAGCGCCAGGTACTATGTGATAAAAGTCTGTTTCTGAACACATATCCAGCACCAGAGCGAAAACATATGGAATGACATTGTGTAACACTGTCACTGCAATGGCCGACCTGCACATGCAATTCTGTATAAAAAAAAAAAAAAAAAAAAAAACAATAATAGTGTTTGGTTGCCGGGCAGGAGAGGCCACACAATGATTTACACCCAAAATTTAGAACATTACTTTAGGAAAACGCTATTTATACACAACCAAATAAAACTCTATTGAAATGTATGGAAAAGCGACACTGAGCGACAGGTACTTCATGGCGCTGCTGAACCTAGAGCGCCGACGCTTTACACTGAGCCACCGCTAGTGATACATGTGACGCTACATGACGCTATTAGAGGCGCTCACCAGACTGACTTTCATATATGTGGTTTTCAAATACTGAGCCTGGCGTTCACCCGACGCTACGTGGCGCTACGTGGTGTTAGCGATTCTTAAATAACCCCCATAGTCACAGACAGAAAAAGTAGGCCCTAGAAAATAGACAGTTTGGAGTTGGAAATGTTTTCATTTCTGAAAAGAACTCAAAAATCTGTAATCACCCCAATCAGCAGGTCCATGAACCAGAAACGCGTTGCCCGCCTGAAAATTGTTCCTGGATTACGGCAATTGCACGCCAGTGAGTTGGTAATGACGCGGCAGCAAGTCAGCAACCCCAGTAGGCTATTAAAGAAAAGTCACGTTAAAGACTTTAAATATGCCTTTAAGAGCAGCAGCAGCCAATCAGGAAGCGGATGTTTTGGTCCGCTGCGATAATGCGATTTTATTATGATCCGTAGCTTCCAGGAGGATGTTCGCCTTCACTTCCCATCACTAGAAACTTTCCAGGTATTCTGATAACGAAGATTCAGCTGCACAGCCCCGGGGGCTTGTATGGCTCCCAGATATAATAAATGGCCTGAAAATCCTCTCTTGCTGCCCGCGGAGACAAGTCTTGGGAGCGAATGATTCGCCTGTTGAGGCATAAACGAGACATTGGGGAATGTAAGGAATATGTCACACATTTGTGAACTGAAATGCAATTACATTCAGAATGGAAATATACAGAATAATTAGCATTTTATTATGTGAGGCCAATTTTAGCCATAGAGCACGTCCGGCTGATCCATTCCGGGACATATTGTATAGTTACGGGCAGGCTGATTCATCATTAGCGCCAGGTAGCGACAGATGAGCGTCTGTAGCAGGCATTTTCAGAGCGCCCGCTAGTAGTCACTGTGCTCGGCTGTGGGTCGCTACTTTATAGCGACGGGCAGGCTGATTCATCACTAACGCCAGGTAGCGACAGATGAGCGTCTGTAGCAGGCATTTTCACAGCGCCCGCTAGTAGTCACTGTGCTCGGCTGTGGGTCGCTACTTTATAGCGACGGGCAGGCTGATTCATCATTAGCGCCAGGTAGCGACAGATGAGCGTCTGTAGCAGGCATTTTCACAGCGCCCGCTAGTAGTCACTGTGCTCGGCTGTGGGTCGCTACTTTATAGCGACGGGCAGGCTGATTCATCACTAACGCCAGGTAGCGACAGATGAGCGTCTGTAGCAGGCATTTTCACAGCGCCCGCTAGTAGTCACTGTGCTCGGCTGTGGGTCGCTACTTTATAGCGACGGGCAGGCTGATTCATCACTAACGCCAGGTAGCGACAGATGAGCGTCTGTAGCAGGCATTTTCACAGCGCCCGCTAGTAGTCACTGTGCTCGGCTGTGGTTCGCTACTTTATAGCGACAGGCAGGCTGATTCATCACTAACGCCAGGTAGCGACAGATGAGCGTCTGTAGCAGGCATTTTCACAGCGCCCGCTAGTAGTCACTGTGCTCGGCTGTGGGTCGCTACTTTATAGCGACGGGCAGGCTGATTCATCACTAACGCCAGGTAGCGACAGATGAGCGTCTGTAGCAGGCATTTTCAGAGCGCCCGCTAGTAGTCGCAGTGCTCAGCCGTGGGTCGCTACTTTATAGCGACAGGCAGGCTGATTCATCACTAACGCCAGGTAGCGACAGATGAGCGTCTGTAGCAGGCATTTTCAGAGCGCCCGCTAGTAGTCACTGTGCTCGGCTGTGGTTCGCTACTTTATAGCGACAGGCAGGCTGATTCATCACTAGCGCCAGGTAGCGACAGATGAGCGTCTGTAGCAGGCATTTTCAGAGCGCCCGCTAGTAGTCACTGTGCTCGGCTGTGGTTCGCTACTTTATAGCGACAGGCAGGCTGATTCATCACTAACACCAGGTAGCGACAGATGAGCGTCTGTAGCAGGCATTTTCAGAGCGCCCGCTAGTAGTCACTGTGCTCGGCTGTGGGTCGCTACTTTATAGCGACAGGCAGGCTGATTCATCACTAACGCCAGGTAGCGACAGATGAGCGTCTGTAGCAGGCATTTTCACAGCGCCCGCTAGTAGTCACTGTGCTCGGCTGTGGTTCGCTACTTTATAGCGACAGGCAGGCTGATTCATCACTAGCGCCAGGTAGCGACAGATGAGCGTCTGTAGCAGGCATTTTCACAGCGCCCGCTAGTAGTCACTGTGCTCGGCTGTGGTTCGCTACTTTATAGCGACAGGCAGGCTGATTCATCACTAACGCCAGGTAGCGACAGATGAGCGTCTGTAGCAGGCATTTTCACAGCGCCCGCTAGTAGTCGCAGTGCTCAGCCGTGGGTCGCTACTTTATAGCGACTCAGTCGCTGTTCAGTAATGTTGAATATACATTGTGAGGAGTCGCTATTTGACCAGTACAGCGCTGTATGGGAGCGCATGTTAGCGACTGCTCATAGCGACCGACTCACACCATATTCAGCAAAAAAACAGCCTCACAAATCTCTGGCGCTGAAAAATACTTGTTTGTAGCCCAGAGCGCAGGAGGCGGTGTGATTAAAGTCTGTTTTTCAGCATCTATCCACTAGTAACAAAGCGAAAACATATGGAATTACATTGTAACAACATTGTAACATGACACTTTAATGGCAGAGCTGTGATGTCATTTCTGAGGAAATATTTAATAATGTAAAAAATTTGAAAAAACAGCTTTTTCAATGCCAACTAGGTCACAGAATTAGAGACCGATTCATTAATAGCGGCAGGTAGCGACAGTTGAGCGACTGTAGCGGCATTTTCAGAGCGCCCGCTAGTAGTCGCTGTGCTTGGTCATTGTTCTGTAGTTGATAGCGACTCAGTCGGTTTGCCGTAATGTTGAATATTGGGTGAGGAGTCGCTGTTTTACAGGTTCCGCGCTGTATGGGAGCGCATGATAGCGACTGGCCCTAGCGACCGGCTCCCACCATATTCATTAACAAACCACGCTCAAAAAATTCTTGCGCTGTAAAATGCTTGTTTAAACCCCAGAGCGCTGGCGGCGATGTGTTAAAAGTAGTTTTTTAACCCCCAAACCACCATATTTTTTGAACCCCAAAAAAACAAGTTTTTTAAATAATTTAGTAATATGAATACATTAATATCAGACCTGTAATATCAATTCTGTACATTTATTTATTTATTTATTTTTTTTAACTTAAAAAAATGATTTAAAATGGCAGAAGTGGTCACAGAATTTTTCACATTAAAAAAAAAAATAATAATAATTAATTATGAATATTTAAAGATTGTTCCATTGAAATGCATTGGAGAGCGCCAGGTAGCGAGAGGTCATACCTGTCGCTGTTCAAGGTCGGACGCTGGCGCTGTGGGCTGAGGCTGGAATAATGATGAATGAGTCGCTATCTGGCGCTATCTCAGTCGCTAAGCAGGATTGGCTTGATAAATGTGTGATTGTGGTGGGGAGCCAGCGTTCTCGTGGCGGGGCCCGTCATTACCGGCCGCTCACCAGTCGCTAGCTGTCGCTATCCCTTGTTAAATAAGGGCCTTATTTGTGATTTTTGGGAAAACTAAAAAAAAAAAAAAAAAAAAAAACCTGTTTAAAGTGAAGAAAAGGTTCATCCATTGAAATGTATGGGGTAGCGACAGGTAGCGAGAGGTCTTACCTGGCGCTGTGCAAGGCTGTTCGCAGAGGCTTTGAAAATGATGAATCAGACGCTACATGGCGCTATCCCAGTCGCTAAACAGATTCTGCTTGATAAATGTGTAATTGCGTGCCGTGTCCGGCGTTCACCAGTCGCTATCTGTCGCTACCTCTCATTAACCAGGCGCTAACTGACACTATCCTTTCTTAAATAACCCCCATAGTTAATACGTAAAAAGACGTATGTCCATCAATTTCAACCAAGGGTGTTGGGGTAGGGGAATTTATTTTTTATTTTATTTTATAGGGGAAGCTATTTATTTTATTTTTTGTTATTTTACTGATAACCGCTAATAGTAACTGTTAATGTTGTTTTCATCTAAATAAGCATCTAATCCTTTTTTTGAAGCTGTCAGCGGTTGATGCTGTAACAAGCTTCGGTGGGAGGAAATTCCATAGATTTATAGTTCTTATGGTAAAAACGATTGTCGCCTCCGGAGACTAAATTTGTTTTTTTTTTCCAATGGAAGGCAGTGCCCCCTTTGTCTTTAGGGAGGATTTTAGCTGAAATAATGTTCTCCCATATTTTTGTATGGGCCATTTATATATTTATACAAGTTAACCATATCCCCCCTCAGTCGTCTCCTCTCAAGAATAAACAGATTTAATTCTAGTAATATTTCCTCATAACTAAGATCCTTATTAGTTTGGTGTCTCCTTTGTTCCCTTTCCATAGTCAGAGCGTCCTTTCTATGAATAGGTGCCCAGAACTGGACGGCATATTCCAGGTGAGGGCGCACCAGTGCCTTGTAAAGAGGCAAAATTACTCACCTATCCGGTGATTCCAGGCCTCTATAATGCAGGATAATATCTTGGTGGCCTTGGAAGCAGCTGCTTGGCATTGCATGCTGTTATTTAGCCTGTGATCTACCAGTGCCCCCAGATCCTTCTCAGCTAGTGATTCTCCCAGTTTTACTCCCCCGAGGACATATGTGGCCTTCAGGTTGTTAGACCCCAAGTGCATGACTTTCCATTTCTCCACATTGACCTTCATTTGCCAAGTGGAGCCCAGACACTCAAAGTGTCCAAGTCAGCCTGAAGCTTGTGACCATCTACAATAGACTGCACTGTGCTACATATCTCTGTGTATCTGCAAAAGACAGTGCTTTTATTATAAACATATGTGCAGCTGGCGAACGCTTCTAAACTGACCAGATGTCCCACTTTCGATGGGACAGTTCCACTTTGAGGACCCCCATCCCCCTGAAAACTCTGCGGGCACCTAAAGGTCCCACTTTGCTGATATGGGGAAGACTGTCCCACCAAGTTCACAATGCTGGATGTCTGGCTGGTTAACAACTGCTCCGACTCTTTGGTTTAATGGTGGTAGTGGAATTCAGGGCTGGCGCAAGCACAGGCCAAACCTGAGCAAATGCAAGGGCTCCTGGCGTCTTCAGGGGCCCACTCAGGATAACACTTGACTATGGTATTATTTTACAGTGGACCCGAACCACCGAGTGCTAGGTGCTTTAGTGGCAGCAGAGCAAGCAGTAAGGGCTGAAGGGTGCTTGGTGGCAGTAGAGAATGTAACAAGGAGTAGAGGATGATTGGTGGCTATAGGGAAGGCAATAAGGACTGGAGGGTGATTGGTGGCTATAGGGAAGGCAATAAGGACTGGAGGGTGATTGGTGGCTATAGGGAAGGCAATAAGGACTGGAGGGTGATTGGTGGCTATAGGGAAGGCAATAAGGACTGGAGGATGATTGGTGGCTATAGGGAAGGCAATAAGGACTGGAGGGTGATTGGTGGCTATAGGGAAGGCAATAAGGACTGGAGGGTGATTGGTGGCTATAAGGAAGGCAATAAGGACTGGAGGGCGATTGGTGGCTATAGGGAAGGCAATAAGGACTGGAGGGTGATTGGTGGCTATAGGGAAGGCAATAAGGACTGGAGGGTGATTGGTGGCTATAGGGAAGGCAATAAGGACTGGAGGGCGATTGGTGGCTATAGGGAAGGCAATAAGGACTGGAGGGTGATTGATGATTATAGGGAAGGCAATAAGGACTGGAGGGCGATTGGTGGCTATAGGAAAGGCAATAAGGACTGGAGGGTGATTGGTGGCTATAGGGAAGGCAATAAGGACTAGAGGGGGATTGGTGGCTATAGGAAAGGCAATAAGGACTGGAGGGTGATTGGTGGCTATAGGGAAGGCAATAAGGACTGGAGGGCGATTGGTGGCTATAGGGAAGGCAATAAGGACTGGAGGGTGATTGGTGGCTATAGGGAAGGCAATAAGGACTGGAGGGCGATTGGTGGCTATAGGAAAGGCAATAAGGACTGGAGGGTGATTGGTGGCTATAGGGAAGGCAATACGGACTGGAGGGTGATTGGTGGCTTTAGGGAAGGCAATAAGGACTGGAGGGTGATTGGTGGCTATAGGGAAGGCAATACGGACTGGAGGGTGATTGGTGGCTATAGGGAAGGCAATATCTCTTATAGGGGTCCTTACCCCCTTTTCCAGTACCAGTTTTTTCTCAATACATGCTAGCCAAAGGGTAGCCACCAGCAATGATCCACGTAAAACTATAATATTTGAGAGTTGTTTGACCAGATGACAAATTCTCATGTGGGTAGCCTGTTTCCAACCCTATCATGTTCTCCAGACCAGTACCTGAAACCATCCCCAGCTATTGTCACTTCTAACCATGCCCAAGTGTTTGACGCTTTTTTCCGACTATTGCCATGTCTGACCACATTGAAGTGTTTAGTGTGGTTTGCCCTAGGGCAAAAAATTGAATGGGGGTGGGTAGAGGTTGGGGAGGGAAGGGGAGGGGAAGGGTCAGTGGGTAAAGAGATTTTCAGGAAGGGAGGATGGTAAGTAGTATGTTTTCCTGTGTTGGCCGGCAAGTACTGGCACCTCTGAATTAAGTCAGAGAATTTTATGGGCTGAGGAGGTGAAGAAAAACTTCTTTTTGGGAGTCCCTGTCCACTGAGTGGATGCCATAAACTGTATGTTTATGGGAACTACTTTACAATAACTGCAAATTTATGCCATGTTATCCTGCACCCAAAACAGGCCACTAGGCACGCTGAAGAAGCCGACAGGCGAAACGCGTCCGTGCGCTACATACTTGCTACAAACGAGGGCCTGCACCCTTGCTACAAACTGAGGCCCTCATTTAACAAGGGATAGCGCCAGGTAGCGAATGGTGAGCGAACGGTAATGACAGTCACAGCCACGAGAACGCCGGCTCCCCTCCGCAATCACACATTTATCAAGCCGATCCTGCTTAGCGACTGACAGAGCGCCAGATAGCAACTCATTCATCATTATTCCAGCCTCACCCCACAGCGCCAGCGAGCGACCTTGAACAGCGACAGGTATGACCTCTCGCTACCTGGCGCTCTCCAATGCATCTCAATGGAGCAATCTTTAAATATTCATAATTAATTGCTATTATTTTTTTTTTTTTAAATGTCAAAAATTCTGTGACCACTTCTGCAATGTTAGATATTTTTTTTAAGGTAAAAAAAAAAATGTGTGCAGAATTGATATTACAGGTCTGATATTAATGTATTCATATTACAAAATGTTTTGAAAAACTTTTTTTTTTTTTCCAAAAATATGGTTGTTTGGGGGTTAAAAAACGACTTTTAACCCATCGCCACCAGCGCTCTGGGGTTTAAACAAGCATTTCACAGCGCGAGAATTTTAGGAGCGTGATTTGTTAATGAATATGCTGGGAGCCGTTCGCTATGGCCATTCGCTGTCATGCGCTCCCATACAGCGCGGAACCTGTCAAACAGCGACTCCTAACCCCGTATTCAACATTACCGCACACCGACTGAGTCGCTGTCAACAGCCGAACAACGGCCAAGCACAGCGACTACTAGCGTGCGCTGTGAAAATACCGCTACTGTCGCTCATCTGTCGCTACCTGGCGCTATTAATGAATCGGCCTCTGAGACTTTGACCCAACAGGAAGCTATAAAATTTGGGAAGAATCCCATAAACAAGCTCAATAAGAAAAGGACTTTACGGTATTTCTGTCAACCGGGCGCAAACTTACACCCGGATATGTACAGCTATGATGAATTCATAAGAACATATTTATTGTATATATATATATAGATATTTTGCACTACTAATAAATTAGGTATTTACAAAGAAATAGGAATCACACTGGACTTAATTGAGAGTAAAACTGGCACTTGGGAGCCCCTGACCAAAACCCATGGGAAGGAGCAAAGAGCATCCACTCAGTGGACAGGGACTCCCAAAAAGAAGTTTTCCTTCACCTCCTCAGCACATTGAAGTGCCCAATACTGCTGTCACTCATTGCTACACCCGACTTCCCTTTTGCTGACTATTGATCATGTCTGACCTTGTCTGGAGTTCTTGCCCTGCTGCCAGCCACTCGCCATGTCTAATACGCCACTGTAAGTCCTCAGGCTTCCAACCTATACCTGATTATAATTCCTATTATAATCTAAAGGGGAAAATTCAGACACGCTTTTTAGCATACCTCCCAACTTCTGAAAACGTGAAAGCGGGACAAGCCATGCCCCCGGCCACACCCCCGTCACGCCCCGGCCACACCCCCGTCACGCCCCCGGCCACACCCCCGTCACGCCCCGGCCACACCCCCGTCACGCCCCCGGCCACACCCCCGTCACGCCCCAGCCACGCCCCCGTCACGCCCCGGCCACGCTCTCCAGCTCCAGCAATGTCGGCTGCCTTCACCCCTGCATGCGTACGTATCCCCAAACCAGCATACCGCCCGCCCCCCCCACCCCCGTGCGCCCGCCCCACTCTCTCACCCCACACGCCAGGAAGTTATCTTCGCGCCGGCGTCATTGCGGCCCTGGGCTGTCACAGCGCAGGGCGTCCCGGGACATTTGGTAATGTTCCGGGACCGCGGGATCCTTCTCAAAAATCGGGACAATCCCGGGAAAATCGGGACAGTTGGGAGGCATGTTTTTAGTTATTTTTTTTTTTATAGGCAGATGGAGGGAGTGCTATCCCCATGGCTCAGAAGCTGAAGAGCAAGCTGTGGTGGCATACTATCCCTTAAACCGAACCAACAGCCTGGCACAGTTGGATAAGAAAGGTAGCGGCCATTTTGGAGCTTCCTCTCCCAACTGGCATAACTGAAATGTACACTAACAGGAAGCCCAGCACGACGGGGAGGCCGATTCGTTAATAGCGCCAGGTAGCGACAGATGAGCGCCAGTAGCGTGATTTTCACAGCGCCAGCTAGTATTCGCTGTGCTTGGCCGGGGTTTGCTTGTTGACAGCGACTCAGTCGGTGTGCGGTAATGTTGAATACGGGGTTAGGGGTCGCTGTTTCACAGGTTCAGCGTTGTATGGGTGCGCCTGACAGCGAATGGCCAGAGCGAACGGCTTGCTGCAGATTCATTAACAAATCACGCTCCGAATTTTTTCGCGCTGTGAATTCCTTGTTTAAACCCCAGAGCGCTGGCGGCGATGGATTTAAAATAGTTTTTAACCCCCAAACAACCATATTTTTTGATTGTAAAATTATACAAGTTTTTATAAACATTTTGTAATATGAATACATTAATATCAGACCTGTAATATCAATTCTGCACAAATTCATTTTTTTTTTTTTTTTTACCTTAAAAAAAAATCCTAACATTGCAGAAGTGGTCACAGAATTTTTGACATTAAAAAAAAAAAAAAAAAAAAAAACATTAATAGCAATTAATTATGATTAATTAAAGATTGCTCCATTGAAATGCATTGGACATCGCCAGGGAGCGACAGCTTATACCTGGCGCTGTGATGGGATTAGCAGCGGCGCTGTTCGTTGCAGTCGGCTACATGATGAATCCCGCGGTAGCCGTCGCTCTCGCCGGCGCTAGCCTCATTTAGCGTGATAAATGCGTCATTGTGACCGCCGCCGGGCGTACTTGAGTCGGTAGCCGCCGTTAGCTGGCGGTACCTGGCGCTCGTCAGACACTACCTGGCGCTAGCCCTTGATAAATAAGGCCCTTACAGTTTGCAAGTGACCTGCAAGCCCATGGGCGGCCATTTTGTTTTTAAAATGTATCCCAGTTGGTGTTAGAAAAAGGTAAATACATTTTTTGTGCAGCAATCTAAATTGCCCTGGGGAGGGATGCGTATGAGCACTGTTTGTTGTGTTAGACTGATTTATTTGTGACTTCTGGTCCGCTTTAAGTTATTAAGGCACCCAAGGGTTCTTGGTTATTTTGTCATGGGGTCAGTGAACTTACTGATACCTTCACCTGATTCCAGGACCCCCTGAAGAGGGAGGATCAAAGTACTTTTGCCCAAGGGCCTAGGGACCTTTTTGCCTCCAAACCCTGTGAATACCGGCCAATATGTCTTGTGCACTGAGCTGGTAGCTTTGGTTAAAGCGGACCTTCACCCTGAATAAGAGCCTATCTTATATGCTTCCCACACCCTGTACATACAGATTGCTCACATTAATCCGGACCTTCACCCTGAATAAGAGCCTATCTTATATGTTTCTCACACCCTGTACATACAGATTGCTCACATTAATCCGGACCCTCACCCTGAATAAGAGCCTATCTTATATGCTTCCCACACCCTGTACATACAGATTGCTCACATTAATCCGGACCCTCACCCTGAATAAGAGCCTATCTTATATGTTTCCCACACCCTGTACATACAGATTGCTCACATTAATCCGGACCCTCACTGTTAGGGCGAGCGCTGCACGCCGTCTCACAGCAAGTCACTTACCTCCATGGCTGCATGCAGCCGTCATCCATCTTGCAGCACTTCCTCATGGCTGCATTCAGCTGCCGCCCTTCCCCCCATGCTTCCTCCTCACATGCTCAGGTGCACGCACGTCTCTGTCCACTAGAGGGCGAGCGCACTGGATTCCTGAGATTTAAAGGGCCTGTACAGCACTGATTGGCGCCTGCTCATCCAATCCTGCATCCACTTCCCCTATTTAAAGAGGCACTTCCTTTCCTTCAGGGCCAGATCTTGGTCTCTCCATGCTTGTTGAAAGTCAGACATTCTTGGATTGCTCACCCATGTACCGACCTCTGCCTGTCCCCGACTCTGAACTTTTGCTGCCTGCCCCGACCTCGGCTACTCACCTTTACCGTGAACCTGTGCTGCCAGCCCCGATCTCTGCCTGTACCACTACGCCTTTTTGCCTGCCACTTGTGTACCTCACTGAACCTCGGCTGACTGTGGGACTGGGCCGCTGTTAGGGGGTAGCGACCTGGGGGTCACTTGCCGCACAAGACCAACCTGCCTTGCGGTGGGCTCTGGTGAATACCGGTGGCCTCTTAGACTCCGCTCCCCTGACACGGTACCCGCCATCGGTTCCACAGTTAAAGCGGATCCACACCCGAGTCCGCTCCACCCGGTCCGTGACACTCACCCTGAATAAGAGCCTATCTTATATGCTTCCCACACCCTGTACATACAGATTGCCCACATTAATCCGGACCTTCACCCTGAATAAGAGCCTATCTTATATGTTTCCCACACCCTGTACATACAGATTGCCCACATTAAAAATCATCCTACCTGCATCTACTGCATGTTATGAGCCTTTAAACATCCAACTTCCTGCAAACAGGAAGTGTCTTTTGACTGTGTCACTCTGCATTCTGGGATTACTGACCGTTTCCTGATCCCAGCTCTGCTCTTTCTGTGCAAAGCACAGCTATAACGCCGCCCTCTGCACTCCCTTTTGTCTGCTCTCCTCTCCTCATTATGTGATGCATCTGAGGCAAGATGGTGGCACCCGTATCCTATAGTCCTGAACAGAGCTGCAGCCTGGTGGGGGAAAGAATAGTAAGCAAGTGACTAAAAACTTAAAATATATTGATTTTAGATGCTGGGGAATAGTTTTTTAAGGGTTTGGGCTTTTTATTAAATCGTGCTGAAGGTCCGGTTTAAGACTGGGGCTTGCAGTTCATTTTAAAAACTATTTTTGAATAGTAAAACAAAGATTTTACCAATATTCTGGGTTGGCTAAACCAAACCAAGGTGGCAACATTTTTACTAGGGTTGAATTTAGCTTTGACCCAGATCCGAAGCTCAACACCAGCAACCAATAAAACAACGGGGAGGCCGATTCATTAATAGCGGCAGGCAGCGACAGTTGAGCAACTGTAGCGGCATTTTCAGAGCGCCCGCTAGTAGTCGCTGTGCTTGGCCGTTGTTCGGTAGTTAATAGCGACTCGGACGGTTTGCCGTAATGTTGAATATTGGGTGAGGCGTCGCTATTTGACAGGTTCCGCGCTGTATGGGAGCGCATGATAGCGACTGGTCAGAGCGACCGGCTTCCACCATATTCATTAAATAATCACGCTCAAAAAATTCTCGCGCTGTGAAATGCATGTTTAAACCCCAGAGCGCTGGCGGCGATGTGTTAAAAGTAGTTTTTTAACCCCCAAACAACCATATTTTTGGAAACCAAAAAAAACAAGTTTTTTAAATAATTTAGTAATATGAATACATTAATATCACACCTGTCATATCAATTCTGCACATTTTTTTTATTTTATCTAAAATGGCAGAAGTGGTCACAGAATTTTTCACATTTAAAAAAACAAAACAAAAACAATTAATAACAGTTAATTATGAATATTTAAAGATTGTTCCATTGAAATGCATTGGAGAGCGCCAGGTAGTGAGAGGTCATACCTGTCGCTGTTCAAGGTCGGACGCCGGCGCTGTGGGCTGAGGCTGGAATATTGATAAATGAGTCGCTATATGGCGCTATCTCAGTCGCTAAGCAGGATCGGCTTGATAAATGTGTGATTGTGGTGGGGAGCCGGCGTTCTCGTGGCGGGGCCCGTCATTACCGGCCGCTCACCAGTCGCTACCTGGCGCTATCCCTTGTTAAATAAGGGCCATAGTTTCATACAGGGAGGCCGATTCATCAATAGCGCCAGGTAGCGACAGATGAGCGACTGTAGCGTGATTTTTTCAGCGCCAGCCAGTATTCGCTGTGCTTGGCCGGCATTAGCTTGATGACAGCGACTCAGTCGGTGTGCGGTAATGTTGAATACGGGCTGGGGGGTCGCTGTTTCACAGGTCCAGCGTTGTATGTAAGCGCCTGACAACGAATGGCCAGAGCGAACGGCTAGCTTCATATTCATCAACAAATCACGCTCCGAATGTGCTGTCGCTGTCCATTCCTTGTTTAAACCCCAGAGCGCTGGCGGCGATGTGTATTAACTAGTTTTTAACCCCTAAACAACCATATTTTTTGAATGTAACATTATACATGTTTTTAGACTCATTTTGTTATATGAATACATTAATCTCAGACCTGTTAGATCAATTCTGCACATATTTTTTTTTTTTTTTTTTTGACTTAAAAATAAATCCTAACATTGCAGAAGTGTTCTCCGATTTTTTGACATTAAAAAAAAAAAAAAAAAAAAAATTATTACCAATTAATTATGAATAATTATAGATTGCTCCATTGAAATGCATTGGACATCGCCAGGGAGCGACAGCTCATACCTGGCGCTGTGAGGGAATTTGCAGCGGCGCTGTTCGGTCCAGGCGGCTTCATGATGAATGCCGCGCTAGCCGTCGCTCTCGCCGGCGCTAGCCTCATTTTGCTTGATAAATGCGTCATTGTGACCGCCGCCGGGCGTACTTGAGTCGGTAGTCGCCGTTAGCTGCCGCTACCTGGCGCTCGTCAGACACTACCTGGCGCTATCGCTTGATGAATAAGGGCCTATGTCAATAACGTCAAGGAGTTTTGGACCCCTGCCAAAGTTCTTTGGTCCCGGATGGGAAATAAATGAGAAGGATCTCTATTTCACCCTGCTCATGTATGGCTTTTGAGTTTCTTTATGGATTTAACCGCCATTGCAAGCATTTCTATATAACATCAACTGTTAACTCATTTTAGTTAATGACTTGAGTTAAGTTGAATTGTCTAAAACTCTACAAAAAACACAAAAGCGCAGATGATGAACCCCACAGGCAAAGGCAAAAAATGAAAGGCAGACAAATTCTGTCGAGCTCTTCTGTCCCATGCAATGCTATAAATACATCTAATGGCCTAATGCACAAGCAAAATTGTTCAGGCATAAATGTTGAATCGTTAAAGTTGCAATCAAGTACCTTTTAGGGGAAAATAGAGCTCTTCAAGGAATGAATGGGCCTCCCTAGACTTAGTTATGTTTTTTTAAGGGTAATTATTTCTGTTTGTGCCGACAGAGAATGAAGTTGAAAAAGTAAATTTTTTTTTTTTCCGTGCTATCAGAGCAAATAGAGACGTTTCGAGGCTGTTCGATATGCTGAAGGAAAATGAGTGGAGTCAGGATGATGCTGATATAGACTGCTCTATCTATTGTAGAGATGCAGCCAACCAGGGTCCCTAGGGAGTCCGATTTGGTGGCTACGGGGAACTGTCAGTTTTGCCTTAGTGATCTCAGCAGGCAACGTTCTATCTGCAGTGGGACATTAAGCAAGACGGCAGTTGGGTTACATTTGCATACATAAAACCCTCCGGCAATGATGTGGATTGTGGTGAGTTTTGATGTGTTTCACATCATCCTCAATTTGCAGACATAGGTTATCCCAACTGCTCAGCTGGATGTTGGAGGTTTTTCGAAAAACCTGGTGGGACGTCAAGATGCACTTAAAATATCCGAAATCTCTTTTGTCGTGGTTACAGGTGACATCTTTAATATGAAACTGCAGGTTTGCTATAAGGGACAAAACATAGATTGCCTGTTCCTAACTGCTTAGGTAGAGTTAATATAACAGTTTGTGGCCCCAGCAACCACAAGGAAGACCCACAGCGGCACCACCAACCCAGTAATTTCACTGATAAAACATTTATATCATAACATAATCATGGATTTATTAAAAAGACAAAGACTTACAACAATTATCTAAAAACATTCCTAACAGTAGGGATCATAAGGCCAAAAAGTGCCATACCACAGCCAATGAAGTATCTTTACAAAATAAATACAAAGTATTCAGAAAACCATCTCATGTATAAACAGTGCATGTAAAAATAGTTTGTGCAAACACCTATGCGTACCTAAAGTGCTGATATAAAGTGCAAATGATTAATACAGAAAAAGAAAAGTTTTAAAGTGCCCAAGTAAATTCAACATAAAAGAGTGTCACCCTGTATATTGACCGAATGAAATCCCCACTGGAGCCTGGTGTTCCTTTACCCACGGGTTCCGTATGACAAGCCCACTTCCTGGGCTCTTTCCTGGCACCTTGAGGAAGTGAGCTTTTCATACGGAACGCGTGGGTAAAGGAACACCAGGCTCCAGTGGGGATTTCATTCGGCCAATATACAGGGTGATTCTCTTTTATGTTGAATTTACTTGGGCACTTTAAAGAGTTTCTCTCTTTCTGTTTTAGACATTTGCACTTTATATCAGCACTTTAGGTACGCATAGGTGTTTGCACAAACTGTTTTTACATGCACTGTTCATACATGAGATGGTTTTCAAATTGGCTATTTGCTTAGGGCTTCCCACATTGGAACAACCCCTTTTGAATGGTGTATTGTTGATACTTGGGGTGGCGCAGGGTGATTTTTTTTTTCTTGTCCTTTTTAATAGAGTGCTTAGGTAGAGTTGATTTAAAAATAGACCATAACCAGTAAGATGGTTATTAGGTAGAGATATGCGAAACCAAACTGTAAAGTTCAGGGTTTGTACCAAGCATGGGGTGTTTGTGATTCCAAACACAAACTTGGACACTCTCCCGAAGTTGGATGTTCGTGTGGATGTTCGGAGTTTGGATCCCTCCAGGGAGCCGTGCTGTCTGCTGCCTCCAATTTCTTCCAGTTTTCTCCAGTGACAACTCCTATATGTTCAGACCATTGCCTCCCATTTTCCCAAATGCCTGCAGAAGTGACTGTGGAGAAGGTGGCGAGGGACTATGCTGTTGGAGGTATGGAGAGTATAGTGGTCTCTTATTTATTATTTTAACTAACTGTGAACCAGTAAGGGCTCCAATGAGCCTCTATACTAGTTTACAGGGAAGGGGAGCTACAAGCCACCGGCCCAACATGTCCACCCCATTACCAACAACAGTCAGAGAGGAGCAGAAGACCCAAATGTCTATCAGCATGGGCCTAGTGCTCTTCATGGAAGAGCACTGGGGCCCTGTCATAGATCATAGGGGTTTGGAAATACACCAGGCAGGCGCAAGGGCCTGCTGAGCAACTTGGCCGTTTGGTTCTAGGCTTACCAAACCCTATGCTTTGTGTGCTAGGCTGGTTAGTGTCTAAGAAGGGACCTAGATACCAACCACCCCCAACTTGACTTCAGCCAGGGAGGTGCAGAGGAGCCCAATGTCTATCAGCATGGGCCTGGTGCTTTTAATGTATGAGCACTGGGGCCCTGTCATTCAGGAAATTGGGGTTGGCAATACACCAGGCAGGCGCAAGGGCCGCTGGGCCACTTGGCCATTTGGTTCTAGGCTTACCAAACCCTATGCTTGGTGTGCTAGGCTGGTTAGTGTCTTAGAAGGGGAACTAGATACCAACCACCCCCAACTTGACTTCAGCCAGGGAGGTGCAGAGGAGCCCAATGTCTATCAGCATGGGCCTGGTGCTTTTAATGGATGAGCACTGGGGCCCTGTCATTCAGGAAATAGGGATTGGTAATACACCAAGAAGGCGCAAGGGCTACTGGGCCACCTGGTGATTTGGTTCTAGGCTTACCAAACCCTATGCTTGGTGTGCTGGGCTGGTTAGTGCCTTAGAAGGGGACCTAGATACCAACTACCCCCAACTTGACCTCAGCCAGGGAGGTGCAGAGGAGCCCAATGTCTATCAGCATGGGCCTGGTTCTCTTCATGGAAGCACTGGGGCCCTGTCATAGAGCATAGGGGGTGGTAATACACCAGGCAGGCGCAAGCGCCGCTGAGCCACTTGGCCGTTTGGTTCTAGGCTTACCAAACCCTATGCTTGGTGTGCTGGGCTGGTTAGTGCCTTAGAAGGGGACCTAAATACCAACCACCCCCAACTTGAACTCAGCCAGGGAGGTGCAGAGGAGCCTGATGTCTATCAGCATGGGCCTGGTGCACTTCCTGGAAGAGCGCTGGGGCCCTGTCATAGAGCATAGGGGGTGGTAATACTCCAGGCAGGCGCAAGGGCCACTGGGCCACTTGGTGGTTGTGTGCTGGGCTAGTTAGTGCCTTAGAAGGGAACCTAGATACCAACCACCCCCATCTTGACCTCAGCCAGGGAGGTGCAGAGGAGCCCAATGTCTATCAGCATGGACCTGATAGACATTGTGAACGAGTTAGGGGTCCAATGAGCCTCTATACTTTTTCACAGGGTAGGGGAGCTACAAGCCACCTGCCCAACATGCCCATCCTATTACCCACAATGGCCAGTGAGGTGCAGAGGAGCCCAATGTCTTTTAGCATGGGCCTGGTGCTCTTCATGGAAGAATACTGGGGCCCTGTCATATAGAGTATAGGGGTTGGTAATACAGAAGGCAGGCGCAAGGGCCGCTGGGCCACGGTTTGGTTCTAGGCTTACCAAACCCTATGCTTTGTGTGCTGGGTTGGTTAGTGCCTTAGAAGGGGACCTAGATAACAACCACCCCCAACTTGACCTCAGCAATTCTTCATAGCCAGCAGAACTAAATGAAAAATATGGAAAAGCCTGTCCTCCTGGCCCCACACGTGGATCCTCCATGGTGGTCTGTACAGTGGAGAATGATAGAGCTGAGTAGGTGATCTTCAGATGTCAGCACACTGATGAATGGTCTGCAATAGAAGTGCTACAGATAAATAACAAGGTGTCTACCATGCCCGTCAGAGGCGAGTTTCCCGTGTGCAGCGCGCCATAATATTCTATACACAAAACACTTTATCCAAAAACAAATATTGATCTCCAGAGTGTAATGAATGCGGCCTATTTACTTTATTACTTATTCTACAACTCCCCTGAGGATACTGTTTTGCTCCAAACAGCTCAGAGTGTAAACAGGAAACAAGAAAAGCGCAAGCAAGCTACTGCCATTATGCATCCACCAGACTGACTTAAGGGAAATACATTTACAAAGCGTTTGCACTCTCTAGATTGCTTGCTGCTTAAAGTAGACCAAAACCCACGGCCAGGGCCAGCTCCAGGTTTGTGGGGGCCCTTGGGCAAGAGTGTCTTAGTGGGCCCCAAAGTTGTGTGTCACATAATATAACCTTTCAGCTCCACTGCCACAAATGGTCATCTGCTGCTGATTGCCCTCCAGTCCGTATTGCCTTCCCTATATCCACCAATCACGCTTCAGTGCTTATTACCTTCCCTATAGCCACCAATCATCCTCCAGTCCTTATTACCTTCCCTATAGCCACCAATCGCCCTCCAGTCCTTATTGCCTTCCCTATAGCCACCAATCACCCTCCAGTCCTTATTGCCTTCCCTATAGCCACCAATCGCCCTCCAGTCCTTATTGCCTTCCCTATAGCCACCAATCATCCTCCAGTCCTTATTACCTTCCCTATAGCCACCAATCGCCCTCCAGTCCTTATTGCCTTCCCTATAGCCACCAATCACCCTCCAGTCCTTATTGCCTTCCCTATAGCCACCAATCGCCCTCCAGTCCTTATTGCCTTCCCTATAGCCACCAATCACCCTCCAGTCCTTATTGCCTTCCCTATAGCCACCAATCGCCCTCCAGTCCTTATTGCCTTCCCTATAGCCACCAATCATCCTCCAGTCCTTATTGCCTTCCCTATAGCCACCAATCATCCTCCAGTCCTTATTGCCTTCCCTATAGCCACCAATCGCCCTCCAGTCCTTATTGCCTTCCCTATAGCCACCAATCATCCTCCAGTCCTTATTGCCTTCCCTATAGCCACCAATCACCCTCCAGTCCTTATTGCCTTCCCTATAGCCACCAATCACCCTCCAGTCCTTATTGCCTTCCCTATAGCCACCAATCGCCCTCCAGTCCTTATTGCCTTCCCTATAGCCACCAATCACCCTCCAGCCCTTATTGCCTTCCCTATAGCCACCAATCACCCTCCAGTCCTTATTGCCTTCCCTATAGCCACCAATCGCCCTCCAGTCCTTATTGCCTTCCCTATAGCCACCAATCACCCTCCAGCCCTTATTGCCTTCCCTATAGCCACCAATCAACCTCCAGTCCTTATTGCCTTCCCTATAGCCACCAATCATCCTCCAGTCCTTATTGCCTTCCCTATAGCCACCAATCGCCCTCCAGTCCTTATTGCCTTCCCTATAGCCACCAATCGCCCTCCAGTCCTTATTGCCTTCCCTATAGCCACCAATCATCCTCCAGTTCTTATTGCCTTCCCTATAGACACCAATCACCCTCCAGTCCTTATTGCCTTCCCTATAGCCACCAATCATCCTCCAGTCCTTATTGCCTTCCCTATAGCCACCAATCACCCTCCAGTCCTTATTGCCTTCCCTATAGCCACCAATCATCCTCCAGTCCTTATTGCCATCCCTATAGCCACCAATCATCCTCTAGTCCTTATTGCTTTCCCTATATCCACCAATCACCCTCCAGTCCTTATTGCCTTCCCTATAGCCACCAATCACCCTTCAGTGCTTTTTGCCTTCCCTATAGCCACCAATCATCCTCTAGTCCTTATTGCTTTCCCTATATCCACCAATCACCCTTCAGTGCTTTTTGCCTTCCCTATAGCCACCAATCATCCTCTAGTCCTTGTTACATTCTCTACTGCCACCAAGCACCCTTTAGCCCTTACTGCTTGCTCCACTGCCATTAAAGACTCCATGAATGCTGTCAGATGGCACCTGGTTCTCGACACCCCTATTCCATGCCACCATCTCCATTGTTGCTGATCATTCCCTGTTGCTGAGGCCAGCCATGAGCAGATCTGCACACAACACCCAGCATTCGGTGTGAGCCTGAGTGGGCCCCTAAAGATGCCAGGAGCCCAGGTTTGCCCTTTGCTGGCGCTGGCCCTGTCCACGGTGATTGGCCCAGGAATCTTATAGATTCCCGTGCTGATCGATTCCCTCCCTCCAGGGAATCCAAAACCGGGATGATCTGCTTTGTGAAACCCCCCAGGTCGCCCATACACTTACCTTCTTTCCCGGTCCAATGGTGCTTGTGCGAGCTGCATCCCACTGACCCTCAAGCAGGGCGTGTGCCCGCACCAGGCATTTGTGGATGGCCCTTGTGAACGCTCCTTGTTTGGGGGGTAGCAGGGGATGCGGCCGTCAGTGTGCTCAGAGCCGCTGGCCTTAGACGAAGGCTTAGACACTGAATGGATTGGATGCGTCATAGGACCGGGAAGAGGGGAGTTGGTTTCGGCAACCTGGGGGGTTTCACGGGCGGGGCATCCCCGATCAGGGTCAGGACCAGAACCCAGGATAGTCAAAATCCTGGGTTTTGGTCCACTTTAAAATTAAATTTCTCATGAATATCTATTTAGTGCAGTATTATGATTGAGCCGGAGCCAGGACAATACGATGCAGAAGCCCTCTGGCCAGATAGTGTCCAGTATCTGGCATTTGGTGCTATATATTCCCTGAACGTACACACACTAAACTTTCTAGGTGTACCCAGCGTGATGTTGTGGGCTGATCTTTCTGGAATGTTTGCACATGGTTCACCCCCCAAAAATTTTAAAAAGCAAAATAAAAAACACATTTTCCTAAAATATCAGTAAAACTTACTATTGCTGCCTCTTCCTTCCTTTATCCCCTGCCAGGCGCACTCCTCTCTGCATGTCCTCCAGGTGGGAGGGTGGCATGTGGGTGGCGAGGGACAATTGTTAGATTAAGCCACACCCCCTCACCATATCCAGGCTACACCCAGGCCAAATTTCCTGGGATGAGATTAGCAGGGGGGAGCAGGCTGTAGATAGGAATGGATAGAAGGAATGGATGGGATGAGCTGGGACGGGGGAGGGGATGGATGGATGGCTAGAGCAAGGACTATCTGAGCATCTTTGGTTTGCCTGTATTGTTTTGTTCAACAAATAAAACGTAAAAAGTTCTACAAAACCGCGCTTTAGACCAATTAAATTGTCCTAGTACAAAGTCTTTCACTCCAAGCCTTTAGACTGTTGTCACCTCAGTCTCCAAATTCAGCATGTATATATGTATATACACAGCCCTAGAGCTGTGTATAAGGCTCAGCGAAGCAATAATATCACCACAGGCGCTCTTCAAATCAATTCAGTGACTTCACTTCACCACCACCTTCTTATATATAACGTACCAGATATATTCTTGGTATTTTGCACATATAAGCTCCCTTTTTTAGGGGCTCCACAATTTCTCCTTTGACTAGGAAGGGGCGCTTATCTATTTAGGTACTTGGTTTTTCACCTCCTCAAAAAAGACCAAGGAACTCCAATCTCCACACAGGAATAAATCAACTTGCTCCGGATTTATTGTAACATATACCAAAGACATAAAAACACAAAGTGCTCCAATAGCGTAAGTACGTTCCACAATGAGGGAATCAACTCTATGGCCACTGGCCCTTTAAAAAGCCGCTCACCAGATATTAAAAACAAATGCGCATTCAGCATAAAAACAAAGAAGCAGGCGTCATCTAAACCTTCCAGTGAAGACGCGCACACCAGTATGCAGAAGAATACGAGTATCAGCTCACCGCCTCCTCCGGCCGTAGTCCGCGGCGCTGCTCGTCAGATACAACTCACGTGACACTCCTTAGCTCCGCCCAACGCGTTTCGTCATCACAACTTATTCATGGGCTCGCGCGGGGCTAGGAGTGTCACTAATTTATTCACTTCAACCTGTCACGTGGTTTTGTTTCAAGTTAACCTATTCGGTTCAAAATCAATTGCCGCAAATGCCGCTATTCATTTAAAGCTGCAACTGATGTGCCCATACCCCAGAAGGCTTAGTACACACCTGTTTCTTCATAATAGACACATTATTTACAAACATTGGACAATATAGTAAGACAATTAACCAAGAAACATTCTTAAAATCTACTCCTATTCTATTATTTTATTGTATTATCTTATTATTAACATCCTACAAACATCCTCCTAAAAAAGAGTGAGGGTAGGATGTTAATAATAAGATAATACAATAAAATAATAGAATAGGAGTAGATTTTAAGAATGTTTCTTGGTTAATTGTCTTACTATATTGTCCAATGTTTGTAAATAATGTGTCTATTATGAAGAAACAGGTGTGTACTAAGCCTTCTGGGGTATGGGCACATCAGTTGCAGCTTTAAATGAATAGCGGCATTTGCGGCAATTGATTTTGAACCGAATAGGTTAACTTGAAACAAAACCACGTGACAGGTTGAAGTGAATAAATTAGTGACACTCCTAGCCCCGCGCGAGCCCATGAATAAGTCGTGATGACGAAACGCGTTGGGCGGAGCTAAGGAGTGTCACGTGAGTTGTATCTGACGAGCAGCGCCGCGGACTACGGCCGGAGGAGGCGGTGAGCTGATACTCGTATTCTTCTGCATACTGGTGTGCGCGTCTTCACTGGAAGGTTTAGATGACGCCTGCTTCTTTGTTTTTATGCTGAATGCGCATTTGTTTTTAATATCTGGTGAGCGGCTTTTTAAAGGGCCAGTGGCCATAGAGTTGATTCCCTCATTGTGGAACGTACTTACGCTATTGGAGCACTTTGTGTTTTTATGTCTTTGGTATATGTTACAATAAATCCGGAGCAAGTTGATTTATTCCTGTGTGGAGATTGGAGTTCCTTGGTCTTTTTTGAGGAGGTGAAAAACCAAGTACCTAAATAGATAATCGCCCCTTCCTAGTCAAAGGAGAAATTGTGGAGCCCCTAAAAAAGGGAGATTATATGTGCAAAATACCAAGAATATATCTGGTACGTTATATATAAGAAGGTTTTGGTGAAGTGAAGTCACTGAATTGATTTGAAGAGCACCTGTGGTGATATTATTGCTTCGCTGAGCCTTATACACAGCTCTAGGGCTGTGTATATACATATATACATGCTGTATTGTTTTGTTAGTTTTTTATTTTTTTACTTTAGCACATCAGTCTTTTTTCCTCTAAATTTGAAGTTGAACAAAACCCAGGATTTTGACATACCAGGGGTTTGTTCCGTGCCCCAGGCCTGAATTAGGATGCCCCACTGTGTAAGAACAACAAGGGACAGGGGGTACATGAACTCAAATGAGGGACAGGTGGGAGGTATGCTATAAGAGTTCACAGGTATAATAGTCAACAAGCCACCTGCCAGCATCAGTGGGTGGCACACTGGATAATGTGACCATAATCTTTCCGGGATGGGGTGAACCCTAGTGTAACGGCAAGCTTTGGGTGGAATCTAGCTTTGGACAGTTCTGAAGCCCGTTACTTAATCCCCCCAGCAGCCAGTATGTCACAGTTCTACGTTTTCTAGTATTAATAACAGTGCATTATATAGAATGGTCCTTCCGCCTCTTGCTGACACTCTTTTCAAAATTATGTCATCTCTTCGAAGTCCATTGACTCTATAAATAAGGTGACCAGACCACCTTTTTAATGGAAAATCCATAAACATCTCACTTTGCATTAAAGAAAGGCCTGGTCACCTTCTCCATAAATAACACCGTTGATATACTCGGTGTCCGCGCTGAAATGACGCCGTGGCTACGTGTTTTCACAGATCAGTGATTTGAGTGGTTCCTGTTAATCTTCAATTCACTCGCGAAGAAGAAGAAATCACCAAGGTCATTTATAAACCCAAGGAGGAATGGCAACAACCAACATATGGGCCTCAATTCAGTACGAGTTAAAAAAAAAATCTTGGAAGTAAAAAAAATCACTTTAGGAAAATAAAGCGTGAGAATGTCACTGTTGCTGAATCACAAGGTAGGAAGACAATGAAAGTCAATGCTACGTTTTACTACAATGTAAAAAAACTTTCCTTAGGATTAAAATGTGCCATCGACTTTCATTGTCTTACTAGCTGGTGATTCAGAAATTCTCACACTTTATTTTCCTAAGGTGAATTTTTCTTATTGCATGGCACGGCCCGCTTCGATATTCATAACAGTTGGGTTATTCCGCCACAAGGTGGCGCAGTGGTACTGCAGAAAAGCTGTGGCTTGTCCCGGCTCCCTAAAAAAACGGGATTAACCATAGAGTTCCCCAGTGTTTCCTCTGCAGTGAAACTGCGAAGATAGAAGATGGCTCTCTCTCTTGCGCAGGTGAGCGGGGCAACCAAGCCTGCGGCCCTGCAAGTCTATTTCCATCCGTTTCTGGACCCTCTGTGCCTCCCAGCCTTGGCTGACAGATCGGGTGAGGGTAGAAGAGCACTAGAGTCAAGTGCCTCTGGAGCGCAGCTCCAAGCCGCAGACCCTGTACCACAAAGGGTAGCCGGCCATAGACTTTATGGTGAGCCTATTAGGGATGAGGAGTTTCTGTCCTAGCTTTTGAGGGGGTGAGTAGTTTGGGGACTGTGTCCCCTCATTTTCCTTTGGGTCCCCCCCGCGCCCCCCCATCCTGACCATGGCTGCTCGCCGCTGCTTCTGTCTCTCTCTCTCTCTCTCTCTCTCTCTCTCTTCCCCCCCCTCTAACTTAGTTGGGGGCAAAAAGGGGGGGTGGTAGCGTAGTCATATCTGTGGTGTTTTTACTTTTTTGGTGTCTTTTCTGGTGTTTTTAGCTGCCACGCCGCTTTGTACTGCGTTCCGCGGCTGTGGGCGCTATAACCTGAGGTGATTTTGCTTTGTCATGGCGCCGTTTTTTGCGCTCTTCCGGGGGGGGGCGGGGCCGGGTGATGACGCGTATCGCGTAGTTCACCTCGCGGCCCGCCCCTCGAGGTACCTCTGCCGGCGCCATTTTGGACGAGCTGCGCGTCTGGATTTCTCCCTTCCTGGCTGCAGCGCTGCTTCCTCCAGCGGGTCGCCTTATCCAGCGGTCTGTGCCTGTGTGACCCCGCAGTGTCTTTGGTCCGTGAGTCCCCCTTGGGGTTTTTTTTAATTGAATTGGGGTATTTTGCTGCGGGATGCTTATGTGTGATTTCACTTATGTCTTTCAGGCGGGATACCATTGGGTTGTGGCTTCGCCCGGCTCCACTCCTTCCTTCCCCTCATTCCCCCTTTATTAACTTCTGGGGGCATCCCATGAGAGGGCATTCCGGGTGGCTTCTGTATTAAGCCTGTACCCACTGCTGGCCTATTGCGCCTGTGCTAATCACCATATGGAGCCCGGCTGTGTTCCATGTGTGGAGTATCCCCTGTGAGTAACAGTGTCACGGTGTGTGTGCCGTGCGCTGAAAGTGTCCTTGCGCTTCAAGCTGGTTTGCCTGCTGCACTTCCCAGCTCTGCGCCTCACTCGGCTTCACCTACTCCCCCGCTCCTGCAATTGGGCCCCAGTGAGGGGAATGTTGGCAGGGAGTCACATTCTGATTTGGCTCTGCGGGTGGCTAACGTTGAAAAGCAGCTTGCCAGGAATGCTCCTAGGAAGGCCTCTGGCAAGAAGAGACACCTGGACCCCAGGCCCGCTCCCCTTACTGAGATGTATGTGGGGATTGATGAGCTTGGTGAGTGTCACCCCCTTGAGATGGGGGAGCTCTCCCAGGATTCTGACTCCTCTGGGAACAAGCAGGAGGTTTGCGATAGTGACCCTGGGTCTGCGTCCGGAGAGGAATCATGGTACCCTGAGGACACTGATAATCTGCTGTCACATATTTTTTAAATTTTGCACATTGCTGCCCCTGAGGTAGAAGAAAGGAAAGGAAGAGAAAGCTCTTGTTAAGAGGTGGTCATTTCCCCCTGAAGTAGACGCTCCCATGCTAGGCTTGTCCAATACTTCGGTCATGCCTTCCCCTGACACTACCACTCTGAGGAATGGAGAGGACCGGCGCATGGATCAAGTGGCCTGCCATGCTTTTACCTGTGTGGGGGCTGGCTTGCGCCCTGTATCTGCTAACGCCATTACTGCTATTGCCCTTAAGAAACTGCTTAAGCGTCTCATTGATGGCACAACAGCTGGTAGTGTGGGGGAGGAATATAGGACTCTCTTACTTTGCACTGATTTTGTGGCCTTTATCCTTACTGCTATGGATGATGCTGTGCGGCTGTGTGGAAGGACCCCTGCGGTCTTGGTGGCCATGCGCCGCTCTGTCTGGTTGCGCCAGTGGGCAGCTGATGCTGCAGCTAAGAAAGTTCTGTTTGGGGAACATTCTGATGTTCTAGCCAAGGATGGGAGGTTGCCTCAGCGTAGGAGGCAGTCTAGGCCCTTTTGGGGGTCCTCTGCCCCCCTCCCTTCCTTTCGCATTACCAGAGGGGGCCGTGGCTCCCTCCTCTCCAGTGGTCACAGAGATTCTTGGGGCCGTGGCAGGACCCGTGGTAGTCCCAGTCTCTCCTGGAATCCTAAGCCCAAACCCTCTCCCAAGCCCCCTCAGGCATAAAGGGGTGCCCTCACCCATCCGGGTGGGGGGACGCCTTCGGCTCTTTGCTCACGTCTGGAGGCTTCATGTCTCAGACCGGTGGATTCAGGAGGTAATGTCCCCCAGTTACAAGATAGAGTTTGCAGCCTGCCCCCCCCCCCCCAAGATTCATCAGATCCCGGATGTCTTTTAACCCCCTGTCTGCTCAGGGATTGCTTCTGGCTGTTCATTGCCTGTTAGAGTCCGGAGTCATTTGTTTGGTGCCTCATCAAGAAAGAGGTCAGGGGTACTATTCCAATCTCTTCACGGTCCCCAAAAGGGACTGCTCTCTGATGCCCATTCTGGATCTGAAGAGCCTCAACAAATTTGTCAGATTCAAGCAATTTCGCATGGAGACGCTGCGCTCTGCTGTCAGTACCCTTCGCCAGGGCGACTTCATGACCACTGTAGACATCAAGGATGCTTATCTTCATGTGCCTATCTTCCCAGGTCATCAGAGATTTCTAAGGTTCGATCTGCAGGATCAGCATTACCAGTTTGTGGCTCTACTCTTCGGTATTACCTCAGCACCTCGGGTGTTCACCAAGGTGCTGGCGGGAGTGATGGCTCTGTTAAGGAACCAGGGCATCCGCATCATTCCTTACCTGAACGACATCCTGATTGTGGCCGAGTCTTTTCCTCAGGCCGATCGGGACACTCAAATGGTGACATCCGCTCTGGAGTCTTTCGGCTGGGTGATCAATTATCCCAAGTCTTCTCTGTCCCCGTCCTTGGTGAGGTCATTTCTGGGCATGACTCCTTCCTTCCTCAGCAGAAGGTGGAGGGTCTTCAGCTGCAGGCTGGGGCTCTGCTGTTGTGTCCTCATCCCTCCATCCGTCAGGGGATGCAGTTGGTGGGCTTGATGGTGTCCTGCTTTGAGGCGGTCCCCTTTGCTCAGTTTCACATGAGACCTCTTCAGTTGCACCTCTTGTCAGTTTGGGATCGGGACCCTGTGTCCCTGAATCAGGAATTTGTTCTGTCTCCCCTGGCCAGACAGTTTCTCTCGTGGTGGCTGGACTCAAGGAACCTTCTGGGGGGCAGGTCCTTCCTGTCCCCGTGCTGGGAAATGGTCACCACGGATGCCAGTCTGACCAGCTGGGGAGGCTTCTGGAAGTCCCTGAGGTTCCAGGGTCGGTGGGGCCCACAAGAGGCCCATGCTCCCATCGACGTCCTGGAACTGAGGGTGATCAGTTTGGTTCTTTCTCGCTTATCCATTTACCTTTGGGGTTGGGCTGTTCAGATTCGCTCAGACGACCAGACGGCGGTTGCCTACATCAACCATCAGGGAGGGACTCGGAGGAAGTGAGCCAAGGAAGTGTCCCTGATTCTGTCTTGGGCGGAACAGCATGTTCCCTGCATCTCAGCGGTCTACATCCCAGGGGTGGAGAACGAGGTGGCGGGCTCCCTGAGCAGGGGGACGTTTCGTCTGGGGGAGTGGTCTCTCAACAACCAGGTGTTTCTCTCCCTCTGTCACCGCTGGGGTAACCCGGATGTGGACCTGTTTGTGTCCCGTCACAATCACAAACTTCCCAGATTTGTCTCTCTGTCTCAGGATCCTCTGGCCTTTGCCACGGATGCCTTGGCAATACCTTGGACGAAGTTTCACCTTCTCTATGCGTTTCCTTCGTTTCCTCTCCTGGGCAGAGTCATGCGCAAGATAGCCCAGGAGCGGGTACCAGCCATACTGGTGGCCCCTTGTTGGCCAAGAAGAGTTTGATTCGCAGACGTCGTGCGGTTGGCAGTAGACCGGCACGTCTTGCCCAAAGATCCAGATCTTCTCACCCAGGGGCAGCTACGCCATCCCAATTTACAAACTCTGGCTTTAACGGCTTTGCTGCTGAAACCTCCATATTGATGGAAAAGGGGTTGCCTGCTTCTGTTGTTGATACCATGATTCGGGCTATGAAGAAGTCCTCGTCCTTTATCTATTACAGGGTCTGGCATGCTTACATTGCCTGGTGTGAGTCCAAGTCTCTTTCCTGTCGGGTGTTTTCTATTCCCAGGATACATAGTGTGGATCAGGGCCTTCAACTTAGTACTCTAAAAGGCCATGTTTCAGCTCTGGCAATTTTTTTCCAAAGATCTTTTGCCAATCACCGGTTGGTTAAAACCTTTTTCCAGGGTGTGTGCGTCCACCCCGTAAGCCTTTGCTACCAGTCTGGGGTTTGAACCTGGTGTTGTCTGCTCTGCAAGGGCCTCCCTTTGAACCTGTGAAGCTACCTTGCCTATTTTGACTCTTAAGGTAGCCTTTTTGGTGGCTATCACTTCTGTAAGGCGAGTTTCTGAGCTAGCGGCACTTTCCATCAAACCTCCTTATTTTGAGAGGCATCAGGATAAGGTGGTGTTTCGGCTTAAGCCTGATTTCCTGCCAAAGGTTGTGTCTGCCTTTCATCTTAATCAGGACATTTTCTTGCCCTCAATGTGTCCTAATCCTACTAATTCCAAGGAGCGGACTCTTGGTCGCCACTGAGCCTTTCAGGAAGTTTGATGCTCTTTTTGTTCTCACTTATGGACCTAGAAAGGGTTTGCCTCCGGATAAATCCACTATCAGCAAGTGGATCCGTCAGGCGGTGGTTCAAGCCTATTCTGCTAAGGGAAAGGAACCTCCCTTTAGGATTACTGCTCATTCCACTCATGCTATTGGTGCCTCTTGGGCTTTTCAGCACCAAGCTTCTGTTGAACAGAAGGCCGCTACTTGGTCTTCTGTTCATACATTTTCAAAGTGTTACAAGGTTGATGTTAAGGCCTCAGCGGATGCTGCTTTTGGCCGCAAGGTGCTTCAGGCAGTAGTGACTTGAACTACTGGCCGTTACTCTTTGGGGATCCCACCCTACTCTGGACACTGCTTTTGGATGTCCCAACTGTTATGAATACCGAAGCGGGCCGTGCCATGCAATATGAAAAAGCAATTCTGTGAGTACTCACCTGTAGAATTGTTTTTGTTCTTGCATGGTACGGCCTGCTTCACCCCACCCTTGTTATCGTTATTCTTGGTTGCCTCTTTATGGTGATTGTTCCAAGTTAATTGGGGTTTTTTACCTTTTTCAAATTTTTTACTTATTCTCTCCCGGCTTCTTGTCTCACTGCTTGTCTACGCTGGGGAACTCTATGGTTAAGCCCGTTTTTATAGGGAGCCAGGACAAGCCACAGCTTTTCTGCAGTACCACTGCGCCACCTTGTGGCGGAATAAGCTAACTGTTATGAATACCGAAGCGGGCCGTGCCATGCAAGAACAAAAACAATTCTACAGGTGAGTACTCACATAATTGCTTTTTTTTACTGCCAGTAACTCGTACTGAATCGAGGCTCTTATGTTGGTTTTTGGCATTCCTCTTTGGGTTTATAAATTACTGTGACTGAGGTGATTTCTTCTTCTTCTTCCCAGGTCCTTTTTCCCCTAAATTTTTAAAGCTGAACAAAACCCAGGATTTTGACTTTCCCGTATCGCACACTTTTACTGGGATTACTGAAGTTACTGGGATTTTTATATAAAAATGGATATGAATATGAATGAAATCAACATTTCTTTTGTATTAAAGAATTATTAACGTGTGTATGTTACATCTCTTTTTTGTGGTCTTTGTAAATTCTCGTGTTTATTTTATTTAAAAATATTGAAAACTTGTTGGCTGTATTGTGTATTTTTTTACACACTTTTAGGTGATTGGCAACCCGAAATGGTACTTGAGATTTGTAGAAAATGGAAAGTGGTACTTGATAAAGAAAAAGGTTGGGGGACCTTCCCTAGAAGAATCTAGAGTTACATGTTTCAAAAACTAAACCGTACAAATAACGAGTGGCGGGTCATAAAAGCAAACCTTCAGAATAAATACAGTGATGCAGATTTGCATAATCTTTATAACCTACACGTTTTAAAGCTCCAGCATTCTGTAAGTCGCTGTAATCGGGGAATTACTATTTCGCTGGGATCTGGAATTCGATATGTTCTACTAAGACCGGGAGTGCTGGGAATATATTGTAATATGGTTTTATGATTTACATATATTAACACCGGGTTTGTTTGTATTAATTTGATTGGATTTGTCACTACGTATTAAACATAAAACATAAAGCAGTAACAATTTGCATTAAATCAGGTGGTATATGTACTACTGGTGGTATGCAAGATTCTATTGGTGCTATGTGGCTAGTGGTGGTTGTATGCAGTCAGCTGCTGATACACAAGATCCTTTCAGGTGGTACGCATACTACAGGTAGGTATGGATAGACGAACCTCAACTGCAAAGTTTTCAAGTTGAAATGCATGCACGCGTATAGCTTTGGTCCCCTTTCTGGACATAGCTGTGATTGGCCACGCGGGGCCCCTGCTGTATAAAAGGTGGGCTCTGCAACAGAAAGGGGAATGTGCTGGTTGCTGCTGCTGAGGGACAGATAGGGCTGCTTGCTGCAAAAAACTGCCCTTAATAGAACTTTTGTTTAGGGAAAGCGGCTGGAGTGAGGGCTAGATAGGTTAGGGGTCACTAACGTTTAATACTACTTGCTCAAACCACTTGAGCGTCAGTACTGTTTATTACCACTTGCTCAAACCACTTGGGTGTCACTACACTAATACCAATTGTTAGTGGTGTGTCCACTGGTTCAGGGCACTTGTGTGTCAGTATTGTTTAATACCACTTGCTCAAACCACTTGGGTGTCACTACACTTTAATACCAATTATTAGTGGAGTATCCAGTTGTTCAGGGTACTTGTGTGTCACTACTCTTTAATACCAGCCTTCTTCCTGTCTTAGCAAGCACAGCCATGCCCATTCTGGACATGGCTGTGATTGGCCAGGCAGGACACGTGACCACTGCCGTATAAAAGGCATGGTCCGCCTCCCAGAACGCTTGCTGGTGCTCTGCAATATAAAGGGAATGGAGCTGGTTGCTGCTGCTGAGGGACAGATAGGGCTGCTTGCTGCAAAAACTGTCCTCGATAGAACATTTGTTTAGGGAAAGCGGCCCGGAGTGAGGGCTAGATATTTTGTTAAGCACATTTATTCAGGGAAAGCGGCTGGAGTGAGGGATAGATAGGTTAGGGGTTACTAATGTTTACATTTTTGCTCAAACCACTTGAGTATCAGTACTGTTTATAACCACTTGCTCAAACCACTTGGGTGTCACTACACTTTAATACCAATTGTTAGTGGAGTATTCACTGGTTCAGGGCACTTGTGTGTCAATACTGTTAAATACCACTTGCTCAAACCTGGGTGTCATTATTCTTTAATACCAATTGTTAGTGGAGTATCCAGTTGTTCAGGGTACTTGTGTGTCACTCCACTTGGGTGTCACTACACTTTAATACCAATTGTTAGTGGAGTATTCACTGGTTCAGGGCACTTGTGTGTCAATACTGTTAAATACCACTTGCTCAAACCTGGGTGTCATTATTCTTTAATACCAATTGTTAGTGGAGTATCCAGTTGTTCAGGGTACTTGTGTGTCACTACTCTTTAATACCAGCCTTTCCATTCTGGGCATGGCTATGATTAGCCAGGTGAAACATGTGACTCCCACCATATAAAAGGTGGGGTTCTGCCTTCCGGCGCTCTTGCTGGTGCTCTGCAATAGAAAGAGGAAGGTGCTGGTTGCTGCTACTGAGAGAGTTAAGCACATTTATTCAGGAAAAGGGGCTGGAGTGAGGGCTATATAGTTTGTTAAGCACATTTATTCAGGAAAAGCGGCTGGAGTGAGGGCTAGATAGGTTAGGTGTCACTAATGTCACTTGCTCAAACTACTTGGGTGTCAGTGCTGTTTATTACCACTTGCTCAAACCACGTGGGTGTCACTACACTTTAATACCAATTGTTAGTGGAGTATCCACCTGTTCAGGGCACTTGTGTGTCAGTATTGTTTTATACCACTTGCTCAAACCACTTGGAGGTCATTATTCTTTAATACCAATTGTTAGTGGAATATCCAATTGTTCAGGGTACTTGTGTGTCACTATTCTTTAATACCAATTGTTAGTTCTGTTTGATTTCCTGGTTCTTGGTGACGAATGTCGTGCACAGTTTTCCCTAGCTTAAGTGACTGGTGGCAAAGCATGCAAATGACCCTGTCCTCTTCCTCCTCGGCCTCGCGCAAACACTGAGCCCTCAATGTTATTTGGGAACTCCATCATCCTGCACTGTTGGCTATGCAGGCAACTCTGTGGTCAGTCCACAGGCACTGGAGCATGTAGTGGTTGATGTGAGCCAGACTGAAGATGAGGAGAAGATCCTCAGTGAGAGAAGTCTGCTCTCCTGCAACCCCCCCAATCACACTTCAGTGATGCCTTTGATCTGCACTGCGTACCACCCTGCTGTGAGAAAAGGTCCTCCTCGGAAGCCTCCAAAATTGTCCCTTGGCTTCTGTGGATCCAGCAACCCACCCTATAAGTCATGTGTGAACTGGCCTGACACCAGTCTAAATGTGCCTTCCTCTTTCTCCCCTGCTTCCTCCTGTGGCACCATTACATCCTTCGTCATGGCCTGAATTGTTTTTATCTAGCAAGCGAATCACTGACGATGGCATCATCAGCGTGGACCATATTGGTGGCATATTGGAAGCACTGCAGCACGGCAGAAATATAACTCATGGATGACCATTCACTGGTGGTGAAGTGCTGTTGGTCTGCACTTCGACTCACCTGGGCCTTTTGGAGCTTGAGTTCCATTATTGACCACATGCGCCATCCAGCGCATGTGCCTCAACCCAGCTTGGCCCAAGGCTGCTACTAGGTTCAAATGTCCACCAAAATCTGATTGTGTTCAGTTTGCGTTGGGACTAGGACTTTGTCATCATCCCCCAGATCATCTTCTACCCACTCCTCCCCACTAGCCTCCTTATCAGCCTCCACACTGCAGAAAGCTGCAGAAGTTAGCACTTGGGTTTCATCCTTATCATAGATGTCCTGCAATGGTCCACTGTCCACATCTTCATCCCCCATCACAAGGGCATCTGGGAACCCCTATGTTTGGATGGGCCGTGCAATCTCAGCTAGGAGTGTCATCATTGAGCATTAGTGACTGCTTCATGACTTGTGACTGAGATGGCCTTGCTGATTTCAACATGTACCATAACTTTTCAGTGGAAGATCATAGCAAGCTGGTTCTGGTGCCAATGGACTAAGTTGGCACAAACTAAAAGACCACCACCATTCTATATGGCTCCCAAATCGAAAGTCTGGTACTCAGTCCCTGAGCTTCCATGTATGGCAGGAGACCCACGTACACATGCATGTCTGAACTTAGGCTTTGAAGTTCCACAGTCAGTGCAAGCTCACCACAGGGGTTTCCTACCAGCTGGAGTAATGTGTGCCGACCGCCAGTTGGATGTGTAAACCTTAACCGAGAGCATCCTTAAGCAGAGCCCCTCCCCCCAGCCGAGGTTATGTGTGTCAGCTGAGGTCTTCTGTTCCTGTACTCCATGAGCCAGCCAGAGATGTGATATTTTATTTTCATCATATTCCTCACACCTAATTTATAAATAGAGAGGAGAAAGAGATATAAAATAGGTTTGGGGTCTGAGTGTAAGAACCCCGGGTTCGGCTGATGCCCGACTGGTGGCTGGCATTATTTATCATCCCGTCTACGCTTCCATCAGCCACCAGCCAGCAGAGCCCTGGCTGCTCTGTTTCCCCATCTTCTGCTGCACCTGGTGTGAGGGCTATTTAAACCGGACCTTCACCATGATTTAATGAAAAGCCCAAACTCTTAAAAAACAATTCCTCAGCATCTAAAATTAATATATTTTACATGTTTAGTCACTAATTTATTATACTTTCCCCCACTGGGCTGCAACTCTGTTCGGGAATTTAGGATACGGGCGCCGCCATCTTGACTCAGAAGCATCACACTTACTGAGGAGAGGAGAGTGGGATAAGGTACAGGGGGGCGGGTTATAGCTGTGCTTTGCTCAGACAGAGCAGAGCTGGGGTCAGGGAAAGGTCAGCAGTCCCAGAATGCAGAGCAGCACAGTCACTTCCTGTTTGCAGGCACTTCCTGTTTGCAGGCTGCCTGCAAAAATGGCAGCTTCCATAAGCCGCCATCTTGGATGTTTAAAGGCTTATAAAATGCAGTAGATGCAGGTAGGATGATTTTTAATGTGAGCAATCTGTATGTACAGGGTGTGGGAAACATATAAGATAGACTCTTATTTAGAGTGAAGGTCCGCTTTAAGTGGATCCGCCCTCCACCTGGTTCAGCAGTATTTTGTTTTGTTTTGATTGTGCTCTGTATCTGAACCTGAGGCCCTTATTTATGATGGAATAGCGACAGGTAGCGACTGGTGAGCGGCCGGTAATGACGGGCCCCGCCACGAGAACACCGGCTCCCCACCACAATCATACATTTATCAAGCCAATCCTGCTTAGCGACTGAGATAGCGCCATATAGCCACTCATTCATCATTATTCCAGCCTCAGCCCACAGCGCCAGCGTCCGACCTTGAACAGCGACAGGTATGACCTCTCGCTACCTGGCGCTCTCCAATGCATTTCAATGGAACAATCTTTAAATATTCATAATTAATTTTTATGATTTTTTTTTTTTTTTTATGTGATAAATTCTGTGACCACTTCTGCCATTTTAGGTAATTTTTTTAAGGTAAAAAAAAAAAAATTGTACAGAATTGATATTACAGGTCTGATATTAATGTATTCATATTACAAAATTATTTAAAAAACTTGTTTTTTTTTTGGTTTCCAAAAATATGGTTGTTTGGGGGATAAAAAACTACTTTTAACCCATCGCCGCCAGCGCTCTGGGGTTTAAACATGCATTTTACAGCGCGAGAATTTTTTAAGCGTGCTTTTTTAATGAATATGGTGGGAGCCGGTCGCTAGGGCCAGTCACTATCATGCGCTCCCATACAGCGAGGAACCTGTCAAATAGCGACTCCTCACCCAATATTCAACATTACTGCAAACCGACTGAGTCGCTATCAACTACAGAACAACGCCCAAGCACAGCGACTACTAGCGGGCGCTCTGAAAATGCCGCTACAGTCGCTCAAATGTCGCTACCTGCCGCTATTAATGAATCGGCCTCTGAGTCTGTATCTGAACCTGAACCTGAGTCTGTACCTGTACCTACCGAAGTCTGGAGACTGCTGACATCTGCCATAGGCCCTTGGGTGAGTGCGCCAGCACCTTAGGGTTTCTGTTGTTTTTTGTTATTAGTTATTTTGTTAGTTAGCATTGTTTTTTGTCCCTTATTTTTGTATCTGAATCAAAGATTTTTTTGTTTCCTTTTCCTTTAATAAAACCCTTGTTAGAACATTTTCTTTTTTGTGTCTTTGCTCTGGCCAAACTTTCTGCTCCCCTGACGGAGAGTTCAAATTGGAGAACTCTCCGGCCTGACACTGAGTCCTAGAAAAATCTGGAGTTAAAAGTTTCAAAAAAAGCTGGTGTGTACAAAGAACAAGCGGCAGGTCCTAAAAGTGAACCTAGAACAGCGCAGCAATGCTAATTTGCATAATCATTATTACGTACACATTTTAGAGCCTCGGCATTCTGTTTGCCGGCATAATCAGGGAATTACAATGTTCGCTGGGATCTGGGATTCGGTATGTTCCTACTAATGCTGAGAGTGCTGGGAATATATCACAATATGGTTTTATTATTTACATATATTAACACCGGGCTTGTTTATTTTAATGTAATTGAATTTGTCACTACGTATTAACCATAAAACATAAAGCAATAACCATTTTGACTTAAATTATAACATTAAATTTATTACTCCTGTACCAAAGGTATTTTTAAACAGATTTACGCTGAGGACACATTAATCAGCCTTCATTCTTCGGGATGAATGAAAATAGAGAGATCTGCAGGAGGAAAGTTAACCAATTATACCGTAATGTATTCAGAAAAAGTTTGAAAGGGAAAAGAAAATAATTGATGGGAATTTTTAGTGGGGGCAAATTAATAAGGCTGAAATCATTTTGCTTTCTTTGCTGCTTTCGATTAAAGTCAACATGCTGATGTTTAGGTTTTCTCCATAAATCAAACTTGCAAATGTGTTTTGTGTTTTCTATATTAAAAGGCAAGGTCAGGAATATTAATTTATCAAGAATATAAAGCGCATTCAATGAATCCCAGTAGGTAGAACTTTGCAAATACTTAAGGAAATGTCAGATGTTTGGGGAACACTTGTTCAGTGAAGTAAGAAATCCTTGTACAGCCATACTGTGCCAACCCTCCCACACATAGGCACTTAGAGAATTACTTAAGCATTTAGGATAAAAAAAAGACCATTAAGGTTCAACAAGTTCAACCAATGAAAGGAAAAAATAGAGAAGCAAGGCAAAAACAGCAAAATTTGCTTTATTAGTGTTAAAATGTATTGCCAACCCCTGGCTTCACTTTATATTTTACAATGCCATTGCTGCCGAAAACACTCGTCAGGGCCGGCGTCAGCACCCGGCAAGTTCGGGCAGCTGCTGAGGGCCCCAACCCCACTGACAGCTAGCATAATGTGGTTAAAGAACTACACACACTTCCTTTCTCTGTCTCTCTGCTCCATCCATCCCTGACCCCCACCTCTGCACCTCTGACCCATTGGTTGTATGTCACCTCTGCCTCATCCATATCCCCTGAGCCCTGACCCATCTACCCACGTTCTCATAGCTTTGCCCCATCCATCCCCGTCCCCTCAGCTCAGCTCCATTTATCCATGTACCCCCAGCTCTGCCACATCCATCTATGCCCCTCCAGTTCTGCCCCATTCCCCCTGTCCCCTCAATTTTGTCCCATCCACCCCTCTATCCTCAGCTCTACGCCTCTCCATCCCTATCCTCCCAGCTTTTCCCATCTACCCCTCTTCCTTCCAGCTCTGCCAGTCTATCCATCTTTCTTCCAGTTCTGCCAATCTACCCCCTCCCCCCAGCTCTACCCAGCCATTGCTGTGCTTTGCCCATCCATCCCTCTTCCTCCCAGTTATCTCTCCATTCATCCATTCCTGTCCTTCCTGTTTTGTCTATCCCTCTTTCTCAATACTCTGCCCATTCATATGGAGCCAAACTAAAAAAACAGCTCCAATAGGGGGTTGGAGGGCAAGCACCTCTTCCAAATTTTGGCCATGGAACTTATAGACCCCTGACCCGAGACTCTCCACTGCAAAGGGGCCCCACTGAGACCATGCTGCCCGAGGGCCCGCATAAACCTGGAGCCGGCCCTGTCACTCCGGACACAAATAGTCTTCAAGAAGGTTAATGTTTATTGTCGGTCGAGATGCCCTGTATACTGCGCGCTTATATACAGGTTTAGACAGATGAACTTAAATGACCATTCCTGCCTAGACTCATGTCACACTTCTATTGGACATTTCAGACATATACATCACATTTATGGAAGTTATAGCTCAAACATCTATTTCTCATTAAGCAGACATAACATTCTTAGTGATGGTCATTCCTTTGAGGGGAGGGGTGAAGACCCCTTTCCACACTGGGGAATGTGAGGGATGGCATACAAGCGACTAGCACCAAACTAATTAAAACTAATTCTAATATTTAATTTTCCTTCTCGCTATCTGTTATATACCCATAGTATCCATCCAGCAACCTCCACATCCACATACAGTGCCTTGGTATTGGTCTTGACATCCAGGTGGTGGATGTAGAACCCCCCAAAGTTCAGGTTCTGAAAGCTTGGCCAAACTTTAAATAAATGTTTATGTTTGGGTCCTGAACACACTCCCCCAGAGTGTGCAGCAGAAGCAGTGCTGTAACTTACCTCTGCCTGATCCTCTTCCTCACAGCTTGGTGGAACAGTGGCAGCGTTTGAAAGTGGCCTCAGCTGGGGATAGAGAAAGATGCCAGCTCCAGGAGTGTCCTTGCTCTTGGTAGCCGGTGGCCATCTTTTTGTAACCCCGGCTTGAGCCAGTTTCAAATGCCACCGCTGCCTTTAGAGATGGGCGAATCCCCCAAAGTCAGCAAGTAAATGTTTGGGTTCAGGTCCAGAATATGGTCCCCATTGAAATCAATGGAAGGGGGTGAAGAGTGTGCAGCAGAAGCACTGCTGTAACTTATCTCTGCCCGATCCTCTTCCTGGCAGCTTGGCACAACGGCAACAGTGTTTGAAAGCCGGGGCTACAAAAAGATGCCAGCACTAGGAATGTCCTCACTCATGGGAGCTGGTGGCCATCTTTTTGTAGACCCGGGCTTGAGCCAGTTTCAAATGCTGCAGCTGCCACCATCGTTTCGCCAGTCTGACAGGAGGAGGATATGCAGAGGTGACGCAGTCCATCAACCAGCTTTTCCATGTTCGGGCAAACACCATACTCGAACACAGACTTGTGGCAGAAGTTTGTGAACCCAAACTCGCAAAGTTCAGAATGAACCCGAACTTTGTGTTTCGGGCCAGCCCCCCTCTATTCACCTTGAATTCATTTTGAACCCTTGTATCTGTCTTTTCTGATCTAAACTACATTTGGAATTCACACAAATTGTCCTTGATTACTGACATAGACGTCTTGCTTATAGTACCCATCCATGGGCCTCCAAATCCATGGCTTATCTTTAGCTTTTCTGCATGACTTGGTCTTGACATAGTCTTGTACAGATGATTAAAGTGGATTCAAACCCTATGGAGCTGGTTCTGGAGTCTGAAAGACTTGATCTTGGCCTTGACTTGGTCTTGTGCCCATTCTGCAACTCAATACTCATCCGTTATGATTCATACTTTACCCTTGCTATCTCCAAAAAGCTCCAATGAATCCCTCCACAAACATCCTGCTGGTGGCACTTTGCTACCTTGCAGAGCAGTTGCTTTTCCAGTGTCTACCACTGCAGAGCTGCCTGGCCATTAATGCTCTCATTATGCAGCACCCCACTGAGGCCAACTGATACCGGTCACCCCACAGGTGTTCAGTTTTCAGTTTGATTCGCTCTGTCTGAAACCTTGTGAGGAGAACTTTCTGGTTTCCCAGAGGCTGTTGGGCTGTTCTGCCTGCCCAGGGTACAAGCCAGTCCCTCTGCCAGACCCTGGGGATTCCCTCTGTGAACCGCTCTTGATTTTGTCATTATTTGCTGTTAACTCATTGTTGCCTTAGTTTAAGGCTTTGAGGCCGATTCATTAATAGCGGCAGGTAGCGACAGTTGAGCGACTGTAGCGGCATTTTCAGAGCGCCCGCTAGTAGTCGCTGTGCTTGGCCGTTGTTCGGTAGTTGATAGCGACTCAGTCGGTTTGCCATAATGTTGAATATTGGGTGAGGAGTCGCTATTTGACAGGTTCCGCGCTGTATGGGAGCGCATGATAGCGACGGGCCCTAGCGACCGGTTCCCACCATATTCATTAAAAAATCACGCTCAAAAAATTCTTGCGCTGTGAAATGCATGTTTAAACCCCAGAGCGCTGGCGGCGATGGCTTAAAAGTAGTTTTTTAACCCCCAAACAACCATATTTTTTGAAACCAAAAAAAACAAGTTTTTTAAATAATTTAGTAATATGAATACATTAATATCAGACCTGTAATATCAATTCTGTACAATTTTTTTTTTACCTTAAAAAAATCTAAAATGGCAGAAGTGGTCTCAGAATTTTTTACATTTAAAAAAAAAAAAAAAAAAATCATAACAATTAATTATGAATATTTAAAGATTGTTCCATTGAAATGCATTGGAGAGCGCCAGGTAGCGAGAGGTCATACCTGTCGCTGTTCAAGGTCGGACTCTGGCGCTGTGGGCTGAGGCTGGAATAATGATGAATGAGTCGCTATATGGCGCTATCTCAGTCGCTAAGCAGGATTGGCTTGATAAATGTGTGATTGTGGTGGGGAGCCGGCGTTCTCATGGCGGGGCCCGTCATTACCGGCTGCTCACCAGACGCTACCTGTCGCTATTCCTTCATAAATAAGGGCCATTGTATCATTTTCTACTTGTTGAGAAAGACCTCTTATTTAGTATTGTCAGTGCCCAGCTCCATATGTGGAGGAAAGCTCTGCTCTGTGAGGCACACCTCCATGGCATAATACTGCTGCCCCATTACATCTTGCTCATAGCCACCAATCTCTGCCTCCAAATCCATGCCTTATATCCAATTCTTATATCATGTCTTGGTGTGGTCTTGTAATTAGTAATCAATTTATTTTCCCCACATACATTACACACTAGGACATTTTCTTGACATGGGAATCCACAGGCATTTGCAATGTACAGTAGGGGTGGGGGTAATTCTAAGCAGTGATTTACATGTTTACATAGTACAATAAAAATAAAGGTACATAGTTAACAATTAAAACGTTCCAAAAATACACCTTTTATGTAGACACAAATATTAATCGTACAAATTGGATTGTTGTCCTATAGCTGCTAGTGGCTTGTGGACAGAAGCTACCTCTATTTAGTAGTTTGGTGGCATGTGGGAAGAAACTATTCCTGTTCCTAGAGGGCCTTTTTTATTGGGTCCTTAGTCTTCTGCCAGAAGGTAATATCTGGAAGGACCTATGACCTGGGTGTGATGGGTCTCTCATTATACTTCTGGCCTGTTTCAGGACTCTACTGTTTTAGAGGGAATCTATTGAGGTGATTGCATAAAACAGAGAAAACCCAGGATAAAAGCATAAGCACTGTTTTACCCTTAACTCTGGTCACAAACTCGAACACAGGATCAAACATATACAAAAGGCTAGGTTATTACAACTAGGGATGAGCGAATCGGTTCTAACGAACCTGAATTCGCTCCGAATTTCAGGGAAAATTCGATTCAGCACGAACCCAAATTTTTAGTGGTTCGTGTTGACCGAATTTTCCCTGAAATTTAAAAAAAAAAATGCCGGCATGGTGGGAGCGGGGAGGCCGGCTGCGCTGTCAGCTGTCATCAGAGGACGCGTCATCAGAGGAAGCCAGCTTCAGTCACCGGAGGTGACAATCATTCTTTACCTTAAGAACTATAAATCTATGGAATAGCCTCCCACAGAAGTTTGTTACAGCATCAACCACTGACAGCTTCAAAAAAGGATCAGATGCTTATTTAGAAGAAAATAACATTAACAGTTACTATTAGCAGTTATCAGTAAAAAAAATAAAATAAAAAATAACTTCCTTGACCCCAATACCCTTGGTTGAATTTGATGGACCTCGGAGGAGAGAGATTTAGGGATACTGATTACTGATAGCTGCAAGATGAGTGGACAGTGTAGCCAGGCAGTGGAAAAAGCAAGCAGGATGCTCGGCTGCATAGCTCGAGGCATCACCAGTAGGAAGAGGGAGGTTGTGATGCCGCTGTATAGAGCCCTGGTGAGGCCACAGCTAGAATACTGTGTGCAGTTCTGGAGACCTCCCCTGCAAAAAGACATTATTCAAATAGAACAGGTCAAAAGGCCGGCAACAAAAATGGTGGAAGGACATAAACTTAAAACTTATCAGGAGCGACTTAAAGAACTTAATCTGTACAGTCTGGAGGAAAGAAGGGAGAGAGGGGACATCATTGAGACCTTTATATATGTGACAGGACTGAATAAGGTTCAGAAGGGAAGTGTTTTTAAGAAAAACTTAATGATAGAACAAGGGGGCACAACCTGAAGCGGGGGAAGATCAGGAGAAATGTTAGAAAATATTATGTTACAGAAAGAGTAGTAGATGCCCGGAACAAACTTCCAGCAGAGGTAATTAAATAAATCAACAGTCACTGAATTTAAAAATGCCTGGGATAAGCCTCCATCTATGATAAGATACAGAGAACATACAGTATACACATAAGATACAGAGAACATACAGTATACACATAAGATAAAGAGGACATACAGTATATACATAAGATACAGAGAACATACTGTATACACATAAGATACAGAGAACATACAGTATACACATAAGATAAAGAGAACATACAGTATATACATTAGGGCCGACTAGATGGAGCGTATGGTCTCCTTCTGCCGTCAACCTTCTATTTTTCTAAATGTCTTATTTCGACCATATTAACTATGTAATTATGTAATGGCCCAGACGTCCAGTGAAACAAGATAAATCCTTCTGATTGGTTACATACATGGCTTTCCCTTTTTTTAGGGGCAATATAATTTGAAAGATCAATGTAATAATAGTTTCAGGATCCAATGACAGCACGTCACGACACACACAGACGGCAGCCTATTCGGGTGTGGCCTGCTTTAATATAACAGACTATTTGATGGGCACGTATATTGTTTCTCACCCTACTTTGCATATCTGTCCTTATTACAAATAGAATTATGCAAATGCACCGAGCAGCCTTTCGCTTCGATATTAAGACTGTACATCAAACGGATATTGTAAGTTATTGGTGAGATCTGGCTGTAATGGGGCAGCAGATAACCGCTGTGCAAAGTCGTTGCCTTTTGTACCAATCTTTTTTTTTTTTTACCGGGAAGGGAAAATTGGAAATAAAACTATACGGTAGGTTTAAATGTATTAGAGCTCCTCTGAGTTTTGCACGATTTGTTTTTATTTTATTATCTGCAGTGCCTAAGACGCTGACTTGAAACCAGGAACTGAAAATGAAATAGAAATGACACGACACTGGAACATCTGAAAAAGACACCAATAGCCTAGAGCCAAGCGAGTGGGGCCTTCCTGTTCTGGCTTCTAAAGGGGCTCTGTTGTTTCAGCCATCCCTGTTTCATGCTAGTCGCTGTGACATTACAGTTCGATGTTGAAACTCGAACATCCAAAAATGTCCCCAATACCAAAATGCTACAGCTAAGGGAAACATGAAGGCCAGACATTTGGGCACCTCAAGGTTATGTAGCATAATAAAAATCTCTTTTTATATTACACATAAATCTAACTCAGTAATTCTCAGTAATGAGAGATTATACTGCATGTAAGCGTGGGTCTCCTGTCATCCCCAGGAGCTAAGATCTGGTTAGCCTGAATAGGTTGCCTGATGAAGTGGGTGAGCTGACCCATGAAAGATGTGGCTGGTTGGTGAGATGGGGGGTGACAAATGAGTGTTGATTGTTTGGATACTGTTGTTTATTCTTTGAGATATTCATTCTCCTTCCTTTGTTGATTCTGGAGTAGATTTGAACAAGACTCCCAAAGGTCTTTTGTGATTATAGTATATTATTTGTGACTTTTTTGGTCTGATTTTCATTATAAATAAATGTACGACTAGGGGCATTAACCCTTTAAACGCCAGCTACGTAAAATTCACGTAGCTGCCTCTCCTGTCATTAAACGCCAGCTACGTAAGTTTTACGTACCTGGCTTTCCCCCCTGCTAACTGGCAAAAAAAAAAGACACTCACCTGACCCCTCGTTTGATTCGGCCGGGTCTCCCCTTTAAGATGGTGTGCTCCGATCGTCCGTGGGACCTCCTCCGGCTGCAGGGGAGGGCCCGGAATAGGGTGCCCCCCCCCCCGTTTTAGCTGCCACTGGCTTTCCTGTAAAAAAAAAAATAAAAAAATAAAAATGACATTTACCTACCTGCATGTGCGCTGGCTCCCGTCGACCCTCCTCTTCACCTGGGGGGCCTCCGATCCCCCCCCAGGGCTTGCCGATCTTCAGGAGAGAGCCCGGGAGGCTCTCTCCTCTCTCCTTCTCGATGGCGGCCGCCATCTCCCCGTCAAGCCCCGCCCCTTTTGGGGGCGGAGCTATGACGTCATCCCGGTCCCGATCACTGGCTTCAGCTGTTTCAGCTGTCAGATGCCGGCGACCTGGAAGGAGGTGGCAGGAGATCCTCTGATCTCCTGCCCCCCCTTCTCTGGATGCCGATCACCGGCATCTGTCATCAGAGCGGCGAGGGACAAGAGCTTGCAATCAGAGGTAAGTACAGTAAAAATGTTTTTTTTTTAATAAAATCATTTTGTGTGTGTGTTTTTTTTGTTACAGTTAACCCTTTGTGAGCTGGTAAGGGGTCTATCAGACCCCTGTACCAGCTCACAAGGATCTGGGTCTGGCAAGTCACCTGCGGGCTAGCGGGTGACTTGCCATTAACCCCCAGCCCCCCATTACCTGCCTCCCCAAAGGCCAGGGGGGGGGGCAGAAGGGCCCGGGCCACTATGGCTATGTGGGCCTGTTCTACAAGCCCCCATAGCTGGCCCGGGTCGGTAACGCTGGGTAGGGGGGACCCTACGTTATTTTTTTTTTGGATTTTTAAGGGTTTTTAACCCTTAAAATTCAAAAAAAAGGGGTCCCCCACCCTGGGAGGGGGGACCCTATGTCAATTTTTTTTTTAATTAACCCCTTATGTCCTGTCACCCAGCTGGTAATAAATGCTTCCAGCATTTTGTGGTGTGGTGTGTTTTTTTTTTTTTTTTACATTTTAAGTGGACCAACACCCAGGATTTTGACTTTCCTGGGTATTGGTCCTTTCCCCTGGGGCATCCCGATTGGGGATGCCCCGCTGCGTGAACCCCCCCCGATCACCCACAATAACTCACCTTACCCGGGTCCTACGGCGCATGCGCGGCCGCTTGTCCAATCAGCGCGCTCAGAGCGGCTGAGTTATGGACGTCTAAGAGACATCTAAACTCAGCCGCTCTGAGCGCGCTGGCGGCCGCATCCCCCACTTCCCTCTAACAGGGAGCGTGCCCGCGTCGGCCATTCATAAATAGCCGGCCTGGGCACGCGTCCTGCTAGAGGGATAGCGGGGATGCGGCCCGCGCATGCGCCGTAGGACCGGATTCAAGTAAGTGGTAGCAGGTGTTCCGGGGGGTTTCACACAGGGGGGCATCCCGATTTTGGATGCCCCAGGGGGAGGGAATAGAACGGTCCAGGAATCTTATAGATTCCGGGGCCGATCAGCCCTGGGTGTTGGTCCACTTTAACCCATTGTGAACTTGTAAGGAGTCCATGAGACCCCTGTACCAGTTCACAAGGCTCGAGGGCTGTCAAGTGACCTGCGGCTAGCGGGTGACTTGCCATTAACCCCGGCCCCCCTATTACCTGCCTCCCCGAAGCCCAGGGGGGGCAGAAGGGCCCGGGCTGATTTAGGCGGTGCTGGCTTGTACTTGGCAGGGCGGGGGGCCACCAAAGCTGGACCCTGCGCCCTGTTCTACAATCCCTGCATAGCTGATCCCCGGGCTGGTTATGCTGGATAGGGGGGACCCCATGTCATTTTTATGGGAATTATTAAAATAAAAAAAATGGGGGTTACCTCCCCCCCAGGAAGGGGAACCCCACACCGATTTTTTTTCTTGATTTAACCCTTTATAGTGTGGATTGTAGTTGTATTTTATTTTTACATGTTATAAAATGTTTTTTCAGTTTGGGGGGTCTTCTGAACAGTAACAGGGGGCTACCGATACATATGTGGTACCGTTGTAATCGGAAGAAATGGGGCTTTCACATGCAATATGGTTTTCTTTAATAAAACAAATGTTTTATTTGAAATAAAGGAGATAATTTTCTAAAAAAAAAATTTATTTTGTTTTGTTTAATGTACTCAAAAATATTTAAAAAAAACTGTAAAAAAATTACAAACAAGACATTTCATGTTAAAGCCTAAACTCTGCCGCAAAAAAAAAATATATGATTTCCCTGGAAATTCCTGCAAAAATCACAGTTAAGCATAGCGCAAAATGGTGAAAAATGACCTGTCAAGAGAGGGTGACAAAGCCTAAAGTAGGCTGGCAGTTAAAAGGGTTAGTAGTACCTATGCATGTTGGGTATCGTTCTGCTCGGGGGATTTTGCGCTTTCAGATTTAGCTTGTTTTTTTTTGTTTGCATATTGATATTTTAGGAAAACTCATTTTTATTCTGCTTTATTATACATTTTTTAAGGAAACCCTGTGCGACCAACGAATTCTTTGAGGGATTACTTCCAGAAAGATGGGCCCACTACAACATGCTGGGTATGCTTAGAAAGCTTATCATGTGTACTTTCAGAAAATATATGGTTTGTGGCAGGTATTCCAAATGTAAAGGGTTGTTTTGGTAGAAAAAGCGCAAGGTGCCACTTTGTCTGCAGAGCTGAAATTTTCAAGCAAAATTACCGTCTCCCCAAGCTTTAGTTTGGGGTGTTTGGCAACTCTTCCCTTGACAGTAGCTATGCATGTTGGGTATCGTTCTGTTCGGGGGATGTTGCTTTTTTAGATTAACTTGTTTTTTCTTGTTTGCTTATAGTTTTATTTAGAAAAATGTGGCTTTGATTCTGCTTTTTATCCTTTTTTAGGGAAGTTCTGTGTAACCAAAGAATACATTGAGGGAGAACTTCCAGAAAACTGTGGCAACATCAACAAGCCTGGTATGCCTAAAAAGCTTGAGGTGTGTACTTCCAGAGAATATATAGTTTGTGGGGGGTATTTCAAATGTAAAGGGTTGTTTTTATTGAAAAACTGCAAGGTGCACATAGTGCTTAGCATAGCTGTATTTGATCTGAAAATCCCCTGAAAAAGCGCTGTTTCAGTTTGGGGGAGTCTCCTGGGCAGGAAAGGGTGTCTACCAATATATATGTGGTGCCGTTGTAACCGGGAGAAATTGGGATTTCTCACGCAATAAGATTTTATTGACAAACTTACATTTTTTATTACAAAAAAACACTACAAATTGTAAAAAATAGATTTTTTTTTATTTTTTTGCACATATCTCACCCCAAAATATTAAGAATACACCTAAAAAATGACAAACAAGACATTTCATGTTAAAGCCCAGACTCTGCTGAAAAAAACAATATACAATTTTTCTGGGAAATCCCTGGAAATCCCTTAAAAAATCACAGTTGAACATGCATAGTGCAAAATAGTGAAAAATGGTCTGGCAACAAAGCGTAACAAAAACTCCAGGTAGGCTGGCAGCGAAAGGGTTAATTAGGGGTGATCCGGATCACAAGTAGGAAGGAGGGTTAGTGTTTTATGATTATGAAAATCCTTTTCATATTACACATAAATTTAACTCCATTGCAGAGTTGCCAGGACATTAATGCTCTCAATATGAAAAGCCTGACTGAGGTCAACTGATAGTGGCTAGCCGCAGGTGACTTGCCAGACCCCAAGCCTTGTGGACTGATATAGGGGTCTCATGGACATGTCCCGTGGCATTCCAATGAGAGATTAAGAGGGTGGAGGGGGGCTGGGGAGGCAAGGGATCACAGCCCCCTATCCCTCCGACCCTCTGCCCACTGATCACCCATCGCAACTGAACATCTTCGGACGGTCACGGGGATGACATCACGGATGATGTCATCCACCCGCCCACAAAAGGAGAGCGAGGGCTAGCGGCTATAATTGCGGAAGCAGAGGGGAGCATGGGGAGGATGGAAGGCCACCTGGGTGCAGAGGGGACTTGGCGGGAGGGATTGCAGCGGCAGGTTAGTGTTTTATGATTATGAAAATCCCTTTCATATTACATAGAAATTTAACTCAGTAATAAGAGATTATACTGCATGTAAGCGTGGGTCTCCTGTCATCCCCAGGGGCTAAGATCTGGAGAACTTAGGTTAGGAGCAAAATTTAACAGCTGTGTTTGGTCTCAAAGCATGTCCAGAACCCCGTTGGACCCATTGATACCAGCACCACGTCCCCATGGCTTTCCAACGGAAAGTTAAGAGACATGCAGCTAATTTGCCTTTCTGACCTGTATATGTATATATTTATTGTATGTCTATAGTTTGCCTAGTGTGCACTTAAAATGATTAAATATATAACTTAAGCTTCAGATGCTCTGTTATCCTGATCCCGAACCACTCGTCTGTGCTTCTCAGGTATATTTTATATGACCATGGTAGGCTTATGGCCTTGATATAATCCTGTTATCTTAATGAGGCTATATCAAACAGAGTTGGTGGTATTACCATAGGTGCTCTGATCACTGGTGGTAATAAAAGGACCCCTGCAGCCTGTTGGGGTCCTTAACGACCTGTATCAAGGGGATTGTTATTTCATTTAGAGCTATATGCTATTTGCTGTGACATCTCAGTCCTTTTGCTAGCCAGGAGCCACATAGGAACTGGAACATCTGAAAAAATCCCAATGCCAAAATGCTTCAGACAAACTGTCTGGGCCAGGTTTCAGGAGTCCCCATGGCTTTCAAATGGAACGTTAGGAGACATTCAGCTAACATCTTCCAAAAGAAGGGGATTAAGGCTTATCCTAGATGTATGATGGAATGTCCCACCAGTGTATAAATGTCTGAAAAGCCCAGACCCTCTTTCTGGAATTTCATGCTGGAAGATCCAGGAACTCGCAGGCTGTCTCACAACTCACAGTAATTGCCCTGCACCAAGGCCTAACATTTCACAATAACTGATATGCACTTTAACTGTTTTATTCTGACTGTAACTATCCACTTTTATTTGCCCTCCTGACCTGCATTTATTGTATGTATATAGTTTGCCTAGTGTGCTCCTAAAGCTATTAAATATATAACTTAATCTTGGGATGCTCTGTTATCCTGATCTCGAAGCACACGTCTGTGCTTCTCGGGTATGTTTTACGCTATTGTGGCAGGCTTTTGGCCTTGATATAATCCCGTTAACTTAATGGTGCTATATCAAGCAGAGCTGGCAATATTCTTACAGGTGCCCTGTCACTCATGGTAATGAAATGGCCCCTGCAGCCTGTCTTGAATGACCTGTATCAAGGGCCATTGTTATTTCATTTAGAGCCATATGTTATTTGCTTTGACATCTTAGTCCTTTTTCTAGACTTGTTGCTAACCAGGAGCCACGTGGAACTGGAACATCTGAAAAACTCCCCAATGCCAAAATGCTACAGACACGCTGTCTAGGCCAGGCTTCAGGAGTCCATAAAGTTAGGAGACATTCAGCTAACATCTTCCAAGAGAAGGGGATCAAGGCTTATTCCGGGGGATGAGGGAATGTCCAGTGTATCAATGTCTGAAAAGCCCATTCCCTTTGTCTCTTTCTGGGGTCACAATGAAATTTTATCCTGGAAGATCCAGGAACTCACAGGCTGTCTCACACCTCACTGTAAATGCCCATTACACTTCACAATAACTGACATACACTTTAACTGTTTAATTCTGACTGTAACTACCCAGTTTTATTTGCTTTTCTGACCTGTATCTATTTATTGTATGTTTATAGTTTGTCTGGTGTGCTCCTAAAGTGATTAAATATATAACTTAATCTTGGGATGCTCTGTTATCCTTTTCTCGAACCACTCGTCTGTGCTTCTCGGGTATATTTTACTCTACCATGGCAAGCTTATGGCTCCAATGTAATCTGGTTAACTTAATGGGGCAATATCAAACACAGCTGGTGATATTCCTACAAGTGTTCTGATCACTGGTGGTAATGAAAGGGCCCCTGCAGACTGTCAGGGTCCTGGATGACCTGTATCATGGGACCATACTGCACGATCTTGTTGACAGTGACCTCGGTCGAGGCTCAGGTGGAGGAGGAAGGGGATTAAGGCTTATCTCAAGCAGAGGAGGGAATGTCCCACCAGCGTATAAATGTCTGAAAAGCCCAGACCCCTTGGTCTCTTTCTGGAATTTCATGCTGAAAGATCCATGAACTCGCAGGCTGTCTCACAACTCAATGTAATTTCCCTGCACCAAGGCCTAACATTTCACAATAACTGACATATGCTTTAACTGTTCAATTGTGACTGTAACTACCCAATTTTATTTTCCCTTCTGACCTGTATATGTATCTATTTTTTGTATGTACATAGTTTTGCCTAGTGTGCTCCTAAAGTGATTAAATGTATAACTTAATCTTGGAATGCTCTGTTATCCTCATCCTGAACCACTCGTCCATGCTTCTTAGGTATATTTTAAGCTACTGTGCCAGGCTTTAGGCCTTGATATAATCCAGTTAACTTAATGGGGCTATATCAAGCAGAGCTGGTGATATTTCTACAGGCACTCTGATCACAGGTGGTTATGAAAGGGCCCCTGCAGCCTGTCAGGGTCCTGAATGACCTGTATCAAGGGACCGCACTGCATGAGCTTGGTGCTAATGATTCCTCAGAGGGGCCTCCCCTATCCAGGTCAGGATCTGAAAGAGGTTCCTCTATTCAGCTCATACCTGCTTAGTTGTGACCATTGTTATTTCATTTAGAGAAATATGCTATTTGCTGTGACAACTCAGTCCCTTTTCTAGACTTGTTGCTAACCAGGAGCCATATCTGGAGCATTTGAAAAAATCCCCAATGCTAAAATGCTACAGACAAGGTAGGTAAGTCACAGAAGCTTCATGCAACTGCAACCGTAGGTGAAACTGGTTGATGGGTTTTGCCCATCTCTAATCATAGTTCAGTGTCTAGAGTTGATGCTAGCCAAGTGCCACAAAGAAACTCTGTAAAGTGGACCAAAATGCTACAGCTAATCGAGAGGTGGCCAAGTTGTCCAGGCCAGACTTTGGAAGGGGCTCCTTCATTCATGTTTGGTTTTGACCATCCTTATTTTATTTATCCATTTTTCTTTTCCAGACCTATCTTGTCTTCTAAAAACATTCTGTTGTTTCAGCCATCCCTGCTTAGTTTCGACCATCATTATTTGAATTAGAATCATGTGTAAGTGCTGTGAAATCGCAGTCCTATGTTTAGACATGTTTCTAGCCAAGAGCCACAAAGAAACTAGTAGATCTAAAAATGACACCAAAATGCTGCAGCTAAGCGAGAGGGGGCCATGTTTGGGAAGAGCCTCCTTCATTCAGCTCGACCTTATCTGGTTTTGACAATTGTTATTTCATTTAGCGCTTGTGTTAATTGCGATATCACAGTATTATATCTATAGTTGCTGCTAGAAGAAACTGGTGCATCTAAAATCACCCCAATACCAATACTCTACAGCTAAGCTAATTAATATAAATAATAAATAGAAATTAAATAGAAATGACCCGACAAATCAATACTACAAAAGACTGGAACATATAAAAAGGGCACCAAAACACTGGAGCCAAGGGGTAGGGGCTTTATGTCCAGGCCTGGCTTTGAAATAGGTTCCTTTGTTTCATCCAACCCTGTTTTGTCCATCAGTTCGTATAAAGGCAAGTGCTACTTGTTGGGACATGACAGTGCTGTGTTTATAGAGGTTGCTGACTCTTTAATCTGTGTCAGGGAAATGTGCCCATTTCTCTTTCAATATGTCATTGGTTGTTGCATTCGGGACACCCTCTGACCAAACATCACACAGACACCAAGTGTGGTTCCATATTCCTTGAGATTTGTCCATCTGTCCGTTTGTGCCATTGACCTCTCTTGGGAAACTTTATTTTATAGTCAAGCAAAGGGGTTGTCTTACATCCATTTTTTGGACATTCACCTGTTTTAACCAATCACAGAGCACAAGCCTTATAGTACAATAATAGGTACAACTTTCCTATACATCAGCATTACATCAGCGTATGCACCTGTGATAGATGCATGACAGCTGTTCTGCTAGTGTGTGAGCCGAGACAAGTCTGTATATACATTTAGCTTCAAGGATAACCTTACGATTTAAAGCTTAAAATGGAACGCAGCTTACAGTACTATAAAATAATATAGATTGGACTGTATTGCATTACAATTGAAATTAGATTGGAATTGGATTGGTCAAGTTTTAAACCTATATTTCCTTAACAAACAGTGCTCATATGCATCCCTCCCCAGGGCAATTTAGATTGCTGCACATAAAAAATAATTTACCCTTTTCTAATGCATGCTGGGATACATTTTAAAAACAATAAGGCCGCTCATGGGTTTTGCAGGCCACCTGCAAACAGGAAGTCGTGCTGAGCTTCCTGTTACTGTGCATTTCAGTTAGGAGAGGAAGCTCCAATAGCCGCTACCTTTCTTTTCCAACTGTGCCAGACTGTTGGTCCGGTTTAACTACAATAGGGTCAATTCAAAACCAGATGAGAAAACTCTACTACAGAGAAAACTGCCATTGATTTTTATTGTCTACCTTGGGAGCGAGCAACTGGATGTACATTTTTACCGGTTGCCGATTCATCCCCGATGTAGATGTTGAAAGTAAATGGCAGTTTTTTCACCTAAATTACTTTGTGTTCTTACAAATCCCATTTGGAATCTCCGGAATCGCGATGCCTTTTGTTTTCTTACGCACGGCAATGTAAATATTTATGTCCCTTTAGTATGTTCTCCCTTTTACCAAAATGTTTTTTTTTTCACCTCCAAAAAAAAAAATCTCATCCCTGCTTACTATTGTATCAGCCGCAAGAGACAAGAACGCAGACTCGGCTTTGGCGGCAACGCGTCACCGAGGTGGAAAAAAAAGATGCTTTGTGTCTATGAAGATTTTTAACACCTCCGGCAGTAAACGCACGCTTTATTGAGGTATGAATTTTTGAAACGTGGCAGAAAAATTGAGACACATGCGGATGTAATTGTTCTCCTTCCAGAATGTTGAAACAAATAGTATTTCCTTTATTTTAAAGCAAGTACACTGAATCATCGGAAGAATAATGGTTCTGGAGAGTTCTGCCAAACGAGTGAACATTTCGTTTAAACATTCCCTAATGTAATGTGAATTGATGAGGCTTCGGAGCCATGCAAAGAAAATGATCATAATGTGTCACTCCTCATTCCTTCAAATTGCCTGCCATCCAGATTTGTCATTCTGTGAATGTTAATTTCGGTTTGAGTTTGTTACTCTGCGTGTGTGTGCATAGATGCAAATGCTGCCTTCTTATCCTTATGGGAAAAGCTCATTAGATGAAAAGTGATGATAGCGTTGTATGGATCAACCAAAGGCTACATGGTGGAATAACAATGGGGGAGCAAGAAGCATGAAGACCGGCATGGTAATGTGTGGCAAGGGAAACAGGGTAATGTAATGAACCAAAATTTGTTCAAAACAGGAATCAGAGTACTTAGGGCCCCTTAGAGTCAGGGCAGCAGAAAGTTGAGGTAGGATCGGGAAATAAGAAAGGAGGATACCATGCTGACCAAATTAAAACTGTGTATGATGTTTAGTTTAGTTAGTTTATGATAAAATCTATGTCTGGTAGCAAAATGATGAGGTCAGTCACTGACGAAACACGCGTCAGGCTGTTTTATTACTGGCACAAAGGATGATTGTTGCACTTACTTACCGTTGGCTAGAAATTGATCACAAAGATTACTTGAGCCGAAACTGCATCCGTTGGATGATCTACAAAAAAACGGTGGAAGTATTAGCTAGAAGATATGGGACAGATACAGGACAGTTTAATTTCAGTTTGGGTATGTTACTCTGTGTGTGCGTGCATAGATGCAAATGCTGCCTTTTTTATGCTTATGGGAAAAGGCTTATTAAATAAAACTCATTAGATGAAAAGTGATGATAGCGTTGTATGGTGCAACCAAAGACTACACAGTGGAATACCAATGGGGGAGCAAGAAGCATGAAGACCGGCATGGTAACATGTGGCAAGGGAAACATGGCAGTGTAGTGAACCAAAATTTGTATGGGACACTTACAGGATTTACAATACAATTTTGGTTTGAGTATGTTACTCTACGTGTGTGTGAGTAGATGCAAATGCTGCTTTCTTATCCTTATGGGAAAAGGCTCATTAGATGAAAAGGGATGATAGCATTGTATGGTTCAACCAAAGGCTACATGGTGGAATACCAATGGGGGAGCAAGCAGCTCAAAGACCGGCATGGTAACATGTGTCAAGGGAAACATGGCAGGGTAATGAACCAAAATTTGTTCAAAACAGGAATCAGAATATTTAGGGCCCCTTAGAGTCAGGGCAGCAGAAAGTTAAGGTAGGATCGGGAAATAGGAAAGGAGGATGCCATGCTGACCAAATTAAAACAGTTTATGATGTTTAGTTTAGTCAGTTTATGATGACATCTATGTCCGATGTTTCAGGTTGGTAGCAAAATGATGACGTCAGTAATGGACGAAACATGTGTCAAGCTGTCACTGGCACAAAGGATGATTGTTGCACTTACTTACCATTCTCCAGAAATTGTTTACAGAGATTGCTTGAGCCAAAATTGTAACTGTTGGATGATCTACAAAAAGACGGTGGAAGTATTAGCTCCCAGATATGGGACAGTTTAAAGATGACCAGGATCACTCATCCCGTTGCCCCTGGTGCATATCAGTTTGCTGATTACTGTGCTGTTAAGAAGACCAGAGTACAAAGTTAGAATTAATAATATTTTTATGCAGAATTGTCCTTACATGTCTGGTATTAAAGTGTTAATGTTACAATGTAATAATAATGTAATTCCATATGTTTTCGCTTTGTTACTAGTGGACACATGTTCAAAAACGGACTTTAATCACACAGCCTCTGGTGCTCTGGGCTACAACAAGTGAGTATAAAAGAGAGGCAGCCAGCACCTATCTGCTGCACACTCTGCCTGAGGAAGTGACGGTGACGTCACGAAACGCGTTGCAGGGCCTTTTGTGGGGGTCTCCAGTGGTGTCAAGCACTTAGCACTTTATGGATAAGCAAGGTATTTAGTGGTGTATTTATTTTGTGATTTGGACTTATTTCATATTTTTTGTGTTATTTACACGGCCTTACCCAGTTGTACTTGATCTTGATGCACTTTAATAGCACCTGACACTTTTTTGCATTTGTATGTTTATAGAATATATAGTATTTATTTTATAGTTTATAGGGTCCCCCACTGGTATATATTAAGAGACAACTTTACCCCCCCTCCCCCTCATTTTTTGATGGCAGTATCTATATAAGTGTTATATGTTTTTTAAAAGTAAATCTTTTTTAATGTGTCTTAGTATGTGACCTAGATTATCAAATAAACTTTAATATGATTTATAGATAACAGAGTGCCAGTGTTAGTCTCTGGTTTTACCCCCTGTTCTAGGGGGTTTGGGGTATCCCCCCCTTCCTTTCTACCTGTAGCACCCTCCTTGGGCTATACCAGAGCAGGGCACCTGGGTATTATAACGTCTATTATTTTGGTGCCTTTCATTTTTCCTTGTTGATTAAACATTACTGGGCTACAACAACCCGAGTTTGAGCGCTGGCGCTGTGTGAGTTTTTTTGATGAATATGGTGTGAGTCGGTCGCACTGAGCCGGTGCTACCGCTCGCTCCCATACATTGCTGTACTGGTGTTAGAGTGACTCACACAATACATTCATTAATTCCGGCCAGCGACTGAGACGCTCTGAAACAGAAACCTATGGCCGAGCACAGCAACTACTAGCGGTCGCTCTGAAATCCTCGCTACAGACGCTCATCTGTCGCTACCTGGCGCTAATAATGAATCAGCCTGCCCCTGTAATTGTTGGTGTTTCTTTGTTTTTCACTGTATAGAGGAGGTGCTATAGTATGGGCCATGGAGTGATTTCCTAGCTTTTCAATTTGTAATGTATAACTTTAGCCCCGGTTAACCCCTAAAGTGGACCAACACCTCTTCTAGGGGTGGCAATGCAATGCATGCATGCAATTCAATTTCGTACTTGCGTAAACCCGGCGGATACACAGCGGATGGCGGCGAATCCTTTCGTAAATTTCCCCCAGAATTGGTGATGCTTTGAAAACAGTTAGATAAGGGGGAAGGAAGTTAGCATTTGCCTGGACAGGGATTTTAAAACAATAGTCCAATGCAAACCACCGATTTTTGGCCCCTCTGAACATGCCTGTCATGGGGCCTATCACCAACTCAGTCTGTGCCGAGGGAAGGGGCGAGCAGGGCAATGCCCTGGATGCCAATAAATTGGGGGCACCTTTATCCCAGCCATCGTGTTTTCTACAGATGAGTTATGGCCACTGTTAGCGGTGCAGGCCCCTCATTCCCCTTATATTCATCTCAGTTATGGGGAGGGTAGCACTGCCTGCTGCTAAGAAAGAGGCCCAGCGTGGCACATACTATACCTGTGTGGGGCAGCAGCAGCACCATAGGTTGGGTAAGAAGAGGCAGATTTTTTTCCTTCCTACACTGAGAACCTGTCCTGGTGCTGAACTGTGGGTTCCTGCAGGCATAGCCCCTAAACCTCATTGGTTCCATCTCTGTTATTATTCATGTGCTCCCTCTATGGAGTACAGATGAAAATAAGCTACTGCCATTTCTGTTCCACCCTGAAGGGTACACGTTCCTGGCACCCTGCAACTCCTAGCCTGCGACGTAGGCTAGAATAGGCCTAGCCCAGGCCAGACACCGGGCTGATCTTTCTGTCTTTAATCATGGTGACATAGGGGCCTAGTCCATCCCGCTTTGACACTAGCTCTCAGTAACTTAGGCAGGGAAACACACAGAGCAATGAGTGTTAAGGAACAGCCTCTCCACCTCTTGACTTTGCCAATGGTGGAGACCAGGGCAGGGCAAACCTGGGCAATTGCCAGGGCCCCTGGCATCTTCAGGGGCCCCCTCAGGCTCACACTTGGCCATGTTATTATTTTACGGTGGACCCGAACAATGAAATGCAGGACATTGTGTGCAGACCTATTCACGGCTGGACTCAGCAACAGGGGCTAATCAGCAACAATAGAAAAGGTGACATGGAATGGAGGGCAGTTAATGGAAGCTCAGAAGATGGCGAGAACCAGGTGATAACTGATAGCAATGATGGAGTCTTTAGTGGCAGCGGGACAAGAAGTAAGGGCTGATGGGTGCTTGGTGGCAGTAGAGAATCCAACAAGAACTAGAGAAAAATTGGTCACTATAGGGAAGGCAATAAGGACTGGAAGGTGATCAGCGGCAGAAGATGACCCATTTATGGAAGTGGAGCTGAAAGGGGACATCATGTGACACACTACTTTGGGGCTCAATGAGACCCTTTTGCCCAAGGGCACCCACAAACCTTGAGCCGGCCCTGGTGGAGACCCAGGGGCACGTATATAAAATCCGGCCCTAGTAGAGGTACTGATAAATCTCCCGCCTCTGCCCACATGCATGTGGCTTGGTGAACCCGGAGGAGGCGGATGAAGGAAGAGGAGGCCGGAGGAACCAGCAACCCTGTCACACTCTGGTGAGCCGATTGGGGGACGGAATGAAAAAGAGAATGTCATAGGCTAAACCTGTAAACCCCGATATCTTGGCCATTTCTGCTTCAATTTAAAAATGGAAAACATTTTAGGACAGCGCAAAACGTAAACCGACGCAATGGTATAACAATTAATTTTGGCTGAACTATCACTTTAAGTGTTATATACGGAAGTAAAAATTGAACGCACTCAGAAGCATAGGTCTTCAGGAAATACAATGTTTATTCGGTCGGTCGGGTGATTGCTTACCTCAACAGCCAACAACCGAAATGCCCCCTTTGCGGCTTGCTTAAATACAGGTTTAGACAAAGGAACTTAAATGACCATCCAGATTGGATGCCTGGACACATGTCATTTCTTCCCTATTAAGCAGACAACAATCTTTAACAATGGTCATTCCTATGAGAGGAGGGGTGAAAAAAAAACCTCCACACACTCTGGAATGTGGTAGAGACATACAGGTGGCTAGAATTAATAATACTATAATATTATAATTAATACTAATTATAATATTTAATTTTCCACCTCAATACATGCATCTGTTCTGAGGGAAGGAAGGACAAGGACTTAGAGGACCTTCACCCTGAATAAGAGCCTATCTTATATGTTTCCCACACCCTGTACATACAGATTGCTCACATTAAAAATCATCCTACCTGCATCTACTGCATGTTATGAGCCTTTAAACATCCAAGATGGCGGCTCATGGAACATCAGGCAGCCTGCAAACAGGAAGTGCCTTCTGACTGTGCTGCTCTGCATTCTAGGATTGCTGACCTTTTCCTGACCCCAGCTCTGCTCTGTCTGAGCAAAGCACAGCTATAACCCCGCCACACCTGTACTTTATCCCACTCTCCTCTCCTCAGTAAGTGTGCTGCTTCTGAGTCAAGATGGTGGCACCCATATCCTAGAGTCCTGAACAGAGTTGCAGCCCAGTGGGGGGAAAGAATAATAAGTAAGTGACTGAAAACTTAAAATATATTAACTTTAGATGCTGGGGAATAGTTTTTTAAGGGTTTGGGCTTTTCATTAAATCATGGGGAAGGTCCGGTTTAAGTAGTATATAAGTGCATCTGTTTTCTGGGAAGGAGGGACAGGGACTCCGAGGCCATATGGGATTTATGAACCTATGGCTTTACGTAGTATATAAGGGCATCTGTGGGAAGAGAGACCGAGGGCCCTGGGGTGACCTGAGCAGGACCCTAATGAGGACCACAATGACCCATCTGTATGGGATCACATGTACAAACAGATAATAGAACGGCCTCAGTCTGGGCGCCATCTTCTATACACTGATCTAGATGTTTTTTTTTTTTTCTTCGCCAGCTCAGCTCTGCATTATTATTTTTTCATTTAATAGATATGTTTTCCCTTCAGGCTAAAAGTAAAAAATAAAAAAAAACAATCGGCAGACATTTTAAATCCTCTCCCACTTTCCTGAAACAAGAGCTAATAACACATTTATTTGTGGGTAAATTGTGTTTCTGCAGATACACGGTGTAAAAATAGAGCCGAGCTCCTACAGCAACGCGCCGGGAACTGCCTGTCCTCTCTGACCCATCACACGTGCCCGTGGCGGGGCCGCTGACCTGGACCAGTGGGGAACATGGCCGAATGGTGAATGAGATTGCTGGATTAAATTATAAGATACCGATTATGTGTCCATTTTCTGTTTAACAGAGAAACAGAGAAACATAGAAGGTTGATGGCAGAGGAGACCATACAGTCCATCTAGTCCCTGCCCTTATGTATATACTGTATGTTCTCTGTATCTTATGTAACTGTATGTTCTCTGTATCTTATGTAACTGTATGTTCTCTGTATCTTATGTGTATACTGTATGTTCTCTGTATCTTATGTGTATACTGTATGTTCTCTGTATCTTATGTATATACTGTATGTTCTCTTTATCTTATGTGTATACTGTATGTTCTCTGTATCTTATGTATATACTGTATGTTCTCTTTATCTTATGTGTATACTGTATGGCCTCTGTATCTTATGTATATACGGTATGTTCTCTGTATCTTATGTATATACTGTATGTTCTCTTTATCTTATGTGTATACTGTATGTTCTCTGTATCTTATGTGTATACTGTTTGTTCTCTGTATCTTATGTGTATACTGTATGTTCTCTTTATCTTATGTGTATACTATATGTTATCTTTATCTTATGTGTTTACTGTATGTTCTCTGTATCTTATGTGTAGTATGTATGTTCTCTGTATCTTATGTATATACTGTATGTTCTCTGTATCTTATGTGTATACTAAATGTTCTCTTTATCTTATGTGTATACTATATGTTATCTTTATCTTATGTGTTTACTGTATGTTCTCTGTATCTTATGTGTAGTATGTATGTTCTCTGTATCTTATGTGTATACTGTATGTTCTCTGTATCTTATGTGTATACTATATGTTCTCTGTATCTTATGTGTATACTGTATGTTCTCTGTATCTTATGTGTATACTGTATGTTCTCTTTATCTTATGTGTAAACTGTATGTTCTCTGTATCTTATGTGTATACTGTATGTTCTCTGTATCTTATGTATATACTGTATGGTCTCTGTATCTTATGTATATACTGTATGTTCTCTGTATCTTATGTGTATACTGTATGTTCTCTGTATCTTATGTGTATACTATATGTTCTCTGTATGTTATGTGTATACTGTATGTTCTCTGTATCTTATGTGTATACTGTATGTTCTCTTTATCTTATGTGTATACTGTATGTTCTCTGTATCTTATGTGTATACTGTATGTTCTCTGTATCTTATGTGTATACTGTATGTTCTCTGTATCTTATGTGTATACTGTATGTTCTCTGTATCTTATGTATATACTGTATGTTCTCTTTATCTTATGTGTATACTGTATGTCCTCTCTATCTTATGTGTATACTGTATGCTCTCTGTATCTTATGTGTATACTGTATGTTCTTTGTATCTTATGTATATACTGTATGTTCTCTGTATCTTATGTGTATACTGTATGTTCTCTGTATCTTATGTATATACTGTATGTTCTCTGTATCTTATGTGTATACTGTATGTTCTCTGTATCTTATGTATATACTGTATGTTCTCTGTATCTTATGTATATACTGTATGTTCTCTGTATCTTATGTGTATACTGTATGTTCTCTGTATCTTATGTATATACTGTATGTTCTCTGTATCTTATGTGTATACTGTATGTTCTCTGTATCTTATGTATATACTGTATGTTCTCTGTATCTTATGTATATACTGTATGTTCTCTGTATCTTATGTGTATACTGTATGTTCTCTGTATCTTATGTATATACTGTATGTTCTCTGTATCTTATGTGTATACTGTATGTTCTTTGTATCTTATGTATATACTGTATGTTCTCTGTATCTTATGTGTATACTGTATGTTCTCTGTATCTTATGTATATACTGTATGTTCTCTGTATCTTATGTATATACTGTATGTTCTCTGTATCTTATGTGTATACTGTATGTTCTCTGTATCTTATGTATATACTGTATGTTCTCTGTATCTTATGTATATACTGTATGTTCTCTGTATCTTATGTGTATACTGTATGTTCTCTGTATCTTATGTATATACTGTATGTTCTCTGTATCTTATGTGTATACTGTATGTTCTCTGTATCTTATGTATATACTGTATGTTCTCTGTATCTTATGTATATACTGTATGTTCTCTGTATCTCATGTGTATACTGTATGTTCTCTGTATCTTATGTATATACTGTATGTTCTCTGTATCTTATGTGTATACTGTATGTTCTCTGTATCTTATGTATATACTGTATGTTCTCTGTATCTTATGTGTATACTGTATGTTCTCTGTATCTTATGTATATACTGTATGTTCTCTGTATCTTATGTGTATACTGTATGTTCTCTGTATCTTATGTGTATACTGTATGTTCTCTGTATCTTATGTATATACTGTATGTTCTCTGTATCTTATGTATATACTGTATGTTCTCTGTATCTTATGTGTATACTGTATGTTCTCTGTATCTTATGTGTATACTGTAAGTTCTCTGTATCTTATGTGTATACTGTATGTTCTTTGTATCTTATGTATATACTGTATGTTCTCTGTATCTTATGTGTATACTGTATGTTCTCTGTATCTTATGTGTATACTGTATGTTCTCTGTATCTTATGTATATACTGTATGTTCTCTGTATCTTATGTGTATACTGTATGTTCTCTGTATCTTATGTATATACTGTATGTTCTCTGTATCTTATGTATATACTGTATGTTCTCTGTATCTTATGTGTATACTGTATGTTCTCTGTATCTTATGTATATACTGTATGTTCTCTGTATCTTATGTGTATACTGTATGTTCTCTGTATCTTATGTATATACTGTATGTTCTCTGTATCTTATGTATATACTGTATGTTCTCTGTATCTTATGTGTATACTGTATGTTCTCTGTATCTTATGTATATACTGTATGTTCTCTGTATCTTATGTGTATACTGTATGTTCTTTGTATCTTATGTATATACTGTATGTTCTCTGTATCTTATGTGTATACTGTATGTTCTCTGTATCTTATGTATATACTGTATGTTCTCTGTATTTTATGTATATACTGTATGTTCTCTGTATCTTATGTGTATACTGTATGTTCTCTGTATCTTATGTATATACTGTATGTTCTCTGTATCTTATGTATATACTGTATGTTCTCTGTATCTTATGTGTATACTGTATGTTCTCTGTATCTTATGTATATACTGTATGTTCTCTGTATCTTATGTGTATACTGTATGTTCTCTGTATCTTATGTATATACTGTATGTTCTCTGTATCTTATGTATATACTGTATGTTCTCTGTATCTTATGTGTATACTGTAAGTTCTCTGTATCTTATGTGTATACTGTATATTCTCTTTATCTTATGTATATACTGTATGTTCTCTTTATCTTATGTGTATACTGTATGTTCTCTGTATCTTATGTGTATACTGTATGTTCTCTTTATCTTATGTGTATACTGTATGTTCTCTTTATCTTATGTATATACTGTATGGTCTCTGTATCTTATGTATATACTGTATGGTCTCTGTATCTTATGTGTATACTGTATGTTCTCTGTATCTTATGTGTATACTGTAAGTTCTCTGTATCTTATGTGTATACTGTATGTTCTCTTTATCTTATGTATATACTGTATGGTCTCTGTATCTTATGTATATACTGTATGGTCTCTGTATCTTATGTGTATACTGTATGTTCTCTGTATCTTATGTGTATACTGTAAGTTCTCTGTATCTTATGTGTATACTGTATGTACTCTTTATCTTAGGATAGATGTGTGCTTATCCCAGGCATGTTTAAATTCAGTGACTGTAGATTTTTCAACTACCTCTGCTGGAAGTTTGTTCCAAGTATCTACTACTCTTTCTGTAAAATAATATTTTCTAACATTGCTCCTGATCTTCCCCCCGACTAGCTTCAGGTTGGGCCCCTTGTTCTATCTTTAAGTTTCTTCTTAAAAACACTTCCCTCCTGAACCTTATTCCCTCCTGTCACATATATAAAGGTCTCAGTCATGTCCCCCCTCTCCCTTCTTTCCTCCAGACTGTACAGATTAAGTTCTTTTAAGTCTCTCCTGATAAGTTTTCATTTTAAGTCCTTCCACCATTTTTGTTGCCGGCCTTTGGACACGTTCTATTTGAATAATGTCTTTTTGCAGGGGAGGTCTCCAGAACTGCACACAGTATTCTAGCTGTGGCCTCACCAGGGCTCTATACAGCGGCATCACAACCTCCCTCTTCCTACTGGTGATGCCTCGAGCTATGCAGCCGAGCATCCTGCTTGCTTTTCCCACTGCCTGGCTACACTGTCCAATCATCTTGCAGCTATCAGTAATCAGTGTCCCTAAATCTCTCTCCTCCGAGGTCCTGGATAACACAGAGCTGCCCATACGGTGCTCAGAGCCGGGATTCCTTCTACCCAAGTGCATGATTTTACATTTAGAGACATTAAACTCTAGTTTCCACAGTTTTGACCATCTATCCAGTAAAGCTAAATCATTTTCCATGTTGCAGACACCTCCAGGAATATCCACCCTATTACTAACCTTTGTATCATCAGCAAACAGACAAACTTTTCCTACCAAGCCTTCTCCTATGTCACTTACAAACAAATTAAAAAGAATGGGGCCCAGGACAGAGCCTTGCGGCACACCACTTGTAACTCGCCTTTGTTCAGATTGCACGCCATTTACAACCACACTCTGATACTGATCCTTCAGCCAACTGGAAATCCACTGAACTATCCAGGGATTGAGTCCTACCTTCAATAACTTATCTATGAGCTCCTTATGTGGTACAGTGTCAAAGGCTTTGCTAAAATCCAGATAGGCGATATCCACAGCACCACCTTCATCTAACACTTTAGTGACATTGGCAAAGAAATCAATAAGATTGGTCTGACGTGATCTGCCCTCAATAAAGCCGGGCTGTTTTGGGTCCAATAGGTCATTAATTTTTAGATGGGAAATTATCTGTTTCCATTAATTTGACCACTATAGATGTTAAACTAACTGGCCTGTAATTACTGGCTTCTTCTCTACTCCCCTGACGAGTTAGGAAAATCCAGGATGTAACTTAAGAGATCGCTTATGTTAGTTCTTAGAAGTGGATCAAAACCCATGCCCCAAAGGCCCAGGAATCTATAAGCACAACTTCCGACCGTCACGGATTGGACGGGACCGTCCCGGGAGTACGCCCGATTACCCACTTACCGCGAGACGGTTGGGGCTTATGCCGGGCATAGAGCCTACATGCCCACCGTGGCACTGCATCCTCTACCTTCACTCACCACTCCATTGCCTTCTCAGTGTGGGCAGAAATCTCCGCTAGTGCTTTCTGCAATGAGAGCTTGTTAGCCAATCAGCTGCCGCTCTGCAGTGTGAGTGGGTGGGGCCTCTGTCAGGATTGGACGAGGAGCAAGTGGGCCACCACTGGGATTGGTGCGTGTGATCAGCTACAGCCAGGATCAGGTTATCCCAAAGCTCAGAGCGGGGGGGGGGGCAGTCAACGATGAGCATCCACCCCATACCTCCCAAGTGTCCCTGATTTGAAGGGACTGTACCTCTTTTGAGTCCACCATGTCCCCCTGTCCCTGGTTGTTCTCCTTTGTCCGTCTTTGAGGTGTAACATGCAGATCTGCAGCAATAAATGATTAATTTGCCTATTCAAATTTTATATTGTTGCAACTGTTGCAATGTATCTCCTATTTATCAATCAATGATGGGGCGTGGCTTAATTTACATATTGTCCCGATTTCCCATTCTGAAAAGTTGGGAGGTATATCTATAAGATTCCAGGGCCGCTAGATTCCCTCCCTATCTGAAACCTCCCAGGTCACCCAGAAACTCACCTTCTTTCCCGATCCAACTGCAGCAGCTGCATCCCCGCTATCCCTCTAGCAGGGTGCGTGCCTGCTAAAAGGCATTTGTGAATGGCCAGCGTGGCCACGCTCCCTGTTAGAGGGTAGCGGGGGATGCAGCCACCAGCAGGTTGCAATCCGCTCGCCTTAGACGAGCTCTTAGACAAAGGGGCGGGAGCTGATCCGAGCACACTGATTGGACAAGAGGCTGCACATGCGCCGTAGGACCGGGGAAGGAGGAGTGGGATCGACCTGGGGGGTTTCACACAGCTGTGTAGTCCTGGGTTTTGGTCACTTTAAATCAAAGGAGTATTCTAACATTTAATGAGAATTCCAAACTAGTAACGAGCCAAAAATGTCTCTGTTCAGCTCGGGAGCTGCTGGGTCTAATTACCCCCGACATTTGGGTTTAGGTTATACCTGAAAAGCCCAAAGCCTTAAAAAACAATTCCCCAGCATCTAAAATTAATATATTTAAGTTTTTAGTCACTTACTTATTATTTTTTTCCCCTACTTCCAGGATACGGGCGCCGCCATCTTGCCTCAGAAGCATCACATGCTTGACTATCCTGGGTTTTGGTCCTTGCCCCCGGGGCACCCTGTGTGAAACCCCCCAGGTTGTCCGATCAAACTCACCTCTTCCCGGTCCTACGCCGCATGTGCGGTCTCTCGTCCAATCAGCGCGCTCGAATCCACTCGAGCCCCTGAGTCCAGGAGCTTGTCTAAGGATCTAAGCTCGTTGGCGGCCGCATCCCCCGCTTCCCTATAACAGGGAGTGTGCCCGCACCGGCCATTTACAAATGCCTGGCCTTGCTATAGGGATAGCGGGGGATAGCAGCGCATGCTCTGTTGGACCGGAAAAGATGGTGAGTTTATGGGCGACCTGGGGGGGTTTCACACAGCAGGGCATCCTGATTGAATCTTATAGATTCCTGGGCCGATCTCCGTGGGGTTTGGTCCATTTTAAACTGCAGCATGGTGGTCAAGACCCTACAGTGGTGTAACAAGACTCCACTCAGAACAGGACGCGCCATGGGCGCCCAAAGGTGATGAGCGCACGTGCTCAGCATCATATACAGAGTTTGATGAGTTTGGTGATGTATGAGTGCTGTTAATATTGCTGTAGATGTTATAGGGGTCCCCAGGGGGTTATCCTGTTAGTGCTCAGACCATACGCATCGCTCTGCATGGTTGTCATCTCAGAAGGATGCCTCTTCTAACGAAGAAGCAGCCACACAAAATATTGACACTTTGGGCAATATTTGAGCATTTTCACTTAGGGGTGTCCTCACTTTTATTGGCAGGGGTTTAGACATAAATGGCTGTGTTGAGTTATACAAGCTGGACACTGACTTCTTTACATTGTATCAAAGTGTCATTTCTGCAGTGTTGTCCCTGTGAAAAGTTAGAATAACAGATTAGGATCGTGGTTGAAGTTAGGATGCGTGGTGGGCCTCCGACAATCTGGATACTCCCCAATCTTGTTCCAGTTTGGTTGGCCCTACAATCAAATGGGTGTGGTTCTTCTTTAAAGTCGAGCAAAACCCAGCACAATTGGCCCGGGAATCTATAAGATTCCTGGGACGATCGATTCCCTCCGCCCGGGGCATCCAAAATCGTGATGCTCCGCTGTGTGAACCCTCTAGGTCGCCCCATACATTTACCTTGCTTCTCGGTCCAAGGGCGCATGCGCGAGCCGCATCCCTGCGTCCCGACATTTGTGAGTGGTCGGTGCGGGAATGCTCCCTGTTACTGGGAAGCGGGGGAAGCTGGGGATGCTGAGCCGCTGGCCTTAGATGAAGGCTTAGACGACGTGGCGTCAGCGGCTCCACGCATATGCCGTAGGACTAGAAAGAGGTGAGTTGCGCTCAGCGATCTGGGGGGTTTCACGCAGCGGGGCACCCCGGATCGGGGTGCACCGGGGGAAAGGACCAAAACCCAGGATAGTCAAAATCCTGGGTTTTGATCCACTTTAACAATTGTATTTATCACCGGAAGATTGAGAGACTTAGCTGTGTCCACATATTTCTGGCCAAGTGTTGTAGCACATATGACGCTAAATGTTGCAGTAAAGATCATATCGGATGAAGAATTCCAAATGACGCGCACTGATTTGTAACCTCCGGATCTACCCTTTCATCCAAGCTGTAAGCTGTTTGCCGATTGGCCGCCATTCCTCGCGGACGCACTTTAGTAATTGCTCTTGTCAGTTTGTGATAGGCCGGTCCTCCGGGTTCAGTGCCAAGCTTTCCCCATGATTGATGAGCCCGAAAAGAGGCTCCGCCGCCCTTTTTCCTTTCCATACCTTTGGCCTTTCGAGATCATTAGACTTTAAGCTCCATCGGAGCAGCGTGGTTCAGTATCCTCCATAAAAAGCCACAGTATATGTCAGCTCTATATATATATAAAGAAGGATAAAGAAATGGAAATGTCATATTTTAATTGCGCTAAGCCGCTTTCTTAAAGGAAACGGCTCTTTTTAATTACTAGCGCAGGTATGGCGGGCTCGCTATTCCTCCGGTGATGAGTAAATGACACCTCTCGAAAAAAAAAAATGCCAAACTCCCATCCTTCAGAGACTCCGGCTTGCGGAAGCATCTAGTTAATGTTCCCGGGTAATGCGGGGAGCCGCTCGGAATTTATAGAAGCGCAGGAAAATATTTCAGCAGATAATTGGAGCGAGAAAACGCATTGTTTTGATGGCTGACTGATATGTAGCGCCGTCGTGATGGAGGTCCACTTCTTCTCCCCCGTAAAGATGGATTCCTATTCACTTTGCTGGAGCTGAGCCATGGTGGAGCCCGAGTAATTGGCGCTGATGGTGATAAATCGCCGGTGATTGATGGCGGGCGCTGACAACTGACTTACATCTTTCTTAATGCGGGAACTTCTTGTTAGATTGCAGGAATTCCTGCCATCAATTATATATAAATATATATGGATCTAACAAGGGGAACTCTAATGGCTTCATCAAGGCGGCCGTAATTGCCTGGTTCTTTTTATATTTTGCTTTAAGTATATTGGTCAACAGCTATTTACTAACTGAATCCTTAAACCTTAAATAAGAGCATATCTTACAGGGAGCGTGCCCGCGACGGCCATTCACAAATGGCCTGCGCAGGTGCACGCCCTGCTAGAGGGACGCGCAAGAGGCGGTGGCGGCGGCGGCCCGTGCATGCGCCGTCAGAACGGGAGAAGGTAAGGTTTGTGGGCGTCCGGGGGGGTTTCACACAGTGGGGCATCCCGATTTCGGATGCCCCGCGGGGAGGGAGCTGATCGGCCCAGGAATCTTTTAAATTCCTGGGCCGATCAGCGGTGGGTGTTGGTCCACTTTAACCCTGAATGAAAGCCTATATTGTATGCCCCCCCAGTACATACAGATTGCCCACATTAATCTGGACCCTCACCCTGAATAAGAGCCTATCTTATATGTTTCCCCCTGTACATACAGATTGCCCACATTAATTCGGACGTTCACCCTGAATAAGAGCCTATCTTATATGTTTCCCCCCAGTACATACAGATTGCCCACATTAATCCGGATGTTCACCCTGAATAAGAGCCTATCTTGTATGTTTCCCACCTGTACATACAGATTGCCCACATTAATCCGGACCTTCACCCTGAATAAGAGCCTATCTTATATGGTTCCCACACCCTGTACATACAGATTGCCCACATTAATCCAGACCTTCACCCTGAATAAGAGGCTATCTTGTATGTTTCCCCCCTGTACATACAGATTGCCCACATTAATCCAGACCCTCACCCTGAATAAGAGCATATCTTGTATGTTCTCCCCCTGTACATACAGATTGCTCACATTTAAATCATCCTACCTGCATCTACTACATTTTCTGTGCCTTTAAACATCCAAGATGGCAGCCCATGGGGTCTCAGGCTGTCTGCAGACAGGAAGTGTCTTCTGACTGTGCCGTTCTGCATTCTGGGATTGCTGTCCTTTTCCTGACCCCAGCTCTGCTCTGTCTGTGCAAAGCACAGCTATAACCCCACCCCCTGTACTTTTGGCCCCTCTCCTCGCAGACGCATCCCCACAATCCCTCTAGCAGGGCATAGGCCTGCTCCAGCCATTTGTGAATGGCTTGCGTGGGCACACTCCCTGTTAGAGGGAAGCGGGGGATGTGGCCGCTGGCCTTAGATGCTGGCTTAGACGGTGTGACATCAGCGGCTCCGAGCCTGCTGATTGGACGAGCGGGCAGGCATGCCCCAATCGAGGTGCCCCGGGGGAAAGGACCAAAACCCAGTATAGTCAAAATCCTGGGTTTTGGTCCACTTTAATGGCGCCTTGCTCTTGCACATCAGTCATGTCCCAACCAGGAATTGAACCTGCAACCCTCTGGTCACAAGATTGTTTCCTTACCTTTAGGCCATGACCGCACCTTAACCATTCCTCTTCCATTCCTCTTCCATTCCTCTGAGTGAAGGGGGTGGGAGTGGCTCCATCACTATTATTTATACAAAATTATTATTATTCAGAGCCTGGGAACCAATTTACCGCCCAGTTTAACCCTCTCATCATCTAAGTATTAAGTACCAAACATGTCTAGCTATGTGGAAAGACAGAGATTTGGTCGCATATATCTGCAGATACATGTGGAAGCCACACCTCCCGACAAGGCACTCTGTGTTTAGTGGGGTCCCTACTCTTATTTTCGAGTCCCCAAAGTTGGGACATGCAATGCAGTCAGCTGCCAGCCTCCCTTTAGAACACTCCACAGGGAGAGATCCTTATTGACTGAATCCCTCCCTGTGTGTGCGCTCATGGCAATTCAAACTAGTAAATTGGTTCCCAGGCCCTGAATAATAATTTAATTATTTTGTATAAATAGTAGAGATAGAGCTGCTCCCACCCCCTTTACTGTGCCATGAAGACACAAATTGAGGGATTCAGTCAATAAGGATCTCTCCCTGTGGAGTGTTCTAAAGGGAGGCCGGCAGCTGACTGCATTGCATGTCCCAACTTTGGGGACTCAAAAATAAGAGTAGGGACCACACTAAACACAGAGTGCCTTGTCGGGGCAGTGTGGCTTCCTCATGTATCTGCAGATATATGCAACCAAATCTCTGTCTTTCCACATAGCTAGACATGTTTGCTGCTTAATACTTAGATGAGATTGATGATGAGAAGGTTAAACTGGGCGGTAAATTGGTTCCCAGGCCCTGAATAATATTAATAATCATTTTGTATAAATAATAGTGATGGAGCTACACCCACCCCCTTTACTCGGTCCTCCATTCCTCCATATCAAGAGAAATGACCGCACATTTAGCATACGATAGGTCATTTGCTCTTCTTGGAGTGCCGAAATACCGGGTCCATGCCAGTGCACACCAGCCTTTTTCACACCCCACATGTCTAAGCCCATTTGTATATGAATTGATTGCCAGTTGATTATCCAGCTTCCCATTTAAAATTTAGCCATTAATAATCCATGTTAAAATATAGCCCCAAACAAGTAGTGTCCAAAAAATCAACCAAAAAGATAATAATAGAAGGGACCCAGTGCTCGTGATGTCCCACTGTGGAAACTGTGTTACACGTTTCGGCCAATAGAGGCCCTTAATCATACCACTCTTCATTTGTATATAATTCCTTGGGACCTCTTTTACCAGTTTTCCCTAAAAGTAGATTAAAAGAAGAAAATGAAAAATACAGTTGAGACCTTTAAATATGTGAAAGGATTCAATAAGGTTCAGGAAGGAAGTGTTTTTAAGAAAAAACTTAATGATAGAACAAGGGGCCCAACCTGGTTGGAGGGAAGATCAGGAGCAATGTTAGAAAATATTTGCAACAAACTTCCAGCAGAGGTAGTTGAAAAATCGTCAGTCAGTGAATGTGCACATGCCTGGGATAAGCCTCTATCTATCCTAAGATATAGATAACATACAGTATATACATAAGATAAAGAGAACATACAGTATACACATAGGGGCAGAGACTAGATGGAGCGTATGGTCTCCTTCTGCCGTCAACCTTCTATGTTTCTATGTTTCTAGTTCTTCACAAGTGTTCTTCCTGGTCTCCAACATATTTTATGTTGATTGAAGTCTTCTCACTGTCTTACATGTAGGTTTCTGACAGCTTGACTGAAGGTCTTTTGACTTGGTTGTTGGTCCTTTGGCTTATTTTCAACAGAGGAACACAAGTTCCCCCTCTTGCTCCCCTGTGCCAATTGCCAAATTTTGGGGAAAATTCAACCAAAGAGCCTCCATGGCCTTCAGTCTTCCACGTTTGCGTATATGCTTTTTTTATCTAGTTTTGAGACATCAGACAAGCATCGGGTAATAGAAAAGACATCTGTAGTTCATTTCTTTCTTGGTTGGTGTCCTTCGAGGTAAATGGGATTTGACAAATGCTTTCACTTTTCATATAGAAAAGTCAAATGGAATATAAGTACGGAAGCGTGTTTCTCAGCATCTATCACAATGTCCACAAACAATAGCGCTGCAGCATTTGCATAAAAGTAGCCCGAGCAAATCTGAAATGATATTCATTGTCCTAATGTAAATGTTCCATAACACCACATGTTCTTATGTTGCCCTGGAAACCGCGGCTCTATTTATTAAGGCGATGTTCAAGTAAATAGCTCCCCTCAAATTGCTCGACAATGGAACCGTTGTTGAAATGCAAGGAACATTTGAAATGGCTCTTAAGGTGAGAGCCTCTATACATTCACATGACGGCTTGAAGGGGCGTTTTAATGAAGAATAAGTCAAAGCCGCCGCTGAATGTATTTATAAAAAGGCCAGTTTGTTTAAAAATCAATTTATATGAGAAAAAAACTGCTTGGGTCTTAAAAGGTTGTGTTTGACTGAGGACAATCTCACTCCTCCGCTAACCAACTTGTGTACCAAAGCCAAGAGCTCTTGTCGAACTTCGACAAAATTGACAGTAAAAGGTTGCATAAGTTTCCAGCTGGAGGGTGGTCGGTTGCTTCTCATTGACATTTGAACTCTTTAATTGCCAGCGTACCTAGAGATTTTGACACCCTCTGTTGTCAGCCCATTTTTCACCATTTTGTGCCATATATATTTTACCTGTGATTTTTGCAGGAATTTCCGGCAAAATGAGATATTGATTTGTTTTGGCGAGTATGGACTTTAACATGAAATCTCGTGTTTGTGTTTTTTGAGTGTTTTCTGGGTAAAGTATGCTAAAAAAATTATATTGCTTGCATTTTGTCTTATTTAATAAAAGTAGGGTTTTCAAGAAATGCATATTGCATAAAAAAAACCCATTCCCCCCAATTGCAATGGAACCTTCCGCACTATCAGGGGTTAAATCCTTAAAAATAATTGTCCGCCATATATGTTTAACTGTGATTTCTTTTTAGGAATTTCCAGGAAAATTAGATATTGATTTGTGCCGGCGTATGGACTTTAACATGAAATCACTTGTTTGTAATTTTTGATCAGTGTTTCCTATTATTTTGGGGGGAAATATATAAAACAAATGTATTGCTTACATTTTGTCTTGTTATATTTTAATAAAAAATGTAGGTTTTTCGAGAACTTCATATTGCATAAAAGAAAAAAACAATTCTTCCCAAGTACAACAGTACCTACCATACTATCAAGGGTTAAATCCTTAAAAATAATTTCTAAAAAAACATTGTAAGATCCTTCCTTACCAGCAAAACCAGTCCAGGCACTAGCTATGGGGCTGGTTGGCCAGGGCTCGGAAGCCCAGTGGGGGCTTTTTTTTTTTCTACTATTTGCCTCCTTCCATTGCCAATTGCTGCAGTGCCACACTGCCCATCGCCGCTATCTGACAACCGGAAGTGATTCGCTGAAGCCAGGTGCAAGGGCTCGGCCTCCCTTACTTCCACAACCGGCTGAAGCTGATCACTCTGGCCTCTGTGCTTACTCCCACTTCTGGGAGGGGCATTTTATACTGGCTTAGTAAGATGACGTCATCTCACTGAGCGGTATAAAAAAGGCTCCTCAGTGCGGGGGGGAGCGAACTGTCAGAGGCTGCCAAGCGAGGCAGAGAAAGGGTGTTCTCTACCCTGCTGAATACCCTATAGAGGGATTGGAGGCTGAAAAAAAAAAATATATATATATATATATATATATATATATATATATGACTAAAAACTTCAAATATATAAATTTTAGATGCTGGGGACTAAATTTTAAGGATTTGGGCTTCTCATAAAATCATGCTGAAGGTCTGGTTTAACTCTTACTACACTAAAGTGAAGTGTAAGCTCTTCTGCACTTACTGTTAAACTTAGAACTAAAGGTAATGCAATTTAATGCAGACCTAAACTAATGTTGAACAGGTTCATCCCCCCTTCACCAGTTTTATCTCCTCTCGCAGCATTCTTCCTTTCCTTATTAATGATTGATGGAACTTTTTGCAATTTGAATAATCATAATATCCAGTTTCATAGGTGACACTGTAGTGAGACCTTGGAGAAAATTAAGATTTAATAATGCAGTGGGTGGACGGCTTGTCCTCCTGTCATATCCCTTCGCGAGCTTAAAAAAACAAACAGAGTTATTCTGGCGACTCACAGAAATATAATAAACCCGATTATGCTGATTTGTTTGCGGGAAGCAGAGGCTGCGTTGTCTCAGAATAAGCCAAGAGTATCAAAAGTGCGAGTGGGACTCCAGAGGTCTAGCTGGGTTGGCAGAGGAAGGTTCTCCACCGGGCAAGACATTCATCAATATTTCATTCCAGGCAGGTGCGCGGACGCATCACAGGGGGAACGGGGACAGGTGTGCGCGGCTGCTCCGCTGTGTTCTATTAGGGGATGTAGACTTTCATACGTTTAGACGGGACAACAGTTGGCTGTTAGTCACAAATAAAAATGTGTGCAGGCTCCAGAATATTCCTCCTAACATAGAATATGAAGGCACGTTCGGGATTTCAGCTGTGTCGCAGTTTAGAGTTTTTCGAGGAGGAGGGGTTGGTATTGAGCTTGGCATGGATGGAGCTTGGCTTCTGCATTTCTCTAATGCCGTGGTGATCAGCATAACAATCTCACTGCTGCTGGAACATTGATAGATAATGACTTTCTTTGTACACCAAGCTGCTGCTGAACTCTTGGTGGCCAGATACCCGCGCCCTACACCTAAATAATGACAGCATGCTCCTCCTAATATGTTTCCTGAGCTCCAGGAACTTGCAACTCCCATGCTCCCTCTCAGGGCCAGCTCCAGGTTTATGTGGGCTCTTGGGCAACATGGTCTCAGTGGGCCCTTTTGTGGTGAAGATTTGCGTCACATCACCGAGGGATGTCCACAAAATCTGAATGCCCCCTAATGATTATGCTATTTGGACCAAGACTCTAGTTTTGGGCTACTCCCCTGGAATCTAAATCGAGATGCCCCATTGTGTTAAACCCCACCATTTGAGGAATCCCATAAAGGGCAGCCACAACGGCGCTGTGCTCCACCAGGTCTGAGTTGACAGGCAGACATAGATCCTCAACCTGCAGAATTCTGTGCTCCTGAATTACCAAAGAGAGAAGAGATGCCAAGGTGGTGAACATAACAATCTGACTGCTGCTGGAACATTGATGGATACATTGATTTGCTTCCTGTGTACTCCTGGGCTGCTGCACTCTTGGTGGCCAGACACGCACTCCATGATAGCATGTTTATCCTCCTCCTCCTCCTGATATGTGTCCTGAGCTCCAGGAACTTGCAGCTCCCATTCTCCCACTCCCTCCTCCTCTCCCTCTTTGCTGCTTTGAGTGTGCCCAATAGCCAACTAATGCCAATAGCCACCATGCTGCCATCAAGAATCTGATAAAGGGCAGGCACAGCAGCACTGTGCTCCACCAGCACTCTTGGTGGCCAAACACTGACGCCCTGCACCTAAATCACGACAGCGTGCTCCTCCTCCTCCTATGTGTCCTGAGCTCCAGGAACTTGCAACTCCATTCTCCCACTCCCTCCTCCTCTTCCCTTGGTTGCTTTGAGTGTTCCCACTAGCCACCTAATGCCAATAGCCGCCATGTTGCCATCAAGAATCCCATAAAGGGCAGCCACAGCGGCACTGTGCACCACCAGCACTCTTGGTGGCCAGACGCCCGCACCCTGCACCTAAATAATGACAGCATGCTCCTCCTCCTCCTAATATGTGTCCTGAGCTCCAGGAACTTGCAGCTCCCATGCTCCCACTCACCAGCACTCCTGGTGGCCAGACACCGACGCCCTGCACCTAAATCATGACAGCGCGCTTCTTCTCCTCCTCCGAATATGTGTCCTGAGCTCCAGGAATTCCCTTGCTCCCACTCAGGGACGGCTCCAGGTTTATGTGGGTCCTTGGGCAGTATGGTCTCAGTGGGCCCCTTTGTGGTGAAGAGTCGCGTCACATCACTGAGGGACGTCCCAAAATCTGGATGCCCTCTAAGGATGATGCTATTTGGACCAAAACTCTACTAGTTTGGTCTATTTTGAAGTGCACCAAACCCCTTTAAACTTGACCTCTGAGTCTAAACAAATCTAGCTTCTCCTGATTGTGGATGCCCCTGTGTGTGAACCCCCCCCCCCCCCCTTGGTTCCTTCTTTCCTGGAACTGGTGAATGCACTGTGGGATCACCAGTTTGAGTTAATGGCCAAACCAGGGGGGTTCTTTCACAAACAGGGGCATCCCAAATTGATATGGCTGGATGGAACGGGATAGAATTGCTTGCATAGTGGGTATGCCAGCGATCCTGAGGGGTTTCACACAGGAGGGTATCACAGATTGGGATGCTCCAGGGATAGGAAATCAGCTGGGGTGGGCAACTTAAAAGCAGAACAAAACCCAGCACTTCTCACCTGGAATCTAAATCAAGATGCCCCATGGTGTGGAACCCCGCCATTCGAGGAGATGTGGGCACCAGCTGTGCCCTCCCAGTCTGCCTCCGGTCAAGCACCATTGCACATCCCAAAGGCCGGCCCTGTCAGTGGGCCCCCCTGAGGGTGTGGGCCCCCGGAAGCTGCCCTGTCTTACCGGGTGCTGACGCCAGCCCTGCTCCCACTCCCTTCTCCTCTCCCCTTTGCTGCTTTGAGTGTGTCCACTAGTCACCTAATGCCAATAGCCGCCACGCTGCCATCAAGAATCCCATAAAGGGCAGCCACATCAGCGCTGTGCTCCACCAGGTCTGGGTGGCTTTTTCCTCTTTCATTATCTTACCTGCAGTGCCGTTTCAGGTATCTGAGAAGCTTGCTTATTGATTGCCTGGTTGCCAACCCCAGACACATGCCGTCCATGTCTCCAGTCTATGACTTCCTCCATGCTTTGACCACATCTTCTGTGTCTGACCACTTCTAGCCACCAGCCTAAACTTTGCTTCCTGTGTACTCCTGGGCTGCTGCACTCTTGGTGGCCAGACACGCACTCCACGATAGCATTCTTCTCTTCCTCCTGATATGTGTCCTGAGCTTCCCATGCCCCTTTTTCCACCTCCCCTTTCCATTTTTTCCTCTTTGATTAACTTACTTGCCGTGCTGTTTCAGGCATCTGAGAAGCTTGTTTACGGATCCTGGTTCCCAACCCCAGACACATGCCGTCCATGTCTTGGCTATTTCCAGTCTATGACTTCTCCATGTCTTGACCACATCTTCCGTGTCTGACCACTTCTATCCGCCAGCCTACAACTTTTCTTCCTGTGTGCTTCTGGGCTGCTGCACTCTAGGTGGCCAGACGCGCACTCCATGATAGCATGCTCCTCCTCCTCCTCCTGATATGTGTCCTGAGCTCCATGAACTTGTAGCTCCCATGCCCCTTTTTCTGCCTCCTCTTTCCATTTTTTCCGCTTTGATTAACTTACTTGCCGTGCTGTTTCAGGTATCTGAGAAGCTTTTTATTGATCCTGATTGCCAAACTTAGTCACATGCCGTCCATGTCTTGGCTATCTCCAGTCTATGACTTCTCCATGTCTTGACCACATCTTCTGTGTCTGACCACTTCTAGCCTCCAGCCTTCAACTTTGCTTCCTGTGTACTCCTGGGCTGACGCACTCCATGTTCCTCCTCCTGATGTGTCCTGAGCTTCATGAACTTGTAGCTCCCACCCCCCTTTTTCCGCCTCCTCTTTCCATTTTTTCCTCTTTAATTTACTTACTTTTACATAAGCCGCTGACTCTCTAATGCCAATAGAGACCATATTGCTGCCAAAAATCCTATAAAGGACAAACACAATGGCACTGTGGCACCTGCACCAGGTCTGGCTGCTCCCCTAGCGAGCCCCTTTGTCCAGGAGCTCATCTGGATATCAGCGCACTGGTGGCCGTATCCCCAACTACCCTCTAACAGATTTCAGGGCTGATGGGGCGTGGATTTAGGTCCTCTTTAACAGCTTGTTGTTGCCTGAGATGTTGAGTGAAACATTTCACCTTTTTTTTTAGTTGAGGTTCCCGGTGGGATCACTTAGAGAGCTGAACGTTTTTCACCTGGAGACATTTTTAGTGGCCATTTATATTTGATCAAGTTAAAGTGGTCATTTACTGATGGACACTGTATGTGCCCATTGATTTTACAATAAAAATAGGAACAACCCGTTACCATGGATTCTGGGTATAAAGCTATTTAACCACTGGTAAAAAATAATGAATGAATGAAAGACCGGCACCAAAATGTCTTATAAACGAAAAAGCTTTAAAAAAATGCGTTTAATAGAAAAAACAAAAACGTTTTTTTAATACATTTTGTTACAGTTTTAAAACCATATAATTTAGAAAATAGGTTTATGTAAATTTCTTTTCTAGACCAAACGATGTATTTATTTTATTATTTTTTATTATTTTATTATCATCATTACTGATGGACACTGTATGTGCCCATTCATTTTACAATGAAAATAGGAACAACCAGTTACCATGGATTCTGGGTAAAAAGCAGTAAACACTGATAAAAAAAAAATAATAATAATGAAGACCGGCACCAAAATGTCTTATAAACGAAAAAAGCTTAAAAAACACGTTTATTGGAAAAAACAAAACGTTTTTTAATACATTTTGTTATAGTTTGAAAAGCATAATTTTTTAAATATAGTTTTATGTAATTGTATTTTCTAGACCAAACTATTTATTTTATTATTTTTTATTATTTTATTATTTTTAATATTACTGATGGACACTTTATGTGCCCATTGATTTTACAATGAAAATTGGAACAACCAGTTACCATGGATTCTGGGTAAAAAGCAGTAAACACAGGTAAAAAAATAATAATGAATGAATGAATGAAGAACGGCACTAAAATGTCTTATAAACGAAAAAGCTTAAAAAAAAAAACAGGTTTAATGGAAAAAATAAAAGGTTTTTTAATACATTTTCTTACAGGTTTATGTATATTTCTTTTCTAGGCCAAACTATGTATTTATTTTATTATTTTTTATTATTTTATTTTTTGTATTATTTTATTTATTGATTTATTATTTAAACAATTATTTTTTTATTTATTGATTTATTATTTAAAATAAGTAATGGAATGATATAGATTTTGCTTTTTTTGTGATTCACTATCATCACGCTGCTTCCAAGTTTCTTATATTCTGTGGCTCCGTGTTGCTAAAGTGGGAGTGGCTTTCCTAGCCCTTAGTATAGCTCCTGACTACAAGTCCCAGAATACTTCTGCTGCAACACTGTGAGCCCAGTATGAGGTGGGCACAAGCGGCGCGTGCCCCGAGGCCTCCACCACTTGCCCTTCAAAGGGGGTCTCCACTGACCTTTGGGTTATGGTCTGGTCCAGGAGGCTTTTCAGCTTTTGGTCTGACAGGCCGCGGGGCCGGCAACAAAGCTATTGGCAGTCGGCCCCCGCTCCTGGGCAAACCTTTTTTTGTTTTTGCAAACCTGCAGCCAAAGCCACCACAGGGCAGGACGGAGAGTCTAGATCCGCAAAGCCGCCGCCAGCAACGCTACAGTGATGGGTGCAGAGCTGTCACTGCACATAAGCCACCAAGCACAGCCGCTGGCAGCTCAATGCAGGGAACCAGCCGGGCGACTACACTACCCCCCACCCAGAATGGCAAAGCAGGAGTTCCCGAGCAGCACGCACCCGCACAAGGGGGGCACAAGGGACTCCATCTGACCTTCCAGTAAGTAGGCGGGTGCCAGACAACCACCGATCAGTTACTTGGCTGACTAATATTTTAAAGGAAAAAGATACTGTATCTGGGGCCTCCACCAGATTCTGTGCCCAGGGGCCTCCACCACACTTGACCTGCCTGATCTCAGTGCAATTCCCAGGATCTCATTGATTATTGTGCTGGAAGCTGCAGGCAAGCCAACAGGTAAGCCAGTACATCTGCCACTTAACCTTTTGGAGAAAGAGGATCTGCTTTTAAAGGGGCAACGATTTTATCGGGTAAGGGGGATTTGCACATCGGCAGACAGGACTTGCGCACATAGCGCCGCCCCGCCGAAGGGCGAAAGTGACGTTGCACATCTGCCGGAAGAGGGGCGATAAATGCACGCCTGTGTGGCCGCCACCAGGTACCCGCTGCGCATTTTCATCAGGGATCCAGCGGCACAGCCAAGGGTGTGTTTCTCTATATCTCTTTCTCCCCCAACTAATATCATCTACACTGGGAGTTTGACATCAGGACGAAGACTCAGCAGCGGGACCTTCAGCATAATTTAATGAAAAGCCCAAACCTTTAAAAAAACTATTCCCCAGCATCTAAAACTAATATATTTTATGTTTTTAGTCACTTAATTTTTATTCTTTCCCCCGCTGGGCTGCAACTCTGTTCAGGACTCTAGGATACGGGAGCCGCCATCTTGCCTCAGGAGCATCACATACCGAAGAGAGGAGAGGGGGGTGGGTTATAGCTGTGCTTTGCTCAGACAGAGCAGAGCTGGGGTCAGGTAAAGGACAGCAATCCCAGAATGCAGAGCGACACAGTCAGAAGACACTTCCTGCTGGCAGGCTGCCTGATGCCCCATGAGCCGCCATCTTGGATGTTTAAAGGTTTATAAAATGCAGTAGATGCAGGTAGGACGATTTTTATTGTGGGCAATCTGGATGTACAGGGGGGGAAACATATAAGATAAGGTCTTATTCAGGGTGAAGGTCCGATTTAAGATTATTCTGTCCATGGGTGGCAATCCCAGAGATCCCCTATTGATATAAGTTTGTAACATCTGAAGCTGGTAGCTCACATGGAGACCTCCTCACCTAACAATTATTACATGTGACATCTTACACATTACTTGTAACATCTTATGCATATCAGGTGCATACTAAATTATAGCACCTTAATATTATCATGTGTGAATAAGACAAAAATATAGTACAGTCACCCCTTTTTATTCTATGCATTGTAGTCACTCCACACAGGCCCTGAGGAAGCCAAGACTTGGCGAAACGTGTCTGCCCAAGGAGATGATGTGCCGGATTTTATTCTGTGATGTGCTTTTGGTGATAGTTTGAAGCGCAATGTATAGGTATTTGTTGTTGGTGACGGAAACAACCTTTTTAATAATAAAACAGTATGTTTTTCAAACTTTAAAATGTGTGATGGTCAGCATGGTCTTTGAACTGGGGCGTTTGTCCAGCGCCAATTTGGTTTATAGCATATATGATTGAAGACCAGCCGACAGACCCACGAGTTATTGGTAAGAGTGAAGGGATACACAGTTGCTCTTTAATTTCTATCTACATCTATCGGGGAGGCCGATTCATTAATAGCGCCAGGTAGCGACAGTTGAGCGACTGTAGCAGCATTTTCAGAGCGCCCGCTAGTAGTCGCTGTGCTTGGCCGTTGTTCGGTAGTTGATAGCGACTCAGTCGATTTGCCGTAATGTTGAATATTGGGTGAGGAGTCGCTATTTGACAGGTTCCGCGCTGTATGGCAGCGCATGATAGCGACTGGCCATAGCGACCTGCCCCCAGCATATTCATTAACAAATCACGTTCCAAAAATTCTCGCGCTGTGAAATGCATGTTTAAACCCCAGAGCGCTGGCGGCGATGGGTTAAAAGTAGTTGTTTAACCCCCAAACAACCATATTTTTGGAAACCAAAAAAAACAAGTTTTTTTTAAAGAATTTAGTAATATGAACATTAATATCCGACCTGTAATATCAATTCTGTACATTTTTATTTTTTATTTTTTTTACCTTAAAAAAATTATTTAAAATGGCAGAAGTGGTCACAGAATTTTTCACATTAAAAAAAAAAAAAAAAATTAATAACAATTAATTATGAATATTTAAAGATTGTTCCATTGAAATGCATTGGAGAGCGCCAGGTAGCGAGAGGTCATAGCTGTCGCTGTTCAAGGTCGGACGCTGGCGCTGTGGGCTGAGGCTGGAATAATGATGAATGAGTGGCTATCTGGCGCTATCTCAGTCGCTAAGCAGGATTGGCTTGATAAATGTGTGATTGTGGTGGGGAGCCGGCGTTCTCGTGGCGGGGCCCGTCATTACCGGCCGCTCACCAGTCGCTACCTGGCGCTATCCCTTGTTAAATAAGGGCCTAAATCTATATCATGATAATAGGAACTGGTCATGGGCTAGCTAAGTGAGGCTGGTGGCAGAACTGGTATCTATTGCTGTTGGCATTCATAGGGTTAAAGTGGCACAAAACCCTTTTTAGGCTCGCACCCAAGTAAAAGAGCTTGGCCCACCTGACGTTTTGGAGATCACCGACTGGCCGATCTCAAGAACGTCAACTTACGTGTCCCAGCCGGCTGGTCACATCCCCTGTTTCCATCTAGTCTAGGGAGCGCTCCTGCCCCCAGCCTATATGAATGATTGGTCACAGGAGCGTGCCTCAGCTATAGGGCATTTATTGCTGCCGAGTTGTGACAGCTTTCACGGGGTTGGCGTCCCCGCCGTTTCCTTGCCGACGCTTCTGCCTAGTGCGGGCGCTGCGGCCAATCGGAGCGGGTCCTGTATCTTGCTCTGATTAGTCCGCGGTTCTCGCCTGTCATTGGCGGTTCCGTCGGCGATGCCGGCGGTGACGTCACCTCTCCCTCGCAGGCCAGCGAACCCGGAAGTCGGCTGCTGCGCTGCTTCAATGGGGTACGTTTCTTAATTGTCTTTGTTTCTATAAATATGAGATGTTATACTGTGTTTGCTATCTATGACTAAGGACCGGATGTCGTCCGAAACGCGTTGGAGCTTACGATCTAGGATTGCTGTCAGGGTCCGGTATGTGTTTTTAAGGCTGTTTGGATTGGATATATCTTTTAAAGGACTTCAATAAATCTTCATTTTAAGGAGTGCTGATCTTCAATTTGTTTTTCTCAGCTATAGGGAAGCCTGGGATGTGGCCACTTAATAAAGACCTTCTATAAATGCATAGCTCCCACCTGCCAGTGCTCCCACATCAAAGGCCCCTCCATTGAGAAGAGTTGCACCTAAGCAGGAAAGGAGACAGAAGGTCTTTGGCTGAACTCACCCCCTGCTGCGAGCCTGCTCTGGCAACAACATTTTAAAGCATAAGTCCAGACATGCTGAGGCCAGTAGTAGAATTCGAAAGCGGCTGTGCATCTTAAATTGACCCCATTATTAGAATCTGAAAATGAAAATGCATGTGTACGTGGATTTCCCCAGTTGTCCCAGGATGCACAGGGGCAGAGTTTTGCAGAACTTGGTTTAGGAGCCATATAGAACCACAATGATTGGTCTCATAGCATGCGCAATGCCTGAATGGCTACATTAGGACCAGGATCATCTCTCTAGGACTGAAAGGTTATGACACATACAGTATTCATTTTAGGAGTTTTAGCTAAGAGGGGGAGAAAATGGAGGTCCATCCCCATGGGCAAGGGGGAGTGTCCCACCCAAGGGGGGTAATACTAAGCATTGTGCCGGGATATCTCCATGCCCCCTGTAGCCGTTTGCATCTCATCACTGAAGTCCATCTGCTTACAATAACTGTTATGCATTTCATCTGCTCATTCTGATTGTAACTTACCCACTTATATTTGCCATTTTGACCTTTATGTGTATCCATTTATATGTATGAAATTTGTCTAGTACGCTATTAAAGTGGTCAAACCTAAAGCGGACCAACAGTCAAAAATGACTTAAAGTGGACAGAAACCAAGTGGGATCGGCCTGTGAATCTATAATATTCCCAGGCCGATCCATTCCCTCCCCCCGGGGTCTCCAAAATTAGGATGCTCCGCTGTGTGAAACCCCCCAGGTCACCCCATACACTTACCTTACTTCCCGGTCCAACGACGCATGCACGGGCCGCGGCCGCATCCCCGCTATCCCTCTAGAAGAACGCGTGCCCATGCCAGGCATTTGTGAATGGCCGACTCGGGCACGCTCCCTGTTAGAGGGAAGCGTGTGATGCGACCGTCAGCGCGCCCGGTGCCGCTGTGCTAAGACATAGGTTTAGACGCCCATAGCTCAACATCTCCGAGTGCACTGATTGAACGAGTGGCCGTGCATGCGCCGTAGGACCGGGGTGATATTTGGGATATCTGGGGGGTTTCACATAGTGGGGCACCCCCAAAATCAGGGTTTTGGTCCACTTTAAACCAGACCAACACAACAAACAGTCCTCATATGCATCCCGCCCCAGGGCAATTTACATTGTTGCACATAAAAATTAATTTATATTTTTCTAACTCCTGCTGTAGTACATTTTAGAAACGAAATGGAGGCTCATGCATATGCAGGCCACCTGCAAATAGGAAGTGCAGTAGCATGGCTGAGATGCTGGCAGAGGAAGTTCCAAAATGGCCGATACCTTTCTTTTCCAAGGCTGTTGGCCTGGTTTAACGTAATCTTGATCTGCTCTGTTAACTTGATTCACGAACTCTCTCTCTTCTGTGCTACTCGGTTATATTATACAGTAGCGGGCTGGATTCTGGCCCGATCTAATCCCGTTAACAGATTAATAGATGGTGGAATTACTATGAGGCTCTCTGGGCTCTGTTCACGTCAGTGAAACTTCTACGCAGGTCTTCCAGGCCTGTGCCAAAGAAACCTACCGTATGACATCAGCCGTGGACACAAGGTATGTATTTCCTCATAGTAAATTTCCCAAGGATCAGGGGATTTCTCATAGTGAGGCATATTGCTGGGGGCAGGCTAATGGCCTTGTGGACCCTAGGACTGAACATCATGGCTTTTGAGTCGCTTTAAAGCTACATCTAAGCATACTTCCTCTTGTGTGTACATTTGTGATACGGTCACTGGTTTGAAAATCTGCGGCTCCCCGTGGCTTTGTCAATCAGCGTTCACCTTAAACGACCTCTTATTTGAGTTTTGTGCTTTTCCTCTTTGTTAAATTGCGCTGGAATGAAGCGCGGTGATTGGGAAAATATTAGCTTGGGTGATTGTTGTATTTTCTCCAACAAATACACAGAAACCGCGGCCGCTTCTGGATCAGCGTGATGCGTCCAGGTTGCGACCAATGACACGCCAGACTGATTATTTTATTCATTTTTGGAAAAACCTTCCTGTCGCTACTCAGTTCTCAGGAATCAGCTTATGGGGAAATCGCAGGGCGTAACTCTTTTGTCTTATCTCACCCATAGAATATAAAATGCATCCTTTATGAAATTCACTTCATCAGGGTACATAGATATACACACTTTATTGCTAGTGATGGGCTTCGGATTTGGGCCAAAGTTAGATCTGACCTGGATCATGCTGATTCGGCCCGCTTCACCTATGCCGGAGGATTCGACACAGATGTTGCCACTAGCCGGGGAGATCCTTTCAAGCAAAAGCCTGACCAGCACCCCCAAAGCATGACACTGGAGGCCAAGTGACCTAAACAGGATGAATCACACGGCCCCAGTTGATAATAGCTGACAAAACAGAGCCATAAGGTGGCATGAAAAAAGTAATCTGGCCCAGCCCACCGCACAGCCCCCCAATTACATCACCGGGGTAGGGAGACTATGCAGGAAGGGCCCATACCACCCACAACCTAACACCACCAGAGAACCTTCTGCAGACCCAGAAGGACTACAGGGGCTAGCATAGACTTAAACCGTGCCTCCACGCCCTACATAACACCACTGGAGGACCTCCCCTGGACTCAGATAGACTACAGTGGTAAGTTTGGACATCCGGAGACATGGACGATAGACAACATGAAGAAGAGAGGACAGGCAGTTGAGCAAGATTTCTGCTATCTGGAAATTTCTTGGTGAATTTGTTGAATCGTCCTGTTTTGCTTGGGTGTGATTTTGCTCTCTAAAATTACCCTGCGTTGTCTAATAAGTTCATTTGTCAGTAACTCCCAAGGAAAGCTAGATGATGCACTTTAAAGAGATATTTTTATACCTTGCTTGCAAACAAAAATCGCCACAAGCACTGTTACAACACAGAAAGCCTAACAGGGCAAAAGCATATATTAAAACAGATTGCTCATCTGTTTTAATCTGATCCAGGCAGAAATCAGCAGGCCTCATCCGATCTCCAAATAAGATGGCTGCTGTATTCACCTTTACAAAGCAGGTCTCTCTATCCCAAAGAAAATCTCATCATCATCAGCCAGTCTCCGTCTCCATTCCAAACACAACTCCGTTTGTGTCCTTTGGCTGCCCCGAGCGAATCTCCTCTGTCTCTCCCCAGCCCAGCTCTTCTTCCCAGGCTGACCCTTTTGTTTCCATTTGAAATAGCACAAGTGATCTCTGACTGGCCCAGACAAACTAACCCAGGTGATACTCTGATTGGCTCAGACAAAACTATCACAGATGATTTTCTGCTGGCCATCTTAGTTTGCATGCGAATGTACACTTAAACTAAACTCAGGCCAGAAGCTACCAAGCCCAGTCTTCAGAAAAAGGAAAGAAGCATGTGAACTCGCCTCCTTTCTGTGTCTTCCTCATCTGTTCCCCGATCGGATGTGTCCTCTCTGCAGGTCCACTGGGTCGGGGGCTACCATGTGGTCCGAAGGGCTGTCATCTTCTGATGTCGGGATGCAGTTATTGCACAGGTCCCCACCCCTCTCTTCTTGGCGTACTCCTGGATGAACACCGGCCAATGCCGGGGTGCACCGGTTCTTCTGCAACCCCCTGTCAGGTGGGGTTGCAGGCAAGGAAGTGGGGGGTATAGGCAAGCCACCCAACTGCATGTCAGACAGGTGGATTGGGACTCCCCTACTCTTTGAACTAGCATAGGGTGTCTTGGAGGAATAAAGAGAAAAAAGTACCCAGGCTGACCCCTTTGTTTCCATTTGAAATAGTACAGGTGATCTCTGATTGTCCCAGACAAACTAACCCAGGTAATGCTTTGATTGGCTCAGATAAAACTACCACAGGTGATTTTCTGCTGGCCAACTTAGTTTGCATGGGAATGCATGCACACATGAAAACTAAGCTCAGGCTGAAAGCTACCAAGCCCAGTCTTCAGAACAAAGGAAGCTGGCTAAATAAAAGGGGTCAACCTATATACAGTGCAATTATGATTGTATAAGATTTTTTTACAATTTCTTTGGGAACAAAATATATATAAAAATATCATAGCATTACATGTCAGAATCAAATTTTTAGGAAATGTTCTCATGTCTAGCTGCCATGCCACCTGCCCGCATAAGTGAGTAGCCTGCCGGGTAATTTGATCTGGATCTGCGGGCAAACTGGAGGGAAGAACTGGGACAAATCTATTTTTGGCCCAGGTCCAAAGCCCATCATTAGTTACCAGCTCAAGCAATCGTTATATACGTTTCTAAAACAATAGAGGAGTTTGTATCATGTAATCAGTGTTAGGTGCTATTTACTATGAGCTGCTGTCCTATGCTCACTGTGCGCCAGCCTAAACCTCGCTAAAATTTACCTTGGCACAGGAGGGGCACAAAGCCTTTATCTCACTTAGTAAATTGTGCACCGAATATCTTCTATCCTCAAAAGATTTACATAGTGCGACTTGTTTGTCAGCCGCTGAAACACTTGTGTATAAAATCTCTGAGTAAAGAAGCAGCTTATCACTGCAACTGAACCCATTAATGGCTCTGTAGCCGGGATCGCTCTCCCCGTGACGCCGTGCAGACGACAAGCAGAGCCATTCATCATTTCGTTTCAAAATTGTTCCTATAAAGCATACTCATCAACGTCTTGCCGAGATTCTGATGATGCCGCCAAAGTTACCTGCTGACGATTGACAATACTCTGATCAGCTGCTTTACAAAGAGAAGCTTCCTTCCCCATAGTAACGTTTACCTCCAATACATAGGAGTGATCCCTTTCTGCAGCAGAAACGAGAACAAAACGACGTGCAATCTGCTCAAGGTCCCTTCAAGTGACACATAAAAACACAACGAAGCAAAATGGAGGACTTCCGGCAAATCACGTTGTTCAAGGGAAAATAGCAAAGGCCAAGAGTTACTTAAACAATGTTTTTGTTACGTTGTGTGTGGAGGATAAATTATTATGATCCTCTCAATTCCTGTGTGGCCCGTACAACGTAACCATCAATTACACTCAATCAAGCCCTACACTAATGAGTAGTGATATACTGGAGCAGTGTCTATCTGGTTTGAAAGCCCTCCAGGTGGCTAGTCCTCAGTATCCGAGATTCAGGGCTCCTGAATAAAATTGCTCTGGCTCCCACTACCCTGTGAACTCGTCTCCTTGCTGTGTCTTTCTCATCTGTCCCCCCGATCGAAGGTGTGGTCCACTGGGTCAAGGGCTATCTCGTGGTCCTAAGGACTGTGATCCTCTGATATCGGGAAGCTGCTATTGCACAGGTCCCCACCCCCTCTTCTTGGGGTACTCCTGGATGAACAGAACAGTATAGGCAAGCCACCCAATGACATGGTGGATTGTGAAACCCCTACTCTTTGAACTAGTATAGGGCGTCTTGGAGGAGTAAGGTGAAAAAAAATGTATTAAACTAAATTTAACACCATATTTCCCCTTTTGTCCCTCCTGATACTGGCACTGGCCACTTTTGTGAAGTGGGAATCCAGTCCCCCTCCCTCTACTTTGGCATCTGGGAAGGGAGCCTATGCGGAATATGAACACCTACATCATGGAGTGGCATGGATAAGATTTTTTTGTCCCTGTCTGCCACTGGCTGAAACCCATGGCAGCCAAGCTTGCATCACACACTAGCATTCAATGGTTGAATACTGAGGCATGAGAATTTTATTTAAATATAATCTTATAGTCTGTTCATTTATCATTTGGGCCCCCATAGGCTACGGTTGCCATTTTGGGAACTGCAGAGACTTTGATCAGAGTCACTTGACCTTGTGATTGTAGGTACCCATCATCATAAGCCTGGTTAGTGACCAATATTAGGTGGCGTGGGGGAAAAAAGGGATCTAAAAGCCCTCTATTAGGTCCAAGGCATAATATGCACGCCTACTATGAGGGATTCTGGAAGAAGTTATATTATTCTTGGCTTGTATTCCCAATAAAAATATATTCCATTTACAGAGGGACATCGAACCTAAAGTTAAATGAGGCCGACAGCCCCCCCCCCCCCCCTATTGTGCCCTGCTCACCTTCTGGATGTCGCCATTGCCTGATGCGGCAACATCCGGCTGCTTCAGGGCCCGATTCTGCCCCCAACGCCGCCTTAGCCATCTCTGCTTGACAACGCGGCTTTAGATGGCTCTGCCCATCAGGAGGTTGCTTGGAATCCGAGGGACCCAAAAGATGGATGCCCTGGTGAGGTAAGTAAGAATTGCCCAAATGTAAAACAGAGGGGGAGAGGGGCAGCAGTCCGGTGAGGTTTGGGGAAGGTTTTAATCTCCCTCGATGTTACTCTTTAAGGAAAGTCCTGCTGCCTTGATGTTGACACAGTAGGGGGTTACAGCAGCAGTTTTTTAGGCTTTACTCAGCATATGGCTATTTAGGTTATCCCGGTTGTTCTATGCGGTCTGTGTCTAGTGTTGGCTTGAATAGGTCTTGTTGATGTTGTTATGTTTATCTTATTTATTTTTTGAAATATAATTGCTTGTAGATAGGTGACATGTCAGCTTTAGATTTTTTTTAATGCCACCAGACTTGGACAAAAGCACAAAAGGAAGCAAAGGCATTGTTCAGCCTGAGCCCCGATTACCATGCGCTAGCTGTATACAATTTAATCCGAAGCTCCATGCTTCCCTGACCTTTGATCGCGGCTTACCTCATTCGATCGATACATAAACGCAATTCGAAGAGAAAGATGTTTTAACACTTATTTTCACCTGAGTAAAGTTCACAAACAGTCTCAGAAGTTTTCAAAAGTTTTATGTCAATCATAAACTTAATTTGTTCCGTACAAGAGACTCACAGAGCGATCAAAAACGATCATATGGAAGATACAGTGGGGAAAATAAGTATTTGATCACCTACCAACCAGCAAGAATTCTCCAACATACTTTGCACTCATTACTTAACATAACTGCACCTGTTTGAACCCATTAGCTGTATAATAAAAGAAAGCAATTAGATATTGGGTGTAGGTTGCACCCAACAATGAGTCTAAAGTCTGTTAGGGCGACCCCGCCCTATTCAATAAAGATCAAGTGATTGTTAAAAAACGTTTTTTCTTTACATTTCTTTGGAATATTTTTAAAAATGGCAATTCATGTAGAATACACCAATTTTATAAATTTAAAACAATGAGACATCTTTGACAGTACTATGTTGATACATTTCAAATAACCAACAATAATCTTATACATACATCATGTTAGGACAACATAATACATTTAGCCTTTGTGAACATTATAATATACAACATGATTAATATCACTTGCGTACTAGTTTCGCCTGTAAAAAAGGCTTCTTCAGAACCAACTCATTTGTCAGAAATACATTTAATATGCATATGTCCTACAAGAAAAGGATAAAGAGAAATAAAAAACACCTGTCCACACACTCAATCAATCACCTCCTCACTATGGACAAGACCAAAGAGCTGTTTAAGGACAACAGGGACAAAAGTTTAGACCTGCAAAAGGCTGGGATGGGCTACAAGACCAGGGCAGGATTATGATGCGGGCACAAGGGGTGCATACCCCAGGGCCTCCAACACTTACCCTGCAAAGTGGGCCTCTACCAACCTTTGGGTTATGGTTTGGTCCAGGAGGTTTTTTAGTCTTTGGTTTGAGGGGCCACAGGGCCAAAAACAAGCTATCGTGGAAGTAGGGGCGGCTGGGCAACTTTTTTTTTTTTGCAAACCTGCAGCCAAAACCGCCACAGGGCAGGACAGGGTGACTAGAGCAGAAAAGCCGTCGCCAGCAACGCTACAGTGATGGGCGCGTGCAGAGCTGTCACTGCACATAAGCCACCAAGCACAGCCGCTGGCAGCTCAATGCAGGGAGCCAGCCGGGCGACTACACTACCCCCCACCCAGAATGGCAAAGCAGGAGTTCCCGAGCAGCAAACCCGCACAAGGATGGCACAAGGGACTCGATCTGACGTTCCAGTAAGTAGGCGGGTGCCAGACAACCACCAATCAGTTACTTGGCTGGACTATTATTTTAAGGGGGACAAAAATACTGTATCTGGGGCCTCAAATAGATTTTGTGTCCAGGGGCCTCCACCACACTTAATCCAGCCCTGTAAAGGACAATAGGCAAGCTGCTTGGTGAGAAGGCAACTGTTGGAGCAATTATTAGAATATAGAAGCAACACAGGATGGCTGCCACTCTTCCTCAGTCCGGGGCTCCATGCAAGATCTTGACTGGTGGGTTAGTGATGATTCTGAAAAAGGTCAGGAATCAGAACTACATGGGAGGACCTGGTCAATAACCTGAAGAGAGGGAAGGAGGTTGTTGGCCAAAAACCTGCAAAATTGGCAGTGTATCATATACTTATTTTCCCCACTGTAATGTAGCGGGCGCGTGCCTGGCCAATGGCACACGCTCTGAGGAGCGAGGGGGGTTCTTGGACCTAGGGTAGGGCGATTCAGGTTGGTGTGGCATGTGTGGGGTGGAGGTGCACTTGCTGATTCAGTCGTCGCTGGTCTTCATTGATGACAATCCTTGTAGCAAACAACAGGGTCTTTATTTGAGGGCTTCCATCATCAAACAGCATAATCCAGTACAGGCAATATCCATTGGTTACAGCAAATAGTCTTTACAGCTTTCAGTACAATCCACAGGTTTCCTTTTCATCACTGAGACTCACCTCCACTACATTAACACTTCCCCTCTTCAAGCTTAGAACTCAGGCTTAAGAACAGAACACTCTAGAAGGGTTGAGTTCTCCCTTATATAACCTCTGAATTGTTGCCTTACTCAACTATGTTGCCAGGCTCAACCAATGGCCGGGCAGGTAATTTTGCCAATGCCCCCTGACCGAGTCTCTATTTATCTATTTTAAGGGGTACGCTAGACTATTTAATATTAGCTAAGTTTATTCCGTAGGCAACACTGCCATCATGTGGATTCATGATGTAATGGCACCTAAGTTCTGTATTTAACTACTGTTATTAAAATTTCTATCACTATCAGGGCCTATCCCACTGAGAGGGCTCTAATGTTTCCTATGTGTAGTGTTGACCATGGTATCCACGCGTCACAGTAAGACTAATGGACTAATGAATGATAAGGGCACAGAGAGGATGATGCAATAAAGAGGGGGCCTTACAACCAGGAACCTGATGAAGTGTAAAGTTAGGGACATATTTTGCTCAAACAAAGTAGACAAAAATCTTTCACAACTCCGTAAACATGGATCTGGAAAAGGCACCTGTCCTGGAGGTGTAACAGTAAACAGATGAGGAATTTGAATTCACACCCTATTGTAAAAAATGAGGCTCTTTAGTTCCCATGCTGCCTTCCACTGTTCCTGGCTGAACCGATGCAGTAAGCTCAATGTCAGATCTTGAAATTTTAGACCTCCCTAAATGTTCTGCCAAGTACAAGACTAGGTTGGGCACCTGAACCAAGGCCTTCGCCATCTTGTAACTGAATGGCTGCCTGGGTAAAAGGCCCCTAGTTCAAGTTTACCCCTCCTATCCTCATTACTCCAAGCTCTGCTCCTGTCCCCTCACTGGTACTCAGACTTCTTCATCACCTTAGACCAGGACTCCCTCAATATGGAGCTTGGAATCTGAATGGCAGTCTGGGATGGAGGTCACCAGTTTAAGGAGAACCCTTCCTCTTATGTTTACTCTAATGTCTATCTCTTCCCACCCAGTCCTTGTATCTCTCATCATTTCAATGAGGAACTCTATTTACCATTATTCTTTTTCTACACTCTTCTATTATTTATTCTACTTATTATGTCCCCCGCCGTGATTTACATTCTATGTGGCGGGGATCGCTCCCGTCACACTTACTTTTATCTCTTTCAGTGCCCTCGCCACGGTATCTGCCTCATGCGGCAGGGAGCACTTTCACACTGGCACTGTAATGGACGAGACCCCTGTGTTGCGGAGAAACGCTGCCGCCGCTGTCGTTCCGACACTGCGATGGCTGTCCCCGTCCAGAGCTTAAGAGCAAGAGGCGATCCAGAGCACACTGAGGCGAGTACATTCCCAATTATGGTATTACTAGTTTATTTGTCTTACTATATAAATGATTGTAATGTTTGCCATGATAACTATGATTAAGGACTGGGCATCCGAAACGCGTTAGTGGCTACTGTACAAACCTATCCATACCAGGACTTTTTCTATTACTGATTTTAAGGTGGAATTTTACTATGGAGATGTTCTTAACCTATATGGATTAAAAGTGAAGTTTTATATTCCTTTCTATTGATATTTCTATCGATCGAGCACTCCAAATTTAGTGGTGAGCTGAAATAATATTTGTGTGTGACTCCTTATGATGTTATTGGTAATCACTTCTGGTATTGTAAGATTTTTTTTCACCCATCCCCGTGCTCAGAGTTTTCTTGACACAACAAATTCCTAGTATGTAATGTAATGGACTTTATGTAAGAGACCTATTGGTTATATGGACTATTCCGTTTATAATCATTGGATTCTTAATACGTTGGACCTTTAACTTGCTGAGGGTGTGCTGGTTATTTAATACATTTGGATGAACTGCGGCACCTCTGCTAACCTGGCCCCCACAAATTGTGTGGTAAGTGTGCAACTGTAACTTTGTAATTGATTAATGTATATATCTGGTGAAGAAATCAATCTGTTTTGGTTGTTGTTACGCAGTCTGCTTAAAAGTTTGTCCCTTCCAGGTACCCAAGGTGTGTCCCTTCAATGATCCATATGTAGGACCATTCTCAGCTAATCAACTGGCTGTGCGGATGTGCTCTGTGGGTGGGCGAGGCATTTGACGTTTACTGGCACCGGGCTTTCAAATGCAGTGCACATGGGCAGAAATGCTTGCAACAGGCTCTTCGGAGCAGGGCTGACCTTTCGGGTGTGTGGTCGCATAGAGTGCCCGTCTGGGCCAGTTTTTTTAAATTTTTTTACATTTTTAAATTTTGCAACCCCAGTTTTTTAGCTTTAGTTGGTGCTGCTGTGATGCTGTGAATATGAGACTCATGGCTTATTGGCGATGGGGGGGGGGGGGGGGAGGGCACACACAGAAGGCCTAGTTTTGGCAAGGGCGGAGGTTTGCCCATCCTGCAGTCTTGCACAGGGCATCATTATACCAAAGGCCGGCCCTGCTTCTGATTATCAGTTCTCAAGATGGTAAGATGGCACTGGAAGATCTACTAAGGATCCATCCGGCCACTCTCCTGTGCTCCTTGGATTCCTGGAGGAGAATTCCTTTGTTCTACTTCTGCCTGGCAACTGACCTCTGCTAATAGACCTCGGCTACAAATCTTGGCGCCTGCCTTTTGACCCTTGCCACAGAAAGCAACAACAAGCCTGGTCACCTTCCTTTTGACCATTTGCTAACTTGACCACCTACGAACCACGGCAGCCTGACATTGACCACCTGCTTTGGAAATTGACCGCCAACTTGGTTTACCACCACTCCACCTGCCAGGACCACTTGCTCCATCTGTCTAGGCTCTCTATTTCCTGGTTGCTCAACCTGGGGCTTTCCTTCAGTCAAGCCTGTCCTCCCTTTTACAGGAAGACAAGAGTTGCCATTATATTCCGTGGTCTTGGTCGGGTTTTTGGTTCTGGACAATAGCACCGTTGCCAGCTGCTCTAAAGCAGGCCCAGCATCATATTTACTTACCCAGATCCACAATATCTTCAAGATATGAGTGTGAGTCATAAAATGTGCGATTCTGGTGGCATTAAGGCTGCCTGAGGAAGCTTTTCTGGAGTAAAGCGCTACCGTTACATATCAGGCATAGAGACATTTTGCTTTGATAAACCCATGATCATAATAGAAGAAATGAGCCAGCCAAAAATATATCCCAAATAACGCTTTATTCCATAACAAAATCCACATGGGGGATGGGTGGTGTTGCAGAGCCATGTCATCTCGCTCATGGTGTGTATTAACCAATTACATTTATCTCAATTGTGCGGGATACCAGTCTCTCAACGTGATTTAAAGCACTTCATTACTTTTGAATGTATGTCATGAGTAAGGATCGGCGGGTCTGAAACGCATCGGCGGGTCCGAAACGCATAGACATTTCTGGATTTTTTGTCTGAGAGATACCTTTTCACTAGCATTGTTATGGATTTCATTATGGAATAAAGCGTTGAGTATACGTCAAGCAACATGTTTCAGGGATTCTGCTCTTATTCATTCTGACCTTTATCAGCTACAAGTGCTATTCTTACTGAACTTTAGCTGGCAATGATCATGGGTTTAAAACAGGAAAAGTCAGCTCTACCTTAATATATGGGTCTTGATCCTGAGTAAAGATATAATCCGGCAATGGCTGTGAGCGCTACACTCCACATCCAGACAGCCAAAAATATATCTAAAATTTATCCAACACTTTAATCCATAACAAAATCCATATGGGGTGGAGCTGCAGAGCCATGTCACCTTGCTCATGGCCTTTCCTGGCTTGGAGCATTCAGGGTTTGCCTGCGGCACATGGCGCTTCTGAGAGGGGTCTTGCTGAGCCCTGCTTCACCAAAGGATTGACAGTTAGATCTAATTATTGTGTGAGTAGTTGTTTCCCAATGATTAAAAAGTGTGTATTAACCAAAGACATTTTTCTCAATTGTGCGGGATACCAGTCTCCATGCGATTTAAAGCACTTCATTACTTTCAAATGTATGTCATGAGTAAGACCGGCAGGTCCGAAGTGCGTAGACGTGTCTGGATCTGGTCTGAGATTTGGTTTTTCACTAGCATTTTTTATGGATTCCGTTATGGAAAAAACTTTGGATGGATTTTAGATATATTTTGACTGGCTCATTTCTTCTATGGTGGATGTGGAGTGGAGCGCTCACAGCCATTGACGGATTATATCTTTACTCATGATCAAGACCCATATATTAAGGTAGAGCTGACTTTTCCTGTTTTAAACTCATGATCATTGCCAGCTAAAGTTCAGTAAGAATAGCACTCATATCTGATAAAGGTCAGAATGAATAAGGGCAGCATCCCGAAACGTGTTGCTTTACGTACATTCCAGTTTCCTAATGGGGTGTAAGCAGACTATATTTGTAGACCCATATATTAAGGTAGAGTTGACTTTTCCTGTTGTAAACCCATGTTCATTGCCAGCTAAAGTTCAGTAACAATAGCACTCATAGCTGATAAAGATCAGAATGAATAGGGGCAGCATGCCGAAACGTGTTGCTTGCCGTACAGTTTTAGTTTCCTAATGGGATATAAGCAGACCATATTCATACATTATTGGACTTTGTCATTGTTTTTTAAGATATCCAAGTAAATGTTATGTTTTAAAGAGTTCCTAGCAACTCGTTTCCTTGTTCTATCTAAAAGGTCACCTTGATCTTGGCTTGCATTCCAGCGTGTAACTCCTTGATGTTGAAAGCCAGAAGTGTGGAACCCAACTTTGAGGCTACTACACTAGGTTGCCCCCTAGGACTGGAAGCAGTCCACCAAAGTTGGCCTGCAATGATATGTTTAGAACCTAGACACATTGGGGGTCATGCTAAAAAAAAACAGCACATACTCACATTGGCTGTTGATGTCCAGCATATACTCATATTTGAGTGATTTTTTTTTTCTTGGTGTGGGCACACTTGCTATTTCTTAAAACTAAACCTATGAAGCCATCCCTGGTCTTGTTACATTAATATACATATTTTTCAGCCATTTTAAATATAAGAGATAGTAGGTACTCGATTCCTTGTACTAGCTAAAAGGTCACCATGATCTTGGCCTGCATTTCAGCGTGTAACTCTATGATGTTGAAAGTCAGAGGTGCGGAACCCAACTTTGAGGCTGCTACACTAGGTTGCCCCCTAGGACTGGAAGCAGTCCACCAAAGTTGGCCTTCCCTTTACGTCTATTGTCGAATCAAATTGCATGCATTTGTCACTGTAGGAATTCAAAGCATCCCTTCACCTCCCTCTTTTGCACCTCTCATGTTTCTCCTGTGTGGTGCCAGGCAATTAATTGGATGGCCATGACTTCTCAGCTTCTCAACATTACAGGAGTCAAGAGGAACCAGCCTTCTCGGTTAATCACCGCCAAGGTTAAAGAGAAACATCCCAGGGAGTCCGAGTCAATGAAACAGTGATCTCCCCGGCGGGGAGAGTTCAAACACATCAGAGTGTTCATTACACGCAATGATATGTTTAGAGCCTAGACACATTGGGGGTCATGCTAAATATGCAGCACATACTCACATTGGCTGTTGATGTCCAGCACATACTCATATTTGAGTGATGGTTTTTTTTTCTTGGTGTGGGCAAACTTGATGTTTCTTAAAACCAAACCTGTGAATGCCATCCCTGGTCTTGTTACATGAATATACATATTTTTCCTTAATCTTAAATATAAGAGATAGTTGGTACTCGATTCCTTGTAATAGCTAAAAGGTCATCTTGATCTTGGCTTGCATTCCAGCGTGTAACTCTTCTCAACAATACAGGAGTCAAGAAGGAGCCAGCCTTCTCGGTTAATCACCATCAAGGTTAAAGAGAAACATCCCAGGGAGTCCATGTCAGTGAAATGGTGATCTCCCCGGCGGGGAGAGTACAAACACATCATGCAATGGCCTCGATTCAATAAAGGTAGAAAAAAATTCTCATGGTAGTAAAAAATTCAATTCATGAGAAAAAAGCCTGAGAATGTCACTGTTACTGAATCACTAGATAAAAAAACAATGAAAGTCAATGGCAGCTTTTAGTACAGTGTAGAAAGGAGTAAACAGTTCTCTACTTTTCTTAGGAGTAAAAATTACCATTGACTTTCATTGTTTTCTTAGCTGGTGATTCAACAACAGTGACATTCTCAGCCATTTTTTCTCATGAATCGCATCTTTGAATACCATGAGAATTTTTTCTCCCTTTATTGAAAAGCTTCACGGCTACAACCAAGGAAAAGGTAGACTTCTGGCAAGCAGTGAGGGCTGGACGGAGCTCCAGATGTAGGGCACAGCATGGGTATAAGGTTCAGGAAGACAAAACAGAGTTCAGGGGTTGGCAAAGACAGATAACAAATACACATTACAGGGCTGGCGGCAGACAGGCAAAGTCTATTAAACAATCTGTGTTCATGGGTTGGCAGCAAAAAAGCAAAGTCCAATAAACAATCCGAAGTTCTAACCGTGTAATCCCAGTGAGGGTTAATCCAGTAGCTGATCCTGAAGCAGGTCAGGTCAATTCAGTATAACAGTCAGGAGTTGCAGGAAACAGGAATCACAGATTCCAGGAACTGAGCTGATAACACAGCAATGAATACAGGCCAGCTGTCCGTTTAAATAGTGTTGTCAATAAAGCTGGGCCGGACAGTTCAGGGCAAGAGTGAAATCACTTCCTGTACACAGGCCAAAGATAACCCGGAAGTAAAAAGCAAGCTCAAAAGCTTACGCTCTAGGCTTCATGCAGTTGCAGTGAGCCAAACAACAGGTGGCGCTGTTGAGCAGTGCAATGGATGAATAGCCAAGTCTAGTACAAACCCCTCCTGCAGCTCTGTGCAGAGATCAATGGAGCACACCCAAGAAGAGCAAGAAAGGGAAGAGACTGACACAATGATATGTGTAGAACCTAGACACATTGGGGGTCATGCTAAAAACCCAGCCCACACTCACATTGGCTGTTGATGTCCAGCTCATATTTGATGTTTTTTCTCTGGGTGTGGGCACACTTGCTGTTTCTTAAAACCAAACCTGTGAATGCCATCCCTGGTCTTGTTACATTAAGATACATATTTGATTCCTTGTACTAGCTAAAAGGTAACCTTGATCTTGGCTTGCATTCCAGCGTGTGATGTTGAAACCCAGAAGGGCGGTGCCCAACTTTGAGGCTACTACACTAGGTTGCCCCTAGGAGTGGAAGCAGTCCACCAAAAGCCTTCTCTTTACGTCTATTGTCAAATCAAATTGCCTGCATGTGTCACTGTAAGAATTCAAAGCATAACTACACTCCTCTGCTTCGCCTCCCTCTGTTACACCTTACTTATATTTGAGTGATGTTTTTTTCTTTGGTGTTGGCCTACTTTCTGTTTCTTAAAACCAAACCGGTGAATGTCATCCCTGGTAATATACATATTTTTCAGTCATTTTAAATATAAGGAATAGTTGGTAGAGGAAGGTCTCTTGTAATGGAAAATTGGTACAGTGAGCTTGGACCAAGAGGTCACATGCCAGTCCCAACCATGGATTCAGACCTTGTGACAGATGGACTCACCGCTCAACTGGGTGGTTCCATGAAGGCCCAAGGGTAGGTGACCAAGAAGTGGGTTTTGCTGAATCTGTGGTCAATGGACAGACCAGGACTGGAACACCAGAGGAAGCAGAGTAGAAACAACGCAAACTGAGGACATGAATAGGCAGAGCAGGATCAGTAGTCGTAGAACAGGCCGAGGTTGTAATGAAGATCATGATCGTAGTCGGGACCAAGCCAGGTTGTACATAGGCAGGGCTGGATTAAGTGTGGAGGAGGCCCCTGAGCACAAAATCTGGTGGAGGCCCCAGATACAGGATTTATTTCCCCTTCAAAATAATAGTCCAGCCAAGTAACTGATTGGTGGTTGTCTGGCACCCGTCTACTTACTGCAACATCAGATCGAGTCCCTTGTGCCACCCTTGTGCGGGTACGTGCTTCTCGGGAACTCCTGCTTTGCCATTCTGGGCGGGGGGGTAGTGTAGTGTAGGTCCCTAAATTGAGCTGCCAGCTGCTGTGTTTTGCTATGCGCTATGCACACCTTGCAGATCTTCAAGAAAAACAACCCTTTACATTTGTAATACCACTCAGAAACTATATATTATATATATATAGGACCCTGACGAAGCCCCGGTGGGCGGGGCGAAATGCGCATCGGAAGTGGGAGGCCCCACCTTGCCTCGCATCCCTCCACCACGTGTGCCAAGTGAGCAGCCGACTACCTGCATGTGTGTGAGCGCTCGGAGAAGGAAGAAAACACATACTTATCTGCCGGCAGATGTTCCTCTTGCATATGGCCATGCTAAGCATATTGTTGTGATGGAAATTATACTGTGGGATTCGAGACAATCAGGCAACAGTGTATGACCTAAGAGCTGTTTTGTTTGAGCTCACTACTTGTCTAAGAGCTGCGCTGGTGCAACCCCTGTATCTGTTATGTGGGACATGACATTCTAGTCAGACATTATGTGTGTACATATGCTGCGCAACACATGCACCTTATGATGGGACAATTTACCTGCTTGATGATCTCGCGGAGTGGCGTGGTATAGCTGCGTCATATTAGAGGATTGGCTACAGGCATCAGAGTGACAGTGCAGCCTGCGGTGGCTATAACAGTATCATGCCGTTGGCGGGCTTCCAAGATAGAATAAGAGCAGTGTGGCTAATGGAGCATTGGATCAGCTGCATAGGAATTATGACCACAGCACACGTTTGATGATTAGTGACTCTCAATATGGCGCCCAACACTATGAAGAAGCATGTTAATTAATGCAAAGTGTATGGTCCTTGGCACACAGGGAATGTGTGGAAGTGGATGAGATTGGTGGCGATGGTGCATGTGTATGGGGGGGCCCCCGATTTTTAACATCACAACGTTGTGTATTTTTTTACTTTTTTTGGTGTACTTTATTGGTGCTTGCCGGGTGTGTGCAATAACTTGAATAAAGATGTTGTTCATCATTTTCTAAATGGTCCCCTTGGGTAGTTATATAGTATCAGCCATAGTGCCAGTCTCACAAGTCTGTGTGTTCATTGTTACTATATATTCTCTGGAAGCAGTCACATCAAGCTTTCTAGGTGTATCAGGCTTGTTGATGCGGGCACAGTTTTCTAGAATAAATCCCTCGATTAATCTTTTGGTTGCACAGGGTTTCTCTAAAAAAATGAATAAATTAGCAGAAGCAAAGCCAAATTTTCCTAAAAAGCAATATGCAAAACAGAAAAAAAACGTTGAGTCTGAAAAAGGAACATCCCCCGAACAGAACAATACCCAACATGCATAGGTACTGTCAAGAGTTGCCAAACACCCGAAAGTAAAGCATGCTTGTACGGGTAATTTTACTTGAAAATTTCAGCTGCACGCTTTCAAGTGCACACCTTGAGCTTTTTCAACTAAAACAGCCCTCTACATTTGGAATACCCCCCACAAACTATATATGTCCTGAAATCACTCATGTCACGCTTTCTAGGTGTACCCAGCTTATTGTAGTGGGCACATCTTTCTGGAAGTAATCCCTCGAAGAATTCTTTGGTTTCACAGGGTTTCCCTAAAAAAATGTATAAAAAAGCCAAATGAAAAACACGTCCTAAAATATCAATATGCAAACAAGAAAAAGCAAGCTAAATCTGAAAGTGCAAAGTCCCTTGAACAGAACAATACCCAACATGCATAGCTACTTTTAACTGCCACCCTACTTGTCACCCTCTGTTGGCGGATTATTTTTTCACCATTTTTCTATGTAAAAAAAAATATGTTTTTCAAAAATTGTCTTGTTTATTTTAAATAAAAAAATGTATTTTATTCCAGAAAATAATGTATGTGAAAGCCCTATTTCTCCCGATTACAACGGTACCACATATGCATCGGTAGCCCCTGTTCCTGCCCAGGAGACCCCCCAAACTGAAAAGAGCACTTTATAACATTTACAAATAAAATACAACTATTATCCATAATATAAAGGGTTAAAAAAATGTAAGGGTTAAAAACCCCTAAAAATGTAAATGGCTTGGCACAGAAGCGTGCACGGCTGCAGGAATGCTGGGGATGCAGTGGTGGCCTGAGAACATAGCAAGGGGCCTGGGACAGGTAATGGGGCTTGCGGGCGATCTGGGGGGCTCACACAGTGGGGCATGCTGAATCAGCATGCCTCGAGGGTACCATATGGGATGATTGATCCACTTTAAAAATATTTTTTTTAATTTTATGGTGAAAAATAAACAGCTTTTGGTGGTGATATAACCCCAGTCCCCAATACTACAGGCTAATACATATGCCACAAATGCACCTAACAGTTGTGTGTGTTCATATCTGTTAAACTTATCTGGGGAGCGACAGGCTCTTTTCACTATTAAGATACTAGTCAATGTATTTGTCCAAATCGATTCGGATTCAGGATTAATCTCTCAGTTCGATTCAGACGGATCAAAACAAAATGAATCACAGGAACATTTATTCATCTCCAGTTGTGCATCTCTAGTTTAGAACATTTTATAATTCTAGTTAAGTTCTTCTTTAGCCTTTTGAAACTTTTAGAGTAGTTTTCATGGTGAATTTTATGTCCTATTTTTCATTTTTTTCCATATAATTGAGGTTTGAAAAACCTAAAGCAGTCTGTAATTTAGAGAGATGAAGTAGAATTCATATTTTTGGGATGAGATACGTGCAACTTTAAGACATCTAATCATGTAACTGTGACTCAGAAACACATTCACTGCTTTGTTCGCTCCGGTAATCATCTGTGTGTTTCTTGAAGATGTTTTCTAGTTATTTTTCAATTCAGATTTCAGATTTAGACTTTTTTTTCACCAGGTACGTCCAATACATATGAAGATGATGAAGAAAAGGTTGCTCACCCTAGTGATGTCAGACAAGGGCTTCTCAAGCCTCAAACAACTGAAAACATTGTTATAAATCTAGAAAATCAACGTGGAGGCTGATTCATTACTAGCGCCATCGGCAGATGAACGTCTGTATAGCGGCGCTATATGTCTCTGTGCCACTAGTTGGATGTGTCTGGCTGTGTAAATTTAAAGCTAATCCTTGGCATTGCACCCTTAGTGTTTTTAAGGGCCTTGGATGGCACAGAGACATAAAGAGATGATTTGCATAGCTCTGCCTACTGCAAGGACTGATGGGTAATACTATCTGTCCTTGTGTTGGGTAAAGCTCCTCTCTTCCTTTACCTAAGTAGAGGTTTTTTATGTCTCTTTAGCCCCCCTATATTAAGCCTAACATGGGTCACTCCACATACTGGCTTGTGACTCTATCTTTTAAGGGAAAAAGTTGGGGAGGTGAACTGACTTCATTTTGGACGTTGTCCAATTTTTTTTCCTCCATATTAACTTTCTTTTTTAAAATAACGCACAATTTTTTAGTTTGTTTTTCACTTGACAAACATGTCGTCTTTAACCTAGTTAGGTATCCACGATGATAATATTTTTAGCCGCCCTCACTCGTAAGCCCTCTGAACTGCTACTGGCTGTTTTGGAACTCTGAACTCGTTTTCGGGGGGTATACAAGCGCCCGAGGTGAGAGCACAATTCACCCCAAAGCAAGATGCCGAGATTCCTCGAGGAACAAACTGAATTTAGAAAACAGTAAACCAACTGTAAAATGATTAAAATGGGATATAAAGAATATTAATTTGAAACGATTTGGCTAAAGGGGGCCTCTGACGTTTTTGTTTAGTAACACAATGTTCCGCAGATGTTGGGTGGGCTTCCAATGCTATCTGGGGACATTTGGGTGCTTACGTTTCTCTGTACTGTAGAGGCTAGAACTAGTGATTGGCCATAGCAGGATCTGTCTCTTTCAGAAGCCCTTCAGCTGAATAATCCACAGGAGCCAGAATACAATTACTCTGCCTCCCACTACCCCTGTGAACTGGTATAGGGGCCCCTTGGACCCCTGAAGAGAGGACGCTTGGGAGGATGGAAGGAGGAAGATGCCAAAAGGTGAGTTCTTTTTTTTTTTTAACAGTTTGTGAACAGGAAAGGGATCCGAGGAACCCCTAGACTAGTTCACGTGGTCCCTGTTCCCTTCACCAGATCTGGTCTTTAGGAGACTTGCCTTGAGAGCAAGGATGCTGGTTCGTGACTTTCTCCATCGGTTACTCTTCAGGGAGCCAAAGCCTTCATGTCTGGTGTGAAGTTTTTTGTACCGCAGCAAAGCTTCTTGATATTTCCCCTAAAGACATATCAATGTGAATCCTGGAGCCTTAGTATTGTTATTGCCCAGGTGAGACCTCCAGAAATGAAGGATGGGCGGACGTGTGTCCCTGAAGAGGAAACATCGGAGGTGATCAAAGACAAGCGTCCTGCTAGCAAATCAGAAAATGCCAAGAAGACACTGAAAATCTCCAAGCGAGCGGCTTGAGCAAGATGGAGAGATGTTATCAAGCAACGGCCAGATCAGGAGGAAAAGCAGGTGACCTGCACAGAAGAGCATAAGGATTAGCATGCCGCCATGGCCTGAGGCCTCTCAATCATGAGAATACAAATTAATGACTTCTGGGTAAATGTGGCAAAAAAGATATACATATATATATTACATATAGCGTAACATAAGTTTTACCTCTATTGAGGTCTGGGCTGATATCAGAATGTTCTCATTTTGCCTTTGCATGGTCATACCAAATTCAAGATGTTCCTCTTCCAAGGAAGACCCAACCAAACAGCAGAGTAATCCTTGAACTGTACACATGCATGGTTGTCCAGCATTGTTCGCATATCCCTTTCTTCAGACATGCTCAGATGTCTTCACCCTCAAGAGGGCATGTGCATGCAAGCGTACCCAAGATAAATATTATATATATTGGCATTGACAATGTTCATCCACATAATTGCTTCTTGATGTTCAGCCTTCCCCAGTATTCCAGTGTGTTTCCTGTACATCAGTGAATTCTTGCTTTGACCCGGCTTCCTCATCTACTCTTTGGATTCTCCCTTTGTATTGTTTTCCCTTTATGACCTAAGACTGTCTGACTACACTGATCTTCTGTAAGGACCTTTGGTTTGATCTTTGTTCTGAACCACAGCTGCCTGCCTCAACCTCTGGTCTGTTTACCTGTTTTGAACTTTATCTTCTAAACTCTTGACCTTGGCTTGGATACCAGTTTTTTATTCTTTAGCGCAGTGGTTCTCAACCTTTCTAATGCCGTGACCCCGCAACACAGTTCCTCATGTTGCCGTGAGCCCGCAATACAGTTCCTCATGTTGCAGTGACCCCAAACCAAAAAATAATTTTGGTGGCTACTTCAACTCTGTAATTTTGCTACAGTTATGATTCGGAATGTAAATACCTGATATGCATTATGTATTCTCATTGCTACAAATCAAACATAATTTAAACATAGCGATTAATCACAAAAACAATATCTAATTATATGTTGAGAAATATTTATTACTAATTCCAATAAATAACATTTCACCATGGCATAGCATGTGTCGGAAACTGTCATTTCTCCGCCTCTTATTGAAATTAATAGGAGGCCGCGGCGGATTGTGTGGTAAATCGAGATTCTCGGGAGCTCTCTTCCACAAAATCTGCCGCACTCACAATGAAATCAATAGGAGGCGGATTCAATGCCGGAAACGCTGATTTCAGCAGTTTCCTCATTCAGAATATGGGAAAATAGTGGGAGAAATGGGAGATAATTATACATTGGGGAACAGTGTGAACTACATCTTATTGTGGTCTCTTATAGTATAAGACCGATGTAGTTCACACTGTGTAAATGTTTGGTGCTTTGTGTAAGTGTAAGCTGCTTTGTGTTCTGTGTAATGATTACACACAAAGCACCTTACACTTACACAGTATTGTGTGTATGGTGTGTGTATTGTTTTTACATTAACCTTTTTTATACCAGCAGGCTGTCTCGCAGGGTCTCTTGCCTCTCCGCCTCCTAGCCTTCTGTCCTCCGGCGCTTCCTGCGTCCACCCACTAATGATGTCAGCAAGCGCCAGACACACGTAATGCGCTGCTATGGACTGTGGAGCGTTCTACCCGCTTCCCACGCCCCTTAGACCCCGGACGGATGATGCAATCACGTCTGCGCATGTGCGCAGGCATTCAGTTTGGAACGCGCATCCATAACGGCGTGCATTCCAGCTGAATAGCGCTGCTGCAGACGATAGTGCGACTTCTCAGCGGCTAAAGCCATCGGAAATATGTATTTTCCGATGGCTTTAGGCGACCCCTGTGTTTTGGTCATTCGAACCCCGCCGGGGTCCCGACCCACAGGTTGAGAACTGCTGCTTTAGCGGTACTCACCCATCTCCAGCCTCAGCAGCCAGGTGACATTTGGAGCCCTGAGTTTGGCACTTCATGTAGCTGAGCTGGGCACCTCCTGCAAAACACCTGGTGACAGTCTAACAACCAAATATTATTATTATTATTATTATTATTGTTTATTTATATAGCGCCATCATCTTCTGTAGCGCTTTACAAAGTAGTAATTACAGACAGGGTAGAAACATACGGTACATATACTATTATACTATTTATAATATATATATATATATATATATATATATATAGATATATATATATATATATATATATATATATATATATATATTAGTATAATATATACTATTTCAAATGCAGTTTTACAGAGTTGACAATGGATATTCTGAGTACAAGATACAATAGGAGAGAGCCCGGCCCTATGAGCTTACAGTCTAAAGGAAGAGGGGTGAAGACGAGGGGGAAGGATCACAAACAGTCAGTATTGAGCTTTGTGGCATCTGCTCTTTAGAAGATTGGTTAGGCCAGATTATATGCTTGTCTGAATAAGTGAGTTTTAAGGGCGCCTTTGAAGGTTTTGAGGGTTGTGGAGTGGTGGACGGGGTGCGGGAGGGCATTCCAGAAGATTGAAGATGCACGTGAGAAGTCCTGGAGGCGGGCTTGAGAGGAGGTGACCAGGGTGGAGGACAGGAGAAGGTCGGCAGAAGAGCGGAGGCTGCGTCTAGGTTGATACTGTTGGATTAGAGATGAGATGTAGGGAGGGGCCTGGTTGGAGAGAGCTTTGTAGGCGAGAGTTAGAGTTTTGAACAGGATTCGCTGTGGGACTGGCAGCCAGTGTAGGGATTGGCAGAGAGGAGCAGAGCTGGAGGAGCAAGAGGAGAGATGGATGAGGCGAGCAGCAGAGTTCAGGATAGATTGGAGGGGTGCCAGTCTGTTAGTTGGTAGGCCACAAAGAAGGATGTTGCAGTAATCCAGACGGGATATGACCAGGGCGTGCACTAGCATTTTAGTGGTGTCAGGTGAGAGGAAAGGACGGATGCGGGAGATGTTTTTAAGTTGGAGGCGACAGGAGTTGGCCAGGGAGTGAATATGTGGTTTGAAAGAGAGGCTCCCAGGCACCGAGCTTGGGGAGTTGCTGTTATTGTGTAATTGTTGACAGAAATAGACGTGTTAGAGAGGGGAGGGGAGTTAGAGGGTGGGAAAATGACCAGTTCTGTCTTGTCCATGTTTAGCTTGATGATGTAGCGAGATGACATGAATGAAGAAATAGCTAAGAGGCAGTTGGGGAGGCGAGATAGGAGAGAGGAGAGATTGGGGCCTGAGAGATATATCTGAGTGTCATCCGCATAGAAGTGGTATTGGAAGCCTAATGAAGTTATAAGTTTGCCAAGGCCATGGGTGTAGACTGAGAAAAGTAGGGGGCCTAGGACAGAACCTTGCGGCACACCAACAGAAAGGGAACGTGAGGATGAGACCGTGTTAGAATAGAATACACTGAATGATCTATCAGAGAGGTAAGAGTTGAGCCAAGAGAGCGCAAGACCTTGAACCCCGAGAGAGGAGAGAATATCAAGAAGCAGAGAGAGGTCGACAGTATCAAAGGCTGAGGAGAGGTCAAGAAGGATGAGGATGGAGTAGTGACCTTTGCTTTTGGCAGTGAGCAGATCATTGGTGACTTTGGTGAGGGCAGTTTCAGTGGAGTGGTTACGGCGGAATCCTGATTGTAAGGGGTCAAATAAGTTGTTGGTGGATAAGTATTGCGACAGTTCTGAGTGGACATGTTGTTCAAGAAGTTTGGAGGAGAAAGGGAGGAGTGAGATAGGGCGATAGCTGGAGAGGGCAGAGGGGTCGAGAGAGGGTTTCTTGAGTATCGGAGTAATAACTGCATGTTTGTAGGAAGAAGGAAAGGTGCCAGTGGAGAGAGAAAGGTTGAATATGCAGGTTAAGGCTGGAGTGAGGGATGGAGACAGTTGAGGAATAAGGTGGGAAACCAAATAGGCAAAATTCAAGTCCAATTCAACTACAACCCATTACCAGAGAATAGCAAACAGTCCTCAAAATTATAACATTCAAAAAACAACAACCTTAAAGAAATACATACAAAAATAAATTAAAAATATACATTTTTCACAGGTGTCAGACTCAGAGGCCAATTTGGGGGTAGCACCGGCTCAAATGCCCTGCACAAAATAGGCTAGGAAATGTACTCAAAATAATAGCAAAAAAAATAGATATTTCATTAACTGAATGAGTAAGGGGGTGGGAGTCCATTTCTAAAGCTAACTGTCCATTTCATTGCCCTTCCATGAACAGGTGGATCACATATTGACAGACAGCTAGGGACAATAGAACCTCTGCTAATTGAACTTTTCAGGCCACTTCCAGGGACAGACTACTCGTATACTAAGGGAGAGAAGAAAAATATCTGCTAATTGTCCTTTACAGGCCACTTCCAGGGACAGGTGGCTGATATACTGAGTGGGACAGGCCACTTCCAAGGACAGGTGGCTGATATACTGAGGAGCACAGGCAAAAGTCAGTAACCTTTAAAATGAAGAAATCAGCAAATAAGAGACAGGGACAGGGTGCTGCTACTGCTGGTGATGGAGCTGGTGCTGGAGGAAGAGGACGTGTTACATCTGTGCCCGCTACACCTTCCTCTGGTGCCAGCAGATGCCTGGCTTGCAGCGTATTCTTGTAGGCCCCATACCACTGCCAGAAAGGTGAGGCCAGACCAAGTTGAGGCACTCAGTGCTTCAAGTTCTAGTTCACCTGCAAAGCAAACAAAAAAAACCTTAATAGTATTATTGTATTCCGTGGCGCTCTACAAACTAAAAATTGCAGGAGGGTGGGACATTGGATAATCTTCACCACGTCCATGGCCAGGAGTCTGCAAATCAAACAGAAAACCATTGTTAGTAATAGTATATGCCTCCACTCGTTGCCTCCTGTTCCGCTTCCTTCTTTCCTGGCTCCTCACCCAGCCATGGGATCCAGGAGCAGACACATGAGTGGTTGAACCTGAAGCCTGACAAGGTGGCGTGCAACAACGGGGTGAACATAGTTGCAGCTTTGGGCCGAGCTGGGTTGAGGCACATCCATTGGCTGGCGCATGTGCTCAATAGTGGAGTTCCAGCTCCAAAATGCCAGGGTGAGTTGAGGTGCAGCACTTCACAACTTATGAGTGGGCCTCCATGAGGGACATTTGTGCTGTGCTGCTTTGCTATAAGCACTAACATCCCCATCCTTTGTCTTCTAGAAAAAAACACCTCAGGACATGATGAAGAATGTAATATTGCCACACGAGGAAGCAGAGGATGAAGAAGAAGGCACATTTATACAGATGTCAGGCCACTCCACACGTGGCATAGAGGGTGGGTTGCCGGGCCTACAGCGTCCAGCCTAGGGACAGTTTTGTAGACTTCAAATGAGGTATTTTCCTCACAGCAGGTTGGCACCCAGCACATCTCACCGGAGACAGCTTCTCCTTGCCTCAGAGCAGTCTGGCTTACATGAGCCACTACATGCTCTAGTGCCTGCAGACTGACCACAGACTTACCTGCATAGTCAACAGTGCCAATTACTGGGTGGCCACCCTGCTTGATCCCCACTATAAAGATAACATCACATCCTTGATTCCACCACTGAAATGTGATGGAAAAATTAGAGAGTACAAACGCTACCTGGCGGAGGCACTACTGCCCAGAGTTCCTATGTGACATTCAGGGCTCATTGGTGGCACAAGGCCGAGGAGGAGGTCTCGGGTCATTTGCATGTTTTGCCACCAGTCACTAAAGCTAGGGAATTTTGTGCACGACGTCCATCATCAGGGACCTGCATAGCAAACCAAAAAACATTATAAGTAGGGATGAGCGAATCGGTTCTAACGAACCTGAATTCGCTCCGAATTTCAGTGAAAAGTCGAGCATATAGTCAATACAGGAAATCAAATCCAAAAATGACCGCTAAGTGGCGCTTGTAGAAAAGATCAGCAGTCAGTGTAATAACACACACTTGTATAAAGCAGGAATTAATGAGAGGGATCACCAGAAATCATTCAAAAGATACAAATAGTGGCTTTGCAATGTTAGGAATGTGTGAGTACCACATGATTGTTAGGGCGAGCGCTGCGCGCCCATCTCGCAGCACTTCACCTACCTCCATGGCTGCTCCCTGCCGTCTCCCTTCCCCCCATGCTTCCTCCTCGCATGGTCAGGTGTGCGCACTTCCCCGTCCACAAGAGGGAGTGTGCATCGGATTCCTGAGATTTAAAGGGCCTGTACACCACTGATCCTGCATCCACTTCCCCTATTTAAAGGGGCACTTCCTTTCCATCAGTGCCGGATCTTGGTCTTTCCATGCCAGTTGTAAATCAGTTGCTTTTGGATTTCTCACCCGTGTACCGACCTCTGCCTGTCCCTGACTCTGAACCTTTGCTGCCTGCCCCGACTTTGGCTACTCACCTTTACCACAAACCTGTGCTGCCTGCCCTGACCTCTGCCTGTACTCACTACGTCTTTTGCCTGCCCCTGTGCACCACGCTGAACCTCGGCTGACTGTGGAACTGGGCTGCTGTTGGGGGGTAGCGACCTGGGGGTCACTCGTAGTGTCACATGTATTATTACAGGCAGGTCAGTGTATAGCGCCTCTAACAGCGTCATGTAGCGTCACATGTATTATTACAGGCAGCTCAGTGTATAGCGCCTCTAACAGCGTCATGTAGTGTCACATGTATTATTACAGGCGGGTCAGTGTATAGCGCCTCTAACAGCGTCATGTAGTGTCACATGTATTATTACAGGCAGCTCAGTGTATAGCGCCTCTAACAGCGTCATGTAGTGTCACATGTATTATTACAGGCAGCTCAGTGTATAGCACCTCTAACAGCGCCATGTAGTGTCACATGTATTATTACAGGCAGGTCAGTGTATAGCACCTCTAACAGCGTCATGTAGCGTCACATGTATTATTACAGGCAGGTCAGTGTATAGTGCCTCTAACAGCGCCATGTAGCGTCACATGTATTATTACAGGCAGGTCAGTGTATAGCATCTCTAACAGCGCCATGTAGTGTCCCATGTATTATTACAGGCAGGTCAGTGTATAGCGCCTCTAACAGCGCCATGTAGCGTCACATGTATTATTACAGGCAGGTCAGTGTATAGCGCCTCTAACAGCGCCATGTAGTGTCACATGTATTATTACAGGCAGGTCAGTGTATAGCGCCTCTAACAGCGCCATGTAGCGTCACATGTATTATTACAGACAGGTCAGTGTATAGCGCCTCTAACAGCGTTATGTAGTGTCACATGTATTATTACAGGCGGCTCAGTGTATAGCGCCTCTAACAGCGTCATGTAGCGTCACATGTATTATTACAGGCAGGTCAGTGTATAGCGCCTCTAACAGCGCCATGTAGTGTCACATGTATTATTACAGGCAGGTCAGTGTATAGCGCCTCTAACAGCGCCATGTAGTGTCACATGTATTATTACAGGCAGGTCAGTGTATAGCACCTCTAACAGCGCCATGTAGCGTCACATGTATTATTACAGGCAGGTCAGTGTATAGCGCCTCTAACAGCGTCATGTAGTGTCACATGTATTATTACAGGCAGGTCAGTGTATAGCGCCTCTAACAGCGCCATGTAGTGTCACATGTATTATTACAGGCAGGTCAGTGTATAGCACCTCTAACAGCGTCATGTAGTGTCACATGTATTATTACAGGCAGGTCAGTGTATAGCGCCTCTAACAGCGCCATGTAGTGTCACATGTATTATTACAGGCAGGTCAGTGTATAGCGCCTCTAACAGCGTCATGTAGTGTCACATGTATTATTACAGGCAGGTCAGTGTATAGCGCCTCTAACAGCGCCATGTAGCGTCACATGTATTATTACAGGCAGGTCAGTGTATAGCACCTCTAACAGCGTCATGTAGTGTCACATGTATTATTACAGGCAGGTCAGTGTATAGCGCCTCTAACAGCGCCATGTAGTGTCACATGTATTATTACAGGCAGGTCAGTGTATAGCGCCTCTAACAGCGTCATGTAGTGTCACATGTATTATTACAGGCAGGTCAGTGTATAGCGCCTCTAACAGCGTCATGTAGCGTCACATGTATTATTACAAGCAGCTCAGTGTATAGCGCCTCTAACAGCGTCATGTAGCGTCACATGTATTATTACAGGCAGGTCAGTGTATAGCGCCTCTAACAGCGCCATGTAGTGTCACATGTATTATTACAGGCAGGTCAGTCTATAGCGCCTCTAACAGCGTCATGTAGCGTCACATGTATTATTACAGGCAGGTCAGTGTATAGCGCCTCTAACAGCGCCATGTAGTGTCACATGTATTATTACAGGCAGGTCAGTGTATAGCGCCTCTAACAGCGCCATGTAGTGTCACATGTATTATTACAGGCAGGTCAGTGTATAGCACCTCTAACAGCGCCATGTAGTGTCACATGTATTATTACAGGCGTCTCAGTGTATAGCGCCGGAGCTCTATACCAGAGCGCCAGGTATTACCTGTCACTCAGTGTCGCTCTCCTATACATTTCAATGGCCGTTCATTTGCTTGTGTTTAAGCAGTGTGTTTGACATTTGTTCTATGTTTTGTTTTTGCTCCAATCATTGTGTGACGTCTCCTGGCTGCAAACAAACACTTTTACAAACTTTTTGGACTTTTTATATTTTTATGCAGAATTGTCATTACAGGTCTGGCACTAAAGTGTTAATGTCACAGTGCTATAACAATGTCATTCCATGTGTTTTCGCTTTTTTACTGTTGGATATGTATTCAAAAACAGACTTTAATCACACAGCGTCTGGCGCTCTATGCTACAGCGACCAGATTTAGAGCGCCGACGCTGTGTGTGTGTCCAAGTATGATGTGGAGCGCCAAGATCGGTCGGTCACACTGAGCTGGCGCTACCTCTCGCTCGCTGCAGCGCAGTACTGGTGTTAGAGCGCCCAACTTACATCGCATTCATCAATGCCGGACAGGTTACTACAGCGACTGAGGCGCTATGTTACAGCGCCCGATACCTGCTTACAGCGTATACTAGCGGTCGCTCTAAGAGACGCTATACAGACACTCATCTGGAGATACCTGGCGTTAGTAATGAATCTGCCTCATAGTCATTTCCTGCCATGCGTTGCCTAATTTAAACAGCAGCCACACTGTGCTCAAGAGCGCCTCGAAAGGCAGCCAAAGTGGACATGTGCTTCATCGGGTTGAGGGGGGGTCCAGACCCGTGGACCCCTCCCCCAGACCTGGTTTCTAAGGATAGAAGAGCCATGACCATTGTTTGCTCTAAAGAGTCAGAATACAGTATTTGTCACTACACAGTAGATGAGGATGTAGTAGTTACTGAATTAACTAAATAATTAAATAGAGAATTGCAGCGAATGTTGAAACCTTGAAACCAGTAAAGCTTTTCCATGGCTTTTGTGATGAGTTAACAAGTTCCCAGCATTAAGTTAATATCACATCTGTAAGTTCTAACTCAGGAAATGCATTCCCAATTCAAAGGAGAAAGACCTTTCACCGGGCCTTTCAATGAAAAAACAGATCTTTGATAGAACCAACTATTTTATTATTCATTGCATTTCTATTAATAATATGTTAGCACTTATAAAAATATAACTTATTCAAATATGGTAGCAGCCTCAAAACCTTGACTAAAACATAAGGAACAGGGAATATGTAGCATACGGGTCCCTGAGGGGTTTAGCTCCTCAGGTTGTATGGGGAGTGGGTTCTTTGTTAACGGGCTTGGGGGACCTCCTGACGTGGGCTTACTTCCAAAAACTCCAATGAGACCGACTTTATGAAAAGGGCATTTACCGTATTTTTCGCCCTATAAGACGCACTTACTTTCCCCCAAAAGTGGGGGGAAAATGTCAGTGCGTCTTATCGGGCGAATGCTGGAAAAAAATAAATAAAAAGGGAAAAGTTTACTCACCTCTCCATCGCTCGCGCTGTCCCGGAAGCGGCGGAGGCAGGGGCGCCAGCACACACAGACACCGGCCTGTTATAGTGGTGGGCGTGGCCGATGCTCGAGCATCGGTCACGCCCACCACTATACCAAGGCCGGGTGTCCACTGTGTGTGCTGGCGCCGCAGAGCGAGGAGGCTGTATCTGCCGCCTCCTCCGCGGCGCCTGTATGTGCTGGCGCTGCGGAAGAGGCGGCAGGTACAGCTGCCTCCATCGCTTCCTCTCTGACACACGGCCTTATGCAGCGGTGGGTGTGGCCGTCGCTCCAGCATCGGCCAAGCCCACCGCTGTATAGTCCGGGTGTCTCTATCTGCTGGGGCTGTGGAGAAGTGACAGGGACAGTGCGAGCGGCGATACCTCTGCCGCTTGCACTGTCCCTGTCACTTCTCAACGACCCCAGCAGACGGAGACACTCGGACTACACGTGTGTGTGTCTGTGTGTGAAGACGGTGGGGACAGCGGGAAGGATTTAAAGGTGAGGTTTTTTTTGCTATTGCCTATAAGGAGAATGAAAGGGGGGTGGATGCCACACTACCTATAAGGGGATGGAAGAGGGGGGATGCCACACTACCTATACAGGGATGGAAGGGGGGGATGGCACACTACCTATAGGGGATGGAAGGGGGGATGCCACACTACCTATACGGGGATGAAAGAGGGGGGGATGCCACACTACCTATACGGGGATGGAAGAGGGGGGCAAGCCACACTACCTATAAGGGGATGGAAGAGGGGGGATGCCACACTACCTATACGGGGATGGAAGAGGGGGGATGCCACACTACCTATACGGGGGATGGAAGAGGGGGGGATGCCACGCTACCTATAGGCGGATGGAAGAGGGAGGATGCCACACTACCTATACGGGGATGGAAGAGGGGGGGAAGCCACACTACCTATAAGGGGATGGAAGAGGGGGGATATCACACTACCTATACAGGGGATGGAAGAGGGGGGGATGCCACGCTACCTATAGGCGGATGGAAGAGGGGGGATGCCACACTACCTATACGGGGGATGGAAGAGGGGGGGATGCCACGCTACCTATAGGCGGATGGAAGAGGGGGGATGCCACACTACCTATACAGGGAATGGAAGAGGGGGGATATCACACTACCTATACAGGGAATGGGAGGGGGGATGCCACACTGCCTAACTGGGGAATGGGAGGGGGGGTGTCACACTGCCTATGTGGGGAATGGAGGGGGGTGCCACACTGGCTATATGGGGAATGGAGGGGGGAGAATGCCACACTACCTATAGGGGAATGCCACACTGCCTATATGGCAATGGGAGGGGGGATGCCACACTGCCTATATGGGAGGGGGGATGCCACACTGACTATATGGGGAATGGGATGGAGGGGATGCCACACTGCCTATGGGGAGTAGGAAGGGGGACATCCCACACTGCCTATGGGAATGGGATGGGGGAACGCCACACTGTCTGTAATTGAGTGTTTTAACACCACATTTTGCTTAGAATATTTTTTTTCTAGTTTTCCTTCCCTAAATCCTAGGTGCGTCTTATGGGCAGGTGCGTCTTATACGGAGAAAAATACGGTACTTTATTAGCAGGACTTCAGGTACACTTTAGGCTTCACAGCAGGTCATACAGTCTTTCCACAACAGTTTCCTTAGCAGCTTCCATAGCACAACATTACATCCAAATGTACTCCAACAGGTGGTGGTCACTCATTCTGACCCCATGGCAGAATACTGCGGCCTTAGGCTTCCTCCTCAGCATCTTGAGTAGAATGGTTCACCTTTCTCCTGTGGTCACACGTTAGGTATGAATGTGGCTCCTCTGCTCTCTCCTTCCCTCCGACGACTGCTACCAGTTGACCCTGCTGGTACCTTCCTCTCACTCCCAGTTACTACAATAGAGAACTACATCTTGTAGATCACTGATCACTGACTCATTCTGAGGTAACTCCCCTTATATAGACTCCCTCTAGTGGCCTCTAGAACCTTCTCTAACTTTCTACTCACCTTAGCCAATAGCAGTTAAGCTGTACTCCTATGTGTTTAGGTTTTACGTTTGGTAGACCCGTAATGTCACAATTCATTTCTTATCCAACAGTGCCATCTTGTGGTGATGTAGTGTAACTGCAGAACCGATATGAACCATTACATTAAAAGACCAACAAATATAATGGCTGAATACCTTCCGCCGGCTACAATTAGGTAACCTATAATTTAAATCAAATACAAACTGGCACACTATTATTAATATTATTATTGTTATTATTAATAATTAAACTTGACCAAAACCCAAACCCAGTGTAAGGGCCCTGTGAGGAATAGGGCAAATATTACATTTCATTTTATCGCTGATGTCCGGCATCCCCCTTTAAGATTCTCTGTACGTAGCAAATGTCACCCTTACAAGGTTAGCAGGAAAAGGAAGTCCTTATATGGGCACAAGGTCCTGACACTCAGAAAAGGCAGTTAGAGGATGAAAGCCCCCCTGTGGCCCTCCTAACACCTTGGTCAGACAGAGAGGGGCCAGGATCCTCCTCTGCTGGGGAGGTGTGATAACATATGGGAGCTACAAAAGTATTATACTGGACCTGTGTCTTGGAGGAGGGGGGTAGAGGGGCAGAGACCGCGCTTAAAGGTAGGTCAAGGAGACGAGAACAGGGTAACTTCTGGGGAGGTCCTGGTGCATGTGTGCTGGAGGTGCCCATCAATAAGCTTGCCACTCACCTCTTGTGGGAGCTCATCATCATCACTACTCTGCAAATGCATCTTAAGGTAACTGACTGTTTTACCTGTGTGTGTAACTTACTGTAACATATAACCCACTTCTCAGAACGACATTTGTATTCATTCATATTCCATCATAGCCAAATGTTTGTTATCACTGTCTAGTGTGCGCTCGTTGCATTAAAACATATTTAACTTGAGCGATCTTTTTGCCTTAGCCAAGAATCTGTGTTCCCGTAGGCTTTGGGCCTGGTAGTCCCGGAAGGAGGACAAACGGATGAGGTTTTGGGAAAGCCGGCTGTGTGTCCGCAGGTCCCTGATTGATAGTTGGATCACGTGACCCGTGGTTACCTGACAGGCCCTATCAGTTTTCACTACATTGGAGTAGAAATACTCTATTATAATCAAAGCCAGGAAAAAGTCTGCATTGCTATTAATAGTCTCTTTCACATACAGGGGCGGAGTGGCCATAGGGCGTAACGGGCAATATCCCGGTAGGCCGGTGCCAGGGAAGGCCGCGACCCTGTAAAAAACATATGCTGGAGGCTGAGGGGCGGCCAGTGCTGGCAGCCTGCCCGTCCCTGCTGTACCTGCCGCTGCCTCCGCCGCTCTCATACACTCATACACACATTCATGCTTACCGCCAATTACTGGCTGTTGCACACTGGTCGGTGGGCGGCTTAAATTGTTTTCATTGGACGCTGGCCATATGGGGCATGCCCACCGACCAGCGAGCAACAGCCAGGAAGTGCCGGTTAGCAGGAATGTGTGTGTTTGTGAGTGTATGAGAGCGGTGGCGGCGGCAGAAACAGCAGCGACAGCAGCAACAGGAAGACGGGCCCTCCGACCATCGGGAACCAGCGGCAAGTGTGGGGGTGTGTGAGGGTCGCGGCGGGGTGGGGGAGGAGGGAGTGGGGATGCCCGTCACTGTCTGTACTGAGGGATGCCCCCTTGATTGTATTGAGGGATGCCCCCACTGGCAGTAATGGGGGATGCACCACTGGCTGTATTGAGGGATGCCCCCACTAGCTGTATTGAGGATGCCCCAACTAGCTGTACTGAGGGATGCTGCCACTGCCTTTAATGAGGGATGCCCCTCAATAACTGTAATTTAGAGATGCCACTAATTGGCTATAAATAGGGATCCCTCCTCATTGCCCATACATCGCGGAACCTGTCAAATAGCGACTCGTCACCCCGTATTCAACATTACTGCACACCGACTGAGTCCCTGTCAACAACCGAACAACGGCCAAGCACAGCGAATACTAGAGGGCGCTGTGAAAATACTGCTACAGCCGCTCAACTGTCGCTACCTGCCACTATTAATGAATCGGCCTCTAAGTGTTTCACAGTGATTGGTAATTTTATATTTATTATTCATATATATATATATATATATATATATATATATATATATATATATATAATTTTAAAATAATTATATTTTTTACTTACTAATTATTATTATTCTTACTTATTAATTAATCAATTGGTTGTGTTTATTTTTTGGTCACTTTTGATTTTATTGTGTTTTGACCCAGTGGATTTGTCTGGATTGATGGCTGGATGATACTCTGGAATTATCCCAGGAGGCCCCGCTATGATCGGGGACAGCTACTAATGGACTTCGGTCGGAAATCCGGAATGAAGAATTTTGTGTAGAATGCACTAAGGGATGTTAAAAAATAATTTTTTAACATCCACTACTAGGGTGAGAAATTGCTTAGAAAAATTTAACCTACAATTAACTTTATTTAGCCCCCAATGGAATCCCGGTTTGTGGATATAGAAATGAATAAAAGTCCACATTAATATCACATAACGCGGCCAGGAGGTTTAATAGACTTCTCCTTAAATATGCCAGGGGAAAAAACGTTGGAATTAAACCGTCCTTATCTCTATGAATAATAACGACTAAAATTTTATCTTTTACTTAATAAATATAGAGATGAGGGATTTTCCGCTCTGGAGTTTTTGGGATTATGGATTACGCTATGCAAAACATAAGTCGCATCTCGCATTCCATTACCCCCGGTGAAATCCGCCATCCATTTAAATTGAAGTCGGGATACGATCGATAGCGCGCAACATCTGTCCGTGCTGCATGTTGGTATCATGTAATGAATTAATTGGCCCATTAAAGGTGTGATTAATTTTCTTGTTTTTTTCGCGCGCTCCTTTGTGTCTAAATAAAGCCAAGACAGGAACAGGAATACGCCGACCGGTCCCTCTGCGGAGAACGCCGGATTCATCAATGCCAGCCATTTATCAATGGACCAAATTGGCCCATTCATCTCAATGCAAAAAGACAGCTTTAAAAAGCTTTATTAATGATACATAAATGTTTAATTAATACTGTGATAGAGATGATGTTAAAGTGGGCCAAAACCCTCGCCGATCAGCCCGGGAATCATTAAGGGCCAGTCGATTCCCTTCCCCCCGGGCATCCAAAATCGGGATGCCCCACAGTGTGAAATCCCCCAGGTTGCCCCATACACTTACCTGTTTCCTGGTCCAATGGCACATGTGCATCCCCGCTATCCCTCTAGCAGGGTGCGTGTCCGAGTCAGGCATTTTGTGAATGGCCAGCACGAGCACGCTCCGTTAGAGGGAAGTCGGGGGATGCGGCCGCCAGGATTCGAGCGCGCTGATTGGACGAGTGGCCACATATGTGCTGTAAGAGGTGAGTTGACATCGAAAGAACTCTTAGACAAAGGGATCCCAGTGCGTTGATTTGGTGAGAGGCCGCACATGCTCTGTACGACCGGAGAAGGGTGCGTCAGATGGGGACCTGGGGATTTTCACACAGCGGGCACCCCCAATCGGGGTACCCCGGGGGAAAAGACCAAAACCATGCATAATCAACATCCTGGGTTTTGGTCTACTTTAAAGGGGACCAAAAACCCAGGATTTTGATTAACCCTATTGGCCCTCTGGGACACGCCAGTCTTGGATGCCCGCTGTGTGAAACCCACCAGGTCGCCCAATCTGACTCACCCTTCCCCGGTCCTATGGCACATGCGCGGCCTCTCACCCAATCAGCGCGCTGGGATACGCTCCTACCCCTTCATCTAAGAGCTCGGCTAAGGCAAGCAGTACCGAGCATGCTGGCGGCTACATCAACTGCTACCCTATAACAGGGGGCGTGCACACTCCGGCCATTCACAAATGCCGGAATCTAATCCCCCAGGGATTCCTGAAATGGGATACCACACTGTGTGAAATCCCACAGGGTGCCTGCAATAACTCACCTTTCCTGGGCCAGCAGCGCATGCACAGGCTCTCATCCAATCAGAGCAGTCTGCCGTGACCATATCACTCAGCAAACACCTCTGATTGTTTATAATAGAAAGCATGTGCTGCCGCATCCCCAGTGCCGCGCGCGTGCTCACTCCCCAGCCATTCAGGTAGGTTGGAGCGGAAGCGCCATCTGGGATATGGGGGATGTGGCAATGCACACTCCCCATTGTAGGCAATCAGAGCCCTTTGCCAAAGGATGTAAACACAGCAAAGGGCTCTCACTGGATAAGAGCCCGCACATGCACTGTTGGACCGAGGAAAGGGGTGATATACACTGGGCGAACTGGGGGGTTTCATACAGTGGGGCATCCCGAATTGGGGGCAGGGAACAAAACCCAGGAAAGTCAAATTCCTGGGCTTTGTTCCACTTATTTTTCAGGCGTAAACTTCAGATAGTTTATTAGCATTAGAAAAACATTATTGTATATAACATATATTGTATACAGTAATTGGGAGCACCATACCTCCCAAGTGTCCCTGATTTGGAGGGACTGTCCCTATTTTGAGTCCCCTGTCCCTTGTTGTCCTCATTGTCCCTCTTTGAGGTGTAACATGCAGATCTGCAGCAATAAATGATTCATTCTCCTATTCAAAGTGTTTCTATTGTTGTAACTGTTACACCCTATCTTCTATCCATCCATCAATGAGGAGGCAGGGCTTCATACATCCCTCAATGAGGAGGTGTGCCTTAATATATCCCTCAACGATGGGGTGTGGCTTCATTTACATAGTGTCCCTCGTTGAGGTGTAACATGCAGATCTGCAGCAATAAATGATTCATTTGCCTATTTAAAGTGTTTCTATTGCTGTAACTGTTACACCTTATCTCTAGAGATGAGCGAACTTTTCAAAAATTCGATTCGCCCGATTCGCCGAATTTTCTGGAAAAAAATGTTTCGTTCCGAATTTATGCGCGACGAATCACTATTAAAAATGGCTATTTCTGGGCTTCAGAGAGCCTCCATAGCTTTGCAGAACGTTTTGCCTGGCTGTAACATGCATAGGATGCATGCTGGGTTAGTGAAATAATATTGTAAAGAAGTATGACATGCAGATCAGAGGTGTCGCTATTAGATTCGCTGTCGCAGAGTGGCACAATTAGAGAGCCATGAGGTGGCATCAGCAAGATGAGCACATATATTGCCTAAAAGACACACCCAGGAGTTGGCAGCAGCATTGGGAGCCCATATATTGCCTGAAAGACACACTCTAGACCTGGCAGCAGCATAGGGAGCCCATATATTGCCTGAAAAACACACCCTGCATTTGGCAGCAGCATAGGGAGCCCATATATTGCCTGAAAAACACATTGGAGTTGGCAGCAGAATTAGGAGCCCATATATTGCCTGAAAAACACACCCTGGAGTTGGCAGCAGCATTAGGAGCCCATATATTGCCTGAAAGACACACTCTGGACTAGGCAGCAGCATAGGGAGCCCACATATTGCCTGAAAAACACACCCAGGAGTTGGCAGCAGTATTAGGAGCCCATATATTGTCTAAAAAAGACTCTGGAGTTGGCAGCAGCATAATGAACCCATATATTGCCTGAAAGACACACATTGGAGTTGACAGCAGCATAGGGAGCCCATATATTGCCTGAAAAACACACCCTGGAGTTGGCAGCAGCATAGGGAGCCCATATATTGCCAGAAAAATACACCCTGAATTTGGCAGCAGCATAGGGAGCCCATATATTGCCTGAAAACCACATTGGAGTTGCAACAGCATTAGGAGCCCATATATTACCTGAAAAACACACCCTGGAGTTGGCAGCAGCATTAGGAGCCCATATATTGCCTGAAAGAGACACTGGAGTTGGCAGCCGCATAAGGAACCCATATATTGCCTGAAAAACACACCCAGGAGTTGGCAGCAGCATTAGGAGCCCATATATTGCCTGAAAAACACACCCAGGAGTTGGCAGCAGCATTAGGAGCCCATATATTGCCTGGAAGAGACACTGGAGTTGGCAGCAGCATAAGGAACCCATATATTGCCTGAAAAACACACCCTGGAGTTGGCAGCAGCACACAGAGCCCATATATTGCCTGAAAGACATACATTGGAGTTGGCAGCAGCAGCATAGTGAGCCCATATATTGCCTGAAAGACACACCCTGGAGTTGGCAGCAGTATTAGGAGCTCATATATTGCCTCAAAGAGACTCTGGAGTTTACAACAGCATAAGGAATCCATATATCGCCTGAAAGACACACCCTGGAATTGGCAGCAGCATTAGGAGCCCATATATTGCCTGAAAGACACACCCAGGAGTTGGCAGCAGCAGCATTAGGAGCCCATATATTGCCTGAGAGACACACCCAGGAGTTTGCAGCAGCATAGGGAGCCCATATATTGCCTGAAAGACACACCCTGGATTTGGCAGCAGCATTAGTAGCACATATATTGCCTGAAAGACACACCCAGGAGTTGGCAGCAGCAGCATTAGGAGCCCATATATTGCCTGAAAGACACACCCAGGAGTTTGCAGCAGCAGAAGGCGCTCATATATTGCCTGAAAGACACACCCAGGAGTTGGCAGCAGCATTAGGAGCTCATATATTGCCTGAAAGAAACACCCAGAACTTGGCAGCAGCACTAGGAGCCCATATATTGCCTGAAAGACACACCTGGGAGTTGGCAGCAGCAGAAGGAGCTATCATGCATCGGCTACTCGCATGCATCAGCTATTGGTGGGTGGAAATCCTGGCTGATCCATGACTTATTCATCTTCACAAAGGTGAGTCTCTCCACATTTTTCATGGACAGACGAGTTCTCCTTGGCATGACTATGGCCCCCACAGCACTAAAGACCTGCTACTGGTTTGTCCTCCCTCTCAGTGGGTGTAAAAAATGCCCCCATTTTGTGCCAGTAGCAAGGGTGGATCATAAGGTGGAGAGCCAGAAGTCATCCCGCTGAAAAATGGAGACAATTCTGCAGTCACTATGCAAGCATGTGAGCATGCATCGTGCCATTTGTGCAAGTGACTCGGAGGGACTACCTGTCACCATCTCCCCTTCATACTGCCACGGTGTGTCTGGGTCCTCTGTTTCGCCTTCCTCACAACCCTCTAGCTCCTCTGGCTGCTCCTACTCCTCCTCTCCTGTCAGATGACTAGATAAACCGCCCATTTCACCAAAACTAAACTGTGCTTCACTGTGCTCCTCCTCCTCCTCAGCTCCCCCAGGGTTTATGTGGCCGTGAAATGTATGCGCCATGTCTCCAGTGCCCTGACCAGTCATGGTTTCCAACATGTGTTGTATTACATGAAGCAGCGGAATCACGTCGTTCATGCTGTAATCCTTGCGACTGACAAATAAAGTGGCTTCCTCAAAGGGCCTGAGCAAATGGCAGGTGTCACGTATGAGCTGCCACTGGTTCACATTAAAGTTACACAGGGGAGTCCCCCTATCCGCTTGGATCATCAAGAAGTCATTGATGACTTTTCTCTGTTTGTATAGTCGATCTAACATATGTAGGGTGGTAATTCCAACGGGTGGATACATCGCAAATCAGGCTATGTTGGGGGATACCGTTCTGACGCTGCAGCTCAAAAAGGATGTGCTTTGCGGTGTAGGAGTGGCTGAAGTGCATACAAAGTTTCCTTCCCGTTGTTAGGATGTCTTGCAGATGGGGGGAAGACTTCAAAAAACACTTGACAACTAGGTTGAACATGTGTGCCATACAGGGCGCATGGCTCAGGCTTCCTTGTCGCAGCGCAGACAAGATGTTACTCCCATAGTCAGTCACCATGGTTCCCATTTCCAATTTTCATGGAGTAAGCCATGTTTTGATTTCTTTATGAATGAATTTCAGGAGCTCCTCCCCTGTGTGATTCCGTTCGCCAAGGCAAACCATGTGAAGCACAGCGTGACACCGCCGTGCCCTGCACACATGGTAGGCTGGAGGGGCATTGAGAATTGACCATACAGTAGAGGCTGAGGAAACGGCTGAGGAGGCGCACACTGTGACAGGCAAAACGGCCTGGGATTGTGGAGGCCAAAGCAGTGTGACCTGTCCAAGTTGCTGTGCAGGAACCACATTCACCCAGTGAGCCGTAAAGGACATGTATTGTCCTTGACCGTAGTTACAGCTCCAGATGTCGGCGCTGCCATGCACTTTGGTGCACACCGACAGGCTCAAGGACTGGCCCACCTTCTGCTCAACAAATTTGTGCAGCGCTGGTACTGCCTTCTTTGCGGTTTGGGACTCTCCACCTCGGCTCGGCACTAGCCATCAGCTCTCTGAAAGGAGCAGAGTCCACCACCGTAAAAGGGAGGGACTGCAGCACCAGCAACTTGGACAGGAGCACATTTAGCTTCTCCGCTGTAGGATGAGTGAGCGCATACTGTACTGTTGTCTCTTGGACATGGCTTCGCTGATGGATTGCTGGCAGGATGACTGACTTTTAGTAGGAGGAGCAGGAGCATCTGGAGCAGCAGAGGATGGGTATGACGCACAGCTACCTTCGGCTGAGGTGCTGGAGCCTTGGCTGGGTGAAATTGGAAGCGCCGTGTCACTGGCTGACGCAGCAGGCTGGACCCCTACTTCGGAGCCTCGGTACTTCGGAGCCTCGGTTCTCCCAGGCCGCTTTATGATGACGCTGCATGTGCATCTGGAGCAGCAGAGGATGGGTATGACGCACAGCTACCTTCGGCTGAGGTGCTGGAGCCTTGGCTGGGTGAAATTGGAAGCGCCGTGTCACTGGCTGACGCAGCAGGCTGGACCCCTACTTCGGAGCCTCGGTTCTCCCAGGCCGCTTTATGATGACGCTGCATGTGTTGCCGCAGGGCCGTGGTACCAACATTGGGGCCCTGGCCACGCTTTACCTTCTGTCTACACATCTTGCATGTGGCCATGTTACCCTCCTGCGGATGCTTGATGAAAGTGTCACACTGCCGAGTAGCTAATTTACCCACCAACAGTCTGCGCTAATTCACTGCTACTGCTGCCAACTCCAGGAACCCCTGCTCCACTACCTCCCGGGAAGCCGCGGATGTCTCCTCCATTTCTTGGCCTGGCAGTAGCTGCTGACTGTCCTCTAACACATCGTCCTCACCCAAAGCATAAGATACATCGGCTGGAGGGGGGGGCGTAGGACAGAGGCAATGGAAGGACAGAGGCTGCTCCCGGGCCATGCCAACTCAGGGTTGTGTCCGAGGAACCTACCGACTGGGGGTGTCAGATGTCACTTGTGATGAGGTGGATGACCGCGTTAACCAATCGATGACGGCAGGTGCGTTGCTGGTCGAGACACGACCGCTAGCAGATACCGGGAGATCAGGCCTCTCACCACGACTCCTGCTGCCACTCGCCCCTAGTCTGCTGCTACCTCTGCCTGATGAATCTAGGCCTCTCCTCGGTGCACATCCTGGCACATCTCTGCCTGGCATTTTTACTGTGTTTAGGACACCTAGAACAGTATTTTTGTAACAGCAGGTGTGTAGAAAAGTTAGATCAAAATAGGCACACACTGTAGCTAAAAGCTAATGCAAAAAGACACTGTCAGATGGTCTTACACAGGATGCCCCTGGTCAGAGTTAAATGTACCACAGGCGGTTTTAAAACGTGGTTTTTGTTCAAAATGTAAAAAAGGTAAAGATGCAGGTACTCTTAAAATCTAAGTGCTGGTATTCGGGATGCCCCCCCCCCCTCCCTGGGAAAGATTATGGCTGCTTTAAACTTGAAAACCAGACTTTAAAAAAAAAAGGCAAAAGGTAAGGCCAGTACTCTTAAAAGATAAGTGGTAGCACTGACAATGGCCCCCGGTGAAAGGCAATGGGTGCTTTAAACTTGAAAACCAGACTTTTTTATACAAAAGGCAAAAGGTTAGTAGGCCGGTACTCTAAAAAGTTAGTGGTAGCACTGACAATGGCCCCCAGTGAAAGGCAATAGGTGCTTTAAACTTGAAAACCAGACTTTTTTATACAATAGGCAAAAGGTTAGTAGGCTGGTACTCTTAAAAGATAAGTGGTAGGTAGCACTCACAATGGTCACCGGTGAAAGGCAATGGGTGCTTTAAGCTTAAAAACCAGGCTTTTTTTTACAAAAGGCAAAAGGTTAGTAGGCCAGTGCTCTTAAAAGATAAATGGCAGCACTGACAATGGCCCCCGGTGAAAGGCAATAGGTGCTTTAAACTTGAAAACCAGACTTTTTTATACAAAAGGCAAAAGGTAAGTAGGCATGTACTCTTAAAAGATAAGTGGTAGCACTGACAATGGCCCCCGGTGAAAGGCAATGGGTTCTTTAAACTTGAAAACTAGACTTTTTTATACAATCGGCAAAAGGTTAGTAGGCTGGTACTCTTAAAAGATAAGTGGTAGCACTGACAATGGCCCCCGGTGAAAGGCAATGGGTGCTTTAAACTTGAAAACCAGACTTTAAAAAAAAAAAGGTTAGTAGCCCCCTTCCCCCCTGGTGAAAGGCAAAGTTTGCTTAAAAAGTGACTTTCTTTACAAAATGCAACCAGTTAGTAGACAGGTACTCTTTAAATATTTATGCTAGCATGCTTTTTAAAGAATGACAACAGGAAAAGGAAAAGCTAAATTGGCAGGTGTGTTATTAACACTAAATAGGCTTGAAAGCTAATGCAAACAGTTTAAACTGTCTCTGTCTTTCTCTGTCACTGTCACAGGCTCTCTCCGTCTCTATCTGTCCCTCGCTTCTTCTGTCCTTTGTTCTATCTATCTATCTATTTATCTATCTATCTATCTATCTATCTATCTATCTATCTATCTATCTATTTATCTATCCCTCGCTCTTTCCCTGCCTGATCTGCTCTGGTCGCAATACAGTGTCAGAATGAGCTTCCGCAAAATGGCCGCCGCTTATATAGGTCTGTGACATCATCGGTAAGCCTGTCTGCTGATAGGTAGCATGTGACGCCTACCCAGGATTCCTTGCCCCATGGGACATGTCCTGACATGTGGATCCACCATTTCAGATGGGCTGGATAGTAGTAAATGGAGTTTTAAGGAAGCGAATCAAGCGATCGAATCGCGGCAATATTCGGAATCGTTACGAATCAAATTTTTCCTGAAATTCGTAACAAATTTGTGTTCGTCAGATTCGATTCGCTCATCTCTACTTATCTTCTATCCATCCCTCAATGAGGGGGCGTGGCATAATTTACATATTGTCCGCTGAAAAGTTGTAAGGTATGGAGTACCGAATGCCATATACCGAACCTGATTGTCCCCGCTCCTGCTCATCACTGATCATCATGACCCTCAAAGATCATCGGTCTCTTTTGTCCATTTCAATACAATACAGTATTTATCTACACCAGTAGAAAGTGTCGCTATAGACCTTAATTGGATCACATGACCCTTGTGCGGTGACATTATAGCTACCAACTTTTCAGGGTGGGAAAGAGGGACATTTGTTATAATAGGCCACACCCCATCATTGAGGGATGGAGAGGAGATAAGATGTAACAGTTACAATAATATAAACACTTTAAATAAGCAAATTAATCATTTATTGCTGCAGATCTGCATGTTACACCTCAAGGAGGGACAATATGTAAATGAAGCTACACCCCCTCATTGAGGGATGGGTGAAGCCACGCCCTGTCATGGAGGGATGAATGAAGCCACGCCCTCTCATTGATTGATGGATAGGAGATAGGATGTAACAGTTACAACAATATAAACACTTTGGCCTCAATTCAATAAAGGCAGAAAAAAATTCTCTTGGTAGTAAAAAATTTAATTCATGAGAAAAAAGCCTGAGAATGTCGCTGTTACTGAATCACTAGATAAAAAGACAATGAAAGTCAATGGCAGCTTTTACTACAGTGTAGAAAGGAGGAAACAGTTCTCTACTTTTCTTAGGAGTAAAAAGTGCCATTGACTTTCATTGTTTGGTGATTCAGTAACAATCTGGTGATTCAGTAACAGTGACATTCTCGGGTTATTTTGTTATGAATTGAATCTTTTACTACCATGAAAATTTTTTTCTACCTTTATTGAATCGATTTCAAAGTTTAAGTAAGCAAATTAATCATTTATTATTATTACATCTCAAGGAGGGACAATATTTAAATGAAGCCACACCCCTTGCTGATGCACGGATGAAGCCACACCCCCTCATTGATTGATGGATAGGAGATAGGATGTAACAGTTAAAACAACATAAACACACTTTCAATAGGCAAATGAATCAGTTATTGCTGCAGATTTGCAGCAAAGGAGAACAGCAAGGGACAGGGGGACACAGACTCAAAAGAGGGACAGTACCTCCAAATCAGGGACAGTTGGGAAGTATGGTGACATCTATAAAATATGCATGCAGCGTGTATTATACGGACAATTTATTAGGATTATTCAGGATTATGTAACTCAATACAACACGTTGTTTCTGGACGGTCTATAAGTAATTGGTAACATTCCCCGGAGAATTTCTAAAGATCTGGACTCCAGATGTGAATCGCGGCCGGAGCTCAGCGGGGAGCCGGGCCCGAGCAGGGATACATCAACACTCTCCAGGCGCATATGTAGCAGCAGATGTACGGATCAGCGCACGTCGCTTTATCAAAGGAAAAAACAAACACGGATTCCTTCTTAGGCGGGCGTGTTTGCGCAAGGCCGAGGGAGAGGCTTTATGTTTTGGATAATTATAGCCGACTCAGCAGTCATCTTTATTTTAACGACACTGTAAAGTTTAAAGACAAAACGTTACAAGAAAAAAAAAAAAACACGCAAGAACATGAAAATAAAGAGGAAAAATAATAATTACCGACTGTTTTATCAGCTTAGGAGATCCAGGACGGAGCACGAAATAAAAAAAAAAAGCATGTAGGGAGGCTCTCAACTCATAAATTGATCAAAAAATACATTTTTAGTAATTACATATTTATAATCACTACATACCATACAATCAACATTTTAAAATCCCTTAAAAAACACATAAATGTTCAATAACACACAGGACAAACCAACATGAAGGTGTGTAGGCGATGGGGAGAGTCTCACCACACTAATTGATATCAAATGCCTAGATATATATGTGCTAAAATCATTCAACATAGTGTTCCAACAGTGCAACTAAACATGTGCAAATCCTGCCTATGATATGGATCACTATAAAATCTATATATTTATAAAGTACTAAACATGTGCAAATCCTGCCTATGATCCGGATCAGTATAAAATCTATTTATTTATAAAGTGCTAAACATGTGCAAATCCTGCCTATGATCCAGATCACTATAAAATCTATATATTTATAAAGTGCTAAACATGTGCAAATCCTGCCTATGATCCGGATCACTATAAAATCTATATATTTAAAAAGTGCAAGTGCTACTAGTCAAACAATCAATTAAGAATTAATATTCCCAACCATAACAACTCATAAACATATCAATCTACTCTATTCACTAATTAAAGAATAATATGAAGATATAGTCACATGTATATATTATTAGGCATCCCAAAGGGGAACCACTGATATATATCACAATACCAATCAAAAAATAAAATCACAAATCTATCACAAAAAACATCACCAGAAATAAAGCCAAGGTATCATGAAAATAACATGTGTGAAGTCTCCCCACCGCCTATCGCACCAGGAGCCTAGGACGGAGCACGAACCACGACCGGACGCATAAAGCCAATCCATCCGCTTGGATTTCTTCGCACTAACGAGAGAATAAAGCGTGTTGTCGGAATAGTTCTGGTTGCCCGGCAACAGTCGAAAGTATCTTACATTTTTCCTTATAAAATTCTAAGCATGGCAGATTAAGAAATACAGTAAATGGCACATGTAATTGGTCTTATTGGTAGGGAGATGAAACAGAGCCTGCGGTTAGTATTGCGCAATACCGGTTGGTGGGTATGGTTACATTTAATGTTACGTAAACCACGCAAGAAAATCGAGGATAAGAGAAAAAATACTTCCCGTCTGCTTTATCAGCTTCATCAACGCAACTAACTGGTCATGTAGAGCAATCTGGACGACTTTACTCAAGTTAATGAGAACATAGGGTGTGATCATCCAATAGCCAAGCATGGAACGCAACTGGTCATGTAGAGCAATCTGGACGACTTTACTCAAGTTAACGACAACATAGGGTGTGATACAATCAGGGCCGGCTCCAGGTTTATGTGGGCTCTTAGGCAGCATGGTCTCAGTGGGCCCCTTTGTGATGAAGAGTCGCGTCACATAACCGAGGGACTTCCCAAATCTGGATGCCCCCTAAGGATCATGCTATTTGGACAAAAACCCTAGTTTTGGTCTACTTTGAAGCGCACCACACCTATTCACAAATAGGGGCTTCCCAGATTGAAATGTCCCAGTAAAGCGGACCAAAACTCAAGGGTGCAATTGCTTACATTGTGGGTATGGCAGTGATCCCAGGGGGTGTCACACAGTAGGGTATCACATATTGGGATGCTCCAGGTATAGGAAATCAGCTGGGGTGGGCAACTTAAAAGCAGAACAAAACCCAGCACTTCCTCCCCTGGAATCTAAATCGAGATGCCCCGTTGTGTGGAAGCCCCGCCATTCGAGAAGATATGGGCACCAGCTGTGGCAGTGCCCTCCTAGTCCACCGCTGGTCAAGCGCATAGAAAATACCAAAGGCTAGCCCTATCAGTGGGCCCCCCCTGGAGGGTGGGGTCCCCGGCAGCTGAGAGGAAGAAAAAAGGTAGGGAATCCGCATGCCTGAAATTTAGCTTTTATTGCCATCGATTAAAAAATGCATACAAAAATTCCAAAGCGGAGATAAAAGCATGAAAGCAATCCTGGCGCCGTCTAACGCGTTTCGGGCATGGGACGCCCTTAATCATAGATGATTTTTACCCCACAATAGACCTAATATATAGTAAATAGAGTATAGACACTTACCCAATCCTCCATGCATTGCGTGCGGTTCCCGAGCCCCTGCTGATGACGTGCGTGCTGGCTCCGGAGGGCGCTCGCTTGTGTAACGGGAAAAAAAGAATAGTTAGAGCATACTTAAAAAACTATGATAACCACTATAATGATACCAAAGGAAAATTAGAGACAATTAACACCAAAGATATGCTGGCAATGCCGATCATTAGGTCCATAGGTATGCAGGTTATAATGTATAAAACTATGGATATACAGTTCAATACATGTTACGTTATGTAAAAATACAATTATATGTCCAGTAACCCGCTATTTTATGTATATAGTTTGGTTGCAGGACAAAAAATAAATTATGATATCAATGTATTTTATTAGATATGATACTTATATTTTTATGTTTGGCACACTTACAGTATAAGTGTTAAAGAAATAAAAATTAATGATAACTCAATATAAAAGGAATAAATGTGCCTATGTAGATATGTAAGAACCCCTGTCTGGTATAATGCCAAAGTTAGTAATATTACTGCAATTAATGGGCACTGTATGAATCTCTAAATAAACTAGGATATGTATAGTCACTCAAATCAATTTATCTATCTAGTATAAAAGAAATGTCCCAATTGTGGTTGAGACCAGTAGGATACCTGGTCCCCAATACAAAAATCCAAAATGCTTCCCTGCACAGCAACTTTTTGTACAGATCTCCCCCCCTGGGTCCTAAAAGACCTTCTCTATTGTACACACAGCTGCCCCGCCTTGCCGGGTGCTGGCGCCGGCCGTGGATCCAATAGCCAAGCATGGAACGCAACTGGTCATGTAGAGCAATCTGAACAACTTTACTCAAGTTAACGAGAACATAGGGTGTGTTGTCATAATAGTTCTGGTTGCTAAACAACAGTTAAATGTATCTTTAATTTTTTCTATAAAATTTCAAGAAATGTATATTAAGATATGCATCAAATTACTCATGTAATTGGTCCTACCGGTGGGGACATGAAATGGAGCCTGTGCTCGCGGGTGATTATTTCTGTGCAATACTAGTTGCAAGTTTTGGTTCAGCACAATTAATGCTTAAAGAAAAATGTCTAGAGATGAGCAAACGGATTGCAACGAATTAGAAACTGGTCCATGTGTCATGTGAAAGATCTGGTCTTTCGAGCGTGCGTCGAAAGACTGTTAAAGTTCTGGGTTGGTAAATGTGGCATGTGGCCAGTGCTTGCTTTCTAGGCCTTGGAGGTGCTGGGCTGACCTGCAGCAAGTGTCCTATCAGAACGTGTATTCAGCACTGCAGGGGCGTCATCAATGACGGGAGGATCCGCCTATCCACAGCCAACATGGACATCATTCCTTAAGGCGTGGATCCCATGGGACTTGGCTTTGCCAGCATCTGAGTGAGTGGTTAAAGTGTTTGTTACCCCCTGCCCAATTTGGCCTCCAACTCCCATAAATGAAATAACATTTTAATTTTTTTTCTTTATTGTGTATTTCCCTACCCCATTTTGTGCAGGGCAATTGCCCAAGTGTTACCTCACCCCCCACCTCACCCCCTCCCCTTTGGCATCAAACACTCATAAAAAAAATAATATATATATATATATATATTTTTTTTTTTTTTTCTTTGTGTATTTATTTAATTTTTTTTAGTTTTCTGTTATTATTTCCCATTTGGCATCAAACACTCATAAAACAAATATTTTTTTTTTCTTTATTTGTGTATTTATTTTATTTTTTTTTAGTTTTCTGTTATTATTTCCCATTTGGCACTCATAAAACACTTTTTTTTTTCTTTATTTGTGTATTTATTTAATTTTTTTTTGTTTAGTTTTCTGTTATTATTTCTCATTTGGCATCAAACACTCATAAAACAAATATTTTAGTTGCTTTCTTTATTTGTGCATTTATTTAATTTTTTTTTAGTTTTCTGTTATTATTTCCCACTTAACATCAAACACTCATAAAAAATATTTTAGTTTTTTTCTTTATTAGTGTATTTATTTATTTACTTTAGTTTTCTGTTATTATTTCCCATTTAGCATCAAACACATAAACAAAATATTTTAGTTATTTTCTTTATTTGTGTAATTTTTTTTTTTTTTTTAGTTTTCCTTTATTATTTTGAGTACTTTCCCAATTTGTGCAGGACAATCACCCTGGCGTTTCCCTCGAATTTTCCGCCATTTACCACTTGCTACCTCCATTTTACAGCCATTTTGGGCCCCAAAATTTGGGTCCCTTTGGACGTTAATGGGTTGCGGGGACCCGAACTGAACTTTGCGGCAGGTCGAACCCAATCTTCGACGGGTCTGTTCATCTCTAATTATGCCCAATTATGTATGTCATTTACTAGGGCCGGCTCTAGGTTTCTGTGGGCCCTCGGGTGGCATGGCCTCAGTGGGCCCCTTTGCAGTGGAGAGTCGCGGGTCAGGGGTGTATAAATTCCATGGACAAAACTAAGAAGGGCTGCTTGCCCTCCAACCCCTTATTGGTGCTGTTTTTTAGTTCGGCCCCACATGCGGGGTTTGCAGGGAGTCTCAGCTCTACAGGGCAGCGTTGGTCCTAGATCAACACACAAGCCAGTGCAGGGCTGAGCAGAGGTTAAGGGGTGGGGCAAGTGCACCACCAACAAAATAGAGAAGGTTAGTGACCACCCGGCTTGCTAGGGGTATTCGGCACAGGGGCCTGATACAATGTTAGTTAACCGCATTGTGCCAGCTGTCAGTAGGCCCTCTGGGGAGTGGGGGCCCTCGGCAGATGACTGGGCTTGCCGGGTGCTGACGCCGGCCCTATCATTTACCGTATATTTCTTAATCTGCTGTGCTGGGAATTTATAATGAAAGTATACATTTATCTATTGCTGAGCAACCATAAATATTATGACAACACATGTGATCTTCTCAGTATCTTCTCTCTGAAGAAAGAAGCTGGATAAGAGAATGACCGGGCGCGGATGGATCATTGAAGATATTCACTGTAGGCTTTCTGTTTCTCTGGGAGTGGGGGAATGTGGAGTGAAGGTAGGTGGTAGGCCGGTAATTAATTCTGCTTGATTGATGATCCTTTGTAAGAATAGTTTATGCAGCTTTGATATTCCATGGTACCACACACGAATGAGGTACACATAAAGGTTTCAATGAATCTTCTTCAACTGCTGCAGAAAGTACATTTCCTGTATTGCTTTTAGTTGTACTGCACTGGAATTCTGAGATTCTTGGAGGATGATGACCATACCTCCCAAATGTCCCTCGTTTGAAGGGACTGTCCCTTTTTTGAGTCCATGTGCCTCGTTGGTCCCTCCTAAATGATTCATTTGCCTATTCAAAGTGTTTATATTGTTGTAACTGTTACAACCTATATTCTCTCTATCCTTCAATGAGGGGATGAGGCCTAATTTAACAACTGTCCCTCTTCCCCAGTGATGAAAGTGTTTAGGAGAAAGTGTAAGTTGGCCTTCCCTTACTGAGCCTGAGGAAGTGGGATTTTTGCCCACGGAACGCGTGGCTTTGGATGTTGGCAGGTGGTGGGGAGACCCTATTGGTTTGACATTTTGATATTATGGATATTGATTTTATTTGCATTCATCAGTTGGCATGCTAATTCATATAGTGATTTGATTGGATGATAGAGCTTTGATACAGCTGTTTTTGTCTGAGGGACAGCCTTTGTGCTGTTGTGGTTTCTGATTTTGAGACCGGTTATATGAGAACTGGTTTATATTATTGGCACTTTTGCACTTGAAATAGATATCCATTATATTATTCTTACAAATTTTTGCACTCTATCTTGCACCTTTTGCCACTGTTTGCACAAATAGTTATTAAATTAATTTAGTATATGGATTTTATGTTTGCTGTATTATGATTAGGCATCAATTTTCTCCCCACCGCTTACACATCCTCTATATTTGTATGTCCTGTGTGGTATTGTCTTATGTTTTTTTAATGTGTTTTTAATATGTCCATTGTATAGGTTGTTGTTGTAAACATTTAATAAAGTTTGATATTAATTTCTGATTCTGAGTTGGTGTGCCTCCCCTGTTGTGTTTTTGAGGTATCCTATATATGGCCGTTTGAGCCTGGGAGTAGCACCTTTTATTATACTTTGTGGGTTGTGCAAGCCTCCCTTTTTTTGGATTTGGCCTTCCCTTACTGCGCTCTTGTTCCAGTAAAGCCAGTTTCTGCCACACCACACTATCTGGATTTGACTCCGCTGCACTCAGCACTCACATTTTGCAACAGGTTATAGGCCAACCAAACCGCAGGTTATTAACCAACCAAGCCAGATATTAAAACAACGTGATGTGCTAACCAAACACAAATGCATTCAAGTTTGAGACTGACTCATTCAAACTTGGTTAGAACAAGAAATGCAGGACAGGTAGGGGTTTTGTTATTGTTTAACAAACCAGTAAAAAAAGCAAAGTGGGGAGTCAGCCAAGCAGGGGTTGATAATCCAAAGTGTGTTGTCGGAACGGATGTCATGGATTTCTCAATGGAGAAATCCTCTATTAAAGAGTGACCAGAAATTCGAGAACTGTTACTGTAACATAGGAAGGGGAACATGCCTGTATCTGTTTCTATGTTCCCCTTCCTATGTTACTGTAACTGTAGTTAACTGTTAACTGTTTTCTTGCACTGTTTTTTTGCACTGTGTATATGCCAAAAAGAATTCCTAGTTCATCTCACGATGTACTTGGCGAACAATAAATTTAATTGAATTGAATTGAGAACTGCGAGACTATAAATATGCAGCAAACTGTGTTTAATTGTGACAACCAGCGAACAACACACACATCAAAACAGGCTGCTGTACATATATAACATGTGGAGACAGAGTGCTTACATACAAGAAACAGGTTCAGATTCAGGTTCAGGTTCAGATTCAGAAATCCAAAGACAGCATCCAGGTAGACAGTTCAGAAGACAGATTTAATGCTGATCCACTAGCTGAATGGGTGGATCAGCTTATATAGAGCAGGAAGTCCCACAGGTGCTGGCTGATTAACAACACCTCTGCAGGACAAAACCATCTGCTGGTGAAGCAGCATATAGCAGGGGAACTCAAGCTATGGAAGAACTCCAGACCTGACAATGGAGTCCTATGTCTAGGGTGGGGAGTCAGTCAAGATGGATCATCAGCCAAAGCTTGTAGTCATTATGGCCAGATAAGACCCAAAGCAGGTAGTCTGCCAAGCTGACTTGCAAGTCAACGTGGGTAACCAGGTAAGATGGGGCGTGAGCCAAAGTAAGTATTCAGCCATGTAGGGAGAAAGTGGAAATAGGTCATAATTCAAAGTGGGCTGTCAGCCAATGTTGGAAGTCAGTCTAACCAAGTGGTGAGACAATGTGTAGTCAACCATACTGGATCATAAGCCAAATTCAGTAGTCAGCCAAGTAGAAAGTTAGTAAAGATGGGTCATAAGTCAAAGTGGGCAGTCAGGCAGGGAACAGGCAAAACAGGTATTCATTCAAAGTTGTTCCAAACGTGGTGGTAGGCCAAAGCATATAGTCAATCATAATGGATCACAAGCAAAGTTTAATAGTCAAACAATCCAGACAATCCAGGAAGCCATTTTCAAGGGTTGAAGACTGAACATGGTCAGTCGAACTCGGTTAGAACAGAAACTGCAAGACATGTTAAAAAATGAAGATCTGCTGTCACACTTCATAAGTCTTTTAAATGCACTCCAAATTCTTGCATCCACAATAGCTGTCAAGGCTATTAATGCTTGGTTGCATGTGCACAGGCACAATTGAGGAACAATTGGTGCTCACATTATGTTGTGTCTATGAACACCCATCTGCGGTCACACATATTCATCTATGTCTGGGCCAAAAATCAGGCCAGGATTTTACTGGCTCATAAGCAGTCCACAAGCTGCTGAGCCCCTGCTTCAATGTGCCTCCCAGCCGTCCAACCAGTACGTCCACCAGCTGAGGTTAAAGCATTGCATGGACAGATCATGGGCAGGAGGGAATATGACCACCCTTAAATTGATAGCACTAATGCTTTAGTATTGTAGAAGCAGATAGAATGTCAGAGGTTAGCGTGGAAGCCTGGCTATAGCATTGTTTGCTCTGAACATGGTCTTGAGTGTCTTGAGATACAGTGGGTCTGGTTATGGGGAGAATGATTTGGGGGTGACCTGGGAGAAAATGAATGGAGACAAGCTGCGTGTTGGGGGATACATCCAGCCTAGTCAGCCCCATAGCAGTGTGGCCACCAAGAACTCTAACCAGTCCATTAGCACCATTATTATGATACTCGGTGCAGGCCTCACTCATGCTCTTGTGGTGGAATGGAATAAACTCTGCAGTCATCTCCCAATATCCAGTGAAAGCACCTATGGTTGTGAAGTTTCTATTAGGGGTGACTTGGGAGAAAAGGAGTGGAGGGAGGCTGCGTGTTGGGGGATACATCCAGCCTAGTCAGCCCCATAGCAGTGTGGCCAACCAAGAACTCTAACCAGTCCTTTAGCACCATTAATATGACACTTGGTGCAGGCCTCACTCATGTTCTTGTGGCAGAATCGGAATAAACTCTGCAGTCATCTCCCAAAATCTAGTGAAAGCACCTATGGTTGTGAAGTTTCTATGATGAGTAACGGTGAGGGGAGGAGCTCAATCACTATTATTTATACAAAATTATTATTATTATTATTCAGGGCCTGGGAACCAATTTACCGCCCAGTTTAACCCTTTCATCATCTAAGGATTAAGCACCAAACATGTCTAGCTATGTGGAAAGACAGAGATTTGGTTGCATATATCTGCAGATACATGTTGAAGCCACACCGCCCCGACAAGGCACGTTTATGTTTAGTGTGGTCCCCACTCTTATTTTTGAGTCCCCAAAGTTGGGACATGCAATGCAGTCAGATCTACTCACCTGGGAAGCTGCCGGCCTCCCTTTAGAACACTCTACAGGGAGAGATCCATATTGACTGAATCCCTCCCTGTGTGAGTGGGCAGCTCCCGGTGAGTAGCTCTGTATATTATTAATTGCAGTACATGTCCCTATTATGGGGCTCATACATATAGAGTAGGGACCACACTAAACACAGAGTGCCTTGTCGGGGCAGTGTGGCTTCCACATGAATCTGCAGATATATGCAACCAAATCTCTGTCTTTCCACATAGCTAGACATGCTTGGTGCTTAATACTTAGGCCCTTATTTATGAAGGAATAGCGTCAAGCAGCGACTGGTGAGTGACCGGTAATGACGGGCACCGTCACGAGAACGCCGGCTCCCCACCACAATCACACATTTATCAAGCCGATCATGCTTAGCGACTGAGATAGCGCCAGATAGCCACTCATTCATCATTATTCCAGCCTCAGCCAACAGCGCCAGCGTCCGACCTTGAACAGCGACAGGTATGACCTCTCGCTACCTGGCGCTCTCCAATGCATTTCAATGGAACAATCTTTAAATATTCATAATTAATTGTTATTAATGTTTTTTTTTTTTTCAATGTGAAAATTCTGTGACCACTTCTGCCATGTTAGTTAATTTTTTTTAAGTAAAAAAAATAAAAATTGTGCAGAATTGATATTACAGGTCTGATATTATTGTATTCATATTACTAAATTCTTTATTAATTTTTTTTTTGGTTTACAAAAATATGGTGGTTTGGGGGTTAAAAAAGGACTTTTAACACATCGCCGCCAGCGCTCTGGGGTTTAAACATGCATTTCGCAGCACGAGAATTTTTTGAGCGTGGTTTTTTGATGAATGTGGTGGGAGCCGGTCGCTCTGACCAGTCGCTATCATGCACACCCATACATCGCGGAACCTGTCAAATAGCGACTCGTCACCCCGTATTCAACATTACTGCACACCGACTTAGTCGCTATCAACAATCGAACAATGGCCAAGCACAGCGACTACTAGCGGGCGCTGTGAAAATACTGCTACAGTCGCTCAACTGTCGCTACCTGCCGCTATTAATGAATCGGCCTCCCCGATGAGACTGATGGGTGGGCCCACTTTGGGGCCTCCCACACTACCTACCTAAATCTCAGAGCAGCTTGCCATTTCCTTTCACAAGTTCCTATGCTCCCAAAGTTTTTCCATATGGCGTGTAAAAATATTTACTGGTCTGTTCCCACCCTTAGCTCCGAAAAATCAAAACATCCAATGGCATGTGGACAAATATAACCAAGGCAGAGATTAATTTTTTATGAAATCTGGAGTGAAATTGACTCCATTGGTCCCTATTGATTTGTATTAAAAGAACCAGCTGTTCCCCACCACCCTGGTCACCGGGTTCCTCCTCATTGTTCCCTCTATGTATGCTATAATTGTGTCTGTATCCTTTGCTAATGGAAAAGATTGATCGGCGCAGGATTTGTGGCTTAGTCCATACTGTCGCGGTCTTCTGGAAGTCATATAACTCGGGTCAAAGAATTATTTAAGTAAAAGTGTCTCTCTGGTTTACGAGGTAAGAAATCCCCAGCGTGAAGCCCTCACACTCCGCGAAAAAAAAAAGATGAGATTTTAGCTTCCATTTTCCCATTGAGCGGCCCTGTTACCGGCGCTGGTTGTGATGAAATATTCAGCGTGTTGTATTTTCAGTTAGATGTCTGAAAACAACATAAAAAATAGGATGATAAAATGTATATGCACCTTGGAGCTTAATAGAAATGCGGGACATTTATAAATGAATTTTATTAATTCTTGAGCACAGAGAAACACCATATTATTCCAATTAAAAAAGGCAATTAAAACGTTTGAATTTTCTGACAATATGACATTTTGAAAACAATAAATTACATTAAAACTTGTATACTTATAGAGGTTATTCGTGGATTGCCTCCTGATTTGTGACCCTTTCTGTTTGCAAAGCCAGTAACAATAAGAAATTTATAAACTAGTAATGCGGAACCACAAATAACGGCCGGTGAAAGAATATAAGTCATAGGCTATGAGGCCAGACCTAAAAGGACGGTGAATTGGATAATATCTAACTTGGGACACACCACCTTTCTTCCTTCGGGGACAATTACAGAATTGTGAATTGTGAATGTATGATCTCGATTTAAATATAATGAAATAGTTAGGTGCATATACCAAAATAAGATTCCTGAAATGTTGAAATGCTTGTTTATAAATTTGTACTTGTATATTTGTATTTCTATTCCCACACGTGCAATACAATGTTTATCTCTATACATAGGGCATTGAAAAAGCTCAATACGGGCGAAACATGTCTGCCCTGAAACAGGAGGAAAGAAAATAAATTTTGATGGTGAATTTATCACGATATAGTACAGAGTATAGAGATTGCAAGGAGATGTTTTTAAGCAAATGTAACTAATAAACTGTGTGTGTTTTAATCTAAACCAAGTGGCTGTGGTCATGCGTAAAGGCTACAATACATTTTCTGTGAGGGCCTAATCCCAGAATCCAGTACATATTACATTAAAACTGATTAATAAGGTGAACCTTAACCTTTGGAATTGTCAAGATTTTGAAACTGTTTAGGACTCAATGGGATAATGTTTTTGAACCTATTAGATGCTACGAGCAGGAGCCTCTTCGGGCAAACTTAGACCAGAGTAAGGGGTGTGAAAGGTAGAAAAGAAATTTTCTTTCTTACATACTGTTGTATAGGTGAATCTGTATAACCATTCAATATGCTGCATCTTTTGCTCCATACGTGGGCATACACATTAATACAAAGGGTAGGTATCGGCACACCATACAATGTTGAAAAAGAGAAAGTGTTGGTAGGGTGCAATCAAATCTTAGGAATACAGTGTATAGGTTCAAAACTGCAGCAGTATGCTCAATCTCCAGGATCGTAGACCTTGACAAAGGAACCGGGGGCCTTGAAACGTGGGCTTTGTTTGCGATCACGGTTCACATTGCGCTGGTAATCCCTATCTTGCCTGTTAGATGTGATTTATGATGCACGTCATGATATGCCATGTTGTACTATATGTCTGTTTACTGTTTTTGACTTTCTGGTATGATGCGATTTTGCCTATATGTACTCTGACCAGAAACTATACATATGTTCTGCTGTACATACATTTATACTTTTGTTTTCTTGACTTGATACTGGTCAGAATATACTCTACAGGATCGATCTAGCAACCCCTCATAGGATACTATGGTCATTGCCTATACTATACATAGCCTCTTAGTAAACGATAGCAATAATTCAATTGATACTATTATTTCATTTGTGGTGGTCTACAATCCTGGAGATTGGGCATACTTCTGCAGTTTTGAACCTATACACTGTATCCTATTTTCATTCGATTGATAGTACCGATTGATAGCATATATATATATATATATATAATTTTAATATACTCTTTTAAGTGCAACTAAAACTTTTGTGTGGTGTGCATTAATCCATACTTCATAGTACATTGCTCCATAAGTGGGGAAATGTCTGTGCGTCTTATGGAGCGTATGTGGAGTATATGACCACAGCATCAAGATGGTGCCGTAAGCAGGTGACACCGGGAAAGGGACCATACCGGGAAGCCTTTTCTCCCCTTCCCCATTCCCCAGCAACCTCTAAAGATAACCCCTGTGACTTTCCCGAGTGAAGGCACCCAAGGGATAGGAGAATTGGCAGCTGCAGGAGATGTCCATGATACAGGGATGGAGCAGAAGGAATTGTGGTGGTGGCTCATAAAGATACTCAGCCCCAGGATCAAAAGAGCACCATGCGCAGACCTAGATATGGTGGTGGGAACCTTAATGAGGCAACAACCTGGGTGATCTATGCTGCTGCTGGTATTATGAGGCAGAGGGACCCTCTTTTGCTTGATACTTAGTAATTGAACTTTTTGAAATTTTTCTTGTTTCCTTGGTATTTAGCAATTGCACCTTTTGAATGTTAAGTTGATTGGTGCATTTTTGCATAGAGGTCCAGGACATCTAAGTAGCAACTATGTTTCCCCAATTTTCGACATATCCCTGCCCCCTTGTCCCCCCATAGCAGTCCCCAGCACTAGTCCCAATCTCTCCCCCTGTTCCAGCTCCCACATGTCCCAACCATTCTTTCTATATTTCAGCCCCCGCCCCCATTGTCTCTCGCCCACTCTTCCTTGTCTGTTTTATGGATTAAACATGTTTGGTTATACCAGTCTGGCCCATTTCCGCGCTCATCAGAACAACAGGAGGGGTGAGCTGCTTTTGCAATTGTTTATGTGCCATGGAAAAGCCCGCCAGGGCTCTCTGTGGGCAATTGGCTTATCTAGGCTCCCTTAATACCCATCATGCACTGGACTCCTGTAATGTAGCTCTGTAACCATGTAACTCTACCTGGCCTCCATTCCTACCCATCATGCACTGGGCTCACGAGGTGTAGAAAAAAAACCTTCTACCTGGGTTCCTTTTATACCCATCATGCAGGGGCGCACCTGTTATGAAGCCATGTGAGGGGGGGGCTTCAGGTGCTCCACCTTTTTTTAGGTAATCATTTTACTCGTATACTTTTATCTCATTAGTGGTGCTTTGCAGTTTGGGGCTACATGCTGTCAAATTTTGACAGTCATTGGTGGATCAGCAGCCACTCCTATCATAGGTAGGAGCAAGGCGGAGGAGTGGAGCACATGTCCTGCGGTGGTGCTTTTTCTTATAGTTCATCTGAAGTAGCAGAGAGGCTAGGTTCGCACCACCGTGCATTGAGCTCATATGGTGCAGTCACACTACTCTATCTGGGCTCCCTTATATTGGAAGTCCTGTCCTGTAATCCCCCTGCCCTGCCACGCTCCCCTCGCATTAAGGCAAAAAAAAAAGAGCTATAACTCCTCCGTGGTTCCAGCACCATTTTCCCAGATTCCACCCATTTTCACTTGAGCACGAGCCCAGGAGAACGATGCAGAATCACCAGGTCACCTGAAGCCAGATGTGTGCTTTGCCACCATGCAATGCATGGGGCCCCAAAATCTCAGTGGCCCCCCAGAACTCTGCTGGGGATTTCACTTGATATCGCCCTGTCAGTCAGCATCCATCGTGCTAGGAAGTCCTGGGGACAACCGTCCATGGTGAGGCATTTCCAGCACCCCGGGAAATGGGGGCTTGTCTATAGGTGAAGCAGCATGGGGGTTTCTAACTGACCAGAATGCAGGTGCCCGACCAGGGCTTTATAATTGTTTCTTCTCGTCTTGGCTGCGGTTATATCTCTGGATCCTGGATCTCACTGGGAAACTCACTTCTGTGTTCTGGCAAGTTCCCATGCTCTTGTATGCTGAATCCACTCACATGTTCTGAATGGTTGCCAGACTCTCCTAAGTCTGGACTAGCAGGGCCCAGCCCTGGAGGCTGCTGGTATTCTTGCCCACAGGGAACTTGTGGGTACCTGTTTCAGTCTGTTTTAGCTCATCATTGCTTGTTCTTTGATTTTGATTTTCATTGATTTTGTTTATTCACCAGTAATTAAAGGAGCACTATTGCGAAATTGTGTAATATTAAAAATCCAGGGGTGACAGGTTTAGTCTATCAGGGGGTGACAGAGCCCGTCACCCCATATGTCCTTTTTCTTCTATTAATAGAAAGAAAATCAAGCCTGGCTGGATGATGTCGGGTGTATAAGTGACCCGTCCCCCCACCATCCAGCACATTTACTGTATATGGATTTTTTATCATTGGGCCATTTTTTCACGATAGTACTCCTTTAAAGATTTGTTTTCTTAACAAGGCCATGCTGTTTGAGAAGATGTCGGACACCAAAAAAGGGGATTTTGCCCCCTTTCTATCCACCTGGGAAGGCTGGATTACTCATTTTCATCCGGGGGGTGTCAACCATGTTCTTCTTACAATCTAGAACCTCGTCTTGTCTCTCCTCGTGATTCGAACGGAGGCCCGGAACACACTCACCCACCCACCCTTCCTCTTCTCCCTTTTCCCCCTTTCCTTCCACTTTATATCTCTTTTTTTCATCTCTAAGCTCTCTTTTAGATGATGCTTGAGAAATGTTTTTTTCTTCATGGATAATTTTTGTCAGTTATCAACTAAGGATTGTCGTATTCTCCTGTATACTAGCTAATTGTTGGCACTTTTGTATGACCTTTTGCGCAGTATGGAAAATGTCCCGACTGTTGTATTTTGCTGTTTTACTTTGCCTTTATTTCAATAAAAACTATAATTGAAAAAAAAAAAAAAAGGTTTGTTTTCCAAGGTAGGTGTGTCTGGTCCAATCTTTGGTGGTGAGTGGCTTTGGGGATCCTCATGACACCCTACATCCATTTTCATGCACAATGACAGTACAGCAAAAAAACACAAGCTTGGTGAGAGTTTTATTCAGTTCATGTGTATAAGTGACCCCTCCTCCTATTAGCCGACATCTTTATATGGATTTTCAATATTACACAATTAGGAAAGCGGGGCAATCGTGGCAGCTTAGAACGTGGTAAGGACGAGAAGGCGATTGCCAACAATGGTGGTATCTACATAAGTGGTTGACTCTTCATCAGCGGTGGAGAAGGCAAGGAGATCCAGGAGATGATCAACAGAGACACTGAAATGGGCTGAAGGACAATTATTGGCACTGGAGAAGGCAGTGGGGACTGATCAGCGGCAGAGAAGGAACCATCAGTAGCAGCAGAGCTGAAGGGTTGCATGTGCCATCACACACCGCAAAGGGACCTACTGAGACATCCTTGCCCAAAATCCCTCATTTTTATTATTATTGTTTATATATATATCTTCCTCGATAGCGCTATAATCTATAGTCTGTAATGTATAATTACAGACAGAACATACTGTACATGGATCATTATAAGCTAGATGTTACAAAGTACAAACCACTTGAATAAAAATACTAATGCTGGGATTCTAGATGTATCCCAAAAGATAATCCCCAAAAGTGAGCCGCACTCGAATATAAAATCAAATATTTTATTGAGAGTCTAATGAACAAATACAACATATAATATAAAAAAGAAACAATTATATATACGAACAACAATGGTTGGAGGGGGGACCACAAAAAAAGGACTCAATACAAGTTAATAAATTATACAAAACTATTATCAATAACGTGCCGCAAATTCATGGATGAGAAAAAAAAAAAAAAAAATATATATATATATATATTATATAATATATCATATTATATATACAATATATAATATTATATTGTAGTATTTTAATAAATAGTAATATTTGATGTGCCTTGTGCAAATAGATTAATTATAATAAATATAAATAATACAATAATACAAATAATAAAACAATGTGCATAAAGTGCAAAGCTGAAAAATGTGAATTTTAAACGCTATTCTAAAGTGCTGTGCATGTTAGGAAATTTAAGCAGACTACTCCATGATACTTTATGGGCAGATAATACGTTAAGCCACTAATATAAATATATGTAACATCACCAATAAAGAGTCCGGGTCCCCCACAGCAACCGCCACCGACACGTTGCGTGTCTCACTGACACTTTGCCAGGGTGAAGTTCAAAGCTCAACGTGGTTATAAGAGACAATAAAAAAGAGAGCCCCGCCCTTGCTAGCTTAAAGTCTAAAGGTTTGGGGGTGGAGAAAACAAGGGGCGGGATCACGTAGTGGTAGAACTTGAGTTCGGTGTCATAAGTCCAGTGAAGGTAACACATAAGCAAGGTCACATGCTTGTCTGAAGAGTTGAGTTTTGAGGGCATTTTTAAAGGCTTGGAGAGTGACAGATTGATGGGGAAGGGGTGCATTCCAGAGAAGTGGGAGTCACATGAGAAGCCTTAAAGGCAGGATTGCATGAAGGGGACCAAGGAGGGGTACAGGCAAATGTCCAAGGCAGAGAGGAGATTACGTTTGTGTTGGTATCTCTGGATAAGAGATGAAATGCAGGGAGGAGTCTGGTTGGAGAGTGTTTTGTAGAAGTTCGAACTGAACTCTCTGAGAGACAGGTAACCAGTGGAGGATTTAACGGGGGGGGGGGGGGGGGCACTGGGGAAGCATGAGGAGAGGGGGATGAGGTGAGCAGCAGAGTTAAGAATAGATTGAAGGGGTGCCAGTCTGTTGGTAAACCACAGAGGAGGGTGTTGCAGTAGTCCAGTCGGGATATGACTGGGGCATGCACTAGCATTTTAGTGGTGACAGGCGAGTGGAAGGGACGGATGCAGAAAATATTTTTAAGTTGGAGGTGACAGGAGGCGGGGCTAGGGAGTGAATGTGAGGTGTGAGTGAGAGTCCAGGAGTCCAGAATGACGCCCAGGCATCGAGCTTGAGGAGTTGCAGTTATTGTAAGATTATTTACAGAGATTGTGGTGTTAGAGAGGGGAGGGGAGTGAGACGGCGGGAAGATGATCAGTTCTGTTTTGTCCATGTTCAGTATAAAGGAGTGAGATGTCATGAAGGAAGAGACAGCTGTTAGACAGTCAGGAAGGCAAGAGAGGAGGGAAGAGAGATTTGGACCAGAGAGACGTACCTGAGTGTCATCTGCATAAAAGTGATATTGTAAGTCCAGAGAGGTTATTAGTTGGCTAAGACCATAAGTGTATATTGAAAAAAGTAGGGGTCCTAGGACTGAGCCTTGTGGTACACCAACAGATAGAGGACAGGAAGAGGAAATTGTGTTAGAGTAAAAAACGCTAAATGTGCGATGAGAGAGATAGGAGGAGAGCCATGAGAGTGTGAGACCTTGGATTCCAAGACAAGAAAGAATATTGAGAAGCAGAGCATGGGCGCTTGTGTCAATAGCAGAGGATTGGTTGAGAAGAATAAGAATGGAGGCGTGGCCTTTGGATTTGGCAGTTAACAGATTATTGGTGAATTTGGTGAGGGAAGTTTCAGTGGAATGACTTGAGCAGAAACCAGACTGGAGGGGATCTAGGAGGGACTTTGTAGACAGATAGTCAGTTCTGAGAAGAAGCTTGGATAAGAAAGGAAGAAAGGAAGAATCATCTAAGAAGCTTGGATAAGAAAGGAAGAAAGGAAAATCATCTAAAAAGCTTGGATGAGAAAGGAAGAAAGAAATGATCATCTAAGAAGCTTGGATGAGAAAGGAAGAAAGGAAGAATCAGCTAAGAAACTTGGATGAGAAAGGAAGAAAGGAAGAATCATCTAAGAAGCTTGGATGAGAAAGGAAGAAAGAAAGGATCATCTAAGAAGCTTGGATGAGAAAGGAAGAAAGGAAGAATCAGCTAAGAAACTTGGATGAGAAAGGAAGAAAGGAAGAATCATCTAAGAAGCTTTGATGAGAAAGGAAGAATCATCTAAGAAGCTTGGATGAGAAAGGAAGAATCATCTAAGAAGCTTGGATGAGAAAGGAAGAATCATCTAAGAAGCTTGGATGAGAAAGGAAGAATCATCTAAGAAGCTTGGATGAGAAAGGAAGAATCATCTAAGAAGCTTGGATGAGAAAGGAAGAAAGGAAGAATCATCTAAGAAGCATGGATGAGAAAGGAAGAAAGGAAGGATCATCTAAGAAGCTTGGATGAGAAAGGAAGAAAGGAAGAATCATCTAAGAAGCATGGATGAGAAAGGAAGAAAGGAAGAATCATCTAAGAAGCTTGGATAAGAAAGGAAGAAAGGAAAAATCATCTAAGAAGCTTGGATGAGTAAGGAAGAAAGGAAGAATCATCTAAGAAGCTTGGATGAGAAGGGAAGAAAGGAAGAATCATCTAAGAAGCTTGGATGAGAAAGGAAGAATCATCTAAGAAGCTTGGATGAGAAAGGAAGAAAGGAATAATTATCTAAGAAGCTTGGATGAGAAAGGAAGAATCATCTAAGAAGCTTGGATGAGAAAGGAAGAATCATCTAAGAAGCTTGGATGAGAAAGGAAGAATCATCTAAGCTTGGATGAGAAAGGAAGAAAGGAAGGAGCATCTAAGAAGCTTGGATGAGAAAGGAAGAAAGGAAGAATCATCTAAGAAACATGGATGAGAAAGGAAGAAAGGAAGAATCATCTAAGAAGCTTGGATGAGAAAGGAAGAATCAGCTAAGAAACTTGGATGAGAAAGGAAGAAAGGAAGAATCATCTAAGAAGCTTGGATGAGAAAGGAAGAAAGGAAGAATCATCTAAGAAGCTTGGATGAGAAAGGAAGAATCATCTAAGAAGCTTGGATGAGAAAGGAAGAAAGGAAGAATCATCTAAGAAGCTTGGATGAGAAAGGTAGCAGAAATATAGGGCAGTAACCAGGGAGGGCGGAGGGGTCCAGAGGTGTTTTTTTAATACCTGCAATAAACCTTCAGATTCCCATGTCAGCCAGGGAGAGGGGCTATCAAACCAAACTTGGGGTAGAGGGATCATCATATCCTCGAAGAGCCAGGAACCAAACAAAATCAATCTGATTGACTCACAACAGTTACTGTCTCTGCAGTCAAAGAGTTAAAGGAAAAGGCTCATCAACATCTTGCATTAAGCTGCCTTCCTGCTGGATTATGCGCAGCACTCAACCTTTCCAGGGTTTATGGCTGTTTTATTCTCTATAAAAATAGCTTGCCAAGACTGTTCTGTTTCTTCTGTGACTTTAGAAGAGATTTACACCTCGACAATATCTATCCCAAATGCCGTGTTTAGCGAAATGTCAATGACTTGTAAATTGCACCTACTCCGGCTTTCTGTTTTGATTAAAAAGTTATTTAACGCCCAACTCCTGCAAAAAATGTATTTTAGTTTTCTGTAGATTAGGGCAAGGTTATAACCATGTGACACACCACACGTGGGGCCTCAGCAGCAAGGCATGTGGAGAGTGGGTTCTAGGGCCCATAGGTGTCCTGTGGATGCGAGTTTAGAATGGGGATGCTGACAGTCTCTAATCACCCTGGCAAAGGAGCACAGATGCACAAAACGTAGTCCTTTAAAGCAGACCCACAGCAATTATGTACGTAATTGGCGTGAAGCCGCATTGTGACACTCTTGTGGGGCATTGCTGGAACCTTCCCGCCCCGTCATCCTTACCTGCACCTTGATCAACCGAGGAAATCCAGCCTCGCAACTGGCTGCCACGTTGACTTATGTTGCTTTCTCTTTCCCAAGCGCTGGTCCGGCCCGGCACCCTTGACCACTGACCCTTGATCAGCCGAGGTAATGCAACCCCGCAATTGGCTGTCACAGTCACGTTGGCTGAGGTTGCTTTCTTTTTCCCAAGGATCGGTCCAGCCCGGCCCCCTTGACCACTGGCAGCCAATCGTGGGGCCGCAATTCACCAACTGATCGAGGTTTAGTGTTGTAGGTTTCTATCCGTAGGGGCTCCAGCAATCACAACTGTCACATTGCGGACCACTTTAAAGCAGATGAGAACCCATCAGTGATACAAATCCAATGCAAAGCCAATCCCAACACTGATAGTCCTATTTCTGGTAGGAAAAAATACTATTGCTATTTTTTCTTACCCTGCCATATTGTAAACCCCATTTTGCCATTCTATTCCCAGGCTCCTACCTTATCAGTTTGCGTCCCTGGGGGCAGGCATGTCATACATTTCAGGGCTGTGATCTGGTGGCGCCGGGACCCGGGAGGACACAGCGCCACAAGATTTGAACAACGGCATGTTCACATCCTGGGTGTGCTGGGTCATAATGCAATCCGGTAATTGATGATCCTTCCACTCGAAATCCCTGGCAATCTGGGACATTTTAGAAAGTGATGGATCTACTGCTAGGCAAAGTTACTGCCTCTGGGGTGAGAAAGGTGGGTGGTATTAGTCAAAAATGATGTGTTTTGATTAAGCTGGCCACATGTCCCACTTTTGGTGTGACAGTCCCACTTGAAGGCAATCGGCCAACTGTCCCACTAAAAACTCTGGTTACACCTAAATGTTCCACATTGCTGAAATTAGTGAGAAGACTGTCCAAACAAAATCCAAAACATTTGATCAACTGGGGCCCTGTTCCAGCTCATTGGCTGAATGGTGGTAGTGGAATGTTTGGATTGGCTCAGCATTACGTTAATCACCAACATCCTTTATAGACAGGAGATAACCGAGTTGTGCTTTAAGCATGGGTCTGGGGGTGCTATTACACCTGCTTACACACAGAGGATGCAGTGGGTATTTGTTCGGCAACACCCCGTGGATAAGTCACACCTGCCAACCCATTTCCCTGTAAAGTGGGCAGTTTAACTTGGAGGCTGATTCACTACTAGCGCCAGGTATTGCCAGATAAGCGTCTGTACAGCGGCGCTTAGAGCCACCGCTAGTAGACGCTGTAAGTGGGTTTCAGGCGCTGTAACAGAGCTTCTTGGTCGCTGTAGTAACCTTGCCGACATTGATGAATGTGATGTGTGTTGGGCGCTCTAACAACAGCGCAACGCTGCAGCGAGTGAAAGGTAGCCCCATCTCCGTGCATCCGGCGCTCCAAAGCTGGGCGCTATAGCATAAAGCACCAGACGCTGTGTGATCAAAGGTATCTGTGTCTGTGCTGTGTGATCAAAGTCTGATTTTGATCACATATCCACCAGTAACAAAGCGAAAACACATGGAATGACATTGTTATAACACTGTGACCAAAACACTTTAGTGCCGGACCTGTAATGACAATTCTGCATAAAAATATAAAAAGTCAAAAAAGTTTCTTAAAGTGTTTGCAGCCAGGAGACGTCACACAATGATTGGAGCAAAAAAAGAAATTTAATTGCCAAACACGCTGTTTATACACAATTAATGAAGCCCCATTGAAATGTATGGGAGAGCGACACTGAGCGGCAGGTACAACAAGGTGCTGCCAAGCCTAGAGCGCCGGCGCTATACACTGAGCCACCTGTAATAATACATGTGACGCTACATGGCGCTGTTAGAGGTGCTCACCAGATTCGTAAATGTGGTTTTGCGTACAGCGCCCGGCGTTCACCAGACGCTGCCTGCCGCACGAGGCGCTACCTGGCGCTATCCCTTCTTAAATAACCTCTTAAGTGTCCCACCAAAAATGTTCAGATTAGCTTTAAGAAGATTCACTCACCTTATTGAAGAGCCAATCCTCCATACCAACTTTTTAGCGCTACAACCTCTAACAGGCTTCTTACAGTTTGTTGCAAAACAAATGCAAAGATGGCAGAGCTCCGAGAGCCTTATATCAGGAAGGGAGTTAAAACCTGCTGTGACTGTAACAAAGAATTGTGAAAAAAATATGAAAAGCACTCAGAATCAAAATCCCACAGAAACATGCGCACACTCCTTAATGCTCATGTGTACACTCCCAAACAGGCATGTGCGCTTGCGCACACTTCCAAAGTACACTCACAAAGGCACATTCAAGCACTCCAAAACATGCATGCACACACTCCCAAATGCACATGCATTCCCAAACACGCATGAGCTAAGTGGGTAGCCAGGTAGGTGGGTGGGTGGCCTGGCAGGTAGTTGGGTGGGTAGATAGCCAGGTAGGTGGCTGGGCAGGTAGGTAGGGGGGACTGCCAGCTGTCAGCACAACTCCCCCGGCACCTCCAGCAGCAAAGAGGTTGGGGAGAATGTAAGAATGTAAGGAGGGGGCCACCGCTAATATCACTTTGGCCGGGAAGGGGGGGGGGGGGGGGGGGGCGGTGCCGCAGCTTTCACTCCCAATAGCACCGGCCGAGGGAGAAAGAAAGAAGGAGGCAACATTGATCTCACCCCCAGCAACAAGTGTAGCCCGCAAGGTCACTCTTGATTGACTCCCGACGGCCATTCACATGGGGAGGAGGTGGGCTACACACGGGGAGGAAGTGGGCACTCCCAAACGCACATGCACATGCTCCCAAAGTTGCATGCATGTGCAGCATTCCCAAACACGCATGGTGCTGAGTGGGTAGCCAGGTAGGTGGGTAGATATCTAGGTAGGTGGCTGGGTAGGTAGGTAGAAAGGATTACCAGCTGTCAGCACAACCCCCCTAGCACCTCCTGCAGTAAGGGCTGGGCTGCAGGCAGTGGAGATGGCCCGCATGCTGAGAGGGCTCAGTTAGGGAGAGTTAGGGAGAGAGAATGAAGTGGGAGTGCTGCTGCTCTCACCTTTGGGAGCGAGGAAGGAGGAAGGGGTGCTTTTGTGTGCATCTCGAAGCGGGAGATGTAGTCAATGGGCGGCGGGCATGTGCTTGGAGCTGAGGATGCCGCTTTAGGGTTGATTCATGGTCGTGCTCGAATGAATTCACGCACATTTTTGGACTGACAGCTTGCGCTCGGGCTTCCGCCTGAATCATGGTTGTCAAAATGGGATGCGCATCTGCTCCTTAAGATTTGCCAATTTGCGCCTGAAATTTTTCCGCTCACACCCTTTTGTTGCACCAAACTGTCCCCGGCGTCTGATTTATGGTATGTTTAGAGGACAGAAAAGTGCGCGTCAATGTGGCAATTTGAAGAGTGAATTTCCTCCAGCAAATAGGTTGAGGAAACTGCCAATAACAATGATTAACAGGCTTATTTCATTCCCGAAAACACATGCCGGCAGCTCCCTGCATGTTTTTGAACAGTGAAAGCGTCAGCAGCAAGTTCTTATTAGGGGCTGAACCCTTTTTTTTTTGTTTTTGTTAAAAGAATGATAAAAAGTTGTTCTAAATCACAAAAATTAAGGTCAATGTAACAAAAATGTGGATATTGGGCCCCAAAGCTTAGTTAAAACCAAAAAGATAAATGATAATTAAATTATTAAGCATTAATATGCGAACCAAACAGGGGAAGGAGGGTTAACTGGAATCAGAATATCTCCCCCAAAAAACACCCCCCCAAAAAATGGAAAACACAGGTTCTCCAGAGAATACACTCCAAAATGTTGGTAGTTTTTGACTGGACTTCCGCTTTAAGTATCATATATTCACTATGATTTAGCAGTTTTATAAAGAAGCGGTGTTGCGTATTTTTGTGGTCAGCAGAGTTGCTGGGTCTGGGCTTGGGTGGGTCCTGCTGACTAGATAAATACACATCTCTTATCACTAAACAAATAAAGGGAAACATCAGCATTTGTTATGTTAGTCGCCCTACATCGCAGCATGTTATAGATTCGTGAAATCAGCGATTTATCAAAGGGTAGAGGAAAATTCTACCATTGACAGATAACAGTAACAGTTAAACCGGACCAACAACCCATACAAGAAACAGTGTTCTTAGCATCCCTCCCTTCCTCCCCAGGGTCATTCAGATTGCTGCATACTGTAAAAATATATAGTAGTATATATAGTATTCACCTTCTTCCTTTAAAAGGGGCGCCCTGACTCCCTAATGGCGCTGGCTTGTCCCTTTAGATTCTCCTGCAACCAGCTTCCTGTTCCCTGGACCTTATTCTGTGATTTGTATCAGTTACCCTGTTGATGTTGACTTCTTGCTTGGATTTTTAACTCAGTTTGACCTCGGCTAACAACGTTGCACCACTACCACCTGCCCCTGACCTCTGTATGGAATCTCGTTTTGAATCTGTACTGCAAGCAGTGACCCTGGCTTGAACTCCAACATTGAACCTGTTTGGTACCTTGCTCCATCTATGTCTTTATTTGCTCTGCCCTAGACTTATTGCCTTGTGCCACCAGGTGGACGACCCACGGTATTCTGCAGCCCAGCCTATCCTTCCTTGGGGAGGGCTCCAGTGAAGACCAGGGCATTGCATAGATTCAGGGACCTAGTGGGCCTGGGTATTTAGTGGCTCAATGTTTCCAGAACAAAGTAACCAGCCAAATGCGATAACCCCCTGGGGATAGCCTATGGAGTACACTTGTCACGGTGTATGGCTCGAGGGTTTGGTGGCTAGTAGTCTTGACCCCAGGGCTAGTTACCCAATGTAGTTCCCGCTGTATCCTAGTCAAGGCACCCACTACAGAAAGCAATGCCAGGGTTCGGATAAACAACGTTGCTTTTATTGCTGGAACAAGAGTCAGTGCTTTCCTCTGGATGCAACCAGGGTAACTTTAGTAAGTTTAAACAGCTTTAGTGATTGCTGATGCAGAGTGAGAGAGTCTATGCTGAAGCCTTAGGGCTGTAGAGATGCTGGGAGTAGTAGTACTATCTTGGGATAACATTAGAAGACTTTTAAAAGAGTTTACAGACCTGATCCAGTAGATTGAGATTCCCACCGCAAGGGCACAGGTAGAGACGACTTGAGTTACTTAACTTGAGAATTACTGAACATGAAGCTGCTCTCGTACACGGTGACCGCATAGAGGCGCGTGGACTACTAGCATGGAAGCTAGACTAGTTTTGGTCGCTGGCGGGAGACCCTCAAATTCCAGACGATCCGGACAGTAGGCTTCTTACGCAATAAAGTTATCCTACTGAGGTAGAACTGTCCTGTGCACATCCTTGGGTGACTGGTTACAGGTGGAGATGAGTAGGAGAATAAGGCTGGCATAGGCCTAAGCCTGTAATAGGTTTTCTGAAGAAAGCTGGAACACATGCAGCCAGCTCAGGGGCTGGAGCTGCTCCCCCTTCGCCCATCAGGGGCTGACTGACTGGAGGGAACTGGCTTCCTCTGGCCTTCCATTGGTTGGAATGGTCAGGTGACAGAGGAGTCATAGACTTCACTTTGCATCAGCTAATTGACAGTTGGAAGAACCAATAAATAACATACAGTATGTGGCATTTGGCCTGACATGTAATACACTTCTTAACCACTGGGGGGAAACCTTTATACTTAACACTTACGAATGCATGGCAAATGTGCATTAAGCACTGTGGTGCAATTATGACAAACCTTCAGCTGTAAGGCAGCTGTTGCAGCATTCAGTGCGGGCCACTGCATACACCCCCTGAAAAAGATGAGCCGTCCTCGGCGACAGTAAATGAACAATAACATATGATTAACCGCTTGGTAACTGGGTTAACTGGATTGGGAAGTGTCTCTGCAGCACGAGAGTTCTCTGTGGCAATTAAACTAATGAGTGAAGACTACTTTTTAAGAGACATGTAAAAGATATGGGAAGTATGTAGAAACACTATGGTACGTCACAGTAGAAACAACAAGAAGGTATGTAACACCTTGTGTAAAGATCCCTTTGGGCACCTAGGAGAAGACAGAGGCAAAATAATAAATGCACTCATACATTGTAGGACGTCCTATTCATACCAACCATGCATTCAATTCAGACATCCAGATAGACCATCTACACGAAAAGGTGCACCTGAGGAGGAAACGAGTTAAACATGTGTATGTGTACATATGTGTGGGGAAATACTCAGTAGCAATAGGTGAGACTACAGGTGCTACTCGCCCAGGCATGTAAGTGCCACTGCAGAATACCCTTTAGGAAAAAATGATGGCTAGCATTACGAAAGTGTACTGGTACCTGAGCCTGCTACTAGTAGCCATACGCAGTGGTCCAACGCCCCTTATCCTTAGGGCGCGAGCTACCAACCCAGGGCCAGTCACTAGAAAATTACAGTTGGCCAGGGCACATGAGACTATATACATGGTGAACAATACAACCTAAAGGCCACCTCTCTGAGAGGAAAAATGTGAGAGAAAAGGGTAGGACCATAAAATGTGATCATGTGGTGGTAAGAGCAAAGTGTTGTGACGTACCTTAAAAAAAACATTTTGGAGACTAAGTGAGCAAACAAGAAAATTTCACTCTTTACCTTGAAGGATACGAAAAGACATTACTGAAGACAAAAATACTTAGTGCAGAGTGGGAGTATAGTTTTCTGGCCTTTTGCTAAAATTACACACTTACTTAGTGCGGGCTCAGAAACAAAGTGACTAGAATGACTACTATGAAATATGAATATATATATATAACTCAACACTTCAAGTGCAAAAATATGTAGATGCAGATAAAACTAGAAAAATACACTTCCTGCTTAAAAGAGGGAAAAAATACAAAAATACAGTACTTAGTGCCAGACTTGAGGTAGATACTTATGACGACAAACAGGAACGATGGCTCTTCATCAGATGCCGTGAAGTCACTGTATCCTGAGACTTTAGGTCCATACTGTATTAGAGAAGGAGACTTAAGTAGTTCTTGGCGGACCAGGCAAAATTTCTTAAACTCAGTTGCTAACGGTTACCAACAATAGAACTGAAAACACAACGGGAGAAAAACTTACGAGCATAAAATGTTAGTAGCCCTAAAAGAAAATGTTCACACTATAGACATAAAAGTCCTTATGCTAACTGAAGATATGGCCGCTGGCCCAAAAACAAAAAGAGGGAGTGCAAAAATAAGGTGGCCAACTGGCCTAGTCACATGGCTGATATGGCTTCTTAATAGTAGGGCCTGGAAGGGCTCCAGGTGTCCACTCTTTCTTTCAGGGCGGACAGATCCACAGGATAACGTGGCAAGGACCTTCTGCGTACAGGAGTGTCGTTAGACGCAATGGTAAGGTTGATGCTGGGTGTCACCGTAGTGGTAGGAGAGATGACCGGAGCAATGTGATAAGTAACTGTAGGGTGAAAGTCAGCAACAGTAGCCACAGGTACAGGAGTAGAAGAAGATGGTTGCTTTGCTGGGGCAGAAGGTGCAGCCTTGTTAGCTGAAACTGGCATAGGCGCGGAGGTAGCTGGTTGTAGTTCATCTACAGGAGGAGACGCTATTTTGGAAGGCACATTAAGTGGGATGAGGGGTCCCAGTGGTTTGAAAATTTCCCAGTCTTCTTCCCAGTTTTCTGATGGAGCAGGTAGGAAAGGTCTCTGGACAGGGTTCTTAGGGCGAGTAACAGCTGCTGCCCATGGTCCCTTTGGAGAACCCACTAAGGTGTACTCTACAATCTCAGAAGGCTGCAAGTTGTGCAGGTATACTGGTGTGTAGTCCCTCATAACGGCCCTGCGGTTGACCAACACCAATTGTCCATTATAGGAGTCCATAATTAGTCCGTACCCACGCTTACGGTCGAACTTAGTAACTGTCCCTCGTCTCCTTTCTAGAGGAGGGTCTCCTGGCCTAGGCCTTTCTAGCCGCCGGATAAAGTCTCTTTCAGAAGTGGCTGAGGATTCCACAAATGGGGTATGAGGATGACCCCACAAGTCACTGTAGGTAATAAAAGGTGCTCTCTGTTTAGCGGTTACAGGTGTGCTAGACCCAGTAGTGCAGGGGTTAACAGGACTCGTCCTGGTGGTTACTGATGAGGTTGCCCCACTAGCCCTTTCCACCATGGCTTGGTACTTGGCAGGCTGCATGTGGACCATAGCTGGCTCTATAGGTGCAGGAGGACTCACAGGGGCTGCTATAGGCTTGGCAGCCGAAGTAACAGTGGCATCGGCCATAGTGTTTTTAATCAGTGCCCGTTGTATCTCCTCAGCTATTTTTACAATAGTGGGCTCATCTCCGTAGAGCCACTGAGGCAGTGGTGGCGAGGGGCACCCAGGAGGCCGTCCCTTAACTGGTATAGGGGGCAGAAGATGGCGGTTAGGCCAGTCTCTGGAGGGGACAGTGGCAGTCTGAGTAGCGGGGGCCGCAGGGACTGATGGCGGCGATAGCCGCTGCTCACTCACCGCTCCGTCGTCTGAAGAAATGACGTCAGTATCGGTGAAGGCATAGGATTCTTCATCTCGGTGGCGGCCAGGCGGTGACGCGCTGAGGAAGCTCTCTGGAGACGCAGGTGAGCTGACGGCTGTAGGTGATCCTTCCTCTGGAGCGAATGGCAGGGGCGAGCCAGCCCTGGAGGACACCGCGGTGGCAGGAGGTGATCCGGCCCAGCTGTCGTCGCTGTCCTCGGGCAGCGGAGTCTGCAAGCAGGTAAGATCCGTCGGCGGGATGGTGCAGGTGGGCTCCGGTGGCGCTGCAGCGAGAGAGGGTTGCGCAGCGGTCGCCATCTTGCTCAGCTTTCGCGCGCTTTCCAAGCAGGAGGAGGAGGAGGAGGAGCCAGGCAGCAAACTCCACCCCCTCGGTCTGCTCAGAGAGGAGAATTAGCCAATCAGGAGTGCCTGCAGTAAAGTCTATGGAGGGCTCAGTTTCCCGCGCATCGGCAGCGGTAAAATTAACTCCTTCAGGCCCAGGATGTTGCGCAGCATGAAATTCTAGTGCGGTTGCCCCTAGCAACGAGCAGAAAATGTCCTCCAAATTAGTTGAAAACACAGGAAAAATCATCAGGCACACTTGTAAATCCCTTAGTCGGCTTTATAATGCAATATCTTGACAGAGTCCAACAATATAGTAAGAAATCAAAATGGCACAGAGGTGAAATCCTGTTCGTGACGCCAAAAATTGCGATAACCCCCTGGGGATAGCCTATGGAGTACACTTGTCACGGTGTATGGCTCGAGGGTTTGGTGGCTAGTAGTCTTGACCCCAGGGCTAGTTACCCAATGTAGTTCCCGCTGTATCCTAGTCAAGGCACCCACTACAGAAAGCAATGCCAGGGTTCGGATAAACAACGTTGCTTTTATTGCTGGAACAAGAGTCAGTGCTTTCCTCTGGATGCAACCAGGGTAACTTTAGTAAGTTTAAACAGCTTTAGTGATTGCTGATGCAGAGTGAGAGAGTCTATGCTGAAGCCTTAGGGCTGTAGAGATGCTGGGAGTAGTAGTACTATCTTGGGATAACATTAGAAGACTTTTAAAAGAGTTTACAGACCTGATCCAGTAGATTGAGATTCCCACCGCAAGGGCACAGGTAGAGACGACTTGAGTTACTTAACTTGAGAATTACTGAACATGAAGCTGCTCTCGTACACGGTGACCGCATAGAGGCGCGTGGACTACTAGCATGGAAGCTAGACTAGTTTTGGTCGCTGGCGGGAGACCCTCAAATTCCAGACGATCCGGACAGTAGGCTTCTTACGCAATAAAGTTATCCTACTGAGGTAGAACTGTCCTGTGCACATCCTTGGGTGACTGGTTACAGGTGGAGATGAGTAGGAGAATAAGGCTGGCATAGGCCTAAGCCTGTAATAGGTTTTCTGAAGAAAGCTGGAACACATGCAGCCAGCTCAGGGGCTGGAGCTGCTCCCCCTTCGCCCATCAGGGGCTGACTGACTGGAGGGAACTGGCTTCCTCTGGCCTTCCATTGGTTGGAATGGTCAGGTGACAGAGGAGTCATAGACTTCACTTTGCATCAGCTAATTGACAGTTGGAAGAACCAATAAATAACATACAGTATGTGGCATTTGGCCTGACATGTAATACACTTCTTAACCACTGGGGGGAAACCTTTATACTTAACACTTACGAATGCATGGCAAATGTGCATTAAGCACTGTGGTGCAATTATGACAAACCTTCAGCTGTAAGGCAGCTGTTGCAGCATTCAGTGCGGGCCACTGCACAAACACCTGATAGCCAGGTAACAGCACAGTGCTGTCTCATCAAAAATTCACGGTTCCTGTGATTTTGCAACATTTGGATTGACTTTTTGTTTGACCAAGCATCTACCTTGACCCCCAACTCTTTAACCCATGACCTTGACTTGTTACATTGTTCTGGGAACATTTCTACTGGCTCCCAACCTTTGATCTTCTGACTATGCTCCCACCTCATCGCCTATTCCTCAACAGGTAGCTTCAGATCTTTTGGTAGTGCCCAGTCTGTCCTTTCTTGAGGGAGGTTCCAGTAAAGACCAGGCCTATCAGGAGATTCCAGGCCCTGTGGGTTGGTTGCTTACCCTAGGCTAGACATTACCCTAATGGCGCTGGCTTTTCCCTTTATATTCTCCTATCCACCAGCTTCCTGTTCCCTGGACCTTATTCTGCGATTTGTATCAGTTACTCTGTTGGCGTTGACTTCTTGCTTAGACTTAGACCTCGGCTAACAACGTTGCACCACTGCTGCCTGCCCCTGACCTCTAGATGGACTCTCGTTTTGAACCTGTATTGCAAGCAGTGACCCTGGCTTAAATTCCAACATTGAACCTGTTTGGTACCTTGCTCCACCTATATCTTTATCTGCTTTGCCTTAGCCCTATTGCCTTGTGCCTGCAGGTGATCGACCCAGCCCTGTCCTTCCTGGGGAGGGCTACAGTGAAGACCAGGGCATTGCATAGATTCAGGAACCTAGTAGGCCTGGGTATTTAGTGGCTCAACCCCTTGGGCTTTACCAGCCAAAGACCTGATAGCCAGGCAACAGAACAGTAAAAGTTCACGGTTCCTATGATTTTGCAATATTTGGATTGACTTTTTTTTTGATCAAGCATCTATTTTGACGCCCAAATCCTTAACCCCTGACCTCGGCTTGTTACATTGTTCTGGAAACGTTTTGTGATGCCCAGCGGGACACCAGCCTTCTGTAAGCAGACAACCCCCAATCTCCAAGCCTCTTCTGCCTGTAGTTAAGCCCCCGTTTGCCGGGACGCTAGGAACGCCTCACTGGACATGGTTGCCCCCAGGTCTTAATAGGCGCAAAGGATGTCGGCTTACAGTGAAGGCCGATGAACCACGAGGGTATCCCAAAGCCGAGGTCGTTCACAGCTAGTCAGTCCGGAAGGTGCATCAGAGTACAGGGTTGAGACAGGTGCGTAGTCAGGGGTAGCCAAAGGGTCAAGCCGGGAGGTCAGAGATCGCGGGGTATCCAGAGGGGCAGGCGGGTTCGAGGTCAGACAAGCAGAGGTCGGTACAGGCAGCGGACAGGGATGGTCAATCAAGCCGGGTCGGAAACAGATAATAACTAACAGAATCACACCCTAATCACAAGCGACTATAATGGGCACTGAGCACTGGGCTGATTCCGTATTTATTGGAGACCTGACCAATCGCAACCCGGGAAGGAGTGTGTGTGGTGATTGGTGCAAATGACAACATTGTGAGTGATTGGTGTAACACTGATTGAGCAATTATCCAGGGGCTGGTCAGTCCTGGCAGCAAGGCTGACCAGCCCCTGATTCCATCAGGTGTGGAGGACGCTGCGCCACCTGCCACTCGCAGTGCAGCGCCCCCTAGTGGTGAAAGAGAGAGACTGCGGAGCGCACGCCTGCACAGCTAGAGAGGGGCGGGGGAGGCTGTCAGAGTGATACGCCGTGCTCCCTATCATCTGGGAGCAGCAGCCGCACTCAGCAGCAGGAGGGCCGCGATGAGCAGCAGACGCTCGCCACAGGCCCCCGGACAAAGGTAAGTTTGTTACATGTTTCTATTGGCCCCCAACCTTTGAATGTCTTACTTCTTACTGTGCTCCCGCTTCATTGCCTCTACCTCAGCTTCTGACCTATTCTGACCTCTTGGTTGTGCCTGCAGCCCAGTCTGTCCTTTCTTGAGGGAGGTTCCAGTAAAGACCAGGCCTATCAGTAGATTCCAGGCCCTGTGGCTTGGTTGCTTACCCTAGGCTAGACATTTCTCATGCCTGGAGCTGCACCCTGAACTGCTGTCCATCCACTAGCCATTCCTGTCACTGGGGCAAGAAACAGACAAGGACATGGTCAGGTTCAACAGGTTGTGGGCCGGTGGCAGACAAAGACTAGGTTAGGTTAATAGAAATAGGTGATGAGCAGGTGGCAGACAAGGGTGTGGTCAGCTTCATAGGAAATGGTAGTTAAAAAGCAAATTAAATAAATGTTTACATTGCTTTGGGGAAAGTTTTAGGTGCAGATTTTACTTTAACGTCCTCCCTTTATGGAATCCCTTCTGACATCTCGCTTGCCGCCGCAGGGAGGGGTTCTTATACTGGCGGGTGAGATGATGCCAGTTCATTCGCCAGTATAAGATGCCCCTCCCAGGGGCAGGAGTGAGCAGGGAGCCTGGAGTGATTGGTGGAAGCCGGGTGCAGGGGCAGAGGGCACTAATCCTGGCTCACGGCTTCCGCTGTTCACTTCTGGTTGAAGATCGACGGCCGTCCTGGAAAGAGGTAAGTAGAAAAATAAATAAACAAAAGACTTTATTATGTGTGTGTTTAACACTGTGAAATTGTAAGGTGTCATTGAGAGTCCTACATAAGTTCACCCCCTTTGGCGCCCCCCTGACCTGCTGCACCCGGGGCAAGTGCCCCCCCCCCCTGCTCCCCCTTAGCTACACCCCTGGCAATAACATATATACTCAAATTGAAAACATCCCGCATCACCCACAATTCAAACAAGGTAAGGCTATATAGGCGGTGTGCTTGTAAGTGCTGAAAACCTATGTAAGTTAAATACTTTCTAATGTGGCTCCAGCATCCAATAGCAAAACAGCAAACCACAGCGCCTTCCCCCCTAAAGAATCAACTGCTTTACATAGATAACATTTCAAGAATTCCCCTTTGTTATCTAAAAACTACACATTACACATAGACATACATATAAAAATAAAAGCACATCAGAACATGGGGCATCCCACCCGGACCCTCAATTTAATTATCATCAAAATCAATATTATATATATATATATATATATATATATATATATATATATATATATGCAATTATGCAATTTAAAAGCTTAATTTGCACAAACAGAGGAGATTTTGTTCATGATACTAATCACTATATTGATTTGGGGTAAAATTAAATTGAGGGTCCGGGTGGGATGCCCCATGCCAGCACACTGCCTGTATTGGGAATACCTCATGCTGCCTGTATTTGGGATGCCCGCACACTGGCTGTAATTGGAATGCCCGCACACTGCCTGTATTGGGGATGCCTGCACACTGCCTGTAATTGGGATGCCCACACACTGCCTGTAATGTGGTGTCTGTTATGAGGTGATGGGGGGGAATCTGCAAACTGCCTGTAATTGGAGTGATTAGGGGGAGGTATTTTAGCACACCATTAGCACAGAATATTCTTTTTCTTAGTTTTCTCCTCCAAATCCTGCGTCTTATAGAGCGAAATACACAATTTTCCTGGAAATATCTACAAAAATCACAGCTAAATATATATAAAGTGCAAGATGCTGAAACAAGAGGTGACAAAATATTTAGGTAGGCTGGTAGTTAAAAAGTTAAAATGGACCAAAACCCAGGATTTTGACCATCCTGGGTTTTGGTCTTTTCCCCCAGGGCACCCCGATCGGGGGTGCCCCACTGTGTGAAACCCCCCAGATCACCGATGCCAACTCAACTCTTCCCGGTCCTACGGAGCATACACGGGTGTCACTTCATCTAAGCCTTCGTCTAAGGCACACTTCTCCTAGTGCGCTGGCGGCCACCTCCCCCTTCTACCCTCTAACAGGGAGCGCACCTGCGCCAGCCATTCAGAGATGCCTGGCGCGGTCACGTGCCCTGCTACAGGGATAGCGGGGATGCAGCCGCAGCTTGCGTATGCATACCTACCAACTTTTCAGGGTGGGAAAGAGGGACATTTGTTAAATCAGGCCACACCCCCTGGTTGTGGGGTGATTAAGAGCTATATTAAAACAGTTAAAACATTATAAACACTTTAAATAGGCAAATGAATCATTTATTGATCTGCATGTTAAACCTTTAAAGGGGGGCAAAGGAGAACAACGAGGGACGGGGGGATATGTACTCAAAAGAGGGACAGTCCCTCCAAATCAGGAACACTTGGGAGGTATGCGCATGTGCTGTTGGACCAGGAAACAAGGTAAGTGTATAGGGCGACCTGGGGGGTTTCACACACTAGGGCATCCCGATTTTAGATACCCCGGGCCAATTGGCATGGGTATTGATCCACTTTAAGGCAAGTTCCCTGAACTGAGGCATTGGAGTTCAGATGTGATTCGCACGGGGATAGAAAGTTTGGAAAGTTGTTCTCCTCTGATACAAGTCAATTAAAAAATGCAAAGAAAAGGGGAATAAAAACCCTTTTGTTAGGTGTATATTCTCAGAAGCACACACTCTTAACGCTGCGAGACATTCATTCTAATTATTGCAAAAGCAATAAAGTCAATTATATTATGACACAACAATTAAAATCTCGGAGAAAGAGCTACATGGTTGAGCGTCTTCACATTATTGCCGCCGAAATATATCACAGCGCTACGGCGGGACGCGGCTGTCACTCAGGGAGAAATGATTGTCGTGTCGGGAGGAAGGATTGCCTCGGTGTCGGGGATAAAGTCATCCAAGCAGACATGCAAAACCCGGCAATCCGCGTGTAACAATATATGTGTGACCTGTGGGCGAAGCCATTTGTACGCGACTCGCAAAGTGGAACAGATGACTCGCAATCACTTTTAGTTTCTGAAGAGGGTTCAAAAAACATGGCTGAAATAATGAGCATGTTACTTGACAGCGATATTTAAAGGAACAATGCGGAAGCCTTCTATCTGCTGTGTAATGCAAGGCCATAAAGAGAGGAACATCGGACATAAAGAGGCTAACTATAGACTAGTGTAGTGGGCGCGTGCCTGGCCGGGGGCACGCGCTCTGGGGAGCGAGGGGGGTTCTTGGACCTAGGGTAGGGCCTTCCATGTCGGTGCGGCATGTGTGGGTGGAGGTGCACTTACTGGTTTTAGGCGTCGCTGGGATCCAGAGATGACACTCTTAGGTGAACTCAACATGGTCTTTATTGGTTGGCTTACTTCCATGGCAAAACAGCAAAGCGTTCAGTACAGGCATAATCCACAGGTTACTGCATACAGTCCATTCCAATGGTCTCCTCCATGGCTGTCTCTCAGCTCCTCCACTACATTGACATGCATCCCCTCATGACAAGCTCCAAACTTAAGAACTTAGAAAAACACTCTGGCTCCAAACTTAAGAACTTAGAAAAACACTCTGGAAGGGTTTGTCTCTCCCTTTTATAACCTCTGTATTGTTGCTATTCCAACTTAGTTGCAAATCCCAACCAATGGCAGGGCAGTTAATGTTGCCAATGCCACCTGGCTGAGTCTCTATTTACCAACCTAAAGAGGAACACCAGACCATTAAAGTGTCTGTTAGGTACATTCCTTAGGCAACACTGCCATCATGTGGTTTCATGATGCAATGGTCCCAAGAAATGCATCTAACAGGTTTAAATACACTTTTTAAATTGGACCAACACCCGTTTTTACCTTAACGGGTGTTGGTCTGGCTGTGAGGTCATTGTAAGTAGTGAGGGGGGCATCCAGAATGCTGGACTGACACTGCAATGGCCGACCTGCACATACAATTCTGCATAAATAAAAAAAAATTATAATCACAATAAAAGTGTTTGGTTGCCGGGCAGAAGAGGCCACACAATGATTTGTACCAAAAATGTAGAACATTAATTTAGGGAAACACTATTTATATACAACCAAAAAAAACGCCATTAAAATGGGAGAGCGACACTGAGCGGCAGGTGCTACATGGCGCTGCTGAACACACAGCGTCGGCGCTTTACACTGAGCCACCGCTAGTGATACATGTGACGCTACATGATACTATTAGAGGCGCTCACCAGATTGACTTTCATATATATGTTTTTTTACATACTGTGCCCGGCGTTCGCCCAACGCTACGTGGCGCTACGTGGTGCTACATGGCGCTATGTGGTACTACCTGGTGTTAGGGTTTCTTAAATAACCCCCAAAATAAAAGGCTGCCAATCCCCCCCATTGGCCCCCTATTTACCTTTTGGATGTCGCCCCCACCTCCGGTTTAGCCTTCTGTAAATGACAGAAATGCTTTAGCCGGCCTTTGCAAAGTCCTGCCCCACTCAGTGAAATGTCGCAAGATTTTAGGTGGCTGCATCGCATCCTAGTCATTGGCCCTGCGCAGACACGAGGGGCCTCATGGGATGCAAGATGGCGTAGCCCGTCGGAAGATCACCTGGAATCCGCAAGGCAGTAGCAAATGATATGCAGTTGCTAGGGGCTTTTTCTAGGGGCCTTAGAGCAGGGTGATCACCCTGGGCACCAAGGTGATTGGGGGTTGCCTTTATCCCATCCATCCTGTTTTCTGCTGGTAAGTCAGGGCCACTGTTAATAGTGCAGTGCCTAAGACAGGAGCCTCATTCCCCTCTATACTGACCTCAGACAGGGGAAGAGGACACTGCCTGCAACTATGGTAAAGGCACATACCTGTATGGGACAGCTGCAGCAGCATAGAATGGATAAGGAGGGGCATAGCATGGCACATACCTGTATGGGACAGCTGCAGCAGCATAGAATGGATAAGGAGGGGCATAGCATGGCACATACCTGTATGGGACAGCAGCAGCACCATAGGATGGGTGAGGAGGGGCACATCATGGCACATACCTGTATGGGACAGCAGCAGCACCATAGGATGGGTGAGGAGGGGGCATAGCATGGCACATACCTGTATGGGAAAGCAGCAGCACCATAGAATGGATAAGGAGGGGCACAGCATGGCACATACCTGTATGGGACAGCAGCAGCACCATAGGATGGGTGAGGAGGGGCACATCATGGCACATACCTGTATGGGACAGCAGCAGCACCATAGGATGGGTGAGGAGGGGGCATAGCATGGCACATACCTGTATGGGAAAGCAGCAGCACCATAGGATAGGTGAAGAGGGGCACAGCATGGCACTTACCTGCATGGGACAGCTGCAGCAGCATAGAATGGGTGAGGAGGGGGCACAGCATGGCACTTGCCTGTATGGGACAGCAGCAGCACCATAGGATGGGTGAGGAGGGGGCATAGCATGGCACATACCTGTATGGGACAGCAGCAGCACCATAGGATGGGTGAAGAGGGGCACAGCATGGCACATACCTGTATGGGACAGCAGCAGCACCATAGGATGGGTGAGGAGGGGGCACAGCATGGCACATACCTGCATGGGACAGCTGCAGCAGCATAGAATGGGTAAGGAGGGGCATAACATGGCACATACCTGTATGGGACAGCAGCAGCACCATAGGATGGGTGAGGAGGGGGCACAGCATGGCACATACCTGTATGGGACAGCAGCAGCACCATAGGATGGGTGAGGAGGGGGCACAGCATGGCACATACCTGCATGGGACAGCTGCAGCAGCATAGAATGGGTAAGGAGGGGCATAACATGGCACATACCTGTATGGGACAGCAGCAGCACCACAGGATGGGTGAGGAGGGGGCACAGCATGGCACATACCTGTATGGAGCAGCAGCAGCACCATAGGATGGGTGAGGAGGGGCATAGCATGGCACATACCTGTATGGAGCAGCAGCAGCACCATAGGATGGGTGAGGAGGGGCACAGCATGGCACATACCTGTATGGGACAGCTACAGCCCCATAGGATGGGTGAGGAGGGGGCATAGCATGGCACATACCTATATGGAGCAGCAGCAGCACCATAGGATGGGTGAGGAGGGGCACAGCATGGCACATACCTGTATGGGACAGCTACAGCACCATAGGATGGGTGAGGAGGGGGCATATCATGGCACATACCTGTATGGAACAGCAGCAGCACCACAGGATGGGTGAGGAGGGGGCATAGCATGGCACATACCTGTATGGAACAGCAGCAGCATCCCCGGATGGGAGAGGAGGGCGCATAGCATGGCACATACCTGTATGGAACAGCAGCAGCACCACAGGATGGGTGAGGAGGGGGCATAGCATGGCACATACCTGTATGGAACAGCAGCAGCATCCCCGGATGGGAGAGGAGGGCGCATAGCATGGCACATACCTGTATGGGACAGCAGCAGCACCACAGGATGGGTGAGGAGGGGGCATAGCATGGCACATACCTGTATGGAACAGCAGCAGCACCCCCGGATGGGAGAGGAGGGCGCATAGCATGGCACATACCTGTATGGAACAGCAGCAGCACCCCCGGATGGGAGAGGAGGGCGCATAGCATGGCACATACCTGTATGGGACAGCAGCAGCACCATAGAATGGGTGAGGAGGGGGCACAGCATGACACATATCTGTATGGAACAGAAGCAGCACCATAGGATGGGTGAGGAGGGGGCATAGCATGGCAATAAAAAAATACTCTGATTGGAGGCTAGATGCTGTGCTCCCTGGACTTGCTGCTGTTGTATCTCCATTGGACTATGGACATGGCTGATCGCTTGACCCCTGGAAATCCTCACCCTGGACTTGCTGCTGTTTGTATCTCCAATGGACTATGGACATGGCTGATCGCTTGAACCCTGGAAATCCTCACCCTGGACTTGCTGCTGTTTGTATCTCCAATGGACTATGGACATGGCTGATCGCTTGACCCCTGGAAATCCTCACCCTGGACTTGCTGTTGTTTTATCTCCATTGGATTATGGACATGGCTGATCGCTTGACCCCTGGAAATCCTCAGCCTGAACTTGCTGCTGTTTGTATCTCCATTGGATTATGGACATGGCTGATCGCTTGACCCCTGGAAATCCTCAGCCTGAACTTGCTGCTGTTTGTATCTCCATTGGACTATGAGCATGGCTGATCACGTGAGCCCTGGAAATTCTCACCCTGTACTTGCTGCTATTTGTATCTCCAATGGACATGACTGATCTCTTCACCTCTGGAAATCCTCACCCTGTACTTGCTGCTGTTTTATCTCTATTGGACTATGGACATGGCTGATCACTTTACCTGGGGAAATCCTCTTCTGGAAGTGGACCAAAACCCAGGATTTTGACTATCCTGGGTTTTCGTCCTTTCCCCGGGGCACCCCGATCAGGGTGAAACCCCCCGGATCGCCTAAGGCAACTCACCTCTTCCCAGTCCTACGCATGCTTGGCCACTCATCCAATCAGCACGCTCCAAGTGCACTGGCATCCGTATCCCCCGCTTCCCTCTAACAGGGAGCGTACCCACGCCGGCCATTCACAAATGGCTGGGCCGGGCACATGTCCTGCTAGGGGGATAGCGGGATGCGGCTCGTGCATGCCCCCGCTGGACCGAGAAGAAAGGTAAGTGAACAGGGCGACATGGGGGTTCAACTCAGTGGGGCATCCCGATTTTGGATGCCCCTAGGTGGAGGGAATTGATTGTCCTGGGGATCTTAAAGATTCCCAAGCCGATCGTGCTCAGTTTTTGTCCACTTTAAGCCCCCTTCCTGTCTGAGCACCCCCATTCCTCTCCCCTGTCCCTGGTTCTTGTTGGATTCACTGTTTGCCTTTAGCTCTGTGTGCCTTTATTTTTCACATACATTTTTTTTTACATTAAATCATCTTTCCTTACAGTTCTAGTTCCATGTCAGTAAATCAGTTTTCTTTTATTGGGTCACCATCCTTGGGAGTCCCTGACACAACGTATCATGATTCAGATGTCCCGGGGACTGCCAGTGGTAAAGCTGCTATAACGAGTCTCCTGACATAAAGGGAATCCATAAGGATCTACAAATTATATTATTATATATCCGCAAATTATAGGCAGTGCCAGGAAGCTCAGTCAGAATAGATATGCAAAGGGGCTTGAACTGACCTCAAGCAACAGTGTAGTGGAAATCCATGGATACTTTGTGGGTCAAAATTCCTGGCACTGGGTCATGGGAAGGTTGCACAAGGACATGGTCAAGTTCAAATTGAAACATAGAAACATAGAAGGTTGACGGCAGAAGGAGATCATACGCTCCATCTAGTCTGCCCTTATGTACATACTGTATGTTCTCTGTATCTTATGTGTATACTGTATGTTCTCTGTATCTTATGTGTATACTGTATGTTCTCTATATCTTAAGTGTATACTGTATGTTCTCTGTATCTTATGTGTATACTGTATGTTCTCTATATCTTAAGTGTATACTGTATGTTCTCTGTATCTTATGTATATACTGTATGTTCTCTGTATCTTATGTGTATACTGTATGTTCTCTGTATCGTATGTGTATACTGTATGTTCTCTGTGTCTTATGTGTATACTGTATGTCCTCTGTATCTTATGTGTATACTGTATGTACTCTGTATCTTATGTATATACTGTATGCTCTCTGTATCTTATGTCTATACTGTATGTTCTCTGTATCTTATGTGTATACTGTATGTTCTCTTTATCTTATGTATATACTGTATGTTCTCTTTATCTTATGTGTATACTGTATGTTCTCTTTATCTTATGTATATACTGTATGTTCTCTGTATCTTATGTGTATACTGTATGTTCTCTTTATCTTATGTATATACTGTATGTTCTCTTTATCTTATGTGTATACTGTATGTTCTCTTTATCTTATGTATATACTGTATGTTCTCTGTATCTTATGTGTATACTGTATGTTCTCTGTATCTTATGTATATACTGTATGTTCTCTTAATCTTAGGATAGAAGTGTGCTTATCCCAGGCATGTGCTCATTCACTTACTGTTGATTTTTTAACCACCTCTGCTGGAAGTTTGTTCCCAGCATCTACTACTCTTTGTGTAACATAATATTTTCTAACACTGCTCCTGATCTTCCCCCCGACTAGCTTCAGGTTGGGCCCCTTGTTCTATCATTAAGTTACTTCTTAAAATCACTTCCCTCCTGAACCTTATTGAATCATTTCACATATATAAAGGTCTCCATCATGTCCCCCCTCTCCCTTCTTTCCTCCAGACTGTACAAATTAAGTTCTTTAAGTCTCTCCTGAGTTTTAAGCCCTTCCACCATTTTTGTTGCCGGCCTTTGGACCCGTTCTGTTTGAATAATGTCTTTTTGCAGGTAAGGTCTCCAGAACTGCACACAGTATTCTAGCTGTGGCCTCACCAGGGCTCTATACAGTGGCATCACAACCTCCCTCTTCCTACTGGTGATGCCTCGAGCTATGCAGCCGAGCATCCTGCTTGCTTTTCCCACTGCCTGGCTACACTGTCCAATCATCTTGCAGCAGTAATCAGTATCCCTAAATCTCTTTCCTCCGAGGTCCTGGATAAAACAGAGCTGCCCATATGGTGCTCAGAGCAGGGATTCCTTCTACCCAAGTGCAGGATTTTACATTTAGAGACATTAAACTCTAGTTTTCACTGTTTTGACCATTTATTCTGTAAAGCTAAATTATTTTCCATGTTGCAGATACCTCCGGGAGTGTCCCCCCTATTACTCATCTTTATGGGCAATGCTGTTAGCAATGGGTCTTAGGATGGTAAGAGGAAAAACTGTAGTGGAAATCTGTGGCAAAAGTATGTGGATCAAAGTTTAAGGTGCTGGGTCATGGGCAGGTGGTCCGGTTTAAGCTTGGCAGTGGCAGGCAAGGGCATGGTTCATGGCTATGGGTCAAGAGCAGGCAGCAGATAAGGATATGAACAGGTTAATAGACACAGGTCATGGGCTGGCGGCAGACAATGGCGTGGTCAGGTTCATGATGCAATTGACATGCACAGGTTTAAGCCTGGAACTAGGCAAAGGTGTATTAGTATGATAAGTATTATTATTTATTCCTTTTTCCTTTGCACTTTACAATGTAATAATTAAATACAGGGTAAACATTTAGTACATAGACATTTGCAGAACCGATGCAAGATTTTTCAAGGCGTCAAGTAAGACACAATTGAAGAGAGAGCTTTCAGTCTAAAGGAAAATGTTAGAGACAGAGGGAATTAGTCAAAGAAAGTAACTCAGGTCCGTGGCAACAGTTTGTGGGGGGTCGCAATTGAGGACACGGTCAAAGTAATTGGTACCGCGTCATGGTCAGGCAGCAGAAAGGGACATGTTCAAGTTCATGGCAACAGGTTGTGGGTTGGTTGCAGATTGCTTTAAAATGGGTGATGGGCACGTGGCAGACAAGTGTGTGATCAAATTTATAGCAACAGGTCGCGGACAGGAGGCAAGGACAAGTATTGGTTATTAGAAACATTGTGATGCGCAGGCAGTGGACAAGGACGTTTTCAGATTTAAGCATGGTCAAAGTAGGTAGCGTTTGGTCTTGAACTGGAGCAACTCAAACAAGTAGTGGAAATTTGCGACAACAGTTTGTGGGATAGTGGCAGGCTAAAGGAAAGGGTGTGGCACTGGGCCGTGGTCAGACAACAGAAAAGGACAAGGTTGGGTTAATAGCAACAGGTGATGTGCAGGCAGTAAACAAGGATGTGGTCCGCTTTTAGCTTGGTGAAAGTAGGTAGCATTGGGTCTTAGACCGTAACAAGACAAAAGTGTAGTGGAGATCTGTGGCAAAAGTTTGAGGTACAGGGGCAGGCTAAGGAATGGTCAAAGTTCATTGCACAAGGTCATGGGCTGGTGGCAGTCAAGAAAGTAGTCAAGTAAGTAGCCACAGGTCGTGGGCAGCTAGTAGACAAGAATGTGGTCAGCTTCATAGCAACAAGTTGTGGGCTGGCAGCAGACAAGCATGTTGTCAGGTTCACAGCAACAGGCAGTAGACAAGGACATGGTCACGTTCAAGTTTGGTCCAGGAAACCAGCAAAAGAGTAGATGAAATCCATGGGGGTGCCAGGCAAGGACATAATTATCATAAGGTGGTGCTACTGGGTCCTTGACAGTCAGCACACAAGGACTTGGTCTGTGTCATAGCAACAGATGATGCACAGGCAGTAGACAAGGACAATGTCAGGTTTAAGCCTGGTCCAGGAAACCAGCAAAATTGTAGAGGATATCCATGGGGGGGAATGGTGGCAGGCGAGGACATGATCATCATAAGCTGGGGCTACTGGACATGGTAAGGTTCAAGCTTGGTCCAGGAAATCAGCAAAAGTGTAGAGGAAATCCATGGGGGGGTGGCAGACGAGGACATGATCCAAGCTAGTGCCACTGGATCATTGACAGGCAGCACACAAGGACATGGTCTGGGTCATAGCAACAGATGATGCACAGGCAGTAGAAAAGGAAATTGTCCGATTCAAGCTTGGTCCAGGAAACCAGCAAAAGTGTAGAAGAATTCATTGGTGGGGGGGGGGGGGGCAGACGAGGACATGATCAAAGCTGGTGCCACTGGGTCATTGACAGGCAGCACACAAGAACATGGTCTGGGTCATAGCAACAGGTGATGTGCAGGCAGTAGACAGGAATATGGTCAAGTTCAAGCTTGGTCAAAGTAGGTAACAATTGGTTCCAGGCTGGCCCCAGACAATAGTGTAGTAAAGATTCATGGCAACAGTTTATGGGCCAGTGGTAAGCGAGGAATGGGTGTGCCACTGGGCCATGGCCAGATGACAGAAAAGGACAAGGTTAGGTTAATAGCAACAGGTGATGTGCAGGCAGTAAACAAGGATGTGGTCCGGTTTTATCTAGGCAGCATTGGATCTAAGTCTGGAATCAGACAAAAATGTAGTGGGAATCCATGGCAGCAGTTTGTATGGGATGTGGGTGGGGGGGGCAGTTGAGGATATGGTCAAAGTTTGTAACTCTTGATTATGGGCAGCTGGCAAACAGGAAGGTGGCCCGAGTTGTAAAACCAGATCATGGTAAGGTATCAAACAGGGACATGGTCAGGTTCTTGGAAGCAGATTCTGGGATGGAAACAGGTCAATGTTAGTTTAATTGAAGCAGATCATAGATAGGCAATAAACAAGGATTGGTCAGGTTTTTAGAAACAAGTCATGGACATACCTCAGATAAGGATGAGGTCAAAGCTCTTGGTCGTGGGCTGGAGGCAGACAAGAACATGATCAGTTCCAAAGATGTGGGTGGGTAGCAGACACTGACGTGGTCACATTCATAGAAACGAATTGTGGGCTGTCAGCAGGCAAGATTAAGGTTAGGTTAACAAAAACAGGTCATGGTCAGACAGAAGACAAGGGCTATGGAGCTGATTCAGAGCCATGTGAGAAAACTACCATTCATTTTCATTGTCTACCTTGGGGCTGATTCAACACCATGTAAAAATCAGCCCCAAGGTAGACAATGAAAGTGAATGGCAGTTTTCTCTCCTAAAAAGGAATGAGTTTTCTCACCTGGCTCTGAATCGACGACATGGTCAGATTTGTAGAAACAGGTCATGGACAGGCAGCAGATAAGGAAGTGGTCAGATTCATAGCAACAGTGTGTGGGCAGTTGGCGGACAAGGACATGGTCAGGCTCATAGAAGCAGGCCATGGGAAGGTGTTGGTCTCCTCGCCTTTTTAGCTCTTCTATCGGACACAGGCGTGCTGTCAGATCTCCATTGTTGTCTTTGCGCAGCCGCAGACATGCATGCTTGGGTGTTTGTACACGATTTGGCTCTTCATCCATTGCACTGCTCAACAGCGCCACCTGGTGTTCAGCACAAGACGAGTGCACAAAACCTAGAGCGTAAGCTCTTGGGCTTGCTTTTTACTTCCAGGTTTCCCTTGGTCTCAGTGGACAGGAAGTGACTTCATTCATACTCTGAGATGTCCCTCCCAGCTTTATTGACAGCACTATTTAAATGGACAGCTGGCCTGTTTTCATTGCTGTGTTATCAGCTAAGTTCCTGGATTCTGTTTTCCTGTTTCCTGACTGATTTCCTAGATTCACCTGGCCTGCTCTTGGATCAGCACTCGGACGGATTACATAGTTTGAACTTGGAATTGTTTATAGGCCTTTGCCTGTTTGCTGCCAGCCCCTGAACTCGGATTTGTTTTGGACCTATTTTCTTCGCTGCGTCCTCACATCTGGAGCTCCGCTCAGCCCTATCCATGTTTGTAGCCAGGAGGCTTGACAGCAGGCAACAAACGAGACTGTAGTCAGGTGCAGACAAGTTTGTAGTAAAGTAGGAAGTAGTGCAAGTAGGAAGATGTTTCCAGGATCTGTGTTGCACAAGTGTTCGCCACTCTAAAATATAGCCCTCATGGTTGGGGGGGGGGGGGGGGGGCTGGGAAATTAGCAGCCTACACTTACATCACCTGAGGGTATGGCTTTGAATGTGAGTTTTGTGAGCTCAGAAAACTTTGACGAAGGTCTCAGACTTTATTTAGACTGTCAGACTGATGGCTTGTTCACAATCATTGTTAGGAAAGGACAGGTGCAAATGTATATACACCTCTAACCTTGTCCCAAAACAGTGCAGCCATTGCTTCTTCTAACGCTCTAAAAATGAAAATGGTTGAGGCTCACAAAGCAAGGGAAGGAGGTACCAAAGCTTCTCAAAATCTCCAATTATATGTAAATACCTTATGTATTCTACGCAACGCCGCTTAATTTGCTTCAATTTCTGGGTTGGAGTTGAGTTGAGCTGGAAGGGCAAATCATGATGAAGCATTATGACTCATGCACGTGCTTTGCTGTGATAGGAGACAGCTGCCTTACCACTGTGGCCTCATGCTAAGAGCTCAAAGGGACAGAGGGGCTGTTGGTTGGTTTGTGGTCCTGGAGACATGGAATAAAAAGGAGGGTAAACTTTGGAGCCCTGCCCCAGCCTCTACCGTGCACTGCAAGAAAAGTAGAAGGAAAAGGTAAGCTGCTTACTGCCTTATTATTGTCATTGGGTTTACAGGTCCCTTTAAGAATTAGCAGTTAACATGAACAGTAGAGGTCAAAAGAATGTTCAGGACAACCAAAAAAACTTTAAAGACAGTTGTTCGTACGATTGCTAGAAGGGCGAGTCAGAACCTCAGTTTGACTGCAAAAACCTTCCGAAAGATTAGGGCCCTTATTTAACAAGGGATAGCGACAGGTAGCGACTGGTGAGCGGCCGGTAATGACGGGCCCCGCCACGAGAACGCCGGCTCCCCACCACAATCACACATTTATCAAGCCAATCCTGCTTAGCGACTGAGATAGCGCAATATAGCCACTCATTCATCATTATTCCAGCCTCAGCCCACAGCGCCAGCGTCCGACCTTGAACAGCGACAGGTATGACCTCTCGCTACCTGGCCCTCTCCAATGCATTTCAATGAAACAATCTTTAAATATTCATAATTAATTGTTATTTTTTTTTTTTTAAATGTGAAAAATTCTGTGACCACTTCTGCCATTTTTAATAATTTTTTTAAGGTAGAAAAAAAAAAAAAAAGTACAGAATTGATATTACAGATCTGATATTAATGTATTCATATTACAAAATTATTTTAAAAACTTGTTTTTTTTGGTTTCCAAAAATATGGTTGTTTGGGGGTTAAAAAACTACTTTTAACCCATCGCCGCCAGCGCTCTGGGGTTTAAACATGCATTTTACAGCGCGAGAATTTTTTGAGCGTGATTTGTTAATGAACATGGTGGAAGCTGGTCGCTCTGACCAGTCGCTATCATGCGCTCCCATACAGTGCGGAACCTGTCAAATAGCGACTCCTCACCCAATATTCAACATTACGGCGAACCGACTGAGTCGCTATCAACTACGAACAACGGCCAAGCACAGCGAATACTAGCGGGCGCTGTGAAAATAACGCTACTGTCGCTCATCTGTCGCTACCTGGCGCTATTAATAAATCGGCCTCATGGAATAAAAAGGAGGGTAAACTTTGGAGCCCTGCCCCAGCCTCTACCGTGCACTGCAAGAAAAGTAGAAGGAAAAGGTAAGCTGCTTACTGCCTTATTATTGTCATTGGGTTTACAGGTCCCTTTAAGAATTAGCAGTTAACATGAACAGTAGAGGTCAAGAGAATGTTCAGGACAACCAAAAAAACTTTAAAGACAGTTGTTCGTACGATTGCTAGAAGGGCGAGTCAGAACCTCAGTTTGACTGCAAAAACCTTCCGAAAGATTTAGCAGGCTCTGGAGTTGTGGTACAATGTTCTACTTTTCAACAGCACCTGCACAAATCCAACAGCTCCCTTGGCGCTGAGTATCGCAAGGACTGATTATGAGTGTATGACCCCGGCTTGCCCGATAATGGCCAGTCTTATCTCTGGTTCATACGCCTTCACCCCTGTGAGTTCACAATCTTTGAGCCACCAAGTCTTATAGATTCCCAGGCCGATCTCGCTGGGTTTTGGTCTACTTTAAAGCTATAGCGTGAACACAGGCAGTGGCCCCCATAAGTTTCAAACAACTCATAAATGTCTTGGTAATTAAATCAAATCAAAACATCGATATCGGGCCAGACAAGGAGAATCAGGTTTATTTATTGGGTCACTTTCTGTTGTTTTCTGGTCATAGCGGAATTTATAGTGAGCGCGGATTCCGGTACATTACGAATCTGAAGCCCGTATAACCAGTGGCAGCCCCTTTTCATTCACTCCTGAGCATTAAGCGCGGCATCAATAATTATCGACATTTCGTCCTCGCCTAGACCGGCGCGCTCCTGCCAATGCAGAAGAATAAAATAGATAATGGGAATATTATGATTGTTGTTGGTGGTTTGCGAAAACAAGCCAATAAAGATGTGAAAAGCCTCATGCGAGTGTTTAATAATTGTCTCTATAAGGTCACCTTTGTATAATTTCATTTCACTCATTTCTCTATGAATTAGTATGCAGAGTCGTGAGTTCCTTGTCATGCAAGAGCGCCATTGTTTGCCGAACTGTCATAGAGGCTCCCGGTGAATGCGAAGCTTCTCTTTCAATACGCTCGCTATAGACACACTGTACAATGGGAAGGAAAAATACAGCTTTACCAAAAGAAAAAAAAAAAAAAATAGCACTTTATTTATTAACGTGTAACAGGATGAAATCAACAAGCCCCGATATGAATAGAACATGTTCAAATGTAAAGACGACATTAAAAACCACATCAAAGACCCGCAGCAGATCTAAGTAAAATGATCAAAGTATACTGATGTTTACCCTCATCAAGCTAAGCATTAAAAAATCTCAAAAAGTGCTACTCCAGCATTAAATGTATGTCTACACAGTGCACATAATACACTTAAAGTGGACCAAGAATCAAAAATGACTTAAAGTGGACCAAAACCCAGGATTTTGGTTATCCTGGGTGCGTGAAACAGATCGCTGAAGGCAACTCACCTCTTCCCAATCCTAAGGCGCATGTGCGGCCACTCGTCCAATCAGCGTGCTCAAAGCCGCTGACATCACGTTTTCTAAGCCTTTGTCTAAAGCCAGTGGCGCCAAGCACGCTTGCGGCCACATCCCCCGCTACCCTCTAACAGGGAGCGTGCCCGCGCCAGCCATTCACAAATGCCTGGCCCATGCACGCACCCTGTTAGAGGGATAGCGGAAATGTGCACGCGACTCGGGCATGCGCCGTTGGACTGGGAAGCGAGGTAAGTGTATGGGGTGACCTGGGGGAGGGAATCGATCTGATTCCCGGGCCGATCGTGGTGGGTTTTGGTCCACTTTAAACCAGACCAACACAACAAACAGTGCTCATATGTAGAGATGAGCGAACTTCTCAAAAATTCGGTTCGGGCGATTCGCCGAATTTCTCAGAGAAATTCTGGTTCGTCTGAATCGAACTTTTGCGAATCGCTCATCTCTGGTGGGAGCGGGGAGGTCGGCTGCGCTGTCAGCGGGCGTCGGAAGCCGGCTTCCGCCGCCCGCTGACAGCGCAGCCGGCCTCCCCACTCCCACTATACAGCAAACACTTACCGACATGGTGGGAGCGGGGAGGCCAGCTTCGCTGTCATCTGTCATCAGAGGGCGCGTCATCAGAGGAAGCCGGCTTCCTCTGATGACGCGTCCTCTGATGACAGCTTACAGCGCAGCCGGTCTCCCCGCTCCCACCATGCCGGCATTTTTTTTTTTTTTATTTCAGGGAAAATTCGGTCAGCACGAACCACTAAAAATTCGGGTTCGTGCTGAATCGAATTTTCCCTGAAATTCGGAGCGAATTCAGGTTCGTTAGAACCGATTCGCTCATCCCTACTCATATGCATCCCTCTCCGGGGCAATTTAGTTTTCGGCACATGCAAATTAATTTACCTTTTTCTAACTCCTGCTGGGGTCAATTTTAAAAACAAAATTGCGGTTCATGCATTTGCAGGCCGCCTACAAACAGGAAGTGCTGCTTAGCTTCCTGTTACTGTGCATTGTCAGTTATGTCATTTGGGGGTGGAAGCTCCAAAATGGCTGCTACCTTTCTTTTCCAACTGTGCCGGGCTGTTGGGCCGTTTCTAGCAGTTTCAGTGACACAATTAGAGATGAGCAAAAAGATTTGGAAAATTTTGAATTCTTGACCAAGAAACTAAGGTGTTGTTTGTACTATACGACCATAAGAGAAGGTGTAGAGCAGGATTTCCCAACCTATTGTCATGAAATACCACTTCTCATTTTGCAGTTATCTCAAGTACCACCACTACCACCAGGGGTCCCCCCTACTCATCATAACCAACCCAGGAATAGAACAGGGCATAGGGGCCAGCTTTGGTGGCCGCCCGCCCTGCCGGCTATATTCACATCTCCACCCTGCTCCATGCTGCACCCCCATCTCCACCCTGCTCCATACTGCACCCCCATCTCCGCCCTGCTCAATGCTGCACCCCCATCTCCACCCTGCTCCATGCTGCACCCCTATCTCCAGCCTGCTCCATGCTGCACCCCCATCTCCACCCTGCTCCATGCTGCACCCCTATCTCCAGCCTGCTTCATGCTGCACCCCTATCTCCAGCCTGCTCCATGCTGCACCCCCATCTCCACCCTGCTCCATGCTGCACTCCCATCACCACCCTGCTCCATGCTGCACCCCCATCTCCACCCTGCTCCATGCTGCACCCCTATCTCCACCCTGCTCCATGCTGCACCCCTATCTCCACCCTGCTCCATGCTGCACCCCTATCTCCAGCCTGCTTCATGCTGCACCCCCATCTCCACCCTGCTCCATGCTGCACCCCTATCTCCACCCTGCTCCATGCTGCACCCCCATCTCCACCCTGCTCCATGCTGCACCCCTATCTCCACCCTGCTCCATGCTGCACTCCCATCACCACCCTGCTCCATGCTGCACCCCCATCTCCACCCTGCTCCATGCTGCACCCCTATCTCCACCCTGCTCCATGCTGCACCCCTATCTCCACCCTGCTCCATGCTGCACCCCCATCTCCACCCTGCTCCATGCTGCACCCCCATCTCCAGCCTGCTCCATGCTGCCCCCCTATCTCCAGCCTGCTTCATGCTGCACCCCCATCTCTGCCCTGCTCCATGCTGCACCCCTATCTCCACCCTGCTCCATGCTGCACCCCCATCTCCACCCTGCTCCATGCTGCACCCCTATCTCCACCCTGCTCCATGCTGCACCCCCATCTCCAGCCTGCTCCATGCTGCCCCCCTATCTCCAGCCTGCTTCATGCTGCACCCCTATCTCCAGCCTGCTTCATGCTGCACCCCTATCTCCAGCCTGCTCCATGCTGCACCCCCATCTCCACCCTGCTCCATGCTGCACTCCCATCACCACCCTGCTCCATGCTGCACCCTCATCTCCACCCTGCTCCATGCTGCACCCCTATCTCCACCCTGCTCCATGCTGCACCCCTATCTCCAGCCTGCTTCATGCTGCACCCCCATCTCCACCCTGCTCCATGCTGCACCCCTATCTCCACCCTGCTCCATGCTGCACCCCCATCTCCACCCTGCTCCATGCTGCACCCCTATCTCCACCCTGCTCCATGCTGCACTCCCATCACCACCCTGCTCCATGCTGCACCCCCATCTCCACCCTGCTCCATGCTGCACCCCTATCTCCACCCTGCTCCATGCTGCACCCCTATCTCCACCCTGCTCCATGCTGCACCCCCATCTCCACCCTGCTCCATGCTGCACCCCCATCTCCAGCCTGCTCCATGCTGCCCCCCTATCTCCAGCCTGCTTCATGCTGCACCCCCATCTCTGCCCTGCTCCATGCTGCACCCCTATCTCCACCCTGCTCCATGCTGCACCCCCATCTCCACCCTGCTCCATGCTGCACCCCTATCTCCACCCTGCTCCATGCTGCACCCCCATCTCCAGCCTGCTCCATGCTGCCCCCCTATCTCCAGCCTGCTTCATGCTGCACCCCTATCTCCAGCCTGCTTCATGCTGCACCCCTATCTCCAGCCTGCTTCATGCTGCACCCCTATCTCCAGCCTGCTTCATGCTGCACCCCTATCTCCATCCTGCTCTATGCTGCACCCCTATCTCCAGCCTGCTCCATGCTGCACCCCTATCTCCACCCTGCTCCATGCTGCACCCCTATCTCCACCCTGCTCCATGCTGCACCCACATCCCCCGTGGTGCCATGCTGCACCTCTATCACCACCCTGCTCCATGCTATACTCACAACTCCAGCCTGCTCCATGCTGCAACTCCATCTCCACCCTGTTCCATGTTATACTCACATCTCCACCCTGCTCCATGCTGCACCCCACCTCCACTCTGCTCCATGCTATACTCACATCTCCACTCTGCTCCATGCTGCACCCCCACCTCCACTCTTCTCCATGCTGCAGCCCCATCTCTACCCTGCTCCATGCTATACTCACATCTCCACTCTGATCCATGCTGCAACCCCATCTCCACCCTGCTCCATGCTATACTCACATCTCCACCCTGCTCCATGCTATACTCAAATCTCCGCCCTGCTCCATGCTGCACCCCATCTCCGCCCTGCTCCATGTTGCAACCCAGCTCCAGCCTGCTCCATGCTGCACCTCCATCACCACCCTGCTCTATACCATACTCACATCTCTGCCCTGTTCCATGCTGCACCCCCATCTCCACCCTGCTCCAGGCTGCACCCCCATCTCCACCCTGCTCCATGCTGCACCCCCATCTCCACCCTGCTCCATGCTGCACTCCCATCTCCACCCTGCTCCATGCTGCACCCCCATCTCCACCCTGCTCCATGCTGCACCCCATCTCCACTCTGCTCCATGCTGCACCCCCATCTCCACTCTGCTCCATGCTGCACCCCCATCTCCACCCTGCTCCATGCTGCACTCCCATCTCCACCCTGCTCCATGCTGCACCCCCATCTCCACCCTGCTCCATGCTGCACCCCATCTCCACTCTGCTCCATGCTGCACCCCCATCTCCACCCTGCTCCATGCTGCACCCCCATCTCCAGCCTGCTCCATGCTGCACCCCCATCTCCACCCTGCTCCATGCTGCACCCCTATCTCCACCCTGCTCCATGCTGCACTCCCATCTCCACCCTGCTCCATGCTGCACCCCCATCTCCACCCTGCTCCATGCTGCACCCCTATCTCCACCCTGCTCCATGCTGCACCCCCATCTCCAGCCTGCTCCATGCTGCACCCCCATCTCCACCCTGCTCCATGCTGCACCCCTATCTCCACCCTGCTCCATGCTGCACTCCCATCTCCACTCTGCTCCATGCTGCACCCCCATCTCCACTCTGCTCCATGCTGCACCCCCATCTCCACCCTGCTCCATGCTGCACTCCCATCTCCACTCTGCTCCATGCTGCACCCCCATCTCCACTCTGCTCCATGCTGCACCCCCATCTCCACCCTGCTCCATGCTGCACCCCCATCTCTGCCCTGCTCCATGCTGCACCCCCATCTCCAGCCTGCTCCATGCTGCACCCCCATCTCCACTCTGCTCCATGCTGCACCCCTATCTCCAGCCTGCTCCATGCTGCACCCCCATCTCCAGCCTGCTCCATGCTGCCCCCCTATCTCCACCCTGCTCCATGCTGCACCCCTATCTCCACCCTGCTCCATGCTGCACTCCCATCTCCACTCTGCTCCATGCTGCACCCCCATCTCCACCCTGCTCCATGCTGCACCCCCATCTCCAGCCTGCTCCATGCTGCCCCCCTATCTCCACCCTGCTCCATGCTGCACCCCTATCTCCACCCTGCTCCATGCTGCACTCCCATCTCCACTCTGCTCCATGCTGCACCCCCATCTCCAGCCTGCTCCATGCTGCCCCCCTATCTCCAGCCTGCTTCATGCTATACACACATCTCTGCCCTGCTCCTGCTGCACCCCCATTTCCACCCTGCTCCATGCTGCACTCCCATCTCCACTCTGCTCCATGCTGCACCCCTATCTCCACTCTGCTCCATGCTGCACCCCCATCTCCAGCCTGCTTCATGCTATACACACATCTCTGCCCTGCTCCATGCTGCACCCCCGTCTCCACCCTGCTCCATGAAATACTCACATCTCCATCCATGCCTGGTGCCATGCTGCACCCCCGTCTCCACCCTGCTCCATGAAATACTCACATCTCCATCCATGCCTGGTGCCATGCTGCACCCCCGTCTCCACCCTGCTCCATGCCATACTCACATCTCCATCCATGCCTGGTGCCATGCTGCACCTCCATCTCCACCCTGCTACATGCTGGACACACATCTCCTTCTAGTTCCATGCTGCACCTCAATCTGCAGCCTGCTCCTTTGCTGCACCTATAATTACTTACCTTATAAAGTTCAGATAAGTTACACATCCATATATATTTTTCCAGCATCTATTTAAGAGCTACACAGTTGTTTAGACCACAAATAAATCAGATATTAATCTATAGAAATAAAACTGAACATTTTAGATTTATATTTTATAAGCTCATTCTACCTCCCAGTACAATCCTTTCTCTGTCATCTCTGTTTTCTCTTTTTTTCAGACTCTGGGCTTTACTCACAATTTGACACTCGTGTCGCTTCCCTGCTAAAATGTCCTGTGCCGTTTAATCTAGCGCCTCCAGAAATTGGAAATGTAATAAAAAAGCTCCCGACAGAATCCACATTGAGCACCAAATAACTCCAACCAGCCTGTCGTGCGGGGCTTGGAACGCAGCCAGCAGCTAGACCTGGGATGGACGCGCTCCTCTTCTGATTGTTGACAAGGAGATACAAGCAATCACAAAGGATATAGGGAAGACAGTTACAGTAAATCTGAACATGTATTTGTATTCAACCCACAATGCTTATTTATTATCTATACTTTTTTATACAATGTAAAAACTATTTTCACATGGTTAAAAATTCTTCAAAGTAAGTTTTTTTTAAGTGGAGCGAAACTCAGGGTTTTGACTATTCTGGGCTTTGTTCTTTGCCCTGGTGGCATCCCGATACCCTGCTGTGTAAAACCCCCTGGATCACTCATAAAAACGAATCCTTCCCTTAAAGTGGACCAAGACCCAGGATTTTGACTATCCTGGGTTTTGGTCCATTCCCCCCAGGGCACCCTTAGTAGGAGCGCCCCACTGCATGAAACCCCCCAGATTGGCATTGCCAACTCTTCTCGGTCCTACAGCGCATGCGTAGCCGCTCGTCCAATCAGCGCGCTAGGAGCCACTGATGTCACGTTGGCTAAGCCTTTGTCTAAGGCCAGCGTCTCCAAGCGTGCTGGCGGCCGCATCCCTCGCTTCCCTCTAACAGGGAGCGTGTCTGTGCCGGCCGTTCACAATTGCCTGGTGCGGGCACGTGCCCTTCTAGAGGGATAGCGGGGATGTGGCCATGGCTCGTACATGTGCCGTTGGACCAGAAAAAAAGGTAAGTGTATGGGGCGACCTGGGGGTTGTCACACAGTGAGGCATCCCGATTTTGGATGCCCCTGGGATGGGACTGTTGTGGGTTTTGGTCCACTTTAATGCTCAGAGTGCGCTTGTGGCCTCGTATGCACCTTAGGACCGGGAAGAGGTGAGTTGCGCTCAGTGATCTGGGGGGTTTCACACAGCGGGGCACCCCCAAACTCAGGAGGACCAAAACCCAGGAGTCAAAATCCGGGGTTTTGGTCCACTTTAAGCCGTGTATATTAATAAACTGCAATGCAGAACTGTTTACTTGCAGAGCCTGGCAATTGGGAGCAACCGCATCCCCAGTTCTCTTTAGATTGTGATATAACTGGTGGGCCCGGGAGTGCTCCTCAGCCCAGAGATACTGGGGATGTGATTGACATTGTTTACATCATTATGGGAACCAGGGCAAAGGGGAGTTTTGCAGGTGACCCCCCCCCCCCCCTCCAGTGTTTTCCGCAGTGGGGCATTCTGATTTGGGATGCCTCAAGGGAAGGCCAGCAGCTCAGGTCTGGTTAAAAACCAAACCATTGGTAAAGATGAAGAAAGCTCCTCCATGTAATGTATGTTTCCACAATGTAGGGACGCGGGACTGAGTGGCCACCAGGAGATGTAACACTAGGAAGCGTTTATATATTTTACCAGGTATATACATTGCATTGGGCATAGGGGCTCACAACAATTGGCAGGAGAATCAACATTAACAACTATCAAAACCAGCACTGAAAGACTGAAAGAGTGGAAATGGTACAGAACAGGTTAGAGGATAAGAGGAACGGCCCTGCTTCTCCATCTTCTTGGCTCCTGTGGCTATGATGGCCGGGCCAGCAGCGTGGGAGCGCTAGATATGTGAGTTTTTTTTACATTTGCCCAATAGTGCACATGAACATTCCCCCCCCCCCCCCCACTTTTGGAGTGAAAAATACGGTATATTAATATAATATAACTCTCAATGAAGCTAACTGTACCAGTCTTGTAGAAGTGAAGATTTGATTGCTCATATTTATGTATATAAGTAGGGATGAGCGAACCGGTTCGGACGAACTGGAATTCGCTCCGAATTTCAGGGAAAATTCGATTCGGCACGAACTCGAATTTTTTTTGGTTCGTGCCAATCGAATTTTCCCTGAAATAAAAAAAAAAAAATGCCGGCATGGTGGGAGCGGGCAGGCCGGCTACGCTGTCAGCGGGCAGCGGAAGCCAGCCCGCTGACAGCGCAGCCGGCCTGCCCGCTCCCACCATGCCGTCATTTTTTTAAAAAGCAAATGATTACCTGCATGGTCGGAGCGTGGAGGCCGGCGCCGCTCTCAGGCGCCCTCTGATGACGTGTCCTCTGATGACAGCTGAGAGCGGCGCCGGCCTCCACGCTCCGACCATGCAGGTAAGTGTTTGCTTTTTAAAAAAATGCCGGCATGGTGGGAGCGGGCAGGCCGGCTGCGCTGTCAGCGGGCCGGCTTCCGCCGCCCGCTGACAGCGTAGCCGGCCTGCCCGCTCCCACCATGTCGGCATTTTTTTTTTCTTCAGATGAGCGATTCGTGAAAGTTCGATTTGGGCGAACCCCAATTTCTTGGGGAAGTTCGGCGAATCGCCCGAATCGAACTTTCAAGAAGTTCGCTCATCTCTATATATAAGGTAGAGATGAGTTAATTTTTGTAAAATTCGATTCGGACGATTTGCCGAATTTCCCCAAGAAATTCAGGTTCATTTGTATCGAATTTTCAGGAATCGCTAAAAACAAAAGTAAAAAAAAAACTCAACTGCTGCCTCCCTCCATCGTCCAGCGTGGTTGTCTCATGCTGCTCCCCGCCCTGCCCATAGATCCCTTACCTCAGTATATAAGGTCCCAGAAGACAGTCACGCCAACGGGCGCACACATCATCTGATCTGAACGCTGCAGCAATACCGTCCAACGAGGGGAAACTGACCAATTTCAATGTGTCTGCCCCGGTCCCATTGCGGCTGTACCTAGTCGGTGGGAACACTGGTATCTTTAGTCTATCAGTCCGGTGATTGAGTGATGGGTGGTAGGTGTACTCACATTCGATCATCTGTGGATGACGTCGTGCATTTACACACCCCCTGCTTGCCAATTTGCCAGTTTTCCACCATCACCTTGGGCCCATCGGCATGACTGCCTTCTGGGAATCGTATATTTTCGGTTAAGTGCTCTAAGCGCAGAGCGGGGATCAGAATGGAACACCCGCCCTGGACAATGGAGCGATGCAGGAGGTGAGTTTCCTTTTTTTTCTATTTCAGGTCACAAATCCCCCAAGAAACTAGGATTTGTGAAGAATTTACCCTAAAACTCAGAACAAATTCCAGTTCGAGTGAATGCCTTCATCTCTAGTGATAAGATTTATGCTTCACTACTGTACATTATGGGGCTTATTTAAGAAATGCTAACACCAGGTAGCGCCGCATAGAGTCAGATGAAAGCCGGGCGCAGTATGTGAAAACCATATATATGAAAGTCAATCTGGCGAGCTCCTCTAATAGCGGCATGTAGAGTCACATGTATCACTAGCGGAGGCTCAGTGTAAAGCACCGGCGCTGTGTGTTCAGCAGCACCATGTAGCACCTATCGCTCAGTGTCGCTCTCCCATACATTTCAATGGTCTTTCATTTGGTTGTGTATAAATAGAGCTTTTCTAACGTAATGTTCTACATTTTTTGTTCAAATCATTGTGTGTCCTCAGGACATGTCCCATGGGGCAAGGAATCCTGGGTAGGAGTCACATGCTACCTATCAGCAGCCAGGCTTCCCGATGATGTCACAGACCTATACAAGCGGCGGCCATTTTGCGGAAGCTCATTCTGACACTGTATTGCGGCCAGAGCAGATCAGGCAGAGAAAGCGAGGGACAGACAGGCAGACAGATATAAAGATACAGTGAGGGAGAGATAGATAGAACAAAGAACAGAAGAAGCGAGGGACAGATAGAGAAGGAGAGAGCCTGTGACAGTGACAGAGAAAGACAGGGACAGTTTACAGTGTTTGCTTTAGCTTTCAAGCCTATTTAGTGTTAATAACACACCTGCCTATTTAGCTTTTCCTTTTCCTGGTGTCATTCTTTAAAAAGCGTGCTAGCATTAATATTTGAAGAGTACCTGTCTATTAACATTGTGCATTCAATTTTTCACTGTAAAAGCAGCCAGCCTGTGTCTTAGAACAGGGGGCATCCCAAATACTAGCATAAATATTTGAAGAGTACCTGTCTATTAACACTCTAGGGTGTGTCTTTCAGGCAATATATGGGCTCCTAATGCTGCTGCCAACTCCAATGTGTTTTTCAGGCAATATATGGGCTCCTAATGCTGCTGCCAACGCCTGGGTGTGTCTTTCAGGCAACATATGGACTCCTAATGCTGCTGCCAACTCCAATGTGTCTTTCAGACAATATATGGGCTCCAAATGCTGCTGCCAACTCCAATGTGTTTTTCAGGCAATTTATGGTCTCCTAATGCTGCTGCTGCTGCCAACTCCAGCTTGTGTCTTTTAGGCAAAATATGGGCTCCTAATGCTGCTGCCAACTCCAATGTGTTTTTCAGGCAATTTATGGGCTCCTAATGCTGCTGCCAACTCCAATGTGTTTTTCAGGCAATATATGGGCTCCTTATGCTGCTGCCAACTCCAATGTATTGTTCAGGCAATATATGGACTGCTTATGCTGCTGCCAACTCCAGTGTGTTTTTCAGGCAATATATGGGCTCCTTATGCTGATGCCACCTCAAGGCTCTGTAATTGTGCCGCTCTGCGACAATGATTCTAATAGCGATGCCTCTGATCTGCATGTCATACTTCTTTACAGTTTTATTTTACTAATCCAGCATGTATCCTATGCATGTTACAGCAAGGCAAAATGTTCTACAACCCTATTAAGGAAGGCCCTATTAGCCGTTTTTAATAGCGATTCGCTGCGAATAAATTCGGACCGAAATGTTTTTTTCCTGGAAAATTCGCCGAATCGGCCGAATCAAACTTTTCATAAATTCGCTCATGTCTACCGGCAGCCAAACACTTTTATTGTGATTTTTTTTAATGCAGAATTGTATGTGCAGGTCGGCCATTGCAGTGTCATTGTCACAGTGTTACACAATGTCATTCCATGTGTTTTCCCTCTGGTGCTGGTGGATATGTGTTGAGAAACAGACTTTTTGCACATAGCGTCTGGCGCTCAACGCTAGAGCGTCCAGTTTTAGAGCGCCGATGCTGGTTGTGTGTAGTTTTTCCGTAAATATGGCCTTCAGCGCCAAGTGCTGGATGCACTCAACTGGCGCTACCTATCGCTCGTGTAGAGTTGTTCTATTGCTAGATGTAGCGTAGCCTTGAGTGCTTTGACCTCGGGGCACCACCTAGCGTTCTCCATTGGTTCTGCAATGAATCAGGGAGAGCGCTTCTACAGTGCCCCCTACAGACATCACATTTATCAATGCTGGACAGGATACTACAGTGTCACTTGTCCGGCAACTACGCTAGGTTATAGCACCAGACCCCCCTTTCCGGACACTCTAAGCTCTGCTGCATAGACGCTCAAATAGCAATCCGTGGCGCTAGTCTTAAATTAGCCTCCCCATAACTGAACAAGCTATTCGTTCTGAACAGTTTTAGTATACACCGTTCTTCATGTTCAATTTTTTTTTTTAATAAAAATGTAAAGAACAAAAAAAATTGACTGAAGTTCCCCTTTAGGTTAATAATTTTATGTCTCTTTTAATAAATTGTTATAAAAACTTTGAAAGACTCCGAGTCCCCATCTCTCTTGGTAACATGGGGTTATGGAGGTTACTTATTGATGTTGAGAGCTTCTGCTTGGAAATAGATAATTTACTGAAGGTGTCAGATTTGTTTAGGAAATGAAGTGTGTGTATGGCGGCTCTTGTCAATACCACTAGCGCTCTGTCGCGTCATCCCTGACGGCTGGCTGCTAAGTACGTCCAACGGCCAAAAGAATATATTAATTTCCATCCAATCAAAATTCCATGGGGACTTCGGGGGTCAAGAAGGAGGAGTTAATTTATGGGTCGTGCTCTTCCCAAAATTGGACTTGACATAAATTTGATTAGCTGAATTCATTATGGAAGTGATGATTCTGTGCCATGACTCTCAACCCTGTCGGAGACCACTTGGCAACATTTTTGAGGCGGTTAGACCTATTTGCGCGAAACTTGTTATTTAATTGAACGGTAATGTTGTAAAATAAAGTTATCAAATATTATTTAATAAGAACAAACGTTCTGTATGTTGGGTGATGTTGTGATGAAACTTATGGATATATAATGAACCATTATACAGACTCACTGGGCATTCTCCCTACAGCCAGTTTGATTTTGCCTCTGACCATCTGTCTTGGTTCTTGACCAAATTTGCTGACTCTTTTCCTAGGTTCTAGCTACATCCATGTTGCCTTGTTGACTTGGTTATAAATTCCCACCATGACCTGCTGATTCTCTACTGATCTACTTCATCCTGTCTGCTTACTCTTTGTTACAGATTCTTTATACAGATTCGTGGCATATCTGTGTTGTCCTGTTGTCATCCTTGACACAAACGTGACACCCATTATGCCCGCTGATTCTCCACCATGTATTAACCACTCCATGACCAACTGTCATGGTTCTTGACCATGTCCACTTACACTGCGTCGGCAAATCTTTCTACGGTTACATCTGCATGCCACCAGTCCACAATCAGTGGCAGAAGCCACATTTCTTTCTGCTTCTGCTATTGTGCATAGGGCACCGGTTTTGTTGCGCTAGAGCTCCCAACAAGGCACATCAGAACTTCTGAACCACAGTATGTGACCTTTACTCATAGACTGTATACTTGAGAGACTCTAATGTTACACCTGGAGGTCAAGGCTTAGGTTTTCATAGGTTCTAGCTACATCCGTGTTGCCTTGTTGACTTTGCAATGAACTCCCACCATGACCCGCTGGTTCTCTACTGATCTACTTGATCCTGTCTGTTTACTCTTTGTTACAGATTCTTGGCATATTTGTGTTGTCTTGTTGTCATCCTAAACACAAACTTGACACCCATTATGACCTGCTGATTCTCCACCATGTATTGACCACTCCTGTTTGCTACCACTCCATGACCAACTGTCATGGTTATTGACCATGTCTGCTTACGCTGTGTCGGCAACTCTTTCTACGGCTACATCTGCGTGTGCCACCAGTCCACAATCAGTGGCTGAAGCCACATTTCTCTATGCCTCTGTCATTGTCCATAGGACACCGGTTTTGTTGCGCTAAAACTCCCAACAAGGGTTGTCAAAACTTCTGAACCACAGTATGGGACCTTTACTCATAAACTGTATATGCGAAAGACTCTAATGGTACACCTGGAGGTCAAGGCTTAGGTTTTCATAGGTTCTAGCTACATCCATGTTGCCTTGTTGATTTGGCTGTGAACTCCCACCATGATGTGCTGATTCTCTACTGATCTACTTGATCCTGTCTGCTTACTCTTTGTTACAGACTCTTGGCATATCTGTGTTATCCTGTTGGCATCCTTAACACAAACTTGACACCCATTAAGACCTGCTGATTCTCCACCATGTATTGACCACTCCAGTTTTCTACCACTCCATGACCAACTGCCATGGTTCTTGACCATGTCTGCTGCATCTGTGTTTTGCTTGGGTGTATTTTAGCTAAAATTCACAAGTATATTTGCAGTCCTTAAATGTATAAGGCAACTAAAAGCTCAAATATATGTACATCTCTAAAATTACACCTCGTTGTCAAATAAGTTAATTTGTCAGTAACCCCCAAGGAAGAACCAAGTTGTTGCACTTTAACAAGTTATTTCTTTATACCTTGCAAAAAAATGTATAAATACAAAAATGCTACAAGTACTGTTACAACATAGAAAGCCTAAGAGGGCAAAAGCATATATATATTAAAATGGATTACTCATCTGTTTTAATTGGTTCCAGGCAGATATCAGCAGGCCTCATCCAATGTCCAAACAAGATGGCTGCTGTATTCAAATGCACAACGAAGGTCTCTCTATCCCAAAGCAAATCTCATCGTCCACCAGTGTCTGTCTCAATGTGTGTGTCTTTCGGCTGTCCGAGCAAATCTCCCTGTCTCTCGCCAGCCCAGCTTTTTTTTCTCAGGCTGACCCCTTTTTTTCATTTGAAATAGTGCAGGTGAACTCTGATTGGCCTAGACAAACTATCCAAGGAGATACTGTGGCTCAGATGAAACTATCACATGTGCTTTTCTGCTGGCCAACTTAATTTGCATGCGAATACACACATAAAACTAAACTCAGGCCGAAAGCTACCAAGGTCAGTCTTCAGAACAAAGGAAGGTCTCCCACCATGCTGTAAAGAAACCAACCATGTGGCTAAACAAAAGGGTCATCCTATATACAGTGTAATTTCTGATTGTATAAGATTTTTTTTACAATTTCTTTGGGAACAAAAATATATTTAAATATCATAGCTTCATAGTCGGCAACTTTTTCTACGGATTTTGGCTACATCTGTGTGCCACCGGTCCACAATTAGTGGCAGGAGCCACATTTCTCCCTGCCTCTGCCATTGTCCACAGGACACCGGTTTTGTTGCGCTAGAGCTCCCAACAAGGCACATCAGAACTCCTGAACCACAGTATGGGACCTTTACTCATGGACTGTATAAGTGAGAGACTCCAATGATACACCAGGGGGTCAAGGCTTGGGTTGGGTCCATAACCCCAACCACTAGTATCTACTAGGGATTGACAAACCCTTGGATAGTTAGGTTTGCCAGTTTCAGCCAAACTTTAGTGAAAAGTTAGGTTCGGGACCTGAACTTAAACCGAACTCGACTCAGGACCCCAAACCCTATAGAAGTCAGGGGGTACCTGAACTTTGGTTGGGTAAAATGGTCATTATACGAGCTAGAGGGCTGTTGTGGGGGTGGGGTGCAGGAACCCATTGAGGCTGCTGTGAATGGGGTGCTATTTTGTGTAATTTTTTTTTAAATGTAAAAAATATTTTGAAACGAAAATTGTGAGGTCCCCTTCCACTAACCAGCCTGACATACCAATAATAGGCCCAGGGAGGCCCACTGACAGGATGCACAATGTGGTTAAATAACTGGTTGGAGAGATAGCTGAGAGGAAAAGGGATGGATGGGCAAAATGAAAAGGACAGGAATGGCTGGATAAAGGAGCCCTGAGCAGAGGTTAAGGGGGCAACTTCCTGTTTTGTTCATCCCTCTTCCTCAATCCTCTGCCCATTCATGTGGGGCCAAACTACAAAAAAGCTCCTAAAAAGGGGTTTGAGGGCAAGCAGCCCTTCTTAGTTTTGCCTATGGAATTTATAGACCCCTGACCCGCAACTGTCCACCGCAGAGGCCCACTGAGACCATGCCGCCCGAGGGCCCACATAAACCTGGAGCCGGCCCTGATTTTACCAACAGCAGGTTTGAATCCATTATGACCCAACCATCCCAACCAATCCAGAAATGAAAATTACCTCCTCGGCTTTACATGAAATAAAAACTTTTGGGATTCTTTCTTGGAGTCAGAACTTTTACTTTTCATTCCATTGCCTGGTTTTTTGGATGATGCCTGAAATTTGATGATATCTGTTTCCATTTTAGACACTTTTGAGCATATGTCTGTCCTCGCTTTTAAATAATTCACACATTTATTTTAATATTTCAGGGCCCGAGCTTCTGCAGAATTTCTGGCAATAAGTCAGCGCTTCTTTGGATGTAGCCCTGGTCACAAGCCGAACATATGTTTGGAGTTTTTCTCTCTCGCTAGCCAAGCCGATAATACAATATTCATCGGGCGCATGCCGGCCAGGATATAAAAATGTTCTCCCTCTGATTATTTATTGTTTGTCCTGCAAGTCACGAAGGAGAAGCACGACGCTCCCCCGCTAATACAGAAACGCGGGCCGAGGGTGTCACCGCACGAGCCGCGATATGGTGCCTTCCATCCCTGATCTCAGTTAATAGTTAAAATGGACCAAAACTCAAGATTTTGACTATCCTGGGTTTTGGTCCTTCCCCTCAGGGCACCTCGATTGGGGATACCCCGCTGTGTGAAACCCCCCAGATCTCCCACATCAACTCACCTCATCGCGGCCCTACAGCGCATGTGTGACCGCTTGTCCAATCAGCGTGCTCGGAGCCGCTGAGCTATGGACATCTAAACCGCTCCAAGTGCGCTGGTGGCCGTATCCCCCGTTTCCCTGGGGCGGATACGTGCCCTGCAAGAGGCCTTGCTAGAGGGATAGCGGGGATGCGGCCACAGCTCGTGCAAGCGCCGTTGGACTGGAAAACAAGGTAAGTGTATGGGATGAACTGGAAGGTTTTTACACAGCGGGCCATCCCGATTTTGGATACCCCAGTGGGAGGGAATCGAGCGGCCCGGGAATCTTATAGATTCCCAGGCCGATCGTGGTGGGTTTAGATTCACTTTAAAGAGGAGCAACATTCTATGAATTTGGTCCACTTTAACAATTTTTGAGTTTTTTTGACATTTCATAAAACCGTTTCCGAAGCAAACTGTTCGGATGGAAAGAAACCCTAAAAAGGACCATAAACCGTAAAGTCAAGGACCGGGTCATATCCTGCTGTAGGGGCATCCTGACATCTGTGTGACAACCCCTGAATTCCCCCTTTGATTCTCCCACAGCCTATGTGCGGCCCCCTGACAGCATCTACCCTCGGCACATGTGCCATACTTGGTAGACTTGAATGTGTGTGCATACCTCCCAACTTTTCAGAGTGGGAAAGAGGGACAATTGTTAAATTAGGCCACGCCCCCTCATTGAGGGATGGATGAAGCCACACCCCCTCATTGAGGAATGGATAGGAGCAGGGCAGGCTTTAGGTTTATGCAGGGCCGTGGACAATAGAGTCTCAATGGGCCCCTTGCGGTGTAGTGTGATACGCCATACATGGTGATAAAGTTGCCTGTATGGTGAATACTGGCAAAGAATAGAAAGAATAGAAGGAGTGCCTAAGTAAATAAGGAATAGAAGGCCGCATCCACCGCTTCCCTCTGACAGGGAGCGTGCCCGTGATGGCCATTCACAAATGCCTGGAGAGGGCACACGAAATTTGGAGGCCCAGCTGTGTGAAACACCCCAGGTTGGCCAAACTACTCAACAGTAATGTTGGACGAACTTTGAACAAAAGTTCGGTGAAAGTGCCAAACTTGACCTAAACAGTCACCATTGTAATCAGTGGGGACCCGAACTTTGGGATCCAAAAATGGCCCCATGCAGAGTGTGAAGCAGCAGGAAGCAGATTCCCGGGCGCTGGGTTTTCATCGGCTTTACCTGTCTTGGATGATTGGAGCCAACCATGTTTGGCGGTGGTCTGTCTTTACATGGAATGGACTTGGTGGACCTCCTGGTCTCCCTGTTCTTTGCTTTTTGGACGACTGATATGTTATGTGGCATCGCTGCACCTGGCTGAATGTGGTGGAAATAAAACTCTTTTATCCACATCTGCACTTTCCTTTGAAGTGTTTCTATTTTCACCTAATCTTTGATCCTTACAGTTTCTCCGAATCTCTCTTAGTTCTGGTTGAAACACGTGTCGTACATTTGGATGGATAACACTCTATTAACTCTTCCCAGACACACGCTAATGATACTTCGTATCAATTTGCATCATAGTACCTTCTAATTAGCTACAATATTTTATCACTTAATTGATCAATGAATTAATAGGCTGAAGAAGTGTGACCAAGATCAAACAATCAGACCAAGAAGATTAATTCAGAAACAAGGTACTCCCAGCACAAACTCAGCTTTTTTGGGGGGGTCCCAAGCCACAACTGCGAGATGCGGCCACATCAATGACACCCCCGTGGCTGCGATGTGCTGGACGTGGGAGCGCGCCACATGCCGCAGGGAGGTTGGGGATGTGGCCGCTTTATATGCGGGAGCACTGTCTGAAACAGGGCCGTATGCCGCATCTCAGGAATATTGGTAAAGTAAATTTGAGAGGCGATCCAGGGGGCTTTAGAGCAAGGCGTGCCAGAGGCAAAGACCAAGATCCATGATCCTGTGTTTTGGTCCACTTTAAGCTCATGTGAAAAAGTAGTCAGTACACAGCTCCCATCATTTAAACCGGATCTTCAGCATTTAATGAAAAGCCCAAACCCTTAAAAAACGATTCCCCAGCATCTAAAGTAAATACATTTTAAGTTTTTAGGTCTGGATGAATGTGGGCAATCTGTATGTACAGGGTGTGGGAAGCATATAAGATAGACTCTTATTCAGGGTGAGGGTCCGGATTAATGTGAGCAATCTGTATGTACAGGGTGTGGGAAACATATAAGATAGACTCTTATTCAGGGTGAAGGTCCGGATTAATGTGGGCAATCTGTATGTACAGGGTGTGGGAAACATATAAGATAGACTCTTATTCAGGGTGAAGGTCCGGATTAATGTGGGCAATCTGTATGTACAGGGTGGGGGAAACATATAAGATAGAATCTTATTCAGGGTGAAGGTCCGGATTAATGTGGGCAATCTGTATGTACAGGGTGGGGGAAACATATAAGATAGAATCTTATTCAGGGTGAAGGTCCGCTTTAAGCCACTCGACCGCTCGGCTCGTCAGGTTTTGGCGCGTTCTCCCTACCTCACTCCCTCGTAGGCAGCACGAGCGGAGGGACGCCGAATCACCGGCCCCGTACTCCGCCAGCCAGCTCGGCCGCACACCGGGGGTCCGGGAGCCGCCCACCACCCGGGAATTGCTTACAGGATTCGGTGGGTCAGGATTTCTGCTGGAGCCCCACTAACATGCGACTGTTCATGCTGCCATCTGAGCAGCGGGTTGCGGGCCGGTCAGAGCCAATCAAAGGGCCGTATTTGGCTCGGGGGCCGTACAATGCCCAGGTCTGCTCTAGGGGGTTCACCCAACACTACTGATGACACCTACCAATGTGATGTCATCAGCAAATTAGAGAATCTTTACAGAAGAGTTTGTGCAGGTGCAGTCCTTTGTATACACCGAGAACACCAGTGGGGAACTTAGGGGTGTCCTCACTTTTGGAGACACTAAAGTGGACCAAAACCCACACTGATTGGCCCGGGAATCTATAATCATGGTGCTCCACTGTGTGAAAACCCCCCAGGTCGGCCATACACTCACCTTGCTTCCCAGTCTAACGGCGCATGCACGAGTCGCGGCCGCATCCCCGCTAACCCTCCAGCAGGGTGCTTGCCCATGCCCAGGGCCGGCTCCAGGTTTATGTGGGCCCTCGGCGACATGGTCTCAGTGAGCGGGGGAGAGTTGCGGGTCAGGGATCTATAAATTCCATGGCCAAAACTAAGAAAGGCTGCTTGTCCTCCAACCCCCTATTTGAGTTGTTTTTTAGTTTGGGCCGAGTATTGAGAAAGAGAGATGGACATAACAGGAAGGGCAGGAATAGATGGATGGAGAGATAATTGTGAGGAAGAGGGATGAGAAGAGGGACTGCACCAATGAAGGAGCGTGCAGTTCAGTCTGGTTATGAGGTTAATGATGACCCGGCTCACTAGGGGGAAGCGGAGCAGGGGCCCAATGCAATGTTAGTGGCAAAAAAGGTTTAAAGTGGACCAACACCCAGGATTTTGACTATCCTGGGTCTTGGTCCACTTGCCCCGGGCACCCCGATCGCTCGTAAAAACTCACCTCACCCCGCTCCTACGGCGCATGCGCAGTCGCTCGTCCAATCAGTGTGCTCGGAGCCACTGTGGTATGCGCGTCCAAGCGACGTACAACCACAGCGGCTTCGAGCACGCTGGCGGCCACATCTCACGCTTCCCTCTAACAGGGAGCGCGCCTGCTAGAGAGAAGCGTGAGATGCAGCCGCGGCCCACGCATGCGCCGTTGGATCGGGATCAAGGTAAGGTTCCTGGGCGTCCTGGGGGGTTTCACACAGCAGGGCATCCCGATTTTGGATGCCCCGTGGAGAGGGATCGTATTGGCCCGAGAATCTTATAGATTCCCTGGCCGATCCAGGAGGGTGTTGGTAACTTTAAATTCTTTAACCACATTGTGCCAGCTGACATTGGGCCAACCTGGAGAGTGGGGGCCCTCAGCAGCTGACCGGCCTTGCCGGGTGCTGACGCCACCGCTACCCACGCCAGCCATTTTTGAGTGGCTGGCACGGGCACGATCCCTGTTAGAGGAAAGCGGGGGATGCGTCTGCCAGTGGGCTGGTCTTAGACACTAGCTTAGACGGCGTGATGTCAGCAGCTCCGAGCGCACTGATTGGATGAGCGGCCGCGATTGCGTTTGGCAATCTGGGGGGTTTCACACAGCGATCTGTGTGCCCCGGGGGAAAGGACCAAAACCCAGGATAGTCAATATCCTGTATTTTGGTCCCCTTTAATGACTGTGTGTTGAGTTACTTTGAAGGCACAGTAATATAAAACTGTTATATAAGCTGGACACCAACTACATTGTATCAAAGTGTCTGATCCTGATCCCATGAACTGATTTGATAAAACATTGACAGACGTAATGGTTATATATCAAAGCAGCTGGACATCTGACAGGTTTACCCTATTAATAATTATTAATACTTAATTAATCAATATAAACTGATAGATCCAGCTAGATGCCTGGCATAAAAGCCTACACGTCTAGCCCACCAGATGTAGGGGCTGGTATGCCCTTTGACACAGGTCCAGTGCCAGCGCTGAAGACCCCAGCCCAAGGATCGGAGGTCCCCTGGGGGGGAAATAAAGGCCCTTATTTAACAAGGGATAGCGCCAGGTAGCGAATGGTGAGCGAACGGTAATGACGGTCACCGCCACGAGAACGCCGGCTCCCCTCCGCAATCACACATTTATCAAGCCGATCCTGCTTAGCGACTGACAGAGCGCCAGATAGCGAATCATTCATCATTATTCCAGCCTCACCCCACAGCGCCAGCGAGCGACCTTGAACAGCGACAGGTATGACCTCTCGCTACCTGGCGCTCTCCAATGCATTTCAATGGAGCAATCTTTAAATATTCTGAATTAATTGCTATTTTTTTTTTTTAAATGTCAAAAATTCTGTGACCACTTCTGCAATGTTAGATATTTTTTTTAAGGTAAAAAAAAAAAAAAAAAAAATGTGTGCAGAATTGATATTACAGGTCTGATATTAATGTATTCATATTACAAAATGTTTTGAAAAACTTGTTTTTTTTTTTTCCCAAAAATATGGTTGTTTGGGGGTTAAAAAACTACTTTTAACCCATCGCCGCCAGCGCTCTGGGGTTTAAACAAGCATTTCACAGCGCGAGAATTTTTTGAGCGTGATTTGTTAATGAATATGGTGGGAGCCGTTCGCTATGGCCATTCGCTGTCATGCGCTCCCATACAGCGCGGAACCTGTCAAACAGCGACTCCTAACCCCGTATTCAACATTACCGCACACCGACTGAGTCGCTATCAACTACCGAACAACGGCCAAGCACAGCGAATACTAGCGTGCGCTGTGAATATAGCGGTACTGTCGCTCATCTGTCGCTACCTGGCGCTATTAATGAATCGGCCTCAAAGATGCCCGGCGCTGGAACCTGGTTGGAAGTGAGATTTTTGTTTTTGGCGGTAAACGACGGGGAATTTCAGCCACATAGATGCTACAGTAATATCAAACTGTTATACAAGCTGGGCACTAACTACATTGTATCAAAGTGTTAAAAAAACATTTACAAAAATTGCGACAGGTGCACTCACTGTATCTCAGCATCTGGCAATATGGCGGACACAGAGGGAGGCCGGGTATCCGCAGAACATATCTCGCTTGTGAAATGTCGAGCATGATCCCGACACGTTTACCTACATATGGGCAACAGCCGCTAAGTGCTGAACCAGGACGGGATTGCTCAATGTTGGTTCTCTCCACCCAGTAACACATGTCAAACTTCAGAGACATTCCTGCCGGCCCCGATCCAGATCTCATCAGGTTTATGGAGATTCAGACCAGACGTTGGCAACTGCAGTAACCTAACTGCGCTGCTTTCCAATATCTCCAGCCTTTGTGAGGCTGATTTATCATTAGCGCCAGGTAGCGACAGATGAGCGTCTGTAGCAGGCAGTTTCAGAGCGCCCGCTAGTAGTCGCTGTGCTCGGCCATAGTTTATATCGCTGTTCAGTAATGTTGAATACATTGTGAGGAGTCGCTATTTGATCAGTACAGCGCTGTATGGGAGCGCATATTAGCGACCGCTCATAGCGACCGACTCACACCATATTCAGGAAAAAAAACAGCTTCACAAATCTCTGGCGCTGAAAAATAGTTGTTTGAAGCCCAGAGCGCAGGAGGCGGTGTGTTTAAAGTCTGTTTTTCAGCATCTATCCACTAGTAACAAAGCGAAAACATATGGAATTACATTGTAACAACATTGTAACATGAACACTTTAACGCCAAACCTGTAATGTAATTTCTGAGGAAAAATATAAAAAATGAAAAAATTATGAAAAAACTGCTTTTTCAATGCCAGAAGAGGTCAAATAATTATTTGTGATTTTTTTGTAAAAAAACAAAAACCCCGTTTAAAGAGAAGAAAAGGATCGTCCATTGAAATGTATTGGAGAGCGACAGGTAGCGAGAGGTCATACCTGGCGCTGTGCAAGGCTGAACGCTGGCGCTGTTCACTGAGGCTGTGAAAATGATGAATCAGACGCTACATGGCGCTATTCCAGTCACTAAACAGATTCTGCTTGATAAATGTGTAATTGCGTGCCGTTTCCGGCGTTGACCAGTCGCTATCTGTCGCTACCTCTCATTAACCAGGCGCTACCTGATGCTATCCCTTCTTAAATAAGGGCCTCCGTCTGATCTTTATGCGGCTGTAAGCCTGGCTTATGTTCTTGATGTATTAAAGTGGACCAAAACCTGGGTTGGGCCTGGTGTCCTTCCAGGGGGTGCCAGGGGCACTGGACCTGTGTCAAAGGACATATTAGCCCCTACGTCTGGTGGGCTAGACTTGTAGGCTTTTATACCAGGTGTCCAGCTGGCTTTCTCAGTTCATATTGAATTTTAAATGGGGAAAACCTGTCGGATGTTCAGCTGCTTTGATGTATAACCATTACCTGTTGTCATCTCTCAATACAACTATTGATGCACAATAAAGAAAGTTTGTTAAAGTTTTCCATATTATCACCCAATTCTGCAGAACCACTTTTGGCCTGACAGTCCATTTTCTATGGGCCATGGCTAAAGTGGACCAAAACCCAAGATTTTGACTATCCTGGGTTTTGGTCCTTTCTCCAGGGGCACCCGATCAGGTGGTGCCTCGCTGTGTGAGACCCCCCCCACAGATCGCCGCAGCAACTCACCTCTCCTGGGCCCACGGCGCATCTAAGAGCAGCGGCTCTGATGGCCGCATCCTCCGTCTCCCTCTAACAGGGTCTAACAGGGAGCATGCCTGCGTCGGTCATTCACAAATGCTTGGCGCAGGCACGTGCACTGCTAGAGGGAAGCGGAGGATGCGGCCAATAGAGCCGCTGCTCTTAAAAGACCAACAACCGGTGCACCACCTTACAAGGTGGTCTGGGGCTAGGGCAGCACCCCCATAGGAATATTCTGAAGTTGATTTCATTGGTGGTGCCCACTTTGAGTTTGTTGTCAATAAAATATATTCATCTTCTTCCCCATATTCCCTCTTGCTATAGCAGCCTCATTGGCGGGTCCTGTGCTCTTACCTTCTCCAAGATTGGGTTTCTCCTTCTGGGGTCAACATGGTGGTGGTAGTAGCAGCAGGTCCTCTTCAGCGAGGCACAGGTCCCAGCCAGAGGAACAACATACTCACTTCTGGAAGGGGCTTGGCTTGCAGTAATGCTAGGTCAAATTGCCATGCCTGCAATGGTCTGGACCTCATTACAGACAATGGAGGGTGTGCGCTCCAGTGCAGACAATGGAGGGTCTGGGTTCCAGGGCAGACAATGGAGCATCTGGGCCCCAGTAAAAGCTTTGACGGGCGTAGGCCCCAGTACAGACTATGAAGGGTGTAGACCCCAGTGCTGACAACAAAGTACAGACAATGGAGGGATGGGTTCGCAGTATTGACAATGAAGTGTGTAGGCCCAAGTATAGACAATGAAGGGTCCCACTAAAAACTATGAAGGACGTAGGCCCCAGTACATACTACGAAGGGTGTAGGCCCCAGTACTGACAACAGAGTACAGACAATGGAGGGCCGGGGCCACAGTATAGACTATGAAGGGTGTAGTCCCAAATATAGACAATGAAGGGGGTAAGCCCCAAAAAACAAAGCAAATTATGTGAGTCACCAAGGGGTGAAGAGCACAGGTTCACTTAGGCAAGCAGACACAATGATACAGCCTGGAGGAAGGGATGGACAATAGCATTTATAGAGAAGACAGAGGAGGTAATCATCAACACCTGACAGAGAACAGAGAACATGAGGAATCCAGGTACTACCACCCACACAAGTACAACAGCAGGTGGCTCAACAGGAAGAGCAGCGGAGTTGGAGAAATAATAGTTCATCGCTGGTTCTAGGCACCGTTAATATCAGTCCTTACAGGTATCAGGAGAAGATTTTACAAGCGGTCCAAAAATGAAATAAAAAAATTCTGGGAAGTAGTTTGGTGCTTGGAAAATGGAGGTGCAATAGCTTTTAGATACTGAAGAATCCAGGTGAACCTTTTCCATCCAAAGGTTTATGGAATTTTTGACCAAATTTGACTTGTGCCAACTGATTCATTAATAGACCCATGACATCTTTCAGCCGGGTACAGTCAGGGTCATTTCAGTTTTTCTCTTCTAGATTTATTGAGTTCTGGTCTGTGGGAAACAAATGTCCATAACTCCTTTTGTTTTGGACTGTATTATCATAGCAGACATCTATATGACCCCTGCATGCTGATTTTGGTTACATTTGGTATTCTTTAAACTCCATGTCAAATTGAAAGCTTATTCAGTACAAATGCTCCAACAGGAACAATTTTATAGATTCAGAGAGCATGGAAAGTTGTTGGCCATGACCAGTGTCAAGGTCTTAAATGTTCATCCACTGGCCATAAAGATGACAAGTTTATCCCAAGCAGTAGGGAGAAAGAAAGAAATCTACCAGAAAACTCCTTATGGGCATATGTACAATTGTTAATGTCCTTCAACTACTGGCCATAGAGATGACAAGGGTTTTGCAAGGAGCAGGGTCTAAGGGGAAGAAGGTAACCCACTGAGGAACTTCCAATGGGCATATAAGAAAATGTCAAGGTCATAAACGTATATCCACTGGCCATAGAGATGATAAGGGTTTTCAAAGAAGCAGGGTCTAAGGTGCAGAAGGTAATCAACTGGGAACTCCCAATGGGCAAGTAGGAACATTTCAAGACCCTAAATGTTCAACTGCTGGCCATGAAGATGGCAAAGGTTTCCCAAGAGGCAGAATCTAAAGGGGCAGACCGTAATCCATTGGGGAACGCCCCATGGACATATTGGCCAAGCTGTGGACTACAACCAAGTCATGGTTCATGTCATGTCCATGGCATGGTATACCAACCGGAGAGGGCTTATGGGCAATGTCTTAATCCTACCACATTGCTGTATTGTCCCCTAAATGGTTGTATGCTCCTTCTTCTTATGTATCCTCCCTTGTGTAAGCTTTCTTGTCATCTACTCTGTATACTGTGTCAGGCTCCCATGGTTCCATTCACTGGCCACATGGAAATGATGAGGGTTTCCCAAGAAGCAGAGTCTAAGGTGCAGAAGGTGATCCACCAGGGATCTTCTCATAGGCGTATGGGCTGTGGACTACAACCAAGTTGTTGCCTTCTAGATTGCCATGTCTGGGGTATACCAACTTGAGAGCTTAGGGACAATGCTTTAATCCTACCAAGCAGCTGTATTCTCACTTATAGCCTATAAGCTCCTTTCTCTTAAGTATGCCTCAAAGATAATGGCCCGATGGCCCTGGAATCTCATAGATTCCAGGGCCACTAAATCCCCCCCCCCCTCCCACAGGTATACATAATTGAGGTGCCCTGCTGTGTGAAATCCCCAGGTCACCCGGAAACTCACTTTCTTCTTCAGTCCAACGGACCATGCGTGAGCAGTGGCTGAATCCCCAATATCCCTTTATCTGCCTGCAGCAGGCATTTGTGTATGGCAGGCACAGACACGCTCCCTGTCATAGAGTAGCGTTGGATGTGGCTGCCGGTGTCTGCTCCTTTGGACAAAGGCTTTGATGAAGGGGAAGGGAGCGGATCCGAGGGCACTGATTGTACAAGAGGCCACACATGCGCCATAGGACCAGGGAAAGGTAAGTTAGTTCAGGCAACCTGGAAGGTTTCACGCACGTCCCCGATCGGGGTGCCCCGGGGGCAAGGACCAGAACCCAGGATAGTCACAATAGTCAAAGTTCTCCCACCTTCTGTATTATTTCCTTATGCCCCTAATAGACAATCTATTCTACATTACAAGCTCTTATGTATTCCGTATCGTCCCCTAAGTATGTGCTTTATCTCTATCCTCCCTCTAATTTCTTTGCTATTTACTTTAATAACATAAGGAATCCAAAGTAGGGCGCCCCTAACTATTTTGCTATGGGGATGCATGCTTTGCAGTGCCTCTATTTTATTTGCATTCAAGCTGGTTTCTTAAGTTCTTTGGACATACCTTCCAACTTTTCAGGGTGGGAAAGAGGGACAATTGTTAAATTAAACCACGCCCCCTCATTGAGGGATGGATGAAGCCACACCCCCTCATTGATTGAAGGATAGGAGATAGGTTGTAACAGTTACAACATACCCCCCAACCGTCACGGCTTGGGCGGGACCGTCCCGGGATCACATTACGATTCCCGCGTCCCACCCGGTTGCTCTCTTACCGTGGGACGTTCATGGCTTATGACAGACATGGAGCCTTCATCTCCACCACGATGCTGCGTTCTCTACCCCCACCCACAGCCCCCTTCCCTTCTCAGTGCAGACAGACTTCTTCGCTAGTGCTGCTTGCAATAAGAGCTCGTTAGCTCGTTAGTCAGCTTCAGCTCTCCAGTGTAAATGGGTCGTGGCAACAGCTGGGATTGGACGCGGAGCCGAGGGGGCGTGGCCACCGCCAAGATTGGTGTATTTCTTTGCTCTCCGTATGGAATGGTATGAATGGAAGGCAGCAGTCAACACTACAGAAACACCAGCTAACCCAAGCAGTGTGCAGCTGGGATCAGGTTAGCCCAAAGCTCAGAGCTATCTTTACTGTTGGGGGGTGAAAGAGGATCATCCACCCCCTTGAGTACATAAGACTCTTGGGGGTGGTCTACCTCTTTATGATGCATCCCGAATGCTGTGTGAAACTCCCTGCATTGGCCAGTCCACTCACCTAGCAACCTATTCGGCTGAGCATGCGCTTTTGGAACAGAGAAAAGGTTAGTTTACAGGTGATCCCTAGGGATACACACAGCGGGGTATCTCTAATCGCAATATCCCTCCAGAAATGAACAAAACCCAAGATAGTGAAAATATTGGGTTTTGTCCCTTTTTAAAGTGGAATAAAACCTAGGATTTTCACTATTAGTTTTTGTTTCTTACACCCGAGGCATCCTGATATGGGATGCCTTAATGTGTGAAATCCCCCAGTACAAACTCACCTTTTCATGGTCCTATGGTGCATGCGTGGGCTCTCTGTTTGCTAAACATCTCTGTTAACAGCAATCAGGAGCAAGAGCAGCCGCATTCCCAGCAGTGGGTGCGCACACAGCCCGCCAGCCCAGGGATGCTGGGGATGCAGCTGCTGATATTCACATCTCCAGGGAAGCCAGGAAGGAGATTCCAGTGCATGTGGGTTTAGTTCCACTTGAATGTGGATGTCCAGTCACAGGATAACCCCACTCATCCTGCCACCCTCTCCCGGTGCTGAAGATAGGTAAGGTGTCGATGGGTGGGAAATTTAGTGTGTTTAGGGGTGTGGTATGGGCGTGGCTAGGGGTGTGTCTTAATTGACCAAAAATTTGCGGAGCTCGTGTCTACCTGTGTGTCCCTCTTTCCCATCTTTACAAGTTGAGAGGTATGGTTACAGCAGTATAAACACTTTGAATAGGTGAACAAACCATTTATTGATGCAGATCTGCATGTTAACGCCAAAGAGGGACACATGGGAACAACAAGGGACAGGGGGACATGGACGCCAAAGATAACAGTCCCTCCAAATGAGGGACACTTGGGAGGTATGTTTTAGATGTGAGTTGTCCAGTGTTCTTCTTCTGTTCCATTGACAGCCTCTTCTAATATGATCCATCATGACCTTCCGAGGCCTACGTGAAAGCCTCTGCCATGAATTAATTGAGGGAATATATAGGCAGCCGATGTGCACACACATAAATCTCCCTAAGTGAAGTTAAATCGACTCAATAAATCCCAACAATAGCGTGTCGATGGCCCACAGAACTGTCATTGGCTTTGACATGAGTGACATCTCCTATCTAATCTTTCACATCGCCGGCGTCCACCTCTAAGTGGGACGCCAATGCCGCGTGACATTCAGCCGAGATGGAAAGAGGAATTTTTATGCAGCTAAAGATTGCATGCAATCTGCACTTTTTTTATAAATCAGATAAAAGCTTAGCTTTCATTGATTCCCAGAATTCTTTCATGGCATTTTAGTTCCTCATCAGCTGATGACAGATTCAAATAGCTTTCTATCATGTGTAGCAGCATCCCAGTTCTATCGTTTCCCATTCTCTGTATGAGATGTGACATGCCGCACATCATGCCGGATCCTCGGATATCCCGCTCCGGGTCCCCTGTCGCTGGTCCGTGTAACAAGAACGCTCGGCAATCTTCACAAGTAATGGTATAGAGTCTAGTAGTCTCTGGAAATAAAAGTCATCCATCTGGGGAATCAAAGCCCTGTAACACATCAGCGCTAACAGCTTTAGAAGTCCAATTGTGTTGCTCCTCTTCTGAATGTCACTTCCAACTAAGTGAAACACTCCACCTGCAACAATGTTGGTCAGATATTCAGGGAACAAGCTGCAAATAGCTTTTGTGGTGCCATTTCAGACCTAGACCCAAATATTTTGTTCAACCACTAGACTGGCGATACTCAACTGGCGGACCAGGGTCCGAATGCAATTATGATTGTAGTCGACAATAGGCCAAGGTCATGGGTAGGTGGATCTGGTTCATTGAGGACAGGCCAAGTTTGTGGTAGGTGGATCTGATTTGTAGCCGAGTACAGGCCAAGTTTGTGGTAGGTGGATCTGATTTGTAGTCGAGGACAGACCAAGTTAGTGGTAGGTGGATCTGATCTGTAGTCAAGGATAGGCCAAGTTTGTTGTAGGTGGATCTGATTTGTAGTCGAGGACAGTCCAAGTTTGTGGTAGGTGGATCTGATTTGTAGTCGAGGACAGGCCAAGTTTGCGGTAGGTGGATATGATTTGTAGTCGAGGACAGGCCAAATTTATGGAAGGTGGATCTGATTTGTAGTCCAGGACAGGCCAAGTTTGTGGTAGGTGGATCTGATTTGTAGTCGAGGACAGGCCAAGTTTGTGCTAGGTGGATCTGGTTTGTAGTTGAGGACAGGCTAAATTTATGATCTGATTTAGAGTCGAGAACAGGCCAAGTTTATGATAGGTGGATCTGATTTGTAGTCGAGGACAGGCCAAGTTTGTGGTAGGTGCATCTGATTTATAGTCGAGGACAGGCCAAGTTTGTGGTAGGTGGATCTGATTTGTAGTCGAGAACAGGCCAAGTTTGTGGTAGGTGGATCTGATTTGTAGTCAAGAACAGGCCAAGTTTGTGGTAGGGGGATCTGATTGGTAGTCGAGAACAGGCCAAGTTTGTGGTAGATGGATCTGATTTGTAGTCGAGGACAGGCCAAGTTTGTGGTAGATGGATCTGATTTGTAGTCAAGGACATGCCAAGTTTATGATAGGTGGATCTGATTTGAAGTGGAGGACAGACAAAGTTTGTGGTAGGTAGATCTAAATTGGAGTCGATGACAGGTTTAGTTTACAATAGGTATATCTGATCTGTAATCAAGGACAGGCCAAGTTTTTGGGTAGATGGATCTGATATGTAGTCGATGACAGGCCAAGTTTGAGGTAGGTGGATCTGGTTTGTAGTCGAGGACAGGCCACGTTTGTGGTAGGTGGATCTGATTTGTACTCAAGGACAGGCCAGGTTTGTGGTAAGTGGATCTGGTTTGTAGTCGAGGACAGTCCAAGTTTGAGGTAGGTGAATCTGATTTGTAGTTGAGGACAGGCTAAGTTTGTGGTAGGTGGATCTGATTTGTAGTCGAGTACAGGCCAAGTTTGTGGTAGGTGGATCTGATTTGTAGTCGAGGACAGACCAAGTTAGTGGTAGGTGGATCTGATCTGTAGTCAAGGATAGGCCAAGTTTGTTGTAGGTGGATCTGATTTGTAGTCGAGGACAGTCCAAGTTTGTGGTAGGTGGATCTGATTTGTAGTCGAGGACAGGCCAAGTTTGCGGTAGGTGGATATGATTTGTAGTCAAGGACAGGCCAAATTTATGGAAGGTGGATCTGATTTGTAGTCAAGGACAGGCCAAGTTTATGGAAGGTGGATCTGATTTGTAGTCCAGGACAGGCCAAGTTTGTGGTAGGTGGATCTGATTTGTAGTCGAGGACAGGCCAAGTTTGTGCTAGGTGGATCTGGTTTGTAGTTGAGGACAGGCTAAATTTATGATCTGATTTAGAGTCGAGAACAGGCCAAGTTTATGATAGGTGGATCTGATTTGTAGTCGAGGACAGGCCAAGTTTGTGGTAGGTGCATCTGATTTATAGTTGAGGACAGGCCACGTTTGTGGTAGGTGGATCTGATTTGTAGTCGAGAACAGGCCAAGTTTGTGGTATGTGGATCTGATTTGTAGTCAAGAACAGGCCAAGTTTGTGGTAGGGGGATCTGATTTGTAGTCGAGAACAGGCCAAGTTTGTGGTAGATGGATCTGATTTGTAGTCGAGGACAGGCCAAGTTTGTGGTAGATGGATCTGATTTGTAGTCAAGGACATGCCAAGTTTATGATAGGTGGATCTGATTTGAAGTGGAGGACAGGCCAAGTTTGTGGTAGGTAGATCTAAATTGGAGTCGATGACAGGTTTAGTTTACAATAGGTATATCTGATCTGTAATCAAGGACAGGCCAAGTTTTTGGGTAGATGGATCTGATATGTAGTCGATGACAGGCCAAGTTTGTGGTAGGTGGATCTGGTTTGTAGTCGAGGACAGGCCACGTTTGTGGTAGGTGGATCTGATTTGTACTCAAGGACAGGCCAGGTTTGTGGTAAGTGGATCTGGTTTGTAGTCGAGGACAGCCCAAGTTTGAGGTAGGTGAATCTGATTTGTAGTTTAGGACAGGCTAAGTTTGTGGTGGGTGGATCTGATTTGTAGTCGAGGACAGGCTGAGTTTGTGGTAGGTGGATCTGATTTGTAGTCGAGGACAGGCCAAGTTTGTGGTAGGTGGATCTGATTTATAGTCGAGGACAGGCCAAGTTTGTGGTAGGTGGATCTGATTTGTAGTCGAAGACAGTCCAAGTTTGTGGTAGGTGGATCTGATTTGTAGTCAAGAACAGGCCACGTTTGTGGTAGGTGGATCTGATTTGTAGTCAAGGACAGGTTGTGGGATTATTCATAATCTGGAGGTAAGCTGAAGATAATGAAGAGCAATTTCTCCATGAGAACTAAGCAGCCAACAGACAGCTTTCCTGTGTTTCAAAACTTAACTCAAATCATTGGTTTCTCCATGAGAACTTCTCATGGACTGTATACACTTAATTACAAATGCCCTTTCTAAGGAATCAGCGGACAGCTTTCCTGTGTTTGGTGGGAGCCAGCCTGCATCACAGTCAACAGGGGGAGCTCTTTTGGGGAGTGGAGCAATCATGCACACCATGGTAAAACACAGAGTCTCTGAGCAACCTTAGTCTTCACCCTTGCCTCTGATGATGGGGATGCAGTCGGGAGGTAGGAGAAACTTGGATCATGCAGCTGGGCAATTGCTGGAAACAACTGCAGTGGAAAACTGGCCACATCTAGACTAGCAAGATGTGGAAAAGACAGAGTTTTCTGGCAAGCAGGTTCATAGTCGACGATAGACCAAGGTCATGGGTAGGTGGATCTGGTTTGTAGTCGAAGACAGGCCAAGTTTGGGGTGGGTGGATCTAATTTGTAGTCAAAGACAGGTTGTGGGCTTATTCATAATCTGGAGGAAAAATGAAGATAATGAAGAGCAATCCAAATTATAGTCAAAAAGAGAAGGTGAGTTGAAGATGAGAAGAGTTCAGAAACACAGACAGACCTGGTTCTGTTCAGGATAACAGGATCATAAACTATGAGGAACATTAGCATGCCCATTATAGGTGAGTGCCCAGCCATTTAAGCATGTGCATCGTACATGGCCAACTGGACCAAAGTGCTAGAGTGATCTGATTTGTAGTCGAGGACAGGCCAAGTTAGTGGTAGGTGGATCTGATTTGTAGTCGAGGACAGGCCAAGTTTCTTGTAGGTGGATTTGATTTGTAGTCGAGGATAGGTTGTGGGCTTAATTATAATCTGGAGGTAAACTGAAGATAATGAAGAGCAATCCAAATCATAGTCAAGAAGAGAAGATGAGTTGAAGTTTAGAAGAGTCTACTCATATACAGCCATATACCTGGAAGATGAGTTGAAGATAAGTCCAGAAAGACAGACAGACCTGGTTGTCTATGAGTAGATTTAGTGTTCAGGATAACAGGATCATAAATTATGAAGACCACCGGTATTTTAGCCATGGGTATGCCCATTATAGGTGAGTGCCTGGCCATTTAAGCATGTGCATCCAACATGGCCAACTGGACCAAAGTGCATATAATGAATAATAGAGATAATGAAGAGCAAGCCAAATTATAGTCAAGAAGAGAAGATGAGTTGATGATGAGAAGAGTCTACTCATATACAACCATATACCTGGCTGTATATGAGTAGATTTATTTTCCAGGATAACAGGACCATAGACTATGAAGACCTGGGGTATGCCCATTATAGTGAGTGCCTGGTCATTTAAACATGTGCATCCAACACGGCCAACTGGACAAAAGTGCAAGAGTGTGCACGTGTACGCTCGATTTATTGGACCAGGCTGGCGGACCAAGAGCGGGTTTGAGTGCCCATTGGATTTAAATGCCCTTCTGCTGACCTGCATGTGAAGCCCAGAGTAACTGTATCAAGGGGCCCATGACTACTGTGGTGGGCAGACATATGACCCAATTTTGGCAATGTGGCTCACGTCCTACAAATAACATCAGGCAGCTTGTAACAGAACGATTGTACATAGTCAGAGAATTCGTATCGCAGGTAAAATAGGCCCTCGTCCCATAATTTCCCTAATCAGCAGATCTAAATTGCCTTATAAATGATGCCCTACATAACTATTTATGATTCTCAGCCGCGGCACGCTACATCCATTCTCCTCCGCCTTGAGCTATTTCTTCCTGTTTAATTTTCTTTATGTCAGCTCCTTTTCCGCCATTTGATATGTTATTTCCATTGATTGCCTTACCTTCTAATTGTTACTGCGAGGCAACTGCGCATTGTTATGATGTTTTTTTTTTTTTAAGCGACTGAGGGGCGCTAATGGCCTCGCCGGCTGATAATCCGCCGTTGCAATGAATATAATTGCAAGAGAGAGAGAATGCGCGCGGCACTACCCACAAAGTTTTCAGCGGCAAAGGTAAAATCACGGGGTAACATGAGGCCGGTAATTATCATCAGCTTTGGCATCCAGCACAAAATAAAATACAGAATGCAAATCTTTTCATGCACAATTTTCTTCTAATCCCATAATCTGCAGACGGGGCACCGCAGTTTCCTGAAAAGGTACCAGAGATGTAAATTGATGCAAATAGCTCTCTTTATAAGCAGTAGCCGGCTTTAATCTCAATCCGTTTTCATGGAATTCCTATGGAAATGTCTTGCTTTTAATAGGGTTGGGGGTGGGTTGGCAATCGTAGAGCCCCTATAGGCCCTTTTTCCACAAGACAAAGGATTGATCTCATGTGCTGCTCTGATGGATTGGAATATGTTTAAAGGACCAGAAGTTATTATCAATATAAAAGTACAGGGATGATGGAAGCCCTGGATCATGCCTGGAGTTTGGTAGTGGAATACCTACCAAGTGTCCCCGATTTGGAGGGACATTCCCTCTTTTAAGTCCCCCTGTCCCTTAGTGTTTTGCTTTGCCCCTTTTTGAGGTGTAACATGCAGATCTGCAGCAATAAATGATTCATTTTGCCTATTCAAAGTGTTTCTATTGTTGTAACTATTACATCCTATTTCCTAGCCATCCCTCAATGAGGGGTGTGGCTTCATCCATCCCTCAATGAGGGGGTGTGGCTTCATCCATCCTTCAATGAGGGAGGCATAGCTTCATTTACATATTGTCCCTCTTTGAGGTGTAACATGCAGTTCTGCATCAATAGATGAATCATTTGGCTATTCAAAGTGTTTCTATTGCTGTAACTATTACACCCTATCTCCTATCCATCCCTCAATGAGGAGGCGTGTCTTCATTCATCCCTTAATAAGGGGGTGTGGCCTAATTTTACAAATGTCCATCTTTCCCACCCTGAAAAGTTGGGAGGTATGGTAGTGGTACAGGCACCCATAGCTATGTGAGCAGGATGGGGTGGGTTATTGGAAAGCAGCGGAAAACTGGCCATAGGGATTCCCGGGAGAAGAATTCCCAGTGGGCCGCACTGCTTTGGGGCTGGCTGGGCTCTTACTTAAAACATTTACATCACTTAAAGCAGATCAAAACCCAGCGCAAAAGGCATGGAAATCTATAAGATTCCCAGGCCGATCGATTCCCTCCCCCCGGGGCATCCAAAATCGGGATGCCCGGCTGTGTGAAACCCCCCCAGGTCGTGCCGTACACTTACCTTGCTTCCCGGTCCAACGATGCATGTGCGAGCCACGGCCGCATTCCCGCTATGCCTCTAGCAGGGCGCATGCCCGCGGCTGGCATTTGTGAATGGCCGTCGCGGGCACGCTCCCTGTTAGAGGGAAGTGGGGGATGCGGCTGCCAGCGTGCTCGGAGCCGCTGGCCTTACAAGCGACGTGACGTCAGCGACTCAGAGCGTGCTGATTGGACGAGCAGCCGCACATGCGCTGTAGGACCGGGAAGAGGTGAGTTGCGGTGATCTGGGGGGTTTCACACACACAACGATCGGGGTGCCCCGGGGAAAAGGACCAAAACCCAGGATAGTCAAAATCCTGGGTTTTAGTCCACTTTAAATCAATTCCTGCCTCCCTAGTCTCTCCTGTACCTAGGCCCACGGTACACCCTTCTGTTGGGGCACATACCCACCCTTACCACATCCAGCAGAAGTGTAGCTAGGCTTTCTAGCACCCAGATCAAAGATTCAAAATGACGCCCACCCCACCTGTGTTCAGGCCCCCCTTTGGCACCCCTGAGCTACTGCACCCGGGGCACGTGCCCCCTCTGACCCCCTCTAGCTATGCCCATGCATCTAGCCATACAATATTACAACTTTAATACCATAAAGAGTGACCGTATCCACCCTTGCCCCCTCCATCTTTCCCTGTAATGCTAGAGCCTCAGCCTTGGTATACATTCGCTGACTGGCCAGGAAGAATGTTGCAGGCTGGTCATGGGCCAGTAAAATCCTGGGCTGATTTGTGGCCTCAGTCTGCCACTGCTGGATAGTATGGGTTAACCTCAGGCTTGTAGTGGGTTCCCTGGATTTTCTGGGCATGTCAGGGCTGCCAGCAACCAGTCTCTATCGAGCAGCAGGGTGCAGCTTGGCCAGAGCCGGCGTTAGCACCCGGCAAGGTGGAGCAGCTGCCAGGGGCCCCCACTCTCTGTGGAGCCCACTGACAGGGCCGGCCATTGAGGTGTGTGACGGCGCTTGACCGGTGGCGTACTGGGAGGGCAGGGGTTCCACACAATAAGGCATATTGGTTTAGATTCCAGGGGAGGAAGTGCTGGGTTTTGTTCTGCCTTTAAGTTGCCCACCCCAGCTGATTTCCTATCCCCGGAGCATCCCAATCTGTGATACCCTCCTGCAGGGCTGGTGTCAGCATTCGGCAAACCCGGTCAGCTACAGAGGGCCCCACCCCCTACGGGAGGCCCACTGACATCTTGCACAATGTGGTCAAAGAACTGCACACATTTTCTTTCTCTGTCTCTCTGCTCCATCCATCCCTACCCCCTAAGCCCTGACCCATTCATTCCTATCCCTTGAGCCCTGACCCATCTATCCTTGTTCTCTTAGCTCTGCCCCATCCATCCATGTCCCCCAAGCTCCACCCCATTCATACATGTAACCTCAGATCTGCCACACAACCCTGTACCCTCAGTTCTGTCCCATTCACTCCTCTACCCTCAGCTCTGCCCCATCCCCTCAGTTCTACGCTTCTCCATCCCTGTCCTCGCAGCTTTGCCCAACTACCCCTCTTCCTTCCAGCTCTGCCCATCTACCCCCCCCCCCCCCCAGTTCTACCCAGCCATTCCTGTCCTTTTCATTTTGCCCATCCATCCCTTTTTCCAGTTATCTCTCCATCCATCCATTTCTGTCCTTCCTGTTTTTTTCCATCCCTCCTCCTCAATACTCTGCCCATTCATGTGGGGCCAAACTAAAAAACAGCTCCAATAGGGGGTTGGAGGGCAAGCAGTCCTTCCTAGTTTTGGCCATGGAATTTATAGAATCGTGACCCGCGACTCTCCACCACAAAGGGGCCCACTGAGACCATGATGCCCGAGGGCCCACAAAAATTTGGAGCCGGCCCTGCCCTACTGTTTGAGACCCCTGGGATCGCTGGCATACCAACTATACAAACAATTCCATCCCTGAGTTTTGTTCCGCTTTACAGGGGAATCTGAATTTGGGATGCCTCTGTTTGTGAAAGAACCCCCCTGGTTTGGCCGTTAACTCAAACTGCCGATCCCACAGTGCATTCACCAGTTTCAGGAAAGTAATGAACAAAGGGCGGAGGGGGTCACCCACAGGGGCATCCAAAATCAGGAGGATCTAGATTTGTTTAGACTCCGAGGTCAGGTTTAAAGGGGGTTGGTGCTCCTCAAAGTAGATCAAAACTAGAGTTTTGGTCCAAATAGCATGATCCTTAGGGGGCATCCAGATTTGGGACATCCCTCTGTGATGTGAGTATTCACCAGAGAGCCCATGCCGCCCAAGGGCTGGAGCCGGCCCTGAGCTTGGCAGACAGAGCTCCAGGTGTGAGGTACTCAAAACAACCTCCTCTAGGGGACCGGAGTCTAATGGCTGGCATGGTTTCCACTGCTGCCGCCGCTAGTAGGGTCAGACTGTGCTTCAGGTACAACCAGGCTCATTCCTTGAAAGGAAGGCACTATAGCGGGGTACTTTAGGATCAGACAAAGCCGTAGGAAAGCCAGGGTTGGGGTCACAAGCAAGGTAGCGGTGTGAATGGAAGCCGGGGTTGGTGCAGAGGGAACAGAAGTGTAGTCAAAATTCAAGCTGGGTAATAACAGGTAAGCAGATCACATGGAGAGCACAAGGTTGCAGGTAACAGGTATCAAGGAAGCAGATAACACAGCAAAGAGGAAGTGTCCTGGCGGCCATTTTATACAGGAAGCAGGTAAAATCCCCAGTCAGCTGATAACACAGGAATTGTCTTGGCAGCCATTTTATACAGGAATCAGATAAAGGTGCATGTGCCTGCAGGGCAGGTTATAAGGTGGTTATTTTACAGAATAGAATGGAGGTCCCAAAATGGTAGAAATAAGTGACTGGAATACATAAAGGACAGTGCTGACACTGACCTAAAGATGAGCACTGATGGTGGAGAGACCTGGAGAACGGACAATGGAGACAACTTCTCAGGACCTTCTCAAGTCTCGACCCTAAGGCCTGAAGTTTAAGGGAAACCCTCACAAGAGAGCATAGATTTGCTGCTTAGGAAGCCCCAGGGCTTTGGCTCCGAATATTTCTCCCTGCCTGCAAAATCTGCCTTCACTATCCATCTGCTGCCCTCCCAGTTCCTCCAGTCAACCATGAGTCACTGCTGGCCTGTCTAGGCCCTTTATTCCTTGGTAGCATGACCTGGGGTATTCTGCAGCTCAGCCTATCCTCCTTTGAGGGACTAGTGAAAACAATGGTTGCCCTTAGAGTCTGAGCTCTGGGTCGGGTTCTTGTCAGCAATCCTGGTTCCAGTTTCAGTTCTTGACCATTGCTGAACACTTGGCTACATCCATTTTCTTCTACCCCATTGTGACCCCTACTTAGGACAACCGACATTGTAGCATGTAGCATGACCTGGGGCTTTCCTGCAGCCCAGCCATTACTCCCTTCAGGGATCAAGATATGGAACAGTCCAAGTTTAAGTTATGTATTTAATTTCTTAAGAAGCACACTAGACAACTATATACATGCACCAAACAGATTCATATACAAGTGCTAAAGGTAAGTTACAAGTGGTAGGTTACAGTCAGTTAGTTATATGCAGATAATATGCAGTTATGCAGAGCAACCACAGAGAGGCGTGAGGCAGCCTGTGAGTTCCTGGTCCTTCTGCAAGTCCCGCGTGACCTTTCAACAGACACAGACAGCTAGCCAGTCAGATTCCCTGGATTTAAATTTGGGCTGGTCACTCCCACCTTCACCCTGGGAGAAGTTTTGGTCTCCTCACACCAGCTTCTCTTGATTAAAAACTATTAAAAGTAATATGGGGCTTACATTTTGGTAGGAAGGTTCCTATAATCCTGGTTCTGGTGCCAAATGAAAAGTTTCCGTGGCCAGCTCAATCCTTGTTAAAGTGGACCAACACCCAGGGGGGATCGGCCCGGGAATCTATAAGATTCCCGGGCCGATCAGATCCCTCCCCGCGGGACATCCCGATTTCGTGAAACCCCCCAGGAAGGCCACAATCCTACCTTTTCCATGTTCCAGCGGCGCATGCGCGTCCGCCGCCGCCGCCTCCCGCGCGTCCCTCTAGCAGGGTGCGCTCCCGCGCCGGTCGTTTGTAAGAGGGATGCGCGGGAGGCGACGGTGGACGCGCTCTGCTTGTCCGGCGCTGCCTCTCGCTTGTCTGCCGGCGGGGATTGGCTGCAGCGGTCACGTGGGAGCGGGGAGATGTGAGTTTTCGGGGCTTTCTGGGGGGTTTCACACCGAAGTGGACCAAAACCCAGGATAGTCAAAATCCTGGGTGTTGGTCCACTTTAATAAGAAATAGACTGCTGAGGCCTAGGACATACCAGCAAGGCCCATGTAAAGAGAATCCATTGTCCAGCGCTCAGGTAAAGTCTATCACTCGTTTATTGCTCCAGTTTTAAAAGGTTCCGTATAAAAACAACTCACATGTTCCACATCACATTACATGTTTTGGGCCACACATGGTGCCCCCTGAGAGAAGTTTTGGTCTCCCCACTCCAGCTTCTCTTAATTATTAAAAGTAATATGGGGCTTACATTTTGGTAGGAAGGTTCTATAATACTGGTTCTTGTGTCAAATGACTCTGCGCATCTGATGGGTCCAAACACTGCTGTGACTCACAGTTCCAAACTGGAGTTCTTCATAACACGGTCCCCATGCCTGCTAGAATGACGTAGAGCATATTTATGGGTGCGTTTGGACCTCCAGATTTTGAATATGGGTCTTGCTTTTGGTTAATGTGTACCGAGGCCTGTAAAATTTCTTTTGAAGTTTGTGTGCTGAGAGAAGGCTCTCTAAACGAGTTTGTTCTGGATGCAGACTTTACGACTCAATCCCTCAAAACAGGTGAGAATTGTAGCAGGGATTTCTTTGACTCTACAACCCCCGGTGATGCAGCGTGTTTACTGATCTCCTTAAGAGCTAGTCCTTCTGCGAGATACTTCCTCACAACTGGGTTAGCAAATGGCATGGTAAGTAAAGTCTTTTGTGACAGAAGACAGGGGCATAATTGTAAGATGGCATACCTCCCAAGTGTCCCTGATTTGGAGGGACTGTCCCTCTTTTGAGTCCGTGTCCCCCTTGCCCTCGTTGTTCCCATTTGTCCCTCTTTGAGGTGTAACATGCAGATCTGCAGCAATAAATAATTCACTTGTCTATTTAAAGTGCTTATATTGTTTTAACTGTTACAACCTATCTCCTATTCATTCCTCAATAAGTGGGTGTGGCCTAATGTAAAAAATGTCCTTCTTTCCCACCTGAAAAGTTGGTAGGTATGAGATGGAATCTAATATTTCTCATCATGGGGACCTACCACCTTAGTCAACATTGCCAGCATTGTAATGTGCCTACCCTTCCCTGAGGACGTTTTGACAATGTCAACACCGCCGCCCAGGGATCAGGTGGTAACTTCGCTAAGCTCGGGCACCAGTTTAGAAGGCACCTGAGCGTGACATCACTTGTTACCAGGCAGGTTTCCCCGGACAGGTGACATGGCGCCCGTTTTTCCCCTATCAGGGGACAGCACGGGAGGTTGCTTAGCAAATTCCCTTCGTGAGTGGCGGTGCCCTGCCCATGTTGAGGTTTATTCTCCATGCGGGAGGGGGACATCCTCTGAAGGGTAAGTATTTCTTGCTGCACATTTATTATTATTATAATTTTTATTTGTTTCTACTCATGTGTGATACATTTACTCAATACTTATACTCAATACTCTATACTTTATAAGCGCCGATGATGTCACAAATGATGTCAGGCGTGAAGTTTGAACTTCTCTGGGGCCTTGATTGGCCCCATTAGTTATTTATTTATTCAGGGTACCATGCATCATCTCTGAGACTGTGAGTGTGGTTGGTCCTGAGGAAGGGGGCTAGTGTGCACCCCGAAATGTCGACCGACAACCATCACTATGTTGGATTATCTTGGTGATTTTGAAGTGTTGGTTATTCTCGAGGACTTGGATTGGTGCGGCGTCTCCGCGAACCGTCCACCCACATATTAAGAAATTACAGGTAAGGGTGCGGCAGTCATCAGAAATTTTTTGCAAGGTTTTGCTGGGCTTCCATAAACACAGACCACCGAGGCTAGGATGCTCCTGAAATTGACTAACCGCATAAGTGATTCCTTCCTCTGCAGTATTCCAAAATTGATTCCATTTGTGTTTACAAGGTGTTTACTATTCATCTCTGCTCTCCCCCGAGCTCTCATTTCCCGGATAACCTCTGATGGATGCTTGTTTGAAAGACAATTTACAGGCCGGCATGGTTTACAGCATGGCCATTAGGCATTCCCCCAACCATTCTCTTGGTTTTACGATGTCCTGTATAGATCTCTGCCTTTTTACAATATGCAGATCATTACTGGTAACTTCTAGCGAAGGAAACCTTCAGAAAGAGAGAGAACTGTCACTGTACTATTGCCTTTGCCCTTCCATCGGCACCCGCTTACGTGCTACCACAGGCTCAGGGTCCTAACTTAGGTCTGGCACATGCCCATTTATGCCCATCGCTTACATGCTGCGACAGGCTCAGGGTCTTAACCGAGATCCTGTGCATGTCCGTTCTTGCCCACTGGGTTTCCTGGTTGGGCACACGTACAGACAGGTGCACACATGCTTGCGTCAGTGACCAGGTGCAAGCCGGCTGGCGCCCTCGCCGCGCATGCACTGCAGCTGTTCTCTGTGCACACACAGTGTGCCCTATGCACAGTCCAATTGTGCGCCAGCAGGCATGCACCAATTTTTTAAATTAAAGTGGACCAAAACCCAGGATTTTGACTATCCTGGGTTTTGGTCTTGGTCCTTTCCTCCAGGGCATCCCGATTGGGGATGTCTCGCTGTGTGAAACCTCCCCAGATCGCCGATGCCAACTCACCTCTTCCCCATCCTGTGGCACATGTGCGGCCGCTCGTCTAATCAGCACACTCAGAGCCGCTGACATCACGTCAGGCTGGAGAGCAGCAGGTGGTGGAGATATCACCCCACTGATGGATTAGGAGGCTGCAAGTAAATGTATTTATTTGAGCAATTTGGATCAAACTTAGTTATTAGTGGAAATTCGGCAAATCACCCTAATCCGTTTTTAAGGAAATTTGCTCATCTCTACTGGCCACTCTTTAAAGTGGACCAAAACCCAGGATTTTGACTAACCCGGGTTTAAAGTGGACCAACACCCAGGATTTTGACTATCCTGGGTCTTGGTCCACTTCGGTGGGGCACCCCCGATCGGGGTGCCCCGCTGTGTGAAACCCCCCCGAACCCCCCGAACAACTCACCTCTCCCCGCTCCCAGCGCCGACGTACAAGGGAAGATCTTGAACGTCTAAGCGGCGGCAGCCGCCGCCGCCTCCCTCGCGTCACTTTGAACGCGCGCGCCCCCGCGCCGGCCATTCGCAGACGGCCGGCGCGGAGGCGCGCACGCCTACAGGGGCGCGAGGGAGGCGGCGGCGGCAAAGATAAGGTAGGTGAGTTGGGGTGTTTGGGGGGGGTTTCACCCCGCGGGACATCCCGATCTCGGATGTCCCGCGAGGTGGGGGGTGATCGGCCCGGGAATCTTATAGATTCCCGGGCCGATCACCCGTGGGTGTTGGTCCACTTTAAGTTCTTTCCCCGGATCGCCGTAGTTAACTTACATCTTCCCGGTCCTACGGCGCATGTTCCGAGCCGCTGACATCACATCGTCGGGGAGGCCGATTCATTAATAGCGCCACGTAGCGACAGATGAGCGCCAGTAGCGTTATTTTCACAGCGCACGCTAGTATTCGCTGTGCTTGCCCGTTGTTCGGCTGTTGACAGCGACTCAGTCGGTGTGCGGTAATGTTGAATACGGGGTTAGGAGTCGCTGTTTGACAGGTTCCGCGCTGTATGGGAGCGCATGACAGCGAATGGCCATAGCGAACGGCTCCCAGCATATTCATTAACAAATCACGCTCACAAAAATTCTCGCGCTGTGAAATGCTTGTTTAAACCCCAGAGCGCTGGCGGCGATGGGTTAAAAGTAGCTTTTTAACCCCCAAACAACCATATTTTTGAAAAAAAAAAAAAACATGTTTTTACAAACATTTTGTAATATGAATACATTAATATCAGACCTGTAATATCAATTCTGCACAAAGTTTTTTTTATTTTTTTTTTTTTTTAACCTTAAAAAAAATATCTAACATTGCAGAAGTGGTCACAGAATTTTTGCCATTTAAAAAAAAAAAAAAACATTAATAGCAATTAATTAAGAATATTTAAAGATTGCTCCATTGAAATGCATTGGAGAGCGCCAGGTAGCGAGAGGTCATACCTGTCGCTGTTCAAGGTCGCTCGCTGGCGCTGTGGGGTGAGGCTGGAATAATGATGAATGATTCGCTATCTGGCGCTCTGTCAGTCGCTAAGCAGGATCGGCTTGATAAATGTGTGATTGCGGAGGGGAGCCGGCGTTCTCGTGGCGGTGAGCGTCATTACCGTTCGCTCACCATTCGCTACCTGGCGCTATCCCTTGTTAAATAAGGGCCTAAGTCTAAGTCATGGGCTAGCTGGGGGTGGTTATACTCCAGAGCAATGGCTTGCTGCTAGTAAACCGATTCTAACCAGTCTCAGGGAAAAATGTATTTGGCACAAATCCAATCTTATTTGGATTCACGCAGATCTGAAATTTTGTCGATATAGTTACCAAAAATTCACCTTCTGTTTTGCTGTCCATGTTCCGGGGCTCTCCCTCCTCTGTAGCCCGCACAACCGCCATCACCCCCCCCCCCCCCCTCTGCAGATAAGGAAAGCTCTCACCACCCCCATCATTCAAAGTGACGTCACACAATTTAAGCACTATGGTGGTGTAAGGTGCCACCCAGCCAGGTCCCCCTGCCGAAAAGCCATCCAGTGCTCACCCACCCGTCAAGATGCCCTTTGACTCTCGGCCACCTGCTGAGGAGCCACCCAGACCCTGTCTGTCCACTCACTGTCCTCAGCCCACCAGCCAGCCATACTGCCTCCCCACCAAACTGCACGCCGAGAAGCTGGCCGGAGGTCGCCCACCCACATGCCGAGAAGCCAACCTCATCCCACCTGCCCGTCCATCCACTTGCTGGCCGGAGCTCTTTCTCCAGGGCAGCCCGCTGGCGGTTAGGCTGGAGAGCAGTAGGTGGCATGGACATCACCCCTCTGCTGGATTACAAGACTGCAGGTGAGTTTATTTATTTTTTATTTTTGAGCAATTCGGATTAAACTGAATTATTTGTGAAAATTCAGCAAATCGGTCTAATCCATTTTTAAGGAAATGTGCTCATCTCTACTGTCTACTCTTTAAAGTACTATCCTGGGTTTTGGTTGTTTCCCTGGCGTGAAACCCCCCAGATAGCCAAAGTTAACTCACCTCTTCCCAGTCCTACGATGCATGCGTGGGCGCTAGTCCAATCAGCACACTCCAAGCCTATAACGTCATGCCGCCTAAGCTTTCGTCTAAGGTCAGCGTCCCCGAGCGTGCTGAAGGCTGCATCCCCCACTTCCCTCTAGCAAGGAGCGTGACCGCGCCGGCCTTTCACAGATGCCTGGCGTGGGTACCTGTCCTGCTAGAGGGATAGCGGGGATGCGGCCGTGGCTTTCACATGCGCCTTTGGACCAGGAAGCAAGGTAATTGTATGATTCTGGATGCCCCAGGGGGAGGGATTACCGGGCCGGTCGCGGTGGATTTCGGTCCACTTTAAGCAGAACAAAAAATAGAATTTTGACTATCCTGGGTTTTGTTCACTGCCCAGAGGACATCCTGATTTGTAATATCTCACTGTGTGAGACCCTCCAGAAAAAGTCAACTTTCCCCAGTCCTACTGTGCATGTACGGGCTCTCGTGTTATATATTTAATATGTAATATCCATCAAACGTTCTGGGACACACTGGGGGTTTCACACATCCAGGGCCAGTTCAGCCTGCCCATTGGGTTTTGTTCTGCTTCAAATCAATGGTACCAAAGCTTTAGTATACAATATGTAGCGAACTTCTCAGTTACCACAGAGTTGCAACTGGAACATTACAGTTTTGTGCTGGAGATCATAGATCACTCACTCTCTAGCTACTGATGGTACACTTCCTGCCCCTGTTAGTTGGGGTTTGTAGCCCCTTTCTGGATGTATCAAAGACTATAAATACAGGACAGACTTCCTGTATGATAGGAGAACTGAGCACATGGCTTGCTGCCAGGAGCTGTGCTGCTGCGACCTGCATACACAGCCTCACAGAGGAGCTTGGATCACTTCACAGACTACTACACTGTTAACCTGCCTGTCCAACTGATAGTGCCACGTGGGGGATCGTCTGTAGCTGCTCCTGAACTTCTTAAGTGCCTTCTGCCTGCTGACCTGTGTGTCCAGCTGCTGTGTTCCCCTTTGGAGAGCTTTGACTGCACTGTATGTCTGATCATCGACTCCTACGTGGTAAGAGTGAATCATCTCTACGAGCCAAGATCAGGGGCCCCTGCAGCTTTCATCCTGTGCCAACTTTCTCCTGGAGGTATTTAGCTATAAACAATATATACCCGAGTATATGTGCACAGACAAACTAAGGCCCCAGCTGGGCCTTTCATTGTGTTATATTGTGTATACTTGACTGTGGCAGTGAGTGACTTAGGCAAATGGTTGCTGGGAGCAATAGTCCCTCTGCTCCAAATGTATTGTTTTGTTTATAGACAATTTGATCTATTTCTCAGAAAGGTGTTCCCTATCAGTTTCAAGGGCCCTATTCTGGGTGTAGGCACTAGCACACCAAACATTTAACCGACTCTTCCATTCAGATTCTCTTTGTTACCTACAGGTTAGCGCCACAGCCTGTCTTGAGTGGTGTGTTTACCATCACCCTCCCCCCCAAAAAACAGCCCTACACAGGCAGGACTGAAGGGGAGACTAAAGAGGCAGGAATTGGATGGGGTTGTTAAAAGCAGCAGCCCAGCCATTCCAATATCAGTGCAGTCCACCCGGAATTCTCTCAAGTCCCTCTATGACCAGTCTGTCCCTAATGTAAGAGGAAGGTTGGAGACCCCTGCTCTGAAAAATCGACCAAATCGTCCCACCGAACTGTTGAACAGCATTTGATCTCGGAATGATAGGCGGGATGAGACGGGAACGTTACATATCACTTTTTAAACTGTTTACAGCTAAACCCTCTTTCAAAGCTTGGAGAGGCAATGCTGAATATGCGATGAGGATAATAATAGCTTTTGCTGACAGCAGAGTTATTTAAATATTCATTGGACTGGAGATGTGATTAATGTTTAAGTTACTAATTTCAGAATTGTGTTCTCTTCTTAGTGGCTAGTTAACAGCTTTCCACCCTAGAATGTAGATTTATTTAATTTGCTCTAAATTATTCATGTGTCCTCCAATTTAAAGGCACCAGAGGAAGGGCATTACCAGGGCATTCAATATGTGCAAGCCCGTAACAAGCCCGAACATATTGTGAGCCATGAAACAATACAACGGTGACATTAAAGAAGCTTTTAGCATCTTGTGACCGGAGGGTTGGTGGTTGTCTGCCACCCGCCCACTTACTGGAACATCAGATCGAGTCCCTTGTGCCCCCCTTGTGCGGGTGCGTGCTGCTCGGGAACTCCTGCTTTGCCATTCTGGGTGGGGGGTAGTGTAGTCGCCCGGCTGGTTCCCTGCATTGAGCTGCCAGCGGCTGTGCTTGGTGGCTTATGTACAGGTGGCTTATTGACAGCTCTGCATGCACCCACCACTGTATCGTTGCTGTTCTAGACTCTCCGTCCTGCCCTGTGGTGGCTTTGGCTGCGGGTTCGCAAAAACAAAAAAAGGCTTGCCCAGGCACGCTTCCACTGCCGCCGATAACTTTTTGCTGACCCTACGGCCCCTCAGACCAAAGACTGAAAAGCCTCCTGGACCAGACTATAAGCCAAAGGATGGTGGAGGTCCCCTTTGCAGGGCAAGCAGTGGAGGCCCCAGTTGCACACCCCTTGTGCCCCCCCCATAATCCGGCTCTGGACACATCCCTACTACATAGTATAGTTGTCATGAAGTCAGTGTCAGCGCAAGCGCACATGCTTTTTGGCAAGCCCATATCGGCAGCGCAGAATACGCCTGCGTACAGACGGGTGCAGGGAGTGCCTGCGCGTGCTCTGCATGTTTGTACCAAGGACACATCAGAACCAGCTGTAACAAGCAATGAGCACCCCCGTCAAACAAGACAACTACTTTCAAGAACATACAAGGAACCCCATTGCACAGGGGGATCCAGCAGCCTTATTAATTTAGGTTGCCTCCATACCCATCTGTTAGGGAACCGCGGGTAACATGATCCAACTAACAATCAGGGACATCCGATCATGCAGCCCGCTTTCCAAAGCACCGTCTGTTCGCCCACCTAGTGGGACTATATGGCTCAGCAAGGCCGCGGGCACACAGATTCTTGGCTAAGGTTAAGTATAGGTTTTAATGCAATGAGCGCACACTAGCCAGTGATAACAAACATTTGGCTATGATGGAATATGAATGAATACAGATGTTGTTCTGAGAAGTGGGTTATTATTATTATTATTATTGTTTATTTATATAGCGCCATCATCTTCTGTAGTGCTTTACAAAGTAGTAGTTACAGACAGGGTAGAAACATACGGTACATATACTATATCATGTGGGTTACATGTTACAGTGAGTTACACACAGAGAGACAACAGTCAGAAATGCAGATGTAGAGTAGTGATGATGGGCTCCCACATGGAGGTGAGTGGCAAGCTTATTGATGGGCACCTCCAGCACGCATGCACCATGACCTACCCCATAAGTGACAACCGCTGGCTCAGCATCATCCCCCTTTATGCCTCGAGACCCTTTCACTCCCTCCCTTCTGTGTGATGGACTGTCCCCTCCCACCGTTGTGGAACCTGCTTTAGAACCTAAAACCCTTTAGGAGTTATAACTTTTGGCAGAGGGGGTCATATGGCTCTGAATATGGCACCAAACGACTGGGCTGAATGCCGGACATCCAACGAGCCCAAAGATGGAGTCCCTAAATGGGTCAGAAACTAGATCTCCATTTCTCTAGGTTCCCCTGGTCGCATGGCCCTGAGAATCTTACCTCTATGTGCGGTTTTGTGGGCCCGTTCAGGTTCTGTATCTGGCTTGGTGCTGGGACACACAGTGGCCCAGCTACAGTCTGATTTGTGTTGGTTCCGGATGTCTGAGGTGCTTGTCTTTGAGCCAGGGATCGACTTTGCTTCAGACCCATCGGGGCCTTCCCGGCCCAGAGGTGTGAGAGAGTCAGAAGGGAGTCTGTGATCTGCGCTTGGCTCAACTCACAAATGCTAATTCGCCTTCCTGGGGAGATTAAGTCCTGTGCATGTTTATGGCTAGAAAGCCTTAATGCTACAGGGGGAGATAAGGGGAAACTCCGGACTTGTATCAGTGGGTTTTTACACATTTATACCGGATTTTTTTCTTCACACGATACCACATAGTATAGTATAGACACAACCCTACTAAACAGTATAGTATAGACACACCCCTACCACATAATATAGTATATACACACCTCCGCCACATAGTATAGTATAGACACACCTCTACCACATAGTATAGTATAGACACACCTCTACCACATAGTATAGTATAGACACACCCCTACCACATAGTATAGTATAGACACACCTCTACCACATAGTATAGTATAGACACACCCCTACCACATAGTATAGTATAGACACACCTCTACCACATAGTATAGTATAGACACAACCCTACTAAACAGTATAGTATAGACACACCCCTACCACATAATATAGTATATACACACCTCCACCACATAGTATAGTATAGGCACACCTCTACCACATAGTATAGTATAGACACACCCCTACCACATAGTATAGTATAGACACACCTCTACCACATAGTATAGTATAGACACACCCCTACCACATAGTATAGTATAGACACACCCCTACCACATAGTATAGTATAGACACACCTCTACCACATAGTATAGTATAGACACACCTCTACCACATAGTATAGTATAGACACACCCCTACCACATAGTATAGTATAGACACACCTCTACCACATAGTATAGTATAGACACAACCCTACTAAACAATATAGTATAGACACACCCCTACCACATAGTATAGTATAGACACACCCCTACCACATAGTATAGTATAGACACACCTCTACCACATAGTATAGTATAGACACACCCCTACCACATAGTATAGTATAGACACATCTCTACCACATAGTATAGTATAGACACACCCCTACCACATAGTATAGTATAGACACACCTCTACCACATAGTATAGTATAGACACACCCCTACCACATACCCCTCGATTCAAAGAGCAAAAGTTAATTGATTTCGGATCGAGAATCGTAAGTTTGGGTGGGTGTTAGTCATTTTTTCCTGTTTTTTTGGCCATTTACGACTCGCACGAGCCTACGTTCGAATGCGTATATGCTCTTACGATCATCGCAAGTTCGTTCCTAAATTTTAGGATCAAAACGTAAAACTTAGGATCAAATCCTAAAACTTAGGATCAAAACGTAAAACTTAGGATAATCGGATGTGTTTAGGTGTGATTCAGAGAGGAGTTTTCCAACCTCTAAATACGTTTTAAAAGAAAGCCACTGGCGACACCTTTTAGCAGTCGGATTGCTGTTCTTGAACAGGTTTTTTGGCTATGTGGAGGAGTCTGCGCGTCTTGAGCTCCAATGAACTGCATGTATCAGCATGGCCGAGGCCATAAATTGTATGGCAATGCATACCTGATTCATGTATGCCTTATAAAAGCATTTTAATGTGGACCTTAATTAGTCCTTTGCATGTAAACCTTTATTTTGCAATATTTTTGCGTTAATTAAAGAAACTTATGTCCTTTGGTATTTATTTTTAAATTGATGTACTAGAATAATATTTTTAGATTGCATTTATTGGTGTAGTTGTTTACCTTTGCTTTGTTTAATTATTTAAGCACATCTTTGGTCAGATGCATCACACTTACTGAGGAGAGGAGAGCGGGATAAAGTGCAGGATGTGGGTTACTGCTGGATTTTGCACAGACACAGCAGAGCTGGGGGCACGGAAAGGTCAGAAATCAAAGAATCCAGAGCAACACAGTCACAAGGCCCTTTCTGTTTGCAGGCTGCCCGATAATACCTGACCCGCCATCTTGGCTGTTTCTAGACTCATAACATGCAGAAGTTGCTGGGTGTTTTTTAATATTTGAGAGCAATCTGTATGTAGAGGGTGCGGGTAACCACACACAAAATTTTAAGTTGTACCATTTGAAGCCTAAATATTAAAATTAAATCCACAAGTAAAAAATGCAAGTTAACTAAAAATTAAACAAAGTAAGATTTACTTATGAAAATGCATTCATTAATGGTTGGTTACTACAAAATGAATGAAATAAAGAAAAATAAGACCAAATATTTAGAATGCACTTTAATGAGGTAAGTTTGTAGTGCGCAGCCGCAAGATCAGAAGGATTTACGTCCAGACAAAAAAGGAAAAAGGGCAAAACCAATGTTGCAACCTGAGAAATGAAACGGAAAATTCAGGATGGAAACTGACATAGGTCTGATTCCCGAACTGCCATACGAACGGACGGACATTTTAGGATAGAAACGTATTTGCTTATAGAATCACTCGCAAGTTCATACGAACGCACAAGCGGACGTGAAAAATAGGATGATCGGCACCAAAATCCAAGCTGTTACATGTTTCTTTGAATCGACCCTAATGTATAGTATAGACACACCACTACCACATAGTATAGTATAGACACACCCCTACCACATAGTATAGTATAGACACACCCCTACCACATAGCATAGTATAGACACACCACTACCGCATAGTATAGTATAGACACACCTCTACCACATAGTATAGTATAGACACACCACTACCACATAGTATAGTATAGACACACCCCTACCACATAGTATAGTATAGACACACCTCTATCACATATTATAGTATAGACACAACCCTACTAAACAGTATAGTATAGACACACCCCTACCACATAATATAGTATAGACACACCTCTACCACATAGTTTAGTTTAGACACACCTCTACCACATAGTAGAGTATAGACACACCTCTACCACATAGTTTAGTTTAGACACACCTCTACCACATAGTATAGTATAGACGCAACCCTACTAAACAGTATAGTATAGACACACCCCTACCACATAGTATAGTATAGACACACCTCTACCACATAGTATAGTATAGACACACCTCTACCACATAGTTTAGTTTAGACACACCTCTACCACATAGTATAGTATAGACACATCTGTACCACATAGTATAGTATAGACACACCCCTACCACATAGTATAGTATAGACACACCCCTACCACATAGTATAGTATAGACACACCTCTACCACATAGTATAGTATAGACACACCTCTACCACATAGTATAGTATAGACACACCTCTACCACATAGTATAGTATAGACACATCTGTACCACATAGTATAGTATAGGCACACCTCTACCGCATAGTATAATATAGAGACACCTCTACCGCATCATATAGTATAGACACACCTCTACCACATAGTATAGTATAGACACACCTCTACCACATAGTATAGTATAGACACACCTCTACCACACAGTATAGTATAGACACACCTCTACCACATAGTGCAGTATAGACACACCTCTACCACATAGTATAATATAGACACTCCTCTACTGAATATTATAGTATAGACACACCTATACCGCATATAATAGTATAGACACAGATCTACCACAATATCATATAGACACACCTCTATCACATAGTATAGTATAGACACACCTCTATCACATAGTATATTACAGACATACCTCTACCACATAGTATAGTATAGACACACCCCTACCACATAGTATAGTATAGACACACCCCTACCACATAGTATAGTATAGACACACCTCTACCACATAGTATAGTATAGACACACCTCTACCACATAGTATAGTATAGACACACCTCTACCACATAGTATAGTATAGACACATCTGTACCACATAGTATAGTATAGGCACACCTCTACCACATAGTATAGTATAGGCACACCTCTACCGCATAGTATAATATAGAGACACCTCTACCGCATCATATAGTATAGACACACCTCTACCACATAGTATAGTATAGACACACCTCTACCACATAGTATAGTATAGACACACCTCTACCACATAGTATAGTATAGACACACCTCTACCACATAGTGCAGTATAGACACACCTCTACCACATAGTATAATATAGACACTCCTCTACTGAATATTATAGTATAGACACACCTATACCGCATATAATAGTATAGACACAGATCTACCACAATATCATATAGACACACCTCTATCACATAGTATAGTATAGACACACCTCTATCACATAGTATATTACAGACATACCTCTACCACATAGTATAGTATAGACACACCCCTACCACATAGTATAGTATAGACACACCCCTACCACATAGTATAGTATAGACTCACCTCTATCACATTGTATATTACAGACACACCGATTGTCTCCAGTACAGCAGCGTCCCTTTTATTATGTCTGACAGTGAAACAATGGAAGTGTGAATAATGATAATCAGTGGCTGCTTCTACTACAAACATATGCTGAAATGGCCGGCACAGATTTGTTGGTTACCACAAGAAAAAGATTAGGAATAATTAGATCCTCATATTCCGAACAGTTTTCTGTAATTAATGTCACACATGTCTCCGTCTTGCAATCAGTCCGTCAGCATTTTTTTAAATAAATAAAAGTAGTCATTTGTTCCCCACATGCGCAAACATGCTGAACACAAACCAGGGAACGCAAGAAAGAGCAGAGAAATGTACCGACCAGCTGTTACCGCCCATCGCTTCGTGGGCTTCAGGCTTCTCTGTTATATTCTTTATTTATTTAATAAAAGAACAATAAAACACACTGTAAGCCACGTATGTCAGCAAAAAAAAAAATGTGTCCATCTGATGTTACTTCATATTTGCAATAACCAACTTGCTCGGTTACGTTTTAAGATCAACTTTAGTGTCATTTCAGCATGGCTCATAAAAAACAAACTCGCATGTGAGAACTCTCACATTCTCACTCCTGGGGCAAGTGATTCTTCTACAGTTAATAATCTTCAGGATGAAACATTAAATTGGACCAAAAACTGGTGTTTTTTCCATTCCTGGTTTGGTCCCTGTCCTTGGACATCCAGATGTGAACCTCACTGGGAACGACAGTTTTTTCACCTCTTCGATGTTCCCACCGCACATGCACGGGAGCATATCGCATAGAGCATATCGCCCTGGCATCAGCTGTCATCCTCCCTCCCAGCTGTGCGCGCTCCTTCCAGCCATTCCGGGGGCGCCAGGTGGAAGGAGAACGCTGAGGAGAACGCTGAGGATACCGCTGCAACCTGCGCATTCGACATGGGATCATTGGATCGGTAAGTATAACAGGGAAACCCGTTGATTTCACACAGCGTTACATCCCAAATCAAGATTCCCCTAGGGAAAGAGGTTCAGCCAGTAAAAACAGGTTGGGGTCCACTTAAAGTGGACCAAAACCCACGCCGATTGATTCAACCCCCCCTAGGACATCCCGATTTTGGAAACCCACCAAGTTGTCCCATTCACTTACCTTGTTTCCCATTCCAACGGCGCATGCCTGCGCCGCGGCCGCATCCCACTATCCCTCTAGCAGGGTGCATACACGCGCCAGGCATTTGTTAATGGCCGGCGAGGGTACACTCCCTGTTAGAGGGAAGCAGAGGATGCGTCCATCAGCGCACTCGGAGCTGCTGCTCTTACACGTGCCGCAGGGCCAGGAAGAGGTGATTGGTCTCGGCACCCTGGGGGGTTTCATGCAGCAGGGCATCCCTGATCGCGTGGACCAACACCCAACAGGACCAATCCCTCCCCGCAGGGCATCCAAAATCGGGATGCCCCGCTGTGTGAAACCCCCCAGGACACCTGCAAACCTTACCTGAATTCCGGTCCAACGGCGCATGCGCGGGCCGTGGCCTCACCTCGCGCTTCTCTCTAGCAGGGCGCATGCCTGCGCCAACCATTTGTGATTGGCCGGCGCGGGGGCGTTCCCTGTTAGACGGAATTGCGAGCTGCGGTGGCCAGCGTGCTCGGAGCCGCTGAGCTAAGACATCATTTTGACGCGCATACCTCAGCGTCTCAAAGCGCACTGATTGGACGAGAGGCCGCGCATGTGCCGTAGGAGTGGGTGAGGTGAGTTGAAACTAGCGATTTGGGGGTTGGTCCACTTTATGCATTTATCTTTACAGTCCCTCTGGGGGTAATTCGGCCTCTCGGCCACCCACATTCCAAGCACCCGGGAAGAGTGTCTGTCAAGGGGCCTCCAGAGGCAGAATTACCCCCAAAGTTTGGGTCTCTATTGGTTTCAATAGGGACCAAGTTTGGGTCAAGTGCAGGTACCCGAACAAACTCACTGCTAACCATGAATGATCACGGGCTCAGGTAAGTGTATAGCCCCTTCCTGCTGCACACTCTGCATTTGTTTAAAGCGCCTCCCCATGGGATCATTGGATCGGTAAGTATAACAGGTCATCCAGGTGTTAGGGAGTTATATCCCAAATTAAGATTCCCCAAGGAGAGATGTTTGGCCAGCCAAAACGTGTTGCGGTCCCCTAAAGCATTTTTTTGACAGTTCCCCTTGACAGACGCTCTGCCCGGTGCGTGAGGTGTGGGGGGCGGAGGGGCCCCCAGTAGCAGAATCGCCCCCAAAATTTGGGTCCCTACTGATTTGAATAGGGACCAGGTTTTGGGTACCCAAACTGAACTTATGTTCACAGTACAGCTGAACTGGCTGCAAACTCACCATGAACCTGGATGGATCAGGGGCTCAGGGAATTGTACAGCCGCTTCCTGCTTATCGCTCTGCTTTTGTTTAAACTGCCCCCACCACAATAATTATTTTTTTTACAGTCCCGATTCTGCCTCTGGGGGCCCCTTGATAGATGGCCCCTCCTCCGTCCGGGTGGGTGAGGTTTGGGGGGATCCCCAGAGGCAGAATTGCTCCCCCAGAGTTCACATCCCCAATGATACCAATGGAGACAAAGTTTGGGTGAAGTTTGGGCACCCTAACCAAACATTTGTTCAAAGTTCGGCCAAACCTGAAATTCTAGGGGTTCCCTCAACACTAATCCTTACACCAGCAATACTCAACTGGTGAACGCTTGTTCATCCTCAGCTTAATCGAGCTATTGCATTTTGAATTGGTTTTTGTCCTGCTGCCAAAACACTAGGCCGCAGGGTATCCCAAACCTGCACGTAGCACCCTATCTGTTATACTAAATAATCTTGTTCATCCTCAGCTTAATCAAGCTATTGCATTTTGAATTGTTTTTTGTCCTGCTGTCAAAAAAACACCAGGCCGCAGGGTATCCCAAACCTGCACGTTTGAATGCGGACCTTGGCGCCAGATTTTCAGACCTCTGCCCAGACAGCCCTGCACTAAGTTGCTTCTGTGTTGCTGTGCTCAGAGCTGCCCTTTGATGAGCGATGTAGTGCTTAGTCTCCAGCCAGTGTCATGGCTCCCTGGCACCCAGCATTGCAATATGAAGTACTGCACGGACAAGTAGTGGCATTGCAAGGTACAAGCAGCCATTTTTTAGTTTTGCTGGGTAATCTATAGCCCCTTCCCCAGTGTGCTGATTTATAACTATCCACCCCCCCCCCCCCACGTCAGCCCTCCACTTCTCGCCAGATGCCTTTAAAGGGACCTTTACAAGAAGTGGTTGAGTACCCCTGCATTATATAACCATTACATTCCTCAGTAGGACACTTTGCCCTGAGGAAGTGACGGGTCGCCACCGTCACTGTATGCGTAGGTTGGCAGGGGACACTGCACTGGACTCATTAATTGGTGATATTTTTACTTATTTCTTTACTTTTACTTATTTTTCTTTATATAAAGTATGGAGCATTCATTATATGATTAGTGGGGGAAATTTGTTTTTGTTATAGATATATATATGGGGATTTTGGATAGGTGATTGCGATTGCACTTTATTGGATTCAATATATTCTTTGCACATGCACCTTGCACTTTGGGACCATTTATTAATGTAGGTGGTTTTTGATGGATTTATAATATGATTTTGGCATTGAGGAACAATTTTGCATGGTATATTAATTAGAAACGTGTGCAGTGTCCCCCATACAAGATGGTGTCATGTATTTATGTGTATGTGTTATTATTGTCTTTTGTGTGGTTGCCCAAATATAATAAAATATTATTTAGGCCCTTATTTAACAAGGGATAGCGCCAGGTAGCGACTGGTGAGCGAACGGTAATGATGGTCACCGCCACGAGAACGCCGGCTCCCCTCCGCAATCACACATTTATCAAGCCGATCCTGCTTAGCGACTGAGAGAGCGCCAGATAGCGACTCATTCATCATTATTCCAGTCTCACCCCACAGCGCCAGCGAGCGACCTTGAACAGCGACAGGTATGACCTCTCGCTACCTGGCGCTCTCCAATGCATTTCAATGGAGCAATCTTTAAATATTCATAATGAATTGTTATTAATGTTATATTTTTTTTTTTTTTTTTTTTTTTTTAATGTCAAAAATTCTGTGACCACTTCTGCAATGTTAGATTTTTTTTTTATGGTAAAAAAAAAAAAGAAAATTTGTGCATAATTGATATTACAGGTCTGATATTAATGTATTCATATTACAAAATGTTTTTAAATACTTGTTTTTTTTTTGTTTCCAAAAATATGGTTGTTTGGGGGTTAAAAAACTACTTTTAACCCATCGCCGCCAGCGCTCTGGGGTTTAAACATGCATTTTACAGCGCGAGAATTTTTTGAGCGTGATTTGTTAATGAATATGGTGGGAGCCGTTCGCTATGGCCATTCGCTATCATGCGCTCCCATACAGCGCGGAACCTGTCAAATAGCGACTCCTCACCCAATATTCAACATTACCGCACACGGACTGAGTCGCTATCAACTACCGAACAACGGCCAAGCACAGCGACTACTAGCGGCGCTGTGAAAATACTGCTACAGTCGCTCAACTGTCGCTACCTGGCGCTATTAATGAATCGGCCTCCCCGTGTAACTATACAGCGGTGTGGTGGCTTGCTTCTGGTGTGGTTGTGAGGGGTGTCTGGGTCATCTCCACTCTTTTATATCCACAACAGGAAAAAAGATGGACCGCTTCTGTAAAAATGCCCCATCACAGGGGTAGATGATTATTCGGGAAACATTAGAAGAACATTTTTTTACAGATTTGTTTCGTGTGTTCATATTAGAAATCTCACTCAGATATAAGCGTCAGTTCACACCCGAAAGCTCGCCCAAAGTTGAACTGGCCTGAGCAGATCTTTAGCATGACCCCGAGAGACTTCTATTGAGAGGAGAAGGGGAGGACGACGTTGTCTCATGTATCTCAATAGAAGACAACAGGGAGGCAGCCGCAGGTAATCCCATCATGGCTGCTCCCATGAACCACAAGAGTTGTTTAAACTGGGCTGTCCCTTTAAATTTCACGTTTATTTTGGTAAAATTTGGGAAATCCAGATCAAATTCGATAAGGGGATCGATTAGGGGATCAAGGCCTAGCAGAGGGGCCAAAAAGTACAAATCCAGCAATTTATACAAATAACACAGAGCAGCAAATAAACTTCTTTAGAAAGAGTCCTTTAGGCTAAATCAAAATGGGGATCCCGTGGTGCATGTGCTCAGCATTAGAGTGATCGTGCTCAAAATCCTCCACCGTCCAAACAGAATGCTTACCAGATGCAACCAATAATAGTGCCTTAGATCAATATCAATCCTCTGGTTCCCCAATTGCCTTGTAAAACAGACTTCCTTATCTTGAAGCAAAGATTCCTTCAATACTGGGCACCAAAAACCACTTGTCTCTCCAAGATAGGTCCCAATGGGTTGGAATTTCTGGATTTAGTGATTAGACGAGAAGGGGATAGACTCCTCACCACGACGTATAGGAAGCCCACGGCGGGCAATACCCTATTGCACTTCACTAGCCATCATTCAGTTCCTTTGCGGCAGGGAATCCCTTTGGGTCAATTCCTTTTATTAAGGCTGAGTAGCAACCCCCAGAAGCCAATCCTCGGGTTCCAATAATCTACAGTAGCTTCCTCCGATCAGGGATCTGTACACATACTGTACAAGGATGACGATTGGTCTGTTCTTCACCAAGCTGGGCAGCACGATTGTCCTCCTCCTCCTCCTCCTCCAGCAATGACATACATACCAACTTTTCCAGGTGGGAAAGAAGGACATTTGTTAAATTAGGCCACGCCCCCTCATTGAAGGATGGATAGGAGATACATTGCAACAGTTACAACAGTGGTCTAGAGGTAAGGGAGCGGACTTGTAACCGGAGGGTGGCAGGTTTGAATCCCGGTTCTGGGACATGACTGAAGTGCTCTTAAAGTGGACCAACACCTAGGCTGATCGGTCGTGAATCTATAAGATTCCCAGGCCGATCAGATCCCACCCTGCGGGGTATTTGAAATCGGGATGCCCCGCTGTGTGAAACCCCCCAGGATGACTCATTCACCTTACCTTACCCCTGCTCCAACGGCGCATGCGTGGGCGGCATTTCGCGCTTCTGTCTAGCAGGGCCTTGTTAGAAGGAAGCACGAGAAGCGGCCGCCAGTGTGCTCGGAGCCACTGTGGTTGTCTGTCACTTGTATGTGCATACCACAGTGGCTCTGAGTGTGCTGATTGGACGAGGAGCGGGGTGAGGTGAGTTTTTTCTGCCATTCTGGGGGGTTTCACGCAGCGATGGGGGTGCCCCGCGGAAGTGGACCACAACCCAGGATAGTGAAAATCATGGGTGTTGGTCCACTTTAAACAAGGCACCTAACCCCCCAACTGCTCCCCGGGCGCCATAATTAGGGCAGCCCACCGCTCCAGGCATGCGTACACACACTGCATGTATGGGTTAAATGCGGAGCACGAATTCCTATGTGTGCGACAAAAAAAAGCAATAGAAACAGTTTGAATAGGCAAATGAATCATTTATTGCTGCAGATCTGCATGTTACGCCTCTAAGAAGGACAAATGAGAATAAGAGGGACAGGGGGACATGGACTCAAATGAGGGACAGTCCTTCCAAATCAAGGAAAATCGGGAGGTATGAGCATTGATAACACGAGGTGCAGCAGGCCCGGAATTCGCTAATGAAGTGGCGCTCGTCTGCTTTTATTACGAAGAGCGATTTGTAGATATAAAACTATTCGCTTCTTCCTTTTCAGTATCCGGCAATGTCTTTCTCCGGGAAAGTGCTGGGAATCATCTGATAACATCTCGCATTAGAATGTTCTGAAAAGCTTCAGCTCGCCCCTGGGGACTCCGTGTAACAATGTACAGCGCAAAGCGATGATTTAATTACCAGCTTTTTTTTTTTTTTACAAAAACATGTATTTAAAGGATTGCTCCGGCTCCCGAACTGACAATATTCCATGTAAAGCTGACAACCACCTTCCCAGGAAAGGAGCAATAACTGTAATTTATATATCCATAATGTATAACATAATGTATAATGCCGCAGCTGTGTGTATATATATATTGGTAATTTGATGTTAAATATATATAAGCATAATAATAGCAATAATAATAATAACTTTAGACCTGTTGATCTATTTTCTGCAACATGTCATCAGTTTAAGACCTTCTTTGGTTGCCGGTAATAGAACGTTCTGGCTGTCGGGTCCAAGTCAATAAAATGGCATTTTAATTGCTCATATTAAGAGAAATGTGCAGAATCCCCCAATCACCCCATAACATGCAGTATGCAGAATCTCCCTAATCACCCCATGACAGGCAGTATGCAGAATTTCCCAAATACCTCATAACTGGCAGTGTGCAGAATACCCCCAATCACCCCATAGCTGATAGTGTGCAGAATACGCATGTGGCAGAATCCCCAGTTATCCACCTATAACAGTAGAACCTCCCCTCAATCCCCTATTACAGGCAATAATAACAATAATAATAACTTTAGTCCTGTTTAGTCCTGTTGATCTATTTTCTGCAACGTCGTCAGTTTAAGACCTTCTTTGGTTGCCGGTAATAGAACGTTCTGGCTGTTGGGTCCAGTTGTAAGTCAATAAAATGGCATTTTAATTGCTCATATTAAGAGAAATGTGCAGAATCCTCCAATCTCCCCATAACATGCAGTATGCAGAATCTCCCCAATCACCCCATAACTGGTAGTGAGCAGAATCCTCTCAATCCCCCATAACATGCAGTGTGCAGAATCCCCCAATCACCCCATAACATGCAGTATGCAGAATCTCCCCAATCACCCCATGACAGGCAGTATGCAGAATTTCCCAAACACCTCATAACTGGTAGTGTGCAGAATACCCCCAATCACCCCATAACTGATAGTGTGCAGAATACACAGTGTGGCAGAATCCCCAGTTATCCCCCTATAACAGGCAGTGTGCATAATCTCCACAATACCATATAACAGGCAGTGTGCATAATGCCCCCAATCCCCTATAACAGGCAGCGTGCATAATGCCCCAATCCCCTATAACAGGCAGCGTGCAGAATCCCCCCAATCCCCTATTACAGGCAGTTTGCAGAATCCCCCCAATGACTCCATAACAGCCTCCACTGAGGCTTAAACTGGGCTACCAAATTATCCTCCCGATGGACCGGTGGGCCAGGTACCCCCTATCCCCCTCTAAAAGTCAGATTGAAAAATCCCCCTGAAATAGGCAGTGTGGTAGAACCTCCCCTCAATCCCCTATTACAGGCAATAATAACAATAATAATAACTTTAGTCCTGTTTAGTCCCGTTGATCCATTTTCTGCAACGTCGTCAGTTTAAGACCTTCTTTGGTTGCCGGGAGCAGAACGTTCTATCTGTCGGGTCCAGTTGTAAGTCAATAAAACGGCATTTGAATTGCTCATATTAAGAGAAATGTGTTTTCGCAGCATCGTGATTACAGCCGATAAGACTCATCAGCGGGCGTCCTGAGCTCACCCGGCTTATTTCTGAAGAAGTCCACTTCAGGCGTCTGGGCGTCTCCCGCCTCCTCCTAGCGTCCCTTCCCCTTCTTTCTTTTCCCACTCGTAAGAGCGAGATGTTAATCATATATATTTTTCTTGTTGCAAAATGGGCTAATTTGTTCGCCGTGACGAGCTTTGCCGCTTGCTTACCATTAATTGCTCGGATAATTAGAGACTTTCATGTTTGCCGCTTCTCAGATGGATTGATCAACAAAATGACTTGCAAGTGCAAACATTGCTTTGGGTTTCCGTCTCCCGCGCTCCCAGCTTTTGATCTCCTCCAAATGAAAACTTGTTCCCGGGGCCCAGCATGAGATCCGATGAAAATTGCTGAAAAGGTGGGCTGAGATTTGTTAACTTGTTAGCTCAACCTTTCTTCCCTGGTAATTATCATTCAGGCTGCGGAGGGTTCGGGCCCCTCACACGCCTCTTCCCGTCCTTCCCTGCCATCAAAGAGTAAGTCGGAAGCTTTCAGTCCTTCGGCCTTGCTTACATGTTTGAGAAAGCAGATCTTAGATCTACAATAGAATCCCCCCCCAAGGCTGGGGCTGGAACTGGACATACCTGGACAGGTTCTGGGGGCACTCGTCATCTTTTGTGCCCACTGAGGCTTAAACTGGGCTACCAAATTATCCTCCCGATGAACTGGTAGGAACAGGTGTCCTATGTGCAGACATGCTCATGTTTAATTTGAGTGGTGAAAAGCCCCCTGCTCACTCTTTTCTCTTGCTGCAAAGACAATACATGAAGGCAATACATACACACACGTGTGGATGGTGGGCCACACAGGTAGCCGTGCACCACCGCTCAGTTGACTTCCCTCCATTTTCCTCGGCCACTGCCAGGATCCTCCTCTGCTCTTCCCTCTAAAGCTAATTGGTTACCAGGCAGCAATGGAGAAGGTGGTGAGGACCAGGACGATTGACATCAGTGGTTGACCCTTTAGTGGCATCGAATAAGGCAGCAAGGACTGGGGGGCAATTGGCAGCAGCTCTGAAGGTGGCAAGGACCAGAGGAAGATCGGCATCAGTGGTGGACCCCTTAGCGGCAGTGGATAAGGCAGCAAGTACTGGAGGGCAATAGACAGCAGTGGAGAAAGCAACAAGGTCAGGAGAAGGAACACTGGAGGTAGAGAAGGCAATGAGGAATCAGAAAGGAATCAGTGGCTAAAAAGGGCTCACCGGTGGAGGAATACAGCAATGCAATGGAGAAGGTAACCAGGACTTGAGGGTAATAGGCAGCAGATACTGAGGACTGTCAGTATCAGAGGTTGACCCTTTAGAGTTGTGGAAAAGTTTGCATGGACTAGAGGATGATTGGCTGCTGTGAAGTTCAGATGAAGGACCAGATGAATATTGGTGGTGGAGATGGCAGTGAGGAACAGAGGGTGATAAGTGACTGAAGAGTATGGAGAAGATGGTGAGGACCAGGACGATGGACATCAGTGGTGGACCCCTTAGCGGCATCGAATAAAGCAGCAAGGATTGGAGGGCAATTGGCAGCAGCTCTGAAGGTGGCAAGGACCAGAGGAAGATCGGCATCAGTGGTGGACCCCTTAGCGGCAGTGGATAAGGCAGCAAGTACTGGAGGGCAATAGACAGCAGTGGAGAAAGCAACAAGGTCAGGAGAAGGCACACTGGAGGTAGAGAAGGCAATGAGGAATCAGAAAGGAATTAGTGGCTAAAATGGGCCCACCGGTGGAGGAATACAGCAATGCAATGGAGAAGGTAACCAGGACTTGAGGGTAATAGGCAGCAGATACTGAGGACTATCAGTATCAGAGGTTGACCCTTTAGAGTTGTGGAAAAGTTTGCATGGACTAGAGGATGATTGGCTGCTGTGAAGTTCAGATGAAGGACCAGATGAATATTGGTGGTGGAGAAGGCAGTGAGGAACAGAGGGATGATAAGTGACTGAAGAGTATGGAGAAGATGGTGAGGACCAGGATGATGGACATCAGTGGTTGACCCTTTAGTGGCATCGAATAAGGCAGCAAGGACTGGGGGGCAATTGGCAGCAGCTCTGAAGGTGGCAAGGACCAGAGGAGAATCGGCATCAGTGGTGGACCCCTTTGTGCATTGTGCATAATTACTTCATAACAGCCTCCACTGAGGCTTAAACTGGGCTACCAAATTATCCTCCGGATGGACTGGTGGGATAGGTGTCCTATGTGCAGACATGCTCATGTTTGATTTGAGTGGCGAGAAGCTCCCCCAACCCCCCTGCTCTTCTCTCTAACTGCAACCAAAATGCATGAAGGCAATACACACATGTGTGAATGGTGGGCCACACAGGTAGCCGCGCACCACCTCTTAGTTGTCCTCTCTCCATTTTCCCTGGCTCTTCCCTCTAAAGCTACTTGGTTACCAGGCAGCAATGGAGAAAGTGGTGAGGACCAGGACGATTGACATCGGTGGTTGACTCTTTAGCGACAGTGGATAAGGCAGCAAGAACTGGAGAGCAATTGGACGACACAGAGCCATACGGTATACAGGACTCAGCTGGGCAAGAGGTAAACTGAAGGCAGGGACACCTATGGATGCAAGGAGGGCAACGTCCAGATCTGAGGGACAGAATCCAGACCACCAGGGCAGGATACAGCATTACCCCTGGTAATCCGGAAGGCAACATTATACAACAAGACTTCAGGAGTCTACAAAGCTGAAGGAGTATCAGGGTAAAGAGTTGCTTTCTTAATACAAAAACATATTTACATGGTGCATACAGACCAAGGATGACAGGATTGGGTTTTCTCCCATGATTCATAGAAGTAGGTGGAGGCAAATCATCTCTTTATGTCTTAGGCTATACCCAAAGCTCCCAGAGAGTGATTGGGGGGGGGGGGGGGTGCGCTGCTTGGGTATAACTAAAAAATTTTACCAGTGTCAGACAAGGGGCCTAAAATCAGCCTGAGAATTTACTGACCTAAACTATTCCATCACAAGTCCATGGACTAGTATGCTCTGCCCTCAAGGATGTTCTACGTCAATCAACTAGCGCATTTATCCGGTCAATGCTATAGCACAATAAAAGTGTTGGGTTGCCGGGCAGGAGAGGCCGCACAACGATTTGAGACAAAAGTTTAAAAAATTACTTTAGCAATACGCTATTTATACACAACCAAATAAAACCCCATTGAAATGTATGGGAGAGCGACACTGAGCGACAGGTGCTACATGGAGCTGCTGAACCTAGAGCACCGGCGCTTTACACTGAACCACCGCTAGTCATACATGTGACACTACATGACGCTATTAGAGGCGCTCACCAGACTCCTTTTCATATATATGGTTTTCACATACTGCGCCCGGCATTCACACGACCCTACCTGCTGCTACGTGGCACTACCTGGCGCTACCTATCGCTCGCTGCAGCGTTGTCCTGTTGTTAGATGTAGCGTCATCTTGAGTGCTTTGACCTTGGGACACCCCCTAGCGTTCTCCATTGGCTCTGCAGTGAATGAGGGAGAGCGCTTCTACAGCGCCCAGACATCACATTTATCAATGCTGGACAGGATACTACAGCATCAGTTGTCCGGTCGCTACGCTAGGTCACACCTCCAGACACCCACTTGCAGTAACCACGTGCGGACACTTGAAGTGCCGCTACATAGATGCTCACATGGCAATATGTGGCGCTAGTCTCCCCGTCAACCTCATTGTTGCGGGGCTTAAAGTGGACCATCACCCTCGGGTGATCGGCCCGGGAATCTATAAGATTCCCGTGCCGATCACCTCCCTCCCCGCGGGACATCCGAGATCGGGATGTCCCGCGGGGTGAAACCCCCCCAAACACCCCAAACCCCCTTACCTTGTCTTCTGACAGCCGCGGACAAGCGGCTCCTCCGCCGCCGCCTCCCTCGCGCCCCTCTAGACGTGTGCGCGCCCGCGCCGGCCGTCTGTGAATGGCCGGCGCGGGCGCGCGCCCGTCAAGAGTGACGCGCGGGAGGCGGCGGCGGAGGAGCCGCTTGTCCGCGGCTGTCAGAAGCTTGTCCGTCGGCGCTGGGAGCGGGGAGAGGTGAGTTTCGGGGGGTTTGGGGGGTTTCACACAGCGGGGCACCCCGATCGGGGGTGCCCCACCGAAGTGGACCAAGACCCAGGATAGTCAAAATCCTGGGTGTTGGTCCACTTTAAGAATACAATGCCCTTATTCATCAAGCGATAGCGCCAGGTAGTGTCTGACGAGCGCCAGGTAGCGGCAGCTAACGGCGACTACCGACTCAAGTACGCCCGGCGGCGGTCACAATGACGCATTTATCAAGTAAAATGAGGCTAGCGCCGGTGAGAGCGACGGCTAGCGCGGCATTCATCATGAAGCCGCCTGGACTGAACAGCGCCGCTGCAAATTCCCTCACAGCGACAGGTATGAGCTGTCGCTCCCTGGCGATGTCCAATGCATTTCAATGGAGCAATCTATAATTAATCATAATTAATTGGTATTATTTTTTTATTTTTATTTTTTTTAATGTCAAAAAATTGGAGACCACTTCTGCAATGTTAGGATTTATTTTTAAGTAAAAAAAAAAATTAAAAAAAATATGTGCAGAATTGATCTAACAGGTCTGAGATTAATGTATTCATATTACAAAATGATTCTAAAAACATGTATAATGTTACATTCAAAAAATATGGTTGTTTAGGGGTTAAAAACTAGTTAATACACATCGCCGCAAGCGCTCTGGGGTTTAAACAAGGAATGGACAGCGCCAGCACATTCGGAGCGTGATTTGTTGATGAATATGAAGCTAGCCGTTCGCTCTGGCCATTCGTTGTCAGGCGCTCACATACAACGCTGGACCTGTGAAACAGCGACCCCCCAGCCCGTATTCAACATTACCGCACACCGACTGAGTCGCTGTCATCAAGCTAATGCCGGCCAAGCACAGCGAATACTGGCTGGCGCTGAAAAAATCATGCTACAGTCGCTCTGTCGCTACCTGGCGCTATTAATGAATCGGCCTCCCCGTCTTCAAGTCTTGTTAATATGCAATATGGTGCGCAAGCGAATAAACAGGCAAATAATGTTAATATAAAAATAACTAAAGACAACAAATATGTTAGTAAGATTGTCAGCTGCTAACGTGTAGTGGAGAAAATCCAGCATTGCGACAATTTGCCATAGCACATCTTTACAAGAGCGGGTAAGCTGCATATGTTCACAATGCACAATCACATTCCAGCTCGCTATAAATGTTTTATTAGACATCCTTGTAAAGCCATGGTAAATATTTGCTCAGCTGCTTACACGGTGCACACTGGGAGAAGATGCTAAACCTGCAGGATGGCGAAAAAGAAAATCACTGTTTAACTGGATTTACTAAAGCTATGCGATGGTGGGTTGGCACAGCCTGGCACAGCAATATCACTAAGGGGGTTATTTAAGAAGGGATAGCGCCAGGTAGCGCCTCGTAGCGGCAGGCAGCATCTGGCGAACGCCGGGCGCTGTAGGCAAAACCACATTTATGAAAGCGAATCTGGTGAGCGACTCGCCATGTAGCGCCACATGTATACTTGCCAATGTCTTTGTGTATAATCATGGGTCTTCTTTACTCCCCTTAAAGTCCTCATGTGTAAGCACTTCCATGCTCTGGCAGCTTGTTTTATATTGTATATACTCCTCTGAAGTTTGCATACTAGAGGGGGTTATTTAAGGATGACTAGCGCCAGGTAGCGCCTCGTAGCGGCAGGCAGCGTCTGGTGAATGCTGGGCGCTGTGCGCAAAACCACATTTATGAAAGCGAATCTGGTGAGCGACTCTAACAGCGCCATGTAGCACCACATGTATTATTACAGAAGGCTCAGCGTATAGCCCCAGGGCTCAAGGCTCAGGAGCACCATGTAGTACCTGTCGCTCAGTGCCGCTCTCCCATACAATTTAATGGGGCTTCATTAGTTGTGTGTAAACAGCGTGGTGGCCTGTGCCTGTCTGTTTTTCCTGTCCCAGACCTGATTATTGTCCTGTGTTCTCTCAGTAGTGATAACCTCCCACAAGTCATCTCTGGATAATAGCACTTCCATAGCTGATAATTGTCATTGTTCAGCTTGGCTATTGAGAGCTTAAGCTCTGAGCTGCTGGCCATTCTCCCTCCTTTATACATAAGGACACTATTACTTGTATACAGGAAATGTCTCTGTAGAAGCTTCTTTTTATTGATCTCTGCACCAGTTTGGACTTTGCTCTGCCTGGGCCGCGCTTGGTCACTGGAATTATCCCGGTGCTGTGGCTTCATTCAGTCACTGGGCCCATAACCTGTAACAGGGAGCGTGCCCGCGCCACCCATTCATAAATGCCTGGTGCGGGCACGTGCCCTGCTAAAGGGATAGCGGGGATGCAGACGCTGCTCATGCATGTGCCGTTGGACTGGGAAAGAAGTTGAGTCTCTGGGTGACCTGGGTGGTTTCACACAGTGGGGCATCCCAATTCTATGTACCCTGGGGGGAGGGAACCAAGTGGCCCTGGAATCTTATAGACTGCAGGGCCATTAGACCATGGGTTTTGGTCCACTTTAATTGCAGTCAGTGATAGGATTTTATATAAGCCAAAGTATATCAGTTGTTGAAGTTAACTCATCCAGGCATAAAGTGATTCAGCAGGCACAAAGAAGGGAAAGCTTGGAATTCACATAGCGGTGCATCTCTAATCGGGATGCCCCATGAGTGGTTGTTTAACCGGACCTAGCGTCTTGTAGACACTAGTGCCCTTATTCATCAAGCGATAGCGCCAGGTAGTGTCTGACGAGCGCCAGGTCCCGCCAGCTAACGGCAGCTACCGACTCAAGTACGCCCGGCGTCGGCCACAATGACGCATTTATCAAGCTAAATGAGGCTAGCGCCGGCGAGAGCGTCAGCTACCGCGGGATTCATCATGTAGCCGACTGCAACGAACAGCGCCGCTGCTAATCCCATCACAGCGCCAGGTATGACCTGTCGCTTCCTGGCGATGTCCAATGCATTTCAATGGAGCAATCTTTAAATAATCATAATTAATTGCTATTAATGTTTTTTTTTTTTTTTTTTTTTTTTAATGTCAAAAATTCTGTGACCACTTCTGCCATGTTAGGATTTTTTTTTAAGGTAAAAAAAAAAAAATGATTTTGTGCAGAATTGATATTACAGGTCTGATATTAATGTATTCATATTACAAAATGTTTAGAAAAACTTGTATAATTTTACAATCAAAAAATATGGTTGTTTGGGGGTTAAAAACTATTTTAAATCCATCGCCGCCAGCGCTCTGGGGTTTAAACAAGGAATTCACAGCGCTAAAAAATTCGTAGCGCGATTTGTTAATGAATCTGCAGCAAGCCGTTCGCTCTGGCCATTCGCTGTCAGGCGCACCCATACAACGCTGAACCTGTGAAACAGCGACCCCTAAGCCCGTATTACCGCACACCGACTGAGTCGCTGTCAACAAGCAAACCCCGGCCAAGCACAGCGAATACTAGCTGGCGCTGTGAAAATCACGCTACTGGCGCTCATCTGTCGCTACCTGGCGCTATTAATGAATCGGCCTCTAGGTCCAGTTTTGGTCCACTTTAATTACACCAAAGATCTTGGCCTCATCCAACACAGCAATCGCCCAGGATTAATTTACGTATTTAGACTTCCCCTAACAGCGTAATTGACACTATTTATTGCAGATTGAAATAATGATTTGCCAGGACCCGATGCCCGCTTGTGCCATTCGTCATCTCTCGCTCTCTATTACCAACAAACTTCCATCGTGCCGAGCCGCTCGTGATTCCCGCTAATCAATCAACGAGACGCATATTTATTGTGATCCCCATTGTCTAGCCATATAATCAGTTTAGCTATCTTCATCAAGTTACTCATATGATTTCTCCCTTATGGGCCGAGCAATTGTCAGCCGAAAACAAAGAGCAATTATAATAGGAAAATTATTACAAGCCGCCTGGGAGCCAAAGACAAAGAAAACGATTCTATGGGAGGGGGTGCATCCTCATTTGTTATAATTTACCGTTTATGTATTTTTTTATTACTTAGTTTTTTATTTTATTTATTCATAATTATTGTTTATGTATTTATTTTATTCATCCATTATTACTATTAGTATTATAATTATTAGTAGTAGAAATAATATTTAATGTTATTTATTATTTAATTTTTATTTTATTTATTATATATGTATTTATTTTTTATTTTATATATTTTGTATTATTATTAGTAGTAGTTGTAGTAGTATTTTATTTTATTTATGTATTTATTTTTTATTCTATTTACTTATTATTAGTAATTGTAGTAGTAAAAGTAGTATTTTATTTCATTTATTTTTATTTCATTTTTTTCTTCTTCATGTATTTATTCATATATTTATTTTTAATTTGATATATTTCTTATTATTGTTATTATCAGTAGTAGTAATAGTAGTATTTTATTTTATATTTATGTATTTATTTCTTTTTTATTGATTTCTTCTTTTTCTTCTTCTTCTTCTTCATATTATTATTATTATTATTATTAGTAGTAGAAGTAGTATTTTATTTTTTTGTATTTATTTCTTCTTATTATTATTTTAGTTTTCATGTATGTATTTTTTTTATTTTGAATAATAATAATAATAATAATAATAATAATAATAATAATTATTATTATTATTATTATTATTATTATTATTATTATTATTATTATTATTATTATTATTATCAGTAGTAGTAGTATTTTATTTATTTTTTATTGTATTTATTTCTTCTTTTTCTTATTTCATTTTATTTATTATTTATGTATTGATTATTATCAACTGGAGGTTTTGCAGCGCATGGAAGATCCCATTGATTAGTGACCTTGGCAGGATAATTGTTGAACTTCGCTGCTTTGGTACCTGCTGGACAGCGCTGAAATAGTCGCCAATTATGCCTATATATATATATATATTTGCTGTAATTCCCCACAGAACTGCAGCATTTCTATTTATGGAATTGCTTTCACTTGCCAGAGTCGGGCAGGCTGATTCATTAACTGCAGATGAGCGTCTGTACAGCGGTGCTAAGAGCGACCGCTAGTGGTCGATCAGATCGGCATTGAGAGGCCGATTCATTAATAGCGCCAGGTAGCGACAGATGAGCGACAGTAGCGTGATTTTCACAGCGCCAGCTAGTATTCGCTGTGCTTGGCCGGGGTTTGCTTGTTGACAGCGGCTCAGTCGGTGTGCGGTAATGTTGAATACGGGGTTAGGGGTCGATGTTTCACAGGTTCTGCGTTGTATGGGTGCGCCTGACAGCGAATGGCCAAAGCGAACGGCTTGCTGCAGATTCATTAACAAATCACGCTCAAAAATTTCTCGCGCTGTGAATTCCTTGTTTAAACCCCAGAGCGCTGGCGGCGATGTGTGTAAAGTAGTTTTTAACCCCCAAACAACCATTTTTTTTTTAATGTAAAAATTATACAAGTTTTTCTAAACATTTTGTAATATGAATACATGAATATCAGACCTGTAATATCAATTCTGCACATATTTTTTATTTTTTTCCTAAATAAAATATCTAACATTGCAGAAGTGGTCACAGAATTTTTGACAGTTAAAAAAAAAAAAAAAAAAACATAAACTCAATTAATTATGAATATTTAAAGATTGCTCCATTGAAATGCATTGGAGAGCGCCAGGGAGCGACAGGTCATACCTGGCGCTGTGATGGGATTAGCAGCGGCGCTGTTCGTTGCAGTCGGCTACATGATGAATCCCGCGCTAGCTGACGCTCTCGCCGGCGCTAGCCTCATTTAGCGTGATAAATGCGTCATTGTGACCGCCGCCGGGCGTACTTGATTCGGTAGCCGCCATTAGCTGGCGGTACCTGGCGCTCGTCAGACACTACCTGGCGCTAGCTCTTGATAAATAAGGCCGTGAGTCGCTATTACAGAGCGCCTCAGTCGCTGTAGCAACATTGCCGGCATTTATTAATTTGATGTCTGAGTCGCTATAACACCAGTACAGCGCTATATGGGAGCGAACGGTAGCGACTGGTCAGTGTGAGCGACTCAAACCATATTCATCAAAAAAACAGCCTCACACAGTGCCGGCGCTCAAAATAGTGTCGCTGTAGCCCAGAGCGCCGGACGCTGTGTGATTAAAGTCTGTTTTTGAACACATATCCACCAGTAACAAAGAGAAAACACATGGAATTACATTGTTATTACATTGTGACATTAATACTTTAATACCAGACATGTAATAACAATTCTGCATAAAAAAATAAAAAATAAAAAAAGTTTTCAAAAATGTATTTAAATAGGCCAGGAGAGGTCACACGATGATTTGATACAAAACAAAAAAAAAATTATTAATAGAAAACCCTGTTTAAAGAGAAGAAAAGTAACGGCCATTAAAATGTATGGGAGAGCGACAGGTAGCGACAGGTAATACCAGGCGCTCTGAAAGCCAGAGCGACGCCGGGATCCGCTGAGCCGTCTGTGATGATGAATCGGTCGCTACTTGTCGCTGTTAGAGGCGCTCACCAGAATTGCCTTCATAAATGTGGTATTGCGTACAGCGCCCGGCGTGCACCTGGCGCTACCTGTCGCTATCTCTTGATGAATAAAGCCCTTAGTGGAAAAGTTGTATCTACTCCAGAGTATATGACAGCAAAAAGCAAAAAAAAAGGTTTTAGACACTGGGCATTAGTGCCGCGCCTGGACAAGCCTTTATTTGCCCCCACAGGGCAGGACGGAGAGTCTAGAGCAGCAAAGCCGTCGCCAGCAACGCTACAGTGATGGGTGCAGAGCTGTCACTGCACATAGGCCACCAAGCACAGCCGCTGGCAGCTCAATGCAGGGAACCAGCCGGGCGACTACACTACCCCCCACCCAGAATGGCAAAGCAGGAGTTCCCGAGCAGCACGCACCCGCACAAGGGGGGCACAAGGGACTCGATCTGACCTTCCAGTAGGTAGGCGGGTGCCAGACAACCACCAATCAGTTACTTGGCTGGACTATTATTTTATACTGTATCCGGGGCCTCCACCAGATTTTGGGCCCAGGGGCCTCCAGCACACGGGGAGGCCGATTCATTAATAGCGGCAGGTAGCGACAGTTGAGCGACTGTAGCGGCATTTTCAGAGCGCCCGCTAGTAGTCGCTGTGCTTGGCCGTTGTTCGGTAGTTGATAGCGACTCAGTCGGTTTGCCGTAATGTTGAATATTGGATGAGGAGTCGCTATTTGACAGGTTCCGCGCTGTATGGGAGCGCATGATAGCGACTGGCCCTAGCGACCGGCTCCCACCATATTCATTAACAAATCACACTCAAAAAATTCTCGCGCTATGAAATGCATGTTTAAACCCCAGAGCGCTGGGGTTTAACAACCATATTTTTGGAAACCAAAAAAAACAAGTTTTTTAAATAATTTAGTAATATGAATACATTAATATCAGACCTGTAATATCAATTCTGTAAATTTTTTTTTAACTTAAAAAAATTATCTAAAATAGCAGAAGTGGTCACAGAATTTTTCACATTAAAAAAAAAACAAAACAAACAATTAATAACAATGAATTATGAATATTTAAAGATTGTTCCCATTGAAATGCATTGGAGAGCGCCAGGTAGCGAGAGGTCATACCTGTCGCTGTTCAAGGTCGGACGCTGGCGCTGTGGGCTGAGGCTGGAATACTGATGAATGAGTGGCTATCTGGCGCTATCTCAGTCGCTAAGCAGGATTGGCTTGATAAATGTGTGATTGTGGTGGGGAGTCGGCGTTCTCATGGCGGGGCCCGTCGCTACCTGTCGCATATCTTCATAGAGTTTGTTCTTTAGCTAAAAAAAAAAAAATCTACTCATTTTTTTTTTGGGGGGGGGGGGGCAGAGTGTCAAAGAGGTGTTGTAGAGGGTTCATTAATAGCGGCAGGTAGCGACAGTTGAGCGACTGTAGCGGCATTTTCAGAGCGCCCGCTAGTGGTCGCTGTGCTTGGCCGTTGTTCGGTAGTTGATAGCGACTCAGTCGGTTTGCCGTAATGTTGAATATTGGATGAGGAGTCGCTATTTGACAGGTTCCGCGCTGTATGGGAGCGCATGATAGCGACTGGCCCTAGCGACCGGCTCCCACCATATTCATTAACAAATCACACTCAAAAAATTCTCGCGCTATGAAATGCATGTTTAAACCCCAGAGCGCTGGGGTTTAACAACCATATTTTTGGAAACCAAAAAAAACAAGTTTTTTAAATAATTTTGTAATATGAATACATTAATATCAGACCTGTAATATAAATTCTGTAAATTTTTTTTTAACTTAAAAAAATTATCTAAAATAGCAGAAGTGGTCACAGAATTTTTCACATTAAAAAAACAAAAAAAAAAAACAATTAATAACAATTAATTATGAATATTTAAAGATTGTTCCATTGAAATGCATTGGAGAGCGCCAGGTAGCGAGAGGTCATACCTGTCGCTGTTCAAGGTCGGACGCTGGCGCTGTGGGCTGAGGCTGGAATAATGATGAATGAGTCGCTATATGGCGCTATCTCAGTCGCTAAGCAGGATTGCCTTGATAAATGTGTGATTGTGGTGGGGAGTCGGCGTTCTCATGGCGGGGCCCGTCGCTACCTGTCGCATATCTTCATAGAGTTTGTTCTTTAGCTAAAAAAAAAAAAAATCTACTCATTTTTTTTTTGGGAGGGGGGGGGGGGGGCAGAGTGTCAAAGAGGTGTTGTAGAGGGTTCGCTATGCCCCCAGACTGTAACACCTATCTCCCATGTGACGTCACACCCGCAGCTTTTTCGGTTAACACACAGGGCTTGCTACAGGGCTGAAACACGTGTTAATTAAAAATGATAGCTCTGACCAGTCGCTATCATGCGCACCCATACATCACGGAACCTGTCAAATAGCGACTCGTCACCTTGTATTCAACATTACTGCACACCGACTGAGTCGCTGTCAACAACCGAACAACGGCCAAGCACAGCGACTACTAGCGGGCGCTGTGAAAATACGGCTACAGTCGCTCAACTGTCGCTACATGTCGCTAATAATAAATCAGCCTCTTAATGTACATTAGACATGTGACAAATGCACTTTTGCCCTTATTCATCAAGCGATAGCGCCAGGTAGTGTCTGACGAGCGCCAGGTAGCGGCAGCTAACGGCGACTACCGACTCAAGTACGCCCGGCGGCGGTCACAATGACGCATTTATCAAGCAAAATGAGGCTAGCGCCGGCGAGAGCGACGGCTAGCGCGGCATTCATCATGAAGCCGCCTGGACCGAACAGCGCCGCTGCAAATTCCCTCACAGCGCCAGGTATGAGCTGTCGCTCCCTGGCGATGTCCAATGCATTTCAATGGAGCAATCTATAATAATTCATGATTAATTGGTAATAATTTTTTTTTTAATTTTTTTAATGTCAAAAAATCGGAGAACACTTCTGCAATGTTAGGATTTATTTTTAAGTAAAAAAAAAAAAAAAAAAAATATGTGCAGAATTGATCTAACAGGTCTGAGATTAATGTATTCATATTACAAAATGATTCTAAAAACATGTATAATGTTACATTAAAAAAATATGGTTGTTTAGGGGTTAAAAACTAGTTAATACACATCGCCGCCAGCGCCCTGGGGTTTAAACAAGGAATGGACAGCGACAGCACATTCGGAGCGTGATTTGTTGATGAATATGAAGCTAGCCGTTCGCTCTGGCCATTCGTTGTCAGGCGCTCACATACAACGCTGGACCTGTGAAACAGCGACCCCCCAGCCCGTATTCAACATTACCGCACACCGACTGAGTCGCTGTCATCAAGCTAATGCCGGCCAAGCACAGCGAATACTGGCTGGCGCTGAAAAAATCACGCTACAGTCGCTCATCTGTCGCTACCTGGCGCTATTAATGAATCGGCCTCTTTGTCTTAAACAAAATTGCTTTGTGTTGCGTTTTCCTTTTTTATATACTTCGATAAATAGACCGGTCAAAATCGACAGCGCCAGGCCCGGGATTCTCGTAATCCGTCCCTGCTTTTATCCCACTGTCACCGACATCTTCTATTTCCTACATCTTCCTATTTTTCCCACACTGCGCTGTAAGAGTTGCTTAGAAAAAAAAAAAAAGAATGCAGAGGAAAAGTATTAAAAGTCTTGGATGTAAAAGGATGAGCCTTAATTCCCACTTGTTAGGTCTGGTATTAAAGGAAAGCAGCGGCAGCCATGCAAAAAGGACAGTATCAAACCGGGGAATAGAAGCGCCACTGAAGTGCAGAAAAAGGCAATTTGTAATTCGCTGAATTTCCTGGCGGCAGAGGGTTTGGTGGGAAAACGCTGCGGGGGCAATATTTCATCTTCAAAAACTTCTGCCGTATTTCGGGAAGAAAACAGCTCGTGTTCCCTGGTAGCGCTGCAAGTTATCCAATAAATAGAGCAAATGTTAAACCCGACCAACAGGCGTTTTTACTTTAACGGGTGTTGGCCCTGCTGTCTGGTGATCGCAAAACGCTCGGGGAAGGCGGGGGGGGGGGGGCATCCAGAATGTTGGAGCCACCCTCGCAGCTAACAGAACAGAAATCTCGTAATACTCACATTCATTACGAGCCCACGGGGAGAACCTAGGGCCTTATTCATGAAGGGATAGCGCCAGGTAGTGCCTGTACAGCGGCAGGTGAACGCCGGACACGAAACGCAATTACACATTTATGAAGTCTGGTGAGTGACTAGAACAACACCATGAGGCCGATTCATTAAAAGCGCCAGGTAGCGACAGATGAGCGACAGTAGCGGTATTTTCACAGCGCCCGCTAGTATTCGCTGTGCTTGGCCGTTGTTCGGCTGTTGACAGCGACTCAGTCGGTGTGCGGTAATGTTGAATACGGGGTTAGGAGTCGCTGTTTGACAGGTTCCGCGCTGTATGGGAGCGCATGACAGCGAATGGCCATAGCAAACGGCGCTGTGCTTGGCCGTTGTTCGGCTGTTGACAGCGACTCAGTCGGTGTGCGGTAATGTTGAATACAGGGTTAGGAGTCGCTCTTTGACAGGTTCCGCGCTGTATGGGAGCGCATGACAGCGAATGGCCATAGCGAACGGCTCCCAGCATATTCATTAACAAATCACGCTCAAAAAATTCCCGCGCAGTGAAATGCTTGTTTAAACCCCAGAGCGCTGGCGGCGATGGGTTAAAAGTCGTTTTTTAACCCCCAAACAACCATATTTTTTGGAAAAAAAAACAACAAGTTTTTCAAAACATTTTGTAATATGAATACATTAATATCAAACCTGTAATATCAATTCTACACAATTTTTTTTTTTTTTTAACCATAAAAAAAATATCTAACATTGCAGAAGTGGTCACAGAATTTTTGACATTTAAAAAAAAAAAAACATTAATAGCAATTAATTATGAATATTTAAAGATTGCTCCATTGAAATGTATTGGAGAGCGCCAGGTAGCGAGAGGTCATACCTGTCGCTGTTCAAGGTCGCTCGCTGGCGCTGTGGGTTGAGGCTGGAATAATGATGAATGATTCGCTATCTGGCGCTATCTCAGTCGCTAAGCAGGATCGGCTTGATAAATGTGTGATTGCGGAGGGGAGCCGGCGTACTCGTGGCGGTGACCGTCATTACCGTTCGCTCACCATTCGCTACCTGGCGCTATCCCTTGTTAAATAAGGGCCCATGTAGCGTCTGATTCATCATTATCCCAGGCTCAGCGTACAGCGCCGGCGTTCAGCCTTGCAGAGCGCCATGTCTAACCTGTCGCTACCTGGCGTCTCCTATGGACAATCCTTAAATCCCTTTCCTGATCCCAGTTTTTTTTTTTTCCCCTAAAAAATAAAACACAAACCTTCTGACATGTTTCCTGGGCTAGAAAATGACATTTTTGAAATCTTTTTTGATTAATAATATTTTTATGCAGAATTGTCCTGACATGTCTGGTATTAAAGTGTTCATGTTACAATGTAATAACAACGTCATTCTATATTTCTCTTTGTTACTAGTGGATACATGTTCAAAAACAGACTTTAATCAAACAGCCTCTGGCGCTATAGGCTACATCGACCCGATTTTGAGCGTCGGAGCTGTTTGAGGCTGATTTTTTGATGAATGTGTTGTGAGTCAGTTGCAATGAGCTGGCGCTACCACAGCGTAGTACTGCAAATCACATAACGTATTCAACAATGCCGGCCAGAGACTGAGGCGCTCTGAAACAACGAACCATGGCTGAGCACAGCGACTACTAGCGGTTCCTCTGAAATCCGCTCTACAGACGCTCATCTGTCGCTACCTGGCGTTAGTAATGAATCAGCCTGCCCGTCTCATGGTGGTCACATGGGCAGGTCCTGCCGGTGGCCGGCGCAGAGGACGCGATTGCGGCCTCACGTGACCGCCCGGAACTCCGTTCTCGCCGCGACCTCGTAAAGAATGTAAGAGGCTGATTCATCATTAGCGCCAGGTAGCGACAGATGAGCGTCTGTAGCAGCATTTTCAGAGCGCCCGCTAGTAGTCGCAGTGCTCGCCCATGAGTCACTACTTTATAGCCACTCAGTCGCTGTCCAGTAATGTTGAATACATTGTGAGGAGTCGCTATTTGACCAGTACAGCGCTGTATGGGAGCGCATGTTAGCGACTGCTCATAGCGACCGACTCACACCATATTCAGCAAAAAAACAGCCTCACAAATCTCTGGCGCTGAAAAATATTTGTTTGAAGCCCAGGAGGCGGTGTGTTTAAAGTCTGTTTTCAAGCATCTATCCACTAGTAACAAAGCGAAAACATATGGAATTACATTGTAACATGAACACTTTAATGGCAGACCTGTGATGTCATTTCTGAGGAAATATTTAAAAAATTAAAAAATTGTGAAAAAACTGCTTATTCAATGCCAGGAGAGGTCACAGAATTATTTGTGATTTTTTGGGGAAAAAAAAAACCCGTTTAAAGAGAAGAAAAGGATTGTCCATTGAAATGTATGGGAGAGCGACAGGTAGCGAGAGGTCATACCTGGCGCTGTGCAAGACTGAATGCCGGCGCTGTTCGCTGAGGCTGTGAAAATGATGAATCAGACGCTACATGGCGCTATTCCAGCCGCTAAACAGATTCTGCTTGATAAATGTGTAATTGCGTGCCTCGTCCGGCGTTCACCAGTCGCCACCTGTCATTAACCAGCCACTACCTGACGCTATCCCTTCTTAAATAAGGGCCTAAGTGTTACAAGCTTTGTGTGTGGTTTGCTGCGAGGGGGCTGCAGTATTCTGGATGCCCCCCCCCCCCCCCCCGAGCTTCTTACAATCACCAGAGAGAGGGATTAAAACCCGTTAAAGTAAAAACGGGTGTTGGGCCAGTTTAAGTCTGGGTTTTTTTTTTAAGTCACCATGATGATCATGTAAGCCAAACGAGTTATAGTGTTTGGCAACATTAAAGTTCAAAATAACCAGCTCACCCAATGCCAACCGGAGCGCGGACCTGGAGATCCCTTGGTGTGGCCTCATAAAAGTTTTAAGTTATGTCCGGCTCATTGGTAAATTAAAACTTAGGCCCTTATTTATGAAGGAATAGCGACAGGTAGCGACTGGTGAGCGGCCGGTAATGACGGGCCCCGCCACGAGAACGCCGGCTCCCCACCACAATCACACATTTATCAAGCCAATCCTGCTTAGCGACTGAGATAGCGCCATATAGCGACTCATTCATCATTATTCCAGCCTCAGCCCACAGCGCCAGCGTCCAACCTTGAACAGCGACAGGTATGACCTCTCGCTACCTGGCGCTCTCCAATGCATTTCAATGGAACAATCTTTAAATATTCATAATTAATTGTTATTGTTTTTTTTTTTTTTTTTTTAAATGTGAAACATTCTGTGACCACTTCTGCAATGTTAGATATTTTTTTTAAGGTAAAAAATAAAAAATAAAAAATTTGTTCAGAATTGATATTACAGGTCTGATATTAATGTATTCATATTACAAAATTATTAAAAAAAACTTGTTTTTTTTGGTTTCCAAAAATATGGTTGTTTGGGGGTTAAAAAACTACTTTTAACCCATCGCCGCCAGCGCTCTGGGGTTTAAACATGCATTTTACAGCGCAAGGATTTTTTGAGCGTGATTTGTTAATGAATATGGTGGGAGCCGGTCGCTAGGGCCAGTCGCTATCATGCGCTCCCATACAGCGCGGAACCTGTCAAATAGCGACTCCTCACCCAATATTCAACATTACTGCACATCGACTGAGTCGCTGTCAACAACCGAACAACGGCCAAGCACAGCGACTACTAGCGGGCGCTGTGAAAATACTGCTACAGTCGCTCAACTGTCGCTACCTGCCGCTATTAATGAATCGGCCTCCCCGTCTTTAATTCAAAGGTTAAAATAGAGCACACACACACAGGAAATGTTCGTAGTGGAGCATGCATCTTACAGACAAATAGTGTTCCTAGTCCCACCACAGGGACCCTGTAAATAGCGTTTGGCAAGTCAAAAGTTAAAACATAAATATCAGTAGCTTACCTTTCATTAAAGCAGACCCAAACCCACATTTTTAACTAGCATCCCCTGAATTGCTTCCCCCATGAGTATTACCTTTTGCCAATTTTTAGATTTCATGCTTCACTCTAATCCCAGATTAATGGCATTTGTTTTTGCTGTAAAGCTCCGCCTCCTCCATTCACTGCCATTGTTGTGTGTGGCAATGATGTCATAGCCACACCTATGCAATGACAGATCACCTGCCATCTTACAGAGAGGAACAGCAAAGAAAAGCCAAAATATTAATTTCTAGTTCTGCACTCTAAAAAGGGAGTGCCGTCATTGACCAAATGTTATTCCCAAGTTCAGTGGGTTTTGGTCTGCTTTAAGTCCCTCCAGCATTGTCCTTTCTGCTCTCTCAGTCTCTGTAGCTAAGAAATCACTCCGCCATTCAGCTGTCCAGGGCCGGCGTCAGCACCCAGCAAGGCGGGGCAGCTGCCGGGGGTCCCGGCCTCCAGGGAGACCCACTGATAGGGCATTAGGGGTGTGCTACGGTGCTTGACCCGCGGTGCTCCTCGCAGCGCATCAGCAATGCCCAAGGTTGTGGTGTAATTTCTTTTCCCCGCCGGGCGGGGACAACAGTATGCAGCAATAAGGTTCCAACGCTGACTGTGCTGTCCCCACCGGGGAGGGAGGAAGGGGCCTCCACACCACATGATAGACGGGCGATCAAACAGCAAACAGCAGGTGGCAACAAGGAGACCAGGAGTGCGTGCGAGGGAAAGCACTGTAGAGGTACGTTTTTAAAGAAGGTTTATTTTTTTTTTTCTTTTGATCCTTAGGGGGCATCCAGATTTGGGATGTTCCTCAGTGATGTGACACGACTCTTCACCACAAAGGGGCCCACTGCGACCATGACACCCAAGGGCCCACATAAACCTGGAGCCGGTCCTGCAGCTGTCAATCACCAGCCCGCTGACCTGGTCCTTCATTCAACCTTCAGTGGACAGAGGTGGATCTTTGCAACACCTTGCCCCGGAAAAGTGATGCGTGTTCGCCGCCGTCACGGAACGCGTGGGAGGCGGCACTGTACATATCCTGGTAATTAATAATCTATAATATACTCATTCCATTTTTTGGTCATGGTTAGTCCCTCTAGAAAAAGGTTTTGCACAATGTATATGTATTTTTTATGGTAGATTAGGTTAGCACATTGCACTTTGAGGGTCCCCGTTTTTCTGGGGGAGCTGGTGATCTAGATATAGATAAGTGATCATATTATCCTGGTTTGCACAATATTATTTGCACAGTTAATAATTTGTTCGAGAGTTAGCACATTGCACTGTATAGGAGGTTTTAGTAAGAGGGATCCTTTTTGTGAGGGATTAAGAAGAGGGATAACTTAAAGGGACATGACAACAAATATTGTTCTTTGATTCTTTTATATCCAGGTATTAATAGAGAATTGCACAGTGCCCAACAAAAATTCTTTATGGTGTTTTGTCTAGATTTTATGTTTTTAAATGGTTTTAATTGTGCTTGTAAGCTGTATGTGAAACATGAATAAAGAATGGAATAAGGAAGATTAAGCAGTGGTGCGGTGCTGCCATTTGTGTGGCTGCGGGGAGCAGAGGCTCTCTGTGTTTTGTGTATAGTTGCTTCACGGGAACGCTGCACACTTGTTGCTTTATATTGGCTTTAATTTTGGTTGGTGCAGCGGTTTCCTTGTGTTCCTTCAGTGGACAGAGAACGGAAATACCACCTACTTGCTCCCCAAACGTCCTGATTGGCTGCCTCTCTCTGCCTCTCTCTGCGTCTCTGTGCGTTTTCCAACCTACTCTAATCCCTACAGAGAGAAGCAATAGAAGCTCAGTTGACAGCCAGAGTGAATAAAAGAAGCAGCAGAATTCTGAGGTTCCCATTTGCTTGTTGAGCGGGCAGAGGGTTACAGTTCTTTTCGGTCTAGGGCAGGGGTGCTCAACTGGCGGACTGGGGTTAGAATGCGGACCTCGGTGCCAGATTTCCGACCCCCTGTCCTGACAGCCCTGCACTCAGTTGCTTCTGTGTTGCTGTGCTCAGTGCTGCCCCCTTTATTTGATGTGATGTAGTGCTTAGTCTCCCTGCCAGTGTCATGGCTCCCTGGCACCCGGCATTGCAATATGAAGTACTGTATGGGCGGGAAGGGGCATTGCAGGGTCCACACAAACGTTGTTTTTCTTTGCCCCTTCCAATCCTGTCCCCCAGCCCCAGCTCAGCCCCATCCATCCCTGTCCCCTCATCTCTGCCCCATCCATCCCTGGTCCCGCCAGCTCTGCCCCATCCATCCCTGTCCCCTCATCTCTGCCCCATCCATCCCTGTCCCCTCATCTCTGCCCCATCCATCCCTGGTCCCGCCAGCTCTGCCCCATCCATCCCTGTCCCCTCATCTCTGCCTCATCCACCCCTGTCCCACCATCTCTGCCCCATCCATCCCTGTCCCCTCATCTCTGCCCCATCCATCCCTGTTCCCCCTGCTCTGCCCCATCCATCCCTGTCCCCTCATCTCTGCCTCATCCATCCTTGTTCCTCCTGCTCTGCCCCATCCTTCCCTGTCCCCTCATCTCTGCCCCATCCATCCCTGTCCCCTCAGCTCTGTCTCATCCATCCCTGTCCCCTCAGCTCTGCCCCATCCTTCCCTGTCCCCTCATCTCTGCCCCATCCATCCCTGTCCCCTCATCTCTGCCCCATCCATCCCTGTCCCCTCAGCTCTGCCTCATCCATCCCTGTTCCTCCTGCTCTGCCCCATCCATCCCTGTCCCCCCATCTCTGCCCCATCCATCCCTGTCCCCTCATCTCTGCCCCATCCATCCCTGTCCCCTCATCTCTGCCCCATCCATCCCTGTCCCCTCAGCTCTGCCTCATCCATCCCTGTTCCTCCTGCTCTGCCCCATCCATCCCTGTCCCCTCATCTCTGCCCCATCCATCCCTGTCCCCTCATCTCTGCCCCATCCATCCCTGTCCCCTCAGCTCTGCCTCATCCATCCCTGTCTCCTCAGCTCTGCCCCATCCATCCCTGTCCCCTCAGCTCTGCCTCATCCATCCCTGTTCCTCCTGCTCTGCCCCATCCATCCCTGTGCCCTCAGCTCTGCCCCATCCATCCCTGTGCCCTCAGCTCTGCCCCATCCATCCCTGTCCCCTCATCTCTGCCTCATCCATCCCTGTTCCTCCTGCTCTGCCCCATCCTTCCCTGTGCCCTCAGCTCTGCCCCATCCATCCCTGTCCCCTCAGCTCTGCCTCATCCATCCCTGTTCCTCCTGCTCTGCCCCATCCATCCCTGTGCCCTCAGCTCTGCCCCATCCATCCCTGTCCCCTCAGCTCTGCCTCATCCATCCCTGTCCCCCCAGCTCTGCCCCATCCATCCCTGTCCCCTCATCTCTGCCCCATCCATCCCTGTCCCCTCAGCTCTGCTCCATCCATCCCTGTCCCCTCATCTCTGCCCCATCCATCCCTGTCCCCTCAGCTCTGCCCCATCCATTCCTGTCCTCTCAGCTCTGCCCCATCCATCCCTGTCCCCTCAGCTCTGCCTCATCCTTCCCTGTCCCCTCAGCTCTGCCCCATCCATTCCTGTCCCCTCATCTCTGCCCCATCCATCCCTGTTCCTCCTGCTCTGCCCCATCCTTCCCTGTCCCCTCATTTCTGCCCCATCCTTCCCTGTCCCCTCATCTCTGCCCCATCCATCCCTGTCCCCCCAGCTCTGCCCCATCCATCCCTGTCCCCTCATCTCTGCCCCATCCATCCCTGTCCCCTCATCTCTGCCTCATCCATCCCTGTCCCCTCATCTCTGCCCCATCCATCCCTGTCCCCTCATCTCTGCCCCACCCATCCCTGTCCCCTCATCTCTGCCCCATCCATCCCTGTCCCCTCATCTCTGCCCCATCCATCCCTGTCCCCTCATCTCTGCCTCATCCATCCCTGTTCCTCCTGCTCTGCCCCATCCATCCCTGTGCCCTCATCTCTGCCCCATCCATCCCTGTCCCCCCAGCTCTGCCCCATCCATCCCTGTCCCCTCATCTCTGCCCCATCCATCCCTGTCCCCTCATCTCTGCCCCATCCATCCCTGTCCCCTCATCTCTGCCCCATCCATCCCTGTCCCCTCATCTCTGCCCCATCCATCCCTGTCCCCTCATCTCTGCCCCATCCATCCCTGTCCCCTCGGCTCTGCCCCATCCATTCCTGTCCCCTCAGCTCTGCCCCATCCATCCCTGTCCCCTCAGCTCTGCCCCATCCATCCCTGTCCCCTCAGCTCTGCCCCATCCATCCCTGTCCCCTCAGCTCTGCCCCATCCATCCCTGTCCCCTCAGCTCTGCCCCATCCATCCCTGTCCCCTCGGCTCTGCCCCATCCATCCCTGTCCCCTCAGCTCTGCCTCATCCATCCCTGTCCCCTCAGCTCTGCCCCATCCATCCCTGTCCCCTCAGCTCTGCCCCATCCATCCCTGTCCCCTCGGCTCTGCCCCATCCATCCCTGTCCCCTCAGCTCTGCCTCATCCATCCCTGTCCCCTCATCTCTGCCTCATCCATCCTTGTTCCTCCTGCTCTGCCCCATCCTTCCCTGTCCCCTCATCTCTGCCCCATCCATCCCTGTCCCCTCAGCTCTGCCTCATCCATCCCTGTCCCCTCAGCTCTGCCCCATCCTTCCCTGTCCCCTCATCTCTGCCCCATCCATCCTTGTCCCCTCATCTCTGCCCCATCCATCCCTGTCCCCTCAGCTCTGCCTCATCCATCCCTGTTCCTCCTGCTCTGCCCCATCCATCCCTGTCCCCCCATCTCTGCCCCATCCATCCCTGTCCCCTCATCTCTGCCCCATCCATCCCTGTCCCCTCATCTCTGCCCCATCCATCCCTGTCCCCTCAGCTCTGCCTCATCCATTCCTGTTCCTCCTGCTCTGCCCCATCCTTCCCTGTGCCCTCAGCTCTGCCCCATCCATCCCTGTCCCCTCATCTCTGCCTCATCCATCCCTGTTCCTCCTGCTCTGCCCCATCCTTCCCTGTCCCCTCAGCTCTGCCTCATCCATCCCTGTCCCCTCAGCTCTGCCCCATCCTTCCCTGTCCCCTCATCTCTGCCCCATCCATCCCTGTCCCCTCATCTCTGCCCCATCCATCCCTGTCCCCTCATCTCTGCCCCATCCATCCCTGTCCCCTCATCTCTGCCCCATCCATCCCTGTCCCCTCAGCTCTGCCTCATCCATTCCTGTTCCTCCTGCTCTGCCCCATCCATCCCTGTCCCCCCATCTCTGCCCCATCCATCCCTGTCCCCTCATCTCTGCCCCATCCATCCCTGTCCCCTCATCTCTGCCTCATCCATCCCTGTTCCTCCTGCTCTGCCCCATCCATCCCTGTGCCCTCAGCTCTGCCCCATCCATCCCTGTCCCCTCAGCTCTGCCTCATCCATCCCTGTCCCCCCAGCTCTGCCCCATCCATCCCTGTCTCCTCATCTCTGCCCCATCCATCCCTGTCCCCTCAGCTCTGCCCCATCCTTCCCTGTCCCCTCATCTCTGCCCCATCCATCCCTGTCCCCTCAGCTCTGCCTCATCCTTCCCTGTCCCCTCAGCTCTGCCCCATCCATTCCTGTCCCCTCATCTCTGCCCCATCCATCCCTGTTCCTCCTGCTCTGCCCCATCCTTCCCTGTCCCCTCATTTCTGCCCCATCCTTCCCTGTCCCCTCATCTCTGCCCCATCCATCCCTGTCCCCCCAGCTCTGCCCCATCCATCCCTGTCCCCTCATCTCTGCCCCATCCATCCCTGTCCCCTCATCTCTGCCCCATCCATCCCTGTCCCCTCATCTCTGCCCCATCCATCCCTGTCCCCTCATCTCTGCCCCATCCATCCCTGTCCCCTCATCTCTGCCCCATCCATCCCTGTCCCCCCATCTCTGCCCCATCCATCCCTGTCCCCTCATCTCTGCCCCATCCATCCCTGTCCCCTCATCTCTGCCTCACCCATCCCTGTCCCCTCATCTCTGCCCCATCCATCCCTGTCCCCTCATCTCTGCCCCACCCATCCCTGTCCCCTCATCTCTGCCCCATCCATCCCTGTCCCCTCATCTCTGCCTCATCCATCCCTGTTCCTCCTGCTCTGCCCCATCCATCCCTGTGCCCTCAGCTCTGCCCCATCCATCCCTGTCCCCTCAGCTCTGCCTCATCCATCCCTGTCCCCTCAGCTCTGCCCCATCCATCCCTGTCCCCTCATCTCTGCCCCATCCATCCCTGTCCCCTCATCTCTGCCCCATCCATCCCTGTCCCCCCATCTCTGCCCCATCCATCCCTGTCCCCTCATCTCTGCCCCATCCATCCCTGTCCCCTCATCTCTGCCCCATCCATTCCTGTCTCTCATCTCTGCCCCATCCATCCCTGTCCCCTCAGCTCTGCCCCATCCATCCCTGTCCCCTCAGCTCTGCCCCATCCATCCCTGTCCCCTCATCTCTGCCCCATCCATCCCTGTCCCCTCATCTCTGCCCCACCCATCCCTGTCCCCTCATCTCTGCCCCATCCATCCCTGTCCCCTCATCTCTGCCCCATCCATCCCTGTCCCCTCATCTCTGCCCCATCCATCCCTGTCCCCTCAGCTCTGCCCCATCCATCCCTGTCCCCTCAGCTCTGCCCCATCCATCCCTGTCCCCTCATCTCTGCCCCATCCATCCCTGTCTCGTCAGCTCTGTCCCACCAAGCCCAGTCTCTCTGCCCCATCCATTCCTGACCTCCCAGTTTTGCCCAACCAATCCATGGTCTCCCAGCTTTGCCAATTAATTGCTCTTGCTGCAAGCTCTGGCCATCTACCAAACCTTATTGCCAGTAACATTTTGGGCCTTAGCCCACCTATATACACGGCCTGCAGAGAATGCAGGGGGGGGGGGGTTAAAAGCTGCGTGCCGCAGACCAGAGATGTAGGCTCTGTGGGGTCAATCCCCCCCGTCCCATGTCCAGACCTTCGCGTCTCACCGGATGACTGTTAATGGACCTTTTTAGGAAGTGGTTGAGTGCCCCTGGTCTAGGGACTGTGGCCACGCCCCCCTCTAGCACCTCCGTGACTGCTGTATATTGACTGGATGAGCACGTCCTACCTTTCATTTTGCAGCCCTATTCACTTGTTGCCCATGGACCATACTCGAGAACCCTCTACCAGCTAATTTGAGTAATCGTAGGGGCAGGTGCACACTTAAGTTTCAAATTGGCGGTGGATGGCAGGTCCGCGGTGGCGACAATTCAGGACAATTAAATCACAAAGGACCGGCACTCCATTGTCTTAAAAAATGGTTCCCCATGTTACGTTCAAGTCACTAAGCGGACTTGGTCTGGCTTCTGTTGTCCGATTCCCAATTACTATATTCTAAGAGAAATCAATACACGCGACAAGGTGTGTAGCAAAACCTCAGAGAAACACACTGAGCAGGGGGAGCTTCTGACCCCTGTTTTATTGAAAACTTTCATAGTTAGAGCATGCGCAGAACAGACAATTACCTAAATTAAAAATAATGAGAACAGAATATTTATTACTATGTACAAGGTTGAGTTCAGGGAGTATTTTATAGTTTTCTCAGTTCCCAGAGGCCCCTATGCGAAGCAGCACATTCCTTAGATAAGGAATAAGGGATAAGGAGAAGCCTTGCAAAAAGCAATTACAGAAAAGTCCAACGTTAAAGCGTTACTCTAACATACAGAAAATAAACCATAGTCTTTCAGAACTATGTTTCTTAAATCTGGATCTTCTCATTTCCCCCCTTTGACATCTACATCTGTCTTTCCTTTGACTGTGTCCACTTCGGAAGGTTTATAGCCAGTTCAGTCACTCAGGTACTATCCCAGGCCGGCGAGTTGCCTAGGGGAACACAGGTCTTCTCCAACTGGTTCCATCCCCCAAGTACTTGAACAGCATCCTTCCAAAGAAGAGTCTCGAATTTTGACAGATGATATGTCAATTCTAAAGGAAAGAAACATAGTTACTCATTTAGAAAGCGCATTATCTGCAATCAAGATACGTTTATGTGTTACTTTAGGTGTCTTGATCTTGGCTACAAGGCAAAGAGCTAGTTTTACTAGAACATAAATCATTATACCCAGAAGACACAATGCCAAAATATTAATCAAGATATTCTTGATCCATTGTAGTGGACCACTCCAGTTTCCCCAATCTCCAAAAGGAGACCAGTCTTTTGCAAATGTCCTGATTTTACTCTGTATCTTTTGAACTTCTTCTCTATGACCTTTTATTACTTCATAATAATCAGGTATCTCTAATGAGGTATTATGTATCCAAGTACAGCACTCGTAATCCTCCGTCATTTCACAAAGTCCCGTCAAGGCTGCACTCATACTTTCTATAGCCATTTCATGCATCTCTACTTTATCTCTTATTGCTTTTTGTTCCACATTTAACTTCTCAATATCTTCAGAATTTCTGTCAAGTACTTCATTCATTAATCCTGTGTAATTATTTAATCTCTTCATCATATCTACGCTCCACCCTGTCCAACTGGGAAACCACGCCCATGTCATATCCCCTTCTGTAAACACGTCATAGTCTAGAGGATCTGTACGCTGTAAACTCTTCTTTACTCTATTTAAACTTTCCAAGGGATGCTTAGGGTATGGGCTCATTTTTAGACTTTTATTCTCTCCTACTACCCCCATTACCGGAATCAGGGAGGCCAAATAGCACCATCCCACGGGTTCTGGAGGTATCCATGGATAACAGGTTATCCCACAACAAATATATATATCATTTCCTAAAAATATGGACATCTGACTAAAAGAATATTGGCTATCACTGTCGTAGTTGGCTAGTGTAAATACAGCAAATAGTTTGGAGATATCAGTTTGTGAACCTGTGTGTGTAAAAACAACATTGCGGGTCATATTTCTAAGAGTTTCATTATTAGTCTGTATAGCAGATTGATTCATAACATTATCAGTGTGGGAGATATTCAATTTACTATATCTACACACTTCGCCCCTACTTGCATTCACTCTTCCCATCTGGAAACACCAATCAGGAAAGTGTGTTCTTGCTATTATAGGGAATTCTATGCTCTCATCACTGGTTCGTGTGATATTTTGAAAATTAATCCCAGGGGTTCCGTTCAAAAAAAGGGTATAAATTATAGGAGCTGCAACAAGAGGTATCCTGGCTGAACTAGGATGCAATTTGCTGCAAATCCAGCATTTTTCATAACCTGATTTGCGGGCATAAGCATATTTGAATTTCAGCAAAAGAAATTTCTGATGGTGAGTGCCTGCTTCTCTTTTATTTCTTATAGGTGCAGGGGATGAAATATTGAGGCAGAAAGCCATTATCATTGTTAAGAGGAAATATTTCATTTTCTCTCTGGACCTGTAACCTTTTTACAATGACTTGCGTGTATCCAAGTGGATTTTCCTTCAAGTTTCACTGAAGTAGGCGTTGTCAAAAGAACTTGAAAGGGTCCTTCAAACCTTGATTCCAAAGATTTTCTAGAATGTTTCTTTACATAGACAAAGTCTCCTGGTTGGAGATTATGAGTTCCTGTTATCTGGTCGGGGTCTGGAAGAGAATCAAAAACACTTTTGTGCAGTTTAGTGAGATGTTTCTGCAACTGTATCACATAATCAGTCAATTCATCACATTTTAGGGCAAGATGTTGTGGAAAGTACAACCCAGTTCTGGGAGCACTTCCAAACAGAATTTCATAAGGTGACAACCCTGTTTTCTTTGTAGGGGTGCATCTTATTGAAAATAACACAATTGGTAAACAATCTATCCATGGTTTACCTAATTCCTTCATAGTTTTCTGTAACTTCAGTTTAATGGTGCCATTCAGTCTCTCCACACTCCCTGAACTCTGTGGGTGATAGGGTGTATGGAAGGACTGCTGGACACCTAACATTTGCATTACATTTTGCATTATTTCACCTGTAAAGTGCGAGCCACGGTCACTTTCTATGGTCTCACATAGACCAAAACGTGGTATCAATTCTGTAATTAGTTTCTTTGCCGTGGTCTTAGCTGTTGCTGATTTTACTGGGTAAGCTTCTGGCCATCCCGAAAACAAGTCAATACACACAAGTACATACTCAAAGGGTCCACTCTTAGGGAGTTGGATGTAATCAATTTGAAGCCTTTGAAATGGATAGAGAGACCTAGGTTGATGTCTTACCGGTGTCTTAACAACCTGTCCTGGGTTCTCCGTCAAACAGATAGAGCATGCTGCACAGTATTGTCGTGCCATGCTACTAAAGCCTGGAGCATACCAAGTCTGATTGGTACTCCTTACCATAGAGTTTGCACTCTGATGTGTAGGCAGGTGTGATACCTGTGCCTGTTCAGGGTATAGGAAGCTAGGCAAGCACAATCGGCTTCCTTTGACCCATAATCCATCATTTTGCTGGGCTCCTGCTCTGAGCCATTTTTCCTTTTCCTCAGGCATTACCTTGTCATGAAGATTTTTCATTAGTTCCATACTTACCGCCGATTCCTGGGTAAGATTTACACTTACACTCTCTATCTTCTTCAAAGCTGCTTGTTTAGCTGCTAAGTCAGCTTTTTCATTACCTTTAGCCTCTTTGGTTGTTTGTTTTGTGTGGGCTGCTACTTTTACTATAGCCACCTTTTTGACATTGTTCAGGTTGGTCAGAATTTCTTTAACTAAATCAGCATGTCTAATGGGGGTTCCTGCAGCTGTTAAGAAGCCCCTTGCTTTCCACAGGTGGGCGTAATCGTGGGCAATACCCCAAGAATAGGCGGAGTCTGTCCAGATCGTGCCTGTAGTGTCTTTTAGCAGCATTAATGCCCTAGAGAGGGCTGTAAGTTCTGCTTCCTGAGCAGACATATGAGGTGGTAATGGCTCAGCTTCTACCACTTCATGTTCAGTTACTATTGCATAACCTGTATGAAACTGTCCTTTTTCATCAGCATATCTGCTGCCATCTACAAAAAATTCAAATTCTGGGTTTTCTAAAGGTGTATCATGCACATGTGGTAAACCCATTGTTTCTTGCTTCATAAGTTCAATGCAGTCATGTGTGTCTTCAGTATGTTCAAATTCTAAAACATTCTCAAAATCTTCACTATTATTCCCCCCTTCAGAATCTGAAGAAATTGGTAACAAAGTCGCCAGATTCAGAGAAGTACATCTTTGAAACTTAATTGTTGGGGGTAGTAAAAGGGTACACTGCAGCCTAAGCTGTCTAGCCATTGACAGGTGTTTGGGATTTACCTGTGATAATATCCCATGAATGTCGTGATTGGTAGACACAGCTAATTCATTATCAAGTACAATTTCAGAAGCTTTGTCTACCAATAGAGAAACTGCTGCTACAGCTTTAACACAAGAGGGGGAACCTCTCGCTACGGGGTCTAAGCGAGCCGAATAATAAGCAATAGGTCTTTGTTTTGTGCCATGTGCCTGCATTAAAACTCCAGTAGCATGTCCTTGTATTTCAGTAGCCATGAGTGTAAATGGCTTGGAATAATCAGGAAGACCTAAAGCTGGTGCTTGTGTGACTGCAAGTTTAAGTTGTTCAAAAGCATCCTGCGCTTCAGGGGTCAGACTAAAAGGTGTAACTTTGACACAATCATACAGTGGTTGCATAAGTGAACTGGCATGCATAATCCACTGTCTACAATAAGAAATGAGTCCTAGAAAGGCTCTTAATTGTTTATGTGTCTTAGGAGGTGACATGTTCCTGACTATTTCCACTCTGTCTTTAGTAAGGTGTCTAGTGCCTTGTGAAATGCAGTGACCTAGAAAGATAACTTGTGTTTGGCAGAATTGTAGCTTTTCTTTGCTAGCCTTGCAGCCATTCTCAGCCAGAAATGTAAGAAGAGACAAAGTACCCTCCTCACATGTGGTTTTGTCTGGGCAGCAAAGAAGCAAATCGTCTACATATTGTAGAAGCACACAATCTTTTGGTGGTTTCCATCCTGCCAAGACTGATTCTAGGGCCAAGGAATACAAGGTGGGCGAATGAGACATTCCTTGGGGTAAACGTCTCCAGCAAAAAGTCTTAGACTTAAATCTAAAGGCAAAAAGGTGGTAACATTCAGGTGCTAAAGGGACCGAAAAGAAAGCTCCCGTTAGATCCACGCAAGAAAAATACATGCTTGTACTCGGTATTCGAGAAAGCAATGTATGAGGATTTGGAACCACTGGTGTCATTGGAGCCAAAATGTTATTAATGGCTCTAAGATCTTGTACCATCCTGTATTTCACAGGTTGTCCTGGTTCCAAAACCTTTTTCCTGACTGGATACAAAGGAGTATTAGCCCCTGATTGCATCTGAATCAAAGCACCCTTGGCCAAAAGCTCGTCAATTTGTTCTCCTATAGCTTGTTCTTGTGCAGCACTCAAAGGGTACTGCTTAAGCTGTGGTAAGGTAGATCCTGGTTTGATATGGACCTCTACTGGTGAGACAGGGAGAAGTCCTATATCAGACCCTGACTTAGACCATAAATGGTCAGGTACAGTTCTTAGTAAATCTTGATCATTCTCTGTAAGTACATTAGTGAGTTCAAAATCTTCAAGAGCTTGTATTTGCATACAATATTCTAAATCATCAGGATGGTCAGGCAAAGTTAGAACAACTTGACCATCTTCTTGAAAATCAATTTTTGCTTGAAGTTTAGTTAAGTTATCTACACCCAATAAATTGTAAGGTGCTGAATCACAGACTAAAAATTTAGAGATAAACATGTGTGGACCAAGCCTGCCCTCTAGTGGTTTAGATATGGGCATAACTTTAGGCAGCCCATCGAAACCTGAAGCTATAGTTTGGGCTTCTGACTGCTGTTTCTTACTTAAAACTTTATTACTAATGACAGATTTAGTTGCGCCCGTATCAATCAAAAATTCAACTGTTTTGCCATCAATTTCAATCGGTATTATGGGTGTTTTGGCTGGTACTGTGAATGTTACTGCCGATAGTCAGTCTTGTTCTTTACTTTTAGATTCTGACTTATTGGGGGCTGTTCCTTGATCGGCAGCAAACTTTCTACAATTCCTCTTAATATGACCAGGTTTGTCACAATAATAACATTTTAAAATTTTTCCTTGAAGAGTTCCCTGCTTAGGTCTAGTATCTGTAGTGACCTGAGCCACCATGCGCACCTTGGGCTTTTCCTGCAAGTCCATTTCTATGCCTTGTGCTTTAGCCAATAATTGTGCCATGGTGTGGTTAGTTCTCCAGTCTGGGGTGGAAGCTTTAAGCTTTTCCTTAATTGCCGGTTTTAGACCATCAATATAGGCTCTAACAAATAACCTTTGAACCGCTATTGTTGCGACATCTAGACCTTCGTCAATGTATGTTTGTTCAAGTGTTAAATAAAAATCAGTGACTGATTGTGTTGGTCCTTGTACGCCTGCTGCAGTTGTGCCTCTCAGCTGTTGTTTTTCTGTACAAAAAGCTGTAAAATGTTGTATAAAATCACTCCTACTGTCCCCTATCCTAATATTTTGTGGTCTATGTGTTCTCATATAATCAGTAAATTGATGAAACATAGTAGGAGACATTTTCATTCTACAGAGATCCTCTCCATCTAACCAAGTGGCATTATGGGATTCCATCATTTGGACAACATATCTGCCAAATCTGGAGGGGCTAGTGAGGGGATCAGGTGCATTCTGCAACAAAGCCATACATTCAGCTGGAGTCCATGGCTTATAATAAGGGGTTTCTTGGTTAATAAATTGACCTGCATTTTGAGCATCTGGAATCTGCCTGGTATGAGTAAACACAGGCGCAACTAATTTATAAGTGTTGCTTCTAGGAGGGGGTCCTGCAAGCATATAAGTTTTGCATCTTGGGCAATGTGTGACATTATTTGGGATGCCATAAGTCATACAATGTTCACAAGTCCAAGATTTTTCAGTAACTATATTGACATTTTTCTTCCTTGTACTAACTCCATTTATTCTCTCACCTGGATCCCCACCTTGTTGGTCTGCTCCACAAACATTACATTCGGTCTGTGTTATATCCATCCCTCTACAACCGCAGTTTCTACATTTCCAGTTATCATTACTATTGACTACCTCATCCTGCTCCCTGACTTTACATTGGGTACACATTTTATCCCGACCCTTGTTAATCATTCCACACCAGCATTGCCATAAGCCACTATCTTCCTCATCAATGCCGGGGTCTGGACCATACGTACCGTTACTGGCTAATGGGAGCTTAGGATACAACTTACTAGTTTCCTTCTTTACTGTCTTTTCATATGGGGGTGGCGGTACTGGGTTTGTTGGAACATCAGGTACGGGGTCTACTTGGGGATGAAGCAATGGTGTAGTGTTCCATTGTTTCCTATGTGGACTGTACGTCCAGCCTTCCTTTTCTGCTAAACTTGAAAGTTTCAGAGCACATTCTACTTGATGATCCCATCCTTTGTCAAAAATAATTCCATGTTTCCCTTTAGCTATCTGTTCCCACTTCCCTAAATCTAACTGCCATTTATGAACTAGCTTAAATTCCTTCCAAATCTTTTTCAAATTCCTAGCGGCATCTAAGCCACACCTTTCCCTGGTGATTTCTTCTAATGTCTGCCACTTCTCTTCCTGGGGTATCTCTTTGGACTGTTCTTTTCCCATCTTCCTAGCAACCTGCCTCAGGTACCTTATTGGGGTCTAACCTCTCTGTGGGCTAGCCTTCTTTGGCTTCCTCCTAAGGAACTAGGAACTGGAGTACCTCTCTGTGGGTCTCTCCTGGTAATGTCTAGTGATCCTACACGCTAACCAAATAGCAACACATAATCCAAGACAAACAATTAGGATCACAAACAACACATCACCTATCATATGGGTAAGTGACAGTCCTAGATACACTAATTGTATCTTATTCCCATCCCAGTAATATTGGCTTTAATTTTCTGAAATCACCACAAACACATCATCACCTATCATATGGGTAAGTGACAGTCCTAGATACACTAATTGTATCTTATTCCCATCCCAGTAATATTGGCTTTAATTTTCTGAAATCACCTATCGACTAGTCCTGGTCTTCTAACTAAGCCTGGGAACTGTGGTTCTTATAACTCAACGTAGTCAAGATCGGCTGGCATGCACCGTAAAGGCGCCGTCAAATCCGGTCAACTTGACAAACTGGCTCACGCCTAAATGAGTTGTGGAACCATACAGGGTAAAATTTTTATCTAAAACTTCTTCTGGTCACCACTTGCGTTCACCGTCACTGGGTTATAGCGGTTTTACCCTCGCCAGTGGGATGGGGCGTCTAATGACCTTCCAAAGTTTTTAACTAAATGCCAGGCTCATAAAGTTTTTTATCACACTCTCAAAAATAACAAATTCTTAAGGGAACAGACAGACAAGACAAATACAAACAGACAAAACAAATGCAGACAACAGAAGCGCCTTAGGATTCTTAAAATGACCCTCTTTCGCAGAGGCTGGCTATGCCTATCTCACCTTAGAACGGACCCGCTGATGCCTCACAGGGGAAGAGCAGAGTATAAGAGTACATAAAAGCTGTCTCTTACCTGGCCAGGTTTTGAAGTCTGCTGTTCCGAGGTGGCATTAGTTGATGTTCCGTTCGGCGGGTGCGATACCTCTTGCGACCACTATCGAGAGTTCCTGTTCGGAGCGCCACGTAATGTTACGTTCAAGTCACTAAGCGGACTTGGTCTGGCTTCTGTTGTCCGATTCCCAATTACTATATTCTAAGAGAAATCAATACACGCGACAAGGTGTGTAGCAAAACCTCAGAGAAACACACTGAGCAGGGGGAGCTTCTGACCCCTGTTTTATTGAAAACTTTCATAGTTAGAGCATGCGCAGAACAGACAATTACCTAAATTAAAAATAATGAGAACAGAATATTTATTACTATGTACAAGGTTGAGTTCAGGGAGTATTTTATAGTTTTCTCAGTTCCCAGAGGCCCCTATGCGAAGCAGCACATTCCTTAGATAAGGAATAAGGGATAAGGAGAAGCCTTGCAAAAAGCAATTACAGAAAAGTCCAACGTTAAAGCGTTACTCTAACATACAGAAAATAAACCATAGTCTTTCAGAACTATGTTTCTTAAATCTGGATCTTCTCACCCAGCATCTAAAATTAATATATTTTACGTTTTAGTCACTAACTTATTATTCTTTCCCCCACTGGGCTGCAACTCTGTTCAGGAATTTAGGATACGGGCGCCGCCATCTTGACTCAGAAGCATCACACTTACTGAGGAGAGGAGAGTGGGATAAGGTACAGGGGGGCAGGTTATAGCTGAGCTTTGCTCAGACAGAGCAGAGCTGGGGTCAGGTAAAGGTCAGCAGTCCCAGAATGCAAAGCAGCAAGTCAGGAGGCACTTCCTGTTTGCAGGCTGCCTGATAAGATGGCGGCTTCCATAAGCCGCCATCTTGGATGTTTAAAGGCTCAAAACATGCAGTAGATGCAGGTAGGATGATTTTTAATGTGGACAATCTGTATGTACAGGGTGTGGGAAACATATAAGATAGGCTGTTATTCAGGGTGAAGGTCCGGATTAATGTGGACAATCTGTATGTACAGGGTGTGGGAAACATATAAGATAGACTCTTATTCATAGTGAAGGTCCGCTTTAAATCGTCATACAGCAAAACGCAATCCAAATGATATGCACCCAGTATAGGCGGGTGGCAGCTGGCAGTGGAGGGGCTCCTGGTGCCCTTACACCGAGGAGCCCCAGTGGACTTCAGGGACACTCAACCACTTCTTGAAAAGGTCCATTAACAGGCATCCGGTGGGACGCGAAGGTCCGGACGCGGGGGATTGACCCCACAGAGCCTACATCTCTGGTCTGCAGGACACACGGCTTTTACCCCCCCCCCCGCATTCTCTGCAGGCCGTGTATATAGGTGGGCTAAGGCCCAAAATGTTACTGGCAATAAGGTTTGGTAGATGGCCAGAGCTTGCAGCAAGAGCAATTAATTGGCAAAGCTGGGAGACCATGGATTGGTTGGGCAAAACTGGGAGGTCAGGAATGGATGGAGCAGAGAGAATGGGCTTGGTGGGACAGAGCTGAGGAGACAGGGATGGATGGGGCAGAGCAGGAGGAAAGGGGAAGGATGGGACAGAGCTAAGGGGACGGGGTGGATGGGGCTGAGCAGGAGGAATGGGGATGGATGGGGCAGAGCTAAGGGGACGGGGTGGATGGGGCAGAGCTAAGGGGACGGGGTGGATGGGGCAGAGATGAGGGGACAGGGATGGATGGGGCAGAGCAGGAGGAACAGGGATGGATGGGGCAGAGCTGACGGGACCAGGGATGGATGGGGCAAAGCTGAGGGGACAGCGATGGATGGGGCAGAGCTGAGGGGACAGGGATGGTTGGGGCAGAGATGAGGGGACAGGGATGGTTGGGGCAGAGATGAGGGGACAGGGATGGATGGGGTAGAGCTGACGGGACAGGGATGGATGGGACAGAGATGGTGGGACAGGGATGGATGAGGCAGAGCTGAGGGGACAGGGATTGGATGGGGCAGAGCTGAAGGGACAGAGATGGATGGGACAGAGATGGTGGGACAGGGATGGATGGGGCAGAGCTGAGGGGACAGGGATTGGATGGGGCAGAGCTGAAGGGACAGGGATGGATGGGACAGAGATGGTGGGACAGGGATGGATGGGGCAGAGCTGAGGGGACAGGCATCGATGGGGCTGAGCTGGGGCAGGGGGACAGGATTGGAAGGGGCAAAGAGAAACAACGTTTGTGTGGACCTTGCAATGCCCCTTCCCGCCCATACAGTATATCATATTGCAATGCTGGGTGCCAGGGAGCAGTCATGACACTGGCAGGAGACTAAGCACTACATCATCGATCAAATAAAGGGGGCAGCACTGAGCACAGCAACACAGAAGCAACTGCAGAGGAGGAATCCAGCCAAAGTCTGTGTCTAACCTGGAACAAAAGCCAGAGGAACCCCTTGGAGCTTGTGGAGTAAGACCCTAGCTACCATTGGAAGGGAGTAAGCCTGCTGCAGCCTTGTGTCTACAAGAGGGGAACTGTTTTTTGAGAGCTGTGGATGAGAAGTACCTGTTGTCGATTATATCTGGATGTACCTGGTTGGAGTTTGCAACTAAATAAAGTGAGTAACCTTCTTCAAGAGACTTGCGTTTTGTTAATGTCTACCCTGTGTATCTGTAACGCTTGTCAGCACCTCAGTACCACATGTGCCCACGGTTCCCTTTTTTGGCCCGGCATCCTGATTTCACTCCCCACGTTCCTGGGTGCAGACTGCTCATGCTACATAAGGTCCCCAGTTGCTGTTGCCCAGGCTTTATACTCAAGAGGTAATCCTGGTTTTTAAATTCCTGTTGTCCAAGGACCATACTCTACCAGATAATTTGGATACTGATTATTGGATGTTCGCGATATCTCATACTACAGGAAATCCTGGTTCTCCAGTTGCTGTCTGAGGACCATGCTCAAGGATTACCAGCTAATTTGGATTAGAAAACATGATTATCTGCTCCAGAAATTCCAAGTCAATGGGAATCCAAGGCCCTCAGTTGCTGTTGTTCAGGCTTTATACACAAGAGGTAATCCTGGTTCTTGATTTCCTGTTGTCCAAGGACCATACTTTACCGGCAAATTTGGATACTGATTATTGGATGTTCACGATATCTCATACTACATGCTACAGAGAAACCTAGTTCTCCAGTTGCTGCTGTCTGAGGACCATGCGCAAGGTTTACCAGTTAATATGGATCATTGGATGTTCCCAAAGTTCCATAACACAGGGAATCCCAGTGTTTCTATTTGCTGTTGTCTTTCCGCAATATTTAATTTGAAAAATATGCCAGCCTGCCGCCCAGCAACTACAATCTTTAGGTCATCCCCTTAACTCCAGCCAAGGGTGGACTGGTGACTGGGAGGGTCTGGAAAATTATGTGTTGGAAATTAGGAAATCCACTAATACACCCCTTTTATCCCTGCATTATGTGCCCCCCCCCCCACAGCCCCTTTACACACTTACACGCCAGCCCTAACCTCTCAACCTCAACATCATGGTAAAGTAGTGCGATACTTACCCCTGTAATACAAACACGGATGGGCATACAAAATGGCTACCTTGGAGCCATCTTCTTGAATCCAGCCAAGGGAAGACTGGCGACTGAGAGGGTCTGGAGAATTCCCAGTGGGTCACGATGCTTTGGAGCAGGCTGAACTAGGCTTAACCTCCAACAATCAACCCATCATTCTAGAGTCAGTGCTGCAAATTAGTAAATCCACTAATACACCCCTTTTATCTCTGCCTTCTTTGCCCCCCAGCCCCTTTCCTATACCTAGGCCCACTTTACACGGCAAGACACCCCAGCCCATGTTCTGCCTCTTAACCTCTCAGCCTCATGTTGGAGTAGGGCAATAATTAATACAAACACATATAGGCATACAAAATGGCTACCTTGGAGCCATCTTTGTTCTACAAATGTCCTGTTGTTTATTAGGATCCTGCAGGGCTTGTTGATGATGGGTTTGTTGATGATGGTCTTGTTGATGATGGTCTTGTTGATGATGGGTTTGTTGATGATGGTCTTGTTGATGATGGGCTTGTTGATGATGGTCTTGTTGATGATGGGCTTGTTGATGATGGGTTTGTTGATGATGGTCTTGTTGATGATGGACTTGTTGATGATGGGTTTGTTGATGATGGGCATGTTGATGATGGTCTTGTTGATGATGGGTTTGTTGATGATGGTCTTGTTGATGATGGGTTTGTTGATGATGGTCTTGTTGATGATGGTCTTGTTGATGATGGGTTTGTTGATGATGGTCTTGTTGATGATGGGTTTGTTGATGATGGTCTTGTTGATGATGGGTTTGTTGATGATGGTCTTGTTGATGATGGTCTTGTTGATGATGGTTTTGTTGATGATGGGTTTGTTGATGATGGGTTTGTTGATGATGGTCTTGTTGATGATGGTCTTGTTGATGATGGTCTTGTTGATGATGGGTTTGTTGATGATGGTTTTGTTGATGATGGTCTTGTTGATGATAGTCTTGTTGATGATGGTTTTGTTGATGATGGTCTTGTTGATGATGGTTTTGTTGATGATGGTCTTGTTAATGATGGTTTTGTTGATGATGGTCTTGTTGATGATGGTTTTGTTGATGATGGTCTTGTTGATGATGGTCTTGTTGATGATGGCTTTGTTGATGATGGTCTTGTTGATGATGGGTTTGTTGATGATGGTCTTGTTGATGATGGGTTTGTTGATGATGGTTTTGTTGATGATGGTCTTGTTGATGATGGTCTTGTTGATGATGGTCTTGTTGATGATGGGTTTGTTGATGATAGTCTTGTTGATGATGGTCTTGTTGATGATGGTCTTGTTGATGATGGGTTTGTTGATGATGGGTTTGTTGATGATGGTCTTGTTGATGATGGTCTTGTTGATTATGGGTTTGTTGATGATGGTCTTGTTGATGATGGGTTTGTTGATGATGGGTTTGTTGATGATGGTCTTGTTGATAATGGTCTTGTTGATGATGGTCTTGTTGATGATGGTCTTGTTGATGATGAGTTTGTTGATGATGGTCTTGTTGATGATGGGTTTGTTGATGATGGTCTTGTTGATGATGGTCTTGTTGATGATGGTCTTGTTGATGATGGTCTTGTTGATGATGGTCTTGTTGATGATAGGCTTGATGATGGACTTGTTGATGATGGGTTTGTTGAGTCTTGTTACACAGAACTAACTTGTTATACTCAATTACCGAGTTATTGTGTTATATCTTGTTGTAATCTGCAGGGATCAGGCATACAGCGGTTTAGTTTCATAACATTGTTATTCTGCCATTATTCATTTTCAGGCAGGCTGATTCATTACTAGCGCCAGGTATCGGCAGATGAGCGTCTGTACAGAGGCGCTAAGAGCGACCGCTAGTATACGCTGTGATAGGCTATCGGTCGCTGTAACAGAGCGCCTCAGTCGCTGCAGTAACCTGGCCGACATTGATGAATGTGATGTATGTTGGCTGCTCTAACACAAGTACAGTGTTGCAGGGAGCGAGAGGTAGCACCAGCTCAGTGCGTCCAACTATCAGCGACTCACATCATATTCAACAAAAAACAGACACACACAGCGTCGGCACTCTGGATCTGGGCGCTGTAGCATAGAGCGCCAGACACTGTGTGATTAAAGTCTGTTTTTGAACACATATCCAGCAGTAACAAAGCGAAAAAACACATGGAATGACATTACTGTAACATTGTGACATTAACACTTTAATCCCAGACCTGTAATGCCAATTCTGCATAAAAAAATCAAAAAACATTTAAAAAGTGACTCTTTCTAGGCCAGGAGAGGTCACACAATTATTTGAGAGTAAAAAAAAAAAACCCTGTTTAAACAGAAGAAAAGTAACGTCCATTGAAATGTATGAGAGAGCGACAGGTAGCGACAGGTAATACCTGGCTCTCTGGAAGCTAGAGCACCGGCGCTATACGCTGAGCCGCCTGTAATAATACATGTAATGCTACATGGCGCTTTTAGAGGCGCTCACCAGAATCGCCTTCATAAATGTGGTTTTGCTTACAGCGCCCTGCGTTCACCAGACTCTGCCGCTATGAGGCGCTACGTGGCGCTACAGCTTCATCAATAAACCCCTTAGTCTTCTACATATACTGGGCCTGGAGCCATCTAGTCTGTCACTGGAAGCTGAAAAGGTATAAAAGTTGGGAGGCAAGCGATTTGGATGCCTGACGCACTAACTTGATTCCGGGATTCTCTGTCTGACCATCGCGTGTCTCTGATGTGTTGGTTTAAACCGCACCTTCAGCTTTATTTCATGAAAAGCCCAAACCCTTAAAAAAACTATTTCCCAGCATCTAAAATTTATATATTTTAAGTTTTTAGTCGCTTACTCTTTATTCTTTCCCCTGCTGGGCTGCAATTCTGTTCAGGACTTTAGAATGCGGGTGCCGCCATCTTGCCTCAGAAGCATCACATACTGAGGAGAGGAGAGGGGGGAAAAAGTGCAGGGGGCGGAGTTATAGCTGTGCTTTGCACAAACAGAGTAGAGCTGGGATCTGACGTCACTGCTACACGTGGCATAGTCCCTCTGTATAGGCCTTTTAGGCCCTCACAGGCTGTGGGACCCTTTCACTACCACCAGTGAACAGAACCTTTCCAGCCCTGTAGGAATGTCACCAGCTCTGTTTGATACACCCCGGTCTGTTAATAGGATTATATCGGGCCAGAAGCCAGCCTGGAAGTGTGTAATATAACCAAGGAACATGGACGAGCAGGAATCAAGATAACAGATCTGCCCAATATTAATTTATATATTTAATCGCTTTAAGAGCACACTAGAGAAACTATGTACATGCAATTTATAGATACAATACAGGTCAGAAGGTCAAATACAAGTAAGTTACAATCAGAATTAGTAGGGAAATTGTGTGTCAGTTATCTTACAGACGGCCATGGAGAGTGTAGAGCCCACTGGATCCCCCTTCACACCTCACACGTGAACCCCAGAGAAAAGTCTGGGGCTCTTCAGACATTTATATACTGGTGCGACACTCTCCTTGGGGTTGGGCCTCAATCTCCTCTACATCCCATTTCCATAGGCAGTGTGGCATTCCCCCCTCCCATTCCCATAGGCAGTGTGGCATTCCCCCTCCCATTCCCATAGGCAGTGTGGCATTCCCCCCTCCCATTCCCATAGGCAGTGTGGCATTCCCCCCTCCCATCCCCATATAGGCAGTGTGGCATTCCCCCTCCCATTCCCATAGGCAGTGTGGCATTCCCTCCTCCCATTCCCCATAGGCAGTGTGGCATTCCCCCATCCCATTCCCATAGGCAGTGTGGCATTCCCCCATCCCATTCCCATAGGCAGTGTGGCATTCCCCCATCCCATTCCCATAGGCAGTGTGGCATTCCCTCCTCCCATTCCCCATAGGCAGTGTGGCATTCCCCCGTCCCATTCCCATAGGCAGTGTGGCCTTCCCCCTCCCATTCCCATAGGCAGTGTGGCCTTCCCCCTCCCATTCCCATAGGCAGTGTGGCATTCCCCCTCCCATTCCCATAGGCAGTGTGGCATTCCCTCCTCCCATTCCCATAGGCAGTGTGGCATTCCCTCCTCCCATTTCCCATAGGCAGTGTGGCATTCCCTCCTCCCATTTCCCATAGGCAAAAGAACAAAAAAAGTAAACATTCCCTTTGCTCCCGCGGTGCTGGCCAGGCCGCCACATCCATGGGAGGCCAGAAGATGGAGGAGCGCCAGGCGGTGGGCAGGGCAACCAATCCCAGCCCCATGTCTCCGCCGTTCATACTATCCACACCATCCACGTTGTCTGTGTCGCCGCCCTTCTTCTCCTCGGTGCCTGCACACACAAGGCTTTGTACAGCAGGTGGGCGTGGACAATGATCAAGCATTGACCACACCCATCTGCTGCACAGAGCAGGGTGATTGCCCTGTGTACAGCCGCCACTTCTTCAAAGACAGCGCGAATGGCGGTGACATGGGGCAGGGATGGCAGGTGGCTCGTTTTCTGCTCCTTCATGTTCTGGCCTCCCATGACTGTGGCGGCCTGGCCGGAACAGCGGGGCAATGGAAATTTGAGTTTTTTATGGTAACCCTGAGGTACCCAAATGTCTGGCTACATAGTTTGAAGTGACATGGCCAGAGCAGCTCACATCCTCAGTAGGGAGTGTGTCCGGTCATTCTGTCTCCATTTATGCTTAGGTGTGAACTTCATCAGTTGGATGAGCCTTTGAGGCTTAGGCACTAACATGCATAAGCTGTGCATTTTAAATAAGGTTAGTTTGTCCCTGAACCAGCCCGGTGAGTTGAACTATTATATTTCTATCTACCGCGGGTGGAAATCACATAGAGTGTTGGTGGACATGATGGACCATGTGCTCTTCTTCTGCCTTTAACTCTCTGTGTTTCTGTGGTGCTAGAATAAACCGGGCCAACACCCATTTTTACATTAAAGGGTGTTAGTCCCTCTATCTGCTGATGGTCAGTGAGGTGTCCAGCCTTCTCATTCAATGAAAACGTAACTTTTAATCCAGAAATGTAAAATGCCATAATCCACATAAAGTGCAAGTGTCCTTGTGCAATCAAATCATATACATGTTCGGACCTTATGAATGTGTGCCCCACAACGGGGACCCTGTGACACGTTTCGTGCATACAGTTGCCCTTAATCATGCATAAGGCTTATGTATGATTAAGGGCAACTGTATGCACAAGGACAACTTGCACTTTATGTGGATTATGGCATTTGACATTTCTGGATTAAAAGTTACGTTTTAATTGAATGAGAAGCCTGGACACCTCACTGACCATTGTACTGTGGAACTGTGCCAGAGGATTTCCTCTCTGTGTCTCTAAAGGGGAGCTGGTTGTACTTTTCTTTTTACTTGTTAACCTCTATCTGCTGATAACAAGAAGGGGGGGGAGCACCTAACCGCACAGAACCCTTATAAAACTCACCTTCATTACAAGCCAACACCAGGAAAGGAGTCCTGCGAGTCGCGTCCTCTGTGCCGGCCACCGGCAGAACCTGCCCGCGTGACCACCCGGCAGCCAATTGCGGGACTCCTTTCCTGGTGCTGACTCGTAACGAAGGTGAGGTCCGGTTTAAGGGGGTCAGTAAAATCCCAGTTCGTCCCGGACTCGAGCAAATTGCTCCAACACATATACATAGAAGTCAAAGCCGGGACAAGCCTAAGCCGACCATGGAACGAGTAGACATTGAGCCTCTTTCATCTTGACTGGTGTTAGGCTCGCGGGGCTCGTTCCAGCTCTATTTGGAGTAAAATACGAGCGGCATTGAACTCGGTTCACGGCACTAGATCTTCACATTTGAAGTCTTCCGGATGCCCGTATATTATACACCTCACTGACCATTGTACTGTGGAACTGTGCCAGAGGATTTCCTCTCTGTGTCTCTAAAAGTGACAGGTGAGCTGGTTGAACTTTCCTTTTTACTTGTTAACCTCTATCTGCTGACAACAAGACGCTCAGGGGGAAATTAGAAGGCTGGACCCGCTCGCACCTAACCGCACAGAACCCTTTTAAAACCTTCATTACGAGCCAGCGCCAGGAATGGAGTCCTGCGAGTCGCGTCCTCTGTGCTGGCCACCGGCAGAGCCTGCCCACGTGACCACCCGGCAGCCAATTGCGGGACTCCTTTCCCGGTGCTGGCTCGTAATGAATGTGAATTTTATGAGGGTTCTGTGCAGTTAGGTGCGAGGGGCTCCTACGCTCTGGATGCCCTCCCAAGTTCTTTCTATCAGCAAAGAGAAGGACCAACGCCTGTTAAAGTAAAAACGGGTGTGGGTCCGTTTAAGGGGTCAGTAAAATCCCAGTTCGTCCCCAACTCCTTCGAATTGTCCCAACACATATAAAGAAGCCAAAGCCGGGACAAGCCTAAGCCGACCAGGGAACGAGTAGACATTGAGCCTCTTTCATCTTGACTGGTAAGCGCCTTCAGATTTCAGATGTCTTAGGCTCGCGGGGCTCGTTCCAGCTCTATTTGGAGTAAAATACGAGCGGCATTGGACTCGGTTCGGGGCACTAGATCTTCCCGGGCTGATTGATTCACATTTGAAGTCGTCCGGACGCCCGTATATTTTAGTCAACCCAGTGCTATTCCCCGAAAGACTTATAGTCCAGTCAAGTATTGGCGCTAATGTTACAGTGGCCATGGATCACGCAGACACATCACAATCAAATCAAGGCGAGTATATTATGTGCGGAGCTCAGCGTCACGTACGCGCGCGCGTGATTCATGGAACGGCGCCGGAGAATCTATGTCTCCGCCTTCCACTCCACTGCAGGCAGCTTTTATGATACACTTAAATGAAATGTATGGTTTATAGGAAGTGTAACTCGTGATAGAAATTTATAAGGTTTGTCGAAAACCCTCCATCCAACATAATATTTTGCCAAAGCCGGCAAATACAGGATTCCTTAAAGGAGCACCCCGGCTTCTGCTGTCACGGGATTTTTCTTTAATTTATTTTGTTTGTTGCCTCTTTTTCATTATTTCTTTCTTTTCTGCAATTTCCTTTTGTTTTTTGCTTTGATTTTCTTTTTTCCTTCTATTGTTTAATTTTTTTTTCATTTCTTCAATGCTTTCTCTTGCTTTCATTCATCAGTCCGATTCTATTTTGTTCCTTCTGTCCTTTGTTTCCTTTTTCTTTCTTTCTTTCTTTCTTTCTTTCTTTCTCTCTCTCTCTATCCTTCTCTCTCTCTCTTTCTTTCTATTCTTTCAGTCTCTCTTTTTCATTCTTTCTTTCTTTTCATTCTTTGTGATGCCGAGCTGTGCTACGGAGCTCGCCACTCAAACACCATCAGTTAACAGCGGAGCGGGCTGACCCACAAATTCAACAACATACCTGTTATGACAAGGAGACCCCAAAGGCCACCTAAATAGGATAAATACACAATGAAGTGAAATAGTGAAAAAAAAAAACAGAAATTCCAATAATGTATCTGAAAACAAAGTAACGTCAATAGAAATCAAAATAATCCTTATAAATCACAAAAAATAACAAAAAACTTTAAAACAGAACAAAACCCACCGTGCCCAGGGGTTTCATATGTTCTTTCTTTTCTGCAGTTTCCTTTTGTTTCTTTCCCTTTCTTTTTTTCCCTACTATTGTTTTATTTTTTAATTTTCATTCATCAGTCCTTCTATTCTAATTTGTTCCTTCTATCCTTTCTTTCTTTCTTTTCCTTCCTTTCTTACTCTTTCATTCTTTCTTTCTTTCAGTCTCTCTTTTTCATTCTTTCTTTCTTTTCCTTCCTTTCTTTCCTTCTGTTTTCTTTCCTTTTTTCTGTATTTCTTTCAGTCTCTCTTTTTCATTCTTTCTTTCTTTTCATTCTTTGTGATGCCCGAGCTGTGCTACAGAGCTCGCCGCTCCGAGCGGCCTGACCCACAAATTCAACAACATACCTGTTATGACAGGGAGACCCCCAAAGGGCAAGAAGGACACCCAAATAGGATATATACAGGATTGCGAAGTAGTAAGAGTGCCCCAAACAGCAAAAAAAACAAACAAAACATATACATTTATTAAACTAAAACCTAAAATGTATCTGAAAACAAAGTAACTTCATTGGAAATCAAAATGCTTATCCTTTAAAATCACAGAAAACTTTAAAGCAGAACAAAACCCACTTTGGCCTTCCCCAGGGGCACAGCAAATCAGGATGCCCCTCTCTGTCCGCGTGTTTGGGCTATGGGCCCCAGATAGGCTGGGGCAGGAGCGCCTCTGATGGGGATGTGGCCGCTCATGCTCACGATTGCCGAAGCTCTGCATGTACACAGAGCCATTCGCCAAGCTTTAAATATGCACAACAATTGGCTCTGATTGGACAAGAGCAAAGCTCTGCATGTAAACTGAGCTATTTCCTTCTTTCTTTCTTTCTTTCTTTCTTTCTTTCTTTCTTCAGTTCTACTTATTTTTGTTTCTTTACTTATATTTGTTTCTTTCCTTTCTATAATTATTATTTAGTTATTATTAATTAATTATTTTTGTTCTCTTTCTTACGTCTGTTCTTTCTTTTCTGCAATTTCCTTTTCTTTCTTTCCCTTTCTTTTTTTCCTTCTATTGTTTTTTTTTTTTCTTTCATTCCTTCAATGCTTTTATATGCTTCTGTTCTATTTTGTTCCTGCCCGCCAGAAAGTGCCCGACAGAAAGAGTTGATGTAATGTAATACAACATATGGAATGAGGGGACCACCACGCAACGCGTCGTGGGAGTGTTTTGCTGGACGGTTCTTATCATACGGTGATGTACTAAATACCTATTGTTTATTAGTTGATTAGTTCCTGGTATATCTTGAATATTCATGCTGCTTTCATAGATCACTGTTAATAGTTAGGTATTGCCCTTATTCATCAAGGGATAGCGCCAGGTAGTGTCTGACGAGCGCCAGGTAGCGGCAGCTAACGGCGACTACCGACTCAAGTACGCCCGGCGGCGGTCACAATGACGCATTTATCAAGCAAAATGAGGCTAGCGCCGGCGAGAGCGACTGCTAGCGCGGCATTCATCATGAAGCCGCCTGGACCTAACAGCGCCGCTGCAAATTCCCTCACAGCGCCAGGTATGAGCTGTCGCTCCCTGGCGATGTCCAATGCATTTCAATGGAGCAATCTATAATTATTCCTAATTAATTGGTATTTTTTTTTTTTTTTTTTTTAATGTCAAAAAATCGGAGACCACTTCTGCAATGTTAGGATTTATTTTTAAGTCAAAAAAAAAAATTAAAAAAAATATGTGCAGAATTGATCTAACAGGTCTGAGATTAATGTATTCATATTACAAAATGATTCTAAAAACATGTATAATGTTACATTCAATAAATATGGTTGTTTAGGGGTTAAAAACTAGTTAATACACATCGCCGCCAGCGCTCTGGGGTTTAAACAAGGAATGGACAGCGACAGCACATTCGGAGCGTGATTTGTTGATGAATATGAAGCTAGCCGTTCGCTCTGGCCATTCGTTGTCAGGCGCTCACATACAACGCTGGACCTGTGAAACAGCGACCCCCCAGCCCGTATTCAACATTACCGCACACCGACTGAGTCGCTGTCATCAAGCTAACGCCGGCCAAGCACAGCGAATACTGGCTGGCGCTGAAAAAATCACGCTACAGTCGCTCATCTGTCGCTACCTGGCGCTATTAATGAATCGGCCTCCCCGTATTACTTGTAGCACTTTGAGGCTTTGAATAGCCAAATAGCACTTGTCACTTTGTTTGCACTAGTCACTTTCTTATATTTTTATATTCAGCATATATACTCAATTTACACTGTATTCATTTTATTATTGAATTGCATGATTAATATCTGTGAAGGAACTTTATATCACCCTTGGAATAATATTAACCACCAGATATCCGTCCCACCCCAAATCTTTGGGGTTTTTATTCTTGTTTTTTAGATGTATGTTTTTATATGTATGTAGGACTTGTGTCTATTTAACAAATAAACTATCATAATTTACTTAGAATTGATGGTGTGCAGCATACTCTATTAGGGTAGAATTGGTCTCTGTGGTCTTCTGGTAACCCACAGATAAATTTACTTGGAGTATAAACAACCAGCCCATTGCCAGCACCCATTCTTTTTACTTAGAGCGGTGCAGGTTCATCTGTCTTTTGGTTATTCAACATATGGAATAAGCGATGTTGGATTTCATGTTTTATACTATGTAAAGAAATAGTTTTTATTGACTACATGAATAAATAGATTCAGAAATTATAACTTTCAGGTGTGGTTGCAGCACTGAGCCTAAAAAAATTTCCCGGGGTAACCTAGCCCGGGACAAAAGTGTATCTATTTTGTTCCTTCCATCTTTTCTGTCTTTCTCTCTTTCTTTCTTCCTATTTTTTCAGTCTCTCTTCATCATTCTTTCTTTCTTTTCATTCTTTGTGATGCCCGAGCTGTTCTATGGAGCTCGCCGCTCAAGTTACACAACAGCGGAGCGGTCTGACCCACAAATTCAACAACATGCCTTTTATGACAAAGAGACCCCAAAGGGCAAGAGGGTCACCCATGTAGCATATATACACAATGAGGTGAAATAGTAAGAGTGCCCCCAAACAGCAAAAAAAAAACATAAATTCCAAAAACATATGATATGATGTGATGATGGGGGCCCGTGTTGGGGGGCCTTGCTTTGATCAGGGTAATGCACACCCCTGCAAGGGCCCCTCATAAATGTAAAGCTGACCATGTATCCTCTTATAAGGGATGGAGGGTTTGGGGCGTCCAGGTAAATGAGAGAGCAGAAGAACTTGCCTGGATGACCTCCAACTTTGGACCCCAATTTTCCTTAACAACAAATTGTCTTCTACTATGGAGAATCTGAGCTGATGCAGCAATGTAACCAGACAGGGCCGGCGCCAGCACAGGGCAGACCTGGGCAATTGCCAGTGCCCCTGGCATCTTCAGGGGCCCAACCATGCTCACACTTGGCCATTTTACAGTGGACGTAAACCACCACCAATTACCAGGTGTTATGTGCAGAGCTGCTCATGGCCGGGCCTCAGCAACAGGGGATGATCAGCAACAATGGAAGAGGTGACATGGAATAGAGGGCAATATAAGGAAGCTCAGAAGGTGGTAAGAACAAGGTGCCAACTGACAGCAATGATGGAGTCTTTAGTGGCAGTGGAGCAAGCAATAAGAACTGGAGTGCAATTGTGGCTATAGGGAAGGCAATAAGGTCTGGAGGGAGATTGGTGGCTATAGGGAAGGTAATAAGGACTGGAGGGCGATTGGTGGCTATAGTGAAGGCAATAAGGACTGGAGGGTGATTGGTGACTATAGGGAAGGCAATAAGGACAGGATGGTGATTGGTCGCTATAGGGAAGGCAATATGGACTGGAGGGTGATTGGTGGCTATAGGGAAGGCAATAAGGACTGGAGGGCGATTGGTGGCTATAGGGAAGGCAATAAGGACAGGATGGTGATTGGTGGCTATAGGGAAGGCAATAAGGACTGGAAAATGATTGGTGGCTATAGGGAAGGCAATAAGGACTGGAGGGTGATTGGTGGCTATAGGGAAGGCAATAAGGACTGGAGGGCGATTGGTGACTATACAGAAAGCAATAAGGACTGGAGGATGATTGGTGGCTATAGGGAAGGTAATAAGGACTGGAGGGTGATTGGTGGCTATAGGGAAGGCAATAAGGACTGGAGGGTGATTGGTGACTATAGGGAAGGCAATAAGGACAGGATGGTGATTGGTGGCTATAGGGAAGGCAATAATGACTGGAGGGCGATTGGTGGCTATAGGGAAGGTAATAAGGACTGGAGGATGATTGGTGGCTATAGGGAAGGCAATAAGGACTGGAGGGTGGCTGGTGGCTATAGGGAAGGCAATAAGGACTGGAGGGTGGCTGGTGGCTATAGGGAAGGAAATAAGGACTGGAAGATGATTGGTGGCTATAGGGAAGGAAATAAGGACTGGAGGATGATTGGTGGCTATAGGGAAGGTAATAAGGACTGGAGTGCAATTGGTGGCTATAGGGAAGGCAATAAGGACTGGAGGGTGATTGGTGGCTATAGGGAAGACAATAATTACTGGAGGGCGATTGGTGGCTATAGGGAAGGTAATAAGGACTGGAGGGTGATTGGTGGCTATAGGGAAGGCAATAATTTCTGGAGGGCGATTGGTGGCTATAGGGAAGGCAATAATTACTGGAGGTTGATTGGTGGCTATAGGGAAGGCAATAAGGACTGGAGGGCTATTGGTGGCTATAGGGAAGGCAATAATTACTGGAGGGTGATTGGTGGCTATAGGAAAGGCAAAAAGGACTGGAGTGCGATTGGTGGCTATAGGGAAGGCAATAAGGACTGGAGGATGATTAGTGGCTATAGGGAAGGTAATAAGGTCTGGAGGATGATTGGTGGCTATAGGGAAGGCAATGAGGACTAGAGGGTGATTGGTGGCTATAGGGAAGGCAATAATGACTGGAAGGTGATTGGTGGCTATAAGGAAGGCAATAATGACTGAAAGGTGATTGGTGGCTATAAGGAAGGTTATAAGGACTGGAGGGTAATTGGTGGCTATAGGGAAGGCAATAATGACTGAAAGGTGATTGGTGGCTATAAGGAAGGAAATAAGGACTGGAGGATGATTGGTGGCTATAGGGAAGGTAATAAGGACTGGAGTGCAATTGGTGGCTATAGGGAAGGCAATAAGGACTGGAGGGTGATTGGTGGCTATAGGGAAGACAATAATTACTGGAGGGCGATTGGTGGCTATAGGGAAGGTAATAAGGACTGGAGGGTGATTGGTGGCTATAGGGAAGGCAATAATTTCTGGAGGGCGATTGGTGGCTATAGGGAAGGCAATAATTACTGGAGGTTGATTGGTGGCTATAGGGAAGGCAATAAGGACTGGAGGGCTATTGGTGGCTATAGGGAAGGCAATAATTACTGGAGGGTGATTGGTGGCTATAGGAAAGGCAAAAAGGACTGGAGTGCGATTGGTGGCTATAGGGAAGGCAATAAGGACTGGAGGATGATTAGTGGCTATAGGGAAGGTAATAAGGTCTGGAGGATGATTGGTGGCTATAGGGAAGGCAATGAGGACTAGAGGGTGATTGGTGGCTATAGGGAAGGCAATAATGACTGGAAGGTGATTGGTGGCTATAAGGAAGGCAATAATGACTGAAAGGTGATTGGTGGCTATAAGGAAGGTTATAAGGACTGGAGGGTAATTGGTGGCTATAGGGAAGGCAATAATGACTGAAAGGTGATTGGTGGCTATAAGGAAGGTTATAAGGACTGGAGGGTAATTGGTGGCTATAGGGAAGGCAATATGGACTGGAGGGTGATTGGTGACTATAGGGAAGGCAATAAGGACTGGAGGACGATTGGTGGCTATAGGGAAGGAAATAAGGACTGGAGGACGATTGGTGGCTATAGGAAAGGAAACAAGGACTGGAGGGCGATTAGTGGCTTTAAGGAAGGTAATAAGGACTGGAGGATGATTGGTGGCTATAGGGAAGGCAGTAAGGACTGGAGGACGATTGGTGGCTATAGGGAAGGCAATAAGGACTGGAGGGCTATTGGCGACTATAGGGAAGGCAATAAGGACTGGAGGGCAATTGGTGGCTATAGGGAAGGCAATAGGGACTGGAGGGCGATTGGTGGCTATAGGGAAGGCAATAAGGACTGGAGGAAGATTGGTGGCTATAGGGAAGGCAATAAGGACTGGAGGATGATTGCCGACTATAGGGAAGGCAATAAGGACTGGAGAGCAATTGGTGGCTATAGGGAAGGCAATAGGGACTGGAGGGCTATTGGTGACTATAGGGAAGGCAATAGGGACTGGAGGGCGATTGGTGGCTATAGGGAAGGCAATAAGGACTGGAGGAAGATTGGTGGCTATAGGGAAGGCAATAAGGACTGGAGGATGGTTGGTGGCTATAGGGGAGGCAATAAGGACTGGAGGGTGTTTGGTGGCTATAGGGAAGGCAATAGGGACTGGAGGGCTATTGGTGACTATAGGGAAGGCAATAGGGACTGGAGGGCGATTGGTGGCTATAGGGAAGGCAATAGGGACTGGAGGGCTATTGGTGACTATAGGGAAGGCAATAGGGACTGGAGGGCGATTGGTGGCTATAGGGAAGGCAATAAGGACTGGAGGAAGATTGGTGGCTATAGGGAAGGCAATAAGGACTGGAGGATGGTTGGTGGCTATAGGGGAGGCAATAAGGACTGGAGGGTGTTTGGTGGCTATAGGGAAGGCAATAAGTACTGGAGGGTGATTGGTGGCTATATGGAAGGCAAGAAGGACTGGAGGGTGATTGGTGGCTATAGGTAAGGTAATAAGGACTGGAGGATGATTGGTGGCTATAGGGAAGGTAATAAGGACTGGAGGACGATTGGTGGCTATAGGGAAGGTAATAAGGACTGGAGGATGATTGGTGGCTATAGGGAAGGCAGTAAGGACTGGAGGGTGATTGGTTGCTATAGGGAAGGCAATAAGGACTGGAGGAAGATTGGTGGCTATAGGGAAGGCAATATGGACTGGAGGATGATTGGCGACTATAGGGAAGGCAATAAGGACTGGAGGGCGATTGGTGGCTATAGGGAAGGCAATAAGGGCTGGAGGGCAATTGGTGGCTATAGGGAAGGCAATAGGGACTGGAGGATGATTGGTGGCTATAGGGAAGGTAATAAGGTCTGGAGGATGATTGGTGGCTATAGGGGAGGCAATAAGGACTGGAGGGTGTTTGGTGGCTATAGGGAAGGCAATAAGTACTGGAGGGTGATTGGTGGCTATATGGAAGGCAAGAAGGACTGGAGGGTGATTGGTGGCTATAGGTAAGGTAATAAGGACTGGAGGATGATTGGTGGCTATAGGGAAGGTAATAAGGACTGGAGGACGATTGGTGGCTATAGGGAAGGTAATAAGGACTGGAGGATGATTGGTGGCTATAGGGAAGGCAGTAAGGACTGGAGGGTGATTGGTTGCTATAGGGAAGGCAATAAGGACTGGAGGAAGATTGGTGGCTATAGGGAAGGCAATATGGACTGGAGGATGATTGGCGACTATAGGGAAGGCAATAAGGACTGGAGGATGATTGGTGGCTATAGGGAAGGTAATAAGGTCTGGAGGATGATTGGTGGCTATAGGGAAGGCAATGAGGACTAGAGGGTGATTGGTGGCTATAGGGAAGGCAATAATGACTGAAAGGTGATTGGTGGCTATAAGGAAGGTTATAAGGACTGGAGGGTGATTGGTCGCTATAGGGAAGGCAATAAGGACTGGAGGGTAATTGGTGGCTATAGGGAAGGCAATATGGACTGGAGGGTGATTGGTGACTATAGGGAAGGCAATAAGGACTGGAGGACGATTGGTGGCTATAGGGAAGGTAATAAGGACTGGAGTAAGATTGGTGGCTATAGGGAAGGTAATAAGGACTGGAGGACGATTGGTGGCTATAGGAAAGGAAACAAGGACTGGAGGGTGATTGGTGGCTATAGGGAAGGCAATAAGGACTGGAGGGTGATTGGTGGCTATAGGGAAGGAAATAAGGACTGGAGGACGATTGGTGGCTATAGGAAAGGAAACAAGGACTGGAGGGCGATTAGTGGCTATAAGGAAGGTAATAAGGACTGGAGGATAATTGGTGGCTATAGGGAAGGCAATAAGGACTGGAGGGCAATTGGTGGCTATAGGGAAGGCAATAGGGACTGGAGGGCGATTGGTGGCTATAGGGAAGGCAATAAGGACTGGAGGATGATTGGTGGCTATAGGGAAGGCAATAAGGACTGGAGGAAGATTGGTGGCTATAGGGAAGGCAATAAAGACTGGAGAGCAATTGGTGGCTATAGGGAAGGCAATAAGGACTGGAGGGCTATTGGTGACTATAGGGAAGGCAATAGGGACTGGAGGGCGATTGGTGGCTATAGGGAAGGCAATAGGGACTGGAGGGCTATTGGTGACTATAGGGAAGGCAATAGGGACTGGAGGGCGATTGGTGGCTATAGGGAAGGCAATAAGGACTGGAGGAAGATTGGTGGCTATAGGGAAGGCAATAAGGACTGGAGGATGGTTGGTGGCTATAGGGGAGGCAATAAGGACTGGAGGGTGTTTGGTGGCTATAGGGAAGGCAATAAGTACTGGAGGGTGATTGGTGGCTATATGGAAGGCAAGAAGGACTGGAGGGTGATTGGTGGCTATAGGGAAGGTAATAAGGACTGGAGGATGATTGGTGGCTATAGGGAAGGTAATAAGGACTGGAGGACGATTGGTGGCTATAGGGAAGGTAATAAGGACTGGAGGATGATTGGTGGCTATAGGGAAGGCAGTAAGGACTGGAGGACGATTGGTGGCTATAGGGAAGGTAATAAGGACTGGAGGATGATTGGTGGCTATAGGGAAGGCAATAAGGACTGGAGGGCTATTGGCGACTATAGGGAAGGCAATAAGGACTGGAGGGCAATTGGTGGCTATAGGGAAGGCAATAGGGACTGGAGGGCGATTGGTGGCTATAGGGAAGGCAATAAGGACTGGAGGAAGATTGGTGGCTATAGGGAAGGCAATATGGACTGGAGGATGATTGGCGACTATAGGGAAGGCAATAAGGACTGGAGGGCGATTGGTGGCTATAGGGAAGGCAATAAGGGCTGGAGGGCAATTGGTGGCTATAGGGAAGGCAATAGGGACTGGAGGGCTATTGGTGACTATAGGGAAGGCAATAGGGACTGGAGGGCGATTGGTGGCTATAGGGAAGGCAATAAGGACTGGAGGAAGATTGGTGGCTATGGGGAAGGCAATAAGGACTGGAGGATGATTGTTGGCTATAGGGAAGGCAATAAGGACTGGAGGGTGTTTGGTGGCTATAGGGAAGGCAATAAGGACTGGAGGGTGTTTGGTGGCTATAGGGAAGGCAATAAGGACTGGAGGATGATTGGTGGCTATAGGGAAGGCAATAAGGACTGGAGGGTGTTTGGTGGCTATAGGGAAGGCAATAAGTACTGGAGGGTGATTGGTGGCTATAGGAAAGGCAACAAGGACTGGAGGGCGATTGGTGGCTATAGGGAAGGTAATACGGACTGGAGGATGATTGGTGGCTATAGGGAAGGTAATAAGGACTGGAGGGTGATTGGTGGCTATAGGGAAGGCAATATGGACTGGAGGGTGATTGGTGGCTATAGGAAAGGCAACAAGGACTGGAGGGCGATTGGTGGCTATAGGGAAGGTAATAAGGACTGGAGGATGATTGGTGGCTATAGGGAAGGTAATAAGGACTGGAGGGTGATTGGTGGCTATAGGGAAGGCAATAAGGATTGGAAGATGATTGGTGGCTATAGGGAAGGTAATAAGGACTGGAGGATGATTGGTGGCTATAGGGAAGGTGATAAGACTGGAGGATGATTGGTGGCTATAGGGAAGGCAATAAGTTCTGGATGGCGATTGGTGACTATGGGGAAGACAATAAGGACTGGAGGATGATTGGTGGCTATAGGGAAAGCAATAAGGTCTGGATGACGATTGGTGGCTATAGGGAAGGCAATAAGGGCTGGAGGGTGATTGGTGGCTATAAGGAAGGCAATAAGGACGGGAGGGCAATTGGTGGCTATAGGGAAGGCAATAAGGACTGGAGGGTGATTGGTGGCTATAGGGAAGGCAATAAGGACTGGAGGGCGATTGGTGGCTATAGGGAAGACAATAATTACTGGAGGGCAATTGGTGGCTATAGGGAAGGTAATAAGGACTGGAGGGCGATTGGGGGCTATATGGAAGGTATTAAGGACTGAAGGGCGATTGGTGGCTATAGGGAAGGCAATGAGGACTGGAGTGCGATTGGTTGCCATGGGGAAGGCAATAAGGTCTGGAGGGCGATTGGTGACTATAGTGAAGGCAATAAGGTCTGGATGGCGATTGGTGGCTATAAGGAAGGCAATAAGGACTGGAGGGTGATAGGTGGCTATAGGGAAGGCAATAAGGACTGGATGATGTTTGGTGGCTATAGGGAAGGCAATAAGGACTGGAGGGTGGCTGGTGGCTATAAGGAAGGCAATAAGGACTGGAGGGTGATAGGTGGCTATAGGGAAGGTAATAAGGACTGGAGGGGGATTGGTGACTATAGGGAAGGCAATAAGGACTGGAGGGTGATTGGTGGCTATAGGGAAGGCAATAAAGGACTGGAGGACGATCAGCAGCAGGAGACCCATTTGAGGAACTCCACTAAGACTTTCTTGCCCAAGGGCCCCTACAAACCTAGAGCCGTCTCTGTAACCAGGTGACTGGTGACCTGAACAATAGGAGGAAACAATGGCGGTGGGATATTGGATGGTAGCAGTGGAGACCTTTCATCCACCCAGAGGCGGCCGGAGACTTCCCAGGAATAAAGTCATTCATCTTGAGAATGAAACAAATGTGTTGGTGTTTTATAAGTAGATGTGAAACACTCGGACTAAACGGCCAATTATTTATTTCCTGCTTTCACATCTCAGCTTTCTATTTTCCTCTTCGGCGACGTGTCACTTTTTTTTATTTTTCTTCTCAGAAACACATTAGCATACATCACTTTGTCTCGCCATTCAAACAAACCGCTCCTAATGGCAACTTGAACGCTGTCTGCATACATGTCTATATTTATACACCAGGAGGGCTTAAAGGGGACCAAAACTTACCTAATCCTTTCAGGATTGAGCATTCAGATTTAGGTCAAAGGTGCAACAGGGTCTAGGGAAGTCTTGTGTCCCCAGGGCTCAGAAGATGACAACGTGGTCAGACGTGGCAGAGGTCACCAACAGGGATCAGCAAGATGTGGTCAGATGTGGCCGCTATGGCACCACTATACCACCAAGGCCTGATTAAGCAGTGTGGTAATGTGTATGGCAAAGTGATAAATGGTGTGTATTTTTCCCCTGCTATGCTGTATCAGGCACGATCCATGCCGGGTTTTCAAGACCCAGTTCACATTCCCCAGTCCTCTACAGGTTTGTTCCCTGATCTCAGGCCTTGCACAGGTGATGAGGCTGATTGCAGGGAAAGCTGAAATAAAAGGAGCCGCTGAGCCTGTCAGTTTGCTGGTGACCAGCCTGGAGGAAGGAGCCCAGGCTGTACTGCTCAGTGGTGAATGAGAGACTGGATTTGAGCCGAAGGACTTGGCTTCTGCGATCCCAAAACTGGGACTTGTGTGGATGAGCAGCGTGGGCTTGTATGCCCTGTAAAGCGGACCTGATACCCCGGTCTCCCAGCTTGCTGGAGTATCAAACCCTGGACTTTCACTGAGTTGGTGAAGTAACCACTTGATTTCTTGCATTGCATGCTGCAACCTCTGAAGTAAGAGACATTTCTTTTTCTGCTGAACATTTTGGCTTTCAATAAAACTGGTCTTTAATTTTGAAGAACTGTTGTCCGTGTCACTGCTGTTCGCCCCAATCGCTCACAGCAGTTATAGGTGCGTTAGACGGGATCAAACCCCACTTTGAAATCAGTTGTGCTCACCACTGTACCATCAACGCTTAATCAAGTAGTGAAATGTGCGGGACAGGAATTGAACCCAGGTCAACTGCCTAGAAGGCAGTTCCCACTGGAACCCACCACTAGTGATGAGCGCACCCAGGCTGCAATGTTCAGCCAGAAGTCTGTGTTCGGTGTTCATCTGTGCAGACCATCAACCAGCTTTTAGCCCAAAGCAGCTTGTGAGGGGTGTCCATTGAACTGTGAGGTTGAGGCTACAATAAGTTGACTTGCCCAATGAGGGAGGACACTGGCAGCAGCTGATCGCTGGCTCAGGTATGTGTACAGCCTGTACACTCTGCATTAAGTTGCCACACTTGCCACCACCACAATTTTTTTTAACAGTCCCAGTCCGATTCTGCCTCTGGGGGGCCCTATTCACCCCCTCACCCACCCGCCGGTCACCCCACATATGTAATTTTGGGCCATTTTCAGGTTACAAAGTTCAGGTCCCCAATGATTTCAGTGGGGTTCAGGTTCGTGTCAAGTTCAGGTACCCAAACCAAACCACACTATTTCACCAACGCCTGATTAGGAAGTGATATGAGCACTGGCTGGGAATCAAACATGGGCCCACTTGGAGGTCAGCTATGCTTACCACTATAGCGCCAACACCTGATTAGGAAGTGATATGAGCATTGGCTGGGGAGCAAACATTGGTCAACTTCTTGGAAGTTAGCTATGCTCAACACTATTCCACCAACGTCTGATTAGGACATGATATGAGCATTGGCTGGGAATCAAACATGGGTTGACTTCTTGGTAAGTAGCTATGGTCATCACTATTCCACCAACACCTGGTTACGCTGTGACATGTGTATTGGCTGGGTCAACTTCTTGGAAGGTGGCTATGCTCACCACTATTCCACCAACGCCTGATTAGGAAGTGATGTGCATTGGCTGGGAATTGAACATGGGTCAACTTCTTGGAAGGTGGCTATGCTCACCACTATTCCACCAACGCCTGATTAGGAAGTGACGTGCATTGGCTGGGAATTGAACACTGGTTAACTTCATGGAAGGTAGCTATGCTCACCACTATTCCACCAACGCCTGATTAGGAAGTGACATGTATATTGGCTGGGAATTGAACACTGGTTAACTTCATGGAAGGTAGCTATGCTCACCACTATTCCACCCACGCCTGATTAGGACGTGAGCATTGGCTGGGAATCAAATCCGGGTCAACTAATTGGCAGGCAATGTTTGGCTCCAAGGTCACACAACAGACTTTTCATCAATGGCTCATCATTACTATCTACCTCCCTCCTACACCCCTCTCCACCAGGGGGCATCATGTTGCTCTCCTGAAGACTATTCTTCGTTCAGAGAGCCGGAAATTGATTATACCCAGTTCCAAAGATTTTTAGAGCAGGGGACTGTCTGAGTAACTTTAAACAAGTCCATCTTGTGAGTACAAGATGGACTTGTTTAAAGTTACTCAAGCAGACATGCTATAATACACAACGAAACGTAACGCGACACGACACCTGCACTCTGATGGGGAGCATCGCATCCAACATGGAAATGAAAAGTCACCAGCTACACAGAATAAAAGCAGGTAGAGCGCCGCTGTCTCCTGGAACGTAAAGCTTTTAGGGATGGGAAGAGAGGAGAGAGCATCATCCAAGGTTCATGTAAAGTACTTCTCATTCACGCTGTTTCATTATTTGTACATGACATTTAGGTTAGGATAGTGATTAGTTACAACAGGGAATGCAATCTCTTAAACTCCTAAAGAGGAACATCGGGGAGGGTAAAACCTCTGCATTAAGTTAAAGCGGACCAACAGTCAAAAATTAATTAAATCTGGTTTTACCTTTGGGCAATTGTTACCACTTCGGGGCATCCATCTTCTGGGTCCCTCGGATTCCGGCCGACGTCCCGACGGGCGGCGCCATCTTGCATCCCATCAGGCACTGTGCACAGCCCCGTGATCTTTACAAAATTGGATTCAACTGATTCAACACATTTTTCCAAGAAATTCAGTTTGATCCAAACAGAAACAAAACATGTTCAAATCGATATATTAGATAGCGTTGGGGGAACCCGAACCACAAAGTTCGGGTTTGTACCGAACTTTGCGAGTTTGGGTTTCCAAAGCCGAACACGGACTTCAGTCAGAAGTCCATGTTCAAGTTTGGTGTTCGTCCCGAACCCTGATGGGGTGGCTGGGCCTCTGATGACCTGGGGTTGCCCAGGGGGTTGGGCTGCCTGTTATTTTTGGGTTCCAAAGTTCAGGTCCACATTGATTTCAATGAAGACCGGGGGACCAGTACAGTGCATTGAGCACTATACGCTGATCAGGGTGCAGGGAGTGCCACTGCCCACCACTGCCCCCACCCTTGTTCCCCTACACTTTCCGGTTTCAGAGAACAGCGTCCCCGGTGCCTTGCATGCCATCCCGCCCCTCCCATCAGTCTTGCATCCCATCAGTGCAAACAAGTTGTGTGTAACCAGCTCACCCCTATGATGATGCACTCCGGCACGGACTTGAAAGAGGCTCCTGAAGACTCTCCAGTTGAAAAGCAGACAATGGTAAATCCAGCCAAAGTTAAAATATAACCTTTACTTGTAAATTTAAAACGTTCAGAAAAGCTCCATACATGTGCTGTCAGCAACCCCCTCAGCACCCGCCATCACACGTGACGCGTTTCAGGCTTCAAATGAGCCCTTACTCATACCCCATCAGGCACTGCGCACAGCCCTATGAGCTTGCGGTTGCACAGTGCCCATGAATGGGATGCAATGGAGACGCCCGAAATCCAGCGAGACTTTGCAGAGCTACGAGATCACCATAGGACATTGAGGAGCACGGCTAAGGTGCTTGCCAGTTAGCGATGGCTAAGCGGGCGGGGGTGTGAGGATCGGGCCCTGAAGCAGCCGGATGTGGCCGCAGCAGGCAGCGGCGACATCCAAAAGGTAAGTAGGGGTCAATGAGAGGGGGAATCGGCCCCTTATTATTTTAGGTCGGATGTTCCTCTTTAAAAGATGGGAAGCGTAATACACCAAAAACCAACGATCATAAAAATGGTCCCATATCAAATAGCAAGAGGAGCAATAGAGGACTTAAAGGGAAAACCCATCCAGGTTTTTTGTTTTTAGTCGGAGAATGGTGCTTAATCATGACATCGGTGGTGGTGTAATCATCACAGATACAGGTTCACAATGGCGACAGGGCCCAGGAAGGGAGCCTGCTGCAACCACAATCATTATGCCCACCACCATAATATCAAGCAGACACGGCTAGACAAGGTGGGACAAAAGAGAGGAAGAGATGCAGCTTATTATCTCAAGCAGAGATGAGAAAACGTTTCCAAAATTGGATTCAACTCATTCAACACATTTTTCCAAGAAATTCAGTTTGATCCAAACAGAAAGAAAACATGTTCAAATCAATACATTAGATAGCGTTGGGGGAACCCGAACCACAAAGTTCGGGTCCATACCAGACTTCACGGGTTCCCCGCTGTCAGAGACAGTGTGCAACATTCCCCCATTACAGGCAGGGTGCCGAATCCCTTCCCCTTAGGGGCAGTGTGAGTAATCCCCCCCATTACAGGCAGTGTGTGGAATTCCTCTCCTTAGAGGCAGTGTGAGTAATCCCCCCATTACAGGCAGTGTGCAGAAACCCCCTATTACAGGCAGAGTGTGGAATCCCCCCATTACAGGCAGTGTGCGGCTTCCCCAGCATTATAGGCAGTGTGCAGCACCTCCCCATTACAGGCAGTGCACGGCATCCCCCCATTAAAATCAGTGTGCCGAATCCTACCCATTACAGGCAGTGTGTGTTATCCCCCATTACAGCCAGTATACAGCATCCCCCATTACAGGCGGTGTGTGCCATCCCCCATTGCAGGCAATGTGTGGCATCCCCCCAGTACAGGCAGTTTATGGAATCCCCTCCCCTTACAGGCAGAGTGCTGAATCCCCTCTCCTTACCGAGTCAGCTTGTACAGAAAAGTTATCTGTGGCAGGAAGTGATGAAGCCGCTGAGACAACAGTCCCTCATTAGTCCCCGCTGCTCTTACACACACGGAAGAACATTGGTTGCAAAACTCACTCAGAGGTTTCCAGATTTATTTACCATAGTTTTTCAGTTTTTGCTTTTTTATATACAATATTTTTTGCACCATAATAGGCGCCTGATCATAAGATGCACCCGGGGTTTAGAGGAGGAAAGTAAGAAAAAATACTCTGAACCAAATGGTGTGCTAAATACCCCCATCCTACTCGCCCTGTATTAGGCAGTCTGCAAATGCCCCGATTACAGGCAGTGTGCAGAATCCCCCTATTACAGGCAGTGTGCGGAATCCCATCCCCTTACAGACTGTGTGCATCGTTTTCCACTTACAGGCAGTGTGTGGAAATCCCCCCATTGCAGGCAGTGTGCGGAATGCTCTTCCCTTGCAGGAAGTGTGCAGAATCCCCCCCCCCCCCCCCCTTACGGGCAGGGAGTGGAATCTCTTCCCTTACAATCAGTTTGCAGCATCCCCCCATTACAGGCAGTGTGCAAAATCAAGCCATTACAAAAATAATTATTATTATAGTTACTTTAAAGTGGCCATTGCTGGGGATTCCAGGGATTAGATATTCTTTGTTCTCATGAACTTTTCTTCTTTTTTTTTTTTTAAAGTCCTTAAAAAAAGGAAGCGCTGCGATTATCATCCACGATGCCCCTGCTGCAGGGCTATTCCTCTGCGGAATGCGGCAGGCGAGCGCGGGAGATGCGGCGAGCATCCCGAGCGCCTCTGTGGAAGTTAAATATTCCTCTCAAAGGTCACTGGTAACATTAAAAGACAATAAAACCCTGCGAGTGTGGAGTTTACCGTTTGTATTCATTATGCTCCGCTATTAATGGCGCGCAATCACCATATGGAATATTGCCGGAGCGCCGCCATTAACTCGCACCTGATTAAAAAATAAAAAGGATGCAGAATAACAATAAGGTTTGTTTCGTCTCACCGTAAAACACAGAAAGGTTACATATACCATTTAAAAAAATTGCAGAATGAGGCGGCGAAACGCGCTCAGGCCGTGCAATTTTTTTTAAACGATTACATTGCACTCGTTCTCTCTATGAGACTCCAGGGCAGGCACACTCCCTACCCCCGGGGCATCCAGATTCGGGTTGCCCTAATGTGTAAAACCCCTCCAGGCGACCCAGTGAACTCACCATCTGCCGATCCAACGGCGCATGTGCGAGCAGCACCGCTCCCTGCTATACCAGGTATTTGTGAATAGCTGATGCGGGCATGCTCCATGTTAGAGGGCACCAGGGAAGCGATCGCCGGCGATCGCCGGCGCACTTATTCCATTAGACTCGGGTGCTTAGACGAGCCTAGACGAGTTTCCACCTGCGCAGTCGAGCGCGCACTGATTAGACAGGAGACTGCGCATGAGCCGTAGGAACGGGGAAAGGTTAGTTGTAGTGGGTGGGTTTTACCCAGCGTGGTGCCCCAAGGGCCAGGAACAAAACCCAGAATAGCTAAAATCCTGGGATTTTATTCACTTTAACCCAAAACGATCCCCTGAGAAAGCTGAAGAAGCCTATGTCGGTTAGGCGAAACTAGTCCAAGTCCGCCCAACGTTTTTTTATGGACAGAACTAAATGATGAGGATTTATGTGCCATCATTATGAAAATACAAGATAAGCCATTTATTTCTTCATTATATTGCACTGTTCATGTTAGTCACTTCTGTTGTGGTTGTACATATTTGCAGATACGCTTGTCGGAGGGGAGATGCATAATCTGTAAAGTTTCTTATTTTTAAAAGTGTATATGAATAAATTTTGTATATTTTTATAACAAGTCGTTTTTGTAAAGCATTGATTATGTCTTTGTGAGGCGTGGTCTGGTTAACAGGAGCTTTAGTGCTTGTCCTTTTAAGGTGCCAACAAACCCTTTCCTTCTTGCTCCCCTGAGAAAGCCCTATTCTGGGTGAAATGTGGGGGAAAATTACACATTTTTTTCTCTTTTCATTAGCAATGGTTACTTCTAACGTTTACAATATCACTTTGGTTTTCTGCTTTGCACATCTGTATCTGTCTTTAGCAACCTGTAACTAAACATTTTTGCCTGAGGAAGCTCTAATCTGGCCGAAACACAGTTAGGAATTACCTAATTTTTACTTTTCCAAGGGTAGGTGTCCCTCAATCCCTTATCTGTCTTCAGCAACCTGTAACTTGATTTTTTTATTCCTGAGGAAGCACTATTCTTGGTGAAATGTGTATTCATTTTCTTTTCCAGGTGACCTAGCTATTTATGGTAGAGGCAGTTACGGCTAACGTTTACGACACCACCCTGTCCCTTAAAGTGGGATTTTTTTACTGCCCCAGGTTTCCTTCTTTGGCCAATTTGGGATGCCCCTTTGTGTGAAACCTCCCATACTGGCCGGTAAATCTCACCTCTTCCCAGTCCTGCTGCGCATGCATGAGCTCTCATCCAATCAGAGCTGTTTGCAGTGCATATTAAAGAGGAACAACATACCCAATTTTGACCTTTTAGGTTGTTGTTCCTCTATGTGGCGGCATCACGAATTGCGATGCCCCACTGTGTGTATCCCTCGCAGGTCGCCCCCACACACCCACCTTCCTGATGCTCCTATGATGCAGACTCAAGACGCAGACGCAGAACAAGCCCGCTGATTGGCTGAGCGGCCTGCCTTCATAGTGCATATTGGGTAAATGCACACACCCTAATTGGTAACAAGCAGTTCCCAATGTGTTTCGCCCCCTTTTCTGAGGGCTTCATCAGGGGAAAAACACTGGTGCCCCTGCTGCGTTGGAGACTTGCTCCTCCTCCTCCTTGGCCTTGTGCCACTGAGCCCTCAAAGTCAGCTGGGAACTCCACCAGCAGTGCATCCACCAGCAATATTTTTTTTATCTTGCTCTAGTGCTGGAAACAGGGAGATGATGTTGTCCCTGTAGCAGGGATCCAGCAGGGTGGCCACCCAGTAATCACTGGGGGCAACTCTGTGGGCCAGGGCCGGCTCCAGGTTTACGTGGGCCCTTGTGCGGCATGGTCTCAGTGGGCCCCTTTGTGATGAAGAGTCGCATCACGTCCCAAATCTGGATGCCCCCTAAGAATCATGCTATTTGGACCAAAGCTCTAGTTTTGGTCTACTTTGAAGCGCACCAAACCTCTTTAAATCTGACATTGGAGTCTAAATGAATCTAGATCCTCCTGATTTTGGATGCCCCTGTGTGTGACCCCCTCCCCCCCATTTGTACTTTCCTGGAACAAGTAAATGCACTGTGTCACCAGTTTGAGTTAATGGCCAAATAGGGGGGTTCTTTCACAAACAGGGGCATCCCAAATTGAGATGTCATTGTAAAGCGGACCAAAACTCAGGGGTGGAATTGCTTGCATAGTGGGTATGCCAGCGATCCCAGGGGGTATCACACAGTAGGGTATCACAGATTGGGATGCTCCAGGGATAGAAGGCACCGCCCCCTAGGTAAGGTGCCACATGACTGGCCTGAGCTCCTATCGGGAGCTGGACCAGTTTGACCAATGGGGGCTGGGGGGGGACGAGGGGGAGGCACTATATAAGGCTAGGGGTTCCTCCCCCTCTCCCTCTTTGACCCCTCTTCCTCCCGGCGCTGGACAAGAGCAGTCTACCAGACGCTCGTCCAGCGCCAGAATCCGCTCACCGGGCGGGCCATGGCGTCCAGGGGGTATGGGGTAAGTATCCTACCACGACCCCCTCCCCCCCCCCGCCTCCACCTCCACCTCCTACTTTCATCCACTTACCTCCCATCCGGGGGCCACAGGTGTGGTGCTCCTGCCTGTGTGCGCCCTCCCGCTGCGTGTGCTCTCTCCCTCCTCCGATCCTTCGGGCCTCTCTTGGGCCGGCCTCCAGCCGAGGCCTCGGCGCGTCTGCTGGCGGGGTGGTGGCTCTGGTCCCGCTGTCTGCGGGGGCGGGCCCGTCCGGGGCCGCGGGCATGCAGGGTACTGTCGGCGGACGCGGCGCCCGCCGAGTGCAGAGACTGCGCTTCTTCCCACCTCCCTCCCTCTGCTTCATGGTGTGCAGCCGCCCGCCGCGTGTGGGGGATGCGCTGCTTTCCCTGCCTCCCTCCTCCCGATTCGGCGGGCCTCGCTGGGGGCCACCTCTGAGTGAGGCCTGGGCTCCTCTTCCGCCGGGGTGGGGGATCAAATCCCACTGCATGGCTCCGCCCCCCCACCTACCTGGGTGTGGGGGGGTCTGCGCACCAACTCCACCTGCCACCTCACTTCTATCCTCCGGGGGGCTCCTCCTGCCCTGTCACCTGGCATTCGGACCCACTGGGGGGGGGGTCAGAGCCCCACCGGCTGCCAGGCGGTGGGGGGGATCCAGGCTAGGGGGGCTCAACGCACCTAGCCCTGGAGTGAGGGCCCAGGTGCGCCTTACTGGCGCCCCCCCTTCCTTGTTGGGGTGGGGGTCCCCCAGCTTCCGGCTCACTCCCACACACAGAGGCCGGGCAGCACAGGTCTACCCCATTACTGCTCCCCCCCTGTTTGCACGGGCAGCAAGCGGCCGACAAGGGGCCTCATGGAGTTCGGGACGGCGGCCTATTCGGCCAGGGCAAGGAGCAGCAAGCAAAAAGGTGGCGGTACCAGGCACAGCGGTATCAGGACATCGCTCCAGCGGATAGGATCACGATCATCCAGGCGGCGGGCTGATACACCCCCGCACCTTCAAGGTACGCCCAGCATGTCGCCGTTACTGTCGTTTGTCATTCTGTATAGGAATCGTGTCAAAAGGGGGGTTGGAAGCAGGCTGGAGGTGGGGTGACTGGTGTTGAAAAGAGGGGGGTTCCGGCATGAAGGAAATGGCGTGCTGCGCTTAGTGGGGTGAGCGGTTACAGTCAGAGGAGTGGGAAGGGGTTTGAAATCGGTGTGACTTTCCTGACAACTGTCACAGGGGGAGGACCACCTCCCTTTGCGGTGGGGGATACCCCCCCTTCTAAAAGGGATGCGGTAGGATCGAGGTTGGGTGACTCAGCGGTTGACGCGGGATTCTGGGGGGATGGCTACGGTAGGGGGGGACTAACTTTGGGGGCAGCCTGGAGAGCGGGTTGGAGCAGGTCGTTAGGGTGTGCACTCAAGCGGGAGAACCAAGTATGCCTGCGGGTATGGGCAGGAGGAGGCTTAGAGGGGCGTGGCCGTCGCCAGGTGGGTTACAGGTCTGGGTCAGTTTGGATGTTTAGTTGGGGGGAGGTTGGGAGATTGGCCACTGGTCAACCAGTTCTGGGCATCTGGAAGAGGGTTCTGGGGACTGACTGAGTGGAGAAGGACATGGTTAGTCAGGTCCAGGGAATAGAGTTACGGGAAAGGGAGCTGCGTTCCTCAGTTGGAATCAGAGGCTCTTGGTCCTAATGGGCTGTGATCTAAAGTTGGGGAAGAATACCGAGCCAGGGAGGCGAATGGCGCTGGGGTTGGCTGTGGGGTACAGCCTAGGGGCAGGTTTGTTGATTTGTTGGCCTGGAATGGTCAGGGGAACCGGAGTGTGGGGGTTAAGGGGCTGCTCGGGAGTGTCTTGGGGGAATAGGCTGGAAGCAGTCAGAGCGCATAGTTGGAGAAGTGGTTTTCGCTCACTATACGATGAGGTTGTGCGTTGGGGAGCATCGGGGGTTAGTACCCTCAAATCGACTTGGGGAACAGCACTGTGGGGGTGGCATGCGGCAGCAAAGAGGGGTGCGAGCTTTTGACTGTACTGATGGCGGGAAGGGTTAAAAGAGACTGTGGGTGTGGCTCATGGGGAATAAGATTCATGCTCGCAGTTGGTAGGATTCAGAATGCCGGGTAGTGGTCAGTGTATTTGGCGGGGCCACGGAGTAAGCAGATGGATGAGGAGCTTGGCGTGGGGAGCAGCGCGGGATATTCATCAGTGGAGGGCGAGGGCTACTGCGGAAGGGCCAAGATCCCTTATGTGGATAGGATGTAGCGGAGGATCAGGAATTTGGGGGTATCGGATACTCATGGTTCATTTGGTGGATCAGGGGGACACAGAAAAGGGGCCAGAGGACACCCCCCCTTTTTTAATGATGAATCAATGGTTTAGGGGACGCTCAGTGGTGATGGGGGGGGCGCGCGGAGAAAGGGGCTGGGAAGCCTTGACATGATCGACCTGTTGGGTTTGGCGGATTACGGGGGTAATTATATTGGCGGAGGACGTGGCCTGCTGGGAAGGGGGTGAGAACCCGGTTTATATGAGATATTTGGTGGGGGGGGGGTTTGTGGACACTTATATTGGGAATTATGGGGCCTGAGGGGCTGAGCCCGAGAGGTTTAACATGGGCGGCTTGGTGTGTTCGGCAGATTCTGGGAGACTCATACTGGTGGATGGGATGTCCCAGAGGGGAGGGGCGAGAGCCTATAATGTGATGAAGCGGCTTAGTTTTAGACCTTCAGATTTGGGGGACTGTGGGGCCCACGGGGTAGGGGCCGGGGGTGTTCAATTAGATAGACTAGGGAAGTTGGAGGATTTTTGAGGCCCATGTTGGTGAATTACGGGACACATGGAAAGGGGGGAGGGCGAGCATAATCGGCTTGGCATGTTCAGTGAATTATCGGACACTCATATGGGTGGAGAATGCGGCCCACTTTGGGGGGGGGGGCTGAGAACCCGTAATATGATGTCATCGACGTAGTTTGTGGACTCTCGTATTGTTGGATTAGGGGCACCCCATTGGTTAGGTTCCGGGAGCGCTTCTCATAATAGACTTGCGTTCCCGGCGGTGTGGCAGATACTCATATTGTAGGATTTTGGTGCCCACGAGGAAAGGAGCCCATGAGGAGCTAACATGATCAGCGTGGGGCTTGGCGAATTATCGGACTCTCATGTGGGAGGAGTATGGACCCTCTGGGAAGGAGGCTCGAGGGGCTTTGACATGACCACCGTGGGGCTTGGCGATTTACCGGTTACTCATACGGTTGGGTTACGGGACCCACTGGGAAAGGGATTCGAGAGGCTTTAACATGAGCGGCGTGGGGCGCCGAGTTATCGGATACTCATATTGGAGGATTAAGGGACCCCCTGGGAAGGGCCCGGGAGGTTTGAAACATGAGGGCCGCGGGGGGGGGGGGCTCAGTGAATTATTGGATACTCATTGGTTGGGGTGCGGGACCTGCTGGAAAGGGGCCCGAGAGGTTTTAACATGTTCGCTGTGGGGGGGCTTGGTGAATTACCGGATACTCATATGGTTGGATTGCGGGACCCCCTGGGGAGGGGCCTGAGAGGTTTGTTTTAATAAGATCGCCGTGGGGTCTCGGCGAATTATCAGATACTCATTTGGCTGGATTGCGGGACCCACTGGGAAGGGGCCTGAGAGGTTTTAACGTGATCGCCGTGGGGGCTCGGCGATTTACCGGATACTCTTATGGTTGGATTGCGGGACCCATTGGGAAGGGGCCCAAGAGGTCGTTATCATGATCGCCGTGGGGGCTTGGCGTATTACCGGATATTCATATGGTTGGATTACGGGACCCACTGGGAAGGGGCCTGAGAGGTTGTAACATGATCGCCATGGGGGCTCGGCGAATTAATGGTACTCTTATGGTTGGATGGGGGGCACACTGAGAAGGTGCCCGAGAAGTTTTTAACATGATCGCCGTGGGGGCTCGGCGTATTACCGGATACTCATATGGTTGAATTGAGGGACCCTCTGGGGGGGGGGGGGGGCTTGAGAGGTTTAACATGATCACCGTGGGGGCTTGGCGTATTGGCAAATAATACTCATTTGGTGGGTTTGCGGGGCACACTGGGAAGGGACCCAAGATGCTTCAACATGATTGCCGTGGGGGCTCGGCAAATTACCGGCTACTCATATGGTGGATTACGGGGCCCACTGGGAGGGGGGGCCCGGAAGGCTTTACATGATCACCGGGGGTTCGACAAGTTATTGGATCCTTATATTGGTGGAGGACATGGCCCACTGGGGAGGGGCGGAGGCCCGAAAATATGTTTGAATCGGCGTAGGGGGCTGGGAGCGCTTAACATGATGGAATCGGCGAGGTCGGTGGATTGTGGGATGCTCATGATGGAAGTTCCCACTGGGAATGGAGTGGGCTGTGAGGCCATAACATGATCGACTTTGGCGTGTTCGGCGGTTTCTCTGACGCTCATCTTGGTGAGGATGGGCCGATTGGGAAGGGGTAATATCCCCCTTTAATATGATCACCGGGTCGGCGGGTTAGCAGATACGATATGGGTGAATTATGGGACCAATGAATGGGGTCTGTCCTGGTGGCTCTACGTATTGTGGGCATATATGGCACATAGGAGAAGGAGGCTTGAGGTACTTAGGAGCATGGAAGCAGTGGGTATTTGATAATCGCAGGCGTATTACACTTCCCCCTCAATCGGTGGAAGCGGAAAATTATTGGACTGTCTTCTGGTAGAATACATGGGTACAGGCTGGAAGGGTATGGACTCGGCAGCCTTTGGTCGACGAGGCAGGCTGGTCGGTGAGCTATATGGATGGAGCGGGCTTGGTGGTTGGTGATCAGTGAGGAGGCATGTCATTAACCTGTTAGGTCCATAGGTGGGTTGATAAGGGGGACAAGCAAGATGTCCTGCTTGGGCAGTATGGCCTGCGGGCAGGTTATCAGGCGGGCAACCCCAAAAGGGGGGGCGTCATTACTGGCTCGGATGACCGAGGGTATGTATTGGGGCATTGGGGGGTATGTCACGGTGGCTTCAGCTGAACGATAGGTTGGGGTTTTGGTTCCAGGAGAGGTTCGTGGGTTGGTCAATAAGGGGCGAGAGGGGAGGGAGTTGGCGGGCCGCCCAGCATTAAGGAGTCAACGCTGGGCAGCTATGGCGGTCTCACCCCTGTTCGGGTCTGAGTGGGCAGCTTAGAGGAGTACTGAGGTGTAGAAACGCGGCTGTTTTTTCGAACCGGAAAACGAGCCAGGTTGGCCAGCGTAGGGGCGAGGATGGCTACAATTTTGGGGTAGCCAGGCTGTTGTCATTTGCACCCTGACGGTTAGCCCTGGTGAGCTCCGGGCCTAACAGAGATGACGGCTGAGCTTAAGAAATTTGGCTTCCGCTTATTTAGGTGCATATAGGATTTTTCTCCTCGTCAATCACGCAGGCTTAGTTTAGATGATTACCACTCAGACTCGTTTGAGGGGCTGGAGATTTGTGTTGTCTTGTATTTTATTTGCTCAGCTGTGGCCGATTAATAAATGTATCATTCCAAAGATATATACGTTGTGTAGTGTTTTATTGAAGGGAGTTCGAAAGAAAAGCGGGAGATAACATGGGGCTCTAGTACAGTCAAGGAAATCAGCTGGGGTGGGCTTAAAAGCTTAAAAGCAAAACAAAACCCAGCACTTCCTCCCCTGGAATCTAAATCGAGATGCCCCATTGTGTGGAGCCCAAGGATATGTGGGTACCAGCTGTGGTGGTGCCCTCCTAATCTGCCACGCCTTAGTCTGTCAAGCGCCGTTGCACACCTCAAAGGCCGGCCCTGTCAATGGGCCCCCCCTGGAGGTTGGGGGCCCCTGGCAGCTTCCCCGCCTTGCCGGGTGCTGATTCCGGCCCTGCTGTGGATGTACTGCAGGCACTGGAGCCTGTAGTGGCTCATGTGAGCTAAGCTGCCCTGCGTCAAGTATAAGCTGTCTTCAGTGTCAGGTGTCTCCTTCTTCTCCTGCTCCTCCCTCCAGCCAGGGGCGGGCTGGCCATAGGGCATACCGGGCAAAATCCCGGTAGGCCGACGGCAGGGAAGGCCACAACAAAGTGAATGGCATGATGTGGGTGGTGGCCGGTCTGCCAGTCGCTGCTGTTGCCCGGCTGCCACACACACACACACACACACACACACTTCCTATTTGTTGTGCGCTGGTCAGTGGGCGTCCATGGGCGGCGTCCATTGTTTTCATTGGACGCTGGCCATCTGGGGCACGCCCACCGACCAGCGCGCAACAGCCGGCATAAAGAAACTTTCGGCGGTGCGACCTGAAATGAGGGAAGGAATGGCAGCGGAAGACACGGCGGTAAGGGGGGAAATGGCGGCGATACCTGGCAGGCCGCAGGGAGGTGATTACGCAGTTTGCCATCAGGGGCAGCATTTGGATGGTGCCTCCCCAGCTTTAGTGTGGGAACACCCCCCTGCGGAATATGGCAGCGTCCGGGGGCATTCCCTTCTCTTCGTTGCTGGTTTGAAGATGGCAGACGGGCGGCCTGAGGTGAGCGGGGTAGCGGGAGATCAGCGGTATCTGGCTTGGGAGGCCACGAGACCAGGCTGGGAGGGTAGGCAGGGGTGGCGTGAGAGCTAGTCGGCAATTTGGAGGGTGCGCCCTATATCGGGGCCAGTGTGCCTGCCTGAGGTGAGCAGAGGGTGTGTCTTTCGCTCTCGTTCTGTGTGTGTGTGTGTGTGTGTGTGTGTGTGTGTGTCTTTCTAAGTGTGTGTGTGTCTCTATTCTAAGTATGTCACACACCCCGCTTCAAGATATCCATAACATGTGGGTAATACCGACCTGAAGGGGCGTTCCTGCAGAGATGATAGCAAAAAGAAAGCCCCTCCCTGATCCATAAATACCTGGGACCTCCCACTCATTACCCAGTTTTCCATCTCTGCAGACGGCGAGCAAGTCAGAAGATGATGGCTCCTCCTTGCACAGGGGGATTTCAGGTAGCCGGGATGACTCCCGGCCTGCTACTTATTTATTTCCGTTTGGACCCTTTTTTCCCCAGAAATCCATATGCCTCCCAGCCTTGGCTAAGGGTCCAGGCGAGGGTATATCAGCACCTTAGGTGCTTAGGAGCTATGCTCCACCGTGAGACCCTATATGAGAGGGTAGGCGGTTACACCGGGTTGGTGACCCCGGTTTGGGATGCCCTGTCCCTTGATTTAATTTTCCTTGGCCCTCCCAAGATCCCTTTTCCTCAGTGGGGATGGGGAGTGTGGGTCCCTTCTTTATTAGTCCCTATCTCTTTCGGGGTGTTGTGTCTTTACTTGTTAGTGTCTCTTTAAATGTTTTTACTAGAGCGCTGTAGCCTTTTCACAGGAGAACCTTGTGCGGTGCTGGACCTGTCCTTATCCCCCCCCCCCCATCTTGTCTCTGTCATCAATGGCGGCGGCAGTTACCTCATGCCATGTCATACTGTACATTTCGTGGGGGGGGGCGGGGCCGGACCCTCGGCGCAGGGCCGGGACCCGTCCCTGCTGTTTAGCTGATTGAGGCACTGTGTGATGTGTGTTTTACTATGTCTCCCAACCGGGCACGGCGGCCGCACTTCTTGCTGCGGCGCCGGGCGGTTCTTGGCGCCTTTTCACTGAGGAGACTTCTCCTCACGATGTTCCTGGGGGCGGGGCCGGTGTTGCGCGCGTCACCGCTGCCCGCCCCCGTCTTTCCCTGGCGCCGCTGCGGAGCTCAGCATTGCGTAGGAGGAGGGGGGGGCGTTGCTCGGCGTCGCGCGCGTCCCGCGCTGACCACGCCCCCTTCTCCTCTTCGGTCAGCAGCCTCAGGAGGATTTTCTTCTTGGTCGCCATTTCGTGCTCCGTGGTTCCGTGAGTGGCCTATGGCCCCTCTCCTTTCTTCTCTATCCTTGTGCTGTATGGGTGTCTTTGTCTTCATAGCCTTATTAGTCCTTTTCTGTGTCTTCCAGGTGGTGGTTCAGGAGGATCTCCAGTAGCATTTAGGGGGTCTCTCCCGATCCTTGATCACTGGGTTCATTATTGCTCATAAATCCTCCCACTCGGGACATTAAAGGGGCATCCCGGGTTGTCTAGTGGCGTAATTCCCTGGGTCATAGCGACTATTCTTAAAAAGTTCACCCTATGGAGGCATCCCCGGATACTGGGCTCGGGGCCCCTTCGGGGCATCCCCGGAAGTGTATGTTGTGTGGGGTATCCATTTCTGGGGACGATGTACTTCTGTGTATACCATGTGCACAGCAGACTATCACGCGGCAGTCCGAACCCCAGGCGTCTGGGTCAGCACCGCCAGTCGCTTCATCTCCTCCTCCCACCTTGACACGCGCCCCGTGTGACGTTGTCATGGGCCGGGAGCTGCAATCTGAGATGTGCGCCAGATTGGCTAACCTTGAAAAAATTATCTCCAGCTCGGTCGCCCATAAGGCTCCGACTAAGAGGAAGCATTTGTCGCCGGCTCCGCTGGTGGAGGACCAGGAGGATGTTAATAATCTGGATTGGTCTGATTATTCCCCGCTAGAGGAAGGGGAAGTTTATGAGGATTCTGATATTTCGGACGATGAGCAGTCCTTTGGCGCTGATGCTGAGCTTGGTGACTTGGGGAGATCCTCCGATACTCCTCACGCTCTGGCTCTGATGTTAGAGGTTCTGAATATTTCCCCTCCTGAGGAGGTGTCACGGCAGAAGGGTGAATTGTTTGAGGAATCCAGGCCGCGCTTGGAATTCCCTACACAAAGGCATTTTGACAAAATTATTGCTAAGGAATGGGACAGGCCGGCTCGGCTCCCGGGCATCCCTCAGGGGTGGGATAGGAAATTTCCCTTCCCTTCGGAGGCGATTAAGTGCTGGGCATCTCCCCCCGAGGTGGATGCACCGGTTTTGGGGTTGTCCAATTCCTCGGTTTTAAATAGACCTGATTGTTCCATTCTCAAGGATGGAGAGGATAAACGTATTGACCAGATGGCTTGTCATGGTTTTGCTAGCGTTGGGTCAGCCATGCGGCCCGTTTGCGCTTCGGCACTAATGGTGTTGGCTGCCAGGTCCGTGGTCAGGGACCTGTTGACTTCTTCCGGGCTGCGTCCTGGTAGTGCTGAGTTCCTTAGCCTTAAACGGTGTGAGTTGTTTTTATCCTTTGTGTTGACAGCCTTGGATGACACTTTGATGATGTGTGGTAGGACATCGGCGCTGCTGGTCACTATCCGTCCAGGATACAGTTGGGGCTCTAAGCCCAAGCCGGCTGCTAAGCCGGCTCAGCAATGAGGGGGCGCCCTCACCCATGCGGGTGGGGGGACGGCTGCGACACTTCTCCCAGATCTGGGATCAAGAGGTCTCGGACAGATGGATCCGGGAAGTGGTGTCTTCCGGTTACAAGCTGGAGTTCGAGCTCCGCCCCCCTTCCAGATTTTTCAGGTCTCGGATGCCTTCGGAACCTCTAGCGGCGCAGGGGCTCCTGTTGGCAGTACAGAATCTTCTGGACATGGCTGTCATTTGCCCAGTGCCCCCTTCGGATCAGGGCAGGGGTTTTTATTCCAATCTGTACCCGAGAAGGACGGTACCCAAGAAGGACGGATCGGTCCGACCCATCTTGGATCTGAAGTTTCTCAACAGATTCATCCGGCCACGGAAATTCCGCATGGAAACGCTGCGTTCGGCCATTCACTCTCTTCGCCAGGGAGATTTTCTGACGACCATAGACATCAAGGATGCTTACCTACACGTTCCAATTTTTCCAGCACACCAGAGGTTTCTCAGGTTCGTGGTGGAGGATCTGCATTTTCAGTTTGTGGCACTCCCTTTCGGTCTCACCTCGGCTCCTCGGGTGTTCACCAAGGTACTAGCGTGGGTGATGGCTCTGCTACGGGTTCAGGGTATCCGCATTGTGCCCTATTTGGACGATCTTCTAATCATGGCTCCTTCTTTCAACCAAGCAGAGTTGGACACCAGAGTGGTGGTGTCCACTCTGGAGAGGTTCGGATGGGTGGTCAATCACCCCAAGTCTTCTCTTTCTCCGTCCAGAGTAGTGACCTTTCTGGGAATGTCTCTGGACACTTCACAGGCCAGGGTGTTTCTGCCCCAGACCAAAATTCTTTTGATTCAGGAGTTAGTTCGGCTTCTCTTGTCGGCCCCCCGTCCAGTCACCCGTCTAGGGATGAGGCTGGTGGGATTAATGGTGGCCTCATTCGAGGCGGTTCCCTTTGCGCAGTTTCATACAAGGACACTTCAGCTTCATCTGTTGAAGGTTTGGGACAAGTCTCCTCTATCGCTGGATCAGTCCTTCCTGATGACTCCCCGAGTTCGTCGATCCCTGCAATGGTGGCTGGGGTCTGTCAATCTGTTGAAGGGCAGATCTTTTCTGGCACCGTGTTGGGAAACAGTCACCACGGATGCCAGTCTGTCAGGTTGGGGGGGTGTTTGGAAGGACCTCCAGTTTCAGTGTCTGTGGGGCCCGCAGGTGGCTCACGAGCCCATCAATGTTCTGGAATTGAGAGCCATCAGGTTGGTTCTGTTTCGCTTGACTCATCAGTTGCGGGGCCTGCCTGTTCAGGTCCGGTCGGACAACCGGACGGCGGTTGCTTACATCAATCACCAGGGGGGGACTCGCAGCCGGAGTGCCCTCAGGGAAGTGTCTTTGATTCTGGACTGGGCGGAGAGCCACGTCCCGTGTATCTCAGCGGTCTACATTCCGGGAGTGGAGAACACGGAGGCGGACTCTCTGAGCAGGGCCTCCTCTCGTCAGGGGGAGTGGTCTCTCAGTCCCAAGGTGTTCCATTCGATCTGTCTCAGGTGGGGGTTCCCAGCGGTGGACCTCTTTGCCTCTCGATTTGGGGCTTCAACTTAGTACCTTGAAGGGGCAGGTTTCTGCCCTGGCGGTGTTCTTTCAAAGGTCCTTTGCACTTCATCCCTTAGTCAAGACCTTTTTCCAAGGAGTTACGCATGTACGGCCTCCTAGGAAGCCGTTTGTTCCAGTTTGGGATTTGAACCTGGTTCTTTCTGCTCTTCAGGGTCCTCCGTTTGAGCCCTTGAATGAGGTTGCTTTGTCTTCGCTTACTCAAAAGGTGGCCTTTTTGGTGGCTATCACTTCGGTTAGGCGTGTTTCTGAGTTGGCAGCTTTATCCATTAAAGCTCCATACTTCGAAAGGCATCAGGACAAGGTTGTCTTTCGTTTCAAGCCGGATTTTCTTCCTAAGGTGGTCTCTGCCTTTCATCTGAACCAGGACATTGTTCTGCCTTCTCTATGTCCTAATCCCAGCAACGACAAGGAAAGGGCGCTGCATTCCTTGGATGTAGTTCGTGTTGTGAAATATTATCTGGTGGTTACGTCTTCCTTTCGTAAGACTGCTGCTTTTTTTGTGGTGCCCTTTGGGCCTAGGAAAGGTTTGGCTCCTGCCAAATCTTCCATTAGTAAATGGATTCGTCAGGCCATCTTTGGGGCCTATTCTGCCAAGGGGAGGAGTCCCCCTTTTCGTGTTACTGCTCATTCTACTCGTGCGGTTGGAGCGTCCTGGGCTTTCCAGCACCAGGCCTCTGTTGAGCAAGTTTGTAAGGCCGCTACTTGGTCCTCTGTTCACACTTTTTCCAAGTTTTACAAGGTTGATGTTCGGGCCTCAGCGGATGCTGTTTTTGGCCGCAAAGTTCTGCAAGCTGTTGTGGTTTAAGTTGTGCATTATTGCCTTGTTTTGGATCCCCGCCCTTTTTATGGACACTGCTATTGGATGTCCCACATGTTATGGATATCTTGAAGCGGGGTGTGTGATATACTTAGAATAATACCATTTTGTGAAATACT